>JAWWNH010000033.1:14620174-17112732 GCA_034641385.1 Darevskia mixta | reverse complement strand
GCTGCAGCTAAAAATAACAGTCCTGGAAGCCTTCCCATTTCCTGCGAAGCTGAACCCCCTTTGCAGCGCCTTCCTCTATGCTGCGTCCCTCTTTGCAATGATAGCTCTGTTGTGAGCCAATAAAGTCTTCTGGGAAGAGAGAAGGCAGAGTCCAAGGTCGTCATGTAAACTGTTTAGCTTCAGTGTCTCTCTTTGGAGGAGACAAGGTGACTGACAGAGCAGTCAGAGGTGAGGTGGGGCTGATCTGCAAGGGAATTGCACACTGGTCTTGGAAGGGGGAGTAAAGTCAATGAAGCCTAGGAGTCAGGGAGGGTCCTAAGTTTTATTTCAGGCTCCAGCATCATGCAGAAACATGACAGTTGTCACCTGGCATCTGTCGGAGCCAGACAGATGATGTTCCCTGGCTTGCGGCCAGCTTTATGTTCCTCAAAGAAGAAAAACACACACACACACACACTCCAGGATCCAGGATCCAGCTGCTAATGCTTGACTTCTGCTTGTTGGAAGCGCCAACAGCAGAGATCATTCCATCTGTAACTAAACGGTTAGTGTTAATGTCAACCAGCCAAGAAGTGTACAGGTGGAAATGTTGCTTAGTAACCAGACCGAGTGGCATGATGTCTGCTGAGACAATACACACCCTGATTGGCCGTGTAGTTTGGAGGTAGTTTTCCTCTGCATGTTTGATTCAATGTCTCCCTGCTATGTGGAAGGCCTAAAATAAGAAAGAAAAAAGCCTCTCTGTTTATTTTTCCTCAAATTATACACTGTTTTGCTCATTTTCCTCCCTAAAGTGTGAGCGGTATTTATTTTCTCTCTGGACTCAGCATTATTTATGTGACTCTTGCAAACACTGCTGTGGTCTTCCTTCTGTCCATAAATCCTCAGCAAATGGGGGTGTTGGGGTGGGCAAAATCCCTCTTCTGGAGCCGATATTTGTATTTCAGGAATCCCCCACTGGCCAAATGGGCATCTCATTCAAAAGCACAGAGAGGTTTCAGTCAATGAAGAGACCAGGCTTTTCCTAACCTAATGGTTAGCTCACTGTGATGAGACTTCAGTCCTATCACCCTGGGCTATAAATGTACAATCTGCCTTGCAAAGAAATGTTGAGCTAACAGCATTAAGGATCAAGCATAACTTATTCTAGTGATTATATTCTTTCTAAGTAACTCTGCGTGCATATGAGAGGGTCTGAGGAGGGCAGGAAAATCTTTAGGGTAAACCCTCCCCAGCATAGCGTGAGAGTTGAAACAATCCTCTAAACCACAACAGCCAGAAGATAGCATATGCGTACTTCCTTCTCTCTCATGAATACACTATTTTTAATATTTTTTAATTTTTTTTAAATTCCTTTCTTATGGCAGGGGAACTGAAAATGGCAAAACATTTTTGTTTTGCGTCTCCACCCCCACTGTTCAGCCCGGACACTGAGATCTAGCGCCGAGGGCCTTCTGGTGGTTCCCTTACTGCGAGAAGCAAAGCTACAGGGAACCAGGCAGAGGGCCTTCTCGGTAGTGGCGCCCGCCCTGTGGAACACCCTCCCATCCCATGTCAAAGAGATAAATAACTACCTGACATTTAGAAAACACCTGAAGGCAGCCCTGTTTAGAGAAGTTTTTAATGTGTGACATTTTAATGTATTTTAGTGTTTATTGGAAGCCGCCCAGAGTGGCTGGGGGGACCCGGCCAGATGGGCGGGGTACAAATAATAAATTATTATTATTATTATTATTATTATTATTATTATTATTATTTGCGCAAAATGTCCATCTATCAGCCAGATTCAAAATCTGGTATGACCCGGGTCTTCTCTGTAAAGCACTGGACAAACCGACTGACACAAGAGATCTGGATTTCACTGAATAATAATGAAAAGATGTGTTTGGGTCTGTTATTGGGGGGAAATCCTCACTCTCCACTGGAGAGGATATTTCAGCTTGTGCGCTCATGCTGTTGTGCTACACGCACCATAGCCTGGCTGCCTTACTCTTCATGCTGTCAGCCCACATCCCATTTTTATTGGTTTGGTTTGTTGCATGAGTGGTGGTTCAGGGTGGCTGAATGCAAACGTTGCAAAGTTAGTGAAAGAAACAGTTGCGAAAGAATCGGAGACAAACCCAGACAGGAGTTAATTCTAGAATGGGATGACTTCAGGAACTACTTGAAAAATAGTTGTAATATAAGCACGGTAGTTGCCTTTGAATGATTTCTGTAAATGATGTCTATAAAGGAAAATGACATCAAAATAGAAAAGAGAATTTTTACAAATAATAATGACAAATAGTAATATGTTTATTACAGAGGGAAACATGGAGAGAATGGGAGGTCTTATGTTTGGGTAGAAAACACATAGTTGAAATTATATTCCCAGTTACAGGTAGGTAGCTGTGTTGGTCCGCCGTAGTCGAAACAAAATAAATAAATTCCTTCCAGTAGCACCTTAGAGACCAACTAAGTTTGTTCTTGGTATGAGCTTTCGTGTGCATGCACACGAAGAAGTGTGCATGTATCTGAAGAAGTGTGCATGCACACGAAAGCTCATACCAAGAACAAACTTAGTTGGTCTCTAAGGTGCTACTGGAAGGATTTTTTTTATTTTGAAATTATATGTAATTTTCTTTGTGAACATAGATATCCTTAGTGGACTGACTGAAATGAAGATTACTACATGTTGTGTATATATGAAAATTGATTAATAAAACGTTTTTTAAAAGAAAGAGAGAGAGAGAGAGAGAGAGAGAGAGAGAGAGAGAAAGAAAGAAAGAAAGAAAGAAAGAAAGAAAGAAAGAAAGAAAGAAAGAAAGAGTTGCAACAGATGCGATTGGCCACTGTGGGAAACAAGACTTTTGACTGGCTCAGCACCCATCCACCATCTTCAACGGCATGTCTGCCTTTTATAGGTAGCATCCCAGCATAAAGGCATGTGAGGAGAGAGAAAGCTGGAGCTCGGTGGTAGAGCTAGGGATGCGAGAGAAATGCATTCGGGTGAACCTACCGAATTCGCACTTCCTGAACCAAACCACAAGTGAAACACGGTTCTCCTTGGAAAGTCCATCTGAATTTTGTGACGTACTTCTCCAACCAAAGAATGTGCACAAAAATGCATAGCTTCATAAAAAAAAAGTACACATTCTTAAAAAAGAAAAAGAGTATGCCACTGAAAATTAGATACAATAATGCATTCTATTAGGGGGGAATTGCTTGCAAAAATTGCATATATACTAGGCAAAATTAGGCAGAACGATGTGCATATTAGGAGTGTCAAGTTTGCCCTGCCTAAGATCCCAATTTCATCCCAAGATTTATTTTGATGTAAACATGTAGTTGCCCTGTGTCTTGTCCTCCCTCCTTTTTTGTCATCTTTTCTTGGCTAATTACTGGAGTCAACCTACCCTTTTTCTTCCCTTTCTTTCCCAGTTCCTCAGCCCTTGACAAAGTAAGGCAACCTCCTTCCCTTGTTCCCTTCCTCCCCTGCTTATTCCCTCCTACTTTAATAAAAATCTTTTCTTGCTTTCCTCCTTCTCCTTGTGTCTGTGTCTGTCATTCTCCTCCTCCAATCAATCCTGAAGATCTGCCATTCTGGCTGCAGCTGATGGGACAAAGCATGCTTAGGGATCTGGGTTAGGGAAGACTGCTTTCAGGAGCTGCTGTCAGTCAGAGTAGACAATGCTAAGCATGCTGGATCAATGGTTTCATTCTGTTATAGGGCAGCTTCTTACTCTTCTTTAAAATATCCAGTCCATGAAGCAGTCTGGAGAATAGAGCTATCTTGGAAAGACCTAAATCAGCTAACCCTGCTGGAGAAGATTCTTGCTGAATGTGTCTGACTGAAAATGATTCAGACATTGAATGGTAACAACACCATGCAAGGACAAAAATTAAGATAAGGTTGCCAACTGCTCTGGAGAGAACAACCCATCTGAGGCTTTGACACAGAAACCAGCAGGCTAAATAAGATAATATAATTAGTATTATTAATTAGGAATGTGGTGAACACATAAAGACATGATGAATAAGTTGTATTGGAAGAAATATGAGGATTAACTCTATTTGATTAATTGGGAAGATAGTTAAATAAAAGTCTATGCAGGCATTGAACATGCACAGTTGATGGAAAAAGAGAACGGATGGGAAAGAAATTAAGAAAAAGTATTTTATTGTGAGCAGCAAAGGATGGAGGGGGAAAACGCATCTTGAAAGGGCGGGGGTAAGTCAATCTTTAAATTTGTGTTCAATTTGAATTAAGTTGTTCATCTGTTAAAAATCTAGAAAATTAATAATAAAAAATGGCAAAAAAAACCCTAGAAACCAGCAGGTGAAGATTTCTATGGATGAACTCACACATGCTCACCTGCCAATTGCCACAAAGAGGCACATGAGCAGGTGAGAAGTTGAGGAGCCACGGCCACACTAACCCAGCCTGTGCATGTGAGATTTGAGGAAGAGGCTTCCAGGCCGTTGGGGAAGGCTGGGCTAAGATTGTCCAACTGGATTTGCAGGACAATAAATGTTGGAAATGTAAGGATGTGGAAGGGACATTTTATCATATGTGGTGGACCTGCCCAAGGATAAAGGCTTTCTGGGAAAAGATTTATAATGAAAAGAAAAAAGTGTTGAAAAACACATTTACCAAAAAACCAGAAGCCTTTTTACTTGGAATGGTGAACCAAGAAATCCCTAAGGAGGATCACACCTTTTTTATGTATGCCACAACAGCAGCTAGGATCTTGATTGCAAGAAACTGGAAGACACAGGATTTACCTACGATAGAAGAATGGCAGATGAAAATGATGGACTATATGGAACTCGCCGAACTGACCGGGAAACTACACGACCAGAGGGAGGAGACGGTGGAAAAAGACTGGAATAAATTTAAAGTATATTTAAAGAACTATTATAAGATTTAAAGATAGAAAAAAGTTGGAAGAAATGACAGTTTACAGATTAGAATAATAGGATCAAGTAATGTAAATGTATGATTTTTGGTTAAAACGATTATAAGAAGAGAATATAAGTAATATAAGAAAAAATAATGAAAGATGACAGGAAATTACTAAAGATGATTGACATTGAAACGCAGCAGGGGAGACTGGAGGAAGTCACCCCAACATGATTAGACAAGATGAATGGGAAATTATGATGTTTGTGTTTTTCTATTTTGTATTTTGTTCTTTGTATTATGTATTATGTTAAGGTTTTTTTTCTGTTTTCTGTTTAAAACCCAATAAATATAAAAAAAAATTTAAAAAAGATTGCCCAACTGGATTCGTCCCTACCATGCCTTGATTGAGAAATTAATCTCTTGCTGCTACATGTTTTCTTAACCTCACTGGTTAAACGAATCTCTGATCGTTTATCTGAGCTAAGAGCCCAGCAAAAAGCACAGATTATGGGATATGGTGAAAGAAAGCTAAAGACGGCTCGGTCCTTCACATACACACACACACACACACACACACACACAAACCACTAGTCCTTGCAAAGAAAAGTGCCGTTGTAAGTTATGAGCAGGTCCAGGAGAAACAGCCTCAAACCTAGGTACACACTTTGTAAATACAGCATGAACTTGAATGTAAACAGTGGGGTTGGACTCAAGGGACCATGAACTCTACGTTTGGCAGGACAAAAAGCAGCGTGGGTTTCTTAGCAAAGGACATTTATTTAACGATTATATTTTTTATCTCAGCCTTCTTGCAAAGGGAAGAGATAGGGAGAGAAATGCAAGGTTATTTACATTTTGATGATAAACCATCTGATTTGCACTTTTCAAACCAAAGCATGAACAGATATACAGTTACCCTATGAAATTCAAATGTCTCCAAATTATCAACTGGCAAGAAACAGGGTAGAACAGGTGCTTGAAATCTAAAGTGAGCCGAGCTGTACTATCAAAGGATTATTAAAAGGAACAAAAAGGGCAGTGAAGATGAAATGATTTACAAACACCATATCCTTTGCTCCGAAAAGAAAAGCTTCAAAGTGCAAGCAGAGGCTTGGTCTTCAAATATCATCCACCAGACTTTAGGATATATCTCTGGCTCAAGCTACCTAGGCCCCAGAATGCAATAGCAGAATTCAGATACATTAGAATGGACTGTACCGCTTTAGTCTACAGGTCATATTTTTGAAACAAAACTATACAAAAAACTCCGTACAAATAGAAGACCACCACTGGAGCGGGGGGGGGGGGTTCAGTTCTTTGCCCA
Organism: Darevskia mixta; assembly: GCA_034641385.1. Taxonomy (NCBI): domain Eukaryota; kingdom Metazoa; phylum Chordata; class Lepidosauria; order Squamata; family Lacertidae; genus Darevskia; species Darevskia mixta. The sequence continues at coordinate 17,106,523 of JAWWNH010000033.1, read as the reverse complement.
TCAGTTGATGCTGCACTTTGAAGGCCTGACTGCCAGGACTTCAAAGCACAGTGAGGGGCTCTTTGAAAGCCCTTTTGCAAACAGCCCTGCACTGCTCATTAAATGGCAGGTTTTCAGAGGTTTAAAGAACAGCACAGGTCTGTTTGCAAAAGTGCTTTTAAACACTTCTTGGTGTCCTTTGAACCTCTGGTTTTCAAAACACCCAATAGCACTAAACCCTGCCCTCCCGCACATGATTGACAGGTGGGTGTGGTTTGAGGGGAAATGGCCTCTTTTGCCAGGTTAGAGCCCCTCATGGGCCAAGACTGACCCACATGCCGGAGGGTCCCTGCCCACCCGTGTAGTAAATTGTCTCGGCTCTGAGAAGGATGGAGACATTGGATGGATGTCCTCGTTTGGAATTTGAACTGTTTTGGGAAACATACTGAGAAATCAAATTAGTTGGAACAGGACCTGCTAACAGTTAACAGAACAATAGGAAGTTCACTAGAGAGCACTACAGTTGTACAGCAATGTCGATGGATTACTGTCGGGACGTTGACCATCTGTTGTACACACAAATCCAGGGGTAGCGAAAACCCAGCTCATTCCCTTCCTTCAGAGTATCAGATTTATAACCATGATGATCCCACCAGCACTGCCACCACCGAGGTCAGGGAGAAGGGTGAGGCGGCGCTTGTCCTGAGCAGAGGCAGCTGTGAAGGCGCATCCTGTTGCCTCTCCATGGCCTCTCTATGGCCACCATTGCTGGCCTCCTCCCTTGGGGCAGCTTGCAGTGGCTGCTGCTGGAGAGCAGGTGGGGAAGAGGAGAGGCTGCTGCTGCTGCCAAGGCCTAGCCCCGCCTTACGTGCCAGCTCTGAGGGGCAGACAGAGGGCAGGGTTGCCCTGGGTGGGAAGAAAGTGGAAGTAGAGGAGAGCACAAGGAGCCTTGATTTAAACAAAAACAATACTTTGTATGTCAGTGTCTAATCTTGCCCCTTTCTAAAATTTATTTATTGGTGTGTGTTTTTCTTTTTCTTTTAATCTACCAAAGAATCAAATCAAATCGAGATTAAGAGGCTTCCTTGGGACAGTGGGGGGCATGTGACCTCTTGGTGTAGTGGGGGTGGCACTCACCCTTCTAATAATAGGAAATGCTCAGGGAGGACACACAAAAATTGGGGGGAGGGGGTCAGGGGATGAGAAATGTCCCTACTTTCATCTGAGGAATGTTGAAGGGTATGGTCTCCATTCATTCTTATTTTTTAACCACTTTAAATATGGAGACCAAATATGGTCTGCTTACTAAATCATTTCAAACAGACCAGTCCAGTTGGGTTGGATTATATGAACCTGGGGTCCAGATTCAACATTCATGAAATCCAGCACAACATTTGTGCGTTAGCGGAAGTGGGTTCAACAAGAAGTGTTGGGGTTACAGCAATTGGCTGCGCAACCAGCCACAAAAACTGTGGTGGCTTCCTGAATCTTCTCTTGCACAAGCCATTCTGCTAGCACAACCAGCACACCACGAAGGAGCTTTAAATTAGCGTGACACTGAATTCCTCCCATTATATAGCATCTTAAAGTCACCATAAAGCAAACTGTCTGTCATTAAAGCATGTCAACAGTAATATAACCTGCAGCCACTATATGGCAGTACAAATGGGGCAAAAGCTAATAAAGTACATACAACGTCATAAAGCCTACAAATCCTAAAGTGCACACAGTTAATGTATTACTTTAACCTTCATATCAAATGAAACAGTATTTGTTAAAAGAAGTAGACCTACAAGGCCACACACAGGAGAAAGTCATTTGGATGATCCAGAAATACAGGTCACACACACGGCAGTAATCAATCCACATTTATTGTCCACCCTAAAAGTTTCAGATACAGGACAGAAAATTTTGACACCAGTTATTTCTTTAGTCTCTACATTGCTGGGTTAAAGATTCTTCAAGCCATGTCATGCTAAGTTAAAGCTCCTTCATGGTGTGCTGGTTGTGCTAGCAGAATGGCTTATGCAAGAGAAGATTCAGGAAGCCACCACAGTATTTGTGACTGGTTGCGCAGCCAAATGCTGTATCCCCAACACTTCTTGTCGAACAACCCACTTTTGCTAGTGCAAAACAAGGGTGAACTTTCCCAGAGCAGAGATGGAATAAAGCAGATGGGGTGTGTACTAAAATGCTGGTGAGGATTTTAATTTTTTTAAGTAAACTGATGTGGAAGTAAGCAACCAACCAATCAAGCAATCAAGCAATCGTTATTTGTATGCCACCTTTCCAAGGTTAAAACCATGCTAAATGCAGCATACAATGAATTTAAAAATTACATAATTACAGACATAACAAAAGAAGCCATAAACAATAAATACCTCAAAAAATACATAACCAAATTGAACCAATTCAACATAAATCTTAAGAAGATCTAAAATGAGAAACTGAATGAAACCACAACTGACAGATGCACTCATCCTTAATCTCAGTGCATGTGCATGAGCACTATCCTCTTATGAAGTGCCTGCCCACTGTCTTGCCAGATGGTACATGCTCTGGTCATCTCCTGATTGGACTTCTGCAATGCACTCTATGTGGGGCTACCTTTGAAGGCGACTCGGAAACTACAATTAATCCAGATTGCAGCTGCCAGACTGGTGACTGGGAGCAGCTGCCAGGACCATATAACACTAAAAGAACTACATTGGCTCCCAGTACAATTCAACATGCTGGTATTGACCTTTAAAGCCCTAAACAGCTTTGGCCCTGTATACCTGAAGGAGCGTCTTCACCCCCATCGTTCAGCCGAGACACTGAGGTCCAGCTCCAATGGCCTTCTGGTGGTTCCCTCATTGCAAGAAGTGAAGTTACAGGGAACCAGGCAGAGGGCCTTCTCGGTAGTGGTACTCATCCTGCGGAATGCCCTCCCATCAGAAGTCAAAGAGATAAATAAGTATGTGACCTTCCGTAGACATCCGAAGGCAGCCTTGTATTGGAAAGTTTTTTTATGTGTGACGTTCTGTTGTGTTTTTGTATGTTTTGTTGGAAGCCACCCAGAGTGGCTGGGGCAACCCAATAAGATGGATGGGGTACAGAAAATAATTTTTTGTTGTTGCTGCTGCTGCTGTTATTTCATACCTTACTAAAAGACCATTTTGAGCAGTTGATATTGTAGGACAATTATTATTATTTTCTCCTAGGAAAAGAATTGCTCCCCCTTTGGCATTTTTCAATCGATGGAGGGCAGGGCTATCGAATAGTCAAGTAATATAGAAAGTGGTGAAGAGCCTTTCATTGCTCTGAAATGTGTTTTATTTATTTGTAATTGTCTTCTTTTAACATCATAGTAATTATTACCGTTATTAATTACATTGATATACAACCTTTTCCTCCAAGAAGTTCAAGATGGTGGAAATGTTTCTCCCCCTCCCGCAACAACCCTGTGAGGTAGCTTAGGCTGAGAGGCAATGGCTGGTCCAAGGTCACCTCACTGACAGGAACTGCTTTCCTGTTTTAACCGAGTAACCACACCCGGTAACTGCCGGCTTGCTTGGATTATTCATTACCTGACCGCTCATTCTACCCACTTCCCTTCCAGATAGTGAGAAACAGGAAAGCCATTGAATCAAAGAGCCCGAGTGATACCCAAGAGTCCGTTGAGCAAAGAAGAAGAAGAAGAGCCAGGAGCCTTTCGCTGCAAAAGGCAGGCATCCTGAAGGAAGAAGATTCAGAGTGGTTGGCCACGTACCACAACAGCAGGAAGGCAAAGTGCAGGGAAGGAATTGAAGGTACCACCTGAGACAGAGAGAGGGAGAGACAGCAGGTCACCCATCAGCTCATTGGGGCAGCCAGAACAGAAGGAGCGTGGAGGATGGAGAGACAAGAAGAAACTCCTGTTGCAGAACTGCAAAGTGGGATAGAAGGAGGAGAGCAGGCGAACACCATGAGCAATGAGAAGCCACCTATTCTCCCCTCTGGAGAAGAACCATCACAAGTGTTCGATCCACTGATCCCTCCTGCTGGGCCAGCACCACCCATGGATTATGGGGCACCCCCCATGGGCTATGGGGCACCTCCCCCTTTCCAACCCCCATACCCAGTTTATTATGCCCCACCCGGTGCAGGGTCCGCAGAAGATCCCATCCTTCAGCCACCACAGACTATCACCATCACCCCTGTACAACCCTGCAATGAACCCGATCACCTGGGCTACTCCATCTTTACCATGCTCTGCTGCTGCCTACCCCTTGGTATTGCTGCCTTAGTTTACTCTCTACAGGTGAGTGTGCAGGAAAGAGGGAAGGAGGGAGGGAAGCAGTGTTATGGGTACAAAGGGATTTTCTCATGATAAAATATCCAGGCAAACAGTTAAGCTTTAATTTTTACTAAATTCAAGCTTGTTTCTGTTTAGGTGAGTCAGAGCCTTCCATTCCCAGAGGGGGCCAAGCTCCCCACATTGTCCTCAGTCAATTGTCCATTCCCCGGGGGGGGGGGTCATTATCTTTGATGAACCAAGATCCTCACTGAAATTTGCACACGCTGGAATACAGTGCAGCCCGGTAGTTGATCTACACCTCTTATGACATTATACAATAATGCATTGTATTATATTTTCCAATCATGCAGAGACAATGCAAAAACAAAAGCCAAAGCAAACATTGAGGTAATAATAATAATAATAATAATAATAATAACAACAACAACAACAACAACAACAACAACAATAATAAAGTTTGCTATGTTGAACTTATATAGATAAAGATCTCGAAGTATATGGATTTGATTGTCCTTGTTATACGAGTTCCTAATGAAAAGGCCCATTTTTCAGCAAAGTAATCCTAGTTCTGTCTGCCTCCTGTCACCCAAATCAGATTAGTCCTTTTCACCATCAAGGCTGTGTACCAGACTTCAATCAGCTGATTTTTCGAGCTCGGCAATTGAATTTCCCCCAAATTATAACCATAAGCATAAATTAGGGAGATGTTTACAAGGGAGCCCAACTCCATGAGCATGAAAGGAACCCTGGCTGAGGGAGCAGATGTCCTACTTTGCATCCCAAGTCCCATTTTTAAGATAAGGGAAGGAAGTGGAGGCAGTTGAAGTTGCCCTTCAACAGTGAGCAGCTGGACAGCAGACTAAGCAGGGGTGATGCTTGAGACCCACCTTGGATGCTCCACCCTGGTCGTTTTCCTTTTGCCCACGCCCTTCTTTCTCTTGCTGCTGTAGTCCTCCAAAAGTTGCCTCAAGCAACGTCTGGCTGCCTTGAGTCCTTGGGGCCCTCCCTGGGAGTGGGGTAGTCAAAGTTTTCTTGGCTGTGAGGAGAAGCCCAGGTCGGTACCTTTCTGGGGTCAAATCTAGCAGGGTGAGTTTTGCTGGATCACAGCAAAAAAGGAAAAATCCATCTGCCCTCCTCGGAAGCTGCACAGATCCAGGACCAAAGACTTACCTTAAAGCCTGACTTATTGTGTGGATAGTAATAATAATAGTAATAGTAATGGTAATAGTAATGGTAATAATAATAATAATAATAATAATAATAATAATAATATATTATTATTTATACCCCGCCCATCTGGCTGGGCCTCCCCAGCCACTCTGGGCGGCCTCCAACAGAACATTAAAATACAATAATCTATTAAACATTAAAAGCCTCCCTAAACAGGGCTGTTCAGATGACTTCTAAAAGTCTGGTAGTTGTTTTTCTCTTTGACATCTGGTGGGAGGGCGTTCCACAGGGCGGGTGCCACTACCGAGAAGGCCCTCTGCCTGGTTCCCTGTAACTTGGCTTCTTGCAGCGAGGGAACCGCCAGAAGGCGCTCGGCACTGGACCTGGAACGATGGGGGTGGAGATGCTCCTTCAGGTATAATGGACAGAGGCCATTTAGGGCTTTAAAGGTCAGCACCAACACTTTGAATTGTGCTTGGATGCCACAGGAAGGGCCACCATCACCAGCCTTGTTGTGCACCCCCCGGAGTTGTGCAACTCCTGCAGACGAGAGGGTGTGTGCAAGCAAGCCTGGAGTTGGGATCCAGTCCAGCCTCCTTCAATGACCCAAGCTGCAGCCTGTCTCTGTCTTTCTCCTGCAACCTCTAAGGTGGAAATGCTTTGGAACTGTGTGTTCAAAGGCACCCTGGTGGTTCCCTGCAAGGAAGAGCCTCTTGCAGTTGGCTGCTCTGCCCTAACTCCTCTTAAGGGGTCTCTGATCACGGGGGGGAGGCTCTTGTGGCTGCTGCTCCCCCTCCACCCAGCAGCTTCCACATTGTGAAGGAAGAGAGGCAGGGCCCACACAGACGTCCAAGATTCAGCCATGACATGAGGGGCATAGCTAGGCAGAAGGTCTAGGCTGACTCCTCAGTTCCTGGTCTTGGCAGCCCTACTGCCATCAGGAGATTGGGTGGGGTGGGGCACAGCCTCTTGAATAGCACAAAAAAGTATGCAGGCCCTGGAGTGAGCGGGCAGCTCTGTGGGCTGAAACTCTTGAGAATCATAGAATCATAGAATGGTCAAGTTGGAAGGGACCCCAAGAGTCCAGCCACCTGGAATGCAGAAATCTCAATGAGGTCATACATGACAGGTGGCCATACATGACAGGTGGCCATCCAACCTCTACTTAAAAACCTCCAATGAACGAAAGTCCACCACCTCTCGTGGGAGTCCATCCCACCGTCAAACAGCTCTTACTGTCAGCAGGATTAGTCAGAATCTCCTTTCTTGTAATATTTTTATCTTTATATCTTTATTGTCATTGTACAAGTACAACAAAATTGTAATTGTATAATAATAATAATAATAAGAAGAAGAAGAAGAAGAAGAAGAATAAGAATAATAATAATAATTTTTTATTTATACCCCGCCATTCCCAATTTAAAAACCGGGCTCAGGGCGGCAAACAACAAATATAAAACATTGATTACAAACGACTTTTTAAAAAACGTTAAAAGCAGCATCAAATACAACATAAATGAACATCACCAGGGCTAACTGGCCAAGTTATTCCTGCTAGGGCTAGTAAGGAGACCAGGGAAGGGTTTAAATGTGGGGTCTCAGAAAAGGTTTCTTCAAAGAAAAAGGGAAGGGAAAAAAGGAATGACGAATCATGCTAAATTGAAGGCCAGGCTGAATAGCTCTGTCTTACAGGCCCTGCGGAAGGAGATCAGGTCCTGCAGGGCCCTAGTTTCGTGGGACAGAGCATTCCACCAGGTCGGAGCCATCACTGAAAAAGCCCTGGCCCTGGTGGAGGATAATCTGGCTTCTTTTGGGCCTGGGACCCTTAAACTATTATTATTAATGGACCTTAGGGTCCTCTGCGGGACATACCAGGAGAGGCAGTCCCGTAAGTACGAGGGTCCTAGGCCGCATAGGGCTTTAAAGGTCAAAACCAGCACCTTGAACCTGACCCGGTACTCCACCGGGAGCCAGTGCAGTTGGTAAAGCACTTGGTGAATATGCTCCCATGGCAAGGACCCCGTCTTTGACAAGGACAGTGGTACCTCGGGTTACATACGCTTCAGGTTACAGACACTTCATGTTACAGACGCTTCAGGTTACAGATTCTGCTAACCCAGAAATATTACCTCGGGTTAAGAACTTTGCTTCAGGATGAGAACAGAAATCGGGCAGCGGCGGTGCAGCAGCAGGGGGAGGCCCCATTAGCTAAAGTGGTGCTTCAGGTTAAGAACGTTTTCAGGTTAAGAATGGACCTCCGGAACGAATTAAGTACATAACCAGAGGTACCACTGTAAAGTGAAGCCATTGGTTCAGGTCCTACCCTTGGGAGCAGGAGAAAACAAGCTTGCTCCATCCTCCAAGCTTGGGCTTGCAAGCTTTAGGACCGTTACTGGAAATCCATGTCTCTCACGGAAGGTGTGGAGATGTTGGAGATGGTACAGGTATGCCAGGTGAGCATGCGAGGCTGGAGTGCCCTTGGCACCCTTTGGACAATAGGCCAGGCCAGGGAAGAAAGGCTATCCAGTTCAGCCCAGTCTCCTTCACTTATCTCTCTTCACAGACCCGAGATGCCAACCGCATGGGAAGGGCCGAGGCTGCAAAGCAGAAATCCAGGCGGGCACTGAAGTTGGCCCACTCAGCAGTTGGCTTGGGGATTGTATTCCTCATTCTGAACATCGTCCGACTGGTGCTTTTCCCTGACGAGAAGTGAAGATCAACTGTGCATCGTTCATATTTGTAATGCACCGCACACATGCACACGCAGACATATTCACGACACACTGCTTTTCAGCCTAACCTACTATGCAGGGTTGTTGAGGGGATTCAATGGGGAGGCCTGGGACGGAGGCACCGGAATGGGGCGGAAGATGCCTTGGACTTCAGTGCTGCGCCACAGTGGGGAACAAGACCCTCTTGAGATGCAAACGCCATAAACTCTGCACTCCCACCAATGAAAGCTTCCAGTGTAGAATAAACCAAACTTCTTAAAGATATTACCGTCTCTGCTGCATCTTGATTCTCAACCATGGCTCAGCATCTGGAATCCCTGATATCTTGCTACCGCCCAGCAAAGCGGGGGGATGGGGGGGGACACAACTTTTGTAGCTATATAAGCAGCCTTCGAAGATGCATGTTTTTTAAAAAACATAAAATTATTAAATTTTCTGTTTTACAATTTAACGTACTCATTTTTACATCCTTAAGATAGCAATGATTTCCCTCCTTCTCTTTCCATGATTCATTTTACATATCATAAATCCCTGCATATTTTACAGAAACTATACCATTCAGTATTCCATTATTATGCCCATCATAACTTATTTACACAGTTGAATTTATCTTAGTGCTGCCAGCATTTTCAGCTGTACACAGTTATTTACCATATATTCAATAAATGTTTTCCAATCTTCTCTAAACGCATGTTCTTCTTGTTCTATATGTTAAGCCTGCAAGCTGCGCATATTCTGTCAACTGAAGTTGCCACTCTTCTTTGGTTGCAGAAAAAATGAACCTATGCTGCTAATACTCATGGTAACCAATAAACTGTAAGCAACACATATGGCGTATAGAAAATATTCCAAAACAGTTTCGCATTCTAATTCTAATAGCATATGCATTGTGAGTATTGACTATTATAACTGTCCTTTTAGAAATTTATTTGCAACCTTGTTACCTTACACTATGAATGTTTTAAATACTACCGGTAATAAGGTTTGGTTTACACCACCAGTGAATGTATGTAAATACACCGATTTTATGAGAGAGAACTCACTGAAGAAGCCCAGAACTCATTGGGGGCGAAACAGGTTACAAACGCCGGCACCCTGTCTGTTTGTGCGGCGATACCAACAGGAGCTGGGCCAACACATAAAAAACCTCAAAAACTGAGAAGTCTCTGCATAGGAAAAACCTCAAGGAGCTTTATATATCTCTGGCTTCTGTATAATATTGTGCATGTATTTCTCTCAACTTTGGACTATTAATATAAGACTTTAGAATGCGAAACTGTTTTGGAACTCTTCTTTGGTTGGCACCTCGCTCGTTTTCAATTTTGGGGCTAACAAAACACGGGCCACAGTAGTGGCATACATGCAAGACATGTTTATTCACTCCAATGAATTCCTAATTCTGCACCAGTGTCAAATTGACCCATACTTTGCTTTCCTTTTAATATATCTCAGTGCCGTCCTCCTTCTGCTGCCAGCAAGGCTGTAAGTTCAGCCTTGGTGGAGGATCTTGATGAAAGCTGTTCTCTGGCAGTGGCCAGCTCCCAGCAAGGGAAGATTTCCTTGCCTCGATAACAGGCTGGATGAGTTCCAGCTGCTCAGCTTGAAGCCGTCATTTCAGCAGCAATCATGCTGCAGTGAAAGGACCTTGGGGCCGAGGTCTTGGAGGGTGGGGGAGGCAGTTCCAAAAGACCACCAAGAAGCATTATATTGTGGGAATTTGCTTGCAGAAATCTGTGCATTAGTCTGAACAGAATACGGAACTATGTTTCTTGGGAGAAATTCACACTAAAGTATGGGTGAATTTTCATGAGGATTTTTTTAAAAATCAAATTGTTGCAGAAATGTGGAGAACTGCATTTACGACTGGAAAAAATACAGAACCTGGAGAACCAAAATTGACAATTTGCCCATTCCTGGCCAGCATTCGTGCCAACTCCATTGGGACCCTGGGTGCTTGAGCACCCACAAAATTCCCCATGAAGGGGTTGGGCACCCACAAATTTTGGTGCCAGGGCTATGCACGCTGCATAGCACCCACAGCCCTGGGCACCCACGGTTGCAGGGCCAAGTTGGCACTCCTGCTGGCCAGGACAGACACTATCCCTTATTGTGGCACAGGAGATGCTGCCTGGGTTTCCTCCAGGGGGGCAGAGCCTTACACTGAACACCTCAAGCATTTGGTAAATACCAGTTTATTTTTATTTATTTTTCCATATATATTTTTAAATTTTCTGTTTTATATTTTAGAATATTCATTTTTACATCCTTAAAGTATCAGTGACTTCCCTTCTTCTCTTTCCATGGTTTATTTTGCAAAACGTAAATCTCTGCATATTTTATGTAAACTAAACCATTGATTATTCCATTATTACATCCATCAAAACTTATTTACACTTTTGAATTTATCTTAATGCTGCCCACATTTTCAAATATACACAATTTCCACCATTAACATTTTCCAGTCTTCTTTAAACATATGTTCTTCTTGTTCAATTATTCTATATGTTAACATATGTTCTATATGATAACATATAGAATAAGGTAAATACCAGTTTAGCTCCAGATATTTCCTCCCATTCACCATGGCAGGGCTATCCTTTGTCCCCATTGCTTTGTGCATCAAGCCGTTTGCTGCAAGTGTTGCTAGGAAGACAAGAACAAAGGTGATGCTGGCAAGAGCAGTAAGCATAAAAACCAGTTAGCTAATGGTACCACATTATGCATTACAGAACCAGTTATCCTCTTTATCAGTTTTGCAAGGTGCTTATTACGCAGCTTCTGGGTTCCAAGCAGGGCCGTCTTAAGCATATCAGGCGCAGTGGTGCAAATATCCCTCCGGCGCCACCCCACACCCTGTTTCCCAGACTTGACGAGCTTTTTTTAGGGCGGGAACACTAACAGCAGCAGAAGAAGCCTCTTGGAACGAGACAGTGCTACCAGAAGCGCGCCCAGCTTTGCGGGGCTGGAGGAGGCGGGCAGCAGCTGAAGGGCGGCTCCTCTGGTGGGGAAGAGGCAGAGCTCAGCTGGCCGCTTCGTGCAGGTGGAGGCTACGGGTGCGGTGCTGCTTCGGTGTGGCATGGTGGAAGCGGGTGAGGGCGGCGAGCGGTCTTGGGGAGCCGGCCCCGTAGAGATCTGCAGCACCTGATGCCCGGCTTGAAGATGGCTAGCAGGAGGGACGCCGCACGTGCCTGTGCCTCAACCCGTTGGGCGAGCAAGCACACCGAGCCTGTGCCAAGCGAGTGAAGGCACGTGCGCCGCTCCCACCGAGCGTTGGCTTGATTTTTTCCCTTTTAGCCTTCTGGCGCCCCGCAGAATTTGGCGTCTTCAGGCTAAAAGGGAAAAACCGAGCCGACACTCGGTGGGAGCAGCGCACGTGCCCTCGCTCACTCAGCGCACTCGTTCGATGTTCTCCGGACTCTCGCCTGACGCCCTCCAGAACTTGGCGCCCTGGCGCCCCGCACTAGCGTCTATGGGTAAGACGGCCCTGGTTCCAAGTAAATCACATAAAACGAGAGATTCTGCCAGTCACTATTTCATTTCCTGGCTCAGGAGCCTCTTAAACTAAATAATGCAAAGGGGTTAAATGGCATATGGAAACACATGGGAGCCTGCATTGTTTCAATTAGCCCCTGTCTCCTGGAAAACAATCTCATTAAGCTAATTGGCTTCATTAAGACAGAGCTGAAACAGTGGAGGTAACTGAACATAATGTGGCATGCAAATATGCTCCCTTAAAATGGTTGCATGGCCAGGGTTCCTGTTTTATTTTCTATCTCTACCAGTGAATCAGCAAAAGCTTTCGGATAATTTCCTAGGAAATCCTAAGAGAGCTTGGATCATTTCAGGTATGCTTCAAACGGTGCTGGATTACCCAATAAGCAGATTAAACACATGCTCAGGGCAGCAGCAAAATAAGAGCAACCCCATTTGGGGGGGGGGGGGAGAGAGAGAATTTGGCATTTGTTATTTCAGAAAAAGTAGTCGTCATTTTCTGATGTTGATGATTAATAACTGTACATCAGAACACTCTTTTCCTCACCTGAAAAAAAGATCCTCAGAGAGCAACCATGTGGCAGGGCCAACTGGATTCACTTTCCGTACTCTGTATGGAATCAGACATGTTTCATCAGGTGACTTCGATGAACTTATCCAGAATTTGGAAATCAGAAAACTGAGAAAAAAGAAGCTATTTTAATTGTAGCATACATGTAAGTTTTGTGTCATTTCAAAAAAAGCTTTTTTATTTTAGTGTTTAGTTTTTATTTTGGATTACCTATCTGCAGGGGGCACTATAATCTCTTCAGTGCTGAGAAGCTCTCAAGGTCTTAATCCAGCTCTGGCTTCAAAATGCAGTATCTCGGGAATGTTTAAACCGTTCCTCATCTCCAGTTGCATAGCAAAGCAGCCCAGCCCTAAGACAGCTTGTTTATGTCTTACTTTTAACCATCATATTAAACTAAATACAGGCCTTTGGGAGCAATAAATCCTGCATGCTACATACTGGAGGGAGCCATTTCGATGAGTTATAAACACAGCCGCACAGTATCACAAACAATCTTTATTTACATTCCTACCTACTCTTCGACATCAGCACCATTGGCCTGATCCAGCAAGACTCTTTTTATGCACTAACTTTTTGTTTTTTTAAAAAAAGCATGGGAGATCTGATCAAAGACCGTAACTCAGTAGCAGAGCATCTGTTTATATGCAGAAGAGCCCAGTTTTAATCCCCAGCATCTTCCGGTAAGGCTGGGACAGAACCCTGCCTGAAACCTCAGAGAGTCACTGCCAATCAGTGTAGACAATACTGAGCTAGATGGATCAGTGGTCATACTTGGAATAAGTCATCTACTGCCACCTAGTGAGGGTCTCCCTGCATTCTGCCCTACCAGTTCCACTGGACAGCAGCCACCAATGTATTGTATTGAGGGGGGGGGACTTTTCACAGCACTTTTCTCTTGATCCTGTAGCCTGAGACCTCCGTGTTCAATCCAAAAGTCACGACTGCGGGGAGATAAGGGGGAAAATGCAACCAGGAACGGACTGCTGGTTAATGACCCTGAATATAATGTCACCGAATTTGTGGGGAACAAGTTTCATTATAGCTATGATAAGAAGTTTCCTGTTGCATCACACCTATTGCATCAGACAGCTATCCAGCACAAGGCTTTCTTCCCAGAAGTGTTGCTCAGAAGCTTCTGGGACAGGGAAGGGGGATTTTTGTCCCTTGGCTTGTTGTTTGACTCGGACTCTCCTCTTCTCTGATAAGAGGTGGAATCCAACAGCAACTGGAAGACCACCAGAGATTTTCCATCCCTTCTTCTAGAAGGTCACAAGCAGGGCATAAAGACAAATCCCATCCCTCACTGTCACCCCCACTGCAATTGGTCTTCTAAGATATTGTGCCCCTAAGCATGGAGGTTCCTTGTTGCCATTGCTGATATTTTATGTCTGCATGCATTGATTTATAATTGCTTTGCCCAGTTCTTCGGCCGAAAACAGCTCCCAGAGCAGCTCCCAGGTAAACTTCATAAAAGCCAAACAAAGCAATCTCAGCCCTCAGGCTTACGATCTAAAAGGCACAAAAGGAAAAGCAATGGGGAGGGAGGAGGGAAACTCAGCATTAGTTCTCGAAAGCTCTCCAGGTGTCCTTTTATTTATATACTGCAATCTCTGGGTGGTTCACGGCAACAAAACGTAAAGCAATACAAATCGATCATTAAAAATGCCTGGCTAGTCAGAAAAAAAGAAAAAAAAAGCTTCAAGCAGCTGCATAGACCTGTCAGCATAAGATAACAAAAGTTTCCAAGGGAAAACTGAAATAAAAAGTGAGGTTGCCTGCTGAATCTTTGCTGGAAGAAGGTCCCACAGCATAGGACCAGCAGCCCCAAATCTCCATCTTCTGGTTTAACAATCAGTCCCTTTCCCGGGGGGGAAACAGAGGTGGCCCAAGACATTTTGGCACCTGAGGCAAACTGCAAAAAATGGGAGGAAGGGGGAATGAAGATCTGCACCAGGAACAAGGAACAAAGGGCTGGGAGGATCCGAGCAGGAGCTCCTATTTGCCAAGAGGCTGGTGTGGAGGCAACATTGGGGAGGGACTGCTGAGGAGGGAGCAGGTCCAGGCCAACCCTGTCGGGGGAATTGTAGGAGCCAACTCCTAAGGGCCGAAGTCCCTTTGCCCCCCCCAAAAAAAAATATTTGAGGGGGCCACCCCCTCCCAAAGTTGAAGGGAATTCCCATTCAAATGGTGGGTGGGTGCCATGACATGTGATTGATTATGTGAGTAGGACTTACCTGCCCCCCCTCCCCATATTTTATTCAAGTTGGCACCCAAACCAATGTTTAAAGTGGTAAAATAGTGCTTTACATGTATAGTGTGGCTGTGACCCAAGTTTCTCATTTCTCCAAACTTACCGTAAGTTCAGTTCTCCATATTTCTGCAGCAAGTTTCTTTTTTTTCAAAAGCTCATGCTGCACACACACACACACACACACACACACACACACACACACATACCAGCATTTCAGTGTTAATTTCTCTCAATAAACACATTTTGACTAATGCACATATTTCTGCAAGCAATTTCCCCCCAGCGTATAATGCAGTATTGTGTATCATTTTCACTGAAACATGCGTTTTTAGGCACCTCTCACCCTAATACAGTATATGGATATCGTTTGCTTGGAGAACTGCTTTGCAAAATCTGCAGAAGTGTATATTGGTTTGAGAAGTACAGTTTAGGTAGTTCTGCATTAAAATGCAAAGAAAAATTAATTTATCCTCCATTCCTAGGGAAGGATAAGGGGATGCCAAATGCTCACTGGCGTTTCTACATTCGGTATCAATCGTCTGGGGTTATTCATTATCTAATTCTTCATTCCAAACACCCACACATTTTGCAGGGTGGGAGGGAGGACCACGGTGCACAGCTGTCTCGTCCAAGGGCAGAGCATTGCACACAGCTACCCTAAAGCAGAGAGCCAAGCAGATCAGCCTAGGTTATAGAGCAAGGACTCTTCTGAAAGAATATTCAGAGCGGTGGGTCTGGTACCACTATAGGAGGAGGGGAAAGGGCTGGAGGTGCAACTGACTGAGGAGAGACGGGGACTGCAGGTCACGCAGCAGACAACCCAAGAAGCAGGGATACCGAGAGAAAAGGAAGAGAGACTTCACTAGCAGAACAGCAAGCGGTGGAGAAAGGAGGAGAGGCAGACCTGCACCATGAGTGACATCAAATATGAGAGGATGAACGAAAATGCTCTGGACATGGATAATCCACCGCCCTACTCTGAAAAGAACGAGGAGCCTGGTCCTTCTGCTCGGATGGCACCCACCACGGGCAGCAGAGAAACTCCCGCTATGCCGCACCAGTACACCCCTTACTATGGTCCAGCCAGCATAGCACAAACTTCGCAAACCATTGTCATCAGTTCCGTGCAGCCCAG
Organism: Darevskia mixta; assembly: GCA_034641385.1. Classification (NCBI taxonomy): domain Eukaryota; kingdom Metazoa; phylum Chordata; class Lepidosauria; order Squamata; family Lacertidae; genus Darevskia; species Darevskia mixta. The sequence continues at coordinate 17,090,914 of JAWWNH010000033.1, read as the reverse complement.
CCGTGAACCAGATTACCTGCCGTACTCCATCTTCACCATGCTCTGCTGTTGCCTCCCCTTGGGTGCTGTTGCCCTTGCATACTCGATACAGGTGAGTGGGAGCCGAGTGAGTGTTTGAGAGAGGAGGGGGAGACCTTAAAGGGCAGGGTCACCGGCCTGTGCTGCCATCTAAGGCCCCATCAGCACTATACACTTAAAACAGTATCATACCACTTTAAACAGTCGTGGCTTCCCCCTCCCCCCAAGAATCCCGGGGACTGTAATTTCTTAAGGGTGCTAAGCAGTGCTATTTTTCTAGAAAAAGAGGCGCTGGAACTCACCATGAACGCCTCCCTTGTGAGAACACAATGATGGCAATGGCGCCCACCTGAGAGGTGCCGGAACTCGGTTCTGGTGAGATCCAGCTGGGGGGGGGGAACCTGGTGCTGAGAGTTATTAAGAGTCCCCTAAAGGTAAAGGTAAAGGGACCCCTGACCATTAGGTCCAGTCGTGACCGACTCTGGGGTTGCGGCGCTCATCTCGCTTTATTGGTCAAGGGAGCCGGCCTACAGCTTCCGGGTCATGTGGCCAGCATGACAAAGCCACTTCTGGTGAACCAGAGCAGCACACAGAAATGCCGTTTACCTTCCCGCCGGAGCGGTACCTATTTATCTACTTGCACTTTGACGTGCTTTCGAACTGCTAGGTTGGCAGGAGCAGGGACTGAGCAACGGGAGCTCACCCCTTCGCAGGGATTCGAACCGCTGAGCTTCTGATCAACAAGCCCTAGGCTCTGTGGTTTAACCCACAGCGCCACCCGCGTCCCCTAGTTAGAGCTAAAATAGGGCCTTAGCTACAGGGGAGCTAGCCAGGCATTTTGCCCTGTGTGAACCCTCAAGGGGGAAGCCCCCACCCAGTTTCCCTCTGAGACAATCTAGGCTACTCAGAGGAAAACTGGATGGGGGCTTCCCCCTCAAGGGTTCACACAGGGCAAAATACTCAGCTAGCTCCCCTGTAGCTAAGACCTCTGAGACAATCTAGGCTGAGGACACTGTACCATCACCTGTGCTGAAGCAAGATGCTGCTGCCACTCTAGCTGGATTCCAGACACTGAAATACGACGGTGCCGTCTTGCCCACAGGCAGAAAAATGTCTAGGCCCAACCCTGGTAGCTGAGACAATATGTTGCAGCAAAACAGAGAGAAGCTTGTGGAAGCTTAAAGGCAAGCACATTTATGGTGGCAACTGTTCTCACCGTGGCCAACCAGATGCGCACTGAAAGCTTGCAAGCATGACAGGAGCACAGCAGCCCTCTCCCCAGTTGGAATTCCCAGCAACAACTAGTGACTATGGCTTGGTTATTGTGGCTAGTAGCCGCTGTTAAGTCCTAACCACCTTAAAATCCTCTTTTAAAGCCATCCAAGCCATCACTCCCTCTTGTGGGAGTGAATTCCATAGTTGGAACTATTTGCTGTGCGCAGCACTGTTTTGAATGTTTCTTTTGTCTGGGTTTTGCTGAAACGGTAAGTTACTGCATCTGGGAGTGTGGATAAATCAGAAAACATTGCATGTTGACAAGAGGCAATGTTTACGACGACAGTACTGTGTGTTACCGCTGGACCAGATGATCATCTGGAACCCCATGTCAAACAGCAAGGAGAAATGAACCTCCTCCTTGTATCTTTGGTTCAGGAGATGGTTCTTCACTTGCCATGATGTCGCAGGGGTCAGTTATGCCCCTGCAGACTGGGGCGAGTTACCTCTTTGTCTGATTTCGCACTATGCCACACACATTCGGGAAGAGATAAGGGGTCAGTGTGCTCCTCCCCTGATCCAGTTTGTTCTCTTTCTCCCCAGACCCAAAACGCCAACCATAATGGAAACCACATAAGCGCGCGACGAAACTCCAGGCTGGCACTCATATTGGCTCACACGGCACTCGGAGTGGGTCTTGGGTTCCTGATTATATACATCATCTACTGGATGAATATTTCTCACCAGATAATCGAAGTGCCAACCATCAGCCCCTGAGGATACTCAACGTTCATACGCTAAAAAACCTTTCCTGCCCAAGATGCCCAAGTCTGAGAAGTCCTCCTAAATTGACGTCTTTGAATCGTTCTGTAAAGCGGCATGCTCTGAGCTGGCTGGGACACATGTGCATCATGTCGCTTCTATACCCTTGTTCTAACTAGGGATAGATTCACAATGTCAAGCGATGAACATCATGTGTGAGCCAACTCTGTGATACCCAAAAATCTCAAACTCCTTCCAGGAGTATCTCTCCCCTTTCTCATTCTCCCACCCAGAGTTATTTCGATTTCGAGAGTCCTCTGGTCTTGTCCTGTTCCTCTTGACTTCTGACCATTCTCCCAACATTTCACAGATAATAATTGGGACATGCATGTAACACAACTGTTGTCAGAGTACAAATTTCAACCCAAGCCCTGTCCTTGACACCCACCCCATTCCCCATTGTCCTACTTCTTTGGCCTTATTTGTTTATCCTGCGATAACTTATCCCATGTGTTTTTAATGCAATTTGTGAGATGCTTAGAGAGCCATCTAAGGCAAAATAAATAAAATATACATTGAGATCACCATGATTATGTGTTGTGCGATGTTTTCACAAAACTGCTCTTGGTTCCACATAGAGAAAGGAAAGTGGGATAAATGATAAATGTTCATTATCTGTCACACGCAGCTCTTTCTCCATTCTGCTGCAGTTCACCTTCTGCCCCAAACTGTGTTATTCTAGGGTTGTTATATCTTGAAGAGCAAAAATGAGGACAGCCTGAGCTGGGGAAAGAGCTGTGTGGGTGCACCTCTTTCCTCAGCTCAGACTGTCAGCAGCCATGGCATGGAGAGTGTCCATGTGCTTCTTTCCCAGGCTCGGGCTGGCAGCGGCAGTGGCGTGCAGAGCAGCCTGAGCCCAATCCGCCCAAGCCTGAGCCACTGCCAATTTTTTTTAAAAAAAAATCCCAGACATTTCCTTTAAAATGTACAAATCCGCCCTGATGGGCATGTTGGCCCCCCAAAAGAGGATGTGTCTGTTTTCCCCCAGACATATGGCAACCTTAGTTATTCGTCTTACTGTCCACTGTGGTGAAATTACATAAATTACTTACGTTACGTTGTCATTACATCATTCCACCCCATTCATTTTGATGCAAAGGAAACACAATGCAAATGGGGGGGATGTAATTTCTAGATTGAAAACAACAACAGTGAACACTGACTTTATCTGCTGGAAGGGTTTCCATTGCAGATATGGTGGTGAATGAGCCAACATTGGCCATCTCAGCTCTCGTTTGTTTTCATCAGAATTCCCTGACATGCCTAATCGTGAAACCTTCATGGCAGATTCACTGACTTCAGCTGTGAAGGTAGAACAAAGCCACCATGCCTAGCAGCCTTTGATAGCCCTCTCCTCCATGAAATTGTCTAGTCCTCTTCTTTAAAGCCATCTAAGTTTGTGGCCATCCCTGCCTCCTGGGGGAGCAAGTTCCATAGTTTGACTAAGCACTGCATGAAGAAGTATGTTCTGTTATCTCTCCTAAATGATCCAACTTTCAGCTTCATTGGAGATCCATGAGTTCTAGTGTTATGGGGGAGGGAGAACCCCCACAAACTGCAACGACTGTCCTCTAGACTGTCCTTATTCTGGGAGGGGGTTCCATCAATCACATAGCAGCAGTTTTGGTGCTCTTCTGCAATGGACCCACTTCCCCCAATAATCAAGACTTTTTGCAATACAGGAAGAAATGAGGCAATGCACTGCCATGTCACCTAACCTCTCACCATACAAGTAAAAGCATGCACCATAGAAGCATGCATCATAGAAATGTTCCATTAGCAGCTGATGACATCAACGGTCCCCTGCAATTGTTGTGCAAATATATCAGGGTGAGTGGTGCAATAAACAGGTCTAGAAGCAGCAGCGGTCAAGGGTCACAAGGGGTCAAATACCCAAAATACCCATTATGCCTGCTGCAGGAGGGTCCCAGCAGAGTCTCTGTCTCCAGTGTCCCAGAGCCTCCCAAACAGCATGGAAGGGGTTTGGGGTTGTTTTTTTAAGCACCGAAAAGATCTCTTTTCGCCATTTGTGTTTATTATAACCCATCAGAATGGAAAGAGGTGAGTTAGGGTTGGCTCCTAGGGTCACTCTGGAGAAGGTGTGTGGGAAGCATTTAAGGGACACTGAAAATACAAGGAGCTTTCATTTCAAGAGAACAGTGTGCAAGTTTTGTTACATACAGTGGAGCTTCAAGGAAGACACAACTTAAGTGGCTCTGAAAGATGATATTGGAACATCATAACACACACAGGAAATAGGACCCCTAGCTGAAAGGCAACACATGGGAGATCTGCATTGATCATGGCAATGCAACCCTAATTATTATTATTGTAGAAGTCTTAGAAGGGGCATGGCTGGGAGGGGAGGCTACAGTGAAAGGGCCCTCCACTTACAAACCTGCCACTACTCTTCTGCCAGGAATCAACCTTTATCTCTATCTAAAAATGCAATCTGGCCTTCATTTTCTGAAACCTAGGCTAAGTCAGAGCAGGAATGATGGGAGGAGGGCAGGGAGAGGTCTCTCACTTTCATGTATTTCCTAGCCCATCGAAAGCAATCCTATGGGTGGTTTTACCTTCACTCTGGATGAAATGGGGGTGGGGTGGGAGAGATCACCAGAGAGATCAGCTTTCAAAACGTTGCAAAAAGTGAGGAGGGGTGTTGGAGGGATGAGTGACACGTGCACGGCTGTGGTCTGAATTAAGATCGTGCAACACGCCGATCTCCCTGGGGCTGTCTCGGAAGCAAGGTGGTGAGTGCATTGCCTGCTGTGCGCGATCTGTCTCGATCTGTCTCCAGCTTCTGTGAGCCTCACCTCCAGTTGGCTGCTCATCCTGCCTCTCCCCACCCCACCCCACAATATCCCCATCGCTGCCAAGTGTGGGGTACTAGGAGAAAAGGCTAGGAAAGCGTGGAAGTTTCGGCGCCTTTCCCCGCTTTCTCCCTCCGTCTCCTTCGCCCGCTCCTGCTGCGCTTTTGCGCCAAACGGTAAAGGCCAGCGGGGCAGTCATTTATGCAACTAACCTAGGGATATCCCTAGTTCTCCTTCGCAACCCTAAATGCCCACTCTGTTTCTCCCCATCCTCGCCCTGCCTTCCCCAGCTTCTCTTCCTGGCCCCGCACCCATGGCTTCCTCTCTCTCTCTCTCGCTCTCGCTCTCGCTCACTCACGCACCCCGCCATGGCGCCGGCAGGAGCTGGGAGCGCAGCAGCGGGTGTCGTCCGTGTTCAGGCTCTGGTTCTGCAAAAACGACGAGTAAACGAAGGGCGGTGCCGGACTCGGATAACATGGCGCCCTATGCGAGGCCAACATTGGACTCCGCCCCCCCAGCTGCCTTTCCTAACTTTGGGAAGGAGGCGCAAGCTTCTGGCAGGGTCCTAAATCCGTCCCGTCTCTTCCCAAGGCCTCCCTTACCCGGATTTGAAAAGGCTCCCCCGACCCGGCTCAGCGCCCAGTTCGTGTCGCACAGCCCTAAATCCGTACTTACGTACGGATCCGTAAAGACTCTGGAAAACCCGTTGTTTGAAGCTCAATCGGCGCAAACCGCAAAGCATGGAAAATCCGAATTGACCGAGCGCTAAAGTATGGGTTTTTGCTTGGGAGGGGAGGGGGAGGGGGGACACACACTCCAATGTGAAGATTTGAAAAGAGCTAGGAAAAAGTTAGGTGCGAGTGAGCCCTAAGAGCATGGCTATAGGAGCAGCCGCCACGGCTACAGTCCCTCCAACAGTCCCTGTTGCAGCACCGGCTTTAGGGCGCTGCAGACAGCTCCCCTGTGCTGGGGATCCTTGCTTTAGTTTTTGTACCATAGCATCATAGAATCATAGAGTTGGAAGAGACCACAAGGGCCATCCAGTCCAACCCCCTGCCAAGCAGGATCTGAGAATGTCTATAGTAGAAAATGAGATCTGAGTTGGCACTCTGTCAAGTATGGGATAACGTTTTCACCATGCAACGTCTTCTGATCTAACAAGCGGGATGAATGATTACTTAATAAACAGCTGCTGTCATCTTAATTTCCCACATAAACTTTGTGCAAACAAATCAGGATGGGTGGCCAATAAGCGAGTCAGCTGGAAGCAACCTTTATCTCTTTCTCAAAAGGCAATCTGTCCTTTGTTTGCTGAAACCTGGGCTACTACGTATTCCCAGTCAAGAGTACTTGGAGACAGGATTGGTGGGCAGAGAGAGGCATCCCTCTTTCATGCATTTTCTAGCCATTCGAAAAACAACTCATTGAGAGTGACCAGCAGGTCTCCAAAACAAAAGGAAGGTTTTTGGCAATTCTGCCAGGACTACTAAAGCGATTTCCAGCACCAGGCCTGGTTCCAACAACCAATTTTTGCCTCGATTTCTGACTTTGCAATAACATAAAATATGGAAGCATGTGCCCATTTGCAGCTGTGAAATGGTGTGGGGTGTGCTCTGTGTGTGTGCATCATAGCTGTCAACGTTTCCCTTTTTTTGGTGGGAAATTCCCTTATTCCAAATAGGATTCCTCACAAGAAAAGGGGAAGATTGACAGCTATGGTGTGCATGCGTGTCCATTCAGCCACACAGAAAAGGTGGGGGAAATGAAGGCCACACTCAGTATTAATCTGACAGCTTTGGGTTACCAATTTCCTCGTTCCTAGCCCCTCGTACTTCTGGGCTGGAAGACCCAGTGGAGCTGCTGTTATATTCTTCCACAGCCAGAGCCCTGACTAGCGGTCACTTGAGCAGAGCAGCCGGCAACGTAAAGCCAGCTCCCAGGCAAAAAAAAAAGACCGAAGTTTGCAGAAAGAGGAAGAGGGGAGGGGGAGAAGGGCTGGAGGGGCGGCCAGGGGAGGAAGCGTAGAGCACCAGCAGCTAATCACAGACAGCTGAGGAGGAGCAGAGCGAAAGGCTTTAGAGGCTGCGTTCAGGGAACAGCAACAAGGAAAAGGAGAGCAGACCGTTCGCCATGAGCAACTACGAGAGGCTGAAAGACGATTCCCCCATCACTCAGGATCCACCACCTCCTTACTCTGACAAAGACTCCCATGTAGTCCCTGAGCCAACTAAATCTCTTTCTGGATCAGAACCCCATCGCATGGGCTGGCTCTCTAACCCTGTGCCATCCCAGTACCAACATTATGTTGCAGCTGGTGCAGGATCCCACCAGGTTCCGATCCTTCAAACTTCGCAGACCACCATCATCATTCGTGGTCCACCTGCCAATGAGCCTGATTACCTGGCCTACTCTATCTGTACCATGCTTTGCTGCTGCCTCCCCCTGGGCATTGCTGCCTTAGTTTACTCTATAAAGGTGAGTGAGCCCCTCCCTCTTTTTCTTTGGGCTGGGGGAGATGTGGTGCTATAATAACAGGGGGTCCAAGAGGCCCCATGACCTTTTCTGGTGGCCCTTTAGCAGAGGCCTGTGGAAGGCTACAGGATGGCTTGTAGTGTAGCTGAAATTCAGGGGGGCAGATGAGGCTAGGGCTTCTTGATTTCAAGGTTTGGGGGCCCTTTCCCCACCCCAATAATTCAAGCCCCCATGTTGTCTGCAGGGACAGGGAGAAACGGCAGAGCACCAAGTGGGTGATGGTTTCAAAGAGAACAGGATAAGGGGATCGCTAAGGTGTTGCTTTTGCTCAGTGGAGGCAAAACTCGGGCAGGGTGAGGCTCAGAGAGGGGACTGGACCACGTCTGTGTGTAGGAGGGTTCCTGCTGGCTGGAGGGGCTCAAGCTAAGATCTGCAACTCTGAATCTCCTATGCTTCAGCAGGAAATAAAATGAGCCTCAGCACAGCTGCCTCTGCCAGCACTGAAAGTTTTTGTTTTGCTTAAAGGGGCCCAGCCCTCTGCATTAGCGGTAGTCTCTTGTTGCTATGGTGGAGCAGAGGATTCCCTGCTTGCAGTGGGTCCTCCAAGTCTAAGTAGGACATTGTCACAGCCTCTGGCCAGTGATGAGTCAGACTCTGGTCCTACGGGCACTTCGGGTAGCAATGGTTCTGGGGTGTCTCCTGCGTGGCCTTCCTCCTTTCGTTTTGGAGTCCTGCACTTCACCACCTAAAGAGGACTTGACTCCTGTTCCCCAGCAGGCGCAGGATGACTCTCAGGCAGCCAACATCCCGAGAGGTAGCTGGGTTAGCCTGTTGCAGCAAAACAGGAAAGAGTCTCTGATGACCACTTTAAAGTTGCATGGATTCTTTGGGACATTTGTTTTCACAAACTAGGCCTTGTCTGAGCTGTTAGGGGTGGGTGGCACTGTTTTATGGTGGTCCAGGTCCTACTTGGATGGTCATTTCTAGAGGGTGATGCTTAGGGAGTGCTCTTTGACTCCCTGGACCCTTCAGTGTGGGGTTCCTCAGGGTTTTTATTTTATCCCCTCTGCTGTTTAACATCGACATAAAACCACTGAGTGGAATTATCTGGAGTTTTGTAGTACAGTGGTACCTTGGTTGTCAAACTTAATCCATTCCGGGAGTCCGTTCGACTCCCAGAACCGTTCGAAAACCAAGGTGGGGCTTCCGATTGACTGCAAGAGCTTCCTGCACTCAATTGGAAGCTGCAGAAGCCACGTCGGAAGTTCGGCTTCCAAAAAACGTTAGCAAACCAGAACACTTACAGGTGAAACTCGAAAAATTAGAATATCGTGGAAAGGTTCATTTCTTTCAGTAATTCAACTTAAAAGGTGAAACTAATACATGAGATAGACTCATGACATGCAAAGCGAGATATGTCAAGCCTTTATTTGTTATAATTGTGATGATTATGGCGTACAGCTGATGAGAACCGCAACTTAACAATTTCAACTTTGGGGTTTTCATCAGCTGTACGCCATAATCATCACAATTATAACAAACAAAGGCTTGACATATCTCTCTTTGCATGTCATGAGTCTATCTCATATATTAAACTCCAGTAGCTAATGAAAACAATTGTTTACATAAATGGACTTTTCCACGATATTCTAATTTTTCGAGTTTCACCTGTACTTCCGGGTTTGCGGCATTCGGGAGCTGATCAGCAATATGTTGATGACGCACAGGTCTACTTCTCCTTTACATCTGCTGTCAGTTCTCTCTCTCTTTCTCCACAGACCCAAGAAGGTAACACTAATGGAGATGTGATAGCTGCCAAGCGAAACTCCAGGATGGCTCGCATCTTGAACCACACAGCCCTCGGGGTGGGATGCTTCTGCGTCATTATGTATATCATAATAATGGCAACTTTGTATTGGCAACTGAGTAACCAGCACCCACTTGACTGAGGATTCACTGCACACAGCCTCCACATCTCGAAAGACCTCCCCACCGTTGCACTACTGAGAAGAAGGCCTGGTTGGACGCTGTGCTTTATGAATCATCCCATAGCAGGAAGTGCTAAAGGACTGAATCACACGTACAGGCTCATCACATGATTTCTGCTTATTTTACTTGGTGACCAATAATGGGATGTGTGAACTTCAAAGCATTGTCCCTAAGGTGACATCAAGTGCTCTTGGAAGTTCTACTTAGGGGGAAAGTTGTAATATCCTATACTCTGCCGTATATTCCTATACACATTATAATTTTTAAAAACGGGGATGGGGTTTATAAGAGATTCTGAAAAACACAATGTTATGAAACAGGATCTGGAGGCAATATGCATACTCCATTTACAATTATAGATCGGAGATGGAAAAATACAGACATAATATAAAGCCAAAATAAACCATTGATATGTGAATGTGTGGAAGTGAGTGACTGGAACTGTTTATTAAGTAGGCGTAATGGTTAAACAAGGCAAGGTTACAAAACATGAACCCTATTCTACCAAAGCAAAGTAATTAAAATATTCAAACGCTCTACACTTCTTCTTTTTGTTGACATCTTTATTGAAAGTTCAAAAAGTACATAATTATATGTGCACTAAACATTGTGAGACATAAATAAAAGAGAAACAGAACCCGTGTAGAAGGGAAAATAAAGGGGGGAGGGGGGAAACCCAAAACTGTATGCTTTACAAGGTTGTTATTATACTTCACCAGATCTTAACCTATTACAGTATTTGTAAGAATGGATTCCAGATATCATTGATTAAATCCTACGCAACGGGGGGGGGGGCAGCCATCAAATATATGAATCTTTGTTATTAGCAAACCAATTTGATATACAGGTACTGAGGGAGGATTGGAATAAAGATTTAAAGATCTCCATTTCGACCACACAGTGGGAAACTGTTTTAACTGCTATAACAAGGGTGTCTCTGGACCTTAGATTGAGGCTCATACAACAAAAAATAATATTTAGAATATACTCGGCCCCATTATGTTTGTTTAAAAAAGGGTTATCTAATGTATGTATTGTTGGAGATGCAATAGGATAATGTTTCTCCTTAACATATGTTTTTTCATTGTCCTATATTGAAAGATTTTTGGCAGAAGGTAACTGAAACTATCAACAGAACTGTACAGAACAACCTTACATTTACAGAGCAAAATATCCTCTTGAATTATATAGCCAGCACATGGAACCTTACAAAAGGACAATACGAGTGGACTCTTCATGTCCTTACCACAGCAAAAAGACTGATGCTGATGAATTGGAAAAATAAAAATGTGGCTCCCTTCTACAATTGGATTGATGACTTATACAAACTCGCAACATATGAACAAATTGCATTACAAGGGTGATTCCTTTCTGATACACAAACATTCCAAGTAGGAATGATTAGGTTGTATCCAGTGCTTCCTCTACTCAGAGTATACCCATTGAAATTAATTGATATGACTGACTTAGGTCCATTTCTTTCAGTGGGCTACCCTGAGTAGAATTCAGTTGGATACCACGCAGAGTCCCATGGACAATGGCCATGTTAATTGCCCCAGAACTGGCAACAATAAAATATAACGATCCATGCCCTTAAAGTTGGATTTAGAGCAGTGTGACTGCTTCTGCCGCACTGGGCAGCCCCACAACTATGGCATGGTGAATTGAACAGAATGGAAAGGGAAAGGAGGGAAGCACCAAATGTTTGCCTTGGGCAAAGAATCTATGAAATCTGAAAGACCAAAGTCTGCCCCGCCTTAAAATCATGATAATGGGCTTAACCCTCTGGCTCCCAGCTGCAACTCTCCTCACTCCCACCATCCTGCCCAGTTTTACCTTCCTATGTAAGACTCCTTCCTCCAGTTTGGTTTGCTTCCTCTTGTTATCCGGATGATTACCATAACTCCCTTTCCCAACCCTCCTGCCTCGTCTGCTCAGCACTGCTGGGTCTGGTGCCTAAACTCTCCCAACGCTTCACCAACAGGAATACATGCTTATCATACCCGTCTTCTCATCCCACAAATTCCAGCCCAAGCCCTGCAGAACACGGGCACTGAAGGTGTGGCCTGGGGTCAAACAGTGAGGCCTGGAGCAGAACATTGGGCGCCCAGTCCTGAAGTGCCCCATCCTTGCCTTAAAGCTAAAGAAAGAGATATGCCTTGAATGTGAATTAAATGCCATCTCTTGTATTCGTGCAGATTTGTGTTTAAAAGGCAAATACTGCAATTGTATAATAATAATAATAATAATAATAATAATAATAATAATAATAATAATAATTTATTTGTACCCCGCCCATCTGACCAGGTCCCCCCAGCCACTCTGGGCGGCCTCCAACAAACACTAAAATACATTAAAATATTACAGATTAAAAACTTCCCTAAAAGTATACTGCTTTTGGAGCCTCAGAGTGATATAAATAAATATGTGATACAATATAATATGCAGTCGCAGTGTGGAAGTCAAACGGAATCCATTCCGGAAGTCCATTCGACTTCCAAAACGTTTGAAAACCAAATCATGGCGGAATCCCCGTCGGACGTTCGGCTTCCAAAGGTAGTTTACAAACCAGAACAGTCACTTCCAGGTTTGCGATGTTCAGGAGCCAAAACGTTCGGGAACTAAGCTGTTCAAAAACCAAGGTATGGTTGTACGTATATTATGACTGAGGTGTATGCAGTTTTAGGGGAGGGGTCATTACCAATTTCCTCATTCCCAACCACTCGTAATTCTGGGTTGCAAGGTCCAGTGGAGCTGCTGTTCTATTCCAGAGACAGAGCACAGACTAGAGGTCACCTGAGCAGAGCAGCCGGCAATGTAAAGCCAGCGCCTAGGCAAATAAGTCCAAAGTTTGCAGAAAGAGAAAGAGGGAGGGAGGGAGGCAGCAGGAGGTGGGGAGAAGAGCTAGATGTGCAGCTGAGGAGAGGAAGAGCAGAGCACCCAGCAGCTAATCAAAGACCGCCAAGGTTCGGGGAGCACAGGAGAAGAAAAGGAGAGCAGCTGTTCGCCATGAGCAACTACGAGAGGCTGAAAGACGATTCCCCCATCACTCAGGATCCACCTCCTTACTCTGACAAAGACTCCCATGAAGACCCTAAGCCAACAAAACCTCTTATTGGACCAGAACCCCACCGCACAGGATGGCCCTCTAACCCTGTGCCATCTCAGTACCAACATTATGGTGCAGCTGGTGCAGGATCCCACCAGGTTCCGATCCTTCAACCTCCGCAGGCCACCATCATCATTCGTGGTCCACCTGCCAATGAACCTGATTACCTGGCATACTCCATCTGTACCATGCTTTGCTGCTGCCTCCCCCTGGGCATTGCTGCCTTAGTTTACTCTATGCAGGTGAGCCCCTCCCTCTTTTTCTTTGGGCTGGGGGAGATGTAGTGCTATAATAACAGGGGGTCCATTACCTTTTCTGATTTCCTTTTAGCAACAGTCTGTAGAAGGCGGCTTGTGGTGTGGCTGAAATTCAGGGAGCAGGGGAGCCTAGGGATTTTGGATTCAGGCTTTGGGGACTCTTTCCTCACCCCCAATTGATAGAGAAAAATAGGGGTGGTTGACTTTTGCTGCCCAACTCCCCAAGGGACCGAGTCCCCTAAGTCTATGATCGGTCAGAGATAAATGGATGGAGGCAGGATGCAGTGAAAGCAAGGCAGATCTTTATTTTTCTGTTGCAACAGAGTTCCCTCCCCTCCTAGCAAGGAGGCAAGAGAGACCCAGAACCAAGAAGAAACATCTCTTTTTTAAGCGTTTTCATTTTGGCATAGAGAAGAATGACATCCCCTCTACAAACAGCCAGAAATTACATCACACATAATGTGGGGTAACTGTGGCTCAGGTAGTCCAAGGTGCCATATTCCTAAGGATTTGGCAAGATTTACATCATTCCAGACACAGTTTGCAGAAAAAGCATTTGATAAGACTGCCCGGCACAGGGACTAGCTTTCGTGGTGCTGGAAATCGCGTCTGCGATCTGGCCCACAGAGGGATCTCCGGTAAACCTTGCCGACCCCTGGATAAGACTATCAGGATGCCTGACAGACATCCCTCATCTGGGCAAACAGTGATAATTAATAAAAAGGAGGATCAGTAGATATAGGAGAAGGATCCCTTCAGGAACTTCCTGATTGCTACCTGCCTACGTGGACTTAGGCAAGAGGGATTAAGGAGGCAGAGGAAATATTTACAGTCTTTAGGAGACCCAAGCTGGCTTTTGGATTGCTCTCCTGTACTATTGTGGTCTATAGACTTATACATGTGTGCAATTATCAACATTTATTCTATATTTGAGACCTTAGAGTTCCTACAACACCAATCATTTAAGCCACGGTGTCATGCTACAGGAGAAACGGCAGAGCACAAAGTGGGTGGTGGTTTCAAAGAGAACAGGATAAGGGGATCGCTAAAGTGTTGCTCTTGCTCAGCCGAGGCAAAACTCAGGCAGAGTGAGGTTCAGAAAGGGGACTGAATGAAGTCTGAATGCAGGAGGGTTCCAGCTGGCTGGAGGGGCTCAAGCCAAGCTATGCAACTCCAAATCTCCTACATTTCAGCAGGAAATAAAGGCAGCCTCAGCCCTATATAGTATCAGCACAGCTGCCTCTACCAGCAGTGTGAGTTGTTGTTTTGCTTAAAGAGGCCTTAGTCGCTTGCTATGGTGGAACAAAGGAGTCTCTGCTTGCATTGGGTCTTCCAAGTCCAAAGATGACATTGCCATTGCTTCTGGCCATTGGGGAAGACAAAACTCTGAATCCTTCCTTCCTTCCTTCCTTTCTTTCTTTCTTTCTTTCTTTCTTTCTTTCTTTCTTTCTTTCTTCCTTCCTTCCTTCCTTCCTTCCTTCCTTCCTTCTTTATTTATTTTCATTTATATATGGGGTGTGTGTGTGTGTGTGTGTGTGTGTGTGTGTGTATTACAACAGTTATTCCATCATAATTTTTTAACATTTCAAACTTGGACTCCCTTCCCCCTGTTTCTGTGGTTCTTTACATTTCTTTTCATCTTCCTGCGTACTCTGAATATAGGATGTATTAAAGGCTGGATTAAAAACACAAATTCCCCTGTAGTTATTTTCCCCACCACACTGTGCCGCCTCTGTTCCTCACTTTATGACCTCTTCTAGCAATGTCACTTTTTCTTTTGTTTATCCTTCCTGCTTCCTGTTATTCCTCTTTCACCCAAACACAGTCATGAGCTTTCTCAGAAATGTGGGATTCCTCAGGGTATGATTCTATCCCCTCTTCTGTTTAACATCTACATGAAACCACTGAGTGGGGTTATCTGGAGTTCTGGAGGACGTTGTTAGCAATATGCCGATGACACACAGCTCTACTTCTCCTTTACATCTGCCGTCAGTTCTCTCTCTCTCTCTCTTTCTCCACAGACCCGAGAAGCCAACCTTAATGGAGATGTCATAGCTGCCAAGCGAAACTCCAGGATGGCGCGCATTTTGGCCAACACAGCCCTCGGGGTGGGATGCGTCTTCATCGTTGTGTATATCGTAATAATGGCAATTGTGTATACAAATGCAAAAGGTCAGCATCCGCCTAACTAAGGATTTGCCGCACAGCCTCCACTTCCTGAAAGACCTCCCCACCACTGCACTAATCAGAGAAGGCCTGGTTGGATGCCGTGCGTTTTGATTCATTCCATAACAGGGTGTGCTAAAGGGCTGGTATACACATGCATGTGCATCACATGATTTCTATTGAATTTACGCAATGACAAGAAGGGGGGTGCATGAACTTTCAGAGCACTTGATGTTGTCACCTTAGCGGCAACACTCGCGGGGCTGAAATAGACCTCATAATGTTTATTAAAAACCATTCGTTTTGGATTTAAGAACATTGAACAAATACATTACAACAATTGAAGGATGTGTATTTAATGAAATTTTGAATAGTATTATTCCATAGTATTAAGTACACATAGAATGTAAACATGACAAATGCGTAAATGTAAAGAAAATATAGAGAAACCAGAAGGAGGAGGGAGGGAATTACAAACTTGGTTAGAGTTAAAGTATTAAGGTGAAAAGGAATAAGGTATGTATTATGCATTACGATGGTGAAATTTGTAAAATCTGTAGAACCAATAAAGATCATTTAAAAAAAAAATAGAGGCAATGCTCTGAATGTGACATCAAGTGCTCTGAAAGTTCTACCTAAGAGCAAATTTGTAATATATTCTTTAATATATCCTGTCATATATTCCAATACACATTGGAAATATATTCCTAGGTATATATATAATTTTTAGGGGGGGGTGGGGGTTATAAGAGATTCTGAAAAATTCAATGTTATCAAACAGGATCTGATGACAGGATGCAGACTCCGCTTATCATTATTGATCAGAGGTGAACAACTGCAGACATAAAATAAAGCCCGGCGCCAGAATAAGCCACGGGTACTGTATTTTCCTTCATATAAGACTACTTTTTAACCCAGGAAAATCTTCTCAAAAGTCGGGGGTCGTCTTATGCGCCGGGTCGTATTTCTTATACGGCGAGTATATCCCAAACTCTATATTTTAACTGGAAAAGTTGGGGATCGTCTTATACGCCCAGTCGTCTTATATACCGGAATATACGGTATGTGAATGTATTGAAGGTAATGACTCAAACTGTTTATAACATAGGCGTAATGGTTAAACAAGGCAAGGCTGCAAAACGTGAGCTCTATTCTACCAAGGGAAAGTGATCAAAGTATCCATATGCTCTACACATAGCAAGTGACGGACATCACAGGTGATTCCTTTCTGATACACAAACATTCCAAATAGGAAATATTAAGTTGCATCCGGTGCTTTGAATACCCGTATTCTCACCCCACAAATTTCAGCCCAAGCTCTGCAGCAGAGGGGCAGTGAAGGTGTGGCCGGGGGTCAAATAGTGAGGCTTCCAGCAGCACATTTGGCCCCCAGTCCTGAAGTCCTTCATCCCTGCCTTAACACTAAAGAGGAAGATGTGTTTTGAACGTGAATTAAATGCCACCTCTTGTATTCATCCAGTCTTGTGTTTTAAAGGCAAATAATGCACTTGTATGCTGCTTTGGAAGCCTCTTGGAGTGATAAAAATAAAAATGATGTGATGTAATATACATGATTGGGGTTTTATAAGGTGTTAGAGAAGGGGTCAGTACCATTGGTGGGGGGACATGTCGTGCTCCCTCTGGGGTAGTTTGCCCACCTTTTTTCCCACCCTGCACCAAAGGCGCCAGCTTGTGGGGGCCATGCAGGGAGGGCAATGCCACGCGTGACGCCACACATGTGACTTCATGGCATCTGGAGGAGTCAGGGGAACATCCAGCCGAACATGGAGGCCGAGTGGCTTCAAGGGCTGGGGGCTCGGACTCCACCTCCTCCTGGAGCAGCTACCAGCAGGAAGTTGCTTCAACCCTCCTTCCCCTCCATGGCAGGAAGTGGAGGAGAAGGAGTCGGCCACTGGAGCTGTGCCTCTCTCAGCTCCACACTTCACCTTCACACTTTTTGGACGTAGGGGGCCCAGAATCTCCCAAAAATATTGAGCGGGAGCCAAATGGGCTCAGCTCCCAGGAGCTGGTGCCCCTGCCTGGTGTAGTGGTTAAGAGCGGTGGACTCGTAATCTGGTGAACCAGGTTTGCGTCTCCACTCCTCCACATGCAGCTGCTGGGTGACCTTGGGCTAGTCACACTTCTCTGAAGTCTCTCAGCCCCACTCACCTCACAGAGTGTTTGTTGTGGGGGAGGAAGGGAAAGGAGATTGTTAACCGCTTTGAGACTCCTTCGGGTAGTGATACAGTGGGATATCAAATCCAAACTAGAAGTTGTCAGCATGTGATAATGGCCACACCCTGAGAGTGGCTTCAATTGGCTAGCTAAATCAGCTGAGGGTAGCTGATGGGTCCCAGACCCGCACATGCGCCGTCCGTCCTGTCCGTCCGTGCTGGTGCTGCTGCTCCCGTGGCAACCTTATGAGCTGCCGAGTGAGCAGCAACTCTTAAGGCTGTCGCACGTGAAAGGCTGCATCGCCCGAGCTGCTTATCGTGCGTAGCAGCCTTACAAGTTGCCGCCGCCCGTACAGAGTGCCGGGCAGCGTGGCGTGGCTTGGGCATTGCGGGGGGGCACCCAGAGTGTCACCCCCTAGAGGGTGGAACCCAGGGCAAACCGCCCCCAATGTCCCCTTGCTCCGCCCCTGGCTCCGCCCCTGGCTCCACTTACTGCCTCCCGGCCCAGCAGTCCCACAGCTACATGCTTTATGGGATGAATGCTTTTGAAACAAAATGAATAAATCTGAAAGGCCCTGTTCCTGCAAAGTACAGGCAGATGTCTTTGTCTCAGTTCCTGTAATTTCACTTTGGAGCTCGCCTTCTCATAACCAGTTTACATGTGTTTGCACATTTCTCATTCCAAGAACACATTTCACATTCCAAGAACTATCAGCTTAGATTCTTCATTCTGTAGATTTGAATAAGGACAGCAGTCTTTAATCAGTCTTTAGTCAGGCAGATTGATCAACTCAGCTGGTGCTCCCAATTTTGAGTGTGTGTGTGTGTGTGTGTTACAAAAAAAATGTAAGTAGGTGCCATCTTAGAAGAGTTCCTTCTCGTATCTCTTCTAAGATGGTTCCTGGTGCAACACAGTGTGTGTGTGTGTGTGTGTGTGTGTGTGTGTGTGTGTGTGTTTGTGTGTGTTTCATCTGAGACCAGATGGACATGTTGTTCTAAGATGTCGGATACCACACTTGCATCTTAAAGATGTGCTGCCGTTTGCACAAAAGGAGAAATACAGCAGAGTCATAAATGCATTTGTTGTAAACCATTATCTTGCTGTGGTGTTCAAATATGGCCAGTGTCTAGATACATACATACATACATACATACATACATACATACATACAACACAGCCACCTGCAAAGATACATATATAGATAATATAGTGGTACCCCTAGTTACGAACTTAATTCGTTCCGGAGGTCCGTTCTTAACCTGAAACCGTTCTTAACTAAAGGCGTGCTTTCACTAATGGGGCCTCTTGCTGTCGCTGCGTCGCTGGCATAAATCACAACATTGCTGCGTCGCTGGCACACGATTTCCATTCTCATCCTGGGGCAAAGTTCTCAACTTGAGGTAAATCTTCCAGGTTAGCGGAGTTTGTAACCTGAAGCATTTGTAACCTGAGGTGTTTGTAACTCGAGGTACCACTGTATATGGTATTTGTATGTTTTCCATCCCAGGGCAATCCTGTTTTCTCTGGCATGAAAGGATCAGTATCTGTGGATTTCTACCCAAATTTAGGATTCAACATAGACTAGACTACATTCATTCATTCATTCATTCATTTTATTAAACTTACATCCCACCCTTCCTCCTGAAGAGTATCAAACACATCAATAATAAAGCAATTTAATCTTACAAAAACAGTTTAAAACAACCCTCCAGTTTAAAACAGTTAAAAACCTCTAAAATAAACAAGCCTCTACTCCCACAGCAAATAATTTCAGGGCTGCCAAGAACAGATCTTTCAGCCAACAAATGCCTAAGCAAGCAGCACTGTTTTTATAGTCTTCCTAAAAGTTTATAATGAAAGAGAGAGGGATGCCTTATTAGGGCACATCACAGATTCTCCAGTGTGAGAGCAGTATATCTGGCCTGGGAGAGTTTACTACTAGCCTCCCCAAATTTATGAACCTGCGCAGACCCGATGACATCTCAGATACTTGAGGATTGCAAAATCTCTCTGCTGTGTGCGTCCATTTCCACAGCAAGGATGACAAAAAGAAACACTACAGCACTCCATGGCTAGGAAACATCCTCCGCTTCCTGGACCTGTGTTGCAATACCCATGAGAAAACTGTCTCTTGCTAGCTGCTTGACCCTCATTCCACACACTCTTCTTCTGGACAGCTAGACACAGCAAAGCTGTCCTGTCTAAGAAGCTGCGTATCTAAGAGTCTCCTAAGGAAGGACCCAGAGCCTGGCCTGCAGTGCAGAGGCAACACACAAGCTTTAAAGAAGACCCAGACCACAGGAGGAGGGCGCTAAAGGCAGAGGGAAGGCAGAAGGTGAGGGAAGGGTAGGAGAACAGAGAAAGAGAGGGAGGGAGCAGGACACCCAGCAGCTAACCGGGGCAGCCACAATGGAGGAACGCCAAGAACTGAGCAGAGGTTGCAGAACTGAGAAGATGAAGGAAGAAGGAAGCACCACCATGAGCAACCCAAACTGTGAACAGCTGGGTGAGAAGGCATTTGCCTCTCAGAACCCCCCTGCCTACTCTGAAATAGATGCCCATGCAGAGCCTGACCCACTGAAACAGCCTCCTGGGCCAGCACCCCAAGCAGGCTATGTGGCAATGCCTTACTATGGCCCACCTGGTGCAGGATCTAACCTAGGCCCAGTCCTTCAACCTCCACAGGCTGTCTTCGTCACACCTGTACAACCCTGCAATGAACCCGATTACCTGATCTACTCCATCTTCACCATGCTCTGCTGCTGCCTACCCCTTGGTGTTGCGGCCTTGGTTTTCTCTATACAGGTACGTGTGTGTGAAAGGGAGAGGCAAACAATTGGGGGTCGGAGGCTTTGCTAGAAAACAATGGAGTCAAAACAGGCATGCCCCCCCTTAGTGATAAGGGGTTGCACCCAACCGAGTTGGCTACAGTGCTGTTTTTGGAAGGTGACATCGCAAGGTATAATTGGGAGTGGGACTTCCAGATCTCATTGAAAGATATTTCCCTTTTCAGTTCAAGCATTGGCATGATGGAAGTGGAAGGGGAGTGAGGAGAGAAATTCAACGCAGTTTGAATTGAAAGGCAAACCTACCTAATTTGCTTTTTCCAAAAAAAACCAGCCCTCCTCTCAAAATTCACACTTGTCTGAATTTTGCAACACAGTTTTCCAGCCAAGTATGTGTGTAACAAAATGCATATGCTAGGGCAAGGATGTCCAACCAGTACATCACAATCTACCAGTAGATCCCCGGCTGATCCTGGTAGATTGCAGGATCCTTATCCTGTACAAAAAGTTATGGGGGGGAGCTAATAGACTGTGCAATCCTCCCCCCAAAAAGCTCAACAATTCTGGGCAATCCATCCGCCCCACGCACGCTCCTCCACTCTCCAATGACAATGGGTAGATCACTGCCAGTTTTTTTTATACTGGGAGTAGATCACAGTCTCTTGGGAGTTGGACATGCCTGCACCAGGGCAAAGCATGCATAAAATGCATACACTGGTAAAAGCAACACCTAAGAAAGGATTGCATCGTATTACGGGAAATTGCTTTGCAAACGTGTCTATCTGCTAGTCTGTTGCGGTGTGAGCAAGGAGAGTCTCGTAGCACCTTAAAGGGAACAAATTGTTGCAGCATCTGTTTTGGTGGACCAGAGCCCCCTTTTGTTGACTTGACCTTGATAGGCCACCATGTGATCCTCAGATAAAGGGCAGTATATGCATTTAATAAATAATAACAAAATGAAATAAAAAATTTCATGCCACCACTTAGCTGCAGAATCCAGGCATGGTTGAGGGTGTGATGTGGGATCAAACTTCTTTTTTTACTGCAACTAGGATTGTAGATGGAAAACCGACTGTTCGGCAAGGGCTAACTTACCATGGATCTGTTTGCAACTTGGTGAGATGGTCATCTGAAACATCTTGTCACACAGCTAGGAGATTGTGCCCATTCCTCATATCCTTAGATCAAGGGCTAATTCTTCACTTGGCATGATGCTGCAGATGATCAGCTGCGGGGCAAAGAGATCTCTATGCCACCCCAATACCAACCTGATTATGGCACAGCTAATGCTGGATCCAGCCTCAGTGCTCTGTGTTTCGAGAACTGGGATCCACCTTTATCTTCCTTCCTTCCTCTTTTACTGCATACATTCACAGAATCGTAGAATTGCAGAGTCAGAAGGGACCCTGATCATCTAGTCCAAGCCCCTGCTATACAGAAATATGCAGCTGTTCCATAAGAGCAGAGGTCTCCAAACTAAGGCCCGTGGGCCGGATATGGCCTGAGGGACTCATTTATCTGGCCCACGGCAACCCCCGCTGCCCGCTGCCCGCTGCCGCTGCCCGCTCTTACTGGCGCTGCGCAGTGCCGCTGTCCACTTCTGGGTCGCATGCGCATAAGCTATTTCTGGTGCACATCTGGGTCGGAGGAGGCCCGTGCACATGCGCACAAGCTATTTCCGGTGCTCCTCTGACCCGGAAGTGCACCGGAAATAGTGTGTGCGCACGCGTATGGGCGCTCGCTCCCCCGCCCTCCGGCCTGCCGTGCAATCAGCGCTAGAGACACCGGCCCAAGGCGTGGTAAGTTTGCTGATCCCTGCATAAGAGGGTCGTACCTGCAACCTTGGTGTTATCAGCACTATGCTCTGGCAGACTGAGCTACCCATCTGATCTTCCTCTTGGGGCATGTTTTATTTTCCTTTCTCTAACCCACATTCGCTTTCTTCCTTATTATCTCCTCCTCCTCCTCCTTCTAGTTCCCCACTCCTCCTCCTCCTTTCCCCTCCTCCTCCTCCTCCTCTCTTCCTCCATTTAAAACAATGTGCATGAAATTACCAGAGAGAGAGAGAAAGAGTATGGCAGAAAGCCACTGGTGTGGCGCAGCTTAAATGAGAATATGATCCAGGATACGGCTCATGTCAATGGGTGCATTTCCCTTCTTTGTACATCATCCCCGAGCAAGGAGTTGTGCAAACGCTCATCATAAGTGAGTTCTCCATAACTGTGTGACCAGGCAGTGTGAACCCCTCCCCATCACGCCCTATCAGTAAAACACAGACCACAGGAAACATTCAGTGAAGTTCAATTAGGCCACAACATTGTTGATTACAGGTGTAACTGAGTTTTGGCTTGGCATTGGGCAGCCACCACCTCCTCCAGTCAGCCTGCTGGAGGGATTCCGGGGATCAAGCCTGATTTGGGGTTGACCCATGACATACATCAAATAAGTGCAACCCGCACAGACTTGCGGCATTCGGGAGTGCTATGGCTCTTAGCCTGGATTTGTGGATCTTTTTATCAGGATACACCAACGCCAAGGAATGGGGAGCAGAGGCTCATAATCTCCTCTCCACCAAAGAATAGGCTACCTTCATCTGATCTTTCTCTAGGATATATTTTATTTACCTTTCTCCAACCCACATATTCACTTCCTTTCTTATTCTCTCCTTCTACCCTTCTAGTTCCCTCCTCCTCCCCCTTCTGCTGCTGCTGCTGCTGCTCCCTCTTCCCTCCCCCTCTTATCTTTCTCCTTTTAAAACAATGCAAAATGTGAGAACAGGATGCTGGGCTAGACAGGCCACTGCTCTTACACAGTGGGGCTTGCCATAGAACACGTGGCTGTATATGCACCATACATTTTAAAAAGTCCATTTAAAGCACATTTCGCCCTGATGAATCCTGGGAGCAGTAGCTTACCCCGCCAACATGGCTACAGTTCCCAGCCACTCTTAACAAACTACAGCTCCCGGGATTTTTGTGGGGCGGGTATTTCAAACATAGGACATGACCCCAACCAGAGTTGCCAACAACAGGCCTGCACCAACTGCGACAAGGGAGGAGGAGAGAGGGTCTTTAATCAAGAGATACTTTAAGGGCAGGTCCCAGCCTGCCTGCTGGCGGTTGCTGAGTGCCTGATTTGCAAATTCCTCGTGGAGAAACCTGGCCACTGGTAAGATCTGTGCTGGTGAAAACTCAGAGGACCATCCAAACTGATGTCTTGAGCCTCAATGTGAGCTTATAGTCTTGCTTTGCTCTGCTAGGTTCCAGTCTAAAACCACGAGGTTACTGGTAAGTGACTGATAGCCTCAAGCAGCAAGATTCTTTGTTGGCTAACACCAAGGAGCTGTTTCTCAGCTTGCCACTTCTGCATGCTGGAGGTGTTCTCCAGCTGCATGGTTTTTCACTCGCTTCTCTCTCTTTCTCTGCAGACAAGAGAAGCCAACTTCACTGGAAATGCCGCGTCTGCCGAGAGAAACTCCCGCATGGCACGCCTCTTCGGTCACATCGCTCTGGGGATTGGGCTGGGGTGCCTTATTATATATATCATCTATGTTACAAGATTTTAAGGTCTCAAATATATAAATTAAATGTTCATAAATTTACAAGGCAAATATATACATGAGTATGTAAAACCACGTGTCTGAAATAGTACAGGAGAACAATCCTGAAACCATTTTGACTCTCCCAAATTGATCTCAAATGTTTCTCTGCAAGGAGGAAGGAAATGGGAAAGCCTCTCCATTGTATTTTGCTTACCTGTCTTTAGAGCATCTTTTTGTATGAATAGGGTGAGCCTGTGACCTGGATTCAAGAATTAAAGTATTTACCATCACAAAAGAATGGCTAGGCTGCCCAAATAAGCAATCACTGGCCATTGTCAGGTATCTTGGCAGACAGGATTTCTGTTGTAGATCGCCTCCATCTGTGATGTATGTATGATGTGTGGTTTTTTTTTGGGGGGGTGATCTTGAGATACAGGGTGGGCAATTTCAAAAGTCTATATAAGGGCTTGCACACCATTGTTCTGGGTTCCTCCTCTCTCCTGCATGTGGTGCATAAGGACCCTGTTGCAACAGTTTAATAAAGATCAAGCTTAGTAGCTGCTTTGCTTCTCAATATGCTCTGGTTGGCCTCTGTTATTTTCTCCTGCCGATAGGGAACTCACTTAAGGACTCTATACGAGCCCTTGGATACCTCATAAGGGGAAAGGAGTAGATTTTGTTTACATCAATATGGTGAGCCAGGCAGGAGCTTTAGTTGTTCAGATTCTGGGGGTGAGGAAGGACTGGTGATCCACCAGTCCTCCAGAGATCCCAGGGTCTGGAAATAACTGGAGTTCCAGTGGGGCTAACCAGAGGAAGCAACGCTTGATCAGGCCAGCCATAAATAATTTAGTAAAAGATCCCAGGAGCAGCGCATGTGGAAGTGAGTATAAGGGACCGTGCATGGGGACGAAGATGGGCGGGACTCTCCAACCCCAGCAACTAAAAAAACTTTATTCTTTTTCTGCTCTTTGCTTACAGACCTTAACCCCAGCTGCCCTGACAAAGGTGTCAATTGCAAGAGGGTCTAAGGATCGGGGGGGTTGACGGTTCCCCAGCCGCCCTAACATAAGTGTCAATTGCAAGGGGGGAGACTGGCTCTATGCTTGTTTCTGTCACTCTGACAAAAAAAATGGGGAATCTGTGCTCTATCAACTTTTCCTCTGGTTGCCAGGTTGGTTCTAACCACTAGGCCAACTTAAGAGCTAATACCGCGTCTCTTCTGCTTCCGTTTCCCTACCTATCCTGATTTTGGACGTAGCCGCCCCTGCCTGCCACGACCTTAACTGGGATGACTGGTTAGTATCAGATCGCAAGGATGTCCATGTTCTAATTTTCCTCTTTCTGTCCAGGACCAAGCCACCCTTGGCACTGTCTATGAGCAGGTGTCCAAATTGCAAGGTGGTCCTTTTCCAGTAGGCTATAAAAGGCACAGAGGTCGCTGGGGCTCCCTAGCTGTTGACTGCGTGTAAAAGGGAGGGAGAGGGACATCGTGCCACCCACAGCCTAGTAGCTAGGAAAGGCAACTCCATTTGTTGTGAATACTCACCCCATCTCACTTCCCTGTGTGTGGTATTTTACTCCTATTTGTTATACTAGGCTTACTATTCCTATGCAACGCAAGCTCAGGAAAATTGTTCAGTTGCTCACGTTAATCTTCCTTTTAAATCACTCCTCCTTAAGATCTGCTAAAGCAGTGTTTTTCAACCTTTTTTGGGCAAAGGCACACTTGTTTCATGAAAAAAATCACGAGGCACACCACCATTAGAAAATGTTAAAAAATTTAACTCTGTGCCTATATTGACTATATATAAAGTAATTCTCTTGAATAGGAATCAAATAAACACAAAGAAAGTATTTTATAATTACTTTATTATGAAATAGTAAGTAAACAGAAATATGAAAAATTATAAAATACTTTATTCAGTATTTTTCAATTTTTCCCACGGCACACCAGGCAACATCTCGCGGCACACTAGTGTGCCACGGAACAGTGGTTGAAAAACACTGTGCTAAAGGGTTCTATATAAAGTTGGGTACTTTTATTTTTCTCTTCCTTGTTTGATTCCTTAGTATGTCTGCAAGCATTGGAGTGAGTATCTAGGTTGCCAGATTTTAATCTAACATGCAGTTCCCCCCCCCCCAACAGGGTCATTTCTAGTTGAGTTTATACTTCCTGTGGCAGGCCAGGAATCTCCAAAGTGAATTGCGAGACTCTATCACCCATGCTTATTTCCAAATTAACAAAAGGTTTTTTCCTTCTTTTCTCCCACAACACCCAAAAACTAAGTGAAGGAAAGTAAACATACGGAGCAGAAAATAACAGTAGTAATTATATGGAAAGGTGATAATAATAATTAAATGAATAAAATGCTTAACTCTAAAATTTTGTATTGTTTACAGCTTCCTAAGAAGAAACTTGAATGGTATTCTCCCCTTTCTTGGCTATTTATTTATCTTAATCCTTTTTTCTTTTAACCGATTGTGTCTTCAGACCCCAACCCTCTGCAGGCCTATATCTTCAAAGGATGTGTTATTGGAAACTGAATGGTGAAACTAGCCTGCATTGCTTCAAGAGTATTGCCTGCCAAAAGGACATCAGAGTGGCCACAGCAATTTCTCTCCATAAAGGACTTGAGGGCAGTGGGGGACGGGTGTTGAATAGTTGAATTGTTAAGGACATTTTCTCTTTTTTGACCACAACCTAAGAAAAAGAACTTAGAAAGCTATAAAAATTTAAACAAGGTGTAAAAGTGCTGGTAACTTCCTCCCTGTGACTGAGGGGCAGGAAAGAAAAAGCCCTTGTGCCCCAAGGTTGATGATACGTATAAAAAAAGCAGCAAGAATTTTCTCAATATCACATTATTGCCTCAATATATCCAACTGATATATAATTATTAATTAGTATGATTGTGCGTATTATGTGTTATTATGTAGAACTATGTCTGACAGTATATGTTATTCCCACAAAGGGGGTGACCCAATTTTGTGTTGTTAACGGAGAAATCTGAGGGCTCCCTTGGACAAAAAACAAGAACACCAGCCAGGAATACCAGAGCAAAACAGCAACCAGAAGGCTTGGTCTTTATTGAAGACTGTCGCGACAGGACTCCCACCTGCCACCAGGTGGAACAAGATGGAAGCCCCAAACAAACGGAGACCCCAACTTTTATTAGTTCCTAATCCCCAAGTTGGGAAGCGGGTGGTGCTGTGGGTTAAACCACAGAGTCTAGGGCTTGCCGATCAGAAGGTTGGCGGTTCAAATCCCCGCAATGGGGTGAGCTCCTGTTGCTCGGTCCCAGCTCCTGCCAACCTACCAGTTTGAAAGCACATCAAAGTGCAAGTAGATAAATAGGCACAGCTCCAGCAGGAAGGTAAATAGCATTTCTGTGCGCTGCTCTGGTTCGCCAGAAGTGGCTTAGTCATGCTGGCCACATGACCCAGAAGCTGTCTGCGGACAAACGCCGGCTCCCTTGGCCAATAAAGCGAGATGAGCGCCGCAACCCCAGAGTCGTCTGCGACTGGACCTAATGGTCAGGGGTCCCTTTACCTTTACCTTTAATCCCCGAGCTACACCCCTAAAAACTATATCATCGCTACATCATAACTACATCATTGATACATCACAAAAAGGGAGGGTTTGAGTCGGTAACCTGAGTATCTTGAGATCTGTCTTGTTCCTCCCCTCACCCCTCCCATACACACATTCCAGAGAACAAAGAAATGTTCACAGTTTCCTGCCCTTCCAGAGATGGTTTAATCACTGTCCTTTGTTTCAGTCAGTACTGAATCCATTCCCAAAAGGTGCCTCCTTGTAAGTGAAGTGATCCACACTCTGGCACCATTGGTGTTGGTATGTCCGCTGAGCAGAGTTCACTGTGGACATGCTGCTACATCTAGAGGATTATGGCTGCCCTGTATTCCAAGTCTCCCCCCTTTGATAGTCCTTTTTCCATGGTGATAAACAAACGTGGAACGGCGTGGATCTGACATACGGTTGAATTTATAGGAATTTATAACAGAAACACTATATAGAAAGAAATATTTTCACTCAAGTGTGTGTGAGTGGCGTGCTTGTGGAACTGGGTGGTTCGGGGAAATTCCTGTAACAGTGTGTAATTGTTTTTATGTTTAATGTATAGTGTCTTATTGCTTACACTCCAATGGAGGATTCTCATGCACTTCATGCTTTCAAATAGATCAGGCTATTGTGTAGTCCAATATTTAGATGAGATCAATTTATGACCACATTTCCTTGTTCCACCTAGAACTCGTCAGTGTGCAAACCTTCCCTACCCATTTGATTTGTTTTACCAAGAAGAAGTTTCAGGATCCAGGAAATACCAGATAACAAGAAGGGTATATGCTTTGATTCAGCAGGAATGATCCCTTATAAAGTTAAATTGACTAATTTGGACAGCTGCCCTTTTTTTTTTAATGGTTTTTTTAACAAATTGGTTTGAAAAGTTGAGAACCATGGGGCTATATAAATTCTAATTGGACTCAGTTTGAATTGGGCAAGTGTATCCAGGCTGAAATTAGCTTTTTTTTTTTGGTCCCTTAAGAGCAAGTGCGCAACTTCCCTAGAGTGCAAGACCAGAGCCTATGATAATAAAATCCCATAGAAAGGCCAAGGCAAAGACATCTCTCTCACGACAGGTCCAAACCTGTGGCGAGTACAAGGTGACATGCTCCATGAAACCCCTAACACCAGGGTTTGTTGTTGCTGTGGTACGATGAAGGTGAAAGACTAGAGGAGAGCTAACTTTGGCTCCTGAGAACACAAAAAAGGCAGAAACAAAACGAACTGCATTTTTCAATCATTTTTGGACCTTTCTGTTGAGTGAAAAGCATAGAACACTATTGAGAAAATGTTTCTCCCAAAGTGCTAGAATGCCACAAGTAATTTAGTAAGAGAATGCAACATGTGTTATTTTTATGTGATATCCTATGTCCAGCTATGTGCACTGCTTCACTTATGAATAGTTTTAAGAAGCCTGACATGCAAGTCTCTTCAGATTTACATAAAAGCATCCATTTACAACATATCATTCTATTCCCATAGAAAGTAATGCAAAATGGATTAATCCGTTCCAGACTTTTAAAAACAACCCCTAAATCAGCAATTTAATATGAATTTTACTAACGAGGCCATTGATCCATAAAATGAAAGCACTAAACAATGTACTACGGTCACACAATCAATCATTCAGCAGCCGAACTGGGTTCCACATAGTCACAAAAACAAAACAAAAAGAGCAGCAAAAACAAAAATGCAAAATAAATAGCAAAAACAGATAGACCTCAGTGTAACACTCAAATCATCAGCGTAACACTCAAAACGGAGCATGTTCGGCTTCCAAAAAAAGTTCGCAAACCGGAACACTTACTTCCAGGTTTGCGGTGTTTGCATTCCAAGTTGTTTAAGTACCAAGGTGTTTGAGAACCAAGGTACCACTGTAGTGGGCCCAACACGTGGTATCCGGACGTGCTGTAGAGGCAAGTGAGGGGCAGGTGGTGCTGGTCAACCTGTAAGGCAGCCAATCTAGAAGAGGGAAAACTCTGATCCTGAACCTCAGATGTCTTGCAGGATATCTTCAGGAGAAGGAAAGGCTAAGGAGTAAACCCTTCACAAATCTGGAGTGCAGTCCCCAAGACGGTTGGGTGGCGCCTTGTACACCTCCTTCTCGCAACTCCTACAGCCAAGCTGGTGCTAAATGCATTGCTTGGCTTTCCTTTGGACCACATCAGTGAGGCCAAGAGTCTTGTCATCTGGGCAGCCCAGGACCCCATTACACACTGCCCAGGCTTGCACCCCGGGGAGGTGACTTCGGTGCTGCTAACACAGCTGTTTGACTTCACCTCATTCTCTTGAGACAGACAGGTGCCAACAACTTTTTGTGATGGAGGTGTTTTCAGTGGAGACTGAGGGCAAATGGGGCAGTGGCCCACCAAACCTCAGGCAGCCCCCACCCCACCCACCTGCCTTCTTACTTACAGCCAGTCAGGGGGCAGTTCTGCCTGTGATTGGCTCTGGCTCCACTTACTACCTCCCAGCCCAGCAGTCCCATGGCTACATGCTTTATGCGATGAATGCTTTTGAAATAAAATGAAAAAAAATCTGAAAGGCCCTGTTCCTGACCGCAGGGAGGATTAATCAGCTTAAAAGCATACCACACTCTATTTTTGGTTCCTTAAACAAAGGATTTGCAAACTACAGGCAGATGTCTTTGTTTCAGTTCCTGTAATTTCACTTTGGCGCTCGCCTTCTCATAACTAGTTTACATGTGTTTGCGCATTTCGCATTCCAGGAACACATTTCACATTTCAAGAACTATCAGCTCAGATTCTTCAGTCTGTAGATTCAAATAAGGACAGCAGTATTTAATCAGTCAGGCAGATTGATCAACTCGGCCGATGCTCCTGTGTGTGTGTGTGTGTGTGTGTGTGTGTGTACACACACACACACTTACAAAAAATGTAAACAGTAGGTGCCATATTAGAAGAGTTCCTTCTCATATCTCTTCTAAGATGGTTCCTGGTGCAACAGTGTGTGTGTGTGTGTGTGTGTGTGTGTGTGTGTGTGTGTGTGTGTGTGTTTCATCTGAGACCAGATGGACATGTTGTTCTAAGATGTCGGATACCACACTTGCATCTTAAAGACAAAGGAACTCTTTTTTTCACCCTTCAGAAATACTATTTAATTCACACAACGTGTTATGCAAGCTTAAAGGTAAAGGGACCCCTGACCATTAGGTCCAGTCGCGGATGACTCTGGGGTTGCGGCGCTCATCTCACTTTACTGGCTGAGGGAGCCAGCATACAGCTTCCAGGTCATGTGGCCAGCATGACTAAGCCGCTTCTGGTGAACCAGAGCAGCGCACGGAAACGCCATTTACCTTCCCGCCGGAGCGGTACCTATTTATCTACTTGCACTTTAACGTGCTTTCGAACTGCTGGGTGGGCAGGAGCTGGGACCGAGCAACGGGAGCTCACCCTGTCGCAGGGATTCGAACCGCCGAACTTCTGATCAGCAAGCCCTAGGCTCTGTGGTTTAACCCACAGCGCCGCCTGGGTCCCTTACCTGTGTAAGCTTACCTGTGTAATTAACCAACTGCAATTCAGATGGTAAACCCGTTTGTATGAAATCCGTGGGAAAGGGCAACTTTACAAAACAGTTATGCTCAGCTTTCTTACAGCAGAAAGAGTGGCTCAGTGTACCCCACCTTTTTAAAGTCAGGAGGAATTTGACCCAGGCATTTGGTGGCTGAAAGACAATGTCCTTGACAACCATGAGATCACTGGATGAGATAATATTTTTCACTGCTTTTAGAACTTTTTTTTTTAACTGTCGTGGTTTTTAGAATGTTTTCATACCGTCCGACATTTTACCCACCAAAATTAGAACGCTCCATTTTTGGTTCCAAGCTTTCGCACATGCGCAAGAGCACAGAAACAAAACACACTCATTCTTTGATCTCGCAAGACCAAAAAACATTCATTCCAGTGTTGTGGTACGACCCAGCTTATTCACACCGGAGCGCCACACTGCCCACTACCCCTCGCTGCCACCCACCCCTCCCTGCTCCACACCATGACACAAAACCAGAGCATTGTAGGACAAAGGCAGGGTACCCTCAAGGAAAAGAGGCCCATCCCACTGAAAATGGGGCACTTGGCAGATACCGTATTGGCCTGAATATAAGCCTCACTTTTCCCCCAAATTCCGACTGTGAAAAGTTAAAGTGCGGCTTATATTCGCGACCTTACAGTATGAAGCCAGGCGGGCAGGGCAAACAGCACCAGGAGCCTGGATAAGTGGTACCCACCCCACGCGTAGTCCCCCGTCCTCTCCCCCCTAGGGAGGAAGGGAGAGAGCGAGGAAGGGGAAAGGTCGCCGGCAATGCAGCACGGCTCCCACCCCCACCCCCCCAGTATACAGCCAGGAGCAGCGAGGAATGGAGCGGCTTATATTTGGGTATTTTTTCTTCTTTCTCTTTCCCCCTCCAATTTTTAAGGTGCAGCTTATATTCGGGTGTGCCTTATATTCGGGTTAATACAGTATATGTTGTGGGTGTGGGTGTGTTTGCTGCCCTGTGCTGCTTTAGGAGGAATGGTGGGAGATAAATCTTGACAACAGGAAATGGTTTATTATTAATGTGGGAGCAATGAAACCATGACCCCTGACTTAGCGCCACATCCAAACCGAGGCTGGTGGTTTGTGGCACTCAAACAAACCATGATTGCTAAAGCCAATGATTTCAAATTGTGGTTTGTTTGGAGTGAAATGAGCCACACACACACACACACTCACCCCGCCCGTGATGGATGTAATGCCAGGAGTCACTGTTTCTTGCTGCCGTTTGCACAAAAGGAGAAATACAGCAGAGTCATAAGAGCATCTGTAGAAAACCATTATCTGCATTTGCTGTGGTGTTCAAATATGGCCAGTGTCTAGATACATGCATACATACATACATACATACAACAAAGCTACCTGCAAAGATAGATAGATAGATAGATAGATAGATAGATAGATAGATAGACAGACAGACAGACAGACAGACAGACAGACAGACAGACAGACAGATAATATATGGGATTTATATACTTTCCATCCCAGGGCAATCAGCAGCTGTCTTCTCTGGCATGAAAGGATCAGTATCTTTGGATTTCTACCCAAATTTAGGATTCGACATAGACTAGACTGTTGTTGTTGTTTAGTTGTTTAGTCGTGTCCGACTCTTTGTGACCCCGTGGACCAGAGCACGCCAGGCTTTCCTGTCTTCCACTGCCTCCCGCGGTTTGGCCAAACTCATGTTGGTAGCTTTGAGAACACTGTCCAACCATCTCGTCCTCTGATGTCCCCTTCTCCTTGTGCCCTCAATCTTTCCCAACATCAGGGTCTTTTCCAGGGAGTCTTCTCTTCTCATGAGGTGGCCAAAGTATTGGAGCCTCAGCTTCACGATCTGTCCTTCCAGTGAGCACTCAGGGCTGATTTCCTTCAGAATGGATAGGTTTGATCTTCTTGCAGTCCATGGGACTCTCAAGAGTCTCCTCCAGCACCATAATTCAAAAGCATCAATTCTTCGGCGATCAGCCTTCTTTATGGTCCAGCTCTCACTTCCATACATCACAACTGGGAAAACCATAGCTTTAACTATATGGACCTTTGTCGGCAAGGTGATGTCTCTGCTTTTTAAGATGCTGTCTAGGTTTGTCATTGCTTTTCTCCCAAGAAGCAGGCGTCTTTTAATTTCGTGACTGCTGTCACCATCTGAAGTGATCATGGAACCCAAGACTAGACTACATTCATTCATTTTACAGTGGACACTCGGGTTGCGAACGTGATCCGTGCGGGAGGCACATTCGCAACCCGCAGCATTTGCAACCCGCAGCGCAGCGCAGCATCTGCGTATGCATTGGTCGCAATTCAGCGCTTCTGCGCATGCGGAAAGCGTGATTAAGCGCTTCTGTGCATGCGCGAGTGCCGAAACCCAGAAGTAACTCGTTCCGGTACTTTCGGGTTCAGCGCAGTGCGCAACCCAAAAACATGCAACCTGAAGCGTCTGTAACCTGAGGTATGACTGTATTAAACATACACCCCACCCTTCCTCCTAAAGAGTAGGAAACACATATATATAATCTACTCCCACAGTAAATAATTTCAGAGTTGCCAAGAACAGATCTTTCAGCCAACAAATGCCTAAGCAAGCAGCAATGTTTTTATATTCTTCCTAAAAGTTTATAATGAAAGAGAGAGGGATGCCTTATTAGGGCACATCTCAGATTCTCCAGTGTGAGAGCAGTATATCTGGCCTGGGAGAAATTACTACTAGCCTCCCCAAATTTATGAACCTGCGCAGACCTGATGACATCTCAGATACTGGAGGATTGCAAAATCTCTCTCCTGTGTGTGTCCATTTCCACAGCAAGGATGACGAAAGAAGCATTTCAGCACTCCATAGCTAGGAAACATCCTCCGCTTCCAGGACCTGTGTTGCAATACCCAGGAGAAAACTGTCTCTTGCTAGTTGCTTGCCCCTCATTCCGCACACTCTTCTTCTGGACAGCTAGACACAGCAAAGCTGTCCTGTCTAAGAAGCTGCGTATCTAATAGACTCCTAAGGAAGGACCCAGAGCCTGGCCTGCAGTGCAAAGGCAACACACGAGCCTTAAAGAAGACCCAGACCACAGGAGGAGGGCGCTAAAGGCAGAGGGAAGGCAGAAGGTGAGGGAAGGGTAGGAGAACAGAGAAAGAAAGAGAGAGAGAGCAGGACACCCAGCAGCTAACGCCAAGAACTGAGCAGAGGTTGCATAACTGAGAAGACGAAGGAAGAAGAAAGCAGACGGGCACCACCATGAGCAACCCAGACTACGAAAAGCTGGGTGAGAATGCACGTGCTGCTCAGGATCCCCCTGCCTACTCTGAAAAAACAGCCTATGCAGAGCCTGACCCACTGAAACAGCCTGCTGGGCAAGCACCCCAAGCAGGCTATGGGGCAATGCCTTACTATGGCCCACCTGGTGGGGGATCTAACCTAGGCCCAGTCCTTCAACCTCCACAGGCTGTCTTCGTCACACCTGTACAACCCTGCAATGAACCCGATCACCTGGGCTACTCCATCTTCACCATGCTCTGCTGCTGCCTACCCCTTGGTATTGCCGCCTTGGTTTACTCTATACTGGTAAGTGTGTGTGAAAGGGAGAGGCAAACAAATGGGTGGGGGTTGAGGCTTTGCTAGAAAACAAGGGAGGCAAAACAGGCATGCCCCCCCTTAGTGACAAGGGGTTGCACCCAACCGAGTTCTACTCAGAGAAGACTCATTGCAAGTAGGGTCCAAGTTCATAATGGGCATTGATTCCAGTGGGTCTGCTCTGAGTAGGACTAGCATTGGCTATAGTGCTGTTTTTGGAAGGTGACATGGCAAGGTATAATTTGGCTATAATTGGGAGTGGGGCTTCTGGATCTCATTGAAAGATATTTCCCTTTACAGTTCAAGCACTGGCATGATGGGAGTGGGAGGGGAGCGAGGAGAGAAATTTGATGCAGTTTGAACTGAAAGGCAAACCTACCTAATTTGCTCTTTCCTAAATGATACACAAACCGAAAAACAGCCCTCCTCCCAAAATTCACACTTCTCTGAATTTTGCAACGTAGTTCTCCAGCCCAGTATGTGTGTACCAAAATGCATGCGCTAGGGAGAAGCGTGTGTAAAATGCCTACACTGTTAAAAGCTACACCTAAAAAAGGATTGCATCATATTAGAGGGAAGTGCTTTGCAAACGTGTCTATCTGGGCAAATGACAAAGGGGTGCAGAAAAGTCTAGGAGAGAACTTAAGATTGGGAAAATGAAAGACGGAGAGAAACCAAAACTGACAGAGGGGCCCATACCTCAGCCCTACACAGTTACAAGGAATAAAATAAATAACGGAGAAAGTGCACCAGGTGGGTGGTGGTTGCAGGCAGAGAAACATTGCTAAACTGCATGTTACACTGCAACATCTGGAAGAGGATAGCCATGCTAGTCTGTTGCGGTGTGAGCAAGGGAGAGTCTCGTAGCACCTTAAAGGGAACAAATTATTACGGCATCTGTTTTGGTGGACCAGAGCCCCCTTTTGTTGACTTGACCTTGATAGGTAGGTACCCACCATGTGATCCTCAGATAAAGGGCAGTATATGCATTTAATAATAATAATTTTTTACTGCAACTAGGATTGTAGATGGAAAACCGACTGTTTGGCAAGGGCTAACTTACCATGGATCTGTTTGCAACTTGGTGAGATGGTCATCTGAAACATCTTGTCACACAGCTAGGAGATTGTGCCCATTCCTCATATCCTTAGATCAAGGGCTAATTCTTCACTTGGCATGATGCTGCAGATGATCAGCTGCAGGGCAAAGAGATCTCTATGCCACCCCAATACCAACCTGATTATGGCAAAGCTAATGCTGGATCCAGCCTCAGTGCTCTGTGTTTCGAGAACTGGGATCCACCTTTATCTTCCTTCCTTCCTTCCTTCCTTCCTTCCTTCCTCTTTTAGTGCATACATTCATAGAATCATAGAATTGTAAAGTCAGAAGGAACCCTGATCATCTAGTCCAAGCCCCTGCAATACAGCTGTCCCATACGAGGGTTGAACCTGCAACCTTGGCGTTGTCAGCATTATGCTCTGGCAGACTGAGCTACCCATCTGATCTTTCTCTTGGGGCATGTTTTATTTTCCTTTCTCTAACCCACATTTGCTTTCTTCCTTATTCTCTCCTCCTCCTTCTCCTAGTTCCCCACTCCTCCTCCTCCTCCTCCTCCTCCTCCTCCTCTCTTCCTCCTTTTAAAACAATGTGCACGAAATTCCCAGAGAGAGAGAGAAAGGGTATGGCAGAAAGCCACTGGTGTGACGCAGCTTAAATGAGGATGTGATCCAGGATACGCTCATGTTAATGGGCACGTTTCCCTTCTTTGTACATTGCCCCCGAGCAAAGAGTTATGCAAATGCTCATCGTAAGCGAGTTCTCCATAACTGTGTGCCCAGGCACTGTGAACCCCTCCCCATCATGCCCTATCAGTAAAACACGGACCACAGGAAACATTCAGTGAGGTTCAATAAGGCCACAACATTGTTGACTACAGTTGTAACTGAGTTTTGGCTTGGCATTGGGCAGCCACCATCTCCTCCAGTCAGCCTGCTGGAGGGATTCCGGGGATCAAGCCTGATTTGGGGTTGACCCATGACATACATCAAATAAGTGCAACCCGCACAGACATGCGGCATTCGGGAGTACTATGGGTCTTAGCCTGAATGTATGGACAGAAGCCCCTCCTCGTGGATCTCTTTATCGGGATACCCCAACGCCAAGGAGTGGGGAGCAGAGGCTCATAATCTCCTCTCCACCAAAGAATAGGCTACCTTCATCTGATCTTTCTCTAGGGTATATTTTATTTACCTTTCTCCAACCCACATATTCACCTTCTTTCTTATTCTCTCCTTCTACCCTTCTAGTTCCCTCCTGCTGCTGCTGCTCCCTCCTCCCTCCTCCTCTTCTCTTTCTCCTTTTAAAACAATGCAAAATGAAATGACCGAAAGGGAGGGAGAGAAAGAGAGAGAGAGAGAATGGCAGAAAGCCACTGGTGTGACCCATCTTAGAACAGGATGTGGTCCAGGATATGGCTCAGTGTCCGTTCCCCCTCTTTGTAACTCACCTTTGAGCAATATGTTGTGCAACTGCTCATTGTAAGTGAGCTCTCCGTATTTCTCAACAGAAATATCTGTACATGCACTCAATAGACATTCAAGCTTTGCAACATGCTTAAAGTCCGTATAAATCATTAATCGTAATTCTAGATAATATTTCCTCCAATGCAACTTAACCATCATGCCTTTATGTGTTTGTATAATTAATAATACTAATTAGATTATCTTCTTTAGCCCTAGCATTCTGTTCAAGTTTTACAAGCCCCTCAAAGTTCCAGAAAAATCTTCTGATCTGCCTTGTTATGCAATTCCCTTTTCACAAAACATTTGGGCGGCTTTTAAAGCACATTAAACACATTCATAGAGAAGGCTGTCGGCGATTGCTAGCCACAATGGCTGATGTTCTACCTTGACTGTCAGAAGAATTATACCTCTGAATACCTGTTGCTGAGAATTGCAGGTAGACAGACTGCTGCTGTTGCATTCTTGCCCAATTTGCAGGCTTCCCACAGGGATCTTAAGAAAGAAGATTCCACCTAAACATTAGGAAGAACTTCCTGACAGTAAGAGCTGTTCGACAGTAGAATTTGCTGCCAAGGAGTGTGGTGGAGTCTCCTTCTTTGGAGGTCTTTAAGCAGAGGCTTGACAGCCACCTGTCAGGAATGCTTTGATGGTGTTTCCTGCTTGGCAGGGGGTTGGACTGGATGGCCCTTGTGGTCTCTTCCAACTCTATGATTCTATGATTCTATGATCTGGCCAGCCACTGTGAGAACAGGATGCTGGGCTAGATAGGCCACTGCTCTTACACAGTGGGGCTTGCCATAGAATACGTGGCTGCATATGCACCATACATTTTAAAAAGTCCATTTAAAGCACATTTTCGCCCTGAAGAATCCTGGGAGCAGTAGCTTACCCCTCCAACAGGGCTACAGTTCCCAGCCACTCTTAACAAACTACAGCTCCCAGGATTTTTGTGGGGCGGGTGTTTCAAACATAGGATATGAACCCAACCAGAGTTGCCAACAACAGGCCTGCACCAACTGCGACAAGGGGGGAGGAGAGAGGGTCTTTAATCATGAGATACTTTAAGGGCAGGTCCCAGCCTGCCTGCTGGCGGTTGCTGAGAGCCTGATTTGCAAATTGCTCATGGAGAAACCTCACCACTGGTCAGATCTGTGCTGGTGAAAACTCAGAAGACCATCCAAACTGATGTCTTGAGCCTCAATGTGAGCTTATAGCCTTGCTTTGCTCTGCTAGGTTCCAGTCTAAAACCACGAGGTTACTGGTAAGTGATTGATAGCCTCAAGCAACAAGATTCTTCATTGGCAGCTGTTTCTCAGCTTGCCACTTCTGCATGCTGGAGGTGTTCTCCAGCTGCATGGTTTTTCACTCGCTTCTCTCTTTCTCTGCAGACAAGAGAAGCCAACCACACTGGAAATGCCGCGTCCGCCAAGAGAAACTCCCGCATGGCACGTCTCTTCGGTCACATCGCTCTGGGGGTTGGGCTGGGGTGCCTTATTATATATATCATCATCGTAGTGCTTGTTTCTACCACAACAGCCTACGTTCCACCGCAGAAGCCCTGATGATGTCCTCTGCACCCTTCATATTCCAAAAGAACTTCCCCACCCCACCCCATCAGACAGGCAAGAGAAGTCCCACTTTGACAATCATCTTCCACGGGCTAGATGGCATGCGTGTGTGCCCTCGCGTCACCTGATTTCCATCAATGGGGCACACGGCTGCAGAGCACTGCATCTAAGCCAACATCAGCTGACCTGAAAGTTCCACCTAGCAAGAGCTTTGCCACAGCCCAGACACATTAAACGAGAAGCATTGCCTGTGCTCCAGTTCTACAACACAAAAGCATCCCAAACAGAAACAACAGAAGAGGGACAGGCAAATGGATTTGGGTGCTGAGGATCTGAAACAGTGTCCAACCAACCTGATGGCTTGGGAAATGTCCGTGTCAATTGCCTTGCTCTTGCCAATGTTAAAGTAGAATTACCTGTTTTTAGACCATATCCCTTCCAGAGCCCAGATGTACCTCTCCTCCATCTGACACCTCTGGTCCAGCTTTCTTCCCCGGGCCTTTAGTGTAGTGACATTTGGAACACCCACCCATTATATATCAGCCTTTTGAAAGTTATTAACTTTCCAGCGCACTGTTGAATACCTTCCTTTTATCCCTGCCTGTGTTTGTATTCGTTTCAAAATTGTCTTTTATGAATGAACAAGCTGTTTACTTGTGGGGTTGCTTTGCCCCATATATGCCAGCTCAACCACTTTGATCTGTGGAACTGGCACTGTTACAAGTGCTACATAATGCTTCCTCCGCATCTGTAAGGAATCAATATTTTAGTGTGGCAATGCTCACACTTTGGAACTCCCTGCCTATTGACACCAGGCAGGTGCTTTCCCTGTATTCTTTTTTTGGTGCCCACTAAAAACATTTTTATTTAGGCAAGCCTATATAGACATGTAGAAGGTCAGGTTGTGTTTTAATCTGCTTTCAGCTTATCGTTGATTCAATTTTTTAATGTTTTAAATAGTTGTTAACGGGGCTCACCTCTTATTCTGCTCTCTTTTTTACACCGCTTTGAGGGTCATCGGTTTGCTATGTGCTCCGGCAGGATATAAATTTTGTGAAATAAAAATAAATAAGGAATAATCAGTTGACACAAACTGCTCTTTAAACCACGGCATAAGGTGGTCCCCCGTAGCCCCAGACCACATTTTGTGCAGTTAACTAATTGTGTATATTATATAATATTGCTTAATCCAGGAATGAAGATGATTTTCAGTGTTAGTGAAGAGAAGCTGTCAGTTTCATTAAAAATATTTGAAATACCTCCTGCCTCCAAATGATATTGTATTTACTTCAAACGAGCAAACTGTATGCTATTGTGATCAGTGGGGCGAGTCTACATATTGTAGAGACGTGGGGAGGGACGACACACTTGTCTTTGCACAGCATATCTGTTCCCCACCCCAAATTTTCCCTGTTAGTGGGGAACAGGCCACTACTACCAACACTAATTGGCAGATCCCCCCCCCACAACGTTTGCCATGAGTCCAGAGACATCGCCAGGCTCAGGAATGGAGTGGCAAGCTCAGAAGAATGAGGAGTGGGAACAGGAGGATGACATGAGACCTGCGCTGTGGGGTTGCCAAGCCAGGGACATTCCAGACCCTGAGATTTCACAGTCCAAAGCTGAGACCTGGAGGGCAGGCCCTGGAGATGTCATGGAGGTGGACCCTAGTGATGTCATTAAACATGACACATTAAGCCACAGAACAGCATCTGAAAAGGAAGAACAGAGCCCCTTGAAACCAATACTAGTGAACTGCCAGCATTAAGGATGAAATTGCCAATCAGTACAGTATGCATTTAATTTCCTCCTCTACACACAATCTCACTAGGGCTGGAAGAACCACTGTCAGAAGAGGAGGGGCACAGCCTAGTCGCCCAGGACCCATGGGTGCACCAATGCAAGGACTCATCTGTCTTGCAAGGCACAAGAGTCGCACGAGTAGGCTCGCCTTGCCCTGTCTTCAAAAGCTTGGCAGGTGGCTGTGTCAACCCATTGGGATTACTCCCTTGCTTCTGCACAGTTCTGAACTCCTTGCACTGATCTTGGGCTCTGTGAACTGAAATCACAGCTTCTAGCCTGGCTAATCTCACCTTTCCTGTCACCTACCCTGAGTGTAGAGGCTGCCTTGACTCACCACCATTGCTGAGCCAGAACCTCTATATCAATCAAGATCTCTTCCTTACTCTTGAGGAAGAGCCTCTGTCGTCATAGTCCAAGCGGGATTCAGGACAACGTTATACCCAAGTGTCACCTCTTTCATTTTTTAAACATTGCAGTAGGAGTGAATGAAAGCCGCCAATCTCTATCAGGAGTGCGCAACTTGTGGCTACTCAGTTGTTGCTGGACTACAAATCCCATCATTCCTGGCCACTGGCTCTGCTGGCTGGGAATTGGAGTTCAGCAGCAGCTGGAGGACCAAATATTCCCCACCCCAGGCTGGATCCATGCTAGCAGATGACCAACCAGCAGCCACAGCTGTGAAGTGCATGTTGTCTCTACTACTGCAACATTATCCCAAATGCCACTGATGATGATGATGATTCCCTGCTGGAGGAGTTCGTAGCTTCCACCTGCCCCTCCTTGCTTATGTGTATCCAGGGCCGGCGTGTCCATTTAGGCGAACTAGGCAATTGCCTAGGGCGCCAAAATGGAGGGGGCGCTGGCCAGCCTGCTCCCCGCCCGGTGCCGCCGCCCGGTGCTGCCCCAACCAGCGGTGGAGCAAGCAGGTTGGGGCGAAAACCGCGGCGGCGAGGGCGCCAAAATGGAGGGGGCGCTGGCCAGCCTGCCCCCCGCCGCCGCCCGCCGCTGCCCCAACCAGCGGCGGAGCAAGCAAACCACGGCTGCAGGGGGCGCCCGGCCAGCCAGGGGGCGGGGCACCGCTCCACAACGTGCGTCATACGCAATGACGTCACGTGGCCCGCCCCCTCGCCTAGGGCGCCAAAATTGCCAGCACCGGTCCTGTGTGTATCCCATTAAAGGAATCCATGAGGAGTTGCTTCTGTCCAACACCTAGACAGAGGACCCCTCGGGGGGGTTCCCCTATTTGATGTAGGTCATAGGCCTCCCCCATGTTGTGGTTTACCCTTAGATACACTCCCAGCAGATGGGTTGGAATTAATTAAATGGCTTTACCCAATAGCTATGCCAAACCTTTCACATCTGTATGAAATAGTTGTGGCCTATTTGAACCCCCCCCCCAAACCCCCAATCCTCTGCTGTCTTGCCTGCTTATTTCATTACATAGGGAGTGGCTGGGTCATGGGGCTTTCGCATCCAACAGGAATCTTTGATGGCCAACACAGAGACGACTGTTTCTCAACTTCTCAGGAGGACCACCCACTTCTGCATGCACGCGATGTTTTGCATTTTTCCACTAATCCGTTGCATCTCTCTTTTTCTGCACAGACACGCGAAGCAAATATCATTGGAAACAGCTTGATTGCTCAGTAAAGCTCTCAGTTGACACCCCTCTTGGCTCAAACAGCTCTCGTGGTAGGGATTGGATTTCTAGCTCTGTAGCTTTCCTTGCTGTTCCCCTTTGATCTTTGCTCAGTAGCTGACATTTCCTGAAGATGCATTGCATAGCATTAATATCTGAAAAGATGGACAAGTTATCCTGGTTTGACGCCATGCCTTTTGAATCCTTTTGTTGGTGTGGGCTGGTACACATTGCATGCTCACCCGTGATTTCCATATAATAATAATAATAATAATAATAATAATAATAATAATAATAATAATAATAATAAATTTATTTATACCCTGCCCATCTGGGTTTTCCAGCCACCCTGGGCAGCTTCCAACAAGACATTAAAAATACATTAAAACATCAGTCTTTTAAAACTTCCCTAAACAGGGCTGCCTTCAGATGTCTTCTAATACTCAGATAGTTATTTATTTCCTTGACATCTGATGGGAGGGCATTCCACAGGGTGGGTGCCACTACTGAGAAGGCCCTCTGCCTGGTTCCCTGTAACTTCACTTCTCTCAGTGAGAGAACCACCAGAAGGCCCTCAGCGCTAGACAGTGTCCAGGCTGAACGATGGGGGGGGGGGGACACTCCTTCAGGTATACTGGGCCTGAACCTTTTGAATTGTGCTCGGAAACGTGCTGGGAGCAATTTGAATCCTCTGGAGGAGCAGAAAACAATCTTGCTGCGTTTTCCATATGACAGCCCTTCAGACACTTGAAGATGGCTATCAGTCTTCTCTTCTCCAGGTGTGTCCTGACCCTTTGTGATCATTGGAGAAGCTTCAGCCAATCACTGTCTGCAGTTTCATCACCATGAAATGTCAAGAGAGAGTGAATTTCAAGCTAGAAGTTTCTTTTCTCTCTCTCCTAATGCAAAATTTCACCAGGATCACACTTGGGAAGGGAAGAGTTCAACCTCTTCCATTCCTGCCTACATAATAATAATAATAATAATAATAATAATAATAATAATAATAATAATAATTTATTACATGCTGCTGTCACCCTTGATATTGCCCCCAGGCCCTGTATTCTTATTTTTTATTTTTTTTTAAAAAAAACCCAGACATGACTGCAAACCATTCAATTAAAGAAATGTCTAGCTTGGCTCCAAGATACTGAGACGTGCAAGGCATTTTTATTTGCTCCAGTAAATTTCCAATTCTGCACCAGCTGAACAGCTCAATTCTCTTTGCTTTGCTTTGCTTTGCTTTCATTTTGTTGGTGCTGTTATTTTTCACTGCCAGCAAGGGAAGACTTGCCTCTACCATATGCTAACCCAGTTCTAACTACTCAGGGAACCCCTCCAGGCTACTGGTGGTGCTGGTTTTTGTGAGTATATTCTGCAATATGCGTCTGACACTATAGGAGTGGTGGGTTCACACTGAACCATCCGCTCTGCAGCTCCAGGAGGGCAACTCAGATCAGGACAATGGTGCAGGGAACAAAGGGTTAATCCTCCCCTCCCCTTCCCCAGTATTGCAGCCCAGATCTGAATTTGTCAGGTCCATGGGTCTGATGGGAGCAGCATCTGGAGGACCACAGCTCCCCTAGCCCTGGATTAAATGAAAGGATGGAGGTACTCTGTCTCAAATGCACAGGTGAGACATACCTGGGAGGGCTAGCTAGCAAGACAGGAATAATATCCCGAATGGCCTAGATGGAGTGGGAAACTGGGCAGAAACTAAAATGAAATTCATCAGAGACCAATGCATTTAGGTATCAAGAAAAAATTAAATGCCCATGAGTCAGCAACGCAATGCGGCTTGGAAGGTTAATGTGGCTTTTGGCTGGATTCCACCCTATTTGTTTCAAAAGAAAACACCATGAAAATGGAGGGGTGGGGAAAACGTAACCAATTACGTATCATTTGCCGATTGCAAGCAACAACAGAGAACGCTGGTCATATTTGTTGCCTTGATTCCCCTTCCAGGCTTGTTTTATGTATTGCATAGGGCAAGGTTTTTAAGTTTATGTATAATTCTTACGTATATTATTATGCTATGTCATTCTGTTTGGCCACAACCTGCATTTGGTTGCCTTATGAATACATTTGAAATCTGAATCCT
Source organism: Darevskia mixta (assembly GCA_034641385.1). Classification (NCBI taxonomy): domain Eukaryota; kingdom Metazoa; phylum Chordata; class Lepidosauria; order Squamata; family Lacertidae; genus Darevskia; species Darevskia mixta. Next base: position 17,047,221 of record JAWWNH010000033.1, on the reverse strand, counting down.
AATAGATGCTTAATCCAAAGGATTGTCCTCTTGGTGTTTTCTATTGCAGAATCAATTAATACAGGAAATGCTGGAGAGGTTTAAGAAACACCTAATGATCAGGAATAAACAGAGGCTCGCAAAGGGGTCCTGGTGGTCTCCTCCAGACTGTCAGTGGTGTTGCATGCACCCCAATCTCCAAGTGATGAGAGATTCCAGGAATTCCGAGCACTTTCCCCCAGGTTTGGTTTCCTTGGAATGACAGTCAGTGGAGACTGTGGTGTCTTTAGGACATATGGTTTTATTGAGTTGGGGGGGGGCTCACAGCATTAACACTCCAATGGACCTTGCCTCCCCATTCGCTTTCCAGGGAACCCCGCACCCCAGGCTACCACTTTGGGATTTAGCCTACAGAGAAGGCCAAGCACCTCTGTGTCTCCTTTCAGTTCCCAGCAGCAGCCCAACTCACTAACCCCCAACCAGTAGCGGAGCATATGCCCGCACTCCCAAAGGGTAGGGGGCAGAGGGTGCCCTCCCAGGCGCAAGAGAGCCGCTCGGGTGCATGGAGTGGCGCGCGCGCCCTGCAGCCAGAGGCGGAGCGAACTGCCAATGGTGGACATTCGGCATGCTGCCCACCCGCAACTCCTAAACAAAGGAGAAAGGGGGAAATGCCGCTGGCAAAGCGGCAAAGCTCCCCCCTCCCCCCGACGGCTCGGGGTAGGCTTGGGAGTCGTGGGCAGGCAGCACGCCAAATGTCACCCCCCCTTAGTGAAGACACCCGGGGCGGAACGCCCCCACCGTTCCCGCCTTCCTCTGCCCCTGCCCCCAACACCAATATATTGTTCTTCCTAGGACAGTGATGGCTAACCTTGACACTCCAGATGTTTTGGGACTACAACTCCCATCATCCCTGACCACTGGTCCTGTTAGCTAGGGATGATGGGAGTTGTAGTTCCAAAACATCTGGAGTGTCAAGGTTAGCCATCACTGTCCTAGGATGATGTGACTTCCAGCCAGTTGAGGTGGGGGAAAGCCACCACCACCCTCTTCCTAGATGCATCTTCAGTTGTCAATGTGGCCACACAAGTCACTCTTTCAGATGGTGGTGGTGCTACTTAGCTGGGCTGGCTCTGGCCGTTAGCTATGGGGTTCATCCACGCTTCCACTTGCCCTGTGCCTAGAAAGCAAGGTCTGAGCAGTCTTCCTCTTGCTGCGGTCCTTTTCAGACAACCCACCACCCTCTTTAGCACTAAATCAGAGCAAACATCAATGCAGAGAAAACCCGAATTTGCTATGTGCTCTCCTGTGCTCTCCTAAAGAGTGGTTTTCCCCGGGAATAAATGATCAACGGGGAGATGCATAACCACTGTGCAAGCAAATCAGCATCACTGCACACTGCTGTTTAATCTCCCTGCAAACAAATCAAGACAAATACTCATAGACTAACCTCTGCGTAACCCAATCAGGATGAATGCTCAAGAAACACCTGCAGGAATAGATTCCTGTTCTTATTTTCAGCTGTAAAATGGGGAAGAGTGTGTTTGTATCTATGTATGAAGGAGCCCATCCGTTCACAGTGCTCTACTTCAATAAGTCTTTGCCCATATCACAGTATGTGAGTCTGTCTCTCTGTCTGTCTGGGTGGCTTGTTCTGTGCCTTATTCCACCCGCACATCCGCCTAGGTTCCGAGACACCATGAAGTCATCCTGTCCGAGAGCCAGGGCAATCAGTAAAGCGTTCATTAAGCAGACGGGCAGACCAACCAGCGTTATAAGGCAAGCGTCCAGCCATAGAGAAGATTCAGAGGGATTGGTTGGGTGCCACGAGAGGAGGAAGGCAAAAGGCACAGAGAGGATTGGAGGAGGTGAGAAGAAGAGAAGAAGATACCCAGCAGCAAATCGGGGTGGCCAGCAACGAGGAACGTGAAGAACTGAGAAAGGCAGAGAAACTGTACTTGGAGAACTGGGAAGAGCTGGAGGGGAAAGAGGGCAGTAGACTGGCAAAATGAGTGACCCAAACTATGAGAAGAAGTCCAGCAACTGGCCTGACCCTCAGGCTCCACCACCCTTCTCTGAAAATCAGCCCTTTGAGTCAGAGGCTGATCCGCTGGCACCTCCTGGTCAGCCTCCACCCGCCCCGGGCTATGGGTCAGCTCCCTCTATGCCACCTCTTTACCAAGCTTATTATGCCACACCAGATTCAGGAGTCTCCCAAGGTTTCAATCAAACCCCACAGGCCATCTTCATCATGCCTCCTCAGCCTACCAATGAACCCGAGCACCTGGGCTACTCGATCTTCACCATGCTGTGCTGCTTCTTTCCTCTGGGCATCGCTGCCTTGATTTTCTCTATAAAGGTGAGAAACAAGAGAGGGGAAGTGTGCGTGGGAGGGCATTGTGCAGTGCTAGAATACAAGGGGGCAGAGATGGCATGCCCCACTTGACTTTTACCTCTTGAGAACTGTGTTTTAGGAGACTTCAGGGCTGGCACTGATTGAGCCAAAACTGGCGTTCTGGGTGGGAGAGTCGAAGCTTGTGGCTTTCACTACAAACCCTTTCCCCACAATGTCAAGGACTGTTGTGATGTGCTACAGGCTAGGGAATCAATGAAGGCGAAAGCACTACAGTCATACCTCGGGTTGCGCTCGCTGCGGGTTGCGCGTTTTCGGGTTACGGACGCGCCGAACCCGGAAGTACCAGAACAGGTACCCAAGAGCTATAACCATCTTAAATGCTGTAACCAGATAATATGACATTGGAGAGCTGTGATGGGTGTGTGTGTGTGTGTGTGTGTGTGTGTGTGTGTGCATGTGTGGCCTTTTTGGTGTGTTTGTGTTTTGTGCTGGGGGGGTTTCTTTTATGGGATGGCATGCAATTTCGTTGCACTTGTATAGCGTTGTACTTGTACTTGTGCAATGACAATAAATAAATACTCTATTATCTATTATCTAACAGGTTACTTCCGGGTTTCAGTGCTCGTGCATGCACAGAAGTGCTAAATTGCGCTTTGTGCATGCGCAGAAGCACCGAATCGCAACCCACGCATGCTCAGATGCGGCGCTGTGGGTTGCAAACGCTGTGCGTTGCGAACGTGCCTCCCGCACAGATCACGTTCGCAACCCGAGCGTCCACTGTATAGGGCACAGAGTGGGTGGTGTTTGCAGACGGAGCAGGCTTGCCAAGGTACACGTTTCCTCTTCCAAAGTAGCTTCTGGAGGGGCAGGAAATCAGAAAAAGAGTCTCCTGGCAACTTAAAACTGAACAGGTGGATATGGGTTGGTGGCATCCATTTTCGTGGACTAGACTGCAGTAGTCTTCAACCTTGAGTCCCCAGATGTCATTGGACTACAACTCCCATCAACCACAGCCAGCTTAGTCGATGGTCAAGTACCGGTATGATGGGAACTGTAATCCACCAATATATGGGCACTAAATTCTAACATCTAAGCGTTCTTCTGGGTGTTAGCTTTCCCTGAGTTTTGCTGATATGGATGGAGTCGTTTACTGCAGCTGGGAATCAGCTGGCCGAATCAGATGCCCATTTCCCCAAGTGGTGGTGGAGTGCAGCTGCTATGCATTTCACAACCTGAACATCCTTTCAAAACAGTTACAAGAATTGCACCCCTTCCTTCCATCTTTGCACCAGCGGCTGGTTGGTTCTCCACTTAGCATCATGTTATGATTATTAGTAAGACATCTGAAAGCAGTCCTGTATCAGCAGGTTTTTAATGTTTGGCGTTTTTATTATGGTTTTTATATGTGTTGGCTGGGGCAACCCAGCCAGATGGGTGGGGTATTACTACTGCTGCTGCTGCTGCTGCTGCTGCTGCTGCTGCCGCCGCCACCAAATAACCTAATGCAGACTGTGGAACATTATCACTTAATATGTGGGTGTCTGTGTTGCCCTACTGGGGTTGAAAAGAATAGCGGCTGGGTATTGCAACTGATAGGAAAAACAAAATATTAACCTATGCTGCACTGCAGAGCAAATAGATTGACACAATGGAAGGATCTTTTAATCACCAGACCCTTACCTTGATAGTCCTTGGAAACAGATAGCAGATGGCCTGTTTGAACTGGTAAATCAACCCTATTTGGTTGTAGAAGCATAGCGCCTTGACTGATAATACTAGCAGCAGCATTGTTGCACAACTGATGGGTATGTTTGATCATTGTGGCAATCCAGATAAGCTTGTGGCTGATGATGATGCAACCAAGTTTGTGCAGCAGAAATCTCATCCATTTCAAACTGATGTGACATGGGGGGGGGGAGTTGCCTCTTCAGATTACCCAGCAAAGCAAAGTCAGGAGCTTTTTTTATAACTGGCAAACCTCAGTAACCACATTTACAACTGGAAAAGTGGGTTGATATCATACTTGGAGAATAAAAGGCACAGCAGACTCGGGGGAGAGTTAATTAATTAGATAATCCATACATCGTTACTCTGAATAAGTCAATAATGTCAAAATTGCTGGTGAATAGATCTCGCAAAACAACATCAAACCTAGGTTACGTAGAAGCAATCACAAACACACCCCAAAAACGTAGCCGGCTGTATCAAAGTGATATTTATACAATATATTTCTCCCTGTATCAAAAGTACTCACAGACATAGTCTAACAAAGTTCAGCAAAGTAACATAATAGCAAAATGGATAAAAGTCCCAATAAACGATATCGATCACAAAGTCCCAGATATGAACTAGTCCACATATGTCTCTGTGGTTGTGTGGTCCAAACAAAAGCTTGCACGATTCACAAGAAGAGCTTGCACAGTTCACGTTCACCGACAAGGTTTTCCAGAATAATAACCCTGTTTCACCCCCTGGGCTTCCTCAGTGGTGCATGCTTCATATATTGTGTATCAAAACATACGAATCTTATGACATAGTGGTTTCACATACTAATTCTAAAAGAATACATATCAACTAGAGCTGCCAGTTGTTTGGACATTACCAGGATTTCAAAGGCAGAATTGACACCCGGGGGTGGGGGGTGTCCCGAAATACGGAGCTTTGTCCTGGGATCTTAAGCAAGTCAGTCACGTTTATTTCCTTCCTAAAAGGCTCAACAATTTTGTGGGGTATCCTGGTTTTTACTTGTTGAAATATGCGAACCCTATAAACCAGCCTACAGGTTTATGGAAACATTACAAAAGATATGTTTTGGAACAGCAAGTTCATATAATCACAAAGATACCGTATATTCCGGTGTATAAGACGACCCCCAACTTTTGCAGTTAAAATATAGAGTTTGGGATATACTCGCCGTATAGGAAATACGACCCGGCGTATAAGACGACCCCCGGCTTTTGAGAAGATTTTTCTGGGTTAAAAAGTAGTCTTATACGCAGGAATATACAGTAATTTGTTGGCTATTGGTTAGTGCCTCACAGCCTGAGACAAAAGGATTGTTTGCTAGCTACTAGCCATTCCTGCATTCCGGACAAGGTCTCTAGTTGCATTTTTTCATGGATTTTCTCTCTTCTTCCCCAGACTCGTGATGCCAACTTTGCTGGAAACGGAACAGCCGCTCGGCAGCACTCCCGGACAGCGCTGTTCTTGTCCCACCTGGCAGTCGGGATAGGGCTCACGCTCCTAACTCTGTATATCATCTTAACTGTGATTATGTTTAAGGCAGGAAATCCTGAGCTGCAAAACCCTTGAGGATGTGTGACATGGCATTCATATCCTAAAAGATCTCCCCGTCTCTCCATCCTACCCCTACACACAGAAAAATTCTCCTCTGATGTCATGCCCTTTTGAATCAGTCCAAAAAGAGATTGATGTGCGACAGGCTGGTTCACACACAGAGACACAAACATATCATGAAATGTCCATGCGCTTCACTCAAGGACCAACAGAAGATGTGAACTGCATAGGACTGCATTTGAGGTGACATCAGGTGATATGAATGTTCTTTCTGGTAGATTGGGGGGGGGGACTGTGCACATCAAGAGATGGGTACTGTGTGTGATCCAGCTGCACAATAACACAAAGATTCCCAAACCAAAACAGGAAGAGGAAAAACCGATCAGCACTGAGGATCAAATGCACTGAAACATCTGGTGGCTGGAGATTCCCTATAGTCATCTTGATTTGATTTTATACTTGCATACCACTTTCCCAACAACAATAGCTCACAACAATAACAAAGAATCAGTAGAGGGGAGCAGCACTTCCTAGTACTACACACACACACACACACAGAGAGAGAGAGAGAGAGAGAGAGAGAGAGAGAGAGAGAGAGAGAGAGCTTTTTTCTGGGGGGGTACCGGTATGCAGTAGGTAAACATTTGGCACCCCCCAGAATTCGGCACCAGGGTGCACTGCACCCCTTGCACCCCCAGGTAAAGGCGGCCCTGTCTCCCGCCCAGGCTATCCAGTATTTTGCAGGCAAAACCTGGGACCTGCAGCTGCCTGTCGCCTGAAGTCTCATACCACAAATTGATGCTCTCTTGCCCCGTTACACAGGACTTTGTTTCAGTGGCGGCTGCTCCATTAGTGTGTGCAGCAGTGCCCCCCTAACCATAGTCTGTCCTTGGCCAGTACCCACCTGCCTGCCTTGCTAGTTACATCCAGCCAAGGGGGTTGTGCTCATTATTGGCTCTCTCCCCTATTAACCTCAGCGTTGCTCTTGTATGGGGAGGATGGGGCAGGCAAAACTAGAATTAGCTGGCTCTGCCTCGCATTAGCTGTGGCTCTGCCTGTCGTTGCCTCTGGTGCCCCCTGCTGTTGGACTCCCTGCCACCCACCCTATCAGCCCCAATGGGCACCAGCCCCCTGCTTTGTTTTGTCTGCCACAGTGTTCATTAAGGCTGCTTCAGCATGTTTTCAATGCGTAGAAGCTGGTTGTGCTTTTGGTAAAAATATATGCTAGGTGGACAAATTCGCCTTAAAGATTCGTGATCAGCCTCGCCGCCAGCATGTGACTTGGAAGGCCATGTGCACTACATAATCAGGTACCTGATTGTCTGTACTTGTGAGCTCCGCTCATCCTCCCCTCCTTGGATGCGATTGTCTTGTGAGAATGTTTTGTAAGCTGCTTTGAGAGCCACTGTGGGCAATGTAAATAAATCTTGAAAGTGTGGGAGATAAACCATTGCCACTCTCCCAAGGTCTTCAGCTTCGTCCCTAAAAGAACAGAAAAATAAAACAGAGTGACATCAAACAAATGTTGTAAGTAGGAAGGGGGATCTTCTTGTCCTAATCTTGTAGCACCAGCCCTACAGACCAAATGCAGCCCTCTAAACCTCCCAAGGTGGCCCTTGGGACTCTTCCCACACCTCACCCAGCTTCCTAGCCAGACCCCAACTCACAAGTCCTCCTTCACACTCTCCTCAAAGACTTTTGCTTGGTTCCTATGTGTCTTTGAACTCTGGTTTTAAATAGAGGGTGAATTGAATGGGTGGAGGGGGGGTTGGAGGAGAGGCAGAAAGAAGAGCTAATTTGTCAGTGGCTAGGGGGCACAATCTGGACGGTTCTGCCAGGGGCACAAGATCGCCTAGCTACGGCTCCACCTGGAATTAGTTCGCTTCCGGCAGGCAGATCTTGGGTTCTAGGGAAAAACCAGGAACATGAAGAACTGTGCTCGGTCGAACCAAAGGTCTGTTTAGCCCAGCACCCTGTTCTCACAGTGACAAACCAGATTAGCCTACAGGAAGCATTCTGCCTGCTTGCACTTATTTTTGAGCGGGATTCAAACACATACTGGCAAATTCAGACTGCACAATTAGAGCTGAGGGGGAGGCATTGCACAACAAACCTGCTTCCCCAACATACCGGACTTTTACAATAAGGGAAATGGTGAGGAAATGCGGTGGAGCATGTGGGATACCACTTGTTTTGACGCAGCAGCATCTAGCCTCCTGGCAGACAAATGAGGGTGAATAGCTTAAGTCGTCTATCAAATCTGGATAAGTCAATAAACAGGTTGTCTCTGGAAAGTGCTTTCAGATTCCAGGGGCATTTCTGATCAGAAATATGGCGGGAGCTGCCAAACGGACACTTGAAATTGCGGCGATGTTGCAAGTCCCAGTGACAATCAGCAGATTGTTGGCACTTGCAAAGCACAGCTTTTGGCAGGGGGTGCCAATCAGCCGGTTGATAATGCCTGTAAGCCCCCCATGGCCCAGCCATGTCTTCCCCTCTACAACTTCATAGCAGAATGGGTGCTGGTAACTTGGCTAAAACAGCCTTGCATGTCAAATATGGAGGTCTGTCCAGCTTAATTACACCCATGAGCCAGAGCTTCCCCACCCTTTGGGGATTTTATTTTTAAACCCTCTGCCTCCTTTTAAGGCAGGAGAAATATAGCAAAAATTTGTGAACTTTGTCCACTTCCCAAAGGCTAATACAATATTCACCAGTGCCATATGAATGCAGCCTTATGGCTCCATGGTCTGACTTGGTATAAAGCGGTTCCCTATGGGTGGTGCTGTGGTCTAAACCACTGAGCTTCTTGGGTTTGCTGCTCAGAAGTTCAGCAGTTCAAATCTGCTTGGCGGAGTGAGCTCCCGTTGCTCGTTCCCAGCTCCTGCCAACCTAGCAGTTTGAAAGCACACCAAAAATGCAAGTAGATAAGTAGGTACCACTCTGGCAAGAAGGTAAACAGTGTTTCCATGCACTGCTCTGGTTTCGCCAGAAGTGGCTCAGTCATGCTGGCCACATGACCCAGAAAAACTGTCTGCGGACAAGCGAGATGAGCGCCGCAACCCCAGAGTCGTCCGCGACTGGACCTAATGGTCAGGGGTCCCTTTACCTTTACCTATGTTCCTAAGATTTACCTCTCCTGAGAGTCCATATTGATTGGCTCATTTCCATGCGCATTATTATAGATGGGTCCAGCCCACCTTAAGTTCACAAATCCCCACCGTAAAATACCCTTCCTGTGCAGGGGTCAAGGGTCAAGTTAGCCAGAGCGTAGAAACAGTTCAGCCTCAAAAGCAAACTCGGTTCAAGTCATGTGGTGTAACAGTAATTTGAGCAAGCTACAATTATGCCATTCGCAGCCTGGTTAGCACATGGGGAGACGATGGGGCTTTCCCAACAAGCAGTATCTGATAAACTAAAATGTTGACATTTCCTGCTTCCCACAACTGCTAGGAGATGAAGCTAAGAGTTTCCCAGCAACCCATTGACACATCTTTGACTTTGTACACACCATATATTTAAAGCACATTCACTGCCCACCAAAAATCCTGGGAGCTGTGTTTCTTACATTTTCCAGTTTCCTTAGCAAACTACAGCTTCCAGGATTTGGGGGGGTTGGCTTTAAATGCATAGTGTGTGCAGCCTAAATGAGAGGGGAACCGGGGGCTAAGGGAAACTGGCAAACCAGCATAGGTCTTATGCGCTGCTCGCTTCTCCTATGCGGTGAGTGTTGCTCCCCTGCACCTTTGTTACCTTGGCAAATGTGGGACTGAGCACCTGGTTCGAACCTCACCTCTGCCAATAGCTCCAGGCACTCTGGTCTCTTAGACTTGGTCGCTGCATCTGCATCACAGGCATGGCTGTAAGGGCTGCAGGAAGATTGGAAATACCACAAACACAAGAACCTTCATTCCTCTTTGCTTCCTGGAAAGGGAGGGGGACTTTTTTCAGCCCAAAGGTCACATTCCCTTCTGGACACTCCTCCAGGAGGTGTCTGGGGCAAAAAGGTGTGGGGCAACCAATGTAATTTTTACCTTTGACTAGCAAGCCTCCCCATCCCTGCTTCATTCCATCTGGACGCTCCTTTCTAGGGCTCTTGACTCATAGAATCACAGAGTTGGGGCAATGGGACACCGTGACGGAAACCAGAGCACATGGAAACGCCGTTAACCTTCCCGCTGCAGTGGTACCTACCAGTACTTATCTACCTGTGTCCTTTCAAACTGCTAGAAACTGGGGCAGAGCAACGGGAGCTCACTCCGTCAAGCAGATTTGAACTGCCGAACTTCTGAGCAGCAAACCCAAGAAGCTCAGTGGTTTAGACCACAGCACCACCCGCACTGTGGAATGGTCCTCCCTTTGGACTGAAGATTTGGCCTTGTGTAGTGATGCAAGCAGCGACTCGATAAGCAGCCTTGAGCTCATCGCCTTGAGAACAATTTGGCCATGTACAATGCAAGGAAAGTCACAAGGCCAGGAAACAAAATTCCAGAAAGAAAGATAGCAATGTATGGCGTATTAACTGGCTCAGCTCAAGGGTGCAGTGATAATCTGTGAAATATAGGAGAGTCGAAACCTGCAGACGGCTGCGTTCATATCTGCCTTCCTGTTGACACATGATACAACAGAGTGAGCTTCAAGGCAGAGAAGTGATTTGAAACCAGATCAAAAGCCTTTGTGATGCAGTGCTTAGAGTGCAGGACTAGGATCCGGGAGATCAGGGTTCAAATCCCCACTCAGCAACAAAGTTTAGTGGGCAACCATGAGCCAGTCACCATCTCTCAGCCTAACTAGGGTTGCTGTAAAGATAAAATGGGGAGGGGGGAAACCATGTACAGTGGTACCTCGGGTTACAGACACTTCAGGTTACAGATGCTTCAGGTTACAGACTCCGCTAACCCAGAAATAGTACCTCGGGTTAGGAACTTTGCTTCAGGATGAGAATAGAAATTGTGCGGCGGCAGCGCGGCGGCAGCGGGAGGCCCCATTAGCTAAAGTGGTAGAGAGGTAGAGGTACCCCTGACCGTTAGGTCCAGTTGCAGATGACTCTGGGGTTGCGGCACTCATCTCACTTTACTGGCCGAGGGGCCAGTGTACAGCTTCCAGGTTATGTGGCCAGCATGACAAAGTCGCTTCTGGAGAACCAGAGCAGCACACAGAAATGCCGTTTACCTTCCCGCGAATCCCGCCGGAGCGGTACCTATTTATCTACTTGCACTTTGATGTGCTTTCGAACTGCTAGGTGGGCTAAAGTGGTACCTCAGGTTAAGAACAGTTTCAGGTTAAGAACGGACCTCCAGAACGAATTAAGTTCTTAACCCGAGGTACCACTGTATGCTGTTTTGTTTTTTGGTAACATATTTATTGAAAGTTCAAAAGGTACATAACTATATGTGTACCAAACATGGTGAGATGCAAACAAAAAAGTGAAAAAGAGGAAGAGGAAGAGGAAGAGAAACAGAACCCATGAGGAAAAGAAAACAAAGCGGGGAGGGGGGGAAACCCAAAACTGTATACTTTACAAGGTTGTTATTGTACTTCACCAAATCTTAACCTACTACAGTATTTGTAAGATTGGATTCCAAATATCATTGAATTTGTCCATGGCAAGTCTGTGTTTATATGCAAGTTGTTCATATGTTGCGAGTTTGTGTAGGCCTTCAATCCAGTCGTAGAAGGAAGCTGCATTTTTATTTTTCCAATTCATCAGGATCAGTCTTTTTGCTGTGTTAAGGGCATGGAGAGTCCACTCATACTGTCCCTTTGTACGGTTCCTTGCGCTGGGTATATAATTCAAGAGGATATTTTGCTCTGCAAATGTAAGGTTGTTCCATACAGTTCTGTGGATGGTTTCAGTTACCTTCTGCCAAAAATATTTCAATATAGGACAATGAAAAAGCATATGTTTTAGAGAAGCATTATCCCTATTGCATCCCGAACAGTTAACCATGAGCTCCTTGGAGGAAAGGTCTGGCTGAAATACTTCCCTCGCTGCTGCCTCCGCCACCGCCAATTAGGCATTCTACATATGCTTCTGGAATTTGAAATCCAGCTTCATTCAAGTCCCTTATCGAAGCTGTTGGTTACACATTTCACAACTCACAGACATGTGCTGTTCTCACTTATTCTGCAGGGCCATAACTCAGCAGGAGACCATCTGCCTTGCGTGCAGAAGACCTCAGGTTTGATCCACAGCGTCTCCATCTAGGGCAGGGAAAGTACCTGCCTGAAATCCTGGCGGGTGGCTGCCAGTCAGTGTAGACAGTATGAAGCTTGATGGACCAGGTGCCTGACTCGGTTACAAGGCAGCTTCCTATGTTCCCGTCTATTATAATGAGTGAATGAATTAATAATGAATTAATTATCTGCCCTTCGCCAGCAGGTCTGAGGGTGGTAGACGACGACTTGAAATTCAGAATTGAAAACAGCGAAAAGCAAATCACAGGGACAGAATAGGCCCAGTAAACATACAGGTGTCAAACGCCAGGGTAAATGGTCCATCTTCAGCATTCGCTGAAAGCTGTAAAAGTGAAGAAGGCGGACGCACCCTTTCTCCAATGAAAATAGGGATGTCCTATTCAATAATAAAAATAACAATAAAGATTATACCGAAATTATATACCAATTTATAACAATAATATTTCTAGATCTGACTGGTTTGCCCCAGCCACTGTGGGTTGGTTTCCAACATATATAAAAACATTAAACATTTTTTAAAAAAACCACTTCTCTATATAGGGCTGCCTTCAGATGTCTCGGGGGTCAGATAACTCCATACTCTCCACCATTTCTCCAATGAAAATAGGGATTTCCTAAGGAAAAGCAGGACATTCTGGGATCAAATCAAAAACCAGGATGGCTTCTGTAAATCCGGGACTTTCCCTGGAAAATAGGGGCATTTGGAGGGTCTTCGGGGAAGGAATTTCACAGTTTAGGGGCTGCCAAGAGAGAAGGCCCTCTACTGGGTCACCAACCACCCGGCACTTCCGAGGGAAGGAGGCAGTTTTTCTGGTAAGTGGGACCCAAGTAATTTAGGGCTTTAAGTCCTGGCATGAGCACCTTGAACTGGGCCCAGAAACGAACTGGAAGTCAATGCAGCTATTTTAGAATGGGGTTATACCGGTACATGTGTACATGGGGTATTTTGCTATTGATTACATGGCTCCCAGCAGGGCTCCTACCACATGTTTGTAGCATGTGACCCAGAATAGAACGCTATTGGGCAGGCGGCAAATTGACGCTTTCGCATCTCACCTATGCGAATGGTGTTTGCCTACGTTAATCCTTCAGCTCCCCTATCTCTCCTTCCTCTTTGTAAGGTCACCAGCTGATAAGCAGGGGTTGGGGAGGAGGGCCCTGTTCACCAGAGATTTCTGGCTCCAGCACAAGGCGAAGGTCTGTGAACATGCCGGAGGCAGCTCTGGACGCAAGGCTGGGGCATTTTAGTGCAAGGTCCTGTCAAGGTCCCTCAGGGGGGGAAAGGAACGGCAGTGAAGAACCGGGAGGGAAAGGGCAGCCCACTAAGAGTTACTGAGAAAAGTGGGACGTGACGAGCCTCCGTTATTGTCTAGGAACAAAATAGAAGCCACATTCACACTACCACCTTGAGGTCCCTTCCAACTCTGCAATTCTATGAGCGCAAATCCTAAAAAGAGCCTTCTGCTTATGCTTTTAAATATGCTGTAAATTGCTTGGAGATTTTTTTGCGTAAAAAGCAACTGTAAAAGGAAAATTCCCGGGCTCACTTGGATTACCAAACAAAGACACCAGCCAAGAAAATAGGAGCAAAACAGCAGCCTGTAGGCCTGATCTTTATTTAAAAGACTGTTGCAACAGGACTTCCACCCACCCCATAGAAGAAGCAGGAAGAAGCCCCCAACAAAGGGATGCTTCCTCTTTTATTAGTTTTCCCTTTTCCCATAAACACCTCGGGTGAAGCATCATGCATACATCACACAGATACATCATACATCGGTCACAAATAGGGAGGGGTTTTTCTGGAAGAAACCAATTCATCAAGTTTGCCCCCATCCTCCCTTGCCCACCACCATATACCCATCAAGTGATACAATAGGGATATTTACAAGCTCCTGGTTTTCCCATCAGGTAACCACACTCCTTTGTCCTGACCGAGGACCTAATCCATTCCTGGATGGTTTGCCATTTGCCAGGATGCCAGTGATTATCTCCTGTGCAAGAGGCTGCTGTATATGTGATCCCAGGTTTCAGGGATTATGGCTGATGACGTGTTTTGTGGGGACATATGCAGGAGTGATTGTGTTGAGTTTGGTAGTCAGTGTGTGTGTGTGTGATGTCTGTTGGAGGGGCAAACACACACACACACACACACACACACACACACACACACCCCAAAAAAACACCCTTTACATAAATTCCTGTAACACAACTAACAGGTTTGAATTATATTATTATTATTTTTCTATCAACATTAGTAGCTTATTAGTAGCTGCAAGACAAACTATCCCTGGAAGGATGAGGAGAGTTGTACAATGCAAGAATGGTCTAAGTAAGGGCCAGCCCAACCAAGAGGCAAATTGGGGCAACAGCCTTCAGGATCGATAGGGGCAGCAGATCTGACCCCCAAGGAATTTCCTCTCTTTCAAAAAGGGAAGTGTAACCTGATGCACTCTGGGGGTATTTTGGGGTTTTTGTGCTTTTTGTTTGTGGGTTAAATAAAGTGTTTTACAAAGGGAGGGGAATGAGAAATCTCTTCAGATGCTAGCAGAGCTGCAGAAGTCACTTGCCCTCAAACCTCTCCCATTCTCCCACTCAAGAACCACAAACGGAAAGCTCAAAGTTGAGAGGCATGCTCAACTTCAAATCCCACGGAAAGGCTGACCACATAGGACACTTGCTGCGAGGCTATAGCAGTTTCCACTTGACGTGGCTATCACAGCTGTGGTTCTTTCCCAAAGCTTCGTGCCAGAGGAAGGGAAGCGGAACAAAATTTGATTCATTTTCCATTTAGGTCATATTCACACCATGCCGCAAAACCGCTATTAAAAGCACTTTAAACAGCCACAGCTTTCTCCAACCCCCCAAGAATTCTGAGAGCTGATGTTTGTTAAGGGTACTGAGAGCTACCTTGTATTTTTATCTTGTGAACCGCCTTGAGACCTTGTGATGAAGGATGCTATATGAATCTGATAAATAAAATAAATAAGGCAACTGCTAGTCCCCTCACAGAACTACAGTTTCCAAAGTTGTTTCACAACCATTGAATGGGTGTGATGGGTGTATGTGTGTGTATGTGTGGCTTTCTTTGGTGTGTGTGTGTTTTGTGCTTCTTTTTGTTTTGTTTTTTCTTTCTTTTTCATTCTTCTGTTTTTACGGGGGGGCGTGCAGTTTCGTTGCACTTGTATAGCGTTGTGCTTGTACTTGTGCAATGACAATAAATTATCTTATCTTATCTTATCTAACCGTTGTCTCTTCCCGAGGAACTCTGAGAACCGTAGCTCTGTGAGGGGAATCAGTCTCCCAACAACTCTCAGCACTCTTAACAAATATTGTAATTGCCCTACTTCCATCACCTTCTTTTTATGTGTCATTGCCACAGTGGCATCATCAAGAGAATTTTTTTGGGGGGGGTCCCTGTTGATGGTCCTTCATGGCTCAGATGCGCAGCTCATAACTACTGGCCTACCGACCTGACCTTACTATTCCTGTCTCCCCTCTTGGAACCAGGGAGGGTATCTAGGGCAACAATCAAGGGTGCTTACATGTAGAAATAATAATGAACCGCACCCCACATCTTGAAATCAAACCCATTAATCATAACACATTGTGGGGCCTGCAACAAAATGTTGCAGTGTGATGTGCTCATGTTCCGGCCAAAACGGAACAAGGGGGAGGAGATATTAACAGAAATATAAGAAGAAGAAGAAGAAGAAGAAGAAGAAGAAGAAGAAGAAGAAGAAGAAGAAGAAGAGTTTGGATTTGATATCCCGCTTTATCACTACCCTAAGGAGTCTCAAAGCGGCTAACATTCTCCTTTCCCTTCCTCCCCCACAACAAACACTCTGTGAGGTGAGTGGGGCTGAGAGACTTCATAGAAGTGTGACTAGCCCAAGGTCACCCAGCAGCTGCACGTGGAGGAGCAGGGATGTGAGCCCGGTTCACCAGATTACGAGTCCACCGCTCTTAACCATTACACCACACTGGCTTGCAGAAATATAACCAAATCCTGGGGAGGGGGGACCCAAAAACAGCCCAGTGAGAACTGAGCATGCCCAGTGGGGTGTGTGTGGAAAACCAAAAGGTCTCTTCCAGCCACACATGGAGATGCCTGGGATTGATTTCAGCATGCAAAGTAGATGTTCTACCCCTGAGCCACAGCCGTGCCACCGCATTCCCCCAGAGCCTTGTATTTAATGGCAGCAGCTCCGTCCTTTTATATGGCCTGTTCCTTCATCCCCCTCACCTTCAAGGTCTTTGCCTTCAATGCCTGGATGTGTTTGCTCCAGAGGGAGTTGCCATGGGTGGAAAGGGGAGTCCAAGGTGAAGCCTGCTCTCCTGGGTGTTTGTTTTCTCCCTTCCGAGGCTGTCACCTCCTGGTGCGTGACTTCAAAAAAGCACGCAAGAGGGCTTGGCATCCCCTCTCCTTCCTGGGACAAGGTGGCACCCAGAGGAATTGATAAAAGGGGGACACCCAAGAGGGGTCACCGTTTACCCTCCCTGCGCCACAGAGAACCTGCAGCAGCCTCAGACACTTGAGACCCACCCAGGTCTGTCTTGTTGGCCTTAGAGAAGACCAGGCCCAAAGGAATCAAAATGGGGAAGGCGGTAAGGAACTTCTGCTTTCACCTAGACACCACCGTTTTATAGAGGTTTTGGGTTTCCATCTCTGGCTTCCTTTTTCTTGTGAATTCTTGATGATCTGTGAGCATGGTGGGATCAGGGGCGTTATACGTGATCCCACTTCCAATACTGATTGTGGCTGCAGATGTTTCATGGCAGATATACCACTTGGTTTCCAGACACTGAAGCCCCATAGTTTCCAGTTGAAATCTGGTAATTTTTCATACCACAAATGTTCTGTTGTGTAGGGGGGGGTTGTTCCACTTTTGTTGCACTGTTACAGCATAAGAACTGCCCTCCAGGTGGCAGTAACATTGGAGGTGTGTTGCAGAACAGCTAATAAAGCAGAATGGTTTGTGGATGGCCCAGCCTGAACCCACCATTAATTCACTATTATTGCATAAATATCGCGGGGCAAAATAAACCAACAAAGATGGTGAAGAATCTGGAAAATCGAGTTCTATGAAGAGCAGTTGCGTTGGCTGCTTTTAATTCGGAGAAGAGAAGACATGATAACTGCCTTCAAATATCTGAAATTCTGTCATGCAAAAGAGGGGGTGGCTTGTTTATTGCATGGGTAGGCAAACTAAGGCCCGGTGGCCGGATGCGGCCCAATCGCCTTCTCAATCCGGCCCGCGGACGGTCCGGGAATCAGCGTGTTTTTACATGAGTAGAATGTGTCCTTTTATTTAAAATGCATCTCTGGGTTATTTGTGGGGCATAGGAATTCGTTCTTCTTTTTTCAAAATATAGTCCGGCCCCCCACAAGCTCTGAGGGACAGTGGACCGGCCTCATGCTGAAAAAGTTCGCTGACACCTGGTTTATTGCTACTTCAAGGGACAGGAACAGACTGAATGTATGGGAAAGGCAACAGAGCAGCTTTCTGCTATACATTAAGAGAAACCTCCTAATGGAATGAGTTGTGTGATAGTAGAACAGACTGCCTTGCAAGATGGCAGGGTCTCCTTGAAGCAGAGGCTGGGTGGCTCATCAGTCAGGGATGCTGCAGTTGCAAGTTCCCTGCATTGATCAGGGGTTGGACTAAATGTCCTAGATGGTCCTTCTAGTTCTGGATTTCTTGGTGTCACCGTCTTCTGGAGAACCCTACCCACTCGATTCATGCATGAATCCGCAGGAAAGCAACAGTGCCAGAGTTAAACCTGCACTCTGCTATTGTGGCTTCCAAAGGTCCCCCTTGACAAGAGATGAGGGAGAAATTCTACCCAGTTCATATTTAAAGGGAAACCCTCCTAATGTTCAACACAATGAAAACTAAGATACAGCAACTACTTTGAAATTCTTGCTTCTCTGAATTTTTCAATGCAGTTCTCCAGCCGAGGGACGTGTACAAAATTGCATTTACTAGGGTATAGTTTGTATTAAAATGCATCTAGGCAAAATGATGTGGAAATGTGGAGAGCAGAAAAGAAGAGTGGAAAATGAGAAAGTGAAATTGGCAGATTTGCTTCTTCCTGCCCTTGGCATCTTATAAATCACCCTGTCATGTTCGACATCTAGCTAGTGAAAGAGAGCCAACGGGGCGAGGTGTCGCGACCTTTCAATGCATGCTTTTAGGCAAAGTGAGGGTTCTAGTCTTTCTTGTTAATTGTGAATGCACCACCCATATAGAAGATTAGATGTTGCATAGGTTGAATAAGTGGCAGCTGACAGACATAGCAAGGCTGAGAAAAATCATGACAATTTGTAATATAGTTTCCGTCATTCTGGGTTTAGGAAGTTGAGCCAGTTGTTGAGTCTTGCACAGATGTAAGATTTCATCAGTTGGCTTCATTTCACATATCCTGGGGTTATCTAGGCAGTGAATTCACAGCAGAACATAGAACAGGGTAGAACTAGGAATCCAACCATCTGAGCAGAATCTCAGCTTCCGGCAGGGGTGTTAAAGAATTTCTAAACCTCATAACTATTAATTAATTAATCATATTTGTATGCCTACCTTTCCATAGTTAAAACCATGCTCAAGGCGGATTACAACATGAAAAAAATGTGCATAATTTTAAAAAAAACATAACAAAAGTGGTCATAAACAATAAATAAAACTCATCAAAAAGTAAACAACCAAATGGAACATTTTACACATAACTCTAAAAATATATAAAAATAAAGATACAAAAAATTAATATCAACAGCAACCCCTCTCCCAACTAGAGAGAAGAATATGAGGAGAAATCTTGACAGAATTGCTATGTGTAGGGAGAGAGAGAAAAAGAGATGTCCCACATGTTAAATGGGAGAGTCGAGTACATTAGCCCACTGAAATCAGCAGGGCTTAAAAATCCTGGATCCTTCACCAATCAAACTGATTTGGGCTGACCTGTGCTTTGGCTAGAGTTCAATTAATTTTGGCTGCAATCTTAAATCCACTTACCTTGGAGTAAACAGAGGTGTAGGAAGCCGCTCAGGCACCCAGAGCGGCAAACATGACATGCACCCGGGGGCGGGGCGTCACTACGTGGCACGCATGCGCAGCATCGCTACGTACGATGCATGCGTCGTACTTAGCGACAGCGCACATGCGCGCTACATAGCTGGTTGCCGGCGGTGGCACTCCAGCACCGTACAGACAAGCAGGGATACTCTGCTCGTGGCTGCAGCTGCGAACGGAGGATCCTCTACATGCGGCTGCAGCCGTGAGCAGAGGATCCCGGCACTGTCCGTACGGCGCTGGAGCGGCGCTGCCAACAACCAGCATGCCTTGTCACCCCCGGAGACGTGGCACTGGGAGCGTACCGCCCCACGTTGCTACGCCCCTGGGAATAAACTGCATCCAACCCCAAGAAAGGATGCCCCCCCGCCCCCACTTAGAACTACTGATTTTGTTCTATGCAAATGCAGGCAGATTAATTCACTCGAGTTGTGGTTGTTTTCTCTTATACTGAGGAACAGATCCAGCCAAGCTTGTTACCCGACACACACACACCCCAAGTTCTTCAGGCACAAAGAAAGGGTGTCCTAACAGGAACTCTCACTTTGAGAAAATCTCCTATCTAGTGGAATTTGAATTCAGTCTCTACTGCAAGGGAGGTATCTGTTCTGCTTGTTGGGTTTGAGCTCCGAGATACGATAAAGGACAGGGCCTCTGAACATGTGTGAAGTGCCTTTCCTTCCCATTAATAGTGCCTCTCAGCCTGTGCCAACTGCATTCCCCCGTTCATGAAAGGCAGTGCCTCTGCACATGTGCAAAGTGCCCTTTCCCCCAGCAATTAATGAAAGACAGCGCCTCTGAGCATGTATGAAGTGCCTTTCCCGGCAGTTAATAGATGATAATGCCTCTCTTCATATGCAAAGTTCCTTCCCCTTGCGGTTAATAAAAGAATGTGCCTCTGAGCGTGTGCAGGGCGCCTTTCCCTGCAACTAAAGTTACATCGCCATAGTGCATCAGTTCAAGTTCACGACTCTCCCCCCCCCCCTCAACCTTGGCTTCAGGACAAGTACGACATGTACTCTGTGGAAATGGAGAAACATCCTGGTGGTGAAATGGATGTCCAGATCAAGAAGAAGAAGAAAGGGGAAAAGAAGAAAGAGAAGTTGGAGAGTATGAAGAAAGAGATGGATGTGGTAAGTCGGGGTGGATGAATGCTGATTCGGACGTTCTCAAAGGGGACTCTTATTCCCGGAGACAGAGAGGCAACTGAGGAGAGGGCCTTGCTTTCAGTCACACTTCCAGAACATTTATTTATTCGTCATATTTACCATCCCATCTATCGCTATCAGTGTTACTTGTTATCTGGAAAGGCAACGTGGTGACTTGGCAACGGGCGCGGGTTTAAATCTCTGCTCAGGTCAGGTGACCTTGGCAGGGAAGGCTGCCGCTTTAAGGGGGTGGGGGTCCTTTCTGCTCTGAGGGGCCCCTGTAGGTTTACCACTGAGCCTCTCAGGCTTGCTGATCGGAAGGTCGGCGGTTCGAATCCCCACGACGGGGTGAGCTCCCGTTGCTCTGTCCCAGCTCCTGCCAACCTAGCAGTTCGAAAGCATGTCAAAGTGCAAGTAGATAAATAGGGAAGGTAAACGGCGTTTCCATGCGCTCTGGTTCCCATCATGGTGTTCTGTTGTGCCAGAAGTGGCTTAGTCATGCTGGCCACATGACCCGGAAAGCTGTCTGTGGGCAAACGCCGGCTCCCTCGGCCTGAAAGTGAGATGAGCGCCGCAACCCCATAGTCGCCTTTGACTGGACTTAACAGTCCAGAAGTCCTTTACCTTTTCTCCTTTTTTTACCTTTTATGTGGTAGCTGTGAGGCAGCAGCGGCTGCAGACAGTCCCTGCCACCCGAGATCCCTTTCCCTCCCGCCTCTGAACCCACTCTCTCTTTATTTTGGGTCTGCTTTCCCTTTTAGGACGATCACCAGTTGTCCATAGAAGACCTGGAGCTCAAGCATCGGACCAGCGTCTCCAAGGTGATGCCCGCAGATTTAAAGAGGGGATATGCAACAATCTGAGTGGGGTGGAGTATTCTTGTCAGGGGTTGCAACTAGTCCTCCCGATCTGAATGTTTGCGCGCCATCTAGTGCTGAAACAAAATATTACAGGGATTTCAAAAATGTGTCCAAAATGTCAAAATTCATATTCAAAGGGCATAGTACCTCACAACGTCAGTGGCATATTATGCTTCTTCTTTTTTCTTCTTTTTTATTTTTATTTTGACAAAGTAATAATCATAAATAAATAAGAATAAAAATGTGCACCCCCACCCCTGACCATTCCAACCTCCCAAAATTTCAACACCTCTTGCGATGGTTTGTCCCCTTTCCGTTTTAACAGTACAAATTCTACAAACACCTTCCATATGTCCTCTGAAATATACTCGCCTGTAAGCCAATCAGGTTGCGGATTCACTTCCACCTGGAGCTGGATTGGGTGGCTCCTGCAGACCAATCAAACTGCTGCATTCTGGATCCTATTGTTCTAGGACCAATCAGACTGCTGCATTCTGAATCCTATTGTTCTAGGACCAGTCAGACTGCTGCATTCTGAATCCTATTGTTCTAGGACCAATCAGACTGCTGCATTTTGGATCCTATTCAACTTAGTACATAACATCCTCAAAATCATTTCTCCTGCGTATTCCCCGTCTTACCTTAATGACACATGTCTATTGATCATTAATAGCTACATCCCCACACCTCTTTATAACAGTCTCCCATTTTATATTCTGCTTGCCCCTTCCACTTCCTAGCTATCATAATTCATGCAGCTGTCAATAAATTTGTGAGCAAGTCCTGCCTGGCCTGCAAACCTTCCACCCCATCGTAAATTGATAATAATGCTACCGTACCTCTGGACTTTATATTATGCTTCTTAAGGAAGAAGGAGCACTTAAACTTTCCAACTAACTTTATTTCCAAGAGAATTCAATTGTTGCGTTTTCTTTTGGCTAAAGCCCCAGCTCTTCTGGCAAATATTGAGCTACTGTGTCAGAACTTTTAGAAACAATCCATTTGAAATCAGTTCTTTTGCCATATCGAGATTTGATCTCAAGGTGCATTTTTTTTTCCAACTATGCATTTTTGTAAAAGAACAGTTGAAGAAGATTTTTCCCCCACCACAACCTGCATTTGCTTTCATGCTCTCTTTGGAAGGCGCTTCATAGTCTTGGGAGTAAACGAACATAAGAACAGCCTGCTGGATCAGGCCAATGGCCCATGTAATCTTGCATCCTGTTCTCACAGCAGCCACCCGGATAGCTGTGGGAAACCGCTCAAGCAGGACCTGAGCACATGAGCCTTCTCCCCTCCTGTAGCTTCCAGAAACTATTGATTCAGAAGCATTACTGCCTCCAACTATTGCACAGCCACCAAATGGGCTCTGGGGAGTGTTGTGTATTCAGTGGTCTGTGTTTGCCTGGGCTTGAGTCTGGATTAAGGATTCTGAGCTCCTGTGTTCTGATTCGATACACGTTATCCAATCACAGAACATTTCAGGATTTGGCCCTCTGCCATTGGCCATTGAACTCTGAGTTGTGATTCGCAGTCTGTAAGTTTAGACAGCCAATCACGTTGGGAGTGGGAGTGGCCCAGGCTTTCAGGGATGTATATAAGCAGTTGCTTTGCCCCTGTTTTGCAGTTATGTAGTTCAACAAAGGTTCTTGCTGTTATCAGTGGCATAGCAAGGGTGGGGCATTGGGGGCGGGGCGCCCCGGGTTCGACCTTGGAGGAGGGGTGACACTCGGCGGCGGCGCCACCACCCCGTGACTCCCAGGCCGCTGCCCGGCACCCCTTCAGCGCGAGCAGCCACCGCACGGAAGGGGTGGTGGGCGGTGGCTTGGGAGTCCGGAGGGACTGCGCAAGTGCGGCAGCCCGCACGGACTGTGCATGTGCAGACATGCGCAGTCCGTGTGGGCTGCCGCACTTGCGCAGTCCCTCCGGGCTGCCGGGCCAGGTGCGAGTGGCCCCCCGTCCGTGTGTCGGCTGCTTGCACCCAGAAACTCGTAAGGTTGCAGCGCTGCATTGCAGCCTTACGAGTTTCTGGGCGCAAGCAGCCACCGCACGAACAGGGGGCCGCTCAGGCCCGGCAGCCCGGCCAGACTGCGCTCCGTAGCATGCATGCGTCGTGACGTCACTATGCATGCACGCTATGGAGTGACACCTCGCCCCCGGGGGGTGCTGCTCACGCTTGCCGCTCCCAGCGGCCAAGCGGCTCCGTTCACCTCTGGCTGTTATCACTCTGTCTTGCCTCATGGGAACCCACCTACACTTCAGGGAGGTAGCCTTTTTGGACCCAAATATTTGGGAGCATCAAAGCAGAGGACAAGCTAGGGACTCGGGATTGTCTATGCCCCAACTCCAGTCCTGGGGGGAAGTATCTCTAATGGTCCTTCCTCCCCTTCTCTCTACTTCCAGGGCCTGACCAGCACTGTGGCAGGAGAGATCCTTCTTCGCGATGGCCCCAATGAGCTGAAGCCCCCCAAGGGAACTCCTGAGTATGTGAAGTTTGCCCGTCAGCTGGCCGGGGGGCTGCAGTGCCTCATGTGGGTGGCAGCCGCCATCTGCCTCATTGCCTTCGGCATCCAGCTCGGGCAAGGTGACCTCACCAGTGCAGACAACGTAAGTGCCTAAAGCAGGGCTGAGAGAAGCTGTAGGCCCTCCATGTGTGACTGGACTACAACTCCCATCATCACTGAGCTTTGGCCATCCTGGCTGGGGCTGATGGGAGCTGGAATCCTATGACACCTGGAGGGCCCTGTTGTCCGTTCCCCTCTGCATCCCTGACTTAAAGGATGCTAGGAGGAGGACACAGTGGCGAGAGATAAAACTGGTGAGTGAAAGGATGTGAGGTTCAGGTCACCCAGCAGTGATGCTCCAATAAATGCGGAATGTTAAAATGGAAACAGAAGGCATAACAGCTGCTGGAGTGACAAAATACTACAGAAAGATCATAGGCTCTTTTTTGCTTTCTTTCCCATATAGCTATACTTGGCTATTGCTCTCATTGCTGTCGTGGTCGTGACTGGCTGCTTCGGCTACTATCAGGAATTCAAAAGCACCAACATCATTGCGAGCTTCAAGAATCTAGTGCCGCAGGTAAGGGGAAAGTTCCTGGGTACCTGCTGTTGCAAATGTGGCTGGAGGCAGTGAGGATCAGGCCAGGTTTCCATGCAGGCGTGCGCACACAACCGCAGATCAGGCTCCTGTATTTTGTAGGAGTGAAACTGGCAATTCCAAGTTCTTGATTTTATCTTTCAATGAAAAATAGCCATGGGAGACTAGAGGAATGTAAGAGGGAGCATCTGATCATTTCTCCTCCTGCTGCACCCAAATAGTTGAAGGAAAGAAATCATAGCTCAACGGCAGACCTCATGTTTTGAGTGCTTTCTTCTGTAGTCAGTAACTTATTTTGTTAAGAACAATTAAATGAGGAAATTCAAAGTTCCCCAACTTCTCTTTATCTTCTGGGGAAGGGTTTCTGTTATCATATGGAAGGAAGAATTAATTGCACCAAGCAGCAACCTTAAACTTATTTTTATCCTGTATTTTATTTTGCGAACTGCCCTGAGACCTTGTGATGAAGGGCTGTATATAAATCTAATTAATAAGAAGAAGAAGTTTGATCCCAAGCACCTTCATTTAAAGGGATGAGGCAGGAGATGCTGATGGGTAAACTGCGAGATAGCTACAAGACACCTATGGACTGTGGCTAATGTCATGAGTATTTAGCTTCAAACACCAGCAGTGGGAGAACACCGGAACCAGAATAAGCAGTAATGTGGAGACAGCCTTGGCCAGGCAGCAAATTACCAGCCAGTGCTGCTATTTCAGCAGAGGTGCTGCATGATCATAGTAGCACGCTCACATACAGTGCATTACAATAGGTATAGGTAAAGGTAAAGGACCCCTGGATCTTTAAGTCCAGTTAAAGGCGACTATGGGGTTGTGGCGCTCATCTCGCTTTCAGGCTGAGGGAGCCGGCGTTTGTCCACAGACAGCTTTCCGGGTCATGTGTCCAGCATGACTAAACTGATTCTGGTGCAACGGAACACCGTGATGGAAAGCAGAGAGCATGGAAACGCCGTTTACCTTCCCGCCGCAGCAGTACCTATTTATCTACTTGCACTGGCGTACTTTCGAATTGCTAGGTTGGGACAGAGCAACGGGAGCTCACCCCGTCACGGGGATTCAAACCGTCAACCTTCTGATCGGCAAGTCCAAGAGGCACAGTGGTTTAGACCACAGCGCCACCCACGTCCCACATTACAATAGTCCCATTTGGAGGTGTGGTTTGATTTATCAAGGTGTGGTTTGATTTATAGGTTTCCAAGTTTTAACTCTTGTTCCTCCCGACCACAGCAAGCCACAGTGATTCGAGATGGCGACAAGTTCCAGATCAACGCCAATCAGCTGGTGGTGGGCGACCTGGTGGAGATCAAAGGGGGAGACCGAGTCCCAGCAGACATCAGGATTATCACTTCGCAAGGCTGCAAGGTATATAAGACCTTTTTTGGGAATGGGGGAAATTCTAAGCGAAACCTACCTTCTCACAAGCTTGTGCCTCTGCTGCCCTCTCCTGGATGAAGCAAACCATAAAGTCTGATTTGTTTGCCTGGGGAGTAGATAAATTCAGGAAGACAAGGCTACTGTTGTAAGAATTTCAAGGTCTCAAATATAGAATAAATATTCATAAATGCACATATCTAAATATATGAACCATGTGTCTGAAATAGTATGGGACAGCAATCCTGAAGTCATTTTGACTCTCCCAAAGACCCCCCCCCCCAATTTCTATATGCAGGAAAAGAGGTAAATGGGGAAAGGCTTCCCATTGTCTTTTTGCTTGCAAATCCTGTCTTAAGGGTGTATTTGTGTATGAATAGGGTGAGCGTGTGATTCAGGATTCAGGAACTAAAGTATTAACCATCACAAAAGAATGGCCAGGCTGCCCAGGTAATGCAATCAGTGACCATTATCAGGTATCCTGGCAGACACAGTTATGCAGATATGCCCCTCTAATAGAGGCCACCATGCCACCCTTCAAATTAAGGAGCAATGCCCAGATAAAGAGAAAATTTTTTGCCTGTAACTTAAAAGTACATAAAGATGGTGTCAGGTATGCCTCCATGGGGAGAGCATTCCACAAGCAGGGGGGGGGGCCACCACTGAAAAGGCTCCTTCTTGTGTCCCATGGAGAGGGCACACAAAGAAGGGCCTCAGATGTTGATCTCAGTGAGGTCCATGTCAGTTAATGTGGGGAAGGCAGTCCATGGCAAATAGCCACATGCATGAATCACGCTTCTCTCTCCCTTTCAGGTGGATAATTCATCTCTGACTGGGGAATCAGAGCCTCAGACAAGAGCCCCCGAGTGCACCCACGAGAGCCCCCTGGAAACTAGAAACATTGCCTTCTTCTCTACCATGTGCTTAGAAGGTAGGAAGGTGTCCGAGTGTGTGTGAATGGGTGGGCAGTGAGTGTGTTTGTGTGTGAGAGAGACAGAGAGAGAATAATGTGTGTTTGAATGGAGTGCATATATCTATATTACGGTCCTACTTACTCTGGGTTTTGGCGCTGCCCACTGTCAGTATGCAGTCCATGACCACTTTCCTTGAAGGCCTTCATCCTGAGTGAGGCAGCGGTAGGACCATTAAAAGCTGCTCAACCATCGCTGCTTCCCGTGATCAACAAAGCTAGCAGAGCCTGGTCCAAATCCACACAGAGTCTTTACAAATGGTTTCCCATCTTGAAGAATGCACTCTGAGGGGCCTGGCCATCTGGACACACCCCTACGTAAAGAAGTTGGGGGGGTCCACGTTTATGAACTCGTACCAGCTCTGTTTATCTCCCTGTGTCCTCTCAGGCACAGCCACGGGTATCATCATTAACACTGGGGACCGTACCATCATTGGGCGCATTGCCAGCCTGGCTTCGGGTGTGGAGAATGAGAAGACGCCCATCGCCATCGAGATAGAGCACTTCGTTGACATCATTGCCGGCCTGGCCATCTTCTTTGGGGCCACCTTCTTTGTGGTCGCCATGGTGATTGGATACCCCTTTCTTAAGGCCATGGTCTTCTTCATGGCCATTGTGGTGGCATACGTCCCCGAGGGCCTTCTGGCAACTGTCACTGTAAGTATCGCTCTCCCTCGGTTTTAGGGCAGGGGTGGGGAACCTGTGGCCCTCGACATGTTTCTTTTGTCTGTCCCGAATCTTCCAACATTCAGCTTCAGTGGATGCCTCAGAGTTACAGATTTATGAGAAAGAGAGAAAGCTAAATTCCCCCTATCCACTTTCTTCATACTATCCATAATCTTCATAGATTTATCATGCCCCTCTTGCTCACTTTTAACAAATGTTGCATACATGCTATTCCTCTGAAGCCATTCAAAGCAAATTTTGCCCCTCAAGGAATTCTGGGCATTGTAGTTTGTCCAGGGTTGCTGGGAATTGCAACTCTATGAGGGATAAACTACAATTCCCAGAATTCTTTGAGGGGAGAAATGTGTTTCAAATGTGATTTAGTGTTATAGTGTGTGCGTAGCCCCAAAACCTGAAACATGGTAACCTTTCCTTCATTATATGTATTTTCAGCTGAAGTTTTCTACATTTCCATCTCTCTGTTTGTTTGTGTCTCTCTCTCTCTTCCTAGGTTTGTCTTTCCCTCACAGCCAAACGCCTGGCCCGGAAGAACTGTGTGGTGAAGAACTTGGAGGCCGTCGAGACGCTGGGCTCAACTTCTGTCATCTGCTCTGATAAAACAGGGACTCTCACTCAGAACCGCATGACTGTCTCCCACCTTTGGTTTGACAACCAGATCCATACAGCGGACACCACAGAAGATCAGTCAGGTGCAGAGTCTGGGCTTCACAAGTGCTGCGCCAGAGGCACTTGTGTCCGAGAGACTAATGGATAGGGTTGGCCAGGAAAGGCAGGGTCAGTTGATTTAAATCAGGGATGAGGAATATGTGTGTTGTTGGACTACAGTTCCCATCATCCATGGCTATTGGTGGAGGCTGGTCCATTAGGGCGAATAGGGCACTGCTCCACCATCTTCAGTCTTCTCTCAGTCAGCCCCCACCTGCCTGCCTTCCTATTTAGAACCAGTCCAGCAGGTGGCCATGACCGTCAGCTCCCTCCTCCTCCATCTCTATTTTGCCCTGCCAGGTAGGGAAGAGGATAGGGACAAAACTAGAATTGGCTAGCTCTGCCTATCATTGGCTCTGGCGCCATCTACTGTTGGCCTCCCATCCTTCCACCCTACCAATGCCAATAGTCACCTGCCAACCAGCACGACCAATCATATCCAAACACAGCCAGAAACTTGCTCCTTGAAAACACCATGCAATGTCACCATGTCAATTGTTATTTTAATGTAATGGTTGGCCTCCCCGGGACTCTTGGGTAAAGAGTAGGGACCACAGGCACCTCAAATAAATCAATAATACCTGAACTATAATGGACACCAATACATCAGTTCATTAGAATCATTAAATGCTTGCAGTGGGCAAGGCTTCAGAGGCCGATTTCATGGCCCAGTCTGATTCATATGGGTGAAAGCAATCCTTTGGATAACTCGGTCCTAAGCTATTTGATACAGAAAAAAAACTATTAGGGCCACCTCCCCTCACTCTGTCTTATTTTGTGCCTTCCAGGGCAAACTTTTGATCAGTCCTCTGAGACGTGGAGAGCTCTCTGCAAAGTGGTGAGCCTCTGCAACCGAGCCTCTTTCAAATCAGGCCAGGATAGCGTCCCTGTCCCAAAGGTAAGGAAGAGCAATGGGATATGGCTGGGATACGTTTCTGCTAGCAAATGTACACAATGCAGCAATTTAGCTGAAGCTAATGTTTCAAATAGTAATTTAAACAATATTTGCTTAAAATAATAATATAGTTTTTAATTAAAGCAAGAAAAGCGAGTTAAAGAAAACACATCCTTGGGTTAACAGCAACAGCAACAACACCACAACTACACATCAGGCTGGTACAAAAAAAATATAAGCCTTTAAACACAGAATAACATAAAAGCCATTACTCTCGTGGGTGGAATGAATCTTAAGGAGGAATAATATCATATATTATTGAATCAACCAAATCCATCGATAAGCAGACAGAGGCACTGTTGAACTATTATTATTTATTAAATTTGTGAATTGCTTCCCATAAAGCATCCTGAAGTGATTCACAATATAATAATATATATAGAAAACACTACAAACCCCATCATCCACAACCTGCTTGGCAAATGCTCAGGGGCGATGGGAGGTGGTCCAACAGCACCCAAGGACCCAGGTTTGGGGGGCAAGTGCATCTCTGGCGCTTGTTTGTGTCAAATCAATCCTGGAGTTTGAAGAAGGCACCCTCCCGCTATTGCCGCACCCTGCCCACCAATCCTACATGTGCGGCAATAGCAGGAGGGTGCCTTCTTCTTATGCTCAGAGACTCTTCCATCTCCGGCCAATCTGTAAGTAAACTTGTCGGTCGCTTTTGTGGAGAAGGTGTCTGAGTCTAGATCATCAGGGCTGGTCCCAAAATGTGCCTTTTCTCTCCTCACCCCCGGAAATGACGCTGCATTTCAGCTGTACTGACCTATGTCCATTTTCTCTTTGGCATCCGACCCCAGCGGATCGTCATCGGAGACGCCTCGGAGACCGCCTTGCTGAAGTTCTCAGAGATCACCCTGGGCAACGTGATGGAGTACCGGGAGCGCTACAAGAAAGCCTGTGAGATCCCCTTCAACTCCACCAACAAGTTCCAGGTCAGCCGCTGGCTCTGCTCCGGAGGGCTGACTAGGCCTTTGCCAGCCTCAGCCAGCCTTCTTCAGTTAGCTCAGAATGAACTGCAGAAAACTCTGAGGCAGCCCATGGGCCCAGTTCTCTTCTGTACTCACCAGCCCTACTTGGCACCCTCCTTGAGGGCTTTTGCCTGCCTGCAAAGCAACCTCCATCTCTGATAATGCCTCTTGATGGCGTGGATGAAGGATAGGAAACATTTACATGGTTTGCTGCTCCCGATTTTGCCTCAGACCACCCCACCCCACCCCCGCCACTGACATGCGGCCCCCAGAAGGTTGCTTGGAAGGGAATGTGGCCCTCGGTCTAAAAACAAAAAGGTTTCCACACCTGTGCTAGGGTGCCAAGGTGGTGGAGTGGACTACATCGCTTCAGAATGCAAGGTCGCATTTTTGAATGCTCCTCTATGGGAGGAACTACAAGGGAGTTGTAGTTTGTCTTTTTTAAAAAAAGAAAAACTCCAGGCAAGTAGAAGTTTAGCACTGCAAGGAGTAGGTCGGGGCTGAAGCTTTCTCTCTAATTTGCTTGTTGTGTTGAACTTGTGGGGAGATGTTGATGTTTGTTTTTCACGTGCATTCAAAAATGGAGTGAGCTACCCCCATCCTGAAGCGGTGCAGTCTACCAGTTCCACTGTCAGTGTGTACCATTAGTTCATTTTGGACTCTGGATTTTGAATAGCAGTGCCTATGACATCACTTACTTCAACAGGTCGTCAGCCCACCCCTCTTGCGTTTGGGGGTGATCCTTCTGCAGAACGGGCCCCCCAAAGTTCTGCCCTGATGGCACCATTTTCTGCCGTGTGCCCAGACTAGGCCTCAGTCCCGCTCTCCCCAACGAGAGGGCAAAAGAAAGGAGGCTAAAACGCAGGGCATATTTTCATGAACGAGTCCTCCTGAGTCTCCTGCTCCCTCTCCTCGCTCCAGCTGTCCATCCATGAGCTCGACGACCCTCGAGACCAGCGCTACCTGATGGTGATGAAAGGAGCTCCCGAGCGCATCCTGGAACGGTGCTCCACCATCATGATCAAGGGTCAAGAGCTGCCCCTCGACGAACAGTGGAAGGAGGCTTTCCAAACAGCTTACATGGACCTGGGCGGGCTGGGCGAGCGTGTACTGGGTAAGGCGGGAGGGGAAGGGTGTGGGTGGGTGTGGGTGGGTGTTGGTAGAACTTGGGACCTGATAAAGGCCAGGTTTGTATTCTGAGGTAAACACAAACAGCCACCACACAATGGCTGAAACTATAATAAAAGATTTACTGGAATCCTCTTCTGAAAAACTAATAGTCTTTCAATAAAGCCACATGATTAACAAGCCATATATGTGTGATACAACAGAATGTATAATGTTCACGTGACTGAACCATTCAGCAACAGGTTGGGTATAGCAACAAAATCTTGGTGCCAACAAAACGTTCACAATTGGTAGATGGTGAGTAGATAGTAGAATTCTTCAACGGTTCAAAGCAAAAATCTCATGGATGTAATAGTAGATGAAGATATGTGAGTCTTGCAACATCACCATCCATTTGTTGGCACCAAGATTTTGTTGAGGTTTTGGTTGTATTCTGAGGTACCATCAGAGCCAGCTGTATAGATTTGAGGGAACACTTAGCAAAACGCTCTCTCCCTCTCGTGGATTTTCTCAGTGTCAGTGCTCTCAGGAGTGACATGGAGACCCCATTTCACTCTCCCACAATGGTTTGGGGTGTTGGGACATCAAAGGGCATTGTGGGGAGTGTCAGCGACAGCTCCAAACCGCCCAGCACTCATCCTGAGGATGCCCGGTACTTGTGCTGATCCTGGCAACTGGCGTGCCAACTGGCTGAAACACAGGGTGCTGCCTTGTACTGAGTTGGACCATTGGCCCATCTAAGTCAGTATCATCTACACTGACCGGCAACTGCTGTCCAAGTTTTTAGATAAAGAATCTCTCCCAGCCCTACCTGGAGATGCTGGGGATTGAACCTGGGACCTTCTGCATGCAAGGCAGGTGCTCTGCCCCAGAGCTATGACCTTCCTAAGCAAGTGTCCAATGAGACCACAAAGGTCAGGAGGCCAGCAGTAGGTAGAGCCAGAGCCAACGACAGGCCAAATTCCCTGTGTTTGGTTGTTCAACCACTCTGGGAATTGTAGCTTTGTGGGGGGGGGGTATAGGGGTCTCCGAACGACTCTCAGCACGCTTAGCAAACTACAGCTCCCATAATTCTTTGGGGGAAGCCATGACTCTTCAAAGTGCATAGTGCTGTCAATGTATGGTGTGGATGTGGCCCAATTATTTCTAAATGCACATCTCTACATATTATTAATGGCATTTCTACCCTGCCCCTTCCTTCCAAGGGTGGCACACAACCTAGTAGTAAAACAATACTGAAAAGGAAAATATTACCATATGCAATTACATGCAGATCCATGTCCTCTTCTTTGATGATGTGTTTCCTCGTTTTCTGGCAATGCCTCTAAGTGTCCACCCTTGGCAGAGGCCTCACCGTGATTCTCTCTTTCCCCACAGGCTTCTGCCACCTGTACCTTCCCCAGAGCGAGTTCCCACGAGGTTACAACTTCGACAGCGACGAGATGAACTTCCCCACCAGTGGGCTCTGCTTTGCAGGCCTCATCTCCATGATTGATCCGCCCAGAGCCACCGTGCCCGATGCCGTCATGAAATGCCGCACCGCTGGCATCCGGGTATGCTGCCGGCTGAGCCGGGCTGTTTCTGGCTCCGTCGGAAGAATTGACAGCAACCAAGAGGGCCGGCCCTATCGTTAGACAGAGTGAGGTTGCTGCCTCAGGTGGCAGATGCTGGGAGAAGTGGCAGCATTTCTCCTGAGACTGTATGCCATACCCCTCTGTTGGAGGGCAGGACACAAGTCTGTTCTGCACACGCACTATCCTGTCACCAGTGTCGAAGTTAGGCAGCCTTTCCCAGCCTTGGTCCCCTGGATGCTGTTGGACTACAACTCCCATCAGCCCCAGCCAGAATAGACCAATGGTCAGGGATGGTGGGAGTTGTAGTCCAACATCTGAGGATTCAAGGCTAGGAAATACTGGAATAAGATTCACCTGCCAGTTCAGCCAGCTTCTGATTGGGCACCATCTTGTTCTTCACTGCAGGCTGCAAAATGTCTTAAGTCATCACTAGTAACAAGCATCTTGGTGAAAAATAATAATAATTTACATTTTGTATGGGCAATAGGGGTTATATCTCTAGTGGCCGTTAGTCATCTATATTGAGGTGCAGTGGTGTGTAGCCAGTGTGGGTTAGTCAAAATGTCAGACTTGGACTTGGGAGACCAGAGTTCAAATCCCCACTCAGTCACGATGAACGTCACCGGGGGGTGGGGGGTAGGCATGTGTGCCACCTTGGTGGAAAGGTGGGCTATAAACTTAATGATAAAAGAAACTACCATTAAATAAATAATTAAATATAAGTCTCTTAGAGGCAGGGACTGAGAGTTCCCGAATATAAAATGATGCAATTCTGATTCACTGGGAAAGCTTTTTTTCCTTTCTTTCTTTTAAGGTCAGGGGCCTGACATTAAAACCACATGTATTTCCTACCCTCCCTTGAGAGAAGCTAAGAGACTGTGGCTGAGCCAAGGTCAGCTACCCAAGTAGCTTTACGGATGAGCTAGGATTTGAATCTAGGACCCCATCTGCACTATACAATATCATACCACTTTTAAACACTCATTGGCTTCCCCCAAAGAACCCTGGGAACTGTAGCTTGTTCGGGGTCTTGAGGGGTGCTAGGCGACCCCTATTCCCCTCACAGAGCTACAATTCCCACAATCCACTCTGTGAATTGTAGCTTTGTGGTGGGGAGGAGCGTCTCCTAGCATCACCCTTAACCAGCTACAGTTCCCAGGACTCTTTTGGGGAAGCTGTGACTGTTTAAAGTGGTCTCATTGTGCTTTAAATGTATAGGGCAGGTGCGTCCCCGAACCTAGACCAACATCCTCACCAACATTTTCCAGTCAGGCTTATTCGATCTTTGCTGATGCAACGACAACCAAAGATCACTTCAGGAACGGCCATTTTGAAGCACTGCCCTGTCTTCTCCAGGTGATCATGGTGACAGGAGACCATCCCATCACCGCAAAGGCCATTGCTGCCAGTGTGGGCATCATCTCTGAGGGCAGTGAAACGGTTGAAGATATTGCCACCCGCCTGCGCATTCCCGTGGAGCAGGTCAACAAGCGGTGAGTATCTAAACATAGAGATTTTTGCCTCAGAAGCAGCATGGATTTGATTTAAATCAAATTGATTTAAATCACTAATCAGTAAGACTTGATTTAAATCATTTTTTACAGAAAGACTCATTCTTGCTGGTATAGCCTTCATATTTACAACCAGATGAAGGTTTCATTTTTGGAATAATAAATTTTCAGAGTAGTTTTTACAATTATATCAAAAATTACTGATTTGGTTGTACTATTAGAAATACATAGGCAGAGATAATTATGAAATTATTGTGAGGTTTAATAAGTTAACTGTTTATATTGGGACAACTTTTCTGCTATACTTTATTGGAAACAATCATTTCCTTAATAGCAATTTAAACAATTTATTTAACTCAAACAATAACATTATAGCATATGTATCCATGTTTGTTAACTGATGTGGTTAAACATTAAAAAAAAAAAAAAACCAGACAGTTTTAGCACACATGAAAAACTTAAAACAAATTCTTATTTCCTAATGAATAGCCTTTGGACTATAATGTAACTTAAATAGAAAACTATCTTTAGAAAGATTTTTAATCCAAAAGCATTTTATTTTAAAAATCCGATTTAAATTTTAAAAAAATCTGATTTAAATTTTAAACAATCTGATATATATATATATATATATATATATATATCATTGCTTTTTATCCACCATGCTCAGAAGCACCACAGTGCACTTAGGTGACTTTTGACTTTGGGCATAATAGTCACCATACAGGAGGAAGTTCTCCATCTACAGATGGTCACTTCCTTCAAAATGTGGTAAGCCAGCTGCCCTGAAACAAAGGAAGGACAGAGTTGTGTTTGTCCGGCATTGAAACCACCAACTCTGCCCCTTGTCACTGAAGAGAGCCTCTCACTTGAAAATTTGAGGCTCTTTATATAAAAAACTTTTGTCTCACCCCTTCTAGTGCCCATGAATCGCTCAGGGCAGATTTCAACAATGTAAAATTGCAGGACAATGTAAAATAGAAAGTGTTTTGCAACTATACAAATCCACAAAATTCGCATTGAATACCCAATTGAAACAACAGTGGCATTGATCACACGTCAAAATAAACTTAGCAGGCAGAAGGCTGCTGAAATAAGAATGTCTTGACCAGCCAGCAAAAAGGCAATCAGAAAAGGGCCCATCCATTACACTTTTCCCACAATTATTGGTGCAGCCACTACAAAGGCCCTGTCTATGTATGTGACCCTGGGGCTCTCCCTTTCTCTGCTTTGGCACCCAGGGACGCCCGAGCATGTGTGGTCAACGGGGGCCAGCTGAAAGACATGGAGACCGAGGAGTTGGTGGAGATCCTCAAAATGCACCCAGAGATGGTTTTTGCTCGCACCTCCCCACAACAGAAGCTCATCATTGTGGAAAGCTGTCAGAAATTGGTAAGGGGCACAAAAACCCTAGAAAGAACTGCAGAAGGTATTGTGGACGCGGTGAATTCTGATCACCTGCTTCATACATTCCCTCCATTTCCCTCCATTTCCAGTCTTCAGGCATGAGTGCCGATGGTTGTGCATCGAAAATAACACTACCTCCCAGCAATTTTTATAATTGTTTTCATATAGATTAATGTTCTTGGCCGTTAACCATACATTCATTAGGAAATAAGCACTTGAGGAAACCTCAAGGTGTGCAGAAGTACAAAAAACTTTAGGAGGGGAAACTAAGCTGTCCAGGGTGTGTGGACAGCCCAATGAGACCTGAGCATGCTCAGTCCACATGGAATGATAACTGACTTTTTATGGGGGGAATGGAATGGAATGGAATGGAATATCCTGGAAAAGGGCAGGACTGGCTGGCTGGGACTCTGAACTCCATACAGCAACATTTTGTTGCAGGTTCCATCTGTAGATCCCTGAATGAGCCCATCCAGACATCCATTCTATTGCACGTTAGTGGTGATTTCTGCTCATAATGTCACACACAATCCCACTCTGTTGCCAATCGCTTCGCATCCTGTAACTTACTGCTGCAATCCTGTAACCTTTTATATATAAAAATGTTCTGGTTTGTTTTCCTCCCACTTTTGTTGCACTGTTCCTGTTCAGGACAGCAGTAAATGTGGGATCACTGGGGAAACATAAAAGAACAAACGAGAATGGGATAAATCCATCACGGACGAGCTAAGATTGTGTCACGGATGTATTAACAGCATGCGCCTGCAATAAAACACCCATCTCCAGGAGGCCCATGTCTCTCTCTCTCTCTCTCTCTCTTTCTCTCTCCTTGTTCGCAGGGTGCTATTGTGGCAGTAACAGGAGATGGGGTGAATGATTCCCCAGCGCTGAAGAAAGCTGACATCGGTGTGGCAATGGGCATTGCCGGATCCGACGCAGCCAAGAACGCTGCTGACATGATCCTGCTGGATGACAATTTCGCCTCTATCGTCACTGGCGTAGAGCAAGGTCTGTTCTTGGGAGGCTGCGGCACAAGGGGGCGGGTTAGTGCCCTTGGGTCATATATCAGCATCTGATGGTGGCAACTTCGTGTGGGATGGTAGGTGCCACCACCGAGAAGACCCGCTTCCTAAGTGTGAGAAGGTGGCATTCCACTACTCATGAAAAAGCCAGCAGTCCCTCCTCCAGAGATCTTAGCAATTAGCCAGGGATGTCTAAAGGGGTCTACTAAGTATGCATGAACCCTCACTGTGTATCATGCAAGACAGCAGATTTTACCATTTAGGGGCTGGGTGGTCACATAGCAAGTTGATACTGTGTTCTGGGAAGCTGATGAGAACACAGTGCTGTGCCTGCCCCCTTCCAGGACAGCATCATCCTCTTGCTATCACTATGGCAACAAGGCTCACTCTTTGAGATGCTGATGAGAGCATTGAACTGGCCAGCTAAGGCCATTTCCTTACAAAGAGGCTGGTCTGACCGGCTCAACAGCTTCATCTGTTAGATTCCAAACTTTGCTGGACACAGAATCACAGGCCTGGAAGAGTTTGGATTTGATATCCCGCTTTATCACTACCCGAAGGAGTCTCAAAGCGGCTAACAATCTCCTTTCCCTTCCTTTCCCACAACAAACACTCTGTGAGGTGAGTGGGGCTGAGAGACTTCAAAGAAGTGTGACTAGCCCAAGGTCACCCAGCAGCTGCATGTGGAGGAGCGGAGACGCAAACCCGGTTCACCAGATTACGAGTCTACCGCTCTTAACCACTACACCACACTGGCAGATAACATCCAGAAAAGTTCGATGGAAGGAATCCCAGCTCAACAACAGGAGTCGTCCATTAAACCCACCGCCATCTTTCTTTCATTCTTTTCTTCCTTTCAGGGCGCCTGATCTTTGACAATCTCAAGAAATCCATCGCGTACACCCTAACCAAGAACATCCCAGAGCTGACGCCCTATCTGATCTACATCACTGTCAGTGTCCCACTCCCCCTGGGTTGCATCACCATCCTTTTCATTGAGCTGTGCACAGACATTGTGAGTGGCCAACACCAATCCAGCGGAGGCTCTTTCCCAGGGCTTCTCGGTCTTGTTTCCGACCCCCAACTCCAGAACAGAAACAAAAACCTATCTCATCTCTTTTCTCAGTTCCCCTCGGTTTCCCTGGCCTATGAGAGGGCTGAGAGCGACATCATGCACCTGAAGCCACGCAACCCTCGACGGGACCGTCTGGTCAACGAAGCCCTAGCGGTATATTCCTACTTCCAGATCGGTGTGTATTAGAGCTGGAAGGGGGGAGCCTAGAGGTTGGAAAGTGGGGGAGAGCAAGCTGGAAGCCTAGGTGGGCTCCATGTGGAGTGGAGTTTCTATAGGGAGTGGCAGGAATTGGCTTAGATACCTGCCCCATCATGCCTTATCCCGTGAGGCCACCACATGGGGAGGAGAAAGGCACATCATCTGAGCAGTGATGGACGGTTGTTCAGTGGCAAATTCAGAAGCGCAGGATCCGTTCATGATTATCGCAGCCAGGCTCCCTCACAGCCACGCCCCTTCTGAGATTATACAACCTTCTAAGGTCATAAATAAACCTATAATTATACAATAATAACTAGGGATCCACTGCAAACATCTTCTGCAGGACACCTTTCATCTAGATCAGTTTCCCAAACTTTGGGTCTCCAGCTGTTTTTGGACTACAATTCCCATCATCCCTGACCACTGGTCCTGCTAGCTAGGGATGATGGGAATTGTAGTGCAAAAACAGCTAGAGACCCAAATTTGGAAAACCATGATCTAGATCTACTATTTTCTGTGCAAGTGCATGCAAGGTATTGATCTGAAGCTG
The DNA here is from genome assembly GCA_034641385.1 of Darevskia mixta. Lineage (NCBI taxonomy): Eukaryota > Metazoa > Chordata > Lepidosauria > Squamata > Lacertidae > Darevskia > Darevskia mixta. Next base: position 17,009,075 of record JAWWNH010000033.1, on the reverse strand, counting down.
CTCTTCTTTCAGAGTGACTAAAGTTGTTTTTCCATAAAGGTCAACTGTATGTTACAGAACTTGCACACTGTTTTCTGAAGTGCCTTGTTTTCAGTGCTCAGCTTTGGAGCATACAGAACAACTTCTTGGTTTTCTTCCCACCTGCCTTCTCTGGGTTGACCCGAGGAGCCAATCCTCTGTGGCCGACTCACCTCCTTTCACTCCAATTGGTTCCAATCAGCAAGAAAGGTGGTAACACTTCTTCCCAGTGCTTAAAAGCTCCCCATTCATGCTTATTTGGGTGGCCCTGGGACTCTGGAGAAAGGGATGCTGCCAAGACCCTGCTGCAGAAATGGTAGCAGGTCCACGCCCCTTCCCAAAACCCCAGGCCCACTGCACCAGGCAGGCAGGTTGGGAATGTTTGGGGGCAGCTCGGGTCAGGTGGGCAGTGGCTCCATGTGCTCTAATGGACCAGCCTTTGGGACACAAACTCCCCTGTGCTTCCCTGCCACGCAGGAGCCATCCAGTCCTTTGCCGGCTTCACCGACTACTTCACCGCCATGGCCCAGGAGGGCTGGTACCCGCTGAAGTGTGTGGGGCTTCGGGCAGCCTGGGAGAATGACCATATCCAAGATGTTCAGGATAGCTACGGACAGGAGTGGGTGAGTGGAGGAGACACGCTGCTTGTGGCATCCAGGCAGGATGGCCAGATGTCCTGCTTTGTTGGGGATAGTCCTGTCTCTGAAAGGCTGCCCCGTTTAAAGACAAAGAACCATGAGAACAAGGGTCCTGAAGCACTGAGGAGGCAGAAAGAACACCGTTGATTTGCTACGCTGCCTGTGTTCTACCTTGGGTTGGACTATATCTTCCAATTCTACAATTCTATGATTCTGTACCTCCACTGTCAGAGGCAGTAAGCCTCTGAATGCCAGCTGCTAGAAATCACAGTGTGATGAATGTGGCCCACAATGTTTGATTGAATTATCAGTTAAATTATTCTTTAAAACAACTTTAAATTGCCCTAATCAGGCAGGAATTCTGCGTCTGTGTATGGAGATAGAGTAGGTTTAAAGCATCAAGGTTTGCCCTAGATCAGGCACCCCCAAACTTCGGCCCTCCAGATGTTTTGGACTACAATTCCCACCATCCCTGACCACTGGTCCTGTTTGCTAGGGATCATGGGAGTTGTAGGCCAAAACATCTGGAGGGCCGCAGGTTGGGGATGCCTGCCCTAGATCCTGGCGGGTGCAGCTAATCACTAAAATAATATATAGTATTTTATCAGTGGTGGTTGGTGCCCTTGAGGACTGGTAGGGTGTAAGGCAGGGAGGCCAGCAGTAGGTGGAGCCAGAGATCCAATGACAGGCAGAGCCAACTCATTCTGGTTTTGTCCTCCTCACTGAGTGCCCCGTCTGCCTGAATGGAAGTGCTCCCCGTCGTTTATTGGAATGACTCACAAAGGAGCCAGCATAGCCCACAGTAAGGAGTTGCAGCCCAACAGCACGTAGAAGGCCACAGGTTCTCCATCAGAGCCCGGATCCTGTATAGCACTGTTCCCCAATCTTGGGCCTCCAGCTGTTTTTGGACTACAACTCCCATCATCCCTCGCTAGCAAGACCAGTGGTCAGGGATGGTGGGAATTGTAGTCCGAAAACAGCTGGAGGCCCAAGGTTGGGGAACACTGCATAGGGAAGCCCAGCCTTTTCCTTGCAGGAGGCGCCACTGGCTGGTGAGTGCAGCTGGTGCAGGAAGAGAGGGCGGAAGATGGCCAAGTATCACTCCGTCCTCACTGGTCGATTCTTCCCACTTGCAGACTTTTGGGCAGCGCCTGTACCAGGAGTACACCTGCTACACCGTCTTCTTCATCAGCATCGAGATGTGCCAGATCGCCGACGTGCTCATCCGCAAAACACGACGCCTTTCTGTCTTCCAGCAGGGATTCTTCCGGTACGTGGGAGCCGAATGAATCTCCAAGCCAAGCATTGTTCTATGCTATACAATATGCTGCATTTTCCGTTCTCATAATAGAATTTCTTGTGTTAGAAGCACCCCGCCCCATCTCCCCTCAATCATGCTACCTACTTCACTGAAACCAAAAGCAGCCATATGCCTTCCTATTCGCCACCCACCCTGAAACACCCCCTTCCCTTTTCAGGAACAAAGTCTTGGTGATCGCCATCGTGTTCCAGCTCTGCCTGGGCTGCTTCCTCTGCTACTGCCCTGGGATGCCCAACATCTTCAACTTTATGCCTATAAGGTAAGACCTCACATGCCTCCATGGGACAGATTTAGCCCTCCCCTCCACTCCAAAAACAACCCAATGAAGGATACTTTGTAGAAGAGAGCAGGGCACCTAGATCTAATAAAGCCAGTGGGCTTCTTTGAACTGATGTATCTCGAAAGGCAGTCAACGGAGGGCCCTCCAGATGTTGTTGGTCAGCATCATCCCTGACCATTTTGCTATGCCAACTGGAGCAGATTGTGAGGGTTATACTATTCCCCCCCCCTTTCCTTGTATCCTTCCACTACTGAGACACTCCCTGGGGTTCACTGACAACCAGGATGTTTCCTTGTGTGAGCATACGGGAGTTGTCCCTGGGGTACCTCAGGGCTCTGCGTTTGAAAACCTCTTGCCACCCGTAGGATCTCCCTTCCCGGGTTCCCACCTACTACAATTTGCCTTCCCTTTAGGCAAATGAGTGGCTCACTTGGCTTCACTGTCCAGCCCTCTGTATGACGTGAGAAAAAGCAAACAGTTTCCTCTTCCACAGGAAAGCTTTGTTCTCTCCTCTTTGTCACACCTCTTAAGGTACTGACACACTGCCAGAGTCAACGAACGTTTAAGCCAGTGATGGCTAACCTTGACACTCCAGATGTTTTGGGACTACAACTCCCATCATCCCTGACCACTGGTCCTGTTAGCTAGGGATGATGGGAGTTGTAGTTCCAAAACATCCGGAGTGTCAAGGTTAGCCATCACTGGTTTAAGCACATTTAACATTATTAGGTAACTAGAAAACATGGATGTCTCGGGCTATTACTGGTACAAATCTTCCTTTCATGGACTTCAGCTTTGTTACAACATTTCCTGCCTTCCTTTAGTCACTCCCCAGAGCCTAACCTCCCATTTTCTCTCTCTAACCCTCCGCCCCCAACTGCCAACCCTCCAACTGCCTTTCAACCGTTGTTTCCCTCCTTTTAGAATGCCCACAAGCTCCGCCTCCCAGGGCACACCTGCCCAACTTGGGAGTGATAGATTAACCCATGATGAACCTGAATCATCAGCAGGCATTATTCCACCACACAGATGTCCCGCAGCATATGAATGGCACCTCCAGATAGATGGAGCAAGGTAGCCTGACTTGGCTACCTTGTAGTGACATCGCCTTGTACTGAGTTGTGATGCCACCACTTAACTCACCCATCCAGCTCACCTTCCTAGTTCTTCATGCTAGCCTGAAAGGTGGAAAGCAGATGAGCACAGCCACTGTATACAGTAGATAGGACTCTCCTTCACCCAGCACAATGGACAGCAGCCCAGCAGCTTTGTTCTGTTAGTGGAAGCATCTCCTAGGCCAGCAAAGGGCAAATTGAGATCTACTGGTAAATCTCTGGTTAATTTTTAGATTACAGAAGAGATTTCACTCCCTTTTTATTTTGCAACAGTTACCCTTTTCCCAAGGTTATTTGCATATTTACGGTATCCTTGAGAAAGGATTTTGTTTCTGAAATGCATTGCAATAAACACTTATATGTAGCTCCTGGACTCCCCTCCCTTTGTTTGTCCTGCTAGTGATGCTACCTCATTTCTGAGAATGGTTTTCTGTCTTGCCTTGGGGGCCAACCCAACGTAACGATAACTGAGCTCAGCTGGCTGGCTTAGCAATGTAGCATTGAACAGCCTTTTCCTGCTTAGATTCCAGTGGTGGCTGGTGCCGCTACCCTTTGGCCTTCTCATCTTCGTCTATGATGAAATCCGAAAGCTGGGAGTCCGGAGACACCCTGGAAGTAAGTAACTGGGGGAAGAGAATTCACCTGTTGCAACTGCCAATGTAGATATGACACGTGTGTCTTCAGGCACACTCTCCTGCCCTGTTGCGGCTACTGACCTTTGGGTGAGCCTTCTGGTCTTGGGTCCTGCATCTGGCGGCCAAAGCAGCACTCAGAACAGCAGGCAGGAATGTGATGCTCCAGCTCCCTGGGCTTTGTTTGGGAAGCCTGCAATGGTCTCTCTCCACAGTCGGAGGCAGTCTGCCTCTGAATTCCTGTTGTAGGACACAGAAGCCATTGGTAGCCGTGTCCTCCACGAATTTGCCCAATCCTCTTTTAAAGCCATCAGAGTGGCCAAAACTGCCTCAATGTGGGAGTTCCATAATTTAACTATGTGCTCCACGAAGAAGTACTTTCTTTTATTGGTCCCGAATCTTCAAACACTCAGCTTCATTGGATGCCCACAAGTTCTAGTGTTAAACTTTTCTTTATCCACCTTCTGCATGGCATGTGTGATTTTATATCACTTCTTAAAAAGTTAAAGGGACCCCTGACCATTAGGTCCAGTCGTGTCCGACTCTGGGGTTGCGGTGCTCATCTTGCTTTATTGGCCGAGAGCCGGCGTACAGCTGACAAAGCCGCTTCTGGCAAACCAGAGCAGCGCACGGAAACGCCGTTTACCTTCCCGCCAGAGCGGTTCCTATTTATCTACTTGCACTTTGACGTGCTTTCGAACTGCTAGGTGGGCAGGAGCTGGGACCGAGCAACGGGAGCTCACCCCGTCGCAGGGATTCGAACCGCCGACCTTCTGATCAACAAGCCCTAGGCTCTGTGGTTTAACCCACAGCGCCACCTGGGTCCCTTAATCACTTCTTACTCACCTTTTATCTGAACGAAGGGCAAGACAGCTAGAACCGACACTGACATTGGCTGTAATTTTTAAGGACTTGTTCCTCGGTTTGCTTTCTCTCTCCTCCATCCTGTTCCTTTTTCCCTCATTTGTCTTGTTTTTTTAAAAATTATGAGCCTGCGGGCAGGGGACAGCTTTGAAACGGATTTTTGTATGCTGCTGCGAGAGCCTTTTGGGGCCAAAGGATGGGATACAAATGCTGCAAATTAATCGTTAAAATTCTCCCTTCCTCCAGGTTGGTGGGACAAAGAACTCTACTACTAAAGGCGAAGCTTCTTTTGGACGGAGCTTTTCCCCCGTTTTCCCTGCTTGTGCAACAGAGACAAGGAAATCAAGGATTTGCTTCTGCCGTCAACAACCGTACTGCTGAGCCAAGCCTGCCACATTTCACACCACAGAATCATAGAATTGTAAGGTTGGATGGAAGGGACCCCGAGGGTCATCCAGTCCAACCCTCTGCAATACAAGAATCTCAGCTAAAGAATTCCTGACAAATGGCCACCCAACCTCTGTTGAAAAGCCTCCAAGGAAGGAGAGCTCACCGCCTTCCAAGGTTGTCTGTTCCACTGTTGATCAGCTCTTACTGGTAGAAAGTTATTCCCAATTTTCAGTCAGAATCTCCTTTCTTGTCATTTGAATACATTGGTTCAGGCCCTACTTTCTGGAGCAGTAAAAAACAATCTTGCTCCATATTCCATGTGACACCCTTGAGATATTTGAAAGTGGCTGTCGTATCTCCTCTTAGTCTTCTCTTTTCCAGCCTAAACATACACAACTCCCTCAACCATTCATCATAAGGCTTGGTTTCCAGACCCTTGATCATCTTGGTCTCCCTCCTCCACACACGTTCCAGCTTGTCAATATTCTTCTTAGATTGTGGTGCCCAGAATTGGACACAGTATTCCAGGTGTGGTCTGACCAAGGCAGAATAGAGTGGTACTATTACTTCCCTTGATCTGGACACTATACTTCTGTTGATGCAAACAACACCTTTAAGATAAAACTTAAACTTCAGGCTACAACAGTTCCCACTCAGCTACTTTGGGGGGAGATAGCTAGCCCTTCGTCAAGAAATGATTTAAGGGTGCTGATGTGCAGAGTGGAGGGAAATTATATATGTATGATTGCAGGTGATGAGATCACAGCCGAGTAACAAATTGGCACAGGATTTCTAGATCACGAGAGTTTTCATGTGCATTTTTTAAAAAATAAATACTAAGTTTCTAACTCTGAATGCTGTAAATATACATGTAAAAGCAGCATGCCAACAAAATCTCTATGTGACAGAGCAGAGGGCCGGGGGGTGAGCAAGGCATGAGAAACAGAATTAAAATAAAATGACATAAGATAAGCCAATGAATGCAGAATGGCATTTCGTTTATATGGGAGCTGCATTCAAGTTTTTGGTGATGTTGAGTCAGCATTGTTTACTGAGGCCTTCCATATGTTGCTGGACTACAACTCCCATCAACCCCAGCGAGCATGGCAGACAGCCAGTGATGGTGTGTGCTGCAGTCCATCATCATACAAAAGACCACAGGTTCCCCATTTCTGATTCAAGCAGAGTTTGCACCGTTATGGTGCTGCCAAAGAGGTGGCCCACTGAGTGTCAACAGGCTTGTAGCTAGCCATGCTGCTGGTCAAGCATGGTGAAGCAGGGTCTACTCCAGCTGACCGGGCACCTTTGCAGATGTTTCTCTCCTTCTTCGTCTTACGATACAATTGACTAACATTGCTATGTTGGCAAAAGTGCCCTCTGAAGGATCCTCTCCTGCTCCTTTAAACAAAGGAGCAGGTAGCAGGGCAGTGGGATAACTTCTTCACTGCTCCCCTGATATAGGAGTGGGTAGGCAGGAACAAGGCTGAGCCAGGCACCACCAATCAGCAGATCCTTGGGCACTCCAGACCCCCTGCACGCCAACCAACCAAACGTCAAATCACAGGACAGGGCTTTCTGTGCAAAGAGCTCTGAGCAGTGCTTTGAAGCCCCGGCCACCAGCTGATCACTGGCTCTTCAAAGCACCGCGTCACGATGGCACTGAGTGATCTGACACTTGTAAAATCTGGCCCGCGGGAGAGATAAGGACCTGGCCCGTCAGCCAGATCCAGTCCCACCCCCCACCATAGCAGATCTCAACCATGAGCTGTGCAATTATTTCTTCATACGCCGTCGCTGGAATTTGGTGATGCGCATCGAAAATGTTTGCAATGGCATGCAGAACTGCAGGGTCTGCATGAATCAAAATATGGCAGTCGCCCTCAACAGGGAGCAGAGTCACCCACTGCCCTGTGCATCAGCTTATATGGAAAGTTGAAGGGTCCCTTTGCTATAGGTATGTACATTTTCAAGAACTTCCAACCAATATCACACTGTAGGGAGAGAGCTTGCTTAACTCCCTTCAACCTGATGGAAAGAACCCCACTTCCCCATACACCCATGTAATTGTAACTTACTATTAGACTCTCCTATTATTCCACCCTAAATTTAGAGATTCGCAGAAAGCAATTATGTATACTTTTCACACAAAGCAAACCTATTTTGGGGTGGTGGGACCCTCTAATTGACATGGGGAAGGCAGGTGGGAAGACACACTAGCAGGCATTTGGTTCCTGGGTCTGACGCAGAAGCTTTTCAGCAGCTACAATGCATTTACGCCTACCCTACCTTACACCTCCTTGCAAAGCCACCACTGACTTGACACTGATCACGCCTACTTCAAGTAAAAAACAAAGACCGGCGTTTGATGCCATTCCCATGCAGCGTAACAGGCCTGTTCAGACAACAGTTACAGAATCATAAAATTGTAGCACCAGAAGGGACCCCCAGGGGTCATTTAGTCCAACCCCCTGTAACGCAGGAATCGCAGCTAAGGAATCCCTGGCAAACGGCCACCCAACCTCCATTTAAAAACCTCCAATGAAGTAAAAAAAGAACTTAACCATTGCAAACCACAGAAATACCAAAACCTGTTTATTATTATTATTATTATTCGCCTCGCTTGCAAGCAGAGGCCGCGCTCACCGCAGGCAGGATCAAACCGTGTCTCAACTTGACGACAGCGACTTGGCCGGACAATCCCGCCGGGATGCAAAGGCAATGTCTCTTCCCCGAGTAGGAAGGAATGGACCCTCAGTTGCTGTGTACCAGAGTGACAAAGAGAGTCAGGGAGCTGAGGGAAAGGAGGCCGGTGATGACGGCCTTGACCAGAAGGGCTGTCCAGCTGCCCAGGAGAAAAACATGGACAAAAGACCTGGGAAGGAAAAGAAAAGAGAGAGGGTTGGTAAGGAGCAGAGGAACATCGGGAGCTGCCTTCTACCAAATCAAAGCACTGGTTCATCTAGCGCAGTGCTGTCCACTCTGACTGGCAGCAGCTCTTCAGGGTTTGAGACAGAAGCATTCCTCAGCCCTGCCTGGAGACACCAGGGATTGAACCTGCAACCTTCTGCATGCAAGGCAGATGCTCTACCACTGAACTACAGCCCTTCCGTGGCTGTAAGGATTTAGTGGGGCAGGAGAGCAGGAGGTCCCACTTAACTTCCATGCTTAAAACTTCCATGCTTAAAAGAAAACATCCTGCAATGTTTAATGCTTATATATTTGGGGAAGGGCCATAGCTCAGCAGCAGAGCACATGCTCCGCATGCAGAACGTCCCCAGATTTAATCACTAGGCTCTCGAGGTAGGAATGGGAAAGACTCTTAGCTAAAACCCTGGAGAGCCTCTTCTAGTCAGCTTAGACCCCTCTTTCGCCAGCCCTGTGCATCCCTGACCACTCGGATGATACTGACCAAGGCTAACAGCGATCCAGTGTGGCGCAGTGGTTAGAGTGTTGGACTAGGACCTGGGAGGCCTGGGTTCAAATCCCCGCTCGGCCATGAAAGCTCACTGAGTGAGCTTGGGCCAGTCCCTCAACTCTCAGCCTGACCTCCCTCGCAGGGCTGTTGTGAGGATAAAATGGGGACAAAGAGAACCACCACGTTGAGCAACTTGGAGGAAAGATGGGGTGTGCATGCAATGAATAAAATAATAGGAGTCACAGTCCAACATTCTCTGGGAGGCTGATGTAGACAATACTGAACAAGGTATTGAAGGAATCAAAGAAGCTGCCTTATATTCAATCAGCTAATGGAAGCCATGGCCTGAAATGCACAAGCCCCAAGTCCCACCTCCAAGCTACGAGCACCCAGTGACTCACTCCATGAAGAAAGCCTTGTAGACACTGACTCCCAGCAGGAAAGTGAGGGGCAGACGGTAGTGTTTGGGTAAATCGTAGCGTGTAAACATCCATACCAGGGCAGCCGTGGCAATATAGTGGACCTAGGAGAAGAAAAATGGGGGGGGGGTCACGGGAAGCAGACAGAGAGAGGTATGATTCCAAATCCTTTCTGTGGCACATCCCCGCAAGGAAGCGGAGGTTTAGGACCAGAGTTTTCCTTCTCCTAGATAGGCTATGTCATACATCCTGTACACCACTGTTATCCATAGTTGTAACTTGTAACTGGGACGCGGGTGGCGCTGTGGGTTAAACCACAGAGCCTAGGGCTTGCCGGTCAGAAGGTCGGCGGTTCAAATCCCCACAACGGGGTGAGCTCCCATTGCTCGGTCCCTGCTCCTGCCCACCTAGCAGTTCGAAAGCACATCAAAGTGCAAGTAGATAAATAGGTACCACCCCGGCGGGAAGGTAAACGGCGTTTCCATGCGCTGCTCTGGTTCACCAGAAGCGGCTTAGTCATGCTGGCCACATGTCCCAGAAGCTGTACGCCGGCTCCCTCGGCCAGTAAAGCGAGATGAGCGCCGCAACCCCAGTGTCGGTCACGACTGGACCTAATGGTCAGGGGTCCCTTTACCTTTACCTTTAACTTGTAACTAGCCTTTATTGGCATAATTTAAAGCAGTAAAATCATAAAATCATACAAAGTCACCCAAATACTTTGATAATCCAAAACACATGCAATATATAAAAGACTAGATACCCACCATTGAATAAATCAGGCAATTTTAGATTTAGCTTTAAAGAGCTTGGCTAAGTACCGCGAAACAATATTGGTAGTTTCAGGAGCATCATCTCTCAACAAATATTGGATTACAGAGCCTTTGCAAATTGATACAGTCAAACCTCGGCTCCCGAACACCTCCGTTTTGGAACGTTTCAGCTCCCGAATGCCGAAAACCTGGAAGTAAATGCTCCAGTTTTCGGAAGCCGAATGTTCGACACGGCTTCCACTTCAGTGCAGGAAGCTCCTGCAACCAATTGGAAGCTGCGCCTCAGTTATTGAACATTTTGGAAGCCGAACGGGCTTCCGGAACTGATTACGTTCAACAACCGAGGTTTGACTGTATTTTGTGCTGTAAGGGAGTCACTAGGAGATCTCTGTGATGGGTGTTGAGAAGAGGGCAATCCAAAATTATGTGATGCAATACTACATATTGCATAGCAGGCGTGGATTTTATTAAAATGCATTATTTTAAAATGCAACTAGTCCACTGTCACTTAAGAACAGCTCAGTTCAGAAGAGAACATGGATTTAATGCAGAAACATTAACACTGAGAGTTATGCTGTACTCTCTTTTGAACTATTATTCTCACGTGCCTTCAGTTCCATACGCAAAGTTATGTAGTTTTAGCCAAACAATTAATTGGATCGATTCATCGGAATACACAGGGGGACACACACAAAAGTGTATTTCTTCTGTCAACTCTACTGCTGTGTTTATACAAACACCAACACTAGAACAGCAGGGGAAGAAAACAAAAGCAGGGTGGACTATCCAAATGTCGTGCTTCCTCCCCACCAGCAGGGGCACTGCTTTAGAGAAGCTCGCAACAGGCCACGGCAGAGTCAGCGCTTACCAGACTGATGTTAGAGTCGATGCTCATCTGGATGTATTTCCAGTCAAACTCAATTCCACGAGCTCCCACCCAGAGCGGGATGCATCTGTCAAAAGCACAGCGGCGTCAGGCACAGTTCACACATTTATTTATTCCTTTATTCAGAGCATTTGGTATCACTCTTCAGTCAAAGGGACCCCCAGAGTGGCCCCTGGGGCAATCAATTAAAACAAGACAATCTCTACGATCCTTCGGAAAGATCCCATACGATCAGAGACTCTGCTCCTGCCCACTGGGGGAAGTAGGTAGCCCCGAGCATCTATTCTTTAGATGCCCTTCTTATAACAAGGCGCGCAGAGATATCATTGCCCCCCTATTGGAGAGGTTAGCTGACCTTCCAGATAAGACTAAATTAAATGCCCTTTTACTAGGCAAAGATCAAAAGATAACCCAGATGGTAGCTAGATTCTGCACGCAGATTTGCAGGCACAATCTATCCTTCCAGAACAAACCAATCAGCGGGGAAAACAGTCGCAGTGAGCCCCCGGGGCGATAGGGTCAATCTGTATGTGACTGATGCAGAAAGCTCCGAAGCACAGTGGAGGTCAAACAGTTCTGGCTCCACACCCCCATTTACTTTGGAGGAGACACTGCTCAGTGGCCTTGTATGTAAAAGATCTCTTGTTCAGTCCCTGACCTCCCCAGAGTATTGAACTTGGTGTTGGGCTGTGGGTAGCAGCTCTTCTGTTCAGGAATGGAATGAAGACCTTGAGCAGAAGCTGGGAAAAGGCAAGCTGGACCCTCCTCTTGCATATTTTTAGCCCCTTTTAAATTTTTAGACTGCTATATTCATTCTGCGTTTTAATCTCCTTTAGCTCTGTAAAGCACTTTTCAGTTTTTAAATGCTGGTCTACGACCGTAATAAAATTTGAAAACAGAAACAATCTCTACCCTCAGGCTTGCAATCTAAAAAAGCATGGCACGCAAAGGAAAAGGGACAAGGAGGGAAGAGGAAAAAGTCAAACTCAGGCACCAATTTTTAAACAGCTGTTCTTATAATGACCAGCTGGTAAGGAGGTGGCTGATGGAGCTGGGCTTTTGGCAAAGGTAATGGAATGAGCCTTCTGCCTCCTGTCTCTCCCACAGAGGCAGCCTGATGGAATGGCTGCTCCAAGATGACAGCGGGGCAGGAGGAGACCTGACGGAGCTGGTCTCTCACAGCAGCGCTGATTGCGTGCAGCTACATCCAAGGATCTCAAAAGCAGACGTTACACATAAACAAACAGACACAGAGGCACACACACTGGTTGCAAAAAGGGAAAGGGAAAAGAGCAACCTTCCAAAAACTCTTGCACAACCAGGGATCAGGAACCAGCCTGTAATTATGAGCCATGAAAGTCTTTCCAAATTCAAAATGAAACTTAGGGCTGCACACTCAGGATTGCGCATCACAAAGGCTCCCTAGAATGTAGCACCAGAGCCTAATTGTCTGTGTCAAAGTTCAGCTTGGGGACATCCAACACACTGAAGTTTCCACAAGCATGTGCAGAGTGCGTCTGCCTCAGCAATGAAGCAACAGCAATCCAAGCTATGTGGCAGCGTAAGGATTAGCCCCTCCAGGCAGATTCAAGTCCCAGTGCCTATCATTTTAGAAACGAACCACACCTTCATGAGAATGAACTCACACCCCTTGACACCCTTTCAACAACTTAAAAGAGTTATTTAAATCGTTGCGGGGAAGAGAAAGGAAAGAGAATATTTGTTCCAGCTGGTTGCAGAAACGTAACAGGCTTGTGGGGAATTTTACAGAAAATTGAAAGTGCAAAGAATCGGGCTGAAAGGGAGGAGGAAGGCGGAGTTAAGCAATTGTAGGGTGATGGTGAAAAAGGAAACAAAAAATAGGTTTTTTTTTAACAAATCATGCAATTGATGGTCAAATAGGTACTATTCATTTTTAGTTGTTGGAGGCATTTTGTGGGTAAAGTCAGAATACTAGTGCCTGCTACATTCATTTGAAAGAGGGGTTTAATAGTTTCTCCAGATGAATGAATGTGGATTAAAAGCACGTAAAAAAAATAAAAATAAAAGCATGCAACATTGCTGATGGAGGAGGGAGAGGCATAAAACCCCACATCAGAACCTCACATTAACCTGGGATAAGTGGCTCCAACTGAGCTCCGCCCACATACCTCCCCGACTAGCTCTGGGCTCCACCCCGAGGCGGGGCTAAGGCCCAACTCACCTGGACATGATGAGCTCCGCTGTGGCCCATCCCATGGCCGCCACCATGATCTTGTACTCCCCTTTCCCTGCGTTCCGCGACATGACCAGGTGCAAGCCCACCAGGTCGGCCAAGTCTACGGTGGCCTTCATGAATTCCTGGTACAAGAGGAAAGGTTTCAGAGCAGCAGACAGGCAAACCCCGGTTCGCCCCCGTCCTCCCGAATCCACATCTCTCAAGTTATGCAAGCGCAGATGCTCCCAATTATGTAGGACGTTCGGTAGTATGTGATACAGGTAGTTGTACCTCCATCCTTGTAGGCTCCCCCCCCCCCGCCCCCGCCCTGCTTGCCCAAGTGCCAGACTTACTCCAATGAAGTCGTAAGCACCTGCGCCGCCCTCCCAAGTCGGGAAGAAGGTGGCTAAGAACAGCATCTGTAAGAGAGAGAAGGCAGCTGTAGTGAAATAAAGAACTTTTATTTGTTAAAACTTGGCTTTGAATTGTAAAGCATTTGGGGAATATGTTTGTGGGTCCTTTAAGTGGAATGTGCTTTTGCAAGTGTAATTGTCTCCTGCTGGTAAAACGGGGAGGGATGTTATTTGATTTATATGTTAATGTGAGATCTGGTTTAGCTGTGAGAAAGGGAGGTTCCCCTTGTTGACTGTTTAATCAACCAGCAGCTGCTGAGGTCGCTGACAGGTGGGAGCTGAAGGGTCATTACCTTACTATTGGCCAACTCACAATTAAGAGCACACTTTGATTGGCTTTCTTTAGAAGGTCCTTCGTGGGGAATTTAGATAAAAGACCCAAGGAATTGTAAGGGAGGAGGCATTGACTGGGATCCAACGCCAGCCCCGGACGTTTGACCGATCCTTGCCTCAGGGAGAGGGATCGAGTTGCTGATTTATGTTTTGCTGTGTGAGTATTAGATGTATAGATAATGATACTCTACAATGTTATTTTCTGTAACCTTTATTTGAGAACTATGTGACTATTATACATTGGTTGTTTTTTCTTGTAATAAATTCTGAGAGGACAGGTTTGTCCGTGTTTTGTGTTTCCGACTGCAAAGCTGAACTTAGTGCCTGACTGCTTGTCCCTACCCGGGAGATTTTTAAACGTGTCCACGGTATAGTGGTACGGATTGGGTAGCCTGGTGACGGTAGAGGGTTGCCCCTTTTTCCTCGTGCCCAGGGTTATCGGTAGACTAAAGGTGGTGGCAGCGTGTACCATTTGTTTGGGATTTGGATATAAATCTTGGCAACTCCTCCCACCAGAGGGTCGTAATCCTCCCCCCTCTCTCACTACAGCAGCAACCAACATTTATGAATGAAAACATATATAAAAAACAGGGAGGGAAATGTACAGTGGGCATAGAAGTTAAGTTCTACCAGAATCCTGAAAATGTAGAATGCTCTCCGATTCGAACCTATATCACAGCTCGTGAGAATGAGAAGCAAAATTGTCACGATTAACATTTTAAGGGTTGTGGTGAAAGGCAACGGTCATGGTGGGGGGGCACTATTCCCAGCGAGGGCACTTCAGAACAGGTACAGGGGCCACGACTGAAAAGGCCCTGTCCCTTTTGGGAAGAGCGAAAAAGTTAGCACAGCACCACATATATATTTTTTCAGAAAGGATACTGAAATCACACATACAGACCGAGTGCCCAGTGTTAGTTGGCTTCATATGCCCAGCTTCTAACTTACAAAGAGTCTTGCTGGATCAGGCCAATGGCTCACCTAGTCCGGCATCCTGTTCTCACGGTGGCCAACCAGGGGCCTGTGACAAGCCCCCAAAGCAAGACCTGAGGATGAAAACACTCTGCCCCACTGTTTTTCCCAGTAACTGGCAATCGGAAGCGTACGGCGGCTAGTAGCCATTGATAGCCTTATCCTCCACGGATCTGTCTAATCTTCTTTTAAAGCCATCCAAATCGATGGCCATTCCTGCCTCCTGTGGAAGAGAGTTCCACAGTTGAACTCTGTGCTGTGTGAAGAAGCACTTTTTCTTCTGTCTGCCCCGAATCTTGCAACATCCAGCTTCACTGACACTCGGAGTTCTAGCGCTTTGAGAGAGGGAAGTAACAATTTCTCTGTTCACTTTCTGAGCTTCTGCAGGTGATAAACAGAATCAGGCTCTTCACCCAGTCTAGAGTGCAGTCCGACAGTCTACAATGGCACTTACTCCCAGCTTAGTGGATACAGAATTACGGCCCAAACAAGAACAAATATTCTCACCGCTGCAGTGGCAGGCCTCCTAGATGCTGCCATCATCTCCCACCATTTGCCATGCTGCCTGATGCCAATGGGAGTTAGAGTACAGCAACACTGAGAAGGCCCCACATTCCCCAGTCCTGCCTTGCTGGAAACCACACTGGGATCAAACTCAGAAAATCCGTGGCATAACCCATCAAACTATGCACCAGCGCAAGGGTGTTGCAGAGAGAGCTGTGTGCCTCCTCTGCAATGGACTTCACACTCTTGGCATCCAGATTCTCATGTGCTACTTCCTCAAAGCTTCAAGACAGCGAAGGGGTCGGACAATACCTTGCAAAGCTGGACAAAGAGGTAAGTAGCTCCGGCTTGGACACACCTCCAGAAGGCATTATACTCTGACCTGAAAGGGGCAGAAATAAAAAAGACAGCCCTTTGTGGGATGGGATATAATAATAATAATAATAATAATTAATAATAATAATTTATTATTTGTACCCCGCCCATCTGGCTGGGTCCCCCCAGCCACTCTGGGTGGCCTCCAACAGATATGAAAATACATTAAAATATCACAGGTTAAAAACTTCCCTAAACAGGGCTGCCTTCAGGTATTTTCTGAATGTCAGATAGTTTATCTCTTTGACCTCTGCTGGCAGGGCGTTCCACAGGGCGGGCGCCACTACCGAGAAGGCCCTCTGCCTGGTTCCCTGTAGCTTTGCTTCTCGCAGTGAGGGAACCGCCAGAAGGCCCTCGGTGCTGGACCTCAGTGTCCGGGCAGAACGGTGGGGGTGGAGACGCTCCTTCAGGTATACAGGACCGAGGCCGTTTGGGGCTTTAAAGGTCAGCACCAACACTTTGAATTGTGCTCAGAAACGTACTGGGAGCCAATGTATACTGCTGAAGCAGAAGGAGCTCTCTTGTTAATGACTGTTTTCCCCCGCCAGAGCTTTTATTTCTTGGTCTCTGGCTCCACAGAACGAGATGAAAGGACAGTACTGTGTCTAGATGTTTTGGACTCCAGTTCCCATCAGTCCTGGCCAGCATGGCCAATGATTGGGGATGAGGGGGGTTGTAATCCGAAACAGCTGGAGGGCATCAGAGTGGGGACAGTTCACATAACTGCATGCAGCCCATAATAGGCGCTAAACCCCACTCCAAATTGAAAGTAATGAACCTATGTTAGCCATGTCTATTAGCTTCAGTGGATGCAATTTTGAGTAGGACCAGCACTATTTACCACCCTTTGTATTTTGGAAATTTGGTTTGTTTACTTGCTACGCATTTGGGCACCTCTGAAGGTATCATAACCAAATTTCGCATGCAGCGCCTGAAGATCAAGCACCAAGTGCTCATCTGCGTTTGGATACAATCTGACGCTCTCTCGAATCAAGAGAGTGGGCTGAACCTTTGGTACTGCACTGATATTTTTGCTTCTTAGACTTCCCAAGCAACAACAAGCTTGAGGCTGCCAGCGGTTTACAAAAGGAGCGCATGCAGAAGATCCCAAGTTCAATCCCTGGGATCTCCAGGTAGCAACAGGAGAGAGAGAGAACCCTTCCCAAAACACTGGAGAGCTGCTGCCAGTCAGTGTGGGCAATACTGAAATGGATGGACATATAAAGCAGCTTCCTGTACATTAAAAGGTGATAACCTTCAGAGGTGGAACTGCTAGATCAATCTGTGTGGGTGAGTTTCCCTGAGGCTTGGCTTGAAACGCACAAAGTCTGGCCTGCCAGCATGCCCCCCCCAACCAGTCTCTGTTTTGTATACCCCACAACCCCTACTAAACAAATGAGGCCACCCCATCTCATGCAAACCCTGCTCCCATTCTAGCCTCGAAAGGCTACTGCTTTAATGCACTGCTCATAAAGGGTGAAGCAAATCCCTCCCAGCAATGCACCTCACATTCCCACCACCCCTCAAACACACACACACACCCCAACACTTACAGGCCGCTGCACTTGTAGGTGATGAAATAGGGGAAATAGGCGAGGGCAAAGCAATTCCCGAAGTGAAAGAGGGTCATCTCGCAGCCAGCCCGGCGGATCCAGACTCGAGATCGTCCCACCTGCCGCTTCCGGAAGGAAGGAAAGGGGAGGGTGAGAAAAACAGCAAAGAACCAGGCACAGCCTCCCGCATCCTGACCCGGCAAGGAGGCAAGGGGTCCCGACTCCCCCACCCCCGAAACCCATCTGGGGGCTGCTGGGCTCCAACTCCCGCCCACCTCCTGCTCGCATGGCCAGCGACCAGGTAGGATGATGGGAGTTGCGAGTCCAGGGAGAGCCGCAGGTTCCCCTGCCATGACTTCAAGTAACCTCGGGGTCGGGGAAAGGGGGGCCGATCACAGAATTGTCGGGTTGGGAGGGGACCCTGACGGTGATCTAGTCCAGGGAGCCCAGCCAGATCACCCAGGACAGGTGGCCATTCAGCCTGCAAGGAAAACTCTGCTTCTGCTGCGGGAAAGCAAGCCCTATGGAACTGAGCGGGACTTACTCCTGAGTAGACGGGTCTAGAGGCTTGAACCGTCCTCCACTCCCGTTGATTCCCCCAGTACTTACTGATCTCACGTCTTCCCGTCTTCCTCCCTCTGCATCTGCGCACGCGTGCAGCTTTCATTCCTAGAAGTTCCTTTGGATCATGGGGTTTGTAGTTCTGTCGAGTCCCTGCCTATCATGCGCTCGGAAAGGGCGCAATACAACTCCCAAGGTGCACCGCGCGAGCGGAGCCCCAAGGGCATGGCGGGCGTCGTAGTTCTTCATTCGCAAGGCGATCGCACGCCTTGGAAAGCGTGTTGTTGCGCAAAGAAGGGTGGCGAGCGCCGCCTTCCGGCGACATCCCTGAACCGTCGCTGGAATCAACAGAAAGGTTCGATAGATTCATTGCGGCGACAGTTGCGTGGTGGGAATCGTATTTCTCCACCGCCCTTTCTGGAACTACGAGCGCAATTCACTTGGCAAAACCAGAGAGCTCCTGCTGCTACAGAGACTGTCCCTGTTGCACGCGTGTCCTTTGTGCAAAAACGCCACAGATTAAACTTCTTGCATTTTGGCCCCAGTGATCAAATGCTTAATATTTTCCTCCCCTCTCTTCTGTACAGTACACATAACAATGACCTCTTTTTTGTTCATAAAAGCATTTGTGAACCGCCCTGAGACCTCCGGGTATAGGGCGGTATATAAATAATAGTAATAATAATAATAATAATAATAATAATAATAATAATTAATTTGCTGCAATAAATATCCACTGGGCCATGAAGGTCACTGGGTGACCTTGGGCCGGTCAGCGTTTCTCAGCCTAACCTACCTCTTGGGGTTGTTGTGGGGATTAAATGAGGAGGGAAAGAACCATGTACCTTGAGCTCTTTGGATAAAAAGGCGAGATATAAATGCAATTAATGATAGTAGGGCCCTGCAGGACCTGATCTCCTTCCGCAGGGCCTGTAAGACAGAGCTATTCCACCCGGCCTTCAATTTAGCCTGATTTGTCATTCCTTTTTTCCCTTCCCTTTTTCTTTGAAGAAACCTTTTCTGAGACCCCACATTTAAACCCTTCCCTGGTCTCCTTACTGGCCCTAGCAGGAATAACTTGGCCAGTTAGCCCTGGTGATGTTCATTTATGTTGTATTTGATGCTGTTTTTAACTTTTTCTTTTTTCTTTTTAACTCGTTTTTAATCAATGTTTTATATTTGTTGTTAGCCGCCCTGAGCCCGGTTTTTAAATCAGGAAGGGCGGGGTATAAATAAAAAATTATTATTTATTATTAGTGGTTTCTAAGCTTTTGCTGCAGCTTACCATGGGGGTGAGAAATGGTCCATGAGAGCAAACAAGAGGAAATGTATCACACATAGAGAGTGAGGGCCAGCCAGCTTAAAATGTGGAAAGCTTTTCAAGAGTCAAGCCTATGAATTTATGATGGCAATGAACGAAACTTGCCAGGTCTGTGACTGTTGCATTCCCCATTTCCTCTTGCCCTCAGCCCTTCCAAAGCCAAAGACAACTAAATCCATCCCTGCATGGCCAGATGTTCCCTGCTGATGCCGCAGGAGCTGTGTGGGATTCTCTCTCTTCCTTATGCCTAATCCCCTTGCATAAACAGAGATTATCTCTGACCCTTTTATTAAGGCAGAGATGGAAGGATCGGAAGGGTGGGGGCAGAGAATAGACTGGCGCAAAGATGGACCCTTAAGTGTGCCAAGCAAAACAAGGCCACATGTCTGAAGCAGTACAGGAAGACAGGCCTGTCTCCATTTTGACTCCCAAACTGACAAACTGTTTCTCTGCAAGGAAGGCGGGGGGATTGTCTCAGGAAAATAAAGTGATAATCCTAGCTTCCTGATACCTGAGTGCCAGACAAAAGGGTGTGATTAACTTGGCTGGGAAACAGGGAAATGTAAATATCTCTTTTGTTTTTTGTTGTTGTTCAGTCGTTCAGTCGTGTCCGACTCTTCGTGACCCCATGGACCAGAGCACGCCAGGCACGCCTATCCTTCACTGCCTCTCGCAGTTTGGCCAAACTCATGTTAGTAGCTTCGAGAACACTGTCCAACCATCTCATCTTCTGTCGTCCCCTCTTTTGTTTTACTTTACTTTATTTACTGCATTTATGTGCCACCTTTTGCACCAAGGAGTTCAAGATAGCATACATGGTCCTCCCCTTCCTCATTTAATCCCACAGCAACCCTGTGAGGTAGGTTAGGCTAAGAGGCAGTGAATGGCCCAAGGTCGCCCAGTGAGCTTCATGGGTGAGTGAGGCTTTGAACCCTGGTCTCTCAGGTCATAATAACCCACACTTTAACTGCTCAAGAGGTTAGGTTTCTTCTAGAGCTTCAGGCAGAGTTATTTCCATTCCCTGTTGGGTTTTTTAACTGAGCTATAATTCCCATCATCTGTGACCAATGGCCATGCTGGCTGGGGCAGATAGGAGTCAGGCTCCAACAGCATCTGGAAGTTAGAAACGTAGGACACTTCCGTAGACAGAGTTGGTGCATTGCTCTATCCAGCTCAGCAGCAGTTATGCTGACTGGCAGAAGATCTCCAGGATTTCTAATAATAATTTATTATTTGTACCCCACCCATCTGGCTGGGTCTCCCCAGCCACTCTGGGCGGCTTCCAGCAAACATTAAAATACATAAACACATCACAGATTAAAAACTTCCCTAAACAGGGCTGCCTTCAGGTATTTTCTAAATGTCATGTAGTTGTTTATCTCTTTAACCTCTGATGGGAGGGTGTTCCACAGGGCGGGCGTCACTACCGAGAAGGCCCTCTGCCTGGTTCCCTGTAGCTTTGCTTCTCGCAGTGAGGGAACCGCCAGAAGGCCCTCGGCGCTGGATCTCAGTGTTCTGGCTGAACGGTGGGGGTGGAGACGCTCCTTCAGGTATACAGGATTTAGGCCGTTTAGACATTCAAAGATGATGTCTTTTCCCAGTCCCACCTGACAATGCCGGCGATCGAACCTGGGGCCTTCTGCATGCAAAGAGCTATAGCCCTTCCCAAAATGTGGTGCATTTCAAACTGCTGGCAACCCTGTTGGTTAATAAAACTGCTGGCAACTGTTGGTTAATAAAACTGCTGGCAACCCTGTTGGTTAATAAAATGGTGTGTCCCCATCCCCCCCAGTATATCCTCAAAAAACAAATAACTTCTCTGGTCCTAAAATTAGTGCAGAGCAAATTTACAGGCTTCACCAGTTTGTGATAGTGGTAGCACATGCTTGGAGAAGGACAAGATTTAAGGGCACTGCAAGCATCTCCCCCTTATCATTTGTGAAATGTTGGCAGGTATGTGATCTCAAGCACAACAGGCCTTTGGTTACCAACAGGGTAGAAGAATGCAGTTTAATTAGGCTGTTAATCCTCTAATCTGCTCCATGAGCCCAACTGGAGGCAGTTTTGGTCAATGGGGATGTAGCAAGAGATTTGCTTTTGTGATCATGGATCAGGAGCACATTCAGCTCCTAAGTCAGCTGCTCCACTTTAGTGATTTTATCTCTCTGCTAAAGGACCTCATCATCCCCCTGCTGACGTGATCTCGTAAGTGGATCAGGCACCGCCCTCCTCCTCCCACTCCTAGGCAGCAGCACCCAATGATACAGGATGACCTTGAACAAAACAGAAAGGGTTGGCTTGGGTGCAGTGAGAGGAGATGCCTCCAGGTGGCACTATGGGTGAAGAGTTTCGGCATCCACATTTGGGCGATATGATTCCATCACAAATATTAGACTGCATACTAAATCATACTGAGGAGCCCATATTTTCCAACTGCAAAGAGGGCACCTGGACAGGGATTTCAACCTTGGTCGCTAGTTTTCACCAGGAGCTCAGGAGCCTGGAAGACCACAAACCCTGTCAGGAAAAAGATACAGTACTGGGATTTCTTCCAGCCTGCTGTTTTGCAGTTGTTCTGCAAATTCAAGAATGGATCACATGAAAACACAGGCATTCACCTGTACATTAAGAGATCTTGCGTTATGGCGAGGAGGAGGAGGAGGAGTTGCAACAGGTCTGTGGGTTTCTCTAGAAAAAGAGAGAGGGAAGCATGTTCCCTGCAAGGACGTTAGTTGCCTATGGTTTAATCCAAACACGTTTGCATGAAATGCATGCAAGAGCGGGGATTGTGCAGTTGGGGAGACCTAGCTTTGCAGGCATTCTGGACAGGTCTCTGGCTTCATCCTCCAGCAATTCCCTCAATCACAACAAGGAAGCCATATATAATCCTGCCTTTGATCTGTCACAACAGTTTTCAGCCACAATTGACTGAGCAGAGCAAACAACTCAGAGCATTCCACACCACAAGTTCAAATGAATCGTGAAGCCTAATGAGACGCCCTCGAGCACGATAAGACCGGAACAAGATGGTACAAGCAGCATCTTCTGCCCTCGGTCGATCGACACAGCATACAGGTTTGCCCTCTCTGACCAAAGTGAAAACTAGAAGCCACTGGACCCGGGTTGTGGCAAATCTTTGACTCCCTACTTGAAGAATATCAAGGGGAAACGGAACTGTCCTACTTGGTTCACAGCTAGTTATACTTTGTGTAAGCTGGAAGGTGGCCAACAAAATCACAAAAATGAAGATAATAAAAGCAAACAAGCAGCAGACAAAATAGTCAAAACAAGGCAACTAGAAATCATACAACAGGTATGCTTCCCAAGCTGGGTAGGAGGGGGTCAGATATCATATTAAAAGCCAGAGAGTAGGACAGATTTTGTCTCCTATCTGGACAGGGACATAGGCAGTGACCTTACATTTAAATCAGACTACTGGTCCATCTGCCTTAGTGTTGTCTGTTATCAGCCTCCCACAACCTGTGGGGAACCTCCGGCCCAGGAACTTTGCCCTCATGGGACTTGCTTTACGCTCTGCCCCAAGTGTTTTTGCCTAGCTGGAAGGTGTCCTTGAATTCTGGCAATGCCTCTTGCTTCCCTGGGTGGAGGGTAGTGTGTGTGCATGTAGAAACAAGCCCACCCTACAAAGTAAAATTAACAGCTGCTGCTCTGCCCATTGCTGCCTCTGGCCCCACTCACCGGTAGATTGTGGCCCTCAGAAGGTTGCTGAGAAGGTGTGAGGTCCTCAGGCTGGAAGGCTGATACCTATTCCTGTTGTAGTGCAAAATATCTGGAGGGCAACATCTCCCGTCAGCTTTGGGAGGAAGCATCACCTGAGAATAAGAGATGCTGATGACAGGGGGTGCCCAAACGTTTTTTCGAAGAGAGCCAGATTTGATGAAGTGGAGATAAACTGCCACAGGGGCTGGATTAAACCTACCGGCGGGTCAGACTTTATTCCATTATAGTCTTTATTTTTACTGGAGGGATAGGGAACTTGTGGTCTTGCTGATGATGTTGGACTCCAGCTGCCATCAGCCCCAGCCAGCATGACCTTTGATCAGGGATTATGGGTGCTGTAGTCCAACAACATATGGAGGGCCATCCATGCAAAATCTTCTGGGAGCACAAGAGCATCAACCCCACCAAAGAGCCCAGACGTGATCTTATCCTTCTTACCCTTCCCACCTATTTTGGTTTGGGTGCTGAAACTTAAATGGAGGCGAGTTCATGCAAGATGCACAATAGAGAAAACTGTCTGCTCTCGCTTTCACATTGTGCAAGCAGTGCACAATGCATTAATAAGACTACAGTTTTCAGAGAATTCCATCCCATGCTGGAGGCAGGAAATATTTGCCAGAACTGCCAGCTCACAAAGACAGAGCTGTAACAATGGGCTGCGTTGAGGCATTTGACTTGGGAATGTGCTCCTTGCCAAGCCAAGAACTGAGAGCCTCTGTCATTGACATGACTTTGCATTTGGAAGCAAGCTCTCTGCAGACACTGGATAGCTCTGTTCAGAAAACTGACCTGCAGCAGGCAGGACAACTTCATCTGAAACCACTGACAAGGTTGTTTAGGACGCCAATGCCTGCATAGCCAGTTAGCAACCTTTAAAGGGTTACAAAACTGCTGAACTAGATGTATGTCCATTCATATACACAATAAGTGCAGCATGAGTCTTTGCCTGCCATGTGGGAAATACCTGAAGGCAGCTGCTCAGCATATTTGAAACTCTTCCTCTAGTCCAGGTGCCAGGTATCTTTTTCAGCATTCCTTTGTGGGAAACCTTCCAAGGGTCACATACAAGACTTCTCCCTTTGTGCCACAGGCTACATTACAGTTCTGCAAAAGCCAGGCCACACACCTCACTAGCTCACATACACATCCCTAATTCTCCGTCCAGGCAGGCAAGAAGCTTCATCACAGCTCAAGAACTCATCTCAGCAAGGCAAAAACACTTGGAAAATACAAAGTAGAACCAGTGAGGGGTGGGGCCTGGGGAGATGCTCTCAACACTGGGTGGAATCCAAGGGCTGTTCCCGCTAACACAAGATCCCAGTCCTCATGAGGAACTTTTCAGAAGGCTACACTGGGCAATATGGATTAGCAGATGGTCAGTGTACTCCCTTGCGCAAGAGGAAGCGGTTTTTGCTAGAGTGAAATGCAGTACTGGATACAACAGTGACCAGCCGGCTGCCTTTGGAAGATTATAAGCAGGGCATGTGGAAGGTCAGCTCTGCACTTGCCTGCTCCCCTACTTTGTGGCTGGCCAGTGTGCCCTCTGGATGTTGTTGGACTAGAGTCCAAAATCTGGAGGATCATATTGCTGGCTACTCCTGTTCCACAGCTCTGCATCCTGTGGACGTTCATGCATCTGTTGCCAGGTCAGAAGCACCCAAATCTCATGACATCTGTTGCAGGCAATCTATGCACCCAGGACATGCTGAAATTGTCCCCGAGCAAGCTGTCTGAAGTGGCAACCGTCCCTGGTCACTCTTCCTTTTTTTCGCTGCTGCCATGTTATATTGTGAATCTATCTTGGCTCTTTAGATGTTGGGGGATGACAACTCAATGCTATTGGTAGGCTCCACACCAAAGACTTCTCTCCCTCCACAGAAACAATGGCAGCAGTTTTTACAATATGGAAGAATGGAATCCACCTTATGTAGAGCCAAGGTGTGATTACCTCCATAAGCCATGCAGCCTTTCAAATAAACTTGGTATACTTTGAAATCTGGTGCAGCTATGAGCTAGGTTCAAATTCCACCTCACTAGGGCTAGCCTGGGTGCGCTCTTTTGGTCTTAGCTGCTCTCCTGCAATATCTACATTGTGGGGTTATAAGGATTGATGAATGTATTGAGAAATGGTATGAACCATCAAAAGAGTTACAGCATTCTGAAAGGCCTGTGATGCTTATGCTAAGAAAAGATCGTAGGTTATGGCTACCAGAGGCGTAGCAAGCCCAGGTGGTACCCGGGGCGGAATTTTTTTTGTCACCCCCCACCACTTTAATTAAAAAAATAAATAAATAAAATAAAGTGTGTCACCCCCCTCTGATGGTGCCACTTTGTGAGGTGTGGGGGTTGTGTGTGTGTCTATCATCTCTTTTTTCAATGAAGTTTAAAAAAAAAATTAATTTTTTTTAAAAAAGTGTCACCCCCCTCTGGGGTGGAACCCGGGGCGGCCCGCCCCCCCGCTACGCCCCTGATGGCTACAGAGGTTTATAGAAAAGCCTAAGTTAGGAGTTTGACAGCCTCCTTGAGGGAAGTATCTGGACTATGTACCAGGCAGATACTCTGAACAGCAGTACTTTTTACATTCTCATGGTGGTAGTGCAAAAGGTTAAAAAGCTCAGTGGTAGAGCTTGTGCTTGCATGCAGAAAGGTCGCACCATCAGTTTGCAGCATCAGAGAGCCACTGCCACTAAACAGAATGCACCAGGCTACAGCAGAGGCAGGCAGCAGGTAGACCTGGCCCTGCTTAAAAGATCCGCTGCCACCATCATTTGCACTTGGGCTGTCCTCCAACCATCCAGCCACTATTTTGCACCTGGCTCTGACTGATGGACGAAGTAGATCCCACAAGCTTTAAGTCTGCCCATGCTTGAGCTAGATCAAAGCTCGATAAAAAAGGCAGCTTCCTGTCTTGTTCAGTTTCTCAGTAAACTATAGCTGGAGAGACAGATTTTACACAAGTCCTGCACATAGCTCCAGATTAATGGCAAACCAGGATTCTGATCTTCGCAAAAATGAGCATTTTAATTAGAATGCTCCTTCGATAGAGACATTTAGGAATGCTCAAAACATGTCCGGTTGATACACAGGTGTGGTCAAAATGCACATTTCAGCAGACCCACAAGGAGCTAAAATAAAAGCCCATGAAAACATTTCCACGTTCACATAACTTCAGTGGTTTTATTTCAATGCTTATGAGATCTCAAGGACACTACAGCCACACAAACCAATGTGTAACCCCAAAAGCTAGACACTTTCTCCAGGGGGAATTCGGTGCATTTGTCTTCACTACGTTTTTAAAGCTCATACAAGCTGCTGTGGAAAGCAGGAGTCACACTCACATGTACACACATACACACAAAGCTTTACACAGTGACAAAAGGTGCAGTGTTCAGGGTTCTGTGGTCGAAGCGAAGAACTGGCCAGGAGATCAAACCTATAGACTAAAGGGGTGAGAGGCCACTCTGTCGGATAGCCTGGAATGCAGAGTGTGGGCAGTGCTCATTCGTGCTCCTTGCTGTACATGTGCTTCAGGAGATCTACTACACGGCAGCTGTAGCCATATTCGTTATCATACCTACAGAACGGAAAGAAAAGTAATGAGCGTCTAAGTAATGCTCATAGCCCAAATGACTCAATCACACAAATCCACAGTTCCCAGGTGCCTCTGACAGTGAGACAGGAGATAATCCCAGTTTTCAATTATAGAAATGCTTACTAGAGCTGGGCAATATAGTGTCCCAAACCGGTTTGAAGTCCCTATCATGATATTGGTTTCATAGTTTTTGATCTGGTAATATATCACGAATCATGAGATGTGGGTGGGTGGGTTTGCTTTGCAAAAATCGTATTGTGGGCAAAACCTTGAAGTCAGCCAATGCATCTACATAGCTCTATCCTTATTTCAGACATTGTGGTGTATCAGTATATTCTGATGTTGAAAACCAGCCCTAATTCCTACGACATATACACAATATAACTCTGGCTATACAAATATTGAGCCTAGTTGGTAAGTTGTTCACAGCAGATGACAAAACCAAAATGTTCCAATTGCCTCAAGTCATCCCTGCTTGGTCAAAATTGGGTGTTCCTTGCTAGCTTTCGAAGGAAGCAGCATTGCTACCTGAGCAAGGCCAAGTCAGGGTGGCAAATTCTCCTTCTGAGAAAAGGATTATCAGGCAACGCGCCAACTATGCTCCAGTGTGGAAAAACACCTGCTCATTCTTACCAGGAGATGAGCTTCACAAAGTTATCATTGAGGGAGATCCCTGCTCCAGCATCAAAGATAGAGGAACGATTATCACCAATGAAATCAGTAGAAACAACCTGCAAAAAAAGTGTGGGAATTAAATTATATACAAAAGAAAACAAAAAAGACTGGTTCATCACAGATGTCAACCTGGTACCCTGGGATTCCAGCATTGTGAGATGTTGGTAAGATGCTCCAGCAGGTAAAGACTGTTTGCCCAATCCCTCAGGTTATGCTTTACTTATACTTTGAACAGAGCATCCCACATTTTATTTTACTAGTGAATGAATGGCAGCAAATTTTGGCTAAGCGATTAAAAGTTTGGATGTTGGATTCCACAGTCAAAAATATACTGCAGCTTTAAATGCCACACCTGGTGTAGAATAAAACAGCTTTTTGCTAAAAACAAGCTTTTAGAATGTAGACCATGACCGCATCCCCCAGCAGCATAGCTCAAAGCAGGCATTATTATTGTTTGGATTATTATTATTGTATTGCCTACAAGTGGCTCACTGGTGTGCCTTGGGATTTCTCCTCCTCCACAGCTTGTTCAGCTGAGAAAACTATCCATACTCACCTCATCTTCTGTATACCCCAGGATTCCTTCCATTGGCCCTTTAGCTGCCTTCTTGACAGCTTCTTTGATCTTATCATAGGAGGCTGGCTTGGAAAGGCGGCAGGTCAGGTCAACAACTGAGACATCACATACTGGCACACGGAACGCCATGCCAGTGAGCTTCCTGTTAAAAGAGGTTAGTCATTAACCGGGCTGGGGGGGGGTGTCCTGGAGGATTACTACTAAATAGGAGCCAAAATTATGTTAAGGAAATAAACAACTATCTGACTTTTAGAAGACATCTGACAGCAGCCCTATTTAGGGAAGTTTTTAATGTTTGATCTTTTATCGTGTTTTTAATATTCTGTTGGGAGCTGCCCAGAGTGGCAGGGGAAACCCAGCCAGATGGGCAGGGTATAAATAATAATTAAATATAGTATTATTATTATTATTATTAGTCATGAAAAAAGTGCCACAATTGTTCTGCTAAAGACTGCTAATCCATTTCATGGCAATCTAATGTATGGGCCAAGTGTTTGGGCTCTCATCAGAAAGCCAGGGCAGAAGGTATGGGGAAGAAATGTTGAGAGACCTCAAGCAACTACCCTAAGAAAATAATGCTGGGCAATGTCATGTTTTTCTCTTCTGCATGCACACAATTAACATACCTTGCCAATACTGCTTAACCTGTTTTGTAGTCAACAAACAGCTGCAATAACTACAAAGACACAGGAACTAGTTTCTACAGAGGCCTCTGAGAATAAGATATATTCCATACCCATTAAGCTCTGGAATGACCTTGCCCACAGCTTTTGCAGCACCAGTAGAAGCTGGAATGATATTTTGGTGGGCACCCCTGCCATCACGCCAAGCCTTGGCTGAGGGACCATCCACAGTCTTCTGAGTGGCAGTATAAGCATGAACTGTGGTCTGCAAACAGAAGAAGCCAGTTAAGGAGACATGCAAGATATTTTAAAGTAGATTCTGGTCTAACAAGCAATATCTGAGGTTTTCTTGGAAACCTAAACTTTTGCTTTACATGTAAAAACATGGAATTGAGTCACAAGAGATGCACATTTGTTAACTTTATGGGAGAGCAACTATAATCTTGACTGGTGACAGGATCCAGAGACCTAAAAACTAAGCTGCACGCTCAAGTAGTAAAAATGCCCTTTTTCCCTATCCGCAGGCAGTTGGTGAAAGCAAAAGTGATTCACAAGAGTGTCAACACTTCTATAAGCCACAAAGAATCAATACATGATCACACAACAGTTGCAGACAGGATTCAACTTCCCAATCATTTTATCTGGAAGCCTGGCCTCTAAGGACTGCATGGCACTGCTAGAATATTGTTTTGAATCCTCAAACAGCCACCATTTTAGATAAATGCATTTTTATAGTCAGTAACTGAAAGCTACAGGAGTTGTGCACTGCATAGGAAGTTCAGTTTCTTCTAGACCACACTATCTATAGGAAGACACCAGGGTGATAAAAGGTTTTGTCCAAAGTCCTGCTCTTGAATGCAAGTTCCATTCTCAAAGGCAATCCTGTGTTGCTCTTACCATAAGGGCCTCCACAATGCCAAAGTTGTCGTTAATGACCTTGGCTAAAGGTGCCAGGCAGTTGGTGGTGCAGGAAGCATTGCTGAAAAGGAAGGGACACATTAAGCTGACTTGGCAACCAGCCAAACGTGCATGCAAAGGGAAAAAGCACCACCTTATTGTGTGTAACACACCCAGGAGCCTGCATTGCAAGCAAAGACCTGTGAGTTGTCTCCAAAGCTAGGTAAAGTTCATGCCCCAAGCTTTGATTATAGTGTCCCGTTTTCCAGGCTTTTCTCTTAATCTGGGTATCTTGAACAAGTTTGTGTAAATCATCAGCTTCTAGGCTAGAAGCTCCCACAACCATCAGGGGGATATACCTCCCCCATTAGCACCTTGCTTTGCAACACAAGCTCAGCTATTCTGCAGAAAAAGAGAGAAAGCAAGCCTTCTTGTCACCACCCTGCCAACCCAAACTCCTCTACCCCCAGGGAGGACCTGATTGTTCTTTCGATGGAAAGCATCCACAGAGACCCATCCCCAGAGCGGCCATGTAGCAAACTACTTCTCAGAAGACGAAACGCTAGGGTGGAGAGGAGCCTTACCTCACAATCTTCATGCTGGAGGGATCGTACTTCTCATGGTTGACTCCCATAACAAGCATTGGCGCATCAGGAGATGGCGCACTCACCACTACTCGCTTGGCTCCACCAGTGAGATGAGCCTGTGGAAGGCGGCAGGGGGCGTTTTTGGTCAGTCACTGAAGATTAAACTCAGGCCATGCAGAAAGCATTGTAAGTAGGATGGAAATACAGCACACAAAGGGGAGCATGCTCCAGCACAGAGATCTGCTCCGTGCATTTAGAAACCAAGCATCCATGGAGCGAGTCCAGCATAGCGTCATGGAAAGGCCCAAGAATTGCTTCCCTTTTCCAAGCAAGCTACACAGGTACTTACCGAAGCTTTCTCAATGTTGAGGAAGACTCCAGTGGATTCTACTACATACAAAGCTCCTGCCTCGCCCCATGGGATTTCATTTGGTTGTTTGCTGCAAAATACAAGATTGTAAGGCCTTTTGTCAGTAGCTGTTTTAGTATGTGGAGGTGCAAAGAAATCTCTCACAAAAGTATTAGCTGCCAGAGGACACAGGCAGGTTAGCAGTCATGTACCTGCGGGACTGGGCTGCTGATTAACCATCTTTAAAACTATTCATCAAGAGCTTAGTAAAACTGAGGTATGAATAAACTGATACTCTCTGCACTGACGAAATGCTTTTAGAGTCCACATATAACTGTAAAGTGTAATGAATTGCTTTTAAATATTCCAGTGAGGACTAAATGGTAGAGTGTTGCTTTTTACAATCCCTGGTACAATCAACGGGCTAATGGCAAAGTCAGTCCCAGACTGGTTCACATCTATGTACCTAGGAAGACCTGAGGGAGGTAGGAAGCAAAACAGGATATTCGTAACATTTTATCCTGGTCTTCTCCAAAGAGGCCAGGGCATTGTATGTGGTTTCCAACCCCCAAGTTCTTCTAACAACCCCGTGAGGTGGGTTAGGTTTCAAAAATAGTGACTAGTCCAGTGTCATGTAGCCACAAGGTTGATTTGAATCT
This sequence comes from Darevskia mixta, assembly GCA_034641385.1. NCBI lineage: Eukaryota > Metazoa > Chordata > Lepidosauria > Squamata > Lacertidae > Darevskia > Darevskia mixta. The sequence continues at coordinate 16,978,398 of JAWWNH010000033.1, read as the reverse complement.
GGTTTTCTCCAGTCCATCTGTTACAGCACTCTGGCTCTCTGCATTCAACTCTATCACAGCCTGCTGCTACAGGATGATATGCATTTTATCAACATGCCCGTGAGAAAGAGATGTAGTCTTCTATGGGGGATAGGGATGGTGCACAAGTATATGCATAATCCTTTAAAATGCATCTGTCACATGTCTTTGGGTCAGTCATCACTTACACAAACCTCAGACAAACATCTCAGAAGCCTGCAGATTATTGCCAAGAGGGGGTACACCTCTAGTCAAGACCCTGACTTTTATCCCCACTTACTTCTGGTATACAAAGATTTTTGAGCCATTCACTACTAGCTTGCCATCCTCAGCCTTCACTTCTCCTTTGAAGCGCCCATGTGTAGAATCATACTTGAACATGTAGACCTAAGGAAGAAGAGAAGTGTCAACCGCAACCATATTGTGCCAGACAGAGGGCACTGGATTTATTTACTTACTTTTGCTTTCTTGGCTAGAAATAAAAGCTTATGCAGAAAGCATGAGGATGGTACAGATCACCCCTACCCAATACCCCCTATGGTATCCATATGTTAATATCATGCTTGTACAGGGCCTTACATACAGTAAGTGCAGAAATCTGTACATTTCCAATTTTCTGATTGCAGTTTCACACACTTCACCTCTATTTGCACTGGGATTTACTTATGTAAACTAACATGCAAATAGGGAATAAATGTGTCTGTGCACGTTTCACTTGGAGATGGTGCCAGGATGCCAAGGATCAACCAGCATAATCTTGACCATTCACCACCACCACCACCACTCCCTAAAACCTTCCTTTTCAGTCTACCAAGGAAACAGACTAAGGGCCACTGTACGTTTGGAGTCCAGTCGGACACCATTAAGCCATTACCATGTATTTGACGTCAATGAAAGGATCATTGATAGCCACAACCTTGACCCCCTTCTCCACACAGGCTCGGAGGACCAAGCGCCCGATACGCCCGAATCTGCAAAAGGACAAAAGCCAATCCATTAGAGTTGCAAATGTTATGTAGCCCTTTCTACATAACTAAAGGAAGCAGAATATGTTACTAGAATAGGCCTTCTTCTAGGCAGCAATGAAGGCTTCCACAACATTAAAAAGCCTTTTTCCACTGAGACCCATAGTTGACATCAGGACGCAGAGCATGAGCAACTAAGCTCAAAACCTTGCTAGAAGCCCATGGGTGCTTAGGAGTAGCCAACTTGGTACCTTCCTGATATTGTAATTTGCAACTCCCATCATCCCCGATTATTGGCAATAATCGGCTGAGGAGAGTTGTACTCCACAATATCAAGAGGGCACCATTTTGGCTACCACTGAAATGAGCATTCAGAGACAAGATATTCCTGCTCTGCATTTTGCTTTCTTGCACAAGAAGCCACCATTTGGTTAACCAATCTAGAAACTGTGTTCTAGAGGGTTGCTTGGAACCTTATCAGAAAGCTCTCCAATGGCGATTATCAGTAAAAGTAGACAAGTCTGCTAAAAATGTTGCTCATAAATAGCTCTATTTCTCTGCAAGATTCAGCACAGGAGAACATTGGGTCTGTTGTAGCATGCATGCATGCTCTATACATTCTGAGTGACTGTGAGGCTCAAAAGACCTGTGAAACATGAGTCAAGCATGTTGCCTAGAACAGGGGTCATCAGAAGGTAGATCTGGATCTATTGGCAGATTACTGGAAGATTTACAATGGACTGGTGAGAATTCCAGATGCCCCAGTTGTTTCACCACGACAATGAACACCCACACAAATTAAGCTGTTAAGAAACCCTAACCTGTACTAACTCAAATACAGACTAGTACTTGTATGTGGTAGTCATCCTAGAATATTGCTCATGGGGCACAACAGGCAGCTGGCTCTGCTTTCAAGCCACCATTTTGCACATGATTCTGCACAGTGAACCTCATCATTGTAGTGGGTCCAACAAGCCTGATGTTTGATCACACTTGTCCAAGAGCAGGCCCAAAAATCCTCTGCAACATGCAAGGGTTCTGTGGCGGACATGTACGAAGCTCCTCTAGCAGACAACTAGTGTAGAAATAAGATTCCTTGAAAGCACAAAGTTTGGAAATCATAATTATGATCCAATCCTTCCAGCTCCCTAAAAATGGTATTCAGAGACCTATCACCTTTAATATTGGAGGTAATGCACTGCCACTGTGACTAATAGCCACCGATAGCTTTCTAGCCCATGAATTAAGTCTAAACCCCCATTGAAATTGGTGGCCATTATTACATTTTTGTGGCAGAAAGCTTCATAATTTATAACTATGCACTGACACGCATTGTACTGTGTGAAGGACTTCCTTTGGTCTGTCCTGAATCATCGAACATTCAGGCTCATTAAATTTTCCTGGGTTTGGTTATTATGAAGGAGGGGTTTAAAAAACCTTATCTCTATCCACTTTCCCCACACCACACCAGGCATAATTTTATAATTTCCATCATGCCCCTCTCTGCTTACTTGCCTTTTTTCTAAACTGAAAAAACCCCTTCCGATTTTGTAACTTTTCCTCACAGGGGAGTTGTTCCAGCCTATATTATTTTGGTGGCCCTTTTCCATCTCTACAATATCCTTTTTGAGGTACAGCAACCAGAACTGTACACAGTACGGTGTTCGAAGTGCAGCCTCATCACAGATTATTGTAACAGCACTAGTATGTTGGCAGTTTTATCTTCAATCCCTTTCCTAACAATCCCCAGTAAGGAACTCCTGTCAGTTTCTTCACTGAGCTAGCTGCCCACTGCATTATACTGTGTTACAACAAACCAGCAAGCAAGTACTCCTTTTGAAAAATCCTTACCCATTGATCCCAACATGAAATTCAGCCATACGTTTCGGAGGTGGTGGAGGCGGAGGAGGCGGAGCTTCTGGTTCTGCCTCGGGGGTAGGTGGTTCTGCCTCGGGGGTAGGTGGTTCTGCCTCGGGGGTAGCTGTCGGTTCTGGAGAGATTTTTGGAGGAGACCCTTCACATATCTCGAGCCTGGAAGCATCAGAAAGGAGTAAGCATGCTGGCTTGGAAAGAGGCAACTAAAGATCATATTGGCTCAACAGATTTTAATTGGTTTAAGTCATTCTCACTCCCCAGAACTAGACGTCTACGGTAGGGGATGCCAGTAATAATCAGCCCCCTCCCTAGACTACCATTTCCAAGATTCTTTAGGGGGCCATCACACTTCCATGTTGGTTAACCCAAGGATATTCATTATTCCTTCTCTCCCCCCCCCCAACATTCTTTATTCAACTGTTAGATCACTATACAAGCCACAAAGATTTAACTTCAGGACTTTTCTAACAAGGATGGACTTCATATTGTCCTATGTATCTCTCTCTTTCCCAGCAACCTTGGTTTACAATGATCTACACTGTGACATGTGACTCAAATCCATTGCACAAAAGGAGGAAGAGACCCACTATTTACTCAAAGAGAATTTCCAGATACTGGCCTGCATACAAACTCTAGGCTTGTGCACACTTCTGCTCGTCCTGTGCCTGGGGGTCTGAGTGATCTTCCACTTGTCCCACACTTTCCAGACATGGGTCTGAGTGGTTTTGCCTTGCCCCACCAGTTTCCCCAGAAAATTCACTCTTTAGCAATACAGGGGAACAAATGGCAATCTGCAGAAACCCCAATTGCCGATTGTTTCAATTCACCACTAAAGATTGTGTTTCCCAAGGGGAAAGGCGGTGGGGCAAACAGAGTATGCCACAAGCATTTTGTTCTATTAATTTCTGCTCCAGGGTTGAGTTCAGGAACTTGAGCTTCAAGTTTGGACCAGAGGCTAGCTGTACACAGCAATGCTTTGATGGTTCCTGTGACATCATGAACCCCCTTCACTTCCATTAATTCCAGAGTCAGCTTAGCAGCTGCTCATATTAATCTTTTTTTAAGCCCTACATGTGATGCTTTAAAAAGATAGCCACCTAAAGCACAGGGGGAAGACTGATGACTAATCAGCATTCACATTACTAGTATTCCTTTATTACAAAGATAAGAGAAAGCTTGGCTTACCACACAGGAAAAATGAGCTCCTATCACTTCCATTATATTTATTCAGACCCTAACTTTGCTGATCCAATCCCTTCACTTGACTATAAGAACTAATGTGTTGTATCAAACTAAGTTTAAGTAACCTGGGTTTATTACTTTCAATGGGTCTACTCTGGATAAAATGCACAGCTACAACACACTCATTACAGGAATTGTTTCTGGTAAGCAATGCATTTTACATGGTTTGCATTGGGCCAGGCAACGTGGGTTTCAAAATGGGATTTACTGTGTAATTAGGAAGCTTGTTTGCTCATTCCAGAGCAAGAACAAAATTAATGCAAACTTCCAATTTAGAATACAGTCATACCTTGGTTATCGAACGGAATCCGTTCCGGAAGTCCGTTTGATTTACGAAAATGTTCAACAACCAAGGCGCGATTTCCAATTGGCTGCAGGAGCTTCCTGCACTCAATCGGAAGCCGCGTCAGACATTTGGCTTCCAAAAAAGTTTGCAAACAGGAACACTCACTTCCGGGTTTGCCGCATTCGGGAGCCAAAATGTTTGAGTTGCAAGGTGTTCAAGATCCAATGTATGACTGTCATCTCTCTGAGAGACTGTCCACTCCTTAATTTGCCAGTAGCTTTGTTTTGTTCTTGGATTAAACCAAGCATCCCAGAATAAGATCTTAAAAATGCTGCCTGCTAAACTACTTCTGACAAGCCACATGCGCCAAAGGCTTGGAAATGGCAAACAGCTTCACTAATTGTGTCATGATGCAGCTCCTGTAAGACCACATTACACAGGACAGCCAAGTGGGGAACCCCAGAAAGTAACAATACATACTATCACAAGGCAAAATAGCCCTGTAGATTGAAAACCTGGAGGGATGCCAAATATTTTAAGACTGAAGGGAGCCTCCAAGTCAAGGTTAACCAGAACACACAGTTTTCTCCAGAGTGAGATTCGTTTTGCTATGCTTCTATGTAAAGTAGCTGAATCCTTGCCATAGCAAAAGCCAGGATACATGAGAGCATGGTTGTTTTCTGTAGTTTCATTCAAGAGTTGAAGGTTCCATCACACAATAACCTGAAGCAAGCAAGGATGAATGGCAATTCCAAAACATTCCAGTATTCCTGGCTACGTTAAAGAGGGCTGGTCGCCTAGGATCACTAACCCGAACGAGCACTTGCTTAACCAAATTTCAGTAAGCATACACTACATGCTAAAGGAAGTTCCTAAATAACTTGCATCTGCTTGGGAGAATCTCACTTGGAGAAAAGTTCTCTTAAATGGGTTTCATTGAGGTTCTGGAGTTTGCCTTACCCATTGTTGAACTTCATTTACAAATGAAGTTTAACAGACCTAGAACAGGGTGACTTTCAAACCATATATTGTGAATCTGCAGGCTTTACTGTTGTTTTTACCACTATATATCTTACCTCTAGTTACATTGGCTTTACCAACTCACGGAGAAGGCTGCTGGTATTTAAAGGTTGATCAGAACCCCTTCAAGAAATTTGCTTACCTGAAAACTTTGACACTAACTGATGTGCCGCCACAATCCGGTGGCGGTGAGCAACTGCGATTCATTCTGCTGGCTGACCTATCTACCGTTTCTCTACCTAGAAATACTGAAAGAGGATTTCAGGAGGCTGGTTAACTTCTGCTCGGCTAAGCTTGCTGCAGCTATTATCAAAGATTCCTTTGCTCCCCAGCATTTCTGTTTTTTCACCACCCATTCAAAACTGTGTTCTTAATATGAATTAGGGACTGCTGGGTCCCAAAGTGGTTATAAGAACAAAGAGCATGGGGGTAGTGGGGAGATAAGAACGTCTGGAAATTTTTAGAAGTGAACCTCCAAATGTTCTCCAAGTAACTTGCTTTCCTGGAAATGTCAGTCTGAAAGACTAGTTCCTACACTGGTAGCAAAAAAATGTTTTTTAGAGGGATTACCAGAATTCAGATTGAAACAATAGATTTTTGGAGCTATCTTCAGAAGGACCACAGTCCAGTTCTACCCTACTGAGCAGATATTAGGAAAACATTATCAAACACATCCCTGAAGATGAAGAGTAGCAACAGAAAAATGCCTTATTACAGCAGCTCATTGATAGTTCTGAAATGGCAATAGCAATACGACACAGAGGTGATTGTATCAGTTGCCTATCAATGTCTTTTCAGCTTTCGATCTACTTTTTTTGCTTCAGCAGCCTGTGCATAACCCAAGAATAAGTGGAGAAACTTTTGCCCTGGAGGGCATAGCAGAATGCTAGACAAACAAGGGCAGCTATTTGCACAGTGCTCCTGCCCAGACCAGAAAGCAGATGATAGCCAAGGCTATATATGAATCAAGAGAGCACAGCTTCGCATTTGAAGACAGTTACATAAGCATGACCATCTACATTTGTGTTCCTGAGCCCCTTCGTTTGCATTTAGCAGAATGACTCTGCAAGTTTGTTTTATATCCTGTTGGCCCCACCTGTATCGAGTCTAAGCTACAGGTTTATATAACCATGATTATATGGTTTGTTGCAAGCAAAACAAGTTGCTTCCCCTGGTCATTTTAACCTAGGCTTCTGCCAACGGCAAGTAGGAAAATACTCATGAAATACAAAAAGGCAGAGGAGAGAATAAATACATTCTCTTACCATCCTGAGGTTCAAGTATTAATTTCTCCCACTGAGTTATAGTGGCTTTGCAATACAAAACCAGTATCACATTTGTGTATCTCACCACTTCGACCTTGAGCAGGATCACCTCAGTCATATATTATCTCTCATTTGTATAAAGATGGATACTGGATGACTTTTCAAAAATGCAGATGATGCCAGTAACACGTTAAGGTGGGGTTTTTTCCAACCTTCCCTGCTACAGCCACCATCAACCATCAATTCTTTCTAGCAACACTGCTTGCCAGACTTTCAGCTCCACTAGTGATACAAGTGGAGCCGTGCTTTGGAAATGGTACCTCTTTTGCCAGCCAAGTGCTTCCCATACAAGGAGATATTAAAATGAATCAAACCAAGGAAAGAAAGAAGCAAAGATCTTAGTCAGTTGATCTTTTATTTAGAAATCCTGCATTTTCACTGATTTTGTTAAAATGTTTCATGCCAAACAATAAATATCTTGGCAACCGCAACTGGAAGAACAGAAGCCATTTTGTTTCAGAACAGCTCAGGTCTGCCGCCTCTCAAGCGTATTATTTCTAAATTGCTCGGTACAGAAACAATTTTCGATTCCTTGGCAGACAGCCCTACAGAATTTTGCAACCCATTGCAGATTTGCCAACGCATTTTCACAATGGTGTACGGTAAAAAGGGGAACTTAGCAATAGCAATTTTGTAGCACTGCTGTGAAAACAAAATTGGCCTAAGCATCAATATTTTGCCACCATTTGGTGTTCTTGGATCTTCCAGTTTACGCAGCTTCCATGAATGCAACAGCTTGGAACTGTATGACAGTCACAGGAGTTTGACAAAATGAGAATTAATCAGATATATTAAGTTTCTTCTATTGCTTCATTACCATTTTGGCCTTCCATACGTGCACCTAGTACATCACGACAGAAGCAACAGTCCGTCACAGAAGTGAGGACATTCCCATCCTACTGCAGGCATCTAATTGCTGCAGTGACGCTCTGTGGCCAACAGCAGAGTCCCAAACCCATCCAAGAGTACATTAAGCAGCAACCACAGCCCAGAGCAGCGTCAGCAGGCACATACTCACAGCCCCCAAGCATTTTACAACCATCACGTCCTGGCTGCAGACGCTGTGACCTTGAGACTGTATTGCTGCAGCAGAAGAGTCTGCCCACACCCTACTCCTATGCAGTTAGATGTGCCAAACCTCATAGATGCCAATGGTCTTAGATTTAGAGCTAGTTGCACAGTTCTAATCATGCTATACATTTCTCAGTATAAACCTATGGCACCCATTGCAGTGTACCCATGCTAACAACCAGGACCCAGATTTTCAGTTAGAAAATGGGCTCTTATCTCCCTCCTGCATTCCTGGAACAAACAGTTCGCATTTGACCTCCACTGACAGAGACAGGAAGTCTGTTTTATTTAGCCCTTAGTCTAAGGCATGTTTCCCTCCTTATTGTTTGTGGGGAGCCTGGAGCAAGATAAGTTAGCTATCTGCTCACATTAGCAATTGAGACTTACAACCTCCTTCACAGAAAGACTATATACTTGATCTGTGGATCACCTCTACCGAAGGTCCATCTATTCTGCTGTAGTCAATAATGCAGGCTTCCAGCATATTCATGATCTCATTTCCAATGTCTCAATATTTCATTATGATTGCAGTTTTAAGTAGACATTGTGTGCACTTAAATTTGAGCTACAGCTCCAAGAAAGTAGATTTTTCAAACAGGCTATCAACATATAAAAAGTGTAGAATAAAATAATGCTTTATATTCTGCCAACGGGGCACTGGGTCAATTTATAATGGTGCAGCATATTTGCAGAGTCTCATTCTTGCAATGAGCACACGGTTCTGCAGCCTAGTTCCTACCAAAAATAAGAGTCAGATTAATTTCCCTTCTAACATTGGCATTATTTGCGAGGAAGTAGCTTTTCAGTTTCTGAAATCCCTGAGGGAGAATCCTGGCCATCTTTCAACTGCTGCTCTCTGGAGCGTGCCTGGCTGCACGCAGACATCGCTGCTTCCTAATCTCACTGATGTGATGCGGCAGTCACATGAACAGGACGGATCCATACAATTAGCAGTTGATCTGGAAGAAACCAACTCAATCGCTAGGTAACAGGGGTCTTTGCTTCCCTACCTCTGCAAAAATCCCTAGGTATTGAAAACTACCCAGCCAGGGTAAAGTCAATGTATATAAACATCAGCCAGTTCCTTTTCTCACCTGGAATTGATACAGCAGAACAAATCTCTACAACTTCTTATATTTTGATTTATGGAAAATATATACAATAAAAATGGTGTGATATTATTCCTCAAAGGGGATGAGCAGTTTTTAAAAAAAGATAGATAGAAGGGAGTAGGTGGGACAGAATTTTCATTAAATTCCTGTTTTTTAAAAAACACAGTAAGGGAGATGCTTCTTCCATTGATGAAGAAAAGGAAAAAAGCAGGAACTGCTCATCTAACAGTCCTCAAAATGGAATGGTCCAGGCTTGACTCTTCAGTGGTTTTTCTGACGCAGTTGCATTTCTAGAGAGATCCATGGTACAGAGGCAGAGCACTACCAGATGAACCTGCATCATCATCTCCTACTCTCAGTTGTTTAGTGCCTTCTCTAGCAGTAGCTGAAGCTTCCCTCCTGGCGCCTCACTATGGGGGAAGCTTCCTTGGTATCCAGCATTCTTGTCACTGCGAATATTTTCAAAGCAAGCCGTAAAAGCTTCCTTACAGCACCCTTGCCAAGCACCCATCAAGGGCAACATTCTCTCTCCAAACTGCTGCATTTCAGCATCAAGCAATCCTGCAACCCCGAAATTTATTCCCCTTTATATCCCAACCTTTCCTCCAAGGAGATCGAAGTGGCACACATGGCTCCCCTCCTCCTCCCACCCTGCCCAAATTTAAGCCCCAAAACAACCTTGTGAGGTAGGTGTGTTTGTGTTTATTACGTTTATATACTACCGTTTCTTCCAAGGAGCTCAAGGTGGTGTGCATGGTCCTCCTTCCCCATTTCACCCAAACAACCCTGTGTGGTAGTCTTAGGCTGAGAGGTGGTGGCTGGCCCAAGGTCACCCAATACAGTGGACTGAGTGCGGGTTTGAACCTGGTTCCTGCCATGTCTTAGTGAAACACTCTCACCACTACAGCACGCTAGCTGAGCTTCCCCTTGCCCCACACCTCCTGTCCTTCAAGTCCCCAAACCAGTTCACTACAACAGCACCCTCCACCATCTATGCCCTAAAAGCAGTGATGGCTAACCTTGACACTCCAGATGTTTTGGGACTACAACTCCCATCATCCCTGACCACTGATCCTGTTAGCTAGGGATGATGGGAGTTGTAGTTCCAAAACATCTGGGGTGTCAAGGTTAGCCATCACTGCCCTAAAGCCATTTAGGGACTGTTCCTGTCCACAGGTCTGTCCCTCCCCCCCCCCCGCCTCCTGCTATATGCTTCATAGCACTGCAGAAAGCAGCTGCTAGGTGGTTGACTCATCCTTCTGAGCTCTCCTAATGTTCTAGCTCTTGAAGGCTACTCCCCGCGACAACCACACGTACAATCCACCCCACCCCAAAACATCACCCCTTCTCTGAAGACGACACACATCCACTTTGTCCCATGCCTCTCTTGCCCCCCTCATGCATCCCTTCTCGAAACTGTACAGAGTCAAGCTCACGGTGGTCTTCTGGGGTCAACCCCCAACATAGCGCAGTCCTCTCAGACATCTTCTCTCCATCTGCCTCCATTTTAGTTACCCAGCCACAGTCTATTTCTTAACTGGAAAGATCCCCAAGCCACCTTTTCAATACCTCAGCCCACTAGTGTGGTTTTCAGGGGTTAGAGCGCCAGATTAGGGACCTAAGAGAGCAGGTGTCCCAATGGAGGTTCAGCTGCTCACTTTAGGGGGGGGAGACTCTCCCCCCCCCCTGAGCAACCTACCTCACAGGGTTGTTTGTGAGGTGCCGAAGCAGAACCATGTGCACCTTGAGAAAGAAATAGGAGTGCAAAAAACCCACACACATGTAAGGAAATAAAGAATAAAAGTCTTCAGAAGGCAACAAGCAATTTAAAAGCACTGAATACGGAGGATATAAATGCATTAACAGGCAAATAAATGTCAAGAGTATTTTTTTAAATTAAACCATAATCCCCATTCGCCCAGCCTTGCAGCCCCCACCCACCCAGCTAGCATCCTCTATAGGGCGCCCCTTCCCCCCTCCCAGCATCCTCTATACAACACCCCCCACCCTACCCCCACCCCACCGTGGCTGACTGGACAACCCACACCCCCCCCCAGACTTTCTAGGCCCACCCTAAAGCTCCCTCTCCAGCCGCAGCATCCCCCCACCCCGCCCCACTCACAAGTCTATCCAAGCAACAGACCAGATGGCGTCGAACAAGCAAAAGCAACGGCCGGGCTGCAGCTTATATACCCTCCGCTGCCAGGCAACGCCTAAGCTCCCGCCCCCGCCTCCTCCTCTCCCTCCCCGAACGCGCTCTTGCGGCACCTGCGCGCACGCGCGCCTGCGCTTGGTCTACTTAGCAAAGCCAGCCAGAGGCGGCGCGTGCGCCCGCGCGCCCTCTCGCTCGAAGCCCATTGGTACCCGACCCCATCCGCGCACAACGGCAGCGGCGCGCGCTTTCCTCCTTCCCGCATGCGTAGTTCTGCCCTCTTGGGCATCTTTCGCAGCTCGGGTCTTTTTTTTTTTGTGCACCTGCTGCCCAGGTGTAGGGAAGAGAGAGCAGGGAGGGAGAAAGGAAACTAGGGCCGCTAGACAGTCTTTTTTTTCTGTGGCCTCCTCGCCTTGCGCATCGTTGAGGCGCCTTCACACGTGACGGGTTTCCTTTTTAAAAAGAAAAAGAAAAGCTACCCTTTACCTGTAGGAATGCAGCAAGTGTGCTCTGTCGCGTGGATGAAAGGTATGGGAGCACCTTGAAGGCTTAGGAACGAATATATTGCACATTATTAAATTTATAACCCCGCCTTTTCGGCCACAGGAGCGCAGTGATAAAGGAATTAAAACGTCTAAAAACAATTCCTATACAGTTTCAAGCTTTTTGGGGGGAGGGATAAGAAAATCAAAGGGTGTAGTCAAGGAATGATGTTGGAAAGGGTGGGGTGGAACTGGCGGGCATCTGGAAGCCTTGTGTTCATGTCTTCTTTCAAAACGAACCTCAGGGCAGAAGTTTCTGAGAATGTTAAAAAGCCAGGAGCATCACAATCATAGCCGTTTGAAATATTTGCTTGCCAAATCCTCAAGGAAGATGATTTAGCAGCAGTAGGCTTGATTGCAAATTATTATGGCATGGGCTTTTGTGGCCTATGGCCTGTGTTAAAAGTGTTGGCCTGGATTATAGTATACACAGATGCTCTGTGTGTGCAGATAATGAGGTCAGAAGGAAAGGCAATGCAGAAAGCACAGGTGGTGATAATTATTGCACTGATGCATTCTGAGGTGCAGGTGTTCCTCATTGACACTTTCATTATTAACCCTTTGCTTAACAGCTAGCCTCAAGAAAAGTTCTGATAAACTCAAAAGCTTGCTTTGCAACACTTTGGTCATAATAAAGGAACTTTGGAGCTATCCTATATAATAAAGAGCCTGTGTCCGTCCGTACCACTTTCCGTCCGTCAGAGGAAATCGGCACTGCGCGTGCGTTCCTGTGACAGAGGGATTGGAGGACGCACACCAATAGGAGTGGGGGCAGTGGCGCGAAGCGCCGCTGCCCGCAGCCTCCTCCTGTCGGCCATCTTATCGCGCTGCCGGGGTGCCCCTATCCGCCTGCGCTCACCCGCTGCCGCCACCTCCAAGGCTGCCCCCGCTCGGCAGGCTCTGGCTGCGGCTCCGGTGGGATGCGCGGCGCCCCGGCTCGCCGCCGGGCTCGCCCTGCCCAGGCCCTGGCCCTCCTTCCCCAACCGCCTCCCCACACCAACTCCGAGCACCGCTTCCCGCGCGGGGGCTCCAGGCGGAATTCTCCATGCCGCGCTGGGCGGGGAGGCGGGACGAAGGCGCCTCGAGGCTCCCCGCGCGAGGCAGCAGGCGAAAGCGGCCCGCCCAGAAAGGAGCAGCGCCGCCGCCGCCGCGCCGGGCTGCAGCAGCGAAGAGCAGGCTTCAGCGCCTGCACAAAGGCGGGCGACGGCGCTTGCCGGCGCTGGAAGCGGAAGAGCCCCGCGGAGGAGCGCTGGCTGTAGGCTCTGTGGGAAAGGGGCGGCGCGGAGGTGGGCAGGCGCGGACGAGGTCTGCTGCCGGCTGCGCTACCCACCCGGGACGGACGGAGGGCCGGGACGGACGGAGGGGGCTCTTTTTCTCCTCAGGTTCCCGCTCCTCCATCTGTGTGTGTGTGTGTGTGTGTGTGAGAGAGAGAGAGAGAGAGCTTTCTAGCGCCTGTTTTCGTTAACAGGCTTAATTTACTAGTTTCATAATAAAAGTAGCAGTTTAACCCTTAGCCATGTGCACTAATGTAACCTCTCTTTTCCTCTGCTTAGCGTAATTGGTGGGTTTTTCTCTGAGAAAAGCTTATTGGCATGCAGAGGATTGGCAAAAAGTGTCCCAGGAGATGACACCACCCCTGCTGTGAAATAAATCAAGTGCTTAGAACTTGGCCTGCTGCTCCACTACCTGATTGCATTATTAACAGTAGTCATGCAGAATAAACATAGAAAGCCATTCTTATGCAGAATAAACATAGAAAGCCATTCTTATGTTTAAGCAGTAGTCTGATAGCTATAGTCAACCAAAAATTGCATGTAGGCAAGTACATGGAATGCCAGAAAGGTGAGTAAGTGGACTGGCAGAGGAAGAACGAAGTGATTCATCATCCTCTGCCAACAGTGCTGAAACCATACAGCCTGCCAGATGAGGAAAACTCCCTCTTCTGCACCATGCATAGGCAGATGCAGCAGGTTGCCAGAGGAGGGACAGAAACCCTCTGCCAGCTCAAAGCAGCTTACTAAAATAAATTAAAAAAAATTAAAATGGAAGGCTGGTAGCTTTTGTGGGCTAATTTCTCAGTTGCTTTTGAGAGCACCAACCATGGTTTCCTTCTGGAGCAGCTATCCAAGTTAGGGGTGGGTGGCATCGCTTTGCAGTGGTTCCTGTCCTACTTGGATGGTTGTTCCCAGAGGGTGTTGCTTGGGGAGTGTTCCTCAGCCCCATAGAGCCTTCATTGTGGGGTTCCTCAGGGTTCAGTTTTATCCTCTATGCAGTTTAACATCTACATGAAACCTCTGAGTGGGGTTATTGAGTTTTGGAGTACATTGTCAGATATATGCTGATGACATACAGCTCTGCTTCTCCTTTATATCTGCAGGTGTGGCAATGGATGTGTTTGGACCATTGTTTTGTCTTGGTCATGGACTGGATGAGAACCAATAAACTGAAGTTCAATCGAAGCAAGACTGAGACATTGTTAGTGGGCAGTTCCCTTGACCAGATGGCTGGGTGTGTGGCCTGCTGTTGATGGGCTTATACTCCTTCAAAGGAGCAGGTACATACTGTGTTTCTCCTAAAATAAGACACCATCTATTTCCCCCCCCTCAAAAAAACACAGTATGGCTTATTTTCGGGGGATGTCTTATTTTAACCACTCTGCGTCGGTACGCTGTATAGCCACACCTATCCAGGCCGTCTTGAGAGAGGCGCCGCGTCACTATGGCTTATTTTCGGGGTATGGCTTATATTTCACAAATGCGTAGAAATCCTGCTACGGCTTATTTTATGGCTACGGCTTATTTTAGGAGAAACAGGGTAGCTTCAGGGTATTTCTGGATCCTTTGCTTCATTGAGGCTCAGGTGGCCTCAGTGGTGCGGACTGCCTTCTATTAGCTTTGGTTGGTGGTCCAGCTGCATCCCTACTTGGGCAGAGATAGCTTAATTTCTGTCATCTATGCTCTGGTAACCTCTGGGTTACATTGCTGCAATATGTTATACGTAGGGTACCTCTTAACATGGTTCAGTAACTTCAGCTAGTGCAGAATTCGGTGGCCAGGTTGCTCACTGGGGCAAGACGATCTGAGAATCTTACACTAATCCTGGCCCAACTGCATTGGCTGCCAATTAACTTCCAGGCCCAATTCCAAGTGCTGGATTAGACCTATAAAGCCTTAAATGGCTCAGGACTGCAATACCTCAAGGACCACCTCTCTCCATATGAACTGACCCAGACTCTGAGGCCCTTCTTCATGCGTCTCCTCCACGAGAAGTCCATACAGTGGCAGCAGGAAAACAGGCCTTTTCTGCAGCAGAATATAGAATGCTCTCCCCAGGGAGGCTCGCCTGGCACCTTCATTACATATCTTCAGGTGCCAGGTGAAAATATTTCTCTATTTTTAAAACACCTGAAGGCAGCCCTGTTTAGGGAAGTTTTTAATCTGTAATATTTTAATGTATTTTAGTGTTTGTTGGAGGCCGCCCAGAGTGGCTGGGGGGACCCGGTCAGATGGGCGGGGTACAAATAATAAATTATTATTATTATTATTATTATTATTATTACTATTACCAGGCCTTTGGCTGATTAACATTCTATGGCCTTTTAAATGTGTTTGTGGGAGGGGGTTTATTCGTTTGTTTTTGCTCCAATACGTATTTTGTGTTCTAATTTTGAATATTTATGTTGTGAACTGCCCTGCTGTCTTCAGTATACAAATTTAAGAAACCATGAAATAATAATAAATGTTGTTGTTTAGTCATTTAGTCGTGTCCAAAATTTTCGTGACTCCATGGACCAGAGCACGCCAGGCACTCATGTCTTCCACTGCCTCCCACAGTTTGGTCAGACTCATGTTGGTAGCTTTGAGAACACTGTCCAACCATCTCGTCCTGTTGTCCCCTTCTCCTTGTGCCCTCCATCTTTCCCAACTCCAGGGAGTCTTCTCTTCTCATGAGGTGGCCAAAGTACTGGAGCCTCAGCTTCAGGATCTGTCCTTCCAGTGAGCACTCAGGGCTGATTTCCTTAAGAATGGATAGGTTTGATAAATAGACTGCTATAAATGTAAGAGCTGTTCGGCATGGAACAGTCTCCCTCAGGAGGTTGTGGACTCTCCTTCCTTGGAGGTTTTTAAGCAGAGGTCCGATGGCCATCTGTCATGGATGCTTTAGCTAAGAGTCCTGCATTGCAGAGGGTTGGACTAGGGCTAGGCGACCCTTGCAGTTCTATGATTGTACTGCAATTGCAGAATAATAATAATAATTTAAAAATAATTTTTAAAAACCAGGAAGATGGAGGAAGTGGCAGAAATATTAATGGCATATTAAGTATTTTACCTAAAAGATTTCTGTCACGCTCGAAAGAGGGAAGGGACAAATAAATGCAGACACTGAGTATGATTAAATGGAACAGAGACACATATTGGGTAAAATAATGATGAAAAACAGCAACAGTGGGATGCAGTCCCACAGGGGTGGTGGTGGAAGCCACAGAAGCAGATGAAAGCTGCAGGAGTTCTTTCAGACTGCTATTGCCTCCCTGTTTTAAGTTGCTTTCCTCCATTCAGTCAGCCACAAGGGAGCAACAGAGGCGGGGCACCGCATCCGTGCTGACGTCTCCGGCAGGATGAGCCAGCACTATTGAGCCATTAATAATTGAGAAGACGGGAGCAACAGGGTGGGAGGGGGGAGGGCCGCAGAAGCAGCTGCCTGCCTCGATGTCTTTGAAAAGGCCTCAAGGAGACGCCTCCACGCAAGCAGTATGGAGACACAACTGATGGCGATGGTGAAGAATGTGATTTATTTAAAGGAGAGCATCTTCAGCATACAACAAAAGCTGTACCAGGCACTCCTCTGTGGAAAGGAGGTTCCACAACGCCACATATGCCCTCTCCCAGGTCTCCACCACCCAAGCTTCTGAGAACTGTGGAACCACTCACGAGAGGGTCTGTAAGGAAGGAGGAGATTTTACTACACACAGAAAAATACCCCATTTGTCCTTTTCAAAAGCTCAGGTTTCAATTGGTTGGGACAGTCTCTTTCCAGGCCCTAACCAACATATTTCCCAAGGGGAAAACAGAGTTGGGTAGGCTCGTGTCCTCATGCCATCAGCTCCTAGAAAACAAAGCATCAACAGACAAAGGAGTTTGCTTCTGTTTTATTGTTGTGTCTTTTGCATCTTTATCATAGGTACTTTTTAATTTTAAGCCACCATAGAGTTCCTTGGCAGAACATATATTCCAGTAAATATATGGAATATATATTGAGCATATAGTCCAATAAATCAATCTTTGTCTTATGCAATTTGGGATGCTGGAATGAGGTCCATATCTCTTTTCTGTTTCCCATGACAAACAAAATCAGACTCAATTATGTAACTTTGATAAATAAGACAAGTAGCTTCCTATACCCTCTTACCTGGGATTAAGTTTTGGCTGTGACTTCTGGAAGACGAGCTCCCTGCCTTGCAGGCTTGTTCCACGTGCCCTAGGAGGGCGGGGCCTGAACTGACTCCAGCTACAAAAACTGAGGCTTCTGAACAGACACTTGGGCTGGGGTATTGCTTAAGAGGGCTTGTTGCTGTTACTAATTTTTTTGTATCTTTGGTTTTTTTCCTTTATTTTTAGTTCTTATTATGATCCAATGTGGAAATTGTTGACTTGGTTGTGTACTTTCTGATGTGTTTTTTAAATTGTTTATTACTATTTTTGTTATGTTTGTAATTATTTAATTGAGCATGGTTTTAACTATGGAAGAGTGGCATACAAATAAAATGTATGTATGTATGTATGTATGTATGTATGCATGCATGCATGCATGCATGCATGCTTTGTGGCTGAACAAGGTTGTTGTTTTTAACCAGAACCTCCAGCAGTATCTACCTCCTCCTTGAATTAAAAGTACCATTGCTTTCCACCCCCAGTGAATGGGGTGCAAAAGGAAGAGGAGAGGTTGTGGTGTCAGAATCAATGACAGCGCTTGCAAGAACTCCTCTGCCAAGGCCACCATCACCCCTTGAGGTGTTGCACAATGCCGCTTCCCACCCTGCCTTAACCACTTTGCTTCAAAACTGCCAACTTTGGGAAATGCCATGCAATGCCCTTTTGCCCACCCTAGTCCTCTTCAAAGACACCCCGGTGCTGTCGATGAAGGGGTGGGTACAGCTGGAGTTTCAACTCTGCAGCTTTTTTGCTGCAGATTGGTCAGGAGGCCTGGGGCAGTAGTAGAGCAGCACTAAAAATAACTCATCAGGAGCTCCAGTGGAGCGTGCGAGAGAGAGAAAAGGCAATGGAGAAAGAAGGAATCACATGAGAGATAAAGAGGTGAAGGCAGAAAGCAGTCTGATGGTGGAGGGTACAGATGCAATATTCTGGGTTAACTGGGGCATTAGCATAAGATGAATGCAAACATATAGATTGGGGAAAAGGTACAATCTAAATTTATAACTTGTGCTAGGTATTCAACATCAAAAGCATCCAAAGAAAACCACATTTTACAATAAGTTTGATGCACAAAACCAAAGTCACTCAAAATAATAACACCAGTTTGCTTTTTTGCTCAGTATGCTTACTTCATAGCTACTTTAGGCTTCAGTATATTTTTTTCCAGAAAAGGTAACATGAACCATTCTGCAAACTTGATTTAATTTTCACTCTACTGCAATTTTTTGTGGGGAAGTGGTGATGAAGCCATTGGCAACCCATGAGCTGAGCTGCTCAGATGTCACAAAAGGACAGGATAAGTTAAGGTTTGACGTTGTTTTGTGTTTTTATATTTTGCTGGAAGTCGCCCAGAGTGGCTGGGTAAACCCAGCCAGATGGGCAGGGTATAAATAATAAAATAATTATTAAAATTATTAAACAGATAGTGCTCTGGCTTGAGCTGCCGATAGCCTACAACAGGGGCAAGGGACATGCCAATGTTGTTGGACTACAGTGCTCATCTTCCCTCACTATCGGCAAAGCTGGGTGGGGGCATTATGGGAGTTGAAGTCCAACATCATCTGGAAAGCCATATGTTCCCTCATTCATGGAGCATTAGAAGACAATGGAAGCGTAGGGCAGAAATAGGCTAGGACGCAAGGCTGCAGCAGGATGTTTTAAACTTAAATGAAGGTTGAGATTTTTTTCTTTAAAATATAAAGCGGTATAGAAATGAAAATAATAATAATGAACCTGAAAATGACCAGCAAGCAGCGAGATCTTTCATGCCACGCATGGGTTTCATCCTTCACAATCGAAACCTGGGCACATCTATGCACATTGCAGAGTTCTACTGCAATCTTTAAAACAGTGGGAAAGTCTTTGTTATGGGCTAGGCTTGTTTCTGTATGTCTGCTAATGGGTGATATGTGGTAGAGGTTGACACACCACTCCCTCTACTAGGGAAGCTCGAGTTGTACCATTTTCATTATCCTTTCAGCATCAGGTAGAACATTATTTTTCAAGTGGGATCAGAGCCTTTTCTGTGGGGGGTGGGGGTGCGAAGTTGTGTTGGTTGCATTTGTAGAGTTTCCAAATTTTATCAACCATTTTGGCAGTATACCTGAAAAGCAGCATATAAAAAGTTTAAAATGAAACCATCAGTAAGTACCGGTATACCTCCCGAGGCCTTTACTGTTTTGGAGTGAAGTAGTGAAAGCCTTTTTATGTTCTTCCTAGCAGTCTCTCTTGCAAACTTTTAAAACAAAGACACATTGTTATCTGCAAGCAGAGGGCCTAACAGCTGCCCATCTCCTTCTTGACCTGTAGTTTAGTGACTCAGCATTTTAAATAATTCAGCTTGGTGAGCATCAGGCAGAGGAAGGATGCCGGAGTACACTTGGGGACTTAGGATAATTTGTTCTAGAAAAGCAAGACTAAGAATAGAAATACTCCACTGGGAATAAGTGCAGCCAGAGCTATGGGCATTTCTGATTGTTTCATTTTTCAACCCAAACCCAAATGCCACAACTACTGGTGCCTGTGATCTGCATTGGCAATGTTGGTTTGTGCAATATAAAGCGGAGAGTACAACACATGCCTCCCCCCCCCCCATCTTGAGCATTGTGGGCAGTGGAAGCCAGTAAGGGTTTAAGGGCTGCAGTCAGTAATCTTAGCATCTGCCCCCTTGCAAGGGTTGCTACTGGTTTACTTTGAACAGTCAAAATTCCTGTACCAGTTCAAAAATACACAAAACCAAGCAATCAAAAAATATTTTTCCTCCATTAAAGCATCCCAGTGTTAGAAGAAGCTGCTTGTGTCAAGCTTCCTCATCTGTGCAATGAAGAAAGGTACAACACAGTCTAACTGTGCAATCCAAGCCCAAGATCTGCTGGGAAGAGCAAGCTTGGCATGAGCACATCGCAGGCTGCTCAAAGCTGGTCAAACTCTATTTTAAAGGCTTGTTTTCCCTGCGCTAGGCTCAGGCTGGCTTAACCAGCAGTAGCCCCACTCCTGAACGAAGTTTGGAATAGGGGTACCCTGCACCACCTTAAGTGCTGCTGGCTTCCTATATTGTTAGGACTTGTAGCCACTGTATGACTGACACAAGCCAAAATAAAACAAAATAAATAAATCCGAACCTTTCATCACATCCATATTTTGTGGCATGCTATCAATCATATATTGCCAGCTATTAGGTTCCATGGCATGCAAAGCAATCGAATACTGTCAGATATAATCCTGGGATGTGCAATCAGATATATTGAAATATTAAAGCACTAGGTAAAGGTAACCCTGACAGTTAGGTCCAGTCGCGGACGACTCTGGGGTTGCGGCGCTCATCTCGCTCTATAGGCCGAGGGAGCTGGCGTTTGTCCGCAGACAGCTTCCGGGTCATGTGGCCAGCATGACTAAGCAGCTTCTGGCGAACCAGAGAAGCGCACGGAAATGCCGTTTACCTTGCCGCCGGAGCGGTACCTATTTATCTACTTGCACTTTGATGTGCTTTCGAACTGCTAGGTGGGCAGGAGCTGGGACCGAGCAACGGGAGCTCACCCCGTCACGGGGATTCGAACTGCCGACCTTCTGATCGGCAAGCCCTAGGCTCTGTGGTTTAGACCACAGCGCTACCCACTACTACTGCATGCCAAATACTGGACAGAGCTCTGCTTAAGAATGCAAGGGTAAAGGCCCATCTAGTCCAGCATCCTGTTCTCACAAGGGCTAGGTGCCTATGGGAAGCAGGCCCTGGGTGCAACAGCACTCTCCCCACCTGTGATTCCTAACAACTTGCATTTAGAGGCTTACTGCCTCCCAACAGGACAGGTAAAACATCACCCTAGCCTCCTTGATTTTTTCTAATCCTCTTTTAAAGACAGCCAAGTTGGTGACCATATTTTAACTATGCACCATATAAATCAGTAATTTTGTCTGTCCTGAATCTCCCAGTATTCAGCTTCCTTAGTGGACGACCCCAAGTTCTAGTATTATGCAAGGGAAAGTAAACCTCAGTCCACCCATTTTCTCTGCATGATGTATAATTTTATGTGCCTCTATCCTGTTGCCTCTTACTCGCTTTTTCTCTAAAAATCAAGCTCCAAACGTTGCAACCATTCCACATAGGGGAGTCTCCCCATCCCCACAGCCTGTTTCTGAATCTTTTCCAAGTCTCCAATATCCTTTTTGAGGGGAGATTTCGTTGCAAGGATAGCCCTGCTGCAACCAGCTGCTGATTAGTTGCATAAGGTTTCAGTCGTAAAAGTTTTATGATGAAGCAGGCGATTGTGTGCAGATACACACCGAAATATCGGAAGGGCTGTGCGCTTTTGTGGGCTAATGCTGCTAACAATGCACATCCCAGCATTTAATACTCTTCATTCAAAAAAGTAACCCAACCAAAACCATAAATCCCTGGACTGAGAGGGCATCTGTGGCCTGCGGTCTCTTGTCTCCGGAAGCAGAGGCTTTGGGCTGCATGCATCTCTTTGCAGCGCTTGGTCACGCAACACAACATGTGAATGTGCAAGCCCCAAAGTTGTCCCTCTCACGGCCAGCCTGGAAAACTGCACGCTTCAGCATTTCACAACGCCGCCCCAGCAAGCACCCATTACACAACCATCACTTCCAATATATAGTAAGCCCAGTGGTTGCTGCTGTTGATTTGCCACCTGCTGGACAGTTTGAGAACATCAAAGCTCCTCCGCTTCTTTCCCCCACCGCTCTGCAACCATCACAAGGGATTCAAACTAGACATGGAAGATGGCGTTTTGTTTTTAAATGAAAAGCGCTTGCAAGAGGTTCCAGATATGAGTGGAAGGGAGAGGAAGAAAGGAAGCTGAGCCTTTTCTGCTCTCGTCAAAGTATTTCCCCCAGGAGTAGAAAAGCAGCTGTGAGTTGTAGATTTTGAGTGGGAAAATAGGCACAGGAGGAAGGCCTTAATAATAACCTCTCTCCTCCCCCTGTAAGCCTTTCCTCCTCTCAAGGCTTCTCCTATAGCAAATTTTCACAAGTTCCTAACATGGGTGTCCATTACAAACTTTACACCATCCTCAAACCAGCTTAAATATCACTGCTACCACTGGCAGAGGATCTTCCATAGGAAGTTGGAAACACAGTTTGCAGCAAACAATCGCCTTAGAACGACTTAATACTGTGGTCTCTAAAATGGAAAACGTCAAGGCAAAAGATAGAATTCTCAGCACTACAGACATAGAACTCACCATTTTGTTGGGGGGGGGAAAGAAATCTGTAGTATTCAACATTGCATGACCCTTTATTTATACTGTATGTTCAGCCTTTAATTAGTGGTTGTCTACTTGCACAAACATGAACATTTACGAAACTAACTTCAGAGTTGCCTTAACTCCCCTCTCAAATGTTCTACATGTGCTTTAAAAAAAGAAAGAAACCCACCTCAGAATAATTTTTTTTATAAAAAAAAAATACACAAAAGCTAATAAGAGGGATGTTTTTCACCCACCCTTTTCCAACATCACATCCTAGTCAAGAATTCAATCCTACTCGTTTTATTTTCATTTCTATAAAACAGCAATCTCAACAAAATTATAAGCTCTTTGCGCTCTAGAAACAAGGATGGGGAGCCTGTAGTGATGCTGCTGTTGTTAAGACTCCTGTCAGCCCCAGCCAATGCAGCAAATGGTCAGGGGTGATGGAATTTGTAGTCCAGCAACATCTGGGAGGCCACAGGTTCCCCACGCCTGACTTAGAATATTTACAGCACTGGCAGTCTATACTTTCTTTACAAAGGGAAAAAATATTTCACGTGTGCACGCACAAAATCACACAGCTCATGTACAAACCACTTTCATAAACTGCTTTTGAGGTTGGTTTTTGTTTTGTTTTTTTACAAACAAGCGGTACATAAATTTTATGGAATAAAAATAAAAGGAAAAGGAAAAAATGTGTTTAAAGCACTTCAAAAACCTATGTGGAAAATGTAGTTCGAGTAGATTCTCTTTGGAATCAGCTTCAAAATTATTCAAAAAGGTAAAGGGAGAGGAAGATCTCCTTTTGGCAGAACAAGACCACTGGTTTCCGTTTCCAGTACAGTACTGTAGGATCGCGTCCAAGTGCCTTCCTGAACACTACATAAAAAATAAAACTAGGCCTCAGATTTAAAAGGAGCACCAAAAAAGGATCTTAAAAGTTCTCCTGCAGTGCAAACTCCTTAAGATTCTCAGCTGATATGCAATGAAGTTGAACCTAAGGCACCAAGAGGTCCGTTTCTCAAGTTTTGTCCTGTCGACCAGTTTCTGTTATCAGCTGGGCATACACGAAAGCTCCACTTGCTCCACTTTATAGACTCCAGGTGAATAAAGCTCATACCAACAAGCCAAGACACAGTTGCTGTAGCTGTCCAAGGCATGGGACTTCTCTCATCCACCCAAGGCAGAGATATGGGAAGGGTTAAACCACCAAACTTTCCCTGCTGACAGCATGGTTCTGTAGGGCAAAAAGAAAGTCAAGGTTCAGTAATACAATTTAAGACATTTATATCTCACCAGATCTTTAGAACAGCCCAAGGCTGTTAACACCACAAGGTAGAACAAAAACACCACAAACAGAAGATACACACGCTTTTATTGACCAAGATCCAAACACAGACACCCTAAAACACCTTTGCACAGCTTCCTGAGCCTCAATAATAAAGACAGATACTGGTGGGTCTCCAATTCTACTATCTTGGGAGCCACTAACCAGAAAGCTAGTTTTAGTCTTGTCTTTAAGCAAAATTCCCATAGCAGATCCTAAAAAGCCCTAGCTGCTGGATAATCTTCCCCTATAAAGCTGACTGAACCACCCCAATCACTTCAGTTGCTCTTATCAGTACAACGCTGGGCCTTCGATTTGGGGTCAGCCCCAAGAACAAGGGTGGGGAGACGGTGGCCTCCCTAGACATTACTGGACTCAAATTCCCATCCTCCCTGAAGACCGGCTATGCTGGCTGGTGTGGGTGGAATCTGGGAGTCCTGCAACATGTGAAGATACCCACTCCTACCCTGGAACATCTCCTCTGTTGAACCCCTTCTTCCAACAGCAGTTCGGACAATCTCCTCAGGAGAAAGGAAAGAATCGCCCTTGAGGGCCTCATCCCTCTACTTCGCTAGCAACATAAAAGGATCCAGCAGTCAACTGAAGGCCATGCTTCACCTGAAACTCCAAGGCAATACTATCATGCACCATGATAGCAATACTACCCCCCCTACTCACCCTCCGGAGCTTGCGGTCATTCTTGCCACGGGAAGAAACAGACTCTGTCTCCGTGTACGGAGGTGGTAGTGGCGGCGGGGGGAACCCATTGCTATCATCATCTCCGTTTCTCCTGTTGCCGAGCCTCCCACTCGATGTGCTGGCATGATCCTGGTCCTCACGGCCGGCTGCCTTCTGCTTCCGCCGCAGCGCTTCCTGCAGGATCCGGTCATCGTAGTGCGATCGGTCCAGGTCCCTCAGGTCATCCCTGCTCCGGCTGCGCCGTCCGCCGTAGCGGTCATGGTCGTCGCGGGAGTCCGGGGAATAGTCGCGGCGGTGCCGCTCGTCGTCATCGGAGCCATGTCGGCCGCGGCCCCTGGGCCGGTCTGGATAAGGGTCCCGGTCCAAATCATCGAGAGCATCCACCGAGCGGGATCGGGGCCGCCGGCCATAGCCTTGCGACGGAGGGTCCTCGTAGTGGCCGCGCCGCAAGGGGGGCAGCAAGCGCCTGGTCTCGCTGCTCCGCATGCTCTCCTCTTCCACGTCGCTGATGGGAGACATGGCCTGGCCTCGCAGCCGCCCCAGCCCCTGCCGCAGTTCGTAGCGCCGATCGTCCTCATGCAGAGAGCTCAGTTCGCTCATCACAGAGGCTGGAAAGTAAGTTCGAGAGGGGGTCAACAGCTTCTAGGCCACAGTGCTGCAAATGAGTTATCAGCTAGTTAACATGCTCTCCTAAAAAAACAGCTGTCCCTGAGGGCTGTTCTTGGGGAGCCCCGTGGTGTGCTTCCACACATAAAGAAGGACCCAACCAAAGTACCTTTCTCAAGCCTCCCATTAGGCTGGCCCGGCCTGGTGGGGTCAAAGTTGGCCAGCTCCTTCTCCATATAGTAGAGCACCCGCATGGAGTCATCCTGCTGGTTGGCTTGGATGCGGTAGCCACTGCGCACAGCTGGGGAAGAGACATCAGGAGCAGGCTTTAGGACAGAGGCCCATTTCCCCATTTGCAGGGAGCCAAACGTCTTCCACGGGACAAAACGCAGCAAACGGGGCTACAACCAAGGGATCTGCCCACCACCGAGATATTTAAATCCAGCACTGAACTGGAAAGAGGTAGTAGCTGTCCCTTCTCCTGCACCCTGCCTCTCCGTCTTTTGGTCTGCAGCTGCCCCCCAACCTGCCTGCACAGCCTACAGATGATGAAGGGGCAGGGGGCAGGAAAGTGGGAGAATAAATGACAACCTCATCACCTGCTTCAGCAGATTTAAAAATAAAGGGGGAATCTCCAGGATGCAACAGGCACTCTAGGAACAAGGGCACATTTCTCTGCATGTTGGGAAAGGTCCTCCCAAAACAGCCTGGAAAATTCTCTCCTCTGCTGAGCATGATGTTTCTCCCCAAGAGGCAGTCGTTGTCTCCATGAATCCCTTTCCAGGGCTTTCTAAGTTCAAATGGCAGGATAACATTCATATATCTGTGGCACTATGACTCTAAACCATGTAGCAGCAAGTATTCAGCACAGCTATGTTTAGAACACATAGTCCGAGCAACGGGCTTGAACTAGGTGTGCTACAAAACTGAGTATCAGTACAAAGAGGAAAACAGCACCCTGCCTATGTTCTTTTGCCACCTCTGTTCCAAGCAGGAGTTTTTAAAATCTGCCCACTTTCGGCCAGTCTGTCCATTTTCTGGCTTGTTTTTGCTGATGCTGCATTTTTAGCTGTTTTTCTTGCCACATATTTGCATTTCAGGAGCTTGAAGATTCTGTATCTTGTCCACCCAATATGGTCAGCAATGGCCCACTGGGGGAATTGAACTCTTCCCAGTTAAGATACTTTGGCGGGGGGTGCTATTCCTCCAAGTGGCACCATTGCTGGCCCTGCTCAGCATAGAAGAGGTAGGAGGGAGCTGCCCAGGATCTTGCAGGTACCCTTCCTGGCACTAAACAGGACAATATCTCAGAAGCCTATGTAGTATCCTCTCATACTATCCTGAGACGTGTGCATCTGGAAGGTGAGAAGGAAATCCTAAGCAAACTCACTACATGAGCAATTTCCTGCTCTATCTTTATTAATTAGCAAGCAATTCTGCTTCTGTGCAGCAGAGGGAAGCATTAGCCCTCAATATCCCTCTCCCCACACCCCACAAGCTTTCAACCTCAGTTGCTTGCAAATACAAACAGCTGGATCACCAAAAAAGCATAATTGCCCTAGTGAGCTCATATACACCAAAATCAATATATAATCAATATAAGCAGCTCCCCCACAATGAAGCAGGTTAGTTCAGCCAATGGTGAAGCACTTGCCCACTCCATTTTTATATGCCCCTCAATGAAGGTCCAAGCAGACAGTTCTGCTTCTATCCCCAATACACACGTTTCTTACCAGCATTTGCAATACTATCTGTATCCCTCAGGAGGGGCACCTGGGAGCTGTTCCCACCAACTGCAATGAAATAAAGAGACAGCAAGGATTGTCAAATAACTTTGGTATTCAGCCATGAGAATGACTGCTCAAGCCTACACTCCTCAATCCTGCAAACTTGTACAAGCAATATCAGGTCATTCTTGCAGTTCTGGGGCTCATTGTTGTACCCTGTAAGCAAGACCCCTTTTACTTAGCGTTGCTTGTCAAGCACCTGATGCCAAGTGATTCGGTGCTTTGAAGTCTTAAAGCTGGGCCTTCAAAGCACTATGCACAGCCAATTCTGGAGGCTTCAGCACTACTTCCCATCAGTCACTGGGTGGCAAAGATGAAGCCTGCTTTCCTTTGCCAATGCACAACCATTCATTCATAATTTTATTTGTATGCCGCCTTTCCATAGGTTCAAACAATGTACAAGGCGGCTTATTAAAAAAAACCCATAATTACAGACATGGCAAGAGTAGGCATAAACAATAAATAAAACATCAAGAAGTACACAAATTGAACAATTTCCTCATAAATCATAGACAGTTCTAAAATAAATACAGCAACAACAACAACACCCCTCAACAAATCCCATTCAACTGTGTATTCAGCAGCCTCAGCTTTTGTAGCTGAAGACAGACAGGGCCCTGCCCTCCCAGGCCAGGGGGCGGGGGACGGCCTGCAAGGCAGGTATGAGGTCTTCCAGGACTCACAGCCCAGATGGTCTTGGGCCTCTTCATTAGCCTCACATTTTGTAGCTGGAGTAAATCACTTTAAGGCCCCTGATTGTGCACTGGCAGTCACTTCTCCACTTGCCTGATATTGCACGGCATCAAGTGTGGGTAGGTAGGGTGTGGTTTGGGGAAAACTTTGACCTGAACCCCCCCAAAAGGGGTAGATCACTGCCAGTTTTTAATTGTGTGAGTAGATCGTAGTCTCTTGGAAGTTGGCCGTCCCTGCTCTACATGATTGTTTCCAAAGCCAAATGTGCTTATCACTGTATTGAGCAAGACAGCAGCTGCCCAAATAGTTACAGGAGGTGAGGAACCAGCTCTATCACCCAGTAGACCAGGGTTTAAGCCCAAATGAGAGCTCACAAGTCAGGCCCTTGGCTAGCACAAAGCCTTTTAGAAATGTCAATTCAGTCCAGCAGGGAACTAGCACTGGGACAGCAAGGATTTGGCTAGGAGAAGCCACTTACCGGAACTGGCTCTGTCGTAATCCACTCCATAACCATTGTAGATGGGAGGCATTGCACCCATGGGGATCACAGTGGCTGGGCCCCCCTGCTTCAGATGGTTACTGGATGCATAGATGGTGGGTGCATAAACACTGGGAGCCCCTGAAGTTGCAGCTTTTCCTGCAAGGTAGACTGAAGACATGCTTGTGTTAGGGATTACAATATATTAATGCTGGAAAAGAGGAATTCTAAGCCAAATGTTCAGTGCATTCCTCCAGCAACATTCAAGGGAATCACAAATTCAGGGTCAGCGATAACATTTGCCCTGCTCCACTTTTCATCAGTGCAAATGTAGGCAGGATGGCTTCCATATTGCCCATGTTTCCCTTGCAGAAATATCCTGATATAATGCAGCTTTAGGTAGCTTGGGAAAAGTTAGGGACTGCTCATACACAGAGCCAAGGGCGTTTTACTAATAAGCCTGTGGGCAGTCACACAAAGATGGGAGAACTTGTCCTAGGGTCAGGCAGAAGGTTCATGGCAGATCTGAGAACAGAAGCTACTCTGCCTGCTCTCGCAGTTCAGGGGAAGAGTAGAACAAGACTTACGTGCTTCAGGGCAGCAGCACTTCTCAGAGCAGCAGGGGCACCGGACGTAGCAGCAGCAGGTGTGAGGGCAGCACTGACACCAGCAGATCCCAAAAAGCATTAAGACCAGAAAGAACCCTAACACCACCAGGACGACAAAGAGCCAGTCTGGGAAGAAAGGGGGGTGGGGAGGGAAAAGTCCTTTTGAGACACAGCCTATGAATCAAGTTCCATCTAGAGAGAAGGGCTAGGCCATCTTGGCAGCTTCTACAAGGAGTCAACAAGCTTCTATTAGGGAAGAGAATGCCAGTTGTGATACCAGGCACTCCTTGCCCTAATATACAGTGTGTCTCAGTGTGACAACCTTAGCAAACTGACAATTTCAGCCCCCTCCACACACCAGCTCCTGCATTACCCAGGCCTGGAAGTCCCTCCTCTCAGACCCTAACTGATCCTGCCGCATGCTGAGTGCCAACAGATCCTCTTGAATCCTGGATCCCAAGGGGCTGCTAAAAATCTAGCCATTCATTCTACATCTATCCCATTCATTGCGCCGTTCTGTCTCCTACAGGATCAGGCCCTCATCCCTCTCTAGCCTCTCACTGTTCCTAAGCAAAAGAACTGCTGCACCAAGATTGCTTTGCAGAGGCAAAATCCCTCCCATGTGTCAGTGATGCAGAAGTCCAGTGCCAATGCTGAACCTACACCTAACAAGTCGCCCAGGGAAGCAAAAGCCTTCAGTGTGCCACATTGTTTTGCTCCTCTCGTTCCTTCTCTTTCTATTGGGCGCTTTATCCACTGCTTTTATACATGGTTCTTTAAACTCAAGGGCCCTATGGCTGCAAAATGAAATATGATCCTAGAATGGCAGACCAATTTCCACATATTACCAACACAGGTTCTGGGATTAAGACAGCATAACTTGCAGTATGGAGCGTGTTCTTTTGAACTCATAAACACCACAAGACAGACAAGGCCTCATAGCACAGATCTCTCCACCTAAGTCTGTCCAATGCAGCAAGCTCTCAAGTGCTGGTGTCCATCATGCAGTCCTCATCATCTAAGGATAGTTTTCTGGGATGAGGTGGTTGTGTTCAGCTGGCTACAGAACATGGTTTTAAGTATAGCTCTCCCACCAACTTCTAATGGACTATTAGGGGACTGCGTTTCTGCTTTGCAAGCAGCTGCGTTCTGTGTAGGATACCAGTGTGGTTCACCCTTCCCTCTCACTAGCTGCTGGGGCTGAAAGGACTTGCGCAGCAGCAGCCCCTAAGCAAGTCCTCCTGACAAACCAAAGCTGGGGACCCTTTGCTTATGCCCTCCAGCCAAACAGAACAATGCATAACCCAGCCTTCACCAACCTGACTCCCTCCCAATGTTTTGCACTACAATTCCCAGCACCCCAGCCAGTATGGCCAGTGATCAGGGACGATGGGGAACTCCAATACAAAGTGGGTTGCTAGGTTGGTGTGAAGACACAACAGCAACCCCTGTGCATACCATCATCATAACAACAATATCATGTGCAAATGAACACCAAGGTTTGCTATGAAGTTACACTCGGCAGGTTAGGCTGCAGCCAGTTCCAACTTGCCCAGATGTGTTTTCTGCACAATCCAGATGCTGGTAACATCAATAAATAAAATAATAAATAAATAAATAAATAAATAAATAAATAAATAATAATAATAATAATAATAATAATAATAATAATAATAATAAATTATTTATACCCCACCCATCTGGCTGGGTTTCCCCAGCCACTCTGGGCGGCTTCCAACAAAAGATTAAAAATACATTAAAACATCAGTCATTAAAAACTTCCCTAAATTGTCTTCATAATTGACCTTTTGGTTTTTTTAGGTACACCCCCCCCCAATGTATGTGTGAACCACTCCTAATTCATTTGCAGGCTCAAGGGACCCTGAATCACACACTCCACTTAAGCCTGCATTTCTACAGCAGGGACATGAAAAGACAGGTTCTCTTATACATCATAGTTAGAGGTAGGTGGTGGGTGGGTGGGGGAGGTTGGAAGAAACGTAAAGAAGCCTACAGAGTTTTGCAGTGGTAGCAAGTTAACAAAAGAAGTACCCTAAGAGTCAGACATTTTGGACTCCTTTCCAAACCCAGGCACGCCTGCTGCTACCCCGACAGATTCAAGGATAGGACATATTAAAGAACAAAGGAGTATTATCCACACACCCCTCACAACCCCAGGAAAGACAGCATGGAAAAAGAAGCAAAGCCAGTACCTTCCATATGCCCTATCTGAAAGCCTGGCAAAAGCTCTGAGACACCGGAGGATTTGCCTACAGAACAAACAAAAACACAGGGAAAAGAAAGTTACTAAGTACAGCTGGCTGCCCCTAGAGGCAGGCACTTCTGGGCCAGCTAAAGCAGTGGTTTGGAACCTAGGGCCAAATGCAGCCCCCTCCAGGCCTCTGTCCTTGGGACTCACCCCAGACCCACGCCGTCCCTGCCCTGCGCTTTCCTCAACAGCTTTGGCTTGGCTAGAATGTCTCCTCGGACTATCATAATGCCCTGTGCTTGCATGAATGATGGGAGAGGTGTATGTGTGTAGAAAACAGGAGACTTCTGCACAGCTGGAATGAAGCCCACTGTACAAAGGCAAAACCCTCCGGCATGCCGTGCTGGCATGTGGCTCCTGGTAGGCTGTTTGTGAGGGAATGCGGCCCTCAGACTGAAAAGGAACCCTAGAGGGGCAAACGGTAATATCAGAAATTCCATCTGCAGTGATTTATCTGTGATGCACAGAAGTCCTTATTTAAATGCTGCAGTCAAGAAGTGATGAGCCTGCAATTGTTACCTTGTCCTAAGATAAGCCCACTGCTTTTGTCTTAAGGAAATGGAGAAGGCACAGAGGTAAGGACTAACATTTTGTGGGGGGGGGGGGGATGGAGCAACTGCAAGCCAGACACGCACTCTCACCTACAGAGTGGAATGTTTGGAAAAATATTTCCTTTCCCAGGCCCTGCTGTAAGCAGCCAACATTTTTTCAGAACATGCAACCCTGGCACAGCCAGGCACATCACCCTGCTGCAGTTCCTGAGCATGGGGGCGGAATATGGTTTCTGACATAAACAAAATAGAGGAAAAAGAAGAGTACAGGAACTGGCAGGAAGCAGACATGTTCCACAGAGAGGGTACTATCTGGAAGAAAGCAGGTCTCCCAGTTTTAGCCAACTAGGAGTAGAAAACCTCAAGACAGTACTAAACACAGTATGAAATAGCTGCCTGCACAGAGGTGTCCCAATATAGTCCCTGCCTGCTCTGCTCCCTCTGGCGGGAGAACTCCTAGAGTCCTCCAGAGGAATGGATTGATGTAAACAACATAATTGCGTGGGACGAGAACCAGGTCACAGATCTGAACATTAGTTAACTTGGCAGACAGGCAATGCCATGAAGTTGTTCAGGAGCCTGCAGGATAGGACCAAGGATCTGCCTAGTTGAAATCCTGATTCTAATAGTGGCCACACAGATGACTTTGAGAAGCTCATCAGGGCATAAAGCCAGTAGCCCTCCCATGTTGTTTTTTGCCCTCGACGTACAGTACACAGAGATATACTTGCTCTGGACATGGAGGTTCCATTTAGCCAAGAGCCGTGAGTGCAAAAGATAAGTAAAACGCAAAAAACGCAGTCACACAAACAAAGAACAGCAGCAGTTTGAAACCCAACCCAAACTGGGTCCCAAGGGCACGTCGCCCCCTTGGTATACAAAAGATGTTAATAAACAAAACAGATAAGATATGATGTTCCACACCCTTAATCCCTGCCACTGTAGGAAAGTCCATTCATGTTCATTTCCTCTCTGCTTCTCATAGTGGAAGATCTGCTCACAGCACACAACCACAAGCAGCGTGTTGGTGCACAAAATTCAACACTAAGGATCTTTGTTTGGTTCTGTTCTTTTAAGAACAAAACAAGCTTCTAGTCCTAATGTATGCAACAAGGAGCCTGAAAAGTACACAGGCAAAGCCTTATGAAATTAATCCTACTACAACAGACCTGGAAGGAAGAGGGTGAGTGGGATTAGGTCAAGCAACATATTAAGTTGCCTTTCACCCAGTTAGACGACTGACTCACTTCTGACTGCCAACAATTCCCCAAGTCCTCAGGCAAAACAAAAGGGTTGTTCCCAGCCCTGCTACCCAAGACAGTCTTAACTGCAACTACTACCGCA
This sequence comes from Darevskia mixta, assembly GCA_034641385.1. NCBI lineage: Eukaryota > Metazoa > Chordata > Lepidosauria > Squamata > Lacertidae > Darevskia > Darevskia mixta. The sequence goes on along the minus strand of JAWWNH010000033.1, from coordinate 16,945,789 downwards.
TATGCACAAGGTCCCAAAATCAATCCTAGGCAACTCAAGCAATAATATTTCCAGCAGGTAGCATTAAGACTTGCGTGCCCTTCGTAGCTCTTTGCCTCTGTTAATCGTTGAGAAAGGCAGAAACATGTAGAATAAGCAAAATTCCAAGCATTTTGCTTAAGTAACAATATACAAGAACATTATTATTTTTTTAAGTTCCACAGAGGACACAAAAGTCCTCACGACAGGGGCCAATGTTACAGGGCAGGGTGACTTGGTGCTGCCCACAAATAGGGACACTTCAGAATGCCAGTCTCTCCACCCGCACTTAGAACTGGTTCCTCCAGTACAGTATCACAGACGTGCACACGCACACACAGAGGTTTTGCAAAGAAAGAGCCCTGTGTGCATAGCAAACAAAGATCAACCTGCACCCTGGCTCCAGTCCAGAGACCCTGCTTTGTTCCCAAAACACACACACACACACATTGAGAGTATTTACAACTGACTACAAGAGGAACCTGAGTAGCAAATTTTTGTGTGTCTACGCATGAGTGTCCCAGATAGGGTGTGGCATAGGTTGGGAGTGCAGGGGATCCAGTGCTATAACAAAGCTGGGCATAAAGCAGTGGGGCTGATATGGCAGGCAATCAAACAGAAGGAATTATATGCCTGCCTGGATGCAGCTGGTGCTAGGACAGGAAGCACAGTGCTGGGGTCCCAGAAGCTGTTTCTCAGGCTGCTGGTGCCACGCATACAACAGGCTAAGGCAGTAGAGTCTGGGCAACAGAATGGACTGCACCGGTTCAGACCCTGAGTTATTGAGGTGGGGAAATAAACATTTTGGTTGATTCCTTATATTTAAAAAGTCTGAGTGAAAACTAGCACAGCACCTCTCTTCTCACCTGTGTTGTTTTTCTCCTTGGTGTATTTTTGTAACCCAACAAATCTGGGCAAGCAGTAAATAAAAGCTACCACCTGCAATATGAACTACACCACCCCATTCTTCTGTGGATGAATAAAAAACCCTTATCTTCCTCTGAGTGGGTGGGACTTGGAAAGCAAAGGCACACGGCACCAGTTTTGCAGGACAAACTAAGCTTGACAACCATCCAGGTCTTCCTTTCCTCCTGGAGATTTACCCAGTAGGCCAGCTAGACTTGTGCGAGAGCATCCTCTCCTACGAAGCCTCCCACAGCATGCAATTAAGCTGCCTTGATCTGTCCTAAGAGATTCCTTTGTGCTCAACAGCAGCCTTGTCACTTACCCAAAACAATGAGCTCAGCGTAGGCTTCGTTGTTGCCTTGCAAGTCTTGATTGGAAGTCACTGTGCAGTAGTACACCCCACTGTCTCCCCAAGCTGTCTGGTCAATGCTGAGGTCAGCATCTAGAGGAGAAGGATGAAAAAGAAGGCAGAGAGAAGAAAAGGTATCAAACCAGATGCTAAAAGTCAGCTCCTTGGATAGATGAACGTTAAGAAGTGTCACAGCATCTTCCCTCAAGGTTGCACCTCTGTAGGGAAACGTCATATATTCCTACATACAAAACCATAATAAAGAAAAATAATATTCTTCCTCCGGATATTATAAACTGTACCATCGGTTAGGTTTCTGTATTGGAAAACGCAGGAAGCTGCAAACCATCGCTCATGAAAAGAAACCATACAGGCTGTCAACCTATAGGTACCTACCTTTCCATCCATTCATTTAAGGAAATTTACCTATATGTAAGAACTGGAAGGGACCCAGGTGGCGCTGTGGGTTAAACCACAGAGCCTAGGGCTTGCTGATCAGAAGGTCGGCGGTTTGAATCCCTGCGACGAGGTGAGCTCCCGCTGCTCGGTCCCAGCTCCTGCCCACCTAGCAGTTCGAAAGCACGTCCAAGTGCAAGTAGATAAATAGGAACCGCTCTGGCGGGAAGGTAAACGGCGTTTCTGGGTGCTGCTCTGGTTTGCCAGAAGCGGCTTTGTCATGCTGGCCACATGACCTGGAAGCTGTACACCGGCTTTTGGCCAATAAAGCGAGATGAGCGCCGCAACCCCAGAGTCGGACACGACTGGACCTAATGGTCAGGAGTCCCTTTACCTTAAGAACTGGAAATTGCAGCAAGGTGGGGTGTTTTGTGCACAAGTGTTGAACAGCACCTGTCTCTGAAAGGGAGCTCTGGGCCCTAGAGAGAAGCTGTGCCCCAATTTCAGCCTGAATTGTTTTCAAAAGCTTATCATAGCTTTTCTGTTGCAAGGAGATCAGAAATAGGCAACCATACTGGGCCTCTCTCAATTGGTGGAAGACTCATTGTTCAGAAGAACACAAAAAGGAAAAAAGGAAATTTCCTGCAGAGGCGAGCCACCCCACCCTGCCAGGGGAAAAAGTCCTAGGATTAAGCCAGAAACAGACAGAGGGGCTTCTCCAGGAAACACATTCCAAATTCACAATTAAATTGTCCTTGAGTGCTCAGCCAAGCAACTTCTTGCAAGAAGGCTTGATATGGGGGGGGGGGGAGTCCCTGCGACATCTTCTTTTCCAGACAAGAGAACAACATAAGGCGGCTCTCCTCCTTGCACTCAGTGAAGTAGCAGTCCAAGTTCGCAAAGGGTCGAACACCCATTACTATTTCTGCAGCAGTGTCCCTGTCTCCAGCATCCAAGAACAGCCCAATTATCACAAAAAGGAAGCTTCTTAGCCACTGTATGCTCCAAAGCCAAGCATTTATGAAAACTGAAAACACAAGACTATTCAGTTTTTTAAAAAAAATAATGGTGGGCAAGTTCTTCTACATATAATTGAACTTCATGTAGAGCACAAGCCACTATATTGGAGCACACCAAATCATTTGCCCATGTGTGTGCATAGAAAATAGATCTAACAGGAAGGGAGCACATGGAGATTTGCATTGATTGTTGCAATGTACCTCTAATAATAATAATAATAATAATAATAATAATAATAATAATAATTATTATTATTATTATTATTATTATTATAAACTTGTATAATCTTAGAAGGGGTGTGGCTTGTGACCATGATGAAGGGACCCTGCACTTCTGAATATGTTACACTACTGCCCAATCTCTGTGCCTGGCTGAGGATGGAGGTCTGCAAAGATGAAGAGTTGTGCAGGTAAGCACTTCTATTTAGTAGGAGGGTACAAGAAGCGAGTATCCAATGCAGCGGTAGTTCACACTGGGACCACTCACCAGCAGTAGGAGGGAGGGAAGGTTGTTTTGAGACTTTTGCTGGATTCTCTGCCTAAAGTCTCAAGGAAAAAATATTCCCTGTACAAAATTCCATCCATCAACAGTGGTACTTCCCTTCTTAAAAGGGAAGTGACAATTTTAACACATTGCATTGGATGCTCTCGCTGTGGTTAGGTAAGGGCTATTAGCAAATGCTCTTTTTTTCCTTCTTTGAATCATACCAGGAGGCAGAAAGGGTTGAACATGAAGTAGAATTAAATCGCAAGCAGGCAAGCAAGGACCAGCCCACAGGATGTATTGAATCTCCCAAGTATTTATTTCCCCCTCATCTGCACAACTCTGCATTGCTGCTGTGTGGCAATTCATGGGCCAGTTATTCTCCCTTCTCCGGATAGTAGACAGCTTTGGCCCATCAAGGCTCTCCAAGGGAAAGGCAGTGTGGAGAATGAATGACTCAATCCTGGAAAATATAGGAGGCGTGAAATAGGGCGAGAGACAAGGAAGTGCAGGGAAAAGGGTTGTCTGGGGATTTCTCTCAGCTGGTTTGGACTGTGGTGCTCATCATTTGCTCCAAGGCTTCTGGCTGGGCCAGGTTAACAACAATTAGTTCGGTAGATCAAGCCATCAACAACTAAGATCACAGGGAAACTACTTCCTCACTTGCTTATACAGCCCAAAATAACATGCAATCATTCCCCACGTGCTATGACAATTTATGCCTTCCTCAACTTCTTCCACTTTAACAAGTCCACAGAAGCAGCATTGGGTGAGGGAGAAGGAAATTGGTCACACACACATTCTAGCGCAGTTGCTGAAGCAACAAGTACTGCTCACTATCTCTGATTGTAAAAACCAGGGATAGCCAACATGGTGCCCTCTAGATGTTCTCTCCCATCAGCCACAGTGAGAATGCCCGACAGTCATGGATGATGGAAGCTGTAGTCCAAGAACATCCCGAGGACACCATGTCAACTAACCCTGGTACAAACAGCATCTCTGCTGTTTTGCAGGAATGAGAAACTGGGGGTTTTGAGGCAGGGAATCCGCAGCCTTGCTATAGGGGTTCACAGCCGCATAAATGAAATAGGGTTTGTTCTGCACCAGCAGTCAGGAATGTTTCCCCATAGATTAGATACACCGACAGTGGCAATACAAGAGTTGATGGGGTTGGCCTCACTTTTACAGAACTGCACACAAAATGTAACAGCAGAGAGGGTAGGAAAAGAGGAGCAAGAAATGAGGCTTCAACTGCTTCCTTCTAAAAAACAAAGTCCCAGGGATATGCTCTAAAATTGTAAGATTAAAAAGCAGTAGGTGGTTAAAAAGTCTGAGTTCTATTGCCCATCCAACATACGTTCTTCTGGAAGGCAGCAAATTCAGACTAAAAATGCCACAGAATACAAGGAACATGCAGTTTGCTATTTGCATAGTTGCTTAAAATTACCTGCTTTTTTAAAAGTCACAATCCAATAAGACATGTAAACTAGGTGGGGCCTTCTAGCTCAAATTATGTCTAATGGTACCTTCTGCATTAGATAAAGATCGCGCCACCCCCCCAACCTTTTGGACTTGTAGTGCATCTTTTATTTCTCCTTATAGTCAATGGTACAGAGACCAGAGGTGTATCTCCCTCACAAGTCAACTCTTTTACAGGTTGTCAAGCTCTATACAAAATGCCGGCAACACTGACCAGCCATGGATTTGGGTGTATTCTACATATGCAAGGCAATGAGGTGGCAGAATATATCAACGCTCCAGACTGTAGATTGAGGAATGCTACTTTGAATGTCCTCTTATGTAAATAGTTCCCTACAAGAAGAAAACTAGCACATGAGGGAGAAAGGTTAGAGCCCACTCTTCCACTGGCATACCAGATTTCTAACCGTGGGAAGCATTTTTATGCATGGGATATTCAAATTATCATTTTCATACCTGTAGTCCGGAATAAAGCGATCTGATCTTCCACCTCGTTCCAATGCACATGCAGACCACTTAGGAGACACTAGGTAAAACGGTATAGTCCAGTCAAAGGCGACTATGGGGTTGCGGCGCTCATCTCGCTTTCAGGCCGAGGGAGCCGGCATTTGTCCACAGACAGCTTTCTGGGTCATGTTGTCAGCATGACTAAACAGCTTCTGACGCAACGGGACACAGTGACGGAAACCAGAGCGCATGGAAATGCCGTTTACCTTCCCGGCACAGCGGTACCTATTTATCTACTTGCACTGGTATGCTTTCGAACTGCTAGGTTGGCAGTAGCTGGGGCAGAGCAATGGGAGCTCACTCTGTTGTGGGAATTCGAACCGCCGACATTCTGGTTGGCAAGCCCAAGAGGCTCAGTGGTTTAGACCACAGCGCCACCCGCATAAGCCTAGGAGATATTAAGGACATGCTCAAGCACAGCAACATAGAATCATAGAGTTGGACAGGACCATTTCAAACCTATATAGATGGGTTTTGCAAATACACGGGTGTATTCTTCCCCCCTCCTGTTCCTTACTGAGCAAATGTTGCATCACTCTTAAGATTAAAATTCTGTACAAAAGTCAGGACCACACCAAGGTTTTGAGCCAACACTTCACCATCCCTGTTTCGAGTGCACCAACACTTGCAAATCAGCAGAGTATCAGCATATTCTACAAACCAATTGTTTCCAGAACCTGAACATCAGCCTAAGCTGCACCAAGTTTTTAAGTGGACCTTCTGTGCTTCCTGAAATAACTACAATTAGGTGCTTAGAAAGTGCTGCAAGGATGGAAAGCGCATTGCAATTATTATTTTTAACTGCTGGTTAGGCTTCACAGCTAAATCCACTCTGCCCATTACTAAGATGAGAACTATGCAGAGCTTAAGCAGCAGGGGGAAAGCAGCACAGGTGTCCAAAAGGGTTGTTTTGGTTTTCTGCAATGTGAGTCAGACCTTATTGTAGCAGGAGAGAAAAAACTCCTGTTATCACACTGCAATCTTTTCCATGGCTTTGCAGGGAGGCAAGAAAGAGAACATGCCTGTGGTGACTCCAAATCTGGCGATCGACACTTGTTTTGAAACATGTTATCACATGCTGTAGGTTTTTGCCATGGACTTTTGACCTGCCGGAACAGTAAATGCTGTTTATTCTTGTTTTGCCTCTCCTCTCAAGTCTTTGCTGATGTCAGAGTTCGTAAGAGAGGAAAAAAAGAAAGCAGCAGTACTTGCCGGAATTTAGCAGGGGTCAATTTTGTGCTACACAAGAGCAGGAACAAGATAGTGAAAAGATTGCAAAATGGTTGCTGTTCTTGGTCCCAATTTGTAATTATTTTTATTTTATTTTATTTTATTTTAAACGAACTAGGGCTGAAATATTTACAGCTTAATCCTATGCATGCTTACTGGGAAAAGAGTCCCAATAATAAGACAAACTTTGGCTTAGCGGGAAAGAGCAAAGGTTCAGGTTACCCAGAGCAGAAACTTTGCTTCTTCCCTGCTCCAGAGCCAGTGTGGTGTAGTGGTTAAGAGCGGTGGACTCATAATCTGGTGAACCGGGTTCGCTTCCCCGCTCCTCCACATGCAGCTGCTGGGTGACCTTGGGCTAGTCACACTTCTCTGAAGTCTCTCAGCCTCACTCACCTCACAGAGTGTTTGTTGTGGGGGAGGAAGGGAAAAGAAGATTCTTAGCTGCTTTGAGACTCCTTAGGGTAGCGATAAAGTGGGATATCAAATCAAAACTCTTCTTCTTCTTCTCTCCCCAAGAGCTACCGTGTTTCTCCTAAAATAAGACACCGTCTTATATTCTTTTTCCCTCCAAAAAAACACAGTATGGCTTATTTTCGGGGGATGTCTTATTTTTATTAAGTATGGTACAGCAATCCACATTTATTATGGGTCCAGAACAGGGCTTCAAGCGCCGCGCGCTGATAACGCCAAGGTTGCAGGTTCGATCCCCTTAAGGGACAATTGCATATTCCCTGCATTGCAGGGGGTTGGACTAGATGACCCTCAGGGTTCCCTTCCAACTCTGCCATTCTATGATCTCGGCCCATTTGCAGGCCGAAAGGGAAGATTTAAACACGCGATCCTCAAGCACCTCCACTCACTAGCTGCTTGAGGTCCTCCTCGGAGAGCCCCGCGTAGCGGTACCGCTGCTGCTCGAACTCGGAGCGGGTCATCTTGGCCACCACCACCACCCGGGATGGGCAGAACCCGCTGCCTCCCGACCGCGAAGGGAGCTCGGAGGAAGCATCCGAGCTGAGGCAGTACTGCGAGGCGGAAGGGGCAGGCGGAGCCGGTGGCGGCGGCGGTGAAGACCCTCGCCCCGCCAGCGCTAACAGCTGAGAGGGGAGCCCGGATGCGGCGGTGGCTGAAGCCACCGACGCGGCCAGGCGGGCTGCGCTGGGCGCTAAGGCGAGGTGGCTCTGCGGCGGCGGCGGAGCAGGCGGCTGGTGCCTCCAGGAAGGCTTGAGCAAGGCGCGGAGGGCGGCGGAGGGACTGCCGCCGCTCAGGTAGCTCAGGAGGCAGGTCATAGCCCGGGCTTCACTGCCGCGGCTCGGCACCCGGAACTGGCTGCTGCTGCTGAAGCGCCGACAAAGCGGCCAGCAGCGCCGCGTGGAGCGCCCCGAGCTGCGGCAGGAGGAGGAGGATTCAAAGTGCTACAGAGCACTGCTGGGTCCCGCTGGCTCAGGGCGCTTGGCGGTCTCGCTTCGTGCGGCACTGCTGGGCGCCGACCTGGCAAGCCTCCTCCTCTTCCTGCCGCGGCTTGGCGCCCGGAACTGGCTGCTACTGCTGCTGAAGCGCTTTGTCGGTGCTTCAGCAGCAGGGTCCCGCTGGCTCAGGGCACTCGGCGGTCTCGCTCCGTGCAGTGCGGCGCTGTAGCAGCAGCAGCAGCAGCCGCTTCTGGGCGCTGACCCGGCAGGCTTCTTCCTCCTGCCGCGGCCAGCGTGCTGGGTCCCGCTGGCTGGAGCGCTCGGCGGTGGCTCCGTGCGGCGCAGCGCTGCTGCAGCAGTAGCCGGTTCTGGGCACCGACCCGGCAGGCCGCCTCCTCCTCCTGCCGCGGCCGGTGTGCTGGGTCCCGTTGGCTCGGGGTACGTCTTATTTTCAGGGTATGCCTTATATTTTGTGACCCCTTGAAAATCCTGCTATGCCTTATATTTTAGGTATGTCTTATATTATGAGAAACACGGTAGTTCATGGTTTGCCTTAGAATTACATGCAATCACGGGCTCATGGTCTGTCATCCTCAGGCAAACCATAAGCAGTATACAAAGTGCAAGCCTTGGTTACAGCTCTTGATTTGCTAGGAATGAGACAAACCATGAGGCTGGCTTAGTTCTGGCCAGCGTGGGAACAGCGGGAATGGCACCGGAGCAAAGCAGCTGCCATTTTCATTCCAGTTACCCACAAACATGGACTCTCTTGCAGAGTCATAGTCTGGCTTGGTGTTATGCGTGAACCAAGCCTCACCACAGCCAATAGGGTTCATTCTCGACTAAGTGTGCTTAGGACTGCAACCTTAAACCAGACTAAAAAGGTGTCTGGTTAATCTGTTAGAAGCAATTTTGAGATAATTAATTTTTTAAAAAACAAACAAACAGAAGGCATTCCCTTCTGTGCAAGAGAGAAGGGGGAAATGCCTCTAAGATTATACTTGCTGGAAAAGACAGGTACAACATCAAGTATGATTCTTTTCCCCTTAGAAAAGAATCTTCCATTCTCTCTTCCATTCTATCTCCTTAGTGCAGGAATGTGGGAACCTGGGCCCTCCAGATGCTATAGGATTCCAACTCCTGGCAGCCTAAGTGAAACTGGGCAATGCTCAGGGAGGATGCAAGTTGGCAGTCTAGCAGGTTCCTTGCCCCTGGGCATAGTGTTTTGCTGCTTTCAGAAGTCATGGTATCAACCAGTGAACTGTGCTGTTCTCCAGTTGTGCAATACCTGGCAATATCCTCAAAAAGCAGTTGTTGGGGTTTAGAAGTAGAAGAACTGGATTCAAAGCCCTTTCAGGGTTGATAAGGTGTGTTTTACGATTGATAAGATGTATTTTGTAGTGGGCCCCAAGCAGTTCATTTGCTGGTTGCAAGAATACTGTAAGGTGTTTAAAAAAAACCGCGCACACATTCAATCGATACAGAAGCAACAACTCAAAACCTACATAGAGTGAATGCAGGCAGAACATAAAGAGTACATTGCTTAAGTACTCCAGGGTCTGTAAAACCGAGGGTGGTGGTTTTGACCTTTTAAAAGCCTTAGAACAGGCATGTCCAACAGGTAATCGTGATCTACCAGTAGCTCAACATTTTACCTCCTCCTGAAAAAAAGCTCAACAACTTTGACCTGAACCAAAAAAAAGGGGGTAGATCACTGCCAGTTTTTAACTCTGTGAGTAGATCGCAGTCTCTTGGGAGGAGGGGAAGATGAGCGGCGCGAAAGGGCTGGCTCCGGATAGGGGCTGCTTAAAATGGCGCTCAGCCAAGCTCCCTTCCTCCTCTAGGCAGGGCGGGGAGAAGCCAGGAGGGAGGGAGGGAGGGAGGAGGCGCTGCCGTGGTGTGTGGGGGGGATGGAATGGTGCAGGGGGGGAAATGGCACAGTCCGAACGAACAGAATCCCCACGCCGATCCACAGACAGTCTGCGGGCCGGATCCTGAAGGCAGTTGGGCCTGATCCGGCCTTAGTTTGCCAACCCCTGAATTACTATCAGATTTCTGACCCTCCCCAATCCTGCCATATCAAGTACCTGCTGCCTGCCGTTTGTGGTTCAAATCTACCAGCCCAGGCAGAACATTTTTCATTGAAGCCTGTGATTTGTCAAACTGTTAAATGACTCAAGCACATATCACTCAGTCTCTCTCTCCACCACAGAAGACTCCTAATCCTATATAATAATCTTGCTGTGTCCGTACGTACCACTTTCCGTGTGTCACAGGAATTCGCCAGTGCGCGTGCGTTCCTGTGACACACGGATTGGACGACGGGAGAGGGGGCGTGTCCGAGAGGCAGATGTGGCGCATGCGCACCGTCATTTCGGTCACTGCCAGGGTGCCATCGTGCCGAGCCTCCCGCTGCAAGCTTTCCCGCTGCAAGCTTTCCTGCTCCCTCCGCCGCCTTCAGCCTCCCGAGCAGCGCTCCCCCCGCCGCCTTCAGCCTCCCGCTGCAGCCGCCTAACACCGTCGGCTACACGCGGGGGCTCCGCAAGTGCCAGGACTGCCTGCGCGGTGAGGCGGGGGGGAGAGACGGGGCCCGGCCCTTCCCAGCAGGCTTACTCGGGAGTAAGTGCCGCCGCCCGTGAGCGGAGTTTCCCGCTGCCGCCGGCTTCCTCGCTGCTCTGGCGGAGCCTCCCACTGCGAGCGCCGCCTCTCCTCTCCTTCCCCGGGAGAGGCATGTGGTCTCTCCGGGAGCCAGAGGAACAAAAAACAGTGGGGGGGGAGTAGGAGACTGAGGCCGGTGGCCGCTCCTTCTCCCTCACACTCTCCCATCCCAGCGCACGCAGCCTTCGCCTCCAGGGTAGCAGCGGCGGCAGCAGCGGGAACAGCGGGCTCTCTGGGGTCCGGGCCCGGGGCGGTTGCCGGCTCAGCCGTGCCCGCTCCGGGTCCGTGCGGGGCGGTGCCGGGGGTCTCTCGGCGCGCCGCTACCCGTGATGCGGAGGTCGGGGCTGGGCCGAGGGTCCCGACCGCTGGCCCGCCTTCTCTCCCCTCCCAGCGCACGCAGCCTTCGGCGGGAGGGCAAGAGCCCTCACACTCTCCCTTCGCCGAAGGACCGCATGCGTAATAGCGCTCTCCTCGCTCCCAGTCCCGCTCCTCCCTCTTTACCAAGTTTTACCTCCCTGAGGGGAAGGAAGGAGGGACGGGCCGAGGAGGATGGAGGAGGTGCCTGGCGGGGGTTGCCGCTGCCGCCGTCGTTGCCGCTCTTGGCCGCGCTCACTGCACTGGAGAAGTTGCCGGCGGGCGCCAGGCCTCTGAGGCCGGGGAGCGGGGGTTGGCCTCGCGCACCTGAGGAGGAGGAGGAGGCGGGGCCGCTTGGCGCGCGACTGAGTGAATGACGCGAGGTGGAGGGGGGCGGAGGGCAGTGTTCGGAGGGGGAGGGGGCGCCCCGCTCGAGAGGGCGGCGGGGGGGGAGCTCTGTGAGGAAGGTGCAAGAGGAGGAGAAGGGGAGGGGCCGGCGCAGGCAGAAATGGGGCTGTGGGGCGGGAGGGGCTGCAGAGTGAGAAACGAAAGTGGCATGGGGCAGGAGGGGCTGGTGAGTGTGCGGGATATGGGGCTGGAGTGCATGGGATGTTGAGGGGCCATGGGGCAGGAGAGGCTGGTTAGTCTGGGAGGATATGGGGCAGGAGGGGTGGGGTGGGATAGGGGTATGGGGTAGGAGCACGTGGTGAGTGAGAGTATGGGGCAGGAGAGGCTGGTTAGTCTGGGAGGATATAGGGCTGGAGGGGTGGGGTTGGGGTATGGGGCAGGAGGGGCTGGTGAGTGAGAAAGTAAACGACAGGAGGCACTGGTGAGCGTGTGAGGATATGGGGCAGGAGGCGTGGGGGTGTTATGAGCCAGGAGGGGCTGGTGAGTGTGGGAGTATGGGGCAGGATGAGTGGGGTGTTGGGGGTATGGGGCAGGAGGGGGTCGGATGTGGGGAGTATGGGGCAGGAGGGTCTGGTGAATGTCGTGGGATATGGGGCAGGAGGGGTTGGTGAGTGTAGCAGGGGTATAGGGCTAGAAGAGTGAGGGGCTATTGAGCGAGATAAAGGAAAATGGAAGTATGCGGCAGGGGAGAGTGTGGGGGTGTGAATTAGGAGGGGATGAGAGGAAAGGTGGCAGGGTGTGAGAGAGAAGTGGGTGTAGAGACAGAGAGGCAAACTATGTGTGGAAATGTGGGGAGTAGGGGGGAGATAGGGGGATGCAGCGTTTTTGCACATGGGGATGCGAGGTGTGTGTGGGGGGGAGAGAAGTCTGGCATATCACATATAATCTAGCGCCCGTTATTAACGGGCTTAATTCACTAGTGCATACAATAATGTGAATACTGTTGCAACACCACAATTTCTCTTTAGAAGCTTAGAGGCATAGCATTCTTTGCCTGTATGCTCTCACACTGAATTCTTGGCACCTCCATTTAATCTCAAGTATCTGGGCTGAGAAAGACCCAGGAAGGGGAGGCTTTTACCAACAAGAGTTGACAAAAACTCTACTATCTAGGCTATTGGTTTTGGCTTTAACATGGATTACTGGGAACAACTCATGCACTGAGTTTACATGACAAAATCAGTCTCTTGTCAAGTATGGCCTGTAGAGTGCTGCTACACAGAACTCTGGGGACTCCACTGCCTGCAAATTCAGCTTTTGTAGCTTGAGGCCAAATAATCAAAAATCCAATGTTCCAAAGGCTTTTGGGATTAAGTTTTCTCCCGCAGAACTGAAATGCTCTCTGCATATTAAGCGGTTTGTATGTTAGGCTAGGGGAGGAGCTGCCAAACCAGGAAGCACAGCTAATCATTCCAGCACTTGTAAACTTATTGTTCTCTAGCTCCAGCCAACAGAGAAACTGGGGCACAGGAAGGTGTGGAATCTGGTCGCACCCAGTTGTAATCCTGGCACTTTGCCTTTCTTCTTCCTTGTGCTACAGATAAGACGGAGGTTTTAAAAAGCCCTATGAAACTCAAAACAGAAAGCCTGGGGAAAGAATACTTTAGAAGTGAGACAGTGCTTTATGTGTTCAAAGCACTTCACATAATGTTACCCAGTAATCTTTACAAGAGCCCTGTGATATTTTTATTTTATTTTATATGAACATTTACATCCCATCCTTCTAGGGCTTATGCACCACTGAAGACAGCTAAACATTTGACCAGGGGTGGTGAACCTCAGGCCAAATGCTGGCCTTCAACCCTCAGGCCATGCTCTTCTCTGGCCCAACAAGTTATTTTGTCTTTAGAATGCATATCCTGCTGTTCTCACCAAAGGAATCTATGGCACCTAGCAATCTGAGCCACAGCAAGAAGACCGCAAATACAACAGCCTGCATCAGTGAAACTGACAGAATCACAGGACAGCAGGAACTGGGTACCAAAAAATCAAGACAAACAGCAGAATAAAGCCACCAGGAAGCTGTACCAAGCTGTGTATCTGTAGCCACAAATAAGCGACAGTGTTTTAAGCTCACGGTCTTTGTCTCCAACATAAGCCAGATCTGACTGAACGACGCTTCCAAAAAAAATATCTTCCATTTGTCCAGCTTCCAGATCTTGGCTTCTATTCCATGATCCTGACCTGTTTACATCCTTAACTTATATCAACCTGTGCCCACCTAGAACATTGCTTCATACATACATACCTTCTTTGAGAAAGCCGATCTGATGCCACAGTTAGCCTATGGGACTTTGATCTGGGGTCAGATCCCCGCCCAAACAAGAAGCTCTCTGGGTGACTTTGGCCCCAACATTCCCAACCTAACCTACCTCACAGAGCAGCTGCTATAAGGGTTCTTGGAGAGAGCCACCGGTCCTGTTGCTATTTACTTACTATTGGTGATGGTGATGCGCCGGCCCTGGTAGAAGTCCCCAAGGGTCACTGCGTTGCCTTGCTTGGTAGCTACAACCCGCACCGTCCTGGAGTTGTCCTGGCACTCCACGTATGGGTTGTACCCGGGGTTGTTCTGCTGCAGCTGGTTGGTGATCTGGCTGTCCTGGCTGCTGGGGTTAAAGGCATCTGCCAGGCGGCTCCGGCAGTAAGACTTGTACTTCCACGTGACAATAGGAGGTGTGGTGGCCGAGGTCTGGTAGTTGCACTGGAGAGTGACAGGTTGAAATAGAATGACCACGTTGAATGGGTTCTGCACTGTGACTTGCATCGCAGAGGCAGGATCTGGAGATAAGAGCAGACAGTCAGATAGGAGGACATGGTAATGAGCAGAAAAATAGTAGAAAATGCCAGAGCTCCCTCCTGGAATGTTTCTCCACCACAGTCAGTTACTACGACCACTGCACGTTAGAATCCAGGACTGTGAATAATCCTGACTTATCCTCTTAGCAAACGCCCCTTATGCTTTTTAACAAATTCATTTCAGGGGCATGCAGTCAGCCCTACCACCTAGCTAAGCCAGTTTGGCTTCTCTGCTTCATCTTTCAAGAGGAAATAAACATTTAAGTCTCAGGTGTGGAAATCAGACATAGTGTCTGCAAGCTTAGTGAAAACACAGCATTTTCTGTAACTAAATGCTGGCCATCTAAACCTGTCAAATGTTGATGGACAAGGCAGGAAATATCCCACAGCTTAGCCTCCTGGGAATTTGATATATCTTTCTACACGTGAGGTGAGCTAGAGAACTTTGCTGTCACAAATGCAGAAGCAAATTTATTAAGCCAAGGGTTTTTATCACTACTTCAATAAGGAACAAGAACTGGCGTTAGCACAGAGTGAGGAAATGCACTCTCACAGGCAAGAAGAGAACTATTACCGTATGCATTTAACTTCATTCATACCCTTAACCTGTTTCCAGCTAACAGCCAGAAAAGAAAGCCAGAGAGTTATTATCTGCATCTTTCAAACAATAGGAAATGCAGGATTGTGGGGTGAAAGAAAGAGAGAAGTGAACCCCATGAGCCTTTGTTTCTATACTGTCTTCAAGGAATCTTTCTCAAGACGATCTCTTTCCTTGACCCACCAGGCTTTATTTTATCTCAAATATTTATATACCACATTTCATGAAAAAACAATCACAAAAGTTTGAGAGTAACGTTTTCTCCAGCTCTGCATTTTAGACACTTCCACAATCCAGCGGCCTGCTTTCTCTAAACCAGAGGTGGGAGACCTCCAGCACTAATTTGGCCTGCCATGGGACTCAATTTGACTTGCAAAAACATTTCCCTCGATGTCAGGAGCATTTTTTTCTTCTTCTCCAAAGGAAACAGTTTGGATTCAAAACACTGGAGGAAGCACTCTGAATCCAAACTGCTTCCTCTGCAGAGAGCAGGAAATGCTCCATTTTTAAATCAGCTGATCGGTGGCTACACCAAGCCTCTTTGAAGATGCACTCCCAGCACCAATCAGCTGAATGGTGCTGCAAGTACCTCTTCAAAGGAGGTTGCAGTCACTACTGATCAGCGGTCCCAGCAACCTCCATTGAACTTTGACAGGTGTCAATCACAACTGCATCATTAAGATAGCCAGAGGTCTTGTCCAGCAGTCTAAGTCAGTCTGCAAGGGTTGGGGGCAATTTAGTCCACCACCAGCCAGTTCCTCACCCTGCTCTAAACACAGAACTAGAGCTAGACATGCTAAACCAGGTGGGTTAATCAGTAACTGAAAAAACAGCCTGAAGAAGGGGAAACTTTTGCAGCAGCTTCTGGGTTACAGAAAATCGTTTCCCATTCTGAAAGGAACAAATGACTTCCTATCGATGGGCTGCTAACCCAGCATATGTTATTCTCATCTTCCCCAGTAATCCAACTGACTCATTAGCCAAGCCTTGTAAATAAGCCCACATGGAACTTGCGAATCCACAAAGACATACTTGCAGTACATTAGCCACACAACAGTTTTTCCAGTTCAGCAGAGCATTCATACCTAGTCGGCGGGAGGCAATTTACTTGCAGCTAATTTAGGGGAGCAGCTATTTGCAATACTACATAAACACACCTTCCATTTTCTTCCAATCAAACCAGTCAACATTCTAGCACTTAAAGGAAGTGATGGGCCACAGCTACTTCTTAATCTGTTCATAACACTTGTCAACACAAATTGCTACCTATTATTTATTGATGTAAACTTCCAAAATGTATTCTGTATAGTTAAGTTTTTACCTCTATCTTCAGTACATTTTATTTTATTGCTATGGCTAGTGGCTGATGCAAATAAAGATTCTTCTGATCTGATTACCAAGTCATGCAACAACCACTGTTCATAATCAACCCTGAAACTCAAAACTCCAACAGGAGTCTCCCGCCCCAAGTATTTCACCTTTCCACATATGCAGTCAAGCTGGCATGCATAAATACTTCATGTACTGGCTGTGCTCAGACATCATGATTGTCAATTATGATTGCATTAGAACTCTGAAATATGTTTAATGTTAACTATGGTTTGTTAAAACAAGCCAGTTTGGTTGTGTAGTAAAGTAAAATTAGTTTATTGTAAACCCTAGTAAGATAAATACATTCTGTTCGTTTCAGATATCAATCAAAAATAGGAGCAAAAGCTTTTGACCTCTTCCTCAGGGCCCAACCAGGGAAGGATAGGGGAGGCCAGGCCTGGTCCTGTCACAATAAACTAGGGGTTCTGGTGCCTGTCAGTACCAAAGAACATTGACTCAAGTCACAGATCCTCATGATTTTTACATATAATCAGTTGAAAATCACAGATCAAATATATCTGTGTAAAAAGAGGTGACCTATGATGTGATGGTGGTTTGAGGGGACCCCTTATAAAAAATTTGAGGATCCAGGAGGAAATGTACCTCAGAGCTATGTGTCTGTGCCATGGTAGCTCCAAAAGCACCATATTTGGTGGGGGGCACTCATGAAACAATTATACAATTGCAAGAAGAACCACTTTATTTACTGAATTCAACTTGAGTGGGGGATTTTGGGGGGGGTGAGAAAGGCACACACAATTCTCTGTCACTCCAATGTCTTTTCCTAGCACCCAAATTTCTCTCAAACCGCCCCCCCCCCGGTTGGCATTCCATTTTCTCCCCCTACCCTACCCATTCTCTTTTCCTCCTTCCAGGTGGTTCCCTTTTCACACCTATCCTCTCAGTCTTTTGCTTTCCATTTAGCTTCTCAGGTAGCAAACAGTCTAGAAAAGCACAGAGTTCCCACAAACCAGCAATATTCACACACAAAAAACCCTGACAGATCAAGGTTGTTTTTATTTGGTGCCTGAAGGATATTTACATTGTCCACTGCACTAGTATTTTCAATCCAAATTTCCTTTTCACCGGAAAAAACAACTCCCTGTCCACTGCTTGCATCAACTTTCTTCCTTTATTTGCTCTCCTGGTTTCGCCTGAGGGGGGGTGGGTTGGTACAGAGATCAGTTTCGGCAGGCGTGTCATGGCTGCCACAGCAGCCAAGATGAGACATCACCCGAGAAAAGAGAGGAACGGAGATGACCACATTTCCCACAAGCTGGGCCTGCGTAGAGTCCAGGCTTCTAAGAAAGACACCCACCACAAAAGTGACATCACCTGCTGCAGAAGAACCATCCCTCTCCGTAGCTCATGAAACTAGGATTACAGAAAAGGGTTAAGGTTTGAGCGAAAACAATTATCAGTCCCTTCCTGGGTGTTTACTTTAGAGGAAGGCCATTAAATGCAAAGCACACACCCTGCCATGCGGTCTATCAAGAGCTAATCCCAGCCAATAGTGGGGGAAAGGGTATAAAAGCATGCCTAAATTTAAGCCGCCAATGGTATTTCTTCCCTTGGGTTGATCCCAATCTTTTCCCCTGGAGCAAATGTTTTTAGCTCCCTAGGGGCTGGAAACTTGTTCAGGTATATATCTCAGCAAGCAAGGATTTCTTATGTTCCACCAACTATTAAACACTGTTGAAATTCCAATGAGGCTTTCATAAGTTTCCCTGATGCTGGACATTGCTACCTTTCCTTCTATCCTTAAAAACACAGGCACTTTCTACAACAGGTAAATGGGGTTCCTAGGTCCTATTTTGGCCCCTGTTCCTTTAAATCTCCCAATGAACGAGAGCCTCCTCTCCCAACAAACTGAGGGAGTCAAAGTCAACAAGGCAGATCATTGGGCTGTAACCAGGCAAACCTATATGCAAAGAAAGACACAGACAATCCCTCAAGCTGAGAAAAAAGCGAGAAGGTTGTTGTCTTGTGGAAGGAGCCAACAAGACAACTTTGTTTTTCAATCCAAGAAGGCTGGCCCAGGAACTGAAGAGAAAAGGCATATATTTTACATCCCAGAGGTACGGGAAGCAGATTAGGCAAAACTGAAGCTGCTTGGCCTCCCTACAGAACCAAGTTTCAAATCACTGAGAGACCCTGGGCTGGTCACCGCCCCTAAGCCTAACGTACCTCACAGGGTTGTTGTGGCAATTAAATGTGGGGGAGGGAGAGAAAGAGAGAGAAAACTCTGTACACCTGCAACCCTTTGCAGAAAAATGTGGGAGCCAAATGCAGTAGATAAATCATCTCAGTTGCCAACTTCTGTATCTTTAGACAACTATGAAACAGCTAGAAACCTAACAGGTGCTGATTTCCCTCATCACTTCCATAATAAGAAAAAGGCTTCACTCTGTTAATTTCTACCTGTCGGAAGCCCTCTTTCTTTTCTTCTTTTTGTGAAAGGGGGGGAGGTGGGCGCAGAGAAAATAGCAGCCATATACCCTTTCCTCACCAGGAAGCCCACACCTTGGAACAGGTGGGTTTCCTAAGTTGCGAAATATCCCCATACCCATTGGAAGACAGAAACCCCCTTTTGAGTTCCCCAAAACAAAAACAAAAAGGTCAGCGCGAAGGAGAAAGGAGCGCGAGCTCTTCGCCCAATCAGCTCTCGAGTTCTCTCCCCCCCCCAAAAAAAAAAGAAAACAGAAGACCCCGGACGAGTTTCCCCCAGAGGAGGGTGGAGGGGCAAGGCAGGAGGGGGTCCCGCCAATCGCGCTGTTAAAAAAAAAACTTTTAAAAGTTGTTTTTACCTAAGATCCAGGCGCTCCCCAAGAGCCACAGCAAGGGCAGCATGGCCGGCCGAGTCTCCATTTCCCACCCCGCTGGCTTGAGAGACGGGCCGGGGGGGGGTCCGCAGGCAAAGGAGGGGGAAGCGAGAACTCCGTCGGATCCTTCACTACTTCGGCCCCTTCTTCCCTCCGCGGACTCTTCAGCCGAATCCTTCAGGAACAGCCGCGCCCCGCGCAAAGCTCCCCGAGTTGCGTCCGCCTGCCAAGCCCCTCTCAGGGCTCTCGCTCTCTCCGCGCGCCTCAGGTGCAGCGCTCGCTGTGGGTGCCTCGCCCAAACGACGGAAACTACCAACTCCCATAAAGGAGGAGAAAGGGGGGGTGGCGTGGAGGAGAGACGCGAACCTGCTGTGGCGCTTTCCGGCCACGGAAAGGCTTTCGGTGTGGCGTGGAAGCCCGCCCGCTTGCCTTCTTTGGGAGCCTCTTTTACGCCGAGGTCATTGGTACGGAAGGCAAAAAGTAAAGCTCACCTGTATCTTCCCGACCCCCCCATCCCTTTTATGTAGGTGGTTCAGCCCCCCGAGGCCGTATTGAGGACGGGCCGGCCAACTTAAGGAAAAGGGGTGGGGGAGGAAGGGTCCAGCTATTAAAACTTTGCTGCGTCCGCCTCCCCCCCCCCCTTATATGGAAGTGAACTTGCCCAGGTGCTGCCTTGGCAGGCGGAGGGATACAGAGAGCAGATTTCAAAAGCGCAGGGAACGTGATTGGTGGAGGACGGGTTGGTCCAAGAGGGTAGGGAGCGGGTTTCAGCCACTTTACTGTACCTGTAAAGCGCATTCGAAGCGCGTTATTCCCTCAAAGAATCCTGGGCGCTGTTGTTCCCCCATCGCAGACGTACAGTTCCCAGCACCCCTTAACAAACTACAGTGCCCAGAGTTCTTTGAGGGAAAGAACATGCTTTACAGGTACAGATGACACACAATTTACATGGGCTTACGTTGTGGGGATAAGTGCACAAAGCCAAAATTGTATGCAGTATAGTCAAAAGACATAGGATGCAATGGCCAAATAATCCCGGCCCCCTAGATTTCCACCCTCTTTTATCAATTAATTACTTAATTTTTGGTCAAGCATCTGAAGCTCAGCTGAATGCGCACAAGTTAAAATGTGCGTAAATTGTGAGTGCCTTTTACTGAGCAAGAAGCTGAAGGACTGCTTGATACAATCTGTGCACTAGGTTTGTGGGAGATACTTCACCAGCCTGTTATGCCTACTATTACCGGTATTGCCATTTTTTTATATTTATATCCCACCTCTCCTCCAAGGAGAACTCAAGGCAGTGTATGTGCTTCTCCTCCCATACCATTTTATCCTCACAATAAATAATCCTGTGAGTTAAATTGAGAGATAATTTCCTTTTCCTGTGAGTGTGGTATAGTGGTTTCTGTCATGGTGTCCTGTTGCGCCAGAAGCGGTTTAGTCATGCTGGCCACATGACCCGGAAAGCTGTCTGTGGACAAACGCTGGCTCCCTCGGCCTGAAAGCAAGATGAGTGCCGCAACCCCATAGTCGCCTTTGATTGGACTTAACCATCCAGGGGTCCTTTACCTTTACCTTTTGTACCTTTTACCTAGCGGTTAAATTGCTGGACCAGGACCTGGGAGAACAGAGTTGAAGTCAGTATTCAACAATATTTTTATGGATGCCTTTTGATGATTTTATTCTTATGTGCTGTATACCACCTTGATGTATTTTTATTTACATGTGGGCTGTAAATATGTAGATAAATAAAAATGCCCAGTTAGGCACAAAGCCCACTAGGTGCCTTTCAGCCATTCATTATCTCTCTCAGCCTATCCTGCTTTTAAGGCAGGAGTAGACTACCTTCTGGAAGCAACTTGCTAGCAGTGGGTGGGCCCAGTTGTAAGAAGTGGTTAGAACAGCAAATGTGATTGTTAGATTTGTGCAGTCAGTTACAGTGGCTACCATATTCAGGTCTCCATGAAACCTTAAGCTGGCCCTGAGTTCAGGAACTACGCTGGGGCTATGAGGCAAGCCCTCCAGAGCTGGATTGGGTCTTTTATACCCACAGTGAATTTTCAAAATACTAATGGTTTGGCATCTTACTGTCAACACCCTTTCCAACATTCCCAGTTTTGAGCTGTTTAGAAAATAGCACTAGTGTACAGTATGTTCATGTGTGAAGTGTTGAGGCAGCATGGGAAAGTGGTTAGAGTATCAGACATGGGCAGGGAAGACTAGGGTTTAAATCCCCACTCATCCATGAAGCTTACTTTGGTAAATTGCCATCTCTCAGCCTGGCCTTCCTTGCAGGGTTTTTGTGAAGTTACAATGTGTAAGGGAAGAGCCATGTATGAGGCTCTTGGAGAAAGGGAAGGATAAAAATGTGGGGGGGGGTTGTTTTTTTGCTTTTGCAAAGGTGAAAAAATGTTCAAAATCCTCCCTCTGGGTGCCACAATTTAAGAAAGATATTGACAAGCTGGAACATGTGCAGGGGAAGGCAACCAAGATGACCAGGGGTCTGGAAAGCAAGCCTTATGAAGAGTGCTTGAAGGAGTATGTTTATGGGTATGTTTAGCCTAGAAAGGGACCCAGGTGGCGCTGTGGGTTAAACCACAGAGCTAGGGCTTGCTGATCAGAAGGTTGGCCGGTTCGAATCCCTGCGACGGGGTGAGCTCCCATTGCTCGGTCCCTGCTCCTGCCCACCTAGCAGTTCGAAAGCACGTCAAGTGCAAGTAGATAAATAAGAACTGCTCCGGCGGGAAGGTAAACGGCGTTTCCGTGTGCTGCTCTGGTTCGCCAGAAGCGGCTTTGTCATGCTGGCCACATGACCTGCAAGCTGTACGCCGGCTCTCAGCCAATAAAGTGAGATGAGCACCGCAACCCCAGAGTCGGACACGACTGGACCTAATGGTCAGGGGTCCCTTTACCTTTACCTTTATGTTTAGCCTGGAAAAGAGGAGACTGAGAGGAGATATGATAGCCATCTTCAAATATCTCGGGGGCTGTCACACGGAAGATGGAGCAAGTTTGTTTTCTCCTGCTCTGGAGGCTAGGGCCCAAACCTATAGATTCAAATTACAAGAAAGGTGGTTCTGACTAAACATCAGGAATGATTTTCTGACAGTAAGAGCTATTCAACAGTGGAACAGACTCCCTTGGGAGGTTGTGGACTCCCCTGGGGGTATTTAAGCAGAGGTTGGATGGCCATGATCTGTCAGGTGTGTGTTAGTTGAGATTCCTGCATTGCAGAGGGTTTTGATGAACCTTGTGGTCCCTTTTAACACAACAATTCTCTGATTCTGTTGAAGTTTTGATTGTAAATTCTTTTGGGCAGGAGACCTATCTTTTCGCTTCTGCTGTTGTATGCTGTTTTAATCACAATCTTCCTATATACTGAATGGTTTCCCCGTCAGGAACTAGCTGGTGCAACTTGTAATAAATAAGTTGTCTGAAAGGTGGGGGAGAAATGCTAAAAGTGAATAAACAAAAGGAGTATTTTGATTATATATATTTTTTACAGCCCCATCGATATATTTGGCCCTTTCCAATATAAGCAAGCAAAGAAGAAGAAGAAGAAAGGCTTTGCTTGCTACTTGCCAGAAATAACTTCTGTTCTTGTTGTTTTAAAATTCTGCCACTCGGGATAAAAGGAGAAAGGAAAGGGAAGGAAAACATAAGCCGAAAGATAAAAGTCAGAGGCAGATGTTTTCCCGTACATACAGCAAATGGCACAGTGGTCATTCCTACAATCTTGTGATTGCAGTTTCATGTTGGCACTGATCTGCAGTTTGGGAAACTGCTATAAGCAGAGTGATTTAACCATCAATCCCTCTTCACAGGGAACTCTGGGTGCAAACCCCACTGAATTCAGTGCTACTTATGTCTGAGTAAATATACATAGCCAGAATGGGGAACCTATTGTTGAGCTCCAGCTCCCATCATCACAGATGAGCCAACCCCAACACAGGCAGCCCATCCCTGGGTCGGAAACCTCAGTTTGATTATTATTCCAGAAGATTAATAAGAGCTTTTTAAAAAAAGACTTTGAACTTACAGTTGCATTCCTGTTGTACCACATCATACTTTGTTTAAAACACTCTTTGTTTCCTTTAGTAAAAAGAATTAGTCATTATTTATTTTCTTTTTCATCACTGTTTGCTGAATGAGCGGTGTATGTTTTCTGTTCACAAGAACATGGTTAGAGAGATCTTTCGTGTCAATCAGTCTTTTATTTGTGTGTGTGTGTGTGTTTAAAAAATACTGGTGAATGGAAACATAAGGCTGTTCTTAGGAGGATCAGGGTACCAGTACGTAGAGCCCCTGCCTAACACCCTGAGAGCTGCTGCCAGTCAGAATGCAGGCCAGCCACCAACCTGAGCCCTGCCCTGATGTTTTGGACTACAACTCCCATCAGCCACAGCCAGCTGATGGGAGTTGTAGTCCTGAACAATGCGAGTGAGAGAGAGCACCGTGTTGGTGAAAGCTAGTGTAAACAAATACAACATCCTGTTATAAGGAAGTTCTCTACCATTTTATGGTGTGCATGTAGATCACGCAGTTTTAATCCCCACTTTTTTCCTGACCCTTTGGCTGCAGCCTCTCTCTCCCCCTGACATTTCTTTCCCTCCTTCCCCAATTTAAGTGGCAAACACATTGACCCCTCCACTAAGGCCCAACTCCCGTAAATGGAATCAAAATCTCATAGCAGATGGTTCGAAATGTGAGTACAGGATTAAAACAGCACCCTTTGCTTCCATGTCCCTTCTTGCTTCTCTCCCTCTTCCATATTCTTTCCCTTTATATTGTTATGAATTGGGGGGGGGGGGGTTCAGTATGGATGAAAACCCTTCCAAATCTTTGATCCTGTGTCTCTGAGAGCAGAATGTATAAAAGGAAGCTTGCCAAACCAGTTCCTTTGTTTGCATGGCTAGTTAAGTACCACAATTTAGCATATCCAAAGAGGTCGCTCAGGATCTTAGAACAGCAGGGTGGGCCTTTTCCCCCACCCCCTTCACCTGACTGTATGTAGGAGAACAATAGCCACAGTTGGATTGTGAGAGAGCTGGAAGCTGGAGGCAGAGAGACATCTCTTGCTCTCTGTATTGCTCTGAGCTGAACTTGGGGGCTCCCCTCAAAACTTAAAAGGGAAGCAAGACCTGTTGGGGAGTTAGTGCTGTGAGCCCCTCCATCCTATGCTCAAATGTGTAGGTAAGTGAAAATACAGTGGTACCTCAGGTTACATACGCTTCAGGTTAAGAACTCCGCTAACCCAGAAATAATGCTTCAGGTTAAGAACTTTGCTTCAGAATAAGAACAGAAATTGTGCTCTGGCGGCGCAGCGGAAGCGGGAGGCCCCATTAACTAAAGTGGTGCTTCAGGTTAAGAACAGTTTCAGGTTAAGAACGGACCTCCGGAACGAATTAAGTACTTAACCAGAGGTACCACTGTATATCCCAGAGACACCACAGTCTCCTCTGACACCAAGGACTCCAAACCTAGTAAGCACAGGAACTCCCAGAAATTCTCAGCATTCAAAGATTGAGGTGGTGCATAACAATATTGTCTCTTTTCTAATGTTATTTCCCCTTTTTGTTTCTATTTTTATTTTAGGTCTAACCAGTGCATTTACAGTACAGGAAAGATTATGTAAAGATTTTGTCTTTTCATTAAAATATTTGTAAAATAAGAAAATGAAAAATATTTTTTTTAAAACACACACACACACACACACACACACACAGAGTAAGGGAAAGAAGTCTTAGCACACCCATAAACCATAATTCTGCACGTATCTGTACTGCCCTCATTACCATTTTCTGTTGTTTCATACATTTATAAAGGCAATGGCTGCATCTTTTCCCCCTTTCAGTAGGTTGCTTTTAAGAGTGGTTATTATCTATAACAATAAATAAAACGGGCCGTAGGAAGGGATGAACCATGTGTGTTACATTAAACTCCTTGGAGAAAGAAACGTCTAATAATTTTATTCGTGTAAAAAATAAAATTTCCCAGCTTTTCAGCTGATAAAGCCTCCCTGATCAGATCAGGAATAAAATAAAAATAAGAATGAGTAATGACTCGCCACCCCCTGGCAGCAGTTGTGGAGAGAGGCAGGGCTGGGTCTCCAGACAACCAAAGTCATGCTGAACACCAGCAGTTAGAATTCCTCTGACTAAGCCCCACACTCCATTATGACATCATCCTCTTGCCCACCTCAGTTACGATGTCACAGTGAGGTCAGCTAGAACGTTCCTTTCCAGTTGCCCTTAGTGCGACAGTGCCCAGCTGGTCATGTCCTCTTGGGCATCTACTGTGGCTCTGCTCCTGGGTTTGGCCTTGGCCTTCACTGATGGTAGCCTGTATGAGGGCCACACCCTAGGGCCGCCATGTGTCCCAGGCCAGCCTTGCACAGTAGCCTTCATCTCTGACAACCCAGTGATCCTACGCTGCCCCCATGTCTACTTCAAGATTTTCGTCAGTTGGCAATACCTGGACCCAGCCTGGGTGAAGGAGCAGCCCATCACCTTCCTGCGCTCAGGGGGCCCCATCTGGCCCTTGCTCAGCCATGCCAAGTTGAGGAGGTTGCGCTTCAAATCCCAGCTAGTCGCTGGCAACCTGTATATCCCAAACCCCAGCGAGGAGGACTCCGGCTTGTACACCTGCCGGGCAGGCGATGCCACGATCGCCTACTACAACGTGGATTTCCAGGATGCTGGGAGCCTCCACGTCTCGCACGCGGGCCTTGGGGAGACAACCCTGGGCAATTCCACCGCCGAGCTAGAAAACGGAGCGCAGGCCAAGCTGTTCACCTCCTGGAGCCCTTGGCAGTCTTGCGACCGCTGCGGCAACCCCGGGGAAAGGAAGCGAGTGGGTTTCTGTTATGCCCAGGTGACCCGGGAGGACGGGCACGAAGAAGAGCCGCTGCCCTGTGGGATGGTCAGGAGGAAGCACCCGGCGTTGCCACGAAGGGGCCCGGAGCTGCGAGTGGAAAGCTGCCAGGTGCCCTGCGATGCATCTTACCTGATGTCCCAGGATCAGGCCAGCGCCGTTCCGCTCCTCGTCTTCACCACCTACCACCCCCGGCTCAAGACCATCGCCCACCTGCGCTGCCCAACCTCTTCCATCTACAGGTACGGACCTCGAGCTTGCTCCCTGGTAGAGCCACATGCCCTGGCTCAAGCCCAATTAAAAGGAGCAGGTAGAAGGCAGCAGCATCTTTCTCTCTTTGAGACCTTGGAGAGAGAGCCACTGCCAGTCAGACACTAAGACTACACCAAATGCCAATGGACCAATGGTCCACCTTGGTGTAAGGCAGCTCAATATGCACTTGCCTTGCAGGGTTATTGTGATGATAAAATTGGGGAAAGCCCTTGGCATCCCACCACGAGCTCTTCAAAGGGAGGGTGGGATGGAAGTGTAGTGAACAGGTAGAGCTCAGTGCTCCAGGGAACAACTGCCATCTGGGGCAGCACATCCCATTTTGCCGTCTGAGGGAAAACAGGAAGGTGCCGCTGCCGCAGCCACACTTGCTGCAATATCTCGCCGGCGGCTGGAACCTCAGAAGCTGCCACTGAAGCCACTTCTCTGGTGATAGTCATAGCTGTCAACTTTTGGATTTAAAAATAACGGATTTTTTCCAAACTTTCGGATTTGAAAATAAGGGATGCCGCGAGGGCGGTGCAATGGCACCAAGTAGCCTCGCCACCCTGCGCTCCGGAGGCTGCGCGCGAACGGGTGAGCGAAAGAGTGAGCACATAGACGGCAGGCAGGCTGTCTGTCTGGTTGGGCGTGAGGGTCTGGCTGCACAAGCTCCGCCCCCAGTCGGTCTCAGACTCCTTATTGGCAGCCGAGCAACGCAGCTGAGGAGCCTCCCTGGCCGGCAGGGAGGGAGAGGAGCTGCTTCCTTTGAAATCCGGGAAATTTAAGGGATATCAACAATCCAGGATAGCAGCGGGAAACGGCATTGGAATAAGTGAGTTTCCCGCAAAAAAAGGGAGGGTTGACAGCTATGGTGATAGTGGGTGGAGTGCCCGTGATGGCTGCAGAGGAGAAGCAGAAGTGGCTTTTGGCTAGACCTGGCGAAAGCCCTGGGAGAACTCGCTGGAAGCCGCAGCCGCTTCTCACTTCTCTCTTGGGGAAGGGGATCAATGGGAGCACACACACACACACACACACACACACACACACACCCTTGGATTCCACCGCCTGAGGTGGTTGGTTCTGTTTGCCACACGGGCGGGTGGCTGCTGACTGCAAGGAACCGAAAGCATCTTATTGTTGCATTTGTGGTGTTGCCATCAACGGCTATTCAGAAGCATTCCTCCTCCAGCAATGTAGGTAATGCCCCATGCCAGATCTAATAATAATAATAATAATAATAATAATAATAATAATAATAATAATAATAATAATTTATTATTTGTACCCCACCCATCTGGCTGGGTCTCCCCAGCCACTCTGGGCGGCTTCCAACAAATATTAAAATACATTAAAATGTCACAGATCAAAAACTTCCCTAAACAGGGCTGCCTTCAGGTATTTTCTAAATGTCATGTAGTTGTTTATCTCTTTGACCTCTGATGGGAGGGCGTTCCACAGGGCGGGCGCCACTACCGAGAAGGCCCTCTGCCTGGTTCCCTGTAGTTTTGCTTCTCGCAGT
This sequence comes from Darevskia mixta, assembly GCA_034641385.1. Taxonomy (NCBI): domain Eukaryota; kingdom Metazoa; phylum Chordata; class Lepidosauria; order Squamata; family Lacertidae; genus Darevskia; species Darevskia mixta. The sequence goes on along the minus strand of JAWWNH010000033.1, from coordinate 16,918,344 downwards.
GAGGGAACCGCCAGAAGGCCCTTGGCACTGGATCTCAGTGTCCGGGCTGAACGGTGGGGGTGGAGACGCTCCTTCAGGTATACAGGACCGAGGCCGTTTAGGGCTTTAAAGGTCAACACCAACACTTTGAATTGTGCTCGGAAACGTACTGGGAGCCAGATCTCTGGAAAAGCAGCCAGCATCCCAAAATGTCTCCAGAGCTTAGAGCTGATCTCTCTCCCTCTCTCTCACTTACACACACACACACATCCACCTGACCTCTTTCTTGTCCACGCCATGAACCTAAGACGCCATCCATGCAAGGCTTTGCTATCCACTTCTTCCACCAACCCATCCCACATGCTAGCCAGGAGGGCACAGAGGAACCTTTGCTCTTTTAATCTGCCTCCTTTTCACCCCAATAAAATAGTCAAATGGACACCGGGTCTCGAAGCACAGGCCCACATGTGTTTACTCAGAAGTAAGTTCCTCTGAATTCGATCCCATGTAGGCTGTGTAAACATTACGCAGCTAGGTCCATGTTTCCCAATCCAGATCAAAACTGGTTTGAGGGGTGGGGGACCCATAAAAAAGCAGCCTTTCATAAGAAACTACAGAGTAAATATGAATTGTGGCCAGCAAGCAGTGGGAACACCCTGGGTGCAGAGTAAATCACAGAATCATAGAGTTGGAAAGGGCCATGAGGATACCCTTGCCCAGCCCCCTGCAATGCAGGAATCTTTCGCCCAATGTGGGGCTCAAACCCACAACCCTGAGATTAGGGGTCTCATGCTCTACCGATTCAGCTGTGAGTGTGTACACAGCTTTCCGCCCCAAGTAAGTCTGCATAGAATTAAAGTCGGCTGCGCACACGTACATTTAAAGCACATTGTTTCTGCCCAAAGAATCCTGGGAACTGTAGTTTATCCGTGACAGAGCTACAATTCCCAGCTTCCATAACAAACTACCATTCCCAGGATTCTTTGGAAGAAGCTATGCATGGTTTGTATGCAGCCATATATGGTTTGTTCCCATTCTTTCACCATCCTAGCCGTGAGCTGCTCACCCAGCGCAATGAATGTGTGAATGAAGAGGAGATGCTGTCCGTTATAAGTGTTCTCACAGCACTTAAGTTTCGCCCGTGTATGTTCTCTCTCTCAAATAAAAGAAAAAAGGCAGTTAATGATTGACAGGTGACTCGACTTTCACCTCCAGATGCCAGGCCAAAATGCCAATTGATAGCTGGGGGGCGGGGCTAGAATAGTATCAGTAGCAGCAAACTGAATCCTACTCTTTAGTGAAGCAGGAAACAGTTCACAGGAAAAGCAAGAAGTTCTGTAGGAATAAAGACATTTGAGACGAGGCTAAAGCGAAAGTTTAACAACAGTCTGCTATGTTTAGCAGGATGGGAATCCAATCATCACTGGATCTGGCCCTGATAACGATCTGACTGCTGTTTATATTGCATCCTGACAAATATTTGAAAAATGCAGGTCCTGCCCTGTCATTCTTGCTGTGTAGGACATTTGTAGCACAACAATGTATTTTCTCAACCTGAAATTGTTTGAGCTCACCCTCAAAAAGATGCTGCTTTTGATCTAGATAGATTTTAGCTCCTGTTATATGCAATAGGGAATGTGGTTACTTGATGGGCTCTCCTTCATGAGGTTATCCACACCTTTTCCTACCTGCACGTTCTCCCAGGTGAAGGAAGAAGGAAGTGGTGGTTGCAGTCTTTGCATATATATCCACCCACAGTGTTATTGGGCAGGTGCGATGGATACACACACAAGCACATTTGTTTTTACCTGTTTTCAAACAGACACACACTGGGGCAATGCAGAATCAGTCTGCAACGAGCTTCTATTTGATGAATGAAACCAGTTTCTCAAGAAGTGCTTTTCAGGGGCAAAAAAATAAATAAATGCAGTTTATTTAGATAGCATGTGGACAATTTAGCAAGTCTCCATTGCTTCTAGAACAAAAGGTCATGTGTCAAAAGTACAAAGTTTTCAGCACTTGCTTAAACTTTTTGTTTTGTTTATTCAGGCATTCCATGAAATGCAGCCCAACCACATAACTACTGTATAGATAATCTGAATTAACTTATTCTGATGTTTGATTTGCATGTTATGGCATTTTGTGATATTATGCTGCATACCACTTTGGCATTCTTTATGATAGGCGGTATAGACATTTGTAATAAATATAAGTAAGTAGACGAGCTGTCAGCCAATGCAAAGCAAGACAATGAAACAAGGGCTTTTTAAAAAGTGTTAAAATGTTTTAAAAGTGTTAAAAAGCACTTTTAAAATGCTTTTTTTTAAGTGTTAAAATGTTTATTGAATTTGCCATTAGCCCACCATCACCATCTAGTGTCATGTTTGTATGATGCACTTGGAACACACTTAAAACATTATATTTGCAGCTGTATAGCCGAGTCCAAAATGTTGCTGCTACCTTTGTCTGCCGATCATTCCTGTACCTTTGCGCAAGACCAGAAACTTGGGAGACAGCAGCTGTCTCGATTCTTGCTGAGAATATGGTTTTTCTTAATATTATCTGTAAGGTAGAGCTGGGGAATCCAGTTCCTATCAACCCTAGCGAGCATGGGGGTGGTGAATTATAAGCCACAAAATCTGGAAGGTCAAAGGTTCATACCTGTCAACTGCCCCAGAAAAACCAAACACCTTGTTTTTTCCTGATTCAGGTAGGTAGCCGTGTTGGTCTGTTGTAGTCATAATAAATAACAAGATGTGATCTTGCATGGCGCCCCAGAACATGTGCTTTTGGGCACTTTGCCCCCCAAAGTACTTTTTCCAGGATTGCAATCTCACACAGGAGTGCGGACTTTGAATAGGGTTTCCCAGTTTGGGGCCATGTTGTGTTTGGGGCCCTGTTGTGTTGGATGTGTGTGAAGTTTCCCTATCCCTGTCAGAAACAAAGTAAGTTATGCTTGAAATTACTGGATTGTATTTAATGTTGGTCCTACTCAGGGTAGACCCACTGAAAATAAAGGAGATGACTAAAGGAGGTTCACCAATTCATTTAAAAGCACTCTTTTACCACTTTAAAAGCCGTGGCTTCCCTCTGGGAAGAATTCTGGGAACAGTAGTTTGTTAAAGCTGTTGAACGTTGTAAGGAAATTCCCTCCCAGAAATGCCCAACACCCTTAGCAAACTATAGTTCCCAGGATCCTTTCTTCCCATGACTGTTAAAGTGTTAGAAGAGTGCTTTATATGTATATCATGGATGAGAGTGTGTATCTGAAGAAGTGTGCATGCACACGAAAGCTCATACCAAGAACAAACTTAGTTGGTCTCTAAGGTGCTACTGGAAGGAATTTTTTTATTTTTTTATTTTGTTTTGACTATGACAGACCAACACGGCTACCTACCTGTAACTAGAACTATGGATGAGAGCTGTAATTTAGTTCAATGCAGCCTACTTTTTAAAAAAGCACCCTTGACTAAGGCAATGAATTAATCACCTCAGGCAGTTGTAGTTAATTGGCTAGGGTGCTAACTGCACAGCAACAGCCTGCATTTCTGTCTGCGAAATGTTCTGCCTGCCTGCACCCCCCCACCATCCAATGCCAACCCCATTTCTTTCCCCCCTTCTTTTCTTCAGTCCTGTGTACTGGCAAGCGGGCCCCACAATGCTGACCCGCCTTGAACTTCTCCAGAAGAATAGCTCCCAGAGCCTGGACAAGGCCACCGGCGGTGGGATCCTGCGCCTCTCCTTCCAGAATGATTCGCATGGGGCTTATTACCAGTGTTATGTCAACGGGCACCTGGTGGGCAAGTTCATCGTCGCCTCTACCGGGGTCGTGCCCGTCTCTGGGGAGCACGGCCACACCTACTCCATTATTGAGGCGCTGATTGTGGGGCTCTCCATGTTCCTTGTTTTCCTGATGTTCCTCAGCATCATCCAGTCCTGCCGGAGGAAACCCGGAACCACCATGGTCTAACTGGGATGCAGACAACCTCTTGGACGTCCCAGAAAAGCAGGGCATGGATTGCTGACTAATAAAAAAATATTGACTAGCAATACATTCGGAGTCAGTCTTGGGCCCTGGAGCTGTGTGTAGGGAGGGGAGGGATTGAAATCTGTGTTGGCTGGAGTGATGATGTACAGTAAAAAAAGGTAAAGGACCCCCAGACGGTTAAGTTCAGTCAATGGCGACTATGGGGTTGCGGCGCTCATCTCGCTTTCAGGTCAAGGGAGCCAGTGTTTGTCAAAATACAGTTTTCTGGGTCATGTAGCCAGCATGACTAAACCGCTTCTGGTGTAACGGAACACCGTGACGGAAGCCAGAGCACATGGAAAGGCCGTTTACCTTCCCGCCGCAATGCTACCTATTTATCTACTTGCACTGGTGTGCTTTCAAACTGCTAGGTTGCCAGGAGCTGGGACAGTACCAGGCAGTAATGCAGTGGCAAATTCAGCTGTTCACAGCCATGCCCCCTCACAGCTGCACACCTCTTCTAAGATTATACCATCTTTTTAAGATTATGCAATAATTATTATTATTAGGGACGCATTGCAACAATCTATGCAGATCTCCATGTGTTGTTTTTCAGCGAGATTAGCTACTTTCTGTGCACATACAGTACATGGGCAAACAGTTTGGAAAGCTCCAGTATCGTCTTTTGGAGCTGTGTTTTCCACTGCACGTAACAGAACTTGCACGTCCTTCTTTTGAAGCACCTTGCGTTTTCAGTGTCCCTAAATGCTTAGCTTTGGAGCACACAGAACTCCTCTTCCGTGTTCTTCCTGTGCGCCTTCTCCCGAGTGACCCTAGGAGCTAGTCTTCAGCGGCTGACTCAGGTCCTTTCACACTGATTGTCTCCAATCAGAGCAGAGGGCCAGAAGAGTTCTCTAGGTCAGTGTTTCTCAACCTTTTCTGGGCAACGGAACACCTGTCTCCTGAAAAAAATCTCGCGGCACAGCACCCACAAAATGGCGGCGGCAACGTCACACCACCCACAAAATGGCGGCGGCAACGTCGCCATGGCAACGGAAATCACGGAGCTACGTTAGCTGCTAACGGCCCAGGGAAGCAAACGTGCCCCGGTGGCACCTACCCACGCTGTATTTTTCATCCTCCGTCGGGGTCCACATGCTGCCGCCCCCGCCGGGTGCGCTCCTGCAGCCGGCTGCCCCCTGCCAGAGCGGCGGCGCTCCGGAGCCGCGGTGCTCATGGGCGAGCGGAGGCGGCTTCTCCTGGTGTGCCCAACAGAAAAATGGCGGCGGCTACCGGCAGCCCTTGCGTCTCCTTCCTCTGTCTTCCTATTGGTCCCTGGCAACCAATCAGAATCGGCGGGGAGCTCCAAGCTGGCGCATGCGCAGTAGGTCAGCGGTGGGTTTCTGCGCTCCCTTTCCCTGCTACGCATTTGCGGCTGCGGCGTGGGGTCCCGAACCACGGTTTTCCCGCGGCACAGCAGCCGGTGTCTCGCGGCACACTAGTGTGCCGCGGCACACCGGTTGAGAAACGCTGCTCTAGGTTGCCCAAGGGTTCCCTTGTCATGTTGATTGGGAGGGTCTAGGACAGGCATAGGCAAACTCAGCCCTCCAGATGTTTTGCGACCACAACTCCCATGATCCCTAGCTAACAGGACCAGTGGTCAGGGATGATGGGAATTGTAGTCCCAAAACATCTGGCGGGCCGAGTTTGCCTATGCCTGGTCTAGGATGCTGCAGGCAGGGGCCCTGCTGCAGAAATAGTAACAGGTCCTTGACCACCCACAACCAAGGACCGCTACTCCTCTGGTACCAGGAGAAGCTGTGCTGTATCAAGTAAGTGGGCCAAACTACACATTGCATTAATCACCTTTTTAAAAAGGTGCACTTGGTGCTGCCAATTTTGAAAGAAAAGAAACAGCGCAGGATTCATGTTCCAGATCAAGGCCCTGCACCACTTTCCTGCTTACCCACTGTTACTATTCCCCAAGGATGCTATTTACCGCTTATAATGATCTTTAAGGGCAAATAGCCGCAGGGCAGATTCCAGCAGAATCAGGATCTGAATCAGGCTGCTTTCCTTTCGAAACAGGAGATTTTAAGCATGTTTTGCAGCAGTGTGATTAACGTGGGAATCTGTGGCCTTCAAGATGATGTTGGACCTCAGCTCTCATTGTCCCTGCTGGCTGGAACTGAGGGGAGTCCCACAACATGTGGAGAGCCACAGCCTCCCCCCCCCCCCCACAGATGGAATAAGTAGTTTGGTCCACAATGGAGGCTGTGATGAGGAGATGCATGTTCATGTTAGCACACCAACGCGACACAAGAGGGCACTGTGGTATAAGGCACACCTCCACAGATTTTGATTGGCATGCAGGTGCAGGTACAATCACCCAGTGAGTTCAGTGGCAACCAACACTCCATCTCCAAGCAACCCGCTGGGACCCTCCCCAGGGTGGTCAGGCATCAAACTCCTCAAGCTCCTCCCATTCTTCTCCAGGATCAGACCATTCCCTCCATGACATCTCCAAGGGACTCATGATAATAGATCCATCTAACCAGCTGCACTGGCTGAACCCAGCATAAGGTATTCCACAAGTGCACTTCCAGGTAGAGATTGAGGGGCGGGGGAAGAGAGAATGAATTTTTGATTCAGTTCACGTTTAAAGGCAGATCTATGAAATCCACACGTTGCAAAACAATGAGTCACAGCCATCCTTTGAAATCTGCACTGACCTAAATCGTGCAATGCAGTTCTCCCAACCAAACGATGTTTACCAAAAAATGCACATATTAAGTGAATTACATGTGTACATGTGTACAGAAGAACAAACATTTTAGTGAAAATAGTATTTTAAAATGCATGTTAGGGAAATTGCTTGCAAAAATAAATGCACACCAGTCAAAACTGCATACAAAATGTGCTTTGTTAGGATAAATTTGCACACACACAAAAATGCTGAAGAATTTTCATGAGGGTTTTTTTTTTAATTGCTGCAGAAATGTGGAGAATTTTAACTCAAGATGGGGGAAAAGAGAGTACTGAAACTGATAGCTCCTTCCATCCCTACTTTCAGGTTAAGGGGCAGAACTAGGGTGACCAGATTCAGTTCATTGGAAGCTGCCTTATATCACGTTAGACTATTTGTCCATCTAGCCTGGTACCATTTACAGCAGCCAATGTGTGCCCAGCGCAGTCTGTGGGGTGGCATTTTTCACCTCCAGTTAAGCACATCAATTTAAGAACAAAGCAGACAGGATTAAAAAAATGGGAGACTGCATTTCAAAAGAAAACGGAAAGAAGAAGAAGAGTTTGGATTTTATATCCCACTTTATCACTACCCTAGGGAGTCTCAAAGCAGCTAACAATCTTCTTTCCCTTCATCCCCCAAAACAAACACTCTGTGAGGTGAGGCTGAGAGACTTCAGAGAAGTGTGACTAGCCCACGGTCACCCAGCAGCTGCATGTGGAGGAGCAGGGAATCGAACCCGGTTCACCAGATTACGAGTCCACTGCTCTTAACCACTACACCACACAGGAAACACAGAATTAACTAGCCATCAGGAAAACTAACACGTTTCCAAGCAGCCAACAAGGCAAGGTGAATGGAGACCCATGGACAAGAAGAACTAGGTCAGATCCGTACCATACATGGAAAGCACACGGCTGCCCCCAACACCTCTTGGGAGCTGTAGACTCAAGACTCCCATTATGCCCAGCCATCATGGCCAAGGCTGATGGGAGTTGTAGTCCAACAACACCTGGAGGGCCACAGTTCCCCAGCTCCCCGCTATATGTCTGTGCTTATTTACAAATAATGTGGCAGGGGGTGGACGCAGGGATGGTCCAGGCAGCTGGTTCAAACCAGAATGCCTTTGGGGTCAATTAAACTATCTGGCCCTTCCAGCGCGCAGAAAACATCCATGCTCTTCTCTTGGAGACAATAGGTCAATTCTCTGCTGCCAACTGCTATGACTTAGTAGCCAGGGCAAACAGTCCCTGCAGCCTTTGTCTTCGCAATGAATCACCCTGGTGCGCACGGTAGCCGTTGCTTGACTCATGCCTGCTCACAACCGCGGCCTTTGTCTGCAGCTCTCGGGATGGCACGGTGGGTGACTGACACAGCCCTCTCTCACCCTGTGCCAGGGACAGCAAAGAAGGGCACTTCCATCTTCCCACTGCCCAGGGCACAGAACTCCTAGCCTTCCGCTCCTGGGAGAGAAACCAGGCACATCCCTCAGGTGTCTGTTTTGTTTTCAATATTTCTCTTTGCTAACAGGCAGCGGGTGAGTTGAGAGATTCAGCATGAGGCCTTGAAATAACTATTTTGCTATGGTGGTATCCAATTTTATTATTATTATTTTTAAAAAGTATTTATTTGGCTTTTCAGATTAAAGTTTTACAGTCACATATTCAACATACAACATAAAAACAAGATCCCAAGGAATCTCTTGGACTTCCCTCCTCCCCTTTGTGGGTCCTATTGTTAATCATTTCCTCCTGCATCTTTTATAATACAGTAATCCAAATCTTTTATCTCTCCATTGTATCCAAGATTCGTCATTAAACTATGAGTGATATTCCAATCCTACTAATGGTGTTAACTGTTTACAGTGGTCTTTAAGATAAGTTATAAATTTTCCCCATTCCTTATTAAAATTTTGGTCTTCCTGATTTCTGATTCCAATTCCATAACCTTTATTGGCATATCAAGTTCAACTACTTAAGAACAGGGTTATTAAAAAGAATAAAACAGTCACTTCCTGATTTCTGATTCTTCTGGTCATTTTAGCCATTTCGGCATAATCCATCAACTTGATCTGCCATTCTTCTCTGGTAGGGACTTTATCTTCTTTCCATCTCTGGGCGGTATTCAATGCTACTCACGGCAGACCCATTGAGCTTAATGCACATGAGCAGCTTATGTCCATCAGTTCCAATGGGTCTACATTTGAGTAGAACTTAGTTCGATACAATCCTATGGAACTGTCTCAGGGGCAAATGACTACATCCAGACTTAGGTGCTGTTCTCCCCATACATGTAAATCACATGTCTTCCCTCCAAGAATCCTGGGAACTGTAGTTTATCCCCTCAAAGGGCTTCAATTCCCAGGTTTCTTTGGGGGAAGACATGTGCTTTAAAAGTGTTTTAATTGTATGGTGTGCACGCAGCTTAACTAGTGTGTGTATTTATATTAACTTATTATATTTACAGTATTTTCCTGCGTATAAGACTACTTTTTAACCCAGGAAAATCTTCTCAAAAGTCGGGGGTCGTTTTATACGCCGGGTCGTATTTCTTATACGGCGAGTATATCCCAAACTCTATATTTTAACTGGAAAAGTTGGGGGTCGTCTTATACGCCCAGTCGTCTTATATGCCGGAAAATACGGTATTTTAATGCCACCTTTCCTCCAAGGACCTTGAGGCAGCATACTTTGATTTCCTCCATGTTATCCTCGCCACAACCCTGTGAAGAAGGTTAGGCACAGAGAGAGGGAATGACTGGCCTGAGGTCACCCAGCGAGCTTGGTGGCAGATTGGGGATTTGAACCCAGGCCTCCCCAGTCCTTGTAGTCCAGAACTGAGTCCAACCAAGGTGTCCCCAACATTTCTGAGCCTGGGGACACATCTAGAAATCTAAGGAGTTGTGTTCGGCGCACCACAGAATAACCATTTCACAGAAGAAAAACTGGCAATGCTCAGAATCCTCCCCCAAAAAACATCCAAGGCAGAACATCTACACACAAAAAAAAACAACAGACAAAAAAAAATGCAGATCACCCAGCCAAAAAGCCCACCAACCCTCACACCCAAACAACTTCTAACATTAAAAAATATATAGGAGGGGCAAGTCGACTGGACAGGTAAAGGTAAAGGGACCCCTGACCATTAGGTCCAGTCACGGACGACTCTGGGGTTGCGGCACTCATCTTGCTTTATTGGCTGAGGGAGCCAGCGTACAGCTTCCAGGTCATGTGGCCAGCATGACTAAGCCGCTTCTGGCAACAAGAGCAGCGCACGGAAACGCCGTTTACCTTCCCGCTGCAGAGGTACCTATTTATCTACTTGCACTTTGACGTGCTTTTGAACTGCTAGGTTGGCAGGAATATATAAATTAGGGGCATATAATTTTTACACCGCTCTGTTTTCCTCTGCAGCCATGACAGGGCTACAGTTCTCAGAGTTCCTCGTGAGGAGGGATTGGTTTAACAACCAAACCCTCTTCACAGGAAGCTGTAGTTTAACCCAAAGCACCACCCTGACTGGACAGGTACCATGGCGCATTTGTTGCGCTCCTGCCTGGCCTCTGTGTTCCCTGGCAGAGGACCTTCTTCTAGTGGTACTGAGAATTCCTATTATTCTAGGATTGCCGTAATTCAAAAAGTGGAAATCTGGACACAAGGGGGGGGGGCAAAGTTGTTATTGCTTCCGTTGCTAGTTTCCAAAGCTGCACACACATGATGTTAGCTACCGATCCTGCAGTTTCTTGAGGCATAATGCTGTTTGAGGCACTATCCTTCAAGTTAGCTTCCATTTCGTAGTTCAATAACACCTGGTGGGCCACATGTTTTTTTCCACTCTGTCCAACACCACTTGTAGTCCCCTCCCCTTTTTTTCTTCCATTACAGTATATTCATACTGATGGAGTTCTGATGCTGAACTTGCCTGCTTACATATTACTTTTTAGATAGACCCAGTACATTGTACTGGTCGTTTGAACCCAACTCAAGTAATGCCTGTGAAGTCCTGTTAATGGTTAAGAGTGCCGGACTAGGACATGGGAGACCAGGGTTTGAATCCCCACCTCGCCATGTAGCTGACTGGGTGAACTTGGGCCAGTCATAATCTCTTAGCCCGAGCCTACCTCACAGGGTTGTTGTGAGGATGAAATGGAGAGAAGGAGAACCACGCACGCCTCCTTGGAAGAAAAAGGTGGCATATAAATGAATAATGCCCTCCTGGGGGATACAGAGGTTGGATGGCAATCTGTCATGCATGATCTAGTTGAGATTCCTGCATTGCAGGGGGTTGGACTAGATGACCCTAAGATCCCCTTCCTTCTCTACAATTTTAAGATTCTAGGGTGAAAACAATACTAAGCAGCAACATGGGCAACTCCCCTCCCACCTCCCTTTCTCCCATTGGATCCCGCCCATTAAGACACGGTGAGGCACGCGATTTGCTATACATTCTCCACATACAAGCCTCTCGTCCAATGAGCGGGAGCCAAAGGCTGACAAGGCGAAGGGAGGGGTTTCTTCACATTTCCCCCCCAATCAGAATGGCCAAGGGGTGGATGCGTCATGGGGAATTGCCTGACGGGAGTTGAAGTTCTCTCTCCCTCTCATTCGCTCGTCAGGCAGACCGTGGATCGAGCGGACTACAGTTCCCAAGTGCCTGTTCGGCAGCTGAGTTCATCCTTATGAAAAGGGAGCGCAGGAAGATTAGAAAAATCTCGGTTCAAAGAATGCGCTGGGTGGAGGGCCATCTAGCCCAACCCCTTGCAATGCTGGAATCTCCCCTTTCCGCTAATACAGTTTGGGGTCCTGTTCAGGACTATTCTACTCCCCATCCCCTTCAGTAGCAATGACCAGGTGTGTCCTAGTTTATAGAGGACTGTCTGGTCCAAGTCTGGCTTAATGATTGAAAACATTATTATTATTATTATTATTATTATTATTATTATTATTATTATTATTATTATTATTATATTACCCCACTCATTTGATCGGGCCTCCCCAGCCACTCTAGGCGGCTTCCAACAGAATATTAAAAACATAATAAAACATCAAACTTTAAAAACTTCCCTAAAAGCCTTGAAGCTGCCCAGACACAGCACAGTAGGCCCCCTTCCCCCACTATGGTGAGAAGTCTTTCTATGTTGCAGAAATCCTTTCCAAATTTACATATGCATAAATAAAGGTAAAGGGACCCCTGACCATTAGGTCCAGTCGCAGACGACTGGGGTTGTGGCGCTCATCTCGCATTATTGGCCGAGGGAGCCGGCGTACAGTTTCCGGGTCATGTGGCCAGCATGACTAAGCCGCTTCTGGCGAACCAGAGCAGCGCATGGAAACGCCGTTTACCTTCCCGCCGGAGTGGTACCTATTAATCTACTTGCACTTTGACGTGCTTTCGAACTGCTAGGTTGGCAGGAATATATAAATTAGGGGCATACAATTTTTACACCGCTCTGTTTTCCTCTGCAGCCATGACAGGGCTACAGTTCTCAGAGTTCCTCGTGAGGAGGGATTGGTTTAACAACCAAACCCTCTTCACAGGAAGCTGTAGTTTTTTCAGGGCAGCAGCTTTCAAAGGTTTCTGGCAGGTTCCCAGCCCAGGGCCTGAGACCCTTCTGCATGCATCGGGAGAGTGTGTGCACGAATTCCATCGTGCTTAGTTTATTTTTTGGGCTGCTATTCTGTTAATGTTGTTAATATTGTTTTATGGATTACGAATGGTGTAGTACGTTTTGAATCCTGTATATGACTTTTGTCGTAATGGTGCTGTTTAGCTTATTTCCCCCCGTCGTTCTGTTAATAGTGCTTCATAGACTGAATTTGTTTTACTGATGGTTTATAATTGTTTTACTGGGGAATTGTTATTCTACACGATTTATGTTGCATATGTGAAGTTCTATTATGCTGTTGTTGTTTACTGTTCGTAAGCCGCTTTGCAATGCATGTGCATGAAAAGCAACGTAGAAATACAATCAAGCAATCAAATCAATGAAAGCCGATGCTCTACCACCGATATAGAAAGTGAAGGCTGAATGACACCCCAAATGGGACAGAAGGATCGAAACCTTGAGCTGGACCTGCAGAACCAAAACGCTGCCAGGAAAATAGTGCTGGTTTTGTCAGTTCAGCCTGTATGACTGGCCCCCGCACAAGCATTTATGTTATCCAGACCCCCGCATGGGATTAACAGGGAGACATGTCTTCTAAAACAGACCCTAAATGGATATCTGAGTCCAGATTTCCCACATTCAAGCCAGAGCTCTGCTGTCCATCGCTCCATGTTGGCTGCTATATTTTGATTTTTATCCATGGTATCGGGGCATAGCTGGGGAGGCACAGGCTCACGATGCAAATAGGCATGTGCCTATTTACATGCTTGGATGCCTCTGGGCGAATTAAGGTGTCAGAGACCCTGGATCTTACCAGCCCTGTGCTCCACAGTATACCCAGTAAGCAAAAGAACATTTCTTTTTTTAAAAAAATTAAAAAGGCCAAATGGGAAGATGTCTTGCACATTGCTCCGTCCATTCGGTGCCACCTACACTAACTGGCAGCGACTCTCTAGCGCTCCAGGCAGGAGATATTCCCATCCCTAGCTGGAGTTGCTGGGGACTGAACACTGGAACTTCTCCATGCAAGACAGATGCTCTGCCACCGATGTGTGGCCCTTGGGAAAGAAGGGGGCAGGGGATCAGGGACCTGATGCAAAAGACCTGGGGCTCAGGCCCCTTGGGCCACCCGCTGAGAACACCCCTAGCTCAGTTACAGGACCCCTGCTCAACAAAGCAACCCAATCCTAGACTTCTGTTTACTTCCGTAAGTCATTCCTTTCCTGGGTGTTTTGCTCCCCACCCTCCGGTCCTCCCTGCCCCCATCTCCAGTAATACTTAAGCCCGATCTCCACGTCTGGCACATCTGTGTGCATCACTTCATCCTGACATCTCGCCACTGCTGCTCCCTCTATGCCCAAAGTGTACACAGGGGCTCATTGTTCTGGATGCTTAGCTTCCCCCCGTGGGCTGATCTGCCTTGGCTTTCGCTGGCCACTGAGGCTGGCATAACCTGGTACCCTTGGCTGGGTCTGAGGACTTGTCTGGTTTCCCGGGACGTATTTGCTGGAGGAAGGACAGCAACGATTCCACGAGGAGCCCATCCTCAGATTCTGGGTGAGTGCCGTTTTTTTTTTTTTAACTTTTGTGAGGGGCTTCTGTGGGAAAGCTCACAGATGAGGGCAAAGGACTTGGTTCTTTTTGTGTATTGTCAGAGCATGGATTGATCTCCAAGCAGAGTCAGATAGCAGTTTCAAATCAAAGGACAGCTGCTAAGATATTTTTATTCCTTTGCGGGGGGAAGGAGATTGCGGTTGTTCGGAGCAGCGTTAGCCAACTTCTGGCCTATGAGCCACATCTGTGGCGTCTATCCCTTGGTGGAACCCCACCATAACTCAGTCGAGATGTGGGATAAAGCCTGCCTACTGCTTCACTCTCAAGGGGGAGATCTTAGTTCAATGGCAGAACACCTGCATTGCCCTCAAAAAACGCAACTTCAGTCACCAGCAGCTCCAGGCACGGCTGGGAAAGGCCCCTGCTAGAAACTGATTTATTTACAATATGCAAAGGAACTCAAGACCCCATACATGGTTTTCCCTGCTCCATTTTATGCTTGAAGCAACCCTGTGAAGTCGGTTAGGCTGAATGACAGCGACTGGCCCCAGGTCAGCCTGCGAGCTTCATGGCTGAGTGGGAATTTAAACCCTGGTCTCCCAGGTCCTAGTCAAACATTCAACATCCCTGTGTTCTTTAGAGGAAGGGTGGTATATAAATTTAATAACGAAGAAGAAGAAGAACCAGTGTCAATGAGCGTAGGATGTCCTGATTTTCATTGGATAAATGTTGGAGGGTATGGAGTTGTGCAGTGCTTTTTTCTATTAAAAATGTTTAGGGGTACTCTCATTTTCCTACTCCTATTGAATACTGCCCCTCAATGAGGCCAAACTTAGATTCACAAAATATTTAGGGTATGCGTTCCCCTGCGTACCCCCAGAAAAGAAGCACTGGAGTTATGTGACCCCCGAGCCAAGGAGATAAATAACTATACAACCTTTAGAAGATATCTGAAATCAGCCTTGTATGGGAAGTTTTTTTTTAAAATGTTTAATGTTTTATTATGTTTTTATTTATGTTGGAAGCCTCCCAGAGTGGCTGGGGCAACCCAGTTAGGCATTGTTGTTGTTGTTGAAATTATTATTATTATTATTTTTCATTCGAGAAATGCTGGAGGGTATGTAATACTGAGCCAGATGGACCAATAGTCTAACTTAGTGTAAGACAGGTTTGTACGTTCCAGTGGTCTACATGCAGAAGAATGCGGAGACATAGGAACATAGGAATCTGAGTCAGACCACTGGTCCATCTAGCTCAACTTTGTCTACAATGACTGATAGCAACTCTCAGGGTTTCAGACAAGATTCTATCCCAGCCCTACCTGGAGATGTCGGGGATTGAACCAGCGACCTTCTGCTTGCAAGGCAGATGCTCCACCACTGAGCTACAGCTCCTCGGTCCTGAAGTGATAGAAAAAAGGACAGTTTCATTCAAGATCGCAGGCTGAGAATCACAGTTTTGACAGTTCCTTTCTGGCAGGAGGTGGGGAGAGGGTAATGTTCTTGCAACTAGAAAAATTACGCTCTGCAGAAATGGTTGAAATAGAGCCCTAGCGCCAGGGTTATTTATATATTTATTATTTTCAGAAAATATTCTTATGAGGGTGCCCCCTCCAGGCAGTCACTGTTATGCAGGAGGGATTTAAGAACTTTAGGTTTGCACAATGCAAGTGCCTTCTCACCCATGTTAATTTAAAGTTAAAATGCCCTTTTGCTGTTAGAAAAGTGATGGGGAAATGCATTGAAAAGGGTGGGATGAATTATGAACAATTAACGGGAAGCAGGTTCAGCCCACCCATGAGGCAAGGTGAGGAGACTGCCTCAGGTAACAGGATTCATCGGTGCAGCAGATCCCAATGTCAGAGCAAGAAGGGAGGTGCCATTTGGGGGGGTGTCCATCTGAAGTACCAAAATGTCTTGGGCTGGAACTGATGGGAAGACATGTAAGCACTTTGCATGTGGATCAGGATGAATGCTGAGTCAATGGGTTGTGAGTCCTATAAGAGTATTTTTAAAACGGCATTCCTCCCCTGCACTCCATGTTAAAGTCAACTTTGCACCATTCTGCTGCATGTTCGCATCGTGAGTAGGGATTTGATTGAGTCCGCATTTAAAGGCAAGCTTATCTACTTCACACTCTCTGAAACAATATGTGAACCAAAACACAGGCATCCTTCTGAATTCATACTTATCCAAATTGTGTGATACAGTTCTCCAGTTAAGTAATTCACCCAAAAAATGCATATACTTGGGTGTATATTCATGGGGGAAAACAGGCAAAGATGCATGAGTTTAGGGGAAATTGCTCTAAGATGTGTATCTCAGGCATACAGCCTTGTGCATATTAGGAGACACTCTTTCTAAAATGTTGATGAATTTTCATGAGAACTCTATTTTACAAACATGTGAAACTGAAAATGTTGAGAACTGAACTTAACATTGGAAAGATTAGAAACCGAAATGGACATTTTCACCCATCGCTAATCAGGGGAGGGAGTGTGTAAATTTAATGGTGAGCTTCTCTTTCCTTTTGTACATTCAGTAGCCTTTGAGAGTGCGGAATTTGAGAATATTTAGCTTAGAGCAAATGGCCAGGAATGGCGCAAAGGAATAGGTCTTCTTTGGCTCCCAAGGGGTTAATTCAGCAGAACTGAAACTGAATTCTGAAAGTAGGTCAGCCATTTGAAATTGGTATATGAGCAATACATTTGGAAATGTTTTAAAACGTGGTGCTGAGAGGCAATTGTTTGCAGCGTTCAGTGGTCGGGTTTGACACTTTTTCAGCTGATGTTCCCCAAACCCTTAACTCGAATAGTGGCCATTGCCAGGAATGTGGGAGAAAAATTGGATAAGTATTTCAAGGTTGCAACTAAATTTGATATGCCACAATTTGCATGAGAATTCCACCCCACCCTCCCAATTCATTTCAGCAATAACCAGGAAAGCCAGGATGCCAGAGCCAGAATCTTGTCTCTGATGGGAGCACTCTTGGCAAATTGTTTTGCAAATTGCAGAGCGGATGGGCAAGGGGGAGGGGTGCATTTGAATTCTCAAAGCCTTCATCAAATTTTGAAGTTCTCTGGGTTGGTGCGGTGGCTAATCATAAAACCTTTAGCCTATTCAGAAACACATATTGTTCTGCGCAATCCCAGTCTCTGAGTGGCGAGACACTCCGGTGGTGGTTTCAAGCACTTTTCTGAGGTCTGGAACGAAGGTGAATGGAGACTGTGGCATCTTTAGGTTATATTTACCCATCTATACAACCTGAGCATAGGATGGAGGGCATCACAGCACCAATCCTCCAGCAAAGGAATTGGTTCAGCAGCCTATTCTACTGGATTCTAAGCATTTCTTGTGCACCCTATGTTTTGCAACGTGTGTTTAAAATGTCCCAGGTTGAATCTCTCGCATTTCTGAGAGTAGAGGATCTCAGGCAGTATCAGGGGGACACAGTGAGTAGATGGACCAAGGGTCTGAGTACAAGGCAGCTATTTCATATGTTTATACTGGATGTTAGCTGCACGCCGCCCTCTCACAAGTACCTTGCATTTCCTCTGGACGTGCAGCCAATGCTGTTCAGCAAGGTACATACACAACTGGATGGCTGACAAAAAAGGCACACTGGTTGCTGCAGGGCAGCCTTGGAAAAGATGCTGTCTTCTGAAGATCTGTTGGGTTGAGCTTGGTGGAGCGTTTCGCTTCAGCACTGCAGCCTAAGGACAGAACTTTTTGCCACGTTGTGTTGTTGTTTTCAGTGGTTGCCCGAAGCAACTAGAAAATTCAGCATGTGGCTTCTTTCCTGTCACAGGAAAAGCATCACCTGCTGGATTACTGTTGCTGCTAAAACAACTGTGGCTGCCCTGTTGGCTCTCCAGTTGGGACTCCCATCAAGTTCCACCAACCCCAGCCAGCTTAGCCAATGGGCCAGGGATGAGGGAAGTTGTTTTCTGCTCCAGAGGGTAGGACCCGAATCAATGGATTCAAATGCTAGGAAATGAGACTCCGGCTAAACATTACGAAGCACTTTCTGATTGTAAGAGCGGTTCAGCGGTGGGACAGACCCACCTCAGAAGGTGGTGGGTTCTCCTTCGTTGGAGGTTTTTAAACGGAGGTTGGATGGCCATCTGTCAGGGATTCTTTAGCTCTGATTCCTATGTTGCAGGGGCTTGGATTATAGATGACCCTTGGGGTCCTTTCCAACTCTACAAATCTATGATTCTACTAGCTTACCCGGCTGCGCCCTGCTGCGGCTGAATTTGTGAAATTGAAGAAGTTCCCCTGTTCAGCTTCCGTCTGCCCCTTCTCTGTCCCCCCCCCCGTTTTCAATTACTCTCTTCTTGGCCCCCCCTTTTCTATTACCGGTTTGCGAGCTTGCAAATGGCCGACGGAGCTCTGGCAGAGGGGAGGTTTTGTAGCTGCAGTACCAGTATAGCTGTCGTTAGAGGGCGAGGTTTTGCTGGTGACGTCTAATAGGTGCGACATTTTTTGTGCTTTTGTAGCTGTAGTACCAGTATAGCCGTCGCTAGAGGGCGCTGTTTTGCTGGTGACGTGTAATAGGGGAGCCAATCCCCCCCCCCCCGGTTTTTCCTTTATTTTAGGCATGACAGGTGTGGTTTTTCTGAATTTTTATTATGCCAGATTCTTTTGCCATGGTAATGGAACGCTGTGTCCTAATTTGATGCGATTTGGTCCAGCGGTTACGCAGCAAGGGTGTTTCGGACAAACACGCAATGGGAACATTTATATATATATATAGATGAGTTGCAGCTCAAGACCCACCTCAGGAGGGGCAGGGAGTGTGTGTGGAGCTATCAACCCTTCATGTTTCACACTGGAATGGAGGGAATTTATATAACGAGTCCCAAACTGAGCAAGCTTTTCTTCTTCTTCTTTTGGCATGGTGCACGTTTGATTTTATCCACCCGAGGGCAGCAGGGACACATGAACAAAGGCCCGCTCAACAAAGGCAGCTTTGAATAAGCTGCAGCTCCTACATGGTGTTCAGATCCAAGCGTGAAGAAGAGAGCTTTTAATAGCAGACCAAGTGCGGGATTGCTCTTCCGCAGCTATAGCTCTCCCAACCCCTTGTCAGCACCCTGGCAAGATGTATTTTTATGTTCTCTCACATTGGCCGCGCTTTGTGTTTAAACTGTTCTCGCTTGCAACACTTGAAAGTGCAATACAAAGGCATAATAATAACAATACAAAGCCCCCAGTCTTGAGCTTTGAAAGGTTCCTAAGATAGGGTATCATTCTGAACAATGAGGAGGCAACGTGAGTTCATTTATGCTGCTTCCTTGCTGGCCTGTTCTAAATTTGCAGAAAACAAACCTAAACAACAGCTTTCGTTATCCTTGTTTATTATATTTTTTATCTCGCCCTTCCTCCAAGGAGCTCCAGGAAGTATTTCTTATTTATTTCATTCAGGGAAATTATACGCTGCTTATCTGCGCTTGTCTCTAAGCAGTGTACAGGAATGCAGTCCAATGAAAATTAAAAACTGATTAAAACTACGAAGTCAGAATTCAGTTTAAATGCTTTATGGGATTTTTTTTTAAAGTATTCAGGTGCTGGAAGTTCAACAGGGAAAGTGGGGGGTTCTCTCTTACCTCAGATGGAAGAGGCTTCCATAAAATCGTGCCCCTGGTATTCAACATATAGCTTTTGATGAATATGAGCATAGAATCATAGAACCATTGAGTTGGAAGAGACCCCGAGTGCTTCCCATCGGATGCAGTGGATCTGAGCCATGGGGGAACCACTAACAGTGACTAACAGTGACTCCTCAAAAGACCTCAGGGATCGGGCAGGAATATAAGGGATCAGGTGGTCCCTGTGGTATCCTGGACCCAAGTTGTTAAGGGTCTTGCAAGGACTTTGAACCTGGCCTGGTAGTATATGTGGTTCACTCACCACAACCTTTTATCTTCAGAACAACACTATGAGGTAGGTTGGACTGACAAAGAGTAATTGTCCCAAAGTTGGCCCCTTCCTGAATAGGGATTTGAACCCAAATCTGCCCAGTTATAGTCCTAGACCAGTGATGGCTAACCTTGACACTCCAGATGTTTTGGGACTACAACTCCCATCATCCCTGACCACTGATCCTGTTAGCTAGGGATGATGGGAGTTGTAGTTCCAAAACATCTGGAGTGTCAAGGTTAGCCATCACTGTCCTAGACTATGGCTATACCGCACTGGCTGCTAGATCACGCCACTGTGAGTTTGGAGACTCTGAAAAATTGTGGTATTTGATCACTAGATCTACCTACGTGCCTTGTTAAAAGCACGAGATTTTCTCGCCCTGCCCCCGCCCTGTTAATCAATATTGGCCCGCAGAAAACTGGGTTCAAAAAAAACTACCCTTGAATTTCATTACTAATATGTATCCCGAGTGGCAATTCTGACAGCCAATCTTTCATCATTAGTTACGTTGCCTGGAAACATTGAGCATTCGGAGGCTTTCAAAATTATTTAAGAACTTCAAAATGTTCTTTTGAATTCTCCCGAAATGCTAAGCTGTAACAATATGAAAACACGACAAGCCTCGTTGCCATATGCTGATTCTTCAAGACTTAGCAAAGCTGAGAGCCATTTCGATACAAGCACATCTACCTTCTGTTTACAGGAATGCATCTGTAAGATGTTGCAATAATACTTAACGTTTGTGCTGTTTTCGAACCTTTGGTAGAGAGAAGCCCTAGTGACAGGTTTTTCCCTGCCAAGATCTAGCGGCCCATTATTTTGGCAACAACTGAAAGGCTTCCAAAATTCGAAGATTAGGGTGGCCATGTGCCCTATTTTACAGAGGACAGCCCTCTGTTTGAAGGACTGGTTGGTCCAAGTCTGGTTTAACGAAAAAGAATAGACAGAAGGGAGAGTAGGAGGACAATTAAAGGAGCTGTCCTAACAACTCTCAGCACTATTATTATTATTATTATTATTATTATTATTATTTTAAGAGAATTTCAGCTATACAAAATAAAGTGAAGTAAAGAAAGGAGGAAAAATGCAAATGAGAAATAAAAATGCAATAAGAAAAAGGGATATAATGTAATACACTAAATATAATCAGTTAAACTTCCATACATTGTTATATAGATATACAGTGGTACCTCAGTTTATGAACTTAATCCGTTCCGGAAATCCGTTCTTAAACCGAGGCGCACTTTCCCTAATGGGGCCTCCCGCCGCCGGTGCCCTTCCACCGTTCGGATTCTGTTCTTAGACTGAGGTAAAGTTCTCAAACCGGGACACTATTTCCGGCTTTGCAGAGTTTGTAAACCAAATCGTTCTTAAATCGGACTGTTCTTAAACTGAGGTACCACTCTATATGTAATGTTATTGTCCTAATACATATGATTATTAATAACCCACTATATTTTATATAAACTCGTTCCAAACATCAGTATAGTTATCCAAACAAAACCTACATAAATAGGCAGCTCATTCATATGTTGCGAATGTTGTCATGTTGCCGATCCATTGGTTAAAGGGGATTTTATCTCTATTCTTCCAGTTCATCAATGCCAATCTTTTAGCCATAGTTAGGGCGCATAGAATCCATGTTTGTTGCCCAGCACTCTTCAACAAACTGCAGCTCCCATAATTCTTTGTGGCTGTTCAAAGTGGTATCGCGGTGCTTCAAATGGATGGCCTCCCGCAGGCTTGCTCGGTGGTAGCATCAGCTCTCTCATTTAACGCCGTGCAGCTGGCAAGGGCTGTTTATATTTCCCACAATGCCCTGGAGTGACGCAACATCAGTGGCATTGTGGGAAATAAAAATGGCAGCGCCCAAGGCAGGAAGGAAGGATGGACGCTGCCATGCACCTGGGGGGGGGGGTGGTCCTGTGGCGGCCCAAGGATGCATGCCATAAGCAGGCACAGGGTCTATACCATAGATGGGGAAGGTGTGGACCAGCAAAAGTGGCTGGATTAAAACTCCCATAATCTCTGAGTGACATCCTGTTGGGAGTCAGAGGGCACCAATATCAGGAGGGCTTCAGATTGTCCAATCATGATTTATACACAGACAGACAGACACATATCATTTTGCCCTGTTTAGATGATCCCTGCCCCACCTCTTCGTGGTCTTGAGTCCTCTCACTCCACTTAATTCCTAAAGTGACCAGATGCAAAGAAGGACCCAGGCCCTTATGTAACTTCAAGCTGGATTTCAGTGATGTGTTTCCTCTTTTTTTGACATTGCGCCAGTTTCCAACCTATCAAGTACCTTGGTTCTAAAACTTAATCCATTCCAGAAGCCTGTTCCAAAACCAAAGTGTTCCAAAACCAAGGCTCGCTTTCCCATAGAAAGTAATGCAAAACAAATTAATCCGTTCCAGACTTTTAAAAACAACCCCTAAAACAGCAATTTAACATGAATTTTACTATCTAACGAGACCTTTGATCCATAAAATGAAAGCAATAATCAATGTACTGTACTATAAAATAAATAAGACAGTATTGTAGATGATAAAAATTCAAATTACTTTTTTTTTTCTTGCCTGCACTGATGATAGTCATTGTTTGGCCTTTTATCCGTTTCCGCAGTCACACAATCAATCAGTAGCTGAACTGGGTTCCACAAAGTCACAAAAACAAATTAATCGAAAAAGCCTCAAAAACAAAAACGCAAGATAAATAGCAAAAACAAAAGTGCCAAACTTAATCAGTTCCGGAAGTCCGTTTGACTTCCGAAATGTTCAAAAGCCAAGGCACAGTTTCTGATTGGTGCAGGTGCCCCAGAAACAATAGCTGACAGCAGCATCAGATGTTCGGCTTCTGAAAAACGTTCAAAAACCGGAACACTTACTTCCTGGTTTTCGGAGTTTGAGAACCAAAGCGTTTGAGAACCAAGGCGTTTGAGGACCAAGGTACCACTGTATCTAAATTTCTTCAAATATCCATTTGCCTTTTGGAAAGCAAAACCTGTCAAGACTAGGCCTAGGACCATAACCAGTTTTTTTTTTATTATTATTATTATTATTATTATTATTATTATTATTATTATTTTGCAATCACCTTAAAATAATTCTCTGATTTATGAGGCAAGAATTAAAAAATAGGATGTTAAGAGTTTTAATATACAGACATAAAAACCTGCAGTTGCAGGTGGCAACCACCATCTTAAAAGTCATCAGCCCCTCCCCCAGATCACTATTTCATAGGTCCTTCTTTGAGGAAGGGTGGTAGCTCAGTGGTAGAGAATCTGTTTGCATGCAGAAGGGCCCTGGTTCGAATTCTGGCATCTCCTGTGCTCCTTGGGGGGGGGGGGGCTCTCAATGCAGGCATTTTAATTCCAAAACTACTTGTTTTCATCAAATGCTGGCGCATGCCGGCTACATCAATTCACTAATCAATTAAAACGAATGTCATTCATTGACTTAAGATTTCTTTAATCGGGCAACAGGTTAGAAATGCTAAGCTTGGAGTTTCAGCCATCGAGGTTTTGCCAGGCTGTAAGATTTGTGCGACATTAAAGAAATAAAAATAAAACCAGATTGCAAAAGGGGGCAACGACCCCAGAAGCCCCTCGCATCTGATCTGCAGCACGGCTGCACAATGTGATGTAAGCGAACAGAGCCTGGGCTCTGCAAGGAACGGGCTGAGCCTAGCTTGGACAAACAGCTTTGTTCTGTGACCTTTCCTCGAGTGGCGCTGCCAGGCTGTGCCATTCCAGAGCGGCTGCTTCGCGGCGCTGCGTTGAGCACGATCTGCTTTTAACACAAGCTATTGTCAAGAGGAAAGAGGGCAGAGCAGGGAAGGGCGCCGCTCTGCGAGTGGGAAAGAAACCTTTGTGAAACTAGCAAGTCTGGAAGGAATGAGCACCGAGAAAGTCCTTGACTGCACAGACCGTTACTCCAGTGACCTGCATTTTAGATCAGTCCCCCTGGCCTGTTTCACAGCCACATACGGTAGCAGAGAGATTAGGAGCAGCCCTAGACTGAGGCCCCATCTGCATCATACACTTAAAGCAGTATCATACCATGGTAAACACTCATGGCTTTGCCCTGGGAACTGTGTTTTTTTGAGGGTGGTGAGAGTTGTTAGGAGACCCCTGTTCCCCTCCCTCAACTACAATTCTCAGAGTGGTTTAACAATCAACCCCTCTTTACAGGGAACTCTGGGAATTGTAGTTCAGTGAGGGGCGTAAGGGTCATAGCACTCTTAACAAACTACAGTTCCCAGGATTCTGTGGGGTGGCGGGGAGGAACTATGACTGTTTAACGGGATGTTGTTGTTGTTTACCGGCAGATCCCAGGGCAGGTTGCAGAAACCGAACTTTCAGAATGGCAAACAGTGAGCGCTGCATTAGCATGAATTGGGTGGGCTCTCAAAACACACACATCCCGGGGGTCAAAAGTACGGTGTCTTCAGCATTTGCCGAAAGCTGTCTAGTGAAGAAGCCAGACGGACCACTTGGGGGAGGGAATGCCACAGTTTAGGGGCTGCCACAGAGAATGCCCTCTCCCCGGTTGCCGCCGCCTCAGCTTCTGAGGAACTACCAAGAGGGTCCCCTCTGCCAATAGCCACACCCGAAAGGGTCTGTAGGGAAGGTTTTGTGGATATTTGGGGCCCAAGCCGTTTGACACACTAACATGGCACCTTGAATTGGGGTCGGAGAGAAACCGACAACCGGTTTCCATTCCGCTGCTACATCCTTTCCCGTCGTGTTCAGTGCCTCCCGAGAGCCGCTCCAGCTTTCCTCCTCCAAAGGGAGTCAGTCTGGGACGTGTGCCTCCAGAGAGCTAGCAGGCCTGGGCCTCTTGCCAGAGGTAGGCGGGCACAGCTGGTGCCTGTAGGAGGGAAGTTAACACCAACAGCGGAGGCAGGAAAGGGAGAATCGGCTACAACCGAGGCCTACATGTGTGAGCGCTCTTTGCACACAAACACACAGTCGCGGACACCCACACCTCGCAGAGGCACTCTTTCTTGCTTGTACAGAAGCTTCTGTGTGCATCCAGTTTGGAGCCTGAACTTTAGTACTGCTTCTTGGCCCGACAGAGCATGTCAGTTTCGCCTGCGCTCTGTAGCCAGTCTGCCCATCATTTGTGGTCGATGGCAGACTAGAACGTAAGACAGGGATATCAAACCAGGACTGCAGAGCCCAGCCAGTATTTTACACCCCCTCCAACATTTTTCCGGTGAAAAGAGGGATGTCCTGGTGTTCCATCCTCTCCACCTTTTATCGGATGAAAATGGGATGTCCTAATCCAGCCCCTCCATTTCTCCAGCGAAAAGAGTGATGTCTCATCCCCTCCAGCGTTTCTCCAGCGGAAATAGGGACAACCAAAGGGAAAGCAGGACAGTCCGGGATCAAACCAGAAACCGGGATGGCTTCTGCAAGTCCGGGATTGTCCCTGGAAAATCAGGACACTCGGAGGGTCTGATTTCATCCATGGGTCAAGGATGATGGGAATTGGGGGGGGGGGGGCTTCCCTCATGCTTGGTCTGGAAGCTGCAGTTAGCGCAGGATGCTGCAGCACAATTGCTGATAGGAGTGAGAACCTGTCAGAATATAACACCTTTTGCCCAGAGAACTGCACTGTTTGCCAATTTGCTCCTGGGCCAAGTTGAAGGGATTACAATTTGTATATAAAGCCCATAATAACTTGGGACCCGTTTACCTGTGAGATTGCCTTACCCCTTAAAAGTCCACTCAACCCCAGAGCTGGCGCTGTTCCGCATAGTACTCATTCCACATTTGTAAGAAATTGATCTTTTATTGACGTCACCGTATTCTGTGTGGTCTGCTAAAAACATTTCGGGCAAACCTATCAGTAGTGTCGAATGCTGACATGTGTTTCAGTCTGGTTTTTAGCATATTGCTAATGTCAAATATTTCTTCGAATGTTTTGAATAATTGTTTTTAACCGGTTTGTTCTTTTTGTAAACCACTTTGAGGTTTTTGTTTGTGCAATCAAACGGGATATAAATTTTATAAAATAAATTAGTCCAAAGCAGCTGGAGGGCTCAGTGGCAGTGAACTAGTTGCTGGGACTCACAAACGCTGTGGCACTTAGATTCTGCATGTAGGTCTCCATAGGCATCTGGTTGGTCGCTGGGAGAACAGCACGCTGGACTAGATGGGCCTTTGGCCTGATCCAAGAAGCTCTTCTTACAAGAACACAATGAAAGTCCTTAGTACCGGTAGTAAGGTGCTGAAAAGTGGATTGGCATACTCATCAGCTGCCCTGTAAAACAGATATCCTGCCCCCCCCCCCAGTAATTTTGGGTGCCTTCCTCTCTCACGATTTCTGGCCAAGATCTCACCCCTGAAAAAAGTGTTTTTTGGAGTCCACAATTTTGTGCTGTGCCCCCAAATGTGTGTTTTTGAGCGCCATGTTCCCCCAAAGCTATTTTTCTGGGTCCGTAATCTCACACAGGTCACGTGACTCACGTAGGATTTTGTACCTGGAAGATGGCATTCTGGAATTGGGCCGTGTCACACTGGAGGGTATGGATTTGTTGTTCTGAATTACTGGAAACACATCTAATGCTATGGTTTGGTCCGTGAGTACTCTTGCTTAGAGCAGGGGTAGCCAATAGAGTGCCTTTCAGATGTTGAGCTACAACTCCTATCAGTCTCAGCCGGCATGGCCAATGGGCAGGGATTGTTGGTTTGTTTGTTTATCACATTTATACCCCACTTTTCCTCCAAGGAGCTCAAGGTGGCATACATGGTTCTCTTCCTCTCTACTGCATCCTCCCAACAACCCTGTGAGGCTGGTTAGACTGAGAGACTGTGACTGGCCCAAGATCACCCAATGAGTTCCATGGCTGAGCAGGGATTTGAACCCTGGTCTCCCAGGTCTTAGTCCATCACTCTAACCTGGCTCTTTATATTACCATATTACCTGGATAGCTCTGTCCGTTAAGAGTGTGGTGCTGATAATGCCAAAGTTGCAGGTTCGATCCCTGTATGGGAGAGCTGTATATTCCTGCATTGCAAGTGGTTGGTGTGTGGGTGTGGGTGTGGGTGTATTTCTGTTTTACAATTTAGAATACTCATTTAAACATCCTTAAAATATAAATGACTTCCCTTCTTCCCTTTCCTTGGTTCATTTTGCATATCATAAATCCCTGCATATTTTACAGAAACTAAACCATTCAGAATATTTGATGGATATTATTACATCCATTAAAACTTATTTACACTGTTGAATTTATCTTAACGCTGCCAACGTTTTTAAGTGTATACAATTTCCCCCCATAGGACTAGATCAGTGATGGCTAACCTTGACACCCCAGATGTTTTGGAACTACAACTCCCATCATCCCTAGCTAACAGGATCAGTGGTCAGGGATGATGGGAGTTGTAGTCCCAAAACATCTGGAGTGTCAAGGTTAGCCATCACTGGACTAGATGATCCTCAGGGTCTCTTTCAACTCTACAGTTCTATGATTCCGTTACAGGAATGATAGCAACTAAATAGTCCATCAGTATCTAAGAGGACACCATGTTGAATATTCTGGCCCCAGCAAGGCCAATGGTTGGGGATCATGGGAGTTGTAGTCCCACAACATCTGGAAGGCCACAGGCTAGCTATCTGTGGCCTACACGACTTGACAAGAGAATGTCACTGTGGGTGGTCTCCTGAAGGGCAATTCACATGGAGGTTCTGACATTCGGGGAACTGCTCCCGTAGGAAATTATGAATAGCACTCTTGGGGACTACAGTGGAACACAAGAGCCAGGTCATCTCCGAAGTATACCTCTGTGTGGTTGGTAACTTTGCTCAGGTACAAACAGAGAGGAAATGCAAACTAGAGCAGATAAGATTCATCAGTCTTGTGTCTGCTTTTTGTTCAACTAAATCACAAGGTTGGTTCCCTTGGATACAGATACAGATTTCCCCCTCCATACAGAATTCTAAACAAAGAGACAAAAACACACTAAAAATTAGAACCTAGCTATTGTCACAGCCCAACAGGATTGCTATGAATTTTGCCATGGTTAGATGACACCATCTGTGGTACAGTTAGGTGATTTTGGATTCCAGACTTCATCGGTCTGCCGTTGAGACCCCCTCTTTAGAGGGTAATAATGAGCTTTGCTTCCAAATGTGGTAGGAACATCGGAAGCTGCCTCAGGCTCAGGTTCAATCCCCGGCAACTCCTGGTAGGAATGGAAATGTCCCCTGCCTGAAACTTTGGAGAGCCGTTGCCCATCAGTGCAGACAGTACTGAGCTAGATGGACCTCGGGTTTGGACTCAGACCATACATTTAAAGCACGCCTAATGCATGTTTAAAGCTTATGAATTCTGGGAGCTGTAGCTTTCGTAAGGGTGCTGGGAATGGTCGCTTTGTGGGGGAGGGGGGACTGCAGTTCCCAGGATTATTAGGGAGGGGGAAATTGTGTGTGTTGAATGGTATATATCTGGAAGGCAGCTTCTGATGGTCCTAGGCGGAATGCCCCCTCACCCTCTTCCCAGCCTCAGTGTTTTGCTCATTCGAATCCAGCTCCCTGCCTAGCGCTCTCCCTGCGGGAGGTAGATGGGACACTGGCAGCAGCTGACTAGGCAGCTGAGCCAACCTTTGCAGATCCTGCGTGATTAATGATCTGGCACCGTGATCCTTCCTGGTGGGTGTATTTACCGCTCGGTATCCTGCCAAGTCTTCCAAAGAGAGGAGCAGCCTCCATCTCGCTTCAGAAGCTGTCTCGAGCAGTGGCCCTCGAGATCTGTGGGGCCATGTTCACCTTGCCTTCTGGTCAGCCTTCCAGGAGTGGGAGAGTGGGGCAGGCTAGTGCTGGGCAGCAGGGGGTCAGAACATGGATGCAAAATTTAGCTTGGTGCAGGAGGCTGGTTTATACACACGGCCAACCCAAACCCCCTTCTTTATCTCTGAGTACAGTAGTACCTTGGTTCTTGAACTTAATCTGTTCCGGGAGTCCGTTCGACTCCCATAGCCGTTCGAAAACCAAGGCGCGGCTCCTGATTGGCTGCAGGAGCTTCCTGCACTTAAGCAGAAGCCGCGTCGGACGTCCGGCTTCCGAAAAACATTCACAATGTTTAATGTTTTATTATGTTTTTATATATGTTGGAAGCCGCCCAGAGTGGCTGGGGCAGCCCAGTCGGGCAGGGTATAAATAATAAAATTGTTATTGTTATTATGGAATAGGACATCCCTATTTTCATCTGAGAAATATTGGAGGGTATGAAGACATTTTCCTTTCGACAACTCGTTCTGCCTCGATGATAGAGCTGTTATTATGTTTGTAAATTGCCTTGACAAACATGTTAGAATGCAATTCATTAATAATAATAATAATAATTATTATTATTATTCCAGAGGGTTGGCCTGGTGGCCTGAAACCACAATGCTGCTTGCTTACACAAAACACATTTAATACGCACACTTAAAGCGCATGTCTTCCCACAAAGAATCCTGGGAACTGTAGTTTACCCCATGAGCTATAACACCCAGCACCCTTAACAAACTACAATTCCCAGTATTCTTTAAGTGGAGGGGGGAAGAGAATGTGCTTTAAACATATGGTGTGTACACAACTTGAGTGTTATGACAAATGGTTGAAAGAGCTGAATTAAGTTCAGCCCAGAGAAGGAATATTAAGGAGAGATAGCTTTCTTCTAAGATCTAGAGGGCTGTTTGGTTGCTTGATGGGGGTGTTGAGTGGTTTTTCTTGCAGTAGCCTGCTTTGTGTGGGTGTTTTGTGTGTTGCGTTGAGGTCCTGAGCCTCTCGCGTTTTTCCATCTGTGAAATGGGTCTTTTGTGGTTCCCACAGGCGTTCCCAAGAATTCCAAATGTGCTATACGGTTGAGCTGCCGCCCTTTTCCATAGGAAGCTATCTTATGCTGAATCAGTATTATACTGGAGTTGAGTCTCCAGCATTTCAGGCAGGGAATCTGTCCCAGCCCTGCGTGAAAATCCCTGGGCTTGAACCTGCCACCTTTGTATGCAGAGCAGGTGGCCTAAATATCTATGTGTCTTCTCCATCGAAACCTCAGAGCTGGTGGAAGGGGTGATCTCCATCAATGGCTCCATCTAGGTGCTGCTGTTGCCAACACTCTCCCCCCCCGCCCCCTTTGGTGGTGTTCCTGTGCCCTGAACGGCTACTTGGCAAGCAAATAAAATTTGGCAGCCAAACTGTTTCTCAGCAGGGAGGGAAAACGATAAGGGGAAGTTTCAGCTGCCGAGTTTCAGCTTGTTTCCTCATCCTTCTCCCACAGAGTAATTGCTTCTGATATTCCTCCTGCGATGCACTCCATGCTAATTTCTGTTCTTCTCCATCTACATACTGTAATTATCCCAGAGCAATTATAGTCTGTCTTCCTACTACTTTTCCCCTCAGCCCTCCTGGTTTTCAGGAGATGGGTACCTTTCTACCCTTTGGCTGACTCCTCCTGACTGGACAGCAGCCACCAGCTGAGTCTCTTTTTAGCCCTGCTACAAAAAACAGGACGGGACGTGGGTGGCGCTGTGGGTTAAACCACAGAGCCTAGGACTTGCCGATCAGAAGGTCGGCGGTTCGAATCCCCGCGACGGGGTGAGCTCCCATTGCTCGGTCCCAGCTCCTGCCAACCTAGCAGTTCGAAAGCACGTCAAAGTGCAAGTAGATAAATAGGTACCGCTGCAGCGGGAAGGTAAACAGCGTTTCCGTGCACTGCTCTGGTTCTCCAGAAGTGGCTTTGTCATTCTGGCCACATGATCTGGAAGCTGTACGCCGGCTCCCTCAGCCAATAATGCGAGATGAGCACCGCAACCCCAGAGTCAGTCACGACTAGACCTAATGGTCAGGGGTCCCTTTACGAAAAACAAACAAACCAGATTTCTGAGCTTATTCACTATAGAGCAGGGGTAGGCAACCTAAGGCCCGGGGGCAGGACGCAGCCCAATCTCCTTCTCAATCTGGATGGTCCGGGAATCACCGTGTTTTTACATGAGTAGAATGTGTGCTTTTATTTAAAATGCATCTCTGGGCTATTTGTGGGGCATAGGAATTTGTTCATCCCCCCCCCAAAAAAATAGTCCGGCCCACCACATGGTCTGAAGGACGGTGGACCGGCCCACGGCTGAAAAAGGTTGCTGACCCCTGCTATAGAGCATCAAGCATCAGGAGCTGTCTATCTGGCCAGCCAGAGTTTATGATTTCAGCAGTCAGGGGTGCCAGACATGTGGAAGGGGCTGCCTGGGCTGCCCACCCAGCAGCTAAAACAAGCAGCCCAAACCGTTCATCTCCCCACTTAAAGTTGGCAGCACTGAACATTGTAGGTGCAGGACTGAGTGGGGGGTTGACTAGAGGACCTCTAGGCGCACTTCCATCCTATAGATGCATGATTCTGAGACCTGCATGGCCAATGTTCCGTTAACGTTAATTTTTGCTTTCAATTTGTGGAGCAATGTATGACATCCGTGTGCCCAGTCGAGCGATGTGCAGGCAAGCAATTGCGTTGAAATCCACGACGTGCAAATGTCTAATCCTATAGAGCAGGGCTAAATCATGGACGCAATAACAAAAGAAGAGGCTGCTGGATCAGGACAATGGCCCACCTAGTCCAGCATCCTGCTCTCACAGTGGCCAATCAGATGCCTGCGGTAAACCAGCAAGCAGGATTCAAGCTGAAGAACACTTTCCCCTCCTGTGGTTTCCAGCAAGTAATATTCAGAAGCATTCATCCCTCCAGCTGTTGCGGCAAAGCCTAGCCATCATGCATGGCTAGTAGCCATGGACTGACCTCTCCTTCATGAATTTGTCTAATCCTCTTTTTTTGCTTGTTCTTATTTTTATAAAAAAAACCCCTAGTTTTTATAGAAGGTTTTTCTGTGATGCGAAAAACAAGCAAGGTAAGATACATATAGTGCCTCCACTTTCAATTCATAGAGTCTTTTTCATGGTTTGTTTGCATTCGGTGTGCCATCTTGTTTGGTGGCTGTCCTTGCCTCCTGCAGCAGTGAGTTCCACAGAGTAACCATAACCATGCTCTGGTGGGAGCTGCCGTCCCAAAGCAAAACAAAACCTGGCGGGCACCCAGTTGGGCAAGGCCGTTCTGGAACGTTCTCTTTTATCACCCCACCCACCTCCGGACCATCTCACTCTGCTCCTTTGAAAGCTCGAGTGAGCACCCCCACGAGGGCCTTGCCTGTTTACTCGGCTGCGAAAGCGACACGATCGGGTTCACCATGGCAATGTGCGCATGGCGCACGGGCCCAGGCAGACGGGGAGCTGCTGCTCACAGGAAGTCGGAGCTCGTTCCCCCATATGCTCTGCGGATTGATGCAGATTCACACTAATAATTAGGGCCATATCCCTGCTTGCTTTACACCAGCAGAGCTCAAGGAGGGTGCAAGAGCTGGAAAGGGGGGGGTTGGGAGGTGGGCTCCGTGCCAGTGACTCAGAGTTCAGTACAAAAGCCTGAGCAATTAAAACACACCCTTTTGCCTAATGCCTCTATGTTTGAGGAGCTGGCACAGGGGGAGTCAGCTGGGTCACAGCTGCACAGGAGGTCTCTCTCTGCAAGGATCGCTCGGCTTGTTAAGCTAAGATGCAGCTACCTCTGGGGGAGGGGAGAGAAATTTGCTTGAGTTTGCCCTTAAAACAGGGTAAGACAAATTTGTGGAGAGAGTTTCCAAATCCACACTTTCCAAAGCAGTACAAGAACCGAGACAGAGCCATCCTCCGAGAGTCACGTGAGGTGTAGGTGGGTTCCCACGAGGCAAGACACCGTGATAACAGCAAGAAACTTTATTGGTGCTGTGGGTTAAACCACAGAGCCTAGGGCTTGCTGATCCAAAGGTCGGCGGTTCGAATCCCCGCGACGGGGTGAGCTCCCATTGCTCGGTCCCTGCTCCTGCCCACCTAGCAGTTCAAAAGCATGTCAAAGTGCAAGTAGATAAATAGGTACCACTCCAGCGGGAAGGTAAACGGCGTTTCCGTGCGCTGCTCTGGTTCACCAGAAACGGCTTAGTCATGCTGGCCACATGACCCGGAAGCTGTACGACCGGCTCCCTCGGCCAGTAAAGCGAGATGAGCGCCGCAACCCCAGAGTCATCCGCGACTGGACCTAATGGTCAGGGGTCCCTTTACCTTGAACTGCGAAACAGGGGCAAAGCAACTGCTTATATACATCCCTGAAGGCTGGGACACTCCCACTCCCAACATGATTGGCTGTCTAAACTTCCAAGCTGCAAATCACAACTCAGAGTTCTAGGGCCAATGGCAGAGGCCTAAATCCTGAAATGTTCTGTGATTGGACGTCATGTATTGAATCAGAACACAGGAGCTCAGAATCCTTAGTCCAGACTCAAGCTCAGGCAAACACAGACCACTGAATACATAACATCACGCTTTCCCGAATTTTGCATTACTTGGTCCTCCAGCCAGGGATACGTGCAAAAACATGCATGCCCTGCTGTGAAGAGTGCCTAAAAATGCACGTATAAGGAAAATCAACATTCAAAAATACATTATATCAGGGGAAACTGCTTTGCAAGTATGCATATGTTAGGTGAAATTGTATACAGATCTATGTACATTCGGATAAATTTGCTCCAAAAGGCTGGTTAGTTTTCCTGAGCACATTAGGGGGGAAATGCATGCAAATTACATGGAAATATAGAGAACGGAATGTAGCAGTGAAAAAATGAGAAAATGGGGAAGCCAAAATTGTCAGATTCACCTTCTAGATGTTGTTGGACTACAACTGTCATCAGGCCCCTCATCCCTGTGATAGGACACTGGACATAGACATAGAAGTTTGGGGCTCCTGTTCTAATTCTGCCAATGACAACATGAGTCCATTAAAGTCTTTCTTTAAGCCTCAGTTGCCCAGTCTGTGAAATGGCTATAGCAATAACTGACACTCCTAGTGGGTTGTCAGAATTAAATGTACTTCCAAATAATTGTTTATGCACATCTGTTTCTTTATCACGGGAATTGAGAATCTCTGCCCTCCCAGATGTCGGGGCTTGTCCACACATCAGCAAAGCATGCGTTATCACCTGCTTGTCTCCCCATTGAATGCAGGGGGCAGCCGCAGGATGTCCTCCCCATCCCATTGTTGACTCAGACCTTCCGCACACTTCTAAATGCAGGGTTTTTCAATCCTAGACCTTTCAGACATCCCAAGAGTTGAAAAAAACACCACCTTGCATTTAAAGTGGGTGTTGGAGACTAGGAGAACACTGAGCGGGGGGAAGGTATCACGTGGAAGGCCCTACATTAACGGGGGCAGAAGCAAATGCAGATCCATATTTTGCTCCTATGTGGACAAACCCTGCTGTTGGACACCAACTCCCATCAGTCCCAGTCGCCATAGCCAGTGGCCGAGGATAATAATAATAATAATAATAATAATAATAATAATAATAATTTATTATTTGTACCCCATCCATCTGGCTGGGTCTTCCCAGCCACTCTGGGCAGCTTCCAACAAATATTAAAATACATTAAAATGTCACAGATTAAAAACTTCCCTAAACAGGGCTGCCTTCAGGTATATTCTAAATGTCATGTAGTTGTTTATCTCTTTGACCTCTGCTGGGAGGGCGTTCCACAGGGCGGGTGCCACTACCGACAAGGCCCTCTGCCTGGTTCCCTGTAGCTTTGCTTCGCGCAGTGAGGGAACCGCCAGAAGGCCCTCGGCACTGGATCTCAGTGTCCGGGCTGAACGGTGGGGGTGGAGACACTCCTTCAGGTATACAGGACCGAGGCCGTTTAGGGCTTTAAAGGTCAGCACCAACACTTTGAATTATGCTCGGAAACGTATGCTGGGATGCTGGAAGTTGTAGTCCAACATCTGGAGGGCTACAAGTTTCCCCCTCTCCTATATCAAAATAGACCCTTCTCAGCACGAGACCCTACTGAACCAGCCAGCGAAGACAACGCCAGGAACCGTGGGCAAAATGGTCCTAAATTCCGTTTCAGTCTGGGTATAGACTGTGCATGGTCTGAAGGTACACGATGCAGGTTCCTTGCAGAAACTTAGCAGGTCTGGCTTCTGCCTGAACAGGAAGGCGGTCAGCAAAGCCTGTGCACACCAGCCTGACTCCCACCAGGGGAGAAAGGTGGGGTATAAGTAAACTAAGGGTCCCTCAAGACAGCCTTGTCGTTGTGCATTTGTGATTATTTGTGCTCATGGTGGCATCGAGGTGGTAATACACGATTTCACTTTCAATACTGTACGCACCTGCAAAGGTTTCAGGTTGGACATACTGCTTTGTTCCCAATCAGTGTGTGTCCCGTTGCAAAGATCTTGCAGCTTTTTACACCACAAATGTCCTGGGTTTTGGGGTTTGTCCCACTTTTGTTGCACCGCAGTAAAACTTTGAGGTTGGGGGGGGGGGAAGGTTGCAGTCAAGTAAAAAGTAATTATTTGTGAAATAAAAATAGAGTGCATCTTCTCCAGACAGCAACAATGCTGTAAAATAATAATAATAATAATAATAATAATAATAATAATAATACCTTTATTGTCAATGTACAACCTGTGTACAATGAAATTAACTGAGCCTGGGGAAGCTCAGGGAAGCAATGCAGAATGACTAACATACTTCGTCACTTATAAAGTAGCACTATATGCGTTGGCAGCTAAGAAGATCAGGAGAAAAGAACTAGATAAAATAGCGGTCAATTGCAAAGGCGATTCGGACATTTAAGCTGGCACATTCTACCTGAGAACCCCTTGCTATTCTATCGTTTGCAACAAATAATTTTTAGGAGAAGTGATCGTGGTTTATTGTATCTGCGGTGCCTGATATTTTTGTGTTTTTATGGTTATTGTTCCTTTTCTTTTTGTTCCCTTTGTGAATGATGCCATGGCCTTTGACTAGTGCAATAAAGTTTATGATGGTGATGACTAATACAGTGGGATTATATAGAATCATAGAATTGTAGAGTTTGAAGGAATCCCAAGGATCATCTAGTCCAACCCCCTGCAATGAAGGAATCCTGCCCACAGCCATCCCTGAGCCAGCTCAAATCACCAACCTTCTGGTTAACAGCCAGACGCACCGACCCATTGCGCCACAGAGACAGTCCAGTATAAACCCACCAGCAATGCAGCTTTATTGCATCAATGACTTGTTGCAGAATTACACCTCTCCCCCCCCCAAAAAAACCCGCACACCTGTAATACAAAGTGTGTCTGCTGAGGTGCTGTAAACATGGATTAGTTCCCTTTTGGGGCTCCGTGCTAGATAATTGCTTGTTGCTGTCATCTAGATTGTTCAGTTGTTGCTGTGCTCTGCCCCAGAGGCGGCTGCATTGCACGAGCAATTGTTGGACGGGGAGGAGGAGACCATTATCCGGTCTGGAGCAACTATGCAGCAGCGCCAGGCTGTTTTGCTCCTGCCTTGTGGATAATATCACAGTCCCTAACTGTCACCAAGTGAAGGACGCTCATGGTGTAATTTGCAAAATGATCCAGCAGAGAAAGGGGAGGGTGGAATTCTGTGGAGGCAGACACACACACACACACACACACAGAGGATAGGACGTTGTAGATTCCCCAGCAATGGATATGCTGGTGGCTTGGAAACACGGGGGACCATTAAACAGGGATCTTTTGTGACTTAACTGTGTTTTCCTGGGTCTGGGGAGGTGTGCCTGCCCACAGTGAGAAGGGGGAAACATGAAGAATGCGTCTTTGGGCGTGTCAGGAATGCCTCCCAGTAGAAAGGCTCAATTGGAGGAGATTGTGCTCTGATGAACGCAGACGGAGAAATGGATTCACTGTGCGTCACATCAGCGCAAAAACCACCCCCCCGCCAAACTGGAAAACGCTGGAATCCTGACTCCAGAGCACCTTGCCCATTAGGCCCCCATCTCCTCTTGTCAAGGTCCCAGGTTCAATTCCTGGCATCTCCAGGCCAGTGGCTCTTCTAGTCCAGCATCCTGTTCTCACAGCAGCGAAACAGACGGCTGTGAAAATACACAAGCAGGATCTGAGCACAAGAGCCCTCTCCCCTTCTGCCATTTCCAGCAACTGGTATTCAGAAGCATGGCTGCCTTCAGCTGGGCTACCAGCCATTGTCAATGTTATCCTCAGTGAATTTATCCAATCCTCTTTTATAGCCTTCCAAGTTAGTGACCATCATTGCCTCCTGCAGGAGCAAGTTCCATAGTTTTAACTACGCTCCAAACCAGCTCCCTATAGCCAACATATATCACTGTCATATATAAACCACTTCCCACCCCCTGCCTGCCCCAATACAGCCAAATACAGCCAATTTAGGATGCTGATCATCCGTTGGGAGAGGAAAGAGTGGAAAAGGAGGGTGGGGCAGAGAAACAGAATGGGGTGGGTGGAATTCTGAACAGGGAGCACTGCACGCTGCAACATTTGGTTGAAGCTCCCTCTTCTCCTGGCTAATAGCCATTGACCATTGATTCCACACCTGGAAACAGAAAATAGACGGTTCCACTTCTGAAAATAGAGTGTTCTCACCTCCAGCATCTTGCAGACAAAAATAGGGAAATTTGTGTATGTGTATGCAGGTGATACTTTCACAGCCTAAGGATTACTGAGCATATGGTACATGTGCACACACAGTGATGCATAGCTTCCCTGCCTTCCAAATGTTGCCTTAATTTGCTCGAAGAGAACTTATCCTGCACTGGCTTCCAAAGCAGTCTTTCCCGAGAACGCTTAAGAGAAGGCTTGTCATTGGATCTGACTGCTCTTACCAAGATGAGCTGCAGCAACCACATTTCATGACATATATAGTATCTGGAGTGGCGGTTTGATGGGAGCTGCGAGGGAAACGGCATTCTGACTCTTTGCACCCATGCACATGCATTTGAGTGCACACACCCTACAGCCAAGAGATCCGCTCAGATCTCTTAAAAACTGGCAGCGATCGACCCCCTTTTTGGGGGGTTCAGGTCAAAGTTGTTGAGCTTTTTTTAGGAAGGAGGAGGGCCCATTTTGGGGGGGGTTGGGTCAGGGAGGAGGTAAAATGTTGAGCATTTTTAGGGGAGCCACAGTTGTTCAGCTTCTTTGGGGGGAGCCAATGATCTACCAGTGATTACTGCAGACGTCCAGTGATCTACCAGTAGATCTCGATCTACCTGTTGGACATGCCTGGTTTATATGATAATGAGCGTTCATCCTGCACTCATCTTGATTTGCTGGTGGGGTGTTTACATGTCTTCCCCTTAATTGCAGGTTCATCCTATGCATTTCCCCTCCACTTTCCTAACAGCAAACAGTCTGATTCATTTTTAGTGGAGATTTGTTCTAATCCACTTTAAATGCACAAACCAACAGCCCCTCCAGACATCCTTTGAGATTGCACATTCATGACGCTATTCTGGCGGCCGCACATGTTCCCACTTTCAATGCTGTTTGACCCTGCAAAAGTTTCAGAGTGGACACCCTGCTTCATTTCCAAGCAG
Source organism: Darevskia mixta (assembly GCA_034641385.1). Taxonomy (NCBI): domain Eukaryota; kingdom Metazoa; phylum Chordata; class Lepidosauria; order Squamata; family Lacertidae; genus Darevskia; species Darevskia mixta. Next base: position 16,880,132 of record JAWWNH010000033.1, on the reverse strand, counting down.
TGCACGTCCCGTAACCTCCCTCTGAAATCCTGTAGCTTTTTATACCCAAAATGTTCAGGTTTACTTATTTTTGTCCTGCTTTAGTTACACTATAGCTCTTCCAGACAGCAAGTAAAGTAGTAGCATTGGGGAAGCATCCTAGAACAAAGTGAAGCAGAATAAATCCACTGCTATTGCAATAATAGGCTCCTTCTGCACTATACATTGAATGCAATATTGTATCAGTTTGAACAGCCATACGGTAGCTTCCTGCAAAGAATCTTGGGGACTGTAGTTTGTTAAGGGTGCTGAGAGTTGTTAGGAGACCCCAGTTCCCTTCATAGGTTTACAACAGAGGTCAGCAAACTTTTTCAGCAGGGGGCCGGTCCACTGTCCCTCAGACCTTGTGGGGGGCCGGACTATATTTTTTTTTGGGGGGGGGGGTGAATGAATTCATGTACCGCACAAATAAGCCAGAGATGCATTTTAAATAAAAGGACACATTCTACTCATGTAAAAACATGCTGATTCGCGGACCGTCCGCAGGCCGGATTGAGAAGGCGATTGGGCCAAATCTGGCCCCCAGGCCTTAGTTTGCCTACCCATGGTTTACAACTTCCACAGCAGTTTAAGAATCCAGTCTCTCTTACCAGGGGACTCTGGGAATTGCAGCTCTGGGAGAGAAATACAGATATCCTAACAACTCTAACCACCCTGAACAAACTACAGTTCCCAGTATTCTTTCGGGGAAGCCATGACTGTTTAAAGTGGTATGATGCTGTTTTAAATGTATAGTTCAGATGGGGCCTTATTGTGTTAAGAACATGCTGTAGAATGTACCCAACATTTTAAAAATCCACCAGTCTGGAGGGACCCCTAACGTTCCGGTTTGCATTTTAATCTCTCCCGCAAAATATTGATGGCCTGTAGGCACTTTCAGCGGTAGGGCACACATTTTCCATGCTAAAGCTTCAGTCTCTGGCAAGTCTAGTTAAAAGGCAGCAGTCTGGAGATGGGGGAGGCCCTCTCCTTCCTGAGACCCCTGGAGAGTCGATCGTAAATCAATTCAGGGGTCCGGAAGCAAAAGCAGCTTCCTATGTGTCTGGTCGCTCATGCAGACCTCGGCCCCTCTCCCAGAATTCAGTGCAGATGCTAGGATCTCATGCTGCTCTCATGCAGGCAAGCTGCTCCGGATAACAGGTATTTAGCTGATTGCTAGATAATGGCACAATGCAAGAAGCAGGAGAGCAGGCGGATGAGAATTAAAAACCGGCTCCTTTTAGGGGAGTCCCAGGGCCCAGCCCAAATCACATCCACCCACAAGAGAGGAAGGAAGATGTGCTGCGAGAGAAGCAGCCAATGTACTAAGCCAAGCATTCCCCCCCCACTTGCAGCAGCCTGTCTTTTCACACTCCCCCCCCCCTCAACACGCACACATAGCCGGTGGAATTTGTGTGTGGGCTCCGCTTGCAGAAATGCAGAGCTAACATAGTCGGGCACCCACTGACACTCGCGTGCCCAGGAAGCTGCCTGCTCTGCCCAGATTCCACCTACGGATGCTGAGCCACCCTTGAGATCTCTTGGAAGGCCACAAGCAGGGTGGCAATTGTCCTGGGACAGAAGGGTCTGCAGCATCAGTTCCACCCCGGCTAGGACTCCATCGTCCCTCTTTGCTGCTGTCCATCAGGCCCTAGTGCCCTGTCTCTGTTACTAGCTGGCAGCGTCAGAACCAGAGGCTCCGCTTCCATCTGCCGACTCCAAGGTGGAAATCTTTTTGCCCTTCTGCTTCCCGAGACAACCCGGGCTCTGGTTCAGCTTGCTCTTTTCCTTCCAGATCCCCACCCAGTTCGTCCAAACTCGATGCTGGAAGCATCAACAGGAGTGAACGCCAGTAGACGCTGCTAAAAGGTAAGTTTCATCGGAACAACGGGAGTTTCTGTCCCTGTAGAGTTTGGGCAGGACCCCTTCAGGGGTTCTTGTAGAGTTGTTTTCCTAAGATTAAGCCCAGCCTGAATATAAGAACCAGAAGGATGCTTGTTTGCAAGCTGGGTTTCCAGACCCAGCAGCCCTGGTGGAAGCACTGTCTCAAACTCTGCTTTAGGCTCTGTCCCTGGTGGGTAGCTGCCCCACATGCAAACAGCCAGTGTGGTGTGGGGGTTTGGGTGTTGTTGGACTAAGGACTGGGAGAACTGGGTTCGAATCCCTACTCTGTTGCGAAGCCCATTTGGTAACCTCTGGCTTGTCCCTGTCTTTCAGCCTAAACTACCTCGCAGGGTTGTTTGGGGGATAATAAAAACAGGGTGGGGGTAAACCATGCATGCCACCTTGAGCTCTTTGGAAGAAAAGCGGGCTAAACATGAAATGAATAAGTTGCTGAGACCACTAGGAACCTCTGCCCCTTCTTACATCACATTAGCAGAACCATGGGCAATATATTTGCTGACACCCCTTTACGTCCTGCCCAACCTGATCACCAGTACAGGGAGTTGCCTAGCTGTCTCAAGTTCTCCTCTGCCCCTTGGGACAGCAGGGCCGGAGGTTTGGGGCCAATTGGCTCCGTCCATCATGCTTTTTTACTGATTGCAACTACCTTGCTCCATACAAACTGGATGGAACGAATGTGCCTGTCGACTTGGCCAGATCAGGGGAAACTGGGAGGGGAAAAAATCTGGGGTAAGGATTGATCTTCATCTAAGGCAGTGAAATAGCTTGATATTCGGCCCTGGGCTGGGTCCCTGTTTCTTGCGTGTCTGTCTGTCCTTGGGAGGAAGAGAGACCCTGGCACAGTGTTACAATGTGAGCTCTGCAGGTAGAAAGTCCCCTGTTCAATTCCTGGCATCACCTGTTTTTTAAAAGCCCCCTCTCTGCCTGAAACTGTGCAGACCCACTAGCCAGACAGAGCAGGCAAAACTGATCTGGAGGTGAACGTGAGCAGTCTGGCTTTACTGTAGCTCCTGGTGCTTTTGGGCCACAGAGGTCAGGGCAGGAGCTGTGCTGGTGCTAAAGAAGCCTGTCTATAAATCGTGCCTGCCTCCTTGCGACTGTTCTCCGTTCTGGAAGGAGACACAAATGTGCTTTGTTTTGTTTGCTCTGCAAACGGGGACAAGCAGCTTGTTTATCTGTGCAAATCCTGTCTGGGGAGAGGTAGGGTGATGCCAGCCCCTGGGAAACGAAAGGGGCCTGATCCCCTAGATTGATGGGTCTGAACAGACATCCACCCTAATCATCACCAAAGGGGTTTGTTTCCCTTGGCTCTGGGGGTGAGATGGACCCTTCCTTGAGGAAGAAAGGGAGCTTCTGCTGACAGTTATCTTGATGGGATTGGGCAGGAGCGCTGTTCAAAGGCTGGGTGGACAGACTCCAACATCCAAGGCAGGAGAGGTGGCAGAGGACAATAATGAGAGGGCGGAGGTGTTCAAAGTGGAGCGTGGAGAGCCCTAAGGGGACATGGCATGCCTGTCTGTCTGTGGGGTGCCTGTCTTCGCCAGTGTCATTTCAGATGTCTGTAGAGAAAGGGGCGGCAATTTTGTGGGGGAGCAGATTTCAGCAGGATTCCGTGGTCTGTTCTTGAAATGCAACCCTGTGCATGCCCACTCAGAAGGAAATCCCACTGGGTTTTCTAGTACTTACTCTCTGTAATGTAGGGATCGGACAGCTGTGGCTCTCTGGAAGTTCATAGAGTTTAGAGTTGGAAAGGGACCATGAGAGTCATCTAGTCCAACCCTCTGCAATGCAGGAATCTCAGCTAGGTCACACCTGACAAATGGCCATCCAACCTCTGCTTAAAAACCTCCAAGGAGCCCCAGCCAGCATGGCCGGTGGTCAGGGATGATGGAGGCTGTAATTCAGCAACATCTAGAGGGCCATCGCTTCTCCGCTGAATTAGGCATTGCAGCTTCAGTTGCTAGAAAGCAGAATACACCTCCCCCGCCCCCTGCCACAAAAGCATAGATGGTGACTGTTATTAAATCTCCTAACAACTTCAGCAATTTTCTTAAAAAGAGGTGTACTTTTGACATGCAGATCTGGAATGCAGGCCTCTTTCCTTGTTTGTAACTCTCCAAATGTTGCTGGACTCCAGTTCCCATTGTCCATGCACGTCTCCTATGCTGGCTGGGGCTGTTGGGACCCGGAGTCCAGCAGCATCTGAAGGGTCACTCGTTCTCCATCACTAGATTATAGCAACACAAGGCAGCAGCTTTCCTGGTGGGGCAGAGCCACAGGAGTGGCCTCCCAGGGTCAGCATCCCTGCCACTTACCACGAGCAGGGAGATCCAAGGTGGCAGCAAGGTCAGAGGCATTGGTGGAGCCTGCCTGGCACACCTGCCAGAAGGCTATCCCTGCAGCTCCACCCCACTGGGCAAGCCACACCTGTAACCACAATCGCCAGCGTCACAGTTCCACCACCAGGGGGTGTTAATCAGAACAGGGCCTTTTCCGTGGCTGCACCCTCAATATGAAGTGCTCTCCTCTTCGAAGTATAATTTGTGCCAATATTTGTCTAGGCATTTATGGGACGTTAGTCCACTGCTACACATTGATGTGCTGGAATTTTTATTCTGGGTTGTATTTGAGTTTTGCTTGCATTTGGAAATCCATGTCCATTGGTTTCTGTATATTTAATGTATATTATGACTCACTCTTATTTTGCCTGGATTGTTGTTTCAATTTTTGTTTTAAATTATGTTGTAACACATCACAGGATCGCTGGTGAGCGGACTTGGTTGACAGTGCCCTAAATTGAATAAATAGCTTTGCAATCTTGTGCCTATCTGCTTGGAAGTAAGTCCTACAGAGTTCACTCGGGGCAGAGGTGGGGAACTTGGGGTCCTCTCGATGTTGCTGAACTACGACTCCCATCACCCCTCGCCATTGGCCATGCCAGCTGGGGCTGATGGGAGTTGGGAGTCCCAACAGCATCTGTAGGACCACAGGTTAGTAACCTCTGACTTAGGGCTCGCTTCCAGCTTGCAACAGCGTGCAGAGCACCCCAAACCTTGTGGCAGGGAGTTGGGGAGGGTGTTCTAACCTATCTGCAGCACCACAAATTTGGCTGAGAATGTATGATGGCCAAAAGGAATGGAGGCGAGGAATTCTAAATAGATCCAGGCTCTGTTGGCCATTCCATCTCTCCAGCAAACCCAAACCCAAACAGCCAGTGTGGTTATAGATTTACAGATAATTTCTGCAATAGGACATCAGGATGCCAGCCCCTTTCCTCCAGCTTCTCTGTGAACCAGTGAGATCCTTTCTCCTCCTCTCAGAGAGGGAAAGGCAGCCAAACTCTCCATCTTTTTAATCGCCTTTCCCAGCTAATCCTTCCTTCTTAAGCAGCCTCTTTCTCAAACCTCAAGAAACACACGCACAATCTTCCTGCTGTTTCCATGCCCGTGCCACCCACCCACCCTGCTCTCTCAGCTCCTTTGCATCCTGCGGGTGCCCTTGCGATAAGATCTCCCTGTGTTTGTAACCTGAGCAAGCGCTGGGAGCAGGCAGGAGCTGAGAGCACCAGGGCAGCCCTGCCAAGGCCTTCTGCAGCCGCCCTGGCAGCAACCAGCTGATGGCTCAGCTGCCACAAGCCAAGTATTTTGCCAGATTTGCAGGCGGGCATGGAGAGAGATGAGAACCGGCTACTCTTGCTACTTTTGCTGGGAGCTGTACTAGGGTGGCCCTGTGTCCTGCATTGCAGGGTATGGTCCTTTCTTTGAAGGTGTCCTCTGTTTGAAGGGCTTCTTTCAAAAGAAAGAAGAACACTAAAAAGGGCATGAGGGCAATGCAATGCTTTTATCTGCTTCAATTGCACACATTTAAATGTCCGGTATGCGTCTGAGTCCCTCCCCCCAAAATAGTCCGGAGGTACCAACCACCTTTCCCACTATGGTGAGAAGTAGCATAATTCAATTTAAATGACAGGACAGTAATAATTTTCTAAATTTGCATCTGTGCATATAAATCAGCACATGTAAATCAGTGTCCTATTTTTCGAGGCTAATGTGTCAATACGCTAAGCCCACCCAAAGCTTAGCTGTACAGACTTTCAAGCCAAACAGGCAGGCATGCATTACGCTGTAGCCAGTCAGTCACAAGCCTTGTATTTCTGCCTCCCCGATCCTGGGCATGTTCTTAGACAAAGACCCCACTGTGTTTCCGTGGGGCTTACTCCCAAACAAGTGTGCTTAGGACTGGAGCAGTTACAGGTAGATAGCCGTGTTGGTCTGTCATAGTCAAAACAAAATAATTTTTTTTTCCTTCCAGTAGCACCTTAGAGACCAACTAAGTTTGTTCTTGGTATGAGCTTTCGTGTGCATGCACACTTCTTATATGTAAAACTCATTCCCTCTTGAGTTGCAACAGCTTTCTTAATTGAAACACTGTGCAGCTGAGAGCAGCCATTTTGATTTCCCACAGTGCCCAGGAGTGATGCAACACCAGTGGCATTGTGGGAAATAAAAATGGAAGCTCCCAGGGACTGTAAAGGGAGATGCAAGTCAGGAGTGAACTTAGCTGCTGCTAAGGAAGCATGCCACAAGCAAGCACAGGGTGTACATTAGGAGTGAGGAAGGTGTGACACAGGACAGAAGATGTTTCTGAACTACAGCTTCCCCCATCTCTGAGCATTGGCCATGCTGACTGGAGTCCAGCAACACAGAATCATAGAATCGTAGAGTTGAAGGGATCCCAAGGGTCATCTAGTCTAACCCCCTGCAATGCTAAAGCATCCCAGACAGATAGAACTCTGTTTAAAAACTTCCAAGGAAGGAGAGTCCATAACCTTCCGAGGCAGTCCATTCCACTGTTGAACAGCTCTTACTGAAATTTCTTCCTGATTTTGAGTCTGAACCTCCTTTCTTGCAACTTGGAGCCATTGGATCGAGTCCTACCCTCCAGACCAGGAGAAAACAAGCTTGCTCCATCTTCCATGTGACAGCCCTCAAGATATTTGAAGGTGGCTATCATATCTCAGGGATGCTTTAGCTGAGATTCCTGCATTGCAGGGGGTTCGACTAGATGACCCTTAGGTCCCTTCCAACTCTACGATTCTATGTTTCCATGATCTCCTCTCACTCTCCTCTTTTCCAGGCTAAACATGTCCAGCTCCTTCAACCGTTTCTCATAAGGCTTGCTTTCCAGAGCCTTGATCATCTTGGTTGCCCTCCTTTGCACACATTCCAGCTTGTCAACATCCTTCTTAAATTATGGCGCCCAGAACTGGACACAGTATTCCAAGCGTGGTCTGACTAAGGCAGAATAGAGTGGCACTATCACTTCCCTTGATCTGGGCACTATACCTCTGGAGAGTCACAGGTTCCCCAGCCCTGATGTGTGTGCGTACATAGATCCACACATATCATTTGATGTGTTTGGATTATCCTCCCTCTTCTCTGTCCTGATGGGCCCTGCTCTGCTTCATTTCTAAGGTGGGCAGATGTAAAAAAGAACGGCCATGTCCTTTTAACTTCACGCTGGATAGAGAAGACCAGGAGAGAGAGGGGGCTTAGCAGCTGCAGTGTGTCATGCAAGATTGACAGCCCCTCTTCAACACCACTATTAAAGGTACCACAGACTTTTATTTCTTTGCACTTTCACAGAAGATTTAATCACAGAAGATCATAGAGTTGGAAGGGACCGTGAGGGTCCTGAAATGCAGGAATATTTCACGCAACATGGGGCTCAAGCCCACAACCCTGAAATTAATAGTCTACCAACTGAGCTATCCCGCTTTAGTCGTTTACTTAAAAAATAAAGGAAGAAAGAAGAAAGAAAGAATCTGGGGGCAGGGCTCAGACCTTAGGAGCACAGTCGGACCCACTTGTCCCTGTAGCCCAGTACTGTCTTCACTGACTTGCAGCAGCAATCCAGGGTTTCATGCTGCCGACCCTACCTGGAGATGCTGAGCCCTTTTGCAGGCAAAGCAGATGCTCTGCCACTGAGCTATATCACCCGAAACTTTGCGAGTGGCGCTGTGGTCTAAACCACAGAGCCTAGGGCTTGCTGATCCAAAGGTCGGCTCCTGTTGCTCATTCCCAGCTCCTGCCCACCTAGCAGTTCGAAAGCACGTCAAAGTGCAAGTACAGTGGTACCTCTGGTTAAGTACTTAATTTGTTCCGGAGGTCCGTTCTTAACCTGAAACTGTTCTTAACCTGAAGCACCACTTTAGCTAATGGGGCCTCCCGCTGCCGCTGCGCCGCCAGAGCACAATTTCTGTTCTTATCCTGAAGCAAAGTTCTTAACCTGAAGCATTATTTCTGGGTTAGCGGAGTTCTTAACCTGAAGCGTATGTAACCTGAGGTACCACTGTAGATAAATAGGTACCGCTCTGGCGGGAAGGTAAACAGAGTTTCCGTACGCTGCTCTGATTCGCCAGAAGCAGCTTAGTCATGCTGGCCACATGACCCGGAAGCTGTACGCCGGCTCCCTCAGCCAATAAAGCGAGATGAGCGCCGCAACCCCAGAGTCGTCCACGACTGGACCTAACGGTCAGGGGTCCCTTTACCTTTTACCAACATTCCTCCACTTAATCTCAGACTGGTGGAGTGCTTGGTGCAGCGCTAGCAAGAGGATGTCCCTCTGCACGCCCTCAGAGGCACTCCTCCTCTGCGTTCTTGCATCCCATTTCATTCTAGAACCCCATTCCCCCCCCCCTTGCCTGCTCATTTGCCCTTAACTATTTGAGGATTAAGTGTTACGGACCAGTGTCAGTGTCTCTGATTAAGTATCAGCTTCATCTGAGCTGCCGGGGATGGGAGGAGGAGTCGGGGTGGATTGGATGCAGAGAGGAAAGTCCGGCATAAACAAATCAGCCCTAAGGGAATGGCCAGAGGAAGGAGAGGGGTCTGCTGCCCTGCCGTGGACCACTCTGAATCGGTGGTATTCGGACACAAGAAAGGCCCTCCCTTAAAAAAAGGATAGAGACCACCTGGCTCGCAAAGATAGGAGGTGAGCTTTGTGCAGGGAGAAGGCTTTGCTGTATGGCCTGGACGTTTCTGTGGGGGTAGGAAGGAGAGGCGCAAAGGAGAGATGACAAGGGACCGTTGCGGGAGGGGAGTGTCGGAGAAACAAAAGGTGTATTGATAACTGCACAGGTGGCTCTTGTTATGCGTTTGACGCGGGCCGCAGGGCGCACCCAGCCAGCATCAAGCCCGCTCTTGTGCCTCAGTTTGCGACAGAGGCAGGCAAGTGGGTGTCACCATCAGCCAAGCAACAATAGGAGCCTGTGTGTTTTCTTCTTCTGCTGCTTTTGTTTTCTGCTCCCTGCTGCTTCCCAGCAGATCTTCGCCCGAGGCTGATGCCACAGGCTGACGTTGTGCGGCTGCTGGTGGGGAGGGGGAAATGCGTGAAAAGGGCCTGCACCGCCCACTGCGCCACCAGGGTGATCATATCAGGGCCTCCATCTGGCAACCATCTTGGTTTGGGATGTTCTGAGGACCCGGCGGTAGTTGCAGCGTTCTCCAACCTTCTTCCGTCTCCAGATGTTGCTGGACATGTTGGAAGTGCAAAAGCAGGGATTATTTAGTTTGTAATGTAAGGGTTAATGTTAGTCAACTAGACAAGAGGATGGCAGGTGGAGATGTTGCTTAGCGACTGGGCAGAGTGGCATGATCTTCACTGAGGTAGCACATTCTCTGACTGCCTGTGTAGTTCTGAGGGAGTTTTCCTCTGTACGTTTGGCTGAATGTCTCCCTGCTATGTACAAAGGGGCTGAAGTAAGAAAGACAATGCCTCCTGTTCCTTTCTCCTAAGATTATTCATTGTTTTCATAAAACATAGCTATATACCGAAAAGTATCAGAGTGGTTTATCTTATTCATTACAACTGGTCGATAGCTATCACACTCCCGATTAAAATTTGTCAGCATTAGACATGTCTGGATAGGCTTGTCTGAATAATAATGTTTTTAGCAGGTGCCCCAAAAGAGTAAAGGGAATATGCCTGCCTGACGTCAATAGGCAGGGAGTTCCAAAAGTTTGATTTCTTAAAAATGTGGAATTATTTTTATTACCTGTAACAGCACCAGTTCCACATATTGAAGCAGTTAAGTGGACATACAGTGGTACCTCTGGTTACGAACTTAATTTGTTCCGGAGGTCCATTCTTAATCTGAAACCGTTCTTAACCTGAGGTACCACTTTAGCTAATGGGGCCTCCCGCTGCCGCCACGCCGCCAGCGCGCAATTTCTGTTCTCATCTTGAGGTAAAGTTCTTAACCTGAGGTACTACTTCCAGGTTAGCGCAATCTGTAACCCCGAGTGTTTGTAACCCGAGGTGTTTGTAACCCGAGGTACCACTGAATATGAGATACGGTGATCTCATGCTCCCTCTCATGACAAAAGTAATCCATTCGGGTAACAAAGGTTGATTCGGCTCTAAAACCACGCCTGAACCCAGATCGTAGCAGATCTAGGTAATCAGTCTCATCCAGGAATATCAGAAGCTGCTCCACAACCACCCTCTCCGCCACCATTGCCAACAAAGAGGTATTGGCAACCAGTCTATAGTTTCTACTTTTTTAAAGAATGGGATGCACCACCGCCTCTTTAAAAGCAGTGGGCAACCACTCAATCCATGCATTCACCACACCCGTGACCCATTCAGTCACCCCACTCCAGCTAGCTTTAATAAACCAGGATGGGCAAGTATCCAATGAGCAGGTGGTCTGGCTCAGCACTGCGAGAATCCTGCCCACATCCTCAGGACACATGAATTGGAACTAGTTCCCCCAACATGGCGCTGGAGACCTCAGCCAGCACTGTCACAGCAACAGCGTCTGAATCACTGCGGAGCCAAGCTGTTTTATCCTCAAAGCAGTCAGCCGTTCGGTTAGAAGGCTTCCACTCCTCTGGTCAGGAGTAGCCAACCTCTGGATCACGTGCAGCAATGCCACCGGAAGGTTCTTTGAGGATGCAGCGGAAGCAGTAAAAATGAGGATCTCTCCGCTGCCTTGGCTGCCACAGGGTAGGCCCGATTAGGAGCCTGAACGTATGGTTGGCTCTGGGTCTGCCTGCCACCCGAGCAGCAGTCCTGGTGAGCTTTAGGGATGAGAGAGGTGGTGAGCCTGTTTATTTTGCAAGCTTTCCTTTGGCCTTTTCCTCCCCCTCCCCAATCTGGGCATCGGTGTGAGGAGTCGTCCCCACTTTGGCAACGGCTGCTGCCCCAGCCCAGAATGCCTTGCTGATGAATCATTGAACTGGAGATGTTGAGAAGCCCAGCAAGCTATTGCAGTATCTTGTGTCTATGATGGGTTATCATAGTATCTGGTGTCTGGGCGCGTTAAACCTAGCAGGGATTTGAAATTGCAAGAATTGCCTTTTTCTTGATCTCGGCGGCTGTGATCAGTTTCCTTCAGCTTTCTTTTCTTAAGTGTATTCAGATCGCGACTGTACTCAAAGCCACTTAAAGGGCTTTGTCGCTAGGAGCAGAAGGGAGTCCTGCCTTTTCTGCGATAATTCCCTTGCAATCAGATATGCTAAATAGCCGCCTCGATTAGCCAAGACTTGGTCCTTATGAAGCCAAAACAGCACCACCGGCAGAGATACCCTCACAAGAGGGAGGTGTCAGCAGACTCAGGGAAACACCGACGTTTGCATAACCACAAAAAAATAGTCCAGTGTTGACTGTGGGTACAGATTGCTGAATTATTGTTGGAGGAATGGAAAAGTGGGTATTGGGAAAGAATTGAGTGGCTGGAACTCTAAATGGAAGCAAGTGGGCCTGACTTGCAAATATTTATTTCATTTTTATCTCCCAAGAAGCAGAATGTGAACATGCATAAATCTGTTTCTCTCCCTCCACCTCCCCTAGTTGCTCCCACTTTTATCCTCGCACAACATCCCTGTGAGGTGGGTTAACTAGTCAGTTTGAATCAAGGTCATCCCATGAATGTTGTAGCTGAGTGTGGGTTTCTCTCTCCCCGCCTCCCATGCTGTGAATGTTTGGACTCCACTTGGGCTATTTTGGAAGTTACCGGTAAATCTGCCTTGCATATAGCAATGCTAGGATTTCACCTCTGCTTTGCATGAAGAAGGTCTCTGGTTCAATCCTCAGCATCTCCAGGAAGGGCTGGGAAACACCCCTGCCTGGAACCCTGGACAGCTCCAATGTTGGGTTAGATCAGGGGTAGGCAACCTAAGGCCCGGGGGCCAGATCTGGCCCAATCGCCTTCTCAATCCGGCCCTTGGATGGTCTGGGAATCAGCGTGTTATTACATGTGTAGAATGTGTCCTTTTATTTAAAATGCACGTCTGGGTTATTTGTGGGGCCTGCCTGGTGTTTTTACATGAGTAGAATGTGTGCTTTTATTTAAAATGCATCTCTGGGTTATTTGTGGGGCATACCGGTAGGAATTCGTTCAATTTCCCCCGCAAAATATAGTCTGGCCCACCACATGGTCTGAGGGACGGTGGACTGGCCCACAGCTGAAAAAGGTTGCTGACCCCTGGGTTAGATGGTACAGTGGGCAAAAACGCATTTGTTACAGGAGAGAAGAAGCGGATTGGTCTACTGTCTGCTGGTGTCACAGCAACAGCCTACCTGTGCAACTGGGGAAACAAGCTGATTGGTCTGCTGGCTAGTGATGTCACAGAAGGGCCCTTAACTCTACACTGAGAGAGTCTTTTCCATCTTGCTAGGGTGGAACATTTGACAGGTTTACATAGGTTTTAGGAATAGGGGCCTCAAAATCTTTTCAAATAATTTAGGGGGGGGGATATTTGACGGAAATGTCAAAAGCCCTACTAACATGGCAGTGTTTCTCTATTCAGTGTGGACAACCTGAAACCTGTTGGAAGTGGAGAACTGTAGCTCTGAAGGTCTTCTGCTCAGGTCCTCAGCTCCACCGCAGAACATCTGAACTCCCTTGAGTGAGTCATATTTTCTCACAGGCTTAAGATTTTCCGTCAGTACAAGGAGGGTGGGATGAAAACAATTTCAGCTATGATCCCTTTGTGAGTGTTCTTCTCTTGCATGTGTTACTGGTTGACATTTTATCTTTCCACACCATGCTGCTATGCTTGCAAATTCATTTGCTTTTCCTTTCTCATAAGCGAGGAGTGTGTGTGTGTGTGGGGGGGTGCTTCACCAACAACACCTCCAAAATTCAGTTCTCTGCTGTAGCTGCTGGTCTAGCCAGAGGGCTAGAAGCCACACGGCAGCAGCTCCTTCGTCTTCTAAGATTGACAGACATCTTAATTTTAAAACATAAACAGGCGTTTGCTCCTCCTGGAACAATGAGGACTAGAAACTTAACACTTTCTAAACTTGAAAAATGCAATTGCTTTCTGCATGGAACTTGAATGTGCCTGTTACGGAGCAACTTACTGGCTGATTCGGGTAGAAAATAAAATAAATCGTACTTTTCGATAACAACCATGCTGCCTATGTTCCTGCCGACAGTTGGGCTTACAAGTGTAATTTCCCAAGAATGTATTAAATGCAGGTGCTTTTTGGCACATTGAGGATTAGTAATCAGTTGTTCCAGGCATAACATTTCAGTTATTTTATTATTTCCTGGGACGACTGGCAACATTTCCTGAGACGACTCACAACTGGGGGCGGAGGGGCGGATTATGCATATGATATTCTTGCTGAGTCTGCCTGGAAATACAGAGGACCCTTGTAGCAGTAATAGAGATTGAATGTAAATCAAAAGTCATTAGATTCTGCACCAAGGAGAACCCGTATCCTGCGAGCAGAATTCCTGAGATTTTATGCCATAACTCTCTGTATTGTTATGTGTTCCCTGAGCAATAAGATTTCTGTGAGCAGGGCTACCCGTGCTGAAATATGCAGAGGCAATACCTGGACATGACGAAAGAGTGCTATTAACTCCCCCACCCACCCACGCCCAAGGATGTGTTTCCATGGGAACTAAAATGGCCGACAATGACCAGGAATTGGTTGGAGACTCACCTGGAAGGCGGGTGGCTATTTTGGAAAACCCTAGTTAGCCAGCAATGATACTGATGCTAATTATTTATTTGTTTTGTTTATTTGTTTATTTGTTTATTTGTTTATTTATTCATTTATTCATACATACATACCCCACCCATCTGGCTGTGTTTCCCCAGCCACTTTGGTGGCTCCCAACAGAATATTAAAAACACGATAAAACATCAAACATCAAAAACTTCCCTAAACAGGGCTACCTCCAGATGTCTTCTAAAAGTCAGATAGTTGTTTATTTCCTTGACATCTGATGGGAGGGCGTTCCACAGGGTGGGTGCCACTACCGAGAAGGCCCTCTGGGAGGAAGTCAAGACATGAATTCATTCATTCATTCATTCCTATATACATATACATATACACCTATATACATCAGGGGTGTGGAAACAAAGGGCCGTATTCCCTTGTGGTGAACTTCCCAGGGGCCATTTTCCCATGGTGGGTGGGGCCAGAAGCAGAAGTGGGTGGAGCTTCCGGGATGTGCTTCTTACTTTTATACACAGACACCTCTCGCCCTCTAGGCAAGCAAAGAGTACACAGTACGAGGGCACCATCCATCCAGGCAAGAAACGCAGAAAGAGAGTGTGCAGCAAGATAGGTTGAGGGGTATGGGCCTGGGGAGATGGGGGTGGCCTAAAAGAGCCCCTGGGGCCGCATAGAGAGTCCTGGAGGGCCACAATGGGACCCCGGGCCTGATGTTCCCCAGCCCTGATGTACATGGTGCTTTACAAAGAACAGGTATGACAAGTCCCTGCCCCCGAGGGGCTTACAATCTAGAACAGGCACAGGGAAACAGCAGAGGAAGGGGGCAAATGCAGGCAACGTTCCCTGTGAGGAGGGATCGATGGTTAAAACCCGTTCTGGGAATTGTAGCTCTGGGAGGGGAATAGAGGGGCCTCCTAACAGCTCTCGGCACCCTTAACAAACTACAGCTCCCAGGATTCTTTGGGGGTAAGCCATTTCATGTGATATCACAGAACTTGAAATGTGTAATGAATGTGGCCTATGAGGGAATGCAGCCCCACTTCAGAGTGAAAAGGCTTCCCCATCCCTGAGGCAGATCTACGAGATGAGTTTGAGCTCTCTAAGCCTCTTAGGGTGCTGGCTATCTCCCTAGAGATCTGCTCCGGCCTTAGTCGACTTTGCCTCTCTGCTGGACTGTTTTGATGACACCTTTCACCTTCGCTGCACGATACGTAAATCAATGCAAATGTTACAAAATGCCCGTGAACGTCCAGTGACCTCCTTCCGAAGGAAATCAAACCTGGGTAATCAAACCTGCGTCCCTGGAACATCTCGCTGCTCAGAGAAGTGGATCGTGCTTACCAGTACAGTATGTGGAAAACAACTGTGCAAATGGATGGATCCAAACAGATTTTAACGGAAATAAAGCTCGCCAGTTTAGGCTGCAATCCTAACCCCACTTACCTGGGAGTAAGCTGCACAGAATTCAAGCTGGGTCGACACAGTTAGGATTGCTCTGCAGTTCCTTACCCAGAGCAATGTCAAAATGCAGAATGAATTGAGATCTGCTTTCTCTCTCCTTTTCTTGCAAGAATTTCAGTTCTGGTAGGCTGTGTAGCAAAAAATAAAAAGTAAAATAAAAAGACATTTCAGTGGGTGGGCTAATTAAAGCTGCCCCTGTCATGCTTCCATTTCTGATTGGCTCACTGGCCGTTCAAGGGAAGAAGTGACAGGCAGAGTTGCCTACAAATAATAACCGGTGTGGTGTAGTGGTTAGAGTGTTGGACTACGACCTGGGAGACCAGGGTTCTCGTCCCCACTCTGCCATGATGCTCACTGGGTGACCTTGAGCCAGTCACTGTCTCTCTGCCTCACCTTCCTCACAGGGTTGTTGTGAGGATGAGATGGGGAGCAGGAGAACCATCATGCATGTCACCTTGAGCTCCTTGAAGGAAAGGTGGGGTATTAATCAATCAACCAACCAACCAATGGCCAGGTGGATTAACCAGCTGGTTAGAGCATGGTGCTGACAATGCCGAGGTTGCAGGTTAGATCCCTGTAAGGTTGCAGGTTAGATCCCTGCACATTCCTGTATTGCAGGGGGTTGGACTAGAATTCAGTGATGGCTAACCTTGACACTCCAGATGTTTTGGAACTACAACTCCCATCATCCCTAGCTAACAGGACCAGTGGTCAGGGATGATGGGAGTTGTAGTCCCAAAACATCTGGAGTGTCAAGGTTAGCCATCACTGGACTAGATGATCCTCAGGGTCCCTTCCAATTCTATGGGAATATTTCCCAGCTACCTCTGGGTCGACGACCCTGTATCGATGATCCACTCTCTAGAAATGTAGATTGCAATTATAGCCCCGAGAGCGTGCAAACCCAAAAAAGCTAGCAGAGCTTGGCTTGGGCAACCCAGTAGTTGCCACTGCCCATTTTTTGAATAGCTACATGCAGAAATTCAACTGGTAAAGCTTTCTCCCTACCATTTCAGTGGAACAGACTCCCACGAGAGGTAGCGGACTCTCCTTCCTTGGAGGTTTTTAAACAGAGGTTGGATGGCCATCCGTCATGGTGGATGCTTTAGCCGAGATTACCGCATTGCAGGGGGTTGGACTAGATGACCCTTGGGTCCCCCTTCCAACTCGTAAGTTTCTGTGATTCTATTTCACCAGCTGCATGCTGAGAAAAGCTTCACTGCTGGGTTTCTGCCTGCCACACAGGAGCCTTCCAAGGCAGGAGGGGAAGAAAGTTGGCAAAGCTAGAAGCCCAAAGTTGTTGTGTTCGATACAGGCCTGCTGTAACCAAAATACATTTGATGCCTCTGTTTAGACACCACGGAAGTGTGCAGGAGCAAAACATGTAAAGTGTCTCTGCCCTCTGCTGGAACATCAGAGCAAAGCAAGCAGGGGGACTGATTTATTTATTTACTCATCTTCTAAAGCATTTTTTCAGCCAAAAAAAAATGGTCCCAGGGTGACTTTTGTTTAGCTATTATATAAGTGTTTGCACCCAACCCTTGTGTGGTGGTGGGGCTTTACAATAAACAGAAGAATACAATAATAAAACAAAATGTACTCCCAGGTATGTGCAATAAAACAGCAGTTGTTCCTCCTGTTATCATTGCTCAGCCTGTGCATGCCGTTCCCTTTGGTAACCAAAGCAGCACTCATCCATGTGCAAGAAGGAGGCATCAGCAGGGCTTGGGGAGCCTCGAGGTTCGCAGAAGGACAAAATAGGATCCAAAGCAGCCTAATAAGACTTGCATCTGTTCAGTGCCCATGCAATAAGGAAAATAAGTGGGGGTGGAGTCATGTTGTGGCTTTAAATTGTTAGCTGCCTTTGGTTTCTTCTGAAAAAAATTAGGCAGATTGTACATTTTTTAAAAGATAAAAATAGATAAGCCATAAGAAGGAACACTCCACACTTCAACATTTTGCTACAGGTCCCATTTGTTGCAGTCCAAAACAGCAGATGGCAGAATAGCATCGGAGCTGGAGATAAAAAGTCACAATTAAAATGCCTAGAAGAACTTTTTTTTTTTTAAAAAAAAAGATATTTGCTCATCCTCAAACTCAAGACTCTTGTGCTGATGTTCAATCTCATACGTGTGTGTGTGTGTGTGTGTGTGTGTGTGTGTGTGTGTGTGTGTTGTGATCGTGGCAGCAAACACATACTCACCCCACCATGCGTGGTCAGTGTCCACAGCCAACATCGGACATTTGCACAGGTTGGGTCTCAGCCTTCCTGTGCCATCATCACTGTCATTTGAGACCAGGTGGCAGCCTGACCACAAGCCCAGTTCTGGTGAAGGGCAATGGGACTTGCAGTCCAACTATATCTGGAGAGTTACGGGTTCCTTACCCCTGGTCTACACATTAGTGGAAGGCCATCCTGAACGGTCCAAAGTGCGTCACACGTGACACATTAAATTCTTCAAGCAACTTAAACCCCCAAATATCTGAAAGAGCATCTCCTTCCATACACCCCCCCTCAGGTATTAAGATTGACAGAGGGGGGGACCTCTTGGTTGTTCCACCACCTTTAGAAGTGGCGACCTGGGAGAAGGGTTTCTCTCAGCAGCCCCTGAGCAGTGGGATTCCCTCCCCACAGAGATGTGCCTGGCACCTTCACTGCATGGCTTCTGTCAAATGCTAAAAGCCCTGGCCTTTAACCCCTGACAGACATGTGTGTTCACCCTACAACCATAGAATCATAGAATTGTAGACTCAGAAGGAACCCCGCCACTCTAGATAAAGGGGACGAATAGATAAATAATACAGAAAGCCCAAGCAGTTGTTATTATGCCATTGATTTAAACCTGCTCCTTTTTCTTTTCCTTAGACCAACCATCACAAAGTAATAACAGCATGAAGTGCTTCTACAAAGCTCTCCTCGTCTCCTGGGTCCTGTTTGAAGGTATGTCTCGGATGCAGGGTGCAGTCTCGCCTCTGATGTTCTCACAGCCTGCAGAGCTGTGACCCACCAATCCCAAATGCAGACCCACCAGGAGTGTAAGGATGTATGGGGACCCTCCAGAGGCATGCTAAACAATGGGTGAGGAACCAAGGGTCCAAAGGCCAAATAAAGCTTCCAGGTCTTTCCACCTCAAGGTCCTCAAGACTCTCCCTAGACCGTACCAGTTCCTGTGACATGCCCCTCATTGGCCTTTCTCACCCCAACCCCACCTTTGAGGCAGTGATGGCCACCAACTTGGAGTAGGCAAATTCATGGAAGATAAGACTAGCCATAGAGGGATGCGGGTGGTGCTGTGGTCCAAACCACAAAGCCTAGGGCTTGCCGATCAGAAGGTCGGCGGTTCGAATCCCCGCGACGGGGTGAGCTCCCATTGCTTGGTCCCTGCTCCTGCCAACCTAGCAGTTCGAAAGCATGTCAAGTGCAAGGAGATAAATAGGTACTGCTCTGGCGGGAAGGTAAATGGCGTTTCTGTGTGCTGCACTGGTTCGCCAGAAGCGGCTTAGTCATGCTAGCCAAATGACCTGGAAGCTGTCTGCGGACAAACGCCGGCTCCCTCGGCCTATAGAGCGAGATGAGCACAGCAACCTTAGAGTCGTCCGCGACCTTTACCTTTTAAGACTAGCCATTGTGGCCCTAATGGCTATGTTCTGCCTCCACTGTTAGAGGCAGTAACACCCTCAATACCAGTGGCTGGGAAACACCAGTGGGGAGAGCGCTCTTTTGCTCGGATACTGCATCTGAGCAGCCACTGTGAGAACAGGATGCTGGACTAGATTGGCCATTGATCTGATCCAGTACTTACATTCTTCCTAGTGGCTGCACCCCTGCTTGCTCGGCTTACAAAGCCCCATTCCTCTTCCCAGCACATGCAGCCACCAAGCTTGCTTTTTACCTTCCCAACCCACTTCTTCTGTTCTGCAGCTCCATTTTCACCTTCATCCCTGTGTCCATGCCTTCACTTGCTCCTTTTGTGGCACACACCCCTGCATACAAACCACTCTGTTGTAATAACTATCAGTTATTCAACGCAGCAGCCGAAGTATAAGGTAAATAACTCTTATACCCACAGACTATTTACCGGCTGCGTCACAATGTCCACACGCTTTCACTGTGCGTCTTTGCTTTTAAAGCCTTTTCCTTTCTTCTTCAAAGCAGAGATCTTCACAGCGGAAAAGTTCACAGAGCAATTTGTCTCTGTATTTAGTTCTGACAATAAATCACAGCAACTCCAGCTTAATTAAGAAGATTTATTGTTTAAGGGCTCTAAGCCAGGAGAAGTTACCCCCATCCTGGCCTGAAGCCGGAAGACGGACTGCGTAGCAGCCGATACACAGATATCACATTACAAAGAATACAAAAAACACATTACACAGACTTCCATACATAGATAGACCCCGGATGTGTGTAACGTCATCCCTGTGGGGCAGGGCGTCAGACTGAGCTTGTTACTCCTGTAAGCTCAAAACCTCACACACACCCTTGGTAACATCCTGCATGTTAGTCCCCTCCCTTATGAATTGCAACTACCAATCATCCTTTAGACCTTCTGCCCAGTTATGAAGCTACCATCCCCTCTTCAGACCCTTTCACATCCCTGCTTTCATCTTCAATCCCGTTCCCATGCCTCCTACTCCCAGCCTTTCGGCATCCCCCTTTGCACTCCTCATTTTCACTTCCATTCCCCGTTTTCCTCCTCCTCCTTACTTTTCTCAACTCTCCTTTGCACATAGATCACCCCTGGGCCCATGCCTGCTCTCATCTACAGTCGTACCTCGGGTTGCAATCGCTGCGGGTTGCGCGTTTTCAGGTTACGGATGTGCCGAACCCGGAAGTACCGGAACGGGTTACTTCCGGGTTTCAGTGCTCGCGCATGCGCAGAAGCACTAAATCAAACTTTGTGCATGCGCAGAAGCGCCGAATTGCTTCGCACGCAGACACGGCGCTGCGGGTTGTGGACGCTGCGGGTTGAGAATGTGCCTCCCACACGGATCACGTTCACAACCCGAGCGTCCACTGTGTTCTGCAGCCGCCTCTGTGCACACAAAACCTATTCTGATATATGTTGCTGTAATTGTAGCCTAACTGTAGTTAGCTTCTTCAGTTGGAGAAGGTTGAGTTCAGTTGATGGGTGCTGTATGTACATGTATGGGTGTTTGCTTGTTAATAAAATATTTCTTCTAAATTGCTACATTGAATGTGGAACTTCATGTTGAAGACAACACATGGTACCAGGATTGAAATGCATTGTGTGAAGGTACTATGGAATATTTGAGGGCCCCACACCCTTTATTTCTCTGACATCAGGCAATTGAGGAATAGAAGAGGGAGAAGCTTGAAACAACCTATTTTTTTCCCTTCCTTTTAGCGTTCCTTCCTTCTCACTGTACTCAAACAATAGAAGAGGTTTGAGTAAAGCAGGGACACAGGAGAATTGTTTTCTTAAACAAAGAAAGGAAGAAAGAAAGCAGTTTTAACAAGGATAAAACAACAGAGATGGGTACAACAGAGAGGTCAACACAGAAAAAGCTAACACATCAGAGACTTTCCCTTCTCACCTTACTCAAACCTTGTTTAAACCCAGGATTGTGATGTGGCACTGCAAATCCTCTATTGCAGGCTGTGTGATAATAGCCTTACATTATACACACACACACACACACACACACACACACACACACACACACTGTGAGACGGATGGGTGTCTCCTCGGAAGTAAGCATCCACAAAACGCAGTCTGCTAAACTAATCACTTTATTTCATAACATTGATAATCCAGACCTTGCGATTATGCATCCGACCCCTCGGAGTCAGATCCTTCTAGTACGGATTTGCGGCTCCGCCCCCAGCATAGGAGCTTCGGAAAGCCTAGTCTCCGCCTCTCCTTTTTCCGCTTCCGCGCCCTTGACCTGGGCAGCCCTACGGCTCCCCCTTCCCTTTCGCTTTCACCTTCCCCGCTTGTGGTGTCTGATGCTCCGGTAGGCTCTCTAAGCCTCAACTCCTCCTCGGTCTCCATATTCTGATCCCTTCCCATTGGCTGTGCTAGCGCTCTGGTGGAGCTTTCCTCCCATTGCTGCACTACCTGCTCTGGCGTCAGCAGGGGCTGTGCCTGTTCCTGATCCCAGACCCTCAATAACTCTTCGGGCGTCAGCGGAGCCCTATCTAGGTCAGCTGTCTCCTTTGGCACCGCTTCGGAAACCGGCCAGCCCCTGACATCCATCCCCCCTTCCAAGCCCCCCTTCCCCTCCTGAAAAGGCACACCTGGTTGGGGCAGATTGGTTTCGGAGTCCCTTGCTAGATCTCCCAGCTCCCCCCAAGACTCGTCTGCTGTGTCAGGGGAGGAAGGGAAACCTAAGAATATTGTGGTGTCGCCACTGGACGATGAGGCAAACATGTCTTCCCAATCCTCCCTGGCCATGGGTGGAGAAAGGGGTTCTGCACTCTCGGTCCCTTCTCCTACCATTGGGTACCCTTCACTCCCCCCTGATGGTGGGAAACCCCAGAAGTCCCCTTCCTCCGAGTCTGTGGGCTGAAACACGTCTCTTAGTTGCCAACGGTATGGTTTGGGCTTGTGCGGGAATAGTTCGTGAAATTCCCACACCAGATGCTCCTTGGTGACTTCCTCTGCCGGGATCCATGCATTTTCCGACGCTGGCTCCCCCTCCCACGCTACCAAATACTGCAGTTCATCCTCTTGCCACCTGGAGTCCAAAATCTCGGTGGCCTCGTTGAAGAGTTCCGGTTCCACCATCGGTAACCCCTGCGACCCCTGCTGGTAGCCCTGTTGGTACCTGTGAGGTTCCCTGTACTTGGACAGGAGAGACCTGTGGAACACCGGGTGAATCCTCATGTCGTCCGTCAGTCGCAGTTTGAAAGCCACGGGGTTGATCTGCTCCACTACCTCAAAAGGCCCCAGTCTACGTTGCTGCAGCTTCTTGCACCTGCCGCGAATGGGCAGCCCGTGTGTGGACAACCATACCATATCTCCCACCTGGATGTCCTCCCCCTCCCTGCGGTGCCGGTCCGCTGCCGTCTTGTAGGCTGCTTTAGCCCGCTCCAAATTGTCACTGAGCAATTGGTGCAATGCTTCCAACTCCTCAGCGAAATTCTGTGCAGCGGGCACGTCTCCATCCCCCTGTTCCCCCTCCCTTCCCGGAAAGGCCCTGGGGTGGCTGCCGTAGATCGCCTGGAACGGGGACATGCCTGCCGAGGAGTGTTGAGCATTGTTGTACGAAAACTCTGCAAGGGCGAGTTTGTCACTCCAGTCGCTGTGTTGCTGGGAAGCATAACAGCGCAGATACTGCTGCAGTATGGAATTAACACGCTCCGATTGACCGTTAGTTTGAGGATGGCGTGCTGAAGATAGACACACCTGCACCTTCAAGATCTGCATGAGCTTGCGCCAGAAACGGGAGGTAAATTGGGCGCCGCGATCCGAAATTACTCTCACTGGCATACCATGCAGCTTGAACACGTGCTGCATAAACAACCGGGCCGTCTCCTCCGCCGACACCACTTTGGGGCAGGCAATGAAGTGAGCCATCTTGGTCAGGAGATCCACTACGACTAGTACAGCCGTGTTGCCCTTGGACTTGGGGAGATCCGTGACAAAGTCCAGCGAAACCGCTTCCCAGGGCTTGCTTGGGGTGGGAAGCGGTTCCAGTAGTCCTGCTGGTACCCTTCTCTCCCCCTTGGCCCTTTGGCAGACCTCGCACCCCCTGACGTAGTCCTTAACGTCCTGCCTGACCTTTGGCCACCAGAATTCTCTAGTGACCAGTATCATGGTTTTGAATTGCCCAAAGTGCCCTGCTGTGGGGTTGTCATGAAGCTGTCTGAGAATTTTGGCCCTCATATCCTCCCCTGGCACATACAGTGCCCCCTTGTACACCAGTAGCCCCTCCTTTTCCTCAAACCCTCCTGCCCTGGGATTCCCCTCCTTGAGTTCCCTCAGTTTGTTCTGGGCAAAGGCGTCCGCCTGTGTGAGGTGCACCAGTTCTTCCCTACCACCCAATGTCGCCCCACACCGCCACTGTTCAGGCTTGAAGATGGCCCTTGCCACCGGAGGTCCTTCATCTTCCATGTATTCTGGCTTCCTGGATAGGGCGTCCGCCCTGCTGTTCTGCTCGCCAGGAACATACTGGATGTGGAAATTGAATTCCGCAAAAAACTCTGCCCATCGCATTTGGCGCTGGTTGAGCACTCTAGCCGTGCGCCAGTACTCCAGGTTCTTGTGATCAGTGTGAACCTGGATTTGGTGTTGCGCCCCCACCAAGAAGTGGCGCCAGTGTTTGAATGCTGCGACCACTGCCAACAGTTCTTTGTCCCAAATGGCGTAATTGGCCTCAGACCGGCTCAACTTCCTGGAATAGAACGCACAGGGCCGCCATTCCTTTGCTGGATCTTGCTGCAGTAGTATCGCTCCTATGGCTCGATCTGATGCATCTGTCTCTATTCTGATGGGCTTGCTGGGGTTCACATGCAGCAACTGCTCCTCTGAGGCGAAGACTTTCTTGAGTGTTTCAAAGGCTTGTTGCGCCTTGTCCGTCCACTTAAACTTCTTCTTGCCTCTCAAGCAGTCCGTAATTGGTGCTGTCATGTCTGCGAACGCCCTTACGAACTTGCGATAAAAATTTGCGAAGCCGACGAAGCGCTGCACGTCCTTCTTGGTCTTGGGGCTTTTCCATTGCAGGATCGCCTCCACCTTATTGGTATCCATGGCTATTCCTGTATCTGAGAGTCGGTAGCCTAGGAAGTCCACCTCCGTGGTGTGGAACCGGCACTTCTCCAGCTTGACCGCTAATTGGTGTTCCTGGAGTCTCTGCAGTACTTCCTTTACGTGGTGCACGTGCTCCTCTGGGTTCTGAGAGTACACCAGCACGTCATCTAAATAGACCACTGCCTGTTTGTACAGCAGGGGTCCCAACACGTGATGCATGAACGCTTGGAAGCATTGACTACCTCCCTGGAGGCCGAAGGGCATCACGAGGAACTCATAAGCACCCAGGGGTGTGAACATGGTTGTTTTCCACTCATCGCCTTCTCTGATCCTGATTAGGTTGTACGCACCCCTCAGGTCCAGCTTGGTGAAGATCCTGCCCTTGCGTACCGCCGCCAGCAGGTCGTCGATCTTCGGCATGGGGTAGGAGACAGGGAGGGTCAGGGAGTTGAGGATCCGATAGTCACAAATCAATCTCCGTTGGGGGGTGTCCTTTTTGTCCACCCAGAACACTGGGCTGCCCCCTACAGCCTTGCTTTCCCTGATGAACCCTCTGGCCAGGTTCTTGTCAATGAAGTCCTTCAGATCTGCCATCTCCTGCTCCGACATTGAATAAAGCTTGCCCGGTGGCAGCTGAGCTCCTGGCACCAGGTCGATTCGGCAGTCGTAGGGGCGGTGGGGGGGTAGCTTGTCTGCTTCCCTTTCGTTAAACACCTGTTGAAACTCCGCATATTGCGCAGGGAGGGTGACTTCCCCTGCTTGCATCACGGCAGCCTTTGCCTGCTCCTTGGGATTGAGCTGCTGCAAGCAATTCTCCATGCAATACGCAGAACCAAACACTAGAGAGCGCTGATGCCAGCTCACTACTGGGTCATGTCTGTCCAGCCACCCCATCCCCAGTATTAAGGGGGGGCCTGCTAACGTGGTGACGTGGAAAGCAATAACTTCAGAGTGCCTTCCCATCCCCATCCGCATAGGTGGAGCGCTTTGCGTGACCGCCCCTCCTTTTAATTCCCTCCCATCAATGGTGGTGACTTGCAAGGGGACAGGCAAAGGCAGGAGGTGAAGCTGGTGCTGCCGTGCAAAGTCTATATCCAGGAAATCAGCCGATGTTCCCGAATCTACCAAGGCGGGAACTTGCATGGTGAAGCCATTGGGTAGCTCCAGTGTGACTTCCATCACGATGCCTGGCTTGGGAGGGTTGGGGAGGGTGTGCTCGGGCGGGCTGGGGGGGGCGTCTCTGGTGCGTTGCTGGGGGGACCTTTTACTGCTCCTGAGCCGGGCTGGCCGTCCCCGTGACTTGCCAGCCGGCATTCCCGTTTCCCTGCCTCGGCGTCTGCTCCTCCCCTTCTCCTGTTACAGCCCCCGTCATGCCTTGCCACACCTTTTTCTTATTACACGCTTTTGCGAGGTGTCCTATTTGGTGACACACATAGCATTTTCTGGGCGCCTTCCCGCCTTGCGTGTCACTCCCCTTGGCAACCGTTGCGTTTGAAATAGGGCGCGCGCGCGCTCCTCCCAATTCCATGGGCGTTTCTTCCGGGAGGTGCGTCTGCGCGCCAGCCGGTCTCTCTGTTGGTGTGGGAATGCGGAAGTTGAACCACCTTCCCGCCTTCCCCTCCTTCCTGCTTTTGTCTCTGAGTTCCAGTCTAATGCCGATTGCCATCGCTGCTTCGGTGAGGCTTTTCATGTCATTGTAGGGACCCCCCCTCGCCAAAGAGTCTTTTACTTCATCGGCCAGACCTAACTTAAAGAGCGCTATCATTTGAGGCGTATTGATTTCCCATCCCAGACGATGGGTTAACGACAAAAACTTTGCCTGGTACTCGCGCACCGTCATATTCCCTTGCCTCAAAAGCAAAAGTTCCTGCGCTTCCAATTCCTGTTCCGAACTGCTCGTATAAACAGCGTCCATCGCTTTAAAGAACTCCTTTACTCTCTGAAGCGCTGGGTCCTTGGCCATAATCAGTGGCCTCACCCAATCTCGAGCATGTGATTCAAAATGCGAAATTACAAATCCGACCTGCTCTTCCTCATTTTTAAATGAGTCTTTTTGTAGTTCCAGGGCATATAGCATGTCCGTTCTAAAACCTATGTACTGTTCTGGTTTGCCCTGAAACCTGCTTGTTAGCATGGTGATTCGCCTGCCCGCCTGCGCACTCCTGCCCTGCTCAGCGTGGATCCTTGCCTCCTCCAACCTGGCTTGACTAATTCGGTACAGTACCTCTAGCTCACGAGCTCTATCTTCCCAGGTAGGGGCACCTCCACCGCCGGCTCCTTGGGCAGCTAACGCTGCGGCTTCTTCCGCGCTGCTCATGCTGGTTGTGCTTTACTTCTGAGGAGGTGACGATGACTAGAAGGATGCTGTGAGACGGATGGGTGTCTCCTCGGAAGTAAGCATCCACAAAACGCAGTCTGCTAAACTAATCACTTTATTTCATAACATTGATAATCCAGACCTTGCGATTATGCATCCGACCCCTCGGAGTCAGATCCTTCTAGTACGGATTTGCGGCTCCGCCCCCAGCATAGGAGCTTCGGAAAGCCTAGTCTCCGCCTCTCCTTTTTCCGCTTCCGCGCCCTTGACCTGGGCAGCCCTACGGCTCCCCCTTCCCTTTCGCTTTCACCTTCCCCGCTTGTGGTGTCTGATGCTCCGGTAGGCTCTCTAAGCCTCAACTCCTCCTCGGTCTCCATATTCTGATCCCTTCCCATTGGCTGTGCTAGCGCTCTGGTGGAGCTTTCCTCCCATTGCTGCACTACCTGCTCTGGCGTCAGCAGGGGCTGTGCCTGTTCCTGATCCCAGACCCTCAATAACTCTTCGGGCGTCAGCGGAGCCCTATCTAGGTCAGCTGTCTCCTTTGGCACCGCTTCGGAAACCGGCCAGCCCCTGACACACACACACACACATTAATGTGTCCTGGAACTGTAATATTGCCTCTTACTTGCCTAGAGGGAGAGAGGTATGAATTTTGCAAGGCACATGGCTTATATGCGGCCCACTGTATCGCATCTATTGCTCTGCCCATTTTTTGGCCTCCTACCACTGGCATATGGAATGTGGCTCTAGGACTGAAAAATATCCCCCACTTCTGTGCTAAACCTTCTGTGTTTTGTTGCTCCATCATTGCATTGTACACAGCTGATGCACTCGTTTGGCAGAGACTCTCCTGTTGCAAGCAATGGCTTCAGCAGCACAGGGGATCTGACCCAAAGCAAAAGTCCAGATTCAGGCAGCCTGAGCAAGGCGAGGCAAAGCAGAGCAAAGTTTAGTTCATCCTTTTCCAACCTGGTGCCCTCCAGATCTTTTCTGCCACAGTTCCCACCAGTCGCAGTTAGAACGACCAGCGATCAGGGATGATGGGTGGTGCAGTAGTCCAACGCATTTGGAAGGTACCAACCTGGGGAAGGTCCTAGTGAGACGAGGCGAGTGCCAAGATTCCTTGGTACCTTGGACAGCTCCATGCAAGGCTCATGCTGAAGAGCCCAGTTCAAATGTTGTTTCAGCACCAGCCAACCTCAGACTGAGCCTTAAATGTTGATCATGGTGATGATGATGATGATGATGATGATGAAGATGGTAGTAATTTATTATTATTTATACCCCGCCCATCTGCCTGGGTTTCCCAGCCACTCTGGGCGGCTCCCAAAAGAACATTAAAAACACAATAAAACACCAAATATTAAAAACATCCCTAAACAGGGCTACCTTCAGATGTCTTCTAAAAGTCAGATAGTAGTTTATTCCCTTGACATCTGATGGGAGGACGTTCCACAAGGCAGGCGCCACTACCGAGAAGGCCCTCTGCCTGGTTCCCTGTAACCTCACTTCTCGCAGTGAGGGAACTGCCAGAAGGCCCTTGGAGGTGGACATCAGTGTCCTAGGTAGCTGGGTCTGCCTTCAGCCAGAGGAGCCGCCTCAGTTAAAAAAAACCCCAGCCTGCTTTAACAGGAATTGGCTCCGATGAAGCAGGAGGAAACTGTGGTCTCACTAGGGCTTCTGAGTGGAGGTCAGTGGTGGGGCAACACAATCTCCTTGGACTGAATAGGTGCTCATATTATGAGCTCCTCAAGTGCCCATGCTACTGAGTTAGTATGAGCATCCAGGGCTCGCTCAGAGGGCAGCTTCTTCTCTTTCTCTGAATCCCTGTGTTTATTCAACCCTGAGATCATAACAGAGACTGCATCATAAGCAGTGCATGCCTACTCCAGATTGTGTACAGTGATTGAAGGTCCTGGCTCACCTAACTTATGTGACAGCCTCCTCAGCTACCCTTTTTAGAAGTCTACTGAGGAGTGGCTGCATTATTTGGCTAAGTTGGAAGAAAGCCAGCAGGGAGATTGTTGGTTTCCTTATGGGTCCTTTCCTTTTCTCCCCCTCACTCCAACATTGTGTAGGTAGATCCAGACAGATCTGTGCCGAGTGATGGAATTAATTTTCACCTGTTTTCGTTCTTTTGGCCATTACCCATAGCCTCGTTTGCTATGAAAAGTAAAGGAAGCTGTGTTGATCCGGGAAAAGGGGGGGAGGGAAATCAAAATTCCCACAGTTGGACATTGAATGCTGTGCTGGGCCCGGAGGTAATCCGAGAAATGAGGTCCAGGTCCGGACCAGAGTTCGAAGGTTCAGCGAGGAGTGAGTCCGACAGAGCCAATGCAGAACACAGGGCAGGAAACCAGGCAAGGAAAAGTACAGGATCCCAGGCAGGATCTTGCTTGCAGGAATGTTGCTCCCACAACCTGGGGCGGGGTCTGACAGCCTTTTATCTTTGTCGGGGCAACGGCCGGTCCCGATCCCCCGGCGACTCACCTCCCTGTTTCGCCCAAAGGCGAGCACTCCTCCTGCGAGTACTCAGGTCTCTCCTTCTCTCAAACCTGAGTCTCTGCAACTCGGGAGACACCGGTGGGTTACTGGACCCAGGGCCAGCCTCAGCCTTCCCTGACCAAACAGGGGAGTGAAACAGCTGTAAGTGACAGTCCAATTGAGGGCAACGAGGTAATCTCCGCATCTGGAGCCAGGACAGGCTCAAGCCCCTGGCTCAGCCCAGCTGGTGTTTGCTGCAGGGGAATCTGTGTACACTGGGACTCTTCAGGATCAGGCCCCGGACCTGGTTCAGATGGTGTCTGAGGCAGAGGATCCGGTGCCGACTGAGACTCCTCTGGTTCCAAGTCCGAGCCCGAGTCCCAGGCCATCACAAATGCCTTTATAGGACCAGTCAAAACATCACACAGTAACAAGCACAGGCTTTCAAGTTCTCCAAAACTCTTCATGGGGCTGGATGTTATATACAGCAGGAGGGAAGAGGGAGCGAATGAAAAAAGATTTCCCCCCAAATAGCCTAGACATTGTAGGGTTGTCATATTTCAAAAAGTGAAAATCCGGACACAAAAGTTGTTGAGGTTTTGTTCTGTTTTTTCCCCCCAAAGTTGTTGGGCTTTTTAGTTTTGGCCAAAGTTTTTGAGCTATTTTTAAGGCAATTCACCAAAATCTACATTTCCGACATGGGTTGCCATACGTCCGGATTTTCATGGACATTTTAAGCAATTTCCACCCGGACACTGTTTCTGATGGCCGAATCCCGGCTATGTCCAGACCCTACCATAAGGTCTGTACATACTAGATCAGTCTCAAAATGAAGGTAGCCAGCTTGTTTGGATACAGTTGCTTCCAAGCAATCTGTCAGTAGCGGACGGTGTACTGGGCTGCTGGCGCTTACCTGACCTCCCAGCAAATGAGTCACTGCTGTTTACTTGGAGAGAGAGGCGGCAGGGAAGTCAGTGCAGTGCACATGCACCAGTGGAGCCAATCCAGAACTCCTACCAGTGTGTTTGCACCATGCTGACCTCCCCGCTGCCTCTCCCCTCTCCCTGTCGATAAGTACAGAGACTCAGCTGTCAGGAGGTTAGGTGCGCAGTGTCACCGCACGCCACCAGCTGCCACTGCAGTTTATTTATTCATCCTGATTTCTTTGCACAAAGTTTGTGGGGAGGTTATGCGATGTTGGCTTGCTTATTTGAGCATTCGTTTTGTTTGTGGGCAGGTTATAAGACGTCGTGTCAAGCGATTGCTTTCCCACACTTTCCAGTGCATTTCCCTGGCACTTTCCTTACCGCAAAAAGTTCGATTTTTTTTACAGAAGCGGATTTGTTGCGCAGGAGTGCCAAATCCACTTCCGTTGCGCAGCCTAACTTTGCCGGTATGCAACTGAATCCCACCTGCAAAATAGCCACAGTCTGGAGGCGCCCTTAGTCTTCCTTAGGTGCTGCTACAAATTGTAGGTTTTGCCTATAATTCCAGGACAAGGAAGCAATGCCTGAACCCCCATTTTTGGAAACGGTTACCTAGACCTGTCTCCAGCATTAAACAAAAGATGCTAGGCAGAGAGAGAGAGAGAGAGAGAGAGAGAGAGAGAAGAGAGAGAAGAGAGACATAGCAGTCTTTATATGAGCAAAGCTGGAGATTAATTTTAGGTGGTGTTAAAGGTAAAAGAAGAGAGAAAATCAACTGAAGTGATTGAGCATTTGCCTCAATAAGTAAAGCTCCTCTTCAGGTGATAGAAAATTGCCTTGTAGAGTCTGCTTCCAAACAGAGAAATCCTGTTTTCTCTTCAAGGCACATAAAAATCAAATGAAGCCTTTTGGGGCCTAATAGGGGATATGATTTGCATGCAGGTTCAATCCCCATCATCTCTGCATAGGGCTGGGGAAGGCTCTTCTCCAAAACCCTGGAGAGCCTCTGCCCACTCATATAGACCAGACTTTCCCAACCTGCCACCTTCCAGGTGTTTTGGACTCTTAGCAAGCCCAGCCATCACAGCCAACCGTC
This sequence comes from Darevskia mixta, assembly GCA_034641385.1. Taxonomy (NCBI): domain Eukaryota; kingdom Metazoa; phylum Chordata; class Lepidosauria; order Squamata; family Lacertidae; genus Darevskia; species Darevskia mixta. Next base: position 16,849,232 of record JAWWNH010000033.1, on the reverse strand, counting down.
GGAGATTATGGGACCTGTTGTCCCAAACACCAGGAGGGCACCTGATTGGGGGACGCTGGTGTAGACAGTCCTAAGCGAGACAGACCAGGGATGGGGAATCTGCAGCTTTCCAGTAGTTGCTGGACTCTGACTCCCATCTTTCCCAGCCAGGATGGCCAGTGATCAGGATGAACGGGATTTGTAGCCTTCTGGGCCACAACTTCCCCATCCCTGAGATAGGCCAGTGGCTCGATTTAGGCCACCTTCACACCATATATTTAAAGCGTTATGCTACCGTTTTAAACACTCATGGCTTCCACCCCAAATAATTCTGGGAGCTGTAGTTTGTTATGGTTGCTGAGAGTTCTTAAGAGACCCCTATTACCCACCAAAACCTGCCATTCCCTCTTCAAGGAAACTCTGGAAACTTGTCGCTCTGCGATGGGAACAGGAGACTCCCAACAACTCTCAGCACCTTTAACAAACTACAGCTCCCAGAATCCTTTGAGGGAAACTGCAACTGTTCAGAGTGATAGGGCACTGCTTTAAATGTATGGTGTGAATGTGGCCTTGGTCTAGAGAAGCTTCCTAAATGCTATGTACGTATATATAAGCAAGTGGAAACAAGGCTGCTATAGGAATGGATAGAGCCTTACGGTGCTGCAGCAGCAGCAGCAGCGGTTCAGCCTTGAAAGCAGGACGTGCAGGGGAGCATGCCCGAAAGACATACAAAGCAGAGGAGGAGAGAGGTGGCCTTCTCTTCATGGCTTCCTCTGCGTCTCTCTCGCACAGGGGTCCTGGCTGGTCCATGGAGCGCCTGGATGCCCGAGCACATGGCCGCCTTTGAGGGCACCTGCGTCGTCATCCCTTGCCGCTTCAGCTACCCCGACGAGCTGCGCCCGTCGGCCGTGCACGGCATCTGGTACTTCAACAGCCCTTACCCCAAGAACTACCCGCCTGTGGTCTACAAGTCCCGCACCAACATTGTCCACGAGAGCTACTTGGGGCGCACCCGCCTGCTGGGAGAGCTGAACTTCCGCAACTGCACGCTGCAAATCTCCCGCCTCAGCCCCGAGCTCACCGGCAAATACTACTTCCGTGGAGACTTGGGAGGATACAATCAGTACACGTACCCTGAGCACTGCAACCTGGAGATCATCAGTGAGTACCAAGCCAGGCCTGCTCTAATTCCCTTTTTCTGGGGGAGGGGCCTTTGTGCGCTGTTTTATTGAACAAAGACGTTACATCTCTGCCAGACTGTGCTTCTTGTGTGTGCTGACTTGCCTCTGAACCAGCCCAGAGAGAGGCAAGTCAGGCAAGTGAAAGGCCAGGTGCTTCCCCCTCCTCTCCTACACCACTGTCTCCCAGAACCAGGAGGGGAGTGAAATGGGAGGAGCAGGGGAAGTTGTCATGCAGGCATAGTCTCCGGCTGCATGCACACAGCCCATCAAGGGAAGGTACATAAACCGGTGGAGGAGGAGCGGTCCTCTGTAGCTGCAACCGCTCCATAGAGCGCAGACCTGAAAATATCTGCCTAGACATGAGATTGGTGTATGTCAGGATGCTGTCAGCAGCCCCCGGCTGGTTGCCCAGGAAAGTATAAAGACAAGGGAAAGTTTCTTACTGTCATTTTTCATTTCAGTCTTTACAGAGAGAGGCTATAAAACCCAGCCTCTTGGATAATGGCGTTGTCCCAAGTAAATCTCCACCCTCCGCCTCTCCCACTTCCTCATTCGTCACTTCTATGGGTGCTGCTATGTGCCCTCTGTCTTTGAGCTCTTTGCTCTCCTACTTTTAAGGCTTGCCAGGTTCCTTGAGATGGAGGGTCTGGGATGCTTTCTAATGACAACGTGTCAACTGGGTGTTGTTCCAGCTGTCACATGATTTCCCAACCCTCTGAGCTGCGACCTCCCCCAAACCCCTGTTGTAAATTTCTATACAATTTAGGTGGCGCTGTGGGTTAAACCACAGAGCCTAGGGCTTGCTGACCAGAAGGTCGGCGGTTCAAATCCTTACGATGGGGTAAGCTCCCGTTGCTCGGTCCCAGCTCCTGCCCACCTAGCAGTTCGAAAGCACGTCAAAGTGCAAGTAGATAAATAGGAACCGCTCTGGCGGGAAGCTAAACGGCGTTTCCGTGCGCTGCTCTGGTTCTCCAGAAGCGGCTTTGTCATGCTGGTCACATGACCCGGAAGCTGTACGCCGGCTCTCGGCCAATAAAGCGAGATGAGCGCCGCAACCCCAGAGTCAGACACGACTGGACCTAATGGTCAGGGGTCCCTTTACCTTTATCCCCGTAATTCCCAAGAGAAAAGTTTCTGGGTTGTTGTTTTTTACAAATGTTATTTTAAACATCCTTTTGACTTCACTGTACAGGTACTGTATATCATTTCCCATTGGTGTCTCTTTTCAACCCCCCACAGACAAACCCACCATTGTGAGCCCCCCAGAAGTGGTGGAAGGGACCGAGGTGGAGCTGCGCTGCGTGGTGCCAGATAACTGCCCCGACATGAAGCCCATCATCACGTGGATGAACCACGAGAACCTGGCCGAGCACTCAGTCTATGCGCAAGTGGAGGAGGAAGGCGGCACCTGGTCCCTCGTCTCCCTGCTCAAATTCATGCCGTCGCGCGAGAACCACGGGCACGAGCTGGGCTGCAAAGTCACCTACTCCAACACCACTTTTGAGTTTGATGGGTTTACTACCTTGGATGTCAAATGTGAGTTAGGGTTCCTAAGCGGCTGTCACTCCGTGACTCGATACGTTCACCTCCCTAGGTCTCAAGGTGGAGAACAGGCTATGCCACCTCTTCTTTTTATCCTCACAGCCACCAGGGCTGGCCCACCCATGAGGCAAGGTGAAATGACTGCCTCAGGCGGCAGCATCCACAGGGGCAGCAGATCCGGCCTTCGAGGAACGCATTGCCCGCTGTTGCTACCACTGCTGTGCTAAACAGCGATCTCTTTTGTTGCACTCCTTGGAGGCTGGATCTGCTGCCATCTTGGCAGCTCCCCGCAACGACGCCCCCGCAACGGCTTCTTGGCGAAGAGGAGGTGATGCTGGTCTCCCCCCACCCTTGTTTCCAATGGAGATCTTCATTCCGCTTTTGTTCCCGATGTAGATCTTCACTCACCTGTTCTTCCCTAGCCTGGGGGCGGGGACACCATTTTGTGCTTTGCTTCAGGCACAAAAAGGGTTTGGCTGGCCCTAACAACAGCCCTGTGAGGTACGCTACGCTGTGAGATACTGGCCGACCCAAGGTCTCCCAGTGGGCTTTGGGGAGGCAGCGGGGGAGGGGGTCTCCCAGGCCCTAGTCGGCACTATAACCACTACAACACACGGGCTCTCGTCACGTTTTGGCGCTGGAGGACCTCTGGAATCAGGGTTGTTTGCTCAATGAACATCAAGTCGCCATGTTCTGCAATGAGGGAGGGCCTGTTGGGTTGCTTCTACACTGGGACTCTTTAATGTCTTTCGAAGCCCATAAACAAACCTTGGTAGACCCACACCGTGGATTGAAAGCACATCCAATGCACATGACCTCCCCCAGATAATCCTGGGAACTGTAGTTCGCTCAGGGTGCTAGGAATTGCCATTTAGGGGCGGGGAAACTACCGTTCCCATGATCTTTGGGGGAAGTCATGTGCTTTAAATGCATGGTGCGGATAGCCCTGGTTACTGCACTGAGAAACCAGAGCACCTCCCTGAGGCTGATCTTTTTTTGGGCTTGCCTCCGCAGACCCACCGCGCGTTCTGCAGGCGAACGCCTCCGTGGAGGTCATTCAGGGCTCGCAAGTGGTGCTGGTGTGCTCCGTGGACAGCAGCCCCGTGGCCTTGATCTCGTGGCTCCGAGAAGACGAAATTCTGCACGAGGACATGGCGGGAAGCCTCACACTCCATCTGGACAACATCACCCACCTGCAGGACGGCATCTATACTTGTGCGGCTGAGAACATTTATGGCAAGGACAACCACTCCCTGGCCTTGGCTGTGCTGTGTAAGTAGCCAGTCCTGAAGCCCTGGAGCCAATTCTAGGAGGGGGGCGGGGGGGCTGCACTACAATGTAACCCCAAACTTTGCAGCAGGAAATGAGATGCTCGCTTTCAGGCATCAGGACATCAAGCCTTTTATTTATTCTGAATGCTTCTATACCACTTCTCAACAATGAAAAAAAAAGCAGTTTATTGGGTGTTTTCAGAACACATACACACCAAACTTCATTAACTCCCATATATATAGCTAAATATAATAATTTCATGAAATAGCAATATGATAAATACATTATAGTTATAATATACTTAATATTGTTACTATGTAGAAAAACTACTAAATTTGTCCATATCATATACATTAAATTTATACTCCAAACGTTCCACCAGTGGTTTCCATTTAAAAAAATTCTTCCTGTCCACCTTTTCTCACGCTAATCAATTCTGTAAGGTAATTCTATGTTGTTGCTACCTTCCAAAAATTTTGTTGACCGCTCCTTCCCTGTTTGTAGTGATGATTTCCCCCCTTTTTTGTGAGCATGTGATTATTAAATTCCATATTAATTTTTACTTGTGGGCCTAAACCCTTTAATAAAACTAATTAATGTTATTAACAATGCTATCTACCCTACCAATCGCTTAGTGATCTTTCGTGTGAAGTGATTCATCAGTCGATCAACCAAATAGCGAAAGGTGGCCTCCAGATGCATTTCAGCAAAGCTGATTACCAGCACGAGGCCCCAACATTGCATTAGCAAACAGCCTCCTCTGTAGACCCATGTTTCACATTTGCACGTTCAGCATCCTGTTCTCACCGTTTGCCAACCGGATGCCTGTGGGAAGCCCCACAAGGAGGATCTGAGAGCAGCAGAAGCAACTCTCCCTCCTTCAATTCCCAGCAAATGGCACCCAGAGGCATACTTCCTCCGACAGAGGAGGAAGAAGAACATAGCCACCATGACTAGAAGCCACCGAGAGGCTTATCCTGTCATGGAATTCTACTCAATATTGATCCAGAGCAGATTCCAATGTACCGTTAGCAGAGTAACAACTTAAACACGTTGCGGGATTCCCAGAAAAATAGACCAGAGGTGATTGTATTTCATCCAGCAGAGCTTTACTGCTACTGAAGGCAAATGAGCATACTGTAAATGTCACAAATCCAATACATTCAGGATTGGCACAGTCCACAAGAAATCCAGTTGCAGCAGACTTAACTTAAACTTACAATAACTTATAATAAATCTAAACCTTAACACTAAGCATACTATGTACAGAACACCACACTGGAAGGAAAAGAGATAGAAAGAGAAAAAGTGAAACCCAGGCTTGATTCCGGAGATATCTGCCATGATTTTTGCCCCTTTTAAAGCCACCCCAATTGGTGGCCAACGCTACTTCCCATGGAAGTGACTGGACACTTGTCAGAACCTGCTCTTGAGCAATCAAGTGTCAAGATCCAGTTTGATTTCATTTTAGCCTTTTGAAAATATTTGGGACAACTTGCCCACATAGCAAGTTGCTTTTGTGACTGACCAATCACTTTCCTTCAACGTTGTCAATGGGGTCAACGAATTGCACGGTCGCTCTCCTAAACTTTTTGGAGAAATCCATAAATGCATTAGTTCTGCTGCACTACAAAATCCAGAATGGTGAGGGTGCTGTCATTGGCCCTCCACTGCACTGTAGGATTCTGGGTATGGAATTTGAAGCCTCGTGTGGCCTGGGAACACCCCCAAGCACGTGCTAGACCTTGTCACTTGCTGATTATGGAATATCCTCCCATCCTCCCCATTCCTCACTTTGAAGGAAAGGTTCAGCAAGTGACCTGCCAAAGACGTTCAGAGTTTGGTGTGTCCCTTTGGTGGAAAAGACGGCTTTTGGTTGTTTCCCCTTCCCAGATGCCCCTTGGAAGCCCATGGTGAATGCCTCTGTGGTGGCCGTCGAGGGAGAGCCGGTCACCATCCTGTGCAGCTCGCAGAGCAACCCGGAGCCCATGATCACCATCTTCAAGGACAAGAAGCCCATGGCCATGGGCGTCTACCAGAACCAAGTGGCTCTGGAGTTTGAGTCCGTGACGCACGAGGACGACGGGGAATACTGGTGCACGGCGGAGAACCAGTTTGGCCAACGCAGCACCGCCTTCAACCTCACCGTTGAATGTGAGCACTTGCCTGGGCCCCCCAGAAACTCTTGTCTGGGGTGCGGGTGGGAGATAAATGTGTTTTGGGTGGTATCCAACTGTGGCACCCCATTTGCTCAGTGGACTTCCGCTCATGCAAGCAGGATTCTTCATTCCACTTTCCCGCCCCACCCCCCATATCAACCCCCAAGCCTCAGCTGCCTCATTCTGCCTAGCTGTAGGGCCACCACCATAGAGTGGTACCTCGAGTTACAAACACTTCAGGTTACAGACTCCGCTAACCTGGAAGTAGTACCTCGGGTTGAGAACTTTACCTCAGGATGAGAACAGAAATCGCATGGGAGGCCCCATTAGCTAAAGTGGTACCTCAGGTTAAGAACGGTTTCAGGTTAAGAATGGACCTCCGGAACGAATTAAGTTCGTAACCAGAGGTACCACTGTATTCTGGTCTGATGTCAGCAGCTCTGACCGAGTTCTTCTGGGGGCTCACATCTGTCAGCCTCTGGCTCGGAGGTCTCCCAGTCTCTAATAGCAGCTTCAGAGCCTTGATGCTGGTCTAGTTCCCTGTCCGATGCCTTAGCTGAAGACTCGGCAATCTCTTGACTCTTGAAACTTGACTGCAGGTGGTCATTGCAGCTGGCCCATTACCAAAGCATGGCTGTGCCACCATAGGACAGCCCCTGGTGTTCTGACACAGGCTTTTGCTTGTGGGCCCTCGCCCACCCACCCAAAAGAGCATGTGCAGTCCAGCAAAACAACTGGACTAATCTGCTGTTGCACCTCCACCTCTTTCACAAGAATTTAACATAAGAAGTGTCTGCTGGACCAAGTCAGTGGCCCATCTAGTTCAGCATCCTGTTCTCACAGTGGCCCACCAGATTCCTGTGGGAAGGACCCCAGCACAAGAGCACTCCTCCCTCTTGCAGTTTCCAGCAACTGGTATTCAGAAGCATTGCTGCCTCCTACAGTGAAGGAGGGACCCAGGTGGCGCTGTGGGTTAAACCACAGAGCCTAGGGCTTGCTGATCAGAAGGTCGGCAGTTCGAATCCCTGTGACGGGGTGAGCTCCCGTTGCTCGGTCTCAGCTCCTGCCCACCTAGCAGTTTGAAAGCATGTCAAAGTGCAAGTAGATAAATAGGTACTGCTCCAGCGGGGAAGGTAAACGGTGTTTCCGTGTGCTGCTCTGGTTCGCCAGAAGCGGCTTTGTCATGCTGGCCACATGACCTGGAAGCTGTACACCGGCTCTCAGCCATTAAAGCGAGATGAGCGCCGCAACCCCAGAGTCGGACACGACTGGACCTAATGGTCAGGGGTCCCTTTACCTTTACCTTTACAGTGAAGGCAGAGCTTAGCCATCACGATTAGTAGCTATTGATAGCCTTCTGTTCCTGTTCTCTTTTAAAGCCATCCAATTGCATGGCAATCACTATCTCCTGTGGGAGTGAGTTCCAAAGATTAACAATGCACTGTGTGCAGAAGCATTCTCTCTCTCTTTCTCTCTCCCTGCAGTTGCTCCCCTTATCCTTTCGGACTCCAAGTGCACAGCCGCCCGGGACACCGTGAAGTGCATCTGTGCGGCCAAATCCAACCCGGAGGCTGTGATCACCTTTGAGCTCCCCACGCGCAACGTGACGGTGAACGAGACCGACCGGGAGTTTGTGTACTCGCAGAAGACCGGCTACATTGTCACCAGCATCCTGACCTTGCAGAGGGAGGTGGACTCCCAGCTTTACATCGTCTGCTCAGCCAGGAACTTCTACGGCACCAGGAACCAGCAGCTGCAGTTCCACCACTCCAGTGAGGGCCCTTCCAGGCAACTGCCCCACCTCGGTCCCTGTAGCTCTCACGAGGCTCATACCAGTCTTGTCCAGGGGTGGCGCTGTGGGAATGGATTTAGACACTAGGAGAGGACCTATTGTTTAGTTATTGTCCTTCCTTGCTCACGTGAGTGAGGTCAGCAGAATACCATCCTTTGCAGCTTAAACTTGGAAGCAAAGACAAGGTTGATTTAACCATCTAGAAACAATAATCCAGGATGCTTAAGGCAGACTGGATTTTCCCTAGTATTACCCCTTTTCTACCCCTTAAAAACAACAACCGCACACTTATAGCTGCTGGATGGCTCAGCCGGTAGAGCAGGCATCCCCAAACTCAGCCTTCCAGCTGTTTGGGGACTACAACTCCCATCATCCCTAGCTAACAGGACCAGTTGTCAGGGATGATGGGAATTGTAGTCCCAAAACAGCTGGAGGGCCGAGTTTGGGGGTGCCTGCATAGAGCATGAGACTCTTCATCTCACAGTTGTGGGTTCAAGCCCAACCTTGGGCAAAAGATGCCTGCATTGCAGGGGGTTGGAGTGGATGAGCCTGGTGGTCCCTTGCAACACTACGATTCTATGATTCCACATAGTTTCTGTGAAGAAGCAAAAGTGGTATTTACTTACGCAATCTAGGTCTTGAAGCAGCAACTGCAGTAGCGAAATGAAGGCAGGTTTATAGCTAGTATCTAAAGTTACAAAAGTACAAACCGTAGGTTAAAAACTGGTGCCTGAGCTGCAGGGCTCAAATATGCACGTGTGGTCAGCTTGGAAGCATGGTGAAAGAAGAGAGATGCGCCCAGGCAGGAAAGAAGGATGTAGCGTTTCAGATTCCTGCCAAGGCAGACAAAGGAAGTGATCTCACAGAGTTCTATAGCCAATTTTACAGGAAAGCTCTGTGAGTTTCAGCCCCTCCATGTGTCTATCTAGTGCAGTGTTTCTCAACCCTGTGCCTCCAGATGTTTTTGGCCTACAACTCCCATCATCCCTGACCACTGGTCTTGCTAGCGAGGGATGATGGGAGTTGTAGGCCAAAAACATCTGGAGGCACAGGGTTGAGAAACACTGATCTAGTGAAACATGAATTGTTGGCTTGTCTGCAATAATGTCCCCATAGGTGCCACACATTTCAGCCAAGCAGAAGGGGGCAAAGCAGGGCCAGGGAGGGGCATAGCCTTGGAGGCAGGTGACGACTGAGGAAGAGGTATAGCCTGTGGCGGCGGGGGGGGGGGGTTTAGTCCTAAGAGCCAGCTAGAGAGGCCTGTAGGGCTGCATTTGCCCCTGCTCTGCTGGGACCAGAGCACTGGGACTATCTTGCCAATCCTTTCTCCTGTTTTTTAAATTTTCCAGATAGTCTGATGTGGGCAAAAGTGGGGCCTGTTGGAGCGGTGGTAGCCTTTGCCATCCTCATAGCAGTCGTGTGTTATGTCAGCCAGACCAGGAAAAAGTAAGTTTTTTGTTGGGGGGGTGAACTCAAGTCCTCCATCCTTCATATCACCTCGTTTTCTTCCTGTAAGAAATCCAGACCCAGATTCAAATCTGAGAAAACATCACCAGAACCAGGGCCTTGTTTCCCTTGTTTTGCACCAAAAACAGAAAACACCTTCCCTGCAGCCGTGATCCTGGAGCCAATGGCTGCAAAATCAGCCAATGACCATTTGAGCATAGGAACCTAGGAATCTGCTTTGTATTGTGTCCATCTAGCTCAGTATTGTCTACCCTGACTGGCAGGGACTCTCTAGGGTTTCAGACAGGGAGTCTTCTCCGCTGTCCTGGGAGATGCTGTGGACTGAGCATGGGACCTTCTAAATGCTGCACCACTGAGCGATGGCCCTTCCGTAAGGCCTTCGAAGGCACCTGCATCCCCCAGAGGCTGCAGCTCCTCTTGCACAAGTGAGAATGCTCCAGCCAGCATTGGCTACAGAGCTCTATCCAGGGTGATAACAGGCCTGGCTCAGCCTGCTGTGAGTCAGTAAATTTCACTGCTGCAGGCAACTTCCGCTAAGCCTTCAGCTCTGACGAGACAGGGCAGGTTCTCTCTATTCACAGTTTGTGCAGACAGTGGCTTCGCATGATCTCTGAGCCCATGACTACAGCCTCTGCAGATGTCCTGGGACGTGTGAAACCGCCATCACAGCTCAAACACCGCAGGCAGAGGTTTTGCATGACTTGTGGTTTGCTCCTGCAAGACCTTCCACTGAAGGAAGTTCATGTATTGAGCGGCATGTCACTGTTTCACACATTCACCTCTGGAGAGTGGGGTGAGGGGCAATGTTTGCTACCCAACTTCCATTTAAACACATCAGAACGTAAGCACAGCCTTGCTGGATCAGGCCAATGGGCCAGCTAGTCCAGCACCCTGTTCTCACAGAGGCCAACCCCATGCCTGTTGGAAGTTGAGGTGCAACTCTGCTTGCTCAGAAGGGTATGCCTGGGGTAAAGGCAGATAGAGTGTGAAACCTCCAGTTTCCTAAACTGTCTCCGTCTCTTTGATCTCTGTGCTGACCACTGAAGTCAAAGGGATGTGTATTAAATTGCATCCTCTCAGGGTGCTGAGAGTTGTCAGGAGACCCTCTCGTCTCCTCCTAGAACTACAGTTCCCAGAGTGGCCTAACAAGCACTCCCTCTTTCCAATTCTCCACACAATTTTTCTCTGGACCTTCATTGGTCGAGGTCCCCTTGGATGTATCTTCTGAGAACCAGGTGGCAAGAATGATTTCTCTGTTTCTCCATCTAGGACTAGAGAACTCTTACCTATCAAATATGTACTTTCCTTAATAAAAAATTAACTTCCTTATGGTATACTAAGTCCCAGCCCTAACACCTTCCAATTCAAGTTGTGCTCCAAGCGAGGATTCATTTCATTAACTTCTGCTGTTGCGTGCTAACACAACTAGGGCTTGCCAAGTCAGACATCATGCTAAACCGTCATTAAGCTTCCTGGTGTGTTATCTGAACTGAGCCCCAAAGTGAGGGATATACCTATGTAAACTTTCCCTAAACCATGGCTCAGTGATAGAGCACATCCTTTGCATGCAGAAAGTCTCAGGTTCTCCTCCCTGCAGGTAAAAGGCAAAGGCAAAGGACCCCTGGACGGTTAAATCCAGTCAAAGGCGCCTATGGGGTTGCGGCGCTCATCTCGCTTTCAGGCCGGGGGAGCCGGTGTTTGTCTGCAGACAGCTTTCCAGGTCATGTGGCCAGCATGACTAAACCGCTTCTGGCGCAACAGAAAACCAGAGCTCACGGTTTCTGTGACGGAAACCAGAGCGCACGGAAATGCCGCTTACCTTCTCGCCACAGTGGTACCTATTTATCTACTTGCATTGGCGTGCTTTCGAACTGCTAGGTTGGCAGGAGCTGGGACAGAGCAATGGGAGTTCACCCCGTCATGGGGATTGACCTTCCGATCGGCAAGCCCAAGAGGTTCAGTGGTTTAGACCACAGTGCCACCTGCATCCCTTCATCACCAACTAGGGCTGGGAGAGACTCCAGACTCTGAAACCCTGGAAATCTGCTGGCAGGTGAGACAGCTGATTCCAGGCTAGATAAGCCAATGGTCTGGATCAGTATATGGGAGCTTCCTGTGCTCCTAAACTGGATGTCTCCAGTTTCATTTGCAGTGCAGCCAAGAAGATACTGATAGTCTCTGTGGCTTCCCAACAAACAATATAATCTAAGAAACAAATTAGCACTCTTATTATACCCTTAGTGGAATTTTAGAACCCAGTCCCACAATCCAATTAAATGCAAGTAATTGGATTCAAAATTTATTTCAGTCCCACTGCAATCAGCGAATAATACAATTTTGAAAACAAAACAAAACCCCAAACTTGAATTTCCTGCCCATCACCCACTGAGGACAAGATTATTAAAGAAATACTGACAAACAGAAGATAATTGAGGATTTGCAAATAGTAGAAAGATTGGCTTGTTTATCCTGGCTGCAGATGATTGCCAAAATAGCTATCAGGCCTTGAATATGGAAGTGCACTTATCAAAGCTGTCAGATAATCCATTGGTTAATTAATGAATTGTTTACTAATCACTCATCAGCTGTGATTGCAAATCTGAAACTCATCATGCTATTAAAGGAGCCACTTTGGGATTCTGGCTGATTTACATTATATAGCCTGGTGCCAAAATAATAATAATAATAATAATAATAATAATAATAATAATAATTATTATTATTATTATTATTATTATTATTATTATTTATTTATTTATATTGTACTTGGAGCGCAAGTACTTGGAGCGCAAATACTACTGCTCTGGTAAAGAAGGCCCAGCAGAGAATTTATTTCCTCAGACTTTTAAAGAAGAACAATCTGTGTGAGAGACTGCTGGTGTCCTTCTACCAAGGCTCCATAGAGAGCATTCTTATGTACTGTATTTGTGCTTGGTTCTCCAGCTGTACAGCCAGGGAGAAGAAGATACTTCAAAAAGTCATAACCACAGCCCAAAATATTATTGGTCATCCTCTCCCATCTCTGGAAGAACTATACAGTTCCCGTTGCCTTAAAAAGGTTAACAATATTTTAAAGGATCCATCTCATCCAGGATATAGTCTCTTTGCACCACTGCCTTCGGGTAGAAGATATAGAACAATTAGATCAAGAACAAATAGATTGAAGAACAGTTTCTACCCAAGAGCTATAACCATTTAAAACGCTGTAACCAGATAATATGACCTTGGAGAGCTGTGATGGGTGTATGTGTGTGTATGTGTGGCTTTCTTTGGTGTGTGTGTGTTTTGTGCTGCTTTTTGTTTTGTTTTTTCTTTCTTTTGTTTTTACGGGGGGCGTGCAGTTTCGTTGCACTTGTATAGCGTTGTGCTTGTACTTGTGCAATGACAATAAATTATCTTATCTTATCTATCTTATCTATATGCTGCCCATCTGACTGAGTTGCCCCCAGATGGAGGTGTTGGTTGGAAACATGGACAGAGTTTAACGTTACAAGTCTTTGTCACTTCCTTATTTTATTATTATTCCCAGGAAAAGTATGAATGAAAGTTCGAGTTTCATGCAAACAGAAAACCCTCCTGTCGCCTACAGCGGAGACTACAGGACTCCTGGCCATCTGGAGAAATCAGAGGTACTGATAAGAGGGAGGGCGATGGGGGTGTCCCATGTCCCCTTTTGGAAGCAGTATGCCTCTGCTGGGCATCTCAGGTGGGGAAAGTGCTGCTGTGCTCTTGCCCGGCTTGTGGGCTTCCCTTTTTCGTAGAATTGTAGAGATGGAAGGGACCACGAGGGTCATCTAGCCCAACCCCCTGCAATGCAGGGATATTTTGCCCAAAGTGGGGCAAAGATTAAGAGCCCCGTGCTCTACTGACTGAGCTATTCCTTCAGTCAATGAGACAGCATCTCTTGAACATCTGGTTAGCCACTGCGAGAACCGACCACGCAGAGAGACATTAAGCGAAGGAAGGAAAATGTGAATGTTCCTTTCTCCCTCCCTTGTGATCTGGCAATGGGTATTTGGAGGAGAGAGAAAGAATAGTTTAGGAAAGAGCCTCGTTCGGATTGCCAGAAAAGATTGGCGGTGGGGAACTATAGCGGCACGCAGATGCAAAAATGAGCAAACATCCTTTTTTAAAAACTAGTAACACATTTTGAGTTATTCACGTGAGAGCGAGTGCGGGTTATTCCCTACGGTTTTCGATAAAATGGGGGAAGTGAGTAACCTGGGGAGGGACTGTCAACGCCAAGCAACTCAACTTGTAAAAATGGAGGCAATCGGTTTTAAATCAAAGCAGACAGGTGGGAGCCTGCCCAGACTGGAATCAGAGAATTGTAGGGTTGGAAGGGACCACGAGGGTCATCCAGTCCAACCCCTTGCAATGCACAACTCTTTTGCCCAGTGTGGCCCTAAGATTTAGAACCCCATGCTCTACTGACTATGACTGGGAAGAAAGACTGCTTGTTAGGCCGCTCTGGGAGCTGTAGTTCTAGGAGGGGGAATAGAGAGTCTCCTGACGACTCTCAGCACCCTTAACAAACTACAGCTCCCAGAATCCTTTGGGAGGGGGAAGCCATGGATGTTTAAGGTGGTATCACAGTGCTTCAAATGGAGGGTGTGAATGTCCCCAAACTGTGCCCCACGGCTCAGATCTGCCTGTCTCCCAAGATGGGGCCCCAAACCCAGCTATCTCACCTTGCCTCATGGCAGGGCTGATTCTAGGGTTAGCCTTTCTCCGTCAGGTCACTAGTGACTGCTGTTCCTTTTCTAATAAGGAGATCTGCTCCCTGGAGAGCCACTGACCTGGGCAGGTAAGTATGGACCTCTCCATCCATGTGCATAACACCGTCCTTTTTGTGTATATGGCATCCGGGCCTTAGAAAACAGAATGATCCTGGTTTGGTCTGAGCGGGAGGTGTGTGGGGTAGGGTGGATGGAGGTGGTTCTGGGCAATGCCGCCACCACCAGGCAGTTTCTGATCAGATCAGACAAGGCAGGGTTGATGTCAGTCAATTCTGGTGTCTGTTCTAACAGAGGGTGCTTTCAGGTGCATGACGCTTACATCGCTTTTATGTCTTGCATTTCCTATGTGCATCAATTGGCATCAGTATCTACCGCTAGTGACTGGTGCCTTGTGGTAGGAGGCAGGGAGGCCAACAGTAGGTGGCGCCAGAGAGCCAATGATACGGGAGGGCTGCCAGAAGGCAGGGTGAGGTTGGTGAGGCAGTGCCCCCATTTGCCCGATTGAACCAGTCTCCTAATATAACTGATTAAGGGGAAGCCCAATTTGTGTAAATGCCTTTTAAAAAGGAAACACAGACCCTCCAAGTGTCCCTATTTTCCAGGGACAGTCCTGGATTTGCAGAAGCCATCTCGGTTTCTGATTGATCCTGGAATGTCCCGCTTTTTCTTACGAGGTCCCTATTTTCATTGGAGAAATGTTGGAGGGTATGGAGTCATGTGACCGCCGAGCCAAGGAGATAATAACTATACAACCTTTAGAAGACATTTGAAGGCAGCCCTATATAGGAAAGGTTTTTTAATGTTTAATGTTTTATTATGTTTTTATATATGTTGGAAGCCGCCCAGAGTGGCTGGGGCAACCCAGTCAGATGAGTGGAGAATAATAATAATAATAATAATAATAATAATAATAATAATAATAATAATTGAATAGGACATCCCTATTTTCATCAGAGAAATGTGGGAGGATATGTGCATTTTGTGGCCTAATCTAGGTCAGGTCTTTGCTGGAAGGGGGTCTTTATGTCATTGAAAATTCTACTCAGTATTGATCCAGAGCAGTACTCCAACGTATAGTTAGCAGAGTAAAACTAAAACACGTTGCAGGATTCCCCAAAAATAGACCAGAGGCGATTGTATTTCATCCAGCAGAGCTTTACTGCTACTGAAGGCAAATGAGCATAATGGTCACAAATCCAAAACATTCAGGATTGACACTGTCCATAAGAAATCCAGTTGCAGCAGACTTAATTTAAGCTTACAATAACTTATAAGAAGTCTACCTTAACACTAAGCATACTACGTACAGAACACCACACCGGAAGGAAAAGAGATAGAAAGAGAAAGTGAAACCCAGGCTCCCTCTGGCCTTACTTTTATAGTCAGCATGACCTTGACAGAAAGAGACAGCAGAACCAGTTTAAGCCTGCTGTGCTCAGCTTCTCTGAAGGAATAACCCAAATACAGTGGTACCTCGTGTTACGGACGGGATCCGTTCCGGAGGCCCGTCCGTAATGTGAAAAGCCCGCAACTCGAAGTGCTGCGTCTGCGCAGGCGCGTGGCACGATTTGGCGCTTCTGCGCATGCGCGAGCAGTGAAACCCGGAAGTAACCCATTCCGGTACTTTCGGGTTGCCGCGGAACGCAAGACGAAAACACACAACCTGAAGCGGACGTAACATGAGGTATGAGTTATCATGAACCTTCTGCTTGTTTCTTTCACACAGAGAAGCTTCCTGAACCCTCTTGAATTAATTAGAATAGGAAAGATCTCTACACATCAGATCAATACTTTCTGTACTAAGAAATGCAAACTGACACTTTAACCCTTGGCCCTGTTGCAGTCCTGATCTGGATTGGCGGGTCCCATGCCTGCCTCTTTAAAAAGTCAGTGATTCCATGTCTAGTTTCGCTCAAAAAGTGTCTTTCTTATTTGAAAACGGCCCTCTGCCTTGGCCTATCCTGCGCGAACAGCTTCCATGTGTGTGCATGCATCTTGGGAAGTCCTCCAGACGCTTTTAATGTCGCTTGTGGAAATGCACCGGATCGTTTGTGTCAAAACTGTGTTTCCTGAGTGTGCCTCTGCAATGGCTCCCCCCAGGGTCTGTATGTCTGTCCTTCCCAGGCGCTGTTAGGCCATTCCCTGTCCTTGCTTGCTTCTGTGACATGTAAGCTTGTGGTTATGTCCGCCTGGGATATCTGTTTTCAACGGAAGGGCCCGGTCCTGAAACATAAGAAGTTCGTAAGAAACAGGAACAAAGTGCCTCTGAACAGGTGCAGAGTGCATTTGGGCACCGCCGAGTAACTGCAGCCCTTTGATTTCCACATCACATGGTAGGGGTTCCAGATAGACTTGATTGCAGCACCTCCGTCGACCCTTGTAGCTTAAAATACTGCCTGGGTAAATGGGTTCGTTGAAACCAAAAGCATATACTGAACCAAGCCGTTAGTCTATTTATCTGGGGGACCAGTGAATCCTCGGGATGTTGCTGGATTACACCTCCCACCATCTCCTGACCATTGGGCCACACTGCCTGGAGTTGATGGGAGTCAGAGTCCAGTAATATCTAGAGAGCCACAGATCCCCCATCTTTGCCATAAGCGAACGAATGTGTTTGTGTGTTGTCTTCCAAAGAGCGAGTCTTCCGGATTTAAGCCCCTGCAGCGGTGAGTTCCGCAAATCCGAGGTGTGATCTGGGGGGAGCCTTCAACCTGGTCTTCTCTCTCCCGCTCCTGCAGTATGGGCGCTGCGACAAACGGCTCTTGAACAAGGACCTGGGCATTGACTACGCCAACATAGACTTCACCAAACTATCCACGAAGGACAGCTACACCCTGACGGAGGAGCTGGCTGAGTACGCAGAGATCCGAGTCAAGTGAGGCCTTTCCCCAGCCACCGCGGCAGGCAGCTCCCATGGACCGCCACCCATTGGAACTATTGTAGTCTAATGCAACGCCTGGCCACGCCTCTCGGCTTTGGCTTCCTAGTCTTGAGAAGACCCTACCAATTGGTTTTGATGTCTTGATGCCCGCTCTTTAAATGCTCATCTGTATCTCCCTGGGCACCCTTCCTTCCCCTCTCCAGAGTGCATACTGAAGATCAACCTAATGCAGATTAGTCTGTCCACTAGTTTCTTTGTTTTTAATTCTTTCCTCTTTTTTTTTTTTTTGCCACCCAATCAGGGTGGTTACGAAATTGTGGGGTGCGGGAATGACTTTGTTCCACTTTTGCAACGTGCATGGGTGGTTTGCGGCAGGCTGGTGATTCTAATCCAGAACTGGGAAACAATTCTGGGTCAGTTCTGAGATTAACAAATCTGAAATAGCTGAGCGGTCTTATGTATGCACAGATCCAAGAAGGGGGATCACCTTTCCGTATCCACAGCAAGTGGACCAGATCCCCTCCAGGGGGGCACTTGGGTCTCGCTCTGGCACAACCAGTGCTGATGATCACCTGCTGTGGGTCTGACCCATAGCTCCAAAATGCCCATTTCACATTCCAGATCCCGCTTTTAGAAAGCACTGAGCTCTTAGTTAAAAGAACACGGAAGCTCTTAGAGGCTGCGTCTCACTTAGGACCCCTCCTGACTTATGTTTTCCTTTGGGTTGGGTTTTTTTTTTGGGAGGGGCGGGTGTGATTCTGCAACATATCCTTGACGCAATAATAGTGCATTAGTGGCGGATTGATACCAGACCGTCCACATGACATTCCGCTTTATTAGTTGTTCTGCGATGTTTCCCAAATGCCACCGCATTATTGACACCTGAAGCAGAACACTCTTGCACTACAGCCCAACAAAAGCAGAACGACATCATGAACAAAGCCCAGAACGGTTGCGGTATAAAAAGTTGCAGCGTTTCAACTGGAAGTTACAAGGCGTGCACCGATTGGAAACAAAGCAGTGTGTGTCTGCTCCAAAACTTTTGCAGGTGCAAACAGCATCGAAAGCAAGATCATGTTTACCATCCTGAGCATAAACCCTCATGAGTACACAACCAAAATGACTTCTGGAGGGGCCCTTATTTTAACACGTACTGGTCAGCAGTTCCTTCTCACCCTTGCAGCCTTGGTTTTTAAAATCCAGGATCAAAGAGAGAGGCAGGGGTGTGTGTGTGTGACTGCCATTGACATACTTGGCTAATGCACGTGCAAAGTGTTTCCCCCAGTGACGCTTAACGTCCTTTTCATATATCTCTCACCTGTAAAGCAGAAAGTCAATTGACGATAATGTCAGTTCTCGCTAGTGTCTCTTGTAAAAACACATTACGTTTCACTGATAAGTATGTATGGCTGAATACAGTGCAACATCTTCCCAGTTCTGCTGCCATTTGTCTTTGTGGCACTGAAGCTCAGTCTCTGAATTGCAGCCTGTTCAGAAGGCGGATGTACTGAGCAAAAAACCTTCTCTGTATAAAACGGTGTCCCGATCTTGAGCATGTTAGCACCAACAACAAGCCGTCTGCCTTTGATTGCATTGGAAGACATGAGAGAAGCATCTTCAACCCAATCAACAATGCTAGCTGTATATCGCGACCTGCTGGTGTTTATGTGACTTCACGTTAAAAACCCTGTTATTTAGCAAATTTTCTTTTGGTTAACAGAAGAAGTAGACATTGTAGTTAGCTCTGTTAGTCAGTTAAAAGAAAGAACCCCCCCCCCAAAAAAACCCAGTATGGTAATAATACTGTTATTAAGAATAACCAAAATGCTGCAGGCTCACCGTGAGCAAGCTTTAGAGTTGTTCAGAGCTCTTCATCAGATTATGACAAATTTGGGAGGGCTTGAAAGCTTGCTCATGAGTTTGTAATATTTTGGTTTGTCCTAATGAAACTGTTTCTCGAGAGTGGCTTTGGGAGAAATAGAGCCTCTCATAAGCCAGAAGATGAATAAAAATAATTCAGCAAATATTATTTCTTTTTTAAATGCAGCTCACGATTTGTGAGCTAGTTCTGTAATAGGTGAGGTGCTGATAAGTTATTTTTGAAGGCTTGGGGTTGGCGACTGGGGCATGTCTTAGCCCAGGGATGGGGACAATGTGGCCCAGAGGAAATTTTCGAACTACAGATCCCATTATCCCTTACCCTTGGCCACGTTGGCTGTAGCTGATGGGAGCTGGAGTCTGCCAACATCTGGAGACGAGACGCAGCTTCCACACCCTGTCTAGCCCATTGAAATCACCTGAAATCGTCGTTTCCTCTGAACCTGCTACCTTGATGAATGGCCTAACCTGAACCCTACGTGTCATCAAGAACCAAAGGCCTTGGTTTTGAATTGTCCGATAGCTAACCAGTTGCTAACATCACATGCATATCTGTAGCTCTATGAATGGGGGCCTCTTCTTGCGCATACAGCAGCTACAGCAAGTAGGGTCGCCACGCTCTTCAGTGGCCCTGCTCCTGAAGTTCTTCAAGTGATTTCCATCTCCCGTATTCCAAGAATATATTCCGCTGCACCTCTTATCGCTCCATGTCCCGTCCTACACAGAAATGTTTAGCTTTAAGATCAAGGCTCTGCCCCCAGTCTCCTGTTTCCAGCATACAGATATCCTATGTTTGTACTGTACAAAAACATATTGTATTTTGCTGATCAGATTACTATCAAATCACAAAAAAGCTGGAAATTCATGAAACACAGCTAAGGCCGATTCCCTCACCGCCTGTTCCAATGAAATGACTTTCCACCGGAGGCAAATTAGTGTTTGGGGGTGGGGGGAAGCTGTGATTCCTGATTTCTGGTAGCATAAGCACCATCCGATATAGGTTGTTTATTAGTGATGGTATTTAAAGCAAAGCCGATGTAAACCAGAGATACACTCAGATGAAAGAAACTTGTTTTCCTCCTAGCTTTGTAACCCAGCTAATGTTTCCTACCAGATCCCACTCTCCTAACGGCATTAATCTCTAACCTTCCAGGAATGATTATGGTATGTTCTATTTATTGCAAAGATACTTTTTTGGGGGGGGGAAGCTTTTTATTAGAAAGGGGAGGGTGGGGAGGATATGAAACTGGAATCAAACATGATCTAAAGATGAGCATATACACATTGTGTCAGAAGTAATTTCCTCCGACCTAAATAGGAGTTACTCCCTTGTTACTAGGGTCTAGTAAGTCTGTTTGTAGGACTGCAGCCTACAACATGAAAATATTCCTTATAATGAGTGACACAGTGACCATGTGGCCCCCTAACAAAGCTGTCCAGGATTTCAAACGAGGGACATTCTGAGCCCTGCCTGGAGATGCCAGGATTTGAACCTGGAACCTTCTGCTTGTGAAGCACGCCCTTATGTGATCATAAGCAGCAGACACACTTTGTGGGGAATGGGGGGTGTGTGTGTGTGTGTGTGTGTGTGTGTGTGTGTGTGTGTGTGTCTTTGCTGAGGAACCAACCCAAGATATATATATATAATTTCAAGTCACCCTTTAGTTATATACCAGTCAACTTTGTCAGTTCCCCATATGAGCAATTTTAGCTTGGTTGTAAATAGGGGTTAGATAGTTAGGTTTAATTTTAAAGGCCACTGTTTGCTTTCTAACTTCATTAAGTACGTTCCTCCGTGTGTGTGTGTGTGTGTGTGTGTGTGTGCATGTGAGACTGAGTGAGAAGTACTCTTGTGTTTCGAATGAGTGTCAGGCAGATGTAAATCTCTATCACGATCTCTACGGGCAGTCCAGCCAAGCGAATGAGGAAAGGTCAACCCCACCTATCAGGTTGGCAATACTGTATTAATCTTAAGAAAAATGCTGGGCTTTTGTACAACTTTGGTCCCACAATACAGCAAAGTGTTTAATGACTTTTAACCCATCTGACTTTGTATCCTGAAAGAAATAAAACAGTATTTTACAAAGCCATCTTGTGTCTTGGCTCCTTTAAGTGGCATGTTCGGAAATCAAAATCCTTTCTCAGCAGCAAAGGTGAAATCAGGTGAAACATGGCACAGAGCCCCAGTGTCCATTTGAAAGAGGCACTGCCTTCTTCCTCAGCACAAGATCTTGGTGGAAAAAAGAAAAAGAAAAGAAACACCACTCTTGCAGAAGTTTCCTCTGCTGGTCACTAAAATTAAAGTCGGGGCCGCCATATTTATGGCAAAGACACACAGCGAAGTATGTTTCTGCCAAAAATGACAACGCAGTGATATGTTGGGGAACCTTCCCCCCCCCCATATTCTCTCTGGGTCAAACCCTTGGGAGCCACATGCAAGTGGTGGCCAGAGCTAGAGGCAAAAGTGGGGCAACGAATGTACACTTTGCCTTTGCACAATTAAGGTAAAAGGTAAAGGGACCCCTGACCATTAGGTCCAGTTGTGACCGACTCTGGGGTTGCGGCGCTCATCTCGCATTATTGGCCGAGGGAGCCGGCGTACAGCTTCCAGGTCATGTGGCCAGCATGACTAAGCCGCTTCTGGCGAACCAGAGCAGCACACGGAAACGCCGTTTACCTTCCCGCTGGAGCGGTACCTATTGATCTACTTGCACTTTGACGTGCTTTCGAACTGCTAGGTTGGCAGGAGCAGGGACCAAGCAACGGGAGCTCACCCCGTCACGGGGATTCGAACCGCCAACCTTCTGATCGGCAAGCCCTAGGCTCTGTGGTTTAACCCACAGCGCTACCCGAGTCCCGATTTTGCACAATTAGGATAACCCTAATTCAGTCTAGCCTCAGAATAATGAACGCAGCTTAGAATTGCCACCCACACTGGTTTGATGCAGGTCAACCTGAAGCGAAACCCCCCCCCCCCACACACACACAGCTCGTTGACAGAGCACATGCTTCTTCCCCTGCAGAAACTCCCAGGTTCAATCCTGGCCACTTCCACGTAAACCAGATGAAGGGAATCTTTTGTAGACAGAGACAACAAAATCCTGGCAGGTTGCTAAGCAAGAGGTTGGATGGCCATTCTTTAGCTGTGATACTTGCGTTTGCAGGGGATTGGACTAGATGGTCCTTGGGGATGCCGTCCCAAATTACAATTCTATGATACCATATATCTTCTGAAGTGCAATCCAATTTGACTATTACCTGGATATATCCAAAAATGTTTATGTGGGGAGGGGGGGGGAGAGATGTTCCCAAAGAAAGCTCAACAACTTCATCCGGATTATGGCTTCTGGGGAAAAGTTAGGCTGGGATGGAAGAGAAGAAACTGCATTCCCATCTAAATGACCTTCCAGGGGCCACATGCCATTGATGGACAGGGCCAGAGGCAAGAGGTATATATTATAAATTTGTACAGAAGGCTAGTTTTTCTTCACACCTGACTTTCCTCCATCTAAGCAGCCCCATGCAATGCGCATTGCAATAATCCATATATAAATTTATGGGTGACAAAGTCCACACTATATTGGACCACAAACAGCCACAGCTGCTGAACTAACCATATCTGGAAACAGGCACTCCTGACCACCAAGGGTACCTGAGCCTCCAGAGACACCATCAGGTCAAGGAGTGCCCCAGAGATGCATACCTGCTTCTTAAGGGAAGTGTGTCGTATTACATATACATAAACTGATCGAATATGCACAGCTTGTGGACCTAACTTATAGAATAAGAGAACAAGAAGAACATACGTTTAAAGAAGATTGGAAAATGAATATATGGGGGGAAATCGTGTACACTTGAAAGCGCTGGCAGCATTAAGATAAATTCAACAGTGTAAATAAGTTTTGATGGATGTAATAATGGAATACTGAATGTTTAATTTATGTAAAATATGCAGGGATTTATGATATGCAAAATGAACCATGGAAAGAGAAGAAGGGAAGTCATTGATATTTTAAGGATGTTTAAATGAGTATTCTAAATTGTAGAACTATATATATATATATATATATATATATATATATATATAGTTCTACAATTTAGAATACTCATTTAAACATCCTTAAAATATCAATGACTTCCCTTCTTCTCTTTCCATGGTTCATATATATATATATATATATATATATATATATATATATAGGCTATACACACACATTTCGAAACGCATGCATAAGTCATAAAGAGGGCTAAGAATAAAGATGCAAAAAAATGTACAGTACTGTAATAGCAATAGCAAGACAATCAGACACGGCCTTTCGGGCAGACGCTCAGCCCTCTCACAGCCAACCCGAACTACAAATCCCAGCAGCCTGTGCGAAAGCGGAGTCTCTCTTTTTTCGCTCTCCCTCCCGCCTTCTCCGACTACACGTCCCAGCAGTTCTTGCGACACGGGACTACATCTCCCGGCGTGCCACGCGAGGGTGGGTGGAGCCCGGGAGGGAAGGCGCTGGAGTTGAAGTTCCGCGCAGGCAGCGGGAAAGAAGAAGCAGCAGCTGCAGCAACTGCGGGAGGAGTTTCGTCGAGCCGCGTCTGTGGCCGGGGCGTCGCTGGCGCAGGAGCTCCGGCGCTGGGCGGCCGAGGAGATGCAGCTCCCGCCGGACAGAATCCCCTCCGAGAGTGCGGCCCGCCGGTGGGTGACATTCGGCCCTCTCCTGCCTTAGAGCCGCGCCCGCCAGGCGGCTCCCTGGAGTATATTTCAAAAGCTCCAGCAAAGCGAGTACCTCTGAGCATGTGCAGAGTTTAGGGCCTTACGCCTCTGGTGACCCAGTTGCTGGGAATCTAGCGGGCAGGACGCTGTTGCGCCTAGGTCTTGCTTGCAGGTTTATTTTATTGCATGTAGAATTTGAAGGGACCCTTTTCTTTTGCTCGAACCCACAACCCTGAGATTGAGAGTCTTACGCTCCACCGGCTGAGCTATCCCACCTTTTCCTCCAAGCTCAAGGTGGTATACACAGTTCTCCCCCGCCTCATTTAATCTCCACAACGACCCTGTGAGGTAGGTTAGGCTGAGAGGCAGTGTCTGGCCCAAAGCTAGATTCGGTGGGGATTTGAACTAGGGTCTCAAAGGTCTTAGTCCAGCACTCTAACCGCTACACTCTCTGGTTTCCCACAGACATCTGGTCAGCCACTGAGAACAGGATGCTGGGATATTTGGGCCATTGAACTGATCCACCAGGGCTCTCTTCTTAGATTTACAGGACCTCCATTGGCTTAAGTCTGCCCTCAGCCAGCAGGGAGGAGATGGGTCGAAAACTAGAATCGGCTGAGTCCACCTATCATTGACTCTGCTTCTGCCTGCTGTGGGTCTCCCTGTTTTCCATTCTACCCGTCCTAATGGGGCTCTGGCCGCAATGCTTGGGCCTGATGGGTGTTAGAAGGCTGCACCTGTAACGTTTTCTTCCAACAATGTCTGTCTTAGAATTCCAGTCTCTTCTAAGCAGATTAATTCCACATTTCCCCCTGTTTAACCCAGTTGTGTACAGCAGAGATAAAAATTGTCCATCAGAACCTGAAACCTTACATAAAATGCCTGCTCAAACAAAAATAGTCCTCGCCAAGCACTGGACGTTCGACAAGAAGGGGAGGGAGGTCTACTGAATTGGGCTCATAATTCTGAACGTGCAGGTGGGTCTGAGCCATGGGAGATTGCTAACAGCGTTTCCCAGTGTGGTGTAGTGGTTAAGAGTGGTAGACTCATAATCTGGGGAACCGGGTTCGCATCTCCGCTCCTCCACATGCAGCTGCTGGGTGACCTTGGGCTAGTCACACTTCTCTGAAGTCTCTCAGCCCCACTCACCTCACAGAGTGTTTGTTGTGGGGGAAGAAGGGAAAGGAGAATGTTAGCCGCTTTGAGACTCCTTCGGATAAAGCGGGATATCAAATCCAAACTCTTCTTCTACTTTTCTTCCCGCAAAGACCTCCTCGGCCAAGCAGCGGTATAATGAATCGAGTAGACCTCAAGGGATTCTGGTCCCAAGTTATTAAAGGCTTTGTAAATTAATCCAAGAGCCTAGAACTTTGCCCAGAAGCATATGGGCAGGCATGTAACGGACTGTATGTTAGTCTCTCTGGAAGCCTTTTTGGCTTATGAGTGGGATATAAATGCTTTCCGTCCTTTCCCCTACTCTCTAGGATGTGCTCAGGTCAGTGTGCTGAGATCTGGAAATTCGTCATCCAGCATGTTCGCCACCAAAGGTAAGAAGCTAAATGGTTGTGTTCAGGAGAAGCACCGGGTTAGGATTCGGCTTTTTGTTTTCCTCGCAGTGGGGAGCCGGTAGATGTTGGCTGAACTTCATGCTGGCTTTGGCCGGTGGGAGCTTGAGTCCAGCACACAACTTGGAGGGCCACAGGCTCCCTTCCTCTAGGGTGAAGCTATCTGCTAGCTGCCCACATTCAGCAATTCTTTGGGATGAGGAATTTTGCTACTCCTGGCATCCCGTTTGCATTCCTGGGACGTCTTGGGAAATAGATGGGCTGAAACAGCCAGCTTTTATTATTGGTTCTGTTCTCGTGCCTTTAACGCTAGGCTGAGATACTTAGAATTCCAGAATTGGAAGGGACACCGAGGGTCATTAGTCCAACCCCCTGTTATGCAGGAATCTCAGCTAAAGCATCCATGACAGATGGCCATCCAACCTCTGCTTAGAAACCTCCAAGGAAGGAGAGTCCACAACCCCCTGAGGGAGTCTGTTCCACTGTTGAACAGCTCTTACTGTCAGAAATTTATTCCTGATGTTTAGTCAGAATCTCCTTTCTTGTAACCCGAAGCCAGTGGCTCAAGTCCTACCCTCCAGAGCAAGAAAAAGCAAGATTGCTCCATCTTCCAAGTGACAGCCCTTAAGATATTTGAAGATGGCTGTCGTATCTCCTCTGTCTCCTCTTTTCCAGGCTAAACAGACCCAATTCCTTCAACCATTCCTCATAGGGTTTGTTTTCCAGACCCTTGGTCATCTTGGTCACCTTCCTCTGCACATGTTCCAGTTTGAAATTGGGGCGACAGTATTTTTTGGCACAGAGATCAAGTGGTGGGGGATGCAATGCACTGCATTGACTTAATTTTTCTCTTTGTTGATACTATAGGACCGTAAAGAAGATCCGGGGCAACTTGCTATGGTATCCTTTTGGCGGGCGTTTTCCTCCAGCATTCCACACCTTCTTCTGCTAAGAGTTATCCCTCCTCTTTCTTTCACCCCTTCCAACAATGGTGTGGCAAGCGAAGTTCGGCAATGGGCAAGTTCCTTTGCCGTTGGGCTGTAGCTCAGTGGTAGAGCATCCGCTTTGCATACAGAAAGTCCCAGGTTCAATTCCCAGCATCTCCAGGTCGGGCTGGGAGAGGACCCTGCCAGAAACCCTGGAGAGCTGCTGCCAGTCGGAGTAGACAGTTCTGAGCTAGATAGCCCTGTGGGCTGACTTGGTACAGTCAAACCTCTGTTCCCGAACGCCTCCGTTATCGTACGTTTCGGCTCCTGAACGCCGAAAACCCGGAAGTACCGGTAAATGCTCCGGTATTCGAACGTTTTTCGGAACCCGAACATTCAACACGGCTTCCGCGTGAGTGCAACCAATCAGAAGCCGTGCCTCGGTTGTCAGACATTTCGGAAGTCAAACAGTCTTCCGGAACGGATTACGTGCGACAATCGAAGTTTGACTGTATAAGGCAACTTTCTGTGTTCCTTCCCTTCGTCTGCTTCTCCATGCGGGAGGTAGCAGCACCAGTTGGATTTCTGTAGTGTATTTCCTTTTTATAATCTGCCGTTTCTCCAAGTGGATGCCCAGTTCTCTCTGCCACTCCCTTATCCCACCACAACAATTTGTGCCATCAGTATTACTCCAAATGATGAACCTGTTCCTGTTTTCTGACTTCTGTCTAACACATTGCTTACATCTGCACCACGGTTTACTGTGTTATAAACAAGCCTAGCCTCTTGCTGAGCTCTCACACTGCTGCTCCCTTGCCACGTCCATGAAAGGGCTTTGGTGTTTCATTAATTGCAGCTTGGTATGTCATCCAGACCCAGCAAACTATGGTTGATCTTAACATACAATTTGTTTGAAAGACATCAAACCATGGTTTATGAAGCTGGCATTTTCAACACACCATTGTTAAGATCAACCACAGCTTAGGGCAGTGGTGGCTAACCTTGACACTCCAGATGTTTTGGAACTACAACTCCCATCATCCCTAGCTAACAGGACCAGTGGTCAGGGATGATGGGAGTTGTAGTCCCAAAACATCTGGAGTGTCAAGGTTAGCCATCACTGGCTTAGGGTGTGGATGTAAGCACTGAATTGTGATTATTCATCAGAATCAGAAGCTTCCAGACTTTTTTTTCTTTTCTTTTTTTAATGGCTATTTACCTCAAGGGATGGAAGTGGGAGCACACCTGCAGCAGAGAAAACTAGGTTCTGTGCTTGTTGGCTTCTTGTGACTTCTGTACACAGTTGTTGTAGCAACCAAAGAAAAATGGGAAACTGTTGGTTTTCTTAACCTGAACCTTTCATGTAGGTATCGACAGATGGAGGAGACGGAGGTGAGAGATCAATATACTGGGAGGGATTTGGGTGTTGCTGTTTTTCCGTGTGGCTTGGGCTTTGTAATCTGTGGGGAAGGGGCTGCCTTTAGGATGTGGAGGGGGAGAACTTGGAGATAGAGGCCACATTCACACCCTACGTTTGTGGGATAGTGGGGCTGGGGGGAGGGTTGCCTTATGTCTATGAGTATTGTGGGCAAATGAGGTGTGAGTGAGCTTAAATGTGCCACTGCAGAGTTCCACCCTAGCAGGGCTGGTGTTTTTCTCCCCAGGGTAAGCCCAGCAGTTCAGAATCGGAGAAGGAGCACCGTAAACAGCTGGTCCAAGACATCTCCCGCCTGCGGGGGGAGCTGCAGCAGCTGGACTTGCAGATTGAATCAGCACAGCGTGAGTTCGTGTCGGATGGTGAGTGGGAAGACATTGGCCGCTAATGCCAACAATCGAAGAATGGAGACAAAAGATGATAGAATACATGAGGATAGCTGAGATAACTGCTAGAATCCGACAACAGGGAGAGGACAGATTTGAACAAGAATGGGGAAAATTTGTGAGATGTATTAATAAAGAGTATTAAATTACTGGTAGTATTAAATTACTGGTAGAATGGAATGAGACTCAAAGCCGGACTTCTGAAAAATTCTTTATTGAAAATACATAGTGACATGGACATGTAATTTGGTCAGCAGATACAAAGTAATGAATAATGGGGAGACAAATTGGAATGGAGTAGAATTAAAGGATTGAAAATAGACGATTACATTAAACAGAAAAATTAAGATACAATATGACGTACCGTATAAAGAATATATAAACCGTGTAAACAAAAAAGGTAAATAAAGATAACAGGAGAAGGTAGGGGGGAAGTCATGGTCAATAAGTGTAGGGGTTGCCCTGAAGGGGGGGGCTGTTGGTGGATGTTTTGTGTTGAGGAGGGAAGGGTGGGGGTGGGGATGAAGTGGGAGGGAGATTTGGTTAATTGTGGTGGTTGTCTTTTTTCTTATTGTTTTTGTGATTGTGTTTCTTTCTGTTTTGGGATTAATGAACATCTGTGGAAAAAAGAGAAAGAAATAATATGTAAAGTCAGAGGGAGAATTGATGATTTGTAATATATATGTGTTTAATTCTGTGGAAAACTCAATAAAAATTATATTAAAAAAAAGAGAAGACATTGGCTCAATGGTCATAAGGACTAGAACCTTGAGTTGTTTAAAAAAATAAAAAAGAGGCCAAAACTAATGCCTATTCTAGCACTTGTGATAGTCCAACACAGGGGATCTTTGTTGTTATTCTAGCACTTGTGCAGAGATCCCAAAGCTGCGTGGGAGTACCCACACGGCCCAATTTGTGATGCACCCTTGCTCTCGTCTGGTCTCTCAGAGGTCGCCCTGGAGACGACGCAGGAGGAGATCCGGGATGCCAAGCGCCGCAGCTTGCTTCTCAAGGCGTACTCTGCCCGGGTCGCAGCAGAGCGCCAGCAACTGCAAGCGAGAGCGGCAAAAGTCGGATGCCGTCTGGAGCAGCTGCAAGAGATCGAGAGGTACAGCCCCCCCATTTCCAGTCTCTTGGATAGGCAGGGCACATTTGTCCAGAATAGGGAACCAAGAGCCGGATGTGGCCCTCCCTGCCTGGCCCTTGGAACTCTTCTGAGGCCACGCCCCCTCTCCAGGCCACACCCCTCACTGGCCCCGGCTTTGCCCCCTCCTTGATTGTTTTTGCCTGGATGGAACTCTGATGACACCTCTCCCTTGTCCGGGTGGCGGATGAACAGTTGCTTTGTATAGCTTAGTGTACAAAGGTGCATTGGTTGCTCTGCCCACAGTGGGCATGCAGGGAATGTTTGAGAGGTCTGCCCAGCCGCTGGAAGGGGGTTTGTTCTCTCTGTTCTAATTTGTTCTCTGTAGGAAGGCCAGGACAGCGGTGGTGTTCAGCAGGAAAGCCCCGGAGCCTGGATTCCCCAGCTTGGAGCCGGAGGTTTTGGTGAGGACTGGTGGCTTGCTTGCGGGGAAACTGCATTTTTTAACAGGCTGGAGGTAGATATATTTGGGGGGAGGGGGAACCTTAGCTGATGTCTGTCCCTTGTTTCTCTCCAGCGAGATGTCCAGGAGGCCTGCCAGCTGCGCTTCCACTTCCTGAAGACCCTCTTTGAGCACAGCGTATCAGGGCATTTTCCGTAAGAGCCTATCTTCCACCCCTTTCCCACTTCCCTTACATTTGGGCCATGTTTTGTATACTTTCCTCCCATTAGCCTTGCATTGTAGCCCTCTCCCTTGCTCCACGAGTGCCCAGCTTCCGGATTTCACATTGGGGATCTAGAAATTTTGGAACAATGAGCCACGGTCTCTTTGGGCGGCCTAACATAGCGCTGGCTAACTGAACTGGGACTCTGAGGTCTCTGCTACAGTGCTAATCCTCCAGTTTTTTAGATGGGGAGGGGGGGTTGCTTTAGTGGGACTTTGCCTGCCTCTGCCAGATGTTCGACTAGATGACATTTAAGGTTACCTCTATCTCGTATGATTCTATGAGATGTGATGGGTCAAACCTGCGATCTTCTAGAAAGAAAGCAGTTCATAATTCTACTTCCCCCCCCCCAAATACCTGCACTGGCTCCCCGTCTTCTTCTAGGCTCAGTTCAAAGACTTAGTGCTCCCTTTCTAAAGCCCTTGCGGCTAAAGATCCTCTCCCCAGAGGGTCACCCTACCCCCACATGGTTTGTCCTTTCCAAACTCCTTAAATCTTTAAGCCATTTGGGAGTGCCCTTTCCTTTTTGGTATCCTTCCCCTTTTAAAAGCATCCTGGTCATTCTTACTTGTCCTTATCTCCCCGCCTCTCCAAGCAGGTTTGGGGAACCTGTGGACCTCCAGAGATGTTGTTGGACTACAGTTTCCTTCATCCCTGGCCATTAGCCGTGCTTGCTGGGGCTGTTGGGAGTTGTAGTTCAGCCACATCTGGAGGGCCACAGGTTCCCTGCGCCTACCCTTGAGTTTCTAATGCCCCCCTCTTTTCCCCCCTTTCCATCTCAGCAGCAGCATGAATGAGGAGCAGCTGAACCCTTCCTACCAGCACTGGCTGAGCGTTGTGGAGGTAGGACCACACGTTGCAGAGCAGCGGCGAGGAAGCCTGTTGTGTGCTTGGACAGCCTGCTCTGTGACTCCCTGTGAGCAGTCTCTTTTCTCTCTCTCTCTGTCTTTGAGGTCATCCTCACTACCTTTCCCTGTCTCCCCACAGAAAGTAGCCAGCTCCCACCCTCCAGCCCACATCCTTTCAGCCCTGGAGCACCTTGCCCTGCAGAACACACAGCAGCTGCAGGAGCTCACCACCAGCATCAACATTCCTAGGGATGTGGAAGCGCTCAAGTAGGTCCTGCCCCGGGGGAGAGGGGTGGCGGCAATGGGTCTCCTGGGCCAAAGACAGTACCCAGCACCCCCTAGGCAGCCTTTGGAGAGGTCCGACGGGTGGAAACAGGAGAACGGGGCCTTCTCTGCTGTGGCTCTCCCTTTGTAGAATGCTCTCCCCAGGGAGGTGCCAGGCGGAAATGTTCCTCTTCAACCAGGCAGCCACTGATTGACAGCCAGTGCTGTGGAAGGGGGGATTATTGGGTTGTCTTTGTTTTCATTATGTATTTTCTGTTTTTTATATTGTGATGTTTATCTCGTGAACTGCCCTGAGACCTGGGGGGCATAGGGTGGTATGCAAATTTAATTAATTACTAAATAATAATCGTAATGAGACGGGGCCAGGGAAGGGTGTGACCTAGGGAGAGGAGGCATGGCTAGGGGAGAAGGCCTGAGGTTCTTCACTGGCTCCCGTTTCAATTGCCCACAATGTCCCAGTCATCTCTCTATGGAGCAGAACTGTGGGGAACTTAACCTGGCTGGCCCCAAACCAGCTATTTTTTTACGGAAGCATCGCTGTTCTTTGGCACCAGGAAGCCCATCAAAGCTCGGGGGAAGTGGTGGGGGTGGGGGGGAAACGCACAATGTCAAGCAATTGCTTAGAGTCTTCCCCTCGGTATCTCTGAGGCACCTTGGGGTCTACAGTTCCTCCGTTTCTGCCCCACGCTCAGGTTTCGTTATGATAGCGCCCACCTGGAGGATGTCTCAGAGCCAATGCATGACCTGCCCTCTGTCCGGAGCCTCATACAGGTGAGGGCCCTTGGTGCTGCCTTGTGGCTGAATGTAACAGTTGGGGGGGTATAGCTATGGTTCACACATGGTCTGTTTTATCTCTCACGGATAGGGCTGTCAAGCACCTACCTTGCCTGAGTTTCTGAATGAGTGCCGTTTCCAATGCAGCTTTTACTTCGGCCAGTTCATACATTCAGTTCTTCACTGCTTGAAGGCGCTTGTGCTGCCCATATTCACTCTTGTGTGAATTCTGAGAGAGCTAACTAAAGACACCAGTTATCTGAAAACTTGTTTTCTTGGAAGTGTACGAATTGATCTCTCCAAATTATTTTGGGCAGCAGGATTTAGGGCGGATGTGGTGATAAGGACATTGGAAGCTACGTTTCTGAGCACTATTCAAAGAGTTGGTGCTGACTTCTAAAGCCCTAAATGGCCGTGGCCCTGTATACCTGAAGGAGCCTCTCCACCCACATCGTTCAGCTTGGACACTGAGGTCCAGCTCCAAGGGCCTTCTGGTGCTTCCCTCACTATGAGAAGTGATGTTAGAGGGGACCAGGCAGAGGGCCTTCTCGGCAGTGGCACCCTCCCATCAGATGTCAAGGAAATAAACAACTATTTGACTTTTAGAAGACATCTGAAAGGCAGCCCTGCATAGGGAAGTTTCTAAAGTGTGGTGTCTTACTGTGTTTTAATTTGTTGGAAACCGCCCAGAGTGGTTGGGGCAACCCAGGCAGGTGGGCAGCATATAAATAAATTATTATTATTTATTAGCTGCCTTCTACTGAGTCAGACTTTTGGTCCGTCTAGTTCAGTTCTGTCTACACTCGACTGGCAGCAGCTCTCCAGGCTTCCAGACAGGAGCTTTCCCCTGCCTTGCCTGGAGATGTCAGGAATTGAACCTGGGACTTTCTGTGTACGAAGCAGATGCTCTGCCACTGCGCCAAACCTTCCCGAGCTTTGTCAGTGCTGTCGCTCATAGTCTTTGCTTTCCTTCTTCCTTTCCTGGTGGGCAGGAGGGCTGGAGCAAATGCGAGATGCTTTGTGTGGAGCAGATCCCTTTACACACCCAGGAGAGGAGCCTCTTGGCTCGGCTGGAAGCTGTCGTCCAGGAGATGCATAGCCTGCTATCTGATGACTCGGAGCGCTCTATCCTGGCCAGGTGAGAGGACGGATCTTGCAGTTGCGGTTCCTTCAGGGGAGACCATGAGCAGCAACGGAGCCATGCATCTCACTTTTAAAAACAAAACTCTTAAGCCAATGTTTCCCAAAGTGGGTGATACCGCCCCCTGGGGAGGAGGCGCTATGCTGGAACGATCCAGGGGGGCACTAGTAGCCTTGGGTGCAATTGGGGGGTGTTGAATTAAGGGCAGTGGAAGCAAACAGGGAGACACCCGTAAATAAAACAATTGCTTCTTCTGCACTGTGTGAACAGACACGTGTCAGGGATTCTCTTCCTTCTTTTTTTCATGCTGCCTCCCATCCCAGAGCTGCGTTTGAGCTGGAGCTCCGGGCCGTGCGGTTGAGGGGATACAGAGACGGACTTCTGCAGGGCTGCCGGGAGCTGGAAGAGGTGGTGAGGACCCGGCACGAGGAGCTGCAGGCTGTGCAAGCTAAACGCCAGAGCATCCTGGACTTCCGCCACCTGGTGGTGAGTGTGTGGAAGGGAGGATAAACATTCGAGGGGGAAAGAGTTGTGCGGGTCTAAGGATCATAGGCGTGTGGAGTTGGAAGGGACCCCCAGGGTCATCTAGTCCCACTCCCCTGCCATGCAGGAATCTCTTGCCCAACGTGGGGCTTGAACCCACGACCCTGAGATGAACAGCCGAATTCTCTACCAACTGAGCTATCCCAGCAATAGATCCAGAGAGTCTGAGGAGTAGGGTCAAAAAAGCCTTGAGACAATACAGTGGTACCCTTGGGTTATGAACTTAATTCGTTCCGGAGGTCCATTCTTAACCCAAAACTGTTCTTAACCTGATGTGTGCTTTCACTAATGGAGCCACCGGCGCACGATTTCCGTTCTCATCCTGGGCCAAAGTTTGCAACCCGAGGTAACTACCTCCGGGTTAGCAGAGTTTGTAACCCGAAGCATTTGTAACCCGAGGTACCACTGTAATGCTTAGAAGCCATTTTGGCATGTAAGAAGTATATGAATGAATAAATAATTATACAGAAGGATGTCAACTTCTAGGTTAGGAAGAGCCAATCTTGTTTCTCTCCCCCCCATCCCCCCGCATAAATATAATAGACTACAATACCCATCATCCTTGGCCACAGGCCATGTTGATTGGTTGGTGGGGCCTCTGGCAACATCTGGCAGGTGCTACATTGGAGGAGGTTGTTAAAAGCCCCCTCTTTCCCTTTTCAGACTTCCCTGTGAAGTGGAATGGTTTGTTTAAACCATTCTGGGAATTTTAGCTCTGGGAGGGTCTCCTGACAACTCCCAGCACCCTTAACAAACTTCAGCTCCCAGAATGCTTTGGGGGAAGCCACGACTGAAGTGGTGCCATACTGCTTTAACTGGATGATGTGAATGTGGCCTCTGTTTGTGTTTGTGTGTGCCTATGCCATTAGGAGAGGCTTTGGGGGAAGTGGGTGCCTTGTGCAGTCTGCACTCTTTTGAAAAGTAGCTCCTTAATCTCCCTTCTCTGCCTCCTTCCTACAGAATGAGAAACAGCAGCACATCCGGGCGCTCATCAAGGGAACGTCATATCTTAAATCACAGCTTCGCAAGGACCAGGCAGAGGCAAGATCTGAGGCTCCCTTTCGCCTCTACACGAATATATTTATGGCCCAGGGTGGCAATGTGCCAGAATCTGTTGCTTAGAAGTAGGGAGATTAAGTCTGGCTATGTAGAAAGTGGGGCATGCTAGATGTTGGGGACAGGCTAAGGGGCAGCAGCAGATTTTGAGAGGGTGAGTGTGGACTACCAGCTCCCATCAGCCCCTTGCAACATTCCCATTCGTCAAGGCTAATGGGATTTGTAGCCCAACCTGGTGACCTCCATAAATTATCTTAGAATTGTAGAGTTGGAAGGGACTGAAAAGGTCATCTAGTCGCCAGGTTTCCCCATAGCTGATGCACCATCTGCTTAAAGCCAGACTGGTCATGCTACAAAATTCATATGCTGGACCTAAGAATCTGCCTTATGCCAGGTTGGTCTATTTGCCCACCCAGCCAAGGATTATCTCGTCTGACTGGCACCTGTGGTTCTCCAAGATCTCGGGTAGAGGTGGGTCTTTCCCATTAGCTGTTTCCTGATCCGTTTAACCGACGAGCACTAGGAAAAGGCATGGCATAAGAGGAAGATGAATTTGGAGGGAGGAGGAAATCTGCCAACAGCAATGCAAGTTCTTAGTTGAACGCTGGTCTTCTAATGGCCAGCTAGGATACAAGAGCTTGGGGAAGAGGCACCAAAAGTTGCTGCTCTCTCAGCTGCGCTGACAGAGTGGCCCTGCACCCCACCTGTTCCCTCCTCTGCTGCAGCCTGATGTAACGACTGCTGCCGGGTGTCCATTGATAGAGGATGGAGCACGGCTTCTTAGCAGCAAGGATCGTGGCATTTAATAATAATAATAATTTTATTATTTATACTCCACCCACCTGGCTAGGTTTCCCCAGCTACTCTGGGCGGCTTACAACACATCAAAAATTGTAAGACATTTGACATTAAAAACTTCCCTAAACAGGGCTGCCTTCAGATGTCTTCTAAAAGTCAGATAGTAGTTTATTTCCCTGACATCTGATGGGAGGGCGTTCCACAGGGCGGGTGCCACTAGCGAGAAGGCCCTCTGCCTGGTTCCCTGTAACCTCACTTCTCGCAGTGAGGGAACAGCCAGAAGGTGCTCAGAGCTGGACCTCAGTGTCCGGGCTGAACGATGGGGGTGGAGATGCTCCTTCAGGTATACTGGACCAAGGCTGTTTAGGGCTTTAAATGTCAGCACCAACACTTTGAATTGTGATCAGAAACGTACTGGGAGCCAATGTAGGTCTTTCAGGACCGGTGTTATGTGGTCCCAGCGGCCCACTCCCAGTCACCAGTCTAGCTGCCGCATTCTGGATTAATTGCAGTTTCCGGGTCACCTTCAAAGGGAGCCCCACGTAGAGCACATTGCAGTAGTCCAAGTGGGAGGTAACTAGAGCATGCACAACTCTGGCGAGACTGTGGGCAGGTAGGGTCTCAGCCTGATTACCTGATGGAGCTGGTAGACAGCTGCCCTGGACACAGAATTGACTTGCGCCTCCATGGACAGCTGTGAGTCCAAAATGACTCCCAGACTGTGCAGCTGGTTCTTCATGGGCACAGTTACCCCATTCAGGACCAGGGAGTCCTCCACACCTGCTCACCCCCTGTCTCCCCAAAAACAGTACTTCTGTCATGTCAGGATTCAACCTTTAATCCATTAGCCACCATCCATCCTCCAACCACCTCCAGACATACTAGAGTTGTTCCTGACCCAAGTGAGGCTCTGCAACGTTGAGGACTAGAAACTTTCAAAATAAATATTATAAAAAGTGCAGTGAGGAGACCTGGGATTCCATGTTCTGCACCTGGAGGCAGAGGTACTGTGCTTACGTGGCACCTTTGTGACCATGCTGGTTTTTCTTTTATGTCTCTCCATCAGATCCAAGACTTCATAGAAAAGAAACTGCTGCCTCAAGATCAATGGGTGAAGGGAGCAGCGGAGCAACTGAAGGATAGGGTGGACCGCGAGGTTCGACAGTTTGGGAGCATCGCTCTGCCTTGCCTGCTGCGCCGCGATCTCCCTGCGTGAGTCCTCCTGCTCCCCTCCCCATGGATGAGCGACTCTGTGGGCTCTAGAAACAGGAGAGCCCCGCATTGGGCAGCAAGATACCTACTTCTAAGTTTCTCATTTTTAAAAGAGCAAAGTCATGCTTTGGCCATGTCTCCTGAAATCGTTGAAGCTGGAGAACTGGCTGCAAGTAAGAGTAGCCTTCCCTGATCCTGGTGCTCCCCAGATGCTGTTGAACTGCAACTGACCATGGGCCGTGCTAGAGTTGAGACAGCAGGGTGGGCAAGGCTGCTAAAGACTTTTGCTGGTTGGAGGCAGATGGTTAATTGGTCCCGGCTCCTCCTGCGATGATCAAAGCCGGAATATATTGGCCGAAACAAGTACAAATACTTAAACTGTATTTGAGATTGATGTGGGTTTCAAGCCTTGTCCTTCTCTGATGCATAATCTGGAGGGTGGTTAATTTATATTTTAAGCCTGACGGCGCTTAGAGCTGTGTGTATCCCATGGCCCCATCTGCACTACACATTTAAAGCAGTATCATGCCACTTTAAATTGCCATGCCTTCCCCCAGAGAATCCTGGGAACTGTAAAGGGCGCCAAGAGTTTCTTGGGAGTCCCTTATTCCCCTGCCAGAGGTACAATTCCCAGATTGGTTTAACAATAGGGAAACTCTGGGAATCGTGACCCTGTGCGGGGCAGAAGGCTCTCCTAACAACTCTTGCTGGCCTTTACATTTCCCAGGATTCTTTGGGGGGAAGCCGTAAAGGATTCAAAGTGGTACGATACTGCTTTAAATGTATAGCGCCGACCGGGCCCATGTTCATATTTCAAGCAAGCACACAAATGTGTGCGCGTTGGGATCAGAATGCATCCTCCCATCTTTGATTTGAAGACACAGCGTGGGGTGGAGAGGAAACTGTGACCCCTTCTTTCTAACACACACCCAAAAATATTTCAGGTCTCAGCGAATCCCCGCCCATGAGCTTTCTATCCACCGCCTGAGCCGAACAGCGCCAGCCGTGTACAAGCCCTTCCTCAATGTGTGCCAGGGAGTTGCCTTCCCTCTCTACAAGGTGAGTGCCTCTCTGCTGCGGGCTTGGTTTATATCTAGGGGGGGTGGGGGAGGAAGCTAACTGGGGTGGATCACTTGAAATAACTTTTTCTTCCCCCCCCCCTCACCTCCCCCCAATAGCCCAGTGGTAAAGGCCCAGGTGGCGCTGTGGGTTAAACCACAGAGCCTAGTGCTTGCCAATCAGAAGGTCGGCGGTTCGAATCTCCGCGACGGGGTGAGCTCCCATTGCTCGGTCCCTGCTCCTGCCAACCTAGCAGTTCGAAAGCATGTCAAAGTGCAAGTAGATAAATAGGTACCACTCCAGTGGGAAGGTAAACAGCGTTTCCGTGTGCTGCTCTGGTTCACCAGAAGCGGCTTAGTCATGCTGGCCACATGACCCGGAAGCTGTATGCCGGCTCTCGGCCAATAAAGCAAGATGAGTGCAGCAACCCCAGAGTCTGTCACGACTGGACCTAATGGTCAGGGGTCCCTTTATCTTTACTTTATAGAACAGGACAGAATTTTGTTGGATTAGTCCATTGCTAGGGCTGGGCGATAACTGGCTTTCAACATCGCGATATACTGATATGTCACAATGTCTGAAATAATGTAGAGGCATTGGCTGGCTTCACAGTTTCTCCCCACATTGTGTG
The DNA here is from genome assembly GCA_034641385.1 of Darevskia mixta. Lineage (NCBI taxonomy): Eukaryota > Metazoa > Chordata > Lepidosauria > Squamata > Lacertidae > Darevskia > Darevskia mixta. The sequence continues at coordinate 16,811,166 of JAWWNH010000033.1, read as the reverse complement.
TGCGTTATGCAAAAATCACATCATGGTTTGCAATATATTGCCAGGTCAAAAATTGTGGAACTGATATCATACCGGTTTTGACTTCAAACTGGTTTTGGGCAATATATCACCCAGCCATATCCGTCACCCGTATCAAGAGAACAAAATGCAGTTCATTGCCACATCAAACAAAACATCTGTTTCTTGGGTGAAATAGCTGGAAATTAAACATGAAGCTTTATTTTAAATAGGGCTGCTGCTTATCAAAATGACTCGGTACCCTTAACTCTGAACCAGTGGTCTAAAATCTGCCCTAGATACCTTTTTCTAAATTGGGAGGCCTCTCCAGCATCTTGTGTTGATGTCTACTGTGCCCTGTGCTCCATCATTCCTCTCTGTCTCCAGGCCCCGGAGGAGCTGCTCATGCACACCACAGAGCTGAAGAAGATGCTCATTCTCCTGCGTGCCCAACTTGGCTCGAAGCAGAGGGCGCTGGGAAGCCTGCAGCACCAGCTGGACAACTCCCCGGAGCCAGATGTGCAGGGTGAGTCGGCCTTAGCGTGGCACCTCTTGGAGAAGGGGGCCGTGGCTTCTGGGTGGAGCATCTGCTTACCACGTAAAAGTCCCAGCTTCAGTCCCCAGCATCTTTGGTTAGGGCTGGGAATATCCACTTCTTGAAAACCTTGGAGAGCCCCTGCCAAGTCAAGGGTGTGTGTGGTTTCCCCCCTAGCCTGAGGGCCACATTCCCTTCTAGGCAAGCTTATGAAGGCCATGTGCCAGTTGTGGGTGGGGCCAGAAGCACAAGTGGGCGGAGCAACAGGTGAGAATGTTATCCTTTGTACAATAGGCTGGTTTATACACACACACACACACACACACACACAATCGCCCCCTCTTTATTCTCCATTCAAGCAAGAGGCATTATCGGAGTTCCTGCCAAGCCAAAACACTGGAATAGGCCTAGTTTCCTCACCTGTGGCCCTCCACCAATGGCTCAAACAATACCCATCAATGTTCTTTCTCAGGAACACTGGAAAATACCTTATATGCCAGTGGTTCTCAACCAGTGTGCCGTGGCACCCCGGGGTGCTGCAAGCAACAGGGGCTACTTTGGTGGCTGCCCGGAGGACTCTCAAGGAGAGGGGAGAGGAGGCCGGAGGAACACTCCACAAGGGAGGGGTTTCAAAAAGGGGTGAGGGGCTACCGGCTCTGCAGACAAGGGGTGACATAGCTGGACTTCTGAGGCTCAGAGCATGTTTCCCCACAGAGGAGCCGCAGAAAGAATGTGGTTGGTCAAGGGAGCCGTGGACTCAAAAAGGTTGGAAACCTCTGCCTTTTGCTAACTCCAGGAATACACTTCCTTCCGTTCTGTGGTAGGCTTCATTGGTGCAAGCAGGGCGTTGCTACTACCATACTATTTCAAAAATGCATTTTTAGTTTCCATTTTTGCGTATGATGTGGACCAGGCATCTCCAAACTTCTGCCCTCCAGAAGTTTTGGACTACAATTCCCATCATCCCTGACCACTGGTCCTGTTAGCTAGGGATCATGGGAGTTGTAGGCCAAAACATCTGGAGGGCCGCAGTTTGGGGATGCCTGATGTGGACTATAACCCCGAGGCCACCCACAAGTTGTGGGAGGTAAAAAACCTCCGTACATAGTCGCTGCTTGATACTCAGCAAGTCCTTCCCAAATCTGCCTCTCCCCCTCTGTCCCCAGCTCTCGTGCGGGAGGTGCAGAGCCACGATGAGGAGCAGGTCCGCGAGCTGCTGCCCCGGGTCCAGCGCATGACGGATCAGTGCCGGTGTCGAATTGAGCGTTGGCAGGAGGTACAGGCTGTCATGGACGCCTGGTAAGTGGAGGGAGGTTGGCAAGGCATTGTGGGATATATTCCTGGGCCTAGTCCCTTCCGGATACAGTTGGGACCACAACTCCCATCATCCCTGGCTGTTGCCCATGCTGCTTGGGGCTGATGGGAGTTTTTGGACTCAACATGGCATCTACCTTTGGGTTTAGGGCAGCCTTACTCAAACATGGGTCCCATCATCCGTGAGGAATAATGTGTGGACACAATATAGATTTTAACCTCTGGGAAAAACTCTGGGAAAGTGATTTGAAGTTCACAGCATGTTATTCTTTGAAGAACTACTTGACAATGATTTACAGATGGTATTTAACTCTTGAGTAGGCTTGCTAAGATGCATAAGACAGAATCAGACAAGTGCTGGAGATGCAAAGAGGTGGAGGGAACGTTCTTTCATATGTGGTGGACTTGTAAGAGGGTAAAAGAGTATTGGGAAATGATCCATAATTAATTGAAAAAAATGTTTAAAAGTACTTTCCAAAAAAAAACACCAGAGTCCTTTCTGTTGGGGATAATTCAGACTGAAATTCCCAGGTGTTAAAAAATGGTTATTTATGTATGCTACTACTGCAGCCCGTGTTTTGTTAACCCAAAAATGGAAAATGAGCAAGGTCCCAACCAAAGAAGAATGGCAACTCAAGTTGACAGAATATTTGCAGCTTGCAGGCTTAACATCTACAGTAATAAAGTGCAAGTGTCTCTGCGTCCAGTCCCTGTGTCCGTCCCTGTGTCCTACTGCGCATGTGCCCCATGGACACAGGGATTGGAGCGCAGAGACTTCGGGCGGCCGGGCGAAACTGCGCATGTGCCCCACGGGCACAGGGATTGGAGCGCAGAGACTTCGGGCGGCCGGGCTGTTGAAGCGGCGGGTGCGCGCTCGCGTGGACTTACTTCTAAGCAGCAGCAGCCGTTACAAGTGGCGGCTGAGTTGGCCTGCCGGGGCCTGGATGGTGCCAGTGCCGCCGCCGCGATGCGCCTCCTGCACTGTCTGCTGAAGTGCCATTCGGCGCTGGCCGGGGTGCCCAAGTACATCGAGCACTTCAGCAAGTTCTCGCCGTCCCCGCTTTCCATGATGTTCTAGCACCCGTTAATTTAACGGGCTTAAAGTCTACTAGTATAGAATAAGAGAACAAGAAGAAAATACGTTTAGAGAAGATTGGAAAACGTTTAATTACTATATGGGAAATAACTGTGTACAGCTGAAAATGCTGGCAGCACTACCAAGATAAATTCAACAGTGTAAATAAGTTTTGATGGATGTAATAGTGGAATACTGAATGGTATAGGTTTCATAAAATGTGCAGGGATTTATGATATGTAAAATGAACTATGGAAAGACAAGGGAAGTCGCTGATATTTTAAGGATATAAAAATGAGTGCTTTAAATTGTAAAACAGAAATATACATATATGGAATAATGTGTGGATGGTCCAGTCTCCACCCCAATGCAATGGCATATTGTGGGATGCACCTGCAAAATAAACCCCACAGTCTGGAGGAGCCCTAGTTGACAGGGATTTCTGCCTTCAATCTTTTTAAAAAAAGAAATTGGTGCACAGGACCCATCAGCTCTGAGATTCATGGGTTTTTTGGGGGGGGTCCTGCAAAAAACTAGCCCAGCTGCCCCTCTGAAACACCCTCTCTGTTCTCCCTCTTCCAGGTGGGAGCAACCTGCGCAGTTTGTACTCCCCACCGAGCGCCGCCTTGGCTTCACCCTGCAGCAGTGGCTGGAGCGCTGGACCCTGGCTGCCAAAGCTCTGCAACAGAAGCAGCAGCAGCAACATCAGCAGCAGAGCTGGGTCTGAGACCAGTGTGGGAGAGTGCTGGGCATTCGTGTGAAAATGGCACACACACACCCGACTTGCTGGAATAGATATCTCAGCCTAGCTGCACTCATTACCGAAGAGGTATGGCACAGGTCAGGTTGCTATGGGGAGGAACTAAGAGCTGTGTCACACACACACACACACACACACACACACACACACACACACCAGCATCCTTTCTTGCTGTAAGTTATGATTTGATAAGTAGAATGTGCCTTCATATTTTCTAATTCTTTAGAATAAATCTAACTGCATCAAAACGCACCTTCATATTTTCCAGTTCTTTGGGCTGAATCAAAATGCCATGAAATCTCAGGGGGGGGGGGGTTGGGGGGACTTGCTCTCATCCTTCTGTGGCCTGGCTGCTCAGCCATTTCTAACTTCTGCAATACGTGCTGCTGCCCTGCGATTTCGGCAGCGGTTCCTCACTTCTGCACCTGGCAGGATCCTTCATTGGTTTGTTGCTCCTCCCAGAGAAAGCAGGGTTCCATCTAAGGCTGGGGATAGGGGGTCTGTGGCCTTGCAGATGTTGGGACTCGGACTCCCATCAGCCACTGGCAACCTAGCCAGTGATCAGTGATAGTGGGAGTTATAGTTCAGCAACAGCTTGTAGGCCACTGGTCCCCCCCCCACACACACCTGAAGTAAAGCTAAGGTTTGTGGTGCTTCACAGGCCAGGTGGGCATTCAGAAAACAGAAGTTCTACCATCTCACAGCAAAAAGGGAAACCACCTTGGGAACATCTGCAAAGCAAATTGGCTGCATTTTTGGCACTGAAAAGGGCTTGTGTTGCTTAACCTACCAGCAGTCTCTTGATTCCTCAAAACATCATTTTGGCTAGGAGATAATTTATGTTATCAAAGATGGCTCTGGTCTATCTTAAATTGCGGTGCAGGTGAAAGGGTATTTTCACCATTTCCCAGACATATAAACCCACTCTGGTGTTTGTGGTGACGACTTGGAAAAATCTTACCTCTCTGAATCCTAAGAAGCAGGTTCTGCAATTGGAATTATTTTCTCCTGAAAGTTTGCTGTCTTCCACTGCAGGCAGGCAAATGCACATACACACATTTGCACTCTGTCTCTCCCACTGGAAAAAAGCCTATGGTACCCCACAGAACAAGTGGACATTTGGAAGACATGTGGATGTTTGCTATGAATTGGAGAAATCATTCTAATGCTGTATATGTCTATTCAGAACTAGTTCCTGTTTTTAGTTCGTTGGACCTTACTCCCGGGTAAGTAAGGGTAGGAAACTGACCAATTAGACTTGCCAATTGCACTGTAATCCTGTGCATGCTCAGCTGATCTTAAATGACTAAACACGATGGGGAACTGTAACCATACTTAGATTCATGGTGCATGGTTTTTTTGAAAAGCTACTAAAATTTTGCTGCTTACTTTCAGCCATGGCCCCTGCGACCAACAGAGCTGAGAGATATCTTCACCCACCTAAAAATTACGCTTTGGGTTTGCTTGTTCGTTTTATTTTCATACTACTACGGTACATGGTGCTTTACAAATTCTGGAAGGACGGTTCCCCTGCCCCAAGTGGCTTACAATCTTAGCCACTGACCCAAGGGAGGCAGGCAGAAAAGTCTCTGCATGTTATGAATATGTATAATTGGTAAAATATTCAGCAAATGAGGCAGTGCGTGGGGATGACGGAGGAGTGGAGGAGAGAGACACCAAGGAATTGCATACTCCTTCCACCCTGCTGTATTTTTTAAAAATAATTTTTATTCATTTTAAAAGCAAGAAATAACATAAAAAGACATAAGGAAAAAGGAAAGGGAAAAAAAGATACTTCTTACAATATCATAGCTTTTTCTTTACATCAGTAAGTGACTTCCTCCGAACCCCGCCTTCTGAATTTCAAATCCCTGATCTTGTTTGGCAGCTTCTAGATATTAACATCTTAACCAATATTTCTCTCAAAGACATCTTAACTTTAACCTACTTCCTACCTAAATTCCGAATACCTATAATTAAATCCCTAGGCTTTAATAACTATTACAATATTTTTTCAAATATAATTTAAATTTCTTCCAATCTTCCTCCACCTTCTCTTCTCCCTGGTCATGGAGTCTCCCAGTCAGTTCGGCAAGTTCCATAAAGACCATCATCTTCATTTGCCATTCATCTATAGTTGGTATATCTTGGGTCTTCCAATTCTTAGCAAGTAGTAGCCTCACAGCAGTTGTGGCATACAGAAAGAACGTAATATCTTTTGGGGGGATTTCCTCCCCTACTATTCCCAGTAAAAAGGCTTCTGGATTCTTAATAAAAGTGTCCTTCAACACTCTTTTCAACTCATTATAAATCTTTTTCCAGAAGTCTTTTACTTTGGGGCACGTCCACCACATGTGGTAAAAGGTTCCTTCTTTTTCTTTACATTTCCACCCTGCTGTATTTTGTTCCAACTGAATGTCCAGGTATTTTCTGCTTCTGACCCCTCTCCATGAGTGGGGAGCAAAAGGCGTAAACTATCACTTTGCCAAATAATGAAACCTGCTTCAATGGACATACCTTTGGCAAACAGTCTCTGGCCAGTCTGCAAACAGCAGCAGCAGAAATGTCCTATTTGCAGAAACACCAACCTTGTGCCAGCCTTGCTGTCCACTTAGCTCTTAAGCAAAGTCTTAAAGGAGCTGGTGAAGTCCCCACTAGCAGCTTGCTCCTTTTTTCCGTCTTGGCGTCGGCGGAGGGTAGGTCCAGGGGCTTGACAACGACGACAATGCTGGCCTTTTCTAGCTGTGCCGTTTCTCAGCCAGTTCACCCATCGGGCCCTGGATGTCGCAGACAAAACGGTACACGTAGCGCTGTCCGCTGGTCTTGTGAATGATGTTCTTGTGATAGTAGTAGCGCAAGCCGCGGCTGAGTTTCTCGTAGGTCATGCGGGGCTTGTTCTTCCTCTTGCCCCAGCGCCTCGCCACCTGCCCGTAGTTGAGAAAGAAGAATGGGATGGAAGGCAGCCCCCAAGCACTGCGTCAGCGTAAAGATCACAAGAGCCAGAGACCTGTTGCATGTTGAGTTTGCAGCTGAACGTGCTGTGCTACAGCGGCCTTGACCAACCTGGAACCGTCTAGCTGTTTTGGATTACAATTCCATCAGCTCTCCAGCCAGCACATAGTCTGAAGTAGCTGGAGGGCACCAGGTTGGCAAAGGCTGTCTAGTGAGATGATGGCATCTACTTTCCGTGCAGCTGACAACAGCTGGAGACCCACAGGTTGCTCCCCTGTGGTGTAGCAAGGTGGGGGCATAGCCATTTTCTCCTGCTCGAGGGTAGGACTCGAACCAATGGCTTCAAGTTACAAGAAAGGAGATTTTGACTAGACATCCGGAAGAACTTTCTGACAGCAAGAGTTGTTCAACCGTGGAACGGTCTCCCTCGGGAGATGGTGAACTCTTCTTCCTTAAAGGCTTGTAAGCAGAGTTTGGGGGGCCACCTGTCCTGAATGCTTTAGCTGAAATTCCTGAATTGCAGGGGATTGGACTGGATGACCCTTGGGGTCCCTTCCGACTGCAATTCTATGAATTCCTGTACGATACACAGGTTTTCAAACTGATGTTGATCATGTTCACACATTATGATTCTTAAGCATACATCTAAGACACACACACCCCATTTGCACCGGAAAGGTCTTGTATCTTTTCCATGCCCCTCTGGTTTCCAGTATTGATGCGTAGGGTTGTACCTTAAGGGTTAGTGAGGTTGTCCCCCACTAAGGGTCCAGGGGACTGTAAAAATCACACCTCTCCACTCTGGCTGGGATCCTGCCAGCCCCTCCACATGCTCTCCTTGCCAAGGGTTCAAGGGATAGGTGTGCCAATACAGTTCCTTGCTCAGGGCGCAAGGGAGCCTCAGTACGCCTCTGTTTTATGGAAAGGACATGGAAGGAGTTTTCCCACTTGTGGGTTAAGTGCCGCTCCTTCCGTTCGCGTACAAGCCTCACCTCGTGGGGGTCGCAGAGTTTGAACTCCCAGTCGTTCCCCGTCCAACGGATGAAGGCCTGGCAGGAGCCATCTTGGAGCAGCTCCAATAGGAAACGCCACAGCTGGATGGGACCGGAACCTGTCCAGGAAAGAGAAGCAAGGAGTGTTGGTGGAAAGCAGGGCTTCAACAGAGCCAGTGGTGTACCATGGGTTGCCAGTGCCCCGGGGCAAGGCAAGTATAGCGCCCCCTAACCTGTGGTTCCTGTCAGGGCTGGGCGGTGGTGATTTTGGTGGGGAAGGGTCTTCCCAGCAGGGAGAGGAAAGTTGGGGAGGGGACAGCAGTGGCAGCTGTTGTTATTATTATTATTATTATTATTATTATTATTATTATTATTATTATTTATTTACACTACTTGATTGTTTTAAACCAGCAGCGGCCTGGTTGCTGTCTACCTGTGCCAGCCGGCATCCCATTGTCGGACCCTGATTTACACAGTGCTTTTCTGGGAATCGTTCAAAGCGGTTTACAAGATTAAATCAAAGCTACAAGCAGAACAATAAAAGTGCCGTTAAAAGCTGTTGCTGGAATCACACAGGTAGCAGCACATCAAGCCAAATAAATTGAAGGGAGCAGATTTAAATCTGCTGATCCCACCCCACCCCCCCACCCCCAGGTTTTAGAGCCATGCACAAAAAAGCCTTCAGCAACGCAGCAACCTTTTGAAGACCTCTGCAAGCCTTGACAGACTTTCCCAATAGTTTGAAAGCTATGGAACAGCCTCCGAAAAGGCCCTGTCTCTGGTTTCTAGTATTGATGGGAAGGGCAGAAATCTTTCCAGACTCTTACCTGTCCGTTCCCGATGGGACAAGTGGGTGACATTGGCCTCTGCCCAGTCCCTTGACTCCTTTTTCCTCGGGGTTCTGACCGGAGGGTCACACTGACATGAATCACATTCCAAGGGGATCGGTTGGCTGAAGACAGCTGGGCCAGATGTCTTTCTCCAATCATGGGATGTCACAACCCCCAATAAATCTTGTTCTAGAGGGGAAATTATGGAAGAACAGGATTGTGAGGGTAGACTTGAAAGCATGTGGAAGATGCCTGATAAAGTCATAGAGGTTTGTGAAGGGCTCAACATGGGTTAGGGCTGCTGTGCATCTCATGGGTGTAGCCAAGGGGGGAAGGCAGGCAGGCAGCTGCCCCCCTAAATCATTAAAAATCAATACAAATCTGAGGTTCTGCCCCCCTAACAAAAGCCCCACCACCACAACAACAAAAATCATGGCTACAGTCATGTTGCCTCTATCTACCTTTGGTCCTCCCCTGATTTAGGAATGGGTCATAGCATCTGCTTTGCATGTAGAAGGTCCCAGGTTTACACCTCCAGTTAAATTGATCAGGTAACAGGGAAGGCATCAACCTGAGATTCTGCAGGAACACTTCCAAATCAGAGTAATATTGGGCTAGGTGCAGTGTGAACCACATTGAACTAGAGAAGCACTGTGAATGTGCGATTGTATCCAGCTGAGTTCTATTCAAAGTAGACCCATTGAAATGAATGGAAACTAAATCACGTCCATTCATTTCAACGGGTTCTCTTCTGAGTAGGACTAGCCTTGGCTACAACGGCTACTGTATGTTCTCCTTCTGCTATCAGAATACTGGATATCAATTGTTGCTGGGAATCAGAGGAGAGGAGAGAGCTTTGTGCTCAGATCCTGCTTTCAGGCTTCCCATCAGGATGCTGGATTGGATGGGCTACTGGCCAGATCCAGCAGGTCTTCTTTCATTCTTACATTGACGCAGACAGTGCAAACTGTTTAATGAGCCTGGAAGATTCTGCTTTCCGTCCTCCAGAATCCTCTGCTTCCACGCTTCTTTCAGAACATACAGACTAGAATCGCCTTGCAGGATCAGACCAAACACCACCCATCTAGTCCAGGATCCCACAATGGCCAGCCAGATGGGTTTCTGGGACACCCAGTATCAGTGCATGAAGCCAACAGCCTGGCATGCCTACCTGGCTCTTGCTGTTCCGGCTGACCTCCAAGCAGAGGCTGAGATGAGGGCCATTGCTCTTCAGGGGAGCAGCCGCACAGAGGAGAAGACAAGGCCTGAGACGCAGGACTAACATACGGGGAGCCTTGCAGACTTGGGGGGCCGCTGTCCTGATAGGCAGGCCTAGAAGCTGAAGGCAATGGAAGGAGAAAGAAACATCAACCGGGGGACGGGACCGCTATCTGACCGCTTTTCTCACTGCACACCAGGGAGCTCTGGCCCTCCAGGTGTGACCTCCCATTATTGTTGACCGCTGGCTGGGGCTGATGGGAATTGCAGGCCAATATCCTCTGGAGGATCCCCGTTCCTGTTTTGCACCTACAGCCAGGATCTGGGACAATGTGAAGCAAACATCCCCATAGCATGCAGAGAAAAACTAACTCCATATACAACATACCTGGAAGCATAAAACAAGCTCCCTTGTTGTATGTACCATGATTTCAGGACTCTGGAAATTTGCCAGGTTCCCTCTTTGTTTGCCCATCTGCCAGCAGATGCCAACGTCCTTTTTAAAAAATAATTTCAAGCCAGCTTTTGAACAGTAATTGCCGTCTTATAGTCTGCTTAAGTCTTAAAGCCTTTGCTTCTTGTTGCCTAAACGTCTGGTCACTGTTGTAATTGATGGGTGATTCTTATGGCGCCATTATTGGTGTGTGTGTGTGTGTGTGTTTATTACAGTAAGATGCATTGATTATTTAATAATGTATAGAAATGAAACATTTGCCCATCTGGTCTGAACCCAGAACCACGGAGGTGGAAATGACCTGAGGCAGAGATAGTCGATGTGGTGCCTGCCGGATGTCGCTGGACCAACTCCCACCAACCCTAACCATTGGTCTATGTTTGCTGATGCTGATAGGAGTTGTAGTTCAACAACATCTGGAGGGCATCTGGCTCTCCCTGATGTGTCCCAAACTTCCTAAAGCTGCCTACAGAGCCATATCTCTTTCCTCCTGCACAGCAGCCTATAACTTACCTCTTTCATACAGTGCACTGTAATCCAGGCAGGTAGAGGAGACCTGTGTCAATTCCATTACCGTATTTGTGTACTCAGGGAAGCCTAGAAAAGAAATGAGATAAATATTAGACTTGTTAGTTGCCTTCTGCTGCCCAAAGGGTCTCCAAGCAACTTACAACATGTGGGCCCCATCCGCAATACACATTTACAGCAGTGTCATACCACTCTGAACAGACATGGCTTCCGCCCAATAATTCTGGGAATTGTCATTTGGATGCTGAGAGTTGTTAGGTGACCCCTATTCCTTTCACAGAGCTACAATTTCCAGAGTTCTCTAGGAAGAGGGATTGGTTGTTAAACCACTCTGGAAACTGTACCTCTGTAATAGGAACAGAGGGTCTTCTAAGAACTCTCAACCTCTGTAACAAACTACAGTTCCCAGTTCCCATGATCCTTTGGGGAAACCTTGTTGTTGTTGTTGTAGTTGTAGTTGTTGTTATTTCTATTATTTGTACCCTACCCACCTGAGTGGGTTGCCCCAGCCACTATGGGCAGCCTCTGACATACATTTTAAAATGTTTACGTGGTACGATACTGCTTTGAATCTATAGTGCAGATGAGGCCTTGGTATCCATCAACATCTGGAAGGTCACAGATTCCCACGACTTTCCAGTGTGGCTGAAGCAAGGGTCGGGATACTTTAGCAATCACACACACAAGGATATAATTTACCTTTCAAGCCCGGCGTGTGATGGAACGGCATTTCCTTCTCAAACCCTTCAAGCTCAGCTAGGTAACTCCCACCGGTCCAACTTGGCGGCGGCTGATACAACTCATTTTCTGGCAAAAACCAGGACTCTACAGCGCTGAAGTCTTCCTCTTGGAAAAACTTCCTGTAATCTTCCATGTAATCTTGACGCAGGGGAGAAATAAAGAGAAAGAAGTAAGGGCATCAGACTTTCATTTGAAAACACTTTTGGGGGGGGGCAAGGATGAGGAGGTTGAGACCCTCCAGGTATTCCCGGCCTACAATTCCTATTATCCCTCAACCATTGGCTGTGCCAGAAGGGGCTGATGGGAGTTGGAGTCAAAAAACATCTGGAGGCCCGCAGGATAAACAGCAGTCGGGGCTGTATATGGCTGCACGAAATGGTACAAGAGTTAAATCTGGCTTGAAAGAAATGGTGCCTACATTCATCCCAAGGCTACCCCTTAATGCCAGTGTACTGGAAGAAGCAAAGATCACCAGTGTCCAAGCAATGATTCTGCAACATCAACATTGTTGAACTGGTCATGTTGTGCGGATGCCTGATGATCGTCTTCCAAAGCAACTACTCTATTCCGAACTTAAAAATGGAAAGCGTAATGCTGGTGGTCAACAAAAGAGGTTCAAAGACTCTCTCAAGGCAAAACTTTTAAAATGTAGTGCAAACACCGACAACTGGGAAACACTAGCCTGCAAGCGCTCCAGTTGGAGAACAGCCTTTACCAAAGGTGTCATGGGCTTTGAAGACGCTCAAACTCAGGACGAAAGGGAGAAACGCGCTAAGAGGAAGGCAAACCATCACCATGATCAACTCCCACCCAGAAACTTATGTCCCCACTATGGAAGGACGTGTGGATCCAGAATTGGCCTCCTCAGTGACTTACGGACTCACTGTTAAAACCATGTTTATGGAAGACAATCTTACTCAGCTACAAGTGATCGCCAAAGAAGAAGAAGAAGAAGACCCCTAATCACACAGGCTTTGCACAAAGGAAGCCACCCAGAGTTGCTGGAACAACTCAGTCTGATGGGTAGGGTATAAATAATAAAATTATTATTATTATTATTATTATTATCTGCAATAGACTAGCCTTGTCTGTTCTGACTGGCAGTAGCTCTTTAGGATTTGTGAATTCATCCTTCTGAACTGCAGGTGGCAGGCATTGAACCCAAGACCTTCTGCAAGCAAAGCATGTGATCTATCACTGAGCGATACATCTCTCCTGGAAATTTCTTAAGATAAAGCCTCCTGCTTTCCCCCTGGCACTGGTGCCTAGAACTGGCAACTGTTTGCTCCACATGCAGAGGCTCTGAGTGACCACCCAGCCAGATGGGAACAACGTGTGTACAAAAGTGTGTATACCCTGTCACAGGAAGTGAAACCACTTTCAAACTACTCGCTACCAGCTCAGAAAAATAAATAAATCCCTGGCTCTGCTTTAACGTCTTGTCCTCCGAACACTTCCATTTGCATTATAGAAAGAAGCACCGTTTTAGGATTCTTGTTACGTTGTGCCCTGTGATTTCCTGAATGACACCCCAAACTGTGTTCCAAATACTGTATACAGGTATTTAATCTCTGTGAATGACTAGTACATGTTAATAATGCCCACTTAAATTCTTCTACATCTCCAGCCATTTATATTAACTTTATAATTTTGTCTTAATTTATAAGGGATAAGATGCCACTGATACATAGTTCTGAAGACATTTTCTTTAAGGTTGAAACTTCCTAGCAAAAATGTTAAAGAACCAGTTCCATTCTTCTTGTGCTAAAGACACACACACACACACACACACACACACACACACACACACACACACACGAAAACTACTCAAAAGCCATTATGGCAGGCAAGTGGTATATAAATTTATTATTATTTCTATTACTACTGATACCTATCATAGGGAGCATTATCTGTAGCTTTCAACGCTCAGTTCCAACCATTTTGATAATTCATGGCTTGATTGCCAGTGTTGCTTCACTTTTGCATCTTACATTTTTTTAAAAATATATATGTTTGTTTGTGTTAGTTTTGCATAAAAGTTTGCATTTAAATTTTTTTCCGGGGCTACTGCATTTCTTAAGTGATGCTGAAGAGACACAGAATGTGTTGTCGTCATCATTATTATTTATCTGTATTATTTATCCGTATGCCGCTCTTCATCTGAAGAGCTCAGGGTGGTTCACAGCATGAAAATACAAGATAAAAACCCAAAACAAAGACAAACCAAACCAATAGCCCCAGCTCTTCCCACAAACACATTAAAAAAGCTATAGCATCATGGATTCAATTAATGCAGGACAGAAAGCAAATGGCTATCTCTCTGTATTTTAACCAATGCATACTTAACATCGGGGAAGGGAGCCTGCAGCCTTCCAGCTGTTGCTGGACTCCAACTCCCATCAGCCCCAGCCAGGATGGCCAAAGGTCGGGGATGATGGGAGTTGCAGTACGACAACAATTGGAAGAGCAAGCTCTGTGAAACAGCATCTGCTACCAGTTAGTGTAGACAATACGGTACTGATCTAGGTGGACCAGTGGTCTGACTCAATATAAGGCATTCGTCCTTTACTTTGGCTTGCCATGGGTGGGAACTGTCGGAATCACTAAAATGAAAAAAGCTGTTCATTTGAGTCATTCTTTTAAAATAAAACACTATAAAGCAACACCCAGCAGCACAATCCTACACACAGGCACTGAGAAGGAAGTCCTACACTCGTTGGTCTGGGGCTGCAGCCAACATGGTTAAGTGTTGAGTGTGGAAGGAATAAAAGGGAGAAGCTCTTACCCAACAGTTCCACCTCTGCTCCAGTCGGGACCATTTGCAGGGGTGGCTCCTCCATCCAGCATTGGCGCCAAGGATCCATGCCTGCAATCTATTTAGATCTGAATTGAGCAGAATTTTTTTTAAGGAAAGAAGTATTAAAACTAGGCAAAAGTAAGGCAGATATAATAATAAACAGTTGAAACAACAATAGCAAAAAAAGTTCATATTCTAATACTCGCAATCAGATTGCAGTATGATTTTTGCTTTCCTTCTTATTTGTGAATATCTGGAATTGCCGTCATAGAATCATAGAATTTCAGAGTTGGAAGGGACCACAAGAGTCATCTAGTCTAACCTGCTGCTCTGTAGGAATCTTTTTGCCCAACGTGGGGCTCGAACCCACAACCCTGAGATTAAGAGCCTCATGTTTTAAGTATGGCAGATGTGCTACACTGAGCCAAACCACTGATCCATCTTAGCCCACTAAGCGGCAGTGGCCCTCCCTGATCTGGTCCAGCAGTGGGTTTTCCAAAGACATGAGAGCCTCTTACAGCAAATGTTGAAACCTGTAGTACAAATGGGCACCAAGCTGCTGCCTCTCTTTCCCTGCTCACACGCATCACCTCAGCACTAGTTAGGAATCTACCTTGTACTGAGTCTGACTATTGGTCCATTTAGCTCAGCATCCTCCAGGGATGCTGCTGGACTCCAACTCCCATGATCCCCAGCCAGTCAGGGACAATGCAAGTTAGAGTCCAGCATCACCTGGAAGGTCAGAGGTTCCTGGTCCAGCAGTAGCCAAGGACCTTCCCATCCCTTGCTGGAGATGCCGGTGATCGAACCTGGGACCTTCTGCACATAGAGCATGTGCTTTTTGCCACTGGGCTATGCAGGCTACTCACCTCTTTGCTGCGTTCTAGGATAGTTGACCCAGTACTGCCTGGGGGCGTCTTCCTTGGCTCTTCCTCTTCTTTTCCTTGGACAACAAAACTGGCAAAGGGAGGCTGTGCATACCTACACTGATCTCTGAGCAGTGGGATCCTGCACCATGCTTTGGGGTGGGGTGGGGGGAATGCTGCTGGGTGCTTTTTCTTGGCCAGGGGATTTCAGAGACTGCTACTGCTGCCCTTTCTCCGTCTCTCTATTAATATCCCCCTACCCTTCCAATTCCTCTGCCCGGCCATTGGCTGGTTTAGCCGGTTTCGTGACTTTTTTCTAAGTTTATGGGGAGGGGGAGATAGGTGCCTGTGTCGTCACAGCCAGTGTGTGTGTGTGTTTGTGTCTGCATATCACGACTCTGCAGCCCCAGATCAGAAGGCCAGGTGGTCGGATTTCAGAGTTGAGGGGAGCTGGGGGGAGGGAGGGGGAAATCGTGAGAGGAAGCAGGACTGGTGTGTTTATCTCTAGGGACCACGATGCAGCCAGCAGAATCTCCTTGTCAGGCTGTATAAGTAGCCCTAATAAATCTCGAAATGAGACACCACAGCTTCCTCTGAGGCCGGTCCTGGGCTGAGAACTATTAGGCTGAGCTCCTCTATCAATTTACCTGGAAATAAGCTAAAGAGGACTTGTTCCTGAAAGCCTAGGATTGTGCCGTTAAGAAACAACTTTTCCCAGGCTCTAACCAGGCCATCTAAGGTCGTCACTGCCAGAGTGCCACTATTTCGTGGGAGAGATTCAATCACATATTGATCATTTAGGTTTGCCCAATGAAATAGCAATGATAGCATAAAAGCTGTCATTTAAAACAGCCTTTGCAAATCCTCAGATATATGATAATTCACATGTTGCAATCTACACATGCTCTGAGTGGAAATTTCTACAAAGAAGCATCTTTTATTTTTTTTATTTTGGAGTTCACAATCTGTGTGAAATGCATTGATTGCTATAGTTTAACAACTCTGTGTTGATCCTTACAGTGTAAGGGGGAAGCTGAGATTAGGAGAATCAGCAGCCATTGCTTGACAGGTCGTGATGGAAAATCTTTGTGACCCCAGGAGGCTATGGGGCATTGGGGTGGGTTGAAGGGAGGACAGATGATTTCATAGTTCCTTTCATGGCAGCTGATAATAATCACTCGTCTTGCCCTGCCACACCAAAAAGGAACACAAAACGTGAGGCTGGGCATGTCTGCTCAGAAACAGATCCCACAGAGGTTAGTGGGACTTGCTCCCAGGTAAGTGGGTACAAGATTGGAGCCAAGTCAAACACACACACACACACACACACACACACACACACACAATTTATTTCTAAGGTGGAAAATAGGCGTCTTAAATTGGTTTGTGAATTGGGATTGCTTTACTCTATAGTAGGGGTGGCTAACCGGGTCCCCACACATTTTCACATGTTCATACACTCAGGACACATATACAAGCACACAGCCTCCCTCCCCATTCCACAGGGGGGTTACAACAATATAAAAATACAGTATTAAAACCATTTGGAAAGCGAACAAGAGAATAGTGTGTATGTTTAACAATGTACATATAATAATGTGCCCCGTTGTGCTGCTTTTATTCCTCTTTTAAAATATTTACTTATTATTAAATTTAGTTCCTGCCTGTTCTGCCAAAGGAGCCCAGGGCAGCAAAGACCAAGTGATAAAACAATTTAAAAAAATTTTTTTTAAAAAACAATGCAATAAAAGATGCAGACTGGGAAAGTTCTCAACTTAAAAGCCTGGTTGAAATAGGAAGGTCTTCTTCAGCAGGCGACAAAAAATATAACAGAGGTGTCGCCTGTCTAATATTCAAGGAGCTGGTGCCACAGCACTAAAGGCCTGATTCTGACATTGTGTGGAATGAACCTCCGAGAAAGGGACAATCTGCCAGAAGCCTTCTCCTTCAGAGCTCAGTGATAGATTGAATATATAAGCTAGGGTTACCAGATGTCCCCGGTTCCTGGGGACAGTCCCCGGATTTGCAAATCTGTCCCCGGGAAAAGTGGCAGCGGCAGCCTCAGCAGCCTGGAGACAGCCTGGTAGCTCAGTTGGCTCTGGCTGGCTTCAGGAGTTGCTTGCTGCTGTGGTGCCCGCCATTTTTCCTCGCCGGAAGTCCCCATATGATGTGTTGCGCACAAGACACATCATATGAGGACTTCCGGAGAGGAAAAATGGCGGGCACCACAGCAGCAAGCAGGGGCCAGCTCCTGAAGCCAGTCAGAGCCAACTGCGTTACCAGGTTGGCTCCAGGCTGCTGGCTACCGCTGCTGCCGCCACTGCCGAAGGGGAACCGGGGACGTCCGGCGGAACAGATCTCCTGCCCCCTTCCCCCTTTGTTTTGACTGATCGGGGGAGGCTCAGGAGTCGCGGGTGGCCGGCCATTGCCCAGTTTTTAAAAACTCTGCGCATTTATGTTTCACAGGGTGCGAAAGAAGGGCTTTGCACCTTTATACAATATGCATGTGTGCTTGGGTCCAGGGTCTTTTGCCTCACCATCCCCACTACTGACTCCCTGTTGCTACTCAGCTTCAAAAAAATAAAAAATAAAAATTGTCCCCAGATTCATTGAAAAAAATCTGCTAACCATAATATAAGCGGCGAGACGATCGTTCAGGTAAAAGTAAACAGAAACAACTATACAATCTGAGCGGGGGGCATTCAAGAGGCTGGAGAAATACATTGGTTCATAAGAGTTTGCAAAAGCCAGAGTTCAGCAATAAGAACCAAAATGTCTCAGAAACTTGGCGAGCTTTCAAGTTCTCCAGAAGCTTCGTTCGTTGGGCAAGAGGCTTTGTGTAACAACTCGCCTGATGAATCGCTCTGGAGAACTCGGTAGCTTGTGACTTTGGGGTTGGTCCCCCAAGAATGGTACTGCCCAACTCTGGGTTCATAAGATGTATATGCTAGGGACTAAAATGGCGTCAGAGTTGGGGAAGGGAGCTTTCCACATGGGGGTGCTGCTCCTGTGGAGAAGGCCCCTTTCCCCTGCCATTGCTACTTGCCCCACTTCAGAGGGCAGGAGAACTCTGACCACGATTTCAGTCCTCTGGGCCAGCATCATGGTGAGCAGATCGCTCTGACCCCCTGCGTAGAGCACATGCAGTCAATTGAAACCAGGGGGTCTCTGCCCACAGGCTTACAACTGCAGCACACAAAAGGAAAAGGGGGGTGAGGAGGGAAGAGGAAAAAGGCAAGCTCAGCTGCCAGTTCTTAAAGTTACATAGTAGAGCCACATCATGCGTTCTATTGGGTGTCAGGGTAGGGAGAGCACTTCTCAAAGTCCTGGTAGCTCAGAAGAAGAGTTTGGATTTGATATCCCGCTTTATAACTACCTGAAGGAGTCTCAAAGCGGCTAACATTCTCCTTTCCCTTCCTCCCCCACAACAAACAAGAGAGAGTGCCAGATATCTCTCAGTTATTAGCTCCCATTGAGATAACAAGCGCCCCACCCACCTTGAGCCATTAACAAGCAATCTTCCTCGCAAAGGAAGTGGCTGGCTGGAGATGCAAAAGAGGTAGCAAGAGAGCCTTCAGGTTCTAAGGTTTAGTTGCTGTCGTTCTGCACAAGCAGCTCTCCGTGTTGGAAACAGACTGTGAGTGCATCTTTGTGTACACACACACACACACAGATTACACCACACCTCATCTCCCCAGCCTGTCTTTTTCTGTGGAAGGCAAGAGAGCAACGATGGTCAGGCCCGTTTCACAACCCATAGAGATAGATCAGCCCCCTTGAACAGCCCGAAACCACAAACCCGCAGATTGTGTAAAGGCTTGAGATTGGGTAAGAGAGAAGAGAAGAGAATTGCCCTCTACCCTAACTGGAACCCAGCTCTTGGGGGGGGGGAAGCCCTCACTGTGGAATCCTTGTTCCTTAATAGCCCTGGATCCAAATCTTTAATCCAAGCATAGGGAAAACCTTTTCAGTCTGAGAGCCACGTTTGCCTTGTGTGGAACCTTCTGGGGGCCGCATGCCGCTGGCTGGGTGTGGCCAGGGGCCAAAGTAGGTGCAGAGCAATGGGTGCAGCTTCTTGTCTTTGTGCAGGAGGCTGCATTCCAGCTATAATAGTAATTTAGAGGTTTCTACACCTGCAACTACCGGTATCCTTGTTCAATCCGCACAAGAGCATGATTGCAGGCACATGCATTCAAAGGGAGCACGGAGCAGGACCAGAAGGCACGTGACCTGAGAGGGTGTGGCCTAGAGCAAACCCCAAAAAGGGGCCGGATTCTTCCCCCACCAACCCCAGGCCTGAGATGCCCTCCCCTGCTTTCAACCCCCCTCAGTGGCTAGATGAGGCCCTCCTTTCTACCTCTCCACAGTAACTTTTGGCAAATCTCATTTTCCATGATCTTAGCAGGAACTACGGCGCCCCAATAAAATGGGGAAGGGGGAGTCAGAGAGGGGGGGCCTGACCCTGCAACCCCTCCACTCTCAGCCCCTTCCCCTGTCAGGGAATCTCAGGGGAGGGGTGGGTGCCTCAGCCTGAAAGTGCAGCGTGGGGTTATGCAACGGCCCCAGCACTGAGGCAAGGAGTGCACAACATCGACCGGAAACCACAGGGCCCCACGCCTCCCCACAAAGCGCAAACCAGGTGCAACACAGCTCAGGGGGTGAGGAGGGGCGGGCGAAGGACTCTGAATAGTAAGGCTGCTCCTTTCTGCGACTTGCTGTTGGGCAGCTGAGCGATCTTGGAGAGCAGGGCCTCCGGCACAGGAACCTTTCATCCAGCATCGCTAGCTGGTGTTATGGTGCACCAAAGTGTGGCTCCATGCCGCTCCTTTTGCAGAGAGAGCCACGGCGCCCAGACACATAAAGAAGCCGGTGAAAGAGATGCTATGCATTCCAGTTAAACTTTCCCATACAAGTAAAGCACAAACTGCAGCTCTGCCAGGAGACCAGTTATAGTTCCCAGGATTCTTCAGCAGCAGGGTGGGGAAAGATTGGGAAAGGAAAGTGACAGGTAAAATGAGATGGGCAGATCCACACCATATATTTAAAGCACATTTATTAAAGCACATGACTTTCCCCAAGGAATCCTGGGAAATAGTAGTGGTTTTTTTAAAGGATGCTGGGAATTGTAGCTCTGTGTGGGGGAAATCAGTGTGAGTGCACATTATTTAAGGTTACCAGACATCCCCGTTTCCCAGGGACAGTCCCCCGATTTACACATCAGCCCCCATACAAAATCCATTGAAGTTGAAAAGTGTCCCCGGATTCATTGGAAAAAAATCTGGTAACCTTACGTTCGATAACCAATGTTGTTCAATCTCTCTGCAAACAAATCAGGCTGATTGCTCATTAAGCAAGCTGTCTGGAAGCGGCCCACATCTCCCCATATCTCCCAGGACCACAGCAGACGGCATGACATCATTAACTTTAGTTTTTCCCTTCCTTTGCTCCACTTCATTGGCTACTGCTAGAAAGTCGGTAGGAGCCTTTGAGCGAAATGACGTCACACACTGTGCAGGTCTGCGTTATAGAAAGGTTATCAGCACAAACGGAAAGAGGTGGATTTGGGACTGCCGCATGTTTAAAACACTGTGAAGTATTTGCTTCCAGGTGGGTTTCCCCCCCTTCGTTTTAATGTTGTGAAGCTGTTCTATGAGCAGAAGAGTGGGGTCCAAATAAGAAACTGACATGATCGACTGGTGCCATGGCATTAGGAGCGCCTGATGCTACGTTTCCCTACAGCAGACATGGCGATCGCCAGAGTTTAACGCCTATCTTTTTCAAAACCGTCTCTGCTCAGTAGGATAAAGCTAGCCTGTCAGATCATTCAGATTAACACCGCGACATTTCCGAATATTGTCGTTTTTATTAAAAACACCACACCACATCACCTTTTGTTCAGAAGCTGCTGTTTTCCTAAGCGTTGGAAGAAAAAGAAGAGTACAGATTTCTAAGGAGAGTTTGCACCTCAAACAATTGAGCTGGGACGGACTTTCAGAATCTGTTCATATCACTGCTTTTCAAATTCGAAATGTACTTGTGGCTGCGATTCAGAATCTTGTGGACACCCAAGTACTTTGAGAGAGAAAAGGGCACATTGCACAGAGAGGCTGGGGCAACCCAGTAAGATGTGTGGGGTATAAATGGTAAAATTATAATTATGGAATGGGACATCCCTATTTCACCAGAGAAATGGTGGAGGGCATGCAGACATGTGTTAGCTCATGCTGAGGTCTAGAACTACAGAGGAATCGGCATGGTTGCTTATTTTCTACCCAGGCCCTAGGTCAGGGCGGGGGATCATGTGGCCCTCCAGATATTGTTGCACTACAACTCCCATCAGCCCTGACCATTAACTATTTGCTTTCGTTAGGATTGTACTGATAGTGCATCCTTTAGGCTGGCTAGAAACTAAGTTGCTTCTGCATACATAGGCCTACATACAGCACCTTTGAAAAGGCCGTAGCTCAGCAGAACAGCATCTGTTCTGCTGCCAGCAGGTCCCAGGTTCAATCGGCAGCATCTCCACATAGGGTTGGGAATATCTCCTGCCTGAAACCCTGGAGAGCCGCTGCCTGCCAGTGTAGGCAGTACTGAGCTAGATGGACCAAGCGTCTGACTCAGAGTCAGGCTATGTTCCTATCAAAATTTGGCCCGTTCTCTTACTGATTCTGCCGCGGTGGGATGTTAGTGCTCCAGGTGTGCGCACCAGGCTTCTTTGGGAAGGACTGTGGCTCAGGGACAGAGCATCTGCTTTGCATGCAGAAGGTGCCAAGTTCAATCCCCAGCACCTCCACGTAGGGCAGGGGGAGACTTCTGGCAGAGACCCTGGAGAGCTGCTGCCAGTCAGTGCAGGCAATATTGAGCTGGATGACTCCATTGTCTGACTCCATATAAAACAGTCTCTTATGCTCCAATCCAAGAAGCAAATTTTGAACATGAGTTTGTACATCTCTGCTTTTAGAGAAGAAACCGTCTTCCTGGTTTTCGTTGGTCCTTCTTGCAAAAAACAAATAATCATCTTTCTGAAAATCCGGCAGTCCTGTTGTAGAGCGAGGTCCTCTTTTCCTCTTTGCATGCTATGTTTCCCCGCCAACGATCTCTGCTGTGCGCGTGCCTCCCATTTCTTTCTGCCTCCGTTCTCCCGACTTCTTGTCCTGCTTTGCAATTTGAAGTTGAACAGAGAGAGAGAGAGAGACCAAAAAAAAAAAAAGCTTGCAAACCAATTGATGCTATTAAAAAAAAAAAAGTTTCAGAGCTTGCAAGCTTGGTCACACCAATAGGAAACCAGCCCTGGCGGCTTGTGTGACTTCACTTCCCAAAATTAGACACACACACACACATACACACACACACACCCGAGCCCTGTTCATCCGGCCCCCTGTGCAAGATCAGCCCCTGCCAATGCAACTGAGCCAAGCGCCCATGGAACTCTAGGCGGGAAGCAGCAGGTACAGGCAGGCGTGCCATGGATTGCACCATCAAGGTAAGTTCTGGAGATGTTCCTCCATCTTCGTCAGCAGCTGGCTCCCTGGCCCCCTTCTCTGTCTCCGGCTTGCACCAAGCTGGTCTCTGGTTCAGTTCCTCTCTCTCTCTCTTTCTCATACACACCCGGCTCCAGAAACAGGGGCCCCCTCCGCTCTTTCCTTCTGGTACAAAAAAATTTCCTCTTCCTTCCCTTTCGCGGCGGTTGATGTCTCTGAGCTTTTAAAAAACCCAAACCAAACCACCACAAGAGACGCCTTGAGCTCTGAATGGGAGAGTTCCCTTCCCCTGCACGGCCTGACTGGCCGAGAGATAGAAGATGGGGGTGAAATGGGGGACCCCCCACAAAAAACTGTCATGCGTGGAGACTCCTCTCCGCCATGTCATCATGGTGACAGCAGGAAGAGGATATTCCTACAGGGGTGCCTGTACCGGCCTGCCAAACCCCAAGAATTTCAGGGGTGGAGTCCAAGTTTTGGGGTGCTTCAGCCTCCCCCCCAAAAAACTGGAGGTACTCCTCTTCATAAAAGGTCAGTTCATTTTTCCTTTTGCATTTCAGGGGTTATCAGATTGTACACTGGTATGCCTTTCCCGACTTTACCTTTCTCCGTGATCTTTCAATTTTTTAATTTTCCCTTTCAATCGCATCTCCACGCAGGTCCATGGATGCTTTTAGGGCTTTGTGAAATCTTTCTCTAAGCATCCACTTCGATTCAGAACCCTGTTGCATTAAGATATGCTTTGTCCACCATGGGTGTGTTCTTGGCAAAACCAGTGGATCTTTTGATTTGGTTTGAACCCTTTCAGATTGTTTGCGACTGAATGTGCATGGCTTGCGTTTCTCCAACCAAAAGGCATGTATTTAAAAGAGGAGAGAGAGAAACGAACCAGCAGAAGCTCTTGAAAGATTTGTAGTCATTTTTTGGTTTGGCGTTGCTGTCTCTATTGGTGGGGGGGACGGGACATTCTGTGTTTGGGCTGGGTTGCAGATTAGTACGTACCGGCCTCATCTAGTTTTCAAGAACAAGAAACACTGAGCCATTTTTGTTAGGGCAGGAACCAGGCAGGGTGGAAGTACAGTGGTACCTCTGGTTACGTACTTAATTCGTTCCGGAGGTCCGTTCTTAACCTGAAACTGTTCTTAACCTGAAGCACCACTTTAGCTAATGGGGCCTCCCCCTGCCGCTGTGCCGCCGCTGCCCGATTTCTGTTCTCATCCTGAAGCAAAGTTCTTCACCCGAGGTAATATTTCTGGGTTAGCAGAGTCTGTAACCTGAAGCGTATGTAACCTGAAGTGTATGTAACCCGAGGTACCACCGTACTGTAAGATTGGGCACCTCCTGAGCTTGGACCCAGACTCTGACAAGGTCAGCCTCGGCAGTTTCCCTTTGACATTATTCACTGCTTTGTGTCGATGAGACAGTTTCAGCAAATATTCGGTTAGTACGCCACCACCCTGCCTCTTCCAGGTTACAGAGGCCACTGAGCCTGATGTCTTGCTTTACAAAAGCCCTGGAGCCAATGTTGCTGATTTTGCATCTGTCCCTAGAGCCCTCTGGAACTGTTGTATTTTGAAATGCAAGTTAATTTACATGTCCTCTTCTAGGGTGACTATCTTTGCGATGTTTGATGAGAGTTCCCTAGGAAGTAATCTGTGGCCATTGAAATGGTGGATCTATTTTGTTTTTTAAAGCTTAGGGTACAATTTTATTTCTTAAGATTTTAAATGGTGTGGCTAACTGACCAGGGAGGAAAAAAAGAGGACCAAATTCCTTGCTCCTGTTTCTTGATCAGCTGAAGTAAGCAGGAAATAAAAATGTTCACCTGCTAAGGTCTCCGGATCAAGCTGGTGTTAAGAGGCACAGAGAAAGAATGGCCTCCAGTTCTCAGGGATCATCTATTAAATATGAAATGTTTTCAAATGGGGAAAGTATAAGCACTGCTGCCAAGGGAGCATTTTCAGGGAGAGTCCTAGTGGTAGGCCAGCATATTTGGTAAAGAGCACGATTCATCATGGGTCAAGCTGGCAACTTGTTTTCCCTTTTACTGACTCTGCCCCTGTGCCTTTAGAAGCATCTTGACCTACACAAAACAATGGGGGAGATTCTGCATGCTTAATTTGCCTATGCCAGGCTTCAGTTAAACCAGCAGTGGGGAACCTGTGGCTCTCCATACAGTTGATGGACTCCAACTCCCATCAGGGATGATGGGGGTTGTAGTCCAGCAACACATTGAGGTCCCACAGGTAGAAATGGCGACACCTGTACAGCTATCACCTAGAAACTGAAACCTCTGCTAAACTGCGAGTTCACTAGTCAAGCTGCTGTGTCTTCGCTTTACTCCCTCTTCGCTTTCTTCCAGATTTTGGGAGACTAATATTTGGCTGGTTTCTTTGTTTATTTTATGATGACATTTACCGTACGTCTCACCTTTCCATCAAATAGCTCAAGTTGGTGTATGTGGTTCCCCATTTAAAGCTCACAAGAACCCTGTGAGGTAGGTTAGGCCTTGAGAAAGAGCAACTAGCCCAAGGTCACTCAGTGTGCTGGGCAGGGATTTGAACCCTGGCCTCCCAGCTCTTAGTGTGACACTCTAACCACTTTGTCATGCTAGATCTCTCAGGTTGCCTTCAACAGGTGTATGTCGGGCAGAAATCCAACAGGAGAAGCTTTCTCCTCACATGGAGGGGTAGGGAAAGGCTTCATTTATTGGATGAAGCCCGTGATGCAGCTGTTAAAAAGTTGCAGGGACCATTATAGGGGGAAGTAAGGCAGCCAGGCTGGAGGGCAGTTGTCCCATATTAATTAAGAATGAATGCTAGGGTGCGATCTGGTGTATATAACACACCCAAGCCTGTCTAGATCACTGTCTCCTATAACAGAGGTGATAAATAAAGGATAGAGATACACACCTCCACACACTTTTTCTTCTCGCTACCCAGAAAGAAACAAAGAAATCTTGGATCCCTGCTGCGTACGCACCGTACATTTAAAGCCCTTTGCTCCCCTCACAGAATCCTGGGGGACAATAGCTTACCCCTCACAGAGCTACAATTCCCAGCAGCCTTAACAAACTACACCCTAAACAGACTACATTTCCCAGGAGCACCTTAGAGATCAACTAAGTTTGTTCTTGGTATGAGCTTTCGTGTGCATGCACACGAAAGCTCATACCAAGAACAAACTTAGTTAATCTCTAAGGTGCTACTGGAAGGATTTTATTTATTTTTTATTTTGTTTTAACTATGACAGACCAACACGGCTACCTACCTGTAACTACATTCCCCAGGGTTCGGGGGGGGGGAGCGAGCCATGTACTTTAAATGTATGGCAGACAAGGGTTCCCAATTTTAATTTATTTCAACTGTACCACAGACGGCCAGTTCATGCTGGTCCGTTGGCAACCTTTAGCGAGCTGCTATGCTATGCTTGATTTGGAGTGGGAAGGTGCAGCAGTTGTCTTTTATCATTCTAGGTTGGATCTTTAAAAAACAAAAACAAACCCACAACCTGTTAACTGGGGGGCGGGCGGGCGGGGGGGCGCTGTCAGAGGAGGGGTCAAAGCATGTTGCTGTTTATGTGGTAAGGATCCTAGCGGGTTCAGCATGTGTACATTTACCCGATATAAGAGAAAACAACAGCTGGGGGGAAGGGAGGCCTAGAACTGAGTAACAGCACCCCCTCTCCTCCAATATTCAGGATTTCGGTAGCCAAACAGGAAACTGTGCCTCCACCGCCCCCCCCCCCCTGCCCTCCAGCTCCATCCTTTATTACAGAAGATAGGAGAGCTATTTAAAGCCCCCCTGGCTTGCAGGGCAGTTCTGAGCCTCGGGTCCCCATCAGGCAGGCCTTATCAGCAACAGCAGAGGCTTCCGGCTTTGCGGCCTCAGACTTCCTGCCTTTGCTTCCTGTGTTAGCTGTCCCACCAGCAAGATCAAGCTACCATGATTGTCACACACACACACCCCTTACACCCTACCCCACCCCCCCTGCCTGCCCCGCAATCGCCACCATCATCACAACCACATCAGCCAGACTGCCTCGCGTTTCAACAGCACACGCTGGTTTTCGTGCAGCGCAGAATCTAGGCTTGCTGTTTCTACACTGTGACAACACTGTTAGGAGTTTGAGGGTGCCAG
This sequence comes from Darevskia mixta, assembly GCA_034641385.1. NCBI lineage: Eukaryota > Metazoa > Chordata > Lepidosauria > Squamata > Lacertidae > Darevskia > Darevskia mixta. Next base: position 16,784,487 of record JAWWNH010000033.1, on the reverse strand, counting down.
AAACCTCTAAAGCCTAGATCAGGGGTTCCCAAAATGTGGTCCAGCAGTCCACAAACTTTTATTCAGGTCGTCTGTGGTATGTCTGTAAAAAAATACAATTAAAAATCATACAGTGTTTACTCCAGCACATTTTGGGAACTATTGCCCTAGATCCAGCAAATGTCAAAATCTAATCAAGCCTCTCTAGCTTTCTGAACAGCTGGATCAAGCAAGTTTTATAAGCCAGGCTAGTTTCCTGTGTTGAGGCGATTGCCTGGGTGATGGGCAGTTAGGAGAACAACGGATTAAGGGGCTTGGTGCGAGACAACAACAGACAAAAGCTAGAGTCTGAAAGAGAGTTCTGGGGGCTGTGATGTCAACTACAAGTAAAGCAGCACGCTGTAGAAAAAAACATAGAGCAATGTTTGATTTCTTGGGAGAAGCAAGACTCTTTGAGGGTGTTCATGCTGTGAACCCTTCCATCTCAGGCTGTATGTGTAAATAGACCATATATCCCGAAGGCACTGCAGTCCTCGCTGTGCCTCAGTCCTGGGACCCCTGGAATGTCGCACCACTCCGAGTTTGCGGTTTTTGTGCAACAATAGTGAGTGAGATGGACCAATGGTTCTGACACAACACAAGGGAGCCTTCTGTGTTCCTAGTCTTACACACAAACACACACACTTGCAGCATCACCTACAAGTTTTTGGTCATGCCTTGCCTGGGCACGCCTCCCTCAGTTAGTCTACCTCCTAGTTACATCATGCCCAGGGAGCTGTTATCCGTGGGGCACCTGTGGGGTTGTGGGCCCCCGGCAGATGCCCCACCATGCTGAGCCTTGGCACCAGTCCTGCACATGCGTACCTCGCAAGTCTCCACCTCCTCCAGGGCTGGTTTTAGGTTTTGGAAGACCCCTGGGCAAGATGCTCTCAATGTCCTCCTAACCTCCTGCAGTGCAGCCACCATCTCCTCGCCTCTCCCTCTGGGCCCATTTCACACACCCCAGCCAAAAGGGAAATCCTCTTCGCCCCTCTCATTGCTGGCTCGCTTGGAGAGAACAGCTAAACATGCAGCAACAGTGAGCATTTAGGAGCAGCAGGGCACTCCAGGGATTGGGAGGGGTGCCTATATTGGGACATGGTCCTCAGCAGGTGCCCGACAATGCGAATCTAGCCCCCGCTTCCCAATATTACAGTGGTACCTCAGGTTACAAACACCTCGTGTTACAAACACTTTGGGTTACAGACTCCGCTAGCCCAGAAGTAGTACCTCGGGTTAAGAACTTTACCTCAGGATGGGAACAGAAATCGCCCCATTAGCTAAAGTGGTACCTCAGGTTAAGAACAGTTTCGGGTTAAGAACGGACCTCTGGAACGAATTAAGTTCGTAACCAGAGGTACCACTGCATCTGGTTATTTGTTCTGCAACTGTGCTGCTGTTCATCACCATCGGTTCTGGCCAACTACAGCTTCACTAAGATTTGCCCAGGGTTTCATGAGTTTGAATGTTTTGACTGGTTGGGGTTCTTGTGGTTTCCATATAAAAATCATATTTTTAGAAAAGAGAAAAAATCAATTTGCCACTCATGCTATGCTTTTTGCCATGAAGGGTGGGCGGGGGGTGGGGGTGGGAGAGGCTCTGATTCCTTGGGATCAGATAAAATTTTAAAAACCATTAAAAACTTGCTTGTTCTAAGACAGGGTGAGGAACCTCAGGCCTGGGAGCGAGCGAGCGAGCAAGATAGATAGATAGATAGATAGATAGATAGATAGATAGATAGATAGACACCCATCTGACTGGGTTGCCGCAGCCACTCTGGGTGGCTTCCAACAAATTAAAAACATTAAGCACAGTAAAACATCAAACATTAAAAACTACCCTATACAGGGCTGCCTTCAGATGTCTTCTAAAAGTCATCTTTATTTCCTTGACATCTGATGGCCCTCCCGGCCTTGTGTGTTTTTGCCTGGCTGGAATTTGTCGAACTCTGACAATGTCTCTTGCTTGCCTGGATGGAAGATTGAGTGGGTGGGTGTGGATGTAGAAATTACTTTACCATACAAATATTATATTTAAATTAATTGCTCTGCCCACTTTTCCCTCTGGCCCTGCCTACCTCTGCCACATGGCACCTCACTCCACCAAAAGTTGCCCCCCCCCCAAAGGAAATATGGACCAAATAAGGTCGTCATCCCCCCCGATCTAGGATATTGGATAAATATGTAAAGGTTGCTAAGCAACCAACACCCTTCTTCCTTCTTCCCTGAACCCGGCAATCGTACAAATCTCTCCAAGCTGAGCTGCTGTTGTGACAACGGAGGGGCCGGCCGCAATGGTTTCTTCCTCCTGGCCGCTGAAGCACACTTTAGAAACGGTGGCCTACAAATTAAAGCAACTTTTCTCAGCCTGCGACTTTCAGGATGTTTTGGACTACAACTCTCCTCAGCCGCTGGGGCTGATGGGAGTTTGCAGCCCAAGTTCGCCTCTGGACTGTCACTATTGTGCAAGAGGGATTCGATTGCTAAACAGAAGTTTTGGCTCATTTACAGAGGGGGCTCTGGCACCACAACCCCCCCACTTTTTTTATAAAAAAAGCTGTACTTTTGGGAGGGCTGGGAAAGTGACAAGGAAAAGCGCCAAAAAGTATTGGACAGCAATCATTGGATGGGAAGATGTCGAAGCACCATGTAAACAAATAACCTCCCCGTGGAAAGAAAATCAAGCAAATGCTCAAGGGAGAGCGGGCATGGTTCAACTTTGTGCAAGCAGATCAGGGTGAATGCTCAGTAAACCAGGTTGGCAAAGGCGGTCCTTGCTGATGGCAACACCACCTCGGACCATAGCTGTCAACCCTCCCTTTTTTTGCGGGAAACTCCCTTATTCCAATGCCGTTTCCCGCTGCTATCCCGGATTGTTGATATCCCTTAAATTTCCCGGATTTCAAAGGAAGCAGCTCCTCTCCCTCCCTGCTGGCCAGGGAGGCTCCTCAGCTGTGTTGCTCAGCTGCCAATAAGGAGTCTGAGACCGACTGGGGGCGGAGCTTGCATGCCTTGTGCAGCCAGACCCTCACGCCTAACCAGACAGACAGCCTGCCTGCCATCTATGCGCTCGCTCTTTCGCTCACCCGTTCGCGTGCAGCCTCTGGAGCGCAGGGTGGCGAGGCTACTTGGTGCCATTTCACCGCCCTCATGGCATCCCTTATTTTCAAATCCGAAAGTTTTGGGAAATCCCTTATTTTCAAATCCGAAAGTTGACAGCTATGCTTCAGACGCGACACCACTTAATTTGCTTTGGCTCATAGACTTCACCACTTCATTTGCTCTTTACCTCAGTCAATACTGTGGCCCCATCTGCATTATCTTGTTAGAGATTTTTTTTAGGGACCCCCCCCCAAAAAAACCTAGAAGTTGGTAAATGGTAGGATTTTGATTGCTTGGATTATTGAAGGGGAGATTGCAAGCCAATGGAAAAATAGAGACAGAGATTTCTTTCCAAAAGTCAGGGCCTGGGATAGAGGCATTAACATGACAATATGTGTTGATGGGCCATCTCAGAGGAGTCTTGGGCCTGGGCAGAGAGAAGGTTGCCAGGGTAACAGGAAAACAAAGTCTTTAATAAGGTGTGCTGGAAATAAGAAGGGAGATTAAATGACCTGCTGTAAGATCTGGACTCCCTCCATGCAGGCTGGAGGTGTACATATGTGAATAAATCACATTTCTTAAAGTTGTGACAGTCTCTGCCGCGTCTTCAATTCTCCAAACGATCACAAACCCTGGGTGAGCGCCTGGATTGCCCTGGAATTGTGCTACCGCTCGGCAGAGAGTAGGGGCAGTGCCAAACTTTTGCGACACTATATTAAAAACAGCATCATACGCTTTTAAAGCCATGGCTTCCCCCCAAAGACTCCTGGGAACTGTAGTTTGTTAACAATGCTGAAGAGTCGCTAGGGGACCTCTAGTCCCCTCACAGAGCTACAATTCCCAGAGTTCCCTGGGAAAGGGGGTTGATTGTTAAACCAGTCTGGGAACTGTAGCTCTGTGAAGGGAATTGTAGTCTCCTAAACAACTCTCAGCACCCTTAACAAACTATAGCTCCCATGGTTCTTTGGGGGAAGCCATGGCTATTTAAGGTGGTATTATGGTGCTTTAAATGTATAGTGTGCTTGTGGTCCAAGACATATGGGATTTGACTGAGGGTAAAGTGAGCTTGGTGGGGTACTGCTCCATTTACATTAATGGGTCAGCTTCCATTGGCTGCAGTACCAGTTTGGTCCACAGTCTCTAAACGTTATTTTTCACTCTAGTTGCTCTGTGCACTCTCTGTGTGTGTCCCCCCCCCCTTTTTTTTGCTGCGTTTTAGCAATCTTCGTCTAATCTTAGCTCATCAGTTCTTCAGAGTTAGGAACCTTATCTTACACTAGCTATCTTTCAAAAAGGAGCTGACTAATCAATGGCACTCTTTTCAGCAATTGTAAAAAGAGATACAATATGAGGAAGGGCTGTAGCTCAGTGGTAGAGCATCTGCTTTTTGCAGGCAGAAGATCCCTGGTTCAGCCGCCAGCGTCTCCTGGTAGGGATGGGAGAGATCTTAGTCTCAAACCCTGGAGAGCTGCTGCCGGCCAGTGCAGACAATATTGAGCTGTATAGCCCCGGTTCCTCTGTCAGCTCAGGCAAGGAGACTGCAGGGTGAGCGCCCGTTGCTCAGTCCCTGCTCCTGCCAACCTAGCAGTTCAAAAGCACGTCAAAGTGCAAGTAGATCAATAGGTACCTCTCCGGTGGGAAGGTAAACGGCGTTTCCATGCACTGCTCTGGTTCGCCAGAAGCGGCTTAGTCATGCTAGCCACATGACCCGGAAGCTGTACGCCGGCTCCCTCAGCCAGTAAAGCGAGATGAGCACCACAATCCCAGAGTTGGTCATGACTGGACCTAATGGTCAGGGGTCCCTTTACCTTTTACCACAGTGGTGGGGGAGGAGATTTTCATTGGGATTAGAGTGGGAAATTAAAGCCCCTTCCCCCATGTCATGGCCCTGATCCACTTCTGTTCCCTTTACCATTTATTTGAGTCCCTTTGTGTCAAAATCAGACAAAATCAGTGTAATTATCTAGTGGACAAAAGTCTTTGGTGGTCAGCTTGCTTGGTTTTCTCATCAAACCAGGCCAGGATGATTGACAGTAGCCTGGAAAAACACCAGTCTGTCCTGCTTCAGTGCTTTTAACAGAAGTTGTGATTTGTAGAAGTGAGCGTGTGAAGCCATTCGGGCACCATGGAAATAAAACACTGAATGGTGGTTGTTCATTGTTGTAGAATGAATTCTTTAAGGGACAGGCGCATCAGGGTCTGGGTCAAAACTGGCCACTTGACGTATTAGGCAAGCGTATGGTGTGCATATATTTTGCTTTTGTCTTGAATTATAACCTAGGATTCTTCATTTCATAGGAAGATTCTCCATTCCATTCCTGTATTCCTTTTCTTGTACGTTCTGCCCTCCATTTCTCCCCTTCTGCATTAACTGGAAGTGTTTCTAAAATTAAATTCTAAGGTAATACAAAAGAGGACAGGGACACCTGCACTGTTAATTTGTCTAAAAAAGAAAAGAAAAGGAGAGGTCAGCAGGCATAGTATGTCCTGGGCTTATCTCTTCTTTGTTGTTGTTTAGTCATGTCCGACTTCGTAACCCCATGGGGCAGAGCATGCCAGGCACTCCTGTCTTCCACTGTCTCCCACAGTTTGGTCAAACTCATGTCAGTAGCTTTGAGAACACTGTCCAACCATCTCGTCCTCTGTCATCCCCTTCTCCTTGTGCCCTCAATCTTTCCCAACATCAGGGTCTTTTCCAGGGAGTCTTCTCTTCTCATGAGGTGGCCAAAGTATTGGAGCCTCAGCTTCAGGATCTGTCCTTCCAGTGAGCACTCCAGGCTGATTTCCTTCAGAATGGATAGGTTTGATCTTCTTGCAGTCCATGGGACTCTCAAGAGTCTCCTCCAGCACCATAATTCAAAAGCATCAATTCTTCGGTGATCAGCCTTCTTTATGGTCCAGCTCTCACTTCCATACATCACTACTGGGAAAACCATAGCTTTAACTATCTCTTCTACATAACTGTTAAAGGTGCAGGAGTCCCTCCCTGCCTTTGCATCCAATTACCTTATCACAAATCATACTTTCTGGCCTGGAAATAGGGTGGATGGATGCAAAGGAAAGCATAGTTGCATAGAATAGAGAATGTCAGCAGGTGTAGCTGAAATTTTCACGCAAGGCACATCTGATGAAATTCTCTCTTCTACGCAACTATTAAAAGTATTGCAGAGGAGCTTTATTTTCTGAAACTAGGTCATGCTCAGTTTGTGTCAGTTCCTCCAATTCGTTCCCCCTTCTAGATCACCAGAGTGCCTGTCTGCATGGATCAAATACTGCAAGCAAAAGACGAAACATGAACGAAAGAGCAATCTTTACAGGATCATCCTATGCACAGCTGTAGCGAGATTATTTTTGTAGAGTGTTTTGGTAACACACAGGCACTCCTGTGTCTTCATGCAACTGTATGTGCGGTCCTGCCCAGTCTGCTTTTTCTGTTTGATCCATACTCACGATAGTTAGTGAAGATATGCATTCGTGAAACTCAGTACCGAAAGAATCTTGGTGCAACCGTGCACAGAAGTACACCAAGATGGCTAAAATAGCAAAAACAAGAAGCCGAGGTAGTGCAGATGGGCAATGGGAAACTGTAGGAAGTGAAAGCTGTGGCCAGTAGTTTGCAAACAGTACTCTGTACAATGACTGAACTTTTTGTTGTTGTTGTTGTTAAGGAACAACTAATCGTTGAAGGCATTTGAGAACAGTAAAACAGGCAGTTTGGAACTCCCAAAACCCAGGAATAAATTTGGGATGGGGACAATTTCCAAATCATCCCTAGTTTGGAGGAGCTGCTGGTTTCTTTCCCCGGAACCCTAGCTTTCAATCTGTGTCCTGGGGGGCCCTAGGGATCTGCAGAAGCTTATCAGGGGCTCCTGAAGGACAGTATCAGTCAGTAATAGCAGCCAAACGTCTCTGAATGGCAGCTGGCCCACCACAACTCAGTTCTACAGCCGCAGGATGTACTGCAAAGGGTTGCATTGGGTGACCCGGGGCCAAAGAGGGCAGGGTTCCGGCCCCTTTAATTGATTGCACAGAAAAGGAATTCCAGCAGGTATGGTTTGCATGACACCTGCAGAAATCCCGTCTGCTAGCCACTTAATTAAAGGTGCAGCAGCCTTCTCCTTGTGCCCATCTCTTGGTTCATGCTCCCAGTTTGTGCAGGACAGCATGCCCCTGAATGCTGGTCACTGGGGGGGGGGGCAACAAGATGAGAGGTCTTTTGTCCTCGTGCTGTGGTGGTGGCTGGTGCCCACTGCAACTGATGGGGCAGAAGGCAGTGAGCCCCAGCGCTACTTGGAGCCAGAGCCAACGGCAGGCAGAGCCAAGGACTTCTCCTCCCTCCTGAGTTATACAAAGGCAACACACTCAGGAGGAGGAGGAGCCTGACAGGGTCAGTGGTAGAGCATCTGTTGGGCATGCAGGAGGTCCCAGATTCAATCCCCACATCTCCACTTATGGCTGGGAGAAAGACCCTTGTCTGGAACCCCGGAGAACTGCTGCCAGGCTGTGTTAGACAATACTGAGCTAGCAGGACCAGTGTTTGACTCAGTATAACCTAAGAGCCTCATCTACAAATCTTTAATGCACAGGCAGGTGGAGACAGGAGGAAGCATTTTCATAAGGTACTTCTCTGCTAAGCTATTTTGGGCTTTAAAGGTAGGCACCAGCACCTTATAATAATAATATAATAATAATAATTTTTTATTTGTACCTCGCCCAACTGGCCGGGTCCTCCCAGCCACTCTGGGCGGCTTCCAACAGACACCAAAACGCATTAAAATATCACAAATTAAAAACTTCCCTAAATAGGGCTTCCTTGAGGTATTTTCTGAATGTCAGATAATTGTTTATCACTCTGACCTCTGATGGGAGGGCATTCCACAGGGCGGGCACCACTACCGAGAAGGCCCTCTGCCTGGTTCCCTGTAGCTTTGCTTCTCGCAATGAGAGAACCACCAGAAGGCCCTCGGATGGAACTGGTAGACAGCCGCCCTGGATACAGAATTAACCTGCGCCTCCATGGACAGCTGTGAGTCCAAAATGACTCCCAGGCTGCGCACCTGGTCCTTCATGGGCACAGTTACCCCATTCAGGACCAGGGAGTCCTCCACGCCCGCTCGCACCCTGTCCCCCCAAAACAGTGCTTCTGTCTTGTCAGGATTCAACCTCAATCTGTTAATCGCCATCCATCTTCCAACTTCCACCTTGCCCTAGGCTCAGAAGTAAATAGGCACCCAGTATAATTTCCAACCTAGCAGTTTGAAAGCACGTTAAAGTGCAAGTAGATAAATAGGTACTGCTCCAGCGGGAAAGTAAACAGTGTTTCCGTGCGCTGCCCTGGTTCGCCAGAAGCGGCTTAGTCATGTTGGCCACATGACCCGGAAGCTGTATGCCGGCTCCCTCGGCCAATAATGCGAGATGAACGCCACAACCCCAGAGTCGTCCGCAACTGGACCTAATGGTCAGGGGTCCCTTTACCTTTACCTTTAAACTTGTACTAACTCCCAATCTCCTCTCCAAATGGAGATGTTCAAAGTGGTTGATGAAAACACATTCAAAACCTGAAAGAAGCAGGGACGCGGGTGGTGCTGTGGTCTAAACCACGGAGCCTAGGGCTTGCTGATCAGAAGGTCAGTGGTTCGAATCCCCGTGACGGGGTAAGCTCCCGTTGCTTGGTCCCTGCTCCTGCCCACCTAGCAGTTTGAAAGCACGTCAAAGTGCAAGTAGATAAATAGACACTGCTCCTGCGGGAAGGTAAATGGCGTTTCCGTGCGCTGCTCTGGTTCGCCCTAACGGTCAGGGGTCCCTTTACCTCTATAATTTTTTCAGAAGTTGTGTAATACGGCTCCAGATAAGATTTATAGCAGCCTAATTTTGAATTCTTTGACACTGTGTAATAATAATAACAACAATAATGGTAACAGTCCTAGTATATTAGGGTTGCCATATTTCAAAAAGTGAAAATCTGGACACAATAACTGTTAAACATTTTTTGGCAAAGTTGTTGAACTTGATTGGCAAAAACGCAAACAATAATGAAGTTTTTGAGCTATTTTAAAGGGAAATTGTCAAAAAATGACACTGCCGACATGGGTTGACATATGTCCAGGTTTTCCTGGACATTTTAGCGATATCCGCCCGGACACCGCTTCCGACTGCAGCCTTCTGGCTATGTCCAGGAAATTCCAGACGTATGGCAACCCTACATAGTTAATGCTCAGTGAACACCTTTCGCTTTCTGTTCCTCACTGTTATATACCTCTTGCCGGACTTCCCCCAAACTGTTCAAAACCTCTGCCTCTTTCTCATCTAAGTATTCTTATAGTCTCCTTGTCTGAAATTCGCTGCCCATATTGATGGGAATTTCTATGTGAAAATGTTAAAGTTTTTTTACTGAATTGTCTGCTCAAGCACTCCTTTCCCCAAATGTGACAGGAGAAAGATCTGAGAGACACATGGAGAGAAATATTCTGACCCATCTAGAGTTAACAGGCTACTGATTTCCTGTGTTTCTTTTCCAAGAGAGACTGGTCATTCCTTGTTGTTGTTGTTCAGTCGTTCAGTCGTGTCCGACTCTTCGTGACCCCATGGACCAGAGCACGCCAGGCACGCCTATCCTTCACTGCCTCTCGCAGTTTGGCCAAACTCATGTTAGTAGCTTCAAGAACACTGTCCAACCATCTCATCTTCTGTCGTCCCCTTCTCCTTGTGCCCTCAATCCTTCCCAACATCAGGGTCTTTTCTAGGGAGTCTTCTCTTCTCATGAGGTGGCCAAAGTACTGGAGCCTCAACTTCAGGATCTGTCCTTCTAATGAGCACTCAGGGTTGATTTCTTTAAGAATGGATAGGTTTGATCTTCTTGCAGTCCATGGGACTCTCAAGAGTCTCCTCCAGCACCATAATTCATTCCTTAATTCATAATTCATAATTCATTCCTTAGGCAGCCCTATACTGGGGAATTTTTAATGTTTGATGTTTTGCTGTTTTTATTATGTTGAAAGCTGCCCAGAGTTGCTGGGGCAACCCAGGCAGATGGGTGGGGTAGAAATAATACAACATCATCATCATTATTATTAATATTATTATTATTATTATCATCATCATCATCATCATCATCTATGGAGGGCTGTCAGTCCTCGTTTGGCTGTCTTTGTTTCTTTGCTCCCATGGGTTTAATAATTTTTCTGCCTGCTGCAGCAATTGTAATATGACATGCTAGATGCAGTACAATTTTAAATTGTATCTTTATTGCTTCTTTTATTTCCTGAATTGCGTTTTATTGTATTACAATTTTCATTTCATAGGAATGGAACGTAGAGCTGTCTTCCCCCAAAGCATCCAAGGAACTGTAGTTTGTTAAGGATGCTGTTTCCTTCACAGATTCACTTTGATTGTGACTTCAAGCTGGGGATTATGTGAGCCCTTACCTGCCATTTAGCATGGTACAGGAGGTTCGGCATGGGCTTCTCATCTTCCTGAGAATGAGACCTAAGTCACCCTAGAGCCAGTGTGGTGTAGTGGTTAAGAGCAGTAGACTCGTAATCTGGTGAACCGGATTCGCGTCTCCGCTCCTCCACATGCAGCTGCTGGGTGACCTTGGACTAGTCACACTTCTCTGAAGTCTCTCAGCCCCACTCACCTCACAGAGTGTTTGTTGTGGGGGAGGAAGGGAAAGGAGAATGTTAGCCGCTTTGAGACTCCTTCGGATAGTGATGAAGCGGGATATCAAATCCAAACTCTTCTTCTTCTTCTCTTCTAGTAACCCAGCGATTCCTCTGAGTATAGTATGTGGGTATCACAGAATCATCATCATCATCATTTTACTTGTATGCCGCTTTTCCATAGTTAAAACAATGCTCAAGGCGGCTTACAACATGACAAGATCTACACAATTATCAACACAACAAAAGTCATGAACAATAAATAAAACACATCAAAAAGTACACAACTAAATGGAAAACAATTTCCACATAAATAATAAAATCTAAAACTAAGAATACAGCATTAATATCAATCACAATTTAAAATGACATAGATTTTAAAAAAGCAATTTAAAAAGAAAAAGAAAACAAAAACAAAAAAGTTATACACCTTGTGTATAAAGGTGGACATTTGAGCTCCAGCACTGCATAGTAGGAGCTTTGTTAACCATGATTAATATGAACCAGGATTCCTTATTAACCCAAGTTTTAACCAAACTAAAAACAACCAGAAACTCAGTTTCAATGCACTCTTATTTCACATTTTGAATGACTAAACTGTACCATATAAGTTGTAAGGGTAATCTAGTCCAACCTCTTGCAATGTAGGAACCTTTTGTCCAATGTGGGACTCGAACCCGCAACCCTGAGATGAAGAGTCTCATGCTCTACCGATGGAGAACTGAGCAAGTTCAGTGGGCATGAAATGCTACCTGACTACATATTGGGAACAGAACGGAGCATGCTGGAGAAAGGCCTGGCCACCTGGCTGGCTGGCTAGAATGCTGAAGAGGAGCTTTCTACACTGCAATATTTTGTCGCAGCGCCTCCCTCCACCCCCTTTAGTATAAGTGATTTTATCTGCCAGGCCCCAGCAGCTTTGCTCTGTGGGCTTGAGGCAGCAAGCATGTGTTTGCTGAAGGAGCCGGGAGAGAAGCAAACCACACAGCTCTCTCCCCCCTGCATTGGATGATACCATCTCCCCACCAGTGGGGCCTGCAGAAATGTCTGCTCAGCACCCCCAAAGACTTCTGCTTTTGGTGCATGAAGGAACGTGCAGCAGCACCCTGGTGCTGGGTGCTGGGAAACAGGCGCCTCATGCAAACTCTCCTGCAAGACAAATTTCGAGCCTATGAGGCCTGGCCTGTACTATTCTGCAGGAGGGGAATGGCGTATTTTAATGTTCCCATTTTTTTAGTTTTGGCTTTTTAAATCTCCCTGCAAGTAGAAGTTTAGTATAGCAGGAAGATAGCTGAGCTTAAACCTTTCTCCTGAATGTGCTCCTCACCTCCTGTTTCCCCCAACAGCAGGCAGGAGTTATTGGTTTTCCTTTTCTTTTTCTTTTTTTGCATAGGAGACCATCCTGAAGCTTGAAGTCGCACCTGCTGGAATTCTACCTCCTTGTTCTCTTGCACATGACAGGGTCAATTTATGTAGGACCGAATAATCATTATGTTGTGGGATGGCCATATGTCATGGAAGCTGTAGTTGAGATTCCTGCATTGCAGGGGGTTGGAAGAGGGGCAGGGTCGGAGCAAGGTGGGTGCGGTCCTCCCCGGGTGTCACCTCCGAGGGGGGGTGACAAAATGCTGTGCGGCCCTCAACGTCTGTGAGAGACTGTGGATTTGGCGCCTGCTGGCTTCCCGCTGCCAAAACGGTCCATCCGCCAGCTCCCCCTCAGCTGTAGGGCGGCAGGCAGAGTCTCAACAACTCTAGCTCCCCCCCAAAATATGAAATAAAGTCAAACCATTTTTGCAGGCAAATAATAATAATAATAATAATAATAATAATAATAATAATAATAATTCAATGTGGGGGGAGGGGTGACAAGAAATTTTCCGCACCGGGTACCACCTAACCTTGCTACGTCACTGCCTTGGGGGTGCCTTCCAACTCTACAATTCTGATTGCTCTGTCCAGTGAACTGCACGGGCTGTTTAGACTCAGGAACCCCGAGGGAGCTGGTTTTCTTTCGTGACTGGACTTAAGAGCTCCAGCGCTGATTGCGAGCAACCTCCTCCCTCGGTTTCCTGAGCTGGGGGTGCGTCATCGCCCGGGAATTCCATTGTCGAGATAGGGCCGGGATTTGTGGAAACCTCGCTGTGCAGTCCTGGGAAAGCTCAGCCGTTGACTTCCCCACCTGTTGCGTTTTTCAAAGCAGAACCCGCTGTACGGAGCCGACCCGATCGTTAGGCAGGGTAAGGCGGCAGATACTGGACCGGTGGGCAGCAAAGTTCTGGAGGACCAAGCTCTGTGGTGCCCACGACCTGCCCTCTCTGCGTTGCAGGCCGAAAATGGCCTGTCTTCTGAGTTAGGCCAATAAAACTCAGAGACAAGAAGAGCTAGGAGTCCATTATTCTTTATTGCAAAGCAATAGGTTACAGCCGAATCTTTTCGCGAAACTGTAACCCCGCCCAAAGGTTCAGGCAGGGGTATTTATAACATTTTAAACAAAGGATTTCAATTTAACCAATCATTACCTCATTAATGTTTAGTACGCATGTACAATCATTACCTCATCCTAGTTTAATACACATGTGCAATAAGCATTGCTAACTAAACCTTGATTCTCAGAGATCTGTTACATTTTGTTAGTACGCATATATGGGAACCTGTGATAGCTCTTTGTATATGTATCAACTTATGTACTAGCTTATGAACTGCATCTTTGTGACTGACCTATTCACTGTATTTCTTTCCCAGTGGGGAAGGCCTCTTTTGCCAAATCATCAGTTTCTTAAAGCAACAGGTTACCGTAGTTTCTCTATAGAAGCATATTCAAGGATTTATAGGGGTTCACACATCTGCCCTAGGGTTGGATCAATTTGTCAAATGCACTTTCTTATCTTCCCAGGTTAAGGTTCGTTTTGCCACATTTCTGTATGAGTTTCCAAATCTCTTCTTGGAAAAAATTGCAAGCAGATGATTAGTGCAAGTTTCTCCCAATGCACACATATTTGCACAGCTATTTCCCCTAACAGCATGCATGGAGGGAGCCCCACCAACCTGGGCCAGAGTTAGAGCATCTGCTTTGCAAAAGGTCCCAGGCTCAACCTGCCAGGTAGGGCTGGGAATAACCGCAGTCTGAAATCCTGCAGAGCTGCTGTCCATGTAGACAATTCTGAGCTAAGGTAGATAGATGGACCACTGGTCTGACTCAGGATCAGGCATTTCCTATGCTCGCCCACTGGGACTTGAGAGACAGAAGTGTTTGATGTTTTGGTTTCAGTCCTGCATAATCCCAGCTCTCTCTGTACTCGGTTTCCATTCCTTCTGGGACCAGCCCTACTGTTTGGCAGGGTGAAGCGACTCAGCTCAGGCTGCAAATTGGGGTGGCCAAATGCAAAAGAAAACAGGGCTCCTGTGCCTTGAACAGTCACGTAGAAAGGATTTCAATATCTGCTGAAATTCCTGGGGCAGGAACCTTGTACTCCCTGCTGCAAATCCTGCAGTACTTTTGGGGAGCACTGAACTTGTTCATCCTCCTTAGCTTATTATTGTCCTTTCTTTAACCAATAGGGTTTAGATTTTTCTGCCTCTGGCATTCCCAGAAAAGGGGAGGGATGGCAAATTCTTTGGAAACCTCACATTACTGGAAGTGGCAGCATTACTGCGGAGATCAGTCTCATGAGAGAGGCTTGGCCCAGTCATTGCATTGTTTTAACTTCAAGTGTGTTGTTCAAAACCCTTTCATCTACTCGGGCTTTTAAAGCCAATTTACCCTAATAGGTTTGTTTTCTTTAGAGTTTCAAACGTGCGTGTGCCTCTCATCCTTGTTTTCTGATGGTTTTGTTTAGGTTGGCTTCTTTGATTGTCTTATTGTTGTACGTTGCCATGAGTTTGGGGAACTATGAATTATTATTATTATTATTAATCATCATAATCATCATCATCATTCCCCCATTCTTGTAAGGAGCTCAGAGTTCTCCCATGTGCTCCAGCAGACATTTTGCATGGACTGGGGGACTTTTGGCCCTTCCAGATGTTGCAGAGCTACAGCTGCCATCTTCCTTGACCAGTGGCCCTGCTGACTGGGGCTGATGGGAGCTGGAGCTCGCACGTTCCTCTTCCCTGATTCCCAAACCCTGATCCTTTGCTTGTACACTTCCCCCCACCACCACGCTTGCAGGAGGCGCTGTCAGTCGTAAGCGAGGACCAGTCCATATTCGACCCATCCTTTGGCACCCCGCACCTCCTGAAGACAGAGCTGCCCTCGGTGGACGACTACGGTGGCAAGGAGGGCATCGGTCTGGAGGAGCCCCAGTGGCAAGCCCAGGCCAACAGCAGAAGCCATGTGGTGAAGCAGGAGAACGAGCAGGTCAACTGCTCCAGCAGGTCAGTGGCACTTCTTTGAGCTGGCTAGCAGAAATTGAGCCGGCAAGGCCATGGGCAGGCAAACTAAGCCCCGGGGGCTGGATCCAGCCCAATCGCCTTCTAAATCCGGCCTGCAGACGGTCCGGGAATCAGCATGTTTTTACATGAGTAGAATGTGCCCTTTTACAGTGGTACCTCTGGTTGCGAACACGATCCGTTCCGGGGTGCCATTCGCACCCCGAAAAGTTTGCAACCAGAGCAGCGCTTTTGCGCATGTGCAAAGCACTGATACAGCGCTTCTGAGCATGCGCGAACTGTGCAGAACGCTTCTGCGCGTGCGGCAAAACCCGGAAGTGTTTTTTCTTAACCTGAAAAAACACAACCTGAAGCGGCTGTAACCCGAGGTATGACTGTATTTAAAATGCATCTCTGGGTTATTTGTGGGGCCTGCCTGGTGTTTTTACATGAGTAGAATGTGTGCTTTTATTTAAAATGCATCTCTGGGTTATTTGTAGGGCATAGGAATTCGTTCATTTTTTTTTTCAAAATATAGTCCGGCCCCCCACAAGGTCTGAGGGACAGTGGACCGGCCCCCTGCTGAAAAAGTTTGCCGATCCCTGGACAAGGCTGTCCCCTCCTCCCAGCAGGCAGGTTCCATCATGGAAGGAAGCTTCAAGGGCAAAATTTCTTGTAATCATGTGGGTGCTCAAGGCCCAGAAACCTTGGATATTGGTTTTGCCCAGCTTAGTACTGCTATTGAAAGGGAACTTGACCAGCTTCTTGCTGGGTGGGGAATGATAGTCTAAATGGGCCTCGCACCAAGTGAAAACAGAACATGGCAGAGATAAGAGAAAACTGGCTGACGTATTTAATCAAGAAAACATAAAAGCAGCTGACAGGGACTGCATACGTGCCATCCAGTCAAGGCATGCTCCCCCAAAAAGAATCCTGGGAGTTGTAGTTTGTTTAGGGTGCTGGGAATTGTAGCTCTGTGAGTTCCCGGATTCTTTGGAGGCGCTTTAAATGTGTGTTGTGTATGCAGCCTAGCATTCCTTGCCTCTACAGCTCACCTAACCCAGATCTCTGCATTCTTTCTATCTGAAGTTGCCGCTTTTTCCTTTCTGTTTTGTTCAGAACTTGCTGCTGTGCCTTTAAGAGCAGACTGCTTACAGCAGGTATCCCCAACCTTCGGCCCTCCAGATGTTTTGGACTACAATTCCCATCATCCCTGACCACTGGTCCTGTTAGTTAGGGATCATGGGAGTTGTAGGCCAAAACATCTGGAGGGCCACAGGTTGGGGATGCCTGGCTTACAGGGACATAAAGAGCACGTGCTGAGAGGCGATCCTTTTACCTGCCCATTTCTTGCAAACCAGGCTGCTGTTTAAAGTGCAAAGAGCAAACTAGGCTTTTTAAAAAATTCCTGGTCAGTTGGCAACCCTTCTAAAGCTCTTGGGCTTGTTTGCCCTGCCGTTGCAAAGATCTGATGCACAGAGGCAGGCCAGGCCATTGGTGGCTGGTGCCCATTGGGACTGGCAGCGATAGGCAGATCCAACTAGGGCAGGCATCCCCAAACTCGGCCCTCCAGATGTTTTGGGACTACAATTCCCATCATCCATGACCACCGGTCCTGTTAGCTAGGGATGATGGGAGTTGTAGTCCCAAAACATCTGGAGGGCCGAGTTTGGGGATGCCTGAACTAGGATCTGGAATACCAGGGTTCAGATCCCTACTCAACCATGGCCCTGTCTCTCAACCGAACCTACCTCACAGGGTTGTTGGGATTAAATGAGGAGGCCAGGGAGCCAGGGTACACACCACTCTGAACACCGTGGGGGAAAGGGTGGAATACAAATGCAGAATGCATATAAATATTCTTCTTAACGGACCGTGCTCCAGTGAGGATGGGGTCATTCCCTACCCTGCTGCAGCGCCTAGGCCTTTCAGACCATCTTTACTGGCTTGCAGGACGTATCTTCCCCTGGAGTTTGTGGCTGCTCTCAAACCCACAGGAAACAGCTCACTTCCCCTTCAGCCAAGCAGCTTATATTAGGCGAATTTGCATCAACCAACGGGCATCTGGTGCAAAAGAGGTTAGCGTAGTTCAGGGCTTCCCAACTTCTTTCTAAAGGAGGCTGAACCTCAGCTCAAGCCCTGCTCAAAAGGAAGGTGACCTCGAGGAAGGGACACAGCTACAATTCCCAGGGTACATTTACCTGGAACATTTAATGACTCCTATGTGATTTATTGCACTACAGACTGGTATTTATTAGTAGTGTTTATGCACTATTGAGTATATGTGTCAGGCCATTGCATTTGCATTTTACAATTTGTAGTTATTATTTTCACTGTTGCTATAGTACATCTTTCACTATCTATTGTAATGGTTCCTTGTTTTGTGTTTGCTTATATTTTCCGTGATGGTCTGTTTGTTATTTGCTACAATTCCCAGGGTGGCTTAACAACCATCCCTCTCCGCAAGGAATGCTGGGAATCGTAGCTCTGTGAGGGGGACAGGAGACTCCTAACAACTCTCAGCACCTACTAGACAAACTACAGCTCCCAGAATTCTCTGGGGGGTGAAGTCACCACTGTTTGAAGTGGTATCATAGTGCTTTTAATTGATGGCGTGGGTGTTGGCCCAAGACGTCACAGCCCACCACAGAAAAAGCCTGTTCTTGTGCTGCCATGCTCAGGAGGAGGAGGCAGCACACGAAGAAGGGCCTCAGAGGATGGTCGCAGAGTCCGGGTCGGTTTCTGCCTCTGTCACCACCTGCAAAATGCTGGGAGAGTGCCGTTCCGCTGTGGCAAGTTCCCAGACCTCAGTGAGCACGTCGTCCAACAAAGCCCCCTCTCCCTCTCTTCTCCACCAGCAGGCAATCGCCCGTCGACTGCAGTGTGACACGGAGGGGCAAGTCAGGGGGAGCAGTCGACCCGTCCCAGGTATCATATCCAGGTGGATACAACAACCAGCGCAGCAGCCCACCTGTTAACCCCCCCAGCGAGGAGAAGAGGGTCATTGTCCCAGCAGGTCAGTATATGGGGCTTTTTGGCATCTCCCTGACTTCTGCTTCACACGCTGTGCTGAACCCGGGTACAAGCTCTCTCTACACATGTACAAGGGGGTGTGTGAAACAGTGTGCGCTTGTTGGTTTCTCCAGCTCAGCTTTTGTGTGCACAGACTGTACACTTGTTGAATGTAATGTGCGAATACCCCTGCTGGATTCTTGTATTGGGGAAGAGCCTTTTCTTCCAGTAATGGCTGGTTTCCCAGGCTGTTATTCCACCCACTACCAAATCCCATTTGTAAACTGTACTCTTGACACAAGGGATTGGTGACCAAATCACGTAATTTAGAACAAACTCTTAACACATGTAAAGCATGAGAAAAGCCCACTAGAAACCTATATCCTTTCAGCTGCCTCAGTCTCTAGAACTCCTGAGCTTTCGTGTAAAACCAGGACTACACTAGAAAGTAAGGGGTGGCGGTGGTGGATGACTGTGACAGGAAATCACACCTCACATGCTCAGAGGCACAATCATCTTACATATTCCCGGTCTGAGCTCTAAACTTCAAAATAGGTCAAGAAAGGCCTATGGATGGTGTAATGTTAAGAAATTCCAGGACATGTTTTATGTGAACCATTTCACCAAACATAAGAGCACCCCACAGAACCGATTACGGTAGGGCTGCCATAATTCAGAAAGAGAAAATCCAGACAGTAAAGTTGTTGATTCTGTTTTGCAAAATCGCAAAGAAATGAGGTTTTAGAGGTATTCCCCCCCCCCCGAAATTACTGATATCGCCACTTCCAATATGGGCTGCACCATGCATTTAAAGCACAGGACTCCCCCCTCAAAGTATGCTGGGAACTGTAGTTTGTTAAGGGTGCCAGGAATTGTAGCAGTATGAGTGGTAAATTACAGTTCCCAGGATATTTTAAAGCACGTGCCTTTGATGTATGGTGTGTACTCAGAGGTAGCCTGACTATCATATCACCCCAAAGTATCCTGGGAACTGGAGTTTGCAAAGCGTGCTGGGAACTAGCTCTGTGGGGTGTGAACTACAGTTCCCAGGGGCCTGCAGAGGGTGTTCTGCCCAAGGAACATCCAAAACCTGGAGCCGACATTGTACCTGGACACCTGTATCTCTCCAACAGACCCCGGTGTGTGGACCCACGAACACGTCCGCCAATGGCTTGACTGGGCAGTGAAGGAGTACGACCTCATCGATGTTGAAACCGGCCTCTTCCAGCATGTGGATGGCAAGGAACTGTGCAAACTTGGCAAGGAAGGTTTCCTGCGGCTCACTACACCATACAACGCCGACGTGTTGCTGTCTCACCTCAATTACCTGCGCCAGAGTAAGGCCATTGACAGACTCGGGGTGGCAAAACTCAGTTTTCAGACAGAGGCTGTGTGTGGGACAGGGGGGCATTGCACAATAGCCACTTCCAAAAATTGCTTTATGCCCCACCTTGCAGAAACCTCCTGGGGAGCTAGTTATCTGAGCCTTGCAACACTATCAGAAGAATTGCATAACAGATCTGTGGCAGGATTGCGGTGCTGGACACGAGGAGTATGCATTTCCTCCAAAAACGCCTTGCATGTAGAGCACTAGCCGCTCAGAGAACCTGCTTCCATGACACTCTAACTTTCTACTTGTGGGGTGGTTTAAAAGAAGGGGGATACATTCAAATGAAAGATCCTCCACTTGCAGTCTGAAGTAGAACATATCCAATGTGGAATTTGAGACCCTTGAATTTGAGACCCTGGGCTAGAGGGACAGGCATAGTGGGAAGCCGATTCCTTAGCTCTTGAACTACCGGTAGCTTGGAAATCATTCTATTGTTCTTACTGCAACTACGATTACCCTGTGATAATAGCAAACGAAACCGCAATCTGTGGCTGGCCAATGGCCACTGCAGCCCCTCCTACCCTCTAATAACTCTTCTGTCTTTCTCTCTCCTCCGCCCAGGCAGCCCCACTTTTACATATCCGCCTGCGCCAGTCATTACTCAGCAGCCCCCACCCCCACCACCCCCGAGGGCCCAAATAAAATCCGGTAAGTTGCCAACAAAGATAAGGGCAAGATTGGGACGTGGGGCTGGGATAGGACCCACATCTCACAGATCTAACATGAAAGCAAAGTTGTGGTACTTGAGAGTGAGCCACAGAGCCAGGGGAGGTCTGGCTATAGACCCAATCAAGCAATCCTCACCTTCCATAGTAGTCATTATCGATATCCCCCATTCTCTCACTTTTTACATGGAATCATTGATGCCAACCTGCTGAGGACCAGTGTTTCTCAGTGTTTCATTCCCAACTTTTCCCAAATACAAACTACTGTGTTTAAAAAGAAAAAGAAAAAGAAAAAAAGAATTGCAGCTCCAGCCTCTCCAGTTGCAAAACGCCACTGAGGCTCTTCAGAGCTACTGCAGCTTTAGTTAGAAGCTTCCTCCTTGTAGCTTCTGCCACTAATTGCTTCCTGTTGAAAGCGGTGCAGTGTTGGGGATTGCCCCTTAATTTGTCAGTTCCCATTCTCTGCATGGAGGGGGAGGAGAGCGCATATATATTTGGTTGTTATGCAGTATTGCAAGCATGGCGAACACGGATAAAATACACCACCGTTCCCCATTTTACAAGACGGGGTCTTTGAATCATCTGTGAACTGTGTCTTTCCTCCCTGAAATAGCACCTCTGTTTAATTCAGGCCCATTTTCTCTCTCTTGGTGCAGAGTCTGCATATGAAGAAATACGGCGCAACAGCTGGGGCAGCGGCTCCATCAGCACAACTTCCAAAGGTACTAGTTAGTCATTCCCAGAATAAAAGCTGGGAAGGCTACATTTTCAATCGCTCTCCTCTGGTTGTGTTGATATGGGGAAGGGCCATAGCTCAGCGGTCCAGAACATCTGCTTCTAATGCAGAAGGTCTCGGGTTCAATCCCAGGCATCTCCAGCTAGGCCCGGGAGATACCCTCCTGCCGCCTGAATCCTGGAAAGCTGCTGCCAACCAGTGTGGGCAATACTGAGCTAGCTGGACCGGGGGGGGGGGGGTCTGACAGCTCCCAGTTGTCCTAACCTTTGTGAACTGCTTGGGCAGGAATTAGTTGTTCTCAGTCTGGACAGTGGCACTCTGGATTGCAAACTCCACCACCTCTTTGGAAAACCTACAAGTGACCGATAGGCAGAGGACCCCTCCAGACGTCCTTTTTCTTGTGCACACATGATTATCTATTCTCACGGTGCCAGAACACAGAGTCATTCACCAAAGCTAAAGGGTATGAGATTCAGGAGAATGAGAGAAGAAGTGCACTCTTAATAATAAGAATAAAAATAATTTATTATTTATACCCCGCCAATCTGGCTGGGTTCCCCCAGCCACTCTGGGCGGCTCCCAACAGAACATTAAAAACACGATAAAAGATCAAACTTTAAAAACTTCCCCAAACAGGGTTGCCTTCAGATGTCTTCTAAAAGTCAGATAGTTGTTTATTTCCTTGACATCTGATGGGAGGGCGTTCCACAGGGCGGGCGCCACTACCAAAAAGGCCCTGTGCCTGGTTCCCTGTAACCTCACTTCTTGCAGTGAGGGAACCACCAGAAGGCCCTTGGAGCTGGACCTCAGTGTCCGGGCTGAACGATGGGGGTGGAGACGCTCCTTCAGGTATACTGGGCTGAGTCTTTAAAGGTCAGCACCAACACTTTGAACTGTGATTGGAAACGTACTGGGAGCCAATGTAGGTCTCGGCGGCCACTCCCAGTCATCAGTCTAGCGGCCGCATTCTGGATTAGTTGTAGTTTCTGGGTCACCTTCAAAGGTAGCCCCACATAGAGCGCATTGCAGTAGTCCAAGCAGGAGATAACTAGAGCATGCACTACTCTGGCGAGACATAGTTTGTGGGTAGGTAGGGTCTCAGCCTGCATACCAGATGGAGTTGGTAGACAGCTGCCCTGGACACAGAATTGACCTGCGCCTCCATGGACAGCTGTGAGCATAGAGAAAATGTTAAACTACGGAACTTGCTTCCACAGCAAGCTTCCACCAACCTACATTGCTTTTACAAGGCGATTAGACAAATTTATAGAGGTTGAGTGCATTGATGGATACTCGTCCTGATGGCTGTAGGATACCTTTTGAGAGCAGTGTGCCCTTGAATACCAGCTGCCGGGAACGAAAGCAGGACAGAGCCATGGGGCTCAAGCCCCTCTTGCGGACTGTCCATAGGCATCTGGTTGACCCTTGTGAGGAACAGGATGCTGGTCCAGGTGGGCCTTTGGCCTGATCCTGCCGTGCTGTTCTTCTGTTCTTTTGACTTCAGTCAAGGGGAAATAGTTCTCAGCCCTGGTTAAATCAAATAATTGAATATGGACATCTTTTGTTTCTCTTTCTTAATGCTTCCCCGGCTGCTTTTCCATCTTCAAGGTTCCCCACCACAGATCCAGGGCGTGAGCAGGACTCCGGATTCAACAGCACGCATTGCTCCAGGTACAGTTTTGCACCCTTCCCAGGAGAGGTTTGCACCACTTCCTGCCTTGGGACTGCCAACTTTTTTTTTTAATCAGCCTCTGTAACCGCACCATCTGCAAATAACAAGGGCTCCAGCAAATATCTCCATGCTGTCAAAAGGATCACCTGCTGATTTCTGTAGATCAGGTTGTTAAAGGCAGAAGAGCAGATTAGGCTCCTCTTTTTCTTGTCCGTTGGCAACTATGCTTTCTAATGATACCACACCTTTTGTGATGTGGGGATGGCAAGCATATTCTTATAATGCTCTCAAACAAATATATTTAGCTTGCGCAGATGGAAGGGGCAAAGCAGGGCTCTTATATCCACGGTGTTGAAGAGAGAATTTTGTTTTTTTTTATAATAATTTTTATTAGGTTTTCAAATTTTGTCCAGCCCCGATTCAGGCCAGATCACATACCGAAGAGAGAATTTTGACAGGTGCAACTTGTCATGTCAGAATGCTGAAGGGAAGGGAAAATCTGCACTAGCTAAAAAATCTCTCTTCTATATAAACCAGGCATAGGCAACCTTGGCTCTCCAGATGTTTTGGGCCTACAATTCCCATCATCCCTGACCACTGGCCCTGTTAGCTAGGGATCATGGGAGTTGTAATCCCAAAACATCTGGAGGGCCGAGTTTGGGGATGCCTGATAAAAACAGAGGAGATAGATCATGGACTTCAACAGGTCACCCTAGCATCAATGGCATGCCTTTATTTAAATACCCCTTCTTACCCCTAATATATTTTCCACTTATATTTCATCTCCACAACAACCTTGTGGGGTTGGTCGCGACAATTCTTCTGTGGCTGGAGAAAAAAAGGCTGGGGAGCAGAGATGCTTCCAAGGTCACAAATAAGACCACAGCTGAGCTGAGGGGTAGCCAACCTTTTTTAATAGCAGGGCTCCTGTGCCTTTAATGGCTATGTGGCTAGCAGGAATTCAGCTGACAAAGCTTTTCTCAGCATGGAAAGAACAGTGATGGGAAAAGAATTGTTGGCTTGGTTGGATTTCTGCTTGCCACTCAGCCCCTAAAGACCTTGCTAAGAAGAGAAGTTGGCAAACTACCACCGTGGTGATTTGAACTTGGCTCCCAATCCAATAGCATCTAGTAGGCCAGGGGTGGGGACCTGTGGCCCTCCAGATGTGGTCGGACTTCAACTCCCATCAGACCCAACCAGCATAGCGAATGCTCAGGGATGATGGGAGTTGTAGTCCAGCAACACCGGGAGGGGGACCCCAGGTTCCTCATCCTTGGAGTAGAACATAGTGGCTCTTGGAGCAGTTGGGCCAGAGGGAGGTCTAGTTGTTACTCAGGTGGTCAAGCCTACCTGTACTTGCTTCAGATGGCAGGTGTGGTGCTGAATGCAGAGATGCATCTCCTCTCTCCCTGCACAAGGATTGCTAGCATGTCATGCCTACAGCCTAGCCTTGAGCTTGACAGGCTGGTTTTCTATTTGGAGGGACTTTTATTTACTTCTATGGAGGAGCATTCAGCCGCATGAGCTGCAACCTGCAGTCTGAAGTGGTACAGCCCAGCCCAGAGCTGTACCACCTCAGCCAGAGCTTAGCCGGGAAGCGCCTGAGAACAGCAGCGAGGCTTTCCAGGCGATGCGGCAAGGCAGAGCTGCAGGTGGGGAGGTGCATCTTACTCCAGCCCCTCTCACGACTCCCTTCTCATTCTCACCAGATCCATACCAGGTCCTGGGACCCACTAGCAGCCGCTTGGCAAACCCAGGTGGGTCCAAACATCTCTTTCTCTTGGGGAGTTAGAGGGTGTGTGCAGCCGGGCTCATGGCACAAAGGTGCCATAATGGGAAGAGAAAGCTTCGCCTGTTGAATCTCCTTCCAAGGCTGGGAAAGGGCAGGGAGATAGCAAATAGGTGCTTGCAGAGCCGAAAGCTCCCACCCGTTTAGCGAGCCAAGCTGTTTGCTGCCACAAAAGCTTGGGCAGAGGAGAATATGGGAGCGAGGAGCAATGATGCGCCATGTTCAAAAGCCCAGTATTGGTCTCCAATAGAGATGGGGAACCTCCGGCCTTCCAGATGTCATCGGACTACAACTCCCATCATC
Source organism: Darevskia mixta (assembly GCA_034641385.1). NCBI lineage: Eukaryota > Metazoa > Chordata > Lepidosauria > Squamata > Lacertidae > Darevskia > Darevskia mixta. The sequence continues at coordinate 16,759,775 of JAWWNH010000033.1, read as the reverse complement.
CAGTGGTCATGGACGATGGGAGTTGTAGTCCAGCAACATCCAGAGGGCTGCAGGTTCCCTGGCCCACAGCACCCGCATTAGACCTGCCCTCTTAGCCCGGCCAAGCCACTTGCCGTCCAGCCTCGCAGACAGTTCGGAGCTCCCACCTTTGCCCCCGAACCCGACCCTTAACCAGGTCCCTTCCCTCCCCCGGCAGGCAGCGGTCAGATCCAGCTGTGGCAGTTCCTCCTGGAGCTGCTGTCGGACAGCAGCAACGCCAACTGCATCACCTGGGAGGGCACGAACGGCGAGTTCAAGATGACGGACCCCGACGAGGTGGCCCGGCGGTGGGGCGAGCGTAAAAGCAAGCCAAACATGAACTACGACAAGCTGAGCCGGGCGCTGCGCTACTATTACGACAAGAGCATCATGACCAAAGTGCACGGCAAGCGCTACGCCTACAAGTTCGATTTCCAGGGCATCAACCAGAGCCAGCAAGGGCAGCCGGGCGAACCTGCCCTCTACAAGTACCACCACACGGACCTGCCTTACCTCCCGCCCTACCACCAGCAGAAGGTGGGCTTTGGCCTTGGCCACGCCACCCAGATGCCCACCTCCCCCACGGGCTTCTTCGGGCCCACCTCCCCCTACTGGAATACCGGCGGGGGCAACATCTACCCGAACCCCAACGTGCCCAGGCAGCCCGGAAGCCACTTGAGCTCTTTCTTTTAGTCTCCCTGATGCCTCCGGGGCCCTTGGAGCTACTTGGACTCCTGCGGCAGCCAGCAGAGCTCATTGTTCAGACAGCAGCCAAGCCCCAAGAAGACTGTGAAATATCCTGGGTGGTGGTGATGAGGGTCCTGCCAACCAGGGGGCGCCCCTCTCATCTCCTTTGGCACTTAGCGCAACGCCCATCTGATCTCCTCCTTCGCCACTAGGAGGTGCTGGACTTGGCTGGAACTTCTACAGCACAGATGGGGAGCCCGCAGCTCTCCTGTTGGTGTTGGGGCTACAACTCCCATCGTCCTCGACCCAAGGCTGGGGGTGATGGGAATTGGAGTCCGGCAACTTCGGGGAAAAGGGCCACAGCTGCCCCATCTGCGAACGACAGAGCCTAATAAGGGCCTCGAATTTGCATGCACCGTAGCAGAAGGAACTTGAGGTTGCAAGAGACGTTGAGCTGCTGCTACTTGCTTGGCATCTTTTCATGGCTGGCCTAAGACGTTTTGCTGATGACAAACACAGCTGAGCAGAGCAGGCTAAGGTGGGGGAACAGTCCTCCAGCCCTTTGCTGCCACACCTCTCTCTCTCTCTCTCTCTCTCTCTCTCTCTCTCTCTCTCTCTCACACACACACACACACACACACACACACACACACACACACACACACACAACATCTGCCACCTAAGGTGGCTGTCTCAGTCTCCCTTAATGGCAGTGGTACCCAGAGTGGTTTACCAATCAACCCCTCTTCCCAGGGAACTCTGAATTGTAGTTCTGTGAGGGGAATAGGGGTTGCCTTAACAACTCTTAGCGCCTCGAGCAAACTACAATTCCCAATGTTCTTTGGGGGTTGGGGAGCCATGGCTGTTTAAATGTATGCTTAAAATCTAGGGTGTGGATATGCCACAGTCACCCTTGTAGAACTTAGCAGAGAAGACAGAACTAGAATTAGTTGGCTCTGGCAGTCATTGGCTCTGGCTCCTCCTACTGTTGGGCTCCCTGCTTTCTGCCCTATCGGCCCCAATGGGCCACTGAGGAGGTCAAGCCTCTGTGTTAGACTAGCAGCTGCTGGGGGAGAAGAGACACTGACATACAGCCACAACAGTAGCAGCGCCGTTTTCTCTTGGAACATCAAATTCCACTCTCTGTTTCCAAACCCTGATGTGACAATAGAAGTAGCATTTTCCAGCATGGCGGTGATGGTTGAAAAGGGCCTTTGCTCCTGACGGGCATTTCCAGTGTATTTGGGCAGTGGGGGGTGGGGGGGGAGGTTAAGGTAGCAAGTGCTTATTGGCTAGCACTCGTGCCATCACCAGGGCTGCTTTTGCCCCCTTAAGCCAGCCCACGTTTTTTGCAACTATTTTTAATGTTTTAATGCTTAAGGTTCATGGTTTTAATTTGCCAGGCGGGTAAGGAAAAGGGAGAACATTTATATTCCTATTTTTAAAAAGATGCATGTGTGGCAGTTTTAAAATAAATATTAAGAGACATGAGGGGTTAAGAAGTGCGTTTATATGCATATCAAGAGGGGCTGAGCCGAACACTGCAGGTGAACAGCCTACAGTGACCTCCACAAAATGGTCTTCGCCATTCTATGTGATTGCAAACCTCAAAGCACAATGGTTAGACTGAACTCCGTTGAGCTGAGCAAGGCTCTCAAGTGGGCTATTTTCCAACCCCTTTCCAAAGTCTTGAGTATTTTCCAATCTCTTTCCAAACTCTGGAACACCTATTGCCTTCTCATCTGTACTAAAAGTGCTCTGATTCCTTCCAGAATCCCTACAATAGTTTGGAGTCATGCTATTTTGGGGCAGCGTGGCACATTAAAAAGTCAGCACCCCAGACCCAGCCAATGGGCACTACTAGGGTGAGGGTCAGGGCAGGTATCCCTGTGGATCCTGGACAATCACTGGTGCTCTAACAAGTGCCCCAGGATGCCTTGTGATAATGCCAGCCCTCATGCTGGGTGCTGCAAATTTGCCTCTAAACAGTGTGTGGAGGCCATCTATTAAGAATGGAACATATATTGGTTTTCAATAACTTTGCTAATCTCAGGGTCTCTGGAGGACCATTGTTAGGGGAGGATGTTGTTGCTTGGATAATGGGTCACTTCCCCTCACAGAACTGCAGTTCCCAGAGAAGCAGGAAATACTACTAAACCTCTTTCAGTTTATAATGTACATATAAAGGTAAAGGTAAAGGTACCCCTGACCGTTAGGTCCAGTTGTGGACGACTCTGGGGTTGCGGCGCTCATCTTGCTCTATAGGCCAAGGGAGCCAGCGTTTGTCCGCAGACATGTCATGTGGCCAGCATGACTAAGCCGCTTCTGGTGAACCAGAGCAGTGCACGGAAACGCTGTTTACCTTCCCGCCGGAGTGGTACCTATTTATCTACTTGCACTTTGACATGCTTTCGAACTGCTAGGTTGGCAGGAGCTGGGACCAAACAACAGGAGCTCACCCCATCACCAGGATCTGAACCGCCGACCTTCTGATCGGCAAGCCCTAGGCTCTGTGGTTTAGACCACAGCGCCACCCGCGTCCCTAATGTACATATATATCAGAGGTAAATAAGCATGTGATCTGAGCAGGCAGCAAACCACTTGAAGCTGTAAAGTGGAATGAGCATTTTGTTATATAATGCTCTCCCATGAAAGAGATCCCTGCAAGTAAAAATTCCAGCGCAGAAAGGAAGTTTTTGTTTCAGGCTGTTCCCTGCTATGCTAGGTTTCTACGTGCAGGGAGAGTGTTGCTGTTGTTTTACATATGGGGTTGTTGAAAATAGGATTCCTCCAGCTGCAGTGGTACAAATCATAACCTCAGCCTCTGGCTTATGCCACTGCCTCCCAGGAGCAAGGAGGAAAGGCATGGTAAACTCAGCCTATCTCTTGAATAATATGGGCAACAATTCAGATAAACAAGAGGAGATAAACTCAGCCTATCTCTTGAATAATATGGGCAACAATTCAGATAAACAAGAGGAGATGCTACAACAATATGGGGGTTGGGGGGGTGCTGAGAGTTGCTAGGAGATGCTTCCTCCCCTCACAGAGCTACAATTCCCAGAGTAGTTCACGCCAGTTTTCAGGGAACTCTGAAAACTCTGTAAACAGACACTACTACAAGTCAACACGTGGTTTAAAGGTGTAGTCTGACTGGTGTATATACTTCAAGGGACACTGAATGGTGTGACCTAAATTATACAAGTGGTGGAATTCCCCTTTATTTGCCAGCGTTGCAAACTCTATCCCATTTCTGCCGCTTGTGGAAGCATACCCAAGAGGTTGCAGCCGACTAAATCGTGCTCTCATAAGACGACCTGCAGAAATCAATGGACTCGGCTGACTGTTGATTCCAGTGGGTCTCCTTTCGAGCAGTGATACTGCTCTGCTCCACAGTAGCAGAGACAGAAGAGCTTGCAGCACAGGCAAAGAGATGCAAATGTCGCCCACTTGCATAATTTAGGTCACATCCGGACTTCACCTTCGCCGCCACCTTTAGGTGCCTATATGACTCAGAATACACCTTTACGGCACACGATGGATGAGAACGGAGGCTGTTGAAAGGCAAAATGCTGAGGAGGACGGCTACCAGTTTGAACCATCTTCTCCGGCAATACAATTTCTGTTCTGTAGTGCTCCCTGCCTTGTATTATTAGTCTTCCGTGTATTAAAATATGTGCTGTAGATGAAAGATGAAACTTTCTGGATCTGATGGGTCTTGAGTAGGCCCGGGCGATATATCAATATATATCGCGAGCTCCGGGGCTATCTCAGCTTGGGGAGGGGGGGGGACGACATACCCTCCCCCCACCTGAGCGGCACGAACAAGCTGCATTGTCCCTGCCTGTGAGCCTGGCTGAAACCGCCTCAGCTCTTGAGGCAAGAGCTGGGGCAGTTTCACCTGGTTTCCCGCAGGCAGAGGCCAATGCATCTTGTTTTTTCAACGCCGTGGTATATCGCCAAACCGCAATGTTGAAAAGCTGATATCGCCCAGTCCTAGTCATGTGTGTGTGTGTGTGTGTGTGCCATGTTCCAGGATAGGGAAATAAATGTGGCGAGAGAGTACATAATGTTTACATGGTGTTTTGGGTGTTCCACAGCACAACACATGCAGTCTATAATAATCCTTGCAGCAGGTCTATGGCTGGCAATGGACTACTGTACAACTCCCATCTGGCTGTGGATTATGCTGGCTGCAACTGATGAGAGCTGGAATATGAACACAGGAAGAAGCATTACTGCCTTCACCTGTGGTCTAATGTTTGGAGAGCCACAGATTCACTACCGCCACACAAGAAGCCAGGAAGGTAGGCTGCCAAAATGGGGGAAAGGGACAGTGCACTCAAACTTGCTACTAGGAACCCCTGCAGTGTGGTTTGGTGGTGGTGGGGGAAACAGCCTCGTAGGCTAAACTGGGAGCCACGCCTAGGCCAAATGGCCAGAAGTTCCCCACCAATGCCAAAGGACTTGGTTCTTTGCAGTGCAAGCCGGGTGCGTGGAGGCACACATTTCAAACAAGCCTTGCATGAGCTGCCCAGGCTTTGCATGACCTGCAACTCCTCAAATCCTCGTCATCTCCCTTTATTGTGGCATTGGGGGACAAAGCTGCCTTTCGAGACTTAGCTGCCACTCTTGCTTTCCTCCCCGAGGAACCTGACAACAGCCCAAGAAGCATATGGAAGATTATAAAAAGGCACCTTATACCCAGACCATTGGTGCACCTTGCTCACTGTGGTCTAGTGACCTACAGCAGCTCTCCAAGGTTTTAGGTGGCTCTTCCCTAGATCTAGCTGGAGTTGCCAGGGATGGAATCTGGGGGGCCTTTTGCATGCCAAGCATGTTCTCTGCATTAGCTAGCAGGACACAGACTGGAATCTACTAGCAACGGGACAGGGAACCTGTGGCCACCCAGATGTTCCTGGGATCTTATCTCCCATCATGCTGGTTGGGACTGATGGAATCCCAACAGCTGGAGGTCTACAGGTTCCCCATCCCTTACCCATCCAGTGGATTTCTCAAGTCATTTCCAAGTGATCTCTTAAGTGGTTCTGACTCCCAATTGTTGGGTGATAACGCCGAGGCCTGGTGCCTGCCCCCAACGCAGCGTCGCCTGGGATTCACCACTCTGGTCTCCCGTCACGCTGATGTGGCCCATATCCAAGGACATGAGCACACGACAAGCAGAGTTCAAACAGAAGCTTAGCTTTGAGGAGTAACATCGAAGCCGGATTTATTGCAAATTAAATCAAACGTAACAGAGCAAAGAAAAACATGGCTTCTCTCTCTGTCTTTCTTCCTTGGAAAGAGAACTGCAAAAGCTATACAGAGCGGAAACAGCGTATATCAATTTCTTCTCACAAGACTCCAATAATCAGTGCTGGAATGTAAACAGAATGTGACAGGTAACAATCCCACACATCTGCAGCTCAGGAGGAATGGAATTCTCAACACCAATAGTTTAAAAGTTGCATGTGAAAAGAAATCCACACAAAAACCTTGAACTATGCCTTTGAGTTCTGTTTTCCTCCACTCTGAAATAAGAATATTACCTCTGTGGAGCTCTGTTGTCCACTTTTAGAGTCAGGTGCATGTTAATTCCTGAGCTGTAGAGCTGAACTGGTATGTGCACATGGCTCTACAAAGCCCTCAAAGGCCATTTTGGTAGTCTGGTTTAAAAATCAGCAATGGAAACCCCCCAAAGCCTGTAGTTTTCCCACTCCCGAGTTGCTATTATTATATATTTATTTATATCCCCCACTTTCTCCCCCCGACACGGACTCCCCCTAAATCCCAGGGTTCCCTGCAGGAGTTCCAGATCCTTTTCCCAACAGAGGCCTGTCAGCATTTCCCCCTCTCTTCTCTCCCCCCCCCCAATTTCTCTTATTTAATCAAGGGAGCAGAGCAGCCTTGTCCCACCTCTACAGCTGCTGTCTGCCCGACAGCCTCCACCCCTGCAGGGGTCAAAGCACCCACCTTCCTCCACTTCTCCCATCTGCTTCCTGCTCTCGTGCCCAAATCCACGGCTGCTTTTCCTGTTTGTCCGGCCCCAGGACAATGCAGACAGCTTGTCTAGGACATGCACGGCCAGAACAATGGGGGTTACGAAGCAGATGGGCCAGGCAAAAACACAAGGGGGGGGGTGACAGAAGAGGCTCCTTCGCTTCCCTGGCTCTGCTCCCCTCTGCTTGCAAAAAAAAATAAAATAAAAGCAGCTACTGTATTCCTAACTCCAAATGGGAAATGCATGTGCCTCTACAGGTACCCTCCTCTTGCTGTTGCTTGTGGGGAGGGCAATTCCTTTTCTCTTCAGTGCCCAGCCCAAAGCCTTTAAGAAGCCAGGAAGACACTCTCATAAGAAACCCTTGCACAATTCCCCCAGAAGCACCATTTATGTCTGGGGTGGGCAAGAGAAGAGGTAGGTAACATGACCCGCTTTTATCTCTGGCCCCCACCACAGGTGCGCAGCCCAACTGGTCAACCCATAGGAAATGAAGCTGACATAACAGGTCCCCCTCTCCTGGTTTACGGAAACTGGCACACCCAGCACCAATGAGTAGGATGGTCTTAGGAAGAGGTCAGGCTATTTTGCCATCTAGCCCAGTAATGCCAACTCTGACTGGCAGCAGCCTCGCAGGGCCCTTAGGCTGAATGCTTCACCGCACCCCATCTTTTTAACGAGATGCCAGATATTGCGACTTTCTGCATACCACTTTAAGAGGCATTGGCAGCCACCGATTTAGGTGGCCTTAGAAAACCAGACAAATTAATGGAGGACAAGCCTTCTGGCAACTACTAAACCAGATAGTTCTGTTCTACCTCCACTGCTGGGGGCCGTATGCTTCTGAATAGTAGCTACTAGGAATCAGACCAGGTTGCCATTGAGATCAGGCTCTCCATGCAGGTTTCCAGTGGACGACTGTTTGGTCACTGCGAGAACAGATTGCTTCCAAGACGACCTAGAAGGCTTGATTAGGTTCCTATGCAAGGCATGCACTCCGACACTGAACGATAGTTCCACGCCCCTCCCACCCCAATTTCCTCTGATAAGCTTCCAAGAAACCTCAGCGTTTCCTAGAACAGCTTGAAAATAATTTTCTTAAAAAGGAGAGACGCTGCCAGTCAGAGTAGAGGCAAACAGGTTTACCTGGAAGAAGGCTGCTTTCCTAGGACTTTGACGAGGGCTCTGCTTGGAGGGGAGAGGGGGCACCTTGGGGGCGTGGAGAAGAATAGGGATGGAAAGTTAAATGTTAAATCAAATAAGAGGGGGATATTAACCTCTAAACACTTTGCTTGTAAGTCGACCCTTTTGGATAAAATCTAAACGAAACAACAACCACCCGCTTTCCAGGACCACAATGGTTCCTTTTGAGCAACTGCATCACAGGAATGGCGTTAACCCTACATGTGGCTTTTTCAGGGTCTCACGAGGCCCAGTCTGGCTACAAGATTCAGCCATTGGTATCACAGAATCTCTTGGGGGCTGCTATGCCCTATCTAGAGCCAACATGGGGTTAGAGCTTTATGGAACAGGAAGAAGCTTTATCAACCCAGGAAAGGAAGGCACTCTCCTTCCAGGAGAAGGGGCACCACAACAGAAGGAATTGTCTAGAGCCAAGAATGTGGCAGATGGCCATTTAGCCCAGGGATGGGGAACCAGTTGGCCAATAGTCAGGGAAGATGCAGTCCAGCAGCCTGGAGGGGCACAAACTCCAGCATCTTTCTTTTAAAAAAGAAAAAGAAAAAGTGGGGGACCCACAATAGGCCATATTGGTCAGAGGGAAACTAGCGAGGGAATAACTACACAGAAGACAAGCTGAATGGATGTAGTAAGAAAGAAAAAACATACACACAACTTTATTGGGTAAGAAGACTTCTGTCCATGGAAGTTGTCATTACGCACAAACTATCCCCCAGCCGAGTTTGCAGGTTGCGACTCCTCAGCACTGAACCCACAAAGCTGCTATTAGACTGTAGAGATCATGGGGAAGGGTTTGTCTGTGTTTGACAAAGAGCGAACAAGCACGTATCTTCTACACGGAAGAGGCCTCGGATTGATGGAGTAACAAAGCACTTCCGATCTCCTGCCGGCAGCTTCTTCCTGCGGTCTGCTTCTTCTCCAGCAGAGGGCAGGATCGAATAGGCCTACAGACACTCAATTCCTTGCTTCGAGGGGCTCATGGGTGAACAGCAGACAATGGCATCCTACACCTCGTTACCTCAGCCCCAACTTCTTCTTCTCCTTCTGTTTCTTGCGCACCACGTCAATATTGCGATCTTTCCACATGCTTTTGCGCAGCTTGATGGGCCGGCTGCCGACGTACTTTCCTGCCGCAGACACACGAGAAAGGGCAGTGGGGGAGGCATAGAGAGAGAGAGAGAGGAAGGAAGGAAGGTTCAGTAACTGTCCTGTCCAAGCCAGCTCACCTTGTGCAGCTGGAGAAACGTGGAGCTGTTTCCCAAGCCGCCTTCGGTTAATTCACTGGCTGACACCCCAGGGCTCCAACGTAATACGTTGTGCCTATAGCCTCCGGTTACACCATCAAACAAGACAACTAATGTGGGAACTGAACAACCCTAGAGACTTCCCCAAGCGGGAGCATCTGAAGTCAGTCATATTCCTCAAAATATACACCAGATTAGAGGTACACAAGTTTCCAGAGAGCCTTGGTGGCCTGTTCTCTCCTCGAGATGTATGTCATGTTACAGATCCTTTTAGGTGTTGAACATCAGCAGAGTGAGCCCACTTGATTGTTCCATCGCTTCCAAAAGCTCAGTGGCTGCTGCCCAGGAAAAGGCATTATTTGTGGCAGCTCTTAGTCTGTGGAACTCCCTCCCCAAAGAGGTGCATCTGACACCTTCCCCTACAGTTTCCATCATATGCTGAAGACGCACCTCTTTTACCTTGTCCTTTGACACCCGAGATGCAGTATTTTAGGACCCACCCTACACTTGTGATTATAATCTGTTTTTAATGTTGCACTTTAAATTGTTATGACCTGCCCTGGGACCTTAGGCAGTAAATAGTAATAGTAATAATAGGCAGCAGCTTTGGAGATGCTATGAGGGCCTTCAAGACCCAGCACAACAGTGCTGGCAGGTGAGTAGCTGGCCGTTTCCCTGTAGTATTGAACCTTGGAAAGATTCAGAAAACAAGTAGACATGTTGCTGCCTTAAATACAGGAAGCTGGCTGATACAGACTACAGTGGTGCCTTGGTTCTCAAACGCTTTGCTACTTAAACAACTTAGAACCCAGTTACAGGTAGGTAGCTGTGTTGGTCTGCCATAGTCAAAACAAAATAAAAAATAAAAAAATTCCTTCCAGTAGCACCTTAGCGACCAACTAAGTTTGTTCTTGGTATGAGCTTTCGTGTGCATGCACACTGTGTATCTGAAGAAGTGTGCATGCACGCGAAAGCTCATACCAAGAAAAAACTTAGTTGGTCTCTAAGGTGCTACTGGAAGGAATTTTTTTATTTTTTATTTTGTTTTAACTTAGAACCCAAACACTGCAAACATGGAAGTAAGTGTTCCGGTTTGTGAACTTTTTTTGGAAGCTGACCATGTTCCGTTTTGAGTGCCACGCTTCCGTTTTGAGTGTTAAGCTGAGGTCTGTCTGTTTTTGAATATTTATTTTGCATTTTTGTTTTTGCGGCTTTTTTGTTTTGTTTTTGTGACTGTGTGGAACCCAGTTCAGCTACTGATTGATTGATTGATTGATTGATTGTGTGACTGCAGTCCATTGTTTATTGCTTTCATTTTATGGATCAATGGTCTTGTTAGATAGTAAAATTCATGTTAAATTGCTGTTTTAGGGGTTGCTTTTAAAAGTCTGGAACGGATTACAGTAATCCATTTTGCATTACTTTCTATGGGAAAGCGCGTCTTGGTTTTGGAACGGACTTCCGGAACGGATTAAGTTTGAGAACCAAGGTACCACTGTACTGGGTTTGTCTAGTCTAGTTCTATCTACTCCAGCGTTTCCCAACCGGTGTGCCGCGGCACACTACTGTGCCGCGAGACACCGGCTGATGTGCCGCGGGAAAAGGGACCTGCAGCCCAGGGCTGCACAGGACCATGGCGGCGGCGCTGCTGGAGCCTGGCGGCGAAGCGGAAGCCAGGGCGGCGCTGCTCCCTTGGCTGCTGCTGCAGCAGCAACAGCAGCCTCGCACGAGAATCAGAGCCCAGGGTGCCCTGCAGCCCCGCGCTGCACAGGACCGTGGCGGCGGCAATGCTGGAGCCCGGCGGCGAAGCGGAAGCCAGGGCGGCGCTGCTCCCTTGGCTGCTGCAGCAGCAGCAACAGAAGCCTCGCGGGAGAATCCCGACCTGGTGCCCCAGCTGATGGGCGGGAGAAAGGACGCCGCGCTACAGCTGATCCCAGAGGTAACTCTGGGTCAGGAGACCCGGCACAGCCGGGTCGGGGAGGAGCGGTGTGCCGCGAGATTTTTTTAATGAAACAAGTGTGCCGTTGCCTAGATTAGGTTGGGAAACACTGATCTACTCTGCCTGGCAGCAGTGCTCCAATGTCTCAAGCAAAGGTTCTTCTCATTGCCTACTACTTGATCCTGGAAATGCCAGGAACTGCACTTGGGACTGTCTTCATGCGAAGTGCATGCTCTGCCGCAGGGGCTCCACTGGGAGTGAGCAATTCCAGGCCCTGTGCAGCTCCTAGCTCTCCCCACCTCCTGCCCAATAGGGATCAGGCACCCCAACCCTCGGAATTCTAGGATTCTGCTCCCATGAACTGGGTTCACAGCTCAGGTAGCGTCTCACCATTCATCTCCCGCATGGCACGGACATAGTCGTTTGGGTCCTTGAAGCTGACAAAGCCATAGCCTTTCGTCTTGCCGGTGCGCTTGTCCCGGATAACCTTGGCCTTCAGGAAGGAGGGGTAGCGGCTGAAAGCGCGTGCAAGGATGTCGTCGTTCACTTCATTGCCCAGGTCGCCACAGAAGATCCGGAAATCATCTGAAGAGGAGAGAGGAAGGGAGGAAGAACACAAGACATGAGGCTGGGCAATTTGCCCTTTTGACAATTTGTTGAACCCTTTCCTGGCATAACAAGTTTCTGGCCCTCAAGATGGCAAAGTATGTGGGCAAAAGGAAAGCAGGATGATTTGCTGCAGTCAAGGTACTAGTCCTCAGTGTCTTCTGTGACTCCTCAGCCTTCAAACAGCAGTAAAATTGTGTGTTATTTTCCCTCAAACCTGTCTAATTTTAATAGTTTATTATCCAAGTCTCAAAAGTCAAGTTTGGCTTGATGAAGTTTGTTAACCTGGAATTAACATTTACAGTGGACGCTCGAGTTGCGAACATGATCCGCGCGGGAGGCACGTTCGCAACCCGCAGCGCCGCATCTGGGCACGCGTGGGTTGCGATTCAGCGCTTCTGCGCAAAGCGCGATTTAGCGCTTGTGCACATGTGCAAGCACCAAAACCTGGAAGTAACCCTTTACGGTACTTCCGGGTTCGGCGCAGTGCGCAACCTGAAGCAGCCATAACCCAAGGTATGACTGTATTTCAAACAGAAGTTTAAATATGAAAGCATTTATTGTCAACCACTGATGTCAACTAACCCCAGGCTTGAGGGAACAGTCCCTTGCAATGAGGATTCTTGCCAGTATTTTCGACTGTTCACCAATCCACCTGCAGATGGACACTCACCAGAATCCCATTCAAGTAGGCTGGGGTCCTCCCAGCATGTCCCAGCAGCTGTGCGGATGCAGCGCTTGAGCTTTTCCTGCTTCATTTTCTTCTTGTCCTCTGGTGTGCTCTCTACAACAGGCTGGCGGGGATGGGGCGAGAGAGAATGTGCTGATTAGGCAACAGACCACAATTTGTTTCAAATGGAAATTTGTTTCTAGCCTGGTGACCTCCGAGTAGGTAGGTTGACTGAACCAGACTCTCTTTCCCCTCACATTCTCATTTACCCTGTTGGAGGAACTGGACATGAGGAAGGAGTTAATTTCCTTCATGAGCATAAATCACCCATGTATGAGATAAGCCAACAGGTACAAGGTCAGTCAAGCCTGTTGCTATGGTTACAGCCCAGTGTTAAGGCATGCCAGCTCATGGTGGCCAGGTCTTTTGCTGCAGTGTGTCAGTCCGTGAGTCTGTCCATGAGTTGGAGTCTGTGTTATATCTTCAATATAGAAATATTTTGCACTTGTATGTATAAATCAATGTCCGGAGCTGCTTTACTGAAGCCTTATCTTCTACAGCAGTAAACTGTTTTGGACCTTAAGCTGCCTCTGTGTAGTGACTGTAAGTGGGAGCAATGTCTGCTGCAGAGGTATCTCACCTCACTTCCCCACCAGTTTCTGCCCGTTTCTAGTGGGAAGCCACCACTGCTCCTTACCTCGACAGGTACAAATCCAGCATCGGGCCCCCGGGATCGCTTCCCCCGCACGGGTGGCTGCTCGTGCCCACGTAGTGGCTGCAGGCTCCTCACATCCACCATTGGAACAGGCTCTGCCTCCGGCATACTTGGACCTATCACAGGCTCCTCCATCCCAACTGGCTCCTTCTCCTCCACAACGGGGGGCGGGGGCTCCCGATGCTCCTCCTGCAGAAGAGGAAGGGCTGTGATGTCACCGGTGTAGTACACATTAGAGGCCTTTTTTCAGATGCCTCCACCTTGCCGGAACTGCCTGGCAAAGGTAATCTTAAGTGGCGCAGTTCAACAACTTCCCGCACAGTGTCAGAAAGGATCCACCCACTGGGACACTCGGGGAATCAAACTGTGTGTGTAGTGGCTAGAGTGTTGGGCTAGGAACCAGGAAGCAAATCCCCGCTCAGCCATGATGCTCATTGGGTGACCTTGGTCAGTCACTGCCAAGTCTCAGCCCAACCTACCACACAGGGTTGTTGCGGGGATAAAATAGATAGGGGGAGAAGCACATGCTTGAGCTCCTTGGGGGGAAAAGATGCGGTACAAATGCAATAAATAGTAATAATAAAAAATAATGTGACCTTCATTTGGCATGCTCACTACTAACCTCTTGCTTCTTCACTGGCGGGGCAGAATACACTGTGGGAGCGGCCTGGATGACAGTGGGGTTCACTTTGGGGGGCACCACCACGGGTCGAGGAACAGGCACCAGCGGCGCCAGAGGACCGACGGGGATCCCTGGCCCAACCTAGCCAAAAAGCAGACAGCAATCAGTGTCAGTTTTGCAAGTTCAACGCTAATATCTGAAGTATGAATCTGATCAAGTCCCCATCCCACTTTGAACCTGCAAGTCTCTGTTACTTGAGAGCTTGCGCCAATGTTTATTTCATTCCACTTCCTAAGGCATTTTTTCTTTCATACCTTGTACCTTTAGACTTCAAACTTGAGGACAGGGACTACCCTGTTATACTAGTGACCTGGGAGCCTTTTTTTGGCTGAAGAGCGGGATAAAAAAACACACCACATAAATAAAATCAAACACCAGCCACTCCCATAAAGCTTTCCCCTTGTACATGCTTTTGAAGGTTCGGTAGGAGTAAGGCAAGTCATGGGTTTTACAGCACGAGGCAGCTAAGTCACATAGCGCCAAATACTCAAGCTGTTCATTTCCAGTCTGGCAACATAATAAAGGATGATCTCCAGCTCTTATCCCCAGCCACCTGCCCCCGTTGGGCACATCCTGTTGCTTGATAATAGTTCTGAATCAGACTTCTAGAAAAGCAGGGTTTCTCCTAAACCTGGGTCCCCAACTGTTGTTGGATTACAACGCCCATCATCCCCAATTGCTGGTCCTGCTAGCTAGGGATGATGCGAGCTGTAGACCAATAACAGCTGGGGACCCAAGTTTGAGAAACACTGGGCTAAAGAGAAGGCAGTTCCCTCCTACTTCTTTCCCAGTAGCCCTTTGGTCTATACGGCCATATCCCAACTTATTCCCCTCTGAGTGAACTCCGGCACAGAAGCAGAGAGCAGCCTCAAAAATCGGAAAAACAGATACTACCCCGCCCCCTTGCCGAAGAAAAATAAACTCACCGGGGGACCAGATCTCATGGGCCCTATTCCCCCTAGGGGAGGGCCAGGTGCTCTCTGCATTGGGGGGCCCATAAGCATTGGGGGGCCCTGGGGGCCTGACATGGGGGGCCCCACCATAGACTGGTGATGAGGAGGCCGCATTGACAGAGGACGAGGGCCACCTGCAAAAAGAAAATGCAATAGTAGTTAGAAATCAGTGTTAGGCAGCACTCAGCACACTGACCAATAAAGGCATCTAAAATATTTCTGGTGTTTTCTGCCCACCCAACCTTCAGTTTCTATACCCTTGGCTGCAATTAAAGAGCTTTGCGTTCAGAAAAACATACTTTCCATTCACTGACTGGTTTATACACTGTGGCTCAAAGGGGAAGGAATTATTTGTCAGGGATCTGCCCACCCCTGCCAGTCCAGCTCTGAGTGCTTACAGGGACCCGCAACCTGTGTTAACGACAGATTCATCTTCGAGTGAATCTGGCAGCCCCTCTTCGGGGGAGGAGCAGTTAGTGGCTGGGAGCCGAGGAGTGCCAGGTGTCCAGGGAGTTGCACCACCCAGCAGACTCGCTTGGAGGGGGAGGCGTCAGTTCTGGCGCATATCTCACGTAGGAGGAGAAGGCGGCAATTTAGGATGCCAAGGTTTTGGTGTTGGTGCCAAAACAGAAGGGAGGCACTTCTGGATTCTGCTAGTGACTGAGCAGACATGATAAACTGAACTCTGCACTGTAAATAGCTTTGCACTGAAATAAAGAGACTTAAAGACAAGACGGCTTGGTGTTACTATTGAACAACCGATAAGAGAACCTGACATTATTGGTTTTTACTTCAAACTGAGCTGAACCCCAAAAAGCTTCTGGATTCCCTGAGAGCCCCAGAGACAACAGGGTATGGAGTGATGTACGTTCCCCAACTTCTGTGCAAATGCCATGAGGCACAATAGGGACATCACGCCAAAGGCCTATCTAGTCCAACATTCTGTTCTCCTAGTGGCCAACCAGATATCTATGGGAAGCCCGCAAGCGAGACCTTAGTGACAGCACTCCAAATTTCTGATTCCCAGCAACTGGCATTCATAGGCATACTGCCTCAAACAGTGGGTGTTAAACACAGCCATCGTTACTACCGTGTTTCTCATAATATAAGACATACCTAAAATATAAGGCATAGCAGGATTTTCAAGGGGTCGCAAAATATAAGGCATACCCCGAAAATAAGACGTACCGGGTACTGGTAGTGAGATCGG
This sequence comes from Darevskia mixta, assembly GCA_034641385.1. Classification (NCBI taxonomy): domain Eukaryota; kingdom Metazoa; phylum Chordata; class Lepidosauria; order Squamata; family Lacertidae; genus Darevskia; species Darevskia mixta. Next base: position 16,743,853 of record JAWWNH010000033.1, on the reverse strand, counting down.
GTACCTGGTGCAGAGCTGTCAGCCCTCCCGTTTTTGGCGGGAAACCCTATATTCTAAGCCTTTTCCCGCTGCTCTCCCTGAAAATTTATATCCCTTGAAATTCTCGGGTTAAAGAAAACAGCTCCTCTCCCTCTCCCCCTTCGGCTCTTTGCAGAGAAAAGCCCTGGAAGCGATATCCATTGCCGCTGAAGTTCCCCTCAGCCAGCGATCGTAGATAACAGAGATCGGAGATAGAGATAGCACAGATCTCCCCTGCGCTGAGGTTACGGTAGCTTGGTTGTGGGGGAAGGGAGCAGAGCCCGTCTTTTTGCTCCGTGTGCTCAACCCTCTTTGTTTACCTTGGATTAAGTAATTAGCATATCAAAGGAACAACAAGGCAAATACACTCTGTTTCTGTTCCAACAAGTTAAACTCCAGATTTCTTACTGCTGCAGCCCTGCATATAAGAGCAGCCAGCTTTGCAGCTTTAGTATATTATTTTATAATTTCATCATACTTTCCTTGTTCCCAATAAACCTTGCATTTTGGGATTTCTCCTTTGTGTTGTTATAAGAATTTTAAGGTGTTTCTCTGCAAGAAGGGAGGAGGTGAAAAAACCTTCCCATTTCCTCCAGAATTAAGTAATTACCATCTCTCTCCTGATCAAGTTTGCAGATGACACCAAATTGGGAGGGGGTGGCTAATACCCCAGAGGACAGGATCACACTTCAAAATGACCTTAGCAGATTAGAGAACTGGACCAAACCAAACAAGATGAAGTTTAACAGGGAGAAATATAAAGTACTACACTTGGGCAAAAAAAAAATATGAAAGGCACAAATACAGGATGGGTGACACCTGGCTTGAGAGCAGTACATGTGAAAAGGATCTAGGAGTCTTGGTAGACCACAAACTTGACATGAGTCAACAGCAGCTAAAAAAGCCAATGCAATTCTGGGCTGCATCAATAGGAGTATAGCATCTAGATCAAGGGAAGTAATAGTACCACTGTATTCTGCTCTGGTCAGACCCCACCTGGAATACTGTGTCCAATTCTGGGCACCACTGTTCAAGAAGGATACTGACAAGCTGGAACGTGTCCAGAGGAGGGCAACCAAAATGGTCAAAGGCCTGGAAATGATGCCTTATGAGGAATGGCTTAGGGAGCTGAGTATGTTTAGCCTGGAGAAGAGAAGGTTAAGGGGTGATATGATAGCCATGTTCAAATATGTAAAAGGATGTCATAGAAGAGGGAGAAAAGTTTTCTGCTGCTCCAGAGAAGCGGACACGGAGCAATGGATTCAAACTACAAGAAAGAAGATTCCACCTAAACATTAGGAAGAACTTCCTGACAGTAAGAGCTGTTCGACAGTGGAATTTGCTGCCAATGAGTGTGGTGGAGTCTCCTTCTCCTTCGGGTTTGGAGAGTTATGATGATGTTCCAGAAGAAGACGACTTTATTATAATGGAATAAATGTAGATTGCTGTACCACACTTAATAAAAATAAGACATCCCCCAAAAATAAGCCATACTGTGTTTTTTGGAGGATAAAAAGATTATAAGACGGTGTCTTATTTTAGGAGAAACACGGTAGCAGCCATCGATAGAAAATCCATGGGGGAAGAAGGCTCTCTTTAAAACCACCCATACCTTGTGCTATAATAGAAACATGGCTAGACACCCAATGGATTTTTCTTTTTAAGATAAACCTGCTTATCAGGAAGAGTCACAGGAAGAGGATCGGTGAAAAAAAACCTATGTCTGTGCTGAATAGGAAGAAGATACATTACATCAAGGATGGGGAAACTGGCCCTTCAGATGCTGTTGGACTCCAACTCCCAACAGCCCAGCCAGCATGGTCAACGGTAAAGGATGACATGAGCTGCAGTCCAACAACTTCAGGAAGCACAAAGATTCCCTATCTCTACTCTTAATGAGGAGACCTATAGTGAACCAGTCTAATCCTGACCACCAGTGCCTTGCCATCATCTTCAAAGCAGAGGCTATTCCCAGCTACTCAATATCCTCAACCCGGGGATTGAACTTGAGCCTTCACCCATCCAAATCATATGCACTCCCACTGAATCACGGCTTCGTATCTGCCTCCACAGAATCCCACCAAACCTCCCACTCCAGGTTCCTTGCAAAATGGTGAACATAACCAACAAATAATAATAAAGACAGCTTACCAGATCTCTGCAGAACATGAGGCACAAAGGTCGGCCGGAGGATGGGGGGCCGTTGCGGGGGGACAGCTGAAGGGAAGAGAGAATGGATTTCATGGCCCTTGAACATACGAAGTCCATTTCACAATCTTTGCAATCTCTGCTCTTTTATATCAACTTTTCTGTTTCCAGGCTGAATTCACAGTGCTGGCCATTAGCCTTTAAAACCTTTAATTAGCCTTTAAAAGTAAATGACTGACAACCAGTATACTCGAAGGGATCATCTTCTCCAATATGAGCCTGCCTGGCCACTTAGGTCAGCTGGAGAGTCCCTTTCTGCATGCCCTGCCTCCATATGAGGTGTGATTGGAGGAAACACTTAAAAGAACTTTCTCTGTTGCAGGGTCAACAAACTGTGACTTTCTGTCTGAACACTTCCCTCTTGCTGTTCTGAAGCTAGCTGAAAACTTATTTCTTCTTTCAGGCCTATGACCTGTAGGTTCTTGAATGTTTTATTCCTAGCTCTTTCGGTTTAGTTGAGATGGAGAGCCTGTGGCAATCCAGATGCTGGACTTTCAACTCCCATCAGCACCAATCAACACGGTCAAAGGCCAGGAACGATGGTAAATGTAGTCCAGCAATAGCTGGAGAGCCACAGCTTTCTCATTTCTCTGCTGATGTGATCTTAGCGCATTAACAATTTATTAATCTGTTTTAATTGCTTGGCTATTTTCTTAAGCATTTTGGATGGGACACAACTTAATATCTGACATAACTGCAGTTGTGGTGGGGAACCTGTGACCCTACAGAGGTCACTGGATTACCACTTCCACCAGTCCCAACCATGGTGGCGGAGGCTGATGAAAGCTGGGAGTCCAACAACTGGAGGGACACAGGCTTCACATCCCTCAGGTAAGCATAGGATTACAAAGGCACTGGCTATATACCTGGGCCCACAAATGGCACTGGAGGAGCCACGATGGGGGCCACCACAGTGGCTGCTGCTGCTGCTCGGGCTTCCAGACTCTGCTGGACCTGGAAGAAAAAAAGAAACGAATGGCAGGAACAGATGCCAGCAAAGTAAGATGAACAGTCAAGTACGAAAGCTTAGTACCGGTATTCACACATTCATCCTCCTCACCCAGCTTCCTAAGGGCAGTTCTGCTGCATCAGACCAAAACCCTACACTATCTGTACTCCTTGCTTCCTGAAGATCAAATGCCTATCTAACTTGCATGGTGTGTGCCAATTCTGCCTTGTACTCAGCAGCATGGTAGGTGCTGGATAGAACATAAAAGTGGCATGATTGAAAGAGGACTTGCACGTCACTACCTAATGGGTGAGGTAGCAATGAAGAGAAAAACAGTGTTAGTGCTATAGGAATGGTTTGTTGTAGAATTACACCACACTATATTACCAATGTGCTAAAAAGAAATATTCTACTGTTTCAAAACACTGATCAAAATCTAAATCGGGGGGGGGGGGGCAGGAACATGCTCTGCTGGCCATGGAGTAAGCAGCAGAAACTGAGAGCTCAGAGAGAAAATATTTTAAAGGATGGATTTCTTACTTTGAAGAACAAGTATTATGAAGCAAAGAATACAGGTCAGTCCTTAAGAACTTTTCAAGCAGGAATGTAATTTGGAGTAGTGAAATAATAAACATTACTACTCAATTTCTGGGCTAGACACAAGCCCTGGGCCAGACGTCAAACTTATCGGCTGGAAAAGAATCTAAAGCAAAGGGCAAGTGAAAAAACTGGACAATTAGAAATTATTGGACCTCTTACATTTAAATAGTAGAAGTAAAAAAGAAAGGATTAATACACAGGACAGTAAAATATTTGGAAATCTTGGAGTAAATAATTGAATATAATTAATTACTCTTACTTCCAGTCTCCGGACCTGAAGCCTGATACTGGGCTGGAGACTAGATTGAATTGAAGCAAAAGAAAAGGAAAAACAAGAATAAATACTACAAATAAACAAGGGGCAAGGTGAATATAAAATGGAAGAATAGTATAAAGAGGTGTGGGATATAGCTATAAATTAGCATGTACTATTAAGGTAAGATGGGGAATATGCAGGAGAAATGATTTTGAGAAGATATGGAAGATATTTGTAGAATTTGTACTGTTAAAACGGAAATGGGTCAAACTATCGCAAGAGGTGTTGAAATTTTGGGAGGTTGGATAGTTATAATGGAATGGTCTGGGGAGGGAGTGAACATTTTTAATTCTATTTTTTATTATTACTTGGTTTAAAAAAATAAAAATAAAAAACCTAAATCAACACCTACTGCTTCAGCCAAAGTGGAAAAGTGACAGCACCAATATATTTTGAAAATTACAAATGTGTAATCTGAACCTGTAATCTGAAAGCCCAGCCTTCCTCATCTGCACCAGGTTTCAAGGCTTCTACTGAAAGCCAGGAGCTGTTTTATAGAGAGTGAGACCACTGGTCCATTTAGCTCAGCATTATATATACAGTACTCATGGGCAGCAGCTCTTTGGGGTTTCAGGCAGGAGTTTTTCCCCCCATTCCCAACTGGAGATGCTAGGATTTCAACCTAGGACCTTTTTGCAAGCAAAATATCTTTTCTGCCATTGAGCTACAGCCCTGCCCCTCAAAGCTGTCCAGCAAGCATCCTGCATTGCAAAAAGTAAGTCTCAAGCAGATTCCTCACCTGTTGGTAGGTGTTGGTGGCAATGATGGGTCGGATGACAGGGACTGGAGGGACTGCAGACACAGCTGGCACTGCCAGGGCAACTGGGACAGCTTCTACCACAGGGGCAACAGGAGGCAAGGATACTGGAGCTCCCAGCACCTCCTGCTCAAACCTGTAAACAAGAACCCTTAGCATTTATATGATTCTTTTGCCATACAAATGCTCCACATACACCATTCCATTATTAATCTGAACAACTGGCTTGATATTTTGATTGTTTTTATTATATCCTTGCTGAGGACCATGAAGGGCCAAGTTCAAATCCCGCCCCGCCCCCAGCCAGCAACGAAGCTCACTCTGGAATCTGCAATACCCTTTCATCCTAATCAATTTCGCAGGTTTGTTGAGGACATAAAACGAGGGGAAAGGGGGCCATGGACACTACTTTAACTTCTATTAAGGCATGATATAAATACCAAATAATAATAATAATCCAGACAAGAACATCAAATATTTTAAAGTCTATTGACAAACCACACCAAGAGTTGTAAAGCAGGCTGTTTGGAGAAATATTCACTTCAGAACAGCTCCGCCCCGTACTGAAATCAGGAGGTAAAAGAAGGGAATGGTTTGCCTAAGCTCTGAGAACAAGGCTAAGGTGGGCTCTGAACTGGAAGCATCCCAGCTCGCAAGGGAGACTCGGAGCTCCCATTACCAACACTGCCCTGGGTTCCACAGCCTCGTTTCCTAGCACCTGCAACGCTTTTCTTTCCAGCGTGTTCACTGTCGATGTTGACTGTCGCTGTAAGACAGGGATGGAGGGAGGGGGCCCCCGAAATCTCCCATCACCTCAGGCCAGGAAACCATTTTGGCTGCTCTTCGCTGTCCCCCCCCCAAACACAGGGCCCCGCAACGGCAGCCTCCACGGGCGCCCTCCCCGCTTCACTCACAGGGCCATCTCTGCTTCCATTTCCTTCAGTCTCTCCTCTCCACTCTTCGCGCCCCCGCCGCCTCCTGCTGTGGCCGCCGCCGGTGGCCCTTTCCCGGGCAGCCCTCCAGGCAACCCGGGGGGCCCTCCCGGCGGCGGAGGGGGCGGAATCGCCGGAGCCGCCATGGCTCAAGTGCTCTTCCAAGTCGGTAGCAACAGCTCCTACAGCTAGATAGACCACCGTCCACCGAGACTACTTCCGGCGCAGCGATGATGACGATTTCCCGGGGACTTCCGGCGCGCCAAAGCTTCCCTTCGCCGACGGCGGGGGGGGGAAATAGAACTTCCGGTTCAAGCTGAGAGCTGTCATAGGCTGTGTCTCTCTACGGTTGCGCGACGGTGTAGCTCTTTCCTTATCATTCTCTCTGGTGAAAACTCGGCCGCAACCTATTTTTGTTGTTGCTAGGAGTGAGGAAATGAGGTCAAGACCGGAAGTATTACTAAGAACTGCAGCAGTGTAACTCTAGAGACACGTCGCGTTCCTTTTCCCGCAGAACGCTGGGCGGGGCTAAGCAGAAGGGGCGGTCTCAGCAGGGGACGGGGCTCGGGTGCCCCCTAGTTCGAAGAAACTGAAGAGGGGGAAGCTGCTCTGTGGGACTTCCTTCTTAGGAGGCATGGAGGATCGCGCCGTAATTTTTCCATTCACCTCTCCATCCAGGGAAGCAAGAGGCATTATCAGAGTGAAGGAGTACCTCGCAGGCAGGCAGAAGCACACAGAGAAAGCTCAGAACAGCGATGGTGAAAGATGCAGCCTAGGGAAAGGGGGAATGGCCGGAGGAATCTCAAGGGCCAGATAAGAGAGGTGTGGAGGGCCGCAATCAGCCCTGAAGGCCAAGGCTTTCTTTCTTACCTTGTGTGTTTATTCAGAAGCAAAATCCACTGAGTTCAATAGTAAACGTACATAGGTCTGTCACTTTACAATGGAGCCCTACAGATATTTACACAGCAATCTGAATCACCCTGAGTAGGGCTTGCTTCCTAGCAATCAACTACCTGAACACAAGTTCCAAGCATTTCTGTATGTTTTCCTTTTGTCCAGGTGAAGGGCTTCTCACAGTGTGAGAAAAATATCACTTTAGTGCAAGAATGCCAACTTTAATAAAATATGGGGGGGTGAGGGGAGAGAGCAGGTAAGATCACAAGATGCAGCACATGCGCACCATTTAATTGGCAATGACCATCAACTTTGGGGGGGGGGGCTTGGCTCCCTCAAATATTTTATTGAGGGGCCGACGTCCCTTCGACTCCTATGCTACAGTGCCAAAGCAGCAGCGATGAAGTCAGACCATAAGCCCAGCAGGAAAAAAACTCCCTTCTGTAAAATGTGTTATCTAGGCTCCCGCCTCTTGCATAAGCATAGAATTCAGGGACTTTTGTCATCTGCTCAGGTAACTTATTATAACATATCCAAACAACCTGCAAAACATTCCTTTATCATGAGCACCAAGTGGGAACTGGCCAGCTGCAAGAGAAGGCTGACTGCGATGAAGCCAGATCAGCCTCCAATCTAACAAGCAAGTAGGAAATTCCGTGTGCAAAAGTATTCCAGGCTGCTTATCAAGTGGAAGTGTAGGGGTGGTGGTTTATGGCAAAGTAAGGAGGGGTGCTGTGGGAAATTATGTGAGTTGTGTATCCTACACGTTATAAGAAGCACTCCAGTCATTGACAACATTACCACAAATTCACACGTAATCAGCCAATCTTAACACAAACCATAGCCACAGGTTTTTATGTCTTTTATTAGAATTTGCACTGTCACATGATGTTGGACACTCAAGTCAGCATGACCAAGAAAAAGCGTTATTTCAGACTATCCTTCAGTCACCACATTTTGGTGGGGGGACCTCAGCAGCACAGCAGTGTCATGAGAAAGGGAGCAACTGGCAGGGGCAAGACAATCAGATCTTGCCAGGAAAAGTCCCCTCTTCTATGCGTTCATCCCAGCTAGTGACCTGCAAAAGACCAACAGGCTTCTTTGATTAGTCATATCTTCTGAGCTAGTACAGAGGCAAAGTGACTAAGACTACAAATCTCCTCCTGCACATGGAATTCTGCAGCTTTCTTTGTAGAAAATTAAATCACATTTCTAATCCTCATAAGTATAGATTATAATAGTCTTCTTTTGTGGGTTTTGTGGGAGTTGCCTGCAAAATGTTGCAATGTTCACAAGGTGATATTTGTGTTTCCTTCTAGCTTATCCTCATATTTAAGAAGATGTTGACCTTGCCATTTGTCCATGAAAAGGTCCCCAAGGCAATACAATAAAAATAGTAGTAGTTCCAGTTATGTTCTTTTATTACCCATCACTTTTCAATACATATCCTCCTTGTTCTTTTGCCACATACGGCTAAAAATATGGGAACACATCAGGCTCACATTACTAATTTTATGCAAAATAATAATTTTAGTGGTTATCATTTTGAGATTGAAATTTTCTGACACACATTAAGCATCTGTCTATTGCATCTCTGAGGCTTCACCCAACACAGCCCATGGTCCACAGAACCTCCCCTCCAGTCAAATAACAGAGCACTGAAATGTGCCAAACACCACCCATCAAGCCCATCCTTTACCCTGACACCTATTTCTCTTTCACATACACATTCCTTAGCCCTGTTCAGTTCCATTCACATACCCAAGAAACGGGACAAAGGGATGTGTACACTCTTTTGTACCACTGGCAGACATAGGGGTCTCCTCCCTTGGCATTCATGGCTTTCTCACAGCGGTGGAAATCTGTGGAGAGAAATGTTTCAGACTTATGAAGACGACCACTGCAGCTCCTCTAGTACAGAGCCCAGGGGACAGCTTTTTAAATACCAAACTGTTCGCAAGACTCTGCTGATGTATTCTGCACAAGGTGGCATTAGACATTATTTTTGCCTATCTCTGCTTATTTTATTGTTATTTAATCTTTCTTTCCTCCTCTACTATAGAAAGTACTCAGAGCAACTTATAAAAAAAGAATACATAGCACTTGCACATTCTCGTAATGAGGATATTATAGTGATAATATTATGGTCTGACCTGTTGCATTTTCCTATTGTTTCCACTTACTGCCTCATTTTATGCACAGATCTAGAAGTGCTGCAGCCTGAAACTTTTAGGAAGACTTGCACAGTACACTACGGACCTTGCCTGCAATAGTGAAAGTCAACAGTTTGGAAGTTCAGACATGGTATAATAGGACAACTACATTTTTTATACTTCTCTGGCAACTCAGATGTCAGATGATGAATAGTCCTAGTTTCTCATTACTCACCCAAGGATGCAAAAATTCACACAAATAAATTATACTCACCAAGATAATTCTGCCAGCAGTTCCGGGTTTGGTTTTGATTGGGGAACCGGCTGTCAAACGGAGCCGTTTTGTAATTTTCCAGCTTTTCCTTTATGGTTTCAGACATGTTCTCTTCTCTGAAAGAATATATAACATCAGCAACGTGAAAAGACCCAGAAGCTTCACAGCAGTAACGCTCAGAAGCCATATCCCATGTTAAGGGATTATGTGTCCCAAAGGTATTTATATCTTCAATGAGCATTCCAACAACTGGATGGCAGTACAGTCAGATCATGGGAGCAGAACACTGCTTAAAAGGTAAAGGTAAAGGACCCCTGGACAGTTAAGTCCAGTCAAAGGTGACTATGGGGTTGGGGCGCTCATCTTGCTTTCAGGCCGAGGGAGCCGGCGTTTATCCACAGACAGCTTTCCAGGTCATGTGGCCAGCATGACTAAACCACTTCTGGTGCAACGGAACACCATGACGGAAAGCAGAGCACACAGAAACGCCGTTTACCTTCCTGCCGCAGTGGTACCTATTTATCTACTTGCACTGTTAGCTATCTAACCCCAGCCCACCAAGCACGCATACACACATGTATACCTATCAATCCATGCAGCAAAGAAATACATTAACACAGTATTATCTCAGTACACACCCCCTAACAAATCTACAACATTAAAACCCCATCACCCAATATCTGCCTGATAAGAGGCCAGAAATATATTGCTTCAAGTCCCAACACTGCTGTGGACATGCTGGAAGGAGAGAAGTAGTATGCAGAGCAGGTATAAGGGAACCTCTGGCCCTCCAGATGTTGAACTACATCCCTGGCAAATGGTGACACTTGCTGGGGCTGATGGGAGTTGTGGTTCAGCAACATCTGATGGGGCAAAATTTCTTCGCACCTGTACTGCTGCGAGACCTGGTCCCTGCTCTGCTAGCTTTTTCCCACCTGGCCTGGGAGGGTGGAGTCCTGGCTGACTCCAGCTACAAAAGCTGAGGTTGCTGAACAGACTCTTGGTTTGGGGTATTGTTCAGTGGGTTTTATTGCTATTGCTGATACTAATTTTCTTGTATCTTTATTTTTAGATCATATGATTTATGTGGCAATTGTTCAGTTTGGCTGTGTACTATTTGATGTGTTTTATTTACTGTTTATTACTACTTTTGTAGTTTGTATTAATTATGTAAATATTTTCATGTTGTGAGCTGCCTTGAGCATGATGAAAGCTCCCAGTATTACATCTGCAGCACAATAAGTTAATCCAATCAAAAGCCCTGCTCCCACTCCTGATGACTGCATACCTGAAACATGTGTATCAAGCATACCTAAAAAGTCTTGCTCCCTGATCTCAGATGCACCAAAGTAGCAATAGTTGCTTCTTGGTAGGATGGCAAGAAGCAATCAAGAATAGTACTCCTGTACCTTCAGCAACTGTGTAAGGAGAGGCTTCCAGCAGGTGCAACCTGTCAGTTCTGCAGCAAGTTTGATTAAAGCTGCCTCCACCAAAGCCTCCTCTCCTGCACCATTTCAGAAGCCTTCCATTCCACCTGGTCACCTTACCTGGTCAGTGGGATAGAGAAAGAGCTCTTTGGGGCTTCACTAAAAATGCCACCATCAATTCTCTTTCAGCTATGCAGCTGCACCTACAACAGTTTTGCAGCAGGCAGAAATTCAGACATGGGAGCTTTTGTCCAAGCATGCAGACAGAAAGAGCACTCCCTGCTAAAATTCTTACACCACTAGTAAAAAATGTACAGCAGCCTTGCTAAGACTAAAGGAGGAAGATGACAAGCCAGCTCAACACACCTGCAAAAAGCCTCTTGCAACCTAACAACAAATAAAAATACATGTAAAGGTAAAGGTACCCCTGACCATTAGGTCCAGTCGTGTCCGACTCTGGGGTTGCGGCGCTCATCTCGCTTTATTGGCAGAGAGCCGGGATACAGCTTCTGGGTCATGTGGCCAGCATGACAAAGCCGCGTCTGGCAAACCAGAGCAGCACACGGAAACACCGTTTACCTTCCCGCCAGAGCGGTTCCTATTTATCTACTTGCATTTTGACGTGCTTTCGAACTGCTAGGTGGGCAGGTGCTGGGACCTAGCAACGGGAGCTCACCCCGTCACAGGGATTCGAACCGCCGACCTTCTGATCAGCAAGCCCTAGGCTCTGTGGTTTAACCCACAGCACCACCTGGGTCCCAGCACTATACAACAAATAATGATACATTAGAAAGTACTCAAAAGTATCTCACACATAAATAGCAATGACATTTGAATTACATCAAGATGACAGCAAAGGAAAGGGGGCAATTGAAACCATTGATTTAAATAAAATTTCCCACAGAGACTTCTTCATATATTTCCTAAACACCAGTTAAAACCTAAGACCTGTAAAGCACTTAAGAGTGTAGATATTCATAACAGGTTCATTATATTCATAACTTCATTTATATGGAAAGGCCTCCTTTAGTGCAATGATAAGGGGCTCTGATTCAGTTTGGAGATTAACTATGTCCAACATGCTTATGTTCAGATTTAATGAAAAGAAACATAGTATTTACAAATCATCTTTTAAAAACTGATTTATTTATTTTAATCATAATTTTTAGCCACCTGAGTATTATTGCATTGCAATTCTGAAACATAGGTATAAGCATCGGTTATATTTAGACTGTCAAAGAGACAGTTAAGAGGTGGCACAACAGTCACCTTCAACTATCTGACCAGCTGTAACATGGGACAAATCTATCTCCTGTTGCTCCAGCAGGTAGGAGCTGAAGTTCTAATTATGTGTAAGGAACTGGAGACTAAAATATTAAGGGGCAGGGGGAGCGCCTTCATTTTGTGCAGATTGTTTAGCATCCTGCCATGGAAGGAAATTTAAGCAGAAGCTAGATTGCCACCTATCAAGGATGCTGCAGTAGTGGCTGTCCCCCACACACCCAGAAGTAGGCAGGGCTAGATGGAACTCTGAGGTCCCTTCCGACTTTTAAAACCTGCAGGATCAACACACACACACACACACACACACACACACGTACGTCCCGGTCTCCCCACCCTCCAATATATATTGCTAAAATAATTTAAGGCTCCTGGAGGCGGGTTTTGGGTTTGTTGTCATCCGGGAGTGGACGTTTGTGTGGAATTTATCGCATTCCTGGGCTCAGAATCCACTCTTTTAAGCGCATGTCTTAAATTATTGTATTTTAGTATTTTGCTGGAAGCCGCCCAAAGTGTCTGGGGAAACCCAGCCATGTGGGCGGGGTATAAATAATAATTTTTTTATTATTACTATTAAAAACGCAGAGCGGGTCCCACCAGGCCTGAAGCCTGTCCACCCCGGAGGAAGATTAAAGCCCCAGTATAACAGAACAGGGGCGATGAGAGCCGAGACAAGGGCGCCTTGGAAAAGCGTCCTTGGCGGGATTCGAACCCGGGGCTTCCCTGCTCCCTCCCCCGCCCTTCAGCCTCTGGGCCCTGAACGCCGCCGTCGGCCGGTTCCCCTGGAGGGAAGGAAGGAGTCCGGCCTGGCGGCAACCAGCACCCAAACCCCGGCCCGTCTCTAAGAGAACGCCGGGCCCAGCCCTCCGGGCTCCGGCTTCTCCTCCTCCTCCTCCCGGCCCGGGCTCCCTCGGGCCTCCGCGCTTCGCACCTCAGCAACGGCAGCACCGGCTCTCAAGGCTCTTCCCTCAAAGTGACTTTCACCCGGAGACCGGCCGCGGCTGTGCCGGAACAAACGAGAGCGGGGATTGTAGAGCGGCGCAGGAAAAGGCGGGCGCAACGGCGTGATGGACAAGCCTTCCCGGCGCTCGCAGGCGTTCGAGGAAAGATTTGCGGCGGGCGCTCTTCCCCGACAGGCCCGGTAGTCACGCCCCCTTTCGAGTCTGCGCAATGAGAACGAGCTTCGGGACAGTTGCGTTCTCTTTAAAGGTCACGTGGCCCCGAAAATCATATCACGGCTTTGATTTTTGTCAGTTGAAAATTCTAGCGCTCAGCAAAAAGAAAAATCTGGCTTTGGATTGTTACTACGGGACAGCAGGGCTGCGATCCTCTGCTGCACGTAGCTCGCATTCAACTTAACGAGTTACTTCTGAGTAAACATGCACCACATTGGGCTGCAAGGATGGGACATAGAGGAAGAAGACAGTTCCTGGATGAAAACCGAACAGCTCTCCCATGTGTTGGGATGTCCCACTGTTCTGTCCAAAAAACAGAAATTTCTAGGGAAATGTATTTACAGAAATGTCTTTGATTACAGGGCAGGCAGTCCCCATGACCCCCAGGACTGGCTCTACTTCGCTTGTATAGTGTTATAAGAATTCTAAGGTCATGGGGGTGTGAAGGATTTTTGTTTGTGTAAATAGCAGTTTATTTTTGTTTGTCTACGTATTTTCTTTTTTCTTTCTGTATCATCAGAATTTAATAAAAGAATTAAAAGAATTCTAAGGTCTCAAATATAGAATAAATGATCATTATATGTACAAGGAAAACACATACATTAGTATATAAACCACGTGTCTGAAATAGTACAGGAGAGCAATCCTTAAGTCGTTTTGACTCCCCCATATTGACATCAAATATTTCTCTGCAAAGAAGAAATGGGGAAAGCTCTCCAATTGTCTTTGGACTGCAAGAGCTTACATTGCAAGAGAAGCGGACACGGAGCAATGGATTCAAACTACAAGAAAGAAGATTCCACCTAAACATTAGGAAGAACTTCCTGACAGTAAGAGCTGTTCGACAGTGGAATTTGCTGCCAAGGAGGGTGGTGGATTCTCCTTCTTTGGAGGTCTTTAAGCAGAGGCTTGACAGCCATCTGTCAAGAATGCTTTGATGGTGTTCCTGCTTGGCAGGGGGTTGGACTGGATGGCCCTTGTGGTCTCTTCCAACTCTATGATTCTATGATCTCCCTGCAAATACAAGTATCTGGCAAGTATCTGTTAAGCTGAGCAAACTATCAATATGTGTGAGAGATTCAGTAACTAAAGTATTTACCATATTAAAGGAATGTCCTGGCTACCCAGAGAATGCAATCAAGTAAGGCATTATCAGGTATCCTGGCAGACAGGAGAGAAGCAACACACTCAATTTTTTACTGGAGACTGCCTCCTTCTGTGATGTATGTATGATCGTTTTTTTTTGGGGGGGAGGGGTTGTGGGGTACAGGGTGGGCAATTTCAAAAGTCTTTATAGGGGCTTGCACACCATTGTTCTGGGTCTCTCCTACCTCCTTGCAAGGGGGGGGGGAGAATGTTGCAACAGAAAAATAAAGATCTGCCTTGCTCTCTATGGATGTTGCCTCCATCCATTCATCTCTGACCGATCATGGAATTCGGGGACTCAGTCCCTTGGGGAGTTGGGCAGTAAAAGCCAAACCCCCTATCCCCCCCCTAACAATAGTCACAGTATGTTGCAAATTAGAAACAAAGAACTCATAACACATCTGTTAACTGCTGCAAGAACAACTATTGCCAGGACATGGAAATCATTACAATAATTAACTATGGACCAATGGTATAATCAATGCAATTTGGCAAACAGCATTATTGGAAAAACCGACACAACATTTAAAAGTAGTAAGAGGCCAAAAGAAGCTCGACAGTTTTTATGCAGTCTGGTGTTACTTTATTGATTACACAAATAATGAGGCATATGGTAGAACAATAAAGTTTACATCACAGCCTGGTGAGCATGAAGTACATATTTTATTTTATTTTCCCTCCCCACTTCCTATAAATTCCTATAAATTCTAATTGTTATTGATACAAAATATATTTTACTTACGGTCACCAATCTAAGCAATACACATACCTAGACATCATATCAGTAACAATTAGAATAATTTTGGTAAATACATTTCAACACAACTTAGTTAATATATTCAGAAACTTTGAGTATTTATTGCTGTTTTATCTTTATGTAATAGTTGCATTGTCATGTGCTCTAATATAAACAAAGATATATCTTAAAGCAACTATGTTAAGCAGTTTAAAAATGAAAAGGAATAAAAACTACCTGTATGTTACAAAAAGAAGAAGGCAGGGGCAGGGAAGATGCATGTTTTCTCTGGTTCAAAGTCACATTATCACCTAAAATAAAGTTCTTACTAAAAGGCGGCAGCAGCAGTAAGAAGAAAAACAAGAATTTTGAAAGTTCTATTGATACAAATCTGTGTGGCAGTTTGATCATCCATACTTTATATGTGGCAAATGTCCCAGCTCCTCAAAACACGCAGACAAAGGCTCTTACTTTTAGGTAAGAAATAGCTATTTATTTAAGCAACTAAGAACTCATCCATACCTCTGCTTGCCCCAGTATTTCCCCCCCAGAAAACCTGTTGTTTACAACTGAATTGGAGCAAACATCAACTGAGTTTTCTCCAGATTGATGTTTGCTTCAATTCAGAGCTAGAAAGCAGATTTTCCAGAGGAAAGCAGCAGGAAACTGCTCTGACTCTTACCTAGAACGCAAGGGACAAGTGAAAAACCACTTGGGCCCATGTTTTCTAGGCATGGGACAATCAGAAGTGTAGATGAGCCCTAACAATGCAAGCTCAGCAGCAGATTCATGGCTCAGGAGTCACAATTCAGAAGTTCAGGAGGAGAGCAAGAACTGGATGGAAGGGCCAAAGATGTCCCAACAAGTTTCCTGTCCCTCCCGCCAAGATTTCAATATCAAAATTGAAAGTGCATGGTTTGTTGGGGCACTTGGATCTGCTCCCATCTATGAAGGCAGAGCATGACCCTAGGCCTGCTCTCTCCTGATTAGGCTCATGTTGAGTCACTTCTGTCTCCTGTCCAACCTCCTGGCTTGGCTGATCAAAGCTCTCCCCAGCCTCCATTGAAGCGCTCTACTCTGCAGGAAGATTGGTGAGGGGAGAGCCAGCATCCCTGCTCCCTCTTCAAAAGTGGCCAAAGTTAATTTGGAAAGGGGGGACCTCCCTGCTCTTATCCAGGTCCCTCCATTTACCCCTCTGTGCATTTCTTTTTCCTCCTCCTCTTCCTGTGTCAAGAGTCACCAACCCAAGCCTAATCCCAACAGTGCTGCAAGGCTCGTGATGGCAAACACGTTTATTGATTAACAAAATACATCCCCCCCCCAAAAAAAAATTGCCTTGGCATCTGGACTCCTTTGATTGACTTCCGAAGATAGAGCAGAGCACAAGTGTCCAGGCACTTATTGGTCTCACAATTCCACACACATCTTAGCCATGCAGGTGTGGTAAGAAATAAGGGGGCCAGACATTAATCTGAACAAGAGCATAGTCGGAGGATGGAACCTGGGTCCTTTTACATGTAAAGCATGTGCTTTGCCACTGAGCAATGTGGTCACCCCAAATGCAAAGTGGGAATACTAGTGGTCGGCCTCAGGTAGGATGCTTGCATCTCCAGGGAACCTGCCCAACTGTCTGAAACAGTGGAAAGCCACTAGCAGTCATTGTAGACAATGATGAAAAAGATGGACCAATGGTTTGATTCAGTATAAGGCAACTTCCTCCCTTCCTCCATTAGAGGTCAGGATAGTGACTTGGTCATGACAACATAATGAGTTTGTGTCTGAAGCTCAGACATGTTAAGTGGTATCCAACTAACATGTCCCACCAGGGCAAGGATTTACACTTGCACAATGGAACTTTCCCCGCCCCCACAACTAAATCTGGACTAGGGGTTCCCCCAATTCTCTGCTGCAGGGGAATGAGAGTCAGGAAAGTTCCGTTGTACAAGGGTAAATCCTTGCATTGATAGGATGCGTTAGTTGGATATCACCCAACATGTGCTTCACCCCATTATGTGTAATGCAAGAAAACATTGGGGCAGGCTTCACAGCTCTCCACATGAAGCACTCACTGAAGTGGGGTTGTAGTGGGCAGAACGACATCACACAACACCACCCACACCCACACACCCACACCAACACTAATGTTAATAAGGGAGAAGCTTTTGTCAGCCACCACACATAGTTTGTGCCTGAGGAGAGGGTTGAACCTTTCTCTATTCTGCTTCCAAGCTGAACTTGTGAGCAAATACATCACACTGAGGATCCTGTGAAGGATCAGCCTCTTGGAAATTCAAAGCAAATCAGAAAGTTTTAGATTCACTCACATATATTATCTGTGGAAATATTTGCTGACAATGTGCTCTTTTTGATCTTATCTGGCTGGAGCAAAAGGCCATGCCAGTTGCCAAGGAATATGTCACCAAGTGAAAACACACTTGCTAATGAGATAAAAAGGAAGAGAGACTGGCTTTCTGAATCTTCACATCCGAATCGCTAGCGATCAACCACACAACATGCAGCATTTCAGTCTCCAGATTTAAAGCTACTTGACTCCAGAGTTTAATTTTCTAGTGAAATGCTCTCGGCTGTTCTGATCTGGCCGCAGCAGAATAATATAACACTTGGGGAAGAAGATGCAGCCTAGTAACCCAGCACTGGAGGCCAAAATAGAGAAGATCTCCACAGCCACCATATATTTCCCTTTGGTGCTCAGGTAGCTTGGGATGAAGGACGCCCAGACGCTGCAGAAAACCAGCATACTGAAGGTGATGAACTTGGCTTCATTGAAGCTGTCAGGCAGCTTCCTGGCCAGGAAGGCAACCGTGAAGCTCACCAAAGCCAAGAGACCCATGTAAGCCAGGATGCAGTAGAAGGCAGTGACGGAGCCCTCGTTGCACTCAAGGATAATGTACCCAGGCTCCGAGTGTGTATCAAAATCTGGGAATGGGGGAGAAATTCCCAGCCAGACCACACAGATCCCAGCCTGGATGAGAGAACAGAACAGCACAAAGCCATGTGCAGCTCTGGGTCTCAGCCATTTCCGCATTCTATTCCCCGGCTTTGTGGCTTTGAAGGCCAGAACCACAGTGATGGTTTTGGCCAAGACCGTAGCAAGAGAGATTGAGAAAATGATGCCAAAGGCTGTCTGGCGGAGAAGGCAAGTCTCCATCCTTGGCCGGCCAATGAAGAGCAAGGAGCAGAGGAAGCAGAGCAATAGGGAGGAGAGGAGGATGTAGCTGAGATCTCGGTTGTTGGCTTTGACTATGGGAGAGTCTCGGTGTTTAATAAAGGTTCCTAGCAAAAATATAGCCAAGAGCGAGAAAGAAAGAGCAGAGGAAGCTAAAGCAATCCCCAGAGGCTCATCATAGGACAGGAAACTTAGGTTTTTGGGAACACACTTGTTTCTGGCTTCATTTGGATAGTAGTCCTCTTTGCATGTCTCACAGCGGTCCATATCTGGAAAACACAAATTGGATATCACTATTGACCACATAGACCCATACATAGTCTTCCTGGATTCTACCTCTTTGTTCAAAGCTGCATTAACAAATTAAGCAGCTTGTCTACATTTAGTCAATCACATGCACATTCATTTTACATTCCCTTAAAAGACAAAAGAACTGTTCATTCTTAAAACACTGGGATCTGATTTGGCTGAAATAAAGAAATGGGTTAGTGACTTACTAGACTCCAGCCCATCAGTGCTGTGCACAGGTGATTTATGCTGGGAACTATTTTCTCCTGAGTTTGATCCAAGATTAAAAATGTGAACATCAAAACAAAAAGCAGAACAAACAGAGAACACAAACATAAACTATATATGTTTGTATAGTCAAGCAATGACTTGGCCACATTCTTACCAATTTGGTTGGAGATCTGGCCAGGTAGGCATCGGACACATTTGAAGCAGCAGCTGGGCCTTCCCTTTTCAGCCACTTTTCTAAGTCCAGGGAGGCAGCTCTCACTGCAGATGGAGCGCGGATGCTAAAGAAGTGCAGGAGGAAATGCAGTTTTAAAAATTGCTGTTTTGCAAACTATGGCATTCAATCACATATTGGCAGATTCATACTTGATTTGGCACATTACTTGGCTGGAGACATTACTTGGCTGGAGAACTGCATTGCAAATTTCAGAGAAATGCGAATTTTGGGGGAAGGCTGTGTTTCAATTCATGTATTGTTTTGGAAAGTGTGAATTAGGCAGGTTTGCCTTTAAATGCAAACTGAATCTAATTTCTCCCCAATTTGTAGGAAGGACAGAGCTGTGTTTGCCATGTGGCATGCCTTGAGCCTCCTTAACTAATCATCTGGCTGCTCTCAGATGTTGCAGAAGATGCTGTCCTGTCACTCATATTTATTGAAGTAAGGTTCATTCTGGTCAACTTTTGTTAATAGAATGGTTTGTGTGTGTGTTTTCCTTGGCCTCAGACAGAAACTTATCTTCAGACCTGTTATGTATGCAGACATTGTAGGCAGCCAGGCTGTATGCTTGCAAAGCAGGCCTAGGCCTTCAGGCCTCCTGGAGCTCAGGAGAGCCATCTGCATAACAAAAGACAGAAAGGTGTTGTGATTCGCACAGTGTTGTGATTCGCTGATTGCAGCATTAAGGCGACCTGCCACAGGCGTGGTGTGTGTTTTCCCTAGGCCGGCTGAAGGTATATATACTAAGCCAAATGTCCCTGTTTGTCATTCTCGTTCTTCTTGTTCCTGATGTTCCAATAAATCCTTTTTCATCTGAATCTCAGTCATGGGTCATGCCTGAACCCATCTGCTTCATTATCATACCACTTTAAATAATTATAGCTTCCCCCAGAGCATACTGGGCTCTGCATTTTGTTAAGGATGAGGAGAGTTGGTAGGAGACCTCTATTCCCCTCATAGAGCTACAGTTCCCAGAATTCCCTGGGGAGACAGTGTCAAGCCTCTCTGATAATTGTGACTGTGAGGGGAATGGGGATCTCCCAAGAACTCACAGGACCCTTAGCAAACTACAGTTCTCATTTTTAAGGGAAAGCATAACTGTCTGAAGTAGTATGATAGTGCTTTAAATCTATAACACACATGGGGCCTTGATCCAGCCCCATAAACCATCCACCATACCTCACTTGGGTGGAGCAGCTGGAGCAGAGTCTTTCTTGAGTCTCACCTGCCCTAATCGTTCCTTCCAGACAACCTTAGCATCATCAAAGAAGAAGTCTTGGCCATGGTGCTTCACTCCTCCAACTTTCACG
This sequence comes from Darevskia mixta, assembly GCA_034641385.1. Classification (NCBI taxonomy): domain Eukaryota; kingdom Metazoa; phylum Chordata; class Lepidosauria; order Squamata; family Lacertidae; genus Darevskia; species Darevskia mixta. Next base: position 16,723,757 of record JAWWNH010000033.1, on the reverse strand, counting down.
CTAACCAGGGAGCTGTTAGGGAGCACGATCCAATTTAAAATATCATAAGCAGCTGTGGAGTCTCCATTCCCATCAAAATAAATCTCCTCTCCAGCACTGTTATTGAATCGGACCTTCTTCAGAAACGTGTGGAGCTGAGGGCAGAGATTACAAGGGAGGGAGAAATCTCTCTTCATTAACTTATGATCTAATAATTATGACTGCCAACTGATAGAAGAGCTTACTTAAATAAGCTGACTGTCCCACATTTAGCTAGTTGATTCATCACGTTTAAATTAATATGAATATTGTAAGATGTGAGTTTGGTGGCTTGAAAGCCAGAGAGGGCATCTGCACTTGCGGAACAAGCTCTAATTTCATTTATACATGTCATCTATGATATATTTAAAACCGTATAGTACCTTTAGCTAATGATTATAATCTATTCAAATTTACGGGTGGGACAGGGCCCTCTGACAGTGTCAGGAAGGGAGATTGCAGCCAATCAGCCCTGAGGAATCAGGTGATCTGGAGAGCCAATGAAGTCGTTCTTGGTCTCATTTAAAGACGTCTCCTCAGAGTGGCTACTCGGTTTCTCTCTTCTCCCTCTTACCTGCCTGCTTTGGAATCTGAAAAGCATATTAGACTATGTCAAATGCCTCTGGCCTTGTGGATCCTTGTCTATCTACTCCGTAACCTGAAACCACAGGCCTGTGTGGACCACCCCATTTGCCTCTGATACCACTGGGCCCTGACAAACCATGTGGGGACACCATGCACAATGATGAGGCTATCAAACCATCTCTGGCATTGTTGAAAATTCTCCCCTGTCTCAGATACATTATTCGTGCCATAATACCTGCCATGGGGGTAGAAGGCCTTTTCTCCTCCTCCTCCTCCCTCCTCCTCCAGTATTATGATATCTCATTTCCATCAGTGCATAGGCTACTGCATAGACCGCATTGTAAATGCTGTAGCTCTGCCACACGGTGTTGATATCAAAATCTGAAACGGGCAGGCTGTCCAGTCGTTCCCTTTCAGTGCATTTTCTTTTCCCATAAATTGGGACTGAGTAGGGAGGAGGCATCACACAGTCAAAGGCAAAACCCCAGAAATGCTTCATCAAAATATCATTTGGATATTTTTTAGGGTTCACAGACCGAAGGAAGTCTCGAAATCGTGGGATTTCTGCCTTATGAACGGCAAAGGACAAGGCGCCCTGGAATGGGTCTGAGTCTGGTTTGTCTGGCCGGGGACCTGCAATAAAATCCCACTGGGCTGTGACGATCCAGATCTTGCCTCTCGTTCGGAGATTTCGGCTGAGAGATTGTAACAGAAAGAAGTGACTGGTGCTGCCGTAAAACACAGTTACATTGGCTGAGGACTTTGTGAGGGCATCTTCCATCTGATGAATGGTTTTCATAGCCAGGTTCTTCATGCTGTACATCTTTAAGATGAATTCAGCGCAAACTCCATTTTTCTGCATTTCACCTTCCAGGGCCTGGAGGAACTTCTCGCTGTTATCGTCACCTGTAAAAACTACTCCAATCCATGTCCAGTGGAAGTAAAGGATCAGCTTGATGATCCCGGTGAACTGAGCCATGTCACTGGGGACTGTCCGATACAGAAAAGGGAACTGGACCTTATCACTCAGGATGGGATCAGACGAGCCATAACTGATCTAAGAAAAAAAGGGCTGTTATTTCTTGCTGGTTTCAGACTTTTAGAAGACATCTGAAGGCAGCCCTGTTTAGGGAAGCTTTTAATGTTTAATACATCATTGTATTTTAATGTTCTGTTGGAAGCCGCCCAGAGTGGCTGAGGAAGCCCAGCCAGATGGGCAGGGTATAAATAATATATTATTATTATTATTATTATTATTATTATTATTATTATTATTATTATTAGTGTTGTTAAGGAATAGAACCTTCAACCCATTTGTGTGCCACAGACTGGTTGGACACAGAAGATTGGTGAGAGAAACCAACTGAGGTCCCCCAAGGGATGACGGCTGGGGATTGGTGGTAGATGGCAATGAGTGGTCAGAGGTAGAAGAGGGAGAAGACTGGGAAGAGGAGGTGCTGAAAGCAGAAGAGGTAATAGGGCTTAGTGAGCAGGGGAAATCTGTGGCAGAGAGAAATCCAGAATCAGGGATAGAAACTGAAGCAGGAGAAGAGGGAGGCCAAGAGGCAGAGATAAATCCGGCTGGTGAAGAGGCACAGGCGTCTCCCTCTCCTGCTGCGATGAGCTCCCCTCTCCACTTGTTTCCCATATCCAGGAGAGGCATGAAGAGGGCAGATGAGAAGTTAGTTTCATACAGGTGCAGTCTCAGATTGCTTTGTGAAAACCCTGGAGAAGAGACGACTTAGGCAGCTTTGGGGAGAAGGGGACCTTCTGTCTCAGCAACTGCTTCATGGGGAGCAAGACCTGCAGGAGATGAGTTGCTGAGCTCATAAAGCCTGACACTGCTGTGCAGATCCTCTTTTGCTAATCAAGAGTTAACTACCACTTTCTTGGTGTGATTTACAGCTGCTGTCTCTTGTCATTTTGTTTAGTTTTATGGTTGTAAAACGGTGGCTTTTTAGCCTAGGAACCTGGCAATTAACCTGAAATATAAATGTACTTAGGAATGTGCTCTCCTCCTCTTCCTTCTAATTGATTTAAAGGTTGAAAATGTGAGGTAAATCAGCTTCTTATAACCAACATATTTAACTCTTATGTGTGAAGACACAAATAATTTAGAAATTGGCCTGAGGCCTTGTCATTCACCCCACATCTAATCGCCCCACCCAGTATTGGGCCAGATTAAAGTTCAGAATGTTCAAGGGCTATTTGGTGGAGACAGGCAGGGGGAAAAATAAAGATATCCACTTGGTGACTGTGATGAAGTTAATAAGAAGGAGAGGTTGGTTTGCCTCCCTTCCTTCTCACTGTGCAGGCTACAACCTGTGACATCAGTTTAATGTAGCCTGCCCTGGGATTGCCTGTGGACGGAGAGTAGGCTGCAAATAGTTTAAGTAAATAGATAAATATTTCTTGAAAATGCAAGTTTTTACATACATATCATTGACATGTAAAAAAGAACACATAATTTACATTATGTCATTTGGTCACAGATGTCCTGTTTGCTTGCTCCAGTATTTTGAAGTCAGAGAGGGTGTCATGTACAGCAACAGAGCACAGGGCCAAACTCACCTGAGGTACCTTGGAGCTCTGCAACATGTTGCTCATCTCAGTGGTAGACTCGGATGTCAGAGCCCCAATGACGGCTGCCAGCTTGCTCTGCCCATGGCAATGATAGTTGGGGATGGTTTTATCCTTTGGACCTGTGCTGACCAGGCTGTCATAAGACGGCCTCCCGTAGGAGTAATAAAGATCATATGCGCTGGCAGGCAGGGGGAGCACGGAAGGAGTCCAGTTCCTCTCAGATAAAATGCTAACAGTGGCCTCATAGCTCTTTCTCATGTTGTGACCATCCTCATAGAGCTGGAATCCCAAGGAGACATTGGGAAAGAGATGAGAGTCCTTGTTGAGCTCTTCCACTGCAAACACAAAGGCCAGGGCGTGCTGGTAGTTCTTGCTGAGTTGGCTGCAGTGGGACAGTGAACCTCAGTAACTCTATTGTGAACTGCCCTGGAAATATTCAGTTAAAAATGCGCTAGACAGACAGACAGTACTCAGAAGGGCATGGAGATGATTATGCTACCCATCGGAGTCAATGGAAACTGTAGGGTTGTCCAAGGTTAGCCCCAACATGGTGCTTTCTAGATATTGAACTACTTTTTTCTTCTTCTCTAACTTGTTGAGCCTTTTTTGGGAACGTCTCCCCTCCCCACCAAAAAAAAAAAAAGTATTGCCCTCCCCCCACCATACATCCTGGACATTTTGCCGATTCAGAAAAATCCGCCTGGATGCCATTTTGAGGTCCAATTCCTGAACGTTTCTGGGAAAATCTGGATGTATGGCAGCCCTAACTAATCCTACCATCCCTGGTAACTCCATATGCCAGCTTAGTCTGATGGTAGCTGGGAGCCCAAGAATATGTTGGGTATCCACAGTCTAGCCCCTGAAGGAAAATAAGCAGCAGCACAGGTGTTGTGAAGGTACCACACTCTGATTGTGTTGTTGCCTGCCAGCTCAATCTCCACCAGCGGTGCAAGATTCCAGGGGTTGTAGGAGCGCTTACCAGGGTCTCTGTTCCCTGTGGTGTCTTTATGATATGACCCATCAAGGAAACCATCAGAGGGCAAGACAGGCAAGGGAGAGTGGGGTGTCTTCTTTGCTGGGTGTTAGTGGGCAGAGGCAAAGGGCAGCTTTAGGGTTTCAACACTGAATGATTAGGAGGGAGGGAGGCCTTTGGAGCCGGTTAGCAGTGAGAAGGAGAAGAAGGGACAGAGCTCCATGTGAGCTGGGAATGACAGGCTGGAACTAAGAGGCACCAGGGATGGCTTTTTGCTGTTCTTTGCATCCAATGCTGTCCTGAAGGCAGAATGAGACCCTCTCCAGTCCCTCCCTTTTGGTGCAGGTAGTATAAACGTATAAATATGCATTAAAATATGCATTAATAAATAGGCATAAATAAAACCATTTGTCCCCTGATAACGGCCCATCCACCCAGTTCTGCCAAGCTGGCTTGGTTCCGTATAACTAAATCTTGGAGGGTTCTGAATTTGGCAAAGTTTCATCAAAACTTGATTAATTTTAACTTTTACTAAATCAAGTTATTATGGGGAGTCTGCAGACACACACCCAATTCGTAAAAGTATGTATGCAAAGATGTATGAAAGGAAGGAAGGAAGGAAGGAAATATGGCAACTATTCCTTTGTTAGCCATATTGCTAGTTAATAGCACAGGCTGGCAGGCAGATGTTTTGTGAATGGGAGTTAGTAGTATGGGGATGGTTTTTTGATAGCTGGGGATCTCACTGCCCTTTTCAAATGAAATGCTGACTAGTGCTTGAAGGAGGGCGACAGCCCTCTAGGTAAGGGAAGAGGGCAGGGACAAGCGGATGTGCATGGGTGTAAGAGAGAAACAGCAGCAGAGTATTTCTGCTTTTTGAGTAGGGCAAGAGAGGGAATATACAATGAGGGCCAACTACACAAGACACCAATTAGTGTTTTAAGAAGTAAATTGTAAAAAAGGAAATAATCTGGAAGGAAGTATTCTAAGTTCTGTTTATGCAGCATCAGTCCTGGTAATGACAGACCATTTCCAGTCTTTACAGAGCATTTATTCCAATTTGTATGTGAGGAGTTTATACAACAATAAGGAAAGAGGAGCACTCTGTTGCCCACCTGCAATCCCAAGAAACTGCTTTGCAGAGACATAATGCCTCTCACTGGGGAGGTGGAACATAGCCAGGAATGAGCATTCAAGTTCTGAACTGATCCTGATTTGCTCACTTTTATATCTTTCTGCTAATCATTCATTCATCCCACACCTTTCAGAGCATTTCCCCATAGCTTTCCTAATCACAAAAAAATCCATTAAAAAGTGGATTTGTTGCTCTTTGGCAACAGAGTTCTTTATTCCAACTGCCCAAACCTAAATTTCTCTCCTGCAAAATACTGGCAGTGTGGAGACAACCCAGCTCCTTGCATTTTGGCTCTGTTGAATTGCTTTGTTAGAATTTTGGTGGATTGTTGCTATTATTGTTGTTGTTATTATTACTTATTAAATTTCTATACCACCCTTCATCCAAGGATCACAGGGCAGTTTACAATATAAAAGCAATAATAATAATAATAATAATAATAATAATAATATACATACATACATACATACATACATACCATAGTAACACACACACAAAATACCTCCACACACACAATTTAAAATGCTATACTGTAGATTGTTTCATTAACCAAAGGTCTGGGATAAGAGAAATGTTTTTGCCTGGCACCTAAAAATCTGTAACAGAGGGGCCAGGTGAGCCTATGAATGCAAAGTAATGATATTCTTATAAAACCTACTTGTTCCTGAATATATGCTGCCACTCAAGAAAGCAAATGCTTGATTCTACACCAGTTCTGATCTGATCTGAAATATCACAGACCTGAGTCTGGCTACACAGAGATTGATAAAATTCAGATGATACATTCTGGTTTCCTGAAACAGTATTAAATACTTACTAACCGACCGTTGCAAATGAGAAAGGCTGTGGAGCACTTTGGAATTTTACTTTTTCATTGCCTAAAATATTCTGGGATAAAATACCCCCAATAATATGGGCCCCGTCTCTAGAGTAGCCTTCGGTATAGCTTTTCTTAGGAGTACACAGGGTTTCCCCATCCATAGCCACAGCAGTGGGGAAAAGCAGCGTGATAAGGATCAGAGACAGCATAGAGTCGTCTTCCCTGGGCACTCGCCTTGTTTCCAAGATTCACCCCGTCAAGCCCGTCAAGTCGACTGCATCAGAGAACACAGGGGGGTGAGCTGAGAGAGCAAGTTCATTTCAATGTGGTCCAGCACTGCAGCTGCTCTGTTGTGAGCCCCAGAGTGGGTCTACAGTGAGCAGGGTGGAAGATCTTGGCTTTGTTCTATAAACAGGAGCCTTGTCTGGCATAATAAGGGCATGTTTACTCTGAGATTCCTGACCCTTTCAACAACTCTTATCTCTGTTATTGCTTACCAAAGTCCCCTCTGGGTGGACCTCCTGGCTATGATCATAGTCATTGCAGTGATTCCACCTCCCTGCCCAATGCAGATGCTCCCTGCTACTCCCTGTGGCCTACCTCCTTTCACAAATATGTTCATGCTGATGTGCCCCCCCCCCGTACTTTGGGGACAAGGAATGAAGCAACAGTATGGAGCACCTGTGCCCACACAAAGTTGCCTGCAGGCTGAGGTCACCTTCATGTTCCTCCTCTCCTGGTGACTAAGTTAGCCTTCACTAGGAGGTGGTCTAGAATTCAGGAGTTGGCAAACTATGGCCTGGGGGCCGGATGTGGCCCACTAGGCTTGAAAATCCGCCAACCAACCTAGCCTCGGACGACATGGTTGCAGCGCATGGTGCACGCCGCCTGGGAGCTCCGCGGGAACGGGCTGATGGAGCAGATGCTGCTCGTCAAAAAGACTGGTGAGCGGGCTCCGCCGAGACGTGCTCCTGAGCACGTGCAGAGTTCGTTCCTCTTCCAGGTGCGGGGACAGCTGCAGGACCGGCTTGCAGGGTATTTATATTTTTCAAAATATAGTCCGGCCCCCCACAAGGTTTGAGGGACAGTGGACCGACCCCCTGATGAAAAAGTTTGCTGACCCCTGGCCTAGATGCATCATAGGAACACAGGAAGCTGCTTTCTCTTGAGCCAGACCATTAGTCCACCTTGCTTGGTATTATCTACACCAGTGTTCCCCAAACTTGGGTCTCCAGCTTTTTTTGGACTTTAACTCCCATGAGCCCCAGCAAGACTGGTCCATGGCAATGTCTGGAGTACCACATGTTCTCCATGCCTGGTCTTCACCTTGGGCCTTCAACTAGGGGCTTGAGAGACTCACTGCTGAGCCATGGCCTGAACCAATGTAGATCGGAACATCTATTAAGTGCTGCAAGAACAACTATTGCCAGGACATGGAAATCATTACGATTATTAACTATGGACCAATGGTATAATGCAATCTAGCAGGTGGCGCTGTGGGTTAAACCACAGAGCCTAGGGCTTGCTGATCAGAAGGTCGGCAGTTCGAATCCCTGCGACGGAGTGAGCTCCTGTTGCTCGGTCCCAGCTCCTGCCCACCTAGCAGTTCGAAAGCATGTCAAAGTGCAAGTAGATAAATAGGAACCGCTCCGGCGGGAAGGTAAACGGCATTTCCGTGTGCTGCTCTGGTTCGCCAGAAGCGGCTTTGTCATGCTGGCCACATGACCTGGAAGCTGTACGCCGGCTCTCGGCCAATAAAGCGAGATGAGCGCTGCAACCCCAGAGTCGGACACGACTGGACCAAATGGTCAGGGGTCCCTTTACCTTTACCTAGCAAACAGCATTATTGGGAAAACTGACAAAATGTAAAAAGCAACACCATTTTTATGCAGTTTGGTTTGACTTTATTCATTACACAAATAAGGAGGAATATGGTAGAACAGTACCCATAGTTTACAGCATAGTCTGGCGTGCATGAAGTGTGTATTTTAATTTCCACCCCTCTCCCCAGGTCCTATAAATTCTTATAAATTCTAATTGTTTTTGAAAGAAAATAACTTTTTACTTATGGTCACCAATTTAAGCAATACACATTACTGTACATCATTTCATATCTGTAACCATTGGAATAATTTTGGTATATACACTTCAACACAACTTTGTTAGTCTATTCAGAAACATTTATCTAAGTGTTTATTGTTGTTCCTTTTTATTTTTATGTAATTGCTGCATTGTAATATGCTGTAATGTAAGCAAAGATATATCTCCATGCAACCATGTTAAACAGTTTAGAAATGAAAATGAATGAGGACTATGTTACAAAAAAAGAAGACAGTTCCTGATATAATAACACTATATCAATTTATATAAGAATATATGGGAGTATATTACATTGCATTTTTGTATATTTATTTCTCCCTCTCTACTTTTTATACTTATTTTATTCTCCCCCCCCCAAGTTCCTCCCCCCATGTATCACTTCATTTCCTTATAACTGAAATTCTTTCAATAAAAATATTAATACAAAAAAGAGTTAGATGGACCAATGTTTTAATTCAGTATAGGGCAGCTTCCTCCGTTCCTGGACCAAGTCCAGGATAGTGACTTGGTCGTGACTATATACTGAGTTTGTGTCTGAAGCTCAGACATGTTGGGTGGTATCCAACTAACATGTCCCACCAGGGCAAGGATTTACACTTGCGCGTTGGAACTTTCCCCAACTCTGGCTCTGACACAGAAGAAGAAGAATGCATTTGCATTTTGCATTTTGTAGTTATTATTTTCACTGTTGCTATAGTATATTAATACATTTTTCACTGTTTACTGTCACGGCTTTTTGTTTTGTGTTTACTTTGGAAGAGTAATCACCAATCTTCCTGCAGAGTAGAGCGCTTCAATAGAGGCTGGGGAGAGCTTTGATCAGCCAAGCTGGGAGGTTGGACAGGAGGCAGAAGGGACTCAACATGAGCCTAAACAGGAGACTGCAGTGTTGCTGCCTAGGGTCAGACTCCGCCTTCACAGATGGGAGCAGATCCAAGTGCCCCGACAGTTCCATTGCGCAATTGTAAATCCTTGCCGTGGTGGAACATGTTGGTTGTATACCATTTATCATGTCTGAGCTTCAGACACAAACTCACTATGTAGTCATGACCAAGTCGCTATCCTGACCACTACTGGAGAAGTGGAGGAAGCTGCCTTATACTGAATCAAACCATTGGTCCATCATTCTCTACAATGACTGGCATACTACATACATTCATACAAACATGCTACATATAAACATGCTACAGTTAATAGGGGGGTAGGCTGCTGCTTTTGGCAGCCACCACACATAGTTTGTGCCTGGCATGAGGTTTGAACCTTTCTCTATCCTGCTTCCAAAGTGAACTTGTGAGCAAATACATCACACTGAGGATCCTGTGAAGGATCAGCCTCTTGAAATTCAAAGCAAATCAGAAAGCTTTAGATTCACTCACATGTATCACCTGTGGAAATATTTGCTGATGATGTGCTCTTTTTGATCTTATCTGGCTGGAGCAGAAGGCCATGCCAGTTGCCAAGGAAGATGTCACCAATTGAAAACACACTTGCTAATGAGATAAAAAAGGAAGAGAGACTGGCTTTCCGAATCTTCACATATCCAATCGCTGGCAATCAACCACACAACATGCAGCATTTCAGTCTCCAGATTTAAAGCTACTTGACTCCAGAGTTTAATTTTCTAGTGAAATGCTCCCGGCTGTTCTGATCTGGCCGCAGCAGAATAATATAACACTTGGGGAAGAAGATGCAGCCTAGTAACCCAGCACTGGAGGCCAAAATAGAGAAGATCTCCACAGCCACCATATATTTCCCTTTGGTGCTCAGGTAGCTTGGGATGAAGGACGCCCAGACGCTGCAGAAAACCAGCATACTGAAGGTGATGAACTTGGCTTCATTGAAGCTGTCAGGCAGCTTCCTGGCCAGGAAGGCAACCGTGAAGCTCACCAAAGCCAAGAGACCCATGTAAGCTAGGATGCAGTAGAAGGCAGTGACTGAGCCCTCGTTGCACTCAAGGATAATGTACCCAGGGTCTGAGTGTGTATCAAATTCTGGGAATGGGGGAGAAATTCCCAGCCAGACCATACAGATCCCAGCCTGGATGAGAGAACAGAACAGCACAAAGCCATGTGCAGCTCTGGGTCTCAGCCATTTCCGCATTCTATTCCCCGGCTTTGTGGCTTTGAAGGCCAGAACCACAGTGATGGTTTTGGCCAAGACCGTAGCAAGAGAGACTGAGAAAATGACGCCAAAGGCTGTCTGCCGGAGAAGGCAAGTCTCCATCCTTGGCCGGCCAATGAAGAGCAAGGAGCAGAGGAAGCAGAGCAATAGGGAGGAGAGGAGGATGTAGCTGAGATCTCGGTTGTTGGCTTTGACTATGGGAGAGTCTCGGTGTTTAATAAAGGTTCCTAGCAAAAATATAGCCAAGAGTGAGAAAGAAAGAGCAGAGGAAGCTAAAGCAATCCCCAGGGGCTCATCATAGGACAGGAAACTTAGGTTTTTGGGAACACACTTGTTTCTGGCTTCATTTGGATAGTAGTCCTCTTTGCATGTCTCACAGCGGTCCATATCTGGAAAACACAAATTGGATCTCACTATTGACCACATAGATCCATACATCCATCTTATTGATCAGATAAGTTGTGCTATAGCCTGGTCCCCCCAGAAGCCCAGTGCTGGTAATAGCATGTGTAACTTTAGAGGTATACAAATATAAAGTTTAACTGATATATCTACCCTACCTTTCCTGACCTAGGTGAAACAGAAAAGCCTTGATCTGAGTTTTGGCTGGTCTCCAAGGGAAAAATCTTATGCACTCTATGGTCACCATAGGGCATTTGGTTAACTGTGAGGACGGTCTGATCTAGCAGGACTCTTCTTATGTTCTTATGAACTTCACCCATGCAATTACAAATCCACATATCCTCCTGCTCCATCCTGTCTTTGGCCAACAACATAGAGCTGGATAGGAGAATTCATACAAGGTGAAGGCAATCATATTGCTCCAAAGAAATAACAAAAACATGCAGAGCTTTGGGAAGGCAAAATACCCTTTGACAAAACTGTGTAAATGTTGACCATATTTCTATGAATGTACTGTTTTAAACTCCTGAATTTCTTGCTCCTAAATAATGTTAATTTATGTATAAGTAATAATTTTCCAGAGCTTGTTAAGCTAATATTTAAGACATAGTCATATTAAAACTCTCCACTTTGGGGCAGCTAAACTTTTTGCTTCTGCAATCATATAGGCAAAAATATTTGTAAGTTATTTTTTATTGACAGTGCAGTATAGTTTAACGACCATGACAACAACAATACATATAATAGTATCACATATTGAAATGTTATTGATAATAATTTAACAACCATTTCCCATTTGGCCGGTGAATGGAATGCCATTTCCATAGTCTTCCTTGACACTACCTCTTTGTTCAAAGCTGCCTTAACAAATTAAGCAGCTCGTCTACATTTAGTCGATCACATGCACATTCATTTTACATCCCCTTAAAAGGCAAAAGATACTGTTCATTCTTAAAAAAAACTGGGATCTGATTTGGCTGAAATAAAGAAATGGGTTAGTGACTAACTAGACTCCAGCCCATCAGTGCTGTGCACAGGTGGTTTATGCTGGGAACTATTTTCTCCTGAGTTTGATCCAAGTTTAAAAATGTGAATATCAAAACAAAAAGCAGAACACACAGAGAACACAAACATAAACTATATATGTTTGTATAGTCAAGCAATGCCTTGGCCACATTCTTACCAATTTGGTTGGAGATCTGGCCAGGTAGGCACCGGACACATTTGAAGCAGCAGCTGGGTCTTCCCTTTTCAGCCACTTTTCTAAGTCCAGGGAGGCAGCTCTCACTGCAGATGGAGCGTGGATGCTAAAGAAGTGCAGGAGGAAATGCAGTTTTTAAAGTGGCTGTTTTGCAAACTATGGCATTCAATCACATGTTGGCAGATTCATACTTAATTTGGCACACTTGCACAAAGAGCCCACTTCCCCAAAAGATTGGGCACTGCGTTAAGGAAAATGACAGGGCAATGCACAACCTGAATTTGCACAATTCTAATTGTGCAAACTGTATGTGAATTCTCCAGCATTTTTGTGTGAATTTCTCTTAATATACACATCTTTATATGCAATTTCCCCTAACAATGTGTTGTTGTATGTTATTTTCACTAATATATATATATTTTTAAAGCACACCTTAATGTATGCATTTCTATACCCACTACTTGGCTCGATAATTTTGGAGGATGGCTGTGTTTCTGTTAATGTTTTGTTTTGGAAATTAGGCAATTTGCCTTTAAATGCAAACTGAATCCAATTTCTCCCCAATTCCTAGGAGGGACGGAGCTGTGTTTGCCATGTGGCATGCCTTGAGCCTCCTTGACTAACCAGCTGGCTGCCCTCAGATGTTGCAGAAGTTGCAGGAGCAGTTACCCTGAACAACTAAAAGAGGCTCCTGGGATGCTGGAGGAACATCACTGGAACTATTCTTGGGTTGGGGCAACTGGCTAAAATGTTTTAAAAGGTTTTAAATGGTTTAAATTTTGGTTCCTCTGTTTCATTTTTGTTGGGTTGGTGTTGGTTAAATGTTTAGCTGTGTTTGGCAGTTATTTTAATTTGGATATAACTGTAAACTGTTTATTATTGTTTTATTATTATCAGTGTTGTTGTTATTGGTTTCTGTTGATTTGTTTGTTTGTTTGTTTGTTTGTTGCTTGTACAGGATATTTTGTTTTTAAAAGTTTGAAGTTTTATTGTGTTTTTATATATGTTGTAAGCTGCCAAGAGTTGCTGGGGAAACCCAGCCAGATGGGCAGGATATAAATTATATTATTATTATTAACCACTCTGAGTTGTGTGAAGGTAATAGGGAATCTCCCAAGAACTCACAGGACCCTTAGCAAACTACAGATATCATGATTATTTGAGGGAAACCATAACTGTCTGAAGTAGTATGATAGTGCTTTAAATCTATAACACACATGGGGCCTTGATCCAGCCCCATAAACCATCCACCATACCTCACTTGGATGGAGCACCAAGAGCAGAGTCTTTCTTGAGTCTCACCTGCCCTAATCGTTCCTTCCAGACAACCTTAGCATCGTCAAAGAAGAAGTCTTGGCCATGGTGCTTCACTCCTCCAACTTTCACGCTAACCAGGGAGCTGTTAGGGAGCACGATCCAATTTAAAATATCATAAGTAGCTGTGGAGTCTCCATTCCCATCAAAATAAATCTCCTCTCCAGCACTGTTATTGAATCGGACCTTCTTCAGAAACATGTGGAGCTGAGGGCAGAGATTACAGAGACTTCGGTGATTGTTTCGGTGTTTCCATGTTAGTGGCTTGAAACCCAGAGAGGGCATCTCCCCCTGCTGTGTTTCAAACTGCACTTGCGGAACAATGCTCTGATTTCCTCTATACATATTATCCAGGATATATTTAAAACCGTATGGTGCCTTTGCTAATGCAATGAATTAATATTATAATCTATTCAAATCTATGGGTGGGACAGGGTCCTCTGACAGTGTCAGGAAGGGAGATTGCAGCCAATCAGCCCTGAGGAATCAGGTGATCTGGAGAGCCAATGAAGACCCTCTTGGTCTCATTTAAAGACCTCTCCTCAGATTGGCTACCATCTCTGGCATTGTTGAAAACTCTCCCCTGTCTCAGATACATTATTTGTGTCATAATACCTGCCATGGGGGTAGAAGGCCTTTTCTCCTCCTCCTCCCTCCTCCTCCAGTATTATGATATCTCATTTCCATCAGTGCATAGGCTACTGCATAGACCGCATTGTAAATGCTATAGCTCTGCCACACGGTGTTGATATCGAAGACTGAAACAGGCAGGCTGTCCAGTCGTTCCCTTTCAGTGCATTTTCTTTTCCCATACTTTGGGACTGAGTAGGGAGGAGGCATCACACAGTCAAAGGCAGAACCCCAGAAACGCTTCATGAAAACATCGTTTGGATATTTTTTAGGGTTCACGGACTGAAGGAAGTCTCGAAATCGTGGGATTTCTGCCTTATGAACGGCAAAGGACAAGGCGCCCTGGAATGGGTCTGAGTCCGGTTTGTCTGGCCGGGGACTTGCAGTAAAATCCCACTGGGCTGTGACGATCCAGATCTTGCCTCTCGTTCGGAGATTTCGGCCGAGAAGTTGTAACTGAAAGAAGTGACTGGTGCTGCCGTAAAACACAGTTACATTGGCTGAGGACTTTGTGAGGGCATCTTCCATCTGATGAATGGTTTTCATAGCCAGGTTCTTCATGCTGTACATCTTTAAGATGAATTCAGCGCAAACTCCATTTTTCTGCATTTCACCTTCCAAGACCTGGAGGAACTTCTCGCTATTATCGTCACCTGTAAAAACTACTCCAATCCATGTCCAGCGGAAGTAAAGGATCAGCTTGATGATCCCGGTGAACTGAGCCATGTCACTGGGGACTGTCCGATACAGAAAAGGGAATTGGACCTTATCACTCAGGATGGGATCAGACGAGCCATAACTGATCTAAGAAAAAAAGGGCTGTTATTTCTTGCTGGTTTCAGAATTTTTGAAGACATCTGAAGGCAGCCCTGTTTAGGGAAGCTTTTAATTTTCTTGCTGGTTTATATTGCTTGCTGGTTTATATTGTTTTTGAGTAGGAATAGAACCTTCAACCATTTTGTGTTCAATTTTTTGTTTTAAAATTGTGGCTTTTAAGTGTAGGCATCTGGCAATTCACTAGAAATATAAACTTAACTAGGACTGTGCTCTCCTCCTCCTTATTGCCTAAAGGTTTACAGTTTGCTATAAATCAGGCTCATATAACCAACATTCTTAAGTCTAATTAATGCATGAAGGGGTTAAGACCATATGCTAAGCTGTCCTGCCAAGCTTAGCCAGGTCACACCCCCTCATCTTGGGAGGAAGGCTTACCAAACGCTTTGTTCTCTCTCTTCCACTGTGTAAACCCTACTGCCAAACTGCAAGTCGGTCGGTCAGTAAATCACACCGTTCAAAGTTGTAGTTAGCTCTTTATTAGCAAGAATATGATCTTCACAAGCTTGGCTGAGTTTCAGGCCAAATGAGCACAACAGCTTTACCTGTAGCAGTTACTTGATGAAATCAGTTGCCAAGACTAAGGGTCCCTGCCTCCCCACAACCGTCAATGTCTCCTCCTAAGGTCTGAGGGACAGTGGACCAGCACCCTGCTGAAAAAGTTTGCTGATCCCTGCTATAGACCCTCAGGTGGATGTAGCCCAAGTCTGTCTGTCATCCTTCCTTTCTTAACATTTATATACCACTTGTCTATAGTATAGGATTGCATCTTTAATTATGCAAAAAAAAAAACAAAACAAAAAACCTCCAGCCAATTAGCTTAATTTACATTATGTCATTTGGTCACAAATGTCCTGTTTGCTTGCTCCAATATTTTGAAGCATAGCTGTCAACCCTCCCTTTTTTTGTGGGAAACTCCCTTATTCCAATGCCGTTTTCCGCTGCTATCCCGGATTGTTGATATCCCTTAAATTTTCCGGATTTCAAAGGAAGCAGCTCCTCTCCCTCCCTGCCAGCCAGGGAGGCTCCTCAGCTGCGTTGCTCGGCTGCCAATAAGGAGTCTGAGACCAACTGGGGGCGGAGCTTGCATGCCTTGTGCAGCCAGACCCTCATGCCTAACCAGACAGACAGCCTGCCTGCCGTCTATGCGCTCGCTCTTTTGCTTACCCTTTCGCGCGCAGCCTCTGGAGCGCAGGGTGGTGAGGCTACTTGGTGCCATTGCACTGCCCTCGTGGCATCCCTTATTTTCAAATCCGAAAGTTTGGGGAAGATCCATTATTTTCAAATCCGAAAGTTTGAAAAAATCCCTTATTTTCAAATCCGAAAGTTGACAGCTATGTATTGAAGTCAGAGAGGGTGTCATGTACAGCAACAGAGCACAGGGCCAAACTCACCTGAGGTACCTTGGGGCTCTGCAACATGTTGCTCATCTCAGTGGTAGACTCGGATGTCAGAGCCCCAATGACGGCTGCCAGCTTGCTCTGCCCATGGCAATGATAGTTGGGGATGGTTTTATCCTTTGGACCTGTGCTGACCAGGCTGTCATAAGACGGCCTCCCGTAGGAGTAATAAAGATCATATGCGCTGGCAGGCAGGGGGAGCACGGAAGGAGTCCAGTTCCTCTCAGATAAAATGCTAACAGTGGCCTCATGGTTCTTTCTCATGTCGTGACTATCCTCATAGAGCTGGAATCCCAAGGAGACATTGGGAAAGAGATGAGATTCCTTGTTGAGCTCTTCCACTGCAAACACAAAGGCCAGGGCATGCTGGTAGTTCTTCCTGAGTTTGCTGCGTTGGGACAGTGAACCTATTGTGAACTGCCCTGGAAATAGTCAGTCAAAAATGTACTAGGCAGACAGATGGTACTCAGAAAGGCATGGAGATAATTTTGCTACCCCTTGGGGATAACGCACCCCCAATTGCATGCAAATATGCATGCATAGGGGACCCAGGTGGTGCTGTGGGTTAAACCACAGAGCCTAGGGCTTGCTGATCAGAAGGTCGGTGGTTCGAATCCCAGCCACGGGGTGAGCTCCCGTTGCTCGGTCCCTGCTCCTGCCAACCTAGCAGTTCAAAAGCACGCCAGTGCAAGTAGACAAATAGGTACCCGCTCTGGCAGGAAGGTAAATGGCATTTCCGTGCGCTGCTCTGGTTCGCCAGAAGCGGCTTTGTCATGCTGGCCACATGACCCGGAAGCTGTACGCCGGCACTCAGCCAATAAAGCGAGATGAGCGCCACAACCCCAGAGTCGGACATGACTGGACCTAATGGACCTAACGGCTTAGGGAGCTGGGTATGTTTAGCCTGGAGAAGAGAAGGTTAAGGGGTGATATGATAGCCATGTTCAAATATATATAAGGATGTCATATAGAGGAGGGAGAAAGGTTGTTTTCTGCTGCTCCAGAGAAGCGGACACGGAGCAATGGATTCAAACTACAAGAAAGAAGATTCCACCTAAACATTAGAAAGAACTTCCTGACAGTAAGAGCATGTTCGACAGTGGAATTTGCTGCCAAGGAGTGTGGTGGAGTCTCCTTCTTTGGAGGTCTTTAAGCAGAGGCTTGACAGCCACCTGTCAGGAATGCTTTGATGGTGTTTCCTGCTTGGCAGGGGGTTGGACTGGATGGCCCTTGTGGTCTCTTCCAACTCTATGATCCTATGATTCTATAATGGTCAGGGGTCCCTTTACCCTTTACCTTTATGCATGCATAGATAGATAGATAGATAGGTAGATACTGTACAAAAGAAACAAGAACAGCATCTTTACAGGTGTGAAGACCTCTGAGTAACTATTCCTTTCTTAGCTGGATTGCAGGTTAATTTTTAAAAAGATAAAAAAGGTAAAGGACCCCAGTCAAAGGCGACTATGGGGTTGCTGCACTCATCTCGCTTTCAGGCCGAGGGAGACAGCATTTGTCCACAGACAGCTTTCCAGGTCATGTGGAAACCAGAAACCAGTGCTCACGGAAACGCCACAGCTGTACCTATTTATTTACTTACACTGGTGTGCTTTCGAACTGCTAGGTTGGCAGGAGCTGGGACAGAGCAATGGGAGCTCACCCCATTGCATGGAGTTGAACCGCCAACCTTCCAATCAGCAAGCCCAAGAGGCTTAGTGGTTTAGACCACAGCACCACCCGCTCCTACAGCAGGTTAATAGCACAGGCTGGCAGGCAGATGTTTTTTGAATGGGAACTAATGGTATGGGGGTGGTCTCTTGATAGCTGGGGATCTCTCTGCTCTTTTCAAATGAAATGCTGACTAGTACTTGAAGGAGGATGACACCCCTCTAAGTAAGGGAAGAGGGCAGGGACAAGCGGATGTGCATAGGTGTGTGAGAGAAACAGCAGTAAAAGATTTCTCCTTTTGGGAGAGAGAGAGAGAGAGAGAGAGATTATACACTGAGGGCAAACTACACAAGACAGCAATTCGTGTTTTAAAAAGTAAATTGTAAAAAAGTAAATAACCTGGAAGAAATATTCTCTACAGAAGCTGGGCATTGCTGCTTGCAAATTAAAAACAAACAGACATTGAATCTCTAGCAGCATAATATACAGGGTGAGTCCTTTAAAAGAGGCCCTGTGGATACAGAGTACACATGTTCCACAGGGCCTCTTTAAAAGACTCGCCCTATATTTTAGTAAATTTGAAATATTATAGATTTGTGTATTTGTGTATTGGCCACACATATAAAGAGATGTCTTTCAACTATATTCCACTGAAGAAGACTTTATAGGTTGAAACACGTATGACATGCTTTCTGAAATATGTCTGTTGTGAACTTCATCCTGAAGCAAACCTCTTAACCCGAGGTACTATTTCTGGGTTAGCGGAGTCTGTAACCTGAAGCATCTGTAACCCGAAGCGTCTGTAACCCGAGGTACAACTGTAATTTTGTATTTTGTTGCTATGGTTTCCTTAGCATTTGAAAGGCATACTCAGCCAGCACAGTTAGAAATTTTAGAATATATTTATGTGATATTTCACACTGTCTACATTGCAGAGTTGTGAAGCCACATAAAATTGCTTCTTCCATTGATCACTAGCCATAGACTTGTTTTTTGTAAAAAAAATAAAAATCCATTCTTTCACACCTTCGTGATAGAAATACGGTATATCCTATGCACTTAGACCTTGACTTCATTCATTCACTTGTATGTATTGATTGCTCGAGAAACCACTTCTGATCTCTTCTGAGATAACATCGTAGACCTGAATCTGGCTACACAGAGATTGATAAATTCAGATGATACATTCTGGTTTCCTGAAACAGTGTTAAATACTTACAGACTGACAGTTGCAGAGGAGAAAGGCTGTGGAGCACTTTGGAATTTTTGTTCTTCACTGCTTAAAATATTCTGGGATAAAATAGCACCAATAATATGGGCCCCGTCTCTAGAGTAGCCTTCCGTGTAGCTCTTCTTAGGAGTACACAGGGTTCCCTCTTTCATAGCCACAGCAGTGGGGAAAAGCAGTGTGATAAGGATCAAGGACAACATAAGGACACAGTCAGAGGAGCTGAGAGAGCAAGGCCAGTTCAATGTGGTCCAGCACCGCAGCCGCTCTATTCTGAGGCCTAGAGTGGGTCTACAGTGAGCAAGGTGGAAGATCTTGGCTTTGTTCTATAGACAGGAGCCTTGTCTGGCATAATAAGGCCATATTTACACCCAAATTCCTGACCCTTTCAACAACTCTTATTGTTATTGCTTACCAGAGTCCCCTCTGGGTGGACCTCCTGGCTGTGATCATAGTCATTGCAGTGATTCCACCTCCCTGCCCAATGCAGATGCTCCCTGCTGCTCCCTGCGGCCTACCTCCTTTCACAAACATGTTTATGCTGACATGCCCCTGTACTGTGGGGACAAGGAATGAAGCAACAGTATGGAGCACCTGTGCCCACACAAAGTTCCCTGCAGGCTGAGGTCATCATCAGAGGCCTTGCTCTGGCCCTGCTCCATGTTCCTCCAACATTGGAGGAATTTACTGGATTCACTGGAAACACTGACCTTTTGTCGGTGGTGATTTCACCACAAGGTCCCAGGGTGGGTTGCAAATGCAATATTAAATCAGTTAAGATGTACTTTGTTAACTTGGTGAAATCAGTGGCCCATCTTTGAGGTTGCCATGAGACGACATCCTGTTTTGCCATTCTAGGAGGAAAGTGCTGGCTCTGCTTCTGTTCAGATTAACCCCAGGACTTACTCTCTCTCTCTCTCTCTCTCTCTCTCTCTCTCTCTCTCTCTCTGTCTGTCTGTCTCTCTTTCTAGCTGCCTAGTTGAGCCAGGTGTGGACTGCTGAGAACGTGGCACCCGCTGGACACCTGGGCTGTGACCTTGGGGTGTAGATAAAACAAAGGAGTTGAGGCGCCGAGCCAAAAAAAGAGCTTGTATCACATTTTCTTAATCACAGAACTTGTTCTCTCCTTTCTCAGGTAGGCACAGACACTTCGCCACGCAGATCTGCTGCTATGGAACTCGCCAAATCACTGCACATCTTTCTGTTCCTCCTGCTGTCTTTTGGTAAGAGAACTGGTGGCAATGTGATGTGGACCTCGGAAGGGTGGTGGTGGTCTAGATACATCATAGGAACACAGGAAGCTGCTGTCTCCTGAGCCGGACCTTTAGTCCACCTAGCTCGGTATTGCCTATGCCAGCGTTTTCCAAATTTGTGTCTTCATTGGGCTGCCTTTCCAGGCGAGGCCCACTGCAACAAGGTCCTGTACACAGAGAGGTTTTGTATTTGTGGTCAACCACAGGTGGAAGATGTCACTCATTATATGTTAGTCTAGAGTCTGGAGACCCAAGAGATTGGTTTCTGAAAACCTTTGTTCACACATGCAAACAGGTACAACCCTGGCATAAATGGTCTGGTTTATTTTGAGTGACAATAATACCTTTCTGACACGATGCTCTCTGAGCACTGGCTGCAAAAACATAAATAAATCAGGAGACAGGAGTTAGATAAAATCTCTACAAATTGTTGCAATGATTTGGAGGTTTAATTTGAAAACAAGCTGGATTTGAGTTTGTTGATGTCTCTGGTAACCTCTCTATTACATCATGGATGTTGGCTCATAATTGTAGATGTATGTATCTGTATGGTCTTATTGGTACTGTTGCTGGGGGTTTGTCCTGGCCTATGGCTAGAACAACTTATATTGTTTGATGGGTATTCTAATGAAGAATGTTGGTCACCATCCCAGTGAGCTTTCTTGGTCTGTGTTGCAGTGTCAGCGCACCGTAACCGGATCATTGGAGGCGAGGAGTGCCCTGACTACAATCATCCTTGGCTCGCTCTGCTCTATGACTCTGACAAGCTTCTATGCTCTGGAATGTTGATCAGCCCCGATTGGGTGCTCACGGCTGCTCACTGCTACATATGGTGAGGAAATGTATGGTAAAAATCCAATGTAAGGTCTCTGGCTATGCTTCAAGGCGCTTCTTAGGATCTTTAGTGATCAGAGTGTGCATTTTGAAGGGATCTCACAACAGCAGAGCTTTGCTTTTACATAGCACCATTGTCAGGCTTCAGAGAATCCGACCCCCCTCCCTCATGGCTGGCAGCAAGAAATGGGAAAACAAGAAGTTCTTACCAAAGGTAATTTATTGAATATTCACAGAGAGAGGCGCATGATGCCGCCTCTTGGCTTTGTATAAGGCTTTGTATTTTTCTCAGAAGATGGATAAATAATGTATAATTAATTTGGAAATCATTGTGTGTATATTAGTCGCCAACGTGTTGCATGAGTCGTACCACTTGGATAATGGCGTTGCTGCGAGTAAAGTCCCACCCCCTCCATCTCTCCTATTATACGTCATCCCTATCCAGCTCATCTGAGCTTTCTGCCTCTGAGCTTTCTGTTCTACTTTCAGTGCACGCCGGGACCTGGAAGGGGGTGGTCTGGCATGCTTTCCAAAGACACTGAGTCTGTCAGCTGTCTCTCCCCTGGTGCTTCTTCTTCTTCCTCCTGCTGTTCCCCCAATATTTCCCAGCTTCTCCTTGCTGCAGCCTCTGACCTTCTGCAGACCACTGTTCTAAATCCACACTGTGTCCCTCTTCCCTGGGAGGTGCAGGAGGAAGGGGGGGGGGTCTCCACCATTTCTCCTCAGTCCAGTCCCTGACAACCATAACAGTTCACCATGTGCATTATGGTCACATCTTATGGGCATTCAGCTTGTTCAGTTTCAACCATACATGGCTGAAGGTGGGCCGGTGAGAGAGCTTAAAAGTTCTTTTTGCGCTAGGCCAGCTTGCAGTTATCCAGCATGGGAAGAGCTTTGAAGCTTTCTCTCTGCCTTGCTGACGGGTAAGGCTTGCTCCGCACGCTGGTCCTGGAAGGCTCTTGCAAGATCTTGCAATGCTGTGCAAGCTCCCACAGATCTCACGCTAGCCCCCCCATGGGGCAGAACTAGAATTTGTTTACTTTGTTTGCTCTATATCTATCATCTATCTATCTATCTATCTATCTATCATCTATCTATCTATCATTTCCTTATTGACTGTACAAAATCAACACAGAAAGTGTACGCACAAATGATTAGCTACAAACAGAACAATTCTGAATATTCAGTATATAAATCCATTACATAACTTGTTTATTTATCTGTTGTTCACTTAGAAAATATTTAAGTCCTACTGTTTTACCACACATTCAGAGAAACGTGTGAGTGGTGCAGACAGATCTGATTTTTTAAAAAAATTATTACAGTGGTACCTCTGGTTAAGTACTTAATTCGTTCCGGAGGTCTGTTCTTAACCTGAAACTGTTCTTAACCTGAAGCACCACTTTAGCTAATGGGACCTCCTGCTGCTGGTGCGCCGCCAGAGCACAATTTCTGTTCTTATCCTGAAGCAAAGTTCTTAACCTGAAGCATTATTTCTGGGTTAGCGGAGTTCTTAACCTGAAGCGTATGTAACCTGAGGTACCACTGTAGTTGGCTCTGACTGCCATTGACTCTGGCTCCACCTGCTGGTGGCCTCCCTGAGCTGCGCCCTATCAGTCTCAATGGGCATCAGCCACCACTGCCCAGTGCCACTCTTTAGGTGTAGGGACAGCATCATTGCTCGGAAACACCCATGCACAAGAGGGAGATAGTGATAGACACAAAATCTTTAGAAGAAACCACAACCCTAGAGCGGTAGAGAACTAGGGTGGCCGTGTGCCCTGCTTTACAGTGGGCAGCCCTCTATTTGAAGATCTCACCAGCTTCAGGCCAGTGACCATGACAGATATCCACTCCAAACAACAGTGAGACCAACCTGTCCATTCAAGCCTTGTTTTGAGAAACTCCTGTGGTCTTTGCTTTTTGTCTTCTAGCGGAAACATCCAGGTAAGGCTCGGAGCACACAACAAAGACGACTATGAGCAGTTAAGAGTCAGCACGTTGAAGAAATGCCCCGGTGACAATTGCTCGTGCTTTACCGATGACATCATGCTGATCAAACTGAACAGCTCTGCTGACATGACTCAGCGTGTGTCTACCATTGACTTGCCCTCCAGCTGCTCCCCGGTGGGAACAAATTGCACTGTGATGGGCTGGGGCACAACCACCACTCCTGAAGGTAAGTGCTGTTGGCAGAGTAGCAGCATTGCAGCTAGGAAGCTGACTCTTTTTGAAATTAAAACAATGTCCAAACACTTGTTAAAATATTCAAAAGGTTTTACTTGCTGAACATATAGCTAAAGAAGAATATATGCAAAGTATTCACATACTTATCCAAGCATGGGCTTATTTTTTCTTAGCTGAAGGTTGCAGCTTCTTCCTTAAACGTTCAAGCAAGCTGTGCATTTTCTCTTTCGGTTCTTGCACTCAGCCTTCTGCACGTTACCCAGCTAGGCCATAAAGTTCCTTCTGAGAAGTTTCCACTTTCTTCTTCTAGCAGACTTCTCCTGACTGCTTCTTTAGGAGAACATCAACTTCTGTGCTTCTTTCTGTCACATGTATTGACACAGAAACATTAGCACGCCTCTCCTCTGTTCTAACACTGTCTTTTCAGCATTAATGGGGATGCAGCCATGACAGTCAAGTCCACTCACACACAAAAACAAAATGGAGAATGCAATAAGATACTTCCTATGGGACCAGAGTTAACCAATCTCATGAGAGTTACTGGGGAACGTTCCGGAATCAAACAGACAGTCCTGCATTTAAGCATTCACAATTCCAGTAAATTAAATCACTGTTCTTAGCAAGAGCCATAATGTGTACCTGCTCTCTGCAAAATCCGGCTTTTGCCTGAATCTGGACCAGGAATATGGTTCATCAAGTGCCACAAGTGAACAACTTGGATCAGTACCTCACAGGTGGGCTAAGAGGCCTCACCCACTGACCTACCTTCCAGAGGCAGGGAAGGAAACATGTCCACACTGGGTGCTAAAGTGCCAGGCTAGCAAATGCTACATCTCTGTAGCTCTCTCTCAAGCATACACAAACACACTTCCTTGGTTGCACTTACACAGAGCCCATCAAAAAGCTATCTTGTTGTGAGGAATGTAGAAAGTTGCCTTGTATTGAGTTAGACCACCAGCCCCTCTAGCTCAGTTTTGTCTATACTGTTATACACACCACCCCAATCCCTGCCAGCGACGTGAGATTCCACAAGCTCCAGGCACTTACCCCCAGGACTGTGTTTCCGTTATTGTTATTGTTATTTATCGTTTGTAAGCCACTTTGTTACTTGAGTGAGTGAAAAGCAGCATAGAAATATAGTAAATAAATAAAGTAAGGTAAGATAAATCCAGCTTGGGTTGGAAAAGTTAGAAAAGGCCAGCAAGTGTCCTCAAATTTATCCTTTTTTATTGTGCCACTGTGAGCACTGGCAGAGGAAGTGGGGGGAGCGCATAGCCCTCGGCACCACGATCCCGGTGGGGGGCCATCGTGACTGCCCCCCCCGTGCTGGACGCCACACTCAAGCAGGTGGCACATCACACCCCCAAGATGCACGCCAACCATGCCCCCACCTGCTTTCCGCCCCCGGTGCCGGAGCATGAAGCTCCGCCACTGCCTGTGAGCTGGTTTTCGGGGGTCAATTTCTCTTGCAAAACCAATTTCTGAAATATATATACTGTAATAATAATAATAATAATTAATAATAATAATAATTTATTATTTGTACCCCGCCCATCTGACTGGGTCTCCCCAGCCACTCTGGGCGGCTTCCAGCAAATATTAAAATACATTAAACATACACACACACACACACACACACACACACACACACATATATGGGTGCAGAATCAGGCCTACACAGTCCCTTTCTCTTACAGGTGGCCCTGCCATTTTGGCTTAATTAAAAAAACAAAATCATGCCTCTTCTGGAGCATACATGCTGCTATGATCAGCACCTCCACACCATACGTTCAAAGTGCATAGGTTCCCCCAAGAATCCTGGAAACTGTAGTTTTACCACTCACAGTGCTGTAGTTCCCAGCATCCAAACAAACTTCCTGGATTTGAGCAGCAAGGTCAGGCATTTGTCAAGACATCAAAACTGGCAAAGGCACAGCTTCTTCAACAAGACTGCTATCCTCACTTTACACAGAGCACCTGAGAAGGTTGATGGCAGCCTGAGAGGATTCTTGGTTTGGGTTCTTTGTCCTTGCAATTTAAGTGGGCCCACTGAGCTCGTATGCTCCCAAGTCTCCAAAATCCTGGAGGTAGCACTGCGCATAGCCAGATTTGTAAAAACGCAACTATCCTTGTCCCCTGCAAATGTGATCTCTCACAAGCATCTAACTAGACAATCCTGGCTTCCATTTTGTTTTCAGAGACGTATCCCGACGTTCCTTATTGTGTTAACATTACGATATTCGACAACCTTGTGTGTCAGACTGCTTACCCGTGGGAAGTGAACGACAACATGTTTTGTGCAGGATACTTTGACGGAGGCAAAGATTCATGCCGGGTAAGGATATGCCAATTGTGGGCAGGATTGCTAAGTAAGGATCAGGCCTGGTAGATGGGGTGGGAATGGGAGAGCCTGAGGCTTAAAATCTGTTTCCTCACCCTCAGTGTGCATTTATGTGCTTGCCTTCTCCATGTATGGTATTATTACATGGAGATGTTGCTTCTCATGCCATGGAACCCAGTCTTCCTCAGGAATTCCCAGGGTGAAGCTCATGGCCAAGTTGACTGTGGCCATAGGCAGTGCCGTTTTTCTAGAAAAAGAGGTCCAAGAACTCATGAACACCTCTTAGAATGGCAATGGCACCCACCTGAGAGGTGCTGGAACTGAGTTCCTGTGAGTTCTCCCTGAAGAAAAGCCCTGGCCATAAAGTCCTTTTGTCACACACATCTGTGGAGCTGTCTGGAAGCCTTAGCAGGAGAAACTAGTGGGAATGTGAATGGGCAATAGAGCAAACTGGGTGGAGCTGGTTTACGGAGGGTACAACTAGCAATGTCACTATGGTTGCATCCAGACTGCCACTTTTTTTTTGGCATGACATTCAATCACATACCAACAAATTCAGGCCGTACAATTAAAGCTGTTTTGGCCCTCTTGCAAAACACAGCTGCTTTCCCAGAAGATCGGACTTTTTGCAATAAGGAAAGTGAAGGGAAAATACACCGGAAAATGTGTGATGATCCTTGTTTGATGCAACAAAAAATCAAGATGGGTGCTCAATAAGTAGGCCATCTGGAAGTGAGCTTTGTTTCTGAAGACCAGTTGTTCGGGAACATGCGTAGGAGAGGGCTAATGTATCTGTGCTCTACCTGTGGACTTCCAAGAAGCATCTGGTTTTCCACTGTGCAGGGCTTGCCCAGGACATTTTGGCACCTGAGGCGAACCACAAAATGGCGCCTCCCTCCCTGCTGAGAAGAAGGGGTGAGTGAAGCTCTACATCAGGAACAAGGGCCAGGGGGAATAAAGATCTACATCAAAATCTGCTGCGCCCGTGGATCCTGCCGCCTGAAGTAGTTGCTTCACCTTGGCTCGTGAATGGGCTGGCCCTGCCACTGTGGGAAACGGGATGATGGGCTAGACAGGCCTTTGAACTGATCCGGCAGGGCTCTTCTTACATTTCTTGTGATAGCTCATCATTTGTTCTCTCAACAGGGTGATTCTGGGGGACCCCTTCTCTGTGTTGATGGAGGCCTCCAAGGCGTGGTCTCTTTGGGGGGCTTCCCTTGCGCTCAGCCTGGTGAGCCTGGCATCTACATGAAGATCTGCAAATTTCTTGACTGGATCCGTACTACTATGGAGGAGAAGACATACAAGTCTGGCGCCTGTGAGGATGGAATATACCAGTAGAAACCTCTTAAGCAACATGAGGGGGAATAACTTAGCTGCAACTGCCTCCTTTGCGCCATGTCTTAAGACTGCAGACCTAGGCATATTTTATCCTGGGAGTAAGACTCATTGAACACGGTGGTACTTACTTTGAAGTAAGCATGGAGAGGATGGTGCTGTGCAACACCATGCCCCACCTTGAAATCCTGATCTGGTACACATTTGCTTAACAGTAAGTCACACTAAACCGAATGAGACCTGTTCCCAGGAGAATGAGCATAGGTTGGTGGTCCTATTGTTGTGATGCATGAATTATTCCCTCCCTCAGTGCTAAAATATTGAATCTTCTGATTACGTAACAACCATAGTTTCTGTGCAAATTTCTTGCTCTGAAAGCTAACACCTGAAAAATAAAGTAATCAGCAGAATTTAAGTTTCCATCTCGTTTTCTGATCCGGTGCAGGTGACAGACAGCCCTGACAAGGAGATGTAAAATAGCGCCTCCCCTCTCTAAATGTGCTTATCCCCATGAGGCTTAATCTTATCCTCAAGAACAGAAACCTGATAAGGAAGAACGTCATCTTTGATGTATCAGAACCAAGAACCAGCATGAACCAATTAATTGTAGCCTACTTAAGCCTCAAAGAGCTAGTTGTGTCATGAAGGGAGGACTTAACTCATGGTACCCAATGTGGTGCCCTCCAGACATTTTGGACTACAACTCCCATCATCCCTGACCATTCACCGTACTAGCTGGAGCTGATAGGGATTGTAGTCCAAAACTTTTCTAAGACACCATGCTGGCTCTCACTGGCTTAACTCATACACAGCTCCATTCTGTGCATATATACTTAGAAGTAAGTGCCACTTTGTTCAGTGGGACTTACCCTCCTACTTTTGCACGGGGCTGTAGACTTAGTCTCAGTCACTAGGCAGTCGCCTCAGGCAGCTGATTGTCGTGAAAGAGCAGCCCATTGTTATTTAAGCTATTATTATTTTTATTGTACATTACCTGACAGGGAAGGAGAGAGGCACACATGTGATTTTCCGCCTTCGGTGCTAAAATATCTAGACAAGCCTTGCGTAATATGTACCTTGATTTGAGCAAGACCATTTGCTGCTCTGTCTTCAGCAGTAGAATGTCTTGGCCTAGCCTTCCTCTAGGCTTTAAATATTAACTCAGTACAGTTAAATAGTGTACAGATAGACTGAGCCAACCTGGTCCCCTGGTTTGGGGGCTAGTCAAACCCTTTCTCAGTGGCCACACCTGTTCAGGTGCTGAGGGAGGCCTTCATGGGCCCCTCCTTTCCCAGGTCCCACAGCTCCGAATGGCTGGCCCCAGAGAATCCATCCTCTGGCCCCCAGGTCCCAGCAGGCCAAGTGGTCCTTGTGGGATATTTTTTGACTCAGGTACAGTATGAAATTAGCTTGTGGTTGGTCAAATTGATGCTCTGTGTCAGGCTGCCTCAGGCAGCAAAATGTCTTTGGCTGATACTGGACGACCTGACCTTAACTCCTAGGGATTTTTGTGCTTGTGTGATTTTTGTTAATTAAGGCACTATTTAGCCTGCACTGGCCTAAATCAAGTGTGGCCCTCGAGCCCTCTGTCTGGCTCATGAGACTCTCCTCAGGCCACACCCCTCAGCAGCCCCAACTTCATATCCTCCTTGCCTGACTGGAATATGGCTGCCTATAATGATTCTTGCCTGCCTCCATGGAAAATAGAAAGGCGTGTGTGTAGAAACCAGGCTACTATAAGGAGATAGAATTTATGCCCACTTTTGCCTCTGCGCCCCACCCATTGCTAGCCTGTAGCCCTTGGAAGGTTGTTTAGGCAGGAGCGTGGCCCTCAAGTCTGAAAAAAAGGTTCAGCACCCTTAGCCTAACATGTTTTAGCATGGTATTTCTTCTCAATTAACACATGTAGTGTGATTAAAAAATCCATTGCTTTGATTCGATCCTCAATAGAGCCTTTTGGCATATTGCAATTTAATACTCACACTGCAGCTTCCCTGTGAAGTCCTGTCACTCAAGGACTGCCATATTAAGGTCAAAACAAAATTAAAAAATTCCTTCCAGTAGCACCTCAGAGTCCAACTAAGTTTGTTCTTGGCATGAGCTTTCGTGTGCATGCACACTTCTTCAGATACAGTACACTGAAACAGGTCAGTTAACAATGTCCTGCAGAGTTTTGTGTTACTCAGAAGTCTTGTCTGCTTAACGCCAGCAAAAATCGATTCGACAAATTTAATTTCCTAGTGCCATAAAAACAAATTCCTTTAAAAATTGGAGTTATTTGTGCCTGCTAGAAGCTCTCTAAGGGGTGGCTAATTAAGCAGCACTCTTCCTGTTCCTCTGCAGTCTGAAGCATCTCTGTGAGACTGTAACAAACCAGGTGCATGAAAAGGCTAAATCCCAGGATGCCAATGAAAAAACACACCTCTTTGGCCTACAATTAGAAACTGGGGGGAATGAAATGATCTCTCAGGAGGCAGCAGCCAAAAGGAGAAATAAGTAATCACGAGTCAATTCCATAGGGTGGGACAGGAAGAGAAACACGAGGGAGGAAATAGCTGGTTGGTGAAAACAGCTGTAGTGGCAAGGGACTAAGCTGCAGCTGGCAGGAGCAAAACACATGTATCAATTAGTCCTGCTCTAATTCTTTAGAAAAATCTTTGGGGATCTCAACTTATGGCAACTTTTCAAGGTTTGGAAAAGTTGCCTCAATTGGAATGTGTTTTATCTTTTTGTGTAAATCAGAGGAGGCCAACTTGTTTTGGGTCCATGGGCACTCTTGCATACCAGAGAAACTGCTGTGACCTGTCTGCCCCCACAACCTATTAGGCTGGCTACAACAGTGCTTCTTTCAAGCCTAATTTCAGTCTGTGCAGGAAGGTGTGGCGTTTTTTAGAACCATGGAGTTGGAAGGGACCCCAAGGATCATCTATTCTAGTCCAACTCCCTGCAACGCAATATGCAGCTGTCCCATACGGGGATTGAACCTGCAACCTTTTTAGCTTGTGGTTGGACACAAAATGTGGATGATTTGTGTAAATCTGCACTTTCAGTCCACTGTCTTGATTCAAAATGGCATCCAACTCTATCCATAGATGAAAACCTGCTCCTTGATCTCAGGAACCATCACGAAAGAGGTGGTCACGGTATCTTCAGAGGTGTCCAAATGCAGAGACCGGGAAATTTCCAAATTATTTAGCAGATTTTTATATGAGATTTAAAGGAATGCTTATATGAATCACATTGTGCAAGATCAAGCCAATATTAAGCACTTTAGTTCCACAGAATGTAATGTGCTGACAGATAATTCCCATTGAAATTAATGGGACTTAAAAGTGCTTTGCTTGTCCAGATCTTGTTCAAAAGCAGATTTAGGACAGCCAAAAGTTGTACCCTCATAAAATCTGTAATGAACTGATGGAATTTGCTTAAGAGAACTGTAGTAGCGGCAACTAGTTGGAACAGGTACTGGACAAATCCAGGTTTATCAAGGGCTATAATTTTCTCTATGGCTGCATACACCAGCATCTCGAGCATAAGTTGTTATTTGGAGGGTGTTTAATGTTGGACAGGATCAAGTAGCCTCTAGCATTCAAGACTACTAAAATCCCCTATTCTCTGAATATGGTGAAGCGACTGGGAAGAGCTCGAAATAGGAACTCTGCAGCAGAAGAGATGGTAACTCCAGACCACTGTGGGGGAAAGATCCTTTATTACATGTGCTCATCCACAGACATACACACACACCAGAAATTTGCACAAATGAAAGCAGGGCTAAAGTTCACCGGATACAAGGCAAAAGCGGAAGCTACATCACATCAGGACAAGTATCAAAAACCTAGTTTCTACAAGCAAGAAAACACTTTGCTCCCAATTCAACACACTAATACAAACCCGGGGGGAGCCGCAGAAAAGACCCTTCCCTTCCTACTCGTCCTCAAATATGTTGCAGAAATAAAGCCCAGCTTGAAGCACTGAAGAATGCTTGATATCCAGCAAACAGCTGGTTTGTCAAATCGTGACTACTTTGGCTCACAGATAAGTACTGTAGGCTCCAAATCCATTGACAAACCACTGAAAAATAGTTACAAGCAAGGAGGGAGAATTCTGTCAGTTAGGAGACCAGTCATTATGGTGGACCTTAGAGCCCATGTCTGCCTTTTTGACCAGTAACACAAGCTCTCTCTTAAGCAAGCTTAATTTAAGGTTGCTGCATGGTGGCTAGTTCAAAATGCTTTTGAGTGGCTAGACTCTTCAGGGATACCACAACATGAGAATCCCATGTAGGTCTGCCAGACTGCATGGCAAATCTCCATGCCAGCAGCTCTGAGGGAGACAGAGCAATGACATGGGGACTCACCGCACGATCAAGGCAAACTACATTGGCAACAGCGGGGCTTGCATGATGTGGAAGTGTTTGACAGCAACAACTGCCTTGTACCTGCAACATACAGAGTTCGCTTCAGTTTATAGGGCTGTTGGATGTAGTGAGGAGGTAGGCATGTGGCAGAAGCCCTGAATTCCCCAAAGGTTCCCCAAAGTCTGCCTTGCCACACAAAATGTCTTGGGAGTGGTACAAAGTGACTTTTCCAGATTTTCCACACAAATCCTCACAGGATGAGCAGGGCAGGCCATCTCTCCAAATTAAGAGGCACCCCTCCAAACACAAAGCAAGGAGGGGAATCAGGGGGAAAACATTATCTTGGCAATCATATACTGATGGGAGGAGGGCATGGGATCATTTTCATCACAAGACCCTTCCCTTCTGCATCCTATCAGAACGTTCATATGTACATACATTCCAAAGTCATGCCCACCCCCACCCCTTTTGAAAAGCCCTTGAGTTCCCTTCATGCTTTGTCCTTTCCCCAACTTAGCCCTATGGCATTAGTGCACAGAGGGCATTCTTTAAGTTGCAGCAAGGACCAAGCAAGATTTTGAAATTCCCCTTCTTCTCCCTGTTATGTATACACACAAAAAAAGCCAGATGATGTGAAGGGTTCTGCCCCAGTTAATGGTCTCTGTGCAGGGAAAGGCTGTGTAAAGGTCTTTTCATGCTCGGCAACTGCACTGTGATTTCTGAATTCCGGATTCCTCTGGCCCATTTAGGTTTCCCCCGCTCGGCTTGGTAGATAACTAGGTCTTTGATTCTCTCGGTCTGTAAGGAAAACCAAGGACTCGTCAGAAACGGTAAACAATTACAGAAATGTAGAGCTGGCCAAATACGTCCAGATGTTCAAAGCAGCCAGGTGAAATGGTGTGCACAGAAAATCATGATACTCTGTAGCTGAACACATGCTGTCCTTTAAAGATATACCTAATCCTGGCACCTGAGATGGACAGCCTAATCTTTAATTATAGGTATCACCTATCTATTACTTACGTGAATAAATACACTAGCCTAAGAGTAACACCTTAAGTACAAAGCAACAAAGCAGCAGACTAGACTTCTTTTACAATGGCCTGGTTCACATGTCACACTAAACCACAGGCCAAAACTGTGGTTTAATGTGAATGAGCTGGTGTGAATTTAATGTGATGTGCAAACCAGACTACCAGACGGTCTCTTTGAACCGAAATTTATTTATTTATTTATTGCCCTTTCTTCAATTAAGTCAGGGTAGCATCTATGAGTTTCTCCACTCCACCCTGCCTGTTTTATCCTAACCCTCCTATAAAATAGGTTATGATGATAGTGCCTGGCACAAGTTACCTAGAGAGCTTCATGGCTGAATTGAACCTGGCCCTCCCTGGCCCTAATCTAACACTCTAAACCTGGCCTTCCCCAACCTTTAGCCCTCCAGATGTTGTGGCGACTCCAGTTCCCCTCAGCCCCAACCAGGATGGCCAATGGCCTCGGATGGTGGGAGTGGTAGTTCAGAAATATCTGGAGGGCACTATCTGGGAAGACAGCTGCTCCATCCATTGTGACACACTGCCATCAGGTAATTTTACCCCCCAAAAAATCTAAAACG
Organism: Darevskia mixta; assembly: GCA_034641385.1. NCBI lineage: Eukaryota > Metazoa > Chordata > Lepidosauria > Squamata > Lacertidae > Darevskia > Darevskia mixta. Next base: position 16,690,820 of record JAWWNH010000033.1, on the reverse strand, counting down.
TATATATACCACAAGACCAGCCAACAACAGGCTCTGATGATAGTTCCCAAAATCTGTTTTCCAGCTGCCAATTCCCTCCCTCTAGCCTTCGACACAGACCAGCATGGTTATTTTAATGCTCTCAGGTATAAGGATGCTGATTACCAGACAGTGTATTTGTACATGCATTAAGCAGAAAAAACTAGGATACCGTGTGGATCTCAAAACATCAGCACACGGAGGATAGCTGTCTTGGTTTGTTCTTCACAGACAACCATATTTTCTTAGCCTATGACCACCATACATGGGAAGCCCAGTTACAAGATTCAATGGCTACTCTTGTGGCTGAAAGTCAGTGAAGTTATACACTCACAAGTCAGTTAAACCTGTGCACACAGAGTTGTTCACATTTTCCATCTTAAAAAGTGGGTTGCCTCTGCAGCATGTAGCAGAAACTTCAAAAGATGCCTGTGTTTCCTTTGCTACTTTCACTGTGAAATAAGTGATAAGGGCTTTCTGGTAGTCTAGGTATCTACTTCCCGCTTTGTCAGTCAAAATTCCTGTGCATCTCAAAGTCACATGCACAGTCCTTCTAAAATTGAGTTTTTAACGTTTCATCAGATCATCACTGCCAGAAGCAGTAAACAGAGAGAACCCATAATGGCAACCAAGCATTTACAGGAGGAGCTCTAACAGCTTGGCCCTTTACCATCTTGTGAAGTGCTGGGGAGAATTCAGCACACATGGAGGTCAAAGGGGTTGCCTAGTAACTCCAAGCTGCATGGAACCCATCCAATGCAGGTGCACTGCAATGTTACTACTAACAGACCCCAAAGAAAATTTAAGCAATGTACTGAATCGATAATGATTGCTTCCTGCTACCTACCAATAACCAGTCCTGCTTGTCCGATTCAGTGACTTCAGCGGAGCCAACTCCTTGCTGAAGACCGTTGCCTTGCCCTTTCTGGGTAGGGCCGTCTCCCAGGCTCAGGGTGCAGAAACTGGTAGTCTTCTGCCAGGGCTACAGCTTCATCCCCATTTTCAGGGTGACGTTCCCGAACCCAGCGCTGGGCATCCTCTGGGAGGAGGTTCAGGAACTGCTCGAGCACCAACTGCTCCACAATCTCCTCCTTGCTATGGGCCTCTGGTTTCAACCACTGGAACAGCAGTTCCTGGAGTCGCTCATAGGCCACTTGGGGCCCTTCAGTCTCTTTGTAGGTAAAACCCCGGAAGCGTTTGCGCTGGTTCTCGGCGCCCACATTCGGCAGGCATGGGATAGCTTGCTCCACCTTGGCACATCCTCCAGCCCGGCCGGCAGCCAGACTGCTATGAGCCTGCTGCGCCTCCCCAAAGAGATCTGGTAGGAGCATGGCCCTTCCTGGCTCTCTGGCCTCCTGGCAGACATCCGGCATTTCTTTAAAGATGTCAGCATCACCATCATCCTCCTCCATCATCCGCTTTGCCCCTTTCCCTTCTCCCAAGGGCAGCACTGGAACTGACACAGAAGCCTCTGCAGCAGGGGGCACCAAGGATTTTTCAGTCTTTGGTTTCTCTTCTTGTTTTACCTGCAATCTTGGGGCTTGACGCGGATCCGTAGGCCGCTGCGTCATCTCCGAATGTTCAGCTCCTCCTCCTGAACACTCACCAGCTGCTTTGGCCTTGCCTCTATCCAAGTCCTGATGCTCAGCTATGTTGGTGCTACCTGAATCCCTCTCCTTTGCAGGCTCACTGCAGGATGCATCTAGGCTCTGCTCATTCACCTTGGTGGCCATTTTCCACAACAAGGCTGTTTGCCAACCCTGCAGCTATGCTAGGATGTTTGGTGAACAGAGTACCCGGTAGGTGCTGCTTTTTCTTTGCTTCAAGAAAACTCTGCAAAGGGCAAGGGGTGGAGGAAGAGAGAGAGAGAGAGCAATACTGATATTCAGGCTGTGCTTCAGCATCTAAGACATATTCTGAAATCAAGGGACTTAAAGATAGTCAAATTCATTGATTCCAATGGCATTACTTAAGAGTATGACTTAATGCAGGGATGGAGAACCTTTTTCAGCTTGAAGGCCACATGTCCCATATCTGTGGTGAGTGGGCACCAGAGGCAAAAGTGGGCCAAGCAACCAGTGTAAATGCCACCTTTCTACAGTAGGCTAGTTTCTACACACATCCCTTTCTGTCCTCCATCGAAGCAAGCAAGAGTCATTTTCAGAATTCAAAGACACATTCCATGCAGACAAAAACATTCAAGGAGGGTGTGAAGGCCAGTGGAATGTGTGGCTAGGAGGGGCAGGCTGAGATTCCTGGAGGGCTGCATAAGGCCCTAGTCCTGAGGTTCCTTGTATGGTCATTTTGCCTGTTCTGGCCAGTTTGATTCATGTGAGAAAATAAAGCAAAGATCTGATTACTCACACATGAGTGGAAAGGGAGGGCTTCCCTGAAATGGCTAAATTGGGGAGATGGGGGAAGTACCAGAACTCAGTGTGCATGCAGATGCTCCCAAGTTCAACTCCAAGCACCCCTATAGGTGGAAATGATTAGGCAGCAGGTGATGGAAAGATATTTGGCCCAAGCCTCTGAAGGGCAAACAGTTCTGTGCTATGAGCTAGATACTGCTCCAGCACACTCTCAAATGGGGAAAGCGGGCCTTTAACAAAGTAGATGTGAATTTTATATATCCCATTATATAGCAAAGATCCTGGATCCTCCCTAATTTATTCTGCCCATCCCATGGGAAAATGGAAATTCTCACAAACTCAATAGAATGGATAAAATACTCCATCTTCAGAAGCCATTTGCACAAAACATTACAGCCTAGGTAAGTCAGAAATAACTTTTAAGAGTCTTCCAATGGGACATTCCCAAGGAAATGCACCTCCGATTTCAGCCTTTAATGTGACATAAGGTCCTGCATATAAATAGAGAATGAGCGCCATTGCCTGCCCTGCTTTTCCTCACGGGGGTTTACAAAGAACTGCCTGCGCCTTTCCTCCCTGCGTCTTTTACGCACAACTGAAGCCAGATGTTCCACTGAGGTCAATGAAGTTTGCTCCTCAGCCACGGAGCTTAGGGTTGCAGCATTAAAATAACGCACACACAAACACATACAAAAGCACACGCGTGTTCAGAAGGGCGGCATTCAGAAGCGCTCCAAACCTAGACAGGAAACCGATTCCGTCCTCGCGCATGAAAAAATCGGGAAAAATAAAAGTAAAAAACCCGACGCGGTTTCCGTTCCCTTTCTGGTTGGGGAGCCCACGTAGGTTTTGCAAGACGGGCGGCAGGCGCCCAAACTTATTGAAGCGTCGCTCCGGTTCGGATTCACTCCGCCTCAGTGAGAACAGCCTAATCCGGATTTACCCACCCCTGTTCCTTTAGCAACCAGAAGAGGAAAGGGACAAAGGGAACGAAAGGAAGAAGCCGGTGCCAACTGCCCCCTCCCCCCGCACCCCTTTTGTTTTGATCTGGGCAGCTGCGCGTACCTTCACCCAGCCGAGGCCTCCTTCCAACACTCTGGTCCCGCCTCCGGAAGTTCCCCAGGTACTTCCGGGAGAGAGAAAGCAAGAAAGAGCCAATCGCGACTGACGCTTTCTACGCGAAGAAGCCGAACGCGGGAAAGGGGCATAGAGCTATATACCTGCGAAGAACATTCAGGCTTTACTTGGACTGGTAAAAATAACAGGCTTAGAAAGCCGTTGGGCATTTTAAAAAAGCGTGACGTGGTCAGGAGGGGCGGGGAAAGCTCCAGAACCCACAACTGGGCAATACTTTGGTGGTTGTTGGGGCTTCCCATGGGAGCGTTCGGGGAAACAAAGAAAGAGGGCAGGGCATCATGGAGATTCTGAGGGTAGAGCGGCACTTCCGTTTAAACGGTTTTCCCCCTCTTCCTCCGGAAATGACGCTCATTTGTAATTCTCAGCCCCACCCACCACGACGCTCCCACGTAGCTGGTGTTGTACAGGGAAGTAAGTTGCGGTAGGCAAGATGTCTTTTAGAGAAGCGTGCCCCCCCCACCTCAACACTCTCACAACCCCAGCAGCTTGAAGGCCTTTGCAATACTTTCATTAATTTAGTTCCCAAAATTTATACACCGCTTGGTTCTTTTTTAAAAAAGCAACAACCCTCAAAAGGGGTTTGCAAAAAGGCAAAACAGTAAAATCGAGAAAAAAAATCGCAACCATGCTTTAAAACATACGAAAGTTAAAATACCAAAACATTAAAATTATCTCAGTTTTCTAAGCAGGCCAAAAAGTGGACAGTGAAGGCACTTGCTTGATCTCAATAGGCAGGGAGTTTCAAAGTGCAGGTGCTGCCACACTGAAGGATTCTTACAATTGCGGGATGGGTATTATGTGGCACCTACAGTAGTGCCAATTACGCCAATCGAAGTGATCAAGTGGGCACGTGGGATAAGACAATCTCGTAGGTAAACTGGTCCAAAATTGTTAAGGGACTTATATGCTACATTCTGAACTTGCCCCAATAGCAAATCTGCAACCAGTGTAGATCTCAGAACATGGGTGTTATATGCTGACTAGGCCTCTTGTCAGCAATTGTACTGCAGCATTGTGCACTAGCTGCAGCTAGAAGACATTGCAGGGCAGCTTCAACCTTTGGTAAACATTACAAGCTGGATGTGTATGCGTCTTCCAAGGAATCCTTCAGTAGGAGGGTATTAGAACAGGTAGTTTCTCAGTAAAGTGGCAGCCCCACATCTTGATCCCCCATGTCAGGTTTTTTTTTTTTATTGGAAAGCTTTAATGATGAAAGATAACAGCTACTGTTTACAGACGGCGACCACGGCGGCTGCCCTTTCTGCGAGTGCTGTCTGAAGGGATAGGGGTGACATCCTCAATTCGCCCTATCTTCATGCCAGATCTCCCCCCCCCCCCGTAAAACATAGCATGAGAAACTATCCATCACCACCAGCAAATTAAATATGTGTACTGTATTAGTTCACATCCACTTCTTGTTACCCTTGCATATTTTATCTCTCCTCCTCTCTCCACACCTGCCTTTTTTTGCTCATACCTTCAAGCACTATGGTAAGAACCAGAGTCCATGGTTCTTTTTGTAACTTTCAAGGTATGAAAAATTGACTAAACATAAAGACTAAACTAGACCATTTCACAGCCTTTGCCTAGTACAATGTTCCCTCTGGAGGCAGTGTGCACCTTTGATTCAGGCCTAGACTTAAGGCCTGAACAGGAATCTGTGCCAATTGGCTCAACACCCATGCTATTTAGTGCCCACAGACAATATACAAAAACGTTCCCAGTTGCTTTATTTAGAGCTAAGCAGGAAAGAAACAGGTACTACAGTATAAAAACAAACAAATCCTAGAGTAACATTAGAAGGACAGTAATGACAGTCAACATTTGCACCACAGCAGGCAAAGAGCTTCAGCTCTAGGGCCTGCTGCAGTCTGAGCAACTTACATGATATGCTAAGGGTGGGGGTCAGGGACAAAAGAGAATGAATGTAGCAAGATTGGTTGTCTCAGACAACCAAGAGCTGAAGGAGCTTCTTCCTTTTAATTCAGGTCCTCATCCTAACGTCAATATTGCTGCTGAATTTCTTGATGCTCAATTTCTTGATGCTCAGCTTATGTTTCAGAAATGCTGAGGAGAGAGCAAAGTTAATATCCAATTAAACATTTTATATATATTACATTCAGGAAATGAAAACTTACCACAGAAATTAACAGTAGAAATGGTTTAAAGATTTTCCAGAAACCAATGCCACTTTCAACATTCCTCAACTGCTTCAATCTGTCCTCCATCTCCCAAAAGTATCCAATACTGTACCAGATATTCAGAAATTTGCTTTAACTTCTCATTAAGAAACAAGAGGAAACCAAACTGTTAAAAGAAGACTTCAGAGTCCTAACCGCTATCTTTTTCATCTGGTACCTGGATAATTACTTCTGGAATGGAACTTTGGCCCGGTCTGCTCCCACACTGCTTGCCTTCCCCAAGCTCCAATGAAGCCACCCAGTTTGAGCAGACCAAGCGATCCTGTGAGGGAACTGTATTGGAGCAGGGATGAGGAACCTGGTGACCTCTAGATGTTATTGGACCATAGCTCCCACCATCCCTTATCACAGGCCATGTTGGGTGGGGTGATGGGAATCCAACAGCTGGAAGGCCACAGGTATCCCAACCAGGCCAGTGCAGAACAGGGGGTGGGGCAACCAGGTACACTTTTCCCAGGCTAAGCTGGTTGGGGGGACCCTCCAGGGAGCGGCTGCTTTTCTGGTTGAGTTTATAACTTTAATCTAACAAGACTCCCACCCGAGGCCTCAGACAAGCTCTTTGCAGGCCTGATCCCAACCCTGATCTAGACCAAGAGAAAAGGGAACCAGTAAGCCCTCTTCAGGCTAGATTGCCTACATTTTACGAACTATTCAAACTTATCAGTATGGAGAGAGGCATGATAACAAGCATTTGTTGTTGAAAAAGAAAAATTGAGAGGTAGAAGACATGGAAATAACAGTTTGCTTTTAAACATGGATAGCAAAGAGAGGAGACTTACATTTCTCTCTCGCCATACTGGCCTGCTGGGAATTTCGGCAACATTCTGGGATGTGTTTGTTGCTGACAGTGACTTCCTGTTGCTGAGGATGTGCACAATAGTGCCAAGAGCCTCTGATAAGTCTTGTAAAGAGGTACCACTCAACCCATATAGCGTGGATGCTGTACAAATGAAAAAATAAATATAACAACCCTCATTGATGGAGCAGTCAGTACAACTTCCAGGTAGCATTGCCAACAATTCTTATTAGAGCAGTGGTAGTTAACCTGTGGCCCTGCAGATGTTGTTGGGATTACAGCTTCCACCATAACTGACCATTGGCTATGCTTGCTGGGGGGGGGGCACAGGTTGGCCACCCCAGAACATTCCTTTCTGCCATCTTTCATTAGTCAATAATCTCTCCTCTCCTTTTTGAAGTCTTATAATATACACCTCACACCCTTCTCTTTTTATTGCTGCACTAGCTTTATGGATCAACTTTTAAAACCCTGGAGTGCAAATCATTAAGTATAAAGTTCTTCACTCCCAACTTCTATCTCTCATCTGTTATCATTCTAACTTTTATCTCTCCTTTTGTCTGCTATTGTTCACCTCTCCCCTTCTGCCTGGTATCTTGCCACTCTCTACCGTATGTCTGGAATAATCACTGCCTACTCACCATTTGCCTCCCCTGCTTTAAATCCGTGCTCAAAACCCACTTCTGCAAAGCCTTTTCTAGATCATCATACCATGACATCATCTGTTCTTTGCTTGTGTTCACCTTATAAGCTGTGCCATTTTTATTTAATTAAATTTAAATTTACATATACTATATCTAATACACACTCTGTATTAAATATATATTCTGCTTTTCTATGCAAAGTGATGTGTGGATTATGCCGATTTATTAAATTTATATACCACCCTTCATCCAAAGCTCACAGGGCGGTTTGCAACATATGAACACAAAATACAGTAACACAGTAATATAAAGACAATACCACACACCCCACTGGAGTATGCCACCATGGGGGTTCTCCCACTTCATGCCATAGCATCTAGAAGCATCTGCTACATCACTCAGCATCAACGCGTTGTTCACATGGCAGGTGCTCCTGGACATTATGACGGAAGGAGGCAGTGGGACTTGCCATGTGGGAGTCTTGTTTTCACTGGCATTCCCATGAGTGGGCATAATATGGAACCCACCAATTCCATGCAGTCACGATATAGATGCCCGAGAGGGCCCGAAAGGCAACCCATGGTACCACAATGAAACAGTCGCTGTCTGCTCATGCCAACAGTTACCTTGGGTTAGTCGGAGCTCCTCACGCACAGTGTCCAGCTCAGCCTTCAATACGGTGCAACTGGCACATGGAGGTAGCATTCTGGAGCCTGGTGGCCCATCGTGGGTGGTGTCGCCACTGCCATTTCCACTCCAGGGAGAGTGCAACAACATCTCAATGCTGTCGCTGAGTGAAGGTCTATCTGCCTCAGGAGATAGGTGACCATCATTCCCTCCTTGGGGGCAGGACGCATTGCCATCCTTGTCAAAGACCAGTTGAGATGGCCCAAGGCCAGCTGTTGCTTTCTTCTCGCATGATGAATTAGAAGAGAGCATCCCGTTCAGAGCCTCTGAAACCCTACCACTGCCCTCCATCTTAGCTTCTCCCTCAACCAGACTCTCTACAGCCACAGCAACATTGCACCCGGAAACAGATCTTCCCCGCCCTTTCGCTTTCCCGGCTTGCTTTCCCGGTGCAGGGGTTGGCATTTGCTTAGCTTTCTCCCCAGCCTCAGATGTCTCCTCTGAGTTATCATTTGGCTTCCTTTGCTTTGTTGCTGCCTCTCCACGTTCTCCATCTTCTGTGGCCACAGTCCGTTCCCTTGGACCTGACTTTGGTCTCTTCCTCAGCCGAAGGTGTGCTTCTGTACCTGAAGATGGAGAATAAGTTTATCTTGAGAGACCTGCCAAGATAGAAAAATAACAGATGGGCTTGTGGTTAAGGCCCTAGGCTGGGAATCAGAAGATCTGGGTTCCAGGCTCACAGATGCCGCAGGGCTCCGCTCACCCCTAGAGGATCGGGTTTCCTTATTTAACAGGTTTCTTAGGATACAAATAATCAGGAAGGGCCATGAATAATCATGAATACAGTCCTCTGAATGCAAAAGATGCTTGGCAGTCTCCCTCTACCACAAAAACACTGAGGTGGGTTACCATTATTTCCATAATACAGATGGTGAATGGAGACTGAGAAAAAGTGTATTACCAAGGCCCACTCAATAAGGACACCTAATATATCACAATTTCCTAAAGAGAACTCACACTCTGGTAATAAGGATGTATTTTATCCTTTGAAGCATGGCATATCTTTTCCACCCCATGTATACAAAGAAACATACCCCTGCTACCCTTTCGATATAAGTCTGAACAAAATTTCCCTTAAGGTGACTTGAAAGATAGTTTTTCTTCATGTTAAAAATCTGACTGACTGACCCTTTTAGGGTCAGGCAGGATCTTTTCCCCTGAAGATCAGATTGGCTAGTGAACATAATTTTGAGGCGTGAAACAGGACACAGTCCAGGAGATCTCATCATCATAATTTGAGGCATTTTGAGAAACTGTTGGAATTATCACACAACCGTAGCTACAACTTATATTTGCAAAGGTGAAAGATTTATACGATCTGAAGAGAAAACAAGAGTGTGCTCATAGTACTTGCAGGCATGGCAATTTATAAATCCCTTTAATACCATTTTCATTGTTTTGGTGGTTCCTGTGGTTTCTTCTGCTATTTTATTTGTTGACAGAAGACATGTAGTTGTGGGCTGAATTGTATTAATGCTCTTGTTTAGCAGTGCAGGATTTGACTCACTAGACGTTAGTCACATCCAACTCTACAAAAATTATTTTAAAAGTTTTTAAAGGAAAAAAGAATTACCAATCAAAGCGTCCTTACAACCATGATCCTGTATCTAGCAGTAGTTCCAATCATCCCAGTGTGAAGAGGGAAGTATGGAAGGATTGCAAATTCCACGCAAAACCACTTCTGCTGTCCTAAACATAAAAAATTGGCCAAAGCTATCAGTTTAGAGTCTACTATACTCTCTGGCCCCTGAGAAGGCAGCATAGTGTAGTCTCTTGTAGCATGAAGCGCTCAAAGGAGAAAGTGGTAGAATTCAGAGTAAAATTCATTTTAGAGCCCTTACATTAAGCAGATGAAAACAGGAGCAGGTTTACTGCCAAGCAATAGATGTAATTACTATGAGGGGTGGCAGGTGAGGGGTGGCAGGTGAGGCATTTCCTCAACAAGTAATCCCATGAACCTGGAAAAGTAAGGGTAGAGATCTATGGCCTAATGCAATCTAGGAAGGCATTCCTTACCAACTTTCCTTGGGTTCTCTTGACTGTCTTTGATGCAAGATGGTCTCCGATCCTCATCCAATTCTTCTTGGGGGGAATCTGCTACTATGTCATCGGATATCACCCGTGCCTGGAACAGTAAGAATGCCACATCTGCATTCATCACCTTCTGCTCAAGTTAACAGGCCCTTTAGTTTCACCAAGGATGTCGGTGTTGGTCCCCGTTATCTGTGAACCATGGATGATTTGAACTTGCTGTTTGTTACTAGAGAGCCAACTCATTCTAAATGTTCATTAAAGACTGAATCCTACTGTATACACCCGAGTCCTAACAAGACATCTGGCTGGTTGATACGGGATCAAATACTTATTTCACTCATTATAATGCACATCAATCTCTGACTTTTGTCTTCTGGGTTTCTGGGGGTTTTCCTGTTGTTATTCTGTCTCTCACAGCTACAATAAACCTACCATTAAAATTATGGACTGGTCATTTCTTCGTCAGAGGGCAAACGGGCAAATTTGGCAGGGGGTCAAATACTTTTTCCCGTCACTGTACATGGATGTGCTGCTAAGAATCTGATGTTTTGTACTAATGAAATGTCTGTTGTTTCTAAAAAGCAAACTCTGCCATCATAGTTGTCTAGAAAAAGTTTGAATAGTCACACAGCAGGCCAAGTCTGCCCTTCCCATTTTGGCCAAGCAACACCCAAGACATCAATGATGTGAAGTGTGGAATAGATAAAGGCAAGGCTTGGATGAAAGGCGCTTTACAGGCGCTGACATTCAGCTGGTTGGTGGTGCCTGCAAAGCCCCTTGCACAGTGCTTTCCAAACACCACAGACTATCAGCTGATTGTCAGTGCCTGGGAAGCAATGCACTCAAGGCTCCTCAAGCACCAACAGTTTGCTTGGATTGTCGGGGCTTGGAAGTGCTGTGTGGTTTGATTGTCTGCCTGCCAAACGTAGCCTGCCAGTAAGCAGAGATAAGGATCCAGATTACCATCTGAATCCAATTCCGCACCCCTGCCATACAGTGTTAACCAAAGGCCAAGAAACCCAAGGGAATAGCAGGCATGGTTTCCAGGAATCAGGAGACAGGCTTCTGTGCCTTGCAGAACATACTGTTCCTACCTACTCAATACCCAACCTGGCCCCACCCTGCCACAAATCTCTGTCCCTTCTTTCTAAAAGCTGAGGGCTAGAATTCTTAGGTTTCTATCTAGTGTCCTTTGGCCAAGGAGAAACCTGTGTAAGGTCAGCTCCAAGCAAGAATCAGAAATATGATCCTACCTGGTCCCTTTGCCTCTTGGAATCAAAGTGAAGCTGAAACCTCTCTGCCAGGGCCACAGCCTCCTTGCCGTTTTCTGGCTGACATTCCCGTACCAAAGTCTGGATTTCGTCAGGCAAAATATTCAAAAACTGCTCAACAACCAGCAGCTCCATGATCTGCTCTTTGCTGCGGACATCTGGCCTCAGCCATTGATAGGAAAGTCCCCACAGGCACCTGTAAACCTCTTGGGGTCCCTGGGCTTCCTGGTAGCGGAACTGCCTGAAAGACTGGCGCTGTGTCTCTAAGTCTATGTCTGTTTCCAGCGCTTTAGCACAATTGCTGCCGCAGAGTTGTTGGGTCTTGCTATGAAGTTGGCCTTTATCTTGTTGTCCAGAACTCTGGTATGAATCACACAATGGATTCAAAACAGAGAGGTGTGCCTCTGGGTTATCACCCTTTCCTGTTGTCCCCATGTGCCCTGCAACAGGAGGAGGCCTCAGTCCCGTCAGCACCTCTTGGCATTGGTCTCCAGGTGACTGCTGAGATAGTAGCCATCTCAATATCTCTTCAGCAGTCCAATACTGCACTTCAGGGGGCACTTTCACTGCTCCTCCAAGTGCCTCCTTCACAGGAAGTCTGGTTAAGCCCTTTCCTGCTACATCAGCTTGCATTATCTGTTCTAGCAAAGCCTGTAGCTGTGAGCCAGGGCCTGCAGCTGTTCCTGCTCCATTCTTTGTAGACACCTGCAAGGTGTGCAAAGCGTTGGGAGAAGTGGTGGAGGTAGGACTGGCAGGGGGTCGCTGAGTCAGTGCTTGGACAAGCTCGGTTTGCTTCTGAAAAAGCTTCTCAAAGAGCTGGGCCTGGAACTCCCTATCCTCCCGGCGCATCTCCCTGTCATGCTGGATGAACTCTGCTAAACTCTGCTTCTCCTCCGCTTGGTTAGCAACCTGTCTCTGCATTCTCTGCACTTCCAGCTGATGTGAACGCCCATATTTCTGGACAGTGCCCCTTGGGAAGCTTGACTGCCCATCTCCCTGAGCTTTTTGCTTCCGGGTTCGGAGGTGGGGACGTTGGTCGAGCATGGATATGAGATGTCTTTGTGCAGGCTGGGTCTCCATCACTATAGGAGAGGCCACATCTATAAGGAAAGCAACAAAGCACAATGAATATCCAGAGAAATGCAATGGTGTGCATATACCCAGGATACATTCCATCTTAGTGACAGAGCATGCTGGTCCATAAGGAATGAGAGCTGATTCAAACTTCCAAAAAAGCAACCACTACAATCCTCACAGGATTAAATCACTTCAGAATGCATGTTAAGAAACCAAGCTTTTGTACTCCTCTACATCAAATATTCCCTGCATGTGGAAAGTTAGTGCCTAAGGGGAAAGTGCTTTAGCTTTTTGACCTTGGGGAGCATTCAGACACACAACACCCATGATCTACATGCTAGAGAGTTCTATGAAGAATGCATCACATGCTTTCTTCTGAATGCATGATTTGGCTTTTATTTGATTGTCATGTACCTTTTGCAGGATGAGTCCAAGGGCAGTGATCTAGGATATCTATTTAGAAAAACTAACTCCACTGTAACATTTTAAAATTTAAGCATATGCAGAATCACTTTTTAAAATGTGACCCCCATGAGTGCAAAAAAAGTTTCTGCTGGAACTGACCCTGAAATTGTGGGCAATGTGTCGGTAAAAACAGCTGTACTGCAGCTACCCAGATGACAAATTATGATGAAATTAGTACGATTTGCACCCACTTGGCTGCATATGTACATATGGTGCTAGGAGCTCTTGACCTTTAAGAGACAATCTTAAAGTTCAAGATGAATCAACTGGACAAGGCTAACAAACTAGAAAGAGAGCATGTTATTTATAATGGAGGATCCTGCAATCCAAGGGGACGAAAGTGCTGCAATTCATTACCCTACTTAGTGTCACAGTAATCGCTTGCATGGAATACATTCATCTCGGACAGGTGCCTCAGCTGTCCAAGTCTAAGCTATTTTTGGCCTGATTATGAGACAATAAAGTGCAATTTTGTGACAGGCAAAAAAGATTACAATGCAAGGGGGCAAAGACAGCAGAACTTGAGAGGCATCTAGAAAGTCTTCTCAGGAGAGCAGAGCAGAAGCAAGCACTTGACACATATGTGGGTGCCAAGAATATAGGGAAGTGTTAGGTCAGAGGCCTTGGAGGCTAAATACCCAGTAAAAGGCTCTAATTAAACAAATAATTCAAATCAAAGATGTCAGCCCCAACTGAGGTATCCTTCAGGAGGGGCTCTGCTGAAATAAACCAGGCAAAACGAACAATGGAGCTTACCAAGCTCAGGTGATATTTCATCTTCCGATTCCTCTTCTTTCACTTGAACTGGGATGACTTGGATCTCACCGAAGGCATCCTGAGACTCTGCCTGGGCATAGCTGAATTCATCAGTCCCTTGGCTTTCAGAGGCAGCAGTCTGTGACAACCAGTGCCCAGAGACCTGAGACCCCCACCGCTCACTGATGCTAGACTGGGTCCCCCAGGGCTCAGATATAGAAATGCCTTCCTGTCTGTCTGCAGAGATACTGGACCCCTCACCAGCTTCTGAGGGAAAGCCTGGTCTGCAGTTTATATACTGTGTCATTATCTGGTCGATCTCATCATAAAATGGACACTTGATGGGTGGTCGCCCAACTGAGTTATTTTCTTTTGCTTTCCGGTAAGCCACTTTCAAGCCTTTCATTTTCTCCCGGCACTGGTCCCCAGTTCGGTAAATGCCCATTTCTGCGAGGCGCTGGGAAATGCCATCATATACTGCACGGTTCCTCCCATGAGAACTAAGATCGTGAGTGACTGCCGCCTCGGTCCACAGGGCAAGGAGCACCTTGATGTGCTCTGCTGGCCAGCTGGCTGCCCGCTCTTGTGGTCTGTCACGCCTCATCATTACCAAGGAAAATCGAAGAGTTTTGTTGGCGGAAGTTAAGATGCAAAAAGTCTGGCCTGTGGAAGTCCATGCACCGGCAACCCAGATACAAAGAAAGGAAATTTAAATGCAAGGGATTTCAAGGTTCCCAATCTCCATGCAAGGAATGCATGGAGCCAGTGTGGTGTAGTGGTTAAGAGTGGTAGACTCGTAATCTGGTGAACCGGGTTCGCGTCTCCGCTCCTCCACATGCAGCTGCTGGATGACCTTGGGCTAGTCACACTTCTTTGAAGTCTCTCAGCCCCACTCACCTCACAGAGTGTTTGTTGTGGGGAGGAAGGGAAAGGAGAATGTTAGCCACTTTGAGACTCCTTCGGGTAGTGATAAAGCAGGATATCAAATCCAAACTCTTCTTCTTCTTCTTGTAGGTGATGCTTGACCCACCTCCATGTGTCATTTATACAGAGCTTCCTGCAGCTTCCAAACCCAGGAATCTGAACTCAGGGCGGCCACAATAGCTACATCTTTCCATTCATACTAGATGGAGAGGAATCAATCCAGGGCAGGTCACCAGCTCATAAGAAAATGCCATTAGAGTACTGCTTCTCCTGTAGGAAGGAAGCTAGGTTAACAACAACCCAAGGTTAATCCAGTAAAAAAGTCACTGGTTTGTATGTATACCCAGTTTCAGGAAAGTAGGGTATCTGTTCACACTAAATGTCAGCTAGTCTTATTCACCTGCTAAAACAACAGAAGATGCAGCTGTTACTAATTGATGTTGGAAAAATCCTAGTTCCCCAGGTGCTTAAAAACATGGTGAAGATAAGAATTATGGCTAAATATTTGTTTCTCAACTTTCTTCCAAATAGTACAGGGCAGTTTACAAAGGGATTTTCCTTGTTTTAACTCCACAACACAGTGAGGTACGGTAGGCTAGGCTGAAAGATAGTGACTGGCCCCAGTGGCCCATGGTCATCCAGCCTAAGTCTAACACTGTCTAAACACTCTTCATTTTTTAACCTGAAGGACCCACCTTTAATCTTAACCTTCAAAACAATATTAATTTTAAAATTGTGTTTTTAGCTTTTAATTTTGTTAACCCTGTATCCTCGTGTCTCTAGAGTGCAAAAGTAAATGAATGATTTAGGCAACATTGTTTCCAAGTCACAAGAAGTAAGTGTTCCATTTCATGCCATATTAATAAAACCTCCAGATGAGAACTATGTCCAGTTCTGGGCACCACACTTTAAGAAGAATGCAGACAAATTGGAACAGGTTTAGAGTAGAGCAACGAAGATAGTCAGAAATATGAAAAAGTCTTATGAGGAAAGGTTGAAAGAACAGACCATTTATTTTACCCTGGAGAAGGGTGTAGGGTGTTTGTGTGAATGGCTGTGATGCAAAAGAAAAATCACTTGTCTCCTGCTACCTCAGAAGGAAGAAATAGATGGCTTTAAGTTACAGAAGAGCAGATTTCTGGGCAGATGGAGCTTGTCAACATGAGAAGGTAGTCCATCTAGGAAAAGGAAAACTGATCCTAAACCTCTGCTGCCTTGCGGGATATCTTCAGAAGAAAAGTCTACGGGATAAACCCTACACAAATCCGGAGTGCGGTCCCCAAGACGGTTGGGTGGCACCTTGTACACCTCCTTCCGGCAACTCCTACAGCCAAGCAGGTGCCAAATGTATTGCTCTGTTTTCGTTTGGACCACATGAGCGAGGCTATGAGGGGGGTCTTGTCATCTGGGCAGCCCAGGATCTCCAAACACACTGCCCAGGCTTACGCCCTGGGGAGGTCACTTTGGTGCTGCCAACACATAACAAGTTATCAGGCTCTGCAGCCACAGCAGGCACTGTGATTTTCTAACCGTTTGACTTCCAGAGGTGTACTCCATTGTCTCTAGGGACAGACGGATGCCAACAACAACTTCTTATTACTAAGAACAGTTTGATAATGGAACCAATCAACCAAGGTGGGTCCCATGCTGGACATCTTCAAGCAGAGGATGAACAGCCATCTGTTCAGGCTGCAGAAAGTTTCTGCAATAAGGTGGGGGGGGGATCAGTAGGCATCGGACCAGATAGTCTGTACAGCCCTCTCCAATTACCTATTCTAATTCCTGATTCTATTACCTCAAAGGCTAAGCTTAAGAAAAACTAATTCTACCAGTCTGAAGAAAGAAACTAGCTGTGCATTGTGTGTAGGTTCACTGACAGCGGCATCAATCCACCCCCCACCCCCAAAGCAGTTTTTCTCAGAAAAAAAGTTGTTCTAGATGGCCCCAAAGGCCACCTCCAATTCTAAAATTCAGATGTCCAGATGTAGTGGAAGTACAAAGGGCTTAGAGGGTGGTTATTTTTGTTTGTTTGTTTGTTGTGTAAAAAAGGGAATTTTAGCAAATGCTTCTTTCCTTGCCTCTATGCAACGAGGTAGAGCTACCACAACTCCCACTTCTACATAAACAATTCAAGGCAAATGAGTTTTATCTGCCTTTGCATCTGGTCTCCACCCACCTTTCTGCTTCCATTTAAGAAGTGTGTGGTAGGGGAGACTCTTAAAGAATAAGGATGTGACTGGTGCAATCTGCCTGAGATTAGGGTGTAAGCCGCTTGTGCGTTCAGACCTTACCGCCTGAAACTACTTGCTCCCTGAAGAACAAACCCCAAGATCTGTATCAGAGTGCTTTTTAACATATGGTGTGGGTGTGAGCACTATCTCTCAGCCTAGCCTCCCTCGCAGGGTTGCTATGAGGAGAAAAATCAGGTCTGCATATGAGAAACGCTGCACCCTTCCTTGAGGAGGACAGAAATATAATAAGCAAAACTTACAAATCAATAAACCTAAGTTAGGAAAGCCAGCTTTTCACCCGACTTGCAGAAAGGCTGAGCTGCAGCGATTAGCCAAGGGTCCTGTTTTACCTCCAGACACTTAAGATTAGGTTTATTTATTACATTATTATTATTACTGATAACAAATATTTATTATTATCACTATTATTATTATTTATTAGATTTATATACCGCCCTTCATCATAAGATGTGAAAGGGGTTCACAGAACAAAATACAGGACAGAAACAAGTAAATAATTAAACAAAACAGAAAAAATAATACCCTCCCTTCACACATGTATAGATCCCCCTGGACACACAACAACAACAAAATCCTTTTTAAAACACGCGTTTCTTACTGCAATTATTTATACAGTCGTAGATCTAGGAATGTATATATTTCAAAACGCACTTTTTAAAAAGGGACTGAAGCCCCCCCCCAAAAAAATAAATTCTCCAAACAGGCCGTTGAAAAGGGGCGGGAGAGATGCTCTCGGCTGAAGGGCAAACGGGTACCGTTCCCTAGGCAGGGAAGGAGCCCGCTAAGGCCGAGGAGCCCCCTTCACCCACAGCCCTGGCGCCGCCCCTCGCCGCCGCCATTCCCCGAGGCAGAAATCACCTCAGGCGGCCTCCCTTCCCGCCGCCGGAGGATGGACGAACTCGCCTCCCCCTCCCCCTCCCCCACCCCCACCCGCTCCAGGGCACCGAAAACCACCTCCCTAACCTACCTGCTGTTAAAGAACCACCATAAAGGGGAGGAGCCGTTCCGGCTGCGAGCCCGCCCACACCCTCCGCCAATAGGTG
Organism: Darevskia mixta; assembly: GCA_034641385.1. NCBI lineage: Eukaryota > Metazoa > Chordata > Lepidosauria > Squamata > Lacertidae > Darevskia > Darevskia mixta. The sequence goes on along the minus strand of JAWWNH010000033.1, from coordinate 16,673,146 downwards.
AGCCGGGTTGTTTCGGCTGTGGGGGGCAATCATTGACTCGGCGACTTGTCACTCACACGGGCAAGAGGCGGGGCTCGGGGCTGGGATTAATCTCTCTTTCTCTCTCCCCCCCCCCTTCGCCTCCACTCCACCGGTACCCGTTTCTTTTTCCCAGGAACCGTCGACGGGAGTTGGCTGAGAGCTCTTGTCGATCAGAGGGAAGTGGGCGGGGGACGGAGAGGCCATTCGTCCGGCGCTCCTGTCAGTCAAGAGAGGCGGCAAGGTGGGAACGTAGTAGGGTATCTTCTTACCATCTGCCGGGACAGTTAGTAGAGATAGGAAATGTGGTAGAATGACACGCGGCGTAAATGGACGGTGCCCAGGAACCTATTAAAACACGCACGCGCGCACACACCCCATAGAAAGCAATAGAGAAATCCCAGGATTTTACCCTGCCTGTTACTGAGCAGCAGGCGCATCCATCCCCGAAGCTGATGTATCTTTCTAATATTTGAGTGTTTTAATTTCGAGTGGGAAAGACGAAAGAGATTTATTTTTTAAGACGCTAAAAGTGCGCCGTTTCTGCAGGCGCAAACTGAGCTGTGCCCTGGTCCGGGAAGAGGCTGGAGGGGACAACGCTACAGAAGCGACCTTCATTCCTGCAACCGGTGCGGCGCTTTGCAACTCCAGATTCTGAGTTTGGGGGATCCAAACCACTCCACGACCCCAAGTGCAACCTGCTGCGATATTAACAGAGGGGTCGCAGCGCAGGGCTGGCGCGAGCCGGTTCTCAGCATCCAATAGTGGACTGTGCTTGCATACTTACACACCATGCCTATAAAGCGCACACGCGCCCCAGAAAACATCCTGGGAGCTGTAGTTTAAGGGTGCTGGGAAGCATAGCTCTGCGAGGGGCAAACTACAGTTCTCGGGGTTCTCTGACCTGAGTGGGAAATGTGCTTTAATGTATGCACGCAAGCCCGTGCATCTACAGTACCACTGGAATTTGCACTGGCGGTGCTCCTTAAACGATTACAGACTTCGTCCCTCCCCTCCTATCCCTTTTCTCGGAAAGGACTACATCTCCCGTCAGCCTCTCTGCCAGCTTCCGGCAGCTTCTCCCGGAAGCGGCGAAGAGCAGCCTGGCCTTGTTAAGCTGAGAAATGGAGGAGATCGGGATCCTGGTGGAGAAAACGCAGGTATGGGAGGCCGGGACTCACGTCGTGGGGGAGGAAAGGCGGCGCCGGGCCGGATCTCCCTCCTTCGTCGTCCTCCCCCCCCCCGCCTCTGCTGCTTTGGGGCCGAGGCGGCGGTGCTGAAGCCCTGGAGGGCCGGCGGGGGACGGGCGAGGTGCCGAGTCACTGCGGGGCTGGTGGGGCCCAGGAGGAGGAGGAGGACCGTGGCCTTTTAGCTTTTTGCCCCACTGGACCCCACTTCCCCCGGCCCCATGGAAAGGCCTGTAAGCAGCAGTCCTGAGATAGGAGTCGGCCCCATTGGGCACAGGGGCGCAGGGAGGTGCCTTGTGCCCAGTCAGGACACTTGCCCACCTGGCTCAGTGCTGCCTGCACTGACTGGCAGCGGCCAGGCTCTCCGGGGTTTCAGGCAGGGATCCTCTCCCAGCCCTGCCTGGGGATCCAAACTGGGATTTCCTTCTGCACTCAAAGCAGATGCTCCTCCCAAGGCTGTCAGCTAGTAGTAAGCCAGCTAGGTAGGTTGGTAGCCTCACGGGGCGCAGACCTCAGAGGGGGGTGGGCAGTACTGGCCTTCGAGAGGCACAGTTTTTTAAAAATAACAGATTACATTTTTTGTTACATCTTATGAATTCCCGATACGTGTTTCGCTTGTATGTTCTGAACCCGGTTTCTCGAACTTAAGAAAGGCTTACGTATACTCAAGGGATGCTGTGGAAAGCCTCTTTCCAGTTGGCTTGGCAGCATTTGACCCGAAGAAGTCGGTGACAAAATTAGAAAAAGGGGAAAGGCACGCAGAGTGATACTTTGATGCGCCTGAAATGGAAGCTTTTTTTAAAGAGACTTGAATTTTAACATCTCAGTTCGCAAGGTTGTTAAAAATGATTTGTGTGCTAAAACATTTTCTTTTGTATTTGAGAAAGGCAATCAAAGTTGGTTGTATTACTTATTCTTGCAGTTTAAAAGACATTTATCAGAACTAAGTTTTTGTGCTTTCCAATTTTTCTACGAAACATGTTTCTGAAAATGGAAGTTAGCATTTATTTTTTGTGCGGGTACAAGTAGTTAGCCTTGCCTAGTGAGCAAAATAGCTTAGCACCAACACTGACTTTACCACTGAGTTGTGGCCCCTTCCCCTGTGGGACTCCCCTCTGGACAGACATGTACAGTACAGTATTTAGGTTTCCTCTGTCAGGCTCCTGCTTTCCTTCTCCTGCTACATCCCATTGCTAATTAACCTTGCTGTCGTTTAAAGTGTTGCCAGCTCTCGCTTGTGGGGGTTTTTCAGACAATAAATGATTATTGTGGTTCGGCAGATGCTGGTGTTTCAGATTAAACGTAACAAACAAACAATTCAAAGTGTTGCTTTTGACCTATAAAGCCTTAAACGGCTCGTGACTGCAATACTTCAAGGACCGCCTCTCCCCATATGAACCAACCCAGACCCTGTGATCATCATCCGAGGTCCTTCTTCACATGCCCCCTCCCTGGTGGATTCAGAGGGTAGCATCATGAGAATGGGGCCTTTTCAACAGTGGCTCCTCATTTGCAAAATGCTCTCCCTCTGGAGGCTCGCCTGGCACCATGGTTACATATCTTCAGGTGCCAGGCAAAAAGAGCCAATGATTGTCCCCTCTTCTGCTGGGGTACAAAATTGTCACATTTCTTGCTGGGCAGGTGTGAAGAGAGAGAGAGATGCAACAATCCCCTCAAACACAAACTAAGGTGGTTGGGTACTAATTAGTTTATAAGTGATACAGACCCTGGCCCATAAAATCAGGGACACCCTGGACCAGACATAGGCAAACTCGGCCCTTCAGATGCAGTCCGAATCAACGGAGTGAGTTCCCATTGCTTGCTCCCTGCTCCTGCCAACCTAGCAGTTCAAAAGCACGTCAAAGTGCAAGTAGATAAATAGGTACTGCTCCGGCGGGAAGGTAAACCGTGTTTCCGTGTGCTGCTCTGGTTCGCCAGAAGCGGCTTTGTCATGCTGGCCACATGACCCGGAAGCTGTCTGAGGACAAACATCGGCTCCCTCGGCCAGTAAAGCGAGATGAGCGCCACAACCCAAGAGTCGTTTGCGACTGGACCTAACGGTCAGGAGTCCCTTTACCTAGGCCTCCCATGAGGCAGGGGGAAGGGGAAGAGGCCTGGCAGTCAGAGTCAGGAGAAGAGGAGGAGGAGGAAGAAGAGTTGCAGGAAGGCGCAGAGGAGGAAGAGGCAGTCCCAGAGAGAGATGGGAGCTCTTAGAACAGTGGTCAGCAAACTTTTTCAGCAGGGGGCCGGTTCACTGTCCCTCAAACCTTGGGGGGAGCGGGCGGACTATATTTTTTTGGGGGGGAATGAATGAATTCCTATGCCCCACAAATAATCCAGAGATGCATTTTAAATAAAAGGACACATTCTACTCATGTAAAAACACACTGATTCCCGGACTGTCCGTGGGCCGGATTTAGAAGGCGATTGGGCCGGGTAGGTCTTAGTTTGCCTACCCATGTCTTAGAATCTCCTCTGTCCCCTCCCCAGCTGTCTCCAAGGACAATAAGGAGCTTAAAGTGACAGGAGCAGCTGGAGATGCTACACAGGAGAATTTGTTTGCTTGTGTTTAAATGTGCTGAGGGAAGCATGGTCACACAGTTGCTCCATCTGTCTGAGTTGGAGCACAGGTCTGAAGAAGGCAATGCCTAGCTAGCTGTTTAGCAGGAGCGGTGCCTGGGATTCTCGCCCCTTAGGAGCTGATATAATTGTGTTCTTTGCCAATAAAGGATTATTATTATTTATTTTGTCCTCATTGCTGGGTTCGGGACATTTATTTTGACTCAAATAGGGGAAGTAGTTTTTAGCACAGCTATGCCTTTGGAATTTGTCCTAAAGTGTTTAAAATTGGAGGGTCTCTCTCCATCCGCCAAGTCACAGTTTAAGGCAGAAAACTTTATGCACGCAGAACTTGCGACATAGATACAGGTAGCAGAAATTAACCTCTGATGAAACCTGCGTAGGAGGAAGCTGCAGCAAAACTTCATCCTTTTCCTGTGCCTTTGGCTTGCTCCCCTGTCACTCGATCAGCTCAGTGGATTCTGTTGCTCTAACGGCTGGTTGAAGGGCTTCCCACTTTATAACATCTCCTCCAGCATTGCTTTTTTTTGAAGGGGAGGTATTCATCTGCTAAGTGTGCCTAGCACAGAAATCATAGAATCATAGAGTTGGAAGAGACCACAAGGGCCATCCAGTCCAATGAGACACCTGTGATTCTCCAGATCTTGTTGGACTCCCAGCTTCCACCAGCCTGAGCCTGCATGGCCAGTGGCTATGAATGACAGGCATTTTACTGCGGCAACATCTAGGGAGCCTCAGGTCCCCCAGCTTAGCCAGGCGACATGTGCAGTGCAGGGGGTGAAAGTTTCCCAGATAACTCTACATTCTCATTTCTTTGTGTTCCCGGATTCTAGGATGAGCTTCCTGCTCTCTCCATCTCGAGGCCTCAGACTGGCCTCTCCTTCCTAGTTCCTGAGGCTGAGGATGTGGAGGACCTGTACAGCCGTTACAAGGTGAGCTACCTGGTGATCTTGTTCAGCTGTGAGGTTGTAGCGCTCTGTGTTTGTGGCGCTGGAGGGAGCTGTTGTGTGGTCCTTTGCTTTAGAACAGGGGTGGGAAACAAGAACATGTTGGCAGGCTGGATCCTAAGTTCCCAGGATAGCTCAGTTGGTAAAGCATGATTCTCTTAATCTCAGAGTTGTGGGTTCGAGCCTCACGTTGGGCAAAAGATTCCTGCATTGCAGGGGGTTGCACTTGGTGCCAAATTCAAAAGGTGCTGAATGCCAGCAGTGCTTGCCATGAAAAGAAATCAGGAGCACACCTTAAGCCTCCAGATTGTTTCTTTGCAAACAATTCACCACCTGCTGCATGCGTGACATCACATATGATGAGAGACCCGCAGGTCAAATATTCCCCATCATTGTTTGACGAGATAGCAGCAGAGCTACAGAGGTTTTCCAAGGTCATCTCCCATTATAGAGGCAAACTGGTGGAGCAGTAGAAGAGTCAGGGGCACCATTGCTGCAGTCCCATTTTTGACGGAGAGGTGCAGAGATGTGTTAGAAATTGTTTCTGGCCTGCTCTGTCTGAATTAATTGTTTGTGGAATGTTAATACATTGCAGAAATTAATTTATGGATTTTACTGCCGCAAGGTGAGGTTGAATTGTGTGTTGTGGATCATTATGAATGGGATCGAAAACAAAACTGCCATTATTGCAGTGTCTTTATGCAAATGTGAGGGCACTGGGAATTCTGTGTACAGTTTGAGTTACTGCACCTTATATAGCAAATGTATTTGTATTGTTGGTTTCAGGCGTATGTTGTTAACTGGAGTGTGAGTTAGCTGCTTAGGAATTATTATTTTCTTAAGGACTAGGAAGTTGAACAGAAGAGGTATTAAGGAGGGCAGTAAGGGCATAGAGGCAGATGTTTGGGTCTGTGGGGAAGGATTATAATTATCCTTCTACCTTTCTGAAGGTTTTCTCCATGACTTTCTTTTAAATAAAATAAAAATTGGCATAATTCAGATTCTGCAGTATGTAGAAGATCTCACACTCTTAAGATCAGAAATTCCCAACCTCCCTGGCTACACAGCTTGTCTGCTATAGTTGTAGTGTTGAGGGGGCAGTAGTGTAGATGCAGAAGTCTGTGCTTGCTGCATACGGAGAAGGGCTGTAGTTCAGTGGCAGAGGATCCGCTTTACATGCAGATGGTCCCAGGTTCAATACCCAGCATCTCCTGGTAGGGCTGGGGAGAGACCTCTGCCTGAAACCCTGCAGAGCTGCTGCCAGTCAGGGTTGGCTAGATGGAGCAGTGCCCTGACTGTGTAAGGCACCTTCCTACGCATTCCTACGATATCATGAGTGGTAATTCAGCTGGTGCAGAAGGAGGTTTGAGGAGGATTTCTGTGTGCCCGCCTGTAGAAATTACAGCAAGAGCTGGAGTTCCTGGAAGTTCAAGAGGAGTACATCAAAGATGAGCAGAAAAACCTAAAGAAGGAGTTTCTGCACGCCCAGGAGGAGGTGAAACGAATCCAGAGCATCCCGCTGGTCATTGGCCAGTTCCTGGAGGCGGTGGATCAGAACACAGCCATTGTTGGTTCCACCACAGGTACAGTCCCTTCTTTCCTCCTGCCCATCTGCCTGCAATGGGCCAACTCCAGGTTTGAGGAGGCAGTGGACAAAGTCTGCTCTGGCAAGGGGCCCTGCTCTGTTTGTGTGCCCCAGGTAGTGGTGGCTAATAGCAATCAGCAGCATTCTGAGCTGTATTGAACTGCCGAGGACTGCCATTCAGATTTCCCACAATGCCCCAGAGCGACAACGCCAGGGGCATTGTGGGAAACTTAAATGGCAGCTAGACTCAGAGACCTGGCACTGCTCAGTGTGTGTGTGATTTGGGGAGGGCGGGAGAAGTAAAGGGAGGCAAGTATCATTGTTTGGCCCTGCCAGGGTGCTGGGGCTCTGGCAGCTGCCCAGGGATGCCCAGTGCGGATGCCAGCCCCCCCTCCCCTTACATTGCAGCTTGAGAAAAAGAGCTGGCTTGTCTCCCTGGTTCCAGTCTTTTATCTCATACGTGTGTCCACTTCAGGCTCCAACTATTACGTCCGGATCCTGAGCACCATTGACCGGGAGCTGCTGAAACCCAATGCCTCTGTGGCCCTGCATAAACACAGCAATGCCTTGGTGGACGTATTGCCCCCTGAAGCCGACAGCAGTATCATGATGCTCACTTCAGGTAAGGCAAATCTTCCTTGGATCAGAGAGGTGAGCCCTGGCTGCCTATGGGCAGGGATTCCAGGATGCCTTCAGTAAGAATACAGCACTTGCTGACTTCATAGTCCTTGGTGTGGGGAACCTCAGACCCGCAAGTCCCAATTTGGCTTGCAAGGACATTCCTTGCAAACCCCACCTACCTGCTGCACACCTGACAGGCAGGTACTTGTATGGCTGCGAAGGAACAGTTGGGAGCTTAAAGCGAGCTCCTGGTTGCGCTTTCGCTGTGCTCGCACTGCCCATCGGATCCAGGAGCATGAAGCGGTTTACATTGGAACTGCGGCTCCAGCATGTGCTGGCTGGGGCTGATGGGAGTTTTAGTCCAAAACAGCAGGCAGGGGTGGGGGGAAGGCTGCCCAAGGCTATGAAGACAAAGGCCCAGTGGAATCAAGGTAGCACTTGAAAGAATGTAGCAGGGTAGAAAGAGATCCAAGGGCAGGAAAACACCTGAGGTCCCGTCCCTTCTCTGAGCAGATCAGAAACCAGACGTGATGTATGCTGACATTGGTGGGATGGATATTCAGAAGCAGGAAGTGAGGGAGGCAGTAGAGCTGCCCCTTACCCACTTTGAACTCTACAAACAGGTACGTGATCTAAATTTCTATGCCGGAAGTATGTGCAGTGTGTGCACAAATAGGCGGCTATTCATGTATCTATAGTTATCTTCCACTTTTCTTTTAGAAAGCTCTCAGTGGCTTACATGGGGCTTCAACAACAGTGATCCTAGAAAGCTGCCATATACTGAGTCAGACCATCAAGCTCACTATTTTCCACTGACTGGGAATGACTCTCAAGGGTTTCAGCTCGGGGACCTTCGCTGTGTTTTCTGGCGATGCCAGGAATCGAACTTGCAGCCTTCTACATGCAGAGCAGAAGCTTTTCTGCTGAGCTACGGCCCTTACCCTTAATGACTCCCATTAAGATTTGTTTACTTGGGACGGGAAGTGGGTGGGGTGGAATTGCAGAGAGAACTGCATCCTCCGCACTGCACCGCCTGTGTTCATTTTACAAAGAAGAAAGCACACATGTTTTCTCCTGCCCTTAGCTGGATCGGTCGTCATCTGTGTGATAGAAAAACACAGCAAAGGGAAACCTCCCTTGTTGCATGCGCTGGTAGCTACCAGTCCTGCGTCCCCACCTTCTGCCTTTTAATCTTTGGGCTGCTTTGTATACAGAACATCTGTGCCTTCTTGCCAGTGGAGGGAGATCCCCAAGCAGAGCCCGGATTGATTCCTGGCTATTATTTCTGGATATTTTACATGGGTGCACACCAAGATTTACTCTTGCATGCCCTTCTCAGTGCTTGGACCAGCCCGTAGCCCAGTCGGTGCACAATGCAACGATATCATTGAAGCAAAATCTGGATGTGGTTGGTGCATGGATGGGAGGCTTCTGGGTGTAGCAGCTGGACCATCTGAGGCAGGGATGGGGAACCTGTGGCCCTCCAGATGTTGTGGAACTTCACATCCCGTCAGACACAAGCAGCAACTTGGAAGTGGGGTTTTATTCTGTTGAGAGATGTGACAAGGGCCCTTGAGATGGCCTATTTTGTTGTTCTTTCATTACCTTTTGGCCCTTTTTTCAGATTGGCATTGACCCTCCGCGGGGGGTGCTGATGTACGGCCCGCCTGGTTGCGGGAAAACCATGTTGGCCAAAGCAGTGGCTCATCACACCACAGGTGAGCAGGGCACCAGTTCTCTTGCCTTGGATACGTCACTACCCGGTTGGGTGTAGGTTTGCTGGCATCCCTTGGTCTTCCCGAGGTGGTGGCCCCGTTAAGATGGGTTTCCCTGGGAGACCGAGGGATGCCAAAGGAGCTGGGTCTAACTCTGCCTTTCCCTCCAGCTGCCTTCATTCGGGTAGTAGGATCCGAGTTTGTGCAGAAGTACCTGGGCGAGGGGCCGCGCATGGTGCGGGACGTCTTCCGCCTGGCCAAAGAGAATGCCCCAGCCATCATTTTCATTGACGAGATTGACGCCATTGCCACTAAGCGCTTTGATGCCCAGACCGGGGGTGAGTTGGTGATGGGGGAAGAGGGAGCGGAGGGGGGGGTGCTCCTGGGCAACTGTGGCCACCTGAATAGAGGGAAGGACTAGGGAAGAGCAGCTTACATACAATGGGTAAAAACAGGACAGTCCTTGCCCATAGGATTACAGTCTTAACAGACACCGCATAAAAGGAAATGGGATGGAGGAGGGAAGAGGGAAGCAAATGAACTCTGATCAATTGTTAAAGTTATAATGACCAGCAGGAATAGAAACTTTTCAGGGACAGAAGGAGCAAGGGGGCTGGGCTGTCATCAGAGCCAGTGCAGTAGTCCTGCTTTCCAGTCTCTTCCTCTGCCGTAGCCTCAAATATATTTGGGGTTAAAGCAACTTACCTGCAGGTGGTAAGTTGCTTTAACCTTTCACCTGCTGCTCCAACCCCCTTGACTAGATCCACACACACACCCAGCTGATAAAAACAGCCAGCAAGCGATTGGGGAAATGGTGAAGTTCCCTTTTCTGTATTAGGCAGCAGATAAAAGTTTAGGAATCCTGAGTTTGCTGTGTAACCCCTAGTTTCTGCCTGAGTCCTGGCAGCTGGGTAGGGCTGCTGCAATTCCTGCTGCCTCCTCTAGGTGTTGCTCCGACCTTGCAGTGTCACAATGTGCTAGAACCCTGGGCTTCGGTGGTTCTTTGTCGGTTGAACATAGTGACCTCTGCATATGGTTGGCCTATGAGAGCCAAAGGCAAACTTGGCCCGGGTGAGGCTAATGCTTCTGCTAGCGGGGAATATATTTTTTCCAAACAGGACATCCAAATTCTTCAACTTGTGTGAATCAGGCATATTTTGTACGGGTGATCACTTTATTTTGTGCAGTCGGGGTTGCAAATCTGGGTTTGTTGAGCAAGAAATAGGGTGGCAGCTGGGTGTGGAAGAAGCAGGGAGGGTTAGAAGGGCTGTAAGCTCAGCAGTAGGGCTTTAACCTTGCATGCAGAAAGGTCCCTGGTTCAATCCCCAGCAATGGAAATGGGCATAGACCACTAGAAGTCCTTGCTTTTCTGTCCTTGTATACCAAGGATGGGGAAGCAAATGGCTCCCAACTGCACACGAGAAGGAAGGGGGGTAGCAGCAGGCTTGGAGAAACTTCACATATTACAGAAATGGGAAACATACCCAAGGCTGATGGTATCTCAAAACAGCCCAGTAAACCCTGAGCATGCTCAGTGGCCTGGGGGGCAGGTGAGAATAGAAAACTATAGTGGCCGACTGGAATGGTGTATCCTGTAAAAGGACATGGCTGTCTGATTAGATTGTCAAACAGGCAGACTCTATACCGCTGCATCTTGTTTGTGGGTCTGGTATCCTCCAAACCCTCAATAGGCACTGCTAAGACTTCTTCAGTCTTTTCTCTGCAGTAATGAGGACTTGAAACTTAGACAGCTGTATAAATCCTGAGGTTCTCTGAATGAAGGCTTAACAGGCCAGTGCATTCCAGACTTGCACGATATCCCTGAAGATGGGTTGGTAGCGCAAAGAAGCTTTGACTATGGCAGGGAAAGGAAAGGGCAAGCACTCTCTTCCAGGGCACACCTGATAAATTTGTTGGTCTCTCTACAGCCGATAGGGAGGTTCAGCGCATCCTCCTGGAGCTACTCAACCAGATGGATGGCTTTGACCAGAATGTTAACGTCAAGGTGCGTTGTGTTGGGCAGCAGTGGGGGGGCGGGGGCGGGGGGAAGGCAAGGGGAAGGGTTGAGTGGCCTGGAAAGGCAATTCCCCTCTTTAGCATAAGCTCTGGATTTAAAGCAGAGATGGGGAAAGCTGTGGCTCTCTAAATGTTGTCATACTACAACTCCCATCATCCCTGAGTTTTGGCCCGGGCCCCTTGGGAGTTGGAGTCCAGCAACATCTGGAAGGCCACCAGTTTCCATCCCTGCCTAAAGGGTTCCAACAAGTGCTGGCTTTTCTCCACTTAACTTACCAAACTCAAATTCCCAGTCTGCCCGAGCCTGCCATTAATTTTCTGCATCAAGAAGTTGGGTTTAATGGGGTTCTCTCTTGGTTCCCTTCTAGGTGATAATGGCCACGAACCGAGCAGACACCCTGGATCCTGCTCTGCTCCGGCCAGGCCGCCTAGATCGTAAAATTGAGTTTCCCTTGCCGGACCGGCGCCAAAAACGGTTGATCTTCACCACCATCACCAGCAAGATGAACCTGTCTGAGGAGGTGGATCTGGAGGATTGTATCCTTCCGGATAGTGCAGTGGGGAGAAATGGGTGGAGGGCAGGGGGACTAGAAGAATGGCCAGTGAGCTGAGCTCAAGAGTTGTTTTGTTTGTGTGTCCGTCCCCCCCCCCCTTTGACCTGCTAACAGAATAAAGTTTCCTGAACTAAACCGATGCTATAAAGCCAGGGCAGGAAACCTGCGGCCATCCAGAAGTTGCTGAGCTATAACTCCCATCATTCCAGGCCATTGGCAACAATGTCTGGGGATGATGGATGTTGGGAGTTCAACAACATCTGGAGGGCCACCAGTTCTTTATTTAATGGTGTTGAATAAAGGGGAATGAAGAGCAAGAGGCCAGTTGGACTGTTTGTAACCGTAGCATCCTCGAGTACAGGGGTTGGCAGCTAGGGTGTACCTGTCGCCTGACTATTTTCCCAGCTCCCACTGCCAACCTCCTACCATGGAAAGGGTTGCATCGCACCTGGCAGGTGCTCCCCTTAGCAAAAAAATTTGCAAAATTAGCAGCTGCTGATCATCCGTCTAACACTTCTCATTTCAACGGGAAAGGCGGCAGCTCCCAATGGGAGATTTCGCAGTCATATAGGCCAGTCTTCTCCCCTTTTCTAGAACGGCCACACAGGGCCCATTTGCTCCTGCTCTTTCCTTCACTCTTCCATCCAGACGTGGCGCGGCCGGATAAGATCTCAGGAGCCGACATAAACTCCATTTGCCAGGAGGTTAGTACCGCGTGTTAGACAGCGGTTAGTACTCCCCTTTAAAAAAAAATTTTACTTCCTGCTTATGTTGCCCATTCACGCTTTCTCCCCTCCTTCCTGTCTCCTTAAGGCTGGCATGCTGGCTGTCCGGGAGAACCGTTACATTGTGCTGGCCAAGGACTTTGAGAAGGCCTACAAGACTGTCATCAAGAAAGACGAGCAGGAGCACGAGTTCTACAAATAAAAAGATGGGAGAAGCAGGATGGAGACGGAGGTGGTGGTCTCAGTCTGTGGGGGGCGGGGGCATTTTCGGTATGTCTGGTGTTGGTGTGTGAGATTTATCCTGTGAATAAATAATTACCCAGGACTTTAGTTGCTCCCTTCTTCGGTGGGAATACAAGATTACCCTCTCCTTAAGACTCAGACACCACCACCACCACCCACAGTTTATTCATGGCCAACTCTTACATAGCATTTGTTCCTAAGCCTAACAGGGAACACTGCTAGGTTGAGTTTTCTACAGGGGTGGCCAACCTTTTTTGGGGGGTGCTCGGGGCCCACATTCACATTTTGCTAACCCTCTGGGGGTTGCATGCCAGGAGCAGGTGAAGCCACCCCACATTTGAGTATGCACACTTTCAGATGATCAATTTGATAATTGGGGAAAGGGAAGGTTTCATCAACCACCACCGCACTGGGGCTTTCCTACTTCCTTTTGCTGTCGCCACCAAAAGCAAAGGATTCTTTTCAGGAGCAAGCAGAACAAATTGCTTCCGGAGCCAAATCAGTCCCCTGAAAAAGGCGGCTGTGGGGGGGGGGGGTAGCTGGCTCTGTTCTACAGCGGTGAAAGGAAGGGTATGGAGAGATTTTAGCTCCATGATGGAGAACGCACTTGGCAGGCCAAAGGTCCTGGGATCGCCAGTTGAAATGGGCAGGGAATCTCTGGCCCATGTTCCAGTCTTGTTCTTGCTAGGGGGTCCCGTTTGTCTTTTCAGAATGGGGAGATGAGCACTGCAATGCTCAGTGGTGGGAGAGCACAGCATGTCCATGCGTTTAAAAGTGCCAAAAAGGTCTTGTGTAGGCAAAGGCGCGGCTTCCTCCCGTCTGAGCTACTTCGGACATCATCTGTCACTGGAGGGAATCATTTCACTCTGAACAACACGGCGGCCAGTTAAATAAAGGCAGAAATGGATTTTCCCCCTCCAAACTGTTGTGAAGAGGCACAGAGTGCAGCAAGGTGTGGTAACAGCTTGTAGTTGAAGCCGGTACTTCAAAAGGATGCCCCTTTTAGATTTCTTAAGAGCTTTTTATTGCAACGCCAAAGTGACATCTGGAAAAGGACCCTGCTCACTGCAGTAGAGACTGCTTGATCTATCTTTATGTTGTCCAACCTGCAGCTAAAAACAATAACGAAAACACCCCTGTCCGAAAGAGATGCAGCTGCACAGCATTTGCTCTCCCATCTCTCTATATACACATGCTTTATATTTTATCCCAATACAGTAGTCTGGTACAGAAAAATGGTTTCTTAAATGTTACGCCAGTCCCTTGAAGGAGTCAAGCCTTGAACAGAAAGAAAGGTTTTTAAAATATAATAATAATAACAACAATAATAATTTATTATTTATACCCTGCCCATCTGGCTGAGTTTCCCCAGCCACTCTGGGCGGCTTCCAACTAAGCACTAAAATACAATACAAAGCACTAAAAATCAAACATTAAAATCTTCCCTAAACAGGGCTGCCTTCAGATGTCTTCTAAAAGTCGGGTAGTTCTTATTCTCTTTGACATCTGGTGGGAGGGCGTTCCACAGGGCGGGTGCCACTACCGAGAAGGTCCTCTGCCTGGTTCCCTATAACTTGGCTTCTCGCAATGAGGGAACCGCCAGAAGGCCCTCGGCGCTGGACCTCAGTGTCCGGGCAGAACGGTGGGGGTGGAGACGCTCCTTCAGATATACTGGACTGAGGCCATTTAGGGCTTTAAAGGTCAGCACCAACACTTTGAATTGTGCTTGGAAACGTACTGGGAGCCAATGTAGGTCTTTCAAGACCGGTGTTTTGTGGTCTCGGCGGCCGCTCCCAGTCACCAGTCTAGCTGTGATAACTGGCTTACAAATACGAGGAGGCCTGTTTTAAGAACCACAAAGGTTTGAGTATATGCTGTTCATGCATTTATCACCACCTGCTTTCTGCATTTTGCTCCCTTCTGACTGTTTACAATCTCCCTACCTGAATCATGTGTAAATATATCTGTAACTCAGGATAATGCTCCATGCGCCTGATGATGGACGGCGCCTTATGCTGCGATATATTTATTAGTCTTAAATATGCCGCAAGACTCTTAGCAGTGTTTGCTGCAGTAGACTTAAATGTGACCTTGTGCCTGTAGCCCTTTGAAGGGGCTGTGGAAGGCAGGAGCCCAAGCCTTCTCAATAACCTAACAGTTACAGAACACCATGTTCTTTCTTCAAAGGATGCAGGCTCCCTCAATAACATTGGCATACACATGGTAAAACAAAGAGGCAAAAAAAGACTCGGGAATATAAGAATCCATCTTGTCCAAAATCCTGTTTTCACAGTGGCCGAACAGATGCCTCTAGGTAGGAAACCTGCAAGGAAGACCTGAGACCAACAGCAACACTCCCCACTTGTGGTTCCCGTAGGGCTGTGCGCACACACCCGGTTCCAGCCCCGAAACAATTTGGGGGTTGGAGCTTCTGTTGCATCTTCCTCGCCCCCTATACTGTGAAGGGCAGCAGGGCCAATCCCGCTGAGCTCTGCTCCCCAGCGTGTCCTCTGGGGCACGTGGTGAAGCAGACCCCTGCAGCCTGCAGTATTGCACCCTGCGTTCACCCGCTGCTGAGCAGAAACTTCAGTCCTGTTCGGTTTGACAAATGTACCTGTGTTCCCTTGCTGGGAGCAGGGGTGCACAGCTAAAAGGTCCTTCCTGCCTGACCCCCTGCATCCTGACACTCCTGGATCACTCCAGTAGACCCTGGAAAATTTGGTTATCTAACTCAGCTGGGGATTTGGCATAATTTGGGGCACAGCCCTAATTCCCAGGGAGGCCTACTATTCTCTGACAGTGGAGGTTAGAAACATTGATAGCCTTATTCCCTGCGAGTGTATCTAACCCTCTTTTAAAGCCATTCGAGTCAGTGGCCATCGAGACATCTTGTGGGAGTGAATCCCATAGTTTATAACTGCACAGAGTGAAGAAGTACTTTTGTCTGTCCTGAATCGTCCTTTTCCGTGCAAACAGCGGGTGATTTATTAACGGAAATCTGGGGGGTGGGGAGGAAACAAGTCAACCTATTCTGTCAAATGCCTGGAGGAAACGGTGCGTTACTGGCGCGGTGCCAATATGACGTGCGCCCGTGCACCATGGATGTCTGATAAGCTTCCAGGCAAATCTCAACTTGTGTTTACTTTGGGTTTATTGGCTTGCAAAGCAAACATGGCTCCATGTTCACTTTTCTTTTGGGACGGAAGGGGCACGTGCCGGGCAGAAGCAGAGCCAGGATCTTCCTGCTCATCCAATTCTGCATTTGGCCACCAGTTCCAAACTCCCGTCGGCCATTCTGACTGAGGCGGATGGGAAGCAGGAGCCCCCAATCTGGAGGGCCACAGGCTGCCCAAACCTCTCTTTTAAGTCTTTGCACAATGCCTTTTATTTCAGCGGCAGTCAAAAGCGGCACCGTCTGGATTTTGGTTGGACTACATTTCCCACCAGGCCAGAAAGGCCAAATAAGGGTAATGGGACTTATAATTCACAAAGCCTGGAAGGCCCCCCCCCCCCCCAATTGGCTACCCCTGCTTTTATCTGGAAGCGTTACTAGTGGGTTTGAGGGGAGCCTTTTTTGCAGAGGCCTGGAATATGAGGGTTGTCCTTGCCTTTCGTGTTTGCTTGTTTTTTTTTAAATCAAGGAAGTAGATGCACACTCCCAAGAATGAGCATAGCTCACAAAGGCAACAGCCACAGAATGCAGAGTGTCCGTTGGAAAAGGAAAACGGAAAAACGAGTGGGTGTCGGGTAGAATGGTTGCTTTGAGCTCTTTCAGTTTATATAATCCCAGTGGAGGAGATGGCTGGGCAGCTGGCACAACGAAGGAGAAACAAGTCTTACTAGGAGGTGAGGTATTTTACTACAGGCCCCACTTGTTGCTTTAGCCTCTGGACCAAGAGATATTCCTCCCACACCTGTTTTTTTCCCCTTACTTGAGGTGTGTGGTGAACTTTCTGCCCTCCAAATGTGGCTGAACTACAACTCCCACTGTCCCCAGCCATTGGTCATGTTTGCTCGGGTTGATGGGAGTTGTGGTTCAGCAACAACACCAGGCGTTGGGCTGATTTTAAATGTATTGTGGGAGTGGGGGGATTATTGGTTTGCCGTTGTTATTTTTATTACGCATTTTGTTGTTTTTATTTTGCAATTTGTTTGTCGTGAACCCACGGGTGAAGGGTGGTATACAAATTTAAACGACAACATTTCGAGGAACAAAAAGTTCCTGCGCCTGACACTTCAACACTGCTTACTGTTTTGGGTTTTTGTGTGTGTTGGTGGGGGTTGTTCTTGCTCATCCTGCTGAATGGGGTCCTAGACGTTTGCCACAGACGGCACCACTGTCTGAGGTTTTACAACGTGATTTATTTATTTACAGTGTTTTACACACACACACACACACACACCCCGCCCTTTTAACAGAAAATACTTTCGAAGCAGCTTACAAAAATCAGTCCTAAGACAGGCCCTGCTTTCAGACTCACAATTTAAAAGGATATGGCACATGAGGAAAAGGCAATGGGAGGGAGGAGGGGAAAGCAAGCTCTAGTAGTGCAAGTTTTTTGGAAGTTGCGGCCAATGGCTGTGGCAGTTTTGATAAAGGGCAGCCCCTCCCCTGAAACACTCTTCTGCCCCCGCCAGATCAGATCCAGGAGCAAATCTGGTGACAATGTCTAGGTCAGGAGAACACAGCATGCCATGGGTCCTGCCACGCAGCTCTTCCCTTGGATAACTGGCTTGATAGCAGCGAGAATCCTCAGAGGAAGGGTGCTTGATGGAGATACTCTCCTCCCTTGCCAATATCAGTAATTACTGTTGCGAGCAATAAAAAAAACCACACTTCAAAAAACTTTCCCTCCTCTCACAAGATCCAGGAAAAAATGGTTTAAGAAAACAGTATCTGGTGTTTGCAAATGTTAAAAAAGTGGGTGCTCAGCCCCCAAAGCGTAGAAATATGCTATAAAAAAACCCCAACTACTTCAGTGGTTTGTTCGCCTCCTATATTTGTTCGTTTGTTTATATATCTATTCATTGTGGCTTTCCCTGGGCATCAGGTTAGCCACTTTGAGAATGTGAGGTGCAGGGATGAGATGGATCTGTGGCTTGACACAGAGGGACTTTTCTTATGATCTAATTTTTTAAATGTCTACCCACACTTTTTGACTGGAAAGCTTCCCCCCCACCCAAACAACAGCTTGCAATACATTAAAAAAATGGGACGGTAAGATAAACAAGCATAAAACATAGTCAATATCAGAATGCTAAAACTGGAGCCCAAACTAAAATACCATTCAAGAACCTAAGAAGGCCCATCTAGTCCAGCATCCCGTTCTCACTGCCAATGGAAGCCAAATAAATAAGGGAGATGCGGCAAAACCATTCATGTATTGTAGTTGTTCTTTCCATGCATATTATTATTCTCCTTAGGAGGCTGAGCATTCGTCTGATGTCAAATTCAGATTGTGTAATTATAGTTGCTTGGAAGGTCTTGTGCAACAAACCCTCATCCCCAAAAGTCAAAGTGTGGGAACTGTATGGGATAAAGCTTGCTCTGATGCAACCTCACCAAACCTACACCACCTAATCTCCATGCAAACAAATCAGGATGACTGCTCAATAAGCAGGTAGCCTGGAAGTGTCACTGGTGCTGATACTCAATAGGCTCCGCTCTGTGTCCTTGTAGCAAGCTTTGAGCCAACCCAACCTCCAAAGGTAAGGAGGCACGGAGCAAGGCCTCTAATGCCGAATGCACCTGGTTGGCAGAGTTGCCTTTCAGGGGCTGCCAACCTTTTTCGACCAGGAGGCATATCTGTAATTCCGAGAAAGTGCTGTAGGTGCGTTACAAAATGGCTGCCATGGGGTGGGTGTGTGAGAGAGAGACGTAGCACAAAATGGCTGCTGCGGGCGTGGGGGCACAAGTGCGAAATGGCTGCCACAATCTGAAAGGGCAGGAAAAGAGGCACTAGCGCAAAATGGTGCCAGCATGCCGCTGCATAAATGGGGGGGGGGGGACTGTATCACCCGCAAGGGCCCTGACTCAGAAAGATGCTCTTTGTGTCTTTCCTCTGGGCCCACCTTAGGCGGTCACATTCAAAAAGTACAATGGCTGCACAAGCTGTTTCTGTGTGTATATGACGTACTGGCTCCATGTTTGAGGAGACCCTCTGGGCAAAGTGCTCTGGCGGACCCCCCTCTTCTGTTAATGGGCTCTGGCAGGCTTAGCTGATAGCACCATGTTGCAAGTCTAGGGGCATTGTAGGAAATTTAAATAGGCCTAGTTGCCTTGGCCTGCTTGGAGTTACTAGGCCAGAAAATTATTTTAAGGGGGGAGTCCAGAGCAGATATCAGCAACCCAAGGAAGGCAGGTGCCAGTCTATATATGCGTGTGCCTGTGTATGTAGCGGAGCAGTTCTGTTTGTTCCGAAACAAAATTCTGCCATTTGAATGCTGGGAAATTCACTTCCCCTACAATGACCTCAAAGACCATGTCTGGGCAGCTCTCCCACGAATGAGTACTGCACATTTATTGCACATTTTGAAATTCCATCATTTGGAAAGGCCCTGCGTTTGTCTACCACCATGAAATGAGTCAGGAGGCTTGTGTGAGTCTTGGAAAGGGTCTTGTTTTGAAAAGCGCACCAAAAATGTTTAACTATTCCTAGGAGTACATAACTGCTTGGCAAGGGAACGACACCAGTAGCTGATCCAGCGCATACCGCAGAGTGCATGGCTGCATGCTGGAAGTGCAGTGATGTAGCATCTTAAGTTTGATTTGGAATGGCTGATCCTTAATGCTGAAAATGTTGTATTTGTGGACATATTTATATAGTGCCATGAATTTGTGAATCCATGGCAGTATATTACTGGCCTCTGCTTCTAGGAGCCTACAATTAAAGTTCACAACTGAGGAAGAGGGAAATGGAGAAGGGGCAACGCTCAGCGGAAGAGCATCAGTGATCAGTTCCTGGCATCTCCAGGTACCAGGGCTGATGTTCTGCAAAGCCTCTACCAGTCAGTGTAGACCAGGGGTAGTCAATGTGGTACCCTCCAGATTCTGGGACTATAACTTCCATAATCCTTGATCATTAATCATGCTGGCGTAGCCTAATGAGAGTTTCATTTGCAACATCTGAAGGGCACCATGTTGGAGGGCACAGTTGGTAGAGCATAAGTCTCTTAATCTCAGGGTTGTGGGTTCGAGCCCAACATTGGGCAAAAGATTCCTGGATTGCAGGGGGCTGGGCAAGATGACCTTGGTGGTCCTTTCTAGTTCTATGATTCTGTGATTCTATGAAGGGCAGTGGTTTCACTCTGTGTAAGGCAGCTTCCTAAAAGGAGGGGTTCACTGGGGAAAGAGACATTTATTTCACTTAGTTACAGTGGGTTATGGAGACTAAGGAATTAATGTGTCACCCACACCCACCTCATTCCCGGCAGCGGAGGTTGGCTAATTGCTGGTGTCAAACCATTCCTGGAGACTCAGTTTCAGCGGAATAAAGGGAAAGGAGTTGCTTCAGCTTTTGAAACCTGGTCTGCTAACTAAGTATAACTAAATCTGAGATCTTGTTGATGCATTTTTAATGTTAAGCATTAACTATCCAGAAACAATAGTTTTACACCTTGCGCAGGCACACTCTGTCTGTCTTCCTCCCAGTCTTGCAGCAGCCTCCATAATTGGGCAAATATCCAAAGCCTAAGATTTATTTATTTTTTAAAAAATGGATTCTTCTCCCGAGCTGCGCAGCAAAGGCAGCCTGGAATTCTGATTCCACCGAAGGAATACATGCGCTGCCGTCCCACTGATTCCTTCAAGGTCAACGCGACTCCCCAGGCCTGCCTGATCATTTCCCCCGCCCGCAACGTTTTGGGAGCGGAAGAACCCAGGAGTCCGGGCTGCCAGCCCCTGTCCGCTAGACCCCTAACTCTCTCTGGCCCTGGCCCCAGCCAGGAACCCAGCTTCCCAGATCCACTTCCTGATCCAGAAACGAACCCCACGAGAACCCAGCCTGCTCTGCCAGCCTAACTAGGCCGCTCCCCCCTCTCTTTATTGGGGTGCGTGCGTGCGCGGAATAGAGCGGACCCAGGAGTCCCGGCTCGGCTCCCCGCACCCCCCGCCTCCTCTCTGCTCTGGCCCCTCCCCCTCCGGCTTGGCTTCGCTGCCGCGCTGCGCGGTGCTGGAGCCGCCGGGGGTGCGCGCAACGAAAGGGGCGGCCGCCGCCGCCGAGGAAGGAGGAGGCCGGGGAGGGACGGAGGGAGCGCGGGGCCTGCCTCTCCTTCCTCTTCCTCTGCGCGGCACCAGGGCCGCCGGCCGGGACCAGCGCTCGCCTCTCCATCCCGGCCGGGCGGGGAGGGGGGAGCCGCCCGCCCCGCTGGCCGCCGTGGGCTATGTTCGAGTAAGGAAAGCGCGGCGCGGGGGGGACCGGGGTGCGTGGCCGGAGGGCGGGCGGGATCGGCGGCGAGCGATGCCGGCCGCGTCGGGAGCGGGGAGGAGAGCGAGGATCGCGCCGAGGAAGGACGGATCTTGGCTGCAAGCGGGGGGCGGGGAGGTGGGGGGGGGTCGGGGCTGCGGGGATCTCTCAAGCCGGGCTAGGAAAGGAGGCGACCGTCTCCTCCTCCTCCGGGGCTTGTGCCCGCTCTCCCAGCGCTTCTGAAGCCGGACTGGCCACTTGTCAGCTGAGAGGAGAAGGATGGATGGAGGCAGAGGGATGGACACAAAGGAGCTGCCGGGAAGGAGGGAGAGGGCGGGTGGCAATGGAGGGTTGTGTGTGCGTGGGACCCGGGAAACGGGTTTCTTTTTCTTTCTCCCTCTCTCTCTCTTTTCGCGGAGGTGCAGATCTTTCAAAACACCCGGCGGGGCGGAGGAGCAAAACCCTCGGCTCCTCTGCCTAATCTCCGGAAGGTGCTGGGGGAGAGGGCAGCGCGCGCGTGCGTTTGCAAGCTCTTTTTGCAAAGTCTTGTAGGATGGGGGAGAGGTTTCAGATCGATCGGTCAGCCCACCCCCCTGCTGCACTCCGATCTCTCCCACCCACTCCCTTTGCTACAGGTGCGTGTTTATCAGCGTCTAGTTCTCTCACGGTGTGACATCAGTCTGTGTTCAGCAGTGGTAGCAGCGTGGTCTTTGTAGCGCCATCGTCGGGGAAGCCTTTGTTCCGCGTGTCCCTCCACGCATTTACGTGTGCTTGTTGTGTGCATATGGATGCAACGAGGAGGGGGCTTGAGATCCCATCCCCCACTGCATAAACTGATATTCTCCATCGCAATACTGGAAAGTGTACGGGTGCAGGGAGAGTGTCGCCCGTTGTTCTCCCCTTCATCTTCTTGGGGAAGGGGTCGATGAAGGTGAGACTTGGATTGACAGCTGTGTGGAGGGGTGATGGACAGCGGTAGCTCTTGGCCCATCTGGGAGTTAGAACATAATTCTCTGGCCTCTGCTGACTTCTTGGGCTTGTGTGTTTGTGTATAAACAAATAATAATAATGCCTTTGCTAGCACACACACACACACACACACGCATGTGGCTTGTGATTAAAAGGGGGAAAGTTGGAACCAGGATCTCCTGAGATTCCTTCTTTACTCTGGGGAGGTATTTGTCAGTGGCTTTTTAGTAAAAGCAACAGGCTTGTGTGAGGTTCTTCATGCTTGGGCTTTTAAGCTAAGGATCTTTTAATTTCAATATACTTTTTTTGGAGTACAGGAAAGTAAAGGGAATCCCTTGAGGTGTGTGTGTGTGTTTTCTTCAAGCTTCTAATTTAAGTGCTTGTGGTAAAAGCGGTTTTACAAATTGGTTTTACAAAGTTCAGATTTTATTACTTCAATATTTTAAAGACCAGTCTTATGATATTGAGAATATGGAGATTATAGGACTAGGGGGTAAGAAAGTAATAAAATATTACATTTGGCTCCAATACAAGTTTTTCAACTCATGCTGGAGTAACCAACATAGTGCTATCCAGATTTTTCTGGATTGCAACTCCCACCAGCCCTGCCCATTGGCATATGGAGACCACCATGGTGGTTATAGGTTAGAGTCTTCTGATGATCCAGACCACTGAGTGTCACAAGCAGAAAATAGGATTCCTGATGACCAGGTAGTAACAGGTTACTTAAGTAAGTGAGCCAAGTTTCGTGCCTCAAACCAATAAACAAATGTGATATATAGCCAAATGGATCTGGAGGAAAGTTCTTTAAAAAAAAATCCAAAAAAATCTAATAAATAAATTAGATCCTGAACATAAAGGCAAACCTATCGCTTGAGGTTCATTTTACCCATCACAGGAAAAAACAAGTCTCTTCATTTCTAGTGTGGATAAATAATATACTGGTACTTTCTGTACCATCTGAAGGTCATTTGGATGCCTGAAAACACACAGAACATGAACTCCTGGTAGTCAAAAGACATTCACATTACAGGAAGGTCACAGTTGCCCCATGGATCTCATTGAGATTAGCAAGTTATCAGGGAGGCTCCAGATGAAAACTTCTGAAGTATCTTTCCTTACATGAACCATGGGTTAAAACCACAGGGTTTAGCCCTGAATTCCTCCGCAGCTATACAATTAGGTGTCTTTTACACATTCTCACAGCCCTGTGAAAACTATTTATGAGCAGGTCCTGTGCAGCCACGCGGGCAGGAGGCTATTCACGCAGATCTTTCGCACAGAATCAGAAGTGCTCCCTTCCTGGTGCAGTTCTAATTCCATAGAAAAGACTTACATCAGGGATGGAGAAGTTGTGGCCCTGGACATGTTGCTGGACTCCAAGTCCCATCACCCTTGACAAATGGTCGCCTGATGATAATTTGAGTCCAACAGCAGAAGGAGGGCCGCACAGGTCCCCCCCTCCCTGACCTCTACAATCAGGCCTCTCATCCACGTCATTGGGGTATTTATGCATTCTCAGTGCATGGGAGCTGCTGGCAGTTAAAACGCTTTCAGGAGGCCGGGAGAACATAAAAAGGCACGTCAGGGCAAGGCTGACCCCAACCCACCTCCCCCAGGATGTTTGGCTACCCAAGCAACTCCACAGCAACTTGGGTAAAGTGGGCCTCAGGATGCCTCCCTTGTATGTGTGTGGCTCCACCATCCTTTCGCAAGTCACCTTCGGGTGTGTCTTTTGGATCATGTGCAGCCAGCACCGCTGAAAACCTTGTTACCCTAATCAGCTGCTTGAGTTGCTTGTGCAATTTGGATCAGCCACAGTCTACACTGACGGTGTTTCAAAAACACCCTGAAGTGTGGAGAATCCCTGTGACAAATGCTTGAGCCTGGGGGGGGGGAGCCACAGCCGCCCCTGTGCCTTCTGATTCTGGAGGTCTGGAGCCCAGGCAATGGAAGTGGCTCACATGGAACTCTTGTCTCTCCCCCCCCCCACCCCACGATGCCTGACATCTGGGGCAGCATCCTGCCAATCTGGCACAATTATGGCTGCAAATGTGGTTCCTGCCTTGGCACAGGGCTCTGATCTGAATCCTCAGCCTCCCACCACCTGCGGGGATGAGCTGTCGCTCTCTGTCGTGTCGACCCTTTCCGTGTCAGCCCTGCAGTTCCTGTGACAGCCGCCCCCATCTGCTGAAGGCCTCTTCCTCCCTCTGGACACCAGGGTCCGCATGGCACGTGGATGGGAGGCAAGGCGAGGGAACTAGGTTGCTCAATGCCATGCCAAGGTCGGCCCCAGAGAGAGCATTAGCATTTCATTAGAGCGGATGCTGTGGCCACACAGAGCATGGGAGAACAAGGAGCATGACATGCACAGTCCCCTCTGCCCTTTCTTTCTCAGCCCCAGCTCACACCCTTGCTCTTCTTCTGACAATAACCCTGCTCCTTTCCGCTGCCGTTTGGTGTGCTTCTGTAACCTCTTTTTCAGCCTAGGTGCACACCATACATTTAAAGGAACACCCCCCCCCCCCGAGTCCTGGGAACTGCAGCATGCTGAAAGGAATTGTAGCTCTGTGAGCAATAACTACAGTTCCCGGGGTATGGCATGTATGCAGCCCTTTTCATATTTTAATGCTTTAAAAAAAATCCACATGGGGTAAACCATAGTTGGTTCTTGTGCTTTATGAATAGGGAAATAGTGCATACTGTAAAAAATCTGGGGCCAGCCATGAGAGGTTTTAAGAGGGGCTGATCTGGAGGCTTGACTAATTTTGGAGGGTGTTAATGACAGGTTGGGGTGACCTCTGTCAAGGATGAAGTAGGAAGAATTATTTCCGCAAGCCTCAAAGATCTGTAGTGTTACCAGTAATTCTTTACAGGCCTAGGATCCACTCGTTTTAACTCACTTGCAACATAGAGCCCAGTTATTATTTCTCGTCCATTTACGTTTCTCTGTTTCTCTCTTCTTTCCCACTTTCTCGTGGCACAAAGCTGGCTACAGTTATTGTTGCTGTGGATGTTATTTAATTTACATACAGCTTAATAGCAAACTAGGCATCTAAGGCATTTATGAGTAAAAAAACCCATGACACAAACATTAAACATTCCTAATTAAAACATGCAACCAAGCTATCCCATTTAAAAAACATTGCAGTTAAATTGGGTGGGCCCTTCCTAGCAAGTATGGATTGCATCTGTCTGTCTCGGGAGACAATGGAAGAGTGTGCCTTTGGAGGTGAAGTCAAACCATCAGAGACTTACAGCACCTGCTGTGGCTATAGAGACTGATATGGAAGAGACATGTTTTGTTGCAGCGGGGGCAGATGAAGGTGTTTGGCTGCAAGTATACATGCAGCAGTAGGCAGCAGCTGCAGATCCACAATCAGTGGGTGGTTGTGAGCTGTCCACTGTATTTTTAGTGTCGGCACTGGTAGGCCCTCTGAGGCTCTGGGCTATACTAAGGTTACCAGATGTTGCAATTGGCCTGTCGAGGCATATCTGTGCTGCATTCACAAAAAGAAGTTCCCAAGGGAGCAAATTGTTGCGGGGTGGGCAAGAAGCCATTCTCCTGTTTGGTTGGGGGAGGGGCTTGTGGCCACGACCATAGTGATTGACAGCCCAGCTGTATATATATATCCTGAACATGTGACCCAGTGGTCACTCTGGCTTGAGTTCGGATCTCCCACCCCCCCACTCCCTGGTATAGGCTGGTGCGTTGACCTTGCTGTGCCTGTCTAGGGGTCGTCTCCACTTGAGGGGCCTAGTAGGAATTTTTCCATTTGGCTGATTGGCTGGTGCCACTTGGTTTTTGCCTACTATTCAGCAATAAGTCACAACTTGTAAGGTTGGCGGTTAGGCATTGGTTCAGTGGTAAGGGAGGCCGGTAGCCTCCAAGAAGTGCTGTGAATAATGGGAAGTCCGTTAAAGGAAGCTAGGGGCTCTATAAAGCTTGTCCGAACCCGGTAGGTTGCAGGGCCGAAAAGCTTGAGCCCCTGTGATCCCCTGGAGAGGGGGGAAGGCTATCATGCTCCCAGCCTCCTTACCCTCTCCAGTTAATGGTTTCCCAGTGCTGACAGGTAGTCAGCTCTGTCCCGCTGGACAGCCAGTCGGTCGCTGACTAGGGTCAGCTCTGTCCCGTCGGACAGCGATAACCAATGCCTACGCAACCACTCACTTGATTTGTATTCAATAAATAAGTTGTGGCCAAAATTTTAATGCCATTAACCTAAACCAAAAATATGAGTCATGTTTGAAGTTACTGGGGGGGAATGGCTGGGTGCCCTACACACGCAACAGTCTGTCTAGTCTCCCAGGGTATCCTGGGAATTGTACTTGTGTACGTAAAGCTACCTGAGTTGGCGGCGACCGCCACATCTTACAGTAGCAAATCCCGTAGTTTTTCTCTGTGCGCTGTCTGAAGAAGTACCGGTAGGAGCACGATCTAGTCGTAGAAACATAGGAGAAACTGGTTTCCGACGGGTGATTCCCAATCCTCCCTAGAGATGCTGAGGATCGAACCTGGGACCTTCTGAATGCTGTGGGGATGCCCTAGCAATGAGCTGTGGCCCGGTCCTTTGTCTTTAACCAAGGTTATGGCTGATAAACACCAACAACATCCTCCACCTGAAGCAGCAGATCGAGAGAGGGCATCCTCCTTTAAAGCTGCCTCTTGTTGCTTGTCTTCCTCTCCTGCACAGCCCTAATCTTGAATGCTCCTCTTAATCCTCAGCCTCATAAGAACTCCAGATCTCACCCCAGCCCCCCTCTTTCCCTCTCCATACGAGCTCTCCTCTGTTTTGGTCTCTTCCCCCTGAGCTTCACGCGAGGGGCACCGTAACATAAGCTTTCTTTCCTTTTCTCCTGGGTGAAAACTGTTAAGCGAGTTATCCCTGTTCAAAGGCAGTGTCTTCTGTCCGCTCCCATAAAGCGTAAGTGAATATCGATGAGGAAGCTATTTATTCTCAGCACCCAGGGGCAAAACAAAGAGGAGCCACACCGCCATTTAATCCCAGGAGGCAGCTGGCTAAGAGCCCTGGGGAATATTGTGGAAGTAGCACTTGTAGGTTGCTAGTTTGCTAGTGCTATTCTGGAAGGCTTGCTCCAGTGGCTGCAACTTGGATCCCCCCCCCCCCTTATAACCAGTGAGGCCACCAATGAGTCTTCCCCTAGGGATGCCTCAGAATCAACACAGGCAGCTTTTTCTTTGTCCGGATAGAGTTGCAGGGCAGGGGTGAGGTTCATGGAGAACATAAAGAGTCCTGCTGAATCAGAGGAAAGGCCTGTCTAGCCCAGTCCTTCTGTTTCCATGGTGACCAACCCAGATGCCTATTTGTAGTCCACCAGCAGGATATAGGGACACAGGAAGCTGCCTTATTGGCCCGTTTGGCTCAGTGTCGTCTACGCTGATTGGCTGTGGCTCTCCAGGTTCCAAGCAGGGGTCTTCTCCATCCCTACCTGGAGATGTTTGGGATTGAACCTGGGGACATTATGAATGCAAAGCAGATGCTCTGCCTGCTGAGCTGCATGCCTCCCACGGTTGTTCCCTAGCAACTGATATTCTGAGGCATGCTGCTTCCAATGCTGGAGGTGATATGTAACCATCGTGACTAGTAGCCTTGTAATCCACAAATTTGTCTTAACTGCTTTTTTAAAGAAGATGTCCAAATTGGTGGCCATCTTTACATGATGTGTAGTTAGATGAGGAGGCAGGCTGGCATGTTTTTGTATCTTCCGCTGTCCTGGTCCCATAGACGCCATCGACCGATTGTTGGACCATTTCGCTCTGCAAAATGCAGCCAGGGTTGCATACACACCATAAATTTAAAGGACACCGAAATCATGTGGCTCCCCCCCCCCAAATAATCCCGGAATCTGTAGTTTGTTTAGGGTGCTGGGAATTGTAGTTCTGTGGGGGATAAACTACAGCCCAAAGATTCTTTGGGGGAAGCCATGTGCTTTAAATCTGCTTCAGATATATGGTGTGTATGTTCACTGGGACTTATGTGCTCTCAGCTGGAAGTGGGTGCATTCTTTCCCTCCAGAGTCTGCAGCTGCGGGTCCTAGATAAGGCCAAGCAATGGTCCATAGAGAAGAAAACAGGGTCAAATGGTACGATTGGCTGAGAGCCACAGCCCTCCCACATGCTACCCAGAACTTGGTGTTCTGAAGTGAAATTCAAGGACAAACAGGAATTAGGAAGAATGACTTGACTCTTCAGTGCATATTTTGACAGGTTCGGTTCATGCGGTTATTTTATTTAGGAATATCTTATAATGAAGAGTGGGTAAGAATTTTTTTATAAACAATAATACTGATAGTAACAATTATTATTAAGAAGAATGCATGTGAAAATGTATTTTAATGTATTTTGATATTTGTTGGAAGCCGCCCAGAGTGGCTGGGGAGACCCGGCCAGATGGGCGGGGTACAAATATTAAATTATTATTACTATTATTATTATTATTATTATTATTATTATTATTATTATTATTATAAAAGCAATGGGCACTTCTTAGGGATGCTTATGAACTATTTGAGTTGTCTAGCCTTTGCTGTTGAAGGTGGGATTCTATATTCTGGTCAAATTTGGAATTTATGTGCATTTACGCAGGGTTCCCCCCTGCAAAGTTGAGAGCGCTTCAATTTAAAATGAAGCACTTAAGGAAGCACACAGGTCTGTGTGCTTCTTGGTGTCTGAATCTGACACCCTATGAGTCGTGCAAGGGCATGGTCCAAAGACCCGCCACTCACAGCAGCCTTGGCTGAAATTAAGCAAATCTGGGGCTGGTGGGTGCCTGCCTGGATGGGAAGCCACCACAAATCCTGTATGGAGGCCTCACTGTCTTCACTGGGGGAAAGCGATCCAAAACTTCTGGCAGTCCTTGGTGGCTTGGCAAAATTTGTCCTCACTAAGATTCTGCTCTCACCCCTGAAAGAGGGGTGGGCTTTTTCTCCCTCACATCACCCTGAGTTTAAGGGCTGGGTTCATCCCTTCTTCTCCAGCTGTCAATTGGTGATAATCTTTCTGGTGCTGAGCCTTCAGCCCTAGTCTATACATGCCACAGAATGAGATACGGTAGTAAGATCCTGAGATGGCAGGGTGGAATGTGCCACTTCTCACTTTCGGTGGGGGATGACATTTTTTGTATGGTAACACCCTAATTATAGACAGGGCACCCATGGGCACAGTGACACCCATGGGGATTTTCCCTGTTGCCACAAAGTCTTTAAGCCCCCACCTCGTTAGTCATGAGTTGATGAGGGTGGCTACCATTTTTTCTCCCTTGAAAATTAAACAGCTGACGAAGGAAGTTGGAAAAGTGATACTCTTTCCCATCTCCTTGTTCCACTCGTATGTGCCTTTCAAGGCTCAGATTGATTCTATCATATGTAATTTTTACCCAGACGATCCCTTGGAAGAGTGAAATGTGGTAGTGTATTCTCTCTCTCTCTCTCTCTCTCTCTCTCTCTCTCTCTCACTTTCTCTGGGGTTTCATCTGAGGTTGAGGGGAAGGAAGTGACGAAAACTCGCTCAAAACCCCAAATCTCCTCAAAGGCTCAAAAAACTTTACAAGCTTGGCTCTAGAGCAATGAGGAACAAGTTAAAAAACATTGGTCCCAGTACAGATCCTTAGCATCTGGCTGGCTACTGTGGAAAACAGGTTGCTGGATAGACCTTTGATCTGATAACAGCAGGGTTCTTATGTTATTATATATTTCACACAAGGGTGCTTTGGGTAGGGCACCCAGTACCATTCTGGACCTGATCCTGTTGTCCTGGGTGGAACACTTAGGTGTGACTGACTTGACAAAACAAAACAAGGCAAATGAAATGATGCCACATTATTTATACCAGTCATACTTTCAAGGAACTCTTGAGATTTTAAACACCCACACTGTGTGGAATTAGATAGAACAGGGGTCAGCAAACTTTTTCAGCAGGGGGCCGGTCCACTGTCCCTCAGACCTTCTGGGGGGTCAGACTATATTTTTTTGGGGGGGGGGAATAAATGAACGAACACCTATGCCTCACAAATAACCCAGAGATGCATTTTAAATAAAAGGACATATTCTACTCAGGTAAAAATACCCTGATTCCTGGACCGTTCGCGGGCCAGATTTAGAAGGCGATTGGGTTGGATCCGGCCCCCCGGGCCTTAGTTTGCCTACCCATGAGACAGAATATCAGATTTGAAGGTTGTAGGGGGAGCATACAAACAGGAAGGGGGTGTAATGGGTATTTGGGAGTGTGGGTGGGTTGCCAGAGACCTGCCCATACCTGGAGCGGCTTTTAGGCCGCTTCCAGTAACTCCAGGGTCACTCATGTGGCAGCACGAAACAAAATAAAAAAAATTCCTTCCAGTAGCACCTTAGAGACCAACTAAGTTAGTTCTTGGTATGAGCTTTCGTGTGCCGTGATTTAAAAGTTTCACTAAATCCCAAAGGCCAGGCCAGCCTAATTCAATAAAGCTTGATGCTGATGGGGGCACAGGATGGGCAATTGCGCATTGCAAAAAGTAAAAAAAAGAAAGGCTTCATCAGAAATTTTTCAAACTTATTTATTTGTGCTTTTATGTCGTGCTTTTATCTTGTACCGCCCTGAGATCTTTTGATGAAGGGTGCTATATAAATTTAGTAAACAAAATGAGCATGAAAGAGGTTTAGTGATTTGCACAAAATTTGCACATGCAAGTTGATGTGTGTAAATGCAAATTTAGGATGATTTGCTGCGATCTAAATAGAAACACAGTGCACCTCCCCATAGCGGAAAAGACTGTGACCAGGCGACCTATGTGTCTGCTAAGTCTTGCACAAGTGCTTGCTGCTGATGGGCGACATGGTCCTGCTCTCCCTTCTTAGGATTCCTTATGTTTAAACCAGACTCGGTTTAAATAGAAGGCTGCCCTCTGACAGCCCTTCAGGTAGCGGGGTTGCCCCTTGTAAAACCAGACACGTGGCATCGGACACGTTGATGGTGAGGCCCAATTTTAGAACAGTGAAAGGAATGGAAACTAATTCACGGAACCCAAGCGGCGTTTGAGAAGGGACTTGGCAGGATATGCACATGTCGGGGGAAGGAGACCAGAGTTTACACCACAACTCTTTGGGCAGAGAGCCAGGGGGCTTGGCTTTGCCTTGGCTTTTGCCTCTTGTCTTGGTATCAAAAACGCCGTGCTCTTTTCTAGGAATCCACTATGGGCATAGGAACAAATACTGATTTGCGAGGGGTGGGTGTGGGACTACAGGCTGGCCAGACAGAACTACACTTCCTGAAGAGGCTTGGGTGCCGCAGGAAGAGGATAGAGAAAGAGTTTGGGACGGCCATCCTCCGAAACACTGGCCTGTGTGTATGCTCCCCCCTGCAGCTGTTCAGTGTAAGGCAGCCACCTGCTGCAAGGGGCTGGCTGGGAAGGGCAGACGGAGGCGGGGTTTATGTGCATGCGGGTGAGCGAGGGCCAAAATAACGGTGTGAGCTGCGTAGCCCAAACAGCTCTGCAGATCTTTTTATCTTGCTCTCATCCTCGGGTGCCCTCCTCTTTCTGCCTTCCTTTCTCCCCGATTTCTTGTTCTCATGAATTTCCCTCCGCTCTCTTTCTTTCTTGCTCTCGTTTGCACCAGGACACAGGGCAGATCCTTGGGTGGCCGGTAAGTTCCTTGCTAGATCGGGGCAGGTCTCTCTCTCTTTCTCTCTGTGTGTGCATGACGATAAACGTGGAAGTGTGAAGAAACACCTCTCCTGAAACCACCACACCCAGTATCTCGGTCTGTGGGAGCCTGGCGCTGCCTTATTCCCAGATTCCCAGCCCTTGCTGTTTGCAAGTCCCGCAGATTGTCACAGAACCTGACATCGCCTCCAGTTGCATGATACTGGTGCCTAGCATTCCATGCAGCGCAGCGGACAGAGTCTGAGGCTTTGTCTGGGCAGGAACGGATTCAAATCCCCACTTGGGCTTGAAGTACAGATAATGATCTTGATCTGGTTGCTTACCGGTATCTGTTGGCCTCATCCACCTCAACAGGGTTTTTGAGAGCCTGAAATGGGAATGCTCCCATTGGGTGTGGGATCCCTTGGATCCCTTGCGCTCCATACCTCCATACCTCGGATCCCTTGCGCTGGCCCTGTAGACATTGAACCACAACTACCCCGTCTGCAAAAGAAAGGTAATATTAGCCATTTGTGACTTTCTGGTGGCTGGGAAAGGAAAGGAACCAGCTCTTTCCCAGTTTGCCACAACTTCCTTGCTACACGTAGACAAGTCTTATAGGCAGTCAAACAAACAAACCACTATTTGCCAGCCTGCCCCAAACTAAAAAACTTCAGATTTCCCAATTCTGCCCCATTTAGGAGGTGGAGTTTTGGTTCCTCATTCCTTTATCCTTCTTTTATTCTTGTCGCTTGCTAGATCAGTGACTGAAGAGGTAGGGGGGTGAACTTGTAGCCCTGCATGTGTTGTTGCTGGACTACAATTCTCATCTTCCTTGGCAATTGGCCATGCTGGCCATGGCTGATGGGAGTTGGAGTCCAACAGCCCCTGGAGGTTCCCCATTACTTTGGTACAGCTTATGGGGCGTCCACATGGGTCAATCTCTTATTCTGTTTGTCTTGACCAGTTTCAGCTCTCTACTACTCCTTACTATAGCCCTAGCACGGATTAAATTCTTTTAAAAATCAACTCTTTAAACATAGGTTGCGTTTGCCACTTGGCATATACAGTAATAAATAAGCCCCAGGCTATTCTGACCACTCTGATTTCAAGGATGGCGGGGGGGGGGGAATGGAGTCCAGCAGAAGCCTATATGGTGGTTGCTGACCTTGGGCCAGACATCCTGGAGAGTGAAGTCAAATAGGCCTTAGAAAGCATTGCTAACAACAAGGCCCAGTGGAAGTGATGATATTCCAGCTGAACTATTTAAAATTTTAAAAGATGATGCTGTTAAGGTGCTACACTCAATATGCCAGCAAGTTTGGAAAACTCAGCAGTGGCCAGAGGATTGGAGAAGATCAGTCTACATCCCAATCCCAAAGAAGAGCAGTGCCAAAGAATGCTCCAACTACCGCACAATTGCGCCCATTTCACACGCTAGCAAGGTTTTGCTAAAAATTCTACAAGGCAGGCTTAAGCAATATGTGAACCGAGAACTCCCAGAAGTGCAAGCTGGATTTCAACGGGGCAGAGGAACCAGAGACCAAATTGCAAACATGCGCTAGATTATGGAGAAAGCTAGAGAGTTCCAGAAAAACATTTACTTCTGCTTCATTGACTACGCAAAATCTTTTGACTGGGTCGACCACAGCAAACTATGGCAAGTTCTTAAAGAAATGGGAGTGCCTGATCACCTCATCCGTCTCCTGAGAAATCTCTATGTGGGACAGGAAGCTACAGTTAGAACTGGATATGGAATAACTGATTGGTTCAAAATTGGGAAAGGAGTACGACAAGGCTGTATATTGTCTCCCTGCTTATTTAACTTATATGCAGAATTCATCATGCGAAAGGCTGGACTGGATGAATCCCAAACCGGAATTAAGATTGCCGGAAGAAATATCAACAACCTCAGATATGCTGATGATACAACCTTGGTGGCAGAAAGTGAGGAGGAATTAAATAACCTTTTAATGAGGGTGAAAGAGGAGAGCGCAAAATATGGTCTGAAGCTCAACATCAAAAAAACTAAGATCATGGCCACTGGTCCCACCACCTCCTGGCAAATAGAAGGGGAAGAAATGGAGGCAGTGAGAGATTTCATTTTCTTGGGTTCCATGATCACTGCAGATGGTGACAGCAGTCACGAAATTAGAAGACGCCTGCTTCTTGGGAGAAAAGCAATGACAAACCTAGACAGCATCTTAAAAAGCAAAGACATCACCTTGCCGACAAAGGTCCGTATAGTTAAAGCTATGGTTTTCCCAGTAGTAATGTACGGAAGTGAGAGCTGGACCATAAAGAAGGCTGATCGCCGAAGAATTGATGCTTTTGAATTATGGTGCTGGAGGAGACTTGAGAGTCCCATGGACTGCAAGAAGATCACACCTATCCATTCTGAAGGAAATCAGTGAGTGCTCACTGGAAGGACAGATCCTGAAGCTGAGGCTTCAATACTTTGGCCACCTCATGAGAAGAGAAGACTCCCTGGAAAAGACCCTGATGTTGGGAAAGATTGAGGGCACAAGGAGAAGGGGACGACAGAGGGCAAGATCATAGAATCATAGAATCATAGAATCATAGAGTTGGAAGAGACCACAAGGGCCATCCAGTCCAACCCCCTGCCAAGCAGGAAACACCATCAAAGCATTCCTGACAGGTGGCTGTCAAGCCTCTGATGGTTGGACAGTGTTCTCGAAGCTACCAACATGAGTCTGACCAAACTGCGGGAGGCAGTGGAAGTGCTCTGGTCCATGGGGTCACGAAGAGTCGGACACAACTAAACGACTAAACAACAACAAGCCTATATGTGCATTTGCTTGGAAGTAATTCCCACTGTGCCCAATGAAACGTTACCCCAAGTTCAGCCTTTGCCAACCTTGAATGCCTTCCCAATGTTTTGGACTACAACTCCCATCAGCCCCAGCCAGCATACCAGGTTGGCAAAGTCTGCCCTTCAGGATTACATCCCTTAATGAGATGGTGATGCACTTTAACCCCTTCCTTTTATTCACATGTTCATAATTATTAAAGCTAGGGCTGTCAATTAAAGAAATAATTTTGTAAAAACATTTTGGGCAACTTAAAACAGACAGCCTCCTGATCAATGAGGCCTCATTGTTATTTAATCATAGTTAATCTTTATTTAAAATGCAGGTGATTTAATGCAGCTCCTTTTAACTACCAGCTCTCTTTTAGAAGAGTTTTTTCACTCAAGAGAAAATGCTTCTTCTATGTTGATGCTTTGATATAGTCATGCACTGTTGAAAAACAAATGTCCCCACCCCCCCCAAAAAAACCCAATTGTTTTATTCATGAGCAAATTTTGCAGATTTAACTAACGTATTTATCGGTTAAAGCTTTTATAATCATTCAGTTAATATTTCTCCAATGAAGTGACAGCCCTAATTAAAACATAAGAAGTTTCGTCTGCATGGGAATATTCCTTGATGTGATGCATGTTTTCCTGTGATCAGGGTGTCCTGGTTTCAAATCCTTGCTTAAGTCATGAGCTGTCAGAGCGGCCTTCGGCAAGTTGTATTATTTCAGCCTCGGTTCCTTATGCCTTTGTTCACAAGGCTGTCTTGGGAGTAAATAGGATAATTGTTGTAAGCCACTCTATGCCAAACACTTAAAAGCACAAGACTTCCCCCAAAGAATCCTGGGAGCTATAGTTTGTAAATGGCGCTGGAATGGTAGCTCTGTGGGGGGTAAACTGTGGTTCCCGGGATGCTTTAAAATGCATGGCTTGGATGTTCAATAGCATCACTGGTTCCGGTGCTCATAGGTGAGTGCTGTTGCTTATGTCACTAAAACAGCACGGCCCATTCACAAGATGGAGGTATCAGGTTTGGGGAAACTCCATGGCTTGTAGAAATATAAAGCAATCTTCAAGCAGGGAGAACACCTAAATACTGCTGGTGGGGTTTCCAAAAACTTCCCAAGGGGAACTGAGCATGCTCCAAGGATACACGGTACCTTAATGACCTGATTAGCAGTCATATTGTGGGTTTTTTAAAAAAGCAAACTTGCCAATTGTAGGGGGCTGCACAGATCATGGGGAGGAGGAGAGGTTTAAGCCTTCTCTCCTAGATGTAGTCTTGATTTTGAAAAATCGCTGCTTCCCTCTGTGCAACAATCTGCATAAGGAAAGACATTTTCCCATAAGGCTACTTGCTAATTTGAGGAGGGCAATTTTTTTTAGCAAGACTGCCACTGAGAAGGCTTAAAATGCTCCTTGTGCGCTGTGGTGTTGATGGCTATGCATCCCTGTACATGCCTTGTTTTTGTTTTTTAAGTGCACGTCATAATTGCTAATCATGGTTAGAGAACATGTGGCAAGGCAGATTCTTGGGGGCATAACCCTGATGACCGAATGGAAGGAGTAATCCGCACTACAGGCCTTTTTGATTTGTTATATAAAATAATTCTCTTGGCATGTTCCGGAGGCCATTGGCAAATATCCGTGTTCCCATCCTACATTTCAAAGGCTTTTCACGGGACCTGCTCACACAAGGACATAGATGGGAGCCCAGTAGGAACAGTAACCGGGGGGTGGGGGGAATCCCTTTCCCCATGGCTTGTGGGCGGTGTGGATGGGGAGCCAGTGTGGTGTAGTGGCTGGAGTGTCAGATTGAGACCTGGGTTCTAGTTCCCACTCAGCCACGAAGCTCACTGGGCAACCTTGGGCCAGTCAGTCTCTCAGCCTAACCTACCTCACAGGCAAAACAAAATAAAAAAATTCCTTCCAGTAGCACCTTAGAGACCAACTAAGTTTTTTCTTGGTATGAGCTTTCGTGTGCATGCACACTTCTTCAGATACACACAGGGTTGTTGCGAAGATAAACTGGAAGGGGGATAACTACGAACACCGCGTGGGAAATCACTGTGGTAATAAGCATGGATAGTCATATACACAACTTCCTTTCGCTCTTTCATTTTTGGAGGGGAAGGCCTGTACAAATTAGGTGTGGCCTTGTATTATTTTGTACAGCGTGGATTTGGGAAGGAGGGTATCTGGTCCGCTATACAAACTGGGTCCTTAGCTGAGGATGGTTTGCCCACAAATCTGACTCCAGTTTGCTCTTCACTCCCCTTCTGAGTGTCTCTTAGAATCTCTGGCGTTTCCTCAGGTGACCTGACTCTGGGATTAGGATCCTGTTTCTTCTCATGAGCTGGGAGCTTTCCTGTTTACATTTCCTCTGCTCTAGTAATAGCTTCTGCTGGACAGGAAATGAAAAAACAAAACCAAGAAACCCAACTCTGAAACTTGTTAAGCTGCAGAGAGGGTTTCTGTGTCTTTAAAAGTTCAATCGAACAGAGAATATGGATTTTCCTGTTATAGGGTGCTCCAAGACGGGTGCTCATTGTGAGACAGGTACTCTTCATGCATGGAAAGCTTCCCCCTTTTTTTGTAACATCCACCAGGTGTCTTTGGCATCAAAACACCAGCCTGTATTTTTTTGCTCATTTAATCTGGGTTATATCCTTTCTGATGAGTAACCACAGTGCTTTTTTCTGGGGGTACGCAGGGGTATGCATACCCCTAAATATTTTGTGAATCTTTGTACCTTTGTTCATTTACTATATTTATTTCCCCCAATTTGAACTATAAAATGATGATTTTGAGTCAAAATGAGAGTACCCCTAAATACATTTTTTAAGAAAAAAGTGCTGAGTAACCACCACCACAATGCGTTGCCAGCAACCTGCTTGCAATATCTCAGTGACCCGTTTGCAAATGAAGGCCCCATCTCCCCAGTCTGGAAGCACCCATAGTCCTGCAGTGATGGGAGAAACTGAATGGCAGCAGATTGTTGTTTTTTGTATCCCAGCAAGATATGGCAGTTGCTGCAGCCACCTTGTTGATGATGCTAAGCAGGCCTGGGTCTGCTTAGAACTCCTCTGTATGCCATCTTGAGGTCCATCTTGAGGCAGAAAGAGGTCCAGGTGGGAAATAAATGCACTCAACGATTGTTGTTTAGTCGTTTAGTTGTGTCCGACTCTTGGTGACCCCATGGACCAGAGCACGCAGTTTGGTCAGACTCATGTTGGTAGCTTCGAGAACACTGTCCAACCATCTCATCCTCTGTCGTCCCCTTCTCCTCGTGCCCTCCATCTTTCCCAACATCAGGATCTTTTCCAGGGAGTCTTCTCTTCTCATGAGGTGGCCAAAATATTGGAGCCTCAGCTTCAGGATCTGTTCTTCCTGATAAATACATTCAATTCTCCGCAACTCTTAAAGACACAGGTCCTCTTAGGGGTTACATGTGAGCTGGATGTTGTTTGGAGGGTGAAAAAGCAAGATAGAGGGTTAGAAGGACCAAGGTGGGGAATGCTGCGGATTAAGGCGAACACGGCATAGAAATCATCTTGAGTTTTGTTCCTGGGCAACTTGGGAACGGTAGTGTTTAAATTGGGGCCTCGGCTCACAATTGCCTCCCTGCTTCCTTCCAGCACAGGCACCACATCCCCACGTACGACCCCAAGCAGCTCCCCGTCCCTGAGGAAGCGCTTGTTGCAGTTGCCGCCACGACCTCCTCCAGAATTGACCCCGGAAGCCATGGTGGAGAAAGGCTCAGAGAACGCGGCAGAGCGGACCCCTCAAGCAGTGCACCCGCCCAGCACCCCACTCAACTACCCGCTCAGTGGGCGCAGCTTCATCCGTAATAACAAGGTAGAATGGGTGGGGGCATGTGAGGTGGGAGATGAGAGAAGATGAACCTGTTTGGGGAACTCTGCTTAGCTTCTGAGGCTCTTCTTAGGGTGCCAGCACTGAAGGAGGTTTGGTTGGTGGAACAAGGGAGGAGGCCTTTTCAACTTGGGCACCCAGATTATGGAACGGCCACCCATGGGAGGTGCCCCCTTTCAGGCACTTAAGGTTTTCTGTTCCCGCTGACATTGTTTGGTTGACCCCTGTTAGGTTTACTTTTTAAATTATTAGGCTGGATTCAATTACCCTTTTCCACTAGCATAAACCAGTGCAAGGACTTCTGTTAGCACAAGGTGGCTTCCCCCTGCTCCTCTTCCTACACCAGAAATTAAAACACTAAAGTTAATTACATCTTATATCTGTGTAATGAATACTTATGCAATTAAAATTAATGGGCATGCATAAAATTGAATATTGGCCCTTTCCTGATTGAAGCCCACCCCTCATTGGCCCTGTTTTGTCCCCCCCCCCTTGTGTTTTTGTCTGGCCTGGATGTGTCCTTGCACATGCTTGGATGGAGGATAGCGAGGAGTGGGCAACTGTATGCAGGAATTGCCCTACTGCATAAAGGCAAACTTTACATTAGTTAATCTGCCCACTTTTGCCTGTGTCCCCGGCCCACCACTGGCACGTGGCCCTTGAAATGTTGCATGGATGGGAATGTGATGCTTGGGCTGAAAAAAGTTTATCACCCCGGGTTAACATGTGGCTTACACTAACTCTCTCTTTTTTCTTTCTTTCAGAAAATGCAGAGCTGGTACAGTGTAAGTTGTCATTTTTGTTCTTCCATTGGGGTGTACACAAGAATAGAACGCCTCCAGCTTTGGGCCATTAAGAAGCTATTAAAAGTGCACAGCAATATTGCCAATGTATGAAAAGGCAGGCCCTTCTGGTATCCATCCAAAAAGAGAGAGCTGGAAAGGGCACGCATCTCAGTTCATGGCCTTCATGCTGCTTAAAGTTATTTGTGACTAAAGCTGCGCACACACTGTACTTTTAAGACACATGACTTCCTCCTAAGAATCCTGGGAACGGGAGTTTACCCCTCAGAGAGCTGCAATTCCCAACACCCTTAACCCAACAACAGTTCCCAGGGTCCTTTGAGGGAAATTGTGTGCTTTTAAATGTCTAGTGTATACATTTGTAAGACTGCAACCTAAACATGGCATTTATTAAGAAGTAAGCCCCATAGTGGGACCAGCCTCAGGATTACACTGTTGGAGCCATATTTCCAGAAGTGAATATCAACACAAAATGTTGTTG
Source organism: Darevskia mixta (assembly GCA_034641385.1). Taxonomy (NCBI): domain Eukaryota; kingdom Metazoa; phylum Chordata; class Lepidosauria; order Squamata; family Lacertidae; genus Darevskia; species Darevskia mixta. The sequence continues at coordinate 16,633,965 of JAWWNH010000033.1, read as the reverse complement.
AACTTTTTTTGATTTCCCAAAAATCCCCCCGGATGCTAATTCTGTCATTGGGAAATCTGTACGTATGGCAACCCTAATGAACTTTCTCCCCTTTGCTTGTTTACTGAGAGGTTTGCCCTATTAAGTTCAATGGAACTTACTCCCTAATATGTGTAATTAGGATTTCAGCCCAAAGCCTTTGGAGTAGTGTGGCCAGCATTTCGTGGGTTTGCTTTCATGGTTTTCCTTCCTCCACACACCCACACCCCAAAATATTTTTTTATATATTTATAAACCACCAGCTCATAAAAAATAGCCATCATCAAGCGCTGTACAATAAGATAATTGAAACATCGTAAAACTGTGCAATTTCAAAATCGTAGAACACTCTACACATGGATCAGTACTGAGTCACATTAATCCTATGAAAAGTCCTTGGCGATACAAATACATTTCCAGTTGGTGATGAAATATCCGGATGGCAAGTGCTTGGTTTCAATAGGAACAGTGTTCTCGGTCCCTGGTGTCACTGCGCCAAAAGCCTTGGCTCACAAAGAAACTCTACGAATACTAAGTCATATTAAGTAAATATTACCGTTAAGTAATATTTACTTAACGACTATTGTAGTTCCTTGTCTTATGAAACTTTTACGGCCACGCTAAATGTGACACCGTTCACACAAATAGCAATCGAAAGATTATTTTTGTAAAAGTGTAAATAACAGGCATTGCATTGGTGGTGGTGGGGGGGGGGGAAAGAGGAATCTAGATTTGGGACCCCAGTGGGCAGTGTTGCAGTGAAGTTATTAAATTAGGTCCTAGCTGCCCCACATCTAAGCCATCCCTGTTGGATGCCTGCCCTAAAGCCCTGCCCTTTGTGCCCTGTTGTGGTTCCTATCTGAATCAGCATCTTGCATCCCTTCATCCCTGGAGCTCAAGGCAGTGCACATGCAGTCTTTCCTCCCCCTTCCATTTGTATCCTGTCAACAACCCTGTGAGGTTGGTAGGCAGAGAGGTTGCTGTGACTGGCTCAAAATTCACCCCGTGACCCTTTAATGGCTGAGTGGGGATTTGGACCTGAGGGAGGGAGAGGATATCCCAGAACCTAAAAGGCAGTGTAGGAAATAAATCACCGCTTTAAACTGGGAGTGCAATTATATTCCCAAACCATGTTTTAATCACAATAAGCACTTTTTTCATAGGCTGCAGGCATGGGAATAATCTGAGTATGTAAACAAATGCTCCTTGCAGTTGGAAAACTAGCACAGCAGGGAAGAGGACTGGCTTAGAACCTTTCTGCATCATTGATATGGTGGATTTCTAGCTGTGGCATTTTCCTCCCCCACTCAAATGTAGGGACATTAAAATGTGAGGTGTGTAAATGTACCCCTGCCTGCAGTGGTACAGCCCACTCCCCATTCTGCGCCATGAGCAGATCTGGCTAGTCTCATTGAATGAAATGCACAAGCGCTTGAGGGGTGGCAAAGGGGAGGGGCAGTGCTTTTTTTCTGGGGGGACGCATACCCCTAAACATTTTGTGAATCCAAGTTTGGCCTCATTGAGGGGCAGTATTTCAATATGAGTAGGAAATTGAGAGTAACCCTAAACATTAAAAAAAAAGCACTGGGGAGGGGCATGGCTGGTGGTGGGGAACAAGGTTTAGCTAGACAAGACTGCGGGATGGGGCAATATTATCTCTCATCCCTTCCTCCCTCAATCATATATGTAAGTTGCTTCTGCCCTTTTAAAATTTTAAATATTTCCCTTTCTGCCTTGGCAGCAAACATAGAACAAAGAGCAGCGGATGTGGAGGGCATGGCAGGGAATCACAGAATCCTAGAGTTGGAAGGGACCCTGCGGGTCATCTAGTCTAACCCTCTGCAATGCAGGAATATGCAGCTGCCCCATACGCGGATCGAACCCGTTTTGCCATTGCCGCTGCCGAGTTTCGTACCGAATCTTTTAATCGGCGTCTTATTTTTTTCTTATCACTCTTCCTACTTCTTTGGGTAAGCTGCCCTGGAAACGTTTCTAGGGGGCGAGATAAAAAAAAAAAATCCTTCGAGCGAAGAAGGAAGGCTCAGCCTCGGAATCTTGTTTTCAGTACCAAGCCGACGGGAATCTAGATTACTACGGGGAAAGACCAAGACGGTGTCTCTGCGCACGTGCAGAGCGTGATTCCCTCGCCGCTGAGTTTTATCTCTCCGTGCGTTTTGCAACTCCTTCCGGACAGGAATTCTTTAGAAGTGAAGCGGTGCGCCGGGGTTGAGGCGGGCCGGCGAAGGTCGCCTCCCCTTCGCCGGGGGGGGGCAGTCCCCCACGTGGGCAGGAGATGGTTAACTGCAGCCTGACACCCAGCCCCCTTTTGTTTCCTGTAAGTGACACCCAGGCACCCGCAGCCAATGGCTGGGCGGCGTAACAGGAGCTGCGGAGCTGTCCCTGGGGGAGGCCTCTCCGCTTCTTTGATGGGCTCCAGAAACTTTCCTCCGCCCGCCCGCCGCCCTCTTTTCACTCTCCCCTGCTCCTCTGTGCCCCCGCTTTTACTTCCTCCCCGGCCCTTCTGCACATCCTCCCCTTCGGGATCCGACCGCTGCGAAAAAGGAAGCGCGCCCCGACCTCCTCCCGAGCACTTTGCATGACCCTCGGGGCGCCTGCGAGAACCCCACCCCCCTCGCCCCAGCCTGCTCCCTCCCTCTCCTCTCCGATCTTCCTCTTTTGTGCTTCTGCTGTTTTAACCCCATCCTTCCGCTGACACTTTTGCCAGCCACGCTCCCCACCCCTCCTTTTCCACTGTCAGCCCCGTTCTTGACCCACCCGCCCCCGCTTTCTGTGCTGATGATATCGCACCAATCCTGCACCTTGCCTTCTCCGCTGTGCTGGCGCTCTGCCCTTTCTCCACCCCGCGCTGCAACCTGTCCATTCTTGTGCCAGTGCGTTTGCTGAATTTTCTGAATCTAGCGCTGCTGCTGCTGTCTTCCTTTGCGTGCACGCAGGCACACCCACCCACACCCACACCCCCTGCAACCCACGCTGATGCTGCATGGAAACCTCCTTCGCCTGCTGTCCCTGCTCCCTGGGTTAAGACACCCCCTCTGGACAGAGTAAGTGAGATGCCTCGCTCTTCCTACTTCTCTTGACTTTTGCTTAGCACCCCACCGCCTCCCTCCTTCCTCGGTTCTGCTTCTTTACCTCCAGGGTGTGTGTAGTCGAACTACTACACCACACTGGGTCTGCGTACACATGGTCAGCTTAAAATGCAGCCTGGTCTTGCCTTGCCCCTCTCTCCTCCTACATCAACCCCTAAACAGCATGGCTTGGCTGCAGTGCATTGCATTTCCTTCCCGAAGCTCTTCTGTAAGCTCTGGGGCCCTTTGTCCACTTCGTCTTGCCCGTCCCCTGAGGTTATCAGTTGCCACCCCTATCCAGACCCCCAGACCCTCCACTCCAAGCAGCAGGTCTCTGCAGCCTCAGATAGCAAGGCTGTGTACACACTCCTGTTTACTCTGCATCTAGTGTACTCCCACCCCAGGTTTGGGTAGTGGTGTGTGCATGAGGTTAGCCACAAGCCTTATCTATGCCCCCTTGTTTCTTACGAAATACTGCATTTTGATGCGTTCACCCCCTCCCCCAGACCAGCTTTGATCCAAATTGAGGAAAAGAATGACCTCTGCTGTGTTTTAAGCCGCTAATTACACAGCCCCAGTGTGGTTTAGTAGTTAGAGTGCTGGACTTAAAATAGAGGAAAGAGCCAGGTTGAAATCCTCCCTCAGCTATGAGCCACAGGATGGTGGCCTTGAGCCATCTAATCTCACAACCTAACCTACCTCACAGGGTTGTTAGAATAAAATGGGGAGGCCTGTGTATACTGTTCGTAGCTCCTTGTAGGAAGAGTGGCATTCTTTTTTTAAGGTGGTGGTGATGATGGTGGTGGTGGTGGTGGTTATAATACCTCACCAATCTGGCTGGGTTTTTCCCAGCCACTCTGGGTGGCTTACAGCACATACAGGTGAAACTCGAAAAATTAGAATATCGTGGAAAGAGGTCATTTCTTTCAGTAATTCAACTTAAAAGGTGAAACTAATATATGAGATAGACTCATGACATGCCAAGCGAGATATGTCAAGCCTTTATTTGTTATAATTGTGATTATTATGGCGTACAGCTGATGAGAACCGCAACTTGGGGTTTTCATCTGTACGCCATAATCATCACAATTATAACAAACAAAGGCTTGACATATCTCGCTTTGCATGTCATGAGTCTATCTCATATATTAAACTCCAGTAGCTAATGAAAACAGTTGCTTACATAAATTGACTTTTCCCTGATATTCTAATTTTTCGAGTTTCACCTGTATTAAAAACAGTAAAACGTCAAAGATAAAAAAAACTTCCTGATACAGGGCTGCCTCCAGATGTCTTCTAAAAGTTGTGTATCTCCTTGACATCTGATGGGAGGGCATTCCACAGGGAGGGCACCACCACCGAGAAGGCCCTCTGCCTGGTTCCCTGTGACTTCACTTCTCGCAGTGAGGGAACCGCCAGAAGGCCCTCGGAGCTGGACCTCATTGTCCGGGCTGAATGATGGGGGTGGAGATGCTCCTTCAGGTATACTGGGCCGAGGCCGTTGATGGGAAAATAAATGTCACCCCATATATATGAGCTCCCAGCTGCTTTCTTCTCCCATGCCATAGGGTGACCCTGCTAAACCAATAGCTCCTGCCTCCAGCTCCCTGAACGGTGCTGGAAGTGGGCATAGATAGTTGCCTTCTGAGCTGGGTGCCTCTTGGGCCGAGGGTCCCGTGGGAGGGACAGGAAGGGAATGCTTCCATCCTGAAGGGCCTGGTTGTCTTTGGCAGATGCTGAGCCCCACTTACAAGCAGCGCAACGAGGATTTTCGCAGGATCTTCAAGGGACTGCCTGAAACGGAGCGGCTTCTTGTAGGTGAGAGACAGGAGGAGATGGGCGGCGCAGGGAGGCTATGCCAAACGGAGGGATCCAAAGTGGGTGGTGAATGAGCGTCACACTAGGGTGGGGAGCCTGTGGTGGCCCTCCAGGTGTTGTTGGACTCCAACTCCCATCAGTCCCCATGGGGCCAAGCGAGATGGGAGGTCAGCAGCTTCTCGAGGGCTTCCACAGGCTCTCTATCTCTGCTGCAGTAGATGATAGAGGAGATCAGAGTTGGTGACAGCCACAGCATGCATTTAAAGCACATGGCTTCCACTGTGGAATCCTGGGAACTGTCCTCTACCCCTCATAGAGACATAGCTGTCAACTTTTCCATTTTTTGCGGGAAATTCCCTTATTCCAAATAGAATTCCTTGCAAGAAAAGGGAAAGGTTGACAGCTATGCATAGAGATACAATCCCCAGTACCCTTAACAAACAGCAGTTCCCAGGATTCTCTCTCTGTGGGGGGGGGGGGGAAGCAACATGCTTTAAATGCATGATGAGAGCAAAGACTTATTTGAGAACTGGTTTGATCCTTCTCTGTGCAGAGTTACGATTTCTGGAGAATTTGAAAGCACAGGGAGGGCCGAATCCATTTGTCTCATTGTGTGCAAGGGAGGGGAGATGACTGGGTTGTTGTTGTTGTTTTTAAGTGCAAATTGAAATAGCTTTCACCCTTGCAATATAATTACCTGACTGGCATGTTTTAAAAATTGTACAAAGATTGTGTGCTTCACTTCGCTTGGTTCAGAACTAGGGTATAAACTCAAGCCTGCCTGACATAATGCAGATTCAAAGGCAGTTAATCTCTGAAGGCTCTAGCCTTTGGCTGTGTGAGAGAGATCATTTTGTAGAACGTGTTCTTTTCTAATTTCACATTTGTCATGATTAGGATGTGAGAGAGGTTTCCTTGCAGTTCCTCGCATTTTAGGTTCTCTTGTCTTTCCTGTCCTTCCTTTAAGTTCTCCTGGCTGAGGATTCCACTCCTGTCGAAATGTATAAAGGAATTATAGTTGGAATTTAGATTAGCCCCTACCTTCCCCGTCTGTAAGTATAGATCCAATTGGCCCCGTTCACACGTTGGAAGAGAAATGCATTGTGACACCCCCGCCTTATTCGCAGCCTGGTCTCTCCTACATATCTTTTTTCTGCACTAGCAGGCTTGCTGAGTCCTATTTCTGGACACCTCATAAATTGCCTCTTTGTGCCAATCAGCACAAAAAAGCTTACAAATGAGCTGAGTGCCAGTTTAATGGTCTAGAGTAGACTTGTTCCCCAAGACACCAGGGAACTGTAGTTTTGAGGAAGACGCTGGGAGTTGTATGTGTCTGTGTGTTTTTTTAAAATGCAACCCTTAGCCTAATTTCATGTGGGTAACAAGAACGGGGGAAATGGGGGAAAGGAGAGAGGCAGGGAAAATGTGATGACATACACAGAGAGAGAAGGGGGAGAGAGGGGGGAGAGAAGGGGTGGCATAAGGAAAGGGAAAGGGGAGTGATGGAGAGAACAAGAAAGGGGTTTGCAGAAAGAAAAGGGGTGTCCCACCCAGTTTTTGCTCTAGCCCTAACCACTGCCAGAACATGGCCCCCAGCACATTACCCCTGAGGAAATGTGGCCCTTGGCAGAAAGGAAGTTCCCCACTCCTAGGTTAGAGTGTCCTTCACAAAACTATTGTCCTGCATCCATAGAACAATGGAACAGTTATTAAATCAGTTAAAGACTCTGGTTTTGAAATGCCCTGTTTAGTCGCCTGCAGCCTTTCTGATGTCCTGTCTCTAGAATAAGTGCTCTAAAGGACTGACTGCTCCTGTATCAACCTGGAGGTCACCTGCCCATGCACTCCACTGGGTGCGCCAACGTCAGATGTGAGGCAGGGGAGTGACCACAGAGAGGGCGTTTCTGGCTGCTGAGCCTCACATGGGGAGCTCCCTTTGAAATGAGACGATGCCTTCTTTGTTATTGTTTAGGCACCAGCTTTTTTTCTTCACCTAGGCCTTTTAGAGACGTGGGCTGTTTTAAACCAAGCTTTGCATCTGCTTTGTTAATGTAGCTTTAGTCGATGTGTCACAGTGTTTCTATGTGATTGCAACCCACCCCAAAAGAAAACAGTAAGACTGAGCAATATATTCATTTTGGAAACTGAAATAAAAACAGAGCAGAAAAAGATGAGTGGCAGCGTAAACTGCTGGGATACGCGGAATTAGCTGGTATGACTACCGGTAACAGAATAAGAAATTGAGATGATAAAAGGTTCAAGGAGAATTGGACGTTATACTTAGGCTATATGAAAAACCATTATAGCAAGATAATTAACCTAGCAGGGTGAGAATAACTCAGTTATATCATGAGATAAGGAGAGGGAGAGAGAGAAAATTGAGAAGAACAAGAAGACGTGGATAGGTGGGGAATAGATAGGAAACCATGGAAAGAGGGCAAGGGAAGTGTATGAAAAGATGTACTCATTATTATTTCTTTTTGAATGTAACAGTTTATGTATTAATGCTGAATTGTAACAGAAAAGCAAAAAAACCCCAAAAAACAGAGCAGCCTTGTGTCGGTGCCCAGCAGCTGTGACCTTCATCCCCCTCATCAACAGGATTGGTCTCCCCACAAACCTGCCGCTGCTCCCCCAAAACCCAACTCTGCCTCTTGCACCCAACCACTTGCTCTCAGCAGCTGACGTCTCCCCTCTCCTCAGATTACTCCTGTGCGTTGCAGCGTGACATCTTGCTTCAAGGGCGGCTCTACCTATCGGAGAACTGGATCTGCTTCTACAGCAACATCTTCCGATGGGAGACCACAGTGAGTGCCTTGGCAAGGTAGCCTGGGGGGAGAGGGGTCAGGTACGCAGGTGAGCCCCTTTGCCTTCCCCCCTGCTGCCGCTGATCCCTGTTGTGTCGCCCGTCCGCAACAGATCTCCATCCAGCTGAAGGAGGTGAAATGCATCAGGAAGGAGAAGACGGCCAAGCTGATCCCCAACGCGATTCAGATCTGCACAGAGACCGAGAAGGTGAGCCAGGGGCGGGGGCGCCTTTGAGCTGACTCCCGTGTTAGGCACATTCCAGATCTGGACTGGGGAACCTGTGGCTCTCCAGATGCCAAGAACATAAAAGGGAGCACCCGCTGGATCAGGCCAAAGATCTTTCGAGTCGCCAACAGTGGCCAATTCTGGTGAACCAGCTGGGATTCTTGCAAATAATTCTAGGCTAGGTAGGCCTTGGTGTGATCGAGCTGGGCATTTCTAGTGATCTTCGGCTGAAGGACGGTGTAGAAATTTAGCAGACAATAATAATTTCTAAAATTCTTCAGCCAAGAATGCAGTTCTCTAGGATCACCAAATACAGATTTCTTGGGTTGCAACTGCTTGTAGATCTTCAGCATACGTTCTTGCTTTGTAAACGTTATAACACACTGTTATATTATTTATTTAAATAGTCACAGGCCACGCTTCCACCAAAATACAGTGAGGTGGTATGCGGCATGCAAAACTTACCGTATTTTTCGCTCCATAAGACACACTTTTTTTCCTCCTAAAAAGTAAGGGGAAATGTCTGTGCGTCTTATGGAGCGAATGTGTGGTCCCTGGAGCTGAACTGCCCAGGGGCAAAAGCAGATCGTGCTTTTTAAAGAAAAGAGAGAGAAGGGAGTGTTGAAAGGAAGCCCGCTGAGCAGCTGCTCAGCAAACGATCGGGGAGAGAGATAAGGGAGAGAGATTCCAGCCCCGCCGCCTTGCAGAGGGAGGCTGTTTCCCCAGCGACATGTGACTGGCTGATTAGATTATCTGTCTGGAAACTGTAGAAATGGCTCCCTTTCCTGAAGCTGCAGAACTGTGAGTTAAACCCCATAAAACAGGGTTTTTCCCCTTTGCAAAGTAAGCTCAAAAATTTTGAGCTGATCCTCAAAAAATGGGGCTTTTCTCCTTTGCAAAAGAAGCTGCAGAAATTTGAGCTGATCCTCAAAAAAATTGGGGCTTTTCCCCTCTAAAAACTAGGTGCGTCCTATGGTCAGGTGCGCCTTATAGAGCGAAAAATACGGTAAATAAGACCTCTATCTTCACACACACACACCCTGCAGGTCAACTTTGACCGGTGGGCGGAGCCACCTACCTGTCAGTCACTCGGCATCACCATGACATCAGATGGGTGGTAGCACCATCTACCTGTCAGTGTTTGCCCATGGGGGTGTTTGCTGGCCAGCCAACCCAATACTATTTCCCACCTGCTATTTCTGAAGATGCCAGGGACCTTCTGTATCCAAAGCTTGCACTTTCCCACTGAGCTGTGTTCCCACCTGGTAAGGCGGAAGGTGGCTCACCCCTGTGCCAGCTGATATTCTGCTCCCTGTGTGATAGTTGCAGCTTGCTTTGCACAGTTCCAGTCATGGTGTCCTTCCCAACACTACTGCGTTTCCAATGGCCATTTTGAAGCTGTGCATGAGGAAAACCTGGTGTCTGGAGCTATGAAGGGGAGCTGTTAGGAAGTGCCCTGCCCTCTGCTTCCTCTTCCTCCTCCTCCGACCTGCCTCCCTAAGGGCTTGGACTTTTGTTCTCAGTGTGAATCTCATGCCAGTGGATATGATCCTAATCACATCTGTGTGCTCCGCTTCCTGCTAACCTTTGTGCCCCAGCAAACATAGAAGCACAAGGGCACAGGACGCGAGAGATGAGCCTTGTTGCCTCCTCCTGTTCAAAACAAGCTCACAGCAAAGATGCATGAGTGAGCTTTGCCCTAGGCCTCACCTCCAGCCCACAGTTGCTGGTTTGCACCCTGACCCAACAGTTCCTGTCCTCCCCATCCCACCTTTCAGCTAAAGTTTTATCAGTGTCTGGACAGGCTGTGCTCCGCAGAGATTAGTCTCTGCAGAGTGTGTGGCCTTTTATTTTCCTAGGCATCTCCTATGTCCCCTGCTTCTGATACGTTATCTCAGCTAGAGGGGCAATGCCCCGCGAAAGAGAAAGGGAAAAGAACATCGGGTGACTCTCAGTGCATGCAAGAATTGGGTGTGCCTCTGAAACAGTTCATGTGAACTAGTTGCCCCTTAATAGCATTTAATTGCTTTTGCTGTACTTAACAGTAGAATCATAGAATTGTAGAGTTGGAAGGGACCCGCAAGGATCATCTGGTCCAACCCCCTGCAATGCAGGGATCTCTACTAAAGCATCACTGACAGATGGTCATTCAACCTCTGCTTAAAAACCTCCAAGGCAGGAAATTCCACTACCTTCCGCAGGAAGTTAAAAGAAGGGTAGACTCTCCCGCTCCCACAGTCTCGTTCACTTCATGCACTCTGTGGATCTCAGGATTCGAACTGTCCTTAGCAACTGTTGATTGACAGCTAGCAGGATGTAGTCGTTGCAGGCAATTAGTCCATAGCACGTGTGGCTAGAAAGAGGGTGAACTTTGATAATGAGGGACATTGAGATGAGACAAAGACATGAACTGGCTGGCCCGGAACCTGGGATCCGCAATCCTGGTGAGCCATTTTGGCAGGTTTATGGACTCCTATAACCTGTCTGATCAAATGGTATCACGTTGACTCATTCCCCCCCCCCCAATGTTGTGTGGCAAACAGTATTGCAAAGGAAAATCCAAGCAAAGCGAAACTCTTTGAGGTTGATAGGTGATGATTCCAACACTTGCTTTCTGCACTTTTTATCAGCCCCCCATACTGGGTTCCTCATGTTGTTGGGCTCCCAGCAGTACCAGCCAGCATGGTCAGTGGCCACATATGATGAGAGTTGGTGCCCAACAACATCTGAATGACTGCAGGTTCCTCTGCTCTGCTGTGCAATGACAGCATGCACACAACCTGTAGGTAGAAGCTATGAATGCTCACCTTGATCCCACTGATCTTGGGGCACTGATCTCGAGCTCTCTTTTTACTTGCCATTCCCAGCATTTCTTCACTTCATTCGGGGCCCGTGACCGCTGCTTCATGCTGATCTTCCGCCTCTGGCAGAATACGCTCCTGGATAAGGTAAGAATGGACCCATTGCTCCTGCAGAAGCAACCTAGGATACGGCAGCTTGAAGCTCAGTCCTTGCTATATTTCAGCACTGGAGTTCCAGATCTTGCCATTTTTTTTTGTATGTCTCTGAGTGAGTGAAGCCTCTGCCCAGTTTCCGAAAATAGGAACCAGATGTTTAATGTTGGGTTCTAGACTGTAGGGGGGGTATGTGTTGCATGTATCTGTGTCAGGACTAAACAGATTTTGCCCTGTTCATCCGAGCTCTTCAACTGCAGTGCTTTTTCTCTTTTCTAATGCTGTGCTCTCCTCCCAGACGCTGTCCCCTCAAGAGCTCTGGCACATTGTCCACCAATGCTATGGCTCTGAACTCGGCCTCACCAGTGAGGATGATGATTACGTCTCTCCCATCGATGAGATCAATGGTTTGGGGTGAGTGTACACTGCCCTGCAGACACCATAATGCCCCCCCACCCTGACTGCAGTGTAACTATAAGGATGCCAGGGGAGATAGGATAAAATACAAGGTTACATTCTACTGAATCAGGCTAAGCGGTGCACCTAGCCCAGTGCTGGCTGCACAGATTGGCAGAACCTCTTCAAAGTCTCAGGCAAGAATCCTTCTCCTAGTTCCGTTTGCTCCAAGCCTCTTACCTGGGGGTGTTTGTGCAGCAGTTTTGTCTCATCCCCCTTCCAAGAGGCCCTACCAAATTTGAATCAAGGTGTGGTCTGAGCGTTGCCCACATTCTCACTTGTAAGAGAAAGTCTCTTCCCTCTCCCCCAAGAAAATGTGTGCGCAAGAGAGAGAGAGCATTCACACGCCACTAATGCAGAGGCCAGGAACCTGTGGCCCTCCAGGCTTTGCTGGACTGCAACTCCCTTCAGTAGAATATGCTGCAGTCTGCGTTTGTGTGTGGTGTTCCCAACAGTTCCTCCAGTTTGCAAATGTGCCCATTGGCCCAAAAAAGTTGGCAAACCCGGGCTCAGGAATTGTCAGCCCCACCCAGTGGCTGAAGTTGCCACTAAGTTGATAATAATAATAATAATAATAATAATAATAATAATAATAATAATAATTATTATTATTATTATTATTATTTATTATTTGTACCCCGCCCATCTGGCTGGGTCCCCCCAGCCACTCTGGGCGGCCTCCAACAGATATTAAAATACATTAAAATATCACAGGTTAAAAACTTCCCTAAACAGGGCTGCCTTCAGGTATTTTCTGAATGTCATATAGTTGTTTATCTCTTTGACCTCTGCTGGGAGGGCGTTCCACAGGGCGGGCGCCACTACTGAGAAGGCCCTCTGTCTGGTTCCCTGTAGCTTTGCTTCTCGCAGTGAGGGAACCGCCAGAAGGCCCTCGGCGTTGGACCTCAGTGTCCGGGCTGAACGATGGCGGTGGAGACGCTCCTTCAGGTATACAGGACCGAGGCCGTTTAGGGCTTTAAAGGTCAGCACCAACACTTGGAATTGTGCTCGGAAACGTGCTCGTGATTGTGGATATGGGCCCTTGTGCATTCTGACTGCTTTTTTAGGCTAGCCTTTCTCGCCCAGGCTTTCTCTCTGAACCCTCCCTCCTCCTTGTCTCTACATTTCCCTGGCTCTTCTTTCCAACAGAAGCCCCAAAGAGACTGGGGATGTCATTGACCTGAGCGACTTGACTTCCCGCTGCAGCACGGACCTCAAGCTGGACACCAGCCCCCTCCTGGACAAAAGGGACACCAGTCAGAGCATCAACTCGCTGGCCAGCAGTAGTGACGGGACCACCTCGGTGAGGATGGCGGGGTTTAGATATGGGGGGCTTTTGAAGTCTGTATGAGTCCCCATTTGAACGTCTCTCCTCGTAGCTTTCTGCCAAAATCTGCCTCTCTGTGTTTCCCACCATTTGGTCTCTGGAGCAGCAGAGAACATTCTGGAATCTTCCCCCAGAATGCTCTGCGACATGCAAGGGTTCTGCTGTAGCCCAAGCAACAAAGGAATGGTTCCTTGAGGAAGCTTGAAATACAAGTAAAGGTGTAGGAAGAGGAAAGTGGAGGACCGTGGAAAGTTTCCTCACCAATTAAAATAAAACATGTCCAGGAAATGAGTGCAAATTAAATCAGATCAAGGGATTTTATCTCACGTAATAAAACCATTCCTTCCCTGCTTGCTGCCAAAACAGATAAATGTTTCAAGATCTGGAGTATTTTTAGAAGTCCAGTTTTGCGAGATTGCTTTTTTCACGGCCAAAAAGACTCTGTGTATCTATAATTGTTGTTTAGTCAAGCCCTACAGAGCTGGGAAATATCCAAGAATAACATCCAGAGGGAGCCCTCATACCTAAACACTTCCTGCTAAAATAGTTTTATGATTTTACTTTCCGATAATGTAAGACGTTTCAGGAAAATGACAGGTTGTTGAACTACTTCAGAACACATTCCCTCCCCTTAAAAGGAAACTGAACTAGGGATCTTGTCTCGAGAATGGCCAGCACTCTTGCTAACTACAGTTCCTGGGATTCTTTAGCATGAAGCCGTGAGGCTAAGATTGGTTTAAGACTGATGTGCTTGTAGTTTAGATATGCTCTGAGCCTGTAAGAAAAACGGCTCACGTGCTACCTAAAGTTTCCAAAGGAGGTAGCTTTGTTAGTCTGTCATAACAAACGCCATAAAGAACTTTGTGGCACCTTAAAGACAACAGATTTATTGTGTCATGGGCTAGAGTCCATTTTATCAGGTGCCGCAATAAAACAGTCATGATAATTTATTTTTATTTTTTTAAACAGAAACAGAAAAATGATTGTCAGGATTTCACAGGATAAGATAAGATAAGATTTATTGTCATTGTACAAGTACAAGTACAACGTTGTACAAGTGCAACAAAATTGAATGCCATCCCATAAAAACAAAACAAAAAACAACACAAAAAACCCACATTTTCAGCCACACATGCACATATGTAGACACCCATCACAACTCTCCAAGGTCATATTATCTAGTTACAGCATTTAAGATGGTTATAGCTCTTGGGTACATGAATTTTATTAGAGGTAGGGAAGCAGAACTGTTATGAAATTGTTACTGCTCAATGCAGCTGCTCAAGATTTCAGCTAGCCAGCCATGCCCTTTTCCAAGGTACTCCATTCCATTTCCACTCCTCCTTGGTTTTCCATTTTCACACTCTCCAGCATCAGTCGCTGTTCTGCAGCACTGAGCAAGCTCATTCCTCTTTGAACTGTGTCCCCCAACCCCTGATATCTCTGCATGGATAGTCCCATTTTGGGTACATAAGGATGGATAGGTTACCAAAGAGCATGCTTGCTATTGGTATGTAAGATTCCATGATCTGCATTGGATTTGCAGCTGTACAAAAATTTAGCTGTACTAAATTCCATTGCATGTCATCCTGACTTCTATTGCATGCAAGCTGTCAAAATACCACCAGGCATCATCTGCTGTCCCCCCCACCCCCACCTAGATGTCAGGTGCTGATGCTCAATGCCAAATACGCACCAAATATTCCCATGTCTGGAGAACATTTGGAGAGGCTTTTGCCCACTCAAAAGAGAGCAAACTCCTCAAACGTGTCGCTAACTGTGCCCATTCCCTTCCTTCCAGCTGGCAGAGGACCCAGATGAGAACACTGACAGCCAAGTGGATGCCTCTTCCAGCCACACAGTGACCTCAGCAACAGAACCTCCCAGGGACGATTTGCCACAAGGGCCGCCAATGTCCCCCCTGGAGGGGGACCCACTCCCCAGCGAGGAGCTCCCCACGGACATGAGCAATTCTTCCTCCTCAACGCAAGATGAAGGTGAGGGCACCCCCACCCCACCCCACTCTCTAACTGTTAAATGGGGTGGGGTGGGGGGTGCATCCGTGTGTGTGTGTGTGTGTGAATTGTAGTGTGCAGATAATATACAAATTTGTGTTATGGGCCCTGTGCCCTGACTCTTCTAAGTACCTAGTGGTGCCCCTGCGGCGTTTGAACCAGGCAGAGGGCCTTCTCAGTAGTGGTGGAACCAGGACCGGTGCCAGGGTTTTTGGCGCCCTAGGCAAGGGGGCGGGCCACGTGACATCATTGCGCATGACGTACGGTGCCCCGCCCCCTGCCCGCCGGGCGCCCCACGCCGCCGCGATTTTCGCCGCTGGTTGGGGCGGCAGCGGCGGGGGGCGAGGGGCAGGCTGGCCAGCACTCCCTCCATTTTGGCGCCCCTGCCGCCGCGGTTTTTGCCCCAACCTGCTCGCTCCGCCACTGGTTGGGGCGGTGGCGGGCGGCGGCAGGCAGGCTGACCAGCGCCCCCTCCATTTTGGCGCTCTAGGCAGCTGCCTAGTTCGCCTAAATGGAAGCGCCGGCCCTGGGTGGAACGCCCTCCCATCAGATGTCAAAGAAATAAACGACTATCTTGAGTTTTAGAAGACACCTGAAGGCAGCCCTGTTTAGGGAATTTTTTAATGTCTGATGTTTTATCACATTATTATTATTATTATTACTAGTTGAATTTAGCCCGTTAATAACGGGTGCTAGAACATAGGGGCTGCGCAGGAGGAGAAGAAGCAGCGGCTGGAGGAGCCGAGTGGCGGGATGGGGGAGCGGCGGGGCGGCGAGCGGCGGCGCCCGCGGGAGGGGGCGACTCGCGGAGGGGCGCCGGAACAGCAGTCCGAGCCGGAGCCCGAGCAGTGGGCCTCGGCAGACTCGGAGGCGGCGGCAGCGGGTGAGCGCAGGCGGACAGGGGCACCCCAGCAGCGCGCTCTTCTGGGGACCCAGCGGGCGGCGGCGGGCGGCCCGATCCTCCGCATGCGCGCTCGGAAAGAAGCCATCCTCCCCATGTCCGTGCGAGGCGGCGGCACTGAGGTAACTGACGACGCGCCTGCGCACGGCCGCCCTCTCCGACACGCCCCCTCTCCGCCCGCTCCAATCCCTGCGTCCCTGTGTGACATGCGCAGTGGAAAATTTCCACTGACACACGGACGGACGCAGGGACACAGGGATATTATTATATAGGATTATTATTCTGCTGGGAGCTGCCTAGAGTGGCTGGGGAAACCCAGCCAGATGGGCGGGGTATAAATAATAAATTATTATTATTATTTTATTATTGAACTCTTTTCTCCTTCTCCTCAAGCCGAGGTGGACGCTTTCTTTTCGGACCTGCCGGGGCGGTTGCTCATCAACACCGTTTATCATGTTGGAGCCGAAAGGCTGCAGCAGATGCTCTTCAGCGACTCCCAGTTCATACACGGCTTCTTGGACCAGCGCAAGTTCACAGGTAAGGAGGACCCGGGGACGCCTCCAAGGCTACATCCTCCCTTGTTGTTCTGGAGCAGGGTTAATGTATTTTGATATCTGTTGGAAGCCGCCCAGAGTGGCTGGGGAGACCCGGCCAGATGGGCGGGGTACAAATAATAAATTATTATTATTATTTCGGGCGGATGCTTCAAACTGCAAAACAAAGGATGCTGCCAATTTTTATCATTCTGCATCGCTTAGACCCAAATCCATTTTGCAACACTGTCTTTTCGCCCCGATCCCAATTTACAGGAGGGAAGGCCGCAGCTCAGTGACAAAGAGCCTCTGTTTTGCACGCAGAAGGTCTCTGGATCAATCCTCAGCATCCTTAGATAGTGCTGGGAAAAGTTCCCAAATGGAATCCTTGGGAGCCACTTCCATGTCCTGACTGAGAATAATAATAATATTATAATTATTTATTATTTACAGTATACCCCGCCCATCTGGCTGGGTTTCCCCAGCCACTCTCGGTGGCTCCCAACAGAATTAAAATCACAATAAAAGACCAGACATTAAAAACTTCCCTAAACAGGCCTGCCTTCAGATGTCTTTTAAAAGTTATGTAGTTCTTTATCTCCTTGACATCTGATGGGAGGGCGTTCCACAGGGCGGGTGCCACTACCGAGAAGGCCCTCTGCCTGGTTCCCTGTAACTTCGCTTCTCGCAGTGAGGGAACCGCCAGAAGGCCCTCGGAGCTGGACCTCAGTGTCCGCGCTGAAGGATGGGGGTGGAGATGCTCCTTCAGGTATACTGGGCCGAGGCCGTTTAGGGCTTTAAATATCAGCACCAACATTTTAATTGTGCTCGGAAACGTACTGGGAGCCAATGTAGGTCTTTCAGGACCTACAGGACCGGCAGCAAGCGATTCTTAAAAAACTGAAGAAGTGTGCATGCACACGAAAGCTCATACCAAGAACAAACTTAGTTGGTCTCTAAGGTGCTACTGGAAGGATTTTTTTTATTTTATTTTGTTTTGACTATGACAGACCAACACTGCTATCTACCTTTAACTTAAAAAACTTAGCATTGCATGATTTCCCTGTTTAGGGAAGGTTTTAGTATTTAATGCTGTATTGTTTTTAACACTTGATTGGGAGCTACCCAGAGTGGCTGGGGAAACTCAGCCAGATGGGCGGGGTATAAATAAATACTAATACTAATACTAATACTAATAATAATTATATATTGATCTTAAAACCTTCGCATACTGTTTCCCCCCACCTACCCACTCCGTTTTTTCAGAAGCACAATAACTAAGGAATTCCTTCTCCTGATATGAAATACTTTATTGTCACTTGTACAACTTGTATACAGTGAGATTACACGAGCATCCCCACTCAGTCTTAATTCCCCTCATTTACTGATGCACACCCACCTAACCCGAAAGTCAGTTGCCCTGTTGTTATCTTTTCATTCAGTAGCCTAACAGCCCACGGATAGAAGCTGTTCTTTACCCTGTTGGTGCGACTAATCAAGCTTGTCTCCTTTTCTCCTGCAGACGTGGCGCTGACTTCGTGGACCGGCGACAACAAGTGCCACCAAAGCCGCGTCATCTCCTACACAATCCCCATCACCAACCCGTTGGGCCCCAAGGCTGCAGCTGTAGTGGAGACTCAGGTGTGGGTGTGCAAAAGCATCTTCTTTTTCTTCTTTTAAAAAAAGAAGACGGTGGGGGAGGGGATCGTGCCCTTTTTATAGAGAGCTGACTGGATTTCAAAAAGCCTTTCGGCAATTGCTTCCTCAGAACCATTGACTAAACAAAGAGCAGGGGGTGGGGAGGGGATAGTAAGTACAGTGAACCTATACATTACATGCATTTGACTTGCGCGGTTTCAACCATGCGTGGTTGAAGGCAGTCTGGTTGAGGGGAAATAGCGGAAGTCCCGGGCAGGCCTGCTTGACTTCTGGGAATTTCCTGCAAGATCTTGTAAGTTCCAGAGAGCACCCCAAGTGGGCCTTGCCTTGGAAGGGAGGAAGGAAGGCCAAGAGCTCAAAAATTATTTTCGTGCCAG
Organism: Darevskia mixta; assembly: GCA_034641385.1. Classification (NCBI taxonomy): domain Eukaryota; kingdom Metazoa; phylum Chordata; class Lepidosauria; order Squamata; family Lacertidae; genus Darevskia; species Darevskia mixta. The sequence goes on along the minus strand of JAWWNH010000033.1, from coordinate 16,615,788 downwards.
GTCCACTTGGAGTTACCCGTCACAAAAAGAGCTTTTAAAAATTATTTTTAATTTATTTATTTGGTTTTCAGGTTAAAATTTTACAGTCACGTATCCAACATACAACATAAAAACAAGATTCCGAGGAATCTCTTGGACTCCCCTCCTCCCCTTTGTGGGTCCTATTGTTAATCATTTCCTCCTGCACCTTTTATAAAAATCCAAATCTTTTACCTCTCCATTGTATTCAAAGTTCACCATTAAACTCGAAGTGATATTCCAATCCTCCCAACGATTTTAACTGTTTACAATGGCCTTTAAGATAAGTTATAAAATTCCCCCATTCCTTATTAAAAATACTGTATCCAAAAATATCCACAACCAGAATTGAAGCAGGAGGCAAGAGGATGCACAGAAAAGTGACTGGCTGTTGCACTACCTCACACCCCAGCTGCTAGGTGGTTAGGCTGAGCAGCGTAAACAAAGCTCCGCTGCGCCTCCGGTCTCTTCAAGGTTTCCTCCGCCTTCCTGACATCCTCTTCTGGCTCCAGGGAGGGTCTCCTCACAAGGGCACTCCAGCTCTCTCCCACCATTTCCGGGTTTAAATTGAATTATATAATTCTTTCCCAACACTGCACGTGCGCACGGTCCAGTCATGCATAAGGGAGGGGATGGCCGTACACATAACCCTTGGAACCGATCCCAGGCATAAGATGCGATTCTGTCTTGAGGGAAGTAAAATGCAAAAAGTACGGATAGTGAAATTCAAGATAAACAAGGTTACCCTTTGCACCAGAGATGATGGGTGACAAAACAATCCCATTTGGCAATATGAGTTAATTACCATCTATATCGGAAAGAAAGCCATTGCCTCTATTCAGACCAAAATGAAGAGTCGGACTCCTTGATGAATTGTAGCTCAGCAGTTTTGCACCAGAGCTTCCCTTTCAAATTATTTGAATTGAGTGTGGCAAAGTCAAGATCAGAGGCAGACCGTCCAGATAAACTGAAATGTTCCCCTGGTTGTATAAATATTGTCATTTCTGAAGTCAGGTTTGTGGTGATCTTCGCGCAGGGCGGTCTGCGCCCTGTGTTTGTCCCCACAGTCAGGGCTGGCCCGAGGCATTTTGGCACCTGAGGCAAACCACAAAATGGCGTCCCTGCCTCTTGGCCAGGAAAGAAGGGGCGAGTGAAGATGTATATCAGGAATAAGGGGGGAATAAAGATCCACGTCTGGAACAAGGGTGGGAGGGCACCACCAATGTCTCCTGTTGTTGCCACAGCAGCAGCAGCAGCAGCAGCGGGTGATGCACTCCTTGGATCTGCTGCCTCTGAGGATCCTGCCACCTGAGGCTGTTGCCTCACCTTGCCTCATGGGTTGGCCGGCCCTGCCCACAGTTCATTGATCACTTCTCCTTGGTGCATTTGGTTCTGAATAGAGAGAACGGCCGTCCTTCTCATTACAGATTTCGGTTAACTCTCTTTGCCGAGTTCATTGTTTTACCACCTACTGCCGCTGTCATAAAGGGTCACCGGGCTTACCTTGCATACAGTGGAACCCCGGGTTACGCACGCGATCCGTTCCAGGGTCATGCTTCGTAACCCGGGCGTGCGTAACATGAACGCACGAAAACAAACCCGGAAATTTGCTTTTTTTGCGCTACTGCGCAGAACGTTTTTGTGCACTCGCGCATGCTCCGGGGAGGACTTCCGGGTCGCGGAGGTCCGCAACTCGAACGTACGCAACACGGAGCGTACGCAACACGAGGTATGACTAGTTCTGAATCGTCACTCTCTGTACTTCGTCAGTTTAATTTCCTGTCCTGTCACTGCTTCCTACCCCCCTCGTACCACAATATGCATCTAAACCTACATTGACAGCATACATTTAAAGCACAATGCTTCCCCCAAAGAATCCTGGGAACTGTAGTTTACCCCTCACAGAGCTACAAATCCCAGCATCTTTAACAAGCTACCATGGAATCTTATGCTGTAATAATTTTTTTTAAGCTTTGAAAGTGCCACAAGACTTTGCTAAGTTTGCTGCAAGGAAGTTAAGGCGGCTGCTCTTCTGTAAAATGTGCGCACGACTGCAGAACTCACAGGTCTCTCTTCTCCCTTTTCTTGCTTGACGGCCAGACTCTGTTCCGTACCAGCTCCAAGAGCGGAGGCTGCGTGGTCGACTCAGAAGTGATCACACAGGGGATCCCGTACCAGGACTACTTCTACACAGCGCATCGATACTGTATTACTGCTGTGGCCAAGAGCAAGGCCCGACTCAGGTACTGGTTCCTTTCCCTTGTCCCCACAGCTTCAGGCCTGGTTTCCTCTCCTCGTAGTATGGGAGACAGCTGCCCTGGACACAGAATTGACCTGCACCTCCATGGACAGCTGTGAGTCCAAAATGACTCCCAGGCCGCGCACCTGGTCCTTCAAGGGCACAGTTACCCCATTCAGGACCCGGGAGTCCCCCACACCTGCCCACCCCCTGTCCCCCCAAAACAGTACAGTGGTATCTCAGTTTTCGAACAGCTTAGTTCATGAACAACTTGGAATTTGAACGCCGCAAACCCGGAAGTAGGTATTCGGGTTTGTGAGCTTTTTTCAGAATCCGAACTGTTCCATTTTGAGTGTTACACTTCCTTTTTCAGTGTCACACTTCCGTTTTGAGTGCCGCTGCTCCTGCTTGCATGGGAGTAGGAGCTGGATCAAGGCTGCTCAGCTGGGAAGGTGCGGGCTCCGTCACACTTTCCATTGAGGAGTTCGCGGCTGGGGGCTCCTTTAAACTTCCCCTCCCCTCAAGGGAGAAGTTTAAAGGAGCCCCCACCTCAGCATCAGAGGCCCTGCACTACCTGAAGGCAGCCAGGCGGAATAGTTGCTGGGGTGGCAAAGGTGGAGGCAGCCTGGCAGCTGCATCTGAGAGCCCCTAAACCGCTGCTGAGGCAGCTGTCAGGCTGTCTCTGCATTGCCACACAATGCTCCTTTAAACTTCTCTATGGAGGTGAACACAGCCACGCACCCCTCAGTGGAAAAGTATGATGGAGCCTGCACCTCTCCAGCTGAGCAGCCCCGATCCAGCTCCTACTCCTGTGCAAGCAGGAGCGAGGCGGGGATCTCTCAGCTGGGAAGCGGAGGCTTTGTGCTCCCCAGCCGGCATTCAGAATTAAAACTGAAACTATCCAGAAAACCACAAAGCCAACAAACTTGCAACTCAACGAAAAAGCAGCAACACAACAAATTGAAAAAAGCAAACCAACCTCAAATGAATCAAAACCACAAGAAAACATAAAACAACACCGACCCTAACCCTAATTCTAATCCTTACCCTAACCCTAACCCAGTCCTAAAATTAACCCTAACCCTAACCCATAAATGGTCTTGTTAGATAGTAAAAATCATGTTAAATTGCTGTTTTAGGGGTTGTTTTTAAAAGTCTGGAACGGATTAATCCATTTTGCATTACTATCTATGGGAAAGCGAGCCTTGGTTTTGGAACGGACTTCCAGAACAGATTAAGTTTGAGAACCAAGATACCACTGTACTTTGATCATGCCAGCTGAGGCTGGCGGGGCAACACCTGAAGGGCTGCAGGTTTCCCATCCCTGCCATAGGAGCGTTTATCATGGAACCATACGGTCACAGAGTTGGAGGGAACCTCAGAGTAGTCTAACCCCCCTGTTCAGTCCAACAAAGAATATAATATCAGCATCCCCGGCAGATGGCCATCTAGCCTCTGCTTGAATACTTCCATAGAGTCTGGGGAGTGAACTTTCACAAGCCGCAGGCCTCTTCATCAGAAGTGTTTATTTCCTTTATGGCAGAGTCTCCTCTGAGATCCGGTACCGGAAGCAGCCGTGGAACCTGGTGAAAACGCTAATTGAGAAAAACGCCTGGAGCGGCGTGGAAGAATACTTTCAGCACTTGGGTATGGAGTGCCCTTTTGCTTCCCACTCCAGAAACCTGAGCACAGAGCAGCGCCGCCAGGGGCCTCGGGGGCTGGGATTGCCCCCTGCTTTTTCCCATGTGGGGGATGATGGCACCCCGTGGTCTCAGTGGCCTAGGGTCTGGGCTGCTTTATCTGTGGGCATGTGGGGGGTATTGATGCTCTGGAGGAGAAAGCAGTGGTAGCTGGTGCTCATTGGGACTTGTAGAGTGGGAGGCATGGAGCCCAATAGGTGGTGCCATAGTCAATGACGAACAGAGATAGCTATAATGCTAGTTTTGTCCCCATCCTCCTTGCTGAATCCTACAAAGGCAAAACTGAGACTAAGGAGAAGGGACCTGACAGCCTGGGCTGATTGTTGTTGTTGTTGTTGTTTGTTGTTACACCCCGTGTATGTGACTGGGTTGCCCCAGCCACTCTGGGTGGTTTCCAACAGATATGAAAACATAATAAAACATCAAACAGTTAAAACTTCCCTATAGAGGGCTGCCTTCAGATGTCATATAGCTATTTATCTCCTTGACATCAGATGGGAAGGTGTTCCACAGGGTAGGCGCCACTACCGAGAAGGCCCTGTAGGCAAAAAGGCAGGCAGGTGGAGGGTCGGCAGAGGGCTGACGGAGGTTGGCGGGGCAGGACAAGTCTCCCCTGGGAGACTGCTATGGAGCTTTCAGCCTCCCCTCCCGCTCCCTCTGTTGCAGAGCTGGCGCTGGTGCAGGCAGAGAAGGCCCTGCTGGAAGAGAGCTGCCATGGCAAGGAGCCGCGGGGGCTCCTGTCCGGCCTGCGCCGCCGGAAGCGCACCCTGAGCTGGAGAGCCCCCCACGTCGAGCCCCCGCTCCCCACGTTGCCTGACGGCGAGGGGGCAGCCCGCACCATCCGTCCCTCAGGTAGGCCCCCCTCGCATGGAAGGCAGCGGGCTGGGGTCCATCCTGTCCCCTCGCCTTCCGCGCTGGGTTGTCTCCCTGGATCCGCAGGGCATGATGCTTGCAACAGCCCTTGACCTGTGGGCCTTCTCCTTCCCTGCAGGCAGCCTGACCTCTCGGCTCTCGGAGCAGCTGTCGGAACAAGGGCAAGGCCAGACCGTCTCCACCGTGATTCTCATCATCAGCTTGGTGTAAGGCAGCTGCTGGCTTGGGAAACGGGGAGTGGGGGGTGGTTGGGGTTGGATCTAGAGCCTCTTAGGAGCTGACGCGGCCCCAGGCACGCTTACTCAGAGGTGAGCCCCACTGTGTTCAATGGGGCTCATCTAGCAAAGCACCCGCAAACCATACCTGAAAGTGCCCTAGCACCACTTTAATAGTCTTGACCCTGCAAGGTCCTGGGAACTGTAGTTTAAGTGTGCTGAGAGCTATTAGGAGACGCCTTGCAAGGCTACGATTCCCAGCACTGTCAACCAGCTAGGAAGCTGGCGGAGGGGAGACATGACTGCTGATATGGCATAAGAGTGCTTTAAATGTGCAGTGTAGACGTGAGATAGATTGGGAGGCGAAGTAAGAGTGCTACCTGTTCTTGAGTAGGACAAGCATAGGAAATTATAGTAGTAGTAGTAGTAGTAGTAGTAATAATAATAATAATAATAATAATAATAATAATAATAATAATACAGTGGAACCTCGGCTGTCAAACGTAATCCATTCCAGAAGACTGTTTGACTTCTGAAACGTTTGACAGCCGAGGTGCAAAGGGCTGGCTGCAAGCTCAATGGAGAAAATGGAAAAACACGCCTTGGAAGCCATTCGATTTCCAAGGCGCGTTTGAAAATGGAAGCATTCACTTCCGGGTTTTCAGCGTTTGAAAACCGAAACATTTGGCTTCCGAGATGCTCTAAAACCTAGGTTCCGCTGTAATAATAATACGGTAATAATAGTAGTAGCAGTAGCAGCATGCCGCCCATATGACTGGGTTGCTCCAGCAGCTCCCAACAAATTATAAAGCCACAGTAAAACATCAAACATTTAAAACTTCCTGATACAGGGCTGCCTTCGGAAAGTTGTGTAGCTTTTTATGTTTGAAATCTGATGGGAGGGCACCACTACTGAGAAGGCCCTCAGAGCTGGACCTCAGTGTCTGGGCTGAACAATGGGAGTGGAGATGCTCCTTGAGGTATACTGGGCTGAGGCCGTTTAGGGCTTCAAAGGTCAGCACCAGCCCACAACCCACGGTTGCCATGTTTATTGCATCGTGCACATCCAGCCCGATGCCTCTAAGTGTAGGAAGCGAAGGTTTTCGCTCACCACTTTCTGTCTTTGTGCTGGGTAAGGGGTGGGGCCCTGGTTTAGGGGCAGAGCACACACTTTGCATGCAGATTGACCCCTGGGGCACCAGGAAGACAGTGTGCCTGAGATCCCAGAGAGCGGCAGCCTCTTATGAGCAGCCAGTACTGGATGAGATCGACACATGATCTTCTCCTGGTAGCAGTCAGCTTCCTGCGTCTCTTAAACCTCGCCCTCCCTTCCATTTCTGTGTGTTGTTCTGCCGTGAGAAAGACGCAAGAGCAGGGTCAGCGGCCTTGCTTGTTTAATAGTAATGGTGAGCATTTTGGGGGGAGAGAGAGAGACTCAGGATAGGATCCCCTGCTTGTTTTGGGTTTTTTTCCCGGGCCGGAAGCACGAGCAAAGCGTCACACGTCTCTTTCTTTCCTTCTTCCACCTCTGCCTCCGCACAGGATCTGTGTGAGGTATCGTATGCCGGTCTCACTCCCCCAACTGTGCTTCTGCCTCAGGCCCCCTTTGGACCTTGCCCCTAACCTGAACCCCATCCTGCACTGACCCTGCTGTTGACTCACAAACACCATCCCTCGCCTTGGATGCTGACAGATAACATCCCACCACCTCCCCGCTTATGCTCTATGCCACCCTCCTCCCTGCCGCCACAACCATCTCCTCTGGCTCCCTGTCCCTGAGCCTGTTTGCCATCCTCCACTCATCTGTGCATTCCTTCCTCCACTCCTTTTGTCCTCCACTTTCTCCCTGCACCCTCCCCTGCTTGCCCTTTCCCCCTTACTGGTTGTCTTGTACTCAGGGCTTTTATCTGAATTAAAAGCAAAGGAAAAGGAAAATAATGATCCATAGACGGATAGCCTGAGTTCTTTACCCTGGCTAAGTTATACTGCTTCCTTATCTTTGCCTGTGCCTGGCAGTTATGGCAAGGAACAAAGTGCTTCGTGACACACCAAAGTTGTGTCCCCCGACGGCTGGGTGGCCTGCTTAGCCCCTTTCTTCTCTCCTCCTTGTGGTTTCTGACCCCTCATCCCCCCCCAATCTCTGCCTTCACATGATCAAAGCTTAATCCGTGACCCAGGGAATTTCCAAGACAGAGAACAAGAGAAAATGTGAGGGGAAAATAATGTGGAAGAGGGAGAAAGAAAAGAGAGGCTGCGAAAGAAAAGGAATGTGAAAGAGACAATGCAAAAGAAAGAAATCTGAAAGAGAAAAATGCGAAAGAGAGAAGGCGATAATGCAAGCAAATGTGAAAGAGAAAGCAAAAGAGAAAGAAAATAGTGCGAAAGAGAGAATGTAAGAGAGAAAGTAAGAAAGTGAGAGATAATGCAAAAGAAATAAAACCGAACAAAGAGAATGCAAAAGAAAGCAAGAAAAAGAGAAAGGAGGCTACTGGCATGCTGAATTTTGCATCCAATATAAAAAAATGTGCAAAATCATGGATTACACAGGGATCAAGTCTTGTTGTATATTGCTGTCCTTCAGCTCAGGCTGAGTTCACACTCATTTGCAACATGATCTGTACGTTTTCGATATTATCGCTGCTGCCTCCACTTGATCACTTAAAAACTAACCTGGAGGGATCATCACAGACTATTGTCTCTTATCGCATCAGGCTGTTTTCCTAACAAGGGGGAGATGGGGAGAATGCTTGCTACCACTTAAGCTAAATGGCGCAGACCCATGCCCTGTCTCAACCACCCTCACCAGCATCTGTGTTGAATCCCTGCATTTACTTTCTTTAAATACTGCGCTCTAATGAGCTACATGCTATTGATTTCCCAAAGAGAGATGTCAGATGCTGGCATCATCCACTCAGCGTAGCGTACGCTAATAGGCACTCATGCCTTGTATTTTTAATGCTCTGAGCGAGGAAGCTGTAAAGGGTTGTGCGTTCTTAGAGCTAAATGTAACTGAGCAATATTGCAGGGCCTGAACTCGGGTCCTCTTGTTTGCAAAAAGGCTGAAGGAGCTGGGATGGGGCCATAGCTCCGCAGTCGAGCCGGAAGAACCTGGTACACGCATAGATAGCTCCAGAAAGTTAAAACACACGTAGAAGAGCTGTAGTTCCATGGCAGAGCACATGTGCTTTACAAAACACATGCTCAGTGAAGTTCCCAGGTTCTGCCTGTGCTATTGCAAGCAAAATGTAGCAGGCGATGTGAAAAGTCTCTGCTTGAGACCTTGCCAGTCCACAGACAATTTTAGGCCAGATGGACAAATAGCCTGACCTGATATAAGGAGCAAGACTCCCCCCTTGCTCCTAACACCTTGTAAGTCAATAATAACTAGACAGGGGGACCCACAGGACAGGGGTGTTTTCTATGGCCTAGAAAACCTCTGACTGAAGTGGAAAACCTGTTCTGAGGGTATGTGTGTCACCTGGCTGAATGCCAACATGGTGCCCACCCCCCAGGATATTCTAATGCCCATCACCGCTGAACATTAACCAAGCTGGATGGAGCTGATGACATCTGGAGGGTACTTTGCTGGCTGCCTCTGACGGTATCTAACAAAGTAGTTCTGTCAGCTCAAGGATTTCTATTTGCACAGCAGAACTTCTTCTCTTGCATCCCATGCATCCTCCCCAGATATGCTCTGGAGGATTGGGGAAAACTTGAGAATAGATTTAGGGCATGCTCCTGGAGGGGAGGGCGATGGGAAGTTCCACTGTGCAGCCAGAAGCCCTTGCGCTCGCGGAACTGCTTTGTTGGATACCGCCCACCGAGCTGTTTCTGATGCTAGACCTCTGAATAGACCCATCAGAATCAATGAACATGACTAGGCTAGGTCCATTGATTTCAGTGGTCTGCTCTTGAGTAAAACGCAGGGGCTCGTCCACACTTCCACTTGCCCTGCTTGACTCGCGCTTTCTAGGCATGGGTCCAAGCGTTTTCCCCCATGCCCCGCTCCTTTCCCAGGGGAAATCCACCCTTTGGTGCTAAATCAGAGCAAATGTCATTTCTGCTTCGATTGAGTGCTAAAGAGCTGTTTTCCCTTGGGGGGGGGGGGAACAATGGGACAAGAGGAAGTAGATAAGCCCATAGTTGAATATATATGTTATATAGACAAGTAGATAGTAGCATGTCCGGGAGAAGGTGGCTGATAATGCTTCTCTTTGACATTATAAATTTCTACTTGTTTGTCTTTTAAATGTAGAGGCTGAAGTGGTTCAAACCAGGCACAGGTTCGCTGCTTCGGCAAGAGCTTGGCCCAAGTGGTCCCTTCTTCTTCCAAGCCATTTCTCTCTCTCTTTCTCTCTCCAGCCTTGTGGTCTTGGTTATCCTGAACATGATGCTATTCTACAGGCTCTGGTCTCTGGAGCACACAGCCCGGACCTTTGAATCATGGCAGGCCTATGCGCTCTCCAGTGGGTAAGGAACCAGGAGAGAGGTGTGAGGAACGTGACCTTTTTCTGTCTTTATGATCCGAAACAACGGATTCGGGCCCCGTAGTTTGTTAAAACTGTTAAATGCGTTGGCAACGTTTGGTTAGAAAGGAGGTGAGAGGGGAAAGTGGGCTGCATTTAAGAATACAGAGGCCTTGTGGAACTGGTCTGTGGGGTAGGAGCAATAGCACTGTGGAGGAGCACATAAGGCATGGAGATGAGGGGGGCTTTGAAGACGTTTCCCTGTCGATCGCAGCTAAGAGTACGCTCTCTCTCTCTCCTCCCTGGCAGAAAGCTGCCACAGACGGCATCTGAATGGGCCGAGATCCTGGAGCTGCAGAAGCGGTTTCACAGTGTGGAGGTTCAGAAGTGGAAGCAGATCCTCAAGGCCTCTGTGGAGCTTCTAGATGAGGTGAGGTCTGCAGCTTCGGGTGTCACGAGGGAGCTAATGGGGAGATAATGTGAACACCCTTGTTTGTGTGGAAATGTTGTGGATAGTAGGGGAGGATATATTGATTAAATTTTATCCTTTCTCATGCTAGTGAGGAAGTAGCAGAGCACATCCCCTTGTACATTGCAGGAAGCTAGTTGATGGATTCGTGAGAATCATTTGAGTTAAGCAATCCAGTCTGGCTTGTCCACATTGGATTGTTCCTGGTAAATCCCCTTTAGTTTCCCTCTTAAAAACAATAATGACACAACAGTCTTCCTTTAAAAGTAATGACAAGGTTTACTTACGTTCAGTTCACAGTATGGTCCTGAAGGCAGGCTTTATCTTGTAGTTTCAGTTACAGAGAAAAGTGTGGGTTCATCCTCTGTGAGGGATGAGCCCATGCGTTGCTGGCTGAGAGCCAGCAGACAGCAAAAGGCAAGCTGGAGAGAAGGTGAAAAAGGGAAGGTGGCTGCATGACCAGCCCTTTTGTAGGGTCTGCTAGGGTCACGCCCATCTACCTGGTCACACATAGGGGGAGGATGCTCCAGACCGGGTGCGACAGGAAGTCCTCCTGGCTGGAGCAACATTCCCCTGTGTGTCCACTCTGTGAAAACAGGAAATGTTGTATTTGACTGCTTCAGTGATGTTACATCCCACAGTTTGATCCGAGGCGGCCCTACCCAGTGGAAGTTAATGGCAATAGCACCATTTTTCCACAGAGGGTGTTGGGGGTACTGTATCTAGTCATAGTCACTTCTTTGGTTGGCAGATGGATCTGCGCCACCAGCTCCCATTCTCCTGCCCTGGGTAATGTTTGGGGGCCCTGGGGTCAGCAGAGGAATCTCTGGCAGTGGTGTTTTCTGCATGCTTGGAGCATTTGAAAAACACAAATCCTTTGCACATGATTGCATTGGGATGCACAAAGGACCGTGTCCTTTTCAGCGCAAACGGAGAAATATTTGTGCTGAGCTTCCTTTTCTCAGTCTTCACAAACCCCAGAGTTTCTTTGTGTTTCTCTTCCCCCTCCAGCCTTAAGGAGATGTGAGGTGAAGGGGGAAGGATTCGAATCATGGTGCTGAGACAGAGTTGGTTTCCTAAACTTTGCTGCCCGCAAGCCATTTTCCTAGTTGAAATCCCTCTCTTTGAAGCTGTTGTTTGCACCACAACAGATGGGGTTTGGGAAAGAGACCCTGCGGCTACCACAGGCCCTGAGAATAAAACCACTCCTGGGCCTCATTGCTAACGACGACCGCTTCTTACTGGACTGCCTCCAGGGAGGGCTAACGCTGTCCTCTTCCCTCCAGATGAAAATCTCCCTCGAGAAGCTGCACCAGGGCATCACGGTGGCCGAGCCCCCCTTGGAGCCGGAGTGAAACCCCCAGCGCTCCCTCTCTCCCAAGGATGTTGCTCAGAAACTGCTGCTGGATCGGTGGCACCCACCCCCGTGGCCGGCGTGCGTCCGAGGGGACGACATCCCACCCCTCGCCAGACCAACAGCTGGACCTTAGCCTCAAGAGTGCCACTCGCAGTGATGGATTCCACCGCCACCACTTTCCTGCTTCGGGGATCTTTCTCCCGGAGCATCTTCCTTCTCTCTCTTTTTCTCTCTGAGGGTCTCTGCAGTGACTTCATTTTATCCCCTCCCCCTTTAAGTGCTATTTATATTCCTCACAGGACCCCAGAGAGCTTTTGACTTCTGCTGCTCCAGCATCCTTTCTTTTTACCTTCTTTCCAGCTGTTGTTCAGAGTGTGTGTGACTGGGAACTTTAGAGTACAGGTGGCGGTGCCTATATCTCTTGTGTTGAGATTTCACCCAACAGCTGGGACAGCAAGGACCCGCTTTCCTCCTCCATGTTGAGGGCAATCGATCTGTGATTTCCTTCTCTCTCTCACACACAAGTGGTTGAGAGATGGGAAACCAAGAGACTGTATTGAATCCTTCCTTGCTCCCTCTCCTCCTGTTTCCATCCTTTGGCGAGCCCGATTGTTTTATTAAAGGGATCTTCTCGACAACATTACCTCTGACAGAAGGGGGAAAGGGTAGGCATGGCCCTGAACATTATGTGGCCAGAAATCTGATTTACAGAAGATGGAGAGCTTCTGAGACCCTTGAGGGGGTTCTGTGCCCCTTGCCCACGTGAGAGTTAACCTAGAGCAGGGATGGCCCTCCAGATGTGGATGGATTACAGCACCCATCATCTCTGATTGCTGGCCTTGGTGGCTGGGGCTAATGGGAGTTGGAGTCCAACAATATCTGGAGGGCCACAGGTTCCCCATCCCTGACTGAAGAGCACGCCCAGGCAAGGGAGCCAAAGGCAGCTGGGGAAGCAGCTGGGTCAAACCCACCAGTAATCCCATTTATGCATTTCCATCACTGGTGTGGGGGTGGGCAGCGAGTCCAGGAGTACCCCAGTCTACGCCGAAAGCTTTCTGGCTTTGGGAGGTTTCTGCTGCGCCAGCTGCCCTAATCCGTTATTTGCCGCAACGAAAATGCCAAACTCCGCTTTTTTCCCTTTTTTCTTCTTGAGAGGAGGGCAGTCTGAATGAGTGCAGCACAGTGGCCACAGAGTCGGGGCTCCTGGGTTTTATTTTTATTCTTTTTACTCCCATGTGAGAAGCACCACGCTCCTAGACTCCAGGACTCCTTCGCCCGATTCCTCCTAGGCCCGTCTCCCAGGCAACAAATGGGCTTTGCCAAGGCCTAGCTGTACTGTCACTTTAAAATGAGGTTGCACTGCCAGTCAGGGCCCCAGGTGCCCTTCAAATACTGCCTGAGGGGGTTTCTAATCTTGCAATCCACCCCCTCCTGGGGAGGGGTGTGTGTCTGTCAGCCCTATGTTCTCCACTGACTCAAGACCTTGGAAGGCCCAGGTTTCTGACCTCCCCTTTTCTCCCTTCTTCCCCCTCACCAAGGTTGTGGCGAGGGGGCTCCCCCCCCCCCCAGTTTTGTAGCTGTGTTCAGTGTTAACGATCCTTTGTGTTCAAGGTTCCACAGAGGTGCCGGGGCTTATTTATTAGGGAGCGGAATAAAGACCGTGGATCGGAATCTCTCTGTGTGTATATGGGCAGTGTTTTTAAAGTGTGTGATCTTCTACAGTGTCTCCACCACCCCTGTCACTAGGGAGTTTGAGTGATCCATGTTGTAGGGGCGTAAGTCACAAAGGGCCAGGCTGGGCCTGATTCTTTGTAGCATTGGGGAGTTGCAGAGGTCCAGAAAGCAAGCGATCCCCTGCAGCAGCAGTAGCAGGAAGGCCGAAGGAAATCTGCTTTCGCGGTTAACATGAGGTTGGGGGGTGGGGCAGTTATGTTCATGCTCGATTCCAGTAGATCCTGGCAAAGGATAACAAAAACTGTTGTTCCATTGAGGAGGTGCGATGGGTCAATGCGTCTGTTAACCAGAAGGTTGGTGGTTTGAGCCCACTTAAGGACAGCTGCGGGTAGCCTTACAGAGGGTTGGACTAAATGACCCTTGGGTCCCCTTCCGATTCTATGCTTATTTTTTATGACATGTACAACCCATCTCACTCGCAAGAAGCTTAAACAGCATGCCTAGTCCCTGTGCCGCCACCCCTTCTATTTTATCCTCGCAAGAACCCTTTGAGATAGATTGGCCCAAGATCACCTAGGGAGCTTCATGGCCGAGGGGGTCCTGAATGATGCTGCTGTAGGAGCAATGCCTCCCAAGGCTTGATGACTTCATAGCCCTGCACTAGCGCCTTCTCCATCCTTCCTGACACCTAGGGAGTTCAGCTCTGCTTCTTCCCAGAAGGGCTGTGTTGTCGTTTTTTCCTTCAGGTGTTCTGGACAATGCATGGGAAGGCTGCCCACCGTGAGGAGCCTCCTTGCCCCCCTGCCCCCCTTGGCTGCATCCAATGCTAGTCACACCCAGAGCCAACACGCTAAAATGAATGGACATGACAAACGTAGGTCCATTGAGTTCAATGACTGCTCTTGAGTAAAACTGAGTTGGGTATAGCTCTTTGTCAGTATTCTTGGAGAAGCTTCCCTAAACGATGGCGTCCTTCCCCCATCCCTACCCAGGCAATAATAAGTTGCAGGGGTGTGTTTTCTGGACCATGTTCTCAGATCATACTATATATTTTGTTGTTAAGTCATTTAGTCGTGTCCGACTCTTTGTGACCCCATGGACCAGAGCATGTCAGGCACTCCTGTCTTCCACTGCCTCCCGCAGTTTGGTCAGACTCATGTTGGTCGCTTTGAGAACACTGTCCAACCATCTCATCCTCTGTCGTCCCCTTCTCCTTGTGCCCTCAATCTTTCCCAACATCAGGGTCTTTTCCAGGGAGTCTTCTCTTCTCATGAGGTGGCCAAAGTATTGGAGCCCCAGCTTCAGGATCTGTCCTTCCAGTGAGCACTCAGGGCTGATTTCCTTAAGAATTGATAGGTTTGATCTTCTTGCAGTCCATGGGACTCTCAAGAGTCTCCTCCAGCACCATAATTCAAAAGCATCAATTCTTCGGTAATCAGCCTTCTTTATGGTCCATCTCTCTCTCTCTCTCTCTCTCTCTCTCTCTCTCTCTCTCTCTCTCTCTCTCTCTCTCTCTCACACACACACACACACACACACACACACACACACAATCCCACCTCACAAAGATTCTCTAGGTGGCTTGCAGAAACACACACAGGTTATTTTTGTTTTAACCATGAATTATTTAAATGACATCCTCCCATCCCAAAAAAGGAATCCAGACCACAAAACAATAAGACAAAGGCAGCAGTTAAAAGATGATAAAAATAACACACAAGACCTCAACTGGCTGTGAAAGACAATCATTAATAGCCTAGACAAGTAAAATGGTCTTGGCTTGACATCTGAAGCTCCTCAGAAGGGAACCTTGAGGAGAGCGTTCCAAGGTCAGGTTGGCATCACAGGGCAATTTCCCCAGTTGCCACCAGCCTAAGATTATCTCAGGAGTGCCAGAGACACTGGCAAGTGGTTCTTTTGGCAGGAGACAAAGGTGGGACCCAAGAGACTAAGAGGATGCTCTAGAGTAGAACATGCCCACAAATCCTCTACCAGCTCAGGACCCACCGGGTAGATCTCTGGGTGGTCTGTAGTAGATTGGCAAGGATTTCAGACTCCTTATGGTTCATAGTAGCAACAGTAAAATGATTCTCTACCCCAACCTGCGATAGTTATATTGCTGAAATGGGGGAAACTCAGAATAACCAGGAGTGGATTTTTGTGTGGAACGACTAGGAGCTCAGTTCACTTCTGGGCTCAGAATTCTTTAGTTCCCCTTTTGCACGAGGCTATGATTGATGGATCTTGGGGGTTGTAGTAAAAAGCTAAGTACAGCACACAAGCCTGTCTGCCCACCTGCGCTCTACGGCTTGCGGAATCTAGTTTGTTTTCCTTAAGAACCCAGAAGCTCACCCACCAGTCAGATACAAGTGATGGGAGTCAGGTGGAGCAGAGTGAATTTCCCGTTGTATGTTGTGAACTGGCAGGAGGATGGGGAGGAGGAAGAAGATCCCGAGGAGGGGTGTAGCCAGAATTTGGACACACTGGAGCAAAGCAGGGGATGGGGAAGGAAGTACTCACAGGGAGACGGGATGGGGAGGGCATGCAGGTCAATGTGCAGGATCCAGAGCAGCAGGACCCATCCACAGAGCCAAAGAGGCCCCTGTCTCCACAAACATGGCTGGCTCCAAGGTGTAGGGAGCAGCGGGCAGTGTGCTCCAGAAGGCCGAGGCAGCCAAGGGCCCACAGCCCAGCTCCCTAGCTGGCCAGGTGGGGCTCACTAGCTCTGGGAGGAGCAGGGTGATTCCTCAGCCGGATTGGGCTCAGAACAGGTGAGGGCCACATGCCTGCAATCTGCATGAAAAATACAAAAGGGAAACAGAGCTCAGGTGCTGTGTCTGCTCAGCTGCCCAAGTTGATGGACCTTGAGTTGGATGTTCCTGGACCCTTACGGGACTCTGCTTTGGTTTTGATTGACTCTGGGCTGTATCCTGACTGCTGGACTTCAGACTTAGCTACTTGGATTGATCCTGGAGTTTGGACTTTGCTTGTGTGTCTTGATCCCTGGACTTTGAACTTTCGACTTGACTTGGGGTTCAGGACACTGTATTCCCCACAGCCCACCGAGCTGCATATAAAAGTACAAATCTACGTTCGCAGTTCTAAGACTCTGAGCCAGTGTGGCATAATGGTTAGAGTGTTGTACCTGGGTTCAAATCCACCCTCGGCCATGAAGCTCATTGGGTGACCTTGGGCCAGCCACCATTTCCTGGCCTATCACAGGGTTGTTGAGGATGAAACGGGGAGGAGAAGAACCATGTACATCACTTTGAGCTCATTGGAAGAAAAGGTAGTATATAAACAACCACAACAACCATTGCAAACACCACCACCACAAAAGCTTCAAAGAAAACTAATAAAAGACAGCCTACTGACAATCCTAGTTTACAGGTAAGGAGCACTGCTAGAGAAGTGATTAGTACAAGGTCAGCCATAACTGAGGTTTAACTTTGTTTTACTTCAATATTTATTTATTTCAAAACTGCTGGAGTTCACTCCACTATGCGTGTGTCTCCTTTTCCCCTTTCTTTGACCGACATCAGAAAATGAAAGAGGGAATTGTTGGAAGAGATACATAATTAAATGCTTCTTTTGTGCTTCATAGGCCTCTCGCTCCCCACAGGCTCTGTGCGCCTCCTTCCAACATCCCCCAGCAGCAGAACGGTAAATTTTTTAGTAGCTTTCTTCGGCTTTCTTTGCAGAGGGAGGATAAGAACATGGTGGCTCTCCTCTCCTTGGCTTTCAGGATCTGTTTCTGCTGCTGCGGGTTTTTTTGAGGGTGCAAGATTGGCCACTAACTGAGAGTGGAGCCGAGGCTCTTCTGGGTCCAGCAAGCCAAGGGGACAAGTCCAAAAAAGGTGCTCAGAGGGGAGAGGCAGGCAGGGAAGGTTACCTCATTGTTAGCAGCTGTGACACAGATATCCGCTGCTGCCAGCAACATCCTGCAAGCCTCTTGTAATTTCAGCACTGAGCTGCCTGCATCTTCATCGTTCATTTTGGGGAGAAGGAATAGAGGAGGAAATAAGAACACAAAAAAGCCCTGCTGGGTCAGACCAAAAGCCTATCTAGTCCAGCATGCAAAATGGCCAGCCAGGCACAGGAGAAGCCCACAAGCAAGACCTGAGGGCTTGCATGTCCTGAGGCAGGACTGGGGAACCTCAGAACTGGGGGCCGAATAGGACCCTCCAGGACTCTGTCTGGCCCTCGTCACTATCCCCTGGCCACATCCCTTCTTCCCAAGCCACACCCGTTGCTGGCCCTGCTGTGCACCCTCTTTGAGTGCTTGTCAGGAGTGGGTGTCAGGAACAGTTCAGCAATAAATCACACGACATCAGTGCAGTTAACTCTTTATTCAAGAAAACAAGGTCGACTCGGGAGGCCAAGCCTTGTTAGCACAGCAGCTCGTCCCAGTAGATTTTGCCCCTGTGAGGCATTTCCACACTTGCCTAAGTCTCCTTCTCTCCCAGGTCCTTCCCAAGCAATCTGAGACTGTCGCCGTGCCCGTCTCACTCTTCATACCACTTCTGGTTCTGGGAGACCAGGAGGGAGGGGAGCTGTTTTCTTCGCCAGCCTGACTCATCTCTGCCTCTTAGCCTCCCTCCCCTCCCCTCCTACTTCCGCTTCTGACTCTGATTCTGGACTGCTCTCTGCCACAGACTCCCTGCTCACTGAGCCCTGTGACAGTGCTTGGCTGAAATGTGTCCTTGAGCTCTGACAATGCCTCTCCCTTGCCAGGATGGAAGATGGAGAGAGACATGCCCAGGCATAGAACCCAAGGACAGTTGGGTGATTGAAAGACAGTGTACAGCAGGGGTGTCAAATTCATCGGGGGCCGTATCAGCAGTTTGGTCACCCTCAAAGGGCTGGTGACCCTCAAAGGGCCGCCCTCCCCCTCTCCACTGTGTGGAAAAAATAATTTTTTCTGGTTTTCCTCCTCTAAAAGGCTGGGAGGGAGGGAGGGAGGGAAGAGAGAGAGAAGGAAGGAAGGAAAGAAGGAAAGAAAGAAGGGGTGAGAAAGAGAGATGGATGGATGGAAGGAAGGAAGGAAAGAAAGAAAGAAAAATGGAGAGAGAGAGAGAGAGAGAGAGAAAGAAGGAAGGAAGGAAGGAGTGAAAGAGAGAGAGGAGAGAGGGAAGATGCTGCTTGCTTCTCCACCCCCCCACCCGAAAAAGAAGGCTTTTGCGAGGGGGGGCGGCCGGGAGGAGCAAGAAACGTCTCCTCCGCTGTAGCAGAGGGCATGTTGCTTGCTTCTCCCCCCCCCCCCCCGCAAAAGAAGGCTTTTGCGAGGGGGGGCGGCCGGGAGGAGCAAGAAATGTCTCCGCTGTAGTGGAGGAGATGCTGCTCATTCTCCCCCCCCTCCACCGCTGCCTGCTGTTCGCAGGGATTGGCGCAGCGCGGGGTGGTGGTGGGATCGGCAGGCTGGTGCGGGGGGCTTCCCCGACGCGGCAGAAAGCCGTGCGGGGCACCCCCGACGCGGCAAAAAGCCGCCCTGGGCCAAAACGGCCCGGGAAAAAAAAACCTTGCCGGGTTCTCCCGGCAAGGCAAAAATGGTGCGGGGGGCTTCCCTGAGGCGGCAGAAAGCCGCGCGGAGCACCCCCGACGCGGCAAAAAGCCGCCCTGGGCCAAAACGGCCCGAAGAAAAAAGCCTTGCCGGGATCCCTCGGCAAGGAAAAATTGGTGTGGGGGGCTTCCCTGAGGCGGCAGAAAGCCACGCTGGGCCAAAACGGCCCGGGAAAAAAAAACCTCTGCTCCCTTCCTCTCACGCGCGCTGACCTTCGCCGCCCACCGCCAATCAGCGCACGCTCACGGGCCACATGACGAGGTCTCGCGGGCCGCATTTGGCCCGCGGGCCTTGTCCTTGACACCTGTGGTGTACAGCATATGCCAAGGATCACATCCATTGCTCTGCCTGCTTTCCCCCCTGACTCCGCCTACCACTGGGATATGACACCTGGAGGGTTGCCCTGGAGGGCACGCAGCCCTCCGCTCATAGTTGCTGTGAGCGTTTTGCTGACCCTCAGGATCCCTTCCAACTCTGTGATTCTATGAATAACAACAGGAACACGGGTGCAGGTGAGGCACTCTAGTAGTAGTGTGGGGATTGGTTTCTATGGGTTCACACTGCTGCGTGTTGCTGTAAACCTCTGAAGTCTCAGCGGTGTTCAGGTAGGAACAACTGGATGGTCCTTTACGCCACAGCCATTGCTTGGATCAGAGGAATAATAATAATTGCATTATTTATACCCCACCCATCTGGCTGGGCTTACAGCACATATTAAAAACAGTAAGACGTCAAACATCAAAAACTTCCTGATACAGGGCCGCCTTCTGATGTCTTCTAAAAGTTGTGTAGTTCTTTATCTCCTTGACAAGGTCCACAAATAACAACATTTGGAGGTCCTGAGCCACAAGGTTGTTAGACTGGTCTCAACTAGGGCCAGGGCCTTTTCAGTACTGGCCCCAACTTGGTGGAACGCTCTGTCACAAGAGACCAGGGCCCTGCGGGATTTGACATCTTTCCACAGGGCCTGCAAGACAGAGCTGTTCCACCTGGCCTTTGGGTTGGACTCAGTCTGATGTTTCCTCCCCTTATGGTTTTGATTATGGGCGATAAATGAAGCGGCATTTTAACTTTTAAATTGTATTTTTACCTGTCTTTTAATTAATGGTTTTTTCTTTCTTTTATATTTTATTGTAATTTTATTGATGTTAGCCGCCCTGAGCCCGGTTTCGGCTGGGAAGGGCGGGGTATAAATAAAATGTATTATTATTATTATTATTATTATTATTATTATTATTATTATTATCTGATGGGGGGCGTTCCACAGGGAGGGTGCCACTGTCGAGGAGGCCCTCTGCCTGGTTCCCTGTAACTTCACTCATCGCGGGATTCTCTTCTCAAATGGTAGCAGAACTCCCAGAAATCGGGTCTCTCAAGTAAGCTCACGGTATGACCTACTCTGATGGGCAGTGTGGCTAGTCTTCCTGCATTGCAGGGGGTTGGACTAGATGACCCTCGGGTACCCTTCCAACTCTACAGCTCTATGATTCCCTCACAGTGTGTTAGGCTCACACGCCTTTCCCCACCAACCTTAACGGCTCAGCTGAGACAGCATCTCTGAAGGGCAAAGGGACGAGGAACCATGCTGGAGTCAAAGAGGCCCTTGAAAGCTTTGCTTGCTGCTCACAATGGGGCAGAGGAGAGTGGATGCTGACCCCCGGGGCACCAGAGTGGAACTGGAGTGATCTCCATCATCGGACTCCCAAGCAGGCAAATGTGCGTGTCCATTAGCCTTGCATAAGTGAATGATGCAGGAGCTTGTTATGGGAACCGGGAGATAAGGCTGAAATCAGAGAATCTCTCAGAGCCTGGGAGATGGGGAACGTTAGGGTGAGGCATTGTGGGAGGCAGGTAGATGATAAGAGGAGAGGGAGAGAGGGTTTGTGACTGATGATGAATACACAAGACTGCACCTCTGCAGTGCTCATTAAATCAGTCCCGAGTAACTGCCGCCTGCTGGTTTCATGCGTGCATTCAGAGATTAGAATTCAGCTTCTTAGCTTGCATTAAACACAGGGAGCTGCCTTAACCCCAGATCAGACCAGTGTTAGAAACTCAGATATACAAGCTAGGCGCCAAACGGCTCCTTATGCCAGGGTTGCAGTTGCCAAAACGGAATGTCTAGTTGCCATTTTGATGCCAGACCCTGCTGGAAAGTTGTATTTTTTGGTTCCTGAAATTTGTTCTGTGGCACATAAAATATCACGGGTAGAATTCTACAGGGTGTGTTGTTAAGTGTGTAGAAACAGGCAAGACCCAAGGATCGCTAGGCATGCACCTCCAGATGGAGGAGACGTCAGGTGACATCCTGGCACTTGGGCATCTTCACTTGGTCGCACGCAGCTGATAGCTAGGTGCAAAATGTGCCTGGCAAATTCCGAACACTGGATCAGATTATTTGTCCCGTCTAGACCGGTGCTGCCTACTCTGACTGGCAGCGTAGCTTTCCGGGGTCTCAGGCAGAGATAGGCATTTCACATCACCAGCTTCCCCAACCCGTTCAAGTGGAGACCTGAGTACTTGCTCCAGAGACCTCAACATACAAATTGTGTGCTTCACAAGTAAGCCACACTTCTGAAGCCATCATGGCTGGTAGACACCAGGAATCTGATCATAAATGCAACCCCCTATTAAAGCTATCTAGGTTTCACTACATCTGTCGGGGTGAATGCTATAGATCAGCTATGTGTTATGTCGGGTTGCCAACCATTTTTTTTAGGCCCAGGGGAACACCTGGATTTTAAGCATCATAGGTGCCACCCCTCTCGTCACTTCTCTTCTCGCTTCCTCTGATCAGCCCCCTGCCAATATAGGGGACACACAAACACACACTTTGCTTTTCCAAGGGATCTGGGAGAAAGCCAGATCCAGTAAAATTAATTTGAGGCTTGAAAAGCACATAGGATTGAACAAGGAAGTGGCCAATGGGTGTCACTCATTAAAAAAAGTTTTAGAAGGGATAAAAACATACTCTCCCTTACCACCTCCTGACCATGGGTGCAGTGAGTGGGAGGGTCGGAAGCTGTGTAGACACCAGCAGAAGACCTCTAAGGTGCTATTGCGCCCATGGGCAACATGTCCAACAGGCACTGAAAGCACATGGGAATCCTGGGAGTGGTGGTTTCTCCCTGACGGAGCAATGAATTCCCAGCAACCTTCACAAGCCACAGCTCCCGTGATTATTTGGGAGAAGTCATGCGCTTTGGGTGTGCTTTGAATGCGCATTGTGGCTCTGCCTAATACTGAGCTACATGGGCCAATGATTTGATTAAGTAGAGGGCATCTTCTCGTGTTTGAAACTTTACCAGGATAGGAGCGTCAGAAGTGTGTCCTCTCCAGCATATATAGCCTGCACTGTGTGCGGATAAAGGGATTCCATCTGCTTTTGTCTACCCAATTTAGGACTAGGGGTGGGGAGAGACAAAGAGGTTGTTCTCTTTGGGATCAGGCAGAAGGGCTTAAGTCAACCATCACTTTCTGGGGTTTATTCCAGGAATCTGTTTTCAGTGCCAAAGAGCAACAGGTCTGCTGATAAAAACTGAGGCTGCCTCTGAGTATCTGCAAAGTGCCTTTTATTACCCAGTAGCCACAGACAGGATTGAGCGTGGCACCTCTTTTCTTATTAGGATGGGAGGCAGCAAACATTGTTTTAATTGATCTTCCAAAAATATACATGTCATAACCAAATTATTGTATTTTTATATTGTAGTTTGTGCTAGAATTTTATAAAGAGCGGGTAAATATAAAACCCAATAACCAATGAAGAGGCCAAGGAGTTTCAGCTTCAGGGACCTATTGCAAGGCTTCGACTCACGTGACACACCAACGCCGAGAGTGCTTCTGACCCCGTGCAAAGTGTCCTTCAGGGCCCGATCAGGGGCATTGTAAAGACTTTCGGGGCAGTCCCTTCTCTTCTTGTAACTAGAATCTCGAGGTGCACCTGCCGTTTGGGAGCGAGGCGCGCGGGGCGTCGGGGACCCACCGTGGGCGTGACTCGGGGGACACGACTTGGGACGAGCTGCTGCCTCCGCTCCCGCAGCCACTGCAGAGAGTGACGCATCCCTCTTCTGTCCTGATCTTCCTTGCACACTCTTCCTTGCACACCCGCCCCCCTCGTTGGTTATTCCCCACCACACGGCAGAGGAGGCGGACGGGTGGGTGGGTGGGCGCAGGGCTTGGCGCTCACGTCCAGCCAGCTCGCTCTCCCCTGCCTGCCTACCCTCGGCTTGCCCCGCGTGGCGGCTCCCTACTCGGCTCCCGCTGTTGCTTGGGCTGCTGCTGCAATGCATCAACTTTCGCTGCGCCCTCCCCCTCCGACTGGCGCACGCTTTGATTCATTCCCAGCCGCCCTCTCCGGCAGCAGCAGCAGCAAGAGCAGCAGCAGCAGCAGCAGCGCCAAGCCTTCCGCCGCCAGCGCCGGCTTTGCCGCAGCGGTGCGCGCCGCCGGGGAAGGGTAGGCAAGGCGAGAGCGGGCAAATCGCCGCGTCGCAGCCCCCAGTTGAAGGAAGGAAGGCGGGAAGGAGAGAGAGAGAGAGAAGGAAGGAAGGAAGGAGGGAGGGTCATCCGGGCAGCGTCTCACCCCACACCCTGATCCTTCCCATCCCTCTGCAGCAGGCAGAGTCTTGTCTCCAAAATCGATTCCTCCTCGCTTCGATCCAGCCCTACCGGCGACAGGAAGCGGTTCAAAAGATCTGACCTCTCCCCGTCCCAAGTACAGCCCGCGAAGGGACTTCCGAGGCGCCGCGCACCGGCCATGGATCCGGCCCTGCTGCGTCCCGCACCTGCTCGTGGGGGCGGGTAGCTCCTCCTTGCGCGCGCCGAAGACGCTTTGCCCATCGGGCTGCGCTGCCTGGTTAGATCGGGGTGTGTGTGTATGTGCATGCCCGTGTTTTCGCAGAGAAGAAGAGAAAGGATGCCCATTCGGAAGGCACTCCGGGTTTAAAGACGTAAGGTGACTCGCGGAGCCTTGCCGCCAGCGGACTCGAAGCAAGGCCGTGAGCGCCTGGAGCCTGGTCGGCGCACCTCGGAGTGAGAAGGACACGGCTCCCGGAACCGGGAAACAAGCAAACAAATAATTTTTTAAAAAAAAATTGGCAGGAAATTCAAAGCTCCGGACGCGGCATCTGCGGCAGGACAACCCATCCCGGCTCGCCTCGCCCTGGCTTGGTGAGGAGGAGAAAGGACCCCCGCGCTCTCTCCGGGCCCATCCCAACTTTTATGGATCCTCCCGCCGGCCGCCTCTTCTGCATCTCCTCGAGCTCTCGGTCCCCGGCTCCGTCCCGTCGCAGCGCCGCGGCGCAAGGGGCAGCCGTCGGGGCAACTAGCGGCGCAGCGCCCCCTGCCGCCGCCGCCGCCCTCTTCGGGGCCGAGAGGGATCAAGTGGCCGAGGCCGAGTCAGTTGCATCCGGCTCCGGCATTCCAAGGCGCTCTTGGGTTTTCTCCTGCGGGCGCTGAGCTAAGCCCCGGGCTATAAATACCCTCCCTGGAAGACTCTCCCCCAGGATCGTCTGTCTGTTGACCGCAGGAGGTTGCTGGGAAGGGCGGGGGGAGCCCGGCGCTGTGTCTGTCCCCCCTAGGCCAAGAAGGGCGCGCACCCTGGATCCGAACCCCCCGGGATGGCTACCCCGCGCCCCATCTCGCTCCTGCTGTGCTTGGCCCTGGGTGAGTCGGAGAAACAGGGTGGGGGGGCGAGGGGAGGGAGAGAGAGACAACGGGATGAATCCGGATCTAAGGGTACAGAGTGGGACGTCGGTGGGGGTGCTGCGGAAGCCCAGTTTAGACGTGCAGGGGGAGCAAAACTAGCTGGGTGGTGGGGGAAGACCAAGGAAGGGCCAGGACTTCTCTTTGCTCATTTAGGGCCTGCGCAGGCACGCGGTTCGATCCCAAGAAAACCCACTTCCTAGATTTTGTGTGTTCGTACTTGAACCCAGTGCACACACGCACATCCCTGCCCCCTCCCCAATACAGCTTAGGGCTTTTGTTTTTGTTTTTCTGGGGCATGATTCAGATAGAATCCGAATCTCTTGAGATCCAGGATGGTGAACCCAGTGCTGAGTCTTTTCTGAGCTTTCACTGGCCCTACAAACCCAATAAAGGGGTTCTTCTCTTTAAGAACTTCCCTTAAGGAGAGGGTGCAAGCAGTCCATCCCGGGGAGCTCAAAATCCAGCTCCAGTTCTTCTCTCCCTCTATTAGTGTTTGCATATTGATCCCAGTTTTAGGGCCCAGGATTTTGTGTATGTTGTGCAGGGCTGAACAGAGGCCACACCACTTCCACTCAGTCCTTTTCTGCACCTTTTTTTAAAGGTTCCACAGAGTCCATTCCATGGCCTCTAAAATCCATGTCAGGATTTCTTTTTCTGTTCCCAAAAGGGCCCCAAAGTAGCACCTCCCCATACAGTCAACCCAGCAGGGATAATCTCAGAGGAACCAGGAGCAGATTGCAAATGTAATAGCAATTTGGGGGTGGGAGTGAGTAGTCACAGCGGCTGCAAAGGTAATGGACTTTTAAGTGAACAATAGTCCAAGGAAGGAGCCCCAGTTTTTGTGTGTTAAGATGTTCTCCAAAAGGGGTCTGAGTGAGTCCGGCTAAAGTCCGTGGGATTTACTTCTGAATCTACAAATGAAGAATCAGGCTGTGCATTTGTGTGCAGAAGAGGAACAGGGAATTGTGTGAAAAAATAAGGCAGGAGCAGTTGAAAGGATAGAGGTTTTTTATTGGGGTGTGGGGTGTGCTGCAGACAAAATATAAGTGTTTCTCTGGCTAAACTTCTTTGAGAGAGAGGGGGGAAATGGACAGGGTAAAAAGAAACTAAGGAAGGATCACACCCACTGTTGTAAATGATGTGGGGTGGCCTCCCCCCAACCCCCAAATATTTCGGTGCTTTAGTTTGCCACATATTTTTCTTCTTTTGCATTCATCAGTAACAATGAATGCCAACTGCTAATATAAAATTAGACAAGCTTTGCATTTTCAAAGTTTCTAGCTTTCTTTCTTAAATACAAGCAAAATAAAAATGCTAATTAAGGCCATGCGCTAGGGCAGTGATGGCTAACCTTGACACTCCAGATGTTTTGGGACTACAACTCCCATCATCCCTGACCACTGATCCTGTTAGCTAGGGATGATGGGAGTTGTAGTTCCAAAACATCTGGAGTGTCAAGGTTAGCCATCACTGCGCTAGGGCATCAGAAAAATCCCGGTGGCAAACTACCCTTAATTTCCATGGGGAAATTGCCCAGTTCAAATTTTTCTAGAAAACCCACATTGCCTATTCCTGCCTCCTGCCAGGCTCCTCTCCTCCCACTGTACCTATGACCATCCCTTGGGTCTCCTTCCATCTGTCTCTGTTCCTGCATATCAGCAGCCTTTTCCCTTTCTGATGGGTTTATAGGTAGTGTAATACCTTCCTGCTTTTAGAAATCTTCCCAGTGGTGCAGTCAGGTAATTTTAGACCATGGACCATCACCCTCCCCACTCCCAAACACTTTAGATGGCGATGTGTTTGACTCGACTTCAGAACGTGGCATCCCGAGCCCTGCTGCTTGGGGGACGCTCCTTCTCATTCTTCAGAGTCTGGGGCCCTGGACTGCTGCCCTAAAGTCCTAACCTCACCGGTCTCCACCCACTCCGTTCCATATCTGTGCTTTCCTGTGTCGGGATCTTCCGGTTCATCCCCATAGATTTAGTATGGCTTTGGAGGAGGCAGAGGAAAAGGAGAAAGGTGCTTGGAATAGCTCGGTTGGTGGAGCATGGGGCTCTTAATTTCAGGGTTGTGGGTTTGAGCCCCACGTTGGGCAAAAGATTCCTGCATTGCAGGGGGTTGGACTAGATGACCCCAGGGTTCCCTTCCAACTCTCCAATTCTATGAAAACTCTGCCACCATCTTTGACAGCATCTGCAGGGACTTGTGGCCTTCCTCCAGATGTCATTGGTGGCAAGTAGCCCAGCAAAATCTTGCCTATCTATCTATGGCAGGGGTCAGCAACCTTTTTCAGCCGTGGGCCGGTCCACCGTCCCTCAGACCATGTGGTGGGCCGGACTTTTTTTTGGGGGGGGGGGAATGAACGAATTCCTATGCCCCACAAATAACCCAGAGTTGCATTTTAAATAAAAGCACACATTTTACTAATGTAAAAACACCAGGCAGGCCCCACAAATAACCCAGAGATGCATTTTAAATAAAAGGACACATTCTACACATGTAAAAACACGCTGATTCCCGGACCGTTCACAGGCCGGATTGAGAAGGCGATTGGGCCGCATCTGGCCCCCGGGCCTTAGGTTGCCTACCCCTGATCTATGGAGATTCCCACCTTTGGGGTTCTCTGTTCTGACCCAGTGGGATGCCCCGACTTCACAAAGTACACAGGTGTGTGTGTGTGATGCCTTTAGGTGCTTCTGCCTTGCTGAGCACAGTAACAACGACCCTGAGCCAATGTCTCTGTGTGCATTGGTTTCCTCGCTGATCCAGGATAGTGAAAATAATTGGACTCCATAGAGCAATATTTGCTCTCGTACTACACAGCCCCCTGGATCCAGGAAGAATAGAGGGTGGGGGCGGGAATTTCAAAGCAGACATGCAGATCAATCCACTACTTAGCAATTTATTTATTACCAGTCATTTGTGCCTCTGCTTTTTCACGTGCCGGATCATCCAGGGGAGTAAAATGTAAAGAAAAGAAAAGAAGCTGCATTAAATTACACAGAACGATCCTATGTATTTACCCAGGAATAAGTCCCACTGTATAAAACGGGTAAGCGTACATGGGATTGCAGCCACAACCAGAAATATTAAAACAGCTGATTAAAGCGAATGAGCAACATGACATAGCATAAGGCTGTAACAACTCCTCGGTATAGAGAACCATTTTCCCACTGAACTAAAACCCATCAGAATGCATGTAGAAATTTAGGGCTGGACAGACAGAACTCAGGAAGGTATTCCAAAACCTTTGGCACCCGTTTGTTTACGGTATCCTCCTCATTGTAATCTTCCAAAGAGCTACGTCAACATGCATGCTTTCCTCTCCATCTCAATGTTGTTTTCACAACAGCCCTGTGTGGCAGGTTAGGCTGAGAACCAGTGACGGACCCCCAAGATTACCAAGATTGATTTATGGCTGAACGCGGGTTTTAAATTTGGGTCTCCTGATTCCTAGCCTGCTACACCAGAGGTGGGCAGAAAATAGATTGGGATCTGCTAGCTCTCAGGATGATTTGCAGTAGATCAGCAAGGGTGGTTTCCCCCCTTTTTTTCTTACTCCTAGTCATTCCACAATTGCAACTGCAAAACAACTTTCCCCTCCTAAATTAGGTCACTGAGATGAAGAAAGCTCACTAAGAATGGATTGTTATGTGAAACGATTATGAGCTCAGTTCAAGTTACAGGTAGGTAGCCGTGTTGGTCTGCTGTAGTCGAAACAAAATAAAAAAAAATTCCTTCCAGTAGCACCTTAGAGACCAACCTTCAGAGGTTTACAGCAACACGCAGCAGTGTGAACCCATAGAAACCAATCCCCACACTACTGCTATCGAGTGCCTCACCTGCACCCGTGTTCCTGTTGTTATTCATAGAATCACAGAGTTAGAAGGGATCCCGAGGGTCAGCAAAACGCTCACAGCAACCATGAGCGGAGGGCTGCGTGCCCTCCAGGGCAACCCTCCAGGTGTCATATCCCAGTGGTAGGCGGAGTCAGAGAGGAAAGCGGGCGGAACAATGGATGTGATCCTTGGCATATGCTGTACACTGTCTTTCAATCACCCAACTGTCCTTGGGTTCTGTGCCTGGGCATGCCTCTCTCCATCTTCCATCCTGGCAAGGGAGAGGCATTGTCAGAGCTCAAGGACACATTTCAGCCAAAACAAAATAAAAAATAAAAAAATTCCTTCCAGTAGCACCTTAGAGACCAACTAAGTTTGTTCTTGGTATGAGCTTTCGTGTGCATGCACACTTCTTCAGATACACTGAAACAGAAGTCACCAGACCCTTATATATAGTGAGAGGGTGGGAGGGGTATAAAGAAGATGTCGGTCTGTACCTGTGCAAGTTTCTTGGTGAGGTTGATGGACTTCCATTTCATGCGGCTCAATGTGGTGCCTTCCATAGTTCCAGTTACAGGTAGGTAGCCGTGTTGGTCTGCTGTAGTCCAGGGGCGTACCCAGGATCAAAACTAGAGGGGGGCAAGCCATGGTCGTTCAGGTTGTGACATTTCAGCACGGAAAAGGTGAATGCTTCTAGGGGGGGCAGCTGCCCCCTCCTGCTCCCCCTGGGTACGCCCATGCTGTAGTCGAAACAAAATAAAAAAAATTCCTTCCAGTAGCACCTTAGAGACCAACTAAGTTTGTTCTTGGTATGAACTTTCGTGTGCATGCACATTTATCTGAAGAAGTGTGCATGCACACGAAAGCTCATACCAATAACAAACTTAGTTGGTGCTACTGGAAGGAAATTTTTTTATTTCGTTTCGAGCTCAGTTCAGTTCTGGTGATGGAGACGAAATCCCAGGCTCAGGGTGTGCTCAAGAGGCAGCCTGCCCTGCTCTTTAATTCTAAACTGTATATATTTTGCACCTAACTTCTGTTCGTGGATCTTGGGGTTATAGTAAAAAAAACAAAGTAGACTCAACAAGCCAGTACTGTACCACACAGCAAAGGGACTGATCCCTCCTGCCCCCGGAAAGAAAGTTTCTTGGTTGCCTTCCCACACATATTTAAAGGTAAAGGGACCCCTGACCATTAGGTCTAGTTGTGTCCGACTTTGGGGTTGCGGTGCTCATCTCACTTTATTGGCTGAGGGAGCCAGCGTACAGCTTCCGGGTCATGTGGCCAGCATGACAAACCAGAGCAGCGCACGGAAACACTGTTTACCTTCCCGCCAGAGCGGTTCCTATTTATCTACTTTGACGTGCTTTCGAACTGCTAGGTGGGCAGGAGACACATATTTATGTATAGCTAAACATAAAATAATTATTGTTTCCAATTTTCAAAAACTGTCCTATGCCTGGTAGCGTGGAAGTGATTTTTTTTATTAAACTCACCCCAGGGTTGCCATTTGCAAGCCTGTCTTAATCAAAAGCTCTGGATGCTTTGCGAATGGAAGAAAACCCATGCCTATTTTCCACATTCTGGAAAGTACTAGATGAATCTGTTCCCGGTTTCCACCCCCCCCCCGGCATCCTTCCTACACTTTGGCAAGGCTTGTGTGCTGTGTTTAGTTATGTCAACAGTGCATCTCTATAGTGTAATGGGTGGGTGATGTCATGGCCTCCCTCCCACTCCCATCTGTGTCTACCTGTATTTATTTATTATATGGGCATTTCTTGGGATCTCAGAACGTGATCATTAGAAGTGAGATTCCTAACACTGAAGTGCTTTTTCAGAAATCAATAATTTAGCAATACATGCTGAAGTCTCTCTCTCTCTCTGTAAATATTTTTATTTAAAGTTTTCTACATAGCATACAATAAAAGCAAAACGAATCTAAAGAAAAAGAATAAAGAATAACCTAAATAAAAAAGAGAGAAAGGTAAAGAAACAGAGAGGGAGGAGAAAAATAAAAAGAATGAATACCAAAAGTCCTCTATCGGAATTTTATCAAATCCCTTTTTCCATACACAGAAAAGTAGACCCTCCCAGCTCTCACCTGGGCCCCTTAT
This sequence comes from Darevskia mixta, assembly GCA_034641385.1. Taxonomy (NCBI): domain Eukaryota; kingdom Metazoa; phylum Chordata; class Lepidosauria; order Squamata; family Lacertidae; genus Darevskia; species Darevskia mixta. The sequence goes on along the minus strand of JAWWNH010000033.1, from coordinate 16,585,561 downwards.
CTTTGATCTGTTATCTTCCTGTGTATATCTTCATCAATCCAAAATCGGGGACTTTTACCAAGTCTCTCCATAGCAGTGGGCTATACAAAAGGCATACAGATCAATCTGTTTTAAATCCTGAAATTTGCGAATCAGCTCTATTTCACAAGCCTTCCAGTGCTGAATTAAGGCGCACGGGTGGAATGATGTTAAAACCGTGAAATGGAAAGTGGAACAATTTTGACATCTGCAGCTGCCAATGTGGTAGCGTCGACTGCACAATGTGTCCCAAGTTTTACTCATGTCATCTGAAGTGACAGGAATTTAGGGTTCTAGAGCCAATCCCGCAAACCGTTTGTTCCTTGCGCACCACTATTTCTAAATTCCTCAAACAATTTCTTCACTTCTCTAGCTTGAACAAGGGAGGGGAAACGCTTTCAGCCCCCAAACTGAAATTATGGGGGACTTTGAGCCTAGGGCTTGCCGATCAAAAGGTTGGCGGTTCAAATCCCTGCGACGGGGTGAGCTCCCGTTGCTCGGTCCCAGCTCCTGCCCACCTAGCAGTTCAAAAGCACACCATAAAGTGCAAGTAGATAAATAGGTACCGCTCCGGCGGGAAGGTAAACGGTGTTTCCGTGCGCTGCTCTGGTTTGCCAGAAGCAGCTTAGTCATGTTGGCCACATGACCTGGAAGCTGTACGCCGGCTCCCTCGGCCAGTAGTACGAGATGAGCGCCGCAACCCCAGAGTCGACTGGACCTAATGGTCAGGGGTCCCATTACCTTTACCATACCATTCGGGGGGGGGGGGTTGTCACATGCCTAGTTGGGTAGGATCGGGGGTGGGGCAGGGTGCCGGCCTGTGGGATTCTGCCGTCCGAGGTGGCTGCCTCAGTCCGCCTCATGGGCCGGCTGGCCCTACAAAAAGCCCACAGGCAGGACACGAGAGCAATATAGTCTTCCAGCAGCTGACATTCAAATCCACTCAAATGCAGGACTCTGGTCCTGGAAACAGACACCAAGAGTAGCTACTGTTGATGGCCTGTGAAATGGTCTAATCCCCTTTCGAAACCATCAGAATTGGTGGCCATTATCACATTTTGGGATCTGTAACCCCAAAGAAAGGCTATTTACAAAAGGGAAGCCGCATGCTTTCTTGCTATGGTTGGGCTGCGCTGACCTTTTTTTATATTTTATTTGCAAATGACATACAAATGATACCTTTTTAAATATGTAGCTACATATTTGTTTCAGGTGTGGCCCTCCTGGACTCACCTCTGCTGTTGGGCAGGATGCTTTCATTGGGGTGCGAAGGGTGTACAACCCTCGTCAGCAATAAGATTTTCTGGAGGGCTAGAACAGAGTCTGGGGCGGAGGGTCACAAAGCGCCCCATTCCTTCGTTTGCAATTTTCTGTTCTGCTGCAGATGCCACACTCTCTGCCCTTTTGCCCATGGTTTGGCAACAGATGGGCCAAGTGGTCTTATGCAGTTGGCCAGATTTCATACCAGGGCCTCTGGTTGCTAACCAATAGTGCAGAGAGAGCGCTTTGATAGCGCTCCAAGTCACCCCATTCATTTACAACCAGAAAAAATGTGGTGCTAAAACGGGCCAGGAACCCAATCTAAACTGATGGCCAAACTGCACTGGGTATTAACTTGCTAGGCTCCCCCCCCCAAAAGATACTAAATCTGTTTGTCCATCAAGGGCTTCAGGCAGAGATCTTTCACTTCAGCTCATAGCTATTCCTTTTAATTCGGGCGGAAAAACTTTTTTCACCCAAAGACCACATTACCTTCTGTGCTTTGTGTGTGCATGTCAGTGGTGGGTGGAGCCAGAGACCAAAATAGATGGAACAATAGGACAGTAAAGCTTCTGTCTTTAGGACAGTAAAGGTTCTTTCCAGCCACCCCAAAGTCAGAGGTTTCTGTGCATTCACCTCTCCATGCTCAATCTAGGCCAAGAAGAGGCATTAACACACGGGAGTTGAAGGACACTTTCTGGCCAGGCCAGAGCATTTAATGAGGTGTGGGCGTGGCTTAGAGAGGGGGTGTGGCTTGAAGAGAGTCCCACGGGCCACATTCAGTGTGGCCTGCAAGGCTGCATTCAGCCCCAGCGCCTAAAGTCCCCCCACCCATTTTACCTGAGGGTAGCAATGAGAGCCAGTGTGGTGTAGTGGTTAAGAGCGGTAGACTCGTAATCTGGGGAACCGGGTTCGCGTCTTCGCTCCTCCACATGCAGCTGCTGGGTGACCTTGGGCTAGTCACACTTCTTTGAAGTCTCTCAGCCCCACTCACCTCACAGAGTGTTTGTTGTGGGGGAGGAAGGGAAAGGAGAATGTGAGCCGCTGTGAGACTCCTTCGGGTAGTGATAAAGCGGGATATCAAATCCAAACTCTTCTCCTTCTCTCCTTCTGCATTTATTTGTTTTTAATTGCAAACCGATGTGGGAATATGCAGAGCTGAACTTAAGACTTGAAAAGACGAGACACTGAAAGAAACAGAAATTGACATTTTCTCCCAGTCTTTAGAAGACAGCAGAGGGGAGCAAGACATTTAGGAGGAAACTGTATGTTTTTAAAGGTGGGGGAGTAGTGATGTTATAATTTGCAAACAATATTAAAGGTATGCTCTTACCTTATGCTAATAGAAGGAGCTGTACATCTGGGGATTGTCTATGTTTCTGGACGCTACTTAAAACTAATGGTCGGCCCATTTCTAATCATTAAATTTTCACGGCTCTTGCTCGAGTGCTGCAGAGTTGATCGCGGGGCTGTGGCCAAATGGCAGTGCTCAGGAAGATACAGTCCACCCGCTTCCTGACATTCCCCGAACTAGCTTGACACCCGTCGGCAAGGTCCTTGCAAGACCCATGCGTTCCCAGGGTCTGCATCAGCGCGGAGGGAAGTCAGGCGTTTGCTAAGCATAGCTGTCAACTTTCGGATTTGAAAATAAGGGATTTTTTCTAACTTTCGGATTTGAAAATAAGGGATGCCGCGAGGGCGGTGCAACGGCACCAAGTAGCCTCGCCACCCTGCGCTCCAGAGGCTGCGCGCGAACGGGTGAGCGAAAGAGCGAGCGCATAGACGGCAGGCAGGCTGGCTGTCTGGTTGGGCGTGAGGGTCTGGCTGCACAAGGCATGCAAGCTTCGCCCCCAGTCGGTCTCAGACTCCTTATTGGCAGCCGAGCAATGCAGCTGAGGAGCCTCCCTACCCGGCAGGGAGGGAGAGGAGCTGCTTCCTTTGAAATCCAGGAAATTTAAGGGATATCATATCAAGGATAGCAGCGGGAAACGGCATTGGAATAGGAGTTTCCCACAAAAAAAGGGAGGGTTGACAGCTATGTTGCTAAGGCCTGCAGACTGTTGAGAAACCTTGGCCATCGGCCTCTGCTTCCATCTTCTCACCTGGTGGGCCGCAGGAGGCGCAGTGATCTCCCAGGCTTTCTCTCAAGCATCTTTGGTGTCAGAAGCGCATGAAATGAGTGGGACCTGCGGCGTGCCTTTTAGCTGCTCAGTGTTTCCAGCCAACCTGGCAGCTTCTTTCAAGATACTCCCGTTTCATTTCTCTCTTCCACCGCATGACCGTTCTCCTCCAACCAGATACTCAGTATTCTGCAGCCATTGAGCCTCTTCAGTCCCCATTTGGGTTTGTTTCCCCCCGATCCATTAAATTCACCCCCCCCAAAAAAAACACAGCTCCCCTTTGCAGTTCCCCAGGCATGCTGATATCTCCCTCTTGTTTCTCAATGGCCACATTTGGGCTACAGTCCCGTTGGCACTTTCCTTCTGTGTTTGTTATTAGAGGGATGGATGGGAGGTGCTATCTGGAAGCATCCACCTTTGTCCTGGGAGCCCGTTCTCTTAGCCTCAGATGTTTTGAAGTTGGCTCTGGTTATGCAACGGCAAGAGGAAAAGCACTTTGAACATTCTCCCGGGGAATTTTCTCCTTTGGGATTAGGCATGTGCACTGATCTCTGCTGGCCCAAAAACCTGGAGCTGGCACCTCCTATTTAAAATAATATTTATATTCACGCATATGAACACAACCCAGACAGACTAAGCTGGCATCTAGTGCTCCCAAGCTCACCCCTTTTCTCCTCCTTAAAATATATATTCGTTCCCTAATTCAGGCTGAAGGAGATGAGTTGGAGAAGGGGTGGGAGTTCAGTCCCAGTCCCCCCCCCTCGATTTTTCAGACTTAAATTCTCCACATTTCCACAGCAATTTGTGATAGGGGAAAATAATCCTCATGAAAATTCACCAACATTTCTATGTCAATTTCTCCTGATAAACATGTTGCAGTTTACATAGAATTGTAGAATTGGAAGGGACCCCAAGGGGCATCTAGTCCAACCCCCTGCAATGCAGGGATCTAAACTAAAGTATGCACATTTACACATTCTTTTGCAATCGGTTTCCCCTGGAAATAGTGCATTTTTGTACGTTATTTTCACTAATATATGGCTTGTAATTAGCTAAGTCCTACTCAGAATGACTGTAAAGTTATATCTTGCTTTCATTGGGCCTACTCTGAGTAGGGCTGACATTGGATACAACCCTATGTTTTATGCACCCCCCCCCCCAATATATATATATATGCATTTTTTGGTACGTGGTGTTTGGTTCAAGCATTGCATTGCAAAATTCAGAGAAGTGCAAACTTTGAAGAAGAGCTGCGGTTTGGTTCACATATTGGTTTGAAAAGTGTAGGTAATAATAATAATAATAATAATAATAATAATAATAAACTTTTATTTATATCCCGCCCTTCCCAGCCAAAACTGGGCTCAGGGCGGCTAACAATCATCAAACCACATAACCATTGAACAAACAGTTAAAATACAGATATAAAATACACTTTAAAAACTTAAAAATTTAGAATTTTAAAAGTTGCACTCAAGTTAGCCCAAAAGCCAGACGGAACAGCTCCGTTTTACAGGCCCTGCGGAAGGGTGCCAACTCTTGCAGGGCCCTTGTTTCTTGTGGTAAGGCAGTTTCTTGTTAAACGCAAACAGGATCGCATTTCTCCTTCATCCCACAATCCTCTCCATTGCCTGTTAGTGCTGCTGAGCTAGATGGTATGGAACAACTGCCTGTGTTTCCGAAGCCCTGAGGTCCCTTCCCAAACTTTTTGTTTCCGCTGCTTCTGTACCTGCCCATAGCTGTCAACCTTTCCCTTTTCTTGCGAGGAATCCTATTCGGAATAAGGGAATTACCCGCAAAAAAGGGGGGGGAAAGTTGACAGCTATGTACCTGCCCTTTCCAAGTATGCTAGCAGCCATGTGGAGGGAGACTTTGTACATGTATATATGAGGGAATCAAGGCATCTTGTTAAGCCATTGCCCCATCTAGGAAAAAAAGGCAAAGGGACCCCTGACCATTAGGTCCAGTCGTGTCCGACTCTGGGGTTGCGGCGCTCATCTCGCTTTATTGGCCGAGAGCCGGCGTACAGCTTCCGGGTCATGTGGCCAGCATGACAAAGCCGCTTCTGGCGAACCAGAGCAGCGCACGGAAACGCCGTTTACCTTCCCGCCGGAGCGGTACCTATTTATCTACTTGCACTTTGACGTGCTTTCGAACTGCTAGGTGGGCAGGAGCTGGGACCGAGCGACGGGAGCTCACCCCGTCACGGGGATTCGAACCTCTGACCTTCTGATCAGCAAGCCCTAGGCTCTGTGGTTTAACCCACAGCGCCACCTGGGTCCCTATACCCCCCCATCTACCATCTATATATACCATCTAGGAGATATACCATCTAGGAAAACCTGGGGCCAAACACTCAAGAAAAAGTAACTTTCATAATTTCCCCTACCTGGTCAGCTTGAGCCAGATTTTGACTAGACCCTAGGCGAGCAGCTGTTTACAAGCCTGTTTTTAAAGCCCTGGGGGTTTCCGGCATGAGATGTCAGAGGCTGAACTTCATGTCCTGCTGGTTCTCAAGCAGGGTAGTGCTGAGAACTGGTCAGCAGCTAAGACTTTTTGCAAAAGAATCGCTGGTGCTTCAGATGCTGCTGATTGTGTGCTGAAGTCAGCAAAGCTCTCTCTGCAAGCTCTGTCCTTCGAGCCAGCAGGGTGACATTGCTGATGCATGAAAAGGTGGGAGAAAGAAAATGACCTGCCGGAGGACACTGGCTCTCGCCCCCTGGTGTGCTGACACACTTTGCAGCCACAAACACACACACACATGCACTCCTCCCTTTGCCGACAATCCTGTCACGCCTACTCAATTACTCGCCCATGGGTGCTCAGTCACACTTAATGATGATGCAGTCCCAGTAATTGATCTCCGCAGGCTTCCCACTCTGACGCTTTCATCCCTTACTCCCAAGGAAGAGGCAGGATTCTTTGTGGGGTGAGGTGATCTTACTGGTCAGTTCTGGGGCCCAAGCTCACAGGTGCAGTGGCAGAGGAAGGGGGGCGGTCCGCCCCGGGTGCCATCTCTGAGGGGGTGACAAGAAGGCACCCCGTGGGGGACTCTCCCCGCCGCCATCGCGCAGCCACATGCGGAGGATCCTCCGCTCACAGCTGCACCCTCCGCCACTGTCTGTGTGGCGTGCGCACATGCATGGTACGTAGCGGCGCGCATGCATGGGCACCGGGCAGTTTGCCCCGCCCCTGACATCCTGCACCGGGTGGCGGGTCTCCTTCCTTCGCTCCTGCACAGATGTCCCAGCAAAGGAAGAATGGATACAAAAACTCATGGAATATGCAGAAATGGCAAAATTTACTGGAAGAATAAGAAATCAAGATAACAAACTTTATATATATATATATATAAAATAATTGAAATGGTTTATTGAATATTTACAGATAAATTATAAACAGATAAATACAATGGCAGGATTATTGTAATAACCTGCAGTTTCGTACGAGTATATATTTAAAGAAGATGACTAAATGAGCAAACTAAGTTAATTAGGATATGCAGAATACATTAGAAATAAATGTAAGGAACCACAGAAAGAGGGGGGAGGAAGTCAAGTTTTGAAATGTCAAAATGATTGTAAAATCAGTGAAATGTATAAACCTGAAAAGTATATAAAAAAAATTGGAGGTAAAAACTGTTGGAATGAAACGACAGCTGTATAGTGGGGTAGGATAGCTGGAAAAAAATTCACATCTGGCATATACATGGGGAGATGAGTCTGGAAGTGTATCCTCTGGAAGTGTATCCTCAATTCTGACCGCACTAAGCCTCCTAGAGCAAAATATACATCAAGAGGCTTAGTGGGGGCAGCTTTCCTGCCCCACTAACATGGGAATGACGGACATGGTAGTTGAACATCAGCGGCGGTGGAGGAAGCCGCTCAGGCGCCTGGGGCCACATGCCCAGGGGCAGAGCGAACTGCCCATAGGGGTGGGGCGAGGGTGGGGCGCACCGCGGGGGCCTCTGGAGTCTGCCTGCCTCCTCCCACTCAGCCGCCCTACAGCTGGAGGGGGGGAGGCAGCGGGCGGACCGTTTGGGCAGCGCGGAGTCTGCCCGCACCCAAGCCGCCATGTCTCTCCCAGGAGAGATGTGTGGCTCGGGCGTCCTGCAGGCCCCGCGGTGAGTGCCGCCCGCCATTTTGTCACCCCCCTCAGTGGTGACACCCGGGGCGAACCGCCCTCACCGCACCCCCTTCCTCCGCCCCTGAACAGCAGTGCAATGAGACCATGATACGACTTGGGAAATGTCAAACAAACCCACCTGAACTGTGGCATCTGCAGGTGCCAAGTGAATCTCCTGGGGTGGAGGTGGGGATAGCGGAAGGGATGTGACATATTTGTATTGTATTCTCACAACAACCTTGTGAGGTAGGTTGGGCTGAGAGGCAGTGACTGGCCCAAGGCCACCCTGTGAGCTTCATGGCTGAGTGGGGATTTGAACCCTGCTCTCCCAGGTTCTCACCCAGCACTATCTGGCCACAGGTTTTCCAATCCTGCTGTAGCATTATCATTGTCGTTATCACGTACAGCACAATCTCATGCTTACTCAGAAGTAAATCCAAATGGGCCTTACTCCCGTAGTAAATATGTTTAGGTTTTGGGCCTTGATGTGCAAGGCATTTGCTCAGTTTTGCCTCTTTCGTCACAGGCTTTTCTGGATTCAGGGAGTAACATATTCAGTGCCGGTGCCTCAGCAGGAGCTCAGTCTTAACAGATGGCAGCTGTGTTCTTCCTGCTGATGCAGCTGATCTCCGCAGAATAGCCAGCAGTGTCCTCTGTTCCAGTGGTTTGCCTGCGGATCTTGCGAGTTATTCTCCTTTTACAGAAGGGGAACTGAGGGCGAGAGAGATGCCCAAGACCACTCTCAGTGACTCCCATGGCAAAGTAGGATCTGGACTGAATTGCAGAATTGGAAGGGACCCTGAGGATCATCTAGTCCAACCCTACAATGCAGGAATATGCAGCTGTCCCATACGGGGATTGAACCTGCAACCTTGGCATTATCAACACCATGCTCTAACCAACTGAGCTATCCAGTTGACGGGACTTTTGCCTCCAGTTTCAACCCTGAACTTTGAGTGGGGAACCTTTTTCACTCCAAAGGCCATATTCGCTTCTGGGCAATCTTCTGGGGGCCACATGCAATTGGTGGGTGGGGCCAGAGACAAAAGTGGGAGGGGCAACAAATATGATTATTTTTTAGATTTATTTTTTTTAAACCATTGTATAGCAGGCCAGTTTCTTCATGCTCACCCATCCCTTTCTGTCCTCCATCCAGGCAACAAAGAAGCATTAGCAGGAATCAAAGGGCACATTGCAGCCAGGCAAAAGCAGTCCAGGAGGTTGCAATGCAGCGCTGGGGAGGGGTCCAGCCCGGGAGAGGGTGTGGCCTGGGGAGAATCCCAGGGGCCGGATGGGGAAGTCTGGAGGGCATCATCTGGGCCTGAGGCCCTGCATCCCTGCTCTGGACCATATTGGCTCAGGCATGAACTTTAATCAGGTCGTAGAGTTGTATGTTTCCACCTAGCAACAACTATTTATAAAAAGCCTTCCCCGCCAATTAAAATTGTGCCCCCAGCCGCTGTTTGCCCCAGTTTTAATTTACAAAACTTCTCCCCCCACCCTCAACCCGTTGTGTTTATGAGTTCTGACATCCCTTTGTTTATATAAAGGACCCAGAAAGTTGGGGCAGTGGTGGAGGGTGATGTGGATTGGGGCCATGCCATGCAGGGTTGTGGTGTGTGTGTGTGTGTGTGTGTGTGTGTGTGTGTGTGTGTTGAAATATTGTTGTTTTTTAATTAATGAAATAAGAGATAACAGAATACAAAACAGAAGGACACAATTAATGCCCTTTGTATGCACTTGGACAATAATTCGCATATGACAAAAGCAAGTATTCATAAATTAAAGTTGAGTCAACAGGATTCTGCAGAGTGTCAATGAGAGTCGACAGAGGCTGTTAATCCTTGCCTCCTGCCTTGTTTTCCTGCTGAAAATTGCGGCTTGTCCATTGCCCCACTTTTAATGTTTTGAACCAAATGACAGCTTCTGGACATGGGGTTTTCAGCAGGGAAGTGGGGCAAGGCAGAGGGAGAAAAAATTGCCATCCCCTCCCTGTTCTCCTGATTCAGATCTGTGGGACTTGATTATCAATCAATATTTTTACGATCTCAGATCAGCCACTAGAATACAGCCAAACACATGCAATTTTACAGTTTCCAGGCAAAAGCCTTTTTGGGATTAACAACGTAACAAAAAGCATTGTGTATACTTTGTTCACAATCAAACTAGAACTAGTTTTTGAGTGCTGGTGTGTTTGGTTGAGGGCTTTAATCATCTGGGTTCCCAGCAGTGCCTGCTGATGCACAGAATTTTGCCACTTCGATGGTGATTTCGTTAGCGGAGTCTAACAAAAGGAAGGAAGTGATTTTTGTAAATAAACGAGACAGGTCGCAAGCATATGAATCATGTCCTTGAAATCGTGTCTGGTTTGACCTTCAGTGAAGTTGTATTTGGGGTGCTCCAGCGATTGCTCCAGGTCAGAGTACCGTTGAAGGGCCACATACCGTGAGTTGGTGCAGAGGTCAGCAATCCTAGTGGTTAGAACGTTGAGCTTGAACCCAGCTTTAAAGCCAGACTTGGCTGTGAAGCTCTGAGGATGGCCACAGGGAAGATTCACTATTGTTCAACCTAAAAGCTGTTGAATTATGGTGCTGGAGGAGACTCTTGAGAGTCCCATGGACTGCAAGAAGATCAAACCTATCCATTCTTAAAGAAATCAGCCCTGAGTGCTCACTAGAAGGACAGATCCTAAGGTTAAGGCTCCAGTACTTTGGCCACCTCATGAGAAGAGAAGACTCCCTAGAAAAGACCCTAATGTTGGGAAAGGTTGAGGGCACAAGGAGAAGGGGACGACAGAGGACGAGATGGTTGGACAGTGTTCTCGAAGCTACTAACATGAGTTTGGCCAAACTGCGAGAGGTAGTGAAGGATAGGCGTGCCTGGCGTGCTCTGGTCCATGGGGTCACGAAGAGTCGGACACGACTGAATGACTGAACAACAACAAAAGCTGTTGTGAGGCTTTGCTCTCTAGCTCCTTAGAAGAAATTCTTCGGCGGAAAGACGTCTGCAGCTGGCCCCGGCCCCTCCTCCATGCTCCTTAACTTGTCCCTTTTCCAGCGTCACCTGCCCCACTGGGCATCTTTCCACCCCTCCCAAGGCATTCTGGGAAGAAGGCACCTGTAGACCCATGGCCCTCTCCTCCCGCCAACCATAGGCTGAGCTCCAAGGATCATCATGGCAGGCACAAGAAGCTGGTGGGAGCTGGCAGTGTCTGTTGCGGCTGCATTAGTCAGAACTCGCACCGTCGACTTAACATTTGTATTTATTGGCATCAGCAGACACCTTGCGGAAAGACGAGAGGGGGAAAACCGAGGCCTCCTCCAGGGTTGTGTGAGCCAATAAAGGGGCAAACGACAGCATATCACAATTTTACGCTTGCCGCAATCCCCTCTCCTGCTGTGTTATCAAAGGTGCAGGAACCGGAACCTGGGAAGCTGCCTTATGTTGAGTCGGACTACTGGTCTATCTAGTGTTGTCTGCACTGACTGACAGCGGCACTCTAGAGTTTAAAACAGGACTTTTTCCCAGCTCTACCTGGAGATGCCAGGGATTGAACTTGGGACCTTTTGCATGCAGGTCAAATGCTCTGCCAAGGAGCTACAGCCCTTTTGGGGGTTTGTATCTAGGCACCTGGGGTATTTTGCTACCTGAGGCTGAGCAGCAGGTGGCCTTCCTCTAGACATCTCTTTCTAAACAAGGACAGGGCTTCCGTAGTGGTACGGAATCAGGCATCGAAGCAAGAGAAATTATGTCTTTAGTACAAGTATTAAAGGTACAGGAGCCCCGTCTTGTTTTTTTACGGTCACCCTATATTTCCCCCCCCCCAAGCCCAAATGTATAGTACTCAAGGCTAAGGTGGCCGCTTATATGCCACCGAGAAAGAGGGTATGGATCACATTTACATATGCCAATTTAGATGTTTATAAATGCAAAATGTATTTATTTATTCAAGCATTTAATTTAACTCGGGCTGCATACACACCATACATTTTAAGTACAGGCAACTCCCATTTGATGCGAAGGTTATGTTCTAAACCATGGGTAGGCAAACTAAGGCCTGGGGGCCGGATCCGGCCCAATCGCCTTCTAAATCCTGCCCGTGGATGGTCCGGGAATCAGCGTGTTTTTACATGAGTAGAATGTGTGCTTTTATTTAAAATGCATCTCTGGGTTATTTGTGTGGCATAGGAATTGGTTCACCCCCCCAAAAAAATATAGTCTCCCCCCCAAGGTCTGAGGGACAGTAGACTGGCTCCCTGCTGAAAAAGTTTGCTGACCCCTGTTCTAAGGCACCACGTGTTTAAGTGAAACCGCGTATATTTGAAACGCCGCTGAAGAAGCCTGCAGAAACCCGTTCTGCTCCTACCCTGTCTCTGTTCCGCCCATTTTTGTGGTGTTATTGTGACACACCCGGGTTCGGCGTGCATGTGCAGTTGCGCACATACCGCTAAAACAGTCACCGCCTGTATTTTGAAAGCATATTGTTCTCCTCAAGAGAATCCCAGGTAGTCTCGTCTATCTCTCACCAAGCTACAATCCCCCGCAATCACCCCCAAAGAATCCTGGGAACAGTAGTTTGTTAACTACAATTCCCAGAATTCTTTAGGGGTGAGATTCGTGTACTTTAAATGCAGACCCTCCAAGTGTCCCTATTTTCCAGGGACGTCCCTGATTTAGAGAAGCCGCCCTGATTTCTGATTTGATCCCAGAATGCCTCACTTTTCCCTTAAAGGTAAAGGGACCCCTGACCATTAGGTCCAGTCGTGACCAACTCTGGGGTTGCGGCGCTCATCTCACATTATTGGCCGAGGGAGCCGGCGTACAGCTTCCAGGTCATGTGGCTAGCATGACTAAGCCGCTTCTGACGAACCAGAGCAGCGCATGGAAACGCCGTTTACCTTCCTGCTGCAGCAGTACCTATTTATCTACTTGCACTTTAACGTGCTTTCGAACTGCTAGGTTGGCAGGAGCAGGGACTGAGCAACGGGAGCTCACCCCATTGCGGGGATTCAAACCGCCAACCTTCTGATCGGCAAGCCCTAGGATCTGTGGTTTAACCCACAGCGCCACCCGCGTCCCACAATTTTTCTTAGGATGTCCCTATTTTCATTGAAGGAATGTTGGTGGGTATGGAGTTATCCAACCCCCGAGCTGTCTGAAGGCAATCCTGTATAGGGAAGTTTGATTAACGTTTTCTTACGTTTTCTATCTATGTTGGAAGCTGCCCAGAGTGGCTGGGGCAAGCCAGTAAGATGTGTGGGGTATAAATAGCAAAACTATCATTATGGAAGGGGACGTCCCTTATTTTCATTGGCATGTAAATGTATGTTGTGTACACATACCTAAAAAGCCAGAGGTATACTTCCTCTGAACATGCTTGGTGAAACAGAAACATCTTCAGTAGGTGACAAAATATTAAAATGATGAGGCTTTGTTTCTGTGGAAACTAAATGGATATGAGGTAACTGGGACAGTCAGAAGGGCTTCTCTGGGTAGTGATCCATGTATCAAGAACAAGACAGTCCTTCAGGTGACCGTGTTAAGGGCATCGTGCTCAGTGTGGCCCCCAATAGGGGCGTAGCAAGGGGGGCGGTCTGCCCCGGGCAACGCCCTGGTGGGGGTGACACTCGGGGCGGGGGGCCCGCCCCCCCGCGCCTCCAAAGCCTCCCTGGGCTTTTTCTTTTAAAGGCTATTTTCGGCGCTGCTGGGGCGGAGCCGCAGGGCCGGCCAGTGAGGAGGGGTGTCACGCTTGTCGCTGACGTGACACCCCCCCCCTCGCTGGCCGCCCCCGCGGCTCCGCCCCGGCAGCGCCGAAAATAGCCTCCCCCCCTTTCAGTGGCTTTTATCGCCGCTGGGCTCCCTGGGCGGAGCCGCGGCATGGAGGCAAGGGGCGGGCTAGCCAGGAGGGGTGACACCCCCGCCTCGCTGGCCCGCCCCTCTCCTTCATGCCGCAGCTTCATGCCGCGGCTTCCTTTCCCCCCTTTCAGCGGCTTTTTTCGCTGCGGCATGGAGGCAAGGGGCAGAAGCGTTGCTCCGTGCGCATGCGCGCCATTACGTCATGCACACGGAGCGACGCCCGCCCCCAGGGGTGCCGCTTGGCTTGCTGCCCCCGGCAGACAAGCGGCACGCTACGCCCCTGGCCCCCAAAACTGAAAGCTAGCAGTGCCTGTGATATAGAAAAATAGGGGCGGTTGGCTTTTGCTGCCCAACTCCCCAAGGGACTGAGTCCCCTAAGTCCATGATCGGTCAGAGATGAATGGATGGAGGTAGGATGCAGTGAAAGCAAGGCAGATCTTTATTTCTCTGTTGCAACAGAGTTCTCCCCACCTAGCAAGGAGCGAAGAGAGACCCAGAACCAAGAAGAAACATCTCTTTTAAGGGTTTTCATTTTGGCGTGGTGAAGAAGGACATGCCCTTTACAGTCAGAATTTACATCACACATAAGGTGGGGTTACTGTGGCTCAGGCAGGCCAAGGTGTGATATTCCTGAGGATTTGGCAAGTTTTGCATAGTTCCAGACACAGTTTACACAAAACATTAGCATTTGATATATCAGGATGTCCCTCAGACATTCCTCAATGCAGAGTATCTGGGCAAACAATGACAATTCATACAAAGGAGGTTCATAGATGTAGGAGAGGAATCCCTTCAGGAACTTTCCCTCATTGCTCTCTGCCTATGTGTTCTCAGACAAGGGGGATTGTTATGTACTGAGCTGAATCCTAGAACAATAGGATCCAGAATGCAGCAGTCTGATTGGTCCGCAGGAGCCACCCAATCCAGCTCCAGGTAGAAGTGAATCAGCGACCTGATTGGCCTGCAAGAGCAGCCAATCAGGCTCCTGGAGGAAGTAAATCCGCAACCTGATTGGCCTACAGGAGTAGCCCGGAATTAGCCAATCACGTGGGGCCCATTGTGTAAATAATGTATATATAGCAGACGTTTTGGGGAAAGATCCATTCATTGCCACTATGAGCTGAATAAAGAGCATGAAATTCACACTTGACTCCGAGTATATTTCAGGGATTAAGGAGGCAGAGGAAATATTTAGAGTCTTTTAGGGGAGCCAAGATGGCTTTTGGATTGCTCTCCTGTACTATTGTAGCCATGTGCTTTATATACTTACATATGTTTGCAATTATCAACATTTATTCTATATTTGAGACCTTAGAATCCTTTTAACCACTGGAAGAATGCTGGTGCCAGGAAGGGAGGCAAGAAAGATGGCCGCCCTTGGTTGAGAGGATACAAACCAATTGTTCCAAAGCTGGAGACATGTGAGAAGCTTTTATTGCCTTTCTTATGTGATTTCTCTCCCGCTTCGCCTTCCCAGTGACGTTGTGCCAGGGTGGCTGCGTGGAGGTGGACTCGTACACCGAGGCCGTGGCCGGCAACACCTTCCAGATCTTGTGCATCTCCTGCAAGAAGCGCAGCGAGACGGAGGCGGAGGCCTTCACCGAGTGGTTCTTCAAGCAGAAGGGGGAGGAAGAATATGTCAAGGTGTGTGCCATGGTGATATAAGGGCAAGCAGTTGTGTGGAGGGGGTGGTGGGACGGGTACGGTTCACTCCCTGGACCAGGAAATGTTATAAGCACCTTCACCATAAACACACAGATCTAGAATAAATAAACTTGTGAGATCTGCCTCATCCCAACTCGGAACTGCAAAGCCCATCAATCAAAGGCAAGTACAAAATAGTGTCTGGAAGCGTGGAGCCGGTTTCAAAATGGCGGCTGAGGGAGTGGAGGCAGTTGCTGTTTGCACCTCATGATCCAGCAGACACTGGGATAAACTGCATAGACTGGTACGTAGGCACTGACTCCTAGGGGCTGAGGCAGTTTTGTTTCCATCCCTTCAATGTATTTTTTCAGGGGGCTGGGCTCCCCCCAACCATGGAGGGAATATATATGGCACTTTTGCAAGTGCCAAGTAATGTTCATTCTGCTTTTGTAAGAAATCGATCCCTTAGTGCAGTGATGCACTAAGAGTGATGCACTGGAGTGACCTTGACACTCCAGATGTTTTGGAACTACAACTCCCATCATCCCTGACCACTGGTCCTGTTAGCTAGGGATGATGAGAGTTGTAGTTCCAAAACATCTGGAGTGTCAAGGTTAGCCATCACTGCCTTAGTGTGACAGCACCCATTCTTTGGAGCCCATTGATATTAGGCAGGAGTTGTATTCTTTTCGTCACCTGCTAAAAACTCTTTTGTTTCAGCAAGCCGACCAAGGCATATAACTTGAGCATTTTATTTTACTTAAAAGTATGGTGTTGTTGTTGTTTTTTTTAATAAAAAAATCCTGATAGTATTTATATTTTACATCTTTTATATAGTTTGTTCTTAAATGTTTGTTCCTATCAATAATTTAATAAGTATTTTAAATTGTTGAAAACTAGTTAGAGGATTTTTTTTTGTTCTAGCATTCCAATTCTATTGAATAAAATAAAAATATATGCCCTCCTTTGCTGATTGATCCCAGGGTGGCAGGCACTGTTTTAATCTAACAAATAAGTTGACTAAATGCTGGAAACTGTACATGAAATGGACACCCGTGGAGTATGCACACTCTTTGTACACCAACCGCAATTAAATGCAGATAGTCTGATGTGCTGGACCTCCCATTCTCCAAGAGACCAATGTTAATTGGGTGTCTTTTGTTCCTTTGAAATGGCTTTGTTGATTTGTGAGTTTCAAGGTACTTGGTGTTCCCGAGAGCTCTTCCCCAGGCTATTTTTATTAACTACATCAATGATTAACCATTTTAGGAGCACCTGCCTGTATAGGAGGTCTCAGAGAGAAAGAAGAAGACAGAGATACAGGCAGAAGACTTTTGGGAGCAGGATAGAGGCAGGATGGTGTAAACAAAGCCCATAAAAATTCTGCTGGTGGACCTTAGATGGCTTTTACAGGGTGGTCACCATCATAATAAAAAAAGGACAACATTTGCATTGTGCTTTCCAGCATTCAAAGTGTTTCATATACTTCCATCTAGTTGCAACAGGGGTGGGCAGCCTATGGCCCTCCAGATAATTGGACTCCAAATCCCATCAGCCCCAGCCACTGTGGCCGATGGACAGGGAACAGGGGTAGGGGAGGCTGGCGCACATTGGGACTAGTAGGGCAGAAGATGGACCGATGGGGCACTGCCCCACCAAACTCAGTTTGTCCTCAATCAGCCTGTACTTGCCTGCCTTCTTACAACCAGCCCAAGGGCTATCAGCTTTCTCCTCCTTGGCATTAGTGGTGCCCTTGCAGAATTTCGCAGGAGGAGGATGGGGACAAAACTAGAATGAGTTGGCTCTGCCTGTTATGAGCTCTGGCACCACCTACTGTTGGGCTCCCTGTCTTCCACCCTACCAGTCCCAATCTGTCCTAGCCGATCCGCCATCATCCCTGAAAGCTGGCTCAGAGCCAACAACCCTATATGCAAGCCTGTATTATTCCCTTCCAGATTGGGGTTGGGAGTCTGAGGCTGTGAGTGGGAATGGTTTGCGTAAGTCCACCTAGTGAGTTCGAGATTGGAGTTGAGTACGTCTTGCCTTATAGTAGGGCCACCTCTGCCAACCAGGCTTCTCTGTGTGTGGACTGAACCTCACCTGTCCTCCAGATCCTTCGCTATGACCCAGATGAGAGGCTTAACGTGATGGATCCTCGCTTTGAGGGTCTGGTTCATTGGAACGGGACCAAGCACATCCGGGACTTGCAGGATCTCTCCATCTTCATACTTAATGTGACCTTTGACCATATGGGTGAATACGTCTGCACTGTCAACCGCACACTCTTTTTCGCGGCGGAGTTCACACACAACATCATGGTCAACAAGACCATCCATGTTACAGTGGTAGACAAACGTAAGTATAAGCTTGGAGCAAAGGAGAAGCGGAGGGAGAAGCTGGGGTGGTGGGGGACTCTTGGCGGGCTGTGAGGGACGGGGGAACCTTCCTTCAGCCCAGAGGCCTTGTTTAGACCCACCAGGCCATTTTGGCCAAGCCACACCCACCTTCCCTACACTTGATGTTGTATATGATGTCAGGTGTGAGGCAGGTAAAGGCAGGGTGTGGACAAAAGGGGCTTTGCGGTCCCAGCCGATCCATTGTGCCTGCAAAGCCCCTTACACAGCACTTCCCAAGTGCTAACTAGCAACTGATTGTCCGCACTTGGGAAGCACTGGGGATGAGGCTTCCCAAGCCCTGACAATCAGCTGATAGTTGGGGTTGGGAAAGCACTGCACTCAGGGGTTCCCCAGTGCTGAAAATAAGCTAAGGAAGCCCCATGTACTGCATGTGGGGTGGGGGTTTTTTTGCCCAATGAATTTATTTTAAAAATGGGTCACCTGATATCACAGTAATTTCAGGTGATTGGCAGGTGGTCAGCTCCACCCACTTGCGAAACATGGCCTTCATGTGTGTGCTGGCTGGATTCATTTTCCTGTGCCTGGTTTAAAACACAAGAAAAGCACTGGTGAACCAAAGGTCCATCTCATCTCATCCAGCTTTTGCTTTCCACATTGGCTAACCAGACGCCTCTGGGAAGTCTGCAAATTTCAGTCATTTGCATAGAGCTACCAGCTTTAATCTGTCCAAGCAACAGATAAACTGACTTTAGAACTGTAGCTGATTAATCGGTGGCAGACTATTGTACTGGATGGGGGTGAAAATTAAGGGCACATGTTTATATCTAGAAGCTCTTTTGGTTCTGATGAGTTGCTGTAATAGGAATTGAAAGGGGGGGGGAAGGTTTAACAACCATGGACACAGGGAGCTTTCACTTGTTAAAATTGTTAGAATGGTAAGAGGTTCCCCACACCCAAGCTAAAGGGAGGACCAATTTGCATGGCAGGACAAACATGACTCAAAATCTAGTGCTCTTCCGACAAGAAAGAGCCAGAGAGCAAATGCAGCTAGGAACATGCATTAGGTGTGTGTGTGTGTGTGCCTGTTTTGTTTCACACGTCCTTATCTCTGTCCTTCCTTTCACAGAAAACCGGGAAATGGCATCCATCGTTTCCGAGATCATGATGTACGTTCTCATCGTCGTCCTGACCATCTGGCTGGTGGCTGAGATGGTCTACTGCTACAAGAAGATCGCCGCGGCGACGGAGGCAGCTGCTCAAGAGAATGCGTAAGAAGCGTGGGTGGCGATAGGAGGGGAGTTGTGCGTGTGCGTGCACACACACAGGTTGGGAAGCCAAAAGAAGGCGCAACAGGAGACCAGTGCTAGCTCCAGCTTTGACCCACCTTGGCCAAAGTGCCCTCTGCTGGGCCAGCTCCTAAATGGGCAGAACCCCCTCCAGGGAAGTGACATGGTTACAGTACATCGCTACAGGGTCATTGCTGTTTAAGTTTCCCACAGTGCCTCAAGGCAGCTTTACGTCAGGGGCGCTATGGGTAATTTAAAGTGGTAGGTGGCTCTTGGACTGGTATAGGAAGCCCAAGGCTGCCAACAACAGTGGACCCTCTGGTGTTGCCAAGGCCCCAGCAGCTGTCTGAGGGTGCCAGATGTTGGCCCTGGCCCTGCTGGAGGTGGCGAACACAGGGTGATGCAGGGGAAGGATGCACGAAGTGAAAACATCTGGACTGGACCATGTGTCTTACTGGATCATAGGGAGAAGCAGGCCAAAGGCCCTTCCAGTGGAAGACTTCTGTGTGTCTTGCAGTGGTTTCATGCCTTAACTGGTGGCAAAATCAGGTTCACCCTTTCTTTTTGCTGTTATAATCTTGCTTGTTAGCCTGGCCGGAAGCTGCAGGCTCAGCTGAAAGCTATTCATTGCCTGCCTCAAAGCTCTCCTTGCAGAATAAACAAGTCCTTGAGACATCTGTTGGCTGCACTCGTAAGAACATAACAAGAGCCCTGCTGGATCATGCCAATGGCCCATCTAGGCCAGCATCTTGTTCTCACAGTGCCCAACCAGATGCCCATTGTGAGAAGCCCATAAGAGCACTCCTGTGGTTTCCAGCCACTGGTATTTAGAAGCGTTACCACCTTCAACTGTTGTCCTCAAACTGCACTTGAAGCATGGTATTGCCAAACACTTAAAAACATCTTTTGATGGTTCCCCTAGAATAAACTTAATGTGTGAAGAGGCATTCACGTGCACTTGAGGGGCTGGTTGGAGAGCTTTGGCAGACCCAATCTGCCCCGTAAACCACTAAGCGGAACCTGGAACGAGGCCAGCTCCAGGTTGGTTGAGGAGGGGGCTTGTCAAAATGTACCCCCCCCAGCCCTGAGGCTGCCTTGGCAGGCTTACCTGGCAACAATGATAGGCAGCAGCCATGCCCTGATGAGCACCAGGGCCTGGGGGTGGGGCATCATTTTGTTTCCCCACAATGCCCTTGGCGTGACATCTCTTCAGGGCATTCTGGGAAATTAAAATGGCAGGCAGCTCCCAGACCCACCCATTTGGTGTTTGCTCCAGCACCAGGAAAAACAACACAGTTGTTTTACAGAAGGGCCCAGGATAGGCACCAGCAACGGGCCACGCTGGGGCTCTTGCAGCTGCCCTGGTTATGGGGGGTGGGGAATCGGGGCAAAAGCCCACCTCACACATATTCCCGCTTCTCTCTTGTGTCCTGACAGCTCTGAGTACTTGGCCATCACGTCAGAAAGCAAGGAAAACTGTACAGGGGTGCAGGTAGCTGAATAGCCCACGTAGGGCTGTTGGCGGGCACAGGAATTCCTGGCTGGCAGGTAATGTATTGTGAGCATCGCCGCTTCATCCCTCTGTTTTCCAAGAGTGACATCAGCAAAAGGTGTCCCTTTCCCCAGGAACTGACAGCTGAAATCTAGATGGGAAGGAGAGGCGGGCAGGGAAATATGGGAAGAGGCAAGAGGTTAGCAAGGGACAAATGTAGGCAAATGCAGTTACGAGCAATTAAGCGTTGTTGCCATGGGGCCCACCAAACAAACAAAAAAACCCACCTCTAGTAGATGGCGATGGCACTCCATATTCCCCGCTCTAACGGCTTCTAATATCGAGAGTGATTTTGGCAGGCTTCTGAAGGAAAAGGTTAATTAGCGTTCTATTACCGCTTCCCCGTTTTAGATTAAATAGCAGGGGGAGACGGTGTGACGTATAGAGGGAGAAAAGTTCTGTCTCTGGGCAGGGCTGCCAACTTCGACTACAGAGGGGCGCTAGCATGCCTTTAGCAGCTGTGTGGCAAGGGAAGAATCCAGGGGGGGTGCAGCTTTCCCCTGGACTGGCACAATTTTGGGAAAACTGGCCCTTGTTGAGCCTTCCTCCATCACGCTGTTGTTAAAGGGGCCGGAAACCCAGTGCCGATTCTAGGTTATTTCGTTTGCCCTTTTTCCATTGGGCTGAGTCTGCATGGGCACCTAGAGCAGGGCACCCGTGGGCCCTTATGGGTCTGCTCTCTCCTGCACACATGCTCCCCACCCTACAGAAATCAGGCTTGGAAGAAGCATTGCAGCCAACAGGACAGGCTGTGGTGTGTGGCTGTGTAACGCCCGCTGAAATTTCCCCAGTTCGCGTGCCCATGCGCCTGGAAAGCTTGGCGACCCCTGGTCAAGAGAGCAAGGCTGAGGCGAGCGAAAAGAAAGCCGCTGTACCTTCTCCTCACAGCTTTCTTGCTTGGGGGGACAGGCCCCGGCAGCAAGGAGGAGAGGCAGCCAAGGGGGCAGGGGTCTCTAGGGGTTGGCAGTTGTGCCCACTTCCCACCTCAGATGAGGCATGGCAGGAACCCACTTGTGCCAACCCTTAGTGCTGGACCTGAGCCGCTTTGGGGCCTGAGAGAAAGGAAAAGAGAGAGGGAGGGAGGGAGGCGGTAAGCCTGAACTCAGGTTCTCATTATGCGGTGGCAGTTATCTAACGTTCCTGTGTTTGTTAACGCTGTTCCAGGGACGAGGAGGACGATGGCGGAGAGGGAAAGTGACTCAGCAGAGGCATCAGCAGCCCCTGAGAAGATTTGAGCTGGAGCCAAGCAGCCGCTCCCCCACCCCGCTGCACGGCCTCCCCTCCCCCACCTCCCCCTTTAACCAAGCATGCTATTTTTTAACAATAATAAAAAAAGAGCTCTGTATCTGGCCCGGCTACCCAGGGACAGACGACGTGTGTTTCTGAAGGGAAAGGGGGGGCGGGTGCGTGGCTCGTTCCGGCAGGCACCTTGCTGTTTTTTTTCTTCCAAGGACGGATCCTTTTCGCCTTCTGTCGAGCAAAGGGTCGCCTCTGCCGCGATGCATGAGGAGAAAGCGGTATGGCTGCTCGCAAACACACACACACACACACACACACACACAAAGCTTGGGGCCCCTTTGCCGCTGTGGCCCCCCGTTGCGCTGCCCGAGGCCTCTTTTCTTTAAGAGCAATTGCACTTGCGCTTTCTGATTTTTTGCACATTTATTGCGCTTCCCCCTAACCCCCCCCCCCACTGTTACTTCGCTACCAGCACTTTCTATGGGTCTGAGGAGAGGAGGCCCCTGCAGTTTGCAATTGCCTGGCTCCCCGACATTCCCCCTCCTTTCATGTCATGCTGTTAGGCCTCTGGCTTGATCTGTCTGCTCCCAGCCGCATCCAGCAAGGAACTGGAGTGGAGGAAGGTATTCAAGATGGCCGCCACACAAGGCCTGACCCTTAGAGAGGACCTTAAGATGGGGACGCTAAGCCCTGATCTAGGAATACCTTTGAGGGGTGAATATCTGAGATATTTCTGGATATATGAACTGTGACAATACAGAGGCCTGCCCTGGCAGGATCCCGCCATTTTATTGTCTTGACAGGATTTCCCTCAAGGGTGTCCCCCTGACGGAAGGTTTTGCTCAAGGGATCTTGCGAAAGGAAGGTGCCGCAGAGCAGAAATTCGATTGGTGCAGGGGGCCTGGATCCAGAAGTTGCTCCTTTTGCTGTGTTCCCCAACTTCGTTACTGTTCTGCCCCCGCCACATATCAGTTCCTCCCACGATGCCTTCATTGCCTTTCCCCCTCCTCACGTCTCCATTTCCTACATCCAGCGCCACCCAGTCAGGCCATTTTGGCTCTTCGGGGAATACTGTGCCCTCCCCTCTCCTCAGACCCCGGGGCTGGTCCCAGGGACCAGCTGCCCACCATCACAATAATAGATTAGAGTTTGTTCATAAATAAATAATAATAAAAAATTACTGGATTTCACCAGCTCTGGTTGAAGTGAGTCATTTTTGTGATGAAAGGAGATGCAGATGTGTGGAAAAGCAACCACGGAACAGATAACACTTTGTGTGGGCGATGGGGTTCCATTTATTTCGTTGCAGAAATCACTTGCGGCATGCGCATGCCGCCCTATAGCCTTAAAGTTTTTGCTTTAAATAAATACATACCAATAAGACATAAAACCAAAAGCGACATGGACACAACACAGTCAACTCATTGCAACCCTAAGCTTAAAACAGATTTAATAATTGAGAGGCTCAGTCTAGGTAAGTCGGCGGTGGAGAACATTTTTGGCTCTGCAGGTCCGATCCGTATGTTCTCCACTTCAGTAGGCCAATTCTGACAGGCGGGTTGTCCCACCCACCTGTCAGAGCTGCTTGTGCAGCAACTCCCAAGCACCCAACAGCCTCTCTGACGTTTGGGAACTGCAACATGAGGGCTTTGCCAGTCCTACTCTTGGCAAGACATGGGGTTTGCAAACCTGTTTTCTAGTTGTGCCTCTGCTTGCCTCAAACCTGACATCACCTATGAGGTCAGGTGTGGGGCAAGTGAGAGTGGCTGGAGGTGAAACAACCTTGTAGCTCTGAGACCTGTACTGGGTCCAAATGCAGCTCACGGGCTGGAACTTCATCCCTGATGTAAATTAATCTCAAACGCCTTGGTGAGGAGGAAGGTCTTTGCCTCGCATGATAAGGAAGATGCCAGGTGAATCTCCTTGCAAAGATAGTTCTGTAATGGGAACGCCGGGACTGAAATAGCCCTTTCTGCTTATTTGGTAGAGGAACACAGAGCAGCAGCTTTTGATAGAAACATATGGAAGAAGGCGTATGTGTCAGGTAATCTGGCTCCAAGCCGTTCAGGGACTTTTAAAGGTAAAAAAAACAGCACTTTAAATTGAGCCCAGGTGAGGGTTTTGGAAGACGAGGGCAGGCACAGGCTTGCTTGTTTATTGAGCATTCCTCCTATTTGTTTGCAGGGAGATTAGACAATGTTGGCTTATTTAATGAACACTCATTCTTATTTACAGGGAGGTTAGATTGCAATCGCTTTTCCTGAATTTGTGGGTATGTTATTGAATCCCACTACAAAATAGCGACAGTCTGGAAGCATCCCAAGACTTTTCACTTCAAATGCATATTATCTCCCACATTAATCCCTTTCCAAATGAGTTTGGATTTTTTAAAGGGGGGAGGCAGGACTGGTACATTGTACACAGTAATTGCATAGTTGCTAAGTTGCGTCTGATCCAGACCTTTTCTGAGAAGTGTGTCTCTTGCCAGGAATGCAAAGGGAATGCAGTTATGTGGTAGAGCATATACTCAACGTACAGATAAAATCGCCGGCCTTTGCAGTTTAAAAGATCTCAGGAGGGCCAAGTAATTAGGCCTAGCTGGGGGGAGACCCAGGGTAAAATCCTTGCTCAACAATTGTGTTGCACACTGGAGCCTAATCTCAGCCTAATCTCCTTCGCAGGATTGTTGTGAGAATAACACGGTGGAGTTTGGGAACTGTACACTGTCCTGAGCTTGGAGGGAAAGGAGGATGTACATGCAGCAGTAAACAAATCCATACAAACAAGTTTATTAATAGTCCACTGACATTCAAACTCCAAAAGCAAATGTAAACAGAAGCCCACAAACAGTGCACTTTTCATTATTAGAACAAAATTAAAACAAGTACATCTTATCAATGTAAAAACTGTAATAAAAATACAACCTATGCCTGAGAGCCAGGAGACTTATTGCTGGACAACATTGGCCAATGGTCTGACTTGGTGTAAATCTTCTTCACTGACTCGCCAAAAGGTAGGCTTAGTTTATTATTTTTATTATATGTATATATTTAAACCGTCCATTTCTCCCTCATATTTTAACTATAGTCGGTAAATGGTCTATTTCTCCCACATATCTAACTACTGTATAGTCTATACTTTAGTCTATCTCTTCCTCATACTGGTACCAGAACCTTCATCCAAGTAGCTTAACACGGCTGTGCCTTCCTTCATCCCATTATGAGGTACCTTATTTCATCCCGGAAGACAGTAGATTGCCCCCACATCTGTCATGTTGGCTCTGGGGCCTACAGGTACTCAAAAGTGGCGCTGAGACCCTTGTACCTTATGTGCAGTTGCAGAATAGTTTTCTGGCACCATCCTGTGGCAACTTCTCAAATTACACTATAAAGTCAGTTACAGGTAGGTAGCCGTGTTGGTCTGCCATAGTCAAATAATAATAATAATAAAATTTTCCTTCCAGTAGCACCTTAGAGACCAACTTTTGGTTTTTTGGTTTTGTGTGCTTTTGTTTTGACTATAAAGTCATACACAGAACACTAACGCCGAAGGGCAAGCAGCTGTTTTCCACTACATACCACTTCATATGCAGGCTGAAATGCTATCGTTACCTTCCTGATGCTGCTGGATGACAATTCCCATCAGTCCCATCCGGTGTGGCCAATGGCCATGGGTGATGGGATTTGTAGTCAAGCAGCATCTGGTGGGCACACAAACGCTGCCCACCATGCATTGCCAAGTCCATCGCTAGCCTCATCATGAGTGAATGTCGCAAGCAAATCGCCAGGCGCTCGGACCACGTGCAAAGGGCAACAGATCGTGGTATTTCGCTGGAAAAACCAACCGACACACCAGTTGTTGACAAACGTATGCACTGCCACCTGGAATTAAATCCCATGGAGCTCAGTGGAAGCAAAGTAAATGTGTGGCATACAGCTGCTGCATGAAACTCACCCCACAACCCAAAATCTTAAAGCTCAGAGGTGCTTTTCATCAAGGACTTGGGACGGGAATGGTGTACTCTCTGCTGCCCCCTTTGGCCAGGTCCTGCAACTGCAGCCTCTTTCCCTGCTATTTGCTGGTCTCACTGCTGGCCAGGTTGTGTTACTGCAGCCTCTTTCCTTGCTCTCTGCTGCCCACCCTTGGTGAGGTCCTGCAACTGTAGCCTGTCCCTTGTTCTCTGCTGTGCTCCCTGTTGGCCAAGTTGTGTAACTCAGGGGTCAGCAAGGTTTATCTTGCCTGGGCAGGATCAGTCCCGCAGAGATCCCTCCGTAGGCCAGATCGTGCGCGCACCTGCAATTTTCGCTGCCTGCGTCTGTGCAGACGTGATTTCTGGACCGGGGAAGCGAGTCCCTGCGCTGTGCTGTGCCGGTTTAGCGTAGCGCATGAGTGGGCAGCTCAGTTCGGGGGTGGCTCGTGGGCCGGTCAAACGACCTCTGCGGGAGGATTCCGGCCCATGGGCCTTAGGTTGCTGGCCCCTGGTGTAACTGCTGCCCCTTTTCTCTGCTCTCTGCTGCCTACTATTGTCCAGGCTGTGTAACAGCAGGGTTTAATCCCTGTTTCCTTCTGCCGCCTCTTGGCAACCTGGTCAAGAGGGGGCAGCAGAGAGCAGGCAAAGAGGCTGCCATTACAGAACCTGGGCAAAAGGGGGCAGTAGAGAGTAGGGTAGGAGGCTGCAGTCACATGATTTCAGCCTCTTCCCTTGCTCTTATGTATCAGATTCCCACCATATGCAGCAAAATAGTCACAAATGCACTTGCGAACTGTGACTTCTGTATATGCCCGGTTCCCGCCACCCCAGCCCTTGACCTTCTTCGCCTGGCTAGAAGTTATTTTTGTGAGCGGAAAATTTGCAAAGGCACCAAACAGCAGTTATGGGGAGATGTGGAATAACAGATGCAGGAGCAACTGGGAGGTGCCATCCTTTACTTCCATGTTGTCGGTCCTCTTAGGGGGCAGGAATAAAGATCGTCTTCTTCTGGGGCTTCCTGCACCGCCGCACGGTGACAGTGACAGGAGCTGGGTCCAGAGGTATGCCCGCCACAGAAGGCATCGTGCCAAACTGGAAGAAGCGAAGGGAAGAAGAGCTTGTTACAGGGAGGCAGCGAAATGCAAAACAGCACACTAGAAATCTGCTAAAGTTGCAACGGTTAGCAGCAAAGCTATGCATCTTGCAAGGGTGTTTTCTGCATCAAAAGTGGACTTGCTTGCATCTTGAAACATGACCATGCATGAAACAAAATAAAAAAATTCCTTCCAGTAGCACCATATAGACCAACTAAGTTTGTTCTTGGTATGAGCTTTCGTGTGCATGCACACTTCTTCAGATACACTGAAACAGAAGTCACCAGACCCTTATATATAGTGAGAGGGTGGGGAGGGGTATTAGTTTGGAGTTAGAGTAAAAGGGTTGCTGGGGTAGTTAGCTTCAATCCTGCCATTTTATAGGTGACTGCTGAAATAGCCACAACAATAGTTAGCCCGCAACTTACGTGGCGGTTACATTTTGGGGATTGCATCTACTGTAAATAAGGTGGAGCAGGGCTGGAGGGCTTCTTGAGCAAATCATTGTAGTTCAGATTCGACTGCAAAGAAGTGAATCCATGTACATCTAATATTTATGTATTTCTAATATGTACTTCTAATATTTATGTATTTATAATATGTACTTCTAATATTTATTTATTTACAGGATTCCCCTAACTACAGTTAAAAACATGGATTGACTTAGGGCTTTGCAAAACAGAGTGCCAAAGGTTAAAATTGGCATATAATTTGTTGACAGTGCTTTATTCACCAAAAGTCTGCATGTTTCTCCCCCCCTTTTAAAAAGCACTTGTTACCCCCTGCATATTTAATGTTAAAAAAAATCAAAATGTTACAAATATGGACAGTTCTTCAATTTATTCTCTATTTCATTTTAGCTCTGACGTGCCTTTTGGCAGTTATCAATGGTTCTGACTTTTCTACCAGGGGCAGCGTCCCTGAATTGGGCTTTGGGTGAAATTGCAACGGGTGTGCCTTTCTACATTCTTTGGATGCCCAGCTCTATGGTATGTGCACCCGCCTCCCCACCAGGAGGACTGTGCTCACCTTATAGGGTGCACTCCACTTCCCAGCACCTGCCACGTTGAGAGACCTCACGCGGAGCAAGTACGTAGTGCCAGGAGTCAGATTCTCCAGGTGCTCTTCTGTCTGCGAGCAAAACCAGTGGATGTTCTTGCCTTGACCATCCAGCCTGGCCTCCTGCAGTTGCAGCTCGTAAAAGGAAATCAACTCCCCGTTGCGTGGGCCTGACCAAGAAACCTATGGAGGAGAGAGATAATGGGCATCATGCAGAAAGCCAGGAGACGAGCTCCTTTACTTGATCCCGACATCTTCAGGGAAGTGGGTGCTAAAGGGGTCCTTTCACTGGTACAGGGAGGAACCGTGGGGGCTGGTGCCCATTGGGATTTATGGGGCAGAAAACAAGGAGACCAGTAGTAAGTGGAGCCAGAGCAAACCCAACTGGTTCTAGTTTTGTCCCCCATCCTCTACCCTGTTGAGTTCTGCAGGGACTAAGGAGGAGGAAGCTGGCATTCAGGGCCACTCCCGGGGCTCGTTGTAAGGAAGATGGTGGACAGGTGGTGGATGGTTGAAGACAGAGATTGGTGGGGCAGTGATCTCTTTGCCCTAATGTACCAGCCTCTGCTGCCAGTAAGGGACATAGACCAAGAGGTAGCCTTAGAGTCTTCTCTGATATAACAGAAAACACTGGGGGTGCTTCCAGGCAGCCTGTCTATTGAGCATCCACCCCAAGTTGTTTGTAGGGAGGTTAGCGAGTGCTACTCCACACTTTACAGTGCATTTCCCTGGCACTTCTCTTAGCACAAGATATCCAGTCTCTTTGAGAAGCGAGTTTGTTGCACAACACCTCCCAATCAACTGCGCAACCTGAATTTGGCAGTGTGTGGCTGAATGCCGGACCCTGCAGCCAAGTGTTAGTTCTTGGCTTTTAATAAAAGGTAAAGGTAAAGGACCCCTGGATGGTTAAGACCAGTCAAAGGCGATTATGGGGTTGTGGCACTCATCTCGCTTTCAGGCCGAGGGAGTGGTACCTATTTATCTACTTGCACTGGCGTGCTTTCGAACTGCTAGGTTGGCAGAAGTTGGGACAGAGCAACGGGAGCTCACCTCATCGTGGGGATTTGAACCACAGACCTTCCCATTAGCAAGCCCAAGAGGCTCGGTGGTTTAGACCACAGCGCCACCAGCGTGGTAAGTTCTTGGCTTACCACTCATGGTTTGTCTTGGGGGCAGACAAACTACAAGCCTGGTTTTGGATGTCATGTTAAGCCAAAACATAGTTTAGCTCCCAGTAGTGAAGCAGCAGCAGCAATATCGGGAGAGAAATGAAGCGGCTGTGATTTTTGCTGTGAGTACCGATGTCGCACTCGTTCCTTCTTGCACAGTCATGGTTTGGCTCAGCGTTATGTGCAAACCATGCCACTGTGCCCAATACAAGCTATATTCCAAAGACAGTAATTTCCAGGCACTTGAAACCGAAGATTATTGCTGTGCACTTGGAGGGCAGTTGGCTTGGATGACCCACTGGGATTCCTTCTGTTTTCACTCTTAAGGTTTCTGTGAGCAGAGCTGTCAAGGATGGCTTATCCCGAGGCAACACGTCTTAAGGCCTGAAAGAAGACTATTTATAGCTGGTGACAGTCAGGTGATGCGCTTCGATGGGAGTTAAGATGGCTCAGGAAAAGGATGAAGAGCGATGACTGAGCCTTATTGTCCCCGACCCCATTAAGCAGGGAGAGGGGGCAAAAGAGAAGGAAGCGATCAACCTGCAGATGTTTTTGTGACTGATGGAGAAGCGACGGACAAAAGGATAGAGAGGGCTGAATTGCTCTCTGTAAAAGGCACTGTAAAAGGCTCTGGCAGTTCTGCTAGAAATCTGATGGGGAGCATTGCACCTGGGACCTCTGTATTTTCCACCTATGCTCAATCTGTGTACGTGTGTAAATCAGGGATGGGGAATCTGTGGCCTCTACAGAAGTTCTTGGACTCCATGTCCCATCAGCTCCAGCCAGCATGGCCAATGGCCAGGGATGATGAGAGTTGTAGTTTAGTAGCATATGGAAGGTAACAGGTTCCCCATCCCTGATATAAATGGCTTGTTAAAGCTATGGGAGTGGGGGACTGCTATTGTGATGATTTTATTATGATGCTGCCCATTGTGATGATTTTTATTATGTTTTAATTATTATGCTCCATAGAATGTGTTCTTAATGTTGTACACCACCCTGGGATCCTTTGATGCAGTAAATGTGATCTATCTATGCTCAAATGTTGCACCCCCATTTACCCGGTGGGGTAGTTGAAGAGGAGTTCAGCTTTTGGCTGAAAGAGAGACCCGGCTCTCCAGTCACAGTAACCTAGCAATGCAGAGGAGGCCATCTTGTGTCAGGAGGCCCCACCTGAGCGCTGGTGCTGCTGACGGTGTGCTCGCGGATGAAGGGCTGTGGCGGCAGTTCCACACACACAGGAGACTCCGAGCCGCTGTCGGAGAGGCTGGTCTCCCCGTCGCTCATGTCCAGGTCGACGGGGACGCTGGGGCTGCTGCTGCGTCGAGGGCGGCTGGGCGGGGGCTTGCGAGGGGCTTTCTTCGGAACCGACAGCCCGGCCAGCAAGTCATCCAAGGTGTGAGGTAAACTGCAGGCTGAGTAGAGGATGTGTTTGGGGGTCTCGATGATGCTGCCCAGGCCAGAGCTGGATGTTTCGCTGCTTTCACTGGGAAGGCACGAGTGATTTCTGTAGAGCTGAAACTAAATTAAAAGAGGAACAACCCACCCAAACAACCCGAGTCAAACCTGCTTGCAGAACTTGTTGTTCATGTTCCCCTAAGCTAGAGGTGGGGAACTTGATGCCTTCCAGATGTTGATGCACTAGATAATTTCCACCCCCCTGACCACTGGGCATGCTGGCTGCAGCTGATAGGACCTGGAGTCCATCAACATCTGGAGGGCTGCAGGTTCCCCATTCGTCTCCTCACACTCCAACATTTTTCCATTTATTGAAATGATGTATATATTCCAGATGACTGGCAATACTTTAACAAGCATCAATAGAACCTAGGAAGGTATTCAATTTCACTACTGCTTGCAGCATCTAAAAGAAGAAAACATGGTCCTCCTAATGTTGGTGGACTCCAGTTCCCACCAGGGGAAATTTTTTCATCCCGAGGGCTACATTACTCCATTGGCAGTCTCATGCCAGCGTAAGTTGCAGCCAGGGCAATGGATGCGACTCCTGCCTTTGTACAATAGCCTACAGCCACACATAATCCAGATGTTTCTGCACACGTCCCCCCCCCACCCCACGCATCCTCTGAGGCATTACCACAGATCAAAGACACATCCCAGCAGTTAAAAGCACTTGAGGGGGGAGCATGGAGCAGGTCTAGTTATGGGTGTGGCCTGGGGACAGTTCTGAGAGCCAAACAGAGATGCCTGGGGGCGGGGGGTCATATTCACTCCCTGGACCTAAGGTTGCCCACTCCTCATTTATATGATCAAAGTATCTGCTTAGGCTGCACCCTTCCCTCTTGAATTAGCATTTTTGGGGGTTCCTTATGAATCAGCTTTGATTATAGGAGCTGTAGATTGATTATCCATGGATGGGGGGGGTAGGTGGGCCTCAGTCCCCCAATCTCAGAAGGGGCCCTAGCACCTCTACTCCCTTCTTCCCTGTTGATGGACCACATTAGCATTTTTGTGGGGGGTTTTTTTATAGCATTTTAGAGAAATACCTCACCTACCATTTTCAAGCAGGGGAGAGGTCATGCCCTTGGGAAGGAGAGACTTGACGAGGCTTCTCTGTGGCAGATATGATGAGTGGTGATGAATGACTTGCACCTTTAAGGCTGCATCTGTTCACAGGAATGAGGGGGGGGGATTTGAGTGCATCAGGATTAAATAGGCCCATGCATCTGTTGAGCCGCAAGGTTCGGAAAGCTTCCGGCTGCAAGGAACAGAACCCTCTCCACATCGAAATGCGTCTGCCCGGGAACCAACTTGTGCATGCGGCAAAGGGAGGCTTAGCCAGGGGCAGACTTTGGGATTCTGAATTTCATTGGTGCCCTTCGCCCCAACCTCTTGTCATTGTTGTGGTGCCCTCTGAACTCAGTGCCCAGTGTGGGCAAACTAGTCGTGCCCCCCAAATTCCACCTCTGTCATGGCTAGCCCCTTGCACTTCCTTAGCATGACTTCCACCCAGTCTCCCTTGCTGTTACCTAGGCAGAGAACCCCCTTTGCTAATTTTCCAGGAAAACAAAACAAAACATAGCTTGGTTGGATAGGGTTTTTGTTGTTGTTTTGCTTTCAGAAAAACGCAGGAAGAGAAGCCATTTCCTTGGCTTCAGAAGAGGAAGAACAGAGCTGTTTACCTGCGTGGAACAGGCAGGTTATGCACTAGGCTTCACTCCTGAGCTGAGGGTTCTGCTCCCAGATCCAGCCAAAAACCCCAACCAGGAGCAGGGAAGCCTTTCCAACCCATGGGCTTTGTTCCTTTCTAGGCAACTTTCCAGGGACCACATGCCAGAGGTAAAACTGAGCAGAGCAACACCCCTTGGACACTGACTGATCTTAATTGGAAGAATCTGGACGGTTTCCTAGAAATGACGTAGTTCAAAAAGCCGTGCCATCTTGGAAGAGAAACCCGGGCAGTGTAATCTGATACCCTAGGGAGCGGCAAGCCTTAAGGAAATTCACAATATACAAACTTTTAATATAATTGGCAAACCCTCCTGGAAAGGTATGTGAAAAGCAGATGGGTGAATAATGGCTGTGGAAAAAGAGGTTTGGATGTTATCGGAACTGAATGAAGATGGCGACTGTCCATGATTAGGCTTTTGGAATCAGAGTATCAAGGGGCAAGGCGATCGTATGGTGATGGAAAATGGACTTAAATCCACACAGGGACATTGTTTGTTTTGATTTATCTTGCTTGCTGGAATACATCAGAGGCTGTGACAATATAGGAAGGGTAAAAAGCAAGGGCAAATAGATGATTAGATACCTCTGGAGTTTGAAGCGTGGGAAACCTCCAAATAAATTTAAAAAATAATTTGGCAGAATTGGAACTTTTCTATATTATTATTATTATTATTATTATTATTATTATTATTATTATTATTAGGATTAATAATTTGCAATGTAATTTGGAATGTTTCAATGTGATTTTGTTGTATTGAAAATCTTAATAAAAATGATTTGACAAAAAAAACCAAAAACTGAGCAGAGCAACTAATGTGAATTTCACCTCTGTACACACACTCACATGTACTCCTCTCTAGCCTCTATCCCAGGGGTTGTCAACCTGGTCCCTACCACCCACTAGTGGGCATTTCAGGATTCTAGGTGGGCGGAAGGGGGTTCTACGGCACAAGCTGAATCCTCCTTCCATCGAGCACTGGTGGGCGGTAAGGAAATTTTACCATCAAGAAAGATGCATTAGTGGGCGGTAGGTATAAAAAGCTTGACTACCCCTGCTCTATCCAGACAAGCAAGAGGCATTGTCAGAGGTCAAAGACACATTCCAGCCAGGCAAAAACATTCAAGGAGGGTGTGAAGCAGCAGGGTCAGAAAGGGGTGTGGGCTGGGGAGAGTTCTGAAGGCCAGAAAGAGAAGTCTGGAGGTCCACATCTGGTCCAAGACCCTGAGGCTTCCCATCCCTGCCCTCAACTTTCCTCATACTGCTGAGGTCTCCTCCTTGGCTCCACTCAGTTTCTGTTTTGCAACCTAAACCCATTCCCTGAACATGTCTGTGGTGCCGCCGCCACCCCTTCCATCAGTTTGCTCCCAAAAGGACACCTTTTCCACGAGGACTCCGGCTCAGATTCATTCCCAGATGTAATCAAGTTTAAAACACACACACACAAATCTAAACTTGTGTGGCTGTGCAGGACTCCGATTCTCATCAGCCCCAGGCAGCCTGGCCTGTGGTCAGGGATGATGGAAAGTATAGTCCAACAACATCCCTCGTCTATAGGATTGGAATGTAAATGTGTTTGCTGACATTTCATTTTTATCATAGAATCATAGAGTTGGAAGAGACCACAAGGGCCATCCAGTCCAACCCCCTGCCAAGCAGCAAACACCATCAAAGCATTCCTGACAGGTGGCTGTCAAGCCTCTGCTTAAAGACCTCCAAAGAAGGAGACTCCACCACACTCCTTGGCAGCAAATTCCACTGTCGAACAGCTCTTACTGTCCTATCTCCCTTGCCCTGTCATTTTCCTCATCATTGATTTTTCATTTTAAGCTTCTGTCTGTGTTTTGTTTTCGAAAGTCAGTAAAGTGGCACGTACATGAATGGTATAATAATGACTATTATTATTATTATTATTATTATTATTATTATTATTATTATTACAATGATACTGTATAGAAATTACTGACACTGTCCTGGTCCTTCAAAACAAAGATGGGGGCCGCCCTACATGGAATCATTACAGAGGTTTCTAATTTTCTAGGAGCAGATCATGGTTCCTTATGTCATGCCCTGTACTTGGGCCTTATATAAACCTCCAAGGTCCAGAGAAAGCCACTGCCAGGCAGACAAGCTAGAATGCTGGGTACCCACCCTATTGCCACTTTCCCTGGCTCCCCTCACAGCCACCCCTTGTGTTTCAGCCCCTGTTACTGTCCAGACTAGCTCTGCCTCTGCCTCCAGACCCATGGAGCTGACTTACCGCCCACAGGATGCCCCGGCACTAGCATATTGGAGGCTATGAGTCTGAAGGCCTGTCCCAGAAAGGCCACTGTTTGCCTAGTCCTCATTATGCCACAGTGCTACCCCTTCCCATTGTGACCAGGCACACTCAGTGTGGGGCAGGCCTAGGGCTAGGCCCCGGGGCCCTTTTACATGAATGTAGCTGCTGACTGGCTCTGTGCAGTAATTGTATTAATGAAGAAATGAATAAACATGAACACACACATATATATTTCTATCATTACAGACACAGGACCAGAGCTGAGTTTTTTTGTGTGGCAAGGCTCACCACTGGTACAGAGTACCAGCATCTTTTTTGTACCAACAGTACTTTTATCAATATATGAGTACTAGCACCTCTTTTATTTTATTTGTAACCAAAAATATCAGTGCCTAGGACAATTGTGTGCTTTGGTGTTGCTTAACACAATTGGAAGCCAATTCCTGTGCAAAATCCCGCTCTTGCCAGAGCCCGGAATGAAACCAATTATATACAAGTTGAGGAAGGCCAAAAGGAAGCAGTACTAACAGCATAAGAGAGATCATTTCCTATTGACTCTGCTTTATGGAAGGGGTTCTTCTGGTTGGCTGACACCTGCCTCTTTCTTATTGGCTGCTGCTTGCTATATAAGGCCTACCGTTGAGATGGTTTTGAGGCATTGTTTTATCTAGATGTGTGCTAAGGGGGGCCAGGTGGCCCTCCTTTATCTGACACAAAGTGACCCCAATAAGCAAAGTTTTGCTGTGGGGAGTGTGTGTGTGTGTGTGTGTGTGTGTGTGTGTGTGTAAAAGCAGTGTTTAATTCTGGTTTTCCCCGTAGTGATGTATGGAAGTGAGAGCTGGACCATAAAGAAGGCTGATCACCGAAGAATTGATGCTTTTGAATTATGGTGCTGGAGGAGACTATTGAGAGTCCCATGGACTGCAAGAAGATCAAACCTATCCATTCTGAAGGAAATCAGCCTTGAGTGCTCACTGGAAGGACAGATCCTGAAGCTGAGGCTCCAATACTTTGGCCACCTCATGAGAAGAGAAGACTCCCTGGAAAAGACCCTGATGTTGGGAAAGATGGAGGGCACAAGAAGGGGATGGCAGAGGATGAGATGGTTGGACAGTGTTCTCGAAGCTACCAACATGAGTCTGACCAAACTGCGAGAGGCAGTGGAAGACAGGAGTGCCTGGCGTGCTCTGGTCCACGGGGTCACGAAGAGTCGGACACGACTAAACAACTAAACAACAACAACAACAACAACAATTCTTTATCTGCCAGATGTTTTCCCCTTGAACCTGTGCCCCAACACTGCCCTGCTTTTACAACTGCCAGTGTTTCAGGTGCATGTTAACATCACCTTCCCGGGTTATAACAAATAGTTAGACTTCATATGACGAACAACATGTAGTTCAGGAGCTTACTTCATTTTTCGTTTCCATCTCCAAAGAATGGATTCTCTAAAAAAACCTCTTTTCCTTTTTTGTTTTGTTTTGTTGGTAGCCTATAGTTTTCCTCATAGGTGGAAGGATGGGGGAAATTTCTTCTGCAGCTTTAAAGGCAAGAGGAAAATTTTTAATCTGCATGGTTGTGTGTTTGCGTGTAACACAATAGGAGGCAGACAGAGCTGGAAGAAAATGCCTGTAGAGAGAACACCATTGGCTGCCAAGGGAACAAGGCAAGAAGTAAGCTTTGTTTGGAGGATAAAACAAAAAACAAAAAAAACCGAAACATGATCCAAGGAGGGCAGCGTCTGACAAGAATCATCCTGTATGAGGCATCTGAAAATCCCGACAGGTTCCAAAATGCGTTCCTTCCTTCCTAGGCAAAGCTGGAGTTACCTGATGTGTGTTACAAGGAGGGTCATAACAAGGATCAGCAGCTACTACTGGCAGCCCAGGGTGCCAATTTGACTTCTGGGGGCTTCCTATCCAGCGCTTGAATGATAAGGCTCAGCATCAGCAGTCGGCTCAGAAGGGCTCCTAGCCAGCCCAGTCTGGCTGTGATGCTCCTCCTCCCCAGCTCCCCAGAGGCTACTGCAGTGGTGGGTGGATAGTTCTCAGGTCAGCTAACATCCTTAGGGGCCAGCAGCCATCTTTATTTATCCAAAATGGACGAGGCCTCAACCCCAACCTCAAAAATGGCACTGAGGTGGCACTCCTTTTGCTTCGAAGTATGATCCTGCAACTCACCATATTTTTGATGTGTACTGGATGGACATATGGATGAGGGCCTCATCGAGGGCTGTCCCGAGACATCTTCCTGCTTAGCGTTACCGGAAACTGGAAAGGGGGGGGGTGACCCCCCAGCCTTGCCTCTTCACACTACAAGGCAAAGACAAAGAGCCTCCGCTGCACATTACCAAATGTATCGGTAGCAAACTGATAAATGTATCTATGTACTGGCTCAATGGGAAAACTTTAGGAAGTCATATAAAATCGCTCCAGTGATGAATTTACACCATTCCAACGTTCTGATCGGAAGGAAAATGGCTACCAGAAGAGGAGATTGGGAGAGAGCTAGGGGCAGCCATAATCCCTGAAGCGTGAGACCACGTACACAGCAGCCCCACTGCCTGGGTGATAATCCCTGGCATCCTGGCACCTGAGTGCCAGACAGGTAGTCATCCCAATCACAATAGCAAACCCAACCTCAATGGGTTGGGGTCTCGGTCAAGAGGAAAGGGTGTGCTTAACTTGGCTGGGAAACAGGAATATGTAAATACTTACCTTTGTTTTACCTAGTGGGTGTGAGGTGGAGGTCAAGGAAGGGGGAGGGCGCAAAGCTGATACTCAGGTTTCTGCCAGAAGACCCCTCCCAGTTTATGACATAGTTATGACAAAATGTGTGATGTTTTTACTAAGGGTGTTATGGGTAAAATGGGAAACTTATAAAAAGGGGAGCCATCCTTCTTTCTGCTTCTTCCATGTGGTAGTTTGAAGTCCTGTTGCAACAGTTCCTTGAATAAAGATCAGGCCTACAGGCTGATGTTTTGCTCCTATATTCTTGGCTGGTGTCTTTGTTTGGTAATCCAAGTGAGCCAGGGAAATTTTCCTTTAACATTTAGTCATCATAGCTCCGTGGTAGAACATCTGCTTTGCATGCAGAAGGGCTCAGGTCCAACCCCAAGCATCTCCAGATTGGACTGTCTGGGGCAGAACTCTGTCTCCAGACAGCCACTGCCAGTCAGTGTAGTCAGCATTGAGTTAGATGGACCAACGGCCTGAGTATAAGGCAGCATCTTATGGTGCTTGAGGATAAGATGGTGCTCTTCCCATTGATTTATAATAATAATAATAATAATTTATTATTTATACCCTGCCCATCTGGCTGGGTCTCCCCAGCCACTCTGGGCGGCTTCCAAAAGAACATTAAAATACAGTAATCTATTAAACATTAAAAGCCTCCCTAAACAGGGCTGCCTTCAGATGTCTTCTAAAGGTCTGGTAGTTGTTGTT
The DNA here is from genome assembly GCA_034641385.1 of Darevskia mixta. Lineage (NCBI taxonomy): Eukaryota > Metazoa > Chordata > Lepidosauria > Squamata > Lacertidae > Darevskia > Darevskia mixta. The sequence goes on along the minus strand of JAWWNH010000033.1, from coordinate 16,547,898 downwards.
CTCTTTGACATCTGAAGGGAGGGCGTTCCACAGGGCGGGCGCCACTACCGAGAAGGCCCTCTGCCTGGTTCCCTGTAACTTGGCTTCTCGTGGTGTGGGAGCCCTCGGCACTGGACCTCAGTGTCCGGGCTGAACGATGGGGGTGGAGACGCTCCTTTAGGTATACTGGACCGAAGCCATTTAGGGCTTTAAAGGTCAGCACCAACACTTTGAATTGTGCTCGGAAACGTACTGGGAGCCAATGTAGGTTTGTGATTTGAAGGTTATTGTGAAAAAGTTTGAAGAAACGAATAACAAATTATATGGTAAAAGGTAAAAAAGGTAAAAGGGACGCGGGTGGCGCTGTGGGTTAAACCACAGAGCCTAGGGCTTGCGATCAGAAGGTCGGCGGTTCGAATCCCCGCAACGGGGTGAGCTCCCGTTGCTCAGTCCCTGCTCCTGCCAACCTAGCAGTTCGAAAGCACGTCAAAGTGCAAGTAGATAAATAGGTATCACTGCAGCGGGAAGGTAAATGGCATTTCCGTGCGCTGCTGTGGTTCGCCAGAAGCGGTTTAGTCATGCTGGCCACATGACCCGGAAGCTGTATGCCTGCTCCCTCGGCCAATAATGCGAGATGAGCGCCGCAACCCCAGAGTCAGTCATGACTGGACCTAATGGTCAGGGGTCCCTTTACCTTTACCTTTAAAGATAAACCTACCTTACTTCTTGTTGTAGTTACAGGTAGGTGTTGGTCTGCCGTAGTTGAAACAAAATAAAAAATAAAAAAATTCCTTCCAGTAGCGCCTTAGAGACCAACTAAGTTTGTTATTGGTATGAGCTTTCGTGTGAGTGCACGAAAGGTACCTGAAGAAGTGCGTGCATGCACACGAAAGCTCATACCAATAACAAACTTAGTTGGTCTCTAAGGCGGTACTGGAAGGAATTTTCTTCTTGTTGTTAGCTACCTTACTTGCATCAAGAAATGGTCTAAAAATATATTGGAATAAATGGAATTAATAAAAGTTTAATTTTAAAAAAATTTAAATATAGGGGCTACCAGCCAGTATTTTATGCAGCAAATGTGCATACTGTGCTCACCTAGCGAAATGTGGCATCCCCTGTTGCAGCAAAGAACGCTCGAGATTTTAAGCAGGGGACAGGGAAGGGCCTCCACCATTCTATCCTTCCCCTGGGAGGGAAGAGTTGTGATGTCTCTTTGAGGAGGAACTCAGTTGCCTTTGTGCTTTTTCTTGTTGGGCGGGGATGGAAAAAGGGTGATGGTGGGAGCAGCTGCTCCCTTGCCCATTCCTGGTCTGATCTCTCCCGCCCCCCTTCCGCCCCGCTGTCCCAATCCAGTTCAGGGTGGTGGTGCAGAGAACCAGGTAATCAGTAACTGAGTGTGTGCATGTGTGTGTGTGTGTGTGTGTGGCCAAAGACTTCCCCACCTGCACTTGAGCCTCCTCTGAAAAGCAGGCAGCTGGGTGATCCGCTGCCTTTTCCCCTTCCCTTTCCCCCACTCCTGAGCTGTGTGTACCAAGAGCTAAGTGACCCATTTGTTTTGGCAGTATCTCCCTCTGCTCTGTACTCTGATGAAAGTCCTACTTGGTTATTACACACCGCAGAATGTCGCATAGACAGTGGGGAAACAAAAAACACAGAACAGCTAAGAGTCTAAGACAGATATATAGTTAAATTTATACGTGACACAGATGATTAATTCCAGAGGAGAAAAGGGAGTTGTATAATTTGCATCTGATTTTATGGTTATGTTCTTTAGATGAGTCAGTTATTTAAAATCTTTGAATCTATAGCTATATCAGCACAGTTAATTGTGTGGAGTTACAGGTAGGTTGCTGTGTTGGTCTGCTGTAGTCGAAACAAAACAAAAAATAAAAAAATTCCTTCCAGTAGCACCTTAGAGACCAACTAAGTTTGTTCTTGGTATGAGCTTTCGTGTGCATGCACACTTCTTCAGATACACTGAAACAGAAGTCACCAGACCCTACACTCTCACTATACCTGTATATATAAGGGTCTGGTGGTCCATTGGCACATCGCCCCAAGTAATCCTGGGGGATTGTAATTTGTTAAGGATGCTGGGAAATTGTAGCTCTGTGATGGGTAAACTAGAGCTCCCATGATTTTTTGGGGGGTGGGGGGGAGCATGTTTTGAATCTGCTGTAAATGTATGTTATCATGTTTCACAATGGGCAAAATGAATGCTTGCTTTTGGGGGGAGTAATATCCATTTCCATTTGGTTTTTTAAAAAAATGTTTTTAATACTGAAATATTGCACACAGTGATATTTCTGTAACAAAGGCTGCCAAGACCTCTCTCTATAAAAAAAAGAATTGTGGTGTGTATTAGTTAGCATGAGGGGCGTTCCTTTTCCAATTGGATATTTTACATCAGGCTCCAACATGTCTTGGGCCTGACCTGATCTCACCCAGATCAAAGCTCCATCCCATTGACCCACACAGCCTGTTTGCTCTCACTTTCCTCGCTAGGCGACGTTTGCTGGAACTGGGGGGGGCGGGCGTGGAGGCACGAGGGAAGCGGCTGGAGGAGGAGGAGGTCCTGATTGTTCCTGCGTTTTTGTGTGTGGGGGGGGAGAGAGAGAGATGTGTCGTCGGCTTCTCTTCTCCTTTGGAGAGGCTCCTGAGTCGCAGGTGCGACGTGAGCCGCAGACAATGGGAGCTTTGAGAAAGGAGGCCGCGCTCTGGGGGCGGGGAAGCGGCGCGCGCGCTTTGGGTTTGGCGATCTCCAAAAGCTAGGGCGCAGGGCCGAGTTAGAAAAGAGCAGCCTTTTCCCTTTATAAACACCTTTACATCCATTTAAACACCACCGCATTCCGTTGATTCAAACGCTTTGGAGAGATCTTCGCCATCGGATTTTGTTTCAGGCTGAAGCTCGCGCCTCCCTGCAGGATAATGGCAGGCGAGCGCGCTCTTAGGAGGAGAAAGAATGAAATGCCAGGGTGGCCCGCTGTAAAGCACAAACGCACCGTCCCCAATATCGTCATTTGGGTACCAAGCAATCCCATTTCTCCAGCCAGGGCTTAATGCTGCAAATGTGGGAAGGATACTTGGACTAAGGGGACTCCTGAGCACGTGCAGAGTGCATTCCCCTGACCGCTCCCTAACTCCAGAAAATTCCCAGCGGTTAGGGAGGAATGGCTTAGAAGGTGATACGATGATGATGATGAAGATGATAAATTGCTTCCAGGCAGATTTTTGCCCCAGCATATTTTTTTTTCTACAAAGGAAGTAACCTCTGATCACAAACATCGCAGTTCAGACTCCAGGAACATCGTTGGTTGGTCGCCGTTGGAGACACAAACTGCGCCGGACTAGGTCAGGGATGGGGAACCTTTGGCCTTCCAGATGTTGTTGGACTACAGTTCCCATCACCCCTGGCCGCTGGCCACGTTGGTTTGAAGCTGACTCCAGCAAGATCTGGAGGGTCACAGGTTCCCCATCCTTCGACTAGAGACGGACCCATGGTTTGATCCAACAGTTCTTTATATTCGTTAACCCTCACTATCCAGGGCCATTTTGGAAAGGGACCCAGGTGTCCGGTCATAGTAGTTCCCCCCACTTCTTTTTAAATAACTCACTTTCAAGGTTGGGAATGGATCCCAGGAATCCGGGTCTTCCCCTTCCCCTGAAAATCCCAAACACTGTCTCTCTGTCTGTCAGGCTCTTTCCCTCCCCGCTCCCTTCCCTCCAGCCCTAAAAAAACCTCTCACGCTTTCCTTAGCTGGGGATGGAATCCGGACGCGTCAAGCCCCTCCCACCTTTTAGCCACACCCACCGCGTGTTCTCTCCCCCTCCCCACCCCCCGACTCCTTCCCTCCCATCGCCCCTCCGTCTGGCAGGTGTCTGCTTGGCCACAGCTGCAAAGGGGCCGTCGCGCCCAGGTCCCCCCTCCTGGCTCCTCCCGGATTGCCAGCCCTTCCCCCCCTCCTCCTCCTCCCGCCGCCCCCCCAGGTGGGGAAGCTGCCTTGCGCAAGGAAGCACTTCTGAGCCCGGGAGACCTGCCCTGTCTCTGGCTTTTCAGCCATGAAGATCGCGCCCCCCTTAGCGGGAAGGCAAGTACCCCGGTGAGGGCAGCGAGGTAAGAGGGGCTCCTTTCCCTTCCGCGGTTGCTACTTCGCGAACCCCATTCCGCAGGGAAGTGGGGAGCAGAATTTGAACGCTGCCCTGCTTTGTCAACCCGTGTGTTCCTCCACCTCCTTCTGGACACCCCATAATTTCACCCACCCACACCTGGGCTTGTTGGCATAAGATCACATTGATACTCTTATTTTTTAAATATTTCTATGGGCTACTAGCACTTGCCGGTTCCAAATTTGGCCAGAATGCACCACATTTGGATTTGCCTACTTTGCTTTCCCGCTATACCCTCCAGTTAACTTTTTTTTGGGTTATCGCATTCGATCTGAACAGTTTCTCTGGCCTGTTCTGAATTTCTGAACGTGACACTATTTGTTTGGGGTTGACTTGGTCCGACAGGTTTGAAAATATGTGGTTATCTTGATGTTAAAATCTCTGGGTTGCCTCCAACTGAAGGGACTTAAATTAGTCATGCCCATTAACTTCAATGGGTCTACGCTGAGTAGGGCTAGCATTGAATGCAATCCAAAGTGTGCACCCCCCCCCCTTTTAAATGAAGGATTAGGGATTAAGGAATGTTCTATCTCCATGGGTGTAGCCAGGATTTTTGTTAGGGGTGGTGGCAGGCCTTTTGCTGGGGGGGGGGCAGAACCTCTGTTAGCTATGTATTTTTATGTATTTTTATTGATTTAGAGAAGCAGCTGCTCCCCAACCCCCCATGTATATCTCATTGTTAAGATCCTGTAATTCTTTACTAGAAAGATTGCTCCAGACTGTTTCTTGACAGCCTGCTATAGTAAATTACTCCCTTGCCACATCTTTTGAATTAATAAATTACAATTTTTTCTGAATTAATTAATTTACTGCCCTCTCCTGAGTAAGATAATACAGTGCAGTTTGGGCAATACCCTTGGGTGAGCTTCCTCCTTTGGGGGGGGGGTTGTGGTGAACTGAGAGTAGGTGGGGGGCACAGTTGTCTGAGACGGTTTGCCATTTTAATTCCCCACAATGCCCTGGAGCAATGCTACCTTGGGGGCATTGTGGGAAATTAAAATGGTGGCTCGATCCAGACCCCACCGGCATGATACATTTGAAACAGTCTCATACCACTTTAAACAGTCACTGCTTCTCCCAAAGCACCCTGGGAAATATAGTTTTTCTTAAGGGTGCTGAGAGTTGTTAAGAGACCCTTATTCCCTTCACAGACCTGCAATTTTCAGAGTGATTTAACTATCAATCCCTCTTTATGGGAAACTCTAGAAATTGTAGCTCTCTGAGGGGGAATAGGGGTCTCCTAGCAACCCTCAGCACTCTTAACAGACTACAACTCCCAGGGTGTTTGGGAGAGTTGATTGTTTAAAGTGGTATGATACTGCAGATGGGGCCTTAATGCTGCCTGGGCAGTGGGTCAGACTTTTTTTTTAAGGTGAGAGGCCCAATGCATGTATCAGCAGTGAGTCTTGATAGGGTGTCAGGCCCAAACAGCTGCCCAAGAAATTGGGTGCCAATGCTGGGAAGACCAGGTTTCAACTCCCCACTCGGCCACGATGTTGACTTGTGCCAATCCACTTCTCACAGCTCAACTCATTGCGGTGGTTGTTGCAAGAATGGAAGCTATGTGTACTGGAAGATGGGTAGGATACAAACGATGAGCAGGAAATCTCAGTCCCTGATGGGGATTAGAATACCCCAATTTAGCCGTACGCATGTATTGCAAGGGTGTGTGTGTGTGTGTGTGTGTGTGTGAATTTGAGCCTTTTGCTCCTCTGGAACCAACTCTGGTCACATGGCCAGCAACGTTGAGTAGGGAACCTGCATAATAGGGCTGCATAATCAGGGCTGATTCGCTACAGTCGTACCTCGGAAGTTGAACGGAATCTGTTCTGGAAGTCCGTTCGACTTCCAAAAAGTTCAGAAACCAAAGCGTGGCTTCTGATTGGCCGCAGGAAGTTCCTGCGACCAATCAGAAGCTGCGGAAGCTCCGTCGGACATTCGGCTTCCAAAAGAACATTCGAAAATAGGAACACTCACTTCCGGTTTCCGATCGTTTGGGAGCCAGAATGTTTGACTCCCAAGGCATTCGGGAGCCGAGGTACGACTGTATTTTCGTTTGGAAAACTGATGGATATACACAGAGAGATCTCATTGTTGCCTATTCAGGGTATTAGGCCAGGGACCTCTGGATCAGAGAAGACAAGCTGACACAGTCACCTCCCTGACTCCCATCAGCCTGGAACACCCCAAACCAAAGGAGGTACTGGGCACTTCTGCATTGATGGGAGGAGGACTTATATGGGAAGGTGAACTCATGGTCCTCAATTAGTTATTGGGAGTAAGAACAAAGAGATCTTGTTCTTTCAACCAGTCTTGGACAGAACAGTCCTTCAAACAGGATGCCTTCAGAAGAGAACAGGGATGTGAAACCTCAAGCTGCATGCGTCCCTCTAGGTTAGGGGTAGGCAACCTAAGGCCCGTGGGCCGCATGCTGCCCAATCGCCTTCTCAATCCGGCCCATGGACAGTCCGGGAATCAGGGTGTTTTTACATGAGTAGAATGTGTCCTTTTATTTAAAATGCATCTCTGGGTTATTTGTGGGGCCTGCCTGGTGTTTTTACATGAGTAGAACGTGTGCTTTTATTTAAAATGCATCTCAGGGTTATTTGTGGGGCATAGGAATTCGTTCACCCCCCCCAAATATAGTCTGAAGGACAGTGGACCGGCCTATGGCTGAAAAAGGTTGCTGACCCCTGCTCTAGGTCTCTCTGCCTGGTCTTTGGGACTCTCTCCTTGCCACTTCTTCACTGGCTGTGCTTCACACCCTAAAGGGGTTTTGCCTGGTTGGAATGTGTCTGTTATGCTTCTTTGCTAGCCTGGATGGAGGATAGAGAGGGGTGTGTAGAAATTAGCCTGCTGTGCAAAGGTAAAATGAACTTGGTGGTTGCTCTGGCCCCCAGAAGGTCATGCAGATGGACATGTGGCCCTCACCCAGAAAAAAAAGGTTCCTTACACCTGAAACAGGACTGTCATCTGAAAGCACTTCAAATAGAGGGACAGTGTCTTTTGTAAAGTAGGACACATGCCCCCCCCCTTGCCCAGCACCTTCTTCTGGGTGTTCCCATGGGTGAACATCGTGTATAGGAAAGTGCCTGCAGAAAGTTACTTTGATAACATTGTTCCTGGTAATGCAGATTCCCTTGCTTCACTTTTGGGGGATTATAATCCCTGAACTGTATGATGCTCCCTCTTGGGTTCTAGACTGAACTCTCAGTTCTAACAAGGGACATTTCTGGAAGGGTTAGAAAACAGTCTTTTGTGCTCGCGGCTGGGACATCGGTGCGCTGCTGGGAAATTGAACTTATCTTTGATGTTCTTGTTTGGAAAGTGACTCATCGGAGTGAAGTAAAGGTGAACCAAAAAATTGGAACACATTTCTGCAGAGCTGCCAGAAAATGAAATAAAAGTGCAGCACATTATTGCCCAGTCCTTTTAAACCCCACCCCCCCGCTCTATAATACACAATAATCACAGGTAATTTTACAGTTAGTTCATACTTCATATAGCCATAATTACAGGTTCATTTGTTTCATATTGATTGCTGTGCAATGAAGGTGGTAACCATTTCCCCCCTGCTGACTGGATCTTTCCTTCTCATAGCTGCTAATATCTGTTTATTATATTTTGTATATCTTATTCTTTTTCACAATCATTAAGTGTGAAACTTTCCTCTTTCCCCACAGCTTTGCTATTAAAATGCAAGCAGTTAGTAGCATTTGAGGGACCAGGGCAAAAGAACCTTGGCTAATACCTGGTGTTCTGTATTGCCAATACCATCGTTAAAGGGTCTAAATTAGTAGATGAGTATTTCTCTAATTTCTTGCTTAATTTCCCTCCAGAAGTCTTCGATCACCTCACAGTACTTTTGGCAGCTTTGCATCTGCAACAGTGGTCAGACGTTGTCGTGCAAACCAGGTCTATAAGTCTTAAGTCACGAGAGCTATCCCTGTACTGTTGACATCTCTCTGCGTCCTCCTGTAGGGCCAAGTCTTCTCTATGTAGCATCAGTCCACCATTATTTCCCCACACCGGCTGAGAGATCCACATGTGTACATGTCTCCCTGCCCCCAGGCAGCTGGGAATGCTGCTTAAGTGTTCAGCATTTATAGTATTCAGTGGGTGAAGGCTGGAGAGACCAGGATTCAGATTCCGACTCGGTCCTGATGCTAGCTGGGTGGCCTTGGGCTAGTCACACGTCCTCAGCTCAACCTACCTATGGAAATAATATGGGAGAACCATGTGTGCCACCCATTGTTCCTCAGAGGAGAAGTGTGTGATGATGATACTCTGATCACTACTTTATTTTCTTTTTTCTTTTTCAAATCGATATTTTATTGAATTTTTTTCGAGTTATAAAGCAATACAGTCATATCTCGGGTTGGGAACGTGATCCGTGCAGGAGGCACGTTCGCAACCTGCAGCGCTGCGTCTGCGCACGCACGTGACACGATTCAGCGCTTCTGCACATGCACGTGATGTCATTTTGTGCTTCTGCGCATGCGCGAGCGTCGTAACCCGGAAATAACCCGTTCCGGTACTTCCAGGTTCGGCGCGGTCCGTAACCCGAAAACGCGCAACCCGCAGCATTCGCAACCCGAGGTATGACTGTAAAGTGATACACAACTGTGTAAAGGAAAAAAAACCCCACCCCATTATACGAATACAGTTGTACCTTGGTTCTCAAATGCCTTGCGAATTGAACGTTTTGGCTCCCGAACGCTGCAAACCTGGAAGTGAGTGTCCCGGTTTGCGAACATTCTTTGGAACCCAAATATCCGACGCGGCTTCTGAGGCTTCCAACTGAGTGCAGGAAGCTCCTGCAGCCAATCGGAAGCCGTGCCTTGGTTTTTGAAAGTCGAACAGACTTCCGGAATGGATTCTGTTCGAGAACCACGGTACGACTGTATATACAAAAATACCCTAACCCATACATTCTTTTATAAACTTGACATTATTATCCTAATACTAATGTAAATATTAATAGCCGACTACATTTTGTAGGTTCAAATTCATTCCAAATATTGTCATATTTATCGAAGCGGAGTCTATGTCTGTAAGCAGTCCGTTTGTAGGTTGCAAGTGTTATCATATTATCAATCCACTGATTGAGGGAGATCATGTATTTATTCTTCCAGTTCATCAACACCAGTTTCTTGGCTACCATTAGAGTGCATAAAATCCATTTTTGTTGACCTGCTGTTAACTTCCATGTAGTAGGTCTGTGGTTCTGAACTACCACTCCTTTCTTTGCATGCTCAATGGAAAAGGTGGGCAGTGCTGTGGCCCCAGGATTTCGGGGGCCCTTGGTCTTGGCACCCACAGCACAGTCCTGCAACCTGTAAGAGCTGGAACATGCAAACTAGAGAATCCGCTTAGGGTATATCTGATGTTCTTGGCTACTCTGTGCAAACTATAAATGGCAGCCCTGCTAGGTCAGCAGGCTCTCTGTTGATCTCGGGGTCCTGGCAGGTGCCCAGCTTTGCCGCCTCCTCGACTCAGCCCTGGCAGACGGATTCAAGGTTTCTTGAGACTTATATTCATCTTTTGTTGTCTACAGGGCTTCCAGATTCCCCCCACCCACCTAGAAAAGGCCTCCTCCCCTGGAGGACCTGGATTTCGGAAAGGAGGATACGGCAGGTTTGATGATTAACCAGTTCTGAAATGGCTGAAAAAGATGGTGAGTTACAATTTTTTTTGAAGGCCCTAGAATGCCTTTTTCCATTTAACTCCAGGCTTTCCTCCCCAGCATCCCCACCCCCAGCCAGAGCAGGACTTAAACATTAACATTTCTGGCTGATTCCTGCTGCCCTGGGAAAGGCAGTGAGGTCAGGTGCCCATTAAGTGACCTCTTGGCACCCTCTCTCTAGGTTTTTGTTCCATTCGGAGATGGGCAAATTCCACAGGCTGAGTTGTGTTAGGTTTGCTGCAGGTGACTCTATGCTGCAGCAAAGAGTGTTGGTTGTTCTTCTTTGTAAGTGAAGCCTTATAGAGTCCTTAGAGCAGAGATTAACCCAGCTCTGATTTACTCGCCCCTGTCCTTGTCTTGGGTTCCACCAATGACAGTATATAACTCATACCTCTCTATGTATTATGCCGGACGGACTGTTGAGCAATAGGCGACCTTTTTCATCCATGCTGAAGGCTCCTTGGATTCCCAGAGCCTGATTTTCTGACAAAGGTCTTTTTAGTGGTGACACCTGTTTTAAGAGGGTGGCGCTACCTCAGGTGTGTTTTTACACACTGGCCAGTAAAAACGTCTCTCTTTATCAAGGCTTTAGAAAACCAACTCCAAATCTGTGTTGTTGCTGTGAGTTCTATGGCTTTGCCACCTTTGCTGTAAATTTTAATTGTTTGGTGTTTTGAGTGATCATCGTGGTGGGTAGCTGAGTGAAAATGTATTATTATTATTTAAATTTGTATACTGCCCTATGCCCGCAGGTCTCAGGGTGGTTACAACCAGTGCTTTTTTTCCTGGGGGGACGCAGAGGTATGCATACTCCTAAACATTTTGTGAATCTTTGTCCATTTGTCCATTTACTGTATTTATTTCCCCCGATTTGAACTATAAAATGGTGATTTTTATTGAGTCAAAGTGAGAGTGCCCCTAAACGTTTTTTAGAAAAAAGTACTGGTTACAACATAAAACCACAATATAGAAACACAAGATGCATAATAAAAACAAAAACAACCTAATGACAGCCCCTCTGTGTGCAGCAGCTGTGAAAAGGTATATTCCATGTAAAGGGGAACCTGCTAGATGTTGGACTCTTACTCCCTTCAGCCCCATCCAGCATGGGCAATGGCCAGGGATGATGGGAGTTGTAGTCCAGCAATGTCTGGAGAGTCACCTTTTTGCCAGACCCGCTGGAAAGAAGCCACTACAGCAGCGGTGAGGAACCTTCAGTCCTTGAGCCTAATAAGGTTGGCCAGGCCACCCCATTTGACCTGCAAGGGCTTTTGGGCAATGCTCTACCTACCTTCACTATACCTGACACTATTTACGATGTCAGATGTGATGAAGGTAAAGACGTGGCTCAGCCAAAAGGGGTTTTGTGGGCACCGCTAATCAGCTCTGAAGAGCATTTTGCAAGGGACTTCGCAAGAACCAACAATCAGATCCTAGTCTGCAAGGACCGCCCAGTGGTGTCTGGTGGTGTGCGATGGCAAGCAATTATCCACAGCCCTTTGCAAAACCTCTACAAGACCCAACAACCAGCTGATTTTAAGGTCTTGCAGAGTGCATTTGAAAGGTACTTTGTGGGCTTTGCTTTTGCCCCTATAGTTTGATTTCAAACCAGATGGGCAGAAAAGGATCTCCTGACATCATTGCGATGTCAGGTGATTGATAAATTTGGCCCTGCGTGTGAGGAGATGTGGCCCGGCAAAAACCAGATCCAATTCCCAACTCCTGAAACTCCACTACTTTTCTTCTTAGTCTGGGGGCAAAGCAGAGAGGCACGTGAGTAGTGGTCTCCCATTGACCCAGGTGTTAATGAAAACCTGATTTCTATTTCATTTGAAGTTGAAATGATTACCTGCATGTGAAGCTCATTGATTTCAGTCTTAACAGCTTGCATAAACTAAAGTCAAAGGGATTTATAGATGCTTGATTTTGACTATATCCTGCTATTTTGCAATGCTCCCTAAATTACAGGCAGGTGCCCGTTTGCATAACTCCAGGAGAGGTGTTAAGGTTATAGCTAGCTAGCAGGCATGCATGCGCAATAAGGACCTAAGAATGTTTCCCTGGTTGTCCAGCCAATTCCTGCTTCTAGAGCAATTAATAGCAGCTCCAGGGTATGGTACTTGAAAATACCAAAGGGTGTGCCTCCTCTTTCCCTATTTGCTGCTCTGACCCAGCAGGAAACAGAAAAAATATAGCTGCAAGCCATCTCATACCTCGGCGTTGATCATCCAGCTCTTTCCAAGTGGTATGTGTGTCCTGGGCAGTAGTACTGCCAGATAATGGGAGAGGCTCCTGGCTCTGTTTCCTAACCAGTGAAAAAGAGGTGGGGGCAAGGGCCTCTAGTTATTACAGTGCCCCATGCGCTTGTTGAGAATTGCTACTGCAGGTGTGCCTTTAAGGAGTAATCTGTTCCAAAACACATCCGGCCTGGAACAAAAATTCTTTCAAGCACATAGAGTTTCCCCCTTGTTAAGTTTGTCTGCCAGCGAGTGATGCTTCTGTGGTTGTGTGGTTGGCTTTCTGCTGTCTAACCATCTCTCTGTGCCTTCCAGGGGGCCTGAAACGACGCAACTGGACTTCGCCTAAGGTGGTGGCTGTAGTAGCCAGCGGCTTCCTTCTCTTGGCTGCGATCGGAGTTGGGAGCTGGGCTGTAGGTGAGAGTCTCTGCAGGCTGTTCACAGACACTGTGCACACTAAAAACCAGTGTTCTTAGTTGCAGGGGGTGTGTGCCTTTTATATATGTATGTTTCCGTGTGCAAGGAAAAGGCACTCTATCCAACTCTCTCCAGCCCAGGAGGACTTTCAGTAGTTGCCCCAAAACTCTTCCCATAAAAGATTCCATCTCTTTTCAAGCACGGTGTAGGAAACAGCTGTAATTTTAACACCAAATGCAACACCAAACAGGGCAAGAACAAATCCTGGAGCAGGACTCACATACAGCTGGAATCCACTGGTAAAAAAACAGGGTGAATGTATCGGATTCAATGCCAGGCTAATTCTGGAGAAATGGCAAACCCCACAGTGTAAGGGAGTTTCTGAGCTGGCGTCAGCATCCCATTGAATTCCTGTAGAAGATGGCTCTGCTGGGTCTCTCCAGAAGCCATTGAGGAGCCAAATTCAGCTTTGGAACCTGATAGTACTACGCCTAAGGAACCCACAGCAGGACCTGCAAGCATGGTGAAGACTGTGGCAAACCATATCTGAGCTTCAGACAGAAAGCTGATAGTTGTTGACTTCACCACATGGTAATGGACCATGTAAAAGGACCAAGCCATAGTCTTACCGAAAAGTATCCAGATGTATTGAATTTGTTGTGGATGATGTTCAAGACGTTGCGGCCTACTGCCATGTGAAATGCAGGCCAACGTCCCAGTGCCACAAGAAAAACCAAAAGGTGCATGGATTCTCTGAAGCAAACAAGCAGAAGGTGGAAGGAACGCTACAGTAACCGCAGATTTCTGTGTCATAAAGTGCTGACGGTTAAATGATAGCCTTTTCTGCATAATGAACTGATCAAGTTAGAATAAGTGCCCCGATGAGCTTTTGTCACCCTGTCCTGTAAATGAGAAGAATAAAAATGTATAAAATGGCAAAAAAGGGGGGGGGGAGGAGGAAGAAAGAAGATGAATCTACCGATCCTAGCATTGCCTCCTATCCAGGGTTGCCATATTCCAAAAAGTGAAAATTTGTTTTGTTGAGCTTTTTTCTTTAGCTTTGCCCAAAGTTGTTGAGCAAAAAAATTGAACATTTAGAGCTATTTTTAAGGGATATTACCAAAATCAACATTGCTAACATGGGTTGCCCTACGTCTGGATTTTCCCGGACATTGAAACAACTTTCGTCTGGACACTGTTTCTGACGACCGATTGCCGGATGTGTCCGGGAAATTTCGGACAAATATGTGAATACAAGGAGGGGGGGTGGGAAAGGGAGAGAAAAATGGGGCACCCTTTGCACTTTTGACTCTAGACCCACCCACCACTGGCATGGGGACCCCAACCGATTATCCCCCAAAAATTAGACCCTTCACACACAAAAAAAATATTGTTCCCCACCTCTGCTCTAACTTCACCCTCCTGTCTCTCCATTGCAGTGGTTTCTGTGTTCAGAAGTGAAGGTGAAAGCCTGTATGTTGGTGAGTGTTTGCAAGAGAGCTGTGGCCTCTCTTTGTACATATGGGCATCATGTCATAGGGTCCAGTTTACCGGTCTTCTCTAAATCCCTGATCATATTAATTACTCACACAATGCTTTCCCCCAGCGTTCCATGTGCCTTTTCTCAGCCACCCCCAACAACAACCCTGTAGGGCAGGCCAGTATTATATTTCTTTCCTGCACCTTAAAGGCCTGATTTTTCAGCAGAGGGTCGATAGGAACAGCGCACAGGCCACATTCACATCATGACTTTAAAGCGTTACAATATCTCTTTAAACAGTCGTGGCTTCCCCCAAAGAATTCTGGGAACTTTAGTTTGTTAAAGGTGCTGAGCATTGTTGAGAGAGACCCCTGTTCCTCTCACAGGGATGCAGTTTCCAGAGTGGTTTAGCAATAAATTTCTCTTCACGGGGGACGCTGGTATGGAAATAGGGGTCTACTAACAGCTCGCAGCACCCCTAGCAAACTCCTCCTCCCAGAATTCTCTGGGAGAAGCCATGACGGTTTAAAATGGTATCGTAGCCCTTTATGGCTCGAATGGGGCCAAAGTTAAAATCAGGCAATTCACTCCCACAAGAAAAAGTGATGCCTACCAATTTGGGTGGTTTTGAAAGGGGTTTAGGCAAATTCATTGAGGATATGCTATCAATGGCAGCAGGCCTCTGAAAACAGCAATGGGAGAGAGCTGTTGTCTTTCTGCCTGGCTTGTGGACTTCTGGAAGGCACCTGATTGGCCTCAATAGGAAAAAGGATACAGTGGTACCTCGGGTTAAGAACTTAATTCGTTCCGGAGGTCCGTTCTTAACCTGCAACTGTTCTTAACCTGAGGTACCACTTTAGCTAATGGGGCCTCCCCACTGCCGCTGCGCCACCGCCGCACAATTTCTGTTCTCATCCTGAAGCAAAGTTCTTAACCCAAGGTAATATTTCTGGGTTAGCAGAGTATGTAACCTGAAGCATCTGTAACTCGAGGTACCACTGTACTGGGCTAGCTAAGACCTTCGGTCTGATCCAACAGGGCTCCTCCTATGTTCAGTCCTGAGGTAAATGTGGGGAATTGTGTGAGAATCCATTCAGCTGAATTATCCCCAAATCCTGATGCCATGGCGCGCCATATTAAACATTCATTCAAGATTGTTCCTATATGGATAATTTAGGCCATCTGCTATCAGCTGAGGCATGAAATCTTGGTCAGGACTTAAACATGCTTATATAGTTGCTCATCATGCCGGGTAGACTTCATTCTTAGTTGCACAACAGGAGTATTTGGGGGAGCTCTCAGAAGCCGAGCTAAGAAATTTAGGGGTGAAGTCAATACTAGTCCTTGCCCATTGAAATTGATATGCACAACTAACTTGGAGTTATTTATTTCCATGGGTCTGCTGTGAGGAGAAACTAGCTGTTAATTAACGTGTCATATTTCTAATTTGGCTGCGCCATGGTGCCTCATGCAAGAGGGAGATGCCATCATGAATTAGGAAAGGATTGGTCAGTGTTGGGCTGCGGCAAAGGTGGGGTGAAGTGTGGGCGTATCCTGCCAAGATCTCACACCTTTTTTGGTCAACGCAGTCCAGGTGAGCTCCGGCGACCTGCGCCTCACTGTGTACGATGAGAACGAAGGGAGGTGGAGGCTGCTCTGTTCGTCATCCTCCGATGCCCAGGTGGCCACCCTCAGTTGCGAGGAGATGGGATTTGTCAGGTAATGGTAATGGCTGAGGTGACTAAGGGTGAGAAAAGCATCGGCCGAGGAGGCCTTTTGGAGCAGAAGTTTAGAAGAGGGAGCCTCGCCAGCCCAACTTGTCACATAAGAGGGAGAAAACCTGCACCAGTTGAGATGCTTTCTTGTGTGTAGTAGTAGTAGTAGTAGTAATAGTAATAATAATAATAATAATAATAATAATAATAATTAATTAATTAATTAATTAATTAATTATTTGTACCCCGCCCATCTGGCCGGGTCCCCCCAGCCACTCTGGCTGGCCTCCTTCGGACATTAAAATACATTAAAATATCACAAGTTAAAATCTTCCCTAAACAGGGCTGCCTTGAGGTATTTTCTGAATGTCAGATAGTTGTATATCTCTTTGACCTCTGCTGGGAGGGCGTTCCACAGGGCGGGCGCCACTACCGAGAAGGCCCTCTGCCTGGTTCCCTGTAGCTTTGCTTCTCGCAATGAGGGAACCGCCAGAAGGCCCTCGGCGCTGGATCTCAGTGTCTGGGCTGAACGATGGGGGTGGAGACGCTCCTTCAGGTATACAGGACCGAGGCCGTTTAGGGCTTTAAAGGTCAACACCAACACTTTGAATTGTGCTCGGAAACGTACTGGGAGCCAATGTAGATCTCTCAGGACTGGTGTTATGTGGTCCCAGCGGCCACTCCCAGTCACCAGTCTAGCTACCGCATTCTGGATTAATTGCAGTTTCCGGGTCACCTTCAAAGGTAGCCCCACGTAGAGCGCATTGCAGTAGTCCAAGCGGGAGAAAACTAGAGCATGCACCACTCTGGTGAGACAGTCTGTGGGCAGGTAGGGTCACCCCCTCTGCTTTTTAACTTGGCCGTCATAATTTTTAACTTGGCCATCATAATTTTACTCATTTCACAAAAAAATTACATTGCTTGATTGTAATGAAGCCTCACAGCAGTTTGGAAAAAAGAATAAAATAGCAAATAAAAACAATTATTTAAAACCTTAAAAAAAATAAGTAAATGATAAGTTAAAAACCTGATTAAGACGCATGCCAGCATTCAACATAACCGATGCCCGCATGGGTCTGTAGCCCTTTCCAGGCATTAACTGCATGTAGGGCTTTTCACCTGTGGAAAGGGAAGGAGGGCTGTACCATCGACTGCATCTCAGCGCTGCAACCCCTGCTGGCTCTATGTTTAGCTCAGGTGCCTGAGAGCTTCCCTTTGCGGACGACCTTGCTGAGCACATAAACACTGAGGACAGATTCCCCCTGTTTGTGCACATGAGAACTGTAGCTGCATTCAGTGTGTGAGAAGGGCTTTGGAGACACTGGCCACTGGTAGAACTTGCGTGAGAAGTGAGACCAGTTGAGAGATGTAGGTAGGAGTGGTCCGGTCTAAGGAGCCTTGGGAAATGGATGGGATTGGACATGCTTCCTCCCCAAACTGTTGGGCTGAACCAAATGGTCATGCTTGAGTCTTGTTTTGCTCACACCAAAGAGTGGATGGTGTTCAGGGCATGATCAAAGCAGCCTGCAGCATGCCCTTCCCCTGAGCCAGAGAAGGGAGACTCAGTGCCAGAGCACCTGCTTTTGGTGCAGAAGGCTCCAGGATGAATCCCTGGCATATTTAGCTCGAAAGCATCCAATATTTAGCAGCCATGGGGTTGGACTAGATGACTCCTTGGGGGTCCCTTCCAACTCTACGATTCTATTATTTTATGGAAGCGGTGGGGGTGGTGGGGTAAGCTGGTGCTTTCCAGATGTTGTTGGACACCAGCTCCCATCAGCCCCAGCGGGCATGGCCAGTGGTCAGGGATGATGGGAGTTGGAGTTCAACAACATGTGGAGAACCTCAAGAGATATTGGATAAGAGGGCTGAGAGAGTCTTCTGCCCAGGTGGGTGACTCAGTCCAGAGTCAGGGCCATGCTTCCTTTAGTGGTCACATTAACGATCCTGGCCACTCAGGGGCCCTTCTAAGGCAACCTCTTTCATTGCCCTTTAAGAATGCTCCTTGAAAATGCACTCAGAGGGCGGGGGAGATCTGTCTCGGTTCTGGTGCTGGGATGTAGGCATGGCTGTTACGTTGATACTGACCCCTTCTGTGTTTGCCTGTGCTCTAGGTCTCTCTCCCATTCAGTTCTGGCTGCTGACAGAGCAGGGGCCAATGGGACGTCGGGATACTTCTGCGTGGACGAGTCCCGCCTACCTTTTGCACGAAGGCTGAGCGAGGCCATTGTGGTGTGGTAAAGTACAAGATGGACCTAGGGTGGTAGTTGAGATCCAGAAACGTATGGACGGTCACAGAATCAAAGCCGAAAACCCTGATGGTTGCTGAGAAGCACTAGGCTAAGTTTTCACAGTATCCCTGACCTTTGACCCTTCTGGCTGGGGCTGATGGGAGTTAGCAACATCTTGAGGCCAGCAGGTTCCTCTGCCCTGACCTAGGCCTTGTAGGACGACCTAGACTTGGACCTGTTAGGGCAGGCGTGGGGACCCTCCCCAGGGCCATTCTTAACTCCCCAAGGTTCCATATTTGCCTGCAAGACTGTTTTTTGTGGAGCCATGCCCCGCTGTCAACCAGGTGACATCACCTTGATGGGCGGGTTTGGTAGATTGCAGCAGAAAGCAGGGTTGAAACCTTCCCGCTCCACCCATCAGCAGATGTGGAGTTCAGTCCTGCTTGGTCACTGTCTCCCCTCGCTCGCCAACTTTGACAGGTGGGCGGAACAACCCACATGCCAATCACCTGATGTTAGACAGGTGGATGTCCCCACCCACCTGTCAAAGTTGAACCATGTTGGTGGGGCCAATAAATGTTCCCCACCCCCTGGTCTAAAGCATTTGGCAGTTCCATATGGTGGATCTCACAAACTTAATCCCAACACTTGGTGATTGGATTATATTCTGTCCCTTATGCTGCTCTCAGCTGCTAAATACTTGCCCTATTCCCCTAACAATTGGCACTGGGACTGACCCAGGTGTGGGTGACATTGACGACAGATCATGGTAAAGCACATGGTTAAACTACAGTTCCCAGGATTCTTTAGGGGGAAGTCATGTGCTTTAGATGTGTCTTGGATGAGCTGTAACTGTACAGGTTGTGCCTGCCCTCATGAGTGAGCAGAGACATACTAGGAAAAGCACATCCATCACCAGAATGCTGCTCACCCTTTCTCTGAAGCTTCATCGCCATATGTGTATACCAAAAAACTGAATGTTGGCTCAGCCTTACCCCCATCCTCTGCTGTTTGGGCAGCCTGCCTGTCCTTTTGTTCATTTTTAAAAGCATCTCAAGAACGCTCATGGGTGCTATGCATTCATCTGTTGCCTACAGCTGGCTTCTGCTGAAAACTTGCAGAAGCATGAGTTATTGGGGCTTGCTTAGAGTTTGACCCTGGAGAGGAATAGGTACCATTGCGATGAACCCGGTAAGGGCTTTAAGTTACCCTAAGTGTGTGACAGTGACATGGCCAAGGTCAGTTAGTTCATGATGATACTGGGGGCTGTGTGTAAACTACCGTCTTTCCCCCTTTTTAAGATACTGTCTTATAATTTTTTCCCCTCAAAAAAACACAGGGTGGCTTATTTTCGGGGGATGTCTTATTTTTATTACGTCAGTATGGTACGGTGCAGCCTCCCCCTGCGCGCTGAGCAGGCAGGGCAGAACTCTGCAAGAGCTGCGTTTCCCCCCGTGCCTCTCGCTGGTTCGCTGGCTCCCTGCGCATGGGGAACAGGTGGGGCAGGAAGAGGCGCCTCCCCCCCCCCGCGCGCCTCCCCCTGCGCGCTAAGCAGGCGGGGCAGAACTCCGCAAGAGGCGCGTCCCCCCCGTGCCTCTCGCTGGTCCGCTGGCTCCCTGCGCATGCAGGAGGGGCTGAGGAGGCGATGGGAACAATGGCGGCACCATGGCTTACTTTTGGGGTACGTCTTACTTCTCACAAAGGTAAAAAAACCCTGCCATGGCTTACTTTATGACTACGTATTTAAAAAGGGGAAACAGGGTAGGCTTTTGAAAACAACACCTTCCCCACCCAGCTCTGCACCAGGAAAAGCCGTACCCTGTGTGAATTAAAATAAGTGAAAATATCCTTAATTTGCCTATTTTACATCATTCTCCTGCTAGCCACAGGGAACACAAGGGACTTTTAGGGCCACTATAAATCCTACTCATTGTGAATTCCAGCTTTCGAGTTAGCGAGAAACTGCACCATTGCCTCCAGGCTTGTCTTTGTGTGGTCATAAGGCCTAGAATCTTGGAAATTAAATGCAGGTGGAGATGTTCAGGAACATGAACTCCGCACCTGGAAGAAAGCTCAGCTTGCAAGGGACCTGGAACACACACGTTCCTGATGAAGGTTCGCTCTCCTTCCTTTCTGCAGCTAAGCCCTCTCCTCTTTTTCTTTCTCTCACAGCGAATGCCCGACAGGCCGATTCCTGGCAACGCTATGCCAAGGTATGGAAACCCCGAACCCTCCCAAGGGCACCGTCTTGATCCACCTGCCTGCGTACAGGTCTCTCTCTCTCTCTCTCTTTCCCAGCCTGCTCTCTTGAAGTTCCTCTAACTCTTTCCCAAGTCTCCTTCTGTTGTTCAAATGCCATTAACAGCTTTTCGTTTTCTTCTTCTGACCTGCTCACACCTAAACACCCCTTGGGACAGTGGAGGCTGGTCTGTTAGGGCAAATGCAGCACTGCCCTGCCAACCTTAGCCAGCCCCCACCTGCCTGCCTTCTTATTTCCAATCAGCCCAGAAGTCCAGAAGGTGGCTTTGACTGCCAGCTGCCAGCTTCCTCCTCCTTAGTCTCAGTGCTGCCCTTGTAGAAATCATCAGGGAGGACAGGGGCAAAACCACAACTGACATTGGCTCTCTGGCTCCACCTACTGTTGGACTCCCTGCCTTCCACCCTACCAGCCCCAACGAGCACCAGCCATCGCTGCCTTTTTAGTTTACTGGCCTTGGTGCTAATGCGAATGTGATCTCATGAAAGCAGACAGAAACTTGCATCAGAATGAGGAAAGAAAGGCAAGGTCAGCTCTAGCTTTGAGGAAGCCATCGGCAGGGTGCCCTCTGGTGGGATCCTCTGTTGCCAGCAGGTTTACCCATTAGGAGTGGGTCAATGCTTGGCAGCCGCCACAGCAGAGGCTGTGACTGTGGCAGGTCTGTGAATTATTTCGATGGCATGCAAGGGTTGTGTGAACCTCCCCTCTGCATTATGTAGCGTACAGGAGGTAGTGATGACCACCAACTAGGATTACTTTAAGAGAGGATTAGACGAACTTGGGGATGTTTCATTAGCTACTAGGCCATTGGAACCAGAGTTGGTTTGCATGTTCATGACAGTATTCTGCAGGTCAGGTATGAAACTCAGCTCAAACACATTGATCTGCTTTTGTTCTTTGCTCTGCAGCAATTGTGGCAATGGGATAGACTCTTTAAAAAAAATATGTATCCCAAATCCTAGAGGGTAGCTGGGAAACAGCCCCCAGTTTTAAGTGATGTTACCTGATCACCTGGGATGTTTCTAGCCAGATTCTGCCCCTTGAAGAACTCATGCCTGTTGTGTTCTTTGCAGACTGTGGACGTAGAAAGTTGTCTGTGGACCGCATTGTGGGAGGCCAGGACGCCAGCTTGGGCAAATGGCCGTGGCAAGTCAGCCTGCGCTATGATGGGACGCACCTTTGCGGTGGCTCCATCATCTCAAATGAGTGGGTTATCACAGCTGCACACTGCTTCCCAGAGTAAGTCCCTGCCATATCTGTGTTTGCTATTGTGATGGCTCCCAGCTTGGTAAGGCTGCTCCTCTCATTGCCCTGATTTTTTACGCTGTTTACTAGGATGTGTGAACACACCTGAAGGTAGCCCTGTTCAGGGAAGTTTCTAATGGTTGATGTCTTACTGTGTTTTTAATATTTTGTTGGGAGCTGCCCAGAGTGCTTGGGGAAACCCAGTCAGATGGTTGGTATATTACTAATATTAATGTTAATATTAATAACAACAACAACATGAAAAATTGAACTGAATGGCCTCAGTTGGCTTCAGTTTTAACTTGTTCCAAAACAGACGTGATTAGAAATGAATGAATCATGGAATTGAAGAGTAGGAAGGGACTCCAAGAGTCATCTAGTCCAACCCCCTGCAATGCAAGAGTCTCAACTAGATCATACATGACAGATGGCCATCCAACATCTGCTTAAAAACTTCCAATGACCAAGAGGCCGCCACCTTCAGAGGGAGTCCGTTCCATGGCTGAACAGCTCTTATTGTCAGAAAGTTCTTCCTGGTGTTTAGTTGGAATCTCCTTTCTTGTAACTTGAATCCATTGGTTCGGGTCCTAGCCTCCAGAGCAGGACAAAACAAGTTTGCTGCATCTACCATATGGCAGCACTTGAGATATTTGAAGATGGCTTTCATATCACTTCTCAGTTTCCTCTTTACAAGGCTAAACATACCCAATTCCTTCAACCTTTCCTCATAAGGCTTGGTTTCCAGACCCTTGATCATCTTGGTTACCCTCCTCTGCACCTGTTCCAGCTTGCCATTATCCTTAAATTGTGGCACCCAGAACTGGATACAGTCTTCCAGTTGTTGGTCTGAGCAAGGTGGAAGAGAGGGGGACTATTATTTCCCTTGATTGGGATACCAGAATAGCATTGGGTTGTTGTTTTTTTGCTGCTGCTGCTGCAGCACACTGTTGACTCACGTAAAGCTTGTGATCTACTAAGACCCCTAGATCCTTTTCACATGTACTACTGTCAATCCAGGTGTACAAATGTGTTTGTTCTGTTGGAGGTTTTCCCACCGGCATCTGGTTGGCCTCTGTGAGAACAGGATGCTGGACTAGATGGGCCACTGGCCTGATCCAACAACCTCTTCTCATGCACACCCACCCACAGGCCACCATCAACCCTGGCAATGTTGTATAGCTGTCCTCCTCCAATCTCTTTCTGTGTCTTAGGCTGATAGCTCAGTTGGTAGAGCATGAGACTCTTAACCTCAGGGCCATGGGTCCAAGGCCCCACGTTGGGCAAAAGATTCCAGCATTGAAGGGGATTGGCCTAGATGGCCCTTGCGTTCCCTTCCAACTCTATGATTAATTTCAATTTTGATTTCAACAAGTCTCCTCCATCTCTCTGCAGGAGGAATCGAGCACCGAGCAAGTGGCGGGTGTTTGTGGGGGCCGTTTCCCAGCTCTCCGCTAAGGGGCTGCAGGTGGGTGTGACAAGCGTCGTGTACCATGGTGGGTACCAGCCCTTCCTGGATCCCAACAGCGAGGAGAACAGCAATGACATAGCCCTGATGCACTTGGCAACGCCCCTATCCTTTAACGGTGAGAATGTGGTGTCAGGAAGGTGGTGGTGGGGAAAGAGTTATTAAGAGCCTGTGGGGCAGGGGTGGGGAATCTGTGAGCCCCGGTTGTTGGACTCCTCCTCCCCCTGGGCCTCCCCAAAATCCACCCAGGGAGGTGGGGAGAGGGGAGTTGGGCAGGAAGAAATGTGCTGATGGAACGATCATAATAGCACAGTGTTGAGATCCATCCGTACGATTCCGAAGCCATGCTGGTTATGAGGTTGCTAGCATGATTATATTGTCACCTGCCTTGCAACCTTATGATGAAGGGTGAGGGAGAAATCGGAGGAAAGAAGGAATGTACGCTTGCCTGCCCTATGGGGCTGCGATGTGCCGCAATGCAGAACTTGCCTTTCAAAGTAAGGTGAATGTTGCGCCCATGCTTCAACTTGGGACAACCACAGCAGAAAAAAAGTTAACTCTGCATTCAAAGCCAGTGTTGGGGTTCAACATCTAATGGGTGATGGGCCTGGGCACCTGCACACTGGCAGTGCCAAGCAACCAGCTGAGTTTTTTGGCTTTCAGAAGAGGCAACAGCCACCATCACCTGCTCTCTCTTCTGCAGTATGTCTGTTTGTGGGAGACTGATTGTGCCTTCCCCAAACTCCCTTCCCCCCTCTGAAAAAAAAATATGGAGCCAGCCTGGTGCATAATAGTCATGTTTCTGTGTGTGTGTGTGAGAGAGAGAGAGAGAGAAAAGGAAAACCCATGGATGCGAGCGACCCAGAAGCTAGGAGGCAGGATGAAAAGATTCATTTGCCTCTGGACGATACTCTTCTCCC
This sequence comes from Darevskia mixta, assembly GCA_034641385.1. Classification (NCBI taxonomy): domain Eukaryota; kingdom Metazoa; phylum Chordata; class Lepidosauria; order Squamata; family Lacertidae; genus Darevskia; species Darevskia mixta. Next base: position 16,524,096 of record JAWWNH010000033.1, on the reverse strand, counting down.
CACAGAATATATCCAGCCCATCTGCCTGCCAGCTTTGGGCCAGCCTTTGGTGGATGGCAAGATCTGTATCGTTACTGGCTGGGGCAACACCCAGTACTACGGTAAGTACCTCTTGCCACTACTAAGATGGCAGCAGCTCTTGCAAGCTGCATTCTGTATCCTTCAGGCTCCTTATGCAAGTACAGAAATGGCCGTGGGCTCCATCATTCACCTGATAACCTCAGAATTCTGTCAGTTCATTTTTTTAAAAGCTGCGAGGTCTCAAGGCAGGTTTAATTGATGTGGGCTATTCCTTAAAAAAACAACAACCCAGAAGCCAAAGGGAGATTTGATGGAAGGGCCGATAAAAGCAGAATACAAAGCAAGTAGATGCGGGCTTGCTTGCTTTCCCCCCAGTGTCTTTTAGGTTGTGGAACTTAGCCTGCCATGATACAGAATCCCTGTAATTCTGGCTGTTTTCACCGCTTATATGCAGATGACATACAGCTCTGGTTATAGGTGGGTGAGGTGAAAAGTGGTGTTCCAGTTGTAGCTCCTTGCATCACTCTGAGCTGCCACTTTGGCAGGCGTTGCTGCTTCTAGGTAAAGGTTAAGGGAACCCTGACCATTAGGTCCAGTCGCGGATGACTCTGGGGTTGCGGTGCTCATCTCACTTTATTGGCTGAGGGAGCCGGCATACAGCTTCCAGGTCATGACTAAGCCGCTTCTGGTGAACCAGAGCAGCACACGGAAACACCGTTTACCTTCCTGCTTGAGCAGTACCTATTTATCTGCTTGCACTTTGACGTGCTTTCGAACTGCTAGGTTGGCAGAAGCAGGGGCTGAGCAACAGGAGCTCACCCCGTCGCGGGGATTCGAACCGCCAACCTTCTGATCGGCAAGCCCTAGGCTCTGTGGTTTAACCCACAGCGCCACCCGTGTCCCTTCTATTGGGAGTTAATTCCATAGTGTTAACAATGTCCTGTGTTCCAGTATTGTGAGGAAGAGAGATAAACTTCTCTCTGCCTACGTTCTCCACATTGACCCCTTGCACTTCCTTGTGGAAGCGAGCATCGCTCTGTGGTGGAGCACACTCTCCGTGTGCAGAAGGCCCCGGGTTCAAACCCTGGCATCTCCAAGGATCAAGGGAGCAGGCAACAGGAAAGACCTCTGCCAGAGGCACTGGAGACCTGCTGCCAGCCAGAGCTGACTGCACTGGGCCAATGGACAAATACGTCCGATTTGTTTACTAAGCCTGCTTTCCTATGGCACTCAGTTCTTCCACTTTGTAGGGCAACAGTCTGACGTGCTGCAAGAAGCCAGCGTGCCCATCATCAGCACCAGTGTCTGCAACAGCCCCGACTACTATGGCAGCCAGATCAGGCCCAGGATGTTCTGCGCTGGCTTTGCTGCTGGGGGAACAGATGCCTGCCAGGTAGGCTGTGATTGGCAGTGGGCAAGGGCCAGGGCTGGGGAGGTAAGGGAAGATAAGTTATTTAAGGTGGGCGAGGTGCAGTGGACTGTGGTTAGAAAGAGAGAGCAAGAGGGGTGTGTGTGTTAGGTAGAGGTGGAGAACATTTGGTCATCCAGATTTGGCTGGTCTGCATCATTCATTATCCTTGACCATAAGCCATTCTGGCTGGAGCTGACGGGAGTCCTGGGGGGGTTGGGGTGGCACAGATTCCCTCATCTTTAGTGTTTAGTAGATTATTTGCTGAACAACAAAGCAGAACAAGATGCATGTTGAATTTGTTCAGACGCTAAGTGACCCAGGCAATAATAATAATAATAATCATGGGGCTTGGGCCAACAACTCACATTTCTTCCCCACGAGGTTTAATCCCTTAAATCATTTTGGATGCTTTTTCTAATGTGTGTGTGTGTTTGTTTTATGCGCAAGAGGTAAAGGACAACTGTGAAGAGACACAGAGGCTCAGTCAGAATTTCTCCCCTCGTGTGCCCTAGCTGTTGAACTTTGGCCTGCACAAGACAACATGTTTACTATGGGAATGTTTTTCTTGTGTTTAAAAAAACAAAAACCATAATGGCAGCCATGAGGGTTTCAGATTAGGATCATGGGGTTGCGACAGCGCATTAAAATTAGAGATTAGGTTTAAAAAATGTAGCACATGTACAAGTTGATCAGACCTGCACACATAGGTAGTAGGAGATTATTATGATAGTCTAAATAACTTTATTAGGGATGCGGGTGGCGCTGTGGGTTAAACCACAGAGCCTAGGGCTTGCCGATCAGAAGGTTGGTACCGCTCTGGCGGGAAGGTAAACGGCGTTTCCGTGCGCTGCTCTGGTTCGCCAGAAGCGGCTTAGTCATGCTGGCCACATGATCCGGAAGCTGTACGCCGGCTCCCTCGGCCAATAAAGCGAGATGAGCGCCGCAACCCCAGAGTCGTCTGCGACTGGAACTAATGGTCAGGGGTCCCTTTACCTTTAAATAACTTTATTGGTTACAAATGCTTGATTGGAGCTGGAATGAGGCATATAACATCCCTGTGGAACATGAATGATGGGAGAAAGGGGCTTACCCTTTCCCTGTGCCATTTCCCTGCTGAAAATTGTCCCTCCAGAACTTAATTCTTGCCCTCAAAGGCACCATTGCAGTAATGTTCCAACCCATAGGTGTGGGCTTTGAATGGCCCGTGTTTCTGCTTCACACCCCTGGTCTTACCTGGTCCACATTCCTAGTTAGAGTGCCATACTATAATTATAATTATAATTATAAGATTAAGATTAAAAATAATAAATTATTTATATCCCACCCATCTGGCTGGGTTTCCCCAGCCACTCTGGGCAGGTCCCAACAGAATAATAATAATAATAGATAAAACATCAAACATTAAAAACTTCCCTAAAGAGGGTTGCCTTCAGATGTCTTCTAAAAGTCAGATAGTTGTTTATTTCCTTGACATCTGATGGGAGGACGTTCCACAAGGCAGGAGCCACTACCGAGAAGGCCCTCTGCCTGGTTCCCTATAACCTCACTTCTCGCAGTGAGGGAACCGCCAGAAGGCCCTCGGAGCTGGACCTCAGTGTCTGGGAAGAACGATGGAGGTGGAGACGCTCCTTTAGGTATACTGGGCCGAGGCCATTTGGGACTTTAAAGGTCAACACCAACACTTTGAATTGTGCTCGGAAACGTACTGGGAGCCAATGTAGGTCTTTCAGGACCACTGTTACATGGTCTTGGCAGCCACTCCCAGTCACCAGTCTCGCTGCTGCATTCTGCATTAGTTGCAGTTTCCTTCAAAGGGAGCCCCAGGTAGAGTGTGTTGCAGTAGTCCAAGCGGGAGATAACCAGAGCCTGGTGGAATGAGCAAGGGTTGTAACTCCTGTTTTCTTCTGCGTGGCAGGGCGACAGCGGCGGCCCCTTTGTGTGTGAGGATAGCATCTCTCGGACTTCCCGCTGGAGGCTCTGTGGCATTGTGAGCTGGGGCACCGGCTGCGCCCTGGCCAATAAACCAGGGGTCTACACAAAGGTCAACGACTTTCAAGGGTGGATCTATCGTGCCATGAAGGTAAAGGGCACATGGGGCAGTTGGGTGAATCAGTTGCAGGAAAAGCAATCGGGAGAGGCTTGCGGCACCCTAAAAGTTAACGCAGCGGTTGGCAGCCTTTTGGGGCTGGTGCTTGTGCAATGGGAATGGAGGCAATCAGCTGACAGTGACTCCAAGCCTCCTTTCTGCAGGGATCAGTTGCACTAGTGAGTGGGAAGTCAGGTCATGCAGCCAATTCAGCAAGATTGAAGGTGATGACTTCCGCTATGCCCTGCCTTAGGAATACGGAATTTCTGATAGGTATCTAGGGAGCTTAGCTGATCCCAGAAGGCTGATCTCAATCAGCTGACTGTCTCCCATGCCAATGCACAATTGGGGATGTGCTTTAAGGCTCCTGGTTGTGCCTGGGAAGCCCTGTCTACCTGCCAAACAACCAACATCATCATCATGATCATATATTTATATGCACCCATTTTACTGGGTTGCCCCAAGCACTCTGGGAAGCTTCCAACAAATTATGAAACCATGGTAAAACATCAAACATTAAAAAACTTCCCTATACAGGGCTGCCTTCAGATGTTTTCTAAAAGTCAGATAAATGTTGATTTCCTTAAAATCTGATGGGAAGGCTTTCCACAGGGTGGGCGTCACTACCGAGAAGGCCCTCTGCCTGGTTCCCTGTAATTTCACTTCTTGCAATGAGGGAACTGCCAGAAGGCCCTCGGAGGTGGATGTCAGTGTCAGGGCTGAACGATGGGGGGTGGAGATGCTCCTTCAGGTATATAGGGCTGAAGCCGTTTAGGCAGTGCTTTTTTTCTAAAAAAAATGTTTTGGTGTATTCTCATTTTGACTCAAGAAAATCACCATTTTATAGTTCAAATCAGGAAAAATAAATACAGTAAATGCTTCACACATTAAACACTAACTTCTGCCTGAGACTCAGGAAACACCAGGACAGAAAATGAAGCTGCCATCAGGGGTAGCAATGGAACTGACGATTCACCGTGCTAGAGAAGAAACTATTTTTTAAAATAAAAAATTAGTTTCTTCTCCCATTAAATTCACAAAATGTTTAGGGGTATGCATACCCCTGCGTCCCCCCAGAAAAAAAGCACTGCATTTAGGGCGTTAAAGATCAGCACCAACACTTTGAACTGTGCTTGGAAACGTATTGGGATGCCACATACAATGTCAAGCATTGGGGAGGTTGGTGTGGTTTGAGGGCAAATGGCCTTGTGGGTCAAACTGAGACCCATGCTGGGTCTGATTAGACCAGTCGGAGGTTCCAAACCCCTGTGCTACTGGTTAGTGGGTGTCCAATATAAAAGATCTCAAGTGAGCACATAACCAGTGCATTGCTGTGGAAGGGCAAGGGAACACCTCCCCTGTCCTCCCAGCAGATCTGTCTGTCTGAAGGCCCCAGAAAGATGCACAGCCTGCCTCTCCTTTTGTTTCCCCCCTTGCAGACTCACTCCCATGCCACTGGAATGGTGATCCAGGACTGAAGCCCCGGAAGAGCGATGCTGAGCCGCTTCTGCCTCGCCAACCTCCCCCCCTTGCAGTGTGAGACTGCTGCTGTAAACAAAACGGGGTGTGTGTGACATTTTGCAGAGAACAAACATTGTCACATCCGACTGTGTGCTCTGGCATAGCCTAGTGGAATACGGCAGGAGAGCCCTTCTACACTGTGCAATCACAGCTCCTCGCTGGCCCTTTAAACATCTGTCGCCCTACCAATATGATGCCTTTGCTTTGCCAGCCTATCAAAGGTGTGCTTCTGGTTCTTTAATGGCCCATCTAGGAATGAGGGTCGGCCTTGCTTCCCAGGACACCTGCGACTGGCTCATCTGTGGTTGCTTTGGTGTGGCTCATTACCCGGATCACACGAACGTGAGACCCTAAAGTATTGAATTCTCGCAGGTCAAGAATTTCAAAAGCAAAGGCCCAATCCTTGAAGTTTCCCCCAGCTGTGAACAAGGACAGAAGCTGCATTTAAAGGCAACCCCCACAGCAACTTCTCACACTACCCCAGCATACACTCAGGATGGGTGAAGCCATCACGGTTTCTGACTTGAAACCGGGGCGTCCTGACTTCAAGTCTTTGTCTCCCCCTCCCAGTTCAGCCCCAGCAGTGGATCCTGCCTCCCTGCCCTTTGCAACATGGCAGCGCGGCTTGATGATGTCATTTCCCAGGATGCCGCTGGAAGCTGAGATACCCACAGAGAGACAGAGAGGCGGAGCATGGGCTTAAAAGGGCTTTGGTGCAGATTGGAGCCAGCAGCGGTGGGGGAGAGTCTTGAGCTGCTAGCAGGGTGGGGAAGAGGTTGGTGCCCAGGGCTAGGGTCCCGCCCAGTAACTTGCGAGGTGGCAGCAGTGCCTCTGAGCATGTACAGAATGCACACATGCATATTTCGACCCCTCCTCCCACTCTCCATAAACTTTGGACTACATTTCCCACCATGCCTGACCCAATGGCCCTGGTGGCTGATGGGAGTTGTAGTCTAGTCCAGTGCATCTGCAGAGCACCAGCTTGAGGAACGCTGTTAGAATCAAAGAGTAACTTCTCACTTTCTTGACATTCCGATAAATGTACAAGCACCCAGCTGTCTTAAAGCAACTGTACATCTTTAGCATAGCCATGCACACACTCACACTTATTGATTTGGTGGTAATTTGTAAGTTACCAGCTGGGCTGATTGGATACATTTGATGCCGTGACCAAAAAAGAAGCTGAAATAAAAATATGTAGTTTGCCTATCATAGAATCAAAGCAATGCAGAGTTGGAAGGGACCCCGAGTGTCACCTAATTCAACTCCCTGCAATGCAGGAATCCTGCTCACAGCCATCTCTGGGTGGGCTTGAACCACCAACCTTCTGGTTGACAGCCAGATGCACTAACCCATTGCACCACAGGAGCATATGAAGAAGCCCTGCTGGCTCAGGTCAAGGGCCAAGCTTATCCAGCATTTTCTCTCTCACGGTGGCCACACAGCTGTCTGTGGGAAGCCCATGTGCAAGGCCTGAGGGCAATGGTGCTCTCCACACTTGTGATTCTCAGTGGCTGTTATTCAGAGCAGTGGCGTAGCGTGGGGGGTGCAGGGGGTGCCAGCTGCACCGGGCGCAACATCTGGGGGGGCGCGCTCGCACTCGCAGCTCTCTGCCCCTGCCTGGCTCACTCACTCTCTCTGAGCGCGGGAGAGAACTGAGCGCGGGAGAGAACCGCGGCAGCGGCAAAAAAAAAAACAGCTGAAAGGGGGGGGGACAAAGCAGGCACTTTAAAAGCGCCTGCTTTGTCTTCCTTTCACCCCCTTTCAGCTGTTTTTTTCAACCCGGCATGGAGGAGAGGGGCGGGCCAGTAGCATGGAGGAGTGTCACCCCTTCTGGCTCTGGTCTGCCCCTCTCCTCCATGCCGACGCCGTAGCTCCGCCCGGGAGCGCAGCGGCGAAAAACCCCCGCTGAAAGGGGTTTTTTCAGTGGCTTTTTTTGCCATGGCATGGGGCAAAGGAGTCGCTCCGTGCGCATGCGCGTTGTGACGTCATGCGCACGGAGCGACGCCCCGCCCCCAGGGCTGCCGCTTGGCTTGCCGCCCCGGGCACCCAAGTGGCACGCTACGCCCCTGATTCAGAGGCATGCTGCTGTCTTCAGCAGTGGAGGTAGAGCACAGCCATTCTGGCCTTATCCTTCACAGAGTTGCCTACATACAGTAATAACCCATCTGGGGCCAGGAAGTATCCCAGAACAGTCCTCTATTATGTCTTCTGACACTGTAAATAGATAACTATGTTGGGTCTCCTCTGTTTTTTGGGACCATGGATCAGTTCACTTAGCTTGTATATATTTGTGTAATTATGACAATTACAGTAAATAAAACCTGTTTTGATTATAGATGGCTCTTGGATTATCTTGCAGACTTTTAGGATCCCCCACCAAGGCCCAAACAAGGATCCTCCTGACTTGCACATCAGTATTGTGTCCCTTGTTGTTGTGAGCTACTTTGGGAGTGCAGAATGAGGGCCACTGTCCCCTCCCCCCAGCAAAATACACCATTTTGAATACCTGCAAAATTCAATGCTGCTCTAGTATCCTGCAAGGAAGGATGGGCAGCAAGTATTAATTCACGGGGGGGGGGGGGGGAGCTTTTACTTTACATTTTGCACCAGAAAACAAATCACAACTGAACACCATTGCATGGGATCAGGCCATAGCTAGGGGGTGGTGAGGTGGGCCCCTGCCAGGGGCGCATGCGAGGGGAAGGGAGCAAAATTGGCTTTAAAATATGTCCATAAATATGTCTATAAATAAAAATATTGGTTATTGCCTCATAAGAAAAGGTTTTAAATAGAGGGTGAATTGAATGGGTGGAGGGGGTTGGGGTTGGAGGACAGGCGGAAAGAAGAGCTAATTTTTCCATGGATAAGGGGTGCAATCTGAACGGTTCCGCCAGGGGCGCAAGATCACCTAGTTAAGGCTCTGCATGGGATACCAATAATCTGTTTGCCGATGGCAGGAGCTGGGCGGATAGATGATGCAGAAAGGTTTTGTGGGGCCCACAGCTAGCTGAGAAGACGTATAGGCTAACACCAGGCCCCTGGCCCCTTGTAGAAGTAGCTGTCTTTAAAAGACAGCTTTGGGAGGTACTTTCCTTAAGGACTAGGCCCCATCAGGGCTATAGATCACCTGCTTTTCACTGGTGCTGGAGAAGGGAGGGTTAAAAGGCCAGCCTGCCTGCCTGGGATGGCACAAAAGGGATGGACTGGGTGGCTCTATGCCAGCGCAGCTGTGCCCACCAGAGGACTTGGTGAAGCACCATTCCAGGTCAGAGACTGTTTGTGTTTGTGAGTGTTAAGCTAGAGATACAGAGCAGAGATGTAGCTAGCAGGGCTGGTTCACCCATTGGTGATGTCATGTGCCCCCCCCCCCCCGAATCCATGGGGGACAGCAAATGTGGCCCCCACGGTTGCTGTGGTTGTTGCAGCTGCATCCACTGCATCTCCAGCTGTTGCCGCTTTCCCACACTGGTGAGTACTGAAGTGTATATCGAATGAGAGAGGCACTACATACATCAGCAGGACAGTTTATGCAGTGGCCTTTGCAAACTACTATTGTTGGCAGCACGATTTTCTAATTTGTTTCAGGCGCCAAAATGTAATGGACGAGCCCTGGTTGCTAGCACCCCATCCATCCTGCTGTTCCCCAAAGGCTCTTGAAAGTGTCAGTGTAGAGATCCCACCACAACGAAACGAAACAAACAACGGAAAAACTCAGTGTTTAAGTCTTGCCCTGTGAGCCAGGAAAAGAAGAAAGCTTCAGACTCAACTGTAGTGAGCCTGGCCTGTGTCTCTCAGAGGCATGCCTGGTCTGGAATAGAAACACCCCTCTCGGGTTGGGAGTGGTTTCATCCAAAGTTCATTGGCACCTTCATCTTATCTATGTAGGAAGTGCATGCTATGCTGGGTCCTTGTGCTCATTGCAAGGTTTCCTCACACAGTAAGTATCCTTCCCTGACCCACAGGATGCTCCAGTAGCTGCTGAATTATAAAGACTGCTCCTGTTTCCTTCCTGTATTCAAGGTTTGCTTACATTCTTTCATATTATCTTAACTTCCTTTTTCTCCCCTTGATAAATTCTTCCCCAGTTGCCTTCTCCCTTTTCCAGATTCCCTCTTTCCTTTTCCAAATTGGAACATGCATGGGTTTTAAATTAATTTCTATATTCTATAAGTGTAGCATAGGAAGAAAGACAGGACAACAGGTCTACCCACTGGCTCTTCTGAGAGACCTGCTCCCCCTGCTCCTCTCCTCCCTGAACTGTCTGCTATTGGCAGTCCTCCACCTGTTTGCAGCTGTGAGAGAGAAGGGAGAGCAATGCATCTGCTGAGAGACCCGCTTCATTTCACTTCTTCCCAAATAGATTCCATGCCATCTGGTCATCAGTTTCAGACATATGAAGCTTTGCAAATGGGTTATACTCCCCCTTCCCTTTTGAGATTTTAAAGCTGTGAGTGGGGACTGTTTGCTTTGCTCTTGGTTTACCTCTATTACGTAAAGCTCTTCTGGAAATGTTTTCAGCTACTGAACAACTGGAATGCTGTAAATCAATACATGAGTATCAAGGGTTCCATATATGGACAAAAGTTCGCCTCCCCTGGCCTCCTATTGGCAGATGTAGGCAATAGGAAAGACTCTTTTGCACTTCAGGTAAAGTGTGAGAGTAGCCCCAGAAACAGTATGCATGTGTGTGTACGAAGGGGTGTGTGTCTTTTTTTAGGCAGGCGTGGCTGTGGTGTAGCTCTCCCTTCTTGTGTAAACTGATTTTCCTTCAGTTGATGCATAGTGGCAGTGATCTAGAGGGTGTCCTAATGGAAGTGATTTGAGTTAATGGTGTGAAAACCTGCGCCCATGATCATATTGAGATTTGAAAGCCTGCTGTTGTCAGGCTCTGGCTGGATGAAGTGTGGTGGGAGGCACCAGTTGAGGAAAGCTCAGAGTCACGGGTTTTGTGGTGGGACACTGAGGAGATGTCAGAAGGAGATGATTGGGAGAAGGAGAAGGATGCTGAGTAGGTTTAGTGAGCAGGGAAAAACAGTGTCAGCGAGCAGTTCAGACTGAAGCAGAGAAGGGTGTGTGTGTGAAGAACCTGTTGAAGAATCACGGGAATGGCCCTCTCTGGCTGCAAGAAGCTCCTCCTGTAGAACACACAAGATCATGAGGAGGGCAGAGAAGAGTCGAGATATACGCAGAGACAGTTGGAGACTTCTTGGGTAACATCCGGGAGAGGAGGTGCCTTAGAAAGTGTGGAAGAAAGGGACATTCAGTCCCAACAACAGCTCTATAGGGGAAAGACTGACCGGGAAGTATTGCTGAGTTGTTGGCCATTTCCTTGAATAAAGCATTGATTTCACTGACAATGGACTCTGCCTCTTTGTGCTGACCAGCATCTGACCCAGCCCTGACAGATATGGCATGTACTCAGAACTGAGTTCCTTGGATTTCCCCCCACCACACCTGGTGGTACCACTTGAGCATCTACTGATGGCCCATCACCACCTCCTGAACTCCCCCCTTCCTCCTGCTGCCCAGCTATCCCCCGAGCTTGGCTCTAGAACAGTAGCTACCTGAATGTACCTAAGGATGTGACATAATCTCTCTCCCTCTCTCATCTTCAGTTTTTCAGTGTCATCAATGGCTTATTTCAAATACAAGGGGATCCAATTTGCTCACCTTTTGATGTCAGTGGAAACACTCAGCTATGTGGAAAATGAACTCCAACTGTTGGATGATGATATAGTGAATGTCACTTACCCCAAGTCAGGTAAATAGACTTTGGATTTAGACTTAAAATATCCACTAAACCTGCCAGCCATAAGTTTGCTTTCGACATAAGTCATGAACAACGACCATGTAGCTGCATAGTCCTAAGCTTTGGCTTTATGCCTGGAAACCCATGAAAAATGAATGAGTTTTTCAGATATTGTGATATATAAGACCTTTTAAAATCAGGTATCAAGGGGAAAAGTCAGGTTACTTCTCCATAAATGGGGAAAGATTAGTCAAGGAGCAATAAACAAATAAATTATTAGAAATTTACAAACAAAGGAAGATGGACAGCAAACAAGTTGAATATTAGAATAGACCTGTGTGCCCAAGATATCCTGGATTTCATGTAAAACTCGGTTTCAAAATCTGTGTACAAGTCTACCAGATGTGAAAGTTACATGTTTTTCAGTTTTTGAATTACACAAAGTGAAACACAGAGAATCCTTGAATTTTGCAATGCGCTTCTTCAGCTAAATAACGTGTACAAAAATGCATATACAGTGGTACCTCGGGTTACATACGCTTCAGGTTACAGACTCTTCTAACCCAGAAATATTATCTCAGGTTAAGAACTTTGCTTCAGGATGAGAACAGAAATCGGGCAGCGGTGGCGCAGCGGCAGCGGGAGGCCCCATTAGCTAAAGTGGTGCTTCAGGTTAAGAACGTTTTCAGGTTAAGAACGGACCTCCGGAACGAATTAGGTACGTAACCAGAGGTACCACTGTACTAGTCTAAGTGTGCATAAAATGCATACTTTAGTGGGGAAAAACATAGAAATGCATTATATTAGGCTGAAATGCTTTGTAGAAATGTGCAAGAAAATTCACAAACTGACTTGGAAATACGGAGAACTGAATTTAATATTTCAAAAATGAGAAATCAGAATAGACATATTACACCATCCCTAGCCACCGCTGATGATCACAGAAGAACACTTGAAATTCCTGGGGAAGTCAGGAAACCTTGAAAAAAATAAGAGAGATTTTCAAATCATTCTTTCTTTCTGGGATATCTGAACCCAGTTATTTACAGCGCTCATGAGCTGAACTGAGAATATTCCCAGGAGAATCTTATATGTTATAGCATGCTTCTGTCACGTCACTAGGAACGCTGTTGGTGCTGGATATGGGTGGTGTGGGTGATTCCCTTGCAAAGGGTCCCAAGCATAATCACAATCAAAATCAAACCTATACTTATATGGCTACCTACTGAGATTTATTAAAAAAGCAGCTGTACCTAAAGGTATTATTGTGAAAATAATTTGGGGAGGTGAGGGGAAAATTTTGTCCTTGCTCAGGGCACCATATTACCAAAGTCTGTCTCTGATGCTGTGCCAGGATAACCGTATCTAAATGTTGACTGTATATAGACAAATATGCCATCTGTCTGGTATATTCCTCATAATGAACACCCACTTAATTTAATGATTGAATTAAAGCAACATAGATTGACAAGGGCACAGTAAGGTCACTGTCCACCAGGATAAAAATCCAGGGAAAACTCACAACACAGGAGCTAAATTCTAGGGCTAGGAAGTCCATAGTAAAGCTACCTAGCAGGACAATTGAAGGAACCACAGTAAACGAGACGAAGAACCCCACAAGAACAGCACAAATCTAGCAAGCAGGGAAGACAATGGGTAACTAAATTAAAAGAAGCAAATTAACAAGACCAGCAGGGGTGTGGGGTTTATGCATTGTTTTGCACCCTCTGCCATTTGTATGAATATCTCCCCATGGCGCAGAAGTCGTGTGTATGTCAGAGGTGCCATGAGACTCTGGTTCTCTGGGAACAAATTCCTTCCCTTGAGGCCAAGGTGGCAGAATTCGAAAGTGTGGGAGGCAGAGAAAGTGGTCAAGGAGGCCATCAGGGATGTGGTAGCTGGGTGGCACTCCCACAAAGACAGCTCTCCTGCCTTAAGGAAGGTCCTGAGAAAGGAGAACATCACTTTGAAGAAGAGGTAGGCATTCCCTTAGAAAGGACCCATTTCTTGGGAGTTGGTATTGGGACCTGTGCTTTTTTAACTTCTTCATAAATAATCATGCAGTGAGGTGGCCAGGTTTGCTGACACTACAAATAGATTGTCAGTAAGATGGTGAATGCAATTTAATGTAAACAAGTGTAAAGTGATGCATGTTGGAGCAAAACATCTTAATTTCCCATACACGCTCATGGGGTCAAAACTGGAGGTGATGGAGCAAGAGCGAGACCTTGGCAGCCATCTTAGATAGCTCCAGGAAGACGTTGACCCAGTGTGCAATGGTCGTGAGAAAGGCTGATTCCATGATGGGGATCACAACGAACGGAATGAAAACAAAGCTGTGCTAACATAATGTTGCTCCCACAGGCTTCTGGGAGAAACGGGATGCCAGACTCAATGGGTCATTGGTGTCATCCAGAAGGCTATTCTTCTGTTCTCATTTGCACCACACTCAGTAAAATAATACAGTCAATTTCACCATGGTATACCATTCCAGAATTTTGGGAATCTTGCCCCATAGGATGCTGAATAGCTAGCAGAGGATGAAGAGCCATTCAAATTCTTATGTTCCTCTAATTGCTTTTGCAAGGGCCAAGTATTAATGCACAATAACTGACTGGTGGATTTCCTCCTAGGTACCCATTGGATGGCAGAGATCTTGAGCTTAATCTTGAGCCATGGGGACCCCTCATGGGTTCAGAATGTACCACTGTGGGAAAGGGCACCCTGGATTGAGTTGGATGATCATTTGCAGATTGCCTTGAAAAATCCTTCCCCCAGGATCCTGTCTACTCACCTGCCATTCCAGCTTTTCCCCAAGTCCTTCCTCCACTCCAAGGCCAAGGTAAGAGAGGAACGATGGACACATCAAGCCTGTCTTTGGCTCCTGTCTTTCTGACACACAGATGTGGGGGATTCTGGAACACTTGACACAGCCTGTTTACAGGAGGTTGCCATTTTTTGTAAGAGAGAATGGGGAGGAATATTGGGAATCTCCTTAGCAGTTTCCTGATTGTGGAAGAACTTTAATTGGACATGGTCCACATGCATGGTCAGCCCAGGTCCTCACTGGAGGCTTCCCCTGTTCCCATGTTAGGTTTTATTTATCATGCCTTCAGTTTGCTGCCCCACTCTGCCTAATGTTAGTGTTGGGCTGCCTGAACAACGACTATAAATGCTACGCCTATATTTTAGCTGAAAGAATGAAAAAAAATCTCCAAACCGTAATACATAAAGACTAGGCTGGCTTTCTCCCTGGCTGCCTAATTCTGAGTAACATCAGGAATATCATAAATGTGTTGGAATATCTGGAATTGCGAATTGATAAACCATCTATGTTAATGGCGGTCGATGCGGAGAAAGCGTTTGATAATATTTCTTGGAGATTCATGACAACTATGCTGCAGCATATGGAGACCGGAGACTCATTCTGTAAAGCAATTCAGGCTATTTACACAAAACAGAAGGCAAAAATTAGAGCGTATAAAGGAGCGTTCTCAGTCCGCTCCTTTATATTCTCTATACGTACGATTGTGTCGCTGCTCACCCTAGTAATAGGGTTGTTAAATTTGCAGATGACACAACCGTGATTGGGCTCATCTCTGATAAGGAGGGTGAAACAAACTACAGAGATGAGGTGGAGCAGCTGACGAAGTGGTGCAGAGCTAACAACTTGCTCATAAATACAAAGAAAACAAAGGAGCTTGTGGTGGACTTCAGGAGAAAGAAGAACGATGTCCAACCACTTTTGATTGATGGAATCTGTGTGGAGAGGGTAACAATGTTCAGATTTCTGGGCATTGAAATACAGGAGGATCTGTCCTGGAGTGCAAACATAAGGGGGCTTGTGAAGAAGGCGCAGCAGAGACTGTACTTCCTGAGAGTTTTAAGGAAAAACCATCTTCCACAGAAGCTGCTGCTTGCCTTCTATCACTGTGCCATTGAGAGCGTGCTCACTTATGGCTTATGTGTGTGGTACGGAAGCTGTACTATTAAGGACAGGATGGGGTTGGACAGAGTTGTTAAGGCAGCAGAGAGCATTGTTGGCTGCTCGCTCTCCACCTTAGAGCAGATTTATGCCATGAGGTGCCACAGAAAGGCACTGGACATAGTGAAAGATCCATCGCATCCTGGTCACCGTCTATTTGAACTTTTGCCATCGGGACGGAGATACAGGACGATGACAACAAGAACAAGCCGTCTTAGAAACAGCTTCTTCTCCAGAGCAATCGCAGCCTTGAATGGGAAGCCTGGACTTTGAAGTCATCTACTCTTACCAGTTATGTTTTAATTAGTGTGTATGGTTTTAATCAGTGTGTATGGTTTTAATCAGTGTTTTTGTAGTTGTTTTGTTTTTGAGTGGAGTGCCCTATCTGGGTGGATGGAGCAGCCAAATAATTTCGTTGTCCCCGAAGGGGACAATGACAATAAAAATATTCTATTCTATTCTATTCTATAATAAATGGGAACATAACAGAAGAATGTGAAATTAATAAAGGGACAAGACAGGGCTGTCCGCTCTCTCCGCTTATACTTATTTTAGTAATGGAAGTCCTAAATAAGAAAATTAGAGATGAAAATAATATTAAGGGTATAATACTGGGAAATAATATATATAAACTACGGGCATTTGCGGATGATCTTATCATCACAACCGAAAACCCTAAAGAGAGTCTAGTGAAAACCTTGGAAATAATCAATAATTATGGAAAGGTAGCAGGATTCAAACTGAATATAAGTAAAACCAAACTTAGGGCGAAGAACCTTTATCCAGTACAGTGGTACCTCGGGTTAAGAACTTAATTCTTACCGGAGGTCCGTTCTTAACCTGAAACTGTTCTTAACCTGAGGTACCACTTTAGGTAATGGGGCCTCCCACTGCCGCTGCGCCGCCACCACACGATTTCTGTTCTCATCCTGAAGCAAAGTTCTTAACCCGAGGTACTATCTCTGGGTTAGCGGAGTCTGTAACCTGAAGCGTCTGTAACCCGAGGTACCACAGTAGTAGTAGTAGTAGTAACAACAACAACAATAACAACAACAACAATTTATTTATACCCCGCCCATCTGGCTGGGTTTCCCCAGCCACTCTGGGCGGCTTCCAACAGAATGTTAAAATACAATAATCTTTTAAACATTAAAAGCTTCCCTAAACAGTAGAGAAAGAAGAAATTGAAAAGATAACAAATCTTAAAATTTGTCAAAAAATAAAATACTTGGGAATATGGCTAACTACTAAAAACATAAATCTTTACAA
Organism: Darevskia mixta; assembly: GCA_034641385.1. Taxonomy (NCBI): domain Eukaryota; kingdom Metazoa; phylum Chordata; class Lepidosauria; order Squamata; family Lacertidae; genus Darevskia; species Darevskia mixta. The sequence continues at coordinate 16,508,051 of JAWWNH010000033.1, read as the reverse complement.
AGACAATTATGTCAAGGCACGGTCTGAAGTTAAAAGGAATATGAAGATTTGGAGCAAATTAAAACTATCTTTTTGGGGGCGTGTTTTGGCTGTTAAACTAAATATTTTGCCAAAGATGCTTTTTCTGTTCCAATCCATTCCTGTTATAGGGGAAAAAAGCTGCATTGAAAATTGGCAGAGGGAAATATCTTAATTCATCTGGTCAGGGAACAGATCAAGAATAAAACATACACTCCTTATAGAGCTTAAAGAAAGAGGGGGATTTGGCCTGCCCGACCTAAAACTATATTAGGAAGCAGCCTGCTTTTCTTGGATAAGAGATTTGTGTCAGCTTAAAAATAACGTATTAGATCTAGAAGGGCATGACAACTGTTTCGGTTGGCATGCATATCTAAATTATGATAAGGCCAAAGTGCACAAAGGCTTTCTCGACCATATAGTAAGAAATGCCTTATTTAGGGTTTGGGAAAAATATAGAAGATTAATGGAACCCCAAACCCCCAGATGATTTCTCCATTGGAAGAAAAGACCGTAAATGAAATAAGTCCAAGGTTAAGTACTGTTCTAAGAATGTATTAGAAAGGAAACAAAGGATAAGCTAATAATGTTAGGTATATTCACCATCAGAAAGAAAATACACATCGGGAAATGATAGGAAGTCCAATTATGTGTTTTTGTGTTTTTTTTTAAATCTATGTTAATAAATAGAGAAGATGTATACTAAAGTTAAAGAAGATGTATACTATATTTGTTGTATAAGATTGTCAATAAAGTATTTAAAAAAATGTTAGTGTTGGGCTGCCTGGGCTCTCCCTAGATGTGGCCTTGCCTCTGTTACAGGTCGTCTATACTCTGCGTAACCCTAAAGATGTGATGGTTTCAAGCTACCACTTCATCAAAGGCTTTAAAGAATGGAAGGACCCTGGAACTGTGGAAGAGTTCATGGAGAGATTCCTGAGTGGGGAAAGTATGGAAGGAGGCAAATCAGCCATTCTTGTTTGCTGTGACCTAGCACCAGTAATACCCAATACCAGAAAGTCTTTATTTTTAGCTAACTCTATATATTTTTAGCTAACTATAGTCCTATCAGAGAACTATAATTTCCAGTTGGATACATGGAGAAGGGAAAGAAAATCAATAAATGTACTTTCAGATGGGCAAGATTGGCACTAAAATGAGAATAGGGTGAAACTTAAGGAAAGCCCTTAACAGCTGGGTGAGATTGGCACCAACAAGAGAATAGATCAAAATCGATGATAGCAGACATTCTCACTGGTGGCAGAAAGAAAAAGAAACCTTAATGGAGAAAGCCCTTTGAAGCGTAAGATTGTTGACTTCTCCCGTACATGGATAATGTCATTACACAGAGCAGTCAGTAGGTGGCCTTGGACATAAGGTAGCGTTGAATCTCTTGTTACTGATTTTGTTTTTAAGGGAAAATGCAGTTATTTTCCAAGTTCTTGACTGGTGTTTCCTCTACATCTACAATAGCATTCTCTACTTCTCCCCTATAACTCCTTACATTTCATTATTGCTTCTCTGTGCTCTTCCAGTGGGTTATGGTAACTGGTTTGACCATGTGAAAGGCTGGGTGGAGATGAAGGAGAGAGCCAACATCTTCTTCATCACTTATGAAGAACTACAGCAGGTAAAGGTCCAATTTTTACTGTGTTGACCTGCAGCCCCAATTCTGACATTATTCACACATGAAGCTGCCTTCTTTTTTTGAAAGATTCTAGTAATATTGGCTAGAAAGGGATTCTGAGCATGTGCAAAATTCGGTGCTACCTCTACATACACTGCATATCATGTGTAGAGCACATTTCCTTTCTTCTGCATTAGAGCAGATGTGCCAATAACCTGCTTTTCTGCCTCAAAGGTAATGCCTCTTGCTGACTCAGGTGCCCCCTGGGTGCTCTGCTGGCTGAGGGGCAGCTGGAGACAGAGTGGCTTCTGCAAGGTGATAACAGCAAATTCCACATCCTCAAGACATGCATCTTGCCCAATGCACATGGCATACTGGCACTCATGCGCTCTGTGTGTCTCCTGATCGAGGGAAAGCTCTCTACATCCCATGGCGATTTATAGCCATTTGCTTTTGCTTTCTGCAGGACCTTCGAGGCAGCGTGCAGAAGATCTGCCATTTTCTTGGCAAGCAGCTGAACAGCCAACAAATTGAATCTGTGGTGGAAAACGCCTCTTTCCACAAGATGAAGGACAACAAGATGTCTAACTTTTCCACAACACCAGAGAACATTTTTGACCAAACCAAAGCAACACTCATGAGAAAAGGTAATAACATTGGAGTGCCAAGCAATAGGGGCACAGTGCTGCATGCCAGGGGTGAAGAACCTCTTCTTTTTCTGTGAATGTTTGAATGTTTCACAGAAAAAGTCTATCAGCAACCAGTCAATAGAGCGTAGAGTCAGAGCTGACTGTGAACACAGTTTGCAGGTCCAGAAGGTGGGTACAGTTTGCAGGATTGTATATCTTCCTCTCTGTGCAACATCCCATCTAAGTCTATCTATTTCATGAGTGTCCAGATCAAAATAGGAAATTATTCTGAAAGAGGCAGTCTGGAGAACAAGGGTGTATCTGCACAATTTTGAGACCTGGATAATGCTCAGGACTCCTGAAAAAAGTTTGCAGATTCTCCAGGCCATCAAGACACAGTAGTTGCCCAGGGTTGTTTATGCTAGATTTGGCAGATTCTGTGCCTTTCACATCTATTTATAAAGCAAGCAGAAATTCAGCACACAGAGCAACAGACACACAGTTCATGGAGCTCTCTGCGGTGCAATAAAAAAACATGGCTGGATGAGACATCCAGCTGGTCCAGGTACCCAAAATGCATGCATTAGTGCTGCTGGAGTGCTAAGTCAGGAGGGTGGGAATGGTTGGGGAGGGGTTCAGGGCAAACTCTTTCTCCTCTAACATCAGCTACCTGAGGGGTTGCTTGCCTCACAGCTGAGCACAAGGAAGACACTTCCCAATTTAAGTTGGAGTAATTTCAGGTGAACATCTTTGTGGTTGCCACTTGTTCCTGTGTTGTTCTAGGGATGTCCGGGGACTGGAAGAATCACCTGACAGTGGCGCAGAGCGAACGCTTTGACGATGCCTATCGGGAGAGCATGCATGGTGTGAATATGACCTTCCCATGGGACTGAAGAATCCCAGATTGTTGCTCCTGCTGTTCTCCACATTCTTATGTATCATATGGTTTGGCTATTTTCTGCTAAATAAACAGATACCTGATCAGGAATGGTACAGTTTTTCTTTATTTTTTACCAAATCACAAAGTGTCTTTAGAGCTTGGATGTTTCACTGCAGCAGCTACAGGAGAAATGCTGAGACCGAGATGCCCCTTGAACACCGCCTTCATAGATTTGATGAAGGCCTTCAACCTCGTCAGCCAAAAAGGACTCTTCACACTGCTCAAGATAGGATGACCACCGAAGCATCACGAGATGATTGTGTTCTTCCATGATAACATGCCCGGCACCGTCCAATATGACAGCACATCCTCAGATGCCTTCCCCATTTGTGTTCTTTTCTTAAATGCATGAACTGCTCTTTTAAAAGTTCCTCTTTGAATGCTAAAGAGCAGGGTAAGATGAATAAATTTATATAACAGGTTAGAGACTGGGTAAATGAATATGTATCTGTTCATTCATAAAAATATTTATATACCACTGTAATAATAATAATAATTATAATTACAATTATTTATACCCCGCCCATCTGGCTGGGTTTCCCCAGCCACTCTGGGCGGCTTCCAACAAAATATTAAAATACAATAGTCTGTCAAACATTAAAAGCTTCCCTAAACAGGGCTGCCTTCAGATGTCTTCTAAAAGACTGGTAGTTGTTTTTTTCTTTGACACCTGGTGGGAGGGCGTTCCACAGGGCGGGTGCCACTACCGAGAAGGCCCTCTGCCTGGTTCCCTGTAACTTGGCTTCTTGCAGTGAGGGAACTGCCAGTAGGCCCTCGGAGCTGGACCTCAGTGTTCGGGCTGAACGATGGGGGTGGAGACGCTCCTTCAGGTATACTGGACTGAGGCTGTTTAGGGCTTTAAAGGTCAGCACTAACACTTTGAATTGTGCTCGGAAACATACCGGGAGCCAATGTAGATCTTTCAGGACCGGTGTTTTGTGGTCTCGGCGGCCACTCCCAGTCACCAGTCTAGCTGCCACATTCTGGATTAGTTGTAGTTTCCGGGTCACCTTCAAAGGTAGCCCCACATAGAGCGCATTGAAGTAGTCCAAGCGAGAGATAACTAGAGCATGCACCACTCTGGCGAGACAGTCTGCAGGCAGATAGGGTCTCAGCCTGCGTACCAGATGGAGCTGGTAAACAGCTGCCCTGGACACAGAATTGACAGTAAAATCACAAAAAGCCAAGAACAAGTTAAAAAAACAAAAATAAATTAAAAACAAACAGCAACAGACCATAGTGGGAGATGTACTCTTAATGGCCTGCACTGGCCTGGTGCAACAGAGATGTTTTCAGCAGGCGATTAAAAGGTGGCACAGAAGGCGCCCGCTGCATCTCTGTTGGCAAGGTGTTCCACAGGGCAAGGCCAATGACACTGAAAGCTTGGTTTCTTATTGTCAAATGAGACACACCAAATCGGGAAACAACTGAAGATGTTCCTGCAGATGTTCTCAGTGATCGGGCTGGACTATAAGGGTTCAGGTGATCCCTGACGTATCCTGGACCAGGTTGTTCAGGGCTTTGTAAATCAAGCAAGAACCTTGAACCTGGCTCAGTAGCCGATGAGCAGCCAGTGCAGCTGTTTTAACAATGGTGTCACATGTTCTTGACCAGAAGTTAGCAATATGGCTGCAGCATTCTGCAACAGCTGGAGTTTCCGAACTAGACCCACAGGCAGCCCCACAAAGAGCACATTACAGTAATCTAGCCTCAAGGGTACCAATGCATGAACAACAGTGGGCATGCTACAGACTGGGGCAAAAGCTATTCTCAGCTGGCGTGCTGCGTGAAGAAAAGTGGGAAGAGCAAAGGCTAGAAGAAAAAGAAGAGAAGAGGCAGCCAGTGGTGGAAAGTTCTTCACAAGTTGAATTGCAGGCTGATTGAGGCCTATTCCAGTGACGGTGGGGGCAGGGATCTGGGCTGAGTCAGGTTGAGGTAGCCCAGGATTTCAGAGTGATCCAGGCCTGTTACAGGATGTGACATTGGGTGGGGGGCCTGAGGGGTCTGCTTTGCTAGAATGTTCCATGCAGGGAATCAGAGGCATAACTAGGGTCCCTTGTGCCCTTCGCAAGGACAGTCAGCTTCTTTCACATATAAACTGACAGAAACAGTGGCTTCATGTCACCAGACACATACTGTATTTTTCATTGTATAACACGGCCCCATGTATAAGGGGGACTCAAACTTAAGAAAATGGGGGGAGATTGCCTAGAGTTGAGGAGCTTTTTCCTATCAGCTGTTGCTTCGGCACCAAAAGCTGCAGCGACAGCAAATCCACACCAGTTCTTGTCGCAGCCACCAATAACACAGGTGACAATCTCAGCCTAGCAGAAGAAACATGGACGTCCCCCCATTTCTTAACGTTAGTTTTGAGGACAAAAACCTTGTCTAATACATGGAAAAATATGGTATATGTCATCCACTCCATAGTCTGGTACATGATTTTTGCACCACTAGCAGGGGCCTGTTTCACCAACCCCTAAGTCTCTGCAGGGAATGCGCTGGGGAAGCAGATCTGAGCAGAGTTGAATCTTTGAAAAACAGCTACTGAGCAGTGGATTTGGTCTGGAGGGCTGCTGGATGCTCCTCCTCTCCCAGCAAGATTGAACCTCCTCCCTATCTCTGGTTGAGGAGGTGGCAGGGGGAAGACCCCCCCCCCCAACTGAATGTTCAAGTCTTGCCCTGTGAGCCAGGAAACAAAGAAAGCTCCAGACTCAACTGTAGTGCGCTTGGCCTGTGTCTTTCAGAGGCATGCCTGGTCTGGAATAGAAACACCCCTCTCGGGTTGGGAGTGGTTTCATCCAAAGCTCATTGGCACCTTCATCTTATCTATGTAGGAAGTACATGCTAAGCTGGGTCATTGACCTTCTGCAGGCAGAAAAATATACCTGCTGAAGTTCCCCTCATTCCTCCTGCTTCCTGATATTACTGCAGACTCTTTGCAAGGTTTCCTCACACAGTAAGTATCTTCCCCTGACCCAGAGGATGTTCCAGTAACTGCTGGATAATAAAGACTGCTCCTGTTTCCTTCTGTATTCAAGGTTTGCTTACGTTCTTTCAGATCATCTCAACTTCCTTTTTTGCCCCTTGATGAATTCTTCCCCAGTTGCCTTCTCCCTTTTCCAGATTCCCTCTTTCCTTTTCCAAATTGGAACATGCATGGGTTTTAAATTAATTTCTATATAAGTGTAGCATAGGAAGAAAGACAGGACAACAGGTCTAACCACTGGCTCTTCTGAGAGACCTGCTCCCCCTGCTCCCCTCCTCCCTGAACTGTCTGCTATTGGCAGTCCTCCATCTGTTTGCAGCTGTGAGAGAGAAGGGAGAGCAATGCATCTGCTGAGAGACCCTCTTCATTTCACTTCTTCCCAAATAGGTTCCATGCAATCTGGTCATCAGTTTCAGACATTTGAATGGGTTTTCTTCCCTCTTCCCTTTTGGATTGTCTTTTGAGATTTTAAGGCTGTGAGTGGGGAATTTGCTTTGCTCTTGGTTTACCTCTATTACGTAAAGCTTTTCTGGAAATGTTTTCAGCTACTGAACAAGTGGAATGCTGTAAATCAATACATGAGTATCAAGGGTTCCATATATGAGCAAAGGTTCACTTCCCCTGACCTCCTATTGGCACAGGTAGGCAATAGGAAACACTCTTTTGCACTTCAGGTAAGCAGTGTGAGAGTAGCCCCAGAATCAGTATGCATGTGTGTGTACGGAGGAGTGTGTGTCTTTTTTTAGGCAGGTGTGGCTGTGGTGTAGCACTTCCTTCTTGCGTAAACCGATTTTCCTCCAGTTGATGCTTAGTGGCAGTGATCTAGAGGAGGTGAATTTGGTCTGGAGGGCTGCTGGATGCTCCTCCTCTCCTCCTCTCTTCACTATTCCTCATGGAAGTGAAGGTGATTAGAGTTTATTGTGTGATGATTTTGTGTCCAAGATCTTACTGAGATTTGAAAGCCTGATGTGATGTGTACTCAAAACTGAGTTCATTTGATTTTTTTCCATCATACCTGGTGGCACCACCCGGACACCTATTAATGGCCCAACAATTCCCCCTGAACTCTTCCTATTCTCTGCTGAAGCACGGAAGGGGGGGGGGGGTCAAGGAGCTGCTGAAGTATCACAGGAATGGCCCTCTCCGGCTGCAAGAAGCTTGTCCCACACCCCGGTCTCAAAGAACATGCAAGATCATGAGGAGGGCAGAGAAGAGACCAGAGGTGCACAGAGACAGTTTAAGACTGCTTAGGCAACATCTGGGAGAGGAGAAGCCTTAGAAAGTGTGGAAGAAAGGGACATTCAGTCCCGACAACAGCCCTATGGGGAAAGACTGACTGGGAAGTATTGCTGAGTTGTTTGCCATTTCCTTGATTAAAGCATTGATTTCACTGACAACGGACTCTGCTTCTTCGTGCTGACCAGTATCTCACCCAGCCCTGACAGATATGACATGTACTCAGAACTGAGTTTCTTTTATTTTTTTCCACCACACCTGGTGCATCTACTGATGGCCCATCACCACCTCCTGAACTCTCCCCTGCCCCCATCTATCCCCAGAGTTTGTTTCTAGAACAGTAGCTACCTGAATGTCCCAAAGGATGTGGCATAATCTCTCCCCCTCTCTCTCTCATCTTCACTTTTTCAGTGTCATCAATGGCTTATTTCAAATACAAGGGGATCCAATTTTCTCCAGAGTTTCACTCAGAGGAAACACTCAGTTATGTGGAAAACGACTTCCAACTGTTGGATGATGATATAGTGAGTGTCACTTACCCCAAGTCAGGTCAGTATTGCAATTAGGTAAATAGACTTTGGATTTAGTGGACATAGTGTCCACTAAACCTACCAGCCATAAGTTTGCTTTTGACATAAGTCATGAATAACCACTATGTAGCTGCATAGTCCTAAGCTTTGGCTTTATCCCTGGAAACTCATGAAAAATGAATGAATTTTTCAGATACAGTCATACCTTGGATCCCAAATGTCTCGGAAGCCGAACCTTCTGGCTCCCGCACAATCGAAAACTCGAAACGAGTGTTCCAGGTTTTGAACTTTTTCTGGATGTCAAACATCCAGTGTAGGTTCTATTGTTTCTGGCACACCTGCGCAATCAGAAACCAATTGGAAGTTGTGCCTTGGTTTCCGAAAATGGACTTCCGGAATGGATTCCGTTCGATTCCCGAGGTACGACTGTATAGCAATATATAGGACCTTCTTAAACCAGGTATCAAGGGGGAAAGTCAGGTTAGTTCTCCATCCCTGGATAATGATTAGTCAAGGAGCAACAAGCAAATAAATTATTAGAAACTTACAAATAAAGGAAGATGGGCAGCAAACAAGTTGAATATCAATAGACCTGTGTGCCAAGATATCCTTGATTTCCTGTAAAACGTGGTTCCAAAATCTGTGCATGTGCACAGGTCCACCACATGTGAAAGTTACATGTTTTTCAATCTCTGAAGTACACAAAGTGAAACACAGGCAATCCCTGAATTTTGCAATGCAACTTCTTCAGCTAAGTAATGTGTACAAAATGCATATACTAGACTAAGTGTGCATAAAATACATACTTTAGTGGGAAAAACCATAGAAATGCATTATATTAGGGGGAAATGCTTTGTAGAAATGTGCAAGAAAATTCAAAATCTGACTTGGAAATATGGAGAACTGAATTTAATTATTTCAAAATGAGAAATCAAAATAGACATATTATACCATCCCTAGCCACGGTTGATGTTCACAGAAGGAAGCGAAAGAACCCTTGAAATTCCTGGGGAAGTCTGGAAACCTTGAAAAAGAAAGAAAGAGAGATTTCACATCATTCTTTCTTTCTGGGATATCTGAACCCAGATATTTATAATGCTCATGAGCTGAACTGAGAATATTCCCAGGAGAATCTTATACAGTGGTACCCCCGCAAGACGAATGCCTCTCAAGACGAAAAACTCGCTAGACGACAGAGTTTTTCATTTTTGAAGTCGCTCCGCATGACGAATTTCCCTATGGGCTTGCTTCGCAAGACGAAAACGTCTTGCGAGTTCCCAATGCATTCCTATGGGAAACCGCGCTTCAATGCATTTCTATGGGAAACAGCGCCATCTAGTGGTTCGCAGGACCGTGCTTCGCAAGACGAAAAAACTCGCAAGACGACAAGACTCGCAGAACGAATTAATTTCGTCTTGCGGGGCACCACTGTATGTTATGGCATGCTTCTGTCATTTCACTAGGAACACTGTCAGTGCTGGATATGGGTGGTGTGGGTGATTCCCTTGCAAAGGGTCCCAAGCTGAGGGGGTGCATAATCATAATCGCAATCGCAATCGCAATCACAATCACAATCAATCACAATCACAGCTATACTTATAAGGCTACCTACTGAGAAGATTTTACCGGTATTTAAAAAGCAACTGTACCTAAAGGTATTATGGTAAAAATATTTTTTGGGGGGGGAGGGGAAATTTTGTCCTTCCTCAGGGCACCGTATTACCAAACTCTGTCTCTGATGCTGTGTCAGGACAACCATATCTAAAGGTTGATTGTATGTAGACAAATCTTTCTGCTATAGTCACTTTGCAAAAAGCCTCATAAACACCCACTTAATTTGATGATTAAAATAAAGCAACATGGATTATCCCCCGCCCTCCCCGGCCAAAACCGGGCTCAGAGCGGCTAACATCAAATATATGAAACATTACCTTAAAATCAAGCAATCAATTAAAATACATCTTAAAATCAAGTCAGAATCAAAGTTAAATCCAATCAGATGGCAACCTGCAAAGTAGGAATGAAGAACCTACTCATCAGGCCTAACTGTTTATACTGATCTTATATGAGCCTGTGAGAAAGGCTGCGGGGCCACTTTCATGCAAGTTCTTATAAGGAGAGGGGGGAGTCAGACTGGAACCCGGCCAAAGGCATGGCGGAAAAGCTCCGTCTTGCAGGCCCTGCAGAAAGATATCAAATCCCGCAGGGCCCTGATCTCTTGTGACAGAGCATTCCACCAGGCTGGGGCCACAGCCAAAAAGGCCTTGGCCCTGGTCAAGTCCAGTCTAATTTCCTTGAAGCCCGGGACCTCCAATATGTTATTATTTGCGGACCGTAAGGTCCTCCTTGGGAGGAGAGGCAGTCCCATAGGTATGAGGAGAGGCAGTCCCATAGGTATGAGGGTCCTAGGGTCGTATAAGGCTTTAAAGGTTAAAACCAGCACCTTAAACCTGATTCTGTACTCCACTGGGAGCCAGTGTAGCTGGTATAGCACTGGAGGAATGTGATCCCACTGTGAGGAAATTATTAAAACCAGCAGGGGTGTGGGTTGTTGTTGTTGTTGTTTGCATTATTTTACACCCTCTGACATTTGTATGAATATCTCCCCATGGTGCAGAAGTCTTGTGTATTTCAGAGGTGCCATGAGATTCTGGCTCTCCAGGAACAAGTTCCTTACCTTGAGGCCAAGGTGGCAGAACTAGGTGCAGAAAAAGAATAAATTAAACATTTCATTCGAGTATACAAAAAGTGGTATGAACTCACTTTTCCAGTATTTGCGACCGGTATTAGCACTCTAGCCGCTGTTGTTGCTTAAAGAAACACGTTTATTTTTCATTTGGGATGCTTATCGTTAGAATGCCTAATAGGAAAGCTTCGGTTTTCTTTAAGAATGTGTATTTTAGCTTTTTTTTAGTTCCTCATAGATCATGTCCCAATTTATTTATTTTTTTTGATTTGGGGACATGTTCACCATATGTGGAATAAGGTTCCTTCATTTTGTTTACATCTCCAACACTTATTGCTAGTTACAGGTAGGTAGCCGTGTTGGTCTACCGTAGTCGAAACAAAATAAAAAAATTCCTTCCAGTAGCACCTTAGAGACCAACTAAGTTTGGTTATTGGTATGAGCTTTCCTGTGCATGGTATCTGAAGAAGTGTGCATGCACATGAAAGCTCATACCTAGAACAAACTTAGTTGGTCTCTAAGGAGCTACTGTAAGGATTTTTTTTATTTTGTTCGAACACTTATTGCTGTTATTTTTATTTATTTTGGCTAATGTGGATGGGGTCAGGTACCATCTGTAAGTGATTTTCATAAAGTTTTCTTTTATCAGATAGCACACGTGAATTTTAAGTCTTTCCGCCATATTTTTTCCCATTTTTCCATCTCGATTGGATAGCCAAAATGGTGTGCCCACTTCACCATCACTTCCTTCACCTCCTCGTCCTTAAGGTTCCAATCCAGTAATAATCTGTATGTTTTTGATAATATCTTTTTATTATTTAATAATAGTTTTCTTTCTAAATTCGATATCTTTGTGTCAAATCCATTTTGTGTGTGCCTGATTTTAAAATTTCATTTAGCTGGTAATACTGATGGCAGTTCACAACTGCCTGCTGGAGTTCTTCGTATTTTTTGATTTTCAATTGGTTATTTTCTTCTAATATTTCCTTGTATGTCAGCCAATTAATGTCACGTTTTCTTTTTCACTGCTGTTGTCAATTTCACCATGGTTTACCATTCCAGAATTTTGGGAATCTTGCCCCATAGGATGGTGTTAAATAGCTAGCTATGGACAAAGATCCATTCTAATTCTTATGTTCCTCTAATTGCTTTTCCAAGGGCCAGGAATTAATGCACAATGACTGACGGTGGATTTCCTCCTAGGTACCCATTGGATGGCAGAGATCTTGAGCTTAATCATGAGTCATGGGGACCCCTCATGGGTTCAGAATGTACCACTGTGGGAAAGGGCACCCTGGATTGAGCTTCATTTGCAGGTTGCCTTGAAAATCCTTCCCCAGACTCCTGACTACTCACCTGCCATTCCAGCTTTTCCCCAAGTCCTTCCTCCACTCCAAGGCCAAGGTAAGAGAGGAACGATGGACACATCAAACCTGTCTTTGGCTCCTGTCTTTCTGCCACACAGATGTGGGGGATTCTGGAACACTTGACACACCCTGTTTACAGGGCGGATGCCATATTTTGTACTAGAGAATGGGGAGGAATATTGGGAATCTCCTTTGCAGTTTCCTGATTGTGGGAGAACTTGAACTGGTCCACATGCATGGTCAGCCCAGGTCCTCACGGAAGCTTCCTCTGTTCTCATGTCAGGCTTCATTGATCATGCCTTCAGTTTGCTGCCACACTCTGCCTAATATTAGTGTTGGGCTGCCTGGGCTCACCCTCAATATAGCTCTTCCTGTTACAGGTAGTCTATACTCTGCGTAACCCTAGAGATGTGATGGTTTCCAGCTACCACTCATCAAAGGCTTAAACAACTGAAGGACCCTGGAACAGTGGAAGAGTTCATGGAGAGATTCCTGAGTGGGGAAGGTATGGAAGGAGGCAAATCAGCCACTCTTGTTTGCTATGACTCAGCACCAGTGATGTCCATCACCAGAAAGTATTTATTTTTACATAACTCTACAGTCCTATCAGAGAACTATAATTCCCAGTTGGATACATGGAGAGGGGGAGAAATGCGATGAAGTCCTACGTTTGTCATTTGCTTTCAAACAAAATCAATAAATGTCCTTTCAGATGGGCAAGATTGGCACCAAAATGAGAATAGGGTGAAACTTAAGGAAAGCCCTTAACAGCTGGGTGAGATTGGCACCAACAAGAGAATAGATCAAAATCGATGATAGCAGACATACTCACTGGTGGCAGAAGAAAAAGAAACCTTAATGGAGAAAGGCCATTAAAGCATAAGGTTGTTGATAGTCAAAGCTTTACTTCTCCTGTATGTGGATGATGTCAGTACATAGATCAGTCAGCAGGTGGCATTGGACACAGGGTAGCGTTGAATCTCATGTTACTGATTTTGTTTTTAAGGGACAATGCAGTTATTTTCCAAGTTCCTGACTGATGTTTCCTCTACATCTACAATAGCATTCTCTACTTCTCCCCTATAACTCCTAACATTTCACTATTGCTTCCTCTTTGCTCTCCAGTGGATTATGGTACCTGGTTTGACCATGTGAAAGGCTGGGTGGAGATGAAGGAGAGAGCCAACATCTTCTTCATCACCTATGAAGAACTACAGCAGGTAAAGGTCCAATTTTACTGTGTTGACCTGCGCCCCAATTCTGACATTATTCACACATGAACACCCTGCCTTCTTTTTTTGAAAGATTCTAGTAATATTGGCTAGAAAGGGATTCTGAGCATGTGCAAGATTCGGTGCTACCTCCTACATACACTGCATATCATGTGCAGAGCACATTTCCTTTCTTCTGCATTAGAGCAGATGTGCCAATAACCTGCTTTTCTGCCTCAAAGGTAATGCCTCTTGCTGACTCAGATGCCCCCCTGGGTGCTCTGCTGGCTGAGGGGCAGCTGGAGACAGAGTGGCTTCTGCAAGGTGATAACAGCAAATTCCACATCCTCAAGACATTCATCTTGCCCAATGCACATGGCATACTGGCACTCATGCTCTCTGTGTGCCTCCTGACCGAGGGCAAGCTCTCTACATCACATGGCGATTTATAGCCAATTGCTTTTGCTTTCTGCAGGACCTTCAAGGCAGCGTGCAGAAGATCTGCCATTTTCTTGGCAAGCAGCTGAACAGCCAACAAATGAATCTGTGGTGGAAAACGCCTCCTTCCACAAGATGAAGGACAACAAGATGTCTAACTTTTCCACAACACCAGAGAACATTTTTGACCATACCAAAGCAACACTCATGAGAAAAGGTAATAACATTGGAGTGCAAGCAATAAGGCCACAGTGCTGCATGCCAGGCGTGAAGAACCTCTTCTTTTTCTGTGGATGTTTGAATGTTTCACAGAAAAAGTCTATCAGCAACCAGTCAATAAAGCGTAGAGTCAGAGGTGACTGTGAACACAGTCTGCAGGTCCAGAAGGTGGTACAGTTTGCAGGATTGTATATCTTCCTCTCTGTGCAACATCCCACTTAAGTCTATCTATTTCATGAGTGCCCAGATCAAAATAGGAAATTATTCTGAAAGAGGCAGTCTGGAGAACAAGGGTGTATCTGCACAATTTTGAGACCTGGATAATGCTGGGGACTCCCTGAAAAAAGCTTGCAGATCTCCAGGTCATCAAGACACGGTAGTTGCCTCATTGTTGTTTATGCTAGATTGGCAGATTCTGTGCCTTTCACATCCATTTGGAAAGCAACCAGAAATTCAGCAGGGAGAGCAACAGACACACAGTTCATTGAGCTCTCTGCGGTGCAATAAAAAAACATGGCTGGATGAGACATCCAGCTGGTCCAGGTACCCAACATGCAAGCAGTTACAGGTAGGTAACCGTGTTGGTCTGTCATAGACAGACCAACATGCAAGCATTAGTGCTGCTGGAGTGCCAAGTCTGGAGGGTGTGAATGGTTGGGAGGGGCTCAGGGCAAACCATCAGGGGGCATGTTCTTTCCCCCCTAACGTCAGCATATTCTGTGCTCTTCGCATCAATTTGGAAAGCAAGCAGAAATTCAGCAGGTAAAACATTCCAAATCTCTGCACGTATACTTCCCTGAGTCCTAAACTGTAGGGCCACAGAGTCTGAGTTCTCCATCTCTAAGCTACAAAGGTAACCTAACTGAATGGTTTTGCACTCAAAGTGGTTAAAATGGATGTGAGAACAAAGTGCCCCACTGTGCCTAAGTTGACTGGTGGCTGTTCATGAGAGAAAGCTTGGTATGGAGGTCCTTGAGGCAAGCTTTATGTCATGTGCTGTCTGAGGTGGTACCGTCCTCTAACAAGAATGGACCATGCCAGAGACAGCATGTTTGCCTCATCATCAGAAGTGGTAAGTACGTAGAGAGCAAGCAGAACCCATTGCATTTTCCTGCCAGATGTGCTGGAGAACGCTACAGTTCTTCATTCCACATATAGATGCTGACAGGATTTGCTGCTGCATCTAAACAGTGAAAGAACAGTGTCCTCCATTTCACCTGAGGGCAACAGGCTTTTAAGGGACAGACATTGTAGCTCTACAGCTCAGCACTGCTTACTAACGGCTCTTTTTGGATGCCAAGTGGCTTCCGCTTTAAATAAATGCTGCAGGCGCTACATTGGAGGCAGAACAACAGACACACAGTTAATGGGCGTACAAGCCTGCCTACTCAGTCAGTGGCCTTTCCAAAGGAGCTCTCTGTGATGAAAAAGGTGGCTGGATGAGACACCTAGCTGGGCCAAGTCACCAACACCGCATGCATTAGTGCTGCTGGAATGCCAAGTCAGGAGGGTGGGAATGGCTGGGGAGGGGGCTCATGGCAAACAGTCAGGGGGCATGTGCTTTCCCTGTAACATCAGCCACCTGAGGGAGCTGCTGCATGCCTGAGCATGAGGAAGAAAAGTTCTAATTTGAGCTGAATTAATTTCAGGTGAACTTGTTTGTGCTTGGCATTTGCTCTCGTGTTGTTCCAGGGATCTCTGGAGACTGGAAGAACCTCCTGACAGTGGCGCAGAGTGAATGCTTGGACGATGCTTATCGGGAGAACATGCGTGGTGTGAATATGAACTTCCCATGGGACTGAAGATTGTTGCTCCTGCTGTTCTCCACCCTGACATTCTTATGTATCAGATTGATTGGGTATTTTCTGCTGAATAAACAGATACCTGATCAGGAATGGAACAGTTGCTGTTTTTTTTTTTGTTTTTTTACCGAATCATAATGTGGCTTTAGAGCTCAGAGGTCTCACTGCGTCAGCTGAGACTGAGACACCCCTTGTACATCGCCTTCATAGACCTCACGAAGGCCTTTGACTTCGTCAGCCAAAAAGGACTCTTCACACTGTTAGTATTTCATGCCTCCGATGCTGCAGATGTGATTGGTGTAATTCACAAGCCTGTCTGGGAGAGTGTGGGAAGACAGTCTTATCTCTTCCGCTATGTATACGGTTAAACTGTAATTTTGATTTTGCCTTGTCTGTTCTCTCGGAGCTGGAGAGAAAGGACGCAATGAATCCTTAGTCTGTATGTAGTGTGTAAATAAATACGTAGATTAGTTCTACAATGTCTCATTCTTCTTGCTGTGTTACGCCAGGAGATTCGTGTGCATAAACCAGTTGGTATATGTCACTGAAGCAAACTGGATAAGAAGGGGAATGCCTTTTCCAGAGCTGTGAATACCAGAGGACGCTCGGAGTTCGGGGGTGCAGGGGCACCCCAGGGAGTTTTTCCCAACATGCACTGCTCAAGATAGGATGGCCACCAAAGCTTCACGAGATGATTTTCTCCTTCCATGAAAACATGCCTGGCACCGTCCAATATGATGGCTCATCCTCAGATGCCTTCCCTGTTTGTGTTCTTTTTTAAAATGCATGTTACTGCTCTTATAAAAGTTCCTCTTTGAATGCTAAAGAGCACGTAAATTGAATAAATTTATACAACGGGTTAGAGACTGGGTAAATGAATATTTATCTGTTCATCCATAAAAATATTTATATACCACTGTATCATAAAACCAAACAGTAAATCACAAAAAGCCAAGAACAAGTTAAAAAAACAAAAATAAATTAAAAACAAACAGCAACAGACCATAGTGGGAGATGTACTCTTAATGGCCTGCACTGGCCTGGTGCAACAGAGAAGTTTTCAGCAGGCGATTAAAAGGTGGCACAGAAGGCGCCCGCTGCATCTCTGTTGGCAAGGTGTTCCACAGGGCAAGGCCAATGACACTGAAAGCTCGGTTTCTTGTTGTCAAATCAAATGAAACACACCAAATCGGGAAACAACTGAAGATGTTCCTGCAGATGATCTCAGTGATCGGGCTGGTCTATAAGGGTTCAGGTGATCCCTGACGTATCCTGGACCAGGTTGTTCAGGGCTTTGTAAATCAAGCAAGAACCTTGAACCTGGCTCAGTAGCCGATGAGCAGCCAGTGCAGCTGTTTTAACAATGGTGTCACATGTTCTTGACCAGAAGTTAGCAATATGGCTGCAGCATTCTGCAGCAGCTGGAGTTTCCGAACTAGACCCACAGGCAGCCCACAAGAGCACATTACAGTAATCTAGCCTCAAGGGTACCAAGGCATGAACAACAGTGGGCATGCTACAGACTGGGGCAAAAGCAATTCTCAGCTGGCGTGCTGCGTGAAGAAAAGTGGGAAGAGCAAAGGCTAGAGAAAAAGAAGAGAAGAGGCAGCCAGTGGTGGAAGTTCTTCACAAGTTGAATTGCAGGCTGATTGAGGCCTATTCCAGTGACAGTGGGGGCAGGGATCTGGGCTGAGTCAGGTTGAGGCAGCCCAGGATTTCAGAGTGATCCAGGCCTGTTACAGGACGTGGCATTGGGTGGGGAGCCTGAGGGGTCTGCTTTGCTAGAATGTTCCATGCAGGGAATCAGAGACATAACTAGGGTCCCTTGTGCCCTTCGCAAGGAGCTTTATCATGCACCCCCCCAAAAAATTGCCTTTATCCTGCAGTGTGAGGACGGTAAGCTTCTTTCATATATGAACTGACAGAAACAGTGGCTTCATGTCACCAGAAACATATATGTCATCCACTCCATAGTCTGGTACATGATTTTTGCACCATAGGCAGGGACCCCTTTCACCAGCCCGTAAGCCTCTGCAGGGAATGTGCTGGGGAAGCAGATACTAGCAGAGTTGAATCTTCGCACAACAGCTGGTGAGCAGCAGATTTGGTCTGGAGGGCTGCTAGATGCTCCTTTGCAAGTGCCTCTCCCAGCAAGATGGAACCTCCTCCCCATCTCTGAATTGGGGAGGTGGGGGGGGGGAGAACACCCATCCCCCCCTGACTCAGTGTTTAAGTCTTGCTCTGTGAGCCAGGAAAAGAAGAAAGCTCCAGACTCAACTGTAGTGAGCATGGCCTGTGTCTTTAAGAGGCATGCCTGGTCTAGAACAGAAACACCCCTCTCTGGCTGGGAGTGGTTTCATCCAAAGTTCAATGGCATTTTCATTTTATCTATGTAGGAAGTGCATGCTATGCTGGGGTGTTGTACTCCAAATACAGGCTGAATTTCCCGACTCCTCCTGCTTCCTTGTATCACCGCAGACTCATTGCAAGGTTTCCTCACACAGTAAGTATCTTTCCCTGACCCACAGGATGCTCCAGTAACTGCTGAATTATAAAGACTGCTCCTCTTTCCTTCCTGTATTCAATGTATTGCTTACATTCTTTCATATTATCTCAACTTCCTTTTTCTCCCCTTGATGAATTCTTTCCCAGTTGCCTTCTCCCTTTTCCAGAGTCCCTCTTTCCTTTTCTAGATTGGAACATGCATGGATTTTAAATTAACTGCTATATTCTATAGATGTAGCAGATGAAGAAAGACAGGACAACAGGTCTACCCACTGGCTCTTCTGAGAGACCTGCTCCCCCTGCTCCTCTCCTCCCTGAACTGTCTGCTATAGGCAGTCCTCCACCTGTTTGCAGCTTTGAGAGAGAAGGGAGAGCAATGCATCTGCTGAGAGAGCCACTTCATTTCACTTCTCTTCTTCCCAGATTCCATGCCATCTGGTCATCAGTTTCAGACGTTTGAAGTTTTACATATGGGTTCCCCCCCCCTTCCCTTTTGGATTGTCTTTCGAGATTTTAAAGCTGTGAGTGGGGACTGTTTGCTTTGCTCTTGGTTTACTGCTGTTACGTAAAGCTGTTCTGCAAATGTTTTCTGCTACTGAGCAAGTGTAATACTTTAAATCAATACATGAGTATCAAGGGTTCCATATATGAGCAAAAGTTCACCTCCCCTGGACTCCTATTGGCAGAATCAGGGAAGAGGAAAGACTCTTTTGCACTTCAGGCAAACAGTGTGAGAGTAGCCCCCAGAAGCAGCATGCATGTGTGTGTACGGAGGGGTGTGTGTCTTTTTTGAGGCAGGTATATCTTTTTGGGGGGGGGCAGGTGTGGCTGTGGTGTCGCACTCCCTTCTTGCGTAAACTGATTTTCCTTCAGTTGATGCATAGTGGTAGTGATCTAGAGCAGTGTTTCCCAACCTTGTGCCTCCAGATGTTTTTGGCCTACAACTCCCATCATCCCTCGCTAGCAAGACCAGTGGTCAGGGATGATGGGAATTGTAGTCCAAAAACATCTGGAGGCACAAGGTTGGGAAACACTGATCTAGAGCAGTGTTTCCCAACCTTTGGTC
The DNA here is from genome assembly GCA_034641385.1 of Darevskia mixta. Lineage (NCBI taxonomy): Eukaryota > Metazoa > Chordata > Lepidosauria > Squamata > Lacertidae > Darevskia > Darevskia mixta. The sequence continues at coordinate 16,488,788 of JAWWNH010000033.1, read as the reverse complement.
TCCAGCTGTTTTTGAACTACAACTCCCATCATCCCTAGCTAGCAAGACAAAAGGTCAGGGATGGTGGGAATTGTAGTCCAAAAACAGCTGGAGACCAAAGGTTGGGAAACACTGATCTAGAGGATGTCTTTGGGACCTATTTCCTAATGGAAGTGATTTGAGTTAATGGTGTGAAAACATGCGCCCATGATCTTATTGAGATTTGAAAGCCTGCTATTGTCAGGATCTGGCTGGATGAAGTGTGGTGGGAGGCACCAGTTGTGGAAGGCTCAGAGTCAGGAGTTTGGTGGTGGGACACTGAGGAGATGTCAGAGGGAGAGGATTGGGAGAAAGAGAAGGATGCTGAGAATGTTTTGTGAGCAGGGAAAAGCAGTGACAGTGAGCAGTTCAGACTGAAGCAGAGAAGGTTTGTGTGTGTGTCAAGAAGCTGCTGATGAATCACAGGAATGGCCCTTTCCGGCTACATCCCTGTATTCCTGTCTCAAAGAACATGCAAGATCATGAGGAGGGTAGAGAAGAGACAAGAGATACGCAGAGACAGTTGGAGACTTCTTGGGTAACATGCGGGAGAGGAGGATCCTTAGAAAATGTGGAAGAAAGGGACATTCAGAACCAACAACAGCTCTATAGGGGAAAGGCTGACCGGGAATTATTGCTGAGTTGTTGGCCATTTCCTTGAATAAAGCATTGATTTCACTGACAAGGGACTCTGCCTCTTTGTGCTGACCAGTATCTGACCCAGCCCTGATAGATATGACATGTACAGTACTCAGAACTGAGTTCCTTGGATTTCCCCCCACCACACCTGGTGGTACCACTTGAGCATCTACTGATGGCCCATCACCACCTCCTGAACTCCCCCCTTCCTCCTGCTCCCCAGCTATCCCCAGAGCTTGGCTCTAGAACAGTAGCTAATTGAATGTCCCTAAGGATGTGGCATAATCTCTCTCCCCCTCTCTCTCATCTTCAGTTTTTCAGTGTCTTCAATGGCTTCTTTCAAATACAAGGGGATCATTTTGCTCAACAGTTTTACTCAGTGGAAACACTCAGCTATTTGGAAAATGACTTTCAACTGTTGGATGATGATATAGTGAACGTCACTTACCCCAAGTCAGGTCAGTGGTACAATTAGGTAAATAGACTTTGGATTTAGACTTAAAGTATCCACTAAACCTGACAGGTATAAGTTTGCTTTTGACATAAGTCATGAATAACCAGGGGCGTACCCAGGATCAAAACTAGGGGGGGGGGGGGCAAGCCATGGTCGTTCAGGTTTGCTTTGAACAGACTCTGATCATTTTTGCTTCTGGGGGGGGGCAGCTGCCCCCTGCCCCCCCCGGGTACGCCCATGTGAATAACCACTATGTAGCTGCATAGTCCTAAGTTTTGGTTTTATCCCTGGAAACCCATGGAAAATGAATGAGTTTAATTTTTCAGATATTGCAATATATGACCTTCTTAAACCAGGTATCAAGCGGAAAAGTCAGGTTAGTTCTCAACCAATGGGTAAAGATTAGTCAAGGAGCAATAAACAAATAAATTATAAGAAATTTACAAATAAAGGAAGGTGGACAGCAAACAAGTTGAATATCTAAATAGACCTGTCCACCACATGTGAAAGTTACATGTTTTTCACTTTTTGAAGTACACAAGTGAAACACAGAAAATCTCTGAATTTTGCAACGCACTTCTTCAGCCAAGTAATGTGTACAAAAATGCTGTCAGGGATGCAGGGCCGTCTTAAGCACAACCGGTGCCCTGGCGCAAGATCCCTCCGGCGCCCCCTCCCTTTCCCTGACCAGCGGCCGCCCTACAGCTGAGCGGCAGGCGGCGGGCTGACTGCAGAATGCGGCTCGGGCACCGGGATTCTGGTGCGCCCTGTCCTGTCCTGCCCCGAGGGCGCCGAGCCCTGGCCCCCGCGCACAGGAGCCACAGGCGGCGGATGAGGGGATTCCCGCGGCCAAAGGAGAGGTGGCGGCTGAAGCCGCTGGCCAGATCCCGCACAGGGAAGGCAGCCGCCGCTTGCACCCAGCGGCCTCTCACAAAGCCTCCGGTGCGCACCAGGGAACTGGCGAGTGCCCCTGCGCCCGGGCTGGCGCTGCTGCCGAGGCGGACGCCACCGGGCGCCGCTAGCAAAAAGCGAGAGCGGCGGGGAGGAGGAGGGCGAGTGAGCAGGGCTCGGAGTCCCAGTGACGCCCAGAGAGTCGCCATCGCCTCGGCGCCTCGGAAGGGAGCGGAGACGGTGGAGCTGGGGGCGGGCGAGGGCTAAGGCCCCGCCGAGCATAGAACTCCTTGGCAGGCTTTGCTGGGAGGGAAGGAGCGCCGCGCGGGCTGCCGATTGGCGCAGCTGCGCCATCCCCCCGCCTGCCGGGGGTGCCGATTGGTGCGGCTGCGTGATCCGCCCGCCGGGGCTGTCAATTGGCGCGCCCACGCACCCAGCGCTTTCAGATGCTTTGCCGCTCCCCCCTTCTTCCGCCACTGCCGCCAGCCATATAGTTGGCAGGGCACAGCTGGGGGGACTCGCTGGGGAGCCCCTGAGAGAGGACTCAGGGCAGCGCCCTGGCGCGGCGCGCCAGTAAGCCCAAAGGGAAGGACGGCTCTGCAGGGATGCCCTGCCGGCTCAGCGGAAAGTGGTGCAGGACACACTAGCCTACAGACAGCCCCCGCGCCTCCTAAGCAGCAGCAGCTCTTCCAGCGGTGACAGAAGCACCGCCTCCAGTGAGGAGGGAGGGATGAGAGGGGAGCGAGTGGGAGAAAGGCTTGGGGATGCTACAGAGGGTCAGCAAACACCTCTGCCGGCTGGGAAAGGCGAAAACGCGCCAGTTTCGGCGCCCCTTTTGCAGCGAGGAGTGAAATGTAGGAGGAAAAGGGGGGTGCCGGGGTTCTTATGCTGGAGGAAGAGCAGGAAGGGGCCACTCCCGGATTCTGCTAGTGATTGAGACGGACATGAACTTAGTGACTCTGCACTGTAAATATCTGCACAACAAAACTGCTTAAAGCCAGAACGGACTCAAGCCTCGTTACTCTTGAGCAGCCATCACATGGACCCTACAAATGCATATACTAGACTAGTGTGCATAAAATGCATACCCTGGTACTTTAGTTTGGGAAAAATAAAAATGCATTATAGTAACGGAAAATGCTTTGTAGAAATGTGCAAGAAAATTCACAAACTGACGTGGAAATATGGAGAACTAAATTTAAGATTGCAAAAATGAGAAATCAAAATAGACGTATTACACCATCCCTAGCCACTATTGATGTTCACAGAATGAAGTGAAAGATATAAAGAAGATATATTAAAACAAGCAACTGTACCTAAAGGTATTATTGTGAAAATATTTTTTGGGGGGAGAGGAAATTGTTGTCCTTGCTCAGGGCACCATATTACCAAAGTCTGTCTCTGATGCTGTGTCAGGATAACCATATCTAAATGTTGACTGTATATAGACAAAAATGCTATCTTTCTGGTATAGTCCTCATAATGAACACCCATAATTTAATGGGTGAGTTGAATTAAAGCAACTGAGTTGAATTAAAGCAACATAGATTGACAAGGGCAGAGTAAGGTCACTGTTCACCAGGATAAAAATCCTGGGAAAACTCACAACACAGGAGCTAAATTCTAGGGCTGGGAAGTCCATAGTAAAGCTACCTAGCAGGACAATTGAAGGAACCACAGTAAACTAGACGAAGAACCCCACAAGAACAGCACAAATCTAGCAAGCAGGAAAGACAATGGGTATCTAAATAAAAAGAAGCAGATTATAAAAACCAGTAGGTAGGGATGTGGGTTTTTTGCATTGTTTTGCACCCTCTGCTATTTGTATGAATATCCCCCATGGCACAGAAGTCATGTGTATGCCAGAGGTGCCATGAGATTCTGGTTCTCCAAGAACAAGTTCCTTCCCTTGAGGCCAAGGTGGCAGAACTCGAAAGCGTAGGAGGCAGAGAAAGTGGTCAAGGAGGCCTCCAGGGATGTGGTAGCTGGGTGGCACTCCCACAAAGACAGCTCCTGCCGTCAGGAAGAACCAAGCTCATGAGAAAGGAGAACATCACGTTGAAGAAGGGGGAAGGCATTCCCTTAGAAAGGACCCGTTTCTTGGGAGTTGGTATTGGGACCTGTGCTTTTTAATTTGTTCATAAATGAATGAGCCAGGTTTGCTGACACTAAAAATAGATGGTCAGCAAAATGGCAAAGGCAAGTCAATGTAAACAAGTGTAAAGTGATGCATGATGGAGCAAATATGAGGAGGAGACAAATTCACGGAGAAGGCTATCAGTGGCTACTAGCCAGGATGGCTGTGCTCTGCCTCCACAGTTGAGGAAGCAATGCTACCAAATACTACTGTCTGGTAACCACAGGAGGGGAGAATGCAATTGTGCTCATGTTCTGCTCTCCGGTTTCCCACAGGCTTTTGGGAGAAACAGGCAGCTGGACAGGATAGTCCATTGGCCTGATAAAGCAGACTTTCTGTTTTCATTTGAGCAACACTCAGCTAACTTCACAACGGTATACCATTCCTGATTTGAGAATAGGAGGATGCTGAATAGCTAGTAGGGGACAAAGATCCATTTGATTGTTTAAGTTTCTCCATTTGATTTAGCAAGGGCCAGACATTAATGTACAAGTGGTTTTATAGAAGAAGCCTCAGACTGGTGGACTTCCTCCTAGGTACTCATTGGATGTCGGAAATCTTGAGCTTAATCCAGAGTCAAGGGGACCCCTCATGGGTTCGGAATGTACCACTGTCGGAAAGGGCACCCTGCATCGAATATGCCGATCATTTGCAGATTGCCTTGAAAAATCCTTCCCCCAGGCTCCTGACTACTCACCTGCCACTCCAGCTTTTCCCCAAGTCCTTCTTCCACTCCAAGGCCAAGGTAAGAGAGGAACAATGAACACATCAAGCCTGCCTTTGGCTCTTGCCTTTATGCCACACAGATGTGTGGGATATTGGAGCATAAACACTTGGCACAGCTCATTTTTAGGAGGATACCATATTTTGTACTAGAGGATAGGGAGGAATATCGGAAATCTCCTTAGCAGTTTCCTGATTGTGGGAGAACTTGAATTGGCCATGGTCCACATGCATGCTGCTCAGCCCAGTTCCTCACTGCAGGCTTCTCCTGTTTCCATGTAAGGCTTTATTTATTGTGCCTTCAGCTTGCTGCCACACTCTGCCTAATGTTAGGGTTGAGCTGCCTGGGCTCTCCCTAAATGTGGCCCTGCCTCTGTTACAGGTAGTCTACACTCTGCGTAACCCCAGAGATGCGATGGTTTCAGGCTACCACTTCATCAAAGGCTTTAAAGAATTGAAGAACCCTGGAACTGTGGAAGAGTTTATGGAGAATTTCCTGAGTGGGGAAGGTATGGAAGGAGGCAAATCAGTCATTCCTGTTTGCTGTGACCCAGCACCAGTGATGTCCACCACTAGAAAGTATTTATTTCTACATACCTATACAGTCCTATCAGAGAACTATAATTCCCAGTTGGATACATGGAGAAGGGGAGAAATGCAGGGAAGTCCTACATTTGTCATTTGCTTTCAAAGAAAATGTCCTTTCAGATGGGCGAGATTGGTACTAAAATGAGAATAGGGTGAAACTTAAGGAAAGTCCTTAACAGCTGGGTGAGATTGGCACCAACAAGAGGATAGATCAAAATCGATGATAGCAGATATTCTCACTGGTGGCAGAAAGAAAAAGAAACCTTTATGGAGAAAGCCCATTAAAGCGCAAGATTGTTGACTCATTCAAAGCCTTACTTCTCTTGTATGTGGATAATGTCAGTACATAGAGCAGTCAGTAGGTGGCATTGGACATAAGGTAGTGTTGAAATCTCTTGCTACTGATTTTGTTTTTAAGGGAAAATGCAGTTATTTTCTAGGTTCCTGAATGGTGTTTACGTCAACAATAGCATTCTCTACTTCCCCACCATAATTCCTTACATTCCACCGTTGCTCCCTCTTTGCTCTTCCAGTGGCTTATGGTTCCTGGTTTGACCATGTGAAAGGCTGGGTGGAGATGAAGGGAAGAGACAACATCTTCTTCAACACCTATGAAGAACTACAGCAGGTAAAGGTCCAATTTTAACTGTGTTGATCTGCTGCCCCAATTTTAAAATTAACACATGAAGCTGCCTTAAAAAAAAGATTCTGGTAATATTGGCTAGAAGAGGATTCTTAGGATGTGCAAAATTTGTTGCTACCTCTACATACACTGCATTTCATGTGCAGAGTACATTTCCTTTCTTCTACATTAGAACAGATGTGCCAATAACCTGCTTTTCTGCCTTGAAAGCAATGTTGCTTGCTGACTCAGATGCACCCCTGGGTGCTTTGCTGGCTTAGGGTCAACTGGAGATACAGTGGCTTCTGCACGGTGATAACAGCAAACTCCACATCCTCAAGACATTCATCTTGCCCAATGCACATTGCAAACTGGAACAAATGCCTTCTGTGTGCCTCTTGATCAAGAGCAAGCTCTCTAGTCTACATCATGACATTTGCTTTGGCTTTCTGCAGGACCTTCGAGGCAGCGTGCAGAAGATCTGTCATTTTCTTGGCAAGGAGCTGAACAGCCAACAAATTGAATCTGTGGCGGAAAACGCCTCCTTCCACAAGATGAAGGACAACAAGATGTCCAACTTTTCCACAACACCAGAGAACATTTTTGACCACACAAAAGCAAGACTCATGAGGAAAGGTAATAACATTCGAGTGCCAAGCAATAAGGCCATAATGCTGCATGCCAGGGGTGAAGAACCTCTTCTTTTTCTGTGGATGTTTGAATGTCTCACAGAAAAAGTCTATCAAGCAGTCAATAGAACGTAGAGTCAGAGGTGACTGTGAACACAGTTTGCAGGTCCAGAAGGTGGGTACAGTTTGCAGGATTGTATATCTTCCTCTCTGTGCAACATCCCACCTAAGTCTATCTATTTCATGAGTGTCCAGATCAAAATAGGAAATGATTCTGAAACAGGCAGTCTGGAGAACAAAGGTGTGTCTGCACGATTTTGAGACCTGGATAATGCTGGGGACTGCCTGAAAATAAGTTGCAGATTCTCCAGGCAATCAAGACACAGTAGTTGCCTCAGTGTTGTTTATGCTAGATTTGGCAGGTTCTGTGCCTTTCACATCTATTTGGAAAGCAAGCAGAAATTCAGCTGACAGAGCAACAGACACACAGTTCACTGAGCTCTCTGTGGTGCAATAAGAAAACATGGCTGGATGAGACATCCAGCTGGTCCAGGTACCCAACATGCAAGCATTAGTGCTGCTGGAGTGCTAAGTCAGGAGGGTGGGAATAGTTGGGGAGGGATCCAGGACAAACTGTGAGGGGGTATGTTCTTTCTCCCCTAACACCAGCCATCTGAGGGAGATGCCACACATGCCTGAGCATGAGGAAGAAAAGTTCTAATTTAAGTTGAAGTAATTTCAGGTGATATTCTTTGTGGTTGCCACTTGCTCTTGTGTTGTTCTAGGGGTCTCCGGGGACTGGAAGAACCTCCTGACAGTGGCACAGAGCGAATACTTTGACCGTGTTTACCGGGAGAACATGTGTGGTGTGAATATGACCTTCCCTTGGGAATGAAGAATCACAGAATGTTGTTCCTGCTGTTCTCCACCTTCACATTCTTATGTTTGATATGGTTTGGGTACCTTCTGCTAAATAAACAGACACTTGATCTGGAATAGTACTGTTGTTCTGAATTAATATTTTTTTACATGTGTGTTTTCATACCTGCCAACTGCCCTTCTTTGAGCAGGAGATCCCAGCTTAACAGAAGGTGCTCTGGCTCCTCCTCTGCTGCTGGAAGGCCAAGGCCTCGACAGCAAGTCCCCCATTGAGGCCCGCTGTGGCCCCAGAAATACTTCTAGAAGCTGGGCTGCACTTCAAATTGCAATGCCAGAAGTGTGGTGCTGGCTTCTGGAAGTACATCAGTGGCCGTAGAGGGCCTCAAGTGAGGTCTTGTGGTGGCAGTGGCCTTGGCATTGTCATGGCGGCAGCAATGGAGGAGAGTCAGTGAAAGTAAGGCAGAGGGCCAATACAGCAGGCTGGGCCAAGGAGACCTGGCTGTGTGTATCCTGCATTTGGGTTGGGAAATGTTGGAAGGTATGGTGTTTTCGTTTAACACATGCATGCTGGAATGCAACAAAATGTCCCTCTTTGCTCCCTGTAGTTTATCAGCAGAGGCAAATCAGTCTCCACCACAGTGGCAAAGCTGAAATCAAGTTTTGCCCAAACCCCAGGGAGATTATGCCTGGCCTGTTGTGATTTGTCCAGGGAAACGGGAACAACGGGCATGCTCCCTGCTCCCCAAACACCTCCGGCCGAACTGCCGGTCGAACTTCAAACCCCTGGAACAGCAGCAGAAACCAGAGACCTAGCTCCAGGAAGCTAAGCACTCTTATACAGTCCATTCAGCGGCAGAAGATGCACTACAGAGGCTGGCATGAGCGTTATATACAAGCATTTATTAGGCGAACATGAGGACAAAAGAATGCACACGTGCAGTCACCTCCATGTTCGGAAAACGAAAGAGAAAGTACAGACTGAAGAACGGAAGTTCCCAGCAGCACACTGGAACACTATACAGACATGTGACAAGCTTCCATCCTCAGTCTGTTATTAAGGTGGAATGGGAATTACAACAACCTCCCCCTTTCCATGTAACCTTAAGCTTTGGCATCACACACCAATTGTAGCTTCTGAACATACACCTGAAGTTGTTCTCTATTAACTACCTTAGACAACAAGTCTGCAGGAATCTCATTACCTGGCATGTACGACACCTGAATGATTCCTTTTTGGATACACTCCCTTGCACGATGTAATTTACTCTGCAAGTACTTGGTTCTTTGCTTGCAACTCTCTGAATTAAGCAAAGCCAAACAAGACCTGTTGTCTTGGTATACCTGTATAGGACAAGTCACCTTGACTCCGATGTCCTTGAACAGTTGTATTAACCATTCACAGTCCATGAGTGAAAATGACAGTGCATTTAGCTCTGCCTCACAAGAACTTAAACTTACTGTCGCCTGCTTCTTGCACAGCCAGTCAAACAGACAGTGGTTGTACACATAGCATACTCCAGAAGTGCTTGTACCGTCTGTGGTGTCACTTCCAAAACTTGCATCTGCAAAAATTTCAAGACCTCCAGTCTTCTGACTGGTGAACCTCCTTATGAGACTCTAGATGTGGGAGTGGGGATTCCCCCTCCAGCAGCTCATTCTTTCGCTTTCCGTGCATGTGTGTGAAAGGTCATGTATTCAAGCTCTGGGTAGCAAATCACAGATTTACAAATTCATGTTTATGTGTGCGTGTGACAAATTCCAGAGGGGCCATCCTGTTAGGCTGCAATGGATTGTGATGGATTCCTTTGAAATCACCCCCCACCCCAACCTCTCCTGTATTTTGCAAGAACAAATGCAGCAACCCAAAATACTCCCTATTTCAAGGTTTGCCTCCCTTCTTTCAGATCATCTCAACCTTCTTTTTCTTCCTTGAATGACTTTTCCCAAATTGCCTCCTTCCCTCTCCCAGGTTGGATTCTTGTGTGTCACATATCTGTTTACATTCCATGGGGTGTGCGGGGGGGGGGCATGGAAGGAGGCAAACCAGCCAGTCTCATTTCTCTGATCCAGCACATTGTCCAGTATCAGAAAGGCTCTTAGCTACCCCTAAAATCCTATTATAGAAGTATCATCAATGGCTTATTTCAAATACAAGGGGGTCCTTTTAATTTCACAGTTCTGCTCATCGGAAACACTCGGCTATGTGGAAAATGAAGGAGAGAGCCAACATCTTCTTGTGTGCCCATTATATCCTTGATTTCCTGTAACACTTGGTACAAAAAACTGCATACATGTGCACTAGTCCACCACATGTGGAAGTTACATATTTTGCACTTTCTGAAGTACACAAAGTGAAACACAGGCCACCCCTGAAATTTGCAAGTTTCTGAATTTTGCAATGCAGTTCTTCAGCTAAGCAATGTGTACAAAAATGCATATTTATTTAGTGGGGGGGGGGGATAAAAGTGCATTATATCAGGGGGAAATGCTTTGCTAAAACATGTAAGAAAATTTGCAAACTGATGTGGAAATATGGAGAACTGAATTCAAGATTGCAAAAATGAAAAATCAAAATGGAGTATTACGTACTCCATCCTGAGACACTGGTGATGCTCACAGAAGGAAGTGAAAGAACACTTGAAATTCCTGGGTATGTCAGCAAAACTTGAAAAAGAGAGATTTTCTTAAATCATGCCAGAGACAGAGGCTTGTCTATGGCAGGGAACACTCCCATGTCGCACCTGCTCTGCCTTTCGTAATTTCGTTGTCCCCAAAGGGGACAATGACAATAAATATATTCTATTCTATTCTATTCTATTTCAGGTTGGCAGACTCAGGTTTGCGCAGCTCAGTGGGATGCAGTGAGCTCCCCAGAGCCCACTAGGAAACATTGCCAGAATTTTTTTTGCCTCATAAATCCTGGCTTTCCCCTGCTTGAACCTCCTCACTGCTCGCAAAGGGCAATGAGGAGCTACTGCCGTTGAGTTCGTGACGTGACCGGAAACCCTGAACCCCCAATCTCTTGGCTGGAGCAGGGCAGGGAGGAGAAAGAGATTTTTTTTTTGCCCTCCTGACTGAATGTTTGAGCAAGGAAAGGAAGGGAGCTCCATTTGTAACTGTAGTGAGCATGGCCTGTGTCTTTCAGAGGCATGCCTGGTGTGTAACAGAAACTCCTCTCTCCACTTGGGAGTGGTATCATAAAAAGTTCATTGGAAGCTTCATCTTATCAATGTACGAAGTACAGGGCGACTCCTTTATAAGAGGTCCCGTGGGTACAGAGTACACATGTTCCACGGGGCCTTTTAAAAGACTCTCCCTGTACATGCTATGCTGAGTTCTGCTCACAGATAAATGCAGCTGCTGAAGTTTCCCTGACTCCTCCTGCTTCCCAGTATCAGGGCAGACTCATTCCAAGGATTCATCACACAGTAAGTACCCTTCCCAGACCTATGGGATACTCTAGTAGCTGTTGGATAACGAAAGGCTGCTCCTGTTTCCAACTGTCTGAAGCCTGTGCTCTCACAATACTTCTGGTATTCGAGGTTTGCTTACCTTCTTTCAGATCATCTCAATCTTCTTTTCCTCCCCTTGAAGAACGCTTCCCCAATTGCCCTCTTCTGTTTTCCAGATTGGAACATGCAGGGATTTTAAATAAACTGCTATATTCTATAAATGACTGCAGCAGCAGGAGAGAGACAGGTCTATTCACTGGCTCTGCTGAGAGACTTGCTCCTTCAGCTCCTCTCCTCCCTAAACGGTCTGCTATTGGCAGCTATCCACCTGTTTGTAGCTGTGAGAGAGATGGGAGAGCAGTGCTTCTGCTGAGAGACCCGCTTCAGTTCACTTCTCTTCTTGCCAAATAGATTCCATGAAATTTACAAACTGGTTTTCCTCCTCCCCTTTTTCCTTTCAGATTGTCTTAAGAAATTTTAAGGCCGTGAGCGGGGATTGTTTGCTTTGCTTTTGGTTTACTGCTGTTATGTAATGCTGTTCTGGAAATGTTTTCAGCTACTGAGCAAGTGGAATGCTTTAAATCAATACATGAGTATCAAGGGTTCCATAAATGGGCAAAAGTTCACCTCACCTGGCCTCCTATTGGCAGAAGCAGGGAAGAGCAAAGACTATGTTGCACTTTAGCTAAATAGTCCCCTACTCACAATGTGTGAGTAGGTCCAGAAGCAGTTATGTCATACCCTCCAACATTCAGCAGATGAAAATATGGACATTTTTATCTGAGGAACATTGAAGGCTATGCAACCACAGTTACAGGTACGGTATGTGCAATGGTGTAAATGTCAGGTAAAATGTTTCCCAGGTATTTGCATGTGAAGCCATGCTAGGACTTTAAGGTTACACCCCAACACAAAAAACTTGTAACACCCCAATTCTCATATCAAAAGTTACTGGTTGAGTTGCCAAACCAAATTACACTTTGCTGAAATCTAGCCCATCTGTTCCTTTACTCTGAAACAAGCCTCTTCTCCACTGATCCATAAATCAAGGCAGTATTTGTTTTTCTGGCTAGTAATATAGTAAAAAAAAAGTTTAAAAGGCATCCCCCCAAACAGCAACAAGATTGGGACACAACAAGAACAGTATATTGACCAAGGACACGGACAGGCTACGTAGGGCAAACATGAACAAGTTAGAGCATGAGAGCATCCTGCTTTCCTCAGGTTGCCAGGGGAGTAGCAAACCAAAAGCGACCACCACATCCAAAGCTTTGCCAGCCAGGGTGGAAATGGCGGGGGAGAGGGACAGCTTCTCTTTTCTTTTTTGCTGTGGCAGGTGCAGGCTGGCTCAGCTGAAGGGCTCAGATCAGGCTCTCCTCGGGGGGATGGGGCAGCTTAGGATCCAGCAGGCCCATGGCTGGCTCTGCTTCTCCCCTGTCCCACACCTATAATGCCCTGTTTCCAGACCCTCATACTCCACAAGCGTCCCAGAAAAAAAGGGTCATCCTGTTTTTTTACTGCGAGAGAACGGGGGCCATTTTGATTGCCATGATCTCGTGCAATTTTGTGGTGCCTTTTTCAGGGCTGTGATGTTGCATGGTGCCCCAAAATGCGTGTTTTTGGGTGCCATTCCAGGGAAAAGCAGGGTTTTTTTGGGGGGGGGCATGACGTGACACGAAATCATGTGAACTCAAGACAACCAAAATGGCCACCGTGCTCTCGCAATAAAAAATGGTAAGATGGTGTCTGGGAAGATAGTGTCCTGGATTCAAAGTGTTGGAGGGTATGGAGCCCAGGTTGACTGCTGCCCAGGAAGGTGATTTGAGTTAATTGTGTGACTAATTTGTGCCCATGATCTTATTAAGATTTGAAAGCCTAATATGATGTATAATCAGAACTGAGTTCATTGGAATATTTTCCACCATGCCTGGTGGTATCATTAGAACATCTCTTGCTGGTCCAGTCACCACCTCCTGAAAGCTTCTCTTCCTCCTGCTCCCCAGCTGTCTCCATAGCTTGGTTCTAAAACGGTAGCTACCTGAATGTCCTTAAGGATGTGGCATAATCTCTCTCTCTCCTCATATATTCAGGTTTTCAGTGTCATCAATGGCTTATTTCAAATATAAGGGGATGTCTTTTTCTCAATCGTTCCACTCAGAGGAAATACTCAGCTACGTGGAAAATGAATTCCAGCTGTTGGATGATGATATAGTGAACGCCGCTTACCCCAAGTCAGGTCAGTGGTGCAACTGGTGATGCACAGACTCTGAACTTAACAAGGCAGCTCTTTGTATGGTATTATTTATCACTTCACTAACTTTAAATATGAAGCACACAAATAATATTAAGCAATAAAATATCTAATCTCCCCCCGTGTTTAATAATGGTCATTGAACATAAGGACAAAGAAAAGTTAAGAGTTTGTCATAACTACAAGGTGTTTGTATGTGGCCTACATTAATAATCTTTGCATTTCTCACAAGTTTTTTTGTTTGTTCATTTTTTTAAATGGGCAGCCAGGTCCAAAATGGAGAGTTGCATGAAAAATGGGCATCTGGAAAAGCATCTGGGTAGTTAAAAAATTCAAGTAATGCAAAAGTTAAACTATGTAAGTTAGTGTAAAAAGTGAGTAATAAGAATGTCAGAAATAAATGAAGTAATCCAGGCTTTCCTAAATTCCCATACCCTAAAACACAACCACCTGGTCCTGAGAAAAGTCCACAAACATTTCATGTCAGAACTTCCAAATTGTTTCAACTTCACTAAGCTGCACCAATAATAATAATAATAATAATAATAATTTATTATTTGTACCCCGCCCATCTGGCCGGGTCTCCCCAGCCACCCTGGGCGGCTTCCAGCAATTATTAAAAAACAATACATTAAAATATCATAGATTAAAAGCTTCCCTGAACAGGGCTGCCTTCAGGTGTTTTCTAAAGGTCATGTGGTTGTTTATTGCTTTGACCTCTAATGGGAGGGCGTTCCACAGGGCGGGCGCCACCACCGAAAAGGCCCTCTGCCTGGTTCCCTGTAGCTTCGCTTCTCGCAGTGAGGGAACCGCCAGAAGGCCCTCGGCGTTGGACCTCAGTGTCCGGGCTGAATGGTGGGGGTGGAGACGCTCCTTCAGGTATACAGGACCGAGGCCATTTAGGGCTTTAAAGGTCAGCACCAACACTTTGAATTGTGCTCGGAAACGTACTGGGAGCCAGTGTAGATCTCTCAGGACCGGTGTTATGTGGTCCCAGCGGCCACTCCCAGTCACCAGTCTAGCTGCCGCATTCTGGATTAATTGCAGTTTCCGGGTCACCTTCAAAGGTAGCCCCACGTAGAGCGCATTGCAGTAGTCCAAGCGGGAGATAACTAGAGCATGCACCACTCTGGCGAGACAGTCTGCGGGCAGGTAGGGTCTCAGCCTGCGCACCAGATGGAGCTGGTAGACAGCCGCCCTGGACACAGAATTAACCTGCGCCTCCATGGACAGCTGTGAGTCCAAAATGACTCCCAGGCTGCGCACCTGGTCCTTCAGGGGCACAGTTACCCCATTCAGGACCAGGGAGTCCCCCACACCCGCTCGCACCCTGTCCCCCAAAAACAGTACTTCTGTCTTGTCAGGATTCAACCTCAATCTGTTAGCCGCCATCCATCCTCCAACCGCCTCCAGGCACTCACATAGGACCTTCACTGCCTTCACTGGTTCTGATTTGAAAGAGAGGTAGAGCTGGGTATCATCCGCATACTGATGAACACCCAGCCCAAACCCCCTGATGATCTCTCCCAGCGGCTGCATATAGATGTTAAAAAGCATGGGGGAGAGGACAGAACCCTGAGGTACCCCACAAGTGAGAGCCCAGGGGTCCGAACACTCATCCCCCCCCACCACTTTCTGAACACGGCCCAGGAGGAAGGAGCGGAACCACTGTATAACAGTGCCCCCAGCTCCCAACCCCTCTAGACGGTCCAGAAGGATGTTATGGTCGATGGTGTCAAAAGCCGCTGAGAGATCCAGCAGAACTAGGAAACAGCTCTCACCTTTGTCCCTAGCTCGCCGGAGATCATCGACCAGTGCGACCAAGGCAGTTTCAGTCCCATGATGAGGCCTAAATCCCGATTGGAAGGGATCCAAATGGTCCGCATCCTCCAGGCGTGCCTGGAGTTGTTCAGCAACCACCCGCTCAATCACCTTGCCCAAGAATGGAAGATTTGAGACTGGGCGATAGTTGGCCATATTGGCCGCATCCAAAGATGGTTTTTTAAGAAGCGGTTTAATAACCGCCTCTTTTAGCGGGTCTGGGAAGGCTCCCTCACAAAGAGAAGCATTCACCACCCCGCAGAGCCCATCGCCCAGCCCTTCCCGGCTAGCTTTTATAAGCCAGGATGGGCAAGGATCAAGGAGACAGGTGGTTGGTTTCACTCGTCCAAGCAGCCTGTCCACATCCTCGGAGGCAACAGATTGGAATTGCTCCCACACAACTGGACTAGACAGGACTCTAGCACTCTCCCGCCCCAGCCCTGCTCCCACGGTGGAGTCTACCTCTTCCCGAATCTGAGCGACTTTATCTGCGAAAAACTTTGCAAAAGCATTGCAGGAGATCTCGGGGTCCCTACCAGACCCCGGTGATGACGGTGGTTCTGATAAATTTCGAACCACCTGGAAGAGTCTCCTGCTGCTATTTTCTGCAGATGCAATAGAAGCGGCGAAGAAGGTCCTCTTCGCCGTCGCCATTGCCACTTGGTAGGCTCGAAGTTGAGCTCTAGCCCGTGTTCGGTCTGATTCAGAATGAGTTTTCCGCCACCGGCGCTCTAGCCGTCTCAACGACTGTTTCATCGCCCTCAGCTCCGGGGAGAACCACGGGGCTGTCCGGGCTCCATGCAATCGGAGAGGGCGCTTCGGAGCCAGACAGTCAATAGCCCTGGTTAGCTCCACATTCCAGCGGGCCACCAGGGAATCGGCTGAAAGGCCATCAACATGGGATAAAACATCCCCTACCACTCTCTGGAAGCCAATTGGATCCATTAAGTGGCGGGGGCGGACCATCCGAATCGGTCCCACCTCCCGGCAGAGGGGAAGGGTCGCGGAGAAGTCCAGCTGCACCAGGAAGTGATCTGACCATGGCACTTCTTTTGTTTCGCTTTTACTTAGTGTCAGATCACCAACATCCGTAGAGGTAAACACCAGGTCTAAGGCATGTCCGCGGCTATGAGTTGGGCCAAACTTATTCAGGGACAGCCCCATGGAGGCCATGCTTTCCACGAAGTCCCGAGCGGCCCCTTGTAAGGTCGTGTCGGCATGGATGTTAAAATCTCCTAAGACAACCAAACTAGGTGTCTCCAGGAGCACGTCCGCCACGACCTGAAGCAGCTCGGGCAGGGAATCCTTGGTGCAGCGGGGAGGTCGGTACACCAAAAGGAATCCTGTACTGCCCCTATTGCCCAACTTCCAGAACATGCACTCAGAAAACTGGGTCTTCCCAATAGGACGCCTGGTGCAAACTAATGACTTCCTAAAAATCGCTGCAACCCCCCCTCCCCGCCCAGATGGCCTGGGTTGCTGTGCGTAAGAGAAACCTGGTGGACAAGCAGCGGCAAGGACTGGCCCATCTGCCTCATCCAACCAAGTCTCCGTCACACATGCCAGGTCAACTCCTCCGTCCACAATCAGGTTGTGGATGGCAGTGGTTTTGTTCATCATTGACCTGGCATTACACAGCAACACTTTCAGGTCATGTGGGTATCCCTTGTTGATTCCAGTACCCATCCGGTCAGGGCCAGACCCGGAGGCAGGGATAGTCCTCAAACAACGACTAAGCCTGCCTCCTCGGTAATGACATGGTCTGGCCTTAGCGTAACTCCTCCTCCTGCCCGAGATCACTGAGATCGGGTGTCCCAGTGCATCCCCCCCTGTGGAACTTGCCCCAGCCATTCTATTGGCTGGGACCCACTCCCCGGCAGCCCTAACCCCACCCCTTAAGAACAAATAAAACCTGTATAAAAAAACAGCAAAAACAAACAAGGAAGGAAAACAACAACAACACACACAATAAAACAATACAACCCCAAACAATAAAATTACAAATATACCAAGATTACACAAATTCCCAAACCAAACTACGAACCCATCCCACCCACCCTACCAGAGAAAAAAAAAGAAAAAAAGAAAAAGAAAGAAAAAAAAATTAAAATTAAATTAAAAGCCAGTCCTGAATTTTGGAAATCCTGTCCCATAGAAGGGTGTTGATATAAGCAAAATTCACTAGGAAAGGCATAAAGTTGGGTCCGGGTTTCCCAAGGGGGAGTCCGGATTTTTCTCCCTGGGAAGAGCTGGAATTTTAGAGCTTTTCCCTTTGTGCCACAGACAGAGACCACACCAGAGTTATCAAAAGCAAAGCACAGCTTCCCATTTATTGAATCTGTTGCAACAGAGGTTCCCCCCAACGTAACAGGTACGAGGCAAAGAAGAACCCAGAACAATGGCGTGCCAGCTCCTATATAGACTTTGAAATTCCCCCCTTCCGGCTCAAGACCACCCCCTTGTACATCATGCATACATCACAAAAAGGGGTGTAACCCAGGACCACCCCTTAGATACATCACAGCTACATCATAGAAAAAGGCGGTGTTCAGCAGAAATCTTGAATGCACTGTTTACCTCCTGTCTGCCACTTCATGTGATAATGTCTTATCTGATTGCCCTTCCTGGGCAGCCTGGCCATTCCTTTTGAGATTGTGATTAGTTTATTTCTGAGACAATGGAAAGGTGTTTTTTTACTCCCTTGCAGAGAAACACCTGGTCATCCCTCCTCGACCCCTCCCAGACAAACATTTCTGGAGAACAAAAGGTTCCCTGCCTTGGCAGGGCATGGCATATGCAGACTAACTACTGTCCTTTGTAAGTCAATTGGGCCATCTGATACCTGGCCAGCTAGGAGTCAAAATTGTGTCGGGGTCAAAATGGTTTCAGGACTGTGCTTCAGACATGAGGCCTTGTTTTGCTTGGCACACTAAGAATTAATATATATATAAATAAAATACCTAAAATTCCTACAACAATTCCCCCATTTGAGGCTTAATTTTTTGATAAAAAAAATTATTGCCTCACAAATAATAACCAGGTATGTTTTAAATGGATGTTTTCGTATAAATCTGAAGAAATTTACTTGTGGCATTTCAGCACTTTGGGAGAAACATTTTCAATTGTGGCCTATGCTTTTCACTTAGCAGGATCACCAATGACTGAAAAATGCAGTTTGTTCTGCTGCTGCCTTTTTATGTGTTCCCAGGTGGCAAATCCAGCTTTCATGTGGTCTCAAACCTCCATTTGCACAGCAGCAACAATCCCTGGGGAATCCCCGGAGGGCTTTCCTCTTGACCGTTTTTCGCCTGGCATTTGCCATAGATTTGGACAGGCTTTGAACACGTCATGAGAGAAATGTCCTTGCCTAACCTTCCTATGGAATTTTATTTTATAGGCTGGTCTTGCACTCATGGGAAAATTGCTCAGTTGTCCTAAGGGGACCAAAGAAAGTTCATTGCACCTGGGATACATGCCCAATCAGACCTAAGCCAAATTAGAATTTACTTTGCCCCATGGTTGATACTTTCCAAACCAATCTGTTTTAAAAAAAACCTTAAAGAAAAGGGCACTTGTTCAAATTGGGTGATTTAATTCTATAAGGGATCACTCCTGATAAATCAAAGCATAGACACTTTCCTGTTATCTGGGCTTTCATGGATCGGTCCTGAAGTTTCTCCTTGGTAAAATTTAAATGTGTAGAGAAAGTTGGACAGGGAAATGTGGTCATAAATTGATCTAACCTAAATGTGGGACTATTAGAAAACATAAAATGCATGAGAATTCCTCCACTAGTCTAAACAATCAGAATTAAGCAGTACATTAGACATAAAACAATTAAACACAAAATTGGGTCGCCCCCCCCCTTTGTGGGAATCACATATACTGTCAGACATGGTTCAATGTTTCTGCATAATATCGCACAACATAAAACATAATAATTATATATCAGTTGCATATCTTGAAGCAATCATGACTTTGAGACAATCCTAGGACAGAGTCTTAAGGTCAAAAGAGAGAAAATATCCTTACAATTCAATTGTTCCCCCATTTGTGGAAATCACATATATCAAGCACATTTCAGCATTCTCACATTATAACACATAACACACACAACATACAATTATTAATTCCAGACCATTTGGATGTCCTTAGGAAGTCATGAGATTTTTGAGACAATTCTTGGTTTTACACGTATCCTTAACCACTAGGTACAAGGGCTTGAGGTCATAAAGAGAGAAAATGTCATTTAGCGCAACTTTCCCCCTGTGTCAGCTTCACCCCCCCTCAGTCTGTCCTTTTGAATGAGATTTCCGTGGCCACCTTTAAAACTCTGGTGTCTGTTGCTGTTGCAGGTGATAGTCTTGTGGTCACAAGGAATTTTGGCTGAGGGTTTTCCATCATTGGGTCTGTAGTAACACATCTGTAGAAAGGGGGCAGGGTTTGGGGGACTTAAAGACAGTTAGAGAATATCCTTGAATTTTTCTTGGGAAGCTGCAAACAATAAAATTTGGAGTTAAGCGTATGCCAATATTATCAATTTTCTATATAGTTACTCCTGTGATCTTCTGCTGTTTAAAAATAAAAATTTTAAAAGGAAGGAAAACAAAAATTAGATTACTCCAAAGATAAAATATTAAAAGGAAACAAAATACAAAAATTAGATCACCAGTTAAATAAATTTCTCCAAAAAATAGTAAAATGGATTTTGGAGATGCAATAAAATGAAGGACCTTATTCCATGTTTTGCACATGTCCTCAAAATATAAAAACATGACCTGAGGAACCAAAAATAAATGCTAAAACGCACAACTTTTAAACATCTCAAATAAAAGAACAAGAGAAAAAATGTTTCT
Source organism: Darevskia mixta (assembly GCA_034641385.1). Lineage (NCBI taxonomy): Eukaryota > Metazoa > Chordata > Lepidosauria > Squamata > Lacertidae > Darevskia > Darevskia mixta. The sequence continues at coordinate 16,468,828 of JAWWNH010000033.1, read as the reverse complement.
TTATGTGGCAAAATCAGCTAGAATGTTAATAGGAAATATTAGAGCGAACAAAGCAAATTATTTGTAACCAACAGAGAAGCATAAAAGTCACACACAAAATAGACATAAAAGTCATAGAGGGAAGTCGTTTTGAGACTTCTCAAGTATCCTGTTAAAAGTTGTGGGGGGGAAATCTTGCAATGCAAATGTGAGATAATACATCTTGAGTACCCACTGAGATAGAACAATGGAATCTTGGTTTTGCATAGTCTGTCACCTGGAGAGAACAATCCCCCCATTTCTCTTCCCCCCCTTCGGAGATAGAATTTGCAACTGCAAATTCTTTCTCCGCCCTTTTGGATCTGTATATCCTGTTGAAAGAGAAAATTGCTTCATGTGGAAATCTCTGTCAGGAGATGTTCCTAAAATGCATTTAAGAAAACCTGTTATAAAATTCATTTAAATCACTACCCTCCCATTTTACCTGTGGAAAGATTTTGGCATGTTATTTTTATGGCCCAATACTTAACTCTTTTGTTATTCCTCAAGTAGCCCCTGGGGCAAAGGACACAAAGGGTGTTTTCCTTCAATTCCAAGTTAACATAAGGATTGAATTTAAGTTCCATGTGGAGAGCATGTGACCTTGTCACCTCTTAGTAAAACCCCCTTTCGTTTGACATAGCCTCTGTGCATGTACAGAGTTCATGACTCAGAAATCTATTGTACCATTTGAAAGAATTGTATCTGTTGGTTAAATTACCATTTGAATAAAGGGAGAGAAGCGTGAGGAGTAGAATTTTAAGAATAAGGTTAGAATTTAAACAGAAATCCAATAGCTCATGCTATTTCCAAAACCAGCAATAAATTAGTCAAATTAAATTTCGGTTTGGTCAGTTTAAAGCAATTTCTGACATATTTTATTTCCTGTTTCTTGCTGCTTAGGAAATAGGCTTATAAATCTTAAAACTTTATATAGGACTTCAACATCCACCAAAACCAGAGATATAAGTTTGGTCAACTTGAAGTCTCAGCACTAATGACTCATGCTTACTGTATCAGACACAAATACCTGTACCCCAGGCAAAGAAATTGGGACCAATGCCTCCCCTTATCTACAGGATTTGGGGTACAGATTGCTATTAAAATGAGGGCTATCCTTTTCTTTTCTTTTCTCTGGCCATTTAGTGGAAATCCCCACCCTCTTATTTATGAGTAAGAATGGCCCAGAGAGTCAAATATTCTTAACAAATTCAGCCATGGGCAGAAATTCCTTGCCCCCCTTATATATGGGAAAATGGCTACAGGGTCAGAATTCATATTCTCTAACATTTTAATTCATTTTAGCCTTACCATTTTGCAGACAAAGATTTTCTGCCCTTTATGTACAGGAATGGTCAAGGCTCATTCTACTTGATAATGAATTTTTATGTGCTTAAACTTTAAATAATAGACAAATGGTAAAGACTGAGATATTTCAAAGTTACAAATCTTTTTAGAAACAAATACAAACAAACAAACAAACAATCACTCTCTAATAAACTCTGAAATCCAGTGTTTCCATCTTTCTGTACTAAAAGCAAACCATGGCTGAATGTTAACCCCGCACCACATCAAGATTTTTAAAATCACCTCTCCAAATGCTTGCACCTTTCACATAGCCATAAATTGGGAGTTGGAAGGGATCCAGAGGTCACCTAGTCCAACCCCTTGAAATACAGGGTTCACAAGATTTGTATTACCAGAGAAAGTCACATACTTATGCACACAGACTATCATGTAAGCTCATACGTGTACTAAGAGCAAAGAATATTAGTAACTTTACACAGAACCCTTTAGCAGATCTAAAGATAGTTTGAGTGAGAGTTTATTTCCTTAAAGAGTGCAAGTTACTAGAGAAATTTTCTTACAGGAAGATATAAGTGAATACAGTTTTCCTAGAATTAGATAGGGAGAGAGTCTTTTATAAGGAAGACTAAGAGTTGATATAACCACCCACAATAATATAAAGCCATAGATTTGATAGAAGTACATTTTAGAAAAGCTAAAAAGAGAATAATTGAACAATTTTTCCTAAAGCCTGGTGAGCCAGTGAATTAAAATGACCACACATAGGAAAGTGGGATGGGGGTACCTTTAGAAAACAACATTTCCCCCCTTTCGGAGTTTCCTTGTTAAAGGAAGCTTACTGAGTAGATTTACCTGTTTAAGCATAGAAGAAGATGGGAAAGAAAAAAGTAAGATGGGAAAGGAAAAAAAAAATCAGATAGAACAAAGAGGGGTGGGAAAGCATTTTAAAAGCAGTTTTAGGATTCCTCAAAGGACCTTTTACTTTAAGCCAGATACTGCATTTTATATTGAAAAGCATCTCGTGCTTAACTTTTAAAACTTTGCAGCAGGAAAAATTAAGTACAGAGCACAGCCTTCCTTTTACGCAGACCTTGAACATTGTGAGTTCACAAATTCAAAGTTTAAATGAACCATTTTCAAAGTTCCCAATCTCCCATTTCCTTTCTTGTCCTGCTTCTCCTTACTGCAGGAAAAAAAAATAAGTATACACACACACTTTTTACTCTCTGGAGAAAAATTGGCCTTCTATAGCCTCTTTAAAAATAGGAAAACATGTACACATCGCTTCCACCCTTTTCAATATTTGTCATGTTTAAGACTGATCAGGTCCAACATGGTTTCCTTAAATTAAAAATTGAAGCAAGCTTGCAGTTTAAACTATGCACACTCAAGAAAGGCATTCTGTGGGTGGTTTAGCTAATTTAAACACAAACCCCTTACACAAGGAACAACCTCTCACACACATAACAAACAAAACATAACATGTAAACACATTTCCCATCCTTTAGTTGGTTTAAACAAAAGAGAAACATTTCTTAGCCTCCTTTTTTTTCCAAGTACAAAACTTATTCACTCAAGTTACAGAACAATTTCAAAGTTTTTAGCAAACATTTTAAAGTTACAACCCTTCATTTTTCCTTCATCCTGTACCAATTGCGATTTTTATTTATTTATTTATTTATAAGCCTGTCATACCAATTTAAAAGTACAAATTGGAGTTGGACTCAGAGTCCTGGCCAGGACCAAGCCACAGGTGGGCTTTGTTCTGACCTGGAGTCTGGGAAAGGAATTCCTTGATTGGGGTGCACCCATGTCTTTTAACGGATTGGCCTTTTATACTGCAGTCGGGGTCAAAGTAGAACCTCCCAATTCTGGACACTCACTAACACCCTGGACCTTGGGCCCGCACAGTCCCCGCTGTGCCCTGCCTACCGTTCGCTGCGCTACTACTAGGTGGCTCGGTGCGATCAAGTCCCTATCGGAACCCCCCTTACTAGTGTCAATCAGATTGCTGAGGGCCCGACAGCAACGTTCCTGCCTCTTACAAACTAAAGAAAAGGACCACCAGCCTTAGGACGCTTGCGTGTGCAATGCCAAGCGGTAAGTCCAGATAGAGTTGTGAAAGGAAAAGGCGCCCTTGCGTTCCCATTCTCATGGGTCATGTCCAATTAAGGTCTCCATGAGGCGGTTTGCGGCTACGCCTTAAAGGGTTAAAGAGAAATGCAGCAGGGGTGACAAGAGCTGTCAGGGTGTCGAAGGGCCAGTTGCCTCCCGGCGGGCACGTTGTAACGTGAAGCACTGTACCCAGGACCTTGGTTCTACTTTATAACTCAGCCTTGCAGCTGTGCTGCTAACCAGGGTCCGAGAGAGAGATAGAAAAGGGATAGAACAGATAAGAAGTTATCGTTGCTGCGGTCACTTGTCCACCCTTCACTGTGTCCCCAAAATTCCTTATACTCACTTCACGCCCTCTGGGATTGCTATCCGGGATTTCTTTAACCTGTAAAAAAACCAAACCAAACCAAACAAAACAAAACCACAAAACAAAACAAAAAAGAAAAAGAAAACTTCCTTCCCGGGGTTTGCTTTGCTCTGGTGTGTCCCGCTGGGACTCCCAATTACTGCCAGAGATCCTGGTTCCTGAGGCAGAGGGATGCCCTCCCTTGCAAATGGCTGGGTGTGCACCAGGCCCCCTATGCCCAGACCCCAAAGATCGCTGGAAAACTTGGGTCCCTTCGTGCGTCGCCAAATGATATAAGCAAAATTCACTAGGAAAGGCATAAAGTTGGGTCCGGGTTTCCCAAGGGGGAGTCCGGATTTTTCTCCCTGGGAAGAGCTGGAATTTTAGAGCTTTTCCCTTTGTGCCACAGACAGAGACCACACCAGAGTTATCAAAAGCAAAGCACAGCTTCCCATTTATTGAATCTGTTGCAACAGAGGTTCCCCCCAACGTAACAGGTACGAGGCAAAGAAGAACCCAGAACAATGGCGTGCCAGCTCCTATATAGACTTTGAAATTCCCCCCTTCCGGCTCAAGACCACCCCCTTGTACATCATGCATACATCACAAAAAGGGGTGTAACCCAGGACCACCCCTTAGATACATCACAGCTACATCATAGAAAAAGGCGGTGTTCAGCAGAAATCTTGAATGCACTGTTTACCTCCTGTCTGCCACTTCATGTGATAATGTCTTATCTGATTGCCCTTCCTGGGCAGCCTGGCCATTCCTTTTGAGATTGTGATTAGTTTATTTCTGAGACAATGGAAAGGTGTTTTTTTACTCCCTTGCAGAGAAACACCTGGTCATCCCTCCTCGACCCCTCCCAGACAAACATTTCTGGAGAACAAAAGGTTCCCTGCCTTGGCAGGGCATGGCATATGCAGACTAACTACTGTCCTTTGTAAGTCAATTGGGCCATCTGATACCTGGCCAGCTAGGAGTCAAAATTGTGTCGGGGTCAAAATGGTTTCAGGACTGTGCTTCAGACATGAGGCCTTGTTTTGCTTGGCACACTAAGAATTAATATATATATAAATAAAATACCTAAAATTCCTACAACAGTGTTGAGGAGCAAGCTGTGGGCAAAGATCTGTTCCAATTCTTACGATCCACTAATTGATTTCACGACGGCCAGGCATTCACTAGTAGGCAGAGGAAGAAAACAGGGAACCAGATCATCGAAAGGTGTGCATTGCAAACCCAAGTGGATTTATGGAAAAAGACTGACTGGTGGACTTCCTCCTAGGTACCCACTGGATGGCAGAAGTGTTGAGTTTAATCCGGAGTCATGGGGACCCCTCTTGGGTTCAGAATGTACCACTGCGGGAAAGGACACCCTGGATCGAGACTTTTTTTGGGCTGAAGGAGGCCTTGAAATATCCTCCCCCCAGGCTTCTGTGTACTAACCTGCCATTCCAGCTTTTCCCCAAGTCCTTCCTCCACTCCAAAGCCAAGGTAAGAGAGGAACAGTTGACACAGCAAGCCTGCCTTTTCTCCTGCCTTTCTGCCACACAGATGTGGGGGGGGGGACACTCTGGAGCACAGGCACCTGACACAGCCCCTTTACTAGAGGATGCCCTATTTTGCACTACTGCATTGGGAGGAATACTGGATATCTCCTTAACAGTTGCCTGATTGCAGGAGAACTTGCATTGGTCATGGTCTACATGCATGGTCAGCCCAGGTCCTTTGCCTTGATAACCCATATGCTTAGAAAACCTCACTAAAGAAGAGGTTTGAGGCCCCCCCAGAAAGCCCCAGCCTAGGTTCCTGGACCTGTTAAGCAACATGATTTGCTCAGTCTTTTGCACACTTCTTCTAGGGCACCAGACATGCACCTGCACTCCAGAACTAGACTCTTCCTCCTCACCCTACTAAGAGCTAAGGGGAAGGCAAGTTCATTGGTAAATACAGAATCTGCAGAGGAGTGCTCACCCAGCTGCAAGAAGATTCTGGTAGGAAGGGCCTATTTGTGGGGTAGAGACAAAATCAGCTGCATCTTGTAGCCTAGCTGATAAGCAGGAAGGGGAGTGTCTGATTGTACTTCCATAAAACCTCTCAGAAATGGAAAATGAGCGAGGTCCCAACCAAAGAAGAATGGCGACATAAACTGATGGAATACGTGCAGCTTGCAGATTTAACATCGAATAAGAGAAGAAGAAGAACATACGTTTAAAGAAGACTGGGAAATGTATGGGTGAAAATTGTGTTCATTTAAAAACGCCGGTAGCATTAAGATATGTTTAACAGTGTTAAAAAGTTTTGATGCATTTAACAATGGATTACTGAATGGTTTGGTTCATGTAAAATATGCAGGGATGTATAGTTTGGAAAATGAACCATGGAAAGAGAGGAAGGGAAGTTGATTTAAGGTTGTCTAAGTGAATATTTTGAAATGTAAATTAGAAAAAATTAATAAAATTTTAATATACTGGCTTTTGGTGGAACAATAGGCTTAAACATCTTCTCCCCAAGTGTTGTGGTTCTGATCAAAACTCTTATGAGTAATTCCCACTATTTCTGAAAAGACATGGAAGCATCTTGTTTGAGAATTAATCCACACCACAGCTTTCAAAATTTTGGGAAAAGGTGGTTAGTCTGCAAGGATGCCTATGTAAGGAGAAAAGGGCAGAAGCCTAAGACACATGAAGGGGCTATTAGTTGCAAAAATATTGATCTTGTAGGACTGACAGGAATTTAAGTAGGTCACTAAGAGGTATGAAAAGGTTGATATCCAACCTGAAAAGGGTAGGGAGAAAAAAAGCAACCCCCCCAAAGCTGCCTGGGCTCTCCCTAAATATGGCTCTGCCTCTGTTACAGGTAGTCTACACAATGCGTAACCCCAGAGATGCAATGGTTTCAGGCTACCACTTCTTCCAAGCCTTTAAAGATTTGAATGATTCTGGAACAATGGAAGTGTTCATGGAGAGGTTCCTGAGTGGGGAAGGTATGGAAGGAGGCAGATCAGCCAGTCTCATTTGCTCCGATGCAGCACAATGTCCACTACCAGAAAGGCTAATTGTATAGTCTTGTCAGAGCAGTATAATTTGCAGTTGGATACATGGAGAAAGGATGAAACGAGGTTAAGTGCTACAATAGTTGTTTCCTTTTAAAGCAAATTAATAAATGTCCTTAACAAATGGGTGAGAATGGAAGCAACATGTTATTTTTCTAGGTTCCATGGTGGTGTTTCCTCTGCATCTTCAATAGCATTCTCTCTATTTCCCTGGCACCTCTTTACATCTCACCACTGCTTCCTCTTTCTCACAAGTGTCCCCCACACTTCATACTCCACAAGTGTCCCAGAAAAAAACGGGTCATCCTGTTTTTTTACTGCGAGAGAATGGGGGCCATTTTGATTGCCATGATCTCGTGCAATTTTGTGGTGCTTTTTTCAGGGCTGTGATCTTGCATGGTGCCCCAAAATACGTGTTTTTGGGTGCCATTCCAGGGGAAAGCAGGTTTTTTTGGGGGGGACGTGACGTGACACGAAATCATGTGAACTCAAGACAACCAAAATGGCCACCGTGCTCTCGCAATAAAAAATGGTACGATGGTGTCTGGGAAGATGGTGTCCTGGATTCAAAGTGTTGGAGGGTATGTGTGGTGTTCATGTACAATTATGATTAGGGAATCATATACTTTCCATTCATTGTGCGAGTAGAGCGCGAGCGTTCCGAGATCAATTATGTTGATTGTGTGTAATGCCATGTTCCTTGCTGGTCTGGATTAAAGTATGATTTCTTATGACCATTATACATGACATGAATTGGCAAGAAATTGGCTACTGCTGCTTCCATGACCCTGAGATGGGATAGTCACGTATCTCAGTGTTTGCTGACCTATTACTGCAAACGCAATTAGCAACTGTCTTTGATACCCCCATAGTATCTTCCTTCTCTTTGAAGTAGATATGTTAAAATCCTTGAGGCCCTGGTGCAAAAGCATCGGTCTGCCATTTGTTTACCTTTCCTTCCTTCCCCTCAATCTCCTGTCTCTCTTTGATCTTACTCATCTTTGGAATGCAGGTAAAGGAAGTTAGTTGGGGGGGGGGATAGAGTCCTGCAAACCTTCAAAGGGTCTTTGTTCCTACTTTGTTCCCACGTGGGGATTTATTGGGAAGTACTGGAAGATTCTCATTGGTTCTTTTGAATTCTGTGATGAAATGGTTTGAGGTTAATAAAAGGTGCCTGAGGCTGAGAGGGGGAGATTCAGATTCGGAATTGGGAATGAATTCACCCTTGCCTCAGAGCTTTGCTGGTCAAGCTCTTTGTCTGTCTTTCTTTTGAACTCACGCAACTGTGCGCAACGCAGTGGAATGCAACAGGTATGGAGCCCAGGTTGACTGCTGCCCAGGGAGGTGATTTGAGTTAATTGTGTGACTAATTTGTGCCCATGATCTTATTAAGATTTGAAAGCCAAATATGATGTATAATCAGAACTGAGTTCATTGGAATATTTTCCACCATGCCTGGTGGTATCATTAGAACATCTCTTGCTGGTCCAGTCACCACCTCCTGAAAGCTTCTCTTCCTCCTGCTCCCCAGCTGTCTCCATAGCTTGGTTCTAAAACGGTAGCTACCTGAATGTCCTTAAGGATGTGGCATAATCTCTCTCTCTCCTCATATATTCAGGTTTTCAGTGTCATCAATGGCTTATTTCAAATATAAGGGGATGTCTTTTTCTCAATCGTTCCACTCAGAGGAAACACTCAGCTACATGGAAAATGAATTCCAGCTGTTGGATGATGATATAGTGAACGCCGCTTACCCCAAGTCAGGTCAGTGGTGCAACTGGTGACGCATAGACTCTGAACTTAACAAGGCAACCCTTTTTATGGTATTATTTATCACTTCACTAACTTTAAATATGAAGCACACAAAGAATATTAAGCAATAAAATATCTAATCTCTCCCCCCCATGTTTAATTATGGTCATTGAACAAAAGGACAAAGAAAAGTTAAGAGTTTGTCATAACTACAAGGTGTTTGTATGAGGCCTACATTAATAATGTTTAGCCTACATTTCTCACAATTTTTTTTTAATGGGCAGCCAGGTCCAAAATGGAGAGTTACATGAAAAATGGGCATCTGAAAAAGAAACATTTGGGTAGTTAAAAAATTCAAGTCATGCAAAAGTTAAATTATGTAAGTTGGTGTAAAAAGTGAGTGACAAGAATATGAGAAGAAAATGAAGTAGTCCAGGCTTTCCTAAATCCCCATACCCTAAAACACAACCACCTGGTCCTGAGAAACGCCCACAAACATTTCATGTCAGAACTTCCAAATTGTTTCAACTTCACTAAGCTGCACCAGTCCTGAATTTTGAAAATCCTGTCCCATAGAAGGGTGCTGAGGAGCAAGCTGTGGGCAAAGATCTGTTCCAATTCTTATGATCCACTAATTGATCTCACGATGGTCAGGCATTCACTAGTAGGCAGAGGAAGAAAACAGGGAACCAGATCATCAAAAGGTGTGCATTGCAAACCCAAGTGGATTTATGGAAAAAGACTGACTGGTGGACTTACTCCTAGGTACCCACTGGATGTCGGAAGTGTTGAGTTTAATCCGGAGTCATGGGGACCCCTCATGGGTTCAGAATGTACCACTGTGGGAAAGGGCACCCTGGATCGAGACTCCTGATGGGCTGAAGGAGGCCTTGAAATATCCTCCCCCCAGGCTCCTGTGTACTCACCTGCCATTCCAGCTTTTCCCCAAGTCCTTCCTCCACTCCAAAGCCAAGGTAAGAGAGGAACAGTTGACACAGCAAGCCTGCCTTTGTCTCCTGCCTTTCTGCCACACAGATGTGGGGGGACTCTGGAGCACAGGCACTTGACACAGCCCCTTTACTAGAGGATGCCCTATTTTGCTCTACAGCATGGGAGGAATACTGGATATCTCCTTAACAGTTGCCTGATTGCAGGAGAACTTGCATTGGTCATGGTCTACATGCATGGTCAGCCCAGGTCCTTTGCCTTGATAACCCATATGCTTAGAAAACCTCACTAAAGAAGAGGTTTGAGCCCCCCCCCCAGAAAGCCCCAGCCTAGGTACCTGGACCTGTTAAGCAACATGATTTGCTCAGTCTTTTGCACACTTCTTCTAGGGCACCAGACATGCACCTGCACTCCAGAACTAGACTCTTACTCCTCACCCTACTAAGAGCTAATGGGAAGGCAAGTTCATTGGTAAATACAGAATCTGCAGAGGAGTGCTTACCCAGCTGCAAGAAGATTTTGGTAGGAAGGGCCTATTTGTGGGGTAGAGACAAAATCAGCTGCATCTTGTAGCCTAGCTGATAAGCAGGAAGGGGAGTGTCTGATTGTACTTCCATAAAACCTCTCAGAAATGGAAAATGAGCGAGGTCCCAACCAAAGAAGAATGGCGACATAAACTGATGGAATACGTGCAGCTTGCAGATTTAACATCGAATAAGAGAAGAAGAAGAACATACGTTTAAAGAAGACTGGGAAATGTATGGGTGAAAATTGTGTTCATTTAAAAACGCTGGAAGCATTAAGATATGTTTAACAGTGTTAAAAGGTTTTGATGCATTTAGCAATGGATTACTGAATGGTTTGGTTCATGTAAAATATGCAGGGATGTGTAGTTTGGAAAATGAACCATGGAAAGAGAGGAAGGGAAGTTGATTTAAGGTTGTCTAAGTGAATATTTTGAAATGTAAATTAGAAAAAATTAATAAAATTTTAATATACTGGCTTTTGTTGGAACAATAGCTCCTAGAGCATTTTGGGTGGGAAGATTTAACTAGGTGGAGAAGGCTTAAACATCTTCTCCCCAAGTGTTGTGGCTCTGATCAAAACTCTTATGAGTAACTCCCACTATTTCTGAAAAGACATGGAAGCATCTTGTTTGAGAATTAATCCACACCACAGCTTTCAAAATTTTGGGAAAAGGTGGTTAGTCTGCAAGGACGCCTATGTAAGGAGAAAAGGGCAGAAGCCAAAGACACATGAAGGGGCTATTAGTTGCAAAAATATTGATCTTGTAGGACTGACAGGAATTTAAGTAGGTCACTAAGAGGTATGAAAAGGTTGATACCCAACCTGAAAAGGGTAAGGAGAAAAAAAGCAACCCCCCCAAAAAGACATGGTGGTACCTGAGGCAGAGCAGAATATAACCTATTACCCGGCAAGTTATTTTGGCTTTGAGGTGCAAAATCTTAAAAGCACTTCCTCCAGGCAATAAAAATGCAATGGGATGCAGCAAACAACATTTTCCTCCGAGTAGACCCATCAAAATTAATGCCCCTACATTAGTAATTATTTTCAGTAGATCTACTCTGAGTAGGAATAACACTGGATACATCTGGTTGGCATCCGTCCATATCGGGAGACAATGGAGGAGAGTGCCTTTGAGGGTGAGGTCAAAACTGTTGGAAGTTTACAGCGCCTGCTATGGCTTCTAGAGGTCAATGACGCAGAGACATGTTTTGTTGCAGCTGGGGCAGATGAAGGCGTCTGGTTGTGCTGCTACAGATGCATCATGGTGTTTCTTCTCTCTGTGCTTCTCCTAGCAGACATTCCTCCTATGATCACTGCTATGGACACACAACCTGACTGTCCGTCTCCAGGCACTATGGTTGTCTGCAAAGGATTCCCACATGGTGGGGTTGATGTTGCCAGCCTTCATATCATGTTTACAGATATCTTTGTAATGCCGAGTTCTTTCCAGCTCCCCATAGAGTACATCTTTGGGGATATATCTAACAACAGTAAATTAAATATGCCTTTCACGAGACAGTGCTCAGGTGTCTATGGTGGTTGTCTGACTATTCCTAATGTTAGAGCTGCATGGGCTCTCTCTAAATGTGGCTCTGCCTCTGTTACAGGTAGTCTACACAATGCGTAACCCCAGAGATGCGATGGTTTCAGGGTACCACTTCTTCCAAGCCTTTAAAGATTTGAATGATTCTGGAACAATGGAAATGTTCATGGAGAGGTTCCTGAGTGGGGAAGGTATGGAAGGAGGCAGATCAGCCAGTCTCATTTGCTCCAATGCAGCACAATGTCCACTACCAGAAACGCTCTCTTCTTATCTAATCCTATAGTCTTGTCAGAGCAGTATAATTTGCCTTTGGAGACATGGAGAAAGGGAGAAATGGGATTAAGTCCTATGACAGTTGTTTCCTTTTAAAGAAAATTAATAAATGTTCTTAACAAATGGGTGAAAATGGAAGCAACATGTTCTTTTCTAGGTTCCACATTGGTGTTTCCTCAGCATCTTCAATAGCATTCTCTCTATTTCCCTGGCACCTCTTTACATCTCACCACTGCTTCCTCTTTGCTCCTCCAGTGATTTTTGGTTCCTGGTTTGACCATGTGAAAGGCTGGCTGGAGATGAAGGATAGAGCCAACATCTTCTTCATCAGTTATGAAGAACTGCAGCAGGTACAGGTCCAAGCTTGACTGTGTTCACACTCTACCAGATTATTTTGTTTTGAAATACTGTATTGTATTGGCAGCCTGATACAGGATGGCTTCTGCACAGTGATAGCAGCGAATTCCACACCCTCATTGTATCAACCTTGCCAAATGTGCATTGCAAACTGGAATGAATGCTTTTTGTGTGCCTCTTGATCAAGGGCAAGCTCTGTGTATCATGTAAGGCTCTAAGGCTTCATATCAGTCCTTTACTTTCCCCTTCTGCAGGACTTTCGAGGCAGTGTGCAGAGGATCTGTCGTTTTCTTGGCAATGAGCTGAACAGCCAGCAAATTGAGTCTGTGGTGGAAAATGCCTCCTTCCACAAGATGAAGGACAACAAGATGTCCAACTTTTCCTTGATACCAGACGACGTTTTTGACCACACGAAGGGAAAGCTCATGAGGAAAGGTAATCACTTTGGTTTCCATACAGTGCCAAGGAATAAGGTTGTAATGCTGCATGCCAGTGGTGAATAACCTTTTCTTTTTCTGTGGACGGCTGTTGCCTCACAGAAAAAGTCAGTCAGTAACTACAGCAAGCGGTGGAGCCAGAGCCAAAACGGGGACAGTTAGCAGAATTGCACACTTTTCTCTTTGTGCAACATCTTACCTTATGTTTACCTTTAATGCATGAACATACAAATCCAAGCAAGAAATTATTCTGAGAACAAGGTGTGCCTGCAAGATTTTAACAGTTGGCTGAAACTGAGGACTGCCTGAAAACAGGCTGAAGGGCACACATTCTCGAGGCTATCAAGACACAGTAGTCTCCTTGGGGTGTTTATGCTGGAGTTGGCAAATTCCGTGCCCTTAGCATCTATTTGGAACGCAAGCAGAAATTCAGCAAGTAAAGCTTTTTAACAGTTGGCTGAAACTGAGGATTGCCTGAAAACAGGCTGAGGGGCACACATTCTCGAGGCTATCAAGTAGCATCTATTTGGAACGCAAGCAGAAATTCAGCAAGTAAAGCTTTCCCCATATCTAAATGCATACTTCCCTGAGTCCTAGTTTTCATAGCCACAGTCTGTTCCTCTTCTCTAAAGCAACAGAAGTAACTTAAACGGAATTGTTTTGCACATCACCATTATTTATTATTATTTATTTCATAAAATTTACGTTTCACAGAATTATAGAAAAACCCCTCAAAGTGGTTAAAATGGGTGGGAGGCGGGAATAGCACAGCAATGTCATGTTTGTTTGCCAAGGAGTGGCAGTGTGGGAGAGCAAACATGACTCACTGCATTTTCCTGCCTGATGTGATGGAGAAAGTCACAATTCTTCAATCCACATACAGATGCCGATGGGACTTGCTGCTGCATCTTACTTCTAAATAGCAAAGGAACAGTGACTTCTATTTTACTTATGGGCAACAGGCTTTTAGGGCCAGACACTGCAGCTCAGCACCTCACCACTGCTTACTAATGGCTCCTTTTGATGCCAAGTGGCTTCCAGTTTAAATAAAAGCTGCAATGCTACATTTGTGGAAGAGACACACCGCTCATGAGCGTACGAGCCTGCCTACTCAGTCTGCTGCCTTTCTAGCAGGTCCAGGTCACCAACATGCCTGCATTAGTGTGGCTGAAGTGCCACATCAGGAAGGTGCAATAGTTGCGGAAGGGATCAGGGCAAACAGTCAGGAGGCATGTGCTTTCCCCCTCTAACATCAGCCACCTGAGGAGGCTGCCTCATGCTTGAGATTGAGGAAGTAATGTTCTAATTTCAACCCAAGTAATCTCAGTTGAACTTCTTTGTGGTTGCCACTTGCTCTTGTGTTGTTCCAGGGATTTCTGGGGACTGGAAGAATCTCCTGACAGTGGCACAGAGCGAATACTTTGACCGTGTTTATCTGGAGTACATGCGTGGCGTGAATATGACCTTCCCTTGGGACTGAAGAATCCCAGATAGTTGCTCCTCTGTTCTTAACCCTCACATTCTAATGTGTCATATGGTTTGGGTACCTTCTGTTTAATAAACAGATATCTGATCAGGATTGGTATAGTTGTTCTTTTATTTTTTTACAGGTGTGTTTTCTTTTAACACATTCTGTTTCCACTGTAACGGCAAAGCTGAAAGCAGGTTTCACCCAATCCCCAGGGAGATTGTGCCTGGCCATGTTCCGTTTTGCAAGGAACAGTGTACATCAATTTACCAGAGAATGGGGCACCATAATGACTCACTTGATCCCAGCCTACCTCAGTCTAATGGTCTTGTTTAAAGCACATACTCCAGCATTAAAAAACACTGGCCAGGCTACCACTGGACAGGAACAGCTGTTGGTGGTGAAGGGAGACGAAGCTGGTCAAATGCATATACCAGACTACAGATTAGGGCAGAAGCTATTCTCAGCTGGTATGCTGCTGGAAGAGAACTGGGAAGAGCAAAGACCAGAGGAAAAAAGGATCAGAGGCAGCCAGTGGTGGAAAGTTCCTTGCAAGTTGAATTGCAGACTGATTTAGGTCTATTTTAGCAACGGTGGGGGCAGGGATGTAGTCAACCTGCCAGGCTGCTCAGAGTGACCCAGGTCTGTTGCAGGGTATGGCATCAGGTGGGGAGGCTGAGGGGTCTGCTTGGCTAGTATGTTCCTGGGAGGGAATCAGAGATGTACCTAGGGTCCCTTGCACCCTTGGCAAGGAGCTGTATCCCTGCACCCTCTCAAATCGCTTTGTGCTGCAGTATGAGACAGGAAGTTTCTCCCATATATGATCTTGCTGCTATAGTGGCCTCATGTTACAACACACACATACGTCAAACATAAACTCCATAGTCTGAAAGGTGATTTTAGCACCCTTGGCAGGGGTCAGTTTCATGAACCCCTAAGTATGCCTCTTCAGGGAATGTGCTGGGGAAGCAGATTTGGGTAGAGTTGAATCTCCACATACCAGCTGGTGAGCAGCAGATTCAGTCCTGAGGGCTGCAAAATGCTCCTTCACAAATGCCTCCCCCAGCAGGATTGAACACACCATACTCTTGGTTGGGGTGGGATGGAGGAGACACAGACCTCCTTCCCTCTTCCTGCTTGCCCACTTAAGTTTTGATCTGAGCGCCATGAAAGGAAGAAAGCTCCATGCATAACTGTAGTGAGCATGACCTGTGTCTTTCAGAGGCATGCCTGGTCTGTAATAGAAACTCCGCCCTCTGGTAACAGGCAGCAGTTCAGACTGAGGCAGAGAAGCTGCTGAAGAATCACGGGAAAGGCCCTCTCCAGCTGCAAGAAGCTTCTCCCGCACCCTGGTCTCAAAGAACACACAAGCTCATGAGGAGGGCAGAGAAGAGAACAGAGATGTGCAGAGACAGTTTGAGACTGCTTGGGCAACATCCGGGAGAGGAGGAGCCTTAGAAAGTGTAGAAGAGACATTCAGTCCTGACAACAGCTTTATAGGGGAAAGACTGACCAGGAAGTATTGCTGAGTTGTTTGCCGTTTCCTTGAATAAAGCATTAATTTCACTGACAATGGACTCTGCCTCTTTGTGCTGACCAGCATCTGACCCAGCCCTGACAGATATGACATGTACTCAGAAGTGAGTTCCTTGGATTTTTTCCCACCACACCTGGTGGTACCACTTGAGCATCTACTGATGGCCCATCACCACCTCCTGAACCATTCCCTTCCTCCTGCTCCCCAGCTATTCCCAGAATTTGGTTCTAGAACAGTAGCTACCTGAATGTCCCTAAAGACATGACATAACCTCTCTCTCTCTCTCTCCCTCATCTTCAGTTTTTCAGTATCACCAATGGCTTATTTCAAATACAAGGGCATCCTATTAATTTCACAGTTCTGCTCATTGGAAACACTCAGCTATGTGGAAAATGAATTCCAACTGTTGGATGATGATATACTGAATGTCAATTTCCCAAATCAGGTGAGTGGCACAATTGGGTAAATAGATTCTTGATTTTGTGGACTTAGTGAGGCACAGGTGTGTTGTAGTAGCTCATGCAAATTAAATACAACCCTGATTCCTAGCCCTGATTCCCTATGAAAATGGAGGTCCTATTAGGTCACCATGGCAAACTTTCATACTGGGATACTTTAACAATACAGGCATAGAAGATCTATTGTAAAGTGAACTGGAATGTTCAGTAATGAGATTTTTATTATTGCTTTTCATAATACAATAAAATATCTGCAACAAACATATAAATAGAATATGTAGACTACAGAGACCTCTCTTAAAATAATTTATAGCTCTTAGCACCCACAGAATATAGTAGCTCATCCGAGCTCTCACCTGGGATCCTTCCTTTCTTCTCCCAGCCTCTCATCCTGGGGTACCAACATTTCTGTGTCTCTCACCCAGGTTCCTGCATCAACCATTTCCTACTCCCATGAGTATACAATCTCTGGACCTTAATAAAGGCCCCAGACTTGGACTCCAAAGAAAAAGATGTCAACTTTAATCAGCACCCACCTCCCAGAGCATCTTCCACTTTCCCCTTGCACAGTCATTCTCGGTACAAAGTTGTTTGGACTCCTGGGTACAGAGTACACATGTTCCAAAGGGCATCTTTTAAAAGACTCTCCCTGTACATGCTATGCTGAGTTCCGCTCACAGATAAATGCAGCTGCTGAAGTTTCCCTGACTCCTCCTGCTTCCCAGTATCAGGGCAGACTCATTCCAAGGATTCATCACAGAGTAAGTACCCTTCCCAGACCTATGGGATACTCTAGTAGCTGTTGGATAACGAAAGGCTGCTCCTGTTTCCAACTGTCTGAAGCCCTTGAAGAACGCTTCCCCAATTGCCCTCTTCTGTTTTCCAGATTGGAACATGCAGGGATTTTAAATAAACTGCTATATTCTATAAATGACTGCAGCAGAAGGAGAGAGACAGGTCTATTCACTGGCTCTGCTGAGAGACCTGCTCCTTCAGCTCCTCTCCTCCCTAAACTGTCTGCTATCAGCAGCCACCCACCTGTTTGCAGCTGTGAGAGAGATGGGAGAGCAGTGCTTCTGCTGAGAGAACCGCTTCATTTCACTTCTCTTCTTCCCAAATGGATTCCATGAAATTTACAAACTGGTTTTCTTCCTTCTCCCCTTTTTCCTTTTAGATTGTCTTAAGAATTTTTTTTAATTTATTTTCTGTTTATTCGTTTTTTCATTTTACAAAAAGAAGAGAAAAGAAATCACAAAAGAGAAAAGAGACAAAACTAACAAACACAAAAAATACATAAATGTATACGTAAATACATAAATAAAAAACAAATTATTACACATGTCTACACACTTTTCTTCATGGTACACTGGATTCATTAACTCCAGCATCTAAATAATAATCTTTAAACATACCAACTAATACATTTTTTTTCATACATAATTTTGTGTAGATTTTGTATATAAATTGACTTCCCTAAACCAGCACTCCATTGCATCACATGATGACTCATATATAATATTCCAATTCCAATTGGAATATACAATATTCCAATTCCAATTATTATATTCCAATTTATTATTATTATTTATTTTTTAGCTCTGAAACCTAATGTTAATAATCCATTCGATTAATATCTGTTTTACTTAAAGATTAACTTGTCACTAGCTGACATTTATCTGCAGGAGCTATTGCAGAGCATATAACCTGTTCAGATCACACCTCTTTTTTAAATAATCCAAACATTTGTCCCACTCTTCCACGACCCTATTTCTAGGGTTTTCTTAATTTTTTTCCGTTAAAAGAGCCAATTCAATATAATCTATGACTTTAAAAAGTCATTCCTTTTTGCTTGGTAGCTTTTCACTTTTCTAATACGATGCAACCAGAATTCTCGCAGTGGCCAAAGAATACAAAAAGAAATTTCTAAATTTACCCTATATACTCGAGTATAAGCCTAGTTTTTCAGCACATTTTTTGTGCTGAAAAAGCTGCCCTCGGCTTATACTCGAGTGAGGCAGGCAGTGGCTCCTATGAAGCTTTCCCAGGTTTTTTGTGGTAAAATTGGGTGCCTCGGCTTATATTCGGGTCGACTTATACTCGAGTATATACGGTACTTGGTACTGTGATGTATGTGACTTTAACTGTGGAATTTCATTGTGTGCACCTGAATCCTATTAGCCGGGATACAGGTATTTTAGTTGGGACCTGTTCCCCTCCCTGTAATTCATTTTGTCGTGTCCTCCCCTTTGGGTGTGGACGCCGTTCCTGTGTATGATTCCCTAATAAACTATGACTGCTGTTTAGTAAAGACTGTCAGGCAATGTTGCTTCCTAATTGCTAAGGTCTAGGGTTTTCTGGAGACACTACAAGTACATCTGGGGTAATTATCCCCAAAAGGTAGGCTTCAGGAGATTTCGTAAACTTTATTGTTAATATAGTTTCCAGTTCAAAATGAATTTCAGACCAAAATAATTTAATTTTTTTGCACTGCCACCAGATGTGGTAATAATCGCCTGCCTCCTCACACCTTCAACATCTGTTCGAGGAGGTTTTGTACATCTTATGAATCCTGTGCGGAGTGTAGTGCCGTCTGTAAAACATTTTTAGTAAATTTTCTCTAATGGCATTACTAGATGTAAAGTTCCAGCTATCTTTCCACAGTTTCTCCCAACTTAATAATAGAATGTTATGCCCCACATCTTGTGCCCAGCGGATCATCACCGGCTTTACCTGCTCTTCGATAAGTAACCAATCTAACAAAAGGCGATAGGCTTTTGATAAAGTTTTGATATTAGAGTTGATGACTTCCAATGTCTTAAGAAATTTTAAGGACATCAGCGGGGACTGTTTGCTTTGCTTTTGGCTTACTGCTGTTATGCAAAGCTGTTCTGGAAATGTTTTCAGCTACTGAGCAAGTGGAATGCTGTAAATCAATACATGAGTATCAAGGGTTCCATAAACGGGCAAAAGTTCGCCTCACCTGGCCTCCTATTGGCAGAAGCAGGGAAGAGCAAAGACTATGTTGCACTTCAGCTAAATAGTCCCCTACTCACAATGTGTGAGTAGGTCCAGAAGCAGTTATGTCATACCCTCCAACATTCAGCAGATGAAAATATGGACATTTTTATCTGAGGAACATTGAAGGCTATGCAACCACAGTTACAGGTACTGGTGTGTGCAATGGTGTAAATGTCAGGTAAAATGTTTCCCAGGTATTTGCATGTGAAGCCGTGCTAGGACTTTAAGGTTACACCCCAACACAGAAAACTTGTAACACCCCAATTCTCATATCAAAAGTTACTGGTTGAGTTGCCAAACCAAATTACACTTTGCTGAAATCTAGCCCATCTGTTCCTTTACTCTGAAACAAGCCTCTTCTCCACTGATCCATAAATCAAGGCAGTATTTGTTTTTCTGGCTAGTAATATAGTAAAAAAATGTTTAAAAGGCCTCCCCCCAAACAGCAACAAGATTGGGACACAAGAAGAACAGTATATTGACCAAGGACACGGACAGGCTAGGTAGGGCAAACATGGACAAGTTGGAGCATAAGAGCATCCTGCTTTCCTCAGATTGCCAGCAAACCAACAGCGACCACCACATCCAAAGCTTTGCCAGCCAGGGTGGAAATGGCGGGGGAGAGGGACAGCTTCTCTTTTCTTTTTTGCTGTGGCAGGTCCAGGCTGGCTCAGCTGAAGGGCTCAGATCAGGCTCTCCTCGGGGGGAAGGGGCAGCTTAGGATCCAGCAGGCCCATGGCTGGCTCTGCTTCTCCCCTGCCCCACACCTATAACGCCCTGTTTCCAGACCTTCATACTCCACAAGTGTCCCAGAAAAAAACGGGTCATCCTGTTTTTTTACTGCGAGAGAATGGGGGCCATTTTGATTGCCATGATCTCGTGCAATTTTGTGGTGCTTTTTTCAGGGCAGTGATCTTGCATGGTGCCCCAAAATACGTGTTTTTGGGTGCCATTCCAGGGGAAAGCAGGGTTTTTTTGGGGGGGACGTGACGTGACACGAAATCATGTGAACTCAAGACAACCAAAATGGCCGCTGTGCTCTCGCTATAAAAAATGGTAAGATGGTGTCTGGGAAGATGGTGTCCTGGATTCAAAGTGTTGGAGGGTATGTGTGGTGTTCATGTACAATTATGATTAGGGAATCATATACTTTCCATTCATTGTGCGAGTAGAGCACGAGCGTTCTGAGATCAATTATGTTGATTGTGTGTAATGCCATGTTCCTTGCTGGTCTGGATTAAAGTATGATTTCTTATGACCATTATACATTACATGAATTGGCAAGAAATTGGCTACTGCTGCTTCCATGACCCTGAGATGGGATAGTCACATATCTCAGTGTTTGCTGACCTATTACTGCAAACGCAATTAGCAACTTTGATACCCCCATAGTATCTTCCTTCTCTTTGAAGTAGATATGTTAAAATCCTTGAGGCCCTGGTGCAAAAGTATCAGTCTGCCATTTGTTTACCTTTCCTTCCTTCCCCTCAATCTCCTGTCTCTCTTTGATCTTACTCATCTTTGGAATGCAGGTAAAGGAAGTTAGTTGGGGGGGGGAATAGAGTCCTGCAAACCTTCAAAGGGTCTTTGTTCCTACTTTGTTCCCACGTGGGGATTTATTGGGAAGTGCTGGAAGATTCTCATTGGTTCTTTTGAATTCTGTGATGAAATGGTTTGAGGTTAATAAAAGGTGCCTGAGGCTGAGAGGGGGAGATTCAGATTCGGATTCAGATTCGGAATTGGGAATGAATTCACCCTTGCCTCAGAGCTTTGCTGGTCAAGCTCTTTGTCTGTCTTTCTTTTGAACTCACGCAACTCTGCGCAACGCAGTGGAATGCAACAGGTATGGAGCCCAGGTTGACTGCTGCCAGGGAGGTGATTTGAGTTAATTGTGTGACTAATTTGTGCCCATGATCTTATTAAGATTTGAAAGCCAAATATGATGTATAATCAGAACTGAGTTCATTGGAATATTTTCCACCATGCCTGGTGGTATCATTAGAACATCTCTTGCTGGTCCAGTCACCACCTCCTGAAAGCTTCTCTTCCTCCTGCTCCCCAGCTGTCTCCATAGCTTGGTTCTAAAACGGTAGCTACCTGAATGTCCTTAAGGATGTGGCATAATCTCTCTCTCTCCTCATATATTCAGTTTTCAGTGTCATCAATGGCTTATTTCAAATATAAGGGGATCCTTTTTTCTCAATCGTTCCACTCAGCTACATGGAAAATGAATTCCAGCTGTTGGATGATGATATAGTGAACGCCGCTTACCCCAAGTCAGGTCAGTGGTGCAACTGGTGACGCATAGACTCTGAACTTAACAAGGCAACCCTTTTTATGGTATTATTTATCACTTCACTAACTTTAAATATGAAGCACACAAAGAATATTAAGCAATAAAATATCTAATCTCCCCCTGTGTTTAATAATGGTCTCTGAACATAAGGACAAAGAAAAGTTGAGAGTTTGTCACAACTACAAGGTGTTTGTATGTGGCCTACATTAATAATCTTTGCATTTCTCACAAGTTTTTTTGTTTGTTCATTTTTTTTAATGGGCAGCCAGGTCCAAAATGGAGAGTTACATGAAAAATGGGCATCTGAAAAAGAAACATTTGGGTAGTTAAAAAATTCAAGTCATGCAAAAGTTAAATTATGTAAGTTGGTGTAAAAAGTGAGTGACAAGAATATGAGAAGAAAATGAAGTACTCCAGGCTTTCCTAAATCCCCATACCCTAAAACACAACCACCTGGTCCTGAGAAACACCCACAAACATTTCATGTCAGAACTTCCAAATTGTTTCAACTTCACTAAGCTGCACCAGTCCTGAATTTTGAAAATCCTGTCCCATAGAAGGGTGCTGAGGAGCAAGCTGTGGGCAAAGATCTGTTCCAATTCTTATGATCCACTAATTGATCTCACAATGGCCAGGCATTCACTAGTAGGCAGAGGAAGAAAACAGGGAACCAGGTCATCAAAAGGTGTGCATTGCAAACCCAAGTGGATTTATGGAAAAAGACTGACTGGTGGACTTCCTCCTAGGTACCCACTGGATGTCGGAAGTGTTGAGTTTAATCCGGAGTCATGGGGACCCCTCATGGGTTCAGAATGTACCACTGTGGGAAAGGGCACCCTGGATCGAGACTCCTGATGGTCTGAAGGAGGCCTTGAAATATCCTCCCCCCAGGCTCCTGTGTACGTACCTGCCATTCCAGCTTTTCCCCAAGTCCTTCCTCCACTCCAAAGCCAAGGTAAGAGAGGAACAGTTGTCACAGCAAGCCTGCCTTTGTCTCCTGCCTTTCTGCCACACAGATGTGAGGGGACTCTGGAGCACAGGCACTTGACACAGCCCCTTTACTAGAGGATGCCCTATTTTGCACTACAGCATTGGGAGGAATACTGGATATCTCCTTAACAGTTGCCTTATTGCAGGAGAACTTGCATTGGTCATGGTCTACATGCATGGTCACTCAGCCCAGGTCCTTTGCCTTGATAACCCATATGCTCAGAAAACCTCACTAAAGAAGAGGTTTGAGGCCCCCCAGAAAGCCCCAGCCTAGGTTCCTGGACCTGTTAAGCAACATGATTTGCTCAGTCTTCTGCACACTTCTTCTAGGGCACCAGGCATGCACCTGCACTCCAGAACCAGATTCTTCCTCCTCACCCTACTAAGAGCTGAGGGGAAGGCAAGATCATTAGTAAATACAGAATCTGCAGAGGAGTGCTCACCCAGCTGCAAGAAGATTCTGGTAGGAAGGGCCTATTTGTGGGGTAGAGACAAAATCAGGTGCATCTTGTAGCCTACCTGATAAGCAGGAAGGGGAGTATCTGATTGTACTTCCATAAAACCTCTTAGAAATGGAAAATGAGCGAGGTCTCAACCAAAGAAGATGTCAGGGGCTGGCCGGGTTCCGAGGCACTGTCTGAGGACACAGCTGGCCAAGATAGGGCACAGCTAACGCCCGAGGAGTTATTGAGGGTGTGGGACCAGGAACAGGCACAGCCCCTGTCAACACCAGAGGCGGTAATGAGGGAATGGGGGGAGTCCCCAGCCGGGGCTCCAGTGCAGCCAATGGGAGGAGATCAGGAAGTGGAGATCCGGGAGGAGACGAGGCTCGAAGAGCCTGCCAGAGCATCGGATGCAACCAGCATGGAGGAGGAAAGTGAAAGGGATGAGGCAGGCGCCGCCCAGCCCCGGTCCAGAGGGCGGAAGCGAAAGGAGGGGAGGCGGCGCCTAGGATTTCCGAAGCTTTTATGTTGGGGGCGGAGCCAAAAAGCGGTACTTCGAGGATCTGAGCCAGAGGAGTCGGATGATGAACTGTGACACTTATCAAGTTTGATGCTGTAAATAAAGCTATTAGTTGAATAGACTCTGTCTATGGATGCTTGCTCTTGAGGAGGACACACATCCCTCTCACAGAAGAATGGTGACATAAACTGATGGAATATGCGCAGGTTGCAGATTTAACGTAGGATAAGAGAACAAGAAGAACATATGTTTAAAGAAGACTGGAAAATGTATGGGTAAAATTGTGTTCATTTAAAAACACCGGTAGCATTAAGATATATTTAACAGTGCTAAAAAGTTTTGATGGATTACTGAATGGTTTGGTTCATGTAAAATATGCAGGGATGTATAGTTTGCAAAATTAACCACGGAAAGAGAAGAAGGAAAGTTGATTTAAGGTTGTCTAAGTGAATATCTTGAAATGTAAATTTAAAAAAAATAATAAAATTTTAATATACTGGCTTTTGGTGGAACAATAGTTCCTAGAGCATTTTGGGTGGGAATATTTAACTAGGTGGAGAAGGCTGAAACATCTTCTCCCCAAGTGTTGCGGTTCTGATCTTGTTTGAGAGTTAATCCACACCACAGCTTCCAAAATTTGGGAACAGGTGGTTAGTCTGCAAGGAACCCTACGTAAGGAGAAAAGGGCAAAAGCCAAAGGCTATTTGTTGTAAAAATATCGTTCTTGTAGGACCGACAGGAATTTAAGTAGGTCACTAAGATGTATCAAAAGGTTGATTTCCAACCTGAAAAGGGTAGGGAGGAAAAAAGCAACTCCTCACCACCACCACCCACCAATCAGGGGTGGCATAAGGCATGGTGGTACCTAAGGCAGAGCAGAATATCACCTATTACCCAGCAAGTTATTTTGGCTTTGAGGTGCAAAATCTTAAAAGCACTTCCTCCAGGCAATAAAAATGCAATGGGATGCAGCAAACAACGTTTTCCTCCGAGTAGACCCATCAAAATTAATGCCCCTTCATTAGTCATTATTTTCAGTAGATCTACTCTGAGTAGGAATAACACTGGATACATCTGGTTGGCATCTGTCTATCTCGGGAGACAATGGAGGAGAGTGCCTTTGAGGGTGAGGTCAAAACTGTTGGAAGGTTACAGCGCCTGCTATGGCTTCTAGAGGCCAATGATGGAGAGACATGTTTTGTTGCAGCTGGGGCAGATGAAGGCGTCTGGTTGTGTTGCTACAGATGCATCATGGTGTTTCTTCTCTCTGTGCTTCTGCCAGCAGACATTCCTCCTATGATCACTGCTATGGACACACAACCTGACTGTCCGTCTCCAGGCACTAAGGTTGTCTGCAAAGGATTCCCACATGGTGGGGTTGATGTTGCCAGCCTTCATATCATGTTTACAGATATCTTTGTAATGCCGAGTTCCTTCCAGCTCCCCATAGAGTACATCTTTGGGGATATATCTAACAACAGTAAATTAAATATGCCTTTCACGGGACAGTGCTCAGGTGCCTATGGTGGCTGTCTGACTATTCCTAATGTTAGAGCTGCCTGGACTCTCCCTAAATGTGGCTCTGCCTCTGTTACAGGTAGTCTACACAATGCGTAACCCCAGAGATGCGATGGTTTCAGGCTACCACTTCTTCCAAGCCTTTAAAGATTTGAATGATTCTGGAACAATGGAAGTGTCCATGGAGAGGTTCCTGAGTGGGGAAGCTATGGAAGGAGGCAGATCAGCCAGTCCCATTTGCTCCAATGCAGCACAATGTCCACTACCAGAAAGGCTCTCTTCTTAGCTAATCCTATAGTCTTGTCAGAGAAGTATAATTTGCAGTTGGATACATGGAGAAAGGGCAAAATGGGGTTAAGTTCTACAATAGTTGTTTCCTTTTAAAGAAAATTAATAAATGTCCTTAACAAATGGGTGAAAATAGAAGCAACATGTTATTTTCTAGGTTCCTCATTGCTGTTTCCTCTCATCTTCAATAGCATTCTATTTCCCTGGCACCTCTTTACATCTCACCACTGCTTCCTCTTTGCTCCTCCAGTGATTTTTGGTTCCTGGTTTGACCATGTGAAAGGCTGGATGGAGATGAAGGATAGAGCCAACATCATCTTCATCACTTATGAAGAACTGCAGCAGGTACAGGTCCAAGCCTGACTGTGTTCACACACTACCAGATTATTTTGTTTTGAAATACTGTATTGTATTGGCAGCCTGATACAGGATGGCTTCTGCACAGTGATAGCGGCGAATTCCACACCCTCATGGTATCAACCTTGCCAAATGTGCATTGCAAACTGGAATGAATGCTTTTTGTGTGCCTCTTGATCAAGGGCAAGCTCTGTGTATCATGTAAGGCTCTAAGGCTTCATAGCAGTCCTTTACTTTCCCCTTCTGCAGGACCTTCGAGGCAGTGTGCAGAGGATCTGTCGTTTTCTTGGCAATGAGCTGAACAGCCAGCAAATTGAGTCTGTGGTGGAAAATGCCTCCTTCCACAAGATGAAGGACAATAAGATGTCCAACTTTTCCTTGGTACCAGACGACGTTTTTGACCACACGAAGGGAAAGCTCATGAAGAAAGGTAACCACTTTGGTTTCCATACAGTGCCAAGGAATAAGGCCATAATGCTGCATGCCAAGGGTGAATAACCTTTTATTTTTCTGTGGACAGCTGTTGGCTCACAGAAAAAGTCAGTCAGTAACTACAGCAAGCAGTGGAGCCAGAGCCAAAACGGGGACAGTTAGCAGAATTGCACACCTTTCTCTTTGTGCAACATCTTACCTTATGTTTACCTTTAATGCATGAACATACACATCCAAGCAAGAAATTATTCTGAGAACAAGGTGTGCCTGCAAGATTTTAACAGTTGGCTGAAATTGAGGATTGCCTGAAAACAGGCTGAAGGGCACACATTCTCGAGGCTATCAAGACACAGTAGTCTCCTTGGGGTTGTTTATGCTGGAGTTGCCAGATTCTGTGCCCTTAGCATCTATTTGGAACGCAAGCAGAAATTCAGCAACTAAAGCTTTCCCCATATCTAAATGCATACTTCCCTGAGTCCTAGTTTTCATAGCCGCAGTCTGTTCCTCTTCTCTAAAGCAACAGAAGTAACTTAAACGGAATTGTTTTGCACATCACCATTATTTATTATTATTTATTTCATAAAATTTACGTTTCACAGAATTATAGAAAAACCCCTCAAAGTGGTTAAAATGGGTGGGAGGCGGGAATAGCACAGCAAATGTCATGTTTGTTTGCCAAGGAGTGGCAGTGTGGGAGAGCAAACATGACTCACTGCATTTTCCTGCCTGATGTGATGGAGAAAGTCACAATTCTTCAATCCACATACAGATGCCGATGGGACTTGCTGCTGCATCTTACTTCTAAATAGCAAAGGAACAGTGACTTCTATTTTACTTATGGGCAACAGGCTTTTAGGGCCAGACACTGCAGCTCAGCACCTCACCACTGCTTACTAATGGCTCCTTTTGATGCCAAGTGGCTTCCAGTTTAAATAAAAGCTGCAATGCTACATTTGTGGAAGAGACACACCGCTCATGAGCGTACGAGCCTGCCTACTCAGTCTGCTGCCTTTCTAGCAGGTCCAGGTCACCAACATGCCTGCATTAGTGTGGCTGAAGTGCCACATCAGGAAGGTGCAATAGTTGCGGAGGGGATCAGGGCAAACAGTCAGGAGGCATGTGCTTTCCCCCTCTAACATCAGCCACCTGAGGAGGCTGCCTCATGCTTGAGATTGAGGAAGTAATGTTCTAATTTCAACCCAAGTAATCTCAGTTGAACTTCTTTGTGGTTGCCACTTGCTCTTGTGTTGTTCCAGGGATTTCTGGGGACTGGAAGAATCTCCTGACAGTGGCACAGAGCGAATACTTTGACCGTGTTTATCTGGAGAACATGCGTGGCGTGAATATGACCTTCCCT
Source organism: Darevskia mixta (assembly GCA_034641385.1). Classification (NCBI taxonomy): domain Eukaryota; kingdom Metazoa; phylum Chordata; class Lepidosauria; order Squamata; family Lacertidae; genus Darevskia; species Darevskia mixta. The sequence continues at coordinate 16,441,463 of JAWWNH010000033.1, read as the reverse complement.
TGGGACTGAAGAATCCCAGATAGTTGCTCCTCTGTTCTTAACCCTCACATTCTAATGTGTCATATGGTTTGGGTACCTTCTGTTTAATAAACAGATATCTGATCAGGATTAGTATAGTTGTTCTTTTATTTTTTTACAGGTGTGTTTTCTTTTAACACATGCTGTTTCCACTGTAACGGCAAAGCTGAAAGCAGGTTTCGCCCAATCCCCAGGGAGATTGTGCCTGGCCATGTTCCTTTTTGCAAGGAACAGTGTGCATCAATTTACCAGAGAATGGGGCATCATAATGACTCACTCGATCCCAGCCTACCTCAGTCTAATGGTCTTGTTTAAAGCACAGACTCCAGCATTAAAAAACACTGGCCAGGCTACCACTGGCCAGGAACAGCTGTTGGCGGTGAAGGGAGACGAAGCTGGTCAAATGCATATACCAGACTACAGATTAGGGCAGAAGCTATTCTCAGCTGGTATGCTGCTGGAAGAGAACTGGGAAGAGCAAAGACCAGAGGAAAAAAGGATCAGAGGCAGCCAGTGGTGGAAAGTTCTTTGCAAGTTGAACTGCAGACTGATTTGGGTCTATTTCAGCAACGGTGGGGGCAGGGATGTAGTCAACTTGCCAGGCTGCTCAGAGTGACCCAGGTCTGTTGCAGGGTATGGCATTCGGTGGGGAGGCTGAGGGGTCTGCTTGGCTAGTATGTTCCTGGCAGGGAATCAGAGATGTACCTAGGGTCTCTTGCACTCTTGGCAAGGAGCTGTATCCCTGCACCCTCTCAAATCGCTTTGTGCTGCAGTATGAGACAGGAAGTTTCTCCCATATATGATCTTGCTGCTATAGTGGCCTCATGTTACAACACACACATACGTCATACATAAACTCCATAGTCTGAAAGGTAATTTTAGCACCCTTGGCAGGGGTCAGTTTCATGAACCCCTAAGTATGCCTCTTCAGGGAATGTGCTGGGGAAGCAGATTTGGGTAGAGTTGAATCTCCACATACCAGCTGGTGAGCAGCAGATTCAGTCCTGAGGGCTGCAAAATACCCCTTCACAAAAGCCTCCCCCAGGAGGATTGAACACCCCATACTCTTGGTTGGGGTGGGATGGAGGAGAGACTCCTTCCCTCTTCCTGCTAGCCCATTTAAGTTTTGATCTGAGCGCCATGAAAGGAAGAAAGCTCCATGCATAACTGTAGTGAGCATGACCTGCGTCTTTCAGAGGCATGCCTGGTCTGTAATAGAAACTCCGCCCTCTGGTGACAGGCAGCAGTTCAGACTGAGGCAGAGAAGCTGCTGAAGAATCACGGGAAAGGCCCTCTCCAGCTGCAAGAAGCTTCTCCCGCACCCTGGTCTCAAAGAACACACAAGCTCATGAGGAGGGCAGAGAAGAGAACAGAGATGTGCAGAGACAGTTTGAGACTGCTTGGGCAACATCCGGGAGAGGAGGAGCCTTAGAAAGTGTAGAAGAAAGAGACATTCAGTCCTGACAACAGCTTTATAGGGGAAAGACTGACCAGGAAGTATTGCTGAGTTGTTTGCCGTTTCCTTGAATAAAGCATTAATTTCACTGACAATGGACTCTGCCTCTTTGTGCTGACCAGCATCTGACCCAGCCCTGACAGATATGACATGTACTCAGAACTGAGTTCCTTGGATTTTTCCCCACCACACCTGGCGGTACCATTTGAGTATCTACTGATAGCCCATCACCACCTCCTGAACCATTCCCTTCCTCCTGCTCCCCAGCTATTCCCATAATTTGGTTCTAGAACAGTAGCTACCTGAATGTCCCTAAAGACATGACATAACCTCTCTCTCTCTCTCTCTCTCTCTCTCTCTCTCTCATCTTCAGTTTTTCAGTATCACCAATGGCTTATTTCAAATACAAGGGCGTCCTATTAATTTCACAGTTCTGCTCATTGGAAACACTTGGCTATGTGGAAAATGAATTCCAACTGTTGGATGATGATATACTGAATGTCAATTTCCCAAATCAGGTGAGTGGCACAATTGGGTGAATAGATTCTTGATTTTGTGGACTTAGTGAGGCACAGGTGTGTTGTAGTAGCTCATGCAAATTAAATACAACCCTGATTCCTAGCCCTGATTCCCTATGAAAATGGAGGTCCTATTAGGTCACCATGGCAAACTTTCATATTGGGATACTTTAACAATACAGGCATAGAAGATCTATTGTAAAGTGAACTGGAATGTTCAGTAATGAGATTTTTATTATTGCTTTTCATAATACAATAAAATATCTGCAACAAAAATATAAATAGAATATGTAGACTACAGAGACCTCTCTTAAAATAATTTATAGCCCTTAGCACCCACAGAATATAGTAGCTCATCCGAGCTCTCACCTGGGATCCTTCCTTTCTTCTCCCAGCCTCTCATCCTGGGGTACCAACATTTCTGTGTCTCTCACCCAGGTTCCTGCATCAACCATTTCCTACTCCCACGAGTATACAATCTCTGGACCTTAATAAAGGCCCCAGACTTGGACTCCAAAGAAAAAGATGTCAACTTTAATCAGCGCCCACCTCCCAGAGCATCTTCCACTTTCCCCTTGCACAGTCGTTCTCGGTACAAAGTTGTTTAGACTCCTGGGTACAGAGTACACGTTCCAAAGGGCATCTTTTAAAAGACTCTCCCTGTACATGCTATGCTGAGTTCTGCTCACAGATAAATGCATCTGCTGAAGTTTCCCTGACTCCTCCTGCTTCCCAGTATCAGGGCAGACTCATTCCAAGGATTCATCACACAGTAAGTACCCTTCCCAGACCTATGGGATACTCTAGTAGCTGTTGGATAACGAAAGGCTGCTCCTGTTTCCAACTGTCTGAAGCCTGTGCTCTCACAATACTTCTTGTATTTGAAGTTTGTTTATCTTCTTTCAGATCATCTCAATCTTCTTTTCCTCCCCTTGAAGAACTCTTCCCCAATTGCCCTCTTAGAATCATAGAATCATAGAGTTGGAAGAGACCACAAGGGCCATCCAGTCCAACCCCCTGCCAAGCAGGAAACACTCTTCTGTTTTTCAGATTGGAACATGCAAGGATTTTAAATTACATAACTCCTATATTCTATAAATGACTGCAGCAGAAGGAGAGAGACAGGTCTATTCACTGGCTCTGCTGAGAGACTTGCTCCTTCGGCTCCTCTCCTCCCTAAACTGTCTGCTATTGGCAGCTATCCACCTGTTTGCAGCTGTGAGAGAGATGGGAGAGCAGTGCTTCTGCTGAGAGACCCGCTTCAGTTCACTTCTCTTCTTCCCAAATGGATTCCATGAAATTTACAAACTGGTTTTCTCCCTTCTCCCCTTTTTCCTTTCAGATTGTCTTAAGAATTTTTTTAAATTTATTTTCTGTTTATTTGTTTTTTCATTTTACAAAAAGAAAAGAAAAGAAATCACAAAAGAGAAAAGAGACAAAACTAACAAACACAAAAAATACATAAATGTATACGTAAATACATAAATAAAAAACAAATTATTACACATGTCTACACACTTTTCTTCATGGTACACTGGATTCATTAACTCCAGCATCTAAATAATAATCTTTAAACATACCAACTAATACATTTTTTTTCATACATAATTTTGTGTAGATTTTGTATATAAATTGACTTCCCTAAACCAGCACTCCATTGCATCACATGATGACTCATATATAATATTCCAATTCCAATTGGAATATACAATATTCCAATTCCAATTGGAATATTCCAATTATTATATTACAATATATTATTATTATTATTATTATTATTATTATTATTATTTATTTATTTTTTAGCTCTGAAACCTTATGTTAATAATCCATTCGATTAATATCTGTTTTACTTAAAGATTAACTTGTCACTAGCTGACATTTATCTGCAGGAGCTATTGCAGAGCATATAACCTGTTCAGATCACACCTCTTTTTTAAATAATCCAAAAATTTGTCCCACTCTTCCACGACCCTATTTCTAGGGTTTTCTTAATTTTTTTCCGTTAAAAGAGCCAATTCAATATAATCTATGACTTTAAAAAGCCATTCCTTTTTGCTTGGTAGCTTTTCACTTTTCTAATACGATGCAACCAGAATTCTCGCAGTGGCCAAAGAATACAAAAAGAAATTTCTAAATTTACTTGGTACTGTGATGTATGTGACTTTAACTGTGGAATTTCATTGTGTGCACCTGAATCCTATTAGCCGGGATACAGGTATTTTAGTTGGGACCTGTTCCCCTCCCTGTAATTCATTTTGTCGTGTCCTCCCCTTTGGGTGTGGATGCCGTTCCTGTGTATGATTCCCTAATAAACTATGACTGCTGTTTAGTAAAGACTGTCTGGCAATGTTGCTTCCTAATTGCTAAGGTCTAGGGTTTTCTGGAGACACTACAGGTACATCTGGGGTAATTATCCCCAAAAGGTAGGCTTCAGGAGATTTCGTAAACTTTATTGTTAATATAGTTTCCAGTTCAAAATGAATTTCAGACCAAAATAATTTAATTTTTTTGCACTGCCACCAGATGTGGTAATAATCGCCTGCCTCCTCACACCTTCAACATCTGTTCGAGGAGGTTTTGTACATCTTATGAATCCTGTGCGGAGTGTAGTGCCATCTGTAAAACATTTTTAGTAAATTTTATCTAATGGCATTACTAGATGTGAAGTTCCAGCTATCTTTCCACAGTTTCTCCCAACTTAATAATAGAATGTTATGCCCCACATCTTGTGCCCAGCGGATCATCACCGGCTTTACCTGCTCTTCGATAACTAACCAATCTAACAAAAGGCGATAGGCTTTTGATAAAGTTTTGATATTAGAGTTTATAACTTCCAATGCCTTAAGAAATTTTAAGGCCATCAGCGGGGACTGTTTGCTTTGCTTTTGGCTTACTGCTGTTATGCAAAGCTGTTCTGGAAATGTTTTCAGCTACTGAGCAAGTGGAATGCTGTAAATCAATACATGAGTATCAAGGGTTCCATAAACGGGCAAAAGTTCGCCTCACCTGGCCTCCTATTGGCAGAAGCAGGGAAGAGCAAAGACTATGTTGCACTTCAGCTAAATAGTCCCCTACTCACAATGTGTGAGTAGGTCCAGAAGCAGTTATGTCATACCCTCCAACATTCAGCAGATGAAAATATGGACATTTTTATCTGAGGAACATTGAAGGCTATGCAACCACAGTTACAGGTACTGGTGTGTGCAATGGTGTAAATGTCAGGTAAAATGTTTCCCAGGTATTTGCATGTGAAGCCGTGCTAGGACTTTAAGGTTACACCCCAACACAGAAAACTTGTAACACCCCAATTCTCATATCAAAAGTTACTGGTTGAGTTGCCAAACCAAATTACACTTTGCTGAAATCTAGCCCATCTGTTCCTGTACTCTGAAACAAGCCTCTTCTCCACTGATCCATAAATCAAGCCAGTATTTGTTTTTCTGGCTAGTAATATAGTAAAAAAATGTTTAAAAGGCCTCCCCCCAAACAGCAACAAGATTGGGACACAACAAGAACAGTATATTGACCAAGGACACGGACAGGCTAGGTAGGGCAAACATGGACAAGTTGGAGCATGAGAGCATCCTGCTTTCCTCAGGTTGCCAGGGGAGTAGCAAACCAACAGCCAGGAGCGTAGCAACGGGGGGGCGGGTCGCCCCGGGTTCCACCCCAGAGGGGGGTGACACTTAAAAAAAAATTTAAATTTTTTTTATTATTTTTTATTTTAACTTTATTGGAAAAAAGAGAGATAATAGACACACACACACACAACCCCCCACACCTCACAAAGTGGCACCATCAGAGGGGGGTGACACTTTTTATTTTTATTTTTTTTATTTTTTTTACATTATTATTATTATTTTTTATTATTTTATTATTTTAACTTTATTGAAAAAAAGAGATAATAGACACTCGCACACAAAACCCCCACACCTCACAAAGTGGCACCATCAGAGGGGGGTGACACTTTTTTATTTTTATTTTTACATTATTATTATTATTATTTATTGTTTTTGTTTTATTTTAACTTTATTAAAAAAAAGAGATAATAGACACACACACAAAAAAAACCCCCACACCTCGCAAAGTGGCACCATCAGAGGGGGGTGACACTTTTTAATTTTTTAAATTTTTTAAAAATTAAATTGGTGGTGGTGGGGGTGACAAAAAAAAAAATCCACCCCGGGTACCACCTGGGCTTGCTACGCCTCTGCCAACAGCGACCACCACATCCAAAGCTTTGTAAGCTCATGCCAGCCAGGGTGGAAATGGCGGGGGAGAGGGACAGCTTCTCTTTTCTTTTTTGCTGTGGCAGGTCCAGGCTGGCTCAGCTGAAGGGCTCAGATCAGGCTCTCCTCGGGGGGATGGGGCAGCTTAGGATCCAGCAGGCCCATGGCTGGCTCTGCTTCTCCCCTGCCCCACACCTATAATGCCCTGTTTCCAGACCCTCATACTCCACAAGCGTCCCAGAAAAAATGGGTCATCCTGTTTTTTTACTGCGAGAGAACAGGGGCCATTTGGATTGCCATGATCTAGTGCATTTTTGTGGTGCTTTTTTCAGGGCAGTGATCTTGCATGGTGCCCCAAAATGTGTGTTTTTGGGTGCCATTCCAGGGAAAAGCAGGGTTTTTTTTGGGAGGACGTGACGTGACACGAAATCATGTGAACTCAAGACAACCAAAATGGCCGCCGTGCTCTCGCAATAAAAAATGGTAAGATGGTGTCCTGGATTCAAAGTGTTGGAGGGTATGGAGCCCAGGTTGACTGCTGCCCAGGGAGGTGATTTGAGTTAATTGTGTGACTAATTTGTGCCCAAGATCTTATTAAGATTTGAAAGCCTAATATGATGTATAATCAGAACTGAGCTCATTGGAATATTTTCCACCATGCCTGGTGGTATCATTAGAACATCTCTTGCTGGTCCAGTCACCACCTCCTGAAAGCTTCTCTTCCTCCTGCTCCCCAGCTGTCTCCATAGCTTGGTTCTAAAACGGTAGCTACCTGAATGTCCTTAAGGATGTGGCATAATCTCTCTCTCTCCTCATATATTCAGGTTTTCAGTGTCATCAATGGCTTATTTCAAATATAAGGGGATCCTTTTTTCTCAATCGTTCCACTCAGAGGAAACACTCAGCTACATGGAAAATGAATTCCAGCTGTTGGATGATGATATAGTGAACGCCGCTTACCCCAAGTCAGGTCAGTGGTGCAACTGGTGATGCATAGACTCTGAACTTAACAAGGCAGCTCTTTGTATGGTATTATTTATCGCTTCACTAACTTTAAATATGAAGCACACAAAGAATATTAAGCAATAAAATATCTAATCTCCCCCCCATGTTTAATTATGGTCATTGAACAAAAGGACAAAGAAAAGTTAAGAGTTTGTCATAACTACAAGGTGTTTGTATGAGGCCTACATTAATAATGTTTAGCCTACATTTCTCACAATTATTATTTTTTAATGGGCAGCCATGTCCAAAATGGAGAGTTACATGAAAAATGGGTATCTGAAAAAGGAAAATTTGGGTAGTTAAAAAATTCAAGTCATGCAAAATTTAAATTATGTAAGTTGGTGTAAAAAGTGAGTGATAAGAATGTGAGAAGAAAATGAAGTAGTCCAGGCTTTCCTAAATCCCCATACCCTAAAACACAACCACCTGTCCTGAGAAACGCCCACAAACATTTCATGTCAGAACTTCCAAATTGTTTCAACTTCACTAAGCTGCACCAGTCCTGAATTTTGAAAATCCTGTCCCATAGAAGAGTGCTGAGGAGCAAGCTGTGGGCAAAGATCTGTTCCAATTCTTACGATCCACTAATTGATTTCACGACGGCCAGGCATTCACTAGTAGGCAGAGGAAGAAAACAGGGAACCAGATCATCGAAAGGTGTGCATTGCAAACCCAAGTGGATTTATGGAAAAAGACTGACTGTTGGACTTACTCCTAGGTACCCACTGGATGTCAGAAGTGTTGAGTTTAATCCGGAGTCATGGGGACCCCTCATGGGTTCAGAATGTACCACTGCAGGAAAGGGTACCCTGCATCGAGACTCCTGTTGGGCTGAAGGAGGCCTTGAAATATCCTCCCCCCAGGATCCTGTGTACTCACCTGCCATTCCAGCTTTTCCCCAAGTCCTTCCTCCACTCCAAAGCCAAGGTAAGAGAGGAACAGTTGACACAGCAAGCCTGCCTTTGTCTCCTGCCTTTCTGCCACACAGATGTGGGGGGACTCTGGAGCACAGGCACTTGACACAGCCCCTTTACTAGAGGATGCCCTATTTTGCTCTACAGCATGGGAGGAATACTGGATATCTCCTTAACAGTTGCCTGATTGCAGGAGAACTTGCATTGGTCATGGTCTACATGCATGGTCAGCCCAGGTCCTTTGCCTTGATAACCCATATGCTCAGAAAACCTCACTAAAGAAGAGGTTTGAGGGCCCCCAGAAAGCCCCAGCCTAGGTTCCTGGACCTGTTAAGCAACATGATTTGCTCAGTCTTCTGCACACTTCTTCTAGGGCACCAGGCATGCACCTGCACTCCAGAGCCAGACTCTTCTGCCTCACCCTACTAAGAGCTGAGTGGAAGGCAAGATCATTAGTAAATACAGAATCTGCAGAGGAGTGCTCACCCAGCTGCAAGAAGATTCTGGTAGGAAGGGCCTATTTGTGGGGTAGAGACAAAATCAGCTGCATCTTGTAGCCTAGCTGATAAGCAGGAAGGGGAATGTCTGTACTTCCATAAAACCTCTCAGAAATGGAAAACGAGCGAGGAAAACGAGCATCTTGATACTTAGCTGATAAGCAGGAAGGGGAGTATCTGATTGTACTTCCATAAAACCTCTTAGAAATGGAAAATGAGCGAGGTCCCAACCAAAGAAGAATGGTGACATAAACTGATGGAATATGCGCATCTTGCAGATTTAACATAGGATAAGAGAACAAGAAGAACATATGTTTAAAGAAGACTGGAAAATGTATGGGTAAAATTGTGTTCATTTAAAAACGCCGGTAGCATTAAGATATATTTAACAGTGTTAAAAAGTTTTGATGGATTACTAAATGGTTTGGTTCATGTGGGAGAAGTGGATCTTCTACAATTCAGCCCAAACCCTGATCCTGTCCACTTTATATCCGCTAAAATGGATGAGACTCAGGAAGAGCACAACATCTCTACCAATTTGTCAACACATCCATCAATGCCAGACCTGGAGTCCTCGTCCCTGGAAGGAGATTTCCAAACCAACAAAACAAGACAATCGCAAGGTCTCCCGTTTGTGGGGGAAATCCAACTTTACGGCTCAGGACCCGCCCTACTAGTGAACGATCGACGTGGAGTACAAGCCGATACAGAAATGGGTTGGATAGAAGACCCAATGGGCCGCATAAACAAATTGATAAGCCCAAGGAAAGAGAACTTGCCTAAGACTATGACCAATTCTGACAAAATCTCTATTCCTTTAAGTAAAGACCCTGCCTGTGAATCTTGCGACCACATGGAGACGACTGGGGTAAGCCAAATACCCATCTCTAGTGTAACTTGCAGACAGATTATTACTACCGAATGTTCAACAAACCTAACCTCGATAAATTGCGGATTGCTACCGTCCTACTCCCAAAGGAAGATCACAGAATTTTTTGGGTCTGGGAAGCCCCTAAATCAAGCTCCCCTCCCTCCCTCTTCCTGACCATCAAATTCCCAGTCAAACTTGCCCCTGCTTTCGTTCCTATGTTGGAATATCGCAGGGTGGAAGGGAAAGAAATCAGACCCCGAATTTTCAAAATTCATAAATTCATTTCAAATAATCCTATTGAAGGAAACATGGGAAGCTGAGGAAATGGAAATTAACGGGTATAAAACCATCTCACTTCCTGCCTGCCCATCTCTCAAAGGAGGAAGGGCTAAAGGAGGTCTGGTCATAGCAATTTCGCTGAAATTACAAGCTAAACTTACCTTGATAAAATCCTCCCCTCCCTATGCGATTACAGCTTTGATATCAGGCGGTAAATTCGAGCTAGTGGTCACGAATGTGTATCTCCCGCCTGGAAGTCAGGTTGCGGACATGCATATTAGATGGGAAACTTTGGAGGATCATCTTACTTTTTGCTGTATCAACTATCCAAACACCCCCACAGTTATGGGAGGTGACTTTAATGCGCGAATTGCCACAAACTGGGATGCACTTATCAAAGCTAAATGGTGGATAAAAACAGAACACCCAGTCCCTGATTTTTCCCCACACGCTCAAAGAATTTCAAAAGATAACATGGTGAATGAGGCGGGCACTCTCTTTTATAAATTGATCTTGCGCTTGAATCTAGTAACTCTGAACGGGATTTGTCCCCCTGATGTTCCGGGAGAGTTTACTCACTTAAGTTCACAAAAAAACAGTGTTCTTGATTACTTCTCGGTATCTAAGGATATTTTTCCAAAGTTTTCTTATTTTAAAGTTGAAAATGTCCACATGAGCGACCATCTTCCCCTGGTTGCTAAAATGGCCATCGACTGGTATCCAACGAAAGGAGAACATCCAACATACATGGGTATTAACGCGGCATTACAAGTAAAGGGCACAAAGTGGTCTGTAACACAGGCCCAAAAATACTCAAAATTTTTCCAACAGGAGATAAGACAAACATACTCAGTGTCTGGTATATCCACATATGGAAATATCCAACTTATCAGCCTATTTGCTAAACTGCAAGAGAAACTTACCTCTTTTTTTACGGTTCCAGTCCACCTTATAAATCGACGTCACCTTAAAACAGGAGCACCGTGGTTTAACCTTAATTGTAAACAAGCTAGACAATCGCTCCGTACCATCTACAAAGATTATAGGGCCTCCGGGGCACTTGCACTCCCCAAAGAGTATTACCAGGAAAAATCTGCGTACAAACAAGTGCAAAAAATGGCTAAACAGGAATGGCAGCAGGGTCGCTGGAAAGCACTTATAGCTGCCTCCAGTTCACGTAACTCCCGCCAATTCTGGACATTGGTCAACCAAAAAACCAAAAGTTACCCCCTAACAGTTATTCCTGCCCCAGTCTGGGAATCCTTTTTAAAGAAGTATTTTACTCTACCAGACTGCAATACCCATATACCAGACGGTCTACATGACCATCTTCCCCGCTGGCCACCCACCGACCCGGAAGAAATTCAACACCTTATTGCCAAACTCAAACCTGGCAAAGCCCCTGGTCCCGACCTAATCCCGGCAGAAGCTATAAAATATCATGCGGACTGGTGGGCAAAAGTCCTTGCTGCCATTTTCGATGAGATAAACAACAGCGGGATGGTACCAAAAATATGGAAGGACGCAATTATTATCCCAATTTATAAAAAGGGCTCGCCAGATGACCCTGGAAACTACAGGAATATCAGCTTATTGTCAATAATTGGGAAACTATACGCACGTTTTTTACTAACCAGGCTTACCAAATGGGCCGACGAAAATAATCTGATCGGTCCTGAACAGGCAGGATTTAGACCAAACCAGTCAACTGCTGAACATGTTTTAGTCTTACACCAGCTTGCCCAGAAATACTCCGCCCCAAAAAGAGGTCAACTTTGTGCGGCATTTATCGATCTCAAGGCCGCCTTTGATAGCATACCCAGGGGATTACTCTGGGAAAAACTAGCCCGATGGGGAGTAGACAGAAGGCTCTTGTGGTTGATAACTCAACTGCATGATGGGGCTGCTGCCAGGGTGAGGATCACTCCTGCCGGCGACCTTACAAATCCAATACCCATTAACAGAGGTGTCCGCCAGGGGTGTATTCTTGCCCCCTTTCTCTTTAATTTATTTATAAGCGATATGAGGGCTCCTTTGATCGAAGCCCAAGGAAAAATACACGCTCCCTGCCTGGCCCACTACCGTTGCCCCCTCTTACTCTATGCAGACGATGCAGCGATACTTTCCTTTTCGAGAGTCGGCCTTAGGCGTGCATTAAAAATCTTTAATTGCTATTGCAAAACAAACTTTCTTACAATTAATCATGCCAAGTCTAAAGTTCTAATTTTCTCCAAGAGTCGGAAAATGTACAACTGGAGAATAGATGGGAAAGCAATCGACCAAGTTTTCAAATTTAAGTACTTGGGAGTTTTTCTACAGCATAACATGGGTTGGAAGGCCCAACTTGAGTATGTCTCAAACAGAGCCAAGGCACTTTCTCTCGCGACACTGCGATTTTTCTTCTCAGATGGGGCTTTCCATATCCCATCTGTGCTAAAAGTCTTTAACGCCAAGGTGATCGCGACCATTGCATATGCGATCCCAATATGGGGGACCTTTGTAAATTTAAACCAACTGGAGGTAATCCAAAACCAGTTCCTGAGGATGTTGTTAAAACTACCCAGATGTGTGAGTAATTCGGCTATTCGCCTGGAATTAAACCTCACATCCTTAGAAAATGCATTATGGAAACGAATCCTCTGTTATTGGTTGACATTATGGCACAAACTCCCAAATCTCCACCTAATACAATGTATCTGGAGAGACAACTTCTGTAGCCCCTGGGCAAAAATAATACATTTGAAACTTGTGTCCCTCGGCCTTTCCCCCTTGGAATTACTGAATTTGGATATAACTTCAGCCAAGAGAATTATAACCCTCAAACTAGAAGAGATAGATCTACAATATAATATTGCAACAGGGGGTGGTTCCTGCTCCCCGCTAAACCTTGGCTTAGTACCACAAACGAAATTTCCATCTTATTTAACTTCTCTATCTGTGGCGTCACACAGGTATGCTTTTATAAAGGCTAGATTCAATGCTTTCCCATCAAACGTTATGGGCAATAGACTCTCAAATGGTCAGATCTCACTTCTCTGCGACTGCAAAAATGGAGCTACAGAATCGTTACATCATATAATCCTCAGTTGCCCATTGCACTCGGCTGCACGGGCCAAATTTCTAACCCCCTATCTTGTGAATATTACTGATGAAATCCCGGAAGCAAAAGTAATATTCCTTCTGAACGATGAAGATGCTAGTAGATCCCTTGCAGTTGCAAGATTTCTGATAAATGTACTATCTCAAAAGAAGAGAAATGGATCACTGCAAGATGTCTGTTAGTTTATTTAAGCCCAAAAAATTTCAAAAACCAGCGTAGCTAAACCTAAAGGGTTACAAATAAAACTGTTTCAATCTGTTTCCGCTGGATCTAAATTCAGATTTTGATTTTGGTTTTATACGAATGGATTCTACTGTTTTTACCGTGTACATAGTTTTACATAGTTTTTATTTAAATATTTAAATTTTATTTCTATTGTATAATTTTTTCTTGTTGTTTGTTTTATTTTGAATTTTTATCTGCATTTGCTTTGTCTCGTTTCTCTGGATGTAATACAATGTATATCTATGGGCCAATGGCCGTAATAAACATTACCTACCTACCTACCAAGGATGTATAGTTTGCAAAATTAACCATGGAAAGAGAAGAAGGGAAGTTGATTTAAGGTTGTCCAAGTGAATATCTTGAAATGTAAATTAGAAAAAAATAATAAAATTTTAATATACTGGCTTTTGGTGGAACAATAGTTCCTAGAGCATTTTGGGTGGGAAGATTTAACTAGGTGGAGAAGGCTTAAACATCTTCTCCCCAAGTGTTGCGGTTCTGATCTTGTTTGAGAGTTAATCCACACCACAGCTTCCAAAATTTGGGAACAGGTGGTTAGTCTGCAAGGAACCCTACGTAAGGAGAAAAGGGCAAAAGCCAAAGGCTATTTGTTGTAAAAATATCGTTCTTGTAGGACCGACAGGAATTTAAGTAGGTCACTAAGATGTATGAAAAGGTTGATTTCCAACCTGAAAAGGGTAGGGAGGAAAAAAGCAACTCCTCACCCACCCCCCCACCAATCAGGGGTGGCATAAGACATGGTGGTACCTGAGGCAGAGCAGAATATCACCTATTACCCAGCAAGTTATTTTGGCTTTGAGGTGCAAAATCTTAAAAGCACTTCCTCCAGGCAATAAAAATGCAATGGGATGCAGCAAACAAGGTTTTCCTCCGAGTAGAACCATCAAAATTAATGCCCCTACATTAGTCATTATTTTCAGTAGATCTACTCTGAGTAGGAATAACACTGGATACATCTGGTTGGCATCTGTCCATCTCAGGAGATAATGGAAGAGAGTGCCTTTGAGGGTGAGGTCAAAACTGTTGGAAGGTTACAGCGCCTGCTATGGCTTCTAGAGGTCAATGACGGAGAGACATGTTTTGTTGCAGCTGGGGCAGATGAAGGCGTCTGGTTGTGCTGCTACAGATGCATCATGGTGTTTCTTCTCTCTGTGCTTCTCCCAGCAGACATTCCTCCTATGATCACTGCTATGGACACACAACCTGACTGTCCGTCTCCAGGCACTAAGGTTGTCTGCAAAGGATTCCCACATGGTGGGGTTGATGTTGCCAGCCTTCATATCATGTTTACAGATATCTTTGTAATGCCGAGTTCCTTCCAGCTCCCCATAGAGCACATCTTTGGGGATATATCTAACAACAGTAAATTAAATATGCCTTTCACGAGACAGTGCTCAGGTGCCTATGGTGGCTGTCTGACTATTCCTAATGTTAGAGCTGCCTGGACTCTCCCTAAATGTGGCTCTGCCTCTGTTACAGGTAATCTACACAATGCGTAACCCCAGAGATGTGATGGTTTCAAGATACCACTTCGTCAAAGGCTTTAAAGTATTGAAGGACCCTGGAACTTTGGAAGTGTCCATGGAGAGGTTCCTGAGTGGGGAAGGTATGGAAGGAGGCAGATCAGCCAGTCTCATTTGCTCTGATCCAGCACAATGTGCACTACCAGAAAGGCTCTCTTCTTAGCTAATCCTATAGTCTTGTCAGAGCAGTATAATTTGCAGTTGGATACATGGAGAAAGGGCGAAATGGGATTAAGTCCTATGATACGGTAGTTGTTCCTTTTAAAGAAAATTAATAAATGCCCTTAACAAATGGGTGAGAATAGAAGCAACATGTTATTTTCTAGGTTCCTCATTGCTGTTTCCTCTGCATCTTCAATAGCATTCTCTCTATTTCCCTGGGACCTCTTTACATCTCACCACTGCTTTCTCTTTGCTCCTCCAGGGGTTTTTGGTTCCTGGTTTGACCATGTGAAAGGCTGGATGGAGATGAAGGATAGAGCCAACATCTTCTTCATCAGTTATGAAGAACTGCAGCAGGTACAGGTCCAAGCTTGACTGTGTTCACACACTTCCAGATTATTTTGTTTTGAAATACTGTATTGTATTGGCAGCCTGATACAGGATGGCTTCTGCACAGTGATAGCAGCGAATTCCACACCCTCATGGTATCAACCTTGCCAAATGTGCACTGCAAACTGGAATGAATGCTTTTTGTGTGCCTCTTGATCAAGGGCAAGCTCTGTGTATCATGTAAGGCTCTAAGGCTTCATAGCAGTCCTTTACTTTCCCCTTCTGCAGGACCTTCGAGGCAGTGTGCAGAGGATCTGTCGTTTTCTTGGCAATGAGCTGAACAGCCAGCAAATTGAGTCTGTGGTGGAAAATGCCTCCTTCCACAAGATGAAGGACAATAAGATGTCCAACTTTTCTTTGGTACCAGACGACATTTTTGACCACACGAAGGCAAAGCTCATGAGGAAAGGTAATCACTTTGGTTTCCATACAGTGCCAAGGAATAAGGCTATAATGCTGCATCCAGTGGTGAATAACCTTTTCTTTTTCTGTGGACGGCTGTTGCCTCACAGAAAAAGTCAGTCAGTAACTACAGCAAGCGGTGGAGCCAGAGCCAAAATGGGGACAGTTAGCAGAATTGCACACTTTTCTCTTTGTGCAACATCTTACCTTATGTTTACCTTTAATGCATGAACATACAAATCCAAGCAAGAAATTATTCTGAGAACAAGGTGTGCCTGCAAGATTTTAACAGTTGGCTGATACTGAGGATTGCCTGAAAACAGGCTGAAGGGCACACATTCTCAAGGCTATCAAGACATAGTAATCTCCTTGGGGTTGTTTATGCTGGAGTTGGCAGATTCTGTGCCCTTAGCATCTATTTGGAAAGCAAGCAGAAATTCAGCTTGTAAAGCTTTCCCCATATCTAATTGCATACTTCCATAAGTCCTAGTTTTCATGGCCAGGAGTCCCTTTCTCTTCTCTAAAGCAACAGAAGTAACTTAAACGGAATTGTTTTGCACATCATCATTTATTATTTCATAAAATCTACATAACACTGAATTATAGGAAAAAACCCCTCAAAGTGGTTAAAATGGGTGGGAGGCAGGAATAGCACAGCAAATGTCATGTTTGTTTGCCAAGGAGTGGCAGTGTGGGAGAGCAAACATGACTCACTGCATTTTCCTGCCTGATGTGATGGAGAAAGTCACAATTCTTCATTCCACATACAGATGCCGATGGGACTTGCTGCTGCATCTTAATAATAATAATAATAATAATAATAATAATAATAATAATGATGATGATGATAATAATAATAATTTTATTATTTGTACGCCACCCATCTGGCTGGGTCTCCCCAGTCACTCTGGCGGCTTCCAATAAAAATAAAAAATACATTAAAATACCACATATTAAAAGCTTCCTTAAACAGGGCCGCCTTCAGATGTCTTCTGAATGTCAAGTGGTTGTTTATCTCTCTGACATCTGAAGGGAGGGCGCCACTACTGAGAAGGCCCTCTGCCTGGTTCCCTGTAGCTTTGCTTCTCGAAGTGAGGGAGCCGTCAGAAGGCCCTCGGCGCTGGACCTCAGTGTCTGGGCAGAACAATGGGGGTGGAGACGTTCCTTCAGGTATACGGGGCCAAGGCCGTTTAGGGCTTTAAAGGTCAACACCAACACTTTGAATTGTGATCGGAAACGTACTAGGAGCCAATGTAGATCTTTCAGGACCGGTGTTATATGCTCTCGGTGGCCGCCCCCTGTCACCAGTCTAGCTGCCGGAAATAGCAAATGTGTATTCCATTTTACTTGTGGGCAACAGGCTTTTAGGGCCAGACACTGCAGCTCAGCACCTCACCACTGCTTACTAATGGCTCCTTTTGATGCCAAGTGACTTCCACTTTAAATAAAAGCTGCAATGCTACATTGGTGGAAGAACAAGAGACACACCGTTCATGAGTGTACGAGACTGCCTACTCAGTCAGCTGCCTTTCCTCATGGAGCTCTCTGTGATTCAACAGGAAAAGGTACCGGTAGCTGGAGGAGAGAACCAGCAGGTCCAGGTCACCAACATGCCGGCATTAGTGTGGCTGGAGTGCCAAATCAGGAAGGTGCAATAGTTGCGGAGGGGATCAGGGAAACAGTCAGGAGGCATGTGCTTGTCCCTCTAATGTCAGCCACCTGAGGAGGCTGCCTCATGCCTGAGATTGAGGAAGTAATGTTCTAATTTCAACCAAAGTAATCTCAGTTGAACTTCTTTGTGGTTGCCACTTGCTCTTGTGTTGTTCCAGGGATTTCTGGGGACTGGAAGAATCACCTGACAGTGGCACAGAGTGAACGCTTTGACCGTGCTTATCAGGAGAACATGCGTGGTGTGAATATGACCTTCCCTTGGGACTGAAGAATCCCAGATAGTTGCTCCTCTGTTCTTCACCTCACATTCTAATGTGTCATATGGTTTGTGTACCTTCTGCTAAATAAACAGATTACCTGATCAGGATTGGTACAGTTGTTCTTAATTTTTTTTACAGGTGTGTTTTCTTTTAACACATGCTGTCTCCACTGTAACGGCAAAGCTGAAAGCAGGTTTCACCCAATCCCCAGGGAGATTGTGCCTGGCCATGTTCCTTTTTGCAAGGAACAGTGTGCATCAATTTGCCAGAGAATGGGGTACCATAATGACTCACACGATCCCAACCCTGTACTCCATCTAATGGTCTAGCTTAATGCAAGATGCAGGGAGGGGGGATGGTGAAAAGGGCACTGCAAGATGGTACAGATCCCCACCCGGTCCTCTCAAACCTCAAGAACACACCAGTCTTCACTCCTGTCCAGTTGCTGATGGGATGCCTTTTGTGTTATAGACTCGCTATGACTACAGTACTTCCAGGTCTTGTTATCCAACTGCCATGTGTTCTCAATAAATTGTTAGGCAAGCGTTCACATAACAAGTTGACAATTTCCATTTATTCCTATTGGGAAATTTGTAACACATTCCCAACTGCAGATTTTATCCCAAAATGACAGGGGGGAAATCCATGCAAAAGGCAAACAAGATAGGAAAAAATACTATTTTATTTGTCTGATCTCTAACCTTTCCCTCCCACCATGGTTTCTGGCAAAACAGCTGAACCTGATGCTAAACACATTTGATTGGAATAAGCACATTTTTTTGTGTGTAGTAGAAAAATGAAGTAAAAACAATAACATGCTCCTCTGTAACCACACAGATTAATACGCAGCCAATTTCCCCCAGCTATAAAATGTTTAATAAGAACAACAACCGAGGAAAGCTTTCTGCCACGACCATTTCCTATCAGTCAGCGTTCACTAAATTCATTGGGCTGTTTTCTTTTTTCTGAGGGGTGGGTGAGGGGTTACAGTGGACACATTAAGATCTCTTAGTTGGATGTTATCTATGGTTCGCCTTCAGAATGGCTGCCGGCGCCAACTGCTCACCAAGAGGAATGAAATTTACAGGCCATTTATAAGCAAACAGAACACCATAAACAGATGAGGAATGGATATCTGGGGGGGGGGCACTTCCTAAATGCTTTCAAATTCTGCAAGAAAACCTATGTCTACTTACCTGGTCTGAAAGGCTTCGGAGCTTTACAGGAGAAAGGCCGCAAAGTCCCACCTTCTCTTTTTCCACAGCAAGTTTACTGCCCTTAATGGCAGACGCCGCAGGCTTCAACTCTCTACTGAGCATGTGCAGCAATACAATTTCACCCCCCTCCCCCCGTTTGTGTGGGAATGTTTGGGAACGTGGATGATGATTTATAATTTAATATACAGTATCTCATCCTAAATTGCGCTTGCAAGTTCAACTAGCAGAGTAACATTCCCTTTTAAAATACACACAGCGGAAGTTGCTTTGATTCGCTAGAATCAACTTAATCTAGTTTCCTGGTTTGTCACTATATATTTCCCCTTTGTCCCTCTTCAAATAAGACACAGCACACATCTTCTATAAAAAGATATAAAAGGTTTACTCACGTACATTCTGTTGGAAACACAGTAAGATTCCCAAAAGAAGGCAGGCTTATGCATAGTAAAGATATGTACAATTAGAATCTCTCCATGTGGGAGAGAACTCCATTAGGCCCATGAGCATCCTTCCTGATAATCCAGGCGAGAGGCAAGAGAGCGAGAGAGAGAATGGCTACATGACCTGTGCCTTTTGTTCTAACCTGCCCAGGTAAAAGCCACTCCCACATCTAGCTGCAAGAGGAAGTTGTCTCAGTCCAGGTGACCAGGAAGTTGTGGCTAGAGGACTGAAACCCCTTCTAGCATTGTTGTACTTGACTGCTCTAGTGTTTACATCCCACAGTTTGCTCCCCAGACATAATTAAGGGACAAGTTTCTGATGGTCGCAATTCTTCAGTATAGGAAAAAGTTGAAATATTGCGCACTGTTTCGTAGCGTGATAACTGACTTTTGGGATATTGGGTTGGGTGCGTACGGTGCGGGGCTGCCCCGGGGCATTTTGCTACTTGAGGCAAAACAAAATGGCTGCCCCGCCCCCCTCCTCCGCGCCCCCTTCCGCTGCTTCCTCCTCCATCACTGCCTGAGGTGACTGGAGGCAGTCTGAGGATGCCCTGGCATGCTGAAGGCAGCGGCTGGGTGGGGGAAAGGAGGCCAGAGAGGAGCAGGTGTACAGGGGAGCAGTGTCAAATACAGTGATTTTAACTGACTGAAATTGGGAACGCTTAAATGCATTGCTACGTGTTTAGTTCTGGAATGTTCCCCAGTAGCTCTAGTGCAATCGGTTAACTCTGGTCACATGGGAGGTATGCATTCTCCATTTTGTTTCGTGCCCGAATGGCTTGACTGTAATGGCTGCATCTCCTCAAACACTGGAGAAGAGACAGCGTTATATAACTTTCTCTCTAACCGCAATAAAGGAGAGGAGCACAGCCTTGGGGATGTCACGGCTAAAAATTGGCCGCTGTTTCTTTAATGGTAAAAGAACTAAGTCAGCATGAGTCAGGGGCCTACAATGACTCATGCAACCTTTCACCTAATTGTACCTGTATATATAGAGTGGTCAATGTTAGTGTTGGGTTGGTTGATGGAAGCTGAGTTTGATATGTGTAAAAGCTGTTGGTTGTGGTTGGAGAAGATTTTTTAAGAATAAACGCAGCATTCTGCAAAGTACTCTTTCTCAAGGACTCTTTGTGCCGACTAGGGTCCGAGCACCAGGCAAAGGAGGTCAGAACCTTCTCCTTTTCAAACACTGACAGGTTATGGGCCCAGTGTTTCTGAGCGTGTGCAGAGTGCAACATGACTGACAGCATCTGAGCGAGGAGCTGGTGAGTCCTGGTGGTGCATGGAGCTAGTGGCTGTGCGTTGGAGCAGTTGGTGGCAAGCTGTAACTGTCTGCAGTGATGCTGGTGTGGCTAGGATCCGAGGATCAGGAAGGCACCCAGCGGCAGCTACTGGAACAGTTTGAACTGCTAGAAGACTGCAGCAGGCGACTCACAGAGTGACTACACTGGTTGCAGAGCCAGGTGGAACCTGAGGGTCGACAGAGGCAGCAGCTAGAAGCTGGTGAGTGCCAGCCCAGGACCATCTAGTCGGACTCTAAGGAAAAGAGAGTCAGGAGAGATTGCTGGAGGCCACACAGAAGGGGCTCAGCAAGCACCAGCAGAGATGGCAGATTCCCAGTCTTCCCAAGTTGTAAATATTGGGGGAGGCATTCCTTTTGAACTTCTCTCAGAAAGCAACTGGCTGAGTTGGTCGATAAAAATGCAGCAGTTGTTAAGGAGAGATGGACTGTGGGACTTGAAACTGAGGTTTCGAGAACTGACTCTGCTGAGAAAAAACGGCTGAATGAAAGGGCTCGTGCAAAGTACTCTTTCTCAATGACTCTTTGTGCCAAGGCAAAGGAGGTCAGAACCTTTTCCTTTTCAAACACTGACAGGGGATTCTGCCATCTTCCCTTCTGTGGGACGCAACCAAGCCAGCGTAGACATCACTGAGACAGAAAGTGCAAACACGCTGGGAATGTGGGCTTGGGAGAACACATCTTTGTTTGGAAGTCTGTCCTGCCATTTGGTATCCAAAATCCTCCTGATCTTCATCTTGGTATTGGAGGCGAGCCATTGCCAGAGCTGCCAATAGGCTTGTGTGGCTCAGCATCAATGGAGAGGTTTCTGGTTATGGGTGGAACCCAGGTGGACAAAATGGTCTACCGCCTCAAGCGTGTAGCCACCAATGCGGATGCATGGAGCGCTGGCGGCATCCCGACCCAAGGTGTTGGTCTCCATCAGGCTGATTACAAGGCTGAACTTCATGCAGGCTTGTGCAAAACGGTTGATGAGTTTCTGTGGAGCTTCCTCTGAATGTGCTGCCAAGGCTGCATCGTCCGCAAACAACCTCTCGGATTATGTGTCATGATGCAATGTATGAAAACCACCTTTTGGTGGCAGGGGTGTGTGGTTCTTTGTAATTGTCAGTCCTGGTTGGTTCTTCTGGGCTTTCTGTAGAGGTTTCCTGTGTGAGCTGGCAAAGTCCTCAAGAAAACTCTGTATATACCTAAAAAGACAATTCCTGCTTCCTACTGTTAGGCTCCCTTTTCTTTCCTTAAAGAACAATTGCCTGATTCCCCTCTGTCTGATTTCCAGATTGGAACATGCACAGATTTAAAATTAAATGCTAAATCAATAAAGTCTATAATTGGCTGCAGCAGAGGGAGAGATGGGACACTCCAGTGCCTCATTTTGCTTTTGAACTGGCACTTGAGTTTTGTTTCTTCCTCCTCCCTGTCTATTCCCTTTTCCTTTTGAGTTTTGTCTTTTAGACAGGGTCTGTCAGCTTTGTTCCAATGTAAGCTTCCCCCGGGGATGTTTTCAGCCACAGAGAAGAATAAAATGCTGTAAATCATTAACTGCATATCAAAGGGCATTGTGAATATTGTTCATCTCACCTTGCCATACTGCTGGCAGAACAAGGAAAAGGAAGAGACCAGAAGAAGGAAAGATCAGAAGCAGCCAGTGGTTGTAAGTATGGTACAAGCTGAATTCTAAGGTGGGTTGGGGGATCCTTTAGGGCTATAAAAGGAGGGGGGTTGTTTCAAAGGTTTATTTATTGTTACTCAGAACCTCCAAGTCCCATAGAGCCAAATGTATAGGGGTTACTGCTTTGTTTTTGCTTTATTGTGTATTTTGTGTATTTTGTATTTGTGTGTGGCGAACCACACTGTTATCTTTGGCTATATACAAATTTAATTAATGTTGTTGTTGTTGATGATGATAACGATAACATCTTTACAGTTTTTCAGTGTCATCAATGACTTCTTTCACATACAAGGGAATCAGTTTACCTGTAGTGGACTACTACTCAGAGGAAACACTCCACTATGTTGAAAATGAATTCCAAATGTTGGATGATGATATAGTGAGTGTTACTTACCCCAAGTCAGGTTAGTGGTGCATTTAGGTAATTTTAAACTTGGAGTCAATGGTGTTTCAAAGATGATGTCATATTTCAGAAACATTAAACAATAAAATAGCTAATCTCTCCCTGCATCCATTTTAGATGCTTCATATCTCCTACAGTCTTTGCATGTTAAGACACACCTTTTTTTTTTGGACAACTCGGATCAAGAAATAAAGAGTTTCACTTAAAACCAATTATTATGGTCCTGTCATGACTAAAGACTGTGTGTAATATTCCACCCCACCAGGAGCACCATGCAACTGACAAATGCATCTTAAACTCGTTATTCAAAACACCAGACACCTAAGCGGGTGGCCTGCGTCATAGATTTTTGTATTTCTAGGTACACAGCACCTGGAAATGGGGACTCTATAAACCTCCTTAAGGTATAGCTGACCTATAAAAAGATCAGGAAGATACACTCTTGCTTAAGAGAAAGATGCTTAAGGGGAAAAGGTCCAAGAATTTCAGATATTCCATCCAAAACCTCTACAGCCAACTTGCATCAATCATTTCGTTTCCCATTTTCTCTCCCCTCATCCCTCCCCGCCCCCCTCTGTATGAAGCTGTTTTGGATTCCTGAGTAAGCAGACAAAGTTCTTAGCACTGGATGCAGCAGAAGCAGGTGGTATTCTTCTTCAAATGGAGGGCCACTTAAGAATCTGAGGCGTAATTATGCCCTCTTGAGGAATATCTGTTCTTCAGTACTGGAATAGCTGGATCACATGTTTGATTGAGTATAAAGCCGATCTGCTATATTTTTACAGGGAGATTCTAGAGATGTGACTCCTGCAGGTGTGAGGAAAAAGTCATCCATGAATGCTGATTGTATATAGAAAGCTAAGTCTGCTAGAGATTAGTCACACTGCTGATATCCTCACCTGCTCCACCCTCATCAAAATAGTTCATTCAGTTTTATTCACCATGTTATACTAGGCATGAAGTTTTGTAATCTTGCCTGTGTAGGAGGGTGCTGAGTAACTTGCTGTTCACAAAAAAATCATTCCAATTTTTTATGATCCTTTCAATTGATTTTGCACGGGGCACACTGGTGCTATTGAGCCATGGAAGGGGAGAGGGAACAAGATAAAGGAAATGTGTTTATTGCAGAATCAAAAGGGGCTGAGAAGACTACTTGACATTCCTCTAGGTACCCATTGGATGCAGGAGATCCTGGGCCTAATCTGGCGTGATGGGGATCCCTCCTGGGTTCAGAGTTTACCAATATGGGAAAGGTCACTTTGGCTAGACAGTATTCCAGGCCTGCAGCTTGCCTTGAAATCTCCTCCACCCAGGCTCCTGACATCTCACCTGCCTTTCCACATTTTCCCCAAGTCCTTCCTTCACTCCAAGGCCAAGGTAAGAGAGGAACAATTGACACATCAAACCTTCTTTTGGCTCCTTCTTTCGGCTCTGTTAGGCAGCATGACCTGCTCAGTGTTTCAAACACTTCACCTATGGCCCTAGTCAAGGCAAGTATCTGACCCAAAAAGGGTGGGGAAATAACCCCTGCCTAAATCAAGGATGGAGGAAGACAATTTGCTGAATGAGGTGTGGCAGAAAAACACACATCACCAAACACTAATTCCTACAAGCTCCTGAGGGTATAAGGATGGTATACAAATTTAATAAATAAACAAACAAATAAACAAAACAACAGTAAATTAAACAACAAAGACTTTGCTTCATTTTCATGAGACCCACCTAAGCTTCCTCAGTCTGTCTATAGTTAAGTGCTGCTTCTTTTGCCTTCCCTAAATATGTCCCCTCCCTCTCTTCCAGGTTATCTATACTGTGCGTAATCCCAAAGACGTGATGATCTCATACTATCATTTCAGCAAGGGCTTAAAAATAGTGGAGGACCCTGGAACTTTGGAAGAGTACATGGAGAAGTTCCTGAGTGGGAGTGGTAGGGAAAGAGGGAAATCAGCGTGTCTCATTTGTTCTACCTCGCTGTTCACTATGTTATCAAGGCTCTTTCCTGCCCTTTCCTCTCATTTCCTTTAGTTGTATCAGAGAAGTACAATTCCCAGTGAGATAGGTGGGGAGGGGGTGGGATGGGAAAAGGTCCTGCAGTAAAGGTAAAGGTAAAGGGACCCCTGACCATTAGGTCCAGTACTCACCTCATTTTCTAAAAAAAGTAATGAATGTCATTAAAAGGGGAATTGGAATGGCTGCAACATGTAGGGAGGGGATATTGTGAATCCCTGGCTCCAGTGCCGTAGGCAATATTAGATCTCTTGTCTATGTAAATAGAATCATTAGACAACCCAGTTGCTAGGTGGCACTGGGCTTAGTTGTATCTGGGTGGCATTGAAAGTTCCCTGCTTCTGTAAATAGGTACCACTGCGGTGGGAAGGTAAATGGTGTTTCCGTGCACTCTGGCTTCCATTATGGTATCCTGTTGCACCAGAAGTGGTTTAGTCATGCTAGCTGCATGACCCAGAAAGCTGTCCGTGGACAAACGCCGGTTCCCTCAGCCTGAAGCAAGATAAGTGCCACACCTCATAGTCGCCTTTGACTGGACTTAACTGTCCAGGGGTCCTTTACCTACCTTTTACCCGATTGGGTGAATAAAGACCTTTTGTAGGTTCCTGACTGGTGTATCCTCTATGTCTTACCTCTCGTCTCTGAAACTGTTTACATTCCACTTTGCTCTTCAAGTGTCTTATGGTTCCTGGTTTGAGCATGTGAAAAACTGGATGGAGATGAAAGACAGATCCAACTTCTTCTTCATCACCTATGAAGAACTACAGCAGGTATTGGCCCAGCCTCGACAATATTTACACTTCCAAGTTGTGTCTCCAACTTTGTCATGTGACATTAATTTGCTATTTTATTTTTTGTTCTGAAAAAGTCTTCTACAATTGGCAAGGTGATTCTGAGTTAGAGAGGTACAAATTCCCAAGTCATTCTCACTTTTATCTGGTGCTTTCTGTCCAGTTGCAGTTGATTGGTTCTGCATAAGTCTCTGCTCTGTTTCATTGTTTGCTGATGCAGAAATATATGCATTTTAAACAAACACTACCACAACAGCTACCCACAGATATTTGCAAATCAATTTATCTTCCCTGCATGTTCCCTTTCAAAATTAATGGAACAGGTAGCCCTCTTAGCCAAGAGCCTTGAGACACCTTAGAGACAAAGCTCATGGTGTGACTAAAGGCCCATCACAAATCCACCTGTCACTGCAAACCTAAACATGCCCTTTCAGAAGTAAGTCCTATTGAATTCAGTGGGGCTCGCCATCAGGTAAGTGGGGTTAGGATTGGAAGCAATTCTTGCTACCTTGATTTCACAATTCAGTATAAAGCTGCTATCCTGTCTTGTTTCTCTCACGTCAGGAGGGGCAGTTTAGTTATGCTGTAAGTGCAGAAAACTTGGATGGTGGTGGGGATGTAAAGGATTTTTAAATTTAATTTCACGATTGAAGGAAACATTTAAGGTGGTAAGAATGGGCAGTCAAATCCAGATGGTTCTCCCCTTTTTAAAAACAACAACTGTGGAGCAGTGATAACACTAGCAATTTTCAGAAGAGATTATTTCCTTGTGAAAAGAACAATAATGATTGATGTGTTCCTTTGGTCTTTAAAATGTTATAGGGGGAAAAATCACGATAGGATTTCATCCTTAATCTTCCCTCTAAAAACATATACCTGTGGATGAGCATCTCTGAATTCTGTGGGATTTACTTCTGAGTAGACATGGTTAGGATTGCAGTACAATCCTTTAAACACATAATAACACTTCCGATGTGGAACCTTTATACATCAATTAATATATTAGCAACATACTTCAAAGCAATTTATGTATCTATATACAAAGTATGTGTGTTTAAAAAGGAAAGTGTCCTTTGTAGAGAACTAAGGTGAATAGTGCTCACAGCAAGTCTGTGCTACGATGGGGGTTTGAATGAGCAGATGGAATGAAACAGTTTGATAGTCCATTTTCAATTGATTTCTCCAACATTTCTATTTTGAGTTCAGAGTTCCTAGCTTCTTCTCCAATATATTTAAAATAAAATAAAAATGACTTAAGGCCAATGCGCGGTGGCATTCCTTTGTTCTACAACAGACCAGGTGCGGCCTACAATCTGCTGTTCTGTACTTAATTCAACGTCTTCAAATTCAGCGCTGTCTCCAGTATTTCCTGGGTCCTGTACTGAATTTGAGGTAGCCTTGAATCATTCTTGCTAAATGCTCCCTGCAAGAATGGCCTCTGTGTTCTTCTTTCTCAAAGGGCAGATCTCCCTATGGCAGTGTCAATATGAGAATTCAGTCATTTGCTTTTCCCTTCTGCAGGACCTACGAGGAAGTGTGAAGAGGATTTGTCATTTTATTGGTAAAGAGCTGAACAGTCAGCAAATTGACTCTGTGGTGGAAAACGCCTCCTTCCACAAGATGAAAGACAACAACATGTCCAACTTTACTCAGTTTCCAGATACCTATTATGATCACACAAAAGGAAAGCTCATGAGGAAAGGTAACAAAATACCCTGTGATAAACAAAGGCTGTGGCTTGTGCAACCTATGAAAAGTTGTGTGTGTGTGTGTGTGTGTGTGTGTGTGTGTGTGTGTAAGAAAGAGAGAGAGAGAGAGAGAGAAGTGGTGGGGAAGAAATTTGATTCAGTTCACATTGAGTAAGCCTACTCATCTCATACATTCTTGTACTGAAACTCAACAGTTCTTTGAAATTCACACTTCTCTGAATTTTGTGTGCTATTTTCCACACAACTAATCAGTGCAAAAATGGAACTGCTAGCATAATGTAGGCAAGTAAATGCATATATTAGTGACAATAACATATGAAAATGGATCATAATAGGGAAAATGGCTTGCAAAAATGTGTGCATTGTGTAAAATTGCATACAAAAATGTGTGCATTGTGTAAAATTGCATACAAAAATGTGTATATTGGGAAAGATTTGTATTAAAATGATGGATTTTCATGGGAACAATTTTTTTATATACATAAAAATTGCAAACCCATGTGAAAATGTAGAGAATTGAATTGAAGATTTGAAAAAAGAGAGAAAAGGAGAAAAACCAAAACTGATAGATTTGCCCATTCTTACTTGTGAAGCTTTAGGAAAATGCAGCTAAGTAAGTCTAGGCCATCAACATGGAAGCATGACTACTACTGGGGTACCAGTTGAGGGAGGGCCTGGGAAGAACAGCCAGGGAGCAGGTCCTGCTATTCCTTTAAAAAGCCTTGCTTCGTCCAGTGGAAGGGCAAGTCCTGAGCAAGACGAAATGGGGCCCTGATTTCAGTTGAAGTAATTTTAGTGGATCTTTTTTGTGGTCACAAAGTGGTTTTACACCCTCTTGTGTTGTTCCAGGTATCTCTGGGGACTGGAAGAACCACCTGACTGTGGCACAGAATGAACACTTTGACCGTGTTTATCGTGAGAAAACGCAGGGCCTATGCATGGCATTTCCATGGGACTGAAGAATGTCAGATTATTCTTCCTGCTATTTTTGATCCTCATGCCTCTCGTGGTTGAGGTGCGTCCTGCTAAATAAACAGATTTCTGAATAGAAATTGTATGGTTTTGTTGTATTGTTTTATTTACATGTGTGACTCCTTTAAGGGTGTGTTGTTGTTTTTTAAGCTTCTGGCCTTTCAGCACCTACTGCAATTTATTAAAATGTCCCTTTTGGCTCCCTGTAGTTCATCCGCTTGGCTGCGTTTGCTGGAGTTACCATGGGAACAAGATGTTTCTCATGGGTGTTCCGGCAAGATCTGGCAAACTACAGAAAGTCACAGGAGTAATTTTAATTTGTTTAAGTTGTTTTCTTCAATACTGTCATTCCTTTTCACTCTACCAGACAGGTTTATGAGACCTCCATCCCACACAAATGGGATGGAGGGCTCATATGCCCCCCCTTCTTCAGGCTGCAGCCGCTGTACTTCTCATTCTTCCGTCATTGCCTGCCTTTTCTTCTTGCACCAAGGAAGAGGTGTCACTATTTCTTGCCTACCTCCTCTCCTTGGAGTCAACATATCTTCTTGCTGGTGGTTTCTAGTTAGGACCCTTTGCTTACTTCTAACTGGACACTACTGGTAGAAGCTGTTCTGATTTCCAAATACGCTGGCCAACCAAAATGGTAGGAGGGCCTTAAGATACAACCTGGCTCAGAGGAGATGAAATAATTTGGTGCATGCCTCATAGGTTTCTCTGGATGCCTTGGGGCTTGTGAACAGGCTCCAACTCTGCAAAGAAGCCCTATGACACAACTGCATTTATTTTGATCTGACAAAGAGAAACTCACAACTCAGCCTGAAACAGCCTACTACCATCAACAACAGACAGCATAACAGAGAAGCAAATACAGGAACTAGAGCCTGCAACACACCCGGATGCCAACTCAGGCCACATTCATGCCATACATTTAAAACACTACGCTAGCACTTTAAACAGCCATGGCTTCCCCCAAAGAATCCTGGGAGCTGTAGTTTATTAAGGGTGCTGAGAGTTGTTAGAAGACCCCCCATTCCCTTGCCAGATCTATAATTCTCAGAGTTTCTGGTGAAGAACAATTGATTATTAAACCACACTGAAAATTGTTTACTGATCACCATTGCATGGTTAATTGATAAACTGTAACTGGTTCACTGAAGCATGGCACTGGGGAAAATAAGACATCTAGAAAGCCCAAACCCACCTTGTCCATTATCCGTATGTCTTTAATAGATAATATACAAGGTTTGATTGTTGTTGTTTTTTTAAAAAAAAATATTTTGCCCCTCTTTTGTATTTAATTGTTCGTATTTTACATGTAAGCCATCCTGAGTCACTGTCAGGGAAAAAGGTGGCGTAGAATTTTATTATTGTTGATGATGGTGGTGTTGAGGAGCAGCAAAACACTGTGGGCAGCACAGGCAGTTTCTTAGCCACCTCACTTGGAATGTCTCACTTTGAGGAAGGACCCAATTGGCTCCTCCTCCTCAGAATGAGACAGGTAGAAGAAGGAGCAGCAGAGAAGCCTATCCGTAGTCACCTGCCTGGTCTTCTGTTGGTAGGTGCCACAGGCTGCCCATTAAAATCTGTCTGTCTGTCTGTCTATCTGTCTGTCTGTCTGTCTGTCTATCTGCAAAGCACCATTATCAGGCATTTCATAAGTAATCTACCCAGCTTCTACTCATATTGATCCGGAGCCAAACTCCAACGTATAGTTAGCAGAGTAAAAAACTTTAAACACGTTGCCGGATTCCCAATAAATAGACCAGACGCAATTAATATTTCATCCAGCAGAGCTTTACTGCTACTGAAGGCAAATGAGCATAATACATCCAGGATTGGTACTGTCCATAAGAAATCGAGTTGCAGCAGACGTAAACTTACAATAACTTATAATAAGACTAAACCTTAACACTATATACAGAACACCACACCAGAAGAGAGATAGAAAGAGAAAGTGAAACCCAGGCTCCTTCTGGCTTTACTTTTATAGTCAGCATGACCTTGACAGAAGAGATAACAAAACTAGTTTAAGCCAGCTGTACTCAGCTTCTCTGAAGGAATAAGCCAAACATCATGAACCTTCTGCTTGTTTCTTTCACACGGAGAAGCTTCCAGAACCCTCTTGAATTAATTAGAATAGGAAAGATCTCTGCATATCAGATCAATGCCTTCTGCACTAAGAAATGCAAACTGACACTTTAGGCATGATAACATATCTATCTCTAAATCACTATAAGTGTATCAATATATATTTAAGTGTGTAAGAGAGAGAGAGAGAGGTTGAGGGGGGGGGCGGGAGACATACAGTATGTAAGACTATGTAGCTAAATGTTTAGACTTCTATCTTCCTCATGGATACAGTTGGGATTTCAAATGAACACTATTAGCCTGGATGACAGTTTTAAGAACACTCGGGATGGAATAATTCTAAGGGGTGTGTCATACACAATACATTGTTGTTGTTTTTAATTCAAGAAAAGGAAAAGCATTGTATTCTAGATGAAAACCATTGTTGATTATTCATGTCTTAAGATGATTGATTCAGAAATCCTCTTTCTTATAATGGTGGATTTGATGGTTGCCCCATGAAAAAAATAAGCATTTTATATCTGTATTTATTACATTTTTTTCAAGGAGCTCAAGGTGGCGTACATAGATCTCCACTTTTATCCTCACAACAACCTTGTGAGGTAGGTTAGGCTGAGACTGAGTGACTGGCCCAAAGTCACCCAGTGGCTGGGTGGGGATTTGAACCCTGGCATCCTAGGTTCCAGTCTGACACTAACCACTACACCATGCTAGCCCTCCAGTAAGATTCCCATTTGTGGCTCGGAATAAAGGGCTGAATGTTTAATTAAACATTGCAACTTGCCTTATACCATATCAGACCATTGATCCATCTACCAACTTTCCCGTTGCTCATCTTTATGCAGAAATGTTTCTACAATACCTCCAGCCCAGAAAGGTTGAGGGCCATCAGAATTAAAATGCTTTGTAACAGGTTGCACAACTTTCTTGGTCCAGGTTACTGATCTATTTATTTTGATGTCTTTAGCGTTTTTCAATGTCATCACCATTTTTCGTCTACAATGGGATCTTATTCCCCACAGTGCTGTACTCAGCAGAATCATTCGCCCATCTGGAAAATGAATTTCGCTTCTTGGATGACGATATACTGAGTGTTTCTTACCCCAAGTCAGGTAGGAAAGACAGTGTGTGGAATGAGAGCTGCAGAACATTTTCAGAATAAACAGGGAAAGGTCATTTGAAGTGGCATTGGCAAATAATTTATTTTGTTTATTTATTAAATGCCCGTCCTGCTTTTCCTCCCAAAGGAGCCCAGGGCAACAAACACTAAAAAGTTAAAGCAATAATATTAAAATAATAAGATTTTTTTTAAAAAATTAATGTACATGAAAACACCAGACAATTTAAAAACATTTAAAACAGTCACATACCCTCACCACTAATAATTTCATATTGCCAGGAGGTTTGCTTTGGTGGTCAAAGTAGTTGTAAGGTGTGCATTGCGGAACCAAAAGGGCTGTGGGAGAAGAGGTAGCCCTGTTGTAGCGTGGGTTAATGATTTCAGCAAGTGATTTCAGCTCTCTGACATAGCAGGCAGGAGACAGCTTCTTCATGTAACAACTTTTTATTCGGGCAAACAAGACTGAGGGAACTGAGGGTAGGGAAGCTACATTTATAGGGACAGAGGACTGGCTAGGGAAAGATACATTTTGGAGGGAACAATCTCAAGCAATCACACAACTGCTTTTTGGTGGGAACCAATAAGACTGAGGATCCCAATGCAGCAACTTGAATGCACCAATAGTAACTGTTCCTTCTGGGACAGGAAGGCAGTTACCGGTACTTTACCCTAATGAGATTACAGACAATAGTAATACAGATATGATAACACTTTGAATCAATACACAACAAGCCCTATGATTGCTATACTCCCTCCTAGGTGGCTATTGGATGGCAGAGATCTTGTCAGCAATCCAGCAAAGATGGGACCCCTCATGGGTTTGCAGTGAGAAAATAACCTGGATCGAGACTTTTGATGGCATGAAGTCTGCCTTGAAATATCCTTCACCCAGAATCTTGACTTCTCACCTTCCAATAAACTTTTTCCCTAAGACCTTTCTCGAGTCCAATGCAAAGGTAAGAGAGGAGCAATTCACACACAAAAGCCTGATCATGTCTGTCTGCAATAAAGATACTGGGAATTCTGTACTGTCAATATTTGGCACAGGAAGTTGCCACAAGGGTTGTTTGTAGTAGTAGCAGCAATAGTACAAGCTTAGAGAGCACTATAGGAAAGACTCTTTAACCATCATCTTAATTCCAGAATAGTATGAATAGGTAATGTTCAGTCCATGACCTCAGCGGAGGATTGCTGTGGTCCCAGTTTGCTAGGCTGCCCCCAAAGCTCTCTCTGAAGCCGGAAGTCGCAATGAAACGTCTCACTTTCAAAATCAGGCAAAATGTCAGAGTTCAAACTGTGCTTTCAGCTTTCGCTTCTGAGGGCCAGACTAGCTGACGTAACGATTTGGCAAGTAGGAAGCCATGCAGGTGGGTTCTGAAGCCATATCTGTATGGCAAGGCAGGGACTGACTTTTTCAATCCATGCCACTGGCAATGTTCATGTATCTTTCCTTAATGGTGGGGATCTTCATGGGAAAATGAATTAATGAAAATGATTTAAAAAACAAAAACAAAAAACCCGCACCAGTCCCATTTCCTCTGTCCCATAAGGGGGCACCAGACACCTGCCCTTGAATAAATCTCAAAGAGACATCACAGGTTTCCACTATTTACACCTACTTAAGGTTCAGGACCCAGGTGGCGCTGTGGGTTAAACCACAGAGCCTAGGACTTGCTGATAAGAAGGTCGGCGGTTCGAATCCCTGCGACGGGGTGAGTTCCTGTTGCTCGGTCCCAGCTCCTGCCCACCTAGCAGTTCGAAAGCACGTCAAAGTGCAAGTAGATAAATAGGTACCACTCCGGCGGGAAGGTAAATGGCGTTTCCGTGCATTGCTCTGGTTTGCCAGAAGCGGCTTTGTCATGCTGGCCACATGACCCAGAAGCTGTCTGCGGACAAACACCGGCTCCTTGGCCTATAGAGCGAGATGAGCACCGCAACCCCAGAGTCGGTCACTCATCTCGCTTTATTGGCCAAGGGAGCCGGTGTACAGCTTCCAGGTCATGTGGCCAGCATGACTAAGCCGCTTCTGGCGAACCAGAGCAGTGCATGGAAACACCGTTTACCTTTCCGCTGCAGCGGTACCTATTTATCTACTTGCATTTTGGCATGCTTTCGAACTGCTAGGTTGGCAGGAGCAGGGACCGAACAACAGGAGCTCACCCCGTCGCGGGGATTCGAACCGCCGACCTTCTGATCAGCAAGCCCTAGGCTCTGTGGTTTAACCCACAGCGCCACCCGCGTCCCAATTTGTACAAAGATGAACATAAAAATGCATATTGTTATGTGCCACCCCAGTCTCTGCCAAGCGGTTCACAGGATTTCAGGGGTCTTGGCACTTAACCAGGGTTGTGTTTTCTTTGGAAATGAGGCACAACAGAGGCTGTGCTTCATTTCCATATTTCTTAAAGACACTAGTCTCTGCTGTGCCTCGATTTCCCAATTGAAGCAACCCTGCTAGAGAGCCTGGAACCCTCTGGGATCCTGCTACTGCTCAGCAGACTGGGGTGGCATGCAACTTTTGTAACAATACGAGTATTTGATTTGATTTATTTCCATGCTGCTTTTCATTCAAATGAATCTCAATGCGGCTTACAAGCAATAAATAACTATCACATAATAAAACTAAAGGGACCCAGGTGGCGCTGTGGGTTAAACCACAGAGCCTAGGGCTTGCTGATCAGAAGGTCGGCGGTTCGAATCCCTGTGACGGGGTGAGCTCCCGTTGCTCGGTCCCAGCTCCTGCCCACCTAGCAGTCTGAAAGCACGTCAAAAGTGCAAGTAGATAAATAGGCGGGAAGGTAAACGGCGTTTCCGTGCGCTGCTCTGGTTCACCAGAAGCGGCTTTGTCATGCTGGCCACATGACCCGGAAGCTGTACGCCGGCTCTCGGCCAATAAAGCGAGATGAGTGCCGCAACCCCAGAGTCAGACACAACTGGACCTAATGGTCAGGGGTCCCTTTACCTTTACCTTTTGATGTATTTTAATATTTGTTGGAAGCCGCCCAGAGTGGCTGGGGAGACCCGGCCAGATGGGCGGGGTACAAATAAAAAAATTATTATTATTATTATTACCTTTAATAAAACTACAATAAATGGCTAATTTCCTGACACCCAACTTGGCTGCCACATTCTACCCAATGTTAGAGCTTGTCCTGCTCCTCCTCCCTTAAAATGTGCCCGCTGCCTCTCTTCCAGGTTATTTACACCCTACGTAACCCCAAGGATGTGCTGGTATTGTTCTACCACTGCTATAAAAAATGGAAGGACCCTGGAAGTCTGGATGAGTTCTTGGAGGAGTTCTTAGAAGGGAACGGTATGGAAAGAGGCAAATCGGCTCATCCCCCTCTGTTGCAGCCCAAAGGTCTGCTCCACGGCACCATGAAGGGTTTCTTCTTAACCCTATCATAGAACTGTAATTCCAGCAGGGATAAATCAGAAGGAAGGTGGGAGGTGCCATGATAGTTAAATTCATTTCCTTTTAAAATTAATAACGTCCTTAAGTAGTGAATGGCCTGAATGTGTCGGGCGGGGATATAGTGGGGTCTTATAATATTGTTTTGGGGCAATATTATAAGGAATGTGTGACACTGGAGTTCTTACTGGACTACAAATGCCATCATCCTTGACCACAGGCTATACTTGCTGGATGTCAGGGACTGGGCAGAGGAGGAATGGTGGAGACCGCCTCCACATCCTGACCCTTCCAGGGAGGAGGAAGAGGAAGACAGTCTAGATTTACAACAGGGGTTTGAGGGAGGTAGCAGCTCAGAGGCAGATGAGGGGGAAAGCTCAAAAATCATGGGGTAGCCGGGACAACACCCAGCTGACACGTTGCCATTAGAAAGCACCCCAGACCCTCCATCTCATGGAACCCGGAGAGCCTTGAAAGTAGGAGAGCAAAGAGCTCGAAGACAGAGGGCACTTAGCAGCACCCGTAGAGGTGATGAATGAGGAAGTGGGAGAGACAGAGGGTGGAAATTCACTTGGGACAATGCCATTATCCAAGAGGCTGGGTTCTATACCCTCTCTCTGTAAAGACTGAAATGAAAAAGGATGGTAAGAAACTTTTCCTTGTCTGTATACTTTCTTGGGCAACCAGCTGGGAGCCGCTGACAGCACCCTGACACTGGGGCTGATGGGAGGTGTGGTCCAAGAGAAGTGGTATAGTTGTTGTCTCACCCCAAACTCCATGCCATTATATACCGGTAGTCTAGTAGCTAACTGGCAGTATCTGGATAGGGTTCAGGAGCTTCCTGTTGCTATCCTGCTTGTGTTTGAGAAAAGCATTATTTGTTCCTTGCTACCTTCTTGGTTAGTCTGTTCTCCCCGAGTCTTCCTTGACACAC
This sequence comes from Darevskia mixta, assembly GCA_034641385.1. Lineage (NCBI taxonomy): Eukaryota > Metazoa > Chordata > Lepidosauria > Squamata > Lacertidae > Darevskia > Darevskia mixta. The sequence goes on along the minus strand of JAWWNH010000033.1, from coordinate 16,405,851 downwards.
CTCCCTACTGTGTTGATGCTTACTGGTGCCTCTGCTTTCCTCTTCCAGTGTCCCATGGCTCCTGGTTTGACCACGTGAAAGGCTGGCTGCAGATGAACAAAAGCGAAAACTTATTTTTCATCACGGTTGAAGAGTTGAAACAGGTGTGGTCCAACCTTAGTGCTTGTCCTGGAGTTGTCCACACTTCAGCTTGTCCCGTCGCTAGGAAGCACGGGTCCAGCCTGTTTTCTGCTTGGAGCTCATACTTTCTAGGCATGAGTCCAAGCTGTTTTGTATTTGCCCCATTGCTTTCCCCTGGAAAACCTGCTCTTTAGCGCCAAGTCTGAGCAAACGTCCATCTGAAGAAAAACCTGATGGATGTTTGCTCCAATTCAGCTATAAACAGCCGGTTTTCCTGGGGGAAAGTGGCAGAGAAGCAGAAGTGTAGATGAGCCCATTGTTATATTCACACATGCATAGCTACCTCTCCTTATTTATTGCTTATCTATTTCATAAAATCTATATAGCACTTGATTAAAAAAACCCAACAACCTCAAAGAAGTTTACAAAAGGTTACCACCATTTTCGTATTTGTAAATTCTGGTACTGTTTGCTAGATATATGTAAACATGTGCAGTATTCCTTTCTGCCTCTCTACATGATTAAACCTAATATGAAAGTCACTTAATGGAAAAGAGCTTTATATCATGTGCAGAGTGCTCTTCCTTTGTCCCACATCAGACCAGGAATGCCTTCAGATTAGCTATTTTGTATTTATTTCAATATCTCCTTTTACTTGTATTTTCTCCAACTTCTTACTTCAAAAAAAGACTTTTTCTTTTAGGTGTCTGTGCATAGGGAAACAAATACTTGCATGCATGCCCACAACATGTGGAACCACACACAAATTTATTATTGATTGCTATTTTGTGCAAATCTGATAGTTCAAAAAAACTTGAATTCCTCCTCCCCCCCCCCGATTTTTTTTTTTAAGTGTGCACACAGATAAACAAATAGCCTACAATGGACCTCAGTTTTCCAGAACTTGTGAAGGACAAGGATATACTAATTGAGAGGGAATGGGGAGGCACACAGCATGAAAACATTCCATCAAGCATCACCCACTAGTATAGTCAGGAAGCAACAGGACGGATTTTGGAGGCATAAAATCAAAACTGCTCATATGTGGATGAAGGCAAACAAATTTGCACATGGACTCAGTGACCCATGCATATGTTAGTGCCCTAGTGTGGACACAACCAAGGTCTGCTGCTCAGATGCTCCTTCGGTGCTGAGCAGGCCAAGAGACAGTCTGAGACAAAAAGAGAGGCAATTTTTTGAGAACAGGATTCTACTCTGGCTTCTGCACCATGGTGGCTGAGAAGTCAATACACTCATGGCATCAGTATTGTTAAATGCACCCTACAAACTAGCAGTAATGCCCTCTGTGTGCCTCTTAATCAGCTTCACAGTCATTTGCTTTTCCCTTCTGCAGGACTTTCGAGGGAGTGTGGAGAGGATCTGCCACTTCCTTGGCAAGGAGCTGACCAGCAAGCAAATTACCTCTGTGGTGAAAAACCCCTCCTACAAGAAACTGAAGAATGAGTCTATACCCATCTCATCTCTGAAGCGAGGAAGTCTTTTGATGCACAGTAAACAGATGCAAATGCTGACAGGTAACAATATAGCTTATGGTGGAGTCCATAGATAAAGGCCATTAGGCAAAGGGGGCGGGACGGGGTGGGTGGAGAGTCTTTCCCTGTGAAGTGCCATTGACCAATGGATAAAGTTAATCAGGAACTGAAGCCAGTGCTGAAATAATTCTGGCTGAACATCTTTGTGGTTACGAGTCCCTCTTGTGGTCTTTCAGGGATCCCCGGGGATTGGAAGCAATACATCACAGTGGCACAGAACGAACGCTTTGACCATTTTTATCAATCTCACATTCAGGAAGTGGGCGTGAGTTTCCCCTGGGACTGAAGGACAAATGGTTGCTCTTGCTTGCTTTTTCGCATCCCCACACCCTTTTATCCCTCATATGATGCATGTCCCTCCTACCAAACCACCAGGCTGTATCGCTGCCGAATTATTATTTCTTCAGATGTGATCAGAAGAGGCTGGTCAGTAAATGGTATGGTTGTATTTTTCAGATATGGTAGGGAACCTGTGGCTATCCAGATGTTGTTGAACTGCAAGCCCATCATCCCCGACCATTGGCAATGATGGCTGGGGCTGATGGGAGCTGGAATCTAGGCATCTGGAGGGCTACAGGTTCCCCATCCCTGCTGTATGCTGTTTGTTTTTATTCTGTAATAAAATTGTATTGTATCTTATTGTATCCATAATTGTATTGATGCACAACTAAATGCATTCAATTACCCATACCAACACAACAGATGGTAATGCTGTCAGCGTAATGTTATGGATTTCAAATGTATTTCCCAAACTGGCAGTCTCTCTCTCTCTCTCTCTCTCTCTCTCTCCCTCTCCCTCTCCCTCCCTCTCCCTCCCTCTCTCCCTCCCCACCCCCATTACAGAGCCTGTTCTGGCTGCTTTTTCCTTCTGATTGAAGCAATATCCTCTCATGTCAAAGAAACTCTTGCAGGGGGTGGGAGTTTCCTGGTAGTGAGTGATTCAATCATTAGGGTTTGGAACGGGTGTGTGGACTTGCCTGCCAGGTGCAAAAGTTGAGAATGTGACAGGTCATCTAGATAGCTTGGTTGTTAACGATGGAGAAGTGACAGTGGTTCAATAACCTGTGGAAGTGTAGACATGCAGTTCTGGAAGCAACATTTCAGGTGTTAGGTAGGGGGCTTGAAAACCAGAATCTTCAAAGTCGCTTTCTCAGAACTGCTACCAGGTCCACATACAAGGCCAATAAGACACGAAACGTTGAGGACTCTCAATGCATTGATGAGATGATGGGTGTCAGTAGGAGGAGTTTGATTTGTTAGGTATGGGGAAATTGGGGTGGGGACAAACTGGGCCTCTACAAAAGTGTCAGGCTCCACTTCAACCAAATGTTGTTGTTTAAAATCAGAACACACTGAGAGGGATGCAGAGGAGATCAGGGAAACTGCTGGCCAGTTAGCTTAACATTTGTTATGGAAAAACTGGTGGAGAACATTATTAAAGATGAAATTATGAAGCATCTAGGAAAGAAGACATGCTGAAGGAGAACCAACATGGCTTCTGTGAAAGTAATTCCTGTCTAATCAACATTTAGAGTTCATAGAGAGGGGCAATAACTATATAGGGGTGATCTAGTACAGAGTGTGTATTTAGACTTTCAAAAAGCCTTTGGTACAGTCCCACACCAATAAATCCACCAGAGTAAGGTTAGCAGTTATTAGATAAGAGCCATATCATTTCAAGGATCTGTAACTGGTTAAGAACAGGAAACAGTTCTCACAATGGATGGGTGTAAGAAGGGGTGTCTCCAAGGACCTGTATTGGTGCCCGGATGTTGATAGCTCAACATTGGAAAGAAGAACAAGTCCCAACTAAAGAAAATTGGCAACTTAAATTAATGGAATATGCTGAAATGGCTAAATTAACTGGAAAACTAAGAAATCAAGAAAACAACAAATATATATTTAAAAAATGGAAAATGTTTATTGCATATTTACAAAAGCATTGTAAGGAAGTTAATATAATAGCAGGTCTTTAAAATCATCTGTAATATTAAGGAGAATGTTTAAAATTGGAAATAGTTAAGGCTAAAGAAATTATAGACATGTATAGTATAAGATATTATAAAAGAACCAGGGGAGGAAATGGAGGGAAGTCAAGGGATCTGAATAATCTGAAAATATGGATTTAATATGGTGTGAAAATGTTTTATTTTCTATTTTTATTTTAATTGTATTTGTTTGTTATGGTTTATATGATGATAATGTTTAAATGTGAAAATTAATAAAAAAATATATCAACAACAACAACAACAACAACAACAACAACAACAATAACAACAACATGGGTCCATCAACCTCTCCAGGGTTTCAGACAGGAATCTTTCGCTGCCGTCCCTACAGATTGAAACGGGGACCTTCTGCATGTAAGGCACTGAGCTATGATCCTTCCCAACAGATCAGCCCATGAATTCACAAGGATTGCTTCTACAACATTTTACTTCCATGAAAATGCAAAACAGCCTAACAGACTGGGCTGAAAACATAAAACAAAAGTCACATTGAGAAAAAACGACTACGTGTCAATCGACATGAACATTCTTCTCCTGGAGGTTTTAGATACCAGGCTGGGGTTGGAGTGAGACATTTTGATAAAATTAAATACTTAGTAATGCTGTCCAATCCATGTTGTATTTCCCTTGTAGCACTGAAACGTCTGACAAGGACCGGATGAGCTGTTGTGATGGCTGCCAATATTCAGTAGGCATCTATTGCAACAATCTTCAAATTAATACATTTGACAGCTCCCTAAGGTACATCACGTACCCGACAGAAGCATCATCTTGCTCTCTTAGCAAAAATTCCACGTTGCTTAAGGATCATAGAGCCAGTTATCTTCCCAAAGTGCCAGCAAGATCTTCCAGCATCACTACGTAACACCCCAAACTCCTCCTTTCACATGAATTTGGTGACAACAAAGCGCCTTTCTGTTGCGTCGGTGCAAAGCTGCAGGCATAAAAATCCACTCCTGCTTTTTGGTCAGAGCTCCTTTCTAGATACAGCAGTATTCTACTCCTCACACCCTTGAGCCCAGAAGAGGTAATTTCTGACCCCTGTTATTTCTTATAGTAGTCAAGGCACATTTTTTTAAAAAAAAATCTCTTTGGAGTTATGAATGGGTTATTAATAATGCTGCCACACATCCTAATAATTTTGTGCCTTCATTTTTATTGCAACAAAAGAAAGTTTTTATTTGGGTCGGCATTCTTCGAATATACCAGCGGGTTCAAATTACAACCCCAAGGACGTCAGCTAAAGGACTTGGTATCTATATGAACTGTTCAACCTCAGGGAGTGGTGGGTGATTTTTTTCACCCGAGATTCTTAAGTAGCTACTGAATGGCCACCTCTATTCCAGGCTATATCAGTGCTGCAAAAGGGGGTTACCTTTGTGGTCTGTTTCAGCTCTGCAGTTCTGTTATTTTAACCCCCTGCTCTACTCAAGATCTTTGGTACAGGTGCAACTCCAATATCCCTGGATTGATGGCCATCCAGCTTCTGCATAAATGTCTCTAACACAGGACAGCCCGTCATCTTCTGAGACAGCCTGTTCCACAGTTGGACAGCTCATGCCATTAGCAAGTTTCTCTTAATGGTTAAAGGGAATCTGCCTTCCTGCAATTTCCACCAATTGGATATACCTGTTTGGAGTCCAGGTTCCCGGCTTGATAACACAGTAAATGTACGTAATTAAACAGGAGGATTTACTGCAAAAACAAGCAATTAGCTCCGAACTGCTCTAGCCAAGCATCCGACATCATCCCTAAGTTAACCCTTCTGAGGAGTTCTTCCTGCATCAACAAAAGATACTGAACCTGTGACCCTTACGTCTCTTGTTTTGTTTCCTGTCTAGCAGCTGTCCTATACATCTACGTCTCAGGCTCCTTGGGTCATCTGCAGCCCCTTCCTGTGATGAAAGACTGTCTCTCTTGCTTTTCGCGCCTGTCTGTGCTTCCTGAGAGCTTTGGCTGTGTTCCAGCCTGCTCTCAGCTACTGCCTTATCAGCCTGCTGCTCAAGGCCAGGAGGATGCGAAGCCTGCAGCTGCTGACTCTCCTCTGCCTTAGTAAAATCCAAGCCTCTCTGTTCTTGGCTGCTTTTTGCAGCCGGCTGCAAACCTTCACTTGGAGCTGGCATATTTATGACAATACCCCTGCAACAGTGGTCCAGCCTGTTTCTAATCTTCTGAAAGGCAGATCTTCAGCGTTTCAAAAGATGCAATTTAAACAAATCAATGTCTAATATAAAGGCTTCCAGTCCCTTCTGCACACCTGTATCCCCACGCTTCTGTGTCTCATGTAGTCATTGTTACTGCTGCTGAAGAACCACATCCTATTACTAGGCAATTTATTGTATTTTTTTTTTAATGTATTATGTTTCCTTTTACTTTTGAGCTCCCTAGAAAATGTCGCTGATGTGTGGCTTTTAATTACAATAACATAGCACAGGAGAGGTAAGGTTGTCAGAGTGGTGCTATGGATTATAAACCTTTCTTTCCAAGACTGTCTTCATTACTCTTGCGAAGTCCCTACTCTCACTGCTTCTCGCTATTTAGTGCCTACAGAGAGTAAGTAAGCATTCCTACTAGAGTGCCTTGCAAGCTATTTCACACATTTCCTTCATGAAAGCCAGCTTGAATAGGGTGAATTGCAGACCCTCCAAGTGTCCCTATTTTCCTGGGACAGCCCCGGATTTACAGAAGCTGCCCTGGTTTCTGATCTGATCCCGGAATGTCCCATTTTTCCTTAGGACGTCCCTATTTCCATCGGAGAAATGTTGGAGGGTATGCAGTTATCTGACCTCTGAGTTTTCTGAAGGTAGCCGTGTATGGGGAAGGTTTTTTAAAAATGTTTAATGTTTTATTATGGTTTTTTTATATGTTGGAAGCCATCCAGAGTGTCTGGGGCAACCCAGTCAGATGGATGGGGTATAACAACAACAACAACAACAACAACAACAACAACACATCCCTATTTTCATCAGAGAAATGTTAGAGTGTATGGGTTCTGCCCAGTACTGACCCAAGAGAGGTTGGGACCAAATAAACCTTTTAAAGGGTGAACCAGGGCAAGTGTCCATGTCTTGCCTGGGCACCTGCCCCCCCCCCAATTATTTGATGATGTGCCGACTCGGGTCCTAATCCAAAAACAACTCCTACTCCTACTTTTCCCACTCGAGGCCTGGCTGCCTTCCAAGGTGGCATCTGGAAAGATAAAAGCCACTGAGCAGACCTGGGGAATGCATTTCAAAAAACAGAGATTGTCATTTTCAGACAATTGCAGCCCAATTGGAGCTTGCAGTGCTGTGCAACAATATAGAGCTCTACCCTCTTCTTACAACTGAATCCAGGCAGAAGCCAACAGACGGTTCTCCAAGGGCTTAGGGCTGTCTTGCCCCACCCAAGTCCTATTCTCTGCTAATAGTTACACAGGGATCAGTGCACCAGCAAATGAATCAGCTCCAAGCAGATTGACTGAGCCGTAGATATGCACGTGGGATGGGCAAACAACTTTAAAATGTGAGTGCATTGCAAGACCTGAACAGCAGGACCTTTGGCAGTCAGGAAGGAGATCAGGGTTTTGACCAGACTCTGGCTCTCATCTTCTGAGAAACCCTGGCGAAAAAGCAGAACATGAATGGACACAGATGAGTCCTTACCGTGCCAGTGACCTCTAGGTCAAAATCTGACTTGAGGGGTTCTTATTTCATCAGGAAGTGGGATTCACAGAAGCAAGGCAATCCCTTGATAACCAGCTTTCAGTTTCCCAAACACTCTCTCATACCCTGTAACATATATCTGGTGAAAATAGGGACGTCCTATTCCATCCCCTCTGTAATATTTCTCAGGTGAGGGGGTCTGTTGGTGGGATGCCTGGTCATGCCTCCTAAAAAAAAATGCACCCAGGGCCACACACCCCCAGCCCCCCACGCTACGCCACTGTACCAGAGAGAGGTTGACAAGGGAAGTGGACAGCAGCAAGAGGGAGACTCTTTAACATGTCTATGTTAAATGAGGAATGCGGTGTCAGAAATCTGTCAGTTTGGTTTCTCGCAGTGTTGCATTTTGTTAATCTTAAAATTCAGTTCACTTCTTAAATGTATCTATTTAGGGCATTTTAGGTATCATGATCCATACATTTCCATGAGACAGATGGATGCCAACCAACCTCCCAGTGTGCACGCTTTCCCATGCAATTTCACCTAGTGCATATACTCTTGCCAGCAAATTTCCCATAATAGAATGCATTTTTCACACATGCACTTTTCACTAAGGTCTTATCCACACATCCTCTTGCCTTGCCGCTTTCCCTCAGGGAAAACCGTTCTTTAGTGCTCCATCTGAGCAAACAGAAACCGAGTTTTCCACAGGCTGCCGTTTGTTCTGATTTAAAGCTAAAGAGTGGGTTTTCCCTCAAAAGGGAGTGATCTGTGCTTTCTAGGCACGGGGCAAGCTGAAGTATGGATGAGCCCCAATACAAACCTTTTCATATGCATTATTTGGTTATGCTGCAAAAGAGAAGTGCAAATTTTGCACTAAAATGTGAACTGAATGAATTTCTCCCTAATTCCTAAGAAAGGGACCTCATTTTCCATCTCATATTGAATTACCAGTTATTCTACCCATGGTTTCCTGTTCCTTGATGTTTCTTAGCCAGATATTTGGTGTGTGGTCCCTTTAAGACAGAGCTTTCCAAACTGTGCGTCCCTACACGTTAGTGTGTAGGTGTGTCACGCGAATGCTCCCTGCGCTTCTCCTGGGTCTGGAAAGGGGTTAGTTTAACCTCCTGTTTGCTAGCAAAAATGAATTACTGTGTCGCGGAATGATGCATGTCTAAAAAGTGTGTCACCAACATGAAAAGTTTGGAAAGCTCCTCCTGGTGAAGTGATATACCCGTGTTTCCCCTATTTTAAGACACCGTCTTATATATTTTTTTCCTCAAGAAAACGCACCATGGCTTATTTTGAGGGGATGTCTTATTTTTATGACATAAGCACGCCTTGGCAAGGCCACGCTCGAGTTCTGGGGCTACGAAGGACGGGACGGGCGCAGAGCTCTTTGTTTGCTTGCTGGCGGCGGGGGGAGAATCCAAGCTGAACTTTGAGGAAACGGGCACCAGAGAGACCCGCTTTCGCTGGGCGCTCTGTCCTGCTCCTCCTCCGCCACCTTCCCTCCTCGAAACTCGACAGAAGCCTTGTTTTCCAAGGGGCCTCTTGGACGATGCACGGGGCAGCTCGGAGGATTTCGTCGTGGCGGTGAGCAGGGAAAGCCCGTGCCGCCTTCCCTCTCCACCATGGCGGCCACCCCATGTGCTCTGTGCCGAGCGGAGTTGGGTGAGCGCGCGGGCGAAGAGACCTTCGAAGTGCCTTTGTCGCGCCCGCTGCCCCTTCCTGTGCGCCCTGCTCTGCAGAGTTCCTGAGCGCTGCTTCTGGGGCTGACTGGTTTTGGTGGCGGGACTGGACGTCCAGCCCCGCCTTTTCCTTGGCGCCCTCCAGAACTGCGCCTATCACTATGGCTTATTTTCGGGGTACGGCTTATATTTCGCAAATGCGAAAAAATCCTGCTATGGCTTATTTTATGACTACGTCTTAAAATAGGGGAAACAGGGTAGAGAGGAGTTACAAGGCTGGGCAACTGAGAGTTAGTATATTTGCCCTGCCACTTGTTCTGTGTTGTTGTGGATGCTCACTGCTGAAACAGAGGACAATACAGCCATTACACCAATTCCCAGGGGTATTACACCAATTCCCAGGGGTATTACACCAATTCCCAGGGGTGTGGCCAGATCCTGTTCCGCAATCCAGATCTCCTTTTGCAAACATTTGGGAATTCAAGCCGAGTGGGATGATCATGGCACAGAGTCCACACTTTGTAAGTTCACCTAATCCTTGTTGATCTTCTCTCAGTAAAGGAGCAAACAAGAGGATCAAGGCCTAATCCACATCCGCCTTGCCCTCTCAGCAATGAGTCGTTTTCTGCTTTCTTAATTGGGACTGCTAGATTGGGGCCCTGAGATCTCCTTGTCAGAAGAACACAGGGTGGAGAACAGCTAATACTGATTTTCATCAGAGTTGGGATAAAGCGCCCTGAAGTGAGGTCTTGAGGAAGGAGCTTCTTTCAAACCACACAGTCTTCACACAGTATGTGCAGGCTCGATGTTTTAGGACAGAGCTGTCGATTGGAACAATGGTAGCTTTTCAGATTTTGTTGGACTCCAACTCCCATCAATCTCAGCTAGCATGGCCAGTGGCTGGAGATGATGGGAGCTGTAGCTCAGCAACATCTGGAGGGCCACAGGTCCCCTACATCTGCATTAGAAGACACATGAGCCTGTGAAACATGGTCACCTTAGTCTATAGTACAGCTTCGCTTGTGCCCTCACATCATGGCAACTGTGTTTCTTGGCCCCCACCAGTACCGAATTTAGGGGTGTGTGGGCAGATCCCCCCACAGGGTGCTGAGCCGAGGGGTGCAAAATTGAGAAGATCTACAATTGAGAAGATCCATTTGGGGGCTGTGTGTTTTCCTATACATCACAATGTTTCAATAGCTTTAAAAGATGAGGCTGTTCAAAATTTTGCTTGCAGAGCACTGAAGAGGTGGTTTATGGTTAAAGCACAGCTCTGGATTTTTTTAAATAGTTACAAGCTTGATTTAAGGTAGAAATTAAATTTTCAACTTCGGTTATGGAGACAGAGGGCCACTCAACCAGGGTCGAAGAAGGAGATAGGCTCTGCCCATGTGATGCTCACCTGGTGGAAACTCTAGCTCACATGGTCCTCAAATGCAAAATGTATGATGATCTCTGCCAACAATTCCTAGACCAACTATGTATCCCAAAATGGAAACCGGAGATAGAGGTTATAGGCTTCCTATTACAGGGGAGAGACCAGGAGCTCACCAAGACAGTAGCTAAGTTCCTCTATTTGATCTTTTGCCACCGAAGTACATCATAGGACCCTGCACTTGTTGGAGACCCACAGAGGTGAAATAATAATAATAATAATAATAATAATAATAATAATAATAATAATAATAATTTATTATTTGTACCCTGCCCATCTGGCTGGGTCCAGATTCCAGGCCCCCTCTTCCCTTTGACAAGTGACTGTACTGATGATATGGCAACGAGATCGTACTGGCCTATTTATTTTGAATGTTTGTAAGTGATGCCAATAAAGGTTTTGATACTGATACTGATTTAAGGTATTTGTTGTTGTTGTTGTTGTTGTTTTAAATCCTACATTGCTCTTTAAGAAAAGCAAATATACCTCACGTTACTTCACAGGCTGTGATCTAGACAGGAAGCATGTGCAGAATGGCCAGTGTGAAGGTTCAAAGATTGAAAAAAAAACGAAGACAAAAATGCACACCACTTGGCTACCTCTTAATTCTATTTAAGGCAAGAAAGAGCAAGAAACCCCCCATGGTGCCCCCTTGTTTGGACTTATGGAGGAAAGTGAATCTCTTTTATTTACAAGAAGCTTCCGAACCCATTCCACTGTAATTTGGCAAGTGTAATCCCAGGTGGCGCTGTGGGTTAAACCACAGATCCTAGGGCTTGCTGATCAGAAGGTTGGCGGTTCGAATCCCTGCGACGGGGTGAGCTCCCGTTGCTCGGTCCCAGCTCCTGCCCACCTAGCAGTTCGAAAGCCCGTCAAAGTGCAAGTAGATAAATAGGAACCGCTCTGGCGGGAAGGTAAATGGCGTTTCCGTGCGCTGCTCTGGTTCGCCAGAAGCGGCTTTGTCATGCTGGCCACATGACCCGGAAGCTGTACGCCGGCTCTCGGCCTATAGAGCGAGATGAGCGCTACAACCCCAGAGTCAGACACGACTGGACCGAATGGACAGGGGTCTCTTTACCTTTACCTTTAATCCACTCTGAAGGGACTCATAAATGTCACTCGCTTTGTCAAAAGGGGAGAGAGTTACAGCTGTTTTTAAATTTCCCATTATAGTGAAAGGGGAACCACAGAGCTTCATTTGATACAACTCCGAACCCAAATTAAAGATCGAAGTGGGGAAAGTAGAGTGTCTGAAAACAGATCAGTAATTTTAAAATGAGTAAACTCAGCAACAAGACAAATCTTGGGGCCTGCGCACACCCCTAAAGCATACACAATGGATTAAGAGTGGATTTAAAGCTTCCATCTTGCCATTGAGTTAGGAATCCCTCTAGGGCATCAGGCCAGGTCAGAGGGAAGGGAAGAGCAGTCGGGAGGCAGGTCAGTTTTTACAGGGGAACTTGGGTGTGGAAATATTGCAGGGCTGTATATATAAAACCAGAAGAGACTCCTTAAGGATGTCTGAGCCTGGGCGACAACAGACGTGGAGGAAGAAAGGAGCAGAAAGGTAAGTGAGGTAGGGGCAAAAGGCAAGTGGAAATTTCTGCAACCTCAAGATACCAGGAGCATGAAGACAGACAGGTATTTTTACATATGCAGACACATAATACGGCCAAGCTAGACATGAAACAATGCAATGAACTTGCTTGCTTTTGTTACATGAATAGCAGCAACATCTGAGACTGCAATGGATGGAGACTGCAATGGACTGCAATGGAGAGCCTTAGCAACATCTGAGACTGCAATGGATGGAGACGGAGGGAGGGAGGGGGAGAGGGCACATGTGCAAGGCTTTACCCCTTTCCTCCCCCTGCCACGATACCAACAAAAAGCGCCCTTCCCTCATTGCTGTTTGCATTGAGACAGAAGCCTTCCTGGGCCATTTCCAGGTTACCAGCACATCTGAAATAGCTTCGTGAATGGCATGTCCCCAAACCAGGATGCGTGTCACATAAAAGTCACATGACCCGCGTGAGATCACAGTGCACAAAATGGCCGCCGTACTCTTGCGCCCAAAAAAAATGATGTTCCATCCCACCCACCCCCTCCGGGACACTTGCAGGGCATGGCATGTTGAGATTGGATTGCAGAGATTTGGGTTCAAATGCTGGCTCAGCGATGAAGTTTAAGGGGAAGGGACAAGTTGTAATAATGAGGACAGAGAATAGTGAGTACAGTGCATTAGCTGGCTTACCCCCCCCCCCACCTGCCGCTGCTGACATATATGCTAGCCCCACAACCCAACATTTGCATGTGAGGCGGCTGTCTATACATGCGAAACTGTGAACATGCCTAGGGATTCTCAGCATGAGGGAGAGACCTGACTTTTTCCGTTCACGTGCAAGTGAGGCATCCACAACTCTCCAACTGTTGACGTCAGGCAGGTGCCTTCACTGTACTCTTTTTGGTGTCTGCTAAAGCATTTTTGTCCTGGATTTTAATTATTTTTGGATGGTTTAAATATGTGTTTTCACTTTCTTTTCATTGGGTTTTTTTTGTAAACCACTTTGAGGTTTTATTACAATCAAGGCGAATATAAATGTTGTGAAATAAATTGTCCAGCGTGCATCAATCAGAACATGCACAAAAACTGCCTGGTTATGCCACCAAGGCAGGACTTGGGGGCAGAGGTCTATTCCACACCCAGCAATCAGAATGAGCAGGAAGGTCCCCAAGCACAGCAGAGCTGGCTGACTACATTTTGAAGGCAGTGAAATGATAAACGCTGTCATCTTAAGAGGGCGATGCCTGTAAGACCATAAAGTCCAGAGTCTAAAATGACCAAATCACCACAGAGGCTCCTAAATGTGGCTGATGGGGAGAGGGGTAGGTGGGATGGGCAGTGACCACATCTTTGGTGGGGTGGCAAAACACTGTGACCCCCTCATGTGTGCTTCCAATGGAACACCCACCCACCTTCCAATATAGTGGTACCTCAGTTTACGACCTTAATCTGTTGCTGAAGTCCGTTCTTAAACTGAAACCATTCTTAAACTGAGGCGCGCTTTCCCATATGAGGCCTGCTGGTACCCTTCCACCGTTCGGTTTCCGTTTGTAGACCGAGGTAAAGTTTGCAAACCGGAACACTACTTCTGGTTTTGCGCCGCGGAGTTCGTAAACTGAATCGTTCGTAAACAGGACTGTTCTTAAACCAAGGTACCACTGTATATTGGGCTACCTCATTTCACAGAATGAGTCCACGTACGACACCGTGTGCACTTTTGACAGTTGTTGGGAGGTTTGCAATGCAAGAGTTAAGTGCCGCTCAGGATCTCCTGATGATACCTTCCATTTTCCTAAGGCGGAAATGCTTGAAAACGCACCAAACTTTCCAATTCTATCGCTTTGATTTCTGAAAATGCTTCCCGCCCCCGCCCCCCCGCCACATCCTTTGCTTCAGAATTCAAACTCTACGGTCAATTGTTGGGATATGCAAAGTGCTTAGGTAGTTAAATAAATAAATAGAATTGTGCATCTGCTACCAGACACAGGCAAATATCAGATTCTGAAATCAAACCTCTTTAGTCAAACATCAAATGCTGAAACAAAATATCGCAGGGTGTCAAATCCATATATCCACATCAAGTAACTTTGGCAAATATGTAAGACACTTAGGCTGCAATCCTGTCCACTTACCTACTGCTTACACCCAAGTAAACATGCCTAGAGCTGCATGGTCAGAGATTGTCTGGAGAATATTCCACATCAAGTGACGAAAATTCAGAGGAGCACTGGATTTTTCCTGTTCCAACCATTGGCCAGTTTCACATAGGCAATGGGGAAGAGTGGAACTGACAGGCAGGTCTCAGACCCAAAAAGTGTGATCCATTGTTAGGAGTTCTTAATGCAGGAAGGGGAAACCTGTGGCGGTCCAGCTGTTTGCAGACTACAACTCCCCTTATCCCTGACCATTGGCCATACTGGTTGGAGTTGATGGGAACTGGAGTCCAACAACACTTGGAGGACCACAGGTCCCCCACCTCTGCTTTAATGGGATGTGGGTGAGTGCGGGGTGGGGGGGTGGGTGGGACATACACACAACTGGAAAAAGCATCTTTCCCTCCTGCATTGATGTCTTAATTCAATTTGATATGCCCTCTCCTTCTTTCTCCTCAATTCCTGGGATGTTGCTTGTCATATGCTGCTGCTTGGGAAAGGAGAGGCCAATATGAAGACTTCCTTTGCCTTCCTGCTACTTCTGCTAGGTAAGTTGAACCGAGGCAGCAATCTGAGTCTCACCAGAAGCTGGTATTTGCAGTAAGAGGCATAAACAAGGCCAAAAAAAGTGAAACGCGCAGAGAAGTGGAGAAGGCCCATCACAAATTGGGGAGCTGCTGCAAAGCCTTGCTAAATTGACAGATAGATGTGATGAGATCGCCCAGGGGAATCCACAGACCCAGAATGCTTCCTAGATCCCAGAAGAGACAGCACTCTTCCCCTGAAGACTCACCATTGTCTTTCCTTTCTCTGTTATAGGTTCAGCTTCGACTTTCATGTTTCATGTTCGTGTGGCGCATGAAACAAAAGAAACCAATGGTAAAGTCTGACTCTCGTGGGGTGTCGATGGGGCTTTCTCAAAAAAAAAAAAAAGTATTTCTAGAAACCTGAGTTATTTAATACTGATTTAGATAATGATGGGCTGACTGATGTCTTCTACATATCCTCCAATATTTCTCCGATGAAAATAGGAACATTCTATTCCATAACAATCACCATCATAGTTCTATTATTTACAGTATACCCTGCCCATCCAACTGGGTTTCCCTAGCCACTCTGGGCAGCTTCCAACATATGTAAAAACATTTTAAAAAAATTAAAAACCCTTCCCTATACAGGGCTGCCTTCAGATGTCTTCTAAAGGTGGTATAGTCACTTTTCTCCTTGCCTAAGGACATACCTCCATACCCTCCAACATTTCTCTGATGAAAATAGGGATGTCCTAAGCGGAAAAGTGGGACAATCTGGGATCAAATCAGAAACTGGGACGGCTTCTGTAAATCCGGGGCTGTCAGTGGAAAATAGGGACTCTTGGAGGGTCTGCATAAAATAACTGCTGAGAGTAATGATGGTGTACAGCATGTTCTGACCAAGATGGAGGTTCACCTAGCAAAAACCTTTAAGCAGAGTATTTTGGCGGTCACTATTGTGCAAATCTTCCTTCCAGAATCTGGTAGCTGTGAGAACATAGAGAACAGTTTCCTTCCTTGTGAGGAAGCTCTGTTATGCCACACAACAGCACCCCTCCCCAATTTTCAAAAGTTTGTGTCAGGTTTGAGGTATCAAAGTGTTCTCTCTACTTTCTGTCCAGAGCACCTCCTGTATCCCTATGGGGAAGCTGCAGGAGATAGGAAGAACCCCAAGGCAGATGACGGGACGTCCCCTGAGGTTCCCATTTCAGTACCTTTCCCCTTCTACAACAAGACTTACCGTAGCGTTTACGTACGTATGATCCCTTTTGGCACAAAGCAAGAATGAATCACAGGAAAGGGGAACGTGACCACTCTTCCACTTCCACCTCGAGTGTTCTGCTCTCAGGATCCCCATTACCTTACAAACTTCCATCTTCTTGTAGCTGGAAGAACAGATAGCCAATATTGTGACTAGAGGCTTATTATCTTTTGCCCTGCTCTTTCCAGGCAGAAACCAGTGCTTTGAAGTTCTGTGTCAGAGCGCTTAAAGGGTGGGTTTTCATGGTGAAAGCTCTGGAGCCAAAATAAAAAGAGCACTTAGAGCTTTAAAGCATGGAGGAAAGGTTAGTGTAGATAAGCCCTAGCTGTCAGGGAATGCTAAAACAATACACAGGGGTGTCTTCTTCTTTGGTGATCACTCGTAGCCGAGTAAGATTGTCTTCCATAAACACAGTTTAAACAGTGAGTCTGTAAGTGACTGTGGAGGCCAATCCTGACCCACACGTCCTTCCACAGTGGGGACATAGGTTTTTGGGTGGGAGTTGCTCATGGTGAGGGTTTGCCAAGTGTGCCTTCCTCTTAGCACTTTCCCCGCTTTCGTCCTGAGTTCGAGTGTCTTCAAAGCCCATGGCACCTTTGGTAAAGTCTGTTCTCCAACTGGAGCACTCGCAGGCCAGTGTTTCCCAATTGTTGGTGTTTATACTACATTTTTAAATATTTGCCTTGAGAGAGTCTTTGAACCTCTTTTGTTGACCACCAGCATTGCGCTTTCCATTTTTAAGTTCGGAATAGAGTAGTTACTTTGGAAGTCGATAATCAGGCATCCGCACAACATGACCAGTCCAACAAAGCTGATGTTGAAGAATCATTGCTTTGACAGGGGTGTACCTAGGGGTTGGCAAGGTTGACCCCAGCCAAGGACTGCAGGCCCGGGGGGGGGCACAAAAACGAGCCTCTTCACTCTGGCTAGGAGCCCACTCGCCTGACCATCTCTCAGGCCACTCCTTCACTGCTCTGGATGGCCAACATCTCCTTACCAAGGGTGCAAGGGAACCTAGGCATGCCCCTGCTGGTAGACAGAGTTCCCATGGACAAGGGATCTTCCCTGAGGTCTTTTGACAAAAGGCAGGCTATAAATAGTGTGCATGTACAAATAGAAAAATGACGCAGGACAATGCCAATCACTGACGGAGGTTCTCAGAAAGATTGGGGGGGGGGACTGAAAACAACCGTCAGTTCATGCATAGCGACTCTCGGTGATCCAAATGCCTAGGCAAGGGGCAACAATGCAGGGAGGCTCACCTGGCACCTTCATTACATATCTTTTGGTGCCAGGCAAAAACTTTCCTCTTCTCCCAGGGCTTTGGCTAATTGATCTATGGCCTTTTAAACTACGTATGCGGGGGTTATTGCTTTGGTTTGTTACTATGGCATGTATTTTTGTGTTTTTATATTGTAAACCGTTCTGTGATCCTCAGATGAAGGATGATGATGATGATGATAATAATAATAATAATAATAATAATAATAATAATAATGCATGAACCAGCTGCTGAATAGAGACTCTCGTTCAGATATGTGCATTCAGAATGTCGTTAGCAGTGCAGCTAGCCTGAGCACATGACCCAAGGGGTAGGGTCAGCAGCACAGTCTCACTTCCCAGTCATGGTATTGACCCCCTTTGCCTGTTACACTGTGCTGCTCCCAGAGTCTAGGAGCTGATACCCGGAGGATTCAGATCAGAAACTGAAAATTCTTAGCAGTGAGAGGGAAATAGCCCTCAGGATGGTTTGCTTGAGGGCACTTTAGCCTTTTGCTGTTTCTGCTTACGTTGCTGCTCTCTGCCCCTTCACAGGTCAACAACAATGGGGTAGTTTCCTTTTCCGTGCCCGTCCCAGAGTACACCCCGAAAGCCATCCCCTTGGTAGATGGAAAGGCCTTTGTTGCCCCTTTCTGGGCTGATGCCAACATTATGCTAGGTGGCCAAGTCTATTACCGGCAGACACAGAAACCAGAACTGCTGAGAAAAGTCACCCGGGACATTAATAACTACTTCCCTGGAATCCGTTTCAGGGCCACCTGGCTCTTCATTGCCACCTGGGACCGTGTAGCCTATTTCGGATCTTTGTCCAGGAAGGTAAGTCATTCCGCATATAAATAAGAGCCTAATTGGCTCAGGCGTCTTCCAGTTGGGCCTTGTCTGGGACAACATGGGCCTCTGCTCTGATATAGGCATTGGAGGTCTCCGTACTAGATTACCACATAGCAGTGTTTCCCAAATTTGGGTCTCTACCTGAGTCAGACCATTGGTCCATCTACAGTAGTTGAGTGTTATTATAGATTGGGGAGGGGGGACCTCCTAAACCCTAGGAATTAATAAATGGTAGGATTTTGATTAATTGGGATGTGGATGAAAGAACAAGATGCAGAGCTGTGTCAGATCAGGAATCCCTGGGCTTGCTTATGCTAACCAGATTACAACAAAGGAAGTCTACACCGTGAAAGATCCCTGAAACGAGATGAACGTATATTTATATAGTGATACTCAAACAAACAAGATGTTTAATGATTCAAGAGCAGAATTGCTCAAGAGCAAAAATACTCCAAAACATTATAAACTAATTCAAAGAAATATAACTCAAGAAAACCTTCCAAATAACTCCAAATAACAAAAATAACTCAAGATAAACTATCAAATAACCTTGACGAGTTGCCGGCTAATATTCTTGTTTCACTGTTATGATCTATCAGTTTCCTCAGAAGGAAAAAAGTTAATTACTTTATATAACTCAAAATAGCTAGTTTGCTATTAAATCTAGGGGGAGGAATAAAGAAAAACTTCAGAAAAGAAGAAGAACACTCCCAAACAGTAAGTGGTAATTATCCAAACTAGGAATTCTAATTTTGCTTCATCCAAAAGGTTAAAAACCTAAACTCAGGTTTGAAAACAAGCTCCATAGCTTGTAAAACACGTCAACAAGGGGCTATGGAAGCTCCCACGATCTTATTGTTACGAAGCTATTGCAAAGACTGTTCAGGGTAAGTGGGTGTGAGGTGACAGGCAAAGGGAGTCTTTTATCAAGGTGTTCTAGGAAGAAGAAGAGGGGAGAAGACAGACTGGGATCCATCAGCTGAAGGTTGGCTGGGAGAGATGCCTTGGACTCCAGGGCTGCACTACTGTGCAAGCCTCAACTGGAGGGCTTGTTTCAAACATAACCACCAATTTTTACTTGCATACTCACTTTTCAGAGTCACCGGCAATCAGAGTCACTAAAACTATAGCACACAAAATACCTACAGCTATCCATCGGCCTTCCCCAACATCATGCCCTCTGGGTGTCGTGACCTACCATTCCCATCCACCCATTATGGTTGGGGATGAAAGAAGCTGGAGTCCAAAATTAAGAGTTGTGAGAGATTTCACTTTCTTGGGTTCCATGATCACTTCAGATGGTGACAGCAGTCACGAAATTAGAAGACGCCTGCTTCTTGGGAGAAAAGCAATGACAAACCTAGACAGCATCTTAAAAAGCAAAGACAGCACCTTGCCGACAAAGGTCCGTATAGTTAAAGCTATGGTTTCCCCAGTAGTAATGTATGGAAGTGAGAGCTGGACCATAAAGAAGGCTGATCGCCGAAGAATTGATGCTTTTGAATTATGGTGCTGGAGGAGACTCTTGAGAGTCCCATGGACTGCAAGAAGATCAAACCTATCCATTCTTAAAGAAATCAGCCCTGAATGCTCACTAGAAGGACAGATCCTGAAGTTGAGGCTCCAGTACTTTGGCCACCTCATGAGAAGAGAAGACTCCCTAGAAAAGACCCTGATGTTGGGAAAGATGGAGGGCACAAGGAGAAGGGGATGACAGAGGATGAGATGGTTGGACAGTGTTCTCGAAGCTACTAACATGAGGTTGGCCAAACTGCGAGAGGCAGTGAAGGATAGGCGTGCCTGGCGTGCTCTGGTCCATGGGGTCACGAAGAGTCGGACACGACTGAACAACAACAAAGCCTTTTAGGGTTAACATATACCAGAAATAGGAACCGTTTCCCCAGGAAGCTACCCTTGAAATTAAGGTGCAAAGCAACCCTAATTTCTATAGATATTTTGCCCATCATAAGCAACTCCCAACTTTGTCAAAACATGCATCCCTTTCTTAAATGCAGCTGTAGCACCAAGAAGCCAAATCCACGTGGAAGAGCATAGCCAGCCAACAGCTACAGCAAAGAGGAAAAGACATAGGCCAAGGAAATTGTGATGAAATTCATTGTGTGTCTTCTCGGCCTCACTCTTTCTGCTTGTCTTTGCTCCAGGTAAACACCTTCCAGGCTATCTTATGTACTGATGGCCATGTTGCCTTTATGATGCTCAACTATGCAGACATCCAATGGACTACAGGGGCAGCAAGTCAGGGAAATCCCAGAACGGGTTTAGGAGGAATCCCAGCACAGGTAGGCCCACGCTGTGAGTCGAGAATTCGGTTCCAGGCTGTTTTCTCAGAAGAGCTGCTCAGAGTCCCTTATGGTGCCAGAGTGAATGAAATGCTTTTCCATTCAAATCTGGGAACACAGCTAGCTGACTTACTGGTATTTCGTTGGTCTGGTCTACAGTGGTCTCCTCTATCAGGCAGTGGCTGACACTGAGTCAGGCTATTAGCCCATTGAGCCCACTGCTGTCTGCTCTGACTAGCAGTGGTCCTCCAGGGTTTCAGCCTTACCTGAAGATGCTGGGGATTGAACCTGCGACTATCTGTTTGCAAAGCTCTACCACTCAGCTGCAGCCCTGCCAAGGCTTTCGGGGACGGATCTTCCACACTGACAGCTGCTAGCAGGGGCGGATCTTGGGGTCTCAAATTTCAGCAGTGCCACACTCCCCCAAATCCACCTCTGCTGCTACCTGTCCTTTCCAACTTGGGATGTCAAGGACCTTCTGCAAGTTGAGCCATGGGGGTCTCCCAGTAAAAATATTTTACAGTTCTCATCGCAGAAACCAAGCCAAAGCCACCTGGGTGCAAACCAGCAATCCTAACATGAGTTTTGCTAAGGGATACCGGTACAGTGGGACTTCGACTTACGAGTGACCTGACTTACGTGTTTTTCGACTTCCGAATGACTTCTGGAAGAAAAAAATGGCCGCCGCAACCGAATTTTTCGACTTCTGAAAGGAAGTCGCGGCCGCTTTGAATAAGATTTCTTCGACCTATGAATTTTTGAATAGGATTTCTTCGACTTACGAATTTTTTTCGCTCAATGCATCCCTATGGGGACTCGACTTACGAGTGTTTTCGACTACCGAAGATCGCGTCGGAACGCATTATCTTCGTAAGTCGAGGTCCCACTGTAGTTCTTTTTTAAAAATAATAATAATAAAAATAAAATTTTATTTGATTTTCAAGAATATAAACATACAACAAAATCAATTCCGAATCCAAATATTGAGATTACTATGAATCTCCTGACTTCCCCCCATCCCTTCTATGGGTCTTGTTGACCCTATTTTCCACTGCATATCAATACTTCTCCACTTTTTTTAATCTTTCTAAATTATCTGTACATTCTGTTACATTACAAGTGTGTTTAAAATCCTGCCAATGTTTTAACCTGCTTACAATGATCTTGTATATAAATTATAAACTTTTCCCATTCTTTTTTAAAGTTCTTGTCTTCTTGGTTCCTGAACTTCCCAGTTAATTTTGCCATTTCGGCATAGTCCATCAACTTGGTTTGCCATTCTTTTCTGGTCAGGGTTGTCTCTTCCTTCCATCTTGCTAAGGGATATTTCTGACCAGTTTTGGCAAAGCAGCAAATGATCTCCCTGGATATCTCACTATGTGGATGGAAACAGTGCTGGGCCAAATATCTGACAAGCGAGAAACTTGGATGTTGCAGGATTGGTGAATCTTTGGCCCTTCGGATGTTGCTGAACTGCTATTCCCACCATCCACAGCCAGCTTGGTCCAAGTTCCCCACACCTGAGTATTGGAACCAAAGGAGAGTTTGTCAGGGATAGGCAACCTGTGGCTGCCCAGATATTGTTGGACTACAAAGCCCATCATGCTGCCTGGGGTGAGAGTTGGAGCCCAACAACAGCTGGCGGGCCACAGGTTCCTCATCCCTGATTTAAATAGTAAGGTAAAGGTAAAGGGACCCCTGACCATTAGGTCCAGTTGTGACCGACTCTGGGGTTGCGGCGCTCATCTTGCATTATTGGCCGAGGGAGCCGGCGTACAGCTTCCAGGTCATGTGGCCAACATGACCAAGCCACTTCTGGCGAACCAGAGCAGCGCACGGAAACGCCGTTTACCTTCCCGCTGCAGCGGTACCTATTTATCTACTTGCACTTTGACGTGCTTTCAAACTGCTAGGTTGGCAGGAGCAGGGACCAAGCAACGAGAGCTCACCCTGTCGCGGGGATTCGAACCGCCGACCTTCTGATCGGCAAGCCCTAGGCTCTGTGGTTTAACCCACAGCGCCACCCACGTCCCTCTGATTTAAGTAGTAAGTAGCAGCAAAAAGCCACTTTCCTTGAGGGAGCCCACCTTAGTGGAAGTCTCTAGCAGAGCAATCACTTTGTTGATAGCTCCTGCAGTAGTTCAGGAACCCTGTCCATCCTGCAGGTGCTTGGACTCCTTCCCTGAGAGGGAGAGACCCTGGGAAGATTCCCTGGAAGTCCAAAGTGTTGTTGCTTCTTGCCACAAAGCAGCATTTGACTGCTGTGCATGTATCAAGGCTGGTATTGTGGTTATTTCAGGCCGGCTTCAACAGCGGCGATGACAAGAACTACTACAACATCCCTAGCTCCCGCACTCCTCAAGTCATCAACATTACAAAAACTAGCAACGTGGATGAGCCAGGACGCTGGGTGTTCCAGGTGGACAATATCATATCGCCTGGAGACCCTGAAGAGCTTACGCATAAGAAAGAAGAACCAGAAGTCCCCCAGAAAGAAGAGGACCTCCCCCCCCAGAAAGAAGAGGACCTCCCTGAGCAAGAAGCAGGACATCTGAACCATGAGGACAATCAGGAGGTTTCTAAAGAACAGTCACAGGTGGACAGTGATGAGGAGGAGAGTGATCACTGTGAATGGTAAGTATGTCAAGCCAAGGCCTGAAGGGCAGGAACTAGCTGGCTTTTCCTGGAAATCAACAGGAAAAAGCTTCACAGGGCATTGTATGAAAGCAGAGACCATGCCCTCAGCCACACGCCCTTGCTGCATCTCCCCCCCCCCCCCCCCGGAGATATTGCAGAATCATTTCACATTATTTTCAAGCTTTTGCAAAATCTCACCTTGAATGTGGTCCTTCTTACCATTTCAATACTATAGGGAAGTCACTTCCATGTGTTGTTTTACAGAGACACTGGGTGAGATCCAGCTAAGTCATGCACAAAGTAGATGTTCGCAGAGTAGGCTGTATTGTTTTCAGCGACTGCTAAGAGCATTTTTGTTCCAGCCAGCCTACCCATTTTAGCATGCAATTTTAACACATGCTCTTAGTATGTATAATTGTTTTAAAACGACTGGTTTCATTCCAGGTTTTGCAATTTTGTTTTTAATGTTTTTAATTGATATTTTTGATTAATCTTCTAGATACTCCACAAATGCAAACACTTTCAGTAGATCCAGTTACAGGTAGGTAGCCTTATTGGTCTGCCATAGTCAAAACAAAATAAAAAATAAAAAAATTCCTCCCAGTAGCACCTTAGAGACCAACTAAGTTTGTTCTTGGTATGAGCTTTCGTGTGCATGCACACTTCTTCAGATACACGGAAACAGAAGTCACCAGACCCTTATATATAGTGAGAGGGTGGGAGGGGTATTACTCAGAAGGGTGGTGGGAATGGGTGATAGGCTGATGGCTGTGGTAAACCTGTTGACGACTGTTAACGACTGCAATTAGTCTTACAGGAAAAAGCAAGGGGTGAGTAGATAACCTTGAAAGAAAGACTTTGTTGCAAGTCCGAAGCGATATCCCCCTGCACAGTGCACACTGTTTGTCCTGAGCCTGCAATTTATTGCAGTATGAATGGACAATGTAGATAAGTAGGGGACAAACTCAAGCTGGGATTGTGGGGTGGGCCTTAAAATGACTTAATTTTCTTTTCAGTAAAAACACCTTGCCTCTTTCCCCCACTCCAGATAAGCCACTTTCGTCAGAAGACCTTTGCTGTTGCTGTCAGAAGAGAGACACAGCCAGGATGTAGAACTATCCCCCTGTTGCCCTCTAGAGGCCTTCTGCAGCTTAATTGTAGTGTAGCAATAAAATATTAAGCTCTTCTAGCATTGTAGTTGTGCTATGTATCTCAAGAGCGGGGGGAAATCTGAAAATGTTATTTGGGGAAATCTGTGTGTAATGACACACACACACACACACACACACACACACACACAGAGAGAGAGAGAGAGAGAGAGAGAGAGAGAGAGAGAGAATGACTGCATATATAAGGGTGTGGGGAGATTAATTTCTAAATTAGCAACATAGGAAGCTGAATTATACATCAAACCTTGGGTCCACCTACATCAGCATCACTTGCACTGCCTGACAGGAATTCTCTATGGTTTCTGACAAGGGTCTCTCCCAGTCCTCTGTGGAACTACTGAGAACTGAACCTGCTCTGCCATAATAATAATAATAATAATAATAATAATAATAATAATTTATTATTTGTACCCTGTCCATCTGGCTAGGTCTCCCTAGCCACTCTGGGCAGCTTCCAGCAACTATTAAAATACATTAACATGTCACAGATTAAAAACTTCCCTAAACAGGGCTGCCTTCAGGTATTTTCTAAATGCCATGTAGTTGTTTATCTCTTTGACCTCTGATGGGAGGGCGTTCCACAGGGCAGGCGCCACTACCGAGAAGGCCCTCTGCCTGGTTCCCTGTAGCTTTGCTTCTCGCAGTGAGGGAACCGCCAGAAGGCCCTTGTTGCTGGATCTCAGTGTCCGGGCTGAACGGTGGGGGTGGAGACGCTCCTTCAGGTATACAGGACTGAGGCCACTGAGCAATATGAACCATTCCCTATTAACAGGTGCCACCTCTTAAAACATTTCTCAGTAGTCACACTGTCTTCAAAAAACAATGGGTGGGCGACATAGGGTATGAGATTAACTCCACCCAATGGAGCAGAATGTGGTCTAAACCTCCCTTTAAATCCATATCAGTGAAAAGAAAAGAACTCACTCTGAAACTCACTTACAGGTGGTACCTAACACCACGGAAACTAACGCTAATACGCCCAGGAACCTCACCAAAATTCTGGAGAGGATGCATCTCTCCCCATGTGGTAGGATTCTGTAGGAATGTCCCAAAAGTCAACTCTTCTGGACATCAATCATACAAGAAATATGCAAAATAACTAAGCAAGTATTAGAAGTCACCCCGAAACTGGTCCTACTAAACATCTTCCAAGACAGTAAGAAATCACACTGTCTCATTTAGATACTTCCAAGCCATTAGACAGACACCCCCCCACCTGAAATGGCAGGAAGGAACTGGAAAGCTATTGTGGCTTGTGAGGAGACCTTCCCCAGAGCTTGAAGAGGATGCCAGCGAGCCGAAAGTCCAGTAAAAGGACTAAAAAAATGGCTCACGGGAGCATTTGCTGCCGCTGCGAGTAAGGTGTCCCATTCACCCTACTGAATCATCCTCCACTGCCTTTCAAACCCATTACCATCTAGAGAGGGTTCCCTGTAACACCATTAAGTCCAGATTCTCAAGTTCCCTAAATCCACCACTTAAACCAATCAATCTCTTGGACCAATACTCCTCCTAAGTACCTTGTTCGGGTTCCTGCCTGCAGCAGGCCCCCAAGCGCACCTAATTGCTCTCCCCAAATCCACTTAATTGCTTTTTCTCCCCAAGTCAGATGGTGCCTAGAGAAGAGCTTCCCAGCGCTAAGGCCGCTCACCTGGCCCAGGATGGATGTGAAGGTCACTCCATCTCCCAACTCTGGATGATTAATGGGTCTCTTTTCTTTCTTTCATGGAAGCGGCAGTATAATGCAGTGGCAGAATAATGGGACCTGACAT
Organism: Darevskia mixta; assembly: GCA_034641385.1. Classification (NCBI taxonomy): domain Eukaryota; kingdom Metazoa; phylum Chordata; class Lepidosauria; order Squamata; family Lacertidae; genus Darevskia; species Darevskia mixta. The sequence continues at coordinate 16,379,901 of JAWWNH010000033.1, read as the reverse complement.
ACGCTGAGGCCCCACAGCTGGGTGAGAACAATGGCACTGTAGGAAGAGTGAGGTGACACATCCGCCTGGGGAAAAGGATCAGAGGCCCACTGCCTGTTAATGGTTAACTCTACTCTTTTCTCTCCCCCCTTGCCCTCTCCAAGAGCCAAGAAATTCGTGCCCAGTCTGCCTGGAGAACCCAGGCTGGATGCTGCCATTGTGGAGGACTGTGGGTGATGGGATAGGCTTGCCAGGGTCCTGATCAACAGAGCTCTTGTATCATTCAGAGTTGTGCAGGCATGCCCTTAAAGGACAGCCCGTTTGGTTGGAGTTTTGGAGTAGCGTCCTGAAGACCAGGGTTCAAATCCCCACTCAGCCATGAATCTTTGGCCAGTCACCACCAAGCAACCTAACCTACCTCACAGGGTTGGTATGAAACAAAATAAAAAAAATTGCTTCCAATAGCACCTTAGAGACCAACTAAGTTTGTTATTGGTATGAGCTTTCGTGTGCATGCACACTTCTTCAGATACAAAAGCTCATACCAATAACAAATTTAGTTGGTCTCTAAGGTGCTACTAGAAGAAGAAATTTTTTATATATTGTTTCGACTACGGCAGACTACTATCTGTAACTAGGGTTGATATGAGAATAAACAACAACAAATTGAATTTCTATATTGCCTTTCATCCGGTGATCACAGTGCAGCTTGCAATATAAAAACACCCAAACGCATAACACAGTAACAAAAACAATAACCCCTACATGCAGTTTAAAAACCCATAGATTGTTTAACAATAGAGAGAGGGAGAGAGTCATTCACTGTCTTATTTGTGAATCACTTCCCATAAAACACCATTAAACAATTTAACGATACATAAAAATGTACATGGATACATGAAAACTGATATTAACCAGATCTGGACCAGACAGACCTTCAGACAGAGGATTCCATCAAACGTTTTCTCGCTACAAAAATAATTGTGCACTTGTTTCTTGGTACTGTTGCCTACCTCTAGTTCCCTACCCAATTCAGTATTATTGCCCTTTCTCCTTGCCAAGGGCATTGGGATTGTTTTATTTTTTATTTTTATTTTTTTTGAAAACTGCCCAGTTTGATATTTATACCCTAAGACTGCCAGCAATTGGGCTTGGCTGCATTAGGGGAGGCTGACCATAGGACAATATATCCCTGTCTAAATACCCCAAGACAAGTTAGGTTGACAAATGAATCTATTCATTCCTATTAAAGCGTCCAGGATTTGTTCTGAGTTGCACCTACTGGGAGATCATGTATAAATCCCCCGCTGAGCTATAGACCATACGGGCAACAGGGATCAGTGTGACTCAGGCGTTCTGGAGGATTGCTCTGCAAACACGAATGGGAGGCTGGTAAGGGTTTCACTTTTGGGGTAGAAGGTGGGGGAATTCTCCAACTTGCTTGCAAAAAAACCCCATGGTCATACAAAGTCTTCTGCTTTATCTGTTTTTTTTTAACCAGGAGCAATGTTGTGTAGTGGTTAGAGTGTTGGATCTGGAGATTGAGGGTGTCTCCAGAGGTGTGTTTGTTGTTCGACCAGGGCTCCTCATGGATGCAGGTTTTTCAGAGCATCCACACGACGTCATTGGCATCAGAACGCCAGCCAACATCTCCATTTCCCATAGAATATCTGCTAAATTTTACTTTTTTTGATAATATTTATTGATTTTACACACTTAAACACAAACGCAACAAAACTCATACACACACATAAACAAAACAAAAATTAACAAACCTACACTTACAAAAACTATATTCTTCCTTTTCCTTACTTCCTTTACATTTTGGTTTGACTTCCTCCTGTCTGTCCCTCTGTGTTTCATTTATACTTATGTTTTTTCCATTGGCAATTTCATTTATCATCTTAACATTATATTTCAATATTCTAAATTTCTTTACTTATATTTATTTATTACTATTCTTAAATTTTATACCGTAATATTTAACCTTTACTTTACTTCTCATATATTCAATTTCACTTTTATACTTCAAATATAGTCTATTAAATTTAAAACATCATATTATTTCTACAATTTCTGAATTTTCTCAAACCTACTTCTAATATTTTCTACTATTCTATATTTAATCTGTAAACTACTATACTTCAACATTATTTCATTTCTACACTTTGTAATATTTTTTAAGATATTCTTTAAATTTATTCCAATCTTCTTCCACTGCTTCTTCCCTCTGGTCGCGGAGTCTGAATATCTGCTAAATTTTAAAACGGTTGTGAATGAATCATTGGCAATATTTGAATGACCTAGATTGCCTCTAGACTATTAGTATTGTGTGGGAGGAATACAAGCACCTACTGAAAGTTTAGGTTTGTACTTACAAAGTAGCTCAACAAACTGACTTTAAAAACAAAAAACCCCCAGACTTTTTGCTGTTTGGAAAGTAATGAGGAAATGGATAAAGATGTGTGGGGTGGACAGCCGATTAACAGGAAAACATGCAAACACCCCACAAACAAATGAGGGTGAATGCTCATTGTCATATAACCAACCCACAAACAACTCAAGCTCAATAATGCTCAATGAACTGGACACAGTCTGACCACTGCAGACAAGCCAATAAGGATTAATACTGAATAACTTTCAATACTAAGCTCTCACCTGAAAGCACCATTAGAGGCAGCTCCCTGTTCACTCATGAGAGTCACCTGGTGGCCCCTAGATTTACCTTCCTTGCAGGGCTGCTGGGAGGATAAAGAAGGGGCAACTACACACACTGCCCTGAGCTCCTTGCAGAAAGGTGAGATTAGAAAAATACAATAACAGAGGTCCAGTTCACAAAATTGTAGAGACTGAGATTGCTGGCGACATAGATTTCTGGAGGGTTTTTCCTCAGGCCTGATGTTTGCCAGAGTTTATTCTACAGAAAGGGTTTCGTGCAAAGAATACAAGAGGCATTGTGGAGGCTTCTAGTCAGGTGGAAAGAGGGGCATATTGATATTTTAAATAAAACAAATCACACTCAACTCTGGTTTGTGCCAACCATAGTTTACGTCCCTGTTGCTTTAATTGTTACTGTAATAACTGATATCTGATTTGAAGCCCTATTGAGTGCAATGGGACTTACCTCTGAGTTGGCACACTGTAAAACTTCTATGAGTAATCAAGTAAGATTCGGATTGCAGCCTGAGCATATAAAATAATGTGCAGTCCAACTCAGAGTTAAGCCCCACAGTGTTCAGTTCCACTTACTCCCAGGAAAATGGCCAGAGGATTGCAGTCTAAATTAATATATTTAAAGTAACTTTTACAATATAACGCCAGCATGGGGCGTCCTTACTGAATTGACTCAAGAGAGTTTGGCGACTGGCCCTAACAGAGAAATTGACCAACAAAATGTGATTAGCTAAAGGACAGAAACACAAAGACTCATTTATAACTGGCTAGTACTATTTTATTGATATGAATAAGAAAAAACAATCCTTACCTTCTGCACACATCCATATCTTTTGGTTGATCTATGTTAAATCGCATCCTATGCTTTAGACTGCTGGCTGTGTATGCTTCTGCTATATTTTCACAGTGTACCCCAGGATTTCGGTTAAAGGAGGGGTTTGCTATTAAAAAAAACATGTACACCATTGAACTATTTTAAAGAACAAACAAAAACAAAGCAAAAATCCAAATTAACTGATTAATTATCAGGTCACCAACCCAGTTCATGTTATAAAAAGTGAAGGAGAGGCTAAGAATAATGAGACTACAGCTCCTACTGTTCACAGAACTAGCACTGGGTAAGTATGTCTTCTTCCAAAAAAAATCCCCCCCCCCAAAGCCTACCCAAAGGGTCAGAGAGCCAATGCAAAAATCCTGTGACTATAGCTCAGTATTAGCCTTTGGTGGGCTTTTTCTGCTTTTAGAGGTGCTATCAGCCATGAATAAGACTTCTCTGCTCTGAAGCAATGAATGCCAAATGATGGAGATTTCCTTGGCTTGTTGGCCATAGGTAGATGGGAGGAAGTATATCTGGCCAGCAGGTAACCCATCAGGTGACTCGTTCTTGGAAAGCCCTGGGGATTAGCTGATTGTTGGGGCTTGCAATGCACAGGGCTTGTGCAGATGTTGCCAATCAGCTGCTTGGCAGTGCCTACAAACCCCCTTCCGGTTTGTCCACATATTTACCTGTCCCGAACCTGATGTTGTATATGTCAGGTATAGGGTGGGTGGGCATGGCTTGCGTGAAACAACCTCCCATCCCAAATGAAGAAGCTTGGTGGGCATAATTAGGGCCACAGACTGCAGGTTCCCCACCACTGATCTAAGGGGATGATTCTAGCATAGGGCATGATAGCTCCTAAGCTCAAATCCTAGAGAAGCCCTATATGTAGGAGAGGAAGCTATCAGATCTTTCACAGCCCAAAGCCTGAGGCTCAGGTAGTGGGTTTAATGATGTCTCTAGGTGTTGATGTCATTGAGACAGGGCCTGGTAATGTCACAACTCTTGAAATAAAGATAGGGCATGCAGGTCAGGCTTGGTGCATGTCCTCTAGATCAGTGTTTCCCAACCAGTGTGCCTCCAGATGTTTTGGGACTACAATTCCCATCATCCCTGACCACTGGTATTGCTAGCGAGGGATGATGGGAGTTGTAGTCCCAAAACATCTGGAGGCACACTGGTTGAGAAACACTGCTCTAGATGAATGGGTGCAGCCTAGAGTTAAAGGGATAGCACTCGAGATGTTCAGGAGATGCCTGAGCTCTTGCTAACACTATTGACTAACTTGCTTCTACTTCTAGCATTGCAGGTGCTGTTGGTGGGAGAAGTAGCTGAGGCAGGTAAGTTGAATGCAAGTACATCAAACAGCCTCCCCCAACCTGATGCCCTCTAGATGCTTTACATTCTAGTTGTTTTAGCACATCATAGAGGAGTTGCTTCAGCCCTTCAGCACATGGCAGGCTCTCTTTTCTATGCAGCTATTAACGGGACGTGTGTGGCGCTGTGGGTTAAACCACAGAGCCTAGGGCTTGCTGATCAGAAGGTCAGCGGTTCGAATCCCTGCGACGGGGTGAGCTCCTGTTGTTCGGTCCCTGCTCCTGCCAACCTAGCAGTTCGAAAGCACGTCAAAGTGCAAGTAGATAAATAGGTACCGCTCCGGCGGGAAGGTAAACAGCATTTCCATACACTGCTCTGGTTCGCCAGAAGCGGCTTAGTCATGCTGGCAACATGACCTGGAAGCTGTACGCCGGCTCCCTCAGCCAATAAAGCGAGATGAGCGCCGCAACCCCAGAGTCATCCGCGACTGGACCTAATGGTCAGGGGTCACTTTACCTTTACCTTTTATTAACGGGCCTCAATTAACATTGAAGTGTTTTATTTTCTTTGCACTGGGTTCAACTAATATGCGCTGAGGTGAAGATGTGGTCACACTTTTGTGAGATCTCTCTCCCCACCCCCAAGATTTGATTAAAGCTTTTTCATAATACAAGATGAAAGAAACTAATCTAATAAAAACAGAAACAGGAGGGGAGGGGAGAAGAAAATGCAGAGTCCTCCCTCAAATGCAGCTCTTAAGCAACCCTTCTCTCACACAGAAAGTGGTGGACCCTCCCAGCTTTCCTTTCTTCTCCTGGTCTCTGAATCTGGGAGGTCTTCCCTGCCCTCTTTTCCACATGGCTGAAATATTAAAATAAACTGCAATTTCCTTTCTGGAAGCTGCGACATTGCATGGTAGTATTCACAACACTCCTCCCTACTATTACTCACGATATCTTTCCCGATTCGCTTCAGACGAACTGCTCTACCCTTATGGACCCAAACACCAGGACAGAACTACCCCGAAGGCAGATGACGGGGCATCTCCTCAGATCCCCATCTCTGAGAGCTTCTATTTTTACACTAGGAGGTATCAGTCTCTTTATGTAAGTATCACCCTGACTGCTCTCACGACCCTTTGTAGCCCTTTCCATTTCTAGTAGAAAGCTCTCTGGAGATCCCCCCAACTGTCTGGAAGGCAAAACCAGCCTGTGATACCCTAGACCAGTGTTTCTCAACCCTGTGCCTCCAGATGTTTTTGGCCTACAACTCCCATCATCCCTGACCACTGGTCTTGCTTGCTAGCGAGGGATGATGGGAGTTGTAGGCCAAAAACATCTGGAGGCACAGGGTTGAGAAACACTGCCCTAGACCAGGGGTAGGCAATGTGGTGCTTTTCAGATCTTAGTGACCTGCAACTCCCATCATCCCTGACCATTGGCCATGTTGGCTGGGGGTGATGGGAGCTGTAGTCTAGCAACATTTGCATAGCATCACATTGGCTCTCTCGTCCACAGAGTTCCAAGAAGAACTCCAGGACTGGCAGGTCAATTTTTTCACATTTTCTTTCAAAAAGCCAGGACCATCCATGATGTTCTAAAGATGACAAATTTTCACCTGGGATAATCTACTTTTTTAAAAGCTCTGTGGAATTAGGAGAGAGGTTGACAGAGGAAGGGGGATTCTCCAATCAGAGATGGCTGTGTTGCTTGATCACACCTCTAAAAGGCAGTGTCTTGACATTGGGGACACGACTAGTCCAACTGGTACACCAGGAGAGGGGAATCTATGTCTCTCCAGCTGCCGCTGGAACTGCCACCATCCCTGACCAAGTTGGCTTGGGCTTATGGGGTCTGGAGCCCAACAGCACCTGGATGAGCACAGCTTCCCCATCTTTGATCTACATAGTGGCAGGTGGGCCACTGACACCTTGCAACAACCCAGAACTCCTTTAAGAGTCTTACAGAAGAGCAGCTATACAACTATCAAAATTGTGGGGGCCTTGTCTTCTTTTTCACCTGACCACTCTTAGTGAAAAGTGAGAGTATGCCTGGAGGACTATATTATATTACATTATTTTTGTATACTACATTTTATTTTACTTTGCTTAATTAATTTGATTCATATACTGCCCTTCATCATAAGATCTCAGGGTGGTTCACAGAATAAAATATAGGATAAAAATAAGTAAATAAGTAAAACAAAACAACAAAACAATACCCCACCCCACCGCTTCTCACAGACACACGTAAAAGGCTGGAGAATATTAATCAGCCAAAGGCCTAGTTGAATATAAGGCTGCTATACATCCGGATTTTCCTGGACATTACTGGGATTTAAAAGGTGGAATTGATGTCCGGGGGGAATTTCTGAAAGGCGGTGCATTGTTCTGGATCTTAGGAAAAAGCTTTTGGCATTTTTGTAAAACGGGTTTTCACTTTTTGAAATATGGCAACCCTAATTGAAGAGGAACTATATTAGAAATATTGAGTAATTTTCTGCTTTGTGTCTTTGGAGGGTGCTTGGAATGGGACAGTTAGCTTGCTATTTAACAGAGAAGCTAGGGCATTATGCCGGGTACGTTGGTTTTTTAAAAGAGACTGTCATTTTATTCTCAGGACTTCCTCTCAGGCTGACCTGAAATTTTTCAGAAAACAATTTTCTGGCAGGTTTTAGAATGCACATTTGTCAAGCTGCTCCTGAACTATTGGAGAATTTCCCTTCTCCCCTAGACAATATTCAGCAAAATAGCCTCCCCCAGTCTTTCTGTCTGCAAATCTTGGGTGCAAATGTGGATCCAGTTATAATGTTTTGGGATTTTATGTTAAGATTGTGGACTGGACCTGGACCTTTTGCCCCCCCCCCAGGTGAACAATAATGGAGTGGTGTCATTTGATAAGCCAGTCAGCCAGTTCACTCCTGATCCTTTCCCCTTGACGGATGGACGGGCCTTTGTAGCTCCCTTTTGGGCTGATGTCGATAACCGCATCACCGGCGAGGTCTACTACAGGCAGAGCCAAGAAAAGCAGCTCCTGCAGAGAGTGACAGGTGACATCAACACTTACTTCCCGAGTGAAAAGTTCACGGCTACCTGGGTCTTCATAGCCACTTGGGACCAAGTGGCTTTCTATGGATCCCTATCCTCCAAGGTACGATTCTTTGATCATTTCTTCATGACGGCATTTCACCCACACACCAGAAACAGCTGTATTCATGACAACACTGGCTGCCCGAGTACAGTTCACTGGCATGCAAATAGCAGCTGCAGGGAAGACTGAGCAGCTTCTGGACCAAGGAGACTGGGGAGGAGAAATTTAACTCTTTCTCTCCCTGCCGATTTCTTTTTGTAACTGCTATTTGCATTTCAAAGGAATGTGCTAGTGGTGCCAATTGAGACTTTGCTGGAAATGCAAATAACATGTCCAGTGTTGTGATATTTGCCAGGACCACAGCAGGGAGGGAGGGAGAATTACTCATGCTCCTGCTTGGTCTTCCCTAGGACTGCCAGACGTAGACAAGGACAGGGCTCCTACACCTTTAATAGTTGAGTCCAAGGGAATTTCAGCAGATGCACCTGCTGAAATCTGTTTTTTTTTTACATAACTATCAAAGGTGCAGGAGCCCTGTCCCATTTTTGCACCTGGTCATCCTAGTCTCCCCTGCAGCTGCTACTTACAAAAAAAAAGTGTGTTGATTGCATTTCCACAATTAATATCCCTTCTAGTTTGGCTCTAAACCAGTCCCTTCCATGGATCCAATATGGAGCAAATATAATGGCTGTACAGGCTTTCCTACAGCTGCTATTGATGCAACAAAATGGATGAACATTAATTGCATTTACACAGTTAGTTCATCTGCTGTGAACTTCAGATGGCCAATGAATAAATCTCAAACTTTGGTTCAAGCAGCTGCAAACCCAGGGGTTACCAAAGGGGCTCATGCCAAATGTTACTGGACTACAACTCCCATAATCCCTGACCATTGGCCCTGTAACATCTGGAAGACTCCACATTGGCTATTCTTGCTCAAACCTTTCCTGATTTGAACTCTGCAGTAATACTCTCTCCAGAGCACCCAGCTACAGCCTATAATAATGTTTTATTTAAAAAAGGAAAAAGCAGAAAAAATATTACAAGAAGAGAGGTGGGAAGGGATGGTTTCATTGAGAACACCGTCTTCATCTGGTTAAAATAAAGGCTTTTTTCTCCCATTGCAACCTGGGCCCTGCTTAACGTTCTCCATTTTGTTGTTGTTGTTCAGTCGTTCAGTCGTGTCCGACTCTTCGTGACCCCATGGACCAGAGCACGCCAGGCACGCCTATCCTTCACTGCCTCTCGCAGTTTGGCCAAACTCATGTTAGTAGCTTCGAGAACACTGTCCAACCATCTCATCTTCTGTCGTCCCCTTCTCCTTGTGCCCTCAATCTTTCCCAGCATCAGGGTCTTTTCTAGGGAGTCTTCTCTTCTCATGAGGTGGCCAAAGTACTGGAGCCTCAACTTCAGGATCTGTCCTTCTAGTGAGCACTCAGGGCTGATTTCTTTAAGAATGGATAGGTTTGATCTTCTTGCAGTCCATGGGACTCTCAAGAGTCTCCTCCAGCACCATAATTCAAAAGCATCAATTCTTCGGCGATCAGCCTTCTTTATGGTCCAGCTCTCACTTCCGTACATTACTACTGGGAAAACCATAGCTTTAACTATACGGACCTTTGTTGGCAAGGTGATGTCTTTGCTTTTTAAGATGCTGTCTAGGTTTGTCATTGCTTTTCTCCCAAGAAGCAGGCGTCTTTTAATTTCGTGACTGCTGTCACCATCTGCAGTGATCATGGAACCCAAGAAAGTGAAATCTCTCACTGCCTCCATTTCTTCCCCTTCTATTTGCCAGGAGGTGATGGGACCAGTGGCCAAGATCTTAGTTTTTTTGATGTTGAGCTTCAGACCATATTTTGCGCTCTCCTCTTTCACCCTCATTAAAAGGTTCTTTAATTCCTCCTCACTTTCTGCCATCAAGGTTGTATCATCAGCATATCTGAGGTTGTTGATATTTCTTCCGGCAATCTTAATTCCGGTTTGGGCTTCATCCAGTCCAGCCTTTCGCATGATGAATTCTGCATATAAGTTAAATAAGCAGGGAGACAATATACAGCCTTGTCGTACTCCTTTCCCAATTTTGAACCAATCAGTTATTCCATATCCAGTTCTAACTGTAGCTTCTTGTCCCACATAGAGGTTTCTCAGGAGATGGATGAGGTGATCAGGCACTCCCATTTCTTTAAGAACTTGCCATAGTTTGCTGTGGTCAACACAGTCAAAAGCTTTTGCGTAGTCAATGAAGCAGAAGTAAATGTTTTTCTGGAACTCTCTAGCTTTCTCCATAATCCAGCGCATGTTTGCAATTTGGTCTCTGGTTCCTCTGCCCCTTCGAAATCCAGCTTGCACTTCTGGGAGTTCTCGGTCCACATACTGCTTAAGCCTGCCTTGTAGAATTTTTAGCAGAACCTTGCTAGCGTGTGAAATGAGTGCAATTGTGCGGTAGTTGGAGCATTCTTTGGCACTGCCCTTCTTTGGGATTGGGATATAGACTGATCTTCTCCAATCCTCTGGCCACTGCTGAGTTTTCCAAACTTGCTGGCATATTGAGTGTAGCACCTTAACAGCATCATCTTTTAAAATTTTAAATAGTTCAGCTGGAATATCATCACTTCCACTGGCCTTGTTGTTAGCAAGGCTTTCTAAGGCCCATTTGACTTCACTCTCTAGGATGTCTGGCTCAAGGTCAGCAACCACACTACCTGGGGTGTATGAGACCTCCATATCTTTCTGGTATAATTCCTCTGTGTATTCTTGCCACCTCTTCTTGATGTCTTCTGCTTCTGTTAGGTCCTTTCCACTTTTGTTCTTAATTGTGGTAATCTTTGTACGAAATGTTCCTTTCATATCTCCAATTTTCTTGAACAGATCTCTGGTTTTTCCCATTCTGTTGTTTTCCTCTATTTCTTTGCATTGCTCGTTTAAAAAGGCCCTCTTGTCTCTCCTTGCTATTTTTTGGAAGTCTGCATTCAATTTCCTGTATCTTTCACTATTTCCCTCGCATTTTGCTTGCCTTCTCTCCCCCGCTATTTGTAAGGCCTCATTTGACAGCCACTTTGCTTTCTTGCATTTCTTTTTCATTGGGATGGTTTTCGTTGCTGCCTCCTGTATAATGTTACGAGCCTCCATTCTCCATTTACTTGTGTTTAACTGTAACCTGGCATGTATTTAATGTGCCATAAAAGTCACAATAAATCCTGATTAAATGCCTGGTTAAGAATTTTAAACCCTTGGGACACCGTGACCAGATTACAGAGCAGAGTAATAGTTCCACCAGCTGACAAAATGAAGGGTAAGTAGACTGCTCATTGCTTTCTGCTCCAGTTAACTGCAGTCTAAAAGCAAACAATAGTCACTGGAATAAAGGAGGAAGACGCCACTCCCACTTGTGTGCACATTAAAAAATTGTCCATATGAATTCAATGGTACACCCTTAAGGGCCAAACAAATGCATTGAATGCTTTTGATTTTTAAATTCATGTTTGTTTTTCTCATATACACGCGGCAAACCATTCATAATCAATCATAGGGTGCTTCCGGAATGTGCTGCTTATGGTTTGGGATTCAATCACATACCAGCAAAACTCTGGTTGTGCAATTGTAGTTGCTGGGGAGGTCTTGTGTAAGAAATCCGCTTCCCCAGAATATTGGACCTTTTGTGATAAGGAAAGTGACTGGACAGTGGGTAGTGTGGGTGTGAGATAACTGTTGCTTTAATGCAACGTCCTCCTACTTCTCCGCAAACAAATGAGACAGGATGCTCATCGATTAGCCAACTTTGTCTAACCTCCCCGCAAACAAACCAGGATAACTGCTCAATAAATGGGTTGTCTGGAAGTGGCCAGAGAAGCTATAAACAATACATACCTCACAATCCAGGAAGGTGGATTTACGCTATGGATGCTCCTCTGTCTCTTATACAGTGGTACCTTGGGTTAAGTATGCTTTAGGTTAAGTACGCTTCAGGTTAAGAACTCCGCTAAGAACAGAAATCGTGCTCTGGCAGCGCAGCGGCAGCAGGAGGTTCCATTAGCTAAAGTGGTGCTTCAGGTTAAGTACGCTTCAGGTTAAGAACGGATCTCCGGAACGAATTAAGTACTTAACCCGAGGTACCACTGTACAGTACATGGGTAAATTAGGGAACTTCAGAAGAGGGAATTGACCACTGAAAGGCAACCTGTACCCATCTACAGGTACATTCCAGTTGCATTATTCTACCTGTATATAATAGGGATTGAACATGGGACCTTTTGCATGCAAAACACAAGCTCTAACACTGAGCTGTGGCCTCACAGAAACTGTGCTCTGGGAACCGAATTTTGTTGCTGATGCTATTCCACATTATACAGGAAAAAGTGCAAAGCATATGGATATGGGAGACAACCAGTCATTGTACACCTGCTGTAGGGAAGAGGGTGCTGATATTACCTATTGATCATGCATTTGGTGTTGGTTTTTAGTAATTTGGTTAGAGAATAAAAGGCGAATTCCCGGGATGCCTAGATCCAGGTTTGGGGCAAGTGTTCTTTAGTGAGAGAGTCCCAGCAGAGATTTAAAATCACAAAACATGCACCAAACTAAAGTGTGGAAATATAGGCCATTTAATACTTAAAATATCCCATTCTAAGTTCCTTTTAAAGTTTCCCACTTAGCATAAAAAGAGACTACACATTTGAAAAGTTAAAAATAGTTTATTTACAAACTCTTTGACGGTCAGATTCATGCGCTTTTCCATACAGCAGCTAGAAAAGACAGGCAGCACAACTTAGTTTCAAAAAGTGGTTAATACTTCTAAATTATTAACTCCTTAATGCATTAATTAGAGTTAAGCATGTTGGTTACATGAGACTGATATATCCCACATTTGGCACCTGTTTTGTGTAGGTGAACACATTCCAGGCTGTTTTAACCTCCAATGGTAAACTGTCTTTCGTTATACTGAACTATCAGGACATCCAGTGGATATCAGGGCAGGCAAGTGGTGGAGATGCTCACACCGGCTTGGAGGGCACACCTGCTCAGGTAAGTCCCACCTCTGGTTACATGCTGAAAGGAAGTAGCAGTCCAAAACATCTAGAGGGCACCAGGTTGATGAAGGTAGATGATCTGGTTGATCCGGTTCAGCAGTCCACTGTATGTTATGTTGCCGGGAGGAAGTGAAGTGTTACCTAGCAAACCATGTATTCTGGAGACACATGAGCAGAACTCTTATCCTTTGCTCAAGTTCCATTTCTCTCTTCCAGGCTGGATTTAACAATGGAGATGCTAACAACTACTTCAACATCCCTGGATCTTGGACTCCAAGCATCATTAACGTCAGCTCCACGAGTAACATCATGGACCCTGGGCGCTGGGTCTTTGAGGTGGATGTCTTTGCAGTGCCAAATGGCTGTGTTTACAAAGGTATGTTGATCGCTACTCAATAAGAATAGAAGAAGAACAATGAAGGATCCAGATCAAATTCTTCTAAAATCTTGGGAAGGGTCATAAGCGATAGAACATCTGCTTTGCTACCAGCTCCACACCCACCAACCCCTGTCCTCCCAAGCCTCGCCAAATTCACCCACTTCCCTTAGACCTCCTCCCACTGCTCCTGCTTATACTGCCTGCTTCACTCCAAGGATGCTGTTTCAGTTCAGCGGCGGAGGGCAAGGAAGAGGGAAATGGCAGGTGGTAGCAGAGCAGGATGGTATCTGGGGAGTTGCCTAATCCTGTTTCGTGCCCTGCCCACCTACCTCTGTCTCCCTCCTCTGTGTCCCTTGTCCTTGCACTCCAACACTGCTGTGATGGCCCCATAGCTCTCAGAAGTGTGCCTACCATGCTGTGATTTGCAACACCACCTGTTGGTAGCCAAGCAGACAGCAGCATGACAACAGAGTAAGACCTAGGGTAGGGGAAACTGGATCCAGATAATGGGCCAGATCCTTATCTCCCTGCCATGGATGATCCTGCCCAGTTATCAATCACCTGATGTCAGAACGTTGGGTGGCCCCAGTTATGCCCGCATGGACAGTCAGCTGATCATCAGGGCTTTGCATTTGCCACCAATCAGCTGATTGGCAGTGCCTACTAACAGCCATGGGTCCTTTCATGTCTTTACCTGTCACACACCTGAAATCATATATGGCATCAGGTGTAGGGCAGATGAGTGTGCCTTGACTTGCCCCCAAATGAGCCAAATGAGCAGGCCTAGTTTGACCTGTAGGTTGGAGGTTCCCCACCTCTGCCATAAGGGAAGGACCATCGCTTGGTGGTACAGCTGATGCTTCACATCTTCAGTGAAGTGGCCAGATGAAGGGGGAAATGTCTCGGAGAGCCTTGTCTAGGTGGACCTTGTATAATAAGGCAGATTTCTGTATATCCATCTTACTGCCGTTAAATTTTAGCATCTCTTTCCTGCTTTGACTAATATGTGCTGTTCTAACCTCACGTGTGAGGTGTGCAATGGCTATTGCTTCAGTTGGGTTTGTAATGTGAATATAATGAAACCAGAACGCTCTTGCGCAAGCTATTGGAACGAGCCCTTCTGGTCACTTAAGTTGCTTATGACTTGCATTCTGTCTTTGATAGCTAATTTCCTGCCAGTCAGTGCCACCTTCTGGACCGAATCAGCTTGCGAGGAGAAGTGCCAGTGCACGTCCGAAGATCCCAGGGTGATATGCCAGGCCAGCGGGTGCTCTGCAGATGAGATTTGCCAGCCGAATTCCTGGTACCATGTGTGCCGGCCCACCGATAAGGCCACCTGCCACGTCTTGGGTGGGCGGCACTACACCACCTTTGATGGCCGACTGTACCAGTTCCAAGGCAACTGTGTTTATGTGCTGTCTCAGATGTGTGCACCCTCACACAACCGCAGCCTGGAGTATTATCGGGTGGAAGCAGGGATTTCAGGGGAAACCCCAGAAGTGTCACAGATAGAGCACTTGCGCATGATGGTCTACGGACAGGACATTGCTGTAATAGCCAATTCTGCTGGGCATGTCATGGTAAGTGCTTTGAATTCGACAGCCAAGATAAATCCTAAACTCTCTAGATTTCCCTCTGCTCTTCTTTCCTTCTTTACTATTTTTCTTTCTCTCTTTGCAGCCTCCCCTCTCTCCACACCACTTTCACTCAAGGGTGGGGAATCTGTAGTCTTGCAGCTCCCATCATCTCAGAACATTGACCATGGAGGGCCAGTTTTCTTCACCCCTGCACTAGTTGAAAAGACACCCAGAGTGACATACAAAAACCAGTAGTAAGACAGTCCTTGCCCTCAGATACAACACACAAGGAAACAGGGTTGGGGAGGGAATAGTTGTTATTTTTTTAAAAACCAAACTCAGTTTTTTATAACAACCAGCTGGGGTGGTAACAGTTCCTGCAGTGGTGAGGAAATATTTTCCCTTCTCTCCTTTGGTCTGCAGCCTGATGGTTCCACACCTCTGGTCCACCCTAGCTGGCAGCAGCTCTCCAGTTACCTGGAGATGCCAGGGATTGAACCTGTGACCTTCTGCATGCAAAGCAGATGGTCTACCACTAAGCTATGGTCCTTTCACAATGGGAAAGGCCAGACTGATAGTATTGGCTGTAGTTCTGCAGGATCTCAGGCAGGGGGTCTTCAAATCACCTCCTACCTAGTTCTTTTAACATGGAGGTGCCAAAAATTGAACCTGTGTGACTTTCTGCAGGCAAAACAGATTCTCTACCCCTGAGCTAGCCTATGAATCCTGCACACTGAGCTATGATCCTGCTTTCTTTGCAGCTGAATACTGGAATAGATACAGGAACATAATAGCGTCCATAATTCCCTGAGTTCAGATCTCAGATGTCTGCCTGGATAGATCTCAGATCTATCCAGAACTGTTATCATGTGGGGCCTTAAACACCAGCATCACTTTCTTAAGTACAATCTAGGCAAGAGCTAAGCTATGGCTTCTTCTGAACCCCCTTCTAGATCAATGGAATCAAGAGCCTTCTTCCTGTGACCCTCCTTGGTGGCAAAGTCCGAGTGCATCAGAGTGGATTCTCAACTATGATAGCCACTGATCTGGGGGTGGAAATTTCCTACATGGGGAGTCAACATGTGGAGGTTGCTGTTCCTGCCAGTTACCATAATGCCACCTGTGGCCTCTGTGGAACCCTGAATGAAAACCCCGTTGATGATTTCTCGACTCCAAACAGATCCCTCGCGGCATCAGCAGCTCTGTTTGCTAAAAGCTGGCAGGTGCACTATGCGGAGGACCAGTGTGGGGGCACCCAAGAGTTGCCAAGCTGCCCTTCAACCAAATTGGCTCTTTTTTCCAGCCCAGAGTACTGTGGCATCCTGAAGGAATCTCCAGGTCCTTTTGCAAACTGTGCAAAGGCTCTGCCTCTCTCCAGCTTTATGGCAAGCTGCACATATGATCTTTGCACGTCTGGGGGCAATCAGACGGTACTGTGTGAATTTCTCCATATTTATGCTGGATGTTGTCAGGCAGCAAACGCCACCGTTGGGCAGTGGAGATCGGATGCATTTTGTCGTGAGTCAACAACAATAATAATGGTGGTGACAATCACCTATGAACCCCTGTTTTCCAGCCCAGGCTTGTTGTGAGGACAGCCTAGTGGGGGTAGGAAGCCTGAGGCCTAGCAGCTAAATGCAGCCTCTCTAGGGGCTGAAGGGACTTTGGGTTCAACAACATCTGGGAGGCTACAGGTTTCCCATTGCTATCTTATGAGAAAGGGCCAGAAGAAGGCAGCCCATGGTTTCCTCAGGTGAACAGGTGTGTGTGTGTGTGTGTGTGTGTGTGTGTGTGTGTCTAGTCCAGGGTTTCCTAAATTTGAGTCTCCAGCTCTTTTTGGACTACAATTCCCATCATCTCTGACCACTGGTCCTGCTAGCTAGGGATGATGGAAGTTGTAGTTCAAAGGCTGCTGGGTACCAAAGTTTGGGAAACCCTGGTACCAACTCAGGTACCGTTTGCATGATTCAGGAACCTAATTTTCATTTCAAGCCCAGCCATGCTATTCAGCACGGTGAAGCGACCGTTTTTAGCTTGCAGAGAGTTGGTAAAGGCATAAATTGGTGTTTGAATGGTGCAGCACAACTTTGAAAAGTTGGGCGTAGCAGAGTGTGTATGTTTGCACTCCTCGCCAGGCAGCAAAATGTCTTGGGCCAGCACTGATTTCCTCTACCCCTCTTCATACATCCTTTCTCCATCAGGAATCACTTGTCCAGAGAACAGCCATTATGAGCCTTGCTCTACTGCCTGCCCAGCCAGCTGCTTGGATTCCACAGCCCCACTTTATTGCAACGAGCCTTGCAGGTAAGGACAGGCAAATCCATCATTTTTTGTTTCTCTCAGTTTTTCAGTTTTCCAATCACATTCTCCTCATTCTTAGTTTGCTTTTTTTTTTAAGTCCTCAAGAAAATCCATCAGCATTTTATTGCAAATTTCTCCTAATAGACACATATTTGTGTGCAATTTCCCCAATAGACAGAATTTTGCAAAGCAATTCCCCCCAATAAAATGCATTTTTGTACCTTATTTTCACAAATGTATGCATTTTTATACACACTTTACCTTAGCATATGCCCCAAAATGGAAAGAAGAAGAAGTCCCAGCAAAAGAAGAATGGATACAAAAACTTACTGAATATGCAGAAATGGCAAAATTTACTGGAAAAATAAGAAATCAAGATAACAAACTTTTTATAAAAGAATGGAAATGGTTTATTGAATATTTACAAACTGTAGACAGATAAGAACATTGCCAGGATTATTGTAATAACCTGCAGTTTTATAAGAGTATACATTTAAAGTAGATGAATAAATGAGCAAATTTAAGTTAATTTGGATATGCAGAAAATATCAAAAGTAAATGTAAGGAACTGCAGAAAGAGGGGGGAAGGAAGTCACATTTTGAAATGTTAAGATGATTGTAAAATTATTGAAATGTATAAAATTGAAGCTCATAGAAAAGCATATGTATTTCTGTACACATTATTGGCTGGAGAACTGCAGTGCAAAATTCGCAGGAATTTCGGTTTGGATAGTTCGAATTAGGTGGACTCGCCGCTAGACATGGGTGCCAACTCCCTGGGGCCTTGGGTGCCCGAGCACCCACAAAATTCTCCATGAAGGGGCCAGGCACCCACAAATTTCGGTGCCAGGGCTGTTCATGCTGCATGGCACTCACGGCCCCGGGCTCCCATGGTTGCGGTGCCAAGCTGACGCTCCTGCCTCTAAATGTGGACTGAATTGAATTTCTTCTCCGTCCCCTACTTGCAGGGAGGGCTGCTTTTGCAACAGAGGCTACATTCTTAGCGGAGGAGCTTGTGTGCCCCTGGACCATTGCGGCTGCACTCTGAACGGCCGGTATTACCAGGTGGGAGATGAGGTGATCCTGACAGATACCTGCAGCCAGAAATGCTCCTGTAGGCGCCCTTCCCACCCCATGGAGTGCCAGAAGCATGCATGTGGGGCTCTGGAAACGTGCAGAGTTGTGGGCGGCGTGCTGGGCTGTTACCCGGCGACCTTTGGCAACTCCTGGATGTTTGGGGACCCCCATTACGTCACTTTTGATGGGGTCGCATTTGACTTCGAGGGAACGTGCAAATACATGCTGAGCAAGTACTGTGCCCCCCAGGGAGCCCTCCCTTACTTCGCCATAAAAGTGGAGAACGAACACCGGGGCTCCTTGGCCGCAACATGGGCACGTCTAGTGGAGATAGACGTCTATGGGGAGCACATTGCCATAGCGGCTGGTCAGTACGGCAAAGTGCAGGTAAGGACCTTGTCCATATTCTTTCCTTGTCTGGTTCTACCTGACATTATTTTCTGTTGCATGGCGGAGAAGGATCTCAATGGTTGGATGCACAAACACTTGAGCAGGCTTGGCAGAGGAGGAGGAACACGGGCTGAATGCAGATCCAGACCTGGATCCCTGTCGTCACACTCAATGGGATGCATGTTCTTCATTGTGTGTTTTATTTATCTGGTGGTATTTGTATACTAGTTGATCGTAGGGTTGCCATATGTCTGGAACTTCCCGGATACATCCTGAATACTGCATTCGGCAGCAGTGTCCGGGCGGTAAAATGTCCGGGAAATTCTGGACGTATGGCAAGCCATGTCAGTAGTGTCGTTTTCACTGATTTTCCTTAAAAGTAGCTCAAAAGCGTCAATTTTTGTGATTTTGCAAAAAAGAACATCAATAACTTTGGCCAAAAGCAAAACAAAACAAAAAACTCAACAACTTTTCTCTCTGGATTTTCACTGTCCGGATTCTTATAAGCAGTTTACAGAAAATAAAATGCACATTAAGATTTTAAGTAAAAGTCATTTAACCTACTTTTTTTTATTTTTACAACATATAAATAAAACCAGCCATTTTTTAAAAAAAGATACATTGTTTTCTGCACTACACCTCCAGCATCTATCTGAATTAGACACTGCCTTTCTATTGTGCAGTCCAAGGGCTTGTGTCCGTCCTGGGTCTCTTGCAAGTGTGGATCCTGAATCAGCAGGGGGTGCACACATAAAACCCTCCTCCTGCGTATGAATGACCCTTTGCTACAAATGGTTGTCACCTATACTTTTGTATTCATATCGCAACTTAAACCGGTGGCGCTTATTTGGCTGGTACAATACCTTACTTTGGATCTAGCCAGTGCTTTTTTTTCTGGGGGGAACACAGGGGTTTGCATACCCATAAACATTTTGTGAATCTAAGTTTGGCCTCATTTAGGGGCAGTATTTCAATATGAGTAGGAAAATGAGAGTATCCCTAAATATTTTTTAGAGGGGGGAAAGGCGCCTGGATCTAGCTTTTTATTGTAGCTTTGTTAGGATGTACTGAACCAGCAAATTCTGAAGATGCCAAGGTTTGGCCAGTGAGAAATGGTGCAATGGTAAAACCTTCAGAAGGTATTACATCCACAATTGAAACGTTTACTTGCTTATTAATCGGGGGGGGGATGCAGTCGTACCTTGGTTTTCGAACAGCTTAGTTCTTGAATGTTCTGGCTCCTGAACGCTGCAAACCTGGAAGTGAGTGTTTCGGTTTGCGAACTATTTTTGGAAGCCGAACGTCCAACGGGGCTTCCGCGGCTTCCGATTGGCTGCAGGAGCTTCTTGCAGCCAATCATAAGCCACTCTTTGGTTTTCGAATGTTTTGGAAGTTGAACGGACTTCTAGAACGGATTCTGTTCGACTTCCAAGGTACTACTGTAATGTGGAGCTCATAGTTCAAGAGTTCTCTAGTGGGATGTGCCTAGGGCTTCCTCTTTGGCTTATTCAGTCCGTAATAACTTGCTGGCTTGCTTAATATGTCAAGTGAGTGTGCTGCACCCTTTTGTTAAGTGATGGAAGGAATGTAACTCTGGGTTAAATTGGTTGCGGTGGTTGCTATTCAGCAATCCCCCGAGAGCACTCTGTGGTCCAACCACTAATATGCGGCTTAAATCTATCTGACAGAAATGTGGGTAGAGAAAACCACATCAGTAATTTTTTATTATTATTGAAATCAATAAAGTGGTTTGCTCATTAAAGTAGGCTTGGCTACGTCCAACGACAATTCGGCATGAGAAATGTATGCTGCACCAGCTTAAAAAGTGCCTTGATAGACAAATCACATGCACCTCTACTATACTTGTTTGGGAAATGGGAGGGAAAGGACTGGGCTGCAACAGAGCCATTCCCCTCTGGGAACATTCGAAGCTGCTTTTAATGAGTCAGACTGCTATTCCACCTGGCTCAGTATCGTGCATGCTGATTGGCAGTGGCTCTCCAGGATTTCAGGTAGGGAGTCCCTACCTGTCCTAGGTGGAGATGGCGGGGGTGGAACCTGGGGTCCTCTGCATCTTCTAACACTCAGCTACTGCCATTACCAAAAATGTAATGGATGGTGGAGGGCTTCCGAAAAGATTGACGATCATCAGAGTTGGGAAGGATGGTCTGTAGTGACAAGCAGACGCTCTCCGGGACGTCAACCAGAGATGCCAGGGATTGAACTGGAACCTTCTGCATGTGAAGTATGTATAGATGGAGAAGCTATGGCCTTTATCCATCTAGGCTGAGTTGTGTTTCCCCTGTGCGCTGAAGTATTATTACAACAACATTTTGTTCTGCCTCTCCTCTACGTAGCTCCATACGTCTCCCATTTTAAAAACACCATTAAGTTGTCTGAAACCACATGCCCCACCCAGAACTTGTGATGGGTGAACTTGTGGCTGGACAGTGTTGCTGAACTCCAACTCCCATCAGCCCCAGCCAGCATGGCCAATGGCCAGGGATGATGGGAGCTGGAGTCCATCAACGTCTAGAGGGCAGAGAGTTGAGAAATGCTGTTATAAAGGCCGCTTAAATGGGGGTGGGATTTGGGCCTGTCATTCACTGTGAATGCAGCCGTAATGGTTTGAGAAAGACATCTCACTGCCTTTCTTTCCATTTAGCTGAACGGCATCCTCCTCCAGCTGCCTTTTGACTTTGGAAACGGGAAGATCTATGGCTACTATAGTGGCTTCTCTGCCATCATCCAGACCGATTTTGGCCTCTTTGTCTCTTACGACTGGTCCTACTATGTGTCGTTTTCTGTCCCCAAATCCTATTCCGGACTGCTCTGCGGCCTCAGTGGAGACTTCAATGGGAACCGGAGTGACGACTTCAAAGGCCCCAATGGCACTGTGCTTCCGGATGCTGTCACTTTTAGCAATAGCTGGAAGGAGGCCAGCTCACCTTTCCACTGCACAGTGGTTGGGTTTCCGCCACACTGTGACGAAGACCTGCAAGACCGGTACTCCTCTGTGAGCTCCTGCGGAATCATCCGCAATCCAGATGGGCCATTTAGACTCTGCAGTGACCCTGATGTGGCTCGGGTCCACTTCGAGAGCTGCTTGAAGGATATGTGTGTCATGAATGGCAGCGATTTGTGCAAGGTCCTGGGCACGTACGCCCAGCAGTGCCAAATTCACGGAGCCACCATTAAGCCCTGGAGAGAGATCACTGGGTGTGGTAAGGGATTGCCGACTGGCATGAGAACTGCAATAGCAATACAGTGGTACCTCAGGTTACATACGCTTCAGGTTAAGAACTCCGCTAACCCAGAAATAATGCTTCAGGTTAAGAACTTTGCTTCAGGATAAGAACAGAAATTGTGCTCTGGCGGTGCAGTGGCAGCGGGAGGCCCCATTAGCTAAAGTGGTACTTCAGGTTAAGAACAGTTTCAGCTTAAGAACAGACCTCTGGAACAAATTAAGTACTTAACCAGAGGTAGCACTGTACTGGTCACAGTGTTTTAGAGCAGTGGCTCTCAGACTGTGGCCTGCAAACTCTATTCAGGTGACCCACAAAAAAATGGTTGCAGAACCGTCAAGAATATATATTTTTGGCGAGGCACTTGATTTATTATTTCTGACAGTTGAGATGTTTTAGGGCTGGATTATTGAACAGGCTAATAAGGCCCCAGTTTGGGGCCAATGATTTTCATAATATGTTGCTGGCACGGTCCATTTATTTCTCTCTTTTTTTTTTTAAGGAAAAGAGATGTCAGTTAAAGACAAGGCTACAAGTTATGTTATGATTTCTAGAATGAGAAAGAAAAGCTTATTAAATAGTCCACTGGGATCCCCCAACAATTTTTTCAACTGGTTTACAGAGGGAGGAAAAAAAAGTTTGAGAATCACTGCTTTAGTGTATTCAAAGAACTTTGAACACATTTTCTCACTCATCCTTGCAACAGTCCTATAAGGTGTGTGTGTGGGGGGGTGAGGTTGGGACTGAGAAATTAAGGCTGGCAGAAACAGCATCAGTGCCTGCTAAAGCCCCAGCACCAAAACAAAGTTCACCACTGAGGTCTGCTCTGCAATTCTCTGCCAGGTGCCCATTGCAATCGACTCCTCTACAGTTTTGACATATTTACTGACAGCAGAATAGTTTCTTTAATTACTTTAGTTGTTTATAATAGTTTCAAAGGTAATTAAAGATAAGAGGAACGGCTGGTCTTTTCCCTAGAGATTCATCTCCAGCGTCATAAGCAGCGCTTCGGTGAATCCTGTAATTTCTCCTCACTCCTGGTTCACGCATCCTTCTGAAAGGATTTCTCTATCCCTCATCAGCGAGCATCTAGGAGTAAATGCTTGTTATCTCTGTCCGTGGAGATAAGAACAACAGATAACTCTGTCATAATTATTCGCCACTTAATTGCAACTTTCGGGGAGCTCCGAAAGCTGCGACCTACCTGCTTAGCTCCTTCCCGGAAGTCCGTCTCCTCTACAGTGTTGAAGGAGCTGCACTTTTGCATTCTCAATATCTTTCTGTTTGTGCTTGTTTCAGAGTTGCGCTGCCCTGCCAACAGCCACTATGAGCTCTGTGGACCTTCCTGCCCTGCTTCTTGCGCCCACCCAGCTGTGCCCTCCAGATGCCAGACCGGGTGTGTCGAAGGGTGTCAGTGCAACCCTGGCTTCGTGCTGACTGGCACCGAGTGTGTGCCTCGCCAGCAGTGCGGCTGCACTCACGGCGGAAGATACTACCTGACTGAGGAAACCTTCTGGAAAGGAGAAAACTGCAGCAGCTTTTGCCGCTGCGATAGCACCACCCATGCCGTCACGTGCACCCTCTCACCCTGTGGTCCTGGAGAGTTCTGCGGCATTCGCAAAGGCGTTTATGGGTGCCACAAGCTGTTAGGTGGCACTTGTTGGGCTTCGGGGCATCTCCACTACACTACATTTGATGGGTGGCATTATGACTTCTGGGGCACCTGCAAGTACATATTTGCAGAGCTGTGTGCGGCAAACACATCTTTACCCTTCTTCAGGGTTGAGGTCCAGAACGAGAAGCTGCGCAATGGATCTTTGCCTGTGACCTCAGAGGTGTTTGTGCAAGTGGGCGCCCATCAAATACACCTGCAGAACAGACGCCGGGGAAGTGTCAAGGTAAAGAGCATGGGGGAAGGTTCTGAAGCGGGGGCGAGCAGCCTTTTTGCTCCTGCAGCATTGGCAGGGCTGGGACTGCACTAAGGATCTAAGATTTCTTTATTGCATGGCAATGTCCCTCCCCTCCCTGTTGAGAATAATGACACTGACACGTTGTATAATTTTAATGGGCATGAAGGCCACAACTTTATTGGTTACGGATGTTGAGCTGTATTGGCTTAGGCCAGTGATGGCTAACCTTGACACTCCAGATGTTTTGGAACTACAACTCCCATCATTCCTGACCACTGGTCCTGTTAGCTAGGGATGATGGGAGTTGTAGTTCCAAAACATCTGGAGTGTCAAGGTTAGCCATCACTGGCTTAGGCATTGGACCCTAACAGACTATATCCGACCCCAACCCGTGTGTTGGAAGTCCGGGAAGGGTTAACCACCAGTAAGGAGCCCCAGTAAAGGAAGCAAGACACGCCCCCAGGCCGGCCTGATTGGTCGGCCTGTGAGCGATGCGGGCGGGAAATCCACCAATCGGACAGGGCTGAGCTCTCAGCCCGTGTGCGAATGATCGGGTCGTGACACCTGCAATTCCACCTCCTGCTCAAGGGCGGAAGTGGGCTTGTCATTGTACCAATACAATACAATGAAATAGGATGCTTTCCCATAAAAACAACACAAAACATTACTTGTGCAGCGATTGATATAACATAGAATTGAATGCTTGAAAATATTTCAATTGTTTCTCTTGAAACAGTCCTTCAGCTGGTGAGTAGCACATTCATGCCAGATTTTAACAGTCCTTGTTATAGTGAGAGCCCTTTCCTGATTTTAACAGTCCTTATTCTAGTGAGAGCCCGTTTCCTGAGGGGATGTATGCTGGTACAAGGAACAAAGACCTATGGTCGGTTTAGTTCAAATGTGGGAGCTGTAAAGCCCTGGGACCATATTTTATATTCAGATAGACCTTTCCAGTGAGCACAGTTTTAAGTTCAGCATGGTTGAAATCTCCAGCAATGATGTTCACAGTAGTCTTGCTGGCTTGCTTCTTCTCTCTGCGTTGCCTTCACCTCCTCCTAAGGGGATAGTAATCCATGGAGAGCTTTGTACTTTAGCTACTTCCACCGTAATGTTGTCTGGGCGAAAATAATCAGCTCTTACAGGTTGTTCGCACTGTAACCCGACCTTTAGGCGTTCCTGCCTGCTGTAGATCTTGCGCGCCGTCATCTTAGATCTTAATAACTGCCATAACTGCCATTATTCCTCCAGGAGTGAGCTATACCCTCTTAAAGTGACAAATCTATTCATTTTCCATTTAAACATTTGCTCACCAGCCTAATGTACTCACACAAGTAACAAGTAACAATAACAATAACAATAATAAAAACCATACGGAACGTTAAAAGAAAAAGAAAAAGGGAGAGCACTGGGCTGCTGCGTCTGTGCGTGCCGCCATCTTAGAGCTCATCTTAGAGCTGCATACAGGCTTTCCTTGCCAGGTAGGGGGCAGGGGGGGAGAAGACCCGCCCCCACCTTGGCAGGGTGAGAGAATCCCCTTTGAAAGCAGGGGTTGCACTGTTGACAGCCAACTTTTTTCAGTTACAAAGATTCTCCATGCTGTGGTGGAGAAGAATACAATGGGGGTGCAGTCAGCCCCACTGGGAGGCAGTCTTAGTGGCATATTTGCAGCATCACCTGCAGAGGCTGGAGTTCCATGGCTCATACTGTGGCAGAGCAGCAAATTTGTCAGCCCTCAAAATGGGTAAAGATGGTGGTAGCAGAGGGACCACCCAGGAGGCCATGTCAAGAGGGCCACATGTGGCTCACTGATTGCCCACACGTACACCAGACTGTGGAGGTGAGGTTCTTCCTGCTCTTGTGAAGAATCTGGTTGGGGCTATGATTGGTAGCGAGATGAGATGCAGATACAAAATTCAGAGAAAGGGGGCGTGGGGAGGGATTTTAAAGATGAAGAAGGAGCAGGGCAATGCCAGAAGAGAATTGACATAGCCAGGGGCATATGATTTTATTTTATTTTTATTTTGACAATGCAATAATCACAAATAAATAAAAATAAAAATGTGCACCCCACCACCGAGACCATTCCATTGTAATTATCCAACCTCCAAAAATTTCAACACCTCTTGTGATGGTTTGACCCCTTTCTGTTTTAACAGTACAAATTCTACAAACACTCTCCGTATCTCCTCAAAATCATTTCTTCTGCATATTCCCCATCTTACCTTAATGGCACATGTTAATTTATCATGAATAGCTATATCCCACACTATTCTTCCATTTTATATTCTGCTTCCCCCTTCCACTTCCTAGCTATAATAATTCGTGCAACTGTCAATAAATTTGTGAGCAAGTCCTTCATAGCCTGCGAACCTTCCATCCTATCATAAATTGATAATAATGCTACCTCTAAGTCAGCTTTAACCTAGTGATTTCTGTTATCATGTGAAAATTTAAGGCCGGCTTCCCCAACCTGGTGCCCTCTAGATGTCTTACGCTGCAAATTCTATCATTTCTAGCCATTGGCCATCCTGGCTGGGGGTGATGGGAGCTGTACTCTAAAAAAGCTGGAGGGCTCCAGGTTGGGGAAGAAGAATGTACTGAGGGGGCAATCGGGTTGGCTCATAGTTAGGCAAGGATTATTTCGCAACAGGAGCTAAGATGCAGAGTCAGAGCAAAGCAGGTATGAGACTCATGCAGAAAGGAGAGACCTCAATGAAACAGGAAACTAGTTAATGAGAGTGCAAGAGACCCTGGAACCAAGCCTAGTCAAGGCAAAGTCACATGGATGAGTCTCTTGATGTCCAGGTAAGCTACCCGATCTCACCAAGGCCAGATTAGTAAAGATCCCACGGCAATTGTCGTTTTGGGGTTGTCCTCAGCGTGGCAGCATAAGCACCACATGAAATGCATCACTAAAAGTGGGGGCACCAATTTGCATCCAATTTGCACATGCCGTGTCTTGACAATTCTACACTCAGCTCCTGAACTTTGTTCTGAAGTAAGGATAGAGAACAGAAATGGTTTCTTAAGGGGCCAAAGTAACTTCACCACCCAGAAGCCTTGTTGCTGAAGAGAAGAGTGCCAGTTCTTTGATGACCCTTCAGATTAACCAGTCTCTGACTTTTTGCTTGTTTCAATCAGATTGATGGGATAACTGCCAACCTCCCAGCCAACGTTAATCAAGGAGAAGCTGTCATTTATCGGCACGGAGTGTACACAACACTGAGAGCGAAGTTTGGCCTGGCAGTGAGCTTTGACCTGGCCCACAGCCTTTTTGTCACCATCCCCGCTGAATACATGGGCCATACCTGCGGGCTTTGTGGGAACTTCAATGGAGCTGCCGCTGATGACTTTATGATGCAAGATGGCTCCTTGGCGAAGAATGTCTCCTACTTCGCTGCGGGTTGGAAATCTGAGACTGTGCCGGGCTGTGACGGTGGCTCTGCTGACCCCTACCCTCAGTGCCTGGAGCAGGAACAGATCCTCCAGGCAAAATGCGAATGTTGGATCTTCCAGAACCCCACTGGGCCCTTTGCTCCTTGTCGGTCTGAAATTAGCCCTGAGCCCTATCTGTCTGATTGTATATTTGACCTCTGTGCCTCCCCAGGGGACAGTAGGATCCTGTGCCAATCCATTCAGAAGTATGCCGCAGCCTGCCAGAGAGAAAACCTGAACATCTCAGCTTGGAGGAACGATACTTTCTGCAGTACGTATCTTGGAGCTGTGTTACACTTGAAGCGGAGAAATCTGTCGGTGTTGGTTTCTCGTCGTTTCTCATTTTTCCCAGTCTTAAGTTCAGTTCTCCACATTTTTGCAATGGTTTGCAATTTAAAAAATGCTCATGAAAAGCTGTAAAAATGTACAGTGGTCCCTCGACTTACGAAATACTCGACATCCGAATTTTTCGACTTAGAAACGAAAAAAGTGGCTGCACGCCTACGAATTTTTCGACATCCGAATGGAAATCGTTGCCGGTTTTAGATGCGGTTTTTTCGACTTACGAATTTTTCCGAATATTTTTTCTCCCAATGCATTCCTATGGGAAATCGCTTTTTTCGACTTACAAACTTTACGACCTACGAATGTCCATTTGGAACGGATTAAATTCGTAAGTCGAGGGACCACTGTAATTGCACACTTCCCCCCAATATACACATTTTTGTACTGTATTTTACCTGGTATACCCAATTTTGCAAAGCAACTCATATAGTGCACTTTATATGTTATTTTCACTACTATGTGCATCTTAACACACACTTTGCATTAAAAGAAGGCCTTTTTTTGTACACAAATGGGAGCTGCATCGCAAATTCAGAAAAGTGCAAATTTTGAAAGATAGCAGAACATGCAAATTAGGTAGATTCTCACTGAAATTCAAGCTGAACTCCTTCCCCTTCCCTACTTACACTACATGGACATAAGAAGAAAATGGTTATAGTTATCATTAAACTTTCGTATTTAGGGGGAAACATGCCCATAAGGAGAGAGAGAAAAAAATCACAGATTGCATTTAAGGCTAGCCTCAAATGACAAAAAAAACACTTGCTTTCTGTTTCACTAGCCTCACAATTTGCTTTATTTTTTCTTGTGGTGAAAAAATTATGTGAAAATAAGAGCTTCCCCCGAAAAGGCTGCTGTAATTTTAAAAAGGCTTTTGCTTCTCAGTGGGGTGGAGATGGCAGAGTTTTACAAACTCGGTGTGGTATTGAAGTACACTTTACTCAGAGGAGATCCATTGAAATTAATGAACATGGCTAAGTTAGGTACATTGATTTCAATGGCTCTGAATGAAACTCAATTGAGTACCACCTTGGGGCTGAGCAAAAATGGTCTCCCAAATTTCTCCATGGTTTTTGTGGGCGATAAGGTGTGTGTGTAATGGGGACTGATATCCATGGAGTTATCCTTATCTCTGAAAACTGTCTTTTGTTAAAAATCTGGTTTATTTAATGCCGAATGAAACTCTGGGCTGCTCCAGACTGGTGGTTGGTTGTTGCTGTTATGTTGCAAAATGTTACTGATGCACAAATAGTGCATTAAAGGTAAAGGGACCCCTGACCATTAGGTCCAGTCGTGACCGACTCTGGGGTTGCGGCACTCATCTCGCATTATTGGCCGAGGGAGCCAGCGTACAGCTTCCAGGTCATGTGGCCAGCATGACAAAGCCGCTTCTGGCGAACCAGAGCAGCGCACAGAAACACCGTTTACCTTCCCACCAGAGCGGTACCTATTTATCCACTTGCACTTTGACATGCTTTCGAACTGCTAGGTTGGCAGGGGCAGGGACCGAGCAACGGGAGCTCACCCCGTCACGGGGATTCGAACCGCCGACCTTCTGATTGGCAAGCCCTAGGCTCTGTGGTTTAACCCATTAGCAGTGGACTTATCCACACACCATTCTGCTATATCCGGGAGGACGATGAATCTGCATATAGGCAGGAAGTAGACTATCTTGTTTCGTGGTGTAGCAGGAATAACTTGGTGCTAAATGTCCAAAAGACAGTGGAAATGATAATCGATTTTAGAAAGCACTCTCCCATCTCGCTGCCACTTTCCATTCTTGGTAACATGGTTGTAGTAGTAGAGTCCTTTAAGTTCCTGGGCTCTATAATTTCTCAAAACTTAAACTGGTCAGGCAACATCAATAGTATTATTAAAAAGGTCCACCAGAGATTGTATTTCTTGCGACAACTAAGAAAATTTAATTTGCCCCAAGAATTGTTGATCCAATTTTACAGAGGTGCTATTGAAACTGTTCTCTGTAATTCTATTACTGCTTGGTATGGCACAGCCTCCAAGCTGGACAAGAAAAGGCTCCAAAGAGCAGTAAGAATTGCAGAGAGGGTAATTGGTGTCAGTTTGCCTCCAATAGGCAAACTAACTTTATGCTGCTCCAGCCAGGAAGAGAGCAGAGAGAATTGTTGCAGACCCTTCGCATCCTGGTCATGATCTGTTTGATTTACTTCCATCCGGACGTTGTTACAGGACTCTATACACAAAAACGTCTAGGCACAGGAATAGTTTATTTCCTTGTGCCATCAAACTGTTGAATTTGCTGGTGGTTGGTGGTATGGGGTTCCTTTGTTGTGCTGTTGTATTGTGAGGGGAACAGTGTTTGTATGAGGTACGTTTTTTCTTTACATTGCAATGTAGTCGAAGCAAAATTCCAAGTATGATTGATACTTGGCCAATAAATTATTCCGTATTCCTCCATATTCCTATATTAGTTGATCCACAGCTGCAACCAACATTAACGCCAGGAGTGCAGAAACCATTTTGCCAAGTACTCTGTAGGGGAGGACTGAAATCCTCTGTAACGGTTCAGGAGGAGGTCGAAAAAGAAAAGAATAAAAATCCAAAACTTGCCAGAAAATTATTTTCAGAAAAACCGCTTTCTTCTTCCCCACCCCTAGATCTCCAGTGCCCACAACACAGTCACTACGAGCTCTGTGGCAGTCCTTCGCATCAGCTGTGCTTCGGGACCTGGCTCCAGAATGTCTCTGCCTCTGCCTGCTCCGAAGGGTGCTTCTGTGACCACGGTTACTATTGGAATGGCATGGAGTGTGTCCTGCCTGAGCAGTGTGGCTGCAGGCATGATGGGCGCCACTACAAAGTGAGCTGGTTGTCCAGTCCAGTCAAAGCCAATGTTATAATAACAATAACAATAACAATAACAATAGGAAATGTTATAAGAAAAACTGCTCCCTTTCCCTTATGGGGTATTCCAGAGCCCGTATAGAGTCCTTAAGTGGGTTCCCTGTCGGTAAGAGAAAATAACAGAGGCCAACCAGAGTATATTGAGAAGCAAAGCGGCTAGTAAGCCTGATCTTTATTCAAGGAACTGTTGCAGCAGGGTCCCCACTCACCACACACAGGAGAGAGGAGAACCCTGAACAATGGTACGCAAAACCTTATATAGACTTTTGAAATTGCCCACCCTGTAGCCCAAGACCACCTCCCAAAACATCATACATACCTCACAGAAGGAGGTGGTCTACAGCAGAAGTCCTGTCTGCCAGGATACCTGATAATGGTCACTGGTTGCATTACCTGGGCAGCATGGCCATTCTTTTGTGATGGTTAATACTTTAGTTCCTGAGTCCAGGTCACAGGCTCACCCTATTCATACACAAATATGCCCTTAAGATGGGATTTGCAAACGAAAAGACAATGGAAAGCCTTTCCCCATTTGCCTCCCTTACTGCAGAGTAATATTTGAAGTCATTGGGAGAGTCAAAATGGCTCCAGGATTGCTCTCCCATACTATTTCAGACACATGGTTTATATATTTAGATATGTGCATTTGTGAATATTTATTCTTATATTTGAGACCTTAAAATTCTTATAACATAATGTTTCTTTGTCTGTTGTACTCCACCCATCTGACTGGTTTGCCCCAGCCATTCTGGGCAGCCACTTCCGACAAAATATAAAGGAACACAGCAAAACATAAAACATTAAAAGCTTCCCGAATAATGCGTAATTTGGGAGGGGTTATAGATCAGGAGCGGAGCCCTTGCTTTCCGTATGAAAGGGACCAGGCAGCAGGTTGTGAGAAACACCTGGGCCTGAGATCCTAGAGGACTGCTAAATAAGTCTGTTCTGCTTTAAGGCCGCTTCCTAATATTACCCAAGTTATTACCCTGCCGCCTTTGCCTAAGGCAGGAAAATGTCTTGGGCCAGCTGTGGGTATATTGGAGGAGTTATACTATATGATGGCCATTTCCCTTTGTCTTCCTCATGCAGGTTAGAGGCCATATCTGGCTGCCCGGCTGTGCTAAAAAATGCATCTGTGACCCCCAGGGCAATTTCCGTTGTTTCGCAGCTAAATGCAACCAGGACCAGCAGTGCGCCCTGAGGGATGGACAGTGGGGCTGCCGGAGTTTCCTGACCACCTGCGTTGTGACAGGAGACCCTCACTACTTCACCTTTGACGGCGCGGTGGTGCACTTCCAGGGCAGCTGTGACTACGAGGTCTCGTACACTTGCAACTCTTCCCTGGATTTCTCCTTCCGGGTTATGGCTGCCAACAGGCATTTCTGGAAACCCAGCGTATCCTTTGTTTACCGAGTAGAAATCTGGCTCCTCACCAGCCACTCGAGTTTCCACATCGTCCTAGAGCGAGGCAAAGCTGCCCATGTGAGTTGAGGCGGGATGCTCATTGTTATCAGGCCTGAGAGCTTGCGTTGATTTAGTCGGCAGGGCCATGGACCTGATCATAGCTGTCAACTTTCAGATTTGAAAATAAGGGATTTTTTCAAACTTTCGGATTTGAAAATAAGGGATGCTGCGAGGGCGGTGCAATGGCACCAAGTAGCCTCGCCACCCTGCGCTCCAGAGGCTGCGCGTGAACGGGTGAGCGAAAGAGCGAGCGCGTAGACGGCAGGCAGGCTGGCTGTCTGGTTGGGCGTGAGGGTCTGGCTGCACAAGACATGCAAGCTCCGTCCCCAGTCGGTCTCAGACTTCCTATTGGCAGCCGAGCAACGCAGCTGAGGAGCCTCCCTGGCCGGCAGGGAGGGAGAGGAGCTGCTTCCTTTGAAATCCGGGAAATTTAAGGGATATCAACAATCCGGGATAGCAGCGGGAAACGGCATTAGAATAAGGGAGTTTCCCGCAATACAATGGAGGGTTGACAGCTATGGACCTGATGCTGGATTTGGAACTGGAGGGTGTGTGGCCCGTGGCGGCTGGGGCCCATTGCAACAGGTAGGGTGGCAGGACAATGGTAGGCAGAGTTAGAATCAATGATAGGGGGAACAACTAGTGCTAATTTGGCCCCCGCCCTCCTTCCTGCTGTGCAGCCCAGAGGCGTAGCGTGGGGGGTGCAGACGGTGCCAGTCGCACCGGGCGCAACATCTGGGGGGGCGCGCCGCTGACCCGTTTCCCCCTGACCCGTTTCCACTACCTGCCCTTCCGTCCACCTGTTTCCGTCTCCGTCGCCTGTTTCAAAAGCGTGCAGCGTAAGCTTCGGCGGGAGGAGCTCTTCTTGCGGCGCCTGCGCGGAGGCCACCCTCGTTTTGTTGGGCGTCGAGGGTTGGGCGCCATTTTTCGCGGCGGCTGAGTGGAGGCGCTGTTTGGGTTTCGGGGACCGGTGGCGGAGCCAATCAGAGCAGCAGGACCCGAACCGGGGGAGCAAGGCACGGTGAGTGCGAGCAGCCAATATTTATGGAGCCCCCGAGCGCCGGCCCAAGAGCCGGGATTGGCGGGGCCGAGTGGCCAGTCAGAAGGCCGCGCGCGGGCTAGGGCTGGGCGAGCGCTGGGGCAGCGAGTGGACGTGGCCCGTTGGGCACCCGGATCGTGCGCTGAGGCGGGATGGGGTAGCCAGGAGGGTCACCCCAATGGGGAGAGGACGAGGAGGGTGGGGCTGCCGGAGAAACCTCTGGGATGCCCTTTTGTGGCCCTCGCTGGGTTGGGGGTGGGGTGAGGTTGCTGAGGAGCAAAGTGTGGGGAGCCCAAGGGAAGTCGCGTTATGGGGGGTGGCTTTCCTGGAAGCGGGAAAGCGGCCTCCGGTTCTCCTCCAAGCTGACACGGCTGTGCCCAGTGTGGGACTCGTCACCCTGCGTGTGGCTGCCTACCACCGCCCAACGAGGTCAGTTTTGCTCAGACGCTGATCACGGCAACCTAAGACCAAAGGGCTCAGGGTCCCCTGCGAACCCTTCCTGCCTGTTTCTGGGCCCAGCTCTGGCCTTTGTCATAAAAATGTACTCTTAGCTGTGACCCAGTACTGCAAGTAATAGGGGCCTTTTGCTACACAAAGGCAGGCACATCTCCCTTATTTGGCATGCTAGCTTTCAGTATCTTTTAATAGCATGTATTCCTCTCCCATATTAGAAATTTAGTATCTATTTTTTTGTGAATTTGATGAGGTGAGGTGGCTTTGTGATGTCCTTCCTACAGCAAAAAACAAAATTTCTGCATTAAACTTCATTTTAGCTGACATGTTTGCATTACAAAGGAGTGATCTGTCATCTGCTGAATTATATGTTTGCAGTTCAATTATTTTTCCATTGGGTTTTATGATAATGATTTCATTATCCTATGAATGATGTAGAAATCAATGGGCCAAGGCAAACAGGATGAATTTTAACAGGGAGAAATGTAAAATACTACACTTGGGCAAAAAAAATGAAAGGCACAAATACAGGATGGGTGATACCTGGCTTGAGAGCAGTACAAGTGAAAAGGATCTAGGAGTCTTGGTAGACCACAAACTTGACATGAGTCAACAGTGTGATGCAGCAGCTAAAAAAGCCAATGCGGACACGGAGCAATGGATTCAAACTACAAGAAAGAAGATTCCACTTAAACATTAGGAAGAATTTCTTGACAGTAAGAGCTGTTCGACAGTGGAATTTGCTGCCAAGGAGTGTGGTGGAGTCTCCTTCTTTGGAGGTCTTTAAGCAGAGGCTTGACAGCCACCTGTCAGGAATGCTTTGATGGTGTTTCCTGCTTGGCAGGGGGTTGGACTGGATGGCCCTTGTGGTCTCTTCCAACGCTATGATTCTATGATTCTATGAGTTTCTTGAACCTACATGGAACAAAACGCATTATATGATTATTTAGGATTGAACTGTAAGTGATGGGAGCTATATGTATTCTCTGAGATGTATATAATTTCAGAATTCTAGTTAAACTTGAAGAGTTCTTTTAAAAAGCTGCTCATGAGGAAAGCTATTAACCATAGCTGTAGGCACTTGATAGACATTGCCAACGTGATATTCAGGCAATGTTTTTTTTTTGCTTTTTTGCCTTCAAGATGTAGTGCAGGATGTTCCCAGTCTGCAGGTCAAGACTGGCATGTTGAGCTGACCAGATGGATTGTGAGACGATGGTTTACGATGGTTGTGAGACGACATATAATAGCATGGCCCATGCTAGGTTACTACATTTGTAGATTTGTATTCATAGACCTGCTGAAAATGTGGAGAATGTGTAATGCATGTTCGCACTCAATAAAGTGTTTGAAAATAAACTTGTATTTAGATGCATTTTACTTTAATTACATCAGTATTTTCATAACAAACAATACATGTGCTTAGGGGGTAAGGGTTTCTTTAACTAATCTAGTGAAAGAGACTCGAGTGCTAAAATCCATGGGTTAGGGGGCGCAAATTACTTGCCTTGCCCCGGGTGCTGACAACCCACGCTACGCCACTGGTGCAGCCGGAGCAAAACTGAGACTAAAGCAGAGGTGGTTGGCTGGCATTGTCTTGTTGTAATTAAGGTTGGCAGCTGGGGGGTGGCTGAGGGCAGACCCAGATTGGTGTGGCAGTGCCCTCTGTTGAGCTACCCTCTGTTGAACATGGCTGGTTACCAGGCAATAAAACAGGGTGGTGATACAATGACTACTGCAATCGACACAAGATCATATTGACACAAGGCAACTATCTGTAAACAAGCAATAAGCATCCATAAAAATGGCAGAAGTAGTTTCTATATCCCTGCTTTAAGTCGTTTACATACTGTCTTTTCTTGCATATTATTTACTACAAAGCTTGATGACTAAGCTCTTTAGTGACGAAATGTCAGATTACCAGACCGACGTCTGAGCACTGAACCACTGGTATATCACAAGTAGGCCCAGACAGAGGGGGGGGGGTCATATGGGCCACTTGGCCCGGGCCTCCGATTCCAAAGGGGGCCTTGGTCAGCATCAGGAGAAAAAAAAAATCAGGGGGAAAAAACAGTACTCAAAGAACAATGGATCACGTCTCAGATAGCGTAGTTTCTTTGTTTTCAGTAAAATGGGGGGAAAAACTGATACAAAAATGCACTCCAATGAGAGAAGTTTCAATATATTTAAATGAATTAAGTCTTTCGATCAACAATGGAGATCTCCAGGGCAAAAAAAAAGGGGGGGCACATTATCTACCTGGCCCGGGCCTCTGCCTGGCTCTGCAAGGGCCTGATCACAAGTGGACTATTTATTACTGCATTTGCAATTGTTCTAGATAAAATCTATTTTGGAAAGAGAAGAAATGAGCACTGAATCACTGATATATCAAAAGTTAACTCTTTATTTACTGCCCTGGTTCAAGACCCCCACCACCTTACTGTTAGCAACACAGCCAACCCTTCAGGAAAAACAAAGCTAGTATTACAGAAACTGCTTTTCCTCCCCTGCCCCTTTTAATATACAGGTTAATGGCAGAAGGACCCAGTTGCCAGCCCATGTTGGATCCATTGCTCTGATCTTCAGACTGAGGCACATGGTGGTCGTAAGAACGAAAGCCAACTTAGAGATCCAGTTCAATGGGGCCAGCAGTTTGTTCATCCGTGTGGGCCCAGAGTACCAGCATCAGCTGTGCGGAATATGTGGAAATTTCAACGGTGATGCCACTGATGATAAAGTCCTGCTCGGTGGAGAGAAAGATCTGAGTGATGCAGAGTTTGGGAATGCCTGGATATCAAACACCAGCCCCAAGTGGTAGGAGTATTCTCTTCCTCCCAGAGATAAAATGGAACCTGCTCTGCTCTCTTGTGACCTATATTCCATGCAAACAGGGCTGCTCCTGACATAAGGCAGAGTTGAATCAGCCATCTTAGACAGCAGATGCTGTGGTGTGTCATACAACGTGCCCCACACCTTGTAAAATAGCCTGCTGGCCTCAGATGCTGCGTGTTTAAGTAAGATTCAACCACTAGTCCACTGACATTCTGGACATGGAATTATGGGGGAGCCATTTTTTAATTTTATTTTTTTTATTTTTTTTGGCCAAATCATTTTTATTAAGTTT
Source organism: Darevskia mixta (assembly GCA_034641385.1). Classification (NCBI taxonomy): domain Eukaryota; kingdom Metazoa; phylum Chordata; class Lepidosauria; order Squamata; family Lacertidae; genus Darevskia; species Darevskia mixta. The sequence continues at coordinate 16,343,380 of JAWWNH010000033.1, read as the reverse complement.
TCCCAATCATAAAAAAATAACATCAATATCAATTAATCCATATAGTCCAATTAGTTTCCAAATAAATTGCCGAATTTTTATCCCTTTTTCTTTTTTCATTTTTGACTTCCCTTGCTTCAGACAATTAGGATTTTACTCATTTTGTTAAGTCCATTGCCTTCCGTAGTCCTGATATCATCCATTTCCTTTTCTGTTGTTATCCGTCTTTGTTTTATTTTCCTTCCCGCCACTGAATGCTTTCGCAAGTGAGATAAAACAGCCAAAAACTATCATGACTGTGTGGGTTTTGTGTCCGTACTTTATCCTCCCCCCTGGCCCGTTGCCTCTCGACTTCAAATCTAATAATCCCATTTCGACATTCACCATCTTGACTTCGATGAATCCCATATAGTGCATTTTGCTTAAAAAGTTTTATCGTTACGGCTGCTTCAAAGTCTTTCCAAGGGTGGGGGCCTGTCAGTATATAAGTCCGTAAATTTTGCAGTAATTGTGGCAATCCCATCCTCTCTGACCTTGATTCACAGCCAGATTCTGTCTCAGTCGACCTCTAATTAAGCTGCGTCATAAATCACTCCGGCGGTTTCCAGAAGTCGGCTGGGTCTCTCACAGAGTGAAAAAGGAGAGGCAGCTGTGGCCAGGGGTTTATTATTATATCATAAGTTCCCACACATTATATTTTCAATCTCACTTGAATTAAAGTAATAGTAAATTGTAAAAATGCCTCTTCAAGGGGGATAGAACAAAAAGCCCCCCCCTTTTGTTCCGTTTCACATACCGAAAGAAATTTTTTTTTTTTTTTTTTTTGCCTCAGGCAGCAAAAAATCTTGAGCCAGTCTTGCATGAAACCCTTTCTTAGGGAAGCACAACTGCAAAACCTTACCAGCAGAGGGGATGGAAGAAAAGCAGTTCTCCCACAAGGCAGTCCTCTCTCTCTCTCTCTCTCTCTCTCTCTCTCTCTCTCTCTCTCTCTCTCTCTCCAATTGCCGCTAGAGAGGCTGTTGACGTATTGTCTTCGGCTTCGGTCCAGTATACCTGAAGGAGCGTCTCCACCCCCACCGTTCAGCCCGGACACTGAGGTCCAGTGCTGAGGGCCTTCTGGCGGTTCCCTCACTACGAGAAGCCAAGTTACCGGGAACCAGGCAGAGGGCCTTCTCGGTAGTGGCGCCCGCCCTGTGGAACGCCCTCCCTTCAGATGTCAAAGAGAACAACAGCTACCAGACCTTTAGAAGACATCTGAAGGCAGCCCTGTTTAGGGAGGCTCTTAATGTTTAATAGATTATTGTATTTTAATGTTCTTTTGGAAGCCGCCCAGAGTGGCTGGGGAGACCCAGCCAGATGGGCGGGGTATAAATAATAAATTATTATTATTATTATTATTATTATTATTATTATTATTATTATTATCTTCCCCTAAGGAGAAGAGAGAAGAACGAGAAACACTCTGGTGAGCTACCATCCAGCTCCCAGTTGTGGTTCCTCCGTGCCCCAGTGGCCACCAGAGAATGTTTTGATAGTATTTAGGGAATGACATGCGTTTTGCATTTGACAAGTAGGCCGCTTATGACATTTCCTATTTTATGACTGCCTTTTTTAAAAACAACAACAACACCCAATACATCTGATCAGATTTGAAGTTGTTGAATGTTAAATTCTGTTTTGTTTTGCTGCTTGTTTTTCAAAATCACATTATAATGTGGGTTATTCAAAATGTGAAACGGCAGACTTTGGCAAGAGGGTGAATTTCAAATATCTTCAGAGTATCCGTCATATTTAGCAAGGGCAAGCAAATTCTTGTTCAGAAGAACTTTCTGATATGATTGTGATTTGTCATCATTTTAAATGATGGTATTAGTTTAACTGGCTTTCCTGATTGTTTCACATGGATATACAGTGTAACATACATTATAAACCACCTTCGAGTTAACATTTTAACCAGAGTGGTGCAAAATATTTCAATTAATAAACAGCTGGTTCTCCTTCAGTTTTGCTGCGATTCTTGGGACTCAGCTAGTCTGGTAAAAAAAAAAGCGATTTATATGCGCTGTATATGCGATATAACATTGTGCCACCAGAGGGCGACATGGAGTCCCGTTTTTCTCTACCTGTTTTCCCTGTTTAAATTTACAACGCTTTAGACTGAAACGCTTCTTTGATGTGCCTGGATCCAGCCTTGTTCTTCCCATGATTCTTTTAGGTGTCAGAACGACACTGGGCGTCTTCATCCATGTCCCAAACAACATGTGTTTGAGCGGAAGTGTGCTATCCTAATCAGCGATCCTGGGCCTTTCTCCGAGTGCCATTGGCACAGAAGCCCCGACCCTTATTATGAGTCCTGTGTTTATGACCTCTGCCACTATGGACAGGCCAACCGCATGCTATGTGGAGCCATTGAAGCCTATGACGAGATGTGCACCATTATTGGTGTGAAGGTGACAAACTGGCGTTGGGAGATCGGATGCAGTAAGCAAAAAGGGGTATTTGCTTTCATGTTGAAGTGCTCACACATTAGACCAATAACTACCGGTACTTCTGCCTGAGAGCTTCCGCAGTAAGATGCCTGGACATCTTGAATCTCTGGTTCAAGACTGTCATCGGTTTATGCTGGGGGAAGGCTCAGTCATTGTGGAGCATATGTTCCGTATGCAGAAAGCTCCAACTTCTCCAGCTGGAGCTGGGAAAGCTTTCTGTCTAAAATCTTCCCAGTCACAATACAGTTGTCACTAAGCAGCAGGATTGCCCATGTGGTTCCATCTAGATGTTGTTGGACTTCAGCTCCTATCAGCCCCAGCTAGCATCACCAGTGGTTGATGGTGATGGGAATTGTAGTCCAACAACATAGAAACATTGAGTTGGAATGTTGTCACCTAGTCACCTAGTCCAATCCTCTGCTGTGCAGGAATCTCAGCTAAAGCATCCATGACAGGTGGCCATCCAACCTGTGCTTAAAAACCTCCAAGGAAGGAGAGCCCACATCTGGAAGGCACCCCATTGTCTATCCTCCTGTAGACAATACAAGATGGTTTCTAGGTTGTTCCTGGTGCTACTGCTGTGAGTCAAAAGGGACCCCAAGCAGGTTCTCTCCTACATAGAGATTCAACCATTTTCTGTGTGCACTAAATAGAAAAGAGGGGTAGAATAATCATTACTAATAGCTGTGTGTTTATAGGACAATAATATGCCCCTACCACAGAGTCTAGGGCTTGCCAATCGGAAGGTCGGAGGTTCGAATCCCCATGACGGGGTGAGCTCCTGTTGCTCGGTCCCAGCTCCTGCCAACCTAGCAGTTCGAAAGCACGTCAAAGTGCAAGTAGATAAATAGGTACCGCTCCGGCGGGAAGGTAAACGGCGTTTCCGTGCGCTGCTCTGGTTCGCCAGAAGCGGCTTAGTCATGCTGGCCACATGACCCGGAAGCTGTACGCCGGCTCTCAGCCAATAAAGAGAGATGAGCACCGCAACCCCAGAGTCGGACACGACTGGACCTAATGGTCAGGGGTCCCTTTACCTTTTTATTGTGGCTAACCTATCGAACATAATTTACCTTTGCTTCCTGTAGGAATCGTGATGATCTGTGCACCAAAATGTTTGACCGATACAAATGCAAAAAAAACCCAAAGACCTTACCAGGACTTTGCCTTGATATGCTAAGTTTGAGCATGAATGGCTTCCAAAGCATTTCACGTTTTTCTCCCCCACAGGTTTTACCTGTCCGTTCAACCAGTATTATGACTTCTGTGGCCCGGCCTGCCCAGCCACTTGCGCCAACCTCAATGCACCCTCCCATTGCACAAAGCCCTGTGTGGCAGGCTGCTTCTGCCGAGAAGGGTATGTTCTTCACGCCGAGGTGTGTGTGCCCCGCAGGATGTGCGGCTGCATGCTGGATGGTCGCCATTACCAGCTGGGAGAGGAAGTGATCCTGACGGACACTTGCAGCAAGAAGTGTTCCTGCAAGCGGCCTGCGCACCACATGGAATGCCAGGAACATGCCTGCGGGCCTCTGGAAATATGCAGAGTTGTGGATGAGAAACGGGGCTGTTACCCCATGAAAAACGGCACCATGTGGATATACAGCCATTCTCGCTACATCACATATGACAATCACGTTTATGGTTTCCGAGGCGCCTGCAAATACACCCTGACTACCTACTGTGGCCCCCCAGGAAAGCTTCCGGGTTTCACGATCAAAGTGCTGAACACACACAAGGCCTCCCTCGCAATGACGACAGTGAAGCAGTTGGAGCTCGATATCTATGGGGAGCAAATTATTATAGAAGCAGGACAGGAAGACAAAATACAGGTATGGCTTCGCTATGTTATCTCTTGCTTCTCTGGGTCCCTTTCTGCCCCAAATGTAGGGTGCAAAGGGCTCATCATACTAGAACATGGGACATTCAAGACAGACAGAAAGTACTGTATTTTATGGCGTACAGTATAAGACTACTTTTTAATCCAGGAAAATCTTCTCAAAAGTCGGGGGTCGTCTTATACACCGGGTGTTGTCTTATAGGGTGGGTGCTGAAAAGCCATGGGCTCGGAGGAGACGCCACTATTGTCCCCGTCCCGGCCCCGCCTCCTCCTCAGCCCCTCTCGCACCCCCTCGCAGGGAGCCAGCGAGCGAGAGACGGACGGACGGGGGGGGGGCACACAAACAGACGCCTCTCGCCCAGTCCTGGCCTGCCTGCTCCTGGCACGCATGCCCCGCCCCCGAGACACAGGCAGGCATGCAGACGAGAGACGCGCTCCCCTCCCCTCACGGCTGCTCTCGTCTTCGCCGCCTCAGCGCTAGACGAGATGGGCGCTCGTGGTGAAAAAGGCTGCCTCCAGTTTGCATTGGTGTGTGTTGGAAGAGGGGTAGTCTTATACAGCAAGTATATCCCAAACTCTATATTTTAACTGGAAAAGTTGGGGGTCGTCTTATACGCCTAGTTGTCTTATACGCCGGAAAATACGGTAAGTATTCTTCACAAGGCACATAGATAAAGCTTTGGAAATTGCTTTGACAAGATACAGTGATGGCTATCAGTTTGGGTCTGCACCAAATCTTTCAACATTCATTGGATGCCTACAAATTCTAGTGTTGTGTGTGTGAGAGAAGAACTTACTTCTATCTGCCTTCTACATAATATACAGCCATACCTTGGTTGTGGAACTTAATCAATACAATACAATACAATACCTTTATTGGCATAGATAAAACAATAAGCATAAAACCGTCTGTGTATATTAGAATTCTAGAACATACAAGAAGAAAAGAAAATCGTCAGCACCCGCTATTGTACAGGCAAGAGCTCCCTAGATTTAACTTCAAAAATCCTGGTCAGAAATTGTGCCGTAACTCTAGTCACTTCCGGAGAATCATCCCTCAGCAAGAACTGGGCTACGAGTAGTTAATTAGAGGGGACTCTGAGCCATATAGAGGACATCAAAGGATCTTCACGAAAGGTGTTGAAAAGAGGGCAGTCCAAAATCATATGGTCTATAGAGTCAGGTACATTCTGACCACAAATGCAAAGTCTGTTCTGGAAAGGGATACCTCTAAACCTTCCAAATAGCACAGCGGACGGAAAGGCATTCAAGCGTGCCAACGTAAATACTCTACGGTGTAATGGGGTGACCAGATCATAAAGGTAATTAGGCATCGTGGAACTTAATCCATTCCGGGAGTCCGTTGTCCAGGGTACCACCTTCATTCAATGAGGCTAATCTGGAAGGCTCTGTTTCCCTGCCACCTAATTTAATGCGGTATTTGTATTTTTATGGTTTGATTGTACCTTTTTTTTTAAAAAGAAATTGAGTACTGCCCAGAGAATTACTGTTGTGCGGCAACCTTTATAAATGTTGTTAATAAATAAATAACAAATGCATTGCTGGCAAAACCCTTGACCTGACATACACATGTCACAGAATGTTTGCACCCCCTTTTTTGTCCTAGGTAAATGGATACCTGGTGAACCTGCCTGTCACCCTTGCATCAGGGAAACTCAACGCCTATTGCAGCGTTTCTGGCCGCTTTGTCATCGTTGAGACTGATTTTGGCCTCTCTTTCTCCTATGACTGGGTTTTCTACGTGTCCGTTTCTCTTCCCGAGACTTATTCCGGCTCCCTTTGCGGCCTCGGTGGAGATTTCAACGGGAACCGCCTTGATGACTTCAGGACTCCCAATGGTACTCTGGTTAAGAATGCTCATGTGTTTGGAAACAGCTGGATGCATGAAAGCTCTCCGTTCTACTGCAGAGCAGTTGGGGCTCTGTCTGCGTACAGCGAGACTGAAGTAGCCAGGTTCAGATCGAAGGACCGCTGCGGAATTATAAGCGACGTGAACGGGCCGTTTAAACACTGTAACAGCCCAGAAGATGCTCGCCTCCACTTGGAAAACTGTGTGAGGGACATGTACGCAAGCACAAACAGCCGCAAGACTCTCTGCGAGTTGCTGCAGAGTTATTCCCAGCAGTGCCAAGCTCGAGGCATCAACATTCAGCCGTGGAGAGAGATCCCTGGATGTGGTAGGCAAATTTTCAGTACAGAAAAATATATTTAGCGTACAAGACTCTTATTTTCTGCAGGATTGCAGGAAGTGTGTGGGCTCCATTGGGCACAGGATTCAGCGTAGACTCAGCTTCCTGTTCTTTTATTATTATTATTCTTTAAAGGACGCTCCTAGAGCTCATGGCTGAGAAAGGGGTGCTTTCAAAGTCTGTGGGTGATACTCACTGAAATCACAACAGAGGAAATTGCTAAGTAACAGATCTAGGAGGTCAAAGGGTGGTGTTTAGAAATGTGTATGACTTTTGCCGTAGCTGGGTTGTTTTTTTGGGGCAGGGGCAATACATAAAAATGTTGCAGTTCATAAATAAACAGCCAGATGGATACAGGATAGACATGGGTTGTGGCTAACGTTGTGGTGGTGCTGTGGTCTAAACCACTGAGCCTCTTGGACTTGCCGATCAAAAGGTCGGCGGTTCAAATCCCTACAACGGGGTGAGCTCCCGTTGCTCTGTCCCAGCTCCTGCCAACCTAGCAGTTCGAAAGCACGCCAGTGCAAGTAGATAAATAGGTACCACTGCAGTGGGAAGCTAAACAGCGTTTCTGTGCGCTCTGGTTTCCGTCACGGTGTCCCGTTGCGCCAGAAGCGGTTTAGTCATGCTGGCCACATGACCCGGAAAGCTGTCTGTGGACAAACGCCAGGTCTCTTGGCCTGAAAGCGAGATGAGTGCCACAACCCCATAGTCACCTTTGACTGGACTTAACCCTCCAGGGGTCCTTTACCTTCCTTTACCTTTTACCTGTGTTTAGTCCACTCCCCAAACTAGCAGTGGGAGTGAACTGGATGCCCGGGAGTGTGTGCAAAGGCTTGGTCTTAGCTAGAAATAAATGAATATTCTATGCGATTATTTCCCCCCCCCTCCAGTCTTTACCTGTCCATCAAATAGCCTTGATGTACTCTGTGGTTCTCCCTGCCCTGCCTCTTGTGCCGAACAAGCTATGCCCAAGAACTGCAGCTGGTCCACATGTGTCGAAGGATGCCAGTGCAAAGTGGGGTTTGTGCTGAGTGGCATCGAGTGTGTGCCTCTGGAGGAGTGTGGCTGCTTCTACAAGGGACAGTATTACCTGAAAGGGGAAACATTCTTCCAGAAAGGAGAAAACTGCCAAAAGATGTATCAGTGTAATGGACCTACCTATGCCGTCGTTGCTGTTGGGTCCCTGTGCGGACCCGGACAATTTTGCGGTACCCAGAAGGGGGTGTATGGGTGTCATCCATTGTCAGATGGTATTTGTCAAGTTTCTGGGTTTTCCCACTACGTCACTTTTGATGGGTGGCGTTATAGCTTTCAGGGCACCTCCACATACGTTTTGGCTGAACTGTGCGGGGTGTCCAAGCCGTTACCAGCTTTTAAAGTTGAACTGAAGAGCGAGAAGCAGCCCAGCAGCCCATTATCTGCGGCATCAAAGGTGTTTGTGCTGGTGAACGGCACCCAGATACATCTGCAGAACGGACACAGGGGCACAGTCCAGGTAAGAACATTCTTACGTATACACAGCTTGGCTAATTTATTTATTGTTAGGGAGCTTACTAAGTGCTGTTATATTCCAATTACGACTAAAAGAATCAGAAGCAGGGTATCGCATATAAGCCAGTGCAGTGTAATAATAAAACAGGTCTAATGATTGAACTGTGCACAACGACACCTAAGAAAGATGAGGGGTCGCTGACATCTCACGCTCGTCTCTTCTCTATTGAATCCACTAAGCCTTTGCCTACTTATCTTTTCTTTATTTTGTAAAATTTTAAACTCTTAAACCTTCCTCCTTCACCACCCCCAAAACCTGGGCAGATGGAGTGCAGCTGACATTCCATTGGTGCAGAGTAGTCTGGATGCGGGTGGCGCTGTGGTCTAAACCACAGAACCTAGGGCTTGCCGATCAGAAGGTCGGCGGTTCGAATCCCCGCGACGGGGTGAGCTCTCGTTGCTCGATCCCTGCTCCTGCCAACCTAGCAGTTCAAAAGCCCGGCGGGAAGGTAAACGGCATTTCTGTGCGTTGCTCTGGTTCACCAGAAGCGGTTTAGTCATGCTGGCCACATGACCCGGAAGCTGTCTGCGGACAAACGCCGGCTCCCTCAGCCTATAGAGCGAGATGAGCGCCGCTACCCCATAGTCGTCTGTGACTGGACCTAATGGTCAGGGGTCCCTTTACCTTTACCTTTAGCCTGGTGCCATGAAAGACTGTTTAGTGTCATCAGCCAGCCTTGCAAACAAATCCGTACATGTTACTAGTCCACAAGAAAAAGGTATTTACAGCACTTAGAAGACTAACATGTTTACTATGGCATAAGCTTCCCCTTCATTGGATGTATGGCATGCATAATAGCAGGGGATTGTAAGCAGTGCCGTTAGAGAGAAATGAAATGCAAAGGTACAACAACTGACTGCTCAATTACAGCAGCTTTCTGTCAGTTTTTTGGGGGGCGGGGGCGGGGGGTGAGACTACAATTCCCATCAGTCCCAGGAAGCATGGGAGCTGTAGTCCCATACAAAACCTGGAGAGCACCATGTGCTCAATAATGCATTTGTTTGTTTGTTTGTTTGTTTTGTGAGTGTTGGCCTCTGTTTGAAACACAGCATTTTCCCACACCGGCTTACAACATTTAAAACAATTAATGATCACGGTTTTGATTTCCCGCCTGTTTACAACCACCTGCAACTCAAGGTGGCTGACATAAAGTCAGGGTAGATGCAACCTAAACAATTCAGCTCGCAATGAAATCGTGCACCGTTAAAGCAGCAAGAGATGCGTTTTAAATCGGCATCCTGAAAAAGCCCACCTTCTGCTGCAATCCTATACATTTACCTGGCAGCAGACCTCATTGAACTCAATGTGACTCGCTCCTAGTCGGACATTGTAGGATTGCACTGTAAATAAATAGACCTCGCTTCCTCTGGCCATTAATACCGTATATACTCGAGTATAAGCCGATCCGAATATAAGCCGAGGCACCCAATTTTACCACAAAACCCTGGGAAAGCTTCATAGGAACCACTGCCTGCCTCACTCGAGTATAAGCCGAGGGCGGCTTTTTCAGCACAAAAAATGTGCTGAAAAACTAGGCTTATACTCGAGTATATAGGGTCCCACATGCACTGTGGGAAATTGAACTACCGTCTAGATACAGCTGCCTGCCATTTTCTAGAGTGATGGGCTTCGTGGAAGAAAGGTTCAATGTTCTTCTCTTGCTCACACAGATTGATGGCGTGGTCACAATCCTCCCAGTGCATTTAAAAAACCAAGGAATTGTCATTTACCAGCATGGGTTTTACACAGTTTTAAAGACAGACTTTGGGCTAAGAGTGAGCTATGACCTGGCCCACAGCGTCTTTGTCATGCTTTCCCCTCAATACCAAGGCCAGGTATGTGGGCTGTGTGGGAACTTCAATGGGGTCGCTGACGATGACTCGGAGACACGCAATGGATCTACAGTGAAGCATGCCTTGGATGCTGCCCTAGACTGGAGATTATCAAACATTCCCCATGGCGCCTCTTCTGCTATATTTCGTCAGTGGGGAAGTCTCGTCCAATCTATATCTATGTGCTGGATAATACAGAATCCTGATGGGCCATTTGCCTCTTGTCACTTGCAAGTTGACCCAGAGCCTTATCTGACACGTTGCATTTTTGACCTGCACATCTCTGCCGGGAACAACAACGTCATGTGCTGGTCCATTCAGACATATGCAGCAGCCTGCCAAAGAGCCAGTGTAACCCTCCGGCCCTGGAGGACGGAATTTTTCTGTGGTAGGTCCATTTTGTGAAACTCGGCACATCCCACAGTTTTGGGCTCTGCCCACATCGGCCCACTTCCATTGCAGCCCTCAAACTTCCATTTCCCAATGCATGGCTCTTACAATTGGTCCTCAAGGACATGTTTGCTTAAACATATGCGCTTTCTGTTCCTGTGACTGCATCGTTCTTTGCATTCTGAACAGCAGAGGACAGCATAGTGGGGTTCACTGCTCATCTGACCTCCATTACTGATTCTAAGTGTAAACTTAAATTTTGGGGCGGGGAGAAGAAAATGGAACAAATTAGTGCAGATTTGGAAGCATCCCATATGTGCCCTGCCGACTATGCTGTAGTGTACGCAAAGAGAGGAACAGCATTAAAAGTCAATCCTGCGAGGGCTGGCAGAATAGGTGAACATTTACCAAGGACAAAATCCTTCCCTCCATTAGGTACTGAGTGTCAACAGGACTATAGCTATTCAGATCAAATCTGATCTTATCCGATCAGGGTTGTAGCCCAAATGAGGTCACTGTGGGATAACCAGCCTCATGGAACCAACATGCTTGTGTCTAATTAATGCATGAAGAGGTTAATACCATAGAGTAAGCTGTCCTGCCAGGCTTGGCTGTGACCACTTCCCTTCACCTTGAAGGAACTAGCTTATGAAGCCCTCCTCAGTCTACTTGTCAAACACAAACCAAGCTCAAACCACATGGCTCTCATCAGCCGCTCTTGAGTTCCTGTACCAATCATTTAGGAACTTTCACCACTTTGGAACTAAACTATACTGGTTGTTTTTATTTTGATTATGGATTTTCTGGTTTTATATTTTAATTTGACTCTGTAAACTGCCCTGAGACCTGCGGGTATAGAGTGGTATATTAATAATAATAATAATAATAATAATAATAATAATAATAATAATACTTCTGACTGATGTATGGGAAAGCACATGAACGTGACCATTGGAGAATTTGTAAGGAAACCACTGTCAGAATAATCACTAAGGCAATTTTTTAATTGATAAGCTCAGTCACTGTATGTAAATGCTGCATTACAATGATGGTGGCACAAGAATAACACATCTTTAAGAGTCCTAAAACCATGGGTGAGAGCAATGGCTTTTGTAAGCAGTGAAAAATATAAACAACCACTCCAGGTTTTGAAAAATCCATGTTACTGTATTTTGGTGGTGGAAAAACAAACCATTTCTCATCCTTGTTTATCCTCTTCTTTTCAGCTGCAGATTGCCCAGCAAATAGTCACTATGAGCTCTGCAAGCCTCCTTGCCAAGATCTGTGCTTGAGCTCCACATTTAAACACCTCTGCAGCCCCCTGTGCTCAGAGGGGTGCGCCTGTGATGATGGATATTTGTGGAATGGAGACAAGTGTGTTCAGCCTGAGCAATGTGGATGTAAACACAATGGGCTGTACTACAATGTGAGTAGATTTCGCCCTCCCTGATGTTGTTAAAATACCATTTAAAAATACTGGCATGCAATGCTGTGTTGCTGTTGTTTTTTAAAGAGAGAACTAAGATTACTCTGAAAGATTCAAAGCCAATATGAGTTTATGCAGTGTTTAGACCATGTCCAGTCTTTACTGAGCATTTATCCTGAATTGTTTGTGGGGAGGTTCTACGACAAATAAACACTCATCCTGATTTGCTTCCAGAGTGTATACTCGTCTTCCCATTAATCATCCATTCATCTCCTGCTTTTCAATGCATTTCCTCATGTCTTTCCTAACTGCCAAAACTCGTTTCCTTTTCAAAGTGTGTGTATGTGGGGGGGGGGGAAACAGAGCACTTTAATCCCCTTTAATTGTGCAAACCTAATTTGCCCTTGAATCCTTAAAAGCACAAGATGCACCCTAAGGCAGCAAGCGTATGCATGCTATATTATTTTCTTGTTAGTATTATTCATTATTATTATTCATTAACTGATGATTGCTCAAATTCAGGTTTTCCCAGGGAAAGCAATGGGGCAAAAGGAAAACCACTCAGACCCATGCCGAGAAATTGCAGGACAAGCAGAAGTGTGGACGAGCCCATAGTTTGGTCCTAGGCTCCCTTTATCAATAGCAGCCCTCCAAAAGCTGAGGGAGAAGGCTTCCCAGCTCTGCTTCCCAACATCTTAATGTCTAGGGGAAACTGAGATTGGACCTGGGATGCTATGCACCCAAAGCGAGAGCTCTGTTATTTTGTCCTCCCAGCAAATGCCTTTGTCTTGGAAGTCCTTTTCTCTGCCACTCATCCCCACCTTGTGAGATTCTGGCTGCGTACTGATTGAAGACATAATAATAATAATAATAATAATAATAATAATAATAATAATAATTCATTCATTTATTCATTCCCGGCCCATCTGGCTGGGTTTCCCCAGCCACTCTGGGCAGCTCCCAACAAAATATTAAAAACACGATAAAACATCAGACATTAAAAAACTTCCCTAAACATGGCTGCCTTCAGATGTCTTCTAAAAGTCAGAGAGTTGTTTATTTCCTTGACATCTGATGGGAGGGTGCTCCACAGGGTGCGCACTACTACCGAGAAAGCCCTCTGCCTGGTTCCCTGTAACCTCACTTCTCGCAGTGAGGGAACTACCAGAAGGGCCTCGGCGCTAGACCTCCGTGTCCGGGCTGAACGATGCGGGGTGGAGACGCTCCTTCAGGTATACAGGACCGAGGCCGTTTAGGGCTTTAAAGGTCAGCACCAATACTTTGAATTGTGCTTGGAAGTGTACTGGGAGCCAATGTAGGTCTTTCAGGACCGGTGTTATATGGTCCCAGCGGCCACTCCCAGTCACCAGTCTAGCTGCTGCATTCTGGATTAATTGTAGTTTCCGTGTCACCTTCAAATGTAGCCCCAAAGGTAGAGCGCATTGCAGTAGTCCAAGGAGGAGATAAAATACCGGCTTAGAGGAACAATCATCTGATGTGACAAAGGAGGTGATTCCTATGTTGTTCCTTTCCTTTGCGCCTTGGGAAAGGGCCAGCAGAGACCACTATTTATGTCTGCCCTCTAATTTACTTTCCATTTTCTCTAGGTTTCATTTTGCAAAGACAGAGTTCTTGCTGGTTTATATAGTTTCATATTTCAGAGATATGCTCATATTTTTAATTATTATTTTCATGATCTTTTCACGATGGCCGTTCTTCCTCTCTTCATGGCTGCTTTCCCTATCAGGTCGGAGATCTTCTTTGGCTCTCTGGTTGCACACAAAGGTGCAGTTGTGATGCTTCTTCCGTCTTCCGCTGTGTCCCAGCAAGCTGCAGCCACGGACAGCAGTGTGCCCTCAAGGATGGCAAGCTGGGCTGCAGGCCTCGGCTGGCCACTTGCACCGTGTCCGGGGATCCACATTACTTCACTTTTGACGGGGCTGTGGTGCATTTCCAGGGCACATGTGCCTACGAGATCTCAAAGACTGATGGCTCCTCTACTGACCTCTCCTTCCGGGTGGTGGCGACTAACAAGAATTTCCGGAGTCCCCTGGTGTCCTTTCTTTACCGAGTGGAAATATGGCTTGTCTCCAAGCAGTTCCGTTCTCATGTTGTTTTGGAGGAAGGCAAAGATGTGCAGGTGAGCAGAACTTGTTGGACTCAAAGCAGAGGCCGTGGGGTGGGAATCAAACACAAGCAGATTGGAAAATATACATTATAGTTACAGGTAGGTAGCCGTGTTGGTCTACTTTTACCACCCAGATCTCAGAGTGGAGGTGGGGGTGGAGAAGTCTAGGAAGAAGCAGTGCCAGAAATTGTAAGCAGATTCAACAGCCTGGCATGTGTGTCCCACCGTGGGAGAGGCGTCCTCCTTGGGCCTTGCTTTGTGATGTTGTAACCCACAATTTCCCCGCTGGACACTACAATTATTTCCTGGTTCCCATTTGGACTTCCATCCCCTTTTCAGGTTGATGGGAGGCAGACCCCCTTGCCAACAGAGCTGAAACAGTTGGCCAACATCACGCAAAGGAGGAACGTGGTGACTTTGAGAGCGCTCCCCAATCTGGAAATCCAGTACAACGGCCGCCATGCTTTGTTTGTCCGTGTAGGCCCAGAATACTGGGGAAAGCTTCACGGGATGTGTGGGAACTTCAACAGCATCCGGGGGGATGATAAGGTCTTGCCCGATGGCAAGAAAGCCAAGAACGATGCGGAGTTCGGCAACGCTTGGATGTCGGACAGAAGCCCCTCAAAGTACGTTTATAATCTTCATCTTTCCTTCGCCATTTATGGTGGTGCTGGTGCATTCACACGTGCATAGAAGACAGGCCTGTCTCCATTTTGACTCCCAAACTGACAAACTGTTTCTCTGCAAGGAAGGAGGGGGTGATTGTCTCAGGAAAATAAAATGATGATTCCTAGCGTCCTGATACCTGAGTGCCAGACAAAAGGGTGTGATTAACTTGGCTGGGAAACAGGGAAATGTAAATATCTCTTTTGTTTTACTTGATGGATTTTTGGGTGGAGGGCAAGAGGAGGCATGGGGAGGGTCAAGGATACTCAGATTACTGCCACCAGACCTCCCCTTTCATGAGGTAGCTGTGATGTATCTGGGGGGGTGGTCCTGGGTTACACCCCTTTTTGTGATGTATGTATGATGTATAGGGGGTTGGTCTTGAGCAGGAGGGGGGGAATTTCAAAAGTCTATATAGGAGCTGGCACACCATTGTTCAGGGTTCCTCCTCCCTCCTCCATTTTGGGAGTGAGGGCTCTGTTGCAACAGATATAATAAAATTTTGCTTCTCAATTTTTCTCTGGTTGGCCTCTGTAAATTTACTCCTACCGATGGAGAACCTTAAAAGGCTCTTGTGTACCCCATAAGGGAATAAGAGCAGATTTCTGTTTATTTCAGAATCAAATGCAGACTGTTCTCCTGCCCTGCCCTCGTTTTCCAGTCTGACTGTCTGCTTTGTTTTCCTTCTCACCACTGGTTCTCTGATCCTTCCATTAGGCAGCAGATGTTGGTGGGTGGAAAGTGATGGGGAATTGTTGGAGGACTGATCTGTGTGACACATGGCCTTCCTGTGCTTCCTAAGCCTGGTCAGTTTTGTACATGGATCAGGTGTCATATTATCCTTTGCCTCAGGCAGCAATTAGTCTTGGGCTGTGTGATGACCTGGGAGTCAGACTCAGACGCTGAACCTGAGGGATCCCAGCCTGCACAGGATTCACTGCCCTCAGAAACAGCAGAGCCAGGGCTGGGGCCTGGGTCTCAAGGGGACTCACCTGTGCTGGATCCTCAGGTGCAGGCTTTGGCTGAAGTTGATCTGGCTCCTAATGGGATGGAGGACTTACTGCCTACAGGTGCTCCACTCCCCACCCAGTCAGGGGAAGCTGAGGTTGCCTCTGGGTCCGGTAACCCTCCAGCTTCTCCTGAGCTGCAAAGGCTCAGGGCAGAGAGGCGAAGGGAACTAAGTTCTCGCAGGAGGAGTGCTCGCCTCCAAGCCAGGAGAGGCGAGTCACCTGGGGATCGGAGCCGCCCTTTGCCTCGGGACAGATAAAGCCGGACAGTCCCAGTCCCAAGTCGCAGGAGCAACATCGTTGCTGGAGAGTTCTGCTTGCTCCCTGCCCGGTTGTTCTGCCTGAACTCCTGACCTGCCTCGGTTCCCTGTTTATCCTGCCGTTCCTGACCTCGCCGGACTCCTTGCCCTGGACCCTGCTCCTGTTTATTCGGACTGCCTTCACGTACCTCGGACCTCGGACCGGACTTCGACCTCGCTTCCTGGATACTCCACGGGACCAGCACAGGCTGGTCATAAGTGTTCACTTGCTTATCTACTTAAAATGTCTGGCTTTTTAATTTTATATATATTTTTTCTACTCTGTTGCTTGTCCGCTTAAAAAAACCCACACTATTTCATGGAAGGGTATGGAGATGGCTTCATGACTGATAAATGGGCCAGTCAATCAGCTCTATGCAAATCTGCTACAAAACAGAAATAAGCACTTTCCCTTGCGCTTGGCATCTTTTTATAAATATGACGGATGTGTTTCCATAGCAGCCCGATCACTAAATTTATGTGCGTCTGTGTGTAGCCTAAGGTCTCTGCTGAGAAACAGCATTCTTTGATTGGTTTCAGGGAGAATGGTCCACACCTTTTCAGAATTAGTGTTCACAATGGGGACCTGCAACGAAACCTTGCAGAGTGGAGTGCTCTTGTTCAGTGTGCCAGTCAGTCATGCCCTTTCTTGGATACTCCATTCCCCTTTCCATTCTTCACACAACAGTCATTATGTGGTCCCTGAACATGCTCAGTCCTCATTGGATTGTCTGCCTTAATAATTTTTCTACTACTGTAAATCTTGAGGTTCCACTAAGTATGCTGGTGCCTCCTTTTTGGGTCTTTGCGTTTTGGCTACAGCTATATAATTCATTACTTCCACTTGCTATTAGTATAAGTTCTGGCTGTCAATCTCTTCTTTTCCTAGCCAAAAATAGGCACTTGAGGAGGATTGGGCATTACTGGATATGGGAAATGAGCTGTTGTCCTGCTTGGAAGTTTTGGAATTGGGGAGATTTCATAAAACTCCTCTGGAGATTCACCAGAGCCCAATCTTGAATGTGGCTTAAATCTTGCCTGTTTGGGTTGATCTATGGAGTTTTGTACAGAATTTCTGAAGGCACAGTAGTTCCAGTTAACCGCTACTCACATTTTCAGGTGCAGAAACGACACCGGAGGGTTTGAACCTTGCGTAAAGCAGCAAGAGTTTGAGCAAATGTGTGGGATTCTAAGAGATCGCTCTGGGCCTTTCTCAGAATGTCACTGGCATGAGGATCCAGCTTCTTATTATGAATCCTGCATCTATGACCTCTGCCGGTTCGGACCAGGCAATCTCATGCTCTGTGGAGCCATAGAAGCTTACGAAGAGATGTGTGAGGTGCTGGGAGTGACGGTGCCAAACTGGAGGAAAGAACTTAAGTGTGGTGAGCATGGTTCCTCTTGAGCTATCTTTGACATCACCTCTTCTAATGTGCAAATGGGCACACATACATTTCTATGTCTTTAGTTCAGGGGAGCTTTTCTGTTGTGAGGCACATTCCCACAGGGGTAATCTGTTTGGGGCTGCATGCCAGCACTCAGGGGCGGGGGGGAGAGCCATTTTTGGCAAAAGCCAAAAATGAGAGGTGGAGTTTGCAGCACTGCAGGCTTGCATAGCGCTCTCTCTCTCTCTCTCTCTCTCTCTCTCTCTCTCTCTCTCTCACACACACACACACACACACACACACACACACACACACACACACAGTCCCTCCATCTCTCACCATCTCTTTTTCTCCCCTATGAGGAAAGGTTACAGCATTTGTGTTACACCACACCCCTACAGCAGCCTTTTTTGTGTGTGCCACATCCCCATGGCAGCCATTTTGTGATTGGTGCCCACAGCACTTTCTCAAAACTCCAGATATCCCCGTTTGCCTGAAGAGGTTTGTGTCCTCGGTGCTGTATTATGAAGAAATGCCCTTTCTAATAGAAAAGATCCTCCTACACAATATTTACTCTCCCAAGTAATTTCTACTCAGCAAAGCTTCCTGCCGTCTTTAGTTAAACGTTTAGGACAATATCCAGCTAAGTTTTATTCAGCGTAAATGCACTTACATTAATGGGCGTTAGTCATGTTCATTAATTTCAAAGGCTTTGCTCTGTAGAACTAACATTTATGGCTTGGTATTTCACCTGGGGGATAAGGGAGAAATAATTCACTAATTACCCCCTCAAATAGAATTGCCCTAGTGTCAGGTTCTGTTCCCACAGCAGGGGATCAGGGGCTTGAATTACTGGTACTTATTTTCCCTCTTCTTCTTTTTGCAGAAAAATATCATTGAAAAAGAAAAAAATAGATCCAGATTAAATTAGTTGAAATTAGGACTTGTACCCAGGGGTCAGCAAACTAAGGCCCGCGGGCCGGATGCAGGCTGCCAGGCTCGTTAATCCGGCCCGCAAACCTTGCAGACCCTGCCGCCTGCTCTTGCCGCACGGGGACTGACTTCCGCGATGCGACGCGGCTTCTGATTGGCTGCAGGAAGCTCCTGCAGCCAATCAGACGCCGCAGACACCTTTGGGCGGGTGGCGACACTGGCACAGCCTCCGCGCCGCCGCCGCTTCCTCCCGCTCAGCCGCCTCAGTGGGAAGGAAGGGGCAGTGTCCAGAGGTGGCCGAGCGGGAGGAAGCGGCGGCAGCACAGAGGCTGCCTCCGCCGCCCAGGCCAACGGCTTGGGCTCTGCGCCCCAACGAGACAGAGGACAATGCCGACGCTGCCGAAGATGAGGTTTAGTTAAGCTTTGCCAACCAGGAACCGTTGAGGTTGTGAGCGTTTCAGCCTAGTTAAGTGTTTATGTATGAACAATCTGACAATGTCCATCCCTGAAGAAGCGATAATAGTGAAACGGGGATAATACAAGCTATCCGCCCGTCGGGAGAAGCAGACGTGGGCTCCTGAGAGACTTTAGCACTTTATGACTTTGGACTTGTTGCACATCGGACATTGCACTTTTGAATCTCTTTGCACTTTTTGAGACACTTCGTTGTATGGAGTAGATTTCCTCCGGTTGCATATGCATATATATATGATTGAATATTCTTCACGGTTTGCGTCGTTTTGATATATTATGATGAAGATGAGGTGGCGTCGGCAGGTGCGGCGTGAGTGGTGGCGGGGGGGGGGTCCTTTTGGGAGGGGGGTCCTTTTGGGAGGGGGAGTGCTTTTGGGAGAGGGTGGGTCCGGCCCCCCACAAGGTCTGAGGGACAGTGGACCCGGACCCCTCCTGAAAAAGTTTCCTGACCCCTGCACTTACAGTACCTTTTGCCCTGTGCTTTCTGGACACAGACGTGTGTTTTCCTGGTCTGGGACCAAGCATTTTTGTTTTGCCTTGCTGCTTTCCCCAGAAAACATAATCTTTATTGTTGAATCAGAGCAAATGGCAATTTGGGTTTTCCGCAGATAGTCGTTTGCTCTGATTCAGTTGTAAAGAGCAGGTTTTCGCAGGGAAAACAACTTCAATAAGTGTGGATGAGTGCTTAGGCTTAGTTATAAAGCCTTCTGTGGCTGCCTTTAAATGTTTGGGGAGGGAGGAAAGACCAAATCACAGGTCCCTTGCATCTACTTTGATTTAAGTTGCCAACCAGGGTTGCAAAATAACATGGTTGCCTCTTTGTTTGGTGGCAGCAAAGGCAGTCATGTCCTCTTCTTTTGGGATAATTGCTTTTCTTTTACCCTAGAAATTGCCTGCCCAGCCAACGCTTACTATGATTTCTGTGGCACAGCCTGCCCTGCCAGTTGCACCAACTTCAATGCTTCTGCCTTGTGCCCCAAGCCGTGTGTGGCAGGTTGTTTTTGCAGTGAAGGCCATGTTATGAAGTCTGGAGTCTGTGTGCCCTTGGAACAGTGTGGCTGCAGGCTGAATGGCCACAGCTATCAGGTGGGCGAAGAGGTGATCCTGACAGACACCTGCAGCAAGAAATGCTCCTGCAAGCAGCCCGGCCATCCCATGGAATGTTGGGACCACACCTGTGGGCCTCTGGAGAGATGCAGAACCATAGACGGCACCCGGGGCTGTCACCCTGTGAAATACGGCACCATGTGGGCATTCGGTTACCTCCGCTATATCACGTTTGACGGAGTTGCATTTGATTATCGAGGCGTCTGCAGGTACACACTCACTGAGTACTGCGGCCCTCCCAGCCAGCTTCCTGCTTTCACCATCCATGTGACCAACGAACACATGGGCTCCATCGCAGCATCTTGGACGAGACGGATAGAGCTGGATGTCTATGGGGAACACATTGCTGTAGCAGGAGGGCAAGAGGGCAAAGTGCAGGTAAGGAGAACTTTTTGCAAGCTTGGAAGAACTTCACACACACACACACACACACACACACACACACACACAGAGAGAGAGAGAGAGAGAGAGAACGGCAAAACTGATTAGTAGAGAAACCAGAATCCCCAAAGAGTCGCTAGCTTGGCATGCTCGCACACAAATACACTCTGCCTGTACAGCCATTTTTGCAAGTCTGCGGGATGCTTGAGGAATCATCGCCATCTAAATTTAGCAAGCGGCTCAGATGTCCTCCTGTCCCAAGAGGGGATGGAGAGGAGGTCAGAATTAAAGGAGTTGCTCTTCAACAAACATGCAGCAGAATGCTAAGCATGCTCACTTAGCAGTAAGTCTCATCGCATTCCTGGTAAGTGCATTGAAAGTTTGCAGCCTTAGTTGTCATGCATAGGTCAAAACTGGAAGCAACAGCATAGTCGTGTGTGTCTGCAAAACTGACTTCCCCATCACATAGTAAGATGTAGATATAGCATCTCAGGGCCCCTGCAGTTGTCCTTTTCCTTGTGCCTTCGTGATGATTTGTGCTCATGATAGCATCGGGTAATTATACGCCATCCTCTTTTTAATACTGTTTGTGGCTGAAGACATTTTGGGGTGGGTGTGCTTGTTGCTTTTCCATTGGTGTGTGTCCCGTAATGGCCTGCTGCTGCAATCCTGTCGCTTTTCATACCATAAATGTTCAGGGGAGAGGGGTGGGTGGGCTGTCTTTTTCTTTCATTGTACTCAGGAATGCCCCTCCATGCAGCAATAAAGCGGATCAGAATGACAGCCCAGCAATATCCGAAAGGTTGCCAGTTCTTGCAGAAGAGCAGCTAA
Source organism: Darevskia mixta (assembly GCA_034641385.1). Taxonomy (NCBI): domain Eukaryota; kingdom Metazoa; phylum Chordata; class Lepidosauria; order Squamata; family Lacertidae; genus Darevskia; species Darevskia mixta. The sequence goes on along the minus strand of JAWWNH010000033.1, from coordinate 16,322,454 downwards.
GGAATGAATATGAAGATAGTAAACTAAAATGAGTAATGATTTCAGTATAATAAAAATCACACCAGTCATCCTGGGGGAAATTGTGGTTGGCACGGGGGCCTCAGTAGTTCCTAAAGGTTTCTGGCATCACCCTTTTGTCCTAGGTAAATGGCCTCCTGGCAAACCTGCCCCTCACTCTTGCATCAGGGAAGATCAACGCCTACTTCAGGGGCTCATCCATCATCATCCGGACTGATTTTGGCCTCTCCGTTTCCTACGACTGGTCTTACTATGTGTCTGTTTCTGTTCCCGAAACCTATTCCGAGTCCCTCTGCGGCCTTGGTGGAGATTTCAATGGGAACCACCACGATGACTTCAGGACCCCCAATGGCTCCTTGGCTCAGGATGCTCTCGCTTTTGGCAACAGCTGGAAGGATGCCAACTCCCCTTTCCACTGCACAGTGGTTGGGCTCCCGTCCTCATGCAGCGAAACCGAAACAGCCCAGTTCAGATCTCAGGGCCACTGCGGAATGATTAGCGATCGAAATGGACCCTTTAAAGAATGCCACGACCTTGCAGATCCTCAAATGCACATGGAGACCTGTGTGAAAGACCTGTGTGCCACTCAGGGCAGCCATAAGACCCTGTGCATGGCCCTTCAGAGTTATGCTTGGCAGTGCCAGGTCCATGGCATCACCATTCAGCCATGGAGGAAGACTGTAGGCTGTGGTAAGTGAGGCTCCAAAAAATAGAATTTGAATGTGTCTTGTTGTATTGTCAACAGCTGGAATGGAAGTTTCCTCCCGTTTTTTCTTATGTTCCCTATCTCTCCTTTATGGAGAGTATTCCCTGATTGGGGAAGGGCCATAGCTCCGTGACAGAACATCTGCTTTGCATGCAGAAGGTCCCAGATTCAATCTCCAGCATCTCAAGGTAGGACTGGGAGTATCCCGTCTGAAAATCCTGCTGCTGCCATTCGGTGTCGATAATACTGAGATTAGATGGACCATTGGTCTGACTCAGTATAACGCAGCTTCATATGTTCCTATATATGTTTCTTTAACATTGCTGGAAGTGTTGCACTGTGTGTGTCTTTCAGAACTGACCTGCCCGTCAAACAGCAATTACGTGCTCTGTGGAACTGCTTCCCCCACTTCTTGCTCACGGCCACCTGTGCCCAGGACTTTCTCACCTGTCTGTTTAGAAGAATGCCAGTGTGAACCTGGCTCAGTGCTGAGTGGCACTGCCTGTGTGCTTCGGGAGCAGTGCGGCTGCAGCTACAAGGGCCGATACTACCTAAAAGGGGAAACATTCTTCCAGGAAGGAGAGAATTGCCATAAGATATACCGGTGTGACGAATCAGTCCATGCTGTCAGTGGCGCAGGGTCCTTGTGCGGCCCCGGGCAGTTTTGCGGTAGACAGAATGGGGTGTACGGGTGTCACCCATTGTCAGACGGTACCTGTCGGGTTTCCGGGTATCTCAGCTACATCACCTTTGATGGGTGGCATGGTGGTTTCCATGGTGGCTCCACGACTGTCGTGGTTGAACTGTGTGGGGCAATGGAGTCCTTGCCATCTTTTAGAGTTGAGGCGAAGAGCGAGAAAGTGGATGGAAATCCTTTTTCCGTGGTATCAGAAGTGCTTGTGCTAGTGAACAATACACAGATATCTCTGCAGAGAGAACGCCAGGGCACTGTGAAGGTAAGAACATAGGAGCCATGTTGGAGGTTAAACAGGAGAGGCGAGCTTCTGCCTACACTCATCCCCAGACTCGGCAGAGCAGAAAAGTCAGTATGCGGAGGAGGGCAGAGAAGAGATGCAGGTCCACCACCAACTCTGCTGAGAAGCCAGTCTCCTTCCCCAGCCCTTTCGGCTGTCACAGGGCGGCAGCCTTGGCATCTGTAGCAGAGGAAAATCAGAAAGGACACAGGAGGACCACTCCATCAGCACGACAGGGAGACCAGCAACTTTTGACAACACTAGACATACGCACAACATACAGACATGCTGGGCACACAAACTGCTCACAGCCTCTCCTTATCAGTGGGCAGTGTTCTGATAAGAGAGGGAGGAGGAGGAGGAGGAGGAGGGATGTGATTGGTCCCTCCAGGCTTATCAAATGATCAGTCTGATGACCAAGGATGGAGTGGTTTGCATCCTCATCAGGATGCTGGGTTGAGCTAGGCAGAGAGATTTAGGCACCTCCCACCCCTAGACCATGTCTTCCCTAAGTGTCTCTTCCTTTTTTTGCTACCACCATCAAAATCGGGGTGAGGAGAGACAAATGTCCATGGGGAGGTAGACAGATTAGGCCTGGATTAGGGCAGCGGTTAAAAGGTAAAGGGACCCCTGACCATTAGGTCCAGTCGTGACCGACTCTGGGGTTGCGGCGGTCATCTCGCTTTACTGGCTGAGGGAGCCATCATACAGCTTCTGGGTCATGTGGCCAGTATGACTAAGCCACTTCTGGCGAACCAGAGCAGTGCACGGAAACGTCATTTACCTTCCCGCCAGAGCAGTACCTATTGCACTTTGACGTGCTTTCGAACTGCTAGGTTGGCAGGAGCAGGGACCAAGCAATGGGAGCTCACCCTGTCACGGGGATTGGAACCGCCGACCTTCTGATCGGCAAGCCCAAGGCTCTGTGGTTTAACCCACAGCTTTAATGTAAGGTAAGTCAGTGTCATTATTCCCCATACGGAAGATGGGATGACTGAGGCTGAGAGAGAGAGAGTGGCTGCCCTCATGAGTTTGTGACAGAGGTGAGATTCAAACCAGGGACTTTGTCATTTGTTGCTCAGCTTCTTTGCCACTGTGAACCCCAGCCATTGTTCCTCTGCTGCAAGATGCTCAGATTATCCCGATGGAGCTTCCCACATATGCTATGTGCCATACCAAGAGGAGGGCCGTGGCTTGTTGCAAGGGGCATGGTTGCAGCTGCAGTAGAAAGCTGGTGGGGAAAGGGTTAAGCACATTCCCACATTGGATGTATCTCTGCTGCAAAATCCCTTCTTCAGGGCCACTTTGCAGCAAAGATGTGGTAACTGGGAATCCATGGCCCATCTTCACTCTGCATAGTATGGCCATTGAGGCTTCTGTTCGCAGGACTGACCTGCTTTTGTCATTTCCTTTCATACAGATTGACGGCATAGCTTTAAACCTCCCGGTGCAAATCCAGGCCCTCGGAATTGCCATTTATCAGCATGGCTTTTACACAACTTTAAAAGCAGACTTTGGGCTAACGGTGATGTATGACCTGGCCCACGGTCTCCTTGTCACACTTCCCCCTCAATACCAAGGCCAGACCTGTGGGCTGTGTGGGAACTTTAATGGAGCCATCGGTGATGATTCCCCGTTGAAAAATGGCTCCACAACAAAAGGCATGTCGCATTTTGGTGACGTCGATGGATCTCGTGCCTCTAGCCCCATGTTTGATCTAATCCAGTCAAAATCTATGTGCTGGATCATCTGGAATCCAGATGGGCCATTTGCCTTTTGCCACTCCCAAGTTGATCCAGAGCCTTATCTTACCGATTGCATCTTTGATTTTCATCTCTCTGTTGGGGACAACAACACCTTGTGCCGGTCTATTCAGACATACGTAATGGCTTGCCAGAGAGCCAATGTTACCATCTCACCTTGGAGGACAGAGACTTTTTGTGGTAAGCCAAAACCACTACTGCCTCACAGTTTGGACTGCAGTATAGCTAATGTGATGTACAGTGGTACCTCGGGTTACATACGCTTCAGGTTACATACGCTTCAGGTTACAGACTCTGCTAACCCAGAAATATTACCTCAGGTTAAGAACTTTGCTTCAGGATGAGAACAGAAATCGGGCAGCGGCGGCGCAGCGGCAGGGGGAGGCCCCATTAGCTAAAGTGGTGCTTCAGGTTCAGAACGTTTTCAGGTTAAGAACGGACCTCCGGAACGAATTAAGTACGTAACCAGAGGTACCACTGTATTGTTTTTCTGTAACAAATTGGGCTTAAAACCAAGAGTTCTGTGATCCGTGGACTACTGGAATTCTACAAGAAGAATGATACAGGTGGTCTGCAAAAAGACTGAAAAACAGTCAATAATATCTATACTTACACCTACACTTTATTTTCTCCCCTCCTTGACAATAGAGATTGAGGCTGTTTTGACCAGGGCAAGAATATCAAACAGGCTAACAAGCCCCTGGTCTGGGGTCTGTGATCTTCATAATATGGATAAGCACCCCCTTTTTGTCTGTCCTCCATCCAAACTAGCACGAGGTGTTATGAAAGCATGGGGACGCTTTAGCTGAGATTTCTGCATTGCAGGGGGTTGGACTAGATGACCCTTGGGTCCCTTCCAACTCTAAGATTCTATGGTTCTATAAAAGTTCAAGGACACATTCCAGCCAGGCGAGAGCACTCAAGGAGAGGGTGCACAACGGGGCTGGTGAGGGGTGAGGCCTGGAGAGAGTTCCAAGGGAGAGAGAGAGAGAGAGAGAGAGAGAGAGAGAGAGAGAGAGAGAGAGAGAGAGACCTAAAAGGCTGCATTTGGCCCCTTGTGTCTGAGGTTTCCCACCTGTGCTTTAGGACTTCCCTTCCCTTAACGGCACTCTGCTTCTCATTCCATGTCTCTTCTTTCCTGAGCAGGCTTTGACTGCCCTGCCAATAGCCACTACGAGCTCTGTGAGCCTCCCTGCCAGGACTTCTGCTTCAGTGCTTGGATTAAGCCCTACTGCCTTCCTATGTGCTTTGAAGGGTGTTTCTGTGACAGAGGGTACCTGCGCAGCGGAGACAACTGCATCCCAGAAGAGCAGTGTGGCTGTGTGCACAAAGGGCTGCATTATAAGGTGAGGGTCCCACACCCCAGCTTTCCAGTGTATGTAGCCATGATGTAGCCACAACGGGTTTTTTCTCTCCCTGCTGCCCTTAAACCACTGCCCTCAAATGGCTTCCATTTACCTACAGTGCTCTGGAGTGGTGCTTATATCTGGGATATCACAGTAAATTAAAATGACAGTTGCCTGGTACTGATTGGAGGAGAACTGGTGCTTCATTGGCCCACTGAGAGGACACCAACATAAACAAGGAAGCCCACCAGAGGGCATTCTGCTGAGTGCCCCCTCAACCATGGAGCAGGCCCTGTGCTCCTCACCGCATAGACATAGCTTGACAGTGGCCATATGTTGTTAAGTACAATTGTTTACTTGACACTGAAATTGAGGATGCCTGCGTGTGTTGCTGAAAAGTCTTAACATGGGGAAATTCCACTGGAGTGTACTAAGTTCTCTGGGCTCATTAATGGGTTGATAATTAACTGTTGTTGTTCTCTGCTAGCTAACATGGGAGTGTTTAACTTTAGATCACATGGGAGGCTATTGAATTGCAAATCCGCCATCTTGGAAGGGTGGTGGCTCTAGTCCTTTGTTCCCAGGCTTAGTGGGAATAGAAATGTGTGAAAGAGTCTCCTGAAGGGAAAGAAAACAGCTCCAGGCAAAATGTAGGCACTAGGAAAGAGAGTGACCTCTGCTTCTAGGTCTGTTTGGAATTGGCTTTTATTTCTAAGATGCTGAACCTGTGCTGGGCAGCACAAGATACAGTGGTATCTTGGTTCTCAAACTTAATCCGTTCCAGAAGTCCGTTCCAAAACCAAAGTGTTCCAAAACCAAGGCACACTTTCCCATAGAAAGTAATGCAAAACAGATTAATCCGTTCCAGACTTTTAAAAACAACCCCTAAAACAGCAATTTAACATTAATTTTACTATCTAAGGAGACCATAGAGCCATAAAATGAAAGCAATAATCAATGTACTGTACTATAAAATAAATAAGAAAGTATTGTAGATTATAAAAATGAAAAAAAAAAAATTTCCTTCTCATTGTTTGGATGGGGGGCTTTTATCTATTTCCGCAGTCACACAATCAATTCGTAGCTGAACTGGATTTCACACAGTCTCAAAAACAAATTAACCGAAAAAGCCTAAAAAACAAAAACACAAAATAAATAGCAAAAACAAAAGCGCCGAACTTAATCCGTTCCATAAGTCTGTTTGACTTCTGAAATGTTCAAAAACCAAGGCACAGCATCTGAATAGTGCTAGCGCCCTGGAAACAATAGCTGACAGCCGCATTGGACATTCGGCTTCTAAAAAACGTTCGAAAACCGGAACACTTACTTCCAGGTTTTTGGCATTTGGGAACCAAGGCATTTGAGTACCAAGGTACCACTGTATTGTACGGAACGACTTGGGTGTGTCTTTGATGATTTTGTTCTGTTTTGAAGAAAGATCTGCAAGTAAAGTTTTGAATCAAACAAAAGGGTCCAGACAATGTTTATTCTAAAAGGAATCAGGGTTGGGTTTTGTTTTTTTTTGTTTTTGTTTTTTTGCACCCAGTCACTTCAAGCTGTGCAACATTAATATCTGTAGCAAGTCTTTTAGCTCACAACCTCCCATTACGCTTGCAGATTGGGGAGCGGGTCTGGCTCCCTGGTTGCCATGAGAGGTGCATCTGTGACGGCCCTTCCGGCTTCCGCTGTGTCCCAGCCAGCTGTAACCTCGGCCAGAAGTGTGCTGTGACGGATGGGAAGCTGGGCTGCCATACACGGTGGGGAACATGCACAGTCACTGGGGACCCTCACTACTTCACCTTTGATGGGGCTGTGGCGCATTTCCAGGGCACTTGCGCCTATGAGATCTCCAGGACTTGCCACCCTTCCCCTTCCTTCTTCTACCGGGTTGTTGCAGAGAACAGGCACCAGGGAAACCCTCGGGTGTCTTTTGTGAGCCGAGTGGAAGTCTGGCTGAAGAGTGACACACTGAACTTTCATATAATCCTAGGGAGTGGCCAAACAGCAGAGGTACGTGGAAAATTTCTGCATATGGTGCATAGTTATTTGTGAGTGTTTTTTCCTGGAAATGCTTTTATCCTGCTTTATATCTTCAAGGGGCTCTCAAAACTGCTTACAGAAAATGCAATAAAAATGATATCTGAGTTTGGTATTGGGAACAGCAATTGCCCAATGGTGACAGAATTACTTAGGTGGCATTTCCTGCCCGTCTCACCCTTTCCTTGTTGGTTTTCCACCACCTCCTTAAGGCTACTTTATGCTGGCACCATTTTATTTATCTGCTTAGTCAGATTTGGTATTTTATTTAGTGTCCCACTTGAACTTCATTTTAGCTGCCTTTGTAATTGCATTTTGTGTAGTGTTTTTTTTAAAATTATTATTATTATTATTAAAAAAATCAAATTGTTACGAGTTGATTTTCTTTTTAGCCACACTCCTATCGTCAGCTACCTTAGGCATTTATCAGGTGGAAATCTGGGAAAGAAGCTTGCTTCAATAAATCACAGTTACAATGAGGTCCTGGGAAACAATTTCAGTGAAATTGCACTGGATGACAAAAAAAGAACTATACAGTTCCCGTTGCCTTAAAAAAGTAAACAATATTTTACAGGATCCAACTCATCCAGGATATAGTCTTTTTACACCACTGCCTTCAGGCAAGAGATATAGAACAATTAGATCAAGAACAAATAGATTGAAGAATAGTTTCTACCCAAGAGCTATAACTATCTTAAATGCTGTAACCAGATAATATGACCTTGGAGAGTTGTGATGGGTGTGTACGTATGTGCATGTGTGGCTGAAAATGTGCTTTTTTGTGCTTTTTTGTTTTGTTTTGTTTTTATGGGATGGCATCCAATTTCGTTGCACTTGTACAACGTTGTACTTGTACTTGTACAATGACAATAAAGACATTTTATCTTATCTTAAATCTGTACTCGGTTGTGAAATGATCACAGATGGCCACAAACCTTTCTCTGACACATCTGATATGCTTACTGCCTCAATCACAGGTCAACCAAGAAAGAGTGCAACTACCCCACAGCCTGGGAGCCCTGGGTGCTATTTCCAAGGTCAAAAACATTGTGACAATAAAAACAGTAGCCGGTGTGGAGATCCAATACAATGGCCGCCACACACTCTTTATCCATGCGGGACCAGAGTACCAGGGGAAGCTGTGCGGAATGTGTGGGAATTTCAACGGCATCCGTAGGGACGATAAAGTCCTGCCTGATGGAAACAGAGCCCAGAATGACTTGCAGTTTGGGAATGCCTGGAAAACAGATACAAGCCCAACGGGGTAAGAGGGGTCGATATTGCAGCGTTTTAACACTTTGTTGGTCTTTTTGTGGCATCATCTTTACAGTCTGATGAACGCTGGTGCCTTGGTGCGAGGGGAGCAATGTACAGAATATCTCTTCCCATCAATTTTCTCTCTCTGCTCAGCAAGGGGTGGTGTGTGGCATAAGGCACAGGCAATAAGAGCATTCAGGTGAGCTGCTCTGAGCACGTCCTCAGCATTCAGCTCAAGCCACCAAATGGTTCAGCACAGCCAACGTTTCTCAAGTCAGTTTCAAAACAAGCCAACTTCAAGTCACATGTAGCAGAGATGGCTTATTTAGCTAGAGTCTGTTTTAAACCATGACCTCTGAACAAGATTAGTAGGAAATAAAATGAACGTTAACAAAGCTTTTCTCTTGGTCACACTGAAGTAAAGATGTCTGAGAATTTCAGTGAAAATGGAAACATAAGTGGAAATGGCCAGTGTTTGCTTAGTTGTCCCATGTGCAGAATGAAAATCTTCCTGGCGAATATGATTGGTAATAATAATAATAATTTATACTCCGCCCACCCGACTGGGTTTCCCCAGCCACTCTGGGCGGCTTCCAACAAAGATTAAAAATACATTAAAACTGTTGCTTTAAGTCAAGTAATACGTAATTGATTAGATCACCCCTATTTGCATTGTATTCCCTTTGCACTGAAATGAACAGAACAACATAATGTATGTTGGGGCAATATATATAGAGGGAGGGAGGGAGGGAGGGAGGGAGAAAGGATTCCTGGTTGTCAAGATCCAAGTTTGGGGCAAGTACTTTTTTGGGAGAAGACTCCAGCAGGGATTTAAAATCACAAAATATCCAGCAGAATAAAGCATAGAAAAATGTGCATTCTAAAATTCCCTTCAAAGTTTTCCACTTCCTCCAGCATAGGAAAGGACCATGTGTTTGGGAAGTTAAAAATGGTTTACTTACAAACTCTCCAAAGGTCAGATTCATGTGCTTTTCTATGGAGCGTACAGAAAAAGTTTCATAGGCAGTAAAACTTAGCTTAGTTCCAAAATGGTGAAAGTTCCTAAATTATTGGTATAGGAACTCAAGAGCGGCTAGTGAGAGTCATGTGGCTGAGCTGGAGCAACTAGGTCAAACCTCTTCACACACTGAGCTGGATTACCAGTGTCCTCCCGAAGGGATGTGACATAGCTAAGCCTGGCAGGACAGCTTCCTCTATGGTGTTAACCCCTTCGTGCATTAATTAAACTTAACCAACATGCTTATCCCACAATGCCAATGTAATTTACATGCAAGCCCAAGGTTTGCCCAAGCTCTTTCCTTTTCATGCCCAACTCTTTCCTTTTCATGCCCAACTCTGGCCGGTGGCCACAGAAAGGCGTCTGCTGGGACTAAAACCTCCTTCTTTACTTTCCAGGTGCTTGGATGACACTGTAGCACTAGAGCCATGCAAAGATCCCCAGGAATATGAAGAGGTCTGTCGGGCCCTGGTTAACCAATCAGGACCATTTGCTGAGTGCCACTGGCACGTGGACCCTTCTCCTTTTTATTTGTCCTGCTTATATGACTTGTGCCACTATGGGGCAGCTAATGGCATGTTGTGTGTGGCCCTCAGTGCTTACGAGGAACTGTGTCTTCTTCATGGGGTCCATGCCAGTGGCTGGAGAGCAGCTGCCCAGTGCCGTGAGTTCCAATTTCATCAGCTGCCTGTCCATCTTGGGGGCAACTGGGGTTAAAGGGGGCTTCCAGATTCTCACTATTATAATTACTATTATAATTATAGTGGATTGGGAGGTCTTATCCACATTCCAAGTGTTCAGACTTTTTGCAACAGGAAAAGTGATGGGAGAATGCACTGGAAAGCGTGGGATAAGACTTGCTTTGATGCAACTTCATCTAACCTCCCCACAAACAAATCAGAATGAATGCTGAATAAATAAATGGTGGACTGATCTCCCTTCAAACAAAACAGGATCAATACTTGTTAGAGAGGTGTTTTTTTTTGGAAGCACCCTAAGTCTATTAACTAGAAAGGGATGGAAAACCAACATATGTGACCACACAGGGTATTTAAACGTAGGTAAAACCAATCCTCAGAATGTCGTCTGTGCTGGTGTGAGTGAGGCTCATAATTTCTTCAGTTAGTGCTACTTCTGACAGACTTCTCCTGCTTCTGTGTCCCAGAGCTCTCAGACCTCCTCAGAGCAGGGGGGACTAGCCATTGTCAGATGGAGGGCTGCATTCTAATCCTTAGGCCCTATTGAGATTTCCCCTACAGCCAAACTGGCTTTCACTTCCTCCCCAGAGGCTGGAATGTTTATCAGCATTCTGTGACTTGCCTTGCTTTTCTCCCTCAGCAATTGCAACGATAACGAACATCATGGTATTTAAATCACTGGCCAGAGGTGTGTTTGTGTGTGTAGCTCTTTCTGTGTGGTATCTTTAAAAATTGTAAACATTTGAAATGTTCCTCTCTGAAGCTTGTGTAGTTTCAACGCCCCCCTCCCTCTGCTTCTTCAATACACACAAGCTCACAGGAATAAAGGGGGTTCCTCAGTATGTGGAACCATCAGGAGAAGACTTTGGAACAAAGGTAGAAGGCCCCATTCAGCAGTATAAGCAAGTTGTGCCTCCCCCCATCCACCCAGTTCTGGCTTACCACATTGTGAAGCAAGGAAAGTAATGCATATTATGATCCAAAAAGACCCCTCCGTGTGAAGTTCAGAGTCTGCGATTACCTAAGGCCACTGCTGATTCCTGCAACTAAACCTGTTCCTCTTTCTCTAGCCGCAATGGACCCCTGCCTTGACTTGGCATGCGGAGAGCATGAATGGTGTGGCGAGAAAAATGGGAAATGGGGCTGCTTCTGCCACAGAGATTATAGCCCTGCCGAACAGGCTGCTTATGGTAAACAAGGACCGCCGCTTTTCCTTTTGTGTCTTTTCATTTGCCTTTGAAACATGGACTATAGCTGTCAACTTTCGGATTTGAAAATAAGGGATTTTTTCAAACTTTCCGATTTGAAAATAAGGGATGCCGCGAGGGCGGTGCAATGGCACCAAGTAGCCTCGCCACCCTGCGCTCCAGAGGCTGCACGCGAACGGGTGAGCGTGGCTGTCTGGTTGGGCGTGAGGGTCTGGCTGCACAAGGCATGCAAGCTCTGCCCCCAGTCGGTCTCAGACTCCTTATTGGCAGCCGAGCAACGCAGCTGAGGAGCCTCTCTGGCCAGCAGGGAGGGAGAGGAGCTGCTTCCTTTGAAATCCGGGAAATTTAAGGGATATCAACAATCCGGGATAGCAGCGGGAAACGGCATTGGAATAAGGGAGTTTCCCGCCAAAAAAGGGAGGGTTGACAGCTATGACATGGACTCGCTTCGTGTTACAGGATGTTGGTATTCACACATTCCCCTGATGCCGTGCCGTCAAAGCGAGGACCGCATGTGTGGGTCCCGGCCATCCCAGAGCGGCCCTCGTCTTGCCACACGCTGTGGGGCTCCGGCTCCAGCAACAATGTCTTCAGCTGTCACCTGCAACACCCAAGCTGTCAGAAACAAGGCCAGGCTGCCAAATTCCTTTTCTCCCTCTAGATTACCGGTTGACATGCGGTGGCAGCAACAGTGCTGTGTCTCTCTCCCGCTGCCTGCTCTTCGCCGATGGATTCCCCGCTGAGGAACTGCATTTGGCAGATCCCACCTGCACTGGCACGCTTGTCGGAGACAGGCTCCTCTTCTACTTTGATACTGTGGAGAAGACCTGTGGGACCACAATGGAGGTGGGGATAATTATCCAGCATAAAGCCTCCCCTCTCCCCACCCCACTCATGTAGAAACACTTGGCAGATATCCCCACATGCAGCTGCTGCTCCAGTAAAAAAAAAAGTCTCTCCGCTGAAATAGGTAGCAGCGAGGTTATGTGAAATATCTCTGCCTGAGATGCTAGAAAGCTGCTTGCCATCAGAGCAGACAAATGAAATCTATATATATAAAAATGTTCCCATTGCGTGTTTGTCCGAAACACAATTGCTGCATAACTGCTGGACCAAATCGCATCAAATTAGGACACAGCGTTCCATTACCATGGCAAAACAATCTGGCATAATAAAAATTCAGAAAAACCACACTTGTCATGGCTAAAATAAAGGAAAAACAGGGAAAAAATTGGCTCCCCTATTACACGTCACCAGCAAAACAGCGCCCTCTAGCGATGTCTATACTGGTACTACAGCTACAAAAGCACAAAAATTGTCGCACCTATTAGACGTCACCAGCAAAACCTCGCCCTCTAGCGACAGCTATACTGGTACTGCAGCTACAAAACCTTCCCCCTGCCAGAGCTCTGTCGGCCATTTGCAAGCTCGCAAACCGGTAATAGAAAGGGGGGGGCAAGAAGAGAGTAATTGAAAACGGGGGTGGGGACAAAGAAGGGGCAGATGGAAGGTGAACTGGGGAACTTCTTCAATTTCACAAATTCAGCCGCAGCAGGGTGCGGCCGGGTAAGCTAGTGAGCAAATAATATGGCTAAGCAGAAGTCAGTTTCCTATGTCTTTACAATCTCCTGCTATCTGATCCTTTTAACCAGAGATGTTGTGTCCCTGGTACTTTCTGCATGTACCAATGAGCTATGACCCTGCCTCAAATAGACCTCCTAAAAATCAAGATTGTAGCCTCTGATACCTAACTGGCTGACACTAAGGGAGATGTCGGTATTATTTCCAGACTCCTGGAACTGGGAAGAGGGACACTGCCAAAGCAAGGAAGGAAAATCTGCCCTCTGTGTCTGCTTACATTGCCGTGGGCCTCACAAAGTTCTTTCCTTGCGTTCCTTTCAGATCAACACAACCCATGTCATCTATTTCAACGCAGTGGAGGGCCATGTGGAGAACACCTACGGAGGGGTGATCAGCAGAGATCGCTTTCTCTTCCTGAGCTTCTCCTGCGCCTACCCGCTGAACATCAACCTTTCAATGGCATCTGCCATCCATCCCATCCAGGAGTGAGTTCGGCCGGAAGGACAGGACAGAGAATCCAAACGCCCCAAAGCAGCATTTCGCATCCTCGTAATATTTGCATCTTTCCAGCATTGGCTCCGGCAGCACCTGGTCCCCTGCAGAGAGCTGTCTTTGTATCCTCTCGCTGTGGTCCTCCCCATCTTTCCTTGCATGCATCTTTCAATCGTGGAAGCCTTTCTGTGCCTCAAGAGCCAGTGTGGTGTAGTGGCTAAGAGCAGTGGACTCGTAATCTGGTGAACTGGGTTCGATTCCCTGCTCCTCCACATGCAGCTGCTGGGTGACCTTGGGCTAGTCACACTTCTTTGAAGTCTCTCAGCCCCACTCGCCTCACAGAGTGTTTGCTGTGGGAGGAAGGGAAAGGAGAATGTTAGCCGCTTTGAGACTCCTTCGGGTAGTGATAAAGCGGGATATCAAATCCAAACTCTTCTTCTTCTCTTCTTCCACTCACATGGCTTCAAATACTCCAGGCCTTTTACCTATGTTCACCATGCTGGCTCCAACTTTTTTTTATTCCTTTGCTCACTTTGTCCCTTATTCGCTTCAAATTTAGGTACCTTTACATTCCTCTATCATAAGAATCTACTTTTTATTGTGTTTTTTATTAAAGATTTTCTTGATTTACAAAAATATGTGCAATGTCTCTCTCTCTCCCAGTTCAGTACTCTTGACTCCAACGAAGGGCAAACAGATTTTTCCCACCCTCAAAACGTTGCTCTTGTCCTTCCAACCTCCTGTTTTTCAAATCTCTTTTCTTCCTTGCTCTTCATCTCCCACCAGTCCTCTTCCTGGTCCCAAGAATGTGCACTGCTGCCCTGTTGCCTGCTCCAAAACAAAAGCGTTGTAACTCTCTTATGTTTTACCCCTTTGATAGCATCATTAACACCACTCTCACCTCCGGCCAAGGGAGCTACCAGACCACCATGACTTTGTACCAAGACCCTCAGTACAGCCGGCCCTTCACCCAGAGCCCTATCCTACTCACTGTCAATCACAGGGCCTATGTGGGCATCAGCATTTCGGGGGCAGATGCCACCCGCTTTGTACTGACCTTGTCGTCGTGCTGGGCCACACCGGACAAAGACGCCTCCTCCAGCATTCGGTGGGATATCATCACCAACCAGTAAGCTGCTTGCCTCTTCCAGTTTGCGTGGTCTGCTCGAAAGGGAACAGGGCTTACTAACTGGAGGAGACAGGCAGGGAGAAGAGAGAATTCATAGCACTGGAGAACAGGGGTTGAGAATCGGGAGGACACTTGGGTTTGGCTGTTGATGCCTTTTAGACGTCGACCATGGACTGAGGGCCAGGACACTTGGCATGAAAGGGTAGCTAGAGAAGAAAGCCACAACATTCAAGCTGAATATGTATGAGGAAGGGGAGAAGTAGAGGGACTGCAGTGTAGTGAGACAAGAACCCAACTTGAATATTCTCTTAACTGCGGATCAAACTAGAAATGATGTTATTCATATATTTAGTCCCTGAATGTCTGTTTTTCTTAAAACAAAACATAGAAGTAGTGGATATAGAGACCTCGAACTGGGTGGATAATATGCTGGGCAGGGAGGGGGAAGTCTTTAACTCTTGGCCCCACCATGATCCTGATCAGAAACTGAGCCCTCCACACTTACACACCTGATGTCTTCAATGCAGGTGGCGCTGTGGGTTAAACCACAGAGCCTAGGGCTTGCCGATCAGAAGGTCGGCGGTTCGAATCCCCGCGACGGGGTGAGCTCCTGTTGCTTGGTCCCTGCTCCTGCCAACCTAGCAGTTCATCAAAGTGCAAGTAGATCAATAGGTACCGCTGCAGCGGGAAGGTAAACGGCGTTTCCATGCGCTGCTCTGGTTCGCCAGAAGCGGCTTTGTCATACTGGCCACATGACCTGGAAGCTGTATGCCGGCTCTCAGCCAATAATGCGAGATGAGCTCCGCAACCCCAGAGTCAGTCACGACTGGACCTAATAGTCAGGGGTCCCTTTACCTTTTACCCTCCCATTGCAAAGGGGAGCTGCAGTTCCAATTCAGACCACAGGGTTAAGGACCCTCTCCTCCCTGTCCATGTCATGGTCTTGATCGCTTTCTAGCTCCCACGTATAATATTTACGGGGAAGGAAAACACAGCCCAGGGGATAAAAGAGATGAAAATGCTCCTTATTAAGGCCTGGGTCTCAGAAACTGTGATGCAACATCTGCAGCGCCCCTCTGCCCATCATTCCTTGATGTTGCAGAGATCAAGTATGAAACGCCTCTACGTGAATCAGCCTAATGTGATTTCTCATCTGATGATTAGTCGACACTCAGTGACTCCTAGCTGAATGTCAGGACTGTCTTAATGGAAGATTGTTGTGATGTCCCAGGATGGTCATGAAAGTCTTGTGAAGGGTCTTTTGCACCTGCAAGTTGTCATTTGATGCTTCAGTCAAATGAGTGATAAACATGCACCACTGAATAAGCCCTTGGTCTCACCAGGCCCCTGCAACTCTCAGTCCTCTGCCCTATGCCACCTTCTCATTGCAGGTGTCCAAACCCTCGAGACGGCACTGTGGTGGTTGAAAAGGATGCTGTGTCCCTCACTGGCCATTTCTCCTTCAGTGTCTTTGCCTTCATCCCAGATTTGGAGGAGGTGTACCTGCACTGTCGTGTCCGCCTCTGCAGCTTCCTTACCGCCAGGTGCACCGTGGTGAGTTAGGAAAAGTAGAAGAAGGAACCGCAAACCAGTGGCGTCGCAATGGGGGGCGGAGAATGGGGGGTGGTTCGCCCCAGGTGCCATGTCTGGGGGAGTGACAAGAAGGCACCCCACAGGGACTCACCCCGCCACCGTGGCGCGAGCAGCCATCACGCCGCCGCAGCCGCATGTGGAGGATCCTCCGTTCACAGCTGCAGCTGCGAGCAGAGGATCCCGGCACTGTCTGTATGGCACTGGAGCCGGCAAACCGCTATGTACAGCACATGTGCGGCCTCACTACGGTTTGCCGGCAGCAGCGCTCCAGCGCCATATGGACAGCGGTGGGATCCCTCCATTGCTGCTACAGCCGAATGTAGAGGATCCTCCTTTTGCGGCTGCAGCCGTGAGCAGAGGATCCCGGCACCGTCTGTACAGCGCTGGAGCGGAGGCGCTGGCAAACCGCTATGTACAGCGCATGTGCGGCATTGCTATGTACAGCGCATGCGTCATACGTAGCGATGCTGCACATGTGCCCTATGTAGCGAAGCCCCGCCCCGGGTGTCACGACGCCTTCGTTCGCCCCTGCCGCAAACAAAGCTGGCTCCAGGTTTGAGGGGGCATAGTGGGTCCCTCCCATGCCAATGGGTTGCGCTGGTGTTGTGGACTTACCTGGCGGCGGAAGCAGAGTTCCTTCCCCTCCTATAGAACCATTTAAATTTCTCACAATGCCCCCACCATAGTGTCATTCTGGGGTATTGTGGGAAATAAAAATGGTGGTCAGTTTCTCATAGTTCCCTGGGAAATATCAGGGGCATTTAAATGGCAGCTGAGCAACTCCAGTGCTCAGACTGGAGTGCGGGTTAAAGGGGTACCTAGGGCAGGCATCAGCAGTGGTTACCTGCTGGAGCCTGGGTCCTTGGCAGCTGCCCAAGGATGTTGCATGCTGACACAGGGTCAAGGTTTCTGTCAGATCAGGCCAAGGCAACAGATTGAGAGCTGGTGGTAGCCCTCATAGCCTCATCTGGAGAGAGATTAAGATCAGAGAGGTGGAAAATTACCCAGGTGGTCTTGACTTGTGTTAAAACCTAGATATGAGCCCGATATACCTGCATCAACCTGGACTGAAAACGGACTGGCAATGCGCTGGGAAATTAGCCTGGCCGTCATCTTGGTACCCATGGGAGTGCTGAGACTACAGAGCTAACCTATGCAAAACCCTCTAGACAAAACACAGGGGCGTAGCAAGGGGGAGCGGGGGGGCGGGTCGCCCCGGGTTCTACCCCAGAGGGGGGTGACACTTTTTTTTAAAAAATGATTTTTTTAAAAAAAAAATTTAATTTTTTTTTTAAATTTTAACTTCATTGAAAAAAAGAGATAATAGACACACACACACAACCCCCCACACCTCACAAAGTGGCACCATCAGAGGGGGGTGACACTTTTTAATTTTTTTTTAATTTTTATCATTTTTTTATTAACTTTATTGAAAAAAAGAGATAATAGACACACACACACACACAACCCCCCACACCTCACAAAGTGGCACCATCAGAGGGGGGTGACACTTTTTAATTTTTTTAAAAAATTTTTTAATTATTATTCTTATTTCTTTATTTTATTTTAACTTTATTGGGGGGAAAAGAGATAATAGACACACACACACAAACCCCCACACCTCACAAAGTGGCACCATCAGAGGGGGGTGACACTTTCTATTTTTTTTTTTTCATTTTTATTATTTATTATTTTTTTATTTTAACTTTATTGAAAAAAAAGAGATAATAGACACACACACACACAAACCCCCCCCCACCTCGCAAAGTGGCACCATCAGAGGTGGGGGTGGTGACAAAAGAAATTCCGCCCCGGGTACCACCTGGGCTTGCTACGCCTCTGACAAAACAATGAGGTTCCGTTTCTTCCCTTTCTTTCAGAATTGTGACAAGCCAGGCCCTGCGATTGCTGGAAGGAAGCCCCCATCAGGCATTGTCTCAGCTGGCCCTTTCTTGAGATATGATGATTCTCTTGATCAAGGCAAGACACTTTCCTCTTGGCACAAAGGCTGGGGCACCCGGGCACTGCCTGGCATTGACTGTTCTCACAAACAATGCCAAGAGAATCTTTCTGCCTCACCCATGACTGCGGGGCAGGGCAGGGGTGCTGCTGTTTTCTTCCCCAAGTTGTAAATCAGATTACCGGTAATTCAGCAAAGAACACGAGGAACAGAAAGTTTGATTTAATACATTGAATTAATAATAATAATTTTGGGGTGTTTGTGAGCCAAAGAAATGCAGCTTGTTGATTTTAAATAACCCAGCAGGTGTGTAATTTCCATTTCCTGCAAGCAGACATGGCACTAACAATGTGCATTAGTGGCAGGAGTTCATCATACCTCTTAGGAAAGCGATCAAACAGTGAAAATCCAGACAGAAAAGTTGTTGAGCTTTTTTTTTTAGTTTTGCTCCAAGTTATTGCAATTTTTGTGTGTGTGCAAAATTGCTTTTTTGCCATTTTTGAGGCATATTAAAGGGAAATGGGCAAAAATGGCACTCCCAGCATGGACTGCCCTACATCCAGATTTCCCCAAACATATTGCCGATTTCCACCCGGACACTGCTGCCGACTGCAGTATGTCTGGAAAATTCTGGACGTATCACAACCCTATCTTAGGAGGGCACAGCATTGTGGCTTGAACCAAAAATAAATTTTGCAAATATTCAGCTTTGCCATTTTGTCCATCAAATTGTGGATGCAAAACTTTAAAATCCGAGCCTTCGGTATAGGTTGGCTTCAGTTGTAAAGACAAGCCATGGTCAGGGCCGGAATTAGGTTTGAATGGCCCTAAGCTACTGAAGATAATGGGGCCCTTTATATGTCCTGCTGTCCTTTGTTAACAACAAATTGTTGCAGTTTTTTGTGTTGAATATATGCTATATGGTAATTTATGGACCTAATAGGTATCTAAAGCCATTTGCACATAACAAAAGGAGCCTACACAACACAAAACACTGTTGCTGTATGTTTTATTTTATTTGCTTCTTATCTTATATTTTGGAAATGTATATCCAGGTTTGTTTTTTTACTTTAATTTGGGGGGGGCTCAAGAGAGTGGGACCCTAAGATATAGCTTGTTTAGGTAAAGGTAAAGGGACCCCTGACCAGTTGTGTCCAACTCTGGGGGTTACGGTGCTCATCTCGCATTATTGGCCGAGAGCCGGCGTACAGCTTCCGGGTCATGTGGCCAGCATGACAAAGCCGCTTCTGGCGAACCAGAGCAGCACACGGAAACACCGTTTACCTTCCCACCAGAGCGGTACCTATTTATCTACTTGCACTTTAACGTGCTTTCGAACTGCTACCGTCTTTCCCCCTTTTTAAGACACCGTCTTATAATTTTTTCCCTCAAAAAAACACAGGGTGGCTTATTTTTGGGGGGATGTCTTATTTTTATTACGTCAGTATGGTACGGTACAGCCTCCCCCTGCGCGCTGAGCAGGCAGGGCAGAACTCCGCAAGAGGCATGTCCCCCCCTCCCCGTGCCTCTCGCTGGTTCACTGGCTCCCTGCGCACGGGGAACAGGTGGGGCAGGAAGAGGCGTCTTCCCCCCCCCCCGCGCCTCTCCCTGCGCACTAAGCAGGCAGGGCAGAACTCCGCAAGAGGCGCGTTTTCCCCCGTGCCTCTCACTGGTTCACTGGCTCCCTGCGCACGCAGGAGGGGCTGAGGAGGCGACGGGAACAATGGCGGCACCACGGCTTACTTTTTGGGTACGTCTTACTTCTCACAAAGGTAAAAAAACCCTGCCATGGCTTACTTTATGACTACGTATTAAAAAAGGGGAAACAGGGTAGGTGGGCAGGAGCAGGGACCGAACAACAGGAGCTCACCCCGTCACGGGGATCCGAACCACCGACCTTCTGATCAGCAAGCCCTAGGCTCTGTGGTTTAACCCACAGCGCCACCTGCGTCCCCATATAACTTGTTTAGCTTATATGTAAATCTGGCACTGGATAGTTCCCTTGACATCTAAATTTGGGAACCTGGTTAGTTTTTGGTTAGTTAAGAAACCTAGGTGTTAAAGTGCTGTTAAAACAAATCACAGCTGGATTTGTCAAACACTCCTGTCAAAATGTATGCCTAGGTGGACCTGAAACAGTTTGTACCAACCTGAAGCACTTTCTAAGTGTGGTGCAGCAGTATTCCCCTGTGAGGCTTGCCTCAAATGATCTGCCAGTAACTGGACAGGGAAGCTGATTGATAACCATCTCTTCCTCTCTGCAGGGCTCCGGCTGGCCGCCAGAAGCTGCGCTGAATCCTCCTTCACCATTCTGCCAGTGCTGCTCAGTGCCATCGTTTACTGCAACATTTTCTGCTAGCGCCTTTAATGCCAGACAGGGTTCTTGTTGGGAATACGGCTCATGGAGAGATGGAGATGGGTTTTGAAATTCACCATCCCAGCGGGATTTCTGCTGCTGCACATGGTGACGTCCTCCCCATTTTCTGCTGTGAAGGCCGAGCCCATTAGTGGAGATAGAAGCCTGCTACTGTTTACATCAGGGGTGGGGAACCTCAGGCCCTCGGGACTCTAACCAAGCCGCACACCCTCTTCCTGGGCCAAACATTTCACCAGCCCTGCTTCACATATCCCTTAAGTGTTTGTTTTTTGTTGCTCTGCCTCTGGTGTTGCCCTTCACTGGCTTCTGTCCTGCAGAAGACTGCCCAGAAGGGAATGCAGCCCTGAAAAATGTCCCCCACCCCTGGTTTACACAATCTCTTGGGGGCCAAACTTGATGCAGCACCATTCAAGCAATTAGCAACCATGCTGATGATGCTTTTAAAAAATATATATAAGCAGGTATTGGTGGGAGGTGTTTTTTGGAATCTGGGTAGCCTACTAACTTAAACAGCCCTGATCCAGTTTGCCATTACAGTGGAGAGCAGAATGATAAGGCCTCTGTACCCCTACTTGCCACAGTCATGATGTGCATCACGCTGCCTACCTCTGGTTTTGTTTTTTTACACTAAACATAAAATAAACAATTGCTACTTGTGCAAATGGTGTCCTATCTAGTTTGGCCCTTATCTGAAGACGACAGTGAGAAAATCCAAGTGCCTGTGCTCTTTCAAATACTGGTAGTTTTCTTGCTTTGTTTTAATGTGTAACAATACAAATGGAATGAGCTGCCAACTGGCTAGGGGGGGAAACTCACCTGGATGGCTCCAGCGCTTCTGTTTTTTTTTTAACTGCTGAAGTTAAACAAGCTTGCCTTCTAGTTGCTGCAGGTGAAACATTTAAACGAGCAACGATGCACCCACATGCCCTTCGCAGCCCTAGCTGAAATCCTGAAAGTCATTTTCACAACTGACAGATCAGTGTGGGGTTAGAGTTTAATTCTGCTTTTGCATTTCCCTGCATCGGTAATTCAAATGCTGATCCTGCAGTGGTCAGAAATGCACATTGGATTTAAAAGCGCCTCTCTGCCATTCTGTCCCTTATTGGGAATTCACTGGCCTGGTGATTCATTCTAAAATTAGGCTTTAATCCTGTGTGCACACTTCCTTTCTGGCAGCCACAGCCATGGAGCTCTGCTTCCTCACGCCTGTCTCATCAGCAGCTCCGGGGCTTAATTGGACTTCTCCAGAACACATGTTAAAGTTACTCTTCTCTGCTGTACATCTTCTGGCAATGTATATGACTTTACAGACATGCCTGCCATCCTCATCAAATTCATCCTGGGACTAGTGGTCCCTTCCACTTTGTGGTGTTGGGAAGCAAGAGAAAGGCGACTCAAATCTAGCTTCAGAGCTTTGCATCGCCCTCTGTATCTTTTCCAACATCCTCTTGCTGATTCCCTCCATCCTTCCCTTCGAGTCTAGTATCATCCTACTTCCCATCTGTGCAGGGTTATGCATCGCCGAACCTTTGCTGCAAGGCGCTGATACACTCCTGACAAGATTTTATTTTTTATTATGTGTTTTTGTGTTCTCATTTTGCATTTGTATGTTGCGAGCTGCCCTGCGATCTTTGGATGAAGGGCGGTATACAAATGTCATAAATAATAATAATAATTTGTCTCTACGAAAGCCCCTGGGTTGTTTTTGTTTGTTTGTTTGTTAAGGTTTCCCAGGTTTCCTTCCCCCCCTAAAATAACAATTTTAAATCTCTTTTACAAAGTGTTGTAACCCTTTCACAAACCTCTCCTTAAGCACTTGATCAGCATCCTAATGCTCAGTTCTTTCCAGTTCTTCTATTGGCCTTAAAGTTTCTTGAAGCTGTTGATGCCATCTTGCCCTTTGTCTTGGGTGGCAAAAGCGTGTTTCGAGCCAACCCCCCAGCTCCAGCTCTCTTAACTCAAGCAAATTGGTGCCTCCTTGCTTAAAACTGGCGAAGGAAAGGTAACAGCACCTGTCGCAGGCATGGTTTATAAAGAGCTTGTGTCGTGTGTGCTTCTACCCCCGCCCATGTTAAAAATGCGCTTACACTATAGGCTGACTCAGTTGTCTCCCACATTAACGTTCTAGCAGCGCACCCATCTGGGAGAGCAGCCACTTACAGATATTACAAAATGGACCTGCACATGCATGACCCAGAACTACACGGAAGACTGACCCAGATAAGGGCTTCACCCAGGATCCATTTCCTGGCCTCTACAAAGCCTAGTCTGCCTCTCCAGTGGGACATGGCGGTAGAATTTTGACCCGTTACAGGGGACTGAAAATGATTCAGACTGCACATGTCGGATTATATTTTTGAAACTACCACTTGTTGCGTTTTTAAATTAGAAACTAGCACAGCATGGAGTAGCCTGTTACCCTGATGTGTGCTGGGGGTTTATTTGTGGGGATATTCCCCTAAAACAGTGGTTTTCAACCAATGTGCCATGGAACCCTGAGGTGCCTTGAATGATGTTTGGGGTGCCGTGGGCAGCACTGGCCTCTGTCCCTCTTTTCTTCCTTCCCTCCCTCCTCTGATGCCCTCTCACGTTTTTGCCTCCCAGAGGCTTGCACAGCTGTTTGTTGCAGCATCCCTGGCTACAAGCTCCCCAGGTGAATGGTGCCTCTGGAGCTGGCCAGGGGGTCCTGGTTGCCAGGGGCTGAGGCAGCCTCGGAGTAAGCAAGCAAGTGGGTGAGGGAGCCCAGCCAGCCAGTCTGCCTGCCCTTACTGTTGGAAATGGACAGACCAGGCCCCATGGGGCAGTGTGAGGAGGCACCTCTCTTTGGGGGCGGGCAGCTCAGAGACCAGGGGCGGCACAGCGGCTTTCCAGAGGACTGGCAGCCTCTCACCCTTTTCCAAACACCCCTATTTCAAACATCCACAAGGGAGGGTGTTTGATAAAAGGATGAGAGGCTGCCAGTTCTGCAGGCAAGGGGTGACATAACAGGGCTTCTGAGCCCCACGGGGGTGCCGTAGAAAGAATGCAGTTGGTCAAGGGGGCCGTGGACCCAGAAAGGTTGAAAACCTCTGCCTTAAAATATAGGGGGAATTTTTTCTTTCTCTCTGCCCCCTCCCCGGCTCTCAAATAGTACAGTCCATTCCACCACCACGTTCTGGGCAGATTCTTTTGAGGGTGGCCAGTTCCAAAGGGGGAAAGGGGTTTTTTTCTCTCTCTCTCCCGCACAGTCCTTGGGCACGGGGAGCGCGTGTAGCTCCTCTGTCATCAGGCGCAGGCAGGCAGCCCTGTCTCCCCCCACCCCAAGGCGGCTGCTTCCCGAGATCCGACGGCGGCGCGGCGCCTCCGCTTCCCACTAGAGGGCGTCCCTCCGCCGCTTGGCTCCCGAACCGGGCTGGCCGGCGCGTTGCGTAACTGTGCCTTGGGCCGCTTCCCAGCAAAGCGGAGCCGGAGAGGATCGGCGACGGGAAGATGGAGACGCTGTGGGCGAGCGAGCCGGGATTCCTCTCCTGGGAAGGGAAGGCGGAGAGGGCGCCTCTGCCTTGATTTATGGCGCCATCCAAGGCTGAAAGCGCGAGAGGCGGGTCCGGCTCTCTCGCTCGTAGGCGCACATTCCCACCCCCCCCCGCTGACCCAAGCGCTGTGCCTTTAAGACAGGCAGGAATCCGGCAGGTGCAGCGACCAGATGAGCTTGGGAGTCCCAGGATTGGGGAGGCTCGCGCTGTGGGCTTCCCAGGGCCTCTGGTTGGCACATTATGGGAATCAGAAGGTTGCACTCTGTGGACATTTGTCCTAGTCCAGAAGAGCGCTTCTTATCTTATCTTCTTAAAGGTAAAGGGACCCCTGACCATTAGGTCCAGTCGCGGATGACTCTGAGGTTGCGGCACTCATCTCGCTTTACTGGCCGAGGGAGCCGGCGTTCAGCTTCCAGGTCATGTGGCCAGCATGACTAAACCACTTCTGGCGAACCAGAGCAGCGCACGGAAACGCCGTTTACCTTCCCGCCGGAGTGGTACCTATTTATCTACTTGCACTTGGACGTGCTTTCGAACTGCTAGGTTGGCAGGAGCAGGGACCGAGCAACGGGATCTCACCCCATCGCGGGGATTTGAACCGCCGACCTTCTGATCGGCAAGCCCTAGGCTCTGTGGTTTAACCCACTGTGCCACCCATGTCCCTCTTATGAGGCTTATAAACAGGGGCTGCCAAACATGGCACCCAGCTTTGATGATGACTTGCTGGTTATGATGATCACTTATATAGTGCCTCAAAGTGACTAACTGCTGCCCGGAGATTAAAATAAATATACCGTAAAGTGGTATAGAAACGACATGAATAATAATTATTTTCCTGCACAGCTGTATGAGGCAGTGGTATCACCATCAGCGCAGGGCACTTTGGAGCCAAAGTTCAAGGTCTAGATGCAACCACCAGTGTGTCAGAGCTGGAGGAAGTGAGTTAATGCACATTACCAGAAGGGCTTTTCAAATTGCAGTGCTGTCCCAGGCAAAGCAGTGCCTGGAAGAATTTCTCCCGAGCAGCTTCTAAAGGTGACACAGCCCCTCTTTGGGTCTAGCGCAGGCAAATGTGCAATCTCAAATTCACAATTTGCACTTCTGAGGTCTGCTAGCATCCCTCTGTTAAGCCCTACAAAATCCCTACTATCTTTGCATCAGGTTCACCCATGGGTGTGGGCAGGGGGCAGCCGGCCCCCCTCCCAATCAAGTAAGTAAATAAAAACACTTAAGTAAAAGTAGAAATTGTAGAAAGATTTAGACAGGTTTTTCTAAGCACTTGGGGTCAAAAGAAAGTAATTTAAAACAACTGTTGTTGAGACATTTCATTCTGAATCTGCTAAACAGAGTCCCAACAGAGGTTGATAACGGGTGGGTGTCCTGCCCACCCTCAACATAAATCCTGGCTACGGCTATGGGTTCATCTATCTCCTTGTGACGGGGTTCCTTTGCACATGTGGGCGAGTCTTGCTTTAGTTTTAATGGAATGATGTCCAGGAAACCTCAGCCAACACTTTGGGAACAGAAATCCCCTGGCACCAAAGATTTCTGCATGCACTTTCTGCGCCTCTGGGCTTTCCAGAAATACTTTGCATGAACAACCCCCCCTGAGATTTGCTCTCAGCCAGCAGCAGAGTTACTGCGGGAGAACACAACACCCTGCTTCAGCTGCTAGAACTGAACGCTGGAGAACACAGAGCACCGCTTCCTGCTATCACAATGGTTGGATTCAAAGGGGCTCCCCAGACTGGTGTTTCTCCAATGTTATTGCATGATTGCCATCTGAAAGGACAGTCTTCTTGCAACAAAAGTGGGACGAAAATTTACTTGGGAACATTAGTAGTATAGAAAGTTAATAGGATTTCAGTGGGAAGTTACTACAAGACAGGCACTGATTGGAAATGAAGTGATACGCCCACCCCAGAATCTCTTGCAGTATTGAAAGTGGGTTTGTGTATAAATGACCCCGCTACCATTTTATTGAGCACAAATCACCCTGAATGCACAATGAAAAGGACAATTGGAGAGGCTCTGAAATGATTAAAAAAAACCTCCAGAGAATATTGTGGGTGCAAAAGAGGACAGGACTCCAGTATTTTCACTAGCTGTGTGTACAAGAGGGGAATTGAGGTGGACACCTCTTCTGCACCAATAGCAACTTTCCTCTTTCACATCCAGTCACCCTAAAGTCTGGAGGGATTCTGCAACCTATGCCAAGCACATAACAAAGAGGCTCAACCTCTTTGTGTGGGCCCAGCCTTCCACCACTAGAGGTCTTGGAACGTTGTGAGAGGGGTTCAAAACAGACAAGGGCTGCCCCGAGTTTGTGCTACCGGTAGGTATTCTGTGCCTGCCCTGAGCACAGGTAGCAAACTTCACATTGCATGCCTAGCCAAGGGAGTGGTGAAAACACTGATTTGTCACGAGGGGGAAGCCCCGTCAATTTCAAAATAGACCCAGGCTCTTCTATGTGGTTTTAAGTTTGATATAGTGTGCCATTGGAATACAACCCCAAAAACGGTCCAGACCATCACCATGGTTTCCTTGTAGGAAGAAACACTTGAGCACTGTTTCCTTTCAGATGGACACAAGCCACCTTGAGCATCTCTTGTCTACCCAGCAGAAATCAACCTGGGAGGCCCTGGCCAGCATGAAAGCAGATGGAAAGGGGGGAAACAGCTATTTAGGGCACAAAACCTTTGTATCCGTTTTTTAACCAAAGAAAAGATGGGGCAAGTCAGAGGTTGGCGGCACAGCCTATTGGCACACATTTTTAGCTGTGCTGTGAAAATACTGCCATAACCTTTAAAAAGATGAAAGAGGGCTGTGTTTCAGGCTCCCAGCTGTAGCTCAGTGGCAGAGGATCTGCTGTGCATGCAGAAGGCCTTGGGTTCAACCCCCAGCATCTCCAGACAGGGATGGGAGTTGAAAACTCAGGAGAGCCAGTCCAATGTGGGCAAAAGAGGAACCAATGGTCTGACTTGGTTATAAAAGGCATGTTCCTCTGCTCCTCGGATCAGGATTGCAAAGGGGGTGGGGAGGCCTCCTGCTTCCTGGAGCATGCCACCCTGCTGAACTCTCGCTGACATCTGTGCAAAAGGCCCCGCAGGAACTGGCACCCTGCCAAAGGGGAGCATCACAGGCCGTTGCTCTGGCTCAACCGCATGCAGCTGCGCTGGCTCAGGAAAACACCAGTTGAATCGCCCCATTCTCCAAGGCTGGAGATGCAAAGCCACCCCCTACCCTTCCGAGGGTCTGTGTGTGACTCGGGGACAACATCAGGCAACGCCACGTCCCCTTGCTTTCCTCCAAACTGGTGTTCCTCCTGCCCTCCCCCCCCCCCCCGGTCTGAAGAAGACTCATCTCCCCACCCTGGAACACAGAACACCCCCTTCCTTTTCTCTCTTAAAAGCCACCCAGACAACACGGCTCTCATTAGGCATGGTGGCTGCATCCCCCAGTCAAAGCACACCCAAGTCGGGATTGACGGGGAGGGGGAGCAGTCCTAAGGCTCCGTGCCACCCCCACCCTGCCTTTTTTTGGGGGGGGGGTTGTCGCTGGCTCCTAGTGCCTCATCTGGAGCCGGAACAAAAGGCCAAGCCCCCTTGCCCTCCCTCCGGGGCTGCCGTTCTCACATCCGAGTCAATGGAGCGCTTGTTCTCCATCGAGCTCCCTAACAATGTCCCGTCTGTGCCCGGAGCAGCCGAGAAAGTGGCCTGGGGTTGTTCTCAGAAGTGCCGGGGTCACTGGTGAATTTCAAGTCAGCGGAAATGACAGGGCGAAGGGAAGCTCTCGGGGGGCAGCAGGCAGGCAGGCACCCTCCCGGAGGCCACTGTGACCCCCCCACCCTCCCCAGGTCTTCATGCTCTGCCACTGGGCTACAGCCAAACCCCGAAAGGTGAAGGAGGAGCAAAGGCATCCAGAGCACTCGGAGAGCCATCGGGTTGGAAGCTGCTCTGAGCCTCTGCCCAAAGGCATCTTTAAGAGAATGTATGCTATGGACCGCCCTGAGATAATAAAATGAATTCCTCTCGGTTTAGGAGCATAGGAAACTGCCTTATGCCAAGTCAGATCACTGGTCCATCTAATTCAGTGCTGCAGACACGGATTGGCAGCAGCTCTCCAGGGTCGCAGGGAGGTTGCTTTTCCCAGCCCGACCTGGAGATGCTGGGGATCGAAGCTGGGACTTTCTGCTTGCAAGGCAGATGCTCTGCCACTGAGCTACAACCCACAGCTTGGTTTGGAAAACTAGGCATAGGACCAGGGTGGCCACTGAATGGCTCATTAAGGCGGGGGCGAAAGAGGACACCGCTATGCATGGAAACTGAATGTGCTAATCTACCGGTATATTTGTGGGTGCAAATTTAGAATAATCACTGTGGTTGGAATAGAAATACGAAACATCTTGCCAAGGTGCAGAAGACTGTGGCCAGGTGATATGTTTGCTGTCCAGGCGCTGTGCTAACTCTAACCCTCCTTGAACTCTTTGATCTTCCGGCCAGATTTGGACTGGACAGCCCTTCAAAGGTGAGGCTCGTCATTGCTGCCTTGTCTTACACCAGTCTGATCGGCATGAATACAACGGATGATACCCAGCTCTACCTCGCTCTTAAATCGGAACCAGTGAAGGTCCTGTATGAGTGCCTGGAGGCAGTTGGAGGATGGATGGCGCTAACAGATTGAGGTTAAATCCTGACAAGACAGAAGTACTGTTCTTGGGGGACAGGGGGCGGGCTGGTGTGGAGGACTCCCTGGTCCTGAATGGGGTAACTGTGCCCTTGAAGGACCAGGTGCGCAGCCTGGGAGTCATTTTGGACTCACAGTTGTCCATGGAGGCATGTATCCAGGGCAGCTGTCTACCAGCTCCATCTGGTACGCAGGCTGAGACCCTACCTGTCTGCGGAGTGTCTCGCTAGAGTGGTGCATGCTCTAGTTATCTCCTGCTTGGACTACTGCAATGCGCTCTACGTGGGGCTACCTTTGAAGGTGACCCGGAAACTACAACTAATCCAGAATGCGGCAGCTAGACTGGTGATTGGGAGCCGCCACCGAGACCATATAACACCAGTCCTGAAAGACCTACATTGGCTCCCAGTACGTTTCCGAGCACAATTCAAAGTGTTGGTGCTGACCTTTAAAGCCCTAAACGGCCTCGGCCCAGTATACCTGAAGGAGCATCTCCACCCCCATCGTTCAGCCCGGACACTGATTTCCAGCGCCGAGGGCCTTCTGGCGGTTCCCTCACTGCGAGAGGGCCTTCTCGGTAGTGGCACCCGCCCTGTGGAACGCCCTCCCATCATGTCAAAGAGATAAACAACTTCCTGACATTTAGAAAACATCTGAAGGCAGCCCTGTTTAGGGAAGTTTTTAATGTGTGACATTTTAATCTTTGTTGGAAGCCACCCAGAATGGCTGGGGAAACACAGCCGGATGGGCAGGGTACAAATAATAAACTATTATTATTATTATTATTATTATTATTATTATAGCTGCCACTGCCCTTGTGGCCTCATGTTGACTCTAGGTTCTGATCCCACTGCTGCAAGAGATGTGTCAAAGAGCCTTCAAAAGATACTATTTCAGCATTTACAAAGATAAAAATAGGGTTGCGTTAGCCAGGAATGGTAGGGCTCACTGGGTTTGGCTTCCTCCAGAAGGAGATTTACGGCAGTTTGGAATGTATTTACAAGTACATAGGTTCAGCATAGGCACACAGCTTTGATGCTCCTAGGGGGCAGCAAATTCATGCCCTCACCATATCAGATCTGCAGAGGGGACCATGCATACTGCTCTGCCTTAAAACTCTTTAAAACGGGGGTTTCTCTCACATGGAGAAACACGCCTCCTCCTCTGAAGATAATCATACCTACACCATCCATTTAAAACACATGTCTTTGCCAAAAGCTCTGTGAGGGGCAAACTACAGTTCCCAGGATTCTTTGGAGGAAGCCATGGGCTTTGGTTGTGTGGTGTGTACATTTAGTCTTTTCCCCCAGGGCCAGATGCCTCTCCGATTCAAAGCACTCAGGAAAGGACTCAAAACACCTGAGAAAGATGCACTTCACAAGCATTTTGCTTGTTTAGAATGTTTATACCCTGCCTTCTCTCCTGTAGTTCAAGGCAGCTTACCAAGCAGTAAACTGCAGTGGCAATAAAACACACACACACACACACACACACACCAGCAATAGAAGGAACAAACAGTGATAAAGAGACAGCAGTAAAAATAAAAAAAAAGTTTAACAGCAGCTGCAGCAACAAGCGCCTTTGGACATCGTAAAAAGCTAGCGTGAGTCAGAGAAAGTAAAGAACCAGAGTTGGGATGGGGCCCTGTGTGGTGGCCCAAGCGATGTTGTTGGACTTCAGTTTTCATCAGCCCCAGCCAGCCTGGCCACTGAGCCTCTTGGACTTTCCGATCAGAAGGTCGGCGGTTTGAATCCCTGCGACGGGGTGAGCTCCCGTTGCTCTGTCCCAGCTTCTGCCAACCTAGCAGTTCGAAAGCACGCCAGTGCAAGTAGATAAATAGGTACTGCTGTGGTGGGAAGGTAAAATGGCGTTTCTGTGTGCTCTAGCACTCGTCATGGTCCTCCGTGCGCCAGTAGCGGTTTAGTCATGCTGGCCACCTGACCCAGAAAGCTGTCTGTGGACAAACGCCAGCTACCTCGGCCTGAAAAGCGAGATGAGCGCTGCACCCCATACTCACCTTTGACTGGACTTAACTGTCCAGGGGTCTCTTACCTTATTACCAGAAGCACATCCAGATCGACGACCAAAAGATCATAACCCTGAGATACCAATGAGATTGTTAAAGAAAAGGAGCAATTATAACTTTCTGACCGATGCTTTGAGAAATAATGCCATCCCATTCAGATGGCAACTTCATGAAGGCATTTCATTTACGTACAAAGAAACATAGGTGTTGAGACCTCTCAGAAGCAGAGCAGATAAGTTCAGAGGAAATACAGGAAAGAGCGGGGGGGGGAACTATCACATAGGGAGAACTATCCAGAAGAAACTATCCAGAACTATCCAGAAGAAAGGGAGGAGGAAGAGCAAGAACAGAAGGAACAAGACTCTTAAACATAGAAAACAGATTAAATTTAAATAAGAAATTAAGATGGATTTTTAAAAATTGACCTGGCATGTATATGGACTAAATAAAGTTAAGAGACACTTGAAAGACACTTTTATTAAGAAACCTTTTTACTGGGAATAATAGGGGAAGAAATTCCCAAGAAGGACATTACGGTACTTTCTTTCTGTATGCCACAACAGCTGCGAGGCTACTACTTGCCAAGAATTGGAAAACCCAGGACATTCAAATTATAGATGAATGGCAAATGAAGATGATGGCCTTTATGGATCTTGCCGAGCTGAGCGGGAGACTTCGCGATTGGGATGAAGAGGCGGTGGAAAAAGAATGGAAGAAATTTAAATTATATCTAAATAAATATTGCAATATTTAACATACCTTAGGGAAGTTGTTATAGGCTTACGGTGTAGATGTAGGATTTAGGTTAAATTTCTGGTTTAAAATTAAGATAAGTTAGTATTAGGTTCTGATTTAGAAACTGTCAATAATGATTAGAATTGAAACTCAGATGGGGGGGGACCGGGGGAAGTCACCCATTTATGTCAAGAAAAAGGTACGAATGGATAAGAGTTGTTTGTGTATGTTTCTTTTTATGTTTGTTTGTTTTTTCCTTATAAAATGAATAAAAAGATTTAAAAAAAAATAAAGTTAAGAGAAACAAAACAGGGCACGCGTTACTGAAACAAAATTTGGATGCAATATGTTTGCAGAAAACACACTTCGAAACAACATAGAAGTGTACTGATAAACAAAAGGTTGCAGCTATGAAGCAGGGAAGGGAAGGGAAGCAAAGAGGTGAGAGGGGTGTGCCAAATTTTGGACTCGCACAGGGCGCCGCCACTGAAAGTTGAGACCAAAGTCTGCCCCTGCCAGTTTTCCTACCCAGATTGTTCCTAACTATTGGTTGACTATTTGATTAGCTATTGCTGTGCACACCCCTTGTAGAGCAAAAGATGGTGAATTCTATCATATGTGGTGGACTTGCGACAGAATTAAGACATTTTGGGAAATGATTTACAACGAACTAAAAAAGGTGTTAAAATATACATTTCCCAAAAAAACAGAGGCATTCTTGCTTGGGCTGATGGGAGATGAAATCGGCAAAAAAGACCAGAGACTATTCATGTACGCAACCACTGCAGCAAGAATTTTGGTTGCCCAAAGATGGAAATTGCAAGAGGTGCCAACGCTGGAGGACTGGCAGCTAAAAATGATGGAGCACGCCAAGTTGGTGAAGATGACGGGCAAGGTTAGGAACCAAGACGACCGGAAGTTTCAAAATGACTGGAGTAAATTTATAGAATATCTAAAAGAAAACTGTACAAGTTTAAAAACGCTAACAGGACTGTCGTAATTCCTAGGTTGTGAGAGGTATTAAATCTCTGACGGAATTTGGAAGAGAAATCATAAAAAAAAGGTCAGAGATAACGGAAAATAAAAGTGCGGGAGGATAAATAATATTTAAAAACTGTTGAAAGGAGGGAGGGAAGTCATAGCTCGGCAGAGCTAAAAAGGTTTGTATGTAACATATATGATGAAAATAGAATGTTGATGTTATAAAAAGCAATAAATATATATATGCAAATAGCTATTGCTGTGCACACCCCAGTCTCCAACTGGTGAGAGACTCCAGGCACTTACCCCTAGCACTTACCTAGGGGTTGCTTTCCTAGAAACAAAGGTCACTGGAGACCGTGGTGTCTTTAGGATACAGCGGTACCTTGGCTCTCAAACTTAATCCGTTCCGGACGTACGTTCCAAAACCAAAGCGTTCCAAAACCAAGGCGCGCTTTCCCATAGAAAGTAATGCAAAATGGATTAATCCGTTCTAGACTTTTAAAAACAACCCCTAAAACAGCAATTTAACATGAATTTTACTATCCAACGAGACCATTGATCCATAAGATGAAAGCAATAAACAATGTACTGCAGTCACACAATCAATCAGTAGGTGAACTGGGTTCCGCACAGTTACAAAAACAAAACAAAAAGCTGTAAAAACAAAAACACAAAATAAATAGCAAAAACAGACAGACCTCAGCGTAACACTCAAAACGGAAGTGTGGCACTCAAATCAGGAGTGTAACACTCAAAACTGAGCACATTCAGCTTCCGAAAAAAGTTCGCAAACCGGAACACTTACTTCCGGGTTTGCAGTGTTTGGGTTCCAAGTTGTTTGAGTACCAAGGCGTTTGAGAACCAAGGTACCACTGTATTTGGTTTTATTTTCGCAAGTTGGACTGGTGAGAAAGAGAGTTCTCAGAAAGAGAGCTTCCGTTGCGGAGGGGGCATGGAAGTCACTCCCCTTTGGTTTGGGGAGGGCAGAGCTTAGGCCACTGTGTGATGACCCAGCTTGTTGCTGGGTCAACTTGCATGTAGCAAGTTTTGATGGACAGCCCAGCGTCCCTTAAAAGGTTCTCAGCAGAGTGAGGTAAGCACTCTGGCTGGTGTTTTCGAATCCGGACGGAGGTCGCTGGTTACGGTTGTATGGTCTCTTGGGCCTTGCCTTACTGTTATCAGCTTGCCTGTGGTTTTAATCCTTTCCTTATTTAGCTCCCCCTTTTAAAATAATTTCTTGAGTTTTGCCTCTGCCTTGGTTTTTTCCTGCACCTCCCCCCCTCTCCGGTAGCCTCCTTTTCCATTCCCCCCCCACCCCTCCATTCCTTCCTTTTCCCGGGTTGTGGGAGGCCCCCCCCTTCCCCCCTCTTTTGCGCTTAAGGGGTTCGTTGCCGCCTTGCCTCCGGAGGTTACCTGGGTGGCCTGGAGGGCTTTTGTGGGGCGCGCTCCGGGGACGGACGTACCTGCTGGGGCCTGTTCCCCTGGGGATCTCCGACAGCCGGTGCTGAGCGCCCGGCTGGCTCTTTGCGGCGGCGGCGCTTCCTTTCTCCCTGTGGGCTTCCTGCCGGCTTGGGGCCGGCTGCAGGGCGCGTTCTTCGGTGCCCGGGAGCCTGCGGGGGTGCTCCGGGCGGCGCGGCGCTGCTCCTCCTGCCGCGGCTAGCGACGCGGCGCGCGGCGAACTGGTGGGGAGGGGGGAGCGATCTTGGCTCTCTGGGGGGCTCCTGCAGTGGGTGGGCGCCGGGTTGGTGCTGCCCACGCGGCCGTGTGGCCTGCGTTGAGCCGACCTGCGTGTGCCAAGGGCTGGTGCTCAGCCTGGATTCCCTCTGCTGCCCGGCGCCATTTTTTGCCTTCTCCTTCTGAGGCTGTGGCGGGAATCGCCATTTTGTGACCTCCGATTCCTTGCGCTTTGGCGCCACCTGCTGGCCCCTTTTGGCAAGGGCGGCCTGGCTGCTGATTTTTACATTGCTTCCATAGGATTGCATTGGCCGTAATAATTAAAGAAAAGCTTGTTGTTGTCCTTTTATTGCTCCAGCCTACTATTTCCTTTTGAGTCGACTGTTTGGTGCCCTTGTTGGTTAATTTGCCCCTATCCTGGGTATTTTAGTTTAATTTCTTTTATTTTATTTTATTTTAATTTAATTTAATTTAATTTTATTTTATTTTTAGTTTATTTTATTTTATTTTAATTTTATTTCATTTTAATTTTCTGTAGCTTGTTTTCATTTGTTTTCATTTACTTTTACTAGCTTAAGTACTTTACAGCGTAGTTTATTTGGTTGGTTTGCTTTTAACTGTTTAGTTTTATTTCTTTTCTTCATTTTTTGTGTGGTACTGACCTGGGGCTTCACTGTACCTGTGGTTCCATTTCCGCTAGACAACGGTTGACTGTACTTAATTTGCTTTTCTCTGGCTGCCCTGATATTCTGGTCACCTAATTTGCATTTTATCTCCTTGTGACTGCCACAGGTTGTCCAGGATGGAGGACACCCTGCAGTTGGTTGCTGCCCCAGTGGCTCAAGGAAGTGGACAGGGTACATCGCAGGCCCTGCCCACGCCTGGTGCTGGGGAGAAGCTGGAGAGAATTGGCAACGCCATGGCTAAGCTTTCTGGCGATCCTGCAGCACTGGCGCGCTTCGAACATGACCTGGAGGGCCTCTTGCTTTTGTCCTCCCAGGGTACTGCGCATGCGGATTCGCCCCGGCCCGCAGCTGCTTTGGCTGCCCCACCTGATTCTTCCAGTATGGATGAGGACCTTCCCTTGGCCCAGGCTGCTGCTATGGTGGCCGCCAAGAAAAAGGCTAAGGGGAAGGGCGGTGAAAAAGGGGGGCAGTCGGGTGGGCGTAAGGCTCTTGCCAAAACTCCGGGAGGTGCCGCCCGACGGCGGCAGGTGACGGGGAAGGGCAAGGCTGCCCACTCACGCTTGTTGTCTATCCTAGCTCCCTCAGGTCGCTCGTCTGATGACGGCAGCCCAGTCCGTGATCGTGGGTCCCCTGAGACAGCTCGGTCCAGCAAGGGGGCTCCTCGCCCGCACGCCAAGGGTGGGCGCAAGCGAGTTTCGGCGAAGACGGCCAGGGCCGGCAGGTCCTCCCGCAGGATGAGTTCCTCCGCATCTTCGGAACCAGAAGGTGCTACAGCGCGTCGTAGGAAGTCCCCGGTGGCGTCGACGTCCCGTCAACCCGACCCGGAGTCCGAATCATCCCCGGACGACATCTTGCCGGTCCCGGCCAAGGCGTCATCAGGGGGGAAACGTCGCAGACGTCGTTCCTGTTGTGGTCACAGCGACAAGAGGCGGAGGCGCGAGTCCTCCACCTCCAGCACAGGTACAACACGGTCTTCTGACTCTGATAACAGGGAAGAGCCCAGGCTTTATTGGGGTTATGGCGAATCGACCCCTGGGCTCCCACGGTGGGCGTGGCAACGTAGGTCTAATACACACAGGGCTAAGTACGGGGCTCCTTTAGAATACCTGCATGGCCGTCCAATCCCTGACGTGAAGGTATCCACAAACAGGACCAGGGACATTATTCCGGGTAGCCACCTTTCGTCTAGGATCCGGAACAGGATCCTGGATGGAAAGTATGTCGACATTTTTAAGTTGGCCCCTCCCGAGGATACCCGTCAGGAGTCTGAGGGGTCTGGTCCCACCGCCAGGAGGCGTTCGGGTGCCGTTAAGGTGGAGAGAACGTTTGAGAGGTGGCTGGATTGTTTCCAAGTCTTCGCCAGCGTGATTTCCGCGTCTTATCCCAAGCGGGCTCTGCATCTTTTCATTTATCAGTCCATCGTTCGGTCAGCGTATTCCATGTCTGGGGAATCCGCTGCTCTTTCTTACGATGAGAAGTTTAGGATCAGGGCCAACAAGATAGCGTCGGCTAGGTGGGACAGGAAGGATGTAGAACTTTGGTCTACTTGGGTCGCCCCGTATGTCCACAAGAGGGCCCCTGCTCCACGGCCGTTCCGTGCGTCCTCCGCTAAGGCGGCTAAGCGTTTTTGCTGTTGGAGCTATAATAAAAATAATTGCTCCAGGTCGCCCTGTAACTTCCCCCATGTGTGTGAAAAATGCGGGGGGACGCATCCGGCCGTATCATGCGGGCGGGGGAATCGGCCCTTTCGTGGGGGCCGGGGAGGGGGGCAGCAGCCTGCAAAACAGGCCCCCTCACAACCCGCTGCAGGCCCTTCCAAGTAGTGATGAGTTGGCACTGGCACCGACCCCTATAAAATTGCAGCCTCTCCTCCTGTGGCTTGATAAATACCCTAATTTAGAGGCGGCTCGCTACCTGCGGGAAGGTTTTTCCCTTGGTTTCAGGATACCCGTTTCATCGCATCCCGTGGCGGGTAAGCCTGTTAATCAAAAGTCGGTTCGGGAAATGCCTGATGTTGCCAGGAAAAAGATAGGGAAAGAGTTGTCATTGGGCCGCATGGCGGGCCCTTTCAATGCTCCCCCTTTTCCTGGTTTGCATCTTTCCCCTCTGGGAGTGGTGCCCAAGAAGGCCCAGGGTGAGTTTCGGTTGATTCATAACCTTTCTCACCCTAAGGGCACATCGGTTAACGATTCAATCCCCCCTGAGCTTTGTTCAGTGCGCTATGCGTCATTGGACGATGCTATTAAAATGATACGGAGATTCGGCCCGGGGGCCCTCCTGGCAAAATGTGACATTGAGTCGGCTTTCCGTTTGTTGCCTATTAATCCTCAGGATTTTTGGCTACTCGGATTTCATTTTGAGGGTGCTTATTACTTCGATAAAACTATGCCCATGGGCTGCTCCGTGGCTTGTGCCGCGTTTGAAGCATTCAGCACCTTCTTAGACTGGGCCTTGAGGCAAAAGACGGGCCTAAAGGGGGTCACGCATTACCTTGATGATTTTTTATTGGCCTCTGGGAAGGACTCCGGTGATTGCCTAGCGTTGCTGGGGGCCTTCGCGGAGCTTACTAGGGAACTGGGCGTTCCCCTGGCCTCGGCCAAGACGGAGGGCCCGGCCACTCGGTTAGTTTATTTAGGGATTTTGCTGGACACAGTGGCTCAGACGTCCAGCTTGCCATTGGAAAAAATTGTTACTTTAAGGAGGGTTATTGAGAATTTGCTGCCCCTCACTAAAGTGACTTTGCGTCAGCTTCAGTCGTTGCTGGGGCATCTGAATTTCGCGTGTAGGGTGGTGTCGCCAGGGAGACCCTTTTGCTCCCGCCTGGCGAGGCTTACTTCTGGCTTGCGGGCGCCTCACCACTACACGCGACTGCCCCTAGAGGTGAAGCAGGACTTGAGGAACTGGTTGCTGTTCCTCCAGGACTACAATGGGGTGTCTCTTTGGCAGGACACCTTGAACCTCCGTAACGACTTCCAAATACACTCGGACGCAGCAGGCTCCTTGGGCTTTGGCCTTTATTGGCAGGGTAGATGGTGTGCTATGCCTTGGCCGGCGGCATGGCAGGGGGAGGCGATTACACGGGACTTGACTTTTCTCGAGTTTTTTCCCATTGCAGTGGCAGTGCACATATGGGTCGAGGAATTCAGGGACCGTCGTGTATGCTTTTGGTGTGATAACCAAGCGGTGGTGAGCACGCTGGCAAAACAGTCATCGCGTTCCCCCAGAGTTTCGTCCCTACTTAGGGCTTTTGTGCTCCAATGCTTGCGTGCTAACATTGTTTTTTCAGCACGCTTTGTCCCGGGCCTTTCTAACGATATTGCCGACGCTTTATCCCGTTTCCAGATGGCCCGGTTCAGATCCTTGGCCCCGGAAGCGCGAGAGCATCCGGAGAGCTTTCCAGACCAGCTTTGGAGCCTTGGAGGCATTTAGCTATGCAGGGAGTAGCTCATTCTGTTGCCCCATCTACTTTAGCGTCATATAAAAAGGCTTGGGCTGATTTTGTGGCTTTTCATGGCTTGCCCAGTGCGGGTAGGCCGGCTTCGCCGCCTACGGCCGATATGGCCTTAGAATATCTTACCCACCTTTTTGCGATGGGACGCGCTCCCAGAACCATTAGAATCCAAGCAGCGGCCATTTCGTTTTTTGTAAAACTTTTCTTTAATGTGGACCCTTGTGCCGAGTTTTATATTAGACAGGCTATGAAGGGTTGGGCCAGGATGGCCCCGTCGCAGGCCTTGGCTCGGAAGCCGATCACTCTTCCCCTTTTGTGCAAGATGCGAGCTGTGCTTCGCACGGTTTGTTGGTCTCGCTTTGAGGCCCGCCTGTTTTCAGCTGCTTTTTCACTAGCGTTTTTTGGGGCTCTTCGGGTTGGGGAAGTGGTCTTTGAGGTTTCCCAGGGTGCCAGTTCTCGTGGTTTGTTGCTTAAGGATGTTGAATTGTTCCCCTCAGAGGTGGTCATCACGGTTCGCAGTTCGAAGACCGACCAGCTGGGCCGGGGTGTGCTCCTGCGTTTGCCCGCCACGGAAGAGCCGGGGCCGTGCCCTGTTAAGGATACCGCTAAGTTTCTGGCGGTGCGCCCCGCAGGAAAGGGCCCATTGCTGGTCCATGAGGATGGTTTGCCATTGACCAGGCAGCAGTTTGCCAAGATTATGCGCAAGTCCATCACTGCAAGTGGTCGCTCAGCGGCTGGTTATGCCCCTCATTCCTTCCGGATCGGTGCTGCCACGTCGGCAGCTCGCTGGGGGCTGTCCACTGAGCGAATCAAGGAATTGGGGAGGTGGAAATCTGACGCTTATAAGGGATATGTTCGGCGTTGATGTGTTGCTTATTGTCGTTTTTCTGTTCCCTTAAGGTCCTGCACCCGTACGCGTTTGGATCGTCGGGCACAGCATCGTTTTCTGGGCCGGCGCCAGAGCTCGGGAAGCAGGGCTATGGCCCAACTTTGGACTTTTGTCAAATGTTAGCGTTTCATGGTTGGGCAAAAGGGGCATGTTGTGGGAGGAATTGATGCCTGTTCTTCGCAATCGTGCTGCTGGGGAGGGTCCTCCTGATGCTTTGATTGTGCAGCTGGGGGAGAATGACTTACCTTCCACGAAGTGTCAGGAGCTACGCCTGCAGTTCCAGCGCGTTTTGAGGGAGATCGCAGTTTTGTTCCCACGCACAAAGTTATTTTGGTCCCATCTGTTGCAGCGCCGCTCCTGGAGGGGAGCACGTTCGGCTGTTGCAGTTGAAAGGGTTCGTAGACGCACCAATAGTGCGGCTGTCAGGGCAGTGTTGGATGTGGGTGGGTCTGTGATAACTCACCCGTGTATTTCTTCTAGGAATGATTCACTTTATCGCCCGGACGGTGTTCATTTGTCTCCTTCGGGGAATGATTTATGGTTGGGGGCTGTTGGGGAGGCCCTGAAGGAGTGGCTGGGTATGTGAGTGGTTTGGCGGTGAGCCCGTGGCTCGTGGCGGTTAGGCATTGGTTCAGTGGTTGGGGTGGGCAAGGCCCACCCAGTGGTGATGTCAGTGTTGGGAATTCCGTTAAAGGAAGCCAGGGGCTCCACAGTGCTTGTCCGGGCCCGAGGGTTGCAGGGCCATGCCGGAGCCCCTGTGAACCCCTGGGGAGGGGGAGGCGCTGATTTCACCAGCTTCCTTAACTCTCCCCAGCTAATGGTTTCCCTGCGCTGACAAGTGGTCAGCTCTGTCCAGCGGGACAGCTAGTCTTGCTGACTAGGGTCAGCACTGTCCAAGTAGGACGGATGGAACCAATGCCTACGCAACCACTCACGTGTTTTGTATTCAATAAAAGAAAAGTTGTGGCCTAAATTTTTAGATGCCAAAAACCCAAACCAAAATTATGTTTCCAGAGTGCGTTATTGGGGGGGGTGACTGGGTGCCTTACACACGCAAAGAGAGTTCTCAGAAAGAGAGCTTCCGTTGCGGAGGGGGCATGGAAGTCACTCCCCTTTGGTTTGGGGAGGGCAGAGCTTAGGCCACTGTGTGATGACCCAGCTTGTTGCTGGGTCAACTTGCATGTAGCAAGTTTTGATGGACAGCCCAGCGTCCCTTAAAAGGTTCTCAGCAGAGTGAGGTAAGCACTCTGGCTGGTGTTTTCGAATCTCCCACCCCCCCCTCCCTGGTATAGGATGATGCATTGACCTTGCTGTGCCTCTAGGGGGTCGTCTCTATTGAGAGGCCTGGTAGGAATTTTGTCCAAGTGACGTATTGGCAATTGCCACTTGGTTTTTGCCTACCATACAGCAATTCGTCACAACTTGTACGGTTGGCGGTTAGGCATTGGTTCAGTGGTTGGGGTGGGCAAGGCCCACCCAGTGGTGATGTCAGTGTTGGGAATTCCGTTAAAGGAAGCCAGGGGCTCCACAGTGCTTGTCCGGGCCCGAGGGTTGCAGGGCCATGCCGGAGCCCCTGTGAACCCCTGGGGAGGGGGAGGCGCTGATTTCACCAGCTTCCTTAACTCTCCCCAGCTAATGGTTTCCCTGCGCTGACAAGTGGTCAGCTCTGTCCAGCGGGACAGCTAGTCTTGCTGACTAGGGTCAGCACTGTCCAAGTAGGACGGATGGAACCAATGCCTACGCAACCACTCACGTGTTTTGTATTCAATAAAAGAAAAGTTGTGGCCTAAATTTTTAGATGCCAAAAACCCAAACCAAAATTATGTTTCCAGAGTGCGTTATTGGGGGGGTGACTGGGTGCCTTACACACGCAACCAGCAGCACCATCTCCATGCAGCTTATGGGGGGCGATGGAGCAGCAGGCTAGGAACAAATCCAGAGGAAGGAGGCATGGTAGTCCCCAAGGTATGCATTATTAGCCAGTTTCTTTCCAGGACTCAGCAAGTTGGGGGGGATCTGCTTGCCTCCATGCCATTCTAATTGGCAAGTAAAGCTGATGTTCCCTGCAGGTCTCTAGAGATATCAGGACCTGGCAGCTGTGCCCTGGCCAAACACTTAAGATGCTCTTCGCAGGCATGCACAACCCTAGCTCCTCTGCCAAGGGGTTCATTTGTATGTACATCAGGTACAGTGTGTTCTGGGCTTGGCTTCCCCACCTCTGCTGTTTATATGCTGACCTATACACACGATACAGAGGTGAAGGAAGGTGATCCGAGAAGCAGACACCGCCCTGGAGGGACAGGCTGTTCTGAGATCATCAATCCTTACAGTATTCACTGTTTCCGAGATGAGATCCAGGTCCAGCTGCAACTGTCCTGTTCCCCCTCCCCTTCTCTGATCATGTCTTTCTTTAAAGCAGGGTTTCCCAAACTTGGGTTTCCAGCTGTTTTTGAACTACAACTCCCATCATCCCTAGCTAGCAGGACCAGCGGTCAAGGATGATGGGAATAGATGCAGATGTGGAACCAAGTTTGGGAAACACTGCTTTAAGGCAGGGGTGCTGAGAACCTTTTATCAGTCCGGGGCCACGTTCCTGCAATGTACAGGTCCCAGGGGCCCGTACACCAGTGGTGGGTGTGGCCAGGACCCCAAAGTGGGTGGGGCAACAGAGGAGATGCTTGCCTTGGCATGAAGGGTTCCATTCAAGCCATGTAACATTGGGAGCTTGCTGCACACCTCTCTCCCCGTCTGGGCAATTAAGAGGTGTTTTATCACAGTTCAAGGAACACATTTCAGCTAGGCAGATGCACCCAAGGAGGAGGGGGAGCACAACCAGCGAGGGGTGCAGCACTGGAAGGGGTATACCATGGAGAGAGAGCACTGAGGGATGTAGAGATAGACCGGTGTGTGGGTGTGTGTGTGTGTGTGTGTGTGTGTGTGCATTTGGCCCATGGGCTTGAAGTTCCCGCCACTGTTTTAAAGCACTTTGCAAGGCTCTACATGCCCTTACAGGAATCAGAAATAAAAGCTTCTCCACATCCCCAGCTCTTTATATTCACCACTTTTTTCATATATAACTTTGTGTCTTCCTGTAAAACTGGCCTTAAAAGCTTCTTTGACTTTGGTGCAATTTCCCCCAGCATCCTCATGATAACAGTCTGAAAGCCCCTGGGAGGGCATCCCAGTGGTCCTTTGGGAAGGTTGGAGTTCCCTCTCCAACGATGGAGAACGAGAGCGAGAGAGCGAGAGAGCGAGAGAGCGAGAGAGAGCTCTGATACTGGGGAGGAAAGTCTGATACCAGCAACGCCTTTCCCCTCTGCTATCTGTGGTCCTGGCCCATCTTCGGTAAGGCCAAAACAGGTGAGCAGACAACTGGTAAAGAGCTTAGAGAAGAAGAGATTGCATCTCAAGCTACCTGACATGGCCCCGAGCTGGGCCAAGATTTAGGTCAGCTCTGGTCTAAATATCTCTCTTTGATTTCCTCCCATAATGTTCCCAATGAGAGGGGAGATCCATTTGTGATTTCCCCCACCAAAGCCTGGAAATAGACAGAATGATGGAAGTGTTCTTCTCTCCTATTACCTCCACCCACCTGGTGAGAGCCCAGCAGGCTGTGATCTCAGGGCCATTCACAAGATAAAAATAATGGATAGAAAAATACAGGATGAAGAGAGCGGTATAAAAATAAAATAAAACAGTCAGCTCCCAGAGGTTCCCTGTGGCTGCGGTGCCACCAGAGGTTAGTTTCTCCAGACTTACCAGATCCCCAGAATTGGATCTGTATGTTGGCATTTGGCAGGTCATCGGTAAGCTGCGTTCAGCTTTTTCCTGGTCTGGCCTTTCTGCAGCTTATCATTTCACCAGAGTGTTTAGAGAAGCAACAAAATCAACCAAGGGACACAAATTGTGGCCTTATCTGGTTGATTTACTATGTTACATCCACCCGTACTTCAAAAAGATCTTCCCTAAGTGCCAATGCACTGTAGGATCCCCCCTCCCCCCAGTCAGCACCTGTGTCTGTTGTGTGAGAGAGAGCCATCAACATCCAAACTAGCAAGGCAGCCTCAAGCTGCTACAGGTGAATGCATTTGTCTACTCCTGACTTTTGTTGCAAAGCAGCAGAGACTGCGGAGGCCATTCTGCTTCTAGTCGCATTGTTTCAGTGCTTTGTTTAGTTTTTTTGAAAGGATTGTCTGAGCTTCCCACTGACCCCACATCCATAGCTGTCAACCCTCCCTTTTTTTGTGGGAAACTCCCTTATTCCAATGCCGTTTCCCGCTGCTGTCCCGGATTGTTGATATCCCTTAAATTTCCCAGATTTCAAAGGAAGCAGCTCCTCTCTCTCCCTGCCGGCCAGGGAGGCTCCTCAGCTGCATTGCTCGGCTGCCAATAAGGAGTCTGAGACCGACTGGGGGCGGAGCTTGCATGCCTTGTGCAGCCAGACCCTCACGCCCAACCAGACAGACAGCCTGCCTGCCGTCTACGCGCTTGCTCTTTCGCTCTCCCATTCGCGCACAGCCTCTGGAGCGCAGGGTGGCGAGGCTACTTGGTGCCATTGCACCGCCCTCGCAGCATCCCTTATTTTCAAATCTGAAAGTTTGAAAAAATCCCTTATTTTCAAATCCGAAAGTTGACAGCTATGCCCACATCCCACACAACTGGCGGCTCTGCTAAGGAAGAAACAATGGAGCTGAAAAGAATAAGCACTGATGCATCAACCTTAGCTTTGCTCAGTCCAATTGTTTACCTCTATGCGCAAATACTCCTGACTCGGGAAAGCAGGGAGGGGACACTGGGAATCTTATGGACTAGAAACCTAATTCTGTGCATGTGCTTGTTGGAGCTTTCTCACACTGGTTTCTGAACGTTTCCAGTTTTTCCACATCAGACTTGTGCCTGTTCCTTCTTTTCTGTCCAGACATATAAGTCTATCCTATATAGGCGGCGGCAGCAGCAGCAGCTAACTGGAAGGTAATCTATATCCCATGTATCTTACTTCATTCTCTGCTGTTGACCTGAAAGTCACCTTTTCTTCAGCAAAGGAACTTCAGAAGTTTGATTCTATTTGTTTAGGCCTGAATGGAGACAATGGCTTCCTCTCCCGCATCAGGGGCTTTAGTTAATCAAGCAAAGCTTAAGAAGGCTGTTGTCATTGCCCATTACTGGTGCTGTAAATGGTTACTTAAATGTCAGACATTTAAGCTTTGCTTAGGGTTGCCACAGACTGATTTCCAGTGCCAGCCAGGTATGTGTTGATTTTATAACTGCAAAATGCTAGCTGTGTTTATTGGCAGTAATATAGAAGGTGTGGCAGGATTAGATAACATCCAAGTGAGCTTCTTGCAAGGCTTATTCGCATTGGCTCACTGTTAAGGTTTAGTTGCATTATCACAGATGACGCTTTGTGTTTCATTGCCATCTGACCTCACTGTTTTCACATCCTTCCTTCTGCACCCAGGAGGCCTCTGTGTGTTTACAACACTTTATGCATCTGATAAAGGGGAT
The DNA here is from genome assembly GCA_034641385.1 of Darevskia mixta. NCBI lineage: Eukaryota > Metazoa > Chordata > Lepidosauria > Squamata > Lacertidae > Darevskia > Darevskia mixta. The sequence continues at coordinate 16,278,149 of JAWWNH010000033.1, read as the reverse complement.
TATAGTCCGTGAACGTGTATGACATAATAGACCACTTTGCCCTTAAGGCTTCACAACACGCCTTGTTGGTTTTTGTTGCAACGGACTAATACGGATACTTCAACTTCATGCAAAATCGCCTGCTTTGATCTAGCAAATTCAGTTCTTGGAAAGCTTCATTACCTCTGTGATTGTATCAGTGCGAAGGTGACGCCGACCTGCACAAAGCCGGAATAGGGAGATCAGATTTCTGCATGAGAGGGTTTTTGGCTGTGCCTTTTTTCCCTCGTGAAGCTGCGAAAGATCGGTGCTATTTAGGGAAGTGTTCCACGCTGCGTCTCAAACCATCTGTGCTTATTCCTACATCTCTGGTTATTTGGGGGATATTAAATGCAACAAGAATGAATGCTCTTAAGTACAGCCCCATCTGCACGATATATTTAAAGCAGAATCATACCACTTTAAACAAGAGATGGAGTCTCCCCCTCCCCCCAAGAATCCTGGGAAGTGTAGTTTCTTAATAGTGCTGAGAGCTGTTAGGAGACTCCTGTTCTCCTCGCAAAGCTACAATTCCCAGAGTTCCCTGGGAAGAGGGATTGACTCTTTAAACCACTCTGGGAACTGTATATCTGTGAAAGGAATAGGGGTCTCCTAACAAATCTCACCACCCTTAACCAACTACAGTTCCCAGGATTCTTTGGGGTCTGTCCCACTGTATAATAGGGGAATTGCTGCAGCCCTTGGCAAATTTGCTCAGTGGTGAAAGATCTGTCATACAGGCATGTAGGTGGCCCTGGGAAAACAAGGAGTAAGAGGTGGAGGGGAGGGGCTGCGAAAAAGAGGGGGGAAGGGGCGCCATGCTCCCCCCCCCCAGTTCTGTCCCGTCCACTGCTGGCATCCCCAGCCCCACAGATGACTCTTTAATGGACCTCTTCTTTAGAAATCTGCCTGTGGAGGCACCAGTTTCTGCAGGCCTCACCTTGTTTAACCCAAGGTCTAACTATTACCTGAGGCTAATAGTTCCAGCTCCGACCGCTTTTTGCAACAGGACAGGGATTGCACAATGCTCCTGCCTCCTCGAACCATCTCCAGCATCTCGCTTCAAGTCCTCTCTGGCCCAATCTGGATGTCTGAGAGGGCGGAACAGCCTCCCCGGAAATCGCAGAGTAACAGGACGTGCCAGGGCCCTGTTCCTATGTAGAAACTTCTGGTGATTTGCATCAGCCAAGAATGCTCGATAAGGCCACTGGAATGCCCATGGCACAGACAGCTGCCTAGCCTCTTGATGAGGCTGTTTTAAAGACCCTCTTCCTAGGAAGCTACCTAATACCAGGTCGGGCCATTTGGCCACCCAGGCTGGTTCTGTCCACCCTGACTGGCAGCGGCAGCAGCAGCAGCAGCAGCAGCTCTCCAGGGTTTCACCTGCTGCCTGATTCTTCTAACTGGAGATGTTGTGCATTGAACCCGGAAGCTTCTGCATGCAAAACAGAGACTCTATTCCAGGCTCAGAATCTGCACCCTGCATGCTGGGGCTTTTGCAGGGGTTGGCATATCCTGACAAGGCCTACTAGGGCTGATGCCCTGGCAGTCCTCCCTGCTGTGACATTCTGCATGCAAAACAGGGAGGGGCTCTCCCACTGTGTTTAGTAAATGCCTGCAGATCTACTGCCAATCATTTACTGGTCCACCAGTAGATCCTAGATCTACCGGTACCTCCTGTCCTCTCCTCCCTTAGCAATGTAGCGAGTAAACGCAATGCTTGGCAGATTTAGAGGTGGCACATGTTCCCAGGGGTCCTTGCACCCATACCTTGCAGTGTGGGCTACTTTCACCGCTCTAATGCACAGATTCACAAACATTAATGCGACTGGGCTCACTGCTTGAATTGTGGAGTGAAAGGTACGTGGAGGAGGTGCTAATCAAATATTACACAACCCTGCTGCCTCCAGCCTTCTAAAAACAGCAGCCAAGACTGCTGCCTGCTCGCCGCAATCTGAGCACTAACTGAGGTGCACTGTTGTAACCCTAAGCAATGTTCACTTAAAATATGTGCCTTGGGAAACAATCGCAGTTCCTCCCAATAAAGTCATTTCAGCTGGAAGAGGTTGATTTGGGGATCTAAACTGCATTGGATTCCTGGTGTTCAACACCCCCCCCCCCAAACTAATGCAGCAATTTCCCCTGATAGACCACCTATGCCTTTGATAATTGCAACAACAGGCAGAAAACCAGCAGACGCAGCTTTCTCCATCACTCCCAACGCTAGGCAGAAAGTGGCCCTACTCAACCAATGAGAGTCTATCTAGTGAAAATGGCTGAAAAGACTGAGCTGTGAGCCAGGGAGCTCCAAATCCAAATCTTACCTTTGCTGAGATAATGAATAGCTGGGATGGGGAACTTGCTGGACTACAACTCCCATCAACCCCTGCTCATTGTTGGCCACACTGACTAGGGCTGATGGACATTGAAGCCCAACAATTGTTGTGAGGACAAACGGTGGTCAGAAGACCTACCAGCAAAAGAGAAAGGAGTACGTCAGGCAGCTGTGAACACCTGTGTGGCAGGCAGAAATCCAACAGATGCAGCAGTCTCTGTCATTATTCAAAACAGCATACCTGTGGGGAAGTGGAGGAAGACCTGCAGCCCTCCAGGTGGAGTTGGACACTAAACCTCCTCAAGCCAGCGTTGCCCACTGGCCAGGGGTGATGTCCGTCCTAGCTAGCAGGCCACAGGTTCCTCACCCCTGCGAGATACACAAACGCTGCTATGAAAGGCACGGTTGTCTCAAGCCAGAGGAGGACCCCTATTTGAGGGGGTGAGCTGTGAAGGGAAACCGAGCGGCCCTGCCTCGTTTCCTACAAGGGAAGGGAAGGGTCGAGGCGCCTCTCCGAGCTGCCAGGAGGCTGGAAGCTCCGGGTTGTCTGTTCCCTTGCAGAGGAAAGGCGAGGGGGCCAAGGCGGCCCTTCCCTTCCCCGCGGCAGCCAAACCTGTTCCTCCTCCTCCTCACCTGCCTTGGGTGTGGTCTGCGCTCAGGTCTGTTTAGTCAGGCAAAGGAGGGCCCCTCCCCGCCTCGGCTTTTTCCGGGTCGGGTTGGCTCGCCTGCATTTGGCCTTTCTGCAGACGGGGTGAGTAGAGGGGCCCTTTGGAAAGAAGAGGTGGGGGGGGGAGCAGGATCGGGACCCGGCCTCCTGGCGGAGGGGAAGGTTTCGTTGCCCACGGTGGGGCTCTCTTGCAACCCCCGGCTTGGGCGCGGCTGCCCCAGGCTTGCACTTTGCTCTCTTTTACCAAGGTTGAGAAAAGAGCATCGTGCGCTCCTTGCGTGTGCGCGCGGCTGTTTCTGAGCAGAGCTGGCGAGCTGAAAGTTCTCCTCTGAAATTAGGGCTGCCTGGGAATTGTTCAGCGAAAAGAGCAGTTCATCTGACCAGGTCCTGGCAGCTCTGTAAGACCCGAATAAGCGTGTTCTTTGTACAGTATCTCTCTCTCTGCAAAAAAAACAAAACAAAAAACCAACCAGCGGGGAGCGCTTCTTCGAGAGCTGCTTTTAACTCACGAAGCAAAACAAAAACATCAATCATGATGCGCATTAAAAGTAGGGTAGCTTTCTGGGCTTCATCATAGTTTCCTTTTTCTAGAGACCAGCTGCTTCATGCTGGCCCTTTTTCAGATGGGCTTATACAAAAATAGTGTATTTAGGCCTACATGGTATCTCTAAGGGGGTAAAATCCAGCATTGCCCTGGAGATATTGGGTGAGCACAATTCTGTCCCTTTATGGGAGGCCGAGGAAGGGACTGGTTCAAGTCCATGCCACCCCTGGCCTTCTTGTGGATAACCTGTTGCCTTTGTTGTGCAGACATTTTCTTTTTAGTTTATTTGCCCGATCCATTTTACATACCTAGATTGGCACTTGTGCAGCTGCTTCTTAATTATGGTAGGAAAGGGGCATAATTTTGGAGCAGCCGCTGTGAGCAAAGCTGGGATGTGCCCTTCCCATTGGAACTGATATTGATATGGAAGCAACAACTGGTGTGGTTTCGAATAACTTGTGTGGGATCCAGGCCTTTCGAATAACTTGTGTGGGATCCAGGCTGAAGTGGGACTCCTTGACTGCAACAGGTTGCTTGGGAAATGTGCCTCCATTCTCGGATGGTGGGCCATTGTGATGTGCTCCTCTTTGGAATGTGGCTGCCTGCGTGTCAGGAAGCACCTATTGGATAGTGTCTGTGACATCAATGACAATGAGAAGCCTGCTGGGGACTTTAGACTCAGCTGGCAAAGACGGATTCAGAAAGGAGCTGAAATTGAAAGGCAAACTGTCCACTTCTTCTTCTTCTCACATGGGATATGCATCTGCAGTTCAAATTTGAACCGGTTCTGAAATTGAATTATATACAGCTCCACAAAACAACTCCAGAACATCGTGAGTGACAAAAAATAATAATCATGTTTTTATAGAAACACAAGAGCTTTGTATTATAGATATGCATGGTACACACACACACACACACACACAGAGAGAGAGAGAGAGAGAGAGAGAGACAGAGAGAGAGAGAGAGAGAGAGAGAGACTGGCAGAGGATCTTCAGACTTTGCTTTGAGACTTTGGTCCCATTTACACAGTACTTCTTCAGTGTGTTTTGGGAACCCCCAATTCATGCAAGATTCCTGCACTGCACGTACACCAGTTGAATCTAATTCCTTTGTCGCAATGCAAATAATTGCTTCACTGCTGCTGATAGGTGAAAGAGCAAGACTAGTCAGTTCCCCAGGAGCTGGGGGTAGATTTCAGGAACTAATGGTAGCAAGTATAGAGCTGCCCCTCTAGATTAGATGGAGCCATGCAGTCTCTAGACAGGCACTGTTTCTTGCAGGTAATGGCAGCAGTGTTTCTCAGAGGGTAGCAGGGACAAGACTTCTCAGTTTAGGTCTCGAAATAACCCTTCACTAGGCACGCTTGCAGGACTCATCACCTTCTGCCTGGATATGTTACATTAGCAAAGAAAATGTGCTTGCATGCCTATTCTTGAAATACTCGTGCATTCCATATGCAAAATGGAATTATGCAAAACCGTGAATTGCAAAATTAGGAAGGAACTTCCTTTTGACCCGGGGTGGCGCTGTGGGTTAAACCACAGAGCCTAGGGGTTGCAGATCAGAAGGTCGGCGGTTTGAATCCCTGCGACGGGGTGAGCTCCCGTTGCTCGGTCCCAGCTCCTGCCCACCTAGCAGTTCGAAAGCACGTCAAAGTGCAAGTAGATAAATAGGAACCGCTCTGGTGGGAAGGTAAACGGCGTTTCTGTGCACTGCTCTGGTTCGCCAGAAGCAGCTTTGTCATGCTGGCCACATGACCTGGAAGCTGTATGCCGGCTCTCGGCCCATAAAGCGAGATGAGCGCCGCAACCCCAGAGTCGGACACGACTGGACCTAATGGTCAGGGGTCCCTTTACCTTTACCTCCTTTTGACATTTTTTTTAAAAAAAATCTGCAAAACAGCCATTTAAGTTACAGAAGAGGCTTAATCCCTAAGCCACAGTAAGGTAACACTTTTATCAACCCTCCCCCCCAAATGTCACAAAGTTGTGTGCAAGCTTTTGAGACTTGCGGGCTCATTGTTAAAACAAGGCTGGGGATAGCAATAGAGCATGATAAGTTAAGGACTGCAACCCTCATCGGCTTCACCCGTTGGAGAGAGGGTGATGAGAGTTGTAGTTCAGCAACATCTGGAGGGCTGCAGGGTCCCCATCCCTGAATTAAGGCCTGCAGTTTGCAGCGATTTAAGCATCCCTGGGTTTTATAGGTTTTCTTTTATGGCAGAAAGTGAGGAGGAATTAAAGAACCTCTTAATGAGGGTGAAAGAGGAGAGTGCAAAATATGGTCTGAAGCTCAACATTAAAAAAAACTAAGATCATGGCCACTGGTCCCATCACCTCCTGGCAAATAGAAGGGGAAGAAATGGAGGCAGTGAGAGATTTCACTTTCCTTGGCTCCTTGATCACTTCAGATGGTGACAGCAGTCACAAAATTAAAAGATGCCTGCTTCTTGGGAGAAAAGCGATGACAAACCTAGACAGCATCTTAAAAAGCAGAGACATCACGTTGTCGACAAAGGTCCGTATAGTTAAAGCTATGGTTTTCCCAGTAGTGATGTATGGAAGTGAGAGCTGGACCATAAAGAAGGCTGATCACCAAAGAATTGATGCTTTTGAATTATGGTACTGGAGGAGACTCTTGAGAGTCCCATGGACTGCAAGAAGATCAAACCTATCCATTCTGAAGGAAATCAGCCCTGAGTGCACACTGGAAGGACAGATCCTGAAGCTGAGGCTCCAGTACTTTGGCCACCTCATGAGAAGAGAAGACTCCCTGGAAAAGACCCTGATGTTGGGAAAGATGGAGGGCACAAGGAGAAGGGGACGACAGAGGATGAGGTGGTTGGACAGTGTTCTCGAAGCTACTAACATGAGTTTGACCAAACTGTGGGAGGCAGTGGAAGACAGGAGTGCCTGGCGTGCTCTGGTCCATGGGGTCACGAAGAGTCGGACACGACTTAATGACTAAACAACAACAAAAGAGTTTGACATTGTTGGTTTGTATTGCTTTCATTTTGCCTGTCACTGCTTGATGTGGTCCTTAGGAGAATGGATGCTTTCGGAAATAGGGTTTCTGGAATAAGGGGCAATCACTCATCTCTGTGGTCTGAAACAACGGATGGTCTCTTGAAATTGAAAGGTGCCTGCAGATTCACTGGTGTTGTTGAAGAGCTCTTCCTAATTCTGCTTATTATTTTTAAAGGCATCATCTTTGGGATGACGAGTTCTGCCAAGGATGGGGAATTGGGGTGTTTTCATGCATGTTGTTGACTCGCATTTGAAGACAGGACTTGGAGATTTCTGCTTCAGAGCTCTGTGTGTCTTGGGACATGCTTTTGGTCTTTCATTCAATCCTGGTGCAACTTCATTTCAAATAAAGACTGTTGCATCTTCAGAGGCAATGAGAACTGCTTCTGTGGTTGATGCAACAGTTCTGTGTGTGCAGGTAGTTGTATACTCTTTGTTATCTTGGCCCCTGTAAAGCGGAGACCTTTTTATTTCCCCAAGCTTTTAAAATCTCTTGTAAGCTTTAAGCAGTTTTGCGCTCTGTTACTGTTTTTCATGGTGTGTTTATATACTTTTATTATTGGATTTTAAGTTACCACTTCGTAACTGCAAACTTTGTTGTAGGGCGGCCTATGTAAATACTATAAATGTAGCTCAGGGGCAGAACACATCCCTTGCATGAGAAAGGTCCCAGTTCAATCCTTGGAATCTCCAGGCAGGACTTTTATGAACCCTGGAGCGCTATTGTCAGTCATTGTCAAGCAGCCTTTCCTAAGCAGCTGCAACCTTGTGTTCTCTGGATGTTGTTGGACTACAGCTCCCATGTGCTCCAGCCAGCATGGCTCAATGGCCAGGGATGATGGGAGTTGTAGTCCAAAACATTGGAGGGCACCAGGATGAGGAATGCTGGTTTTAAATTACCCAAACTGCTCATTAATTTGTCTCATCCCTTTTAAAAGTATTCTGCTGACCATTGCGATGTTCTGTGGCAGTGAATTTTGTTGCAGTATTAACAATGAACTTTTCTGCAAACCCCACACCTTTAAAAACCATGCTTCTGATTAAATCCTGAGCCTTTTAAAAAAATGTGCTTAAATTTGGGGCTAGAAGTCCCATAATGAGCCCTGGCTCTGAACGGAGCAGATTCCTTGAACTTGCCGAAACTTGTTTGCCTTTCATAATGCTGTCATAATGAGTTAGTAACTGGAGATTTCCAAGGAAGACATTGTTCTGTGACTTGCCAATCAGATTATTGCCTTGGCACCCAATGAATTTGGACGCAGGAGGTGCAGCAACATCCAGCATTCCTTGCAATATTGCTCTCCGTCCTGAGCCGTCCATTAATAAACTATTTGTTTCTGAGATTTGTTTCCTGCATCACATTTGTGACGGCTCTAATCTGTTTCCCGCTGGCACAAGGTAGGTACCGAGTAGTTAGTGCTTATATGTTCTAAGGCAGGGGTAGTCAACCTAGTGCCTTCCAATTGCTGCTGGACTGAACTCCCATCACTCCCAGCCAACATGGCCGGGGCTAATGGGATTTGTAGTTCAGCAGTAACTGGAGGGCATAGCTCCTTCTGCCTCTGTGGTCTGGGTAAAGTGTTTTCCCTCCTTTGCCCAGTCCAGCTCCAACATTCTCCCCAGAGTTGCTTTTCAGCTCAGTATCTCAGGTTCCTTGGGGCTTTTCCTGCGCCATATTGATGGATGGATCTCTGCGGGTGCACTTGTCTTCAACATTTGACCCTTCCTCAACGAAGAGTAGCAGGAGGCGCCAGCGGGGGTCCCCCAAGGGAGGTCCCTGAGGAAGGAGGCTCAGAGATTGGTGGTGGGACACTGAGGAGAGGTCAGAGGGGGACGATGGGCAGGAGGCTCTGGATACTGAAGGGACAAGTTTTAGCGAGCAGGAGGAACCTGTGACAGGGAGCAGGCTGAAGCAGACAAGAATCCCTGGCGTCTCCATCTCCTGCTGTGATAAGCTCCTCCACCCACTGGTCTCCAAGAAATAATAAGCAGGATAATGAGGAGACTGCTTGGGAAACTCCTCCAGGAGCCTTGGAAGGGACGGGAGGCAAGGGAGCTTCAAACTGCTTTATAGAGGCAAGACCTACTGGGAAGTGTTGCCGAGTTCTATGCCATTTCCTTGAATCAAGAGTTAACTTCGCTGTCAACAGAGAGCCATGCGCCTTTCGTGCTGATCTGCATCTGACTCCAGCCCTGACACTGCTGGGAGTAGCTTGTGCCTTTCGATGGAGTAGATTCAGGGTCTCCAGCTGTTTTTGGACTACAGTTCCCATCATCCCTGACCACTGGTCCTGGTAGCTAGAGATGATAGGAGTATCAATATCAATATATGATATCATATATTGATATCAATATATTGTCCAAAACCGGTTTGAAGTCCACATCGTGATATTTGTTTCAGAATTTTTGACCTGGCAATATATCGTGAATCATGACTTGTATATGTGTGTGCTATGCAAAAATCATGATGTGGGGAAAGCCATGAAGCCAGCCGATGCCTCTGCATAGCTCCATCCTTATTCTGGTATCATGATACAGTTGTACCTTGGAAGTTGAACAGAATCTGTTCCGGAAGTCTGTTCGACTTCCGAAACATTCGAAAACCAAAGCACAGCTTCTGATTGGTTGCTGGAAGCTCCTGCAGCCAATCAGAAGCCCCTTCGGATGTTCGGCTCCCAAAAGAACGTTCGAAAACCAGAACACTCACTTCCGGTTTTTGATCATTCAGGAGTCGGAACGTTCTACTTCTAAGACGTTCGGGAGCCGAGGTATGACTGTATATCAGTGTCTTGCGATGTTTAGCTGGTGATATATCATGTTGTTGAAAACCAGATATTGCCCAGCCCTACTGGGGACAATCTTCCTCTGACCCCAAAGCCTTTCCGGTTGTACTTCTGCCTACATGGACACAGTTTAGCTGTTTCTTAAAACCCAGTTGCGTAATCTTCTGGTCAGACCTTTTCTCAAGGCTGCCTCTCAGCCCAACACAGACACCAGCTGCCTTCTTCTGTTCTTCACCAGCAACAGCTTAATATTAAGGCCTCAGCTATCCACTTCTCCCTCAGCTTTCCCACCCCTCATCAGCTTTAGCAGTTGGTGTTCTTTTTCCCAACTGACAGTTAACTTGCCCATTCTTCACTGACTAGAACCTCCAGCCAATCACAGCCTGCTATGTATTTCCCAGACCAACCAGAATGAGTTTACCTGATCCAGGTGACTCACTGTCTCTCTTCCTCCTAATAGAAGCTGTTGCCAGACAGGTACTACTAACAGAAAACATAGCAGCCCAAGGCCTCAAACATTTGGTACTTGCACTCTGACATCAACTGTAGAGGCAGCACCTTTTGACTTCTGCAAAACGCTGGATTTGGGCTTTGCTGAAACAGTTTGCTACGAAGAGGCTGGAACTAATTTTATTAGTGCTCTGTCTCGGCATCACACATTTGACTTCAGTTCACTGTTTCCAAAAGAATTTGTAAATATTTCTCAGTAAAGTGCCATCCCTTACGTATTTGCTTTACTCTGCTCCCCCTGCCACACACACTGAGTAAATGCCACTGAGCAGCCGTCTGATTAAATGATTCCTAACCCTGTAACCATCACCCTGTTCTCCCAACTTAACACCTGCTTTTCACAGTTCTGTCTCTTTAAGACAATATATTTCTTCCTGTCCCTAAGCTTCTGGTGCTGTAGCTTGCTTGACTGCCCTGTTGATCCATAAACATCAGAGTAACTGGAAAACACTTTCTATTTACTTATCTCTATCTCTAGCATCAGGTTTTTGGCCCTTCTGGGCACCCTGGAGGGCTAAAGCAATGCTAAGAATGGTTTGGAATGTTCTGTCCTGATTTTGTTTTCTGATTGGCTTGGGTAACCCTGTAGAGTTCTGAATGCCACCCAAGTACAGACCGGTTTTGCTTGTTGCGCTTCACTCTCTTTCAGTTTTGTCTCGAACATGTTGTGTTTTTTGTTTTTTTTTAAGTAGAGATGGTTTTGGTGTAAAATACACCATACCCCCCCTCCATCTCTTTGCGACTCTGGTTGGCAGCTGCTCTCTAGAGTCTTGGGCAAGAGGGATGTATCTGAGCATGTATCTGAGTTTTTCTGTGCGTTTTCTCAGATACATGCTGATCTCTTCATTCTCAGACACTACATTTGAAAAACATAGAGTTACATGATACTTCCAAATGCACTCTACAAACTAACACAAACTCAAAAATTAGGGCCCTGTCCTGGTTGCTTTTCCTGAATCGACTCTTCACTTCGGCTTTACTTATAAAACGATCCTTTTGAATACTTTTGAATACGAACTGATATATATTTATTGTTACTTGAAATTTCTTACGTTCTTATACTGTAACGAATTATTGTTTACTCATACTACTGTGAATTTGAAGTTGTATTTTTCATTTGAAGCTACACATATTATTGCGAACTTGAAACTGTTTTTCTTATTTGAACTGACATTCTCTGCCTAAGACTGTAATTCTTAACAGAATACATACTTTTATTTGATTATAACTCACGAGTAGGATTTATTCCTAGTATTGAAATTTCTGGCCAGAGCTCTTGGTGTGTATTTCCTTTTAGTATAACTAATAACAAGAACTCCAATTTATTTAACGTTTATATCATGGTCTTGAATGCAAAGCATACGCTATATCACTGAGCTAAATAAGGTTGTGTTTCTGGCCAACCTAGCAATGGAATCTGCTAAGAATTTGGGAGTGGGCAAATTATCACAGAGGATAGGGCTGTTCCATCTCCACTGTCGGGGGCGTAGTGAGGATTTTGGTTCGTGGGGCAAAAAGTTTGTTGAGCTTTTTTTTTTTTTTTTTTTGGAGGGGGGAGATTGTCCTCTAAAGTTTCTGCTGGGGTGGCGCAGAGCCTCAGTTAATTGAGTACTTTAAATGCTTTTCAATTTTTTGGTAGATCTGGGGGGGGGCAATGGTCCCCCGCCCCACCCCCTCAGCTACACCCATGGTCAGTTGGGTTCAAGTCCAGCTTTCAAGCTTCTCGTAGGCATCAGTTTGGCCATTGTTTAGGGAAGTTTTTAATGTTTGATGTTGTATCCTGTTTTTAATATTCTGTTGGGAGCCGCCCAGAATGGCTGGGGAAACCTGGCCAGATGGACAGGGTATTAATAATAATAATAATAATATTATAATAATAAATAATAATTATTATTATATTGTGAGAACAGGATGCTGAACTAGATGGGCCTTGGGCCTTCTTACATTCTTAAAGGGAGAGGGCTGAGAGATGTTTGCAGGGAAACTTAGTCCATTTGCCGCCTCAGCCTCTGGGAGAGTTGGGGCACGAATGGAACAAATGTTCTTGTGAATGGCATGTATATACAGTTCCATTCTGGTCCCAGGGCATGGCCTGAAGACATGTGAGGCCACCACTCTTGCTGAAGCTAAGCAGGTCTGGGTTGGGTCTGTTCCTGGATGGGAGACTGCTTGAGAAGGAAGTACATGTACGCTGCCTTGGTTTGGGGGGGGGGGAGAAGGCATTGGGGGTGGGGAGGCAGGCAGGGTATAAATATTGCAAAAACTAAATGAATTCTCTCCATCTTCTTTCCCCACAAAGCTCTGCTTATCCCTACACACCAGTATGAAACCCACCACCATGGAGATCCTGCTGCTTCTCTTGGCTGGTAAAGTTCTCAGAATTGTCCTCTCATCTTCTGCTCACTTCCCTTCCCCGGCCCTGTGAAGCTGGCACTGAAGTGGGTGCCTGTATCTTAATGCTATTCGGGGCCAATGAGAGCTGTGGGTGGAATGCCCTCCCGCAATGTAACCATGTTATGCTTCTGCCCTGCAAAGGGCAGCTGTGAGTAGGGAACTGAAAGCTGGGGAGCTGTAGTTATGCTATCAAATTACAATAACTCTTTTCGTTTTCATCCATAGCATTCCCTGTCCTGGGGGCCAATGATCCTACTGGTGAGTAGTTTCTGGTACCCCCTGCTTGTTTGGGGTTTTTTTGTATATACTGGTATAGGTGTGGCAAAGGGGCTCCTTAACAAGGATGGAGAACCTGTAGTCTTTCAAATGTTGGACTTCCAACACCAATTGGCATGGCCAATGTTCAGAATGGGCCTTAAACAGCTCAGAACCACAATACCTCAAGGACCATCTCTCTCCATATGAACCAACCCGGACCATGAGATCTTCGTGTTCAAAGAACAGTCAGCAGCAGCACACCTGAGTTCTTTATGTGTTACCCCTGAAATGTAATGCACACATAATATGTAAGTCAATGATACTGCCATTATTCCAAGGTGAAGGCCTTATAGGAAACTACCACAGATACATTGGGGTCAGAGCTGAGGAAAATATTTCAACTGTGTGTATTGTTGACACTGGCTGGCAGTAGCTCTTCAGGTTTTCAGGCAGGAGTCCATCCTAGCCTGAAGGCAGCCCTGTTTAGGGAAACTTTTAATGTTTAATAGATAATTGTATTTTAATATTCTGTTGGAAACTGCCCAGAGTGACTGGGGAATAAATAACAAATTATTATAATATTATTATTATTATTATTATTATTATTATTATTAGGCTGTTTTGAGGTGTGAATCCTAAGGATAGTATCTTCTAACTTCTTTCTTCCTCTCTCTTCAGATCCAAACAGCCCCTTTTATTACGGTAAGTTTGAATCATTCTTGGCAACACCGTATAATCCATCCTGAATCTTCCGGCCAAGAGCAATTGTACATAAACAGATGGTGTACTTGTTTACAATAGGAAAGAAGTGCCATGTTTCATCTGTCTTGTGTGCAGGAGTGCTAATTGCACAATGGAACAGATCCACCCCAGCTCCTTGAAACCCTTAGTCCTGTTCTGTATTTATCCCTGCAACTCCTGATCGCAACTATAAGTGCTCCTAAACGTCTCCCACTGAGTAGTTCCTTAAGACGACTCTTCCATAACTCCCCTGCCTAATAAAAATCACCAGAACATCCCTCTTCCCCCGCTTGGTGGATATTGAGTGGGTGGCAAAGAGGTTTCTAGATTACTGGGGGATAATGAAGAGGCAGGTATCCTAGACAAGACCAAACCTCTCCTCTTTCCTCCTGCAGACTGGCATTCTCTGCGTGTTGGCGGTTTGATCGTTGCTGGTGTACTCTGTTTTCTGGGAATTGTTATCCTGCTGAGTAAGTGAATGCAGAAATTTGTGGGGTGGGAGGGAGGAAGAGTTGGTTTAGAGGCTATTGGCAATTGCTTATACATTTTGGCTTAGCTCTCACTAAGGTGCTAAATCTGTGTCTGGGCTATATACCACTGCAGTGCAGAGATGTGTGAGCACCATCAATTATATCCTTCCATGCAGAAAACTGGCACATTCTATAGAAAGCTAGGCTTAGGACATTTCTGTCATAAGAGGTCTGTTCTGTGTGGAGGAGCATGCAATCATAGGTGCCCTCACCCTGCAGTATTTTATTCATTTGCAAAAAAAAAATTACACTGCCCTTCATGCAGATCTCAAGGCAGATCACAACAACAAGGAAATATTATTTAATTATTATTCATTGAATGCATATCCCAGCCTTCCTCCAAAAGGAGTCCTGGGTGGCAGTATGAAGCGCTTCAGCCTCAGACACCCGATTGATTTATGTATGTTCATTCGCATATATTTTCAGTGCTGCTGTTCAGACAGAATGGTTTCCACTGTGATTCTACACCCATAGTAACAGCAACAGTAAAATCAATTTAGAAAACAAAATAGGTATGCTGCTTCAATTTGGGCTCAGCTTTAGAGAGAACCTTATCGCTCACTGTCCAAGTACCCCTGCCGCAGCAACATGTTTTTTTTTTTACAGATAATGTGTCATACCCAACTAAGTTAAAATCTGAGTAGACCCATTGAAATGAATGCACCCAAGTTAACCGTGTCCTTTAATTTCAGTGTGTCCTCTGTGAGCATGACTAATAATAGATACAACTCAATATGTCTATTATTTTTGTATTTACTTACTGAGAATGGCATGGGTCCAGTATTCTCTGCCTGCTATCACAAGGGCGAGTTCCAACATTGAGCAACAGAGGGATCCAGTGCCATGGATTGCGCAATCTATAGTGCAACGACGTTACCAGCAACCTGCTGTTGCATTTTCTTGTGCAGCATAGTTGCGCTGGCACAAAGCATTTCTGTAGTGGAACAAGTACTGTGTACCTTTTAAGTGACTTTAACTGAGCACCACATTGGATACAACCCATCATTCGCTGGCAGAGTGATTTTTTGCTTTTCAAACAGAGCAGCAAAAATGGATAGTTACTTAATTTATTATTGTCGTATTTTTACTACCAGGAGAAGCAGTTGTGGAATAACCTGATCACCCTTGCCCACTGGGAACCTTAACTTGGAAAGGAGGGGCACATGTCCCATTTTCAGCCAGCTCCATCACATAGAGATACCATATATCAGATCAACCGTTGGCCTCTGTAGCCTATGGCAGCTTTCTATAACTGGGAGCCCTGGTCTACAGCTCCCCCCTGCCCTATACTGGCTGTGGCTGATGGAAGTTGTAGTCGAAAACATCCGAAAGGCAGACAGTTGGGGAAGGCTAGCCTAGAGTCTCTGTGGCTGCCGCTCTCCAAATATCTCAGGCCGTGGTCTTCCCTGGCCACCCCTGCTCCCTGAGATGCCAGAGGGCCGAGGCAGGTCTCACTTCCCCGTGCAAACCTTATGCAAGACACCTGCATTTTGTCAGCAGCTGGTGATGGCTAATTTGCCAAATCCTTATGCTGTTTTTCATTCTCTCTTCCCAGGTGGAAAGTGCAAATGCAAACCTAAGAGGAAAAACAGGTATGGTGAAATGGCTCCTATCGGTCGTAGGGTGGCAGGAAGGAGATGGCAGGCACTGTGGGTAGCAAATTAATAGGCGGCAAATTTGAAGGGGTATGATTTTGGAGACAGTAAAGTGTTGTGATTGTCCAGGGAAATTGGAACAACGGTCATGCTCCCTGCTGGCCCAAACACCTCCGGCCGAACTGCCGGTTGAACTTCAAACCCCTGGAACAGCAGCAGAAACCAGAGACCTAGCTCCAGGAAGCTAAGCACTCTTGTACAGTCCAAGAGTCCAGCAGAAGATGCACTACAGAGGCTGACATGAGTGTTTTATACAAGCATTTATTAGGCCAACATGAGGACAAAAGAATGCACACGCACCTCCATGTTCGTAAAATGAAAGAGAAAATACAGACTGAAAAACGGAAGTTCCCAACAGCACACTGGAACACTATACAGACATGTATAGTGTCTGTATATGTTATGGGGAACGGCTTAGGGAGCTGGGTATGTTTATCCTGGAGAAGAGAAGGTTAAGGGGTGATATGATAGCCATGTTCAAATATATAAAAGGATGTCATATAGAGGAGGGAGAAAGGTTGTTTCCTGCTGCTCCAAAGAAGCGGACACGGAGCAATGGATTCAAACTACAAGAAAGAAGATTCCACCTAAACATTAGGAAGAACTTCCTGACAGTAAGAGCTGTTCGACAGTGGAATTTGCTGCCAAGGAGTGTGGTGGAGTCGCCTTCTTTGGAGGTCTTTAAGCAGAGGCTTGACAGCCATCTGTCAAGAATGCTTTGATGGTGTTCCTGCTTGGCAGGGGGTTGGACTGGATGGCCCTTGTGGTCTCTTCCAACTCTATGATTCTATGTGACAAGCTTCTGTCCTCAGTCTGTTATTAAGGTGGAATGGGAATTACACCTGTTCCAGCAATCTTAAAGCTGGAAGGAGGAATGTGGATGATAGTCTGTGGCTTCAACCTTATTCACTTGTCCTCTTCCTTTGTAGTGTCCACACCATCCAAAAGCTCCCGCTTGCAGGTAAGTGCTCCTTTGGGGATGGAGAAGTGATGGGGAGGGGAGTCTACTGAAAATGCCATTATTCACCCCTGCTGGGGACTGCAAGGATTAGCATTTCTTGAAGCAGATCGTGGGTGGGATGCGAAGCTGCTGCGACTTCAGCCTGGAAGCCTGAGTGGCCTCCATCGCATACACCAGGCCAATGGAGGACAGGGGTCCCCAATGAAATTTCTAAGCAGGAATAGATTTTGCAACAGAAAAGAGAACCATGCAAAGACTTGCAGCATCTGGGCATGAAATACCACGTGGCCATTACCTCCAGAACTGTCATGCAAAGAATCCCAATCCTGTGTTGCCGGTTTTAACAAGTGCTGTGTCCTGCCCCTTGTTGGAATCCGCCCTGCAAGAAGGGTCTTGTGAGGGAGCTGGTGGGAGAGCAGAGGGGTGCATTTAACTATTTTGCCCTCTGGTGGCAGCTGCAGAGTTGGCTTGGCCTGCAGTTTTGCCTGAGCAGGAGGCTTTTTTTGGCTTGCTAAAGATGCCATCAGATCTTTGCCCTGAAGCAAAACCCGAAGTACATTTGCAACGGCTGTGGAAATAATTACCCGCCCATCGCCATACAGTTCCAGAGCGGGTCACAGCAATGTAAAATACTACAGCGGTACCTTGGTCCTCAAACTTAATCCATTCCGGAAGTCCGTTCGAAAACTAAAGCGTTCCAAAACCAAGGCGCGCTTTCCCATAGAAAGTAATGCAAAATGGATTATTCTGTTCCAGACTTTTAAAAACAACCCCTAAAACAGCAATTTAACACATGAATTTTACTATCTAATGAGACCATTGATCCATAAAATGAAAGCAATAAACAATGTACTGCAGTCACACAAATCATTCAATCTGTCAGTAGCTAAACTGGGTTCCACACAGACACAAAAAAGAGCTGCAAAACAAAAACGCAAAATAAATAGCAAAACCAGACAGACCTCAGCGTAACACTCAAAAGGGCGCACATTTGGCTGCCGAAAAACGTTTGCAAACCAGAACACTTACTTCCGGGTTTGCAGTGTTTGGGTTCTAAGTTGTTTGAGTACCAAGGTGTTTCAGAACCAAGGTACCACTGTACATTAAAAACACTCTGAAACAAGTTACAGTATGAGCTAGAGGAGGTCTCAAAATAGATGTATGTCAAGTGCCAAAGGCAAGGGTGAAGAGATACCTTCAGCCTACAATGAAAGCTGGATAATGAAGGTGCCAGGCACTCTTCTGTGGGGAGGGAATTCCACAACTTAGGGGCTGCCCTGGAGAATGCCTTCTCATAAGACACACACACACACACAATTCTGAGGGCCGTGGAATGACCAAGAGGGTCCCCTCTGCCGATCTTAACACCTGAGAGCGTCTGTAGTGAAGGAGGCCATCTTTTGGATATTTGGGGGCCTAAGTCGTTTGGGGCTTCAAACACTACAATGAGCACAGTGAATTGGGCACAGAAGTCAACTGGTAAGCAGTTACAAGGGTTGTATTTTCACACACACACACACACACACACACACACACACACACACACACACACCTAAAGTGAAACTTGGAGGTTCTTTCTGAGGCAAAACATTGAAGAATTTTTCAGGGAAGTGTGTTAATAACACCAGTAAAAATGGTGTGTGCGTGTGTTCATGTGCACACTTTGTTCAGCACAGGTTTTGGCAAAGGTAGACAGTTCTGAATTCTGTTTTGGCAAGAGAAGGTATCTTAAATATGCTGTGCTATCTAGTTCTCTCTCTCTCTATCTCTCTCTCCTGTAGGAGAAGCCAGTGAGTGCTAAGTGAAGATAATGACTGCTCCCACTAACATACCAGCCATACCTGACTCCCCTCTCAATCGATGTAACACACTGGATCTTTCAATGTTTTTTTGGGCTCTCACATCTGTATTAGGTGTTTGTTTGTTTTTTTAAAAAAGAGACATATAATAAAATTCTGGTGTTTTTCCTGAAATGGATGGTCTTGGGCTATGTGCAGATGATTCTGATTTAAGGCAGCAATTAGGGTCCCCTCTCTCTCTCTCTCTGGCCCTTGGGACAATTCCCAGGCCACCTGCTCCCCCAAGGCCACCCCGCCTCACTGGCCTTTCCTCACATCCACCTTGTGTGCTTTTGCCTGGCTAGAATATGTCATTGAACTCAGACAATGCTTCTTGCCAGCCTGGAGGGAGGACAAAAAGAAGTGTATGAAACGAGTCTACTGTACAAAAAAATTGTGTCTGTGTTTATCCTTGGTCCCATGTGACATGTGATCCTTGGAAGGCTGCCCAAATGGGGATAGGGTGGCCCTTAGGCTGAATTAAGGCCCAGCCACAAGGCGGCATGTCCAGAGACCAGAAGCACACCACTTAAATTTAGCTGTTGTCGCTACACCATGAGAAAGGGGAAGCCCAGTCTTCAAAGGTTGGTGCCTTTGCCTGTAGAAATTCCCACTGATTTAGTCAGCGTGTGAGGATGTTGCATGTAGGACATGAGCATGTAGGATATGAGACTGGAGGGAGGGAGGCTTGTGTCTTGCAGGAAGCATGGGCCATTTCCAGTCCTATCCCATGTTTTAAGACAGGAGTGGGGAACCTATGGTCCTTCAGCTGTTGTTGGGACTCACAACTAGGCTGGCCATGTCTATGCTCACTCTTAGCAGCTGTCCAGGGTTTCAGACACAGTCTTTCTCCCAGCCCTACCTAGAGATGACAGCGATTGAACCTTGGACCTTCTACATGCAAAGCAGATGCTCAGCCACTGAGATGCAGCCCTTCCCTAAGTTGGAAGGACCACCTCTGTAGGGCCTCAGGTTCCCCTACCCCTGTTTTAATGTCTTTCAAGCTTCACGGAGCCTGGAAGCTGAAATCATTTCTGGGTTACACAATTCACAATTTTGCAGATTTGTAGTTCATCACCCAAGGCACCGTGTCTCTTAGTGGCAGCCCAGTGGCACCTCTGGAATTTCCTTCCTTGGGATCTCCACTAGCCCCTGCTCACTTGCTGTCTGTGGACACTTTTGTTCCAAACACTTTTGTTTTTTAATTGCAAGGCATTTCTTGAACAATTTCCTGCTGGCTGAATGTTTATAGCTGATGCACTTCCAAATGTTGCTTAGTGCGATGTACTCTGGCTTAATTGCTTTGAGCTGTAAGCCGCTTTGGGAGGGTTTTGTCCTAAAAGACAAGATACAGCTATCCAAAAATGAAGTGAATGATAATAAAGCATGTTGTACAGAGCAAACTCTCCTTTATATTGCTGCCTGTATGCATGCGAGGCTACGAGAGATCCCAGTAGAAGGAAAAGCAACACTAACATCACAGGGTGCAGACTTCATATTTTTGTTTCGTAGGTCTCTGCTTTCTCTTCATTTGACAATTTATGGATGCGCCTCTGCGGTTCTTAAATCCTTGAATATGAAGGCTTGGGAAGCAGCTGTATTCCTGCAAAGCATTAAATCCAGAGGCACTAGAAAGATGGCCTCGAATGGATCTTGCACAAGTAAAAGAAGTGGCGCTTTCAGCAACTGGTATGCCTTGTGGATGGATTCTCTGTCCAGTTTGGTCAAGGTGTGTGTAGCCTTGGCTTGGTGAAACTGCAGATTTGTGAAGCTGGGAATTACGTAACCGAGATTACGATTTTTATCTTGGTCCACCTTGAGGTATCGGCTGCTCCTTGAACGTTAATCACGATAATCAACGCAAGCATCTGCTGGAAATGTCTTCCTGTTTCAGAATTGGTTCTAGCTTTGTACATCCTCCAGCCAACATGGCGACTTCCGGATGTTGCTGAACTGCAACTCCCATCAGCCCCAGGGAGCCTATCCATAGCCAGGAATTACGTGAGTCATAGTCCGCAGCATGGGGAGGGCCAAAGGTTTCTCATGCCTGCTGTATCCAGTAGTGGAGGCACCAGTGCCCAGGGGTCACGATTGGACAGTGTTTTTGTGCTCACGTCCTGCTGGCAACCAATGCATTTTGTTGGGGACACAATATTGGGATTAGGTGGGCCTTTGGCCTGATCCTGCGGGGCTCTCATGTTCTTGAACTTGCAGGAAGTTTCCTGGAAAATGCAACTTTGGCAACACAGCAGCGCACTCTCTTCAGAGTAACTTCTCCCTCGCTCCCCCCATGGAGTCTAGCATGCAACAAACCTGGCAGCACAGTACGGTTGTGCCTGGGCATCCCCCCTCCTTGATATGATTTCTAGAAGAGAAGAAGAGTTTGGATTTGATATCCCGCTTTATCACTACCCGAAGGAGTCTCAAAGCGGCTAACATTCTCCTTTCCCTTCCTCCCCTACAACAAACACTCTGTGAGGTGAGTGGGGCTGAGAGACTTCAGAGAAGTGTGACTAGCCCAAGGTCACCCTGCAGTTGCATGTGGAGGAGCGGAGACACGAACCCGGTTCCCCAGATTACAAGTCTAGCACAACCCACCTGTGTTGCAGTTGGGAAGCAGGCACACAGCAATCAATACTATTCACGAGCCCATGAACAATATACTATTTTTATTATTATTTACATTGCTTGTATGTTGTGGGACCCCGCGTCATGAATGGGAGACAGAAGAAGAAGAAGGCGGTCTGCCTCTGTCGGAGAAGCAACTTCCGCCCAGGTGATGCCAGCGCAATATCCTCACGATTCCAGTTAAGAGCATGTACTCCTTGCAGCCCAGTGCTGCCCACTACTGGAAGAAGGTTGATGGATTTGAACAGCATGCTGGTTATTTACAGGTAAAATGATAAATGCTGTACTTAAGATGCATGGCATATCTCCCTGGAGCCTTTCCCAGTTCTGTAGTCTCTTCTGCTCACCCATCCTATCAATGAGTCCAGTCTACCCTGTGCCCCCTTGGCTTTCTCCCCCTGACCCACATCGAAAGGAGCAGGGATACTTCATGTGCTTGAAAGCTAAGCTTGTGCTTTAGTTGTGCTTTAAGAACCAAGACACTGTGCAGTGCCTAAAAATATTCAAAAAATCGCAAGACTGAAAACGGCCATTAAAAACACATTTGTTGCAACCCAGCAGTCAACAATTGCAGGTGTCTCATTGAACGCCATTGACAGTTGCTTCCATAGAACCATACATGGAATTCTGCAGTTTGTCTCAATGGAAACCTAAGAATGGGACTTTGCAGCGGCCGATTAAATATCATGGATTTCAATGACATAGCGCAATCCTAGACCCAGATGTAGGTCCCATTGAGTTCCATGGGTCATGCTCCCAGATAAGTGGGTATAGGGTTGCAGCTTACCTTTTGCTGGATTGCACAAATTTTATTTAAAAAACAACAACCATGCATTTGAAAAGGAGGGGAAATAATTTGTAGTAAAACAACAAGCAAGCAGAGAAAATAAGCAAGGGGTAACGGTTTGCACTGAACCCTTAAAAAGAAAGACAATAAAAGTTGACATGGGGAGGGAAAACACAAGCCTTCATCCACGTTAGTGAGGAGAAACGGTATTTAAATGGAGAGCATCCATGCTTTAAGCGGGGGGGGGGGGGACGGGACGACCGGGAACAAAATTCGGATTGATTTTAAGCAAGGTTTGCCTCTCCAAATCTGCACGCCCCCATCTGTGAAGATGCTCAGTTTAGCCCCACTGCAAAGCATTGTGGGCTTTTGGTCCTGCAATCTCCAGCATCCTTTGTTCTAGCGTTTTGTTTTTGTTTTAAGCATTCTGTGGACTGTTCCTGTTGCCATTACTTTCACGTGCTAGTGAAATGTGGCTGTTCAGTTTGCCTGCCTTCCACCCACTGGCTAGCTGTTACCCAGTCCTCTCCACCCTTCTCTGCCGCTGGAGAATTGCCCTCTCAGCAGCGTCTTGCTTCCTGTACTGCCTTCCTAGTAGTTGCCTCTGGCACTGCACTTCTTCCAGGGGCTGGCTCCTCTCCTGCCCTTCCTCTCCCCGTGGTGGCTGCCTCTTAACCTTGACACCCCCAACCCCACCACCGCCAGGCTCAGGCACTCTGATCGTTGATGACATGCCGGTAGATGTGCGTTTGGCCCTTGAAGCTGGAGGCGATGAGGAAGTCCTGGTTGTCGATGCTGAGGTGGGCAAAGGAGCGCGGGGCCTGGGTGCTCAGCTCTTGGAAGTGCTGGAAGAGCCCTGTGATGGGGTCGTAGAGGTACACTTTGCTGAAGGAGTAGTCGTTGCCTAGGAAGGCGTAGCGGTAACCGGCGATGCTCAGCGGCTGGAAGACCATGGAGCCTCGGGACGGCATCTGCTGGACATCTCGGAACATGGAGCCGTCCCAGTGCATCACCTGCGGGTGGCAGAGAGCAACATGAGCTCAGGTGCCCTTGGAAAGATGGAGGCTCCAGCAAAGTGCAACACAGGGTTGGATATCCTCGGCCTTGGCCCAGTATACCTGAAGGAGCGTCTCCACCCCCATCGTTCAACCTGGACACTGAGGTCCAGCTCCGATGGCCTTCTGGCGGTTCCCTCCCTGCGAGAAGTGAGGCTACAGGGAACCAGGCACAGGGCCTGCCCTGTGGAACGCCCTCCCATCAGATGTCAAGGAAATAAACAACTATCTGACTTTTAGAAGACATCTGAAGGCAGCCCTGTTTAGGAAAGCTTTTAATGTTTGATGCTTTCTTGTGTTTTTAATATTTTGTTGGGAGCTGCCCAGAGTGGCTGGGGAAACCCAGCCAGATGGGCGGGGTATAAATAAAATAAATAATATAATATTATCATATCCTACTTCTAATTGAGCCAAGAACTGTGTGATTGATGTACTTAAAAAGACCTGTGACCAGGACAGGATAACAAATTCATTCATTTCTTACTAATCACTAGAATCTAGGTAGTCCCATGTAGGGAACTGATGGGTTTGGGGCTGATAAGCCATGGTTTATTGGGTCAAGGGTAGGCCTTGTGCCTGGGTAGCTCCTTACTCCCTTGCATAAAGAACCACTCTTTGTCCTTTTCTGTATAAAGCACGACAGGTGCTTGAAGATGCTGCCATATCATAGTCTCCATTCTAAACACATTCAGTTTCTTCAACACAGGACCATCTTCACTGCCCTCTGAACCGCAACAAATTTGTCTGCTACTTTCGTAATGTGCAGCACCCAGAAATGGGCACTTTACACCAGATGAGGTCTGGTTAATGTGGAATAAGTGGCATATTACTTCTTTGCCGTGGCTTGGAAACTGTGGTTCCACTAATGCAGCCTAATGTGTCTGAAAGCAGACTTAAGGAGCTCTCCATATCTACTTCCCTGCTCAGGGCTTCCTTTACCTCTAGGCTGTCGGGTTCAACACCCACCACACCTCAACATTCAGAAACATGCGGTGCTGAAAACGAGAGTGGACCAAGGGCAGTTCCAACACCTTTTCACCGAGCATAAGCACATTCCTCCAGGGTGAAGAAACCCTGGCCCTCTAGACCAGAGTTACCCAAACTTGGGTCTCCAGCTGCTTTAGGACCACAATTCCCATCATCCCTGACCATGGGCCCTGTTAGCTAGGGATGATGGGAGTTGTAGTCCAACAACAGCTTGGGAGATCCAAGGTTAGGAAACCCTGCTCTAGGCATTGTTCAACTACAACCGCCATTGTCCATGCTTGCTGGGGCTAATGGGAGTTGTAGCTATAGCAACATCTGGAAGGCCAAAGATTCCCACCACCTGTCCTACTGAGAAGCAAATTGGGACTTGGTGATGATTCGGCCAGCCTCACCTTGGAGTCACCAAGGAATCGGGTCAGGCAAACGTAGACATCCTCCTTGACTTTGAAGTGCTTGACGGCATAGACATCGTCCATGTCGGGGATGTCCGTGCGGCGGACAAACTGCTGCTTATTCCACTGGTAAACAACGGGGCGCTGAGAGCTGCTGGCCAAGATGAGGTGGGGTTTGCCAGCAATCTCCAGGAACTCGGCATCAGTGTCGCGATACCAGGCATGCAGAGACTGATGCGAGTAGAAGCCATGCCCGTTCCAGCGGTACAGGGTAGTGGAGCCGGCCTTGGAGCTGTCGGCCATGATGAAATACCAGTCTCCCTCCACGCGGAAGACCTCAATGTCGTTGGGCTTGCGAATGCGGGAGCCGTCGATGGCCTGCATGTGCACGAAGCCCCCCGCCGCCGCCTCGTGCCGCTTGTAGATATGCGAGCCTCCAAACAGCTGAGCCACTACCACAAAGAGGTGGCCGTCGATCACCAGGGGTTTGCAGACCACCGTGGACGAGCCTAGGAAGTGGAGACGGTGTGGAGAGAACGAATGGTGACCTGCTCCTTTGCGTGATGTTAGAGAGGCTACAGTTGAAAGAAACAGCAGCTATGGAGAAGGCCCAATGGAACACAGACAAAATGGCGGACGGGTGGGCAAGTGTTCAGTGTCATACTACAGAGAGATGGAAGTCTTCTCTGGCTTCCGTAAGAAGGGAAACATGAATGATCTTTAGGGCTGGGCGATATCTGGTTTTCAACATCGCGATATATTGCCAGCTAAACATTGTGATCTCTCTCTCTTTCACTATCTATCTATCTATCTATCTATCTATCTATCTATCTATCTATATCTATCTCTATTTCTATCTATCTATCTATCTATCTATCTATCTATCTATCATCTATCTATCATCTATCTATCTATCTATATCATCTATCTATCTATCATCTATCTATCTATCTATCATCTATCTATCTATCATCTATCTATCTATCTATCTATCTATATCTATCTATATCTATCTATCTATCTATCTATCTATCTATCTATCTAATCTATCTATCTATATCTATCTATTCATCTATCATCTATCTATCTATCTATCTATCTATCATCTATCTATCATCTATCTATCACGATGTCTGAAATAAGGATGGAGCTATGTAAAGACATTGGGCTGGCTTCACGGTTTCCCCCCGCATTGCAATTTTTGCATGGCACACACACACAAACATCATGATTCGCGATATATTGCCAGTTCAAAAATTATGAAGCCTACCATATATTGCAATACGGACCTCAAATTGGATGATATATCGATATATCGCCCAGCCCTAATGATCTTATTGGTTTCTTAGAGGATAAAAACACAAGTGAACCATAGAACACAGGTAGGGAACTTGCAATCCCCCAGATGTTGCTGGGCTACAACTCCCACCATGTCTGACCATTGGCCATGCAGGCAAGGGCTTATGGGAACTGGAGTCCAACAGTGTCTGGGTGTGTGTGAAGGGGTTCTCCATCCCTGGCCTCACACCTCAAACCCCAGCCAGCCTATTTTACACTCGCAGCTACATCAGAGGAGGTTCTTCCCTTGCTGCACCTGGGACACAATGAGCCTTCCTACAAACATTAACTCTCAAGCTACTCTTTGCATGCTTTCTCCCACACTCATGTATTGTTGCTGACCTTGCCCACTAATAAGGAGCATAGAAAATCGCTTTTACTTTCTGACCATCTAGCCCAGTATTGCCTGCAATGATTGACAGTAGCTCTCCAGGGATTCCGGCAAGGGAACCTTCCCAGCCCTACCTGGAGATGCCAGGGATTGAACCAGGGACCTTTGGCATGTAACGCCGACGCCCTACCACTGGGTTAAAGTTCTTCTGCCTCCCAGGATGTAATACAGGGTCTCTAATAGAGTCAGGAGAGGAAGTGAGTGCATAGCTCACCGTTAATGCTGGCATAGGTGCGGAATTTCCCAGCCACGTGGTCCCACTCCAAGAAGCTGCAGCGGCCAGTGAAGGGCTGGGCAATGACCAAGTTCTGTTCCTTGTTGTTCATGAAGGTTTCTACCGAGAGCGACTGCTCAGGTAGCGTGTCGAAGAGAACAAGGTCTGCAGGAAAGAGGGTGGAGGTTAGAACTAGAACAGGAAAGGACCTCCTCCACTTCTATTTGCTTCAACTGTCCTGAGTGGGGACAACTCAGCTGGCTGAAACACTATTAATCAATAAGGGCATGTTCCCCAGGCTTGCCTTAAACACCCACCCACCCACCCACCCACCCACATCACAGGCTCTCTGTATTTATTTACAGTACTGCTTTTAAACCCTCAGGCACACATTTCTTTATCTGTTTCTCAGAACTCTCTCTAATCAACTTTTAAAGACATCTAGTCATGACCACCACATCTCATGGTGGCAAATCCCACCAGGTGACAAAAGTGTTTCCTTTGGTCTGCCCTGCACTGATGCCCCATAAATTCAATTGGACAATCCCAACTTCTGGTGCAGGGTTTCTCAAACATGGGTCTCCAGCTGTTTTTGAACTACAACTCCCATCATCCCAAGCTAACAGGACCAGTGGCCAGGAATGATGGGAACTGTAATCCAAAAACAACTGGAAGCCCAAGTTTGGGAAACACTGTTCTAGTGATTTGAAAGGAGAAAAGCGTCTCCTCTTTTCCCCTACACCATGCATAATCTTGATCATGTTTGTCACCCATGAAAGCCAAGAAGAACCTAAGAACCATAAAAGGAGTCATCCTAGATCAGACCGGAAGGCTTATCTCAGGGGTGAGGAACCTGTGACTCTCCAGATGATCCTGGACTACAAATCCCATCATCCCTAACTGCTGGCCATCCTGGCTGGGCTGATGGGAGTTGGAGTCCACCAACGTCATGAGGTTCAAACCCCTCAAGTATTCGAGTCCAGTATCCCAAACCAGATGCAATTAAGAATCCCACAAGCAGGGCCTGGAATGCAAGGTGAAGCTGAAAACAACAACAACAACAACAACAACAACAACAACAACAACAACAACAACAACAACTGTAGCAGGTGGGAGTTCTTGTTTATTTTGCATATTTATATACTGCTTTGCATCAGACGAGACCCAAAAGCGGTTTACAAGATGTCTTGGGATGTCCTTGAGCGAAGGTGGTGGTGGGGATCCTCCTCCGGGTGGGGGAAGCGCAGGGGAGAAAGCGATGACCTACCTGTGGTGATGCAGTTGAAGCCTGCAGGGCGGAGCTCGCTGATTTTGGTGCGGTTCAGCTCCGGCGGCGACCGGCACTCCATGGGCTCCACCTGGGCGTTGGTCTCGCCTAGCCACTCCACCAGCCATTTGAGTTTGCAGTCGCAGTGGAAAGCGTTTCCCCGCAAGTCCCTGCCGGGAGAGAAGCCAGTTTGGGACCAGCACTAGGCTGAGGGCAGCTGAAATATCAATCTAGGGCCAGCCAGTGTTATCATTGTTAGATTAGATTCCTGCATTGCTGGGGGTTGGACTAGATGACCCTCAGGGTCCCTTCCAATTCTACAATTCTATGGAGTTGCAGTTCAAAAGCTTCTGAAGAGCACCATATTGGCTATCCCTGCCGTCTTCCCTCCCCTCTTACAGCATAGTCAACTTTTGCATCCTTTCGTAATTAGGTTAGGATGGTGAACATAGCTTGGGGTGGCACTGTTTTGCAAACTGTCGCTGCTTCAGCAGCTGCGCCCACAATTAGCAGAGCAAATTAATCTCCACCCACGCAGAGCTTGTGACATTAGGTCCTCCCCTTTGGCTTTCCTTTGCAAGAGACTCCAATGCGCTTTTGACTGCACCCCTTGCCAGCACTGGAGAGGTAACAGAATCACTATGGGCACTTAGAATCCAAGAATTGCCGTTTTAGAACGGATTCCACCCCCTGCAATGCAGGAATCTCCACTGAAGCATCTGTTCCACTGCCGAACAGCTCTTACTGTCAGAAAGTTCTTCCTAACGTTTAGCTGGAATCTCCTTTCTTGTAATTTGAAGCCACTGTTCCGAGTGTCACCCTCCAGAGCAGGAGAAAACAAGCTTGTTCCATCTTCCATATGACAGCCCTTGAGGTATTTGAAGATGCCTATTATATTTCCTCTTATCCAGACTAAACATACCCAGCTCCTTCAACCATTCCTCATAACGCTTGGTTTCCAGACTCTTGATCTTCTTAGTCACCCTCCTCTGTATACATTCCAGCTTGTCAATATCCCTTTTAAATTGTGGCGCCCAGAACTGGACACAGTACTCCAGGTGTGGTCTGACCAAGGCAGAATATGACTTCCCTATACTTCTGATGATGAAGCCTAAAATAGCATTAGGGGTTTGGTTTTGCTTTTTGCTGCTGCATCACACTGTCGACTCATGTTAAGCTGTTAGACAGCGTTAGCTATTTCAAGAGCATTCCTTCTGACTTGTTTGGGAGGAGGTTAGATGACCTTGTGCCAAAGCAAATATCGCCCTGTGCTTTCTCATGCATTTCCCCCTCACTTTTATTATGGCAAGACATCAGATCTTTTGACACCTGGCTTGAGAACAGTACATGTGAAAAGGATCTAGGAGTCTTGGTAGACCACAAACTTGACATGAGTCAACAGTATGATGCAGCAGCTTAAAAAGCCAATGCAATTCTGGGCTGCATCAATAGGAGTATATAGCATCTAGATCAAGGGAAGTAATAGTACCACTGTATTCCGCTCTGGTCAGACCTCACCTGGAATACTGTGTCCAGTTCTGGGCACCACAGTTCAAGAAGGATACTGACAAGCTGGAATGTATACAGAGGAGGGTGACTAAGAAGATCAAGAGTCTGGAAACCAAGCGTTATGAGGAATGGTTGAAGGAGCTGGGTATGTTTAGCCTGGAGAAGAGAAGGTTAAGGGGTGATATGATAGCCATGTTCAAATATATAAAAGGATGTCATATAGAGGAGGGAGAAAGGTTGTTTTCTGCTGCTCCAGAGAAGCGGACACGGAGCAATGGATTCAAACTACAAGAAAGAAGGTTCCACCTAAACATTAGAAAGAACTTCTTGACAGTAAGAGCTGTTCGACAGTGGAATTTGCTGCCAAGGAGTGTGGTGGAGTCTCCTTCTTTGGAGGTCTTTAAGCAGAGGCTTGACAGCCACCTGTCAGGAATGCTTTGGTGGTGTTTCCTGGCTGGCAGGGGGTTGGACTGGATGGCCCTTGTGGTCTCTTCCAACTCTAGGATTCTATGAGGGAAGGGGGTTAATAGTGCAAGACCATCCAACCGACTCTAATGGTGGCAACCTGAATTTGCCAGGAAGCGACTGAATCCCACCCAAAATTAGTGACTGCCTGGAAGTGCCCTACATCCCCCATGTGCTCCACACCCACAACCCTCCTCTCCCTTAGCCCCACACTCACACTGAAGTCAAAGCATCTAAGCCCTGGAACAGGTTCCTTGGTAAGGTCTGCAAATTATTGTTAGCCAAATTCCTGTGGGCGAGAGAAAGGCGGGGAAACTCTTAGAAGGAAGGCAACATACACATCTTCAGTTTGCGGGGCTGGGGGAGGAGAACATTGCGGTGGAAGTGAAGGAAGCACAGTTTAAATAAAGGGGATATGTATTAGGAACCAACAGGGTCTGCAAAAGACGTTTTGCTACTGGTCAGGAACGATGGGAGTTGGATTTGGGGATGTTGGGAGCAGTGAGGGATGATGGGAATGGTCCAAGGCTGCTGGGAGCTGGAATCCAACATCATATGGAAATCTGGTGTTTGGGGAAAATGCAAGGAAGTTTAAGGTGGAGAGAAGGAGAGGACAAGTATGGAGATGTGGGGCAGCTGGATGCCGTGTTGGGAAGTGAGATTGTTTGGGTCTGTGTTAAGGGCTAGATTGGGATTAGGAGTAGGTCCAAAAATCACTCACAGGTAGAGGAGGTTCTTGAGACCTCGGAAGGCGTTCTTAGAGATTGCTTCAAGCCTGTTTTGCTCAATAAACCTACAAGTGGAAAGAACAATTAAGTCACAAATCAGGAAGACAGCAGTGGAGGGACAACTAAAGGGGAAACAAGGTAGCCAGTCTCAGAAGTTTAATGGTGATATTCATGGCTTCAAGGGATGGAGCAGGGATGGGGGGCAAAGGGGGTTAGAAGCCTGAAATGGCAAGTCTTATCTATAGAACCTGTATGTGTTGGATCCAGGCACAGCGGCTCATACCTTCCTATCTCACCTCTCTCACACTCTGAATTCCTCTCTTGCTTCTGGCTTAGTGGCAAACCATAGTTTAGTGCCCTGAACCAGACCAATCCATGGTTGGTGTAAGCCACAGTTTTCCTACAAACCACAGTCTTAGACTGGGTTTGCATTCCTGGTTTGTTGAAGGCAATTCGTGGTTTGCCCAGACCACAGGTTGCACAGTTCAGATGTAACAGCAAACTGTGGATTGCTGCTACATCAGAAAGAAACCAGAGAGTGTGAGGAGCAGTGTGGAAGGTATAGTGAATGTGTGAGCACAGAGGCTCATTTACACGGTTCTTGGTACCACATCTGGTTTGGTGTCACATCTGAACTAGCCGAAAGAGGTTGCAAACCTACCTTTCACGATTATTATTATTATTATTATTATTAAATTAAGTTTCTATACCACCCTTCATCCGAAGATCACAGGGCAGTGTACAATATAAAAGCACATAAATACATACCATAACAACAACAAAAACCAATACATCCCCCCAGTTTAAAAGGCCATATAGATTGTTTAATTAGCCTATTATTATGTAAATGTGCATAATTTCTATTAATTTATTAAATCAGACCATTATGAACATTTAAAACAGCATGTTTGCTTTCAAAAAATTCACCTATGGAAGTGTACTTAAAGTTAAGTGAGGATTAAGTATAAAAATTTAAGCCTAGGAGATTAGTCAACTAGGGAGATCTTTAATAAATTGCCTGTCCTATTTTAATATGGATTCACCTCCTAAAGTGACTCAACCTTGCCCCAAATATCCATCCCAACCCCTTACCCTCCTGGGTCATTTATGCCTCGCTCCACTCCGCCCCACCCCCAACGCGCATGGCTGCTCCCAACCCTCCCCTGATGCCCCCCTTGCACACTCACAAGTACTCCAGGTGTATGAGTCCCACAAAGGCGTCGTCCCCGATCAGTTCCAGGGAGTTGTAAGTGATCAAGCTAGGGGTGGGGGATTGGGGGAAGAAGCAGGCAGGTCAGACACTGGGACATACGACGGGGACGGTAACCAAGTCTGGGATGGAAGACAGGGAGCAGGGCTCGCGTCCCAAAGAGCTGCATCTTGCATCAAGGTGCCCTCTAGGTTTGGGAGGGCATGGTAACAAGGTTTACCGTTGCTACCATCCAAAAGAGTTAAAGCACACTCACAATCTGGTGTTCATATGGTGGGCGAAAGAGGACCCAGTGGGGAGCTATCCAAGTACCAAGACCTTGGTCTATCCGCAGCTGGAAGGTCATCAGGAAGGAAAGGGGATTGCCAATCACCCCTTAGCTGTAATGGAGAGATCTAGTGGGGTGCCCAGAGTGTTATGCCAGAGCATCCCGCACCAGCGCCCCCCCCCTTTTGCTCTTGTCATTAGCTAGAGCTCAGCACATGGGCGTAGCCAGGATTCCTGTTGTGGGGGCGAGACTTTTGTTGGTTGGGGGCAGAACCGACGTGATTGGTCAGTTAGTTAAGTATTTCTAGTGTTTTACTTGCTCGGGGGTGGCATCTGCCCCCCTGGCTATGCCCATGGCTCAGCAGGGTTTGGCCCCCAAATCTGTTCTTCAACCCAAGGGATCAAGGATGGAATATGTGACAGAATGACAGAGAAAACAGTGACTTAGAGCATGCGCAGAATATGCATATCTCTGTAGAACATGTGTGGGCCATTTCTATCCACACACCTGCAGTTAGGGGGCTTCCAGATCAAAGGTTCTGGATTCATACGGGTACCTCTCTCTCTCTCTCTCTCTCTCTCTCTCTCTCTCTCTCTCTCTCTTTCTCTCTCTCTCTCTAATTAAGCACTGCCATCATGCCAATGAGAAGCTTCCTCTGCCCTGCACCAGCACAGATTGGAATGAAGGTGTCTACTCACTATTTCCATCCCACTTGGTTCTGCTTGCGGTGCGTGAGATTCTCTCAGCCACCCCTTAAACAGGAGTAGGGCACAAGCAAGTATCCGTGAAAATGATGTACAAATACAATTGCACAGATGTGAGAAAGACATGCTCACGGGGGGGGGGGGGCACACACAGACACACCAACGGACACCATCACATGTACCGCAAAATCAGGTGTCAGCACTAACCCACAAGCCCGATTTCGTGAAACGGTACAAGTTCCCTCCTGAAATCCACGCTCACAGGAGCATCTGCAAACAGTCACTGATAAGGCAGATCAATTTCAGGGCTCCTATTGTTGATTAGTGGTTCAAGTTTAAGCCAATTAACTGATGAGTTGATGAAATCTGCATTAATTTGCAGAAAGATGATGTTTGTCCAAAGAAAAGCATTTTTTAAGACAATGCACACATTTGTTGCAACAGACATTGTTTTTGGAGAGGCATTCTGCCTGATGTCTCTTACACTGGAGGAAATGCCTCTTTTCCGATGTTACTTGTATAAAAATAAAAATGTGTATAACAAATTCCCTGAGCACCTTTTACTCCAAGCCAATTACCTTTCTTACTGACAAATTGACTAAACCAGCCTTCCAAACCTGTTGTCCTCCAGATGTTGTTGTACTCTAACTCCCATAAGCCCCCATCCACCATGGTCAATGGTCAGGGATGATGGGAGTTGGACTAGAGAAGACCAGGTTGGGCTAGAGAAGACAGCTAGGTGGATAGATTCATATACTTCTGGGGAACTTTTGGCCCACCAGATGTGGCTGAACTATGGGCAACTATGGGGTTGCAGTGCTCATCTTGCTTTCAGGCCGAGGGAGCCGGCGTTTGTCTACAGACAGCTTTCCAGGTCATGTGGCCAGCATGACTAAACCGCTTCTGGCTCAACTGAACACTGTGATGGAAACCAGAGAGCACGGAAACACCGTTTGCCTTCCCGTCGCAGCGGTACCTATTTATCTACTTGGACTGGTATGCTTTCGAACTGCTGGGTTGGCAGAAGCTGGGACACTGGGACAGAGCAATGGGAGCTCATCCCGTCGTGGGGATTCGAACCTCCGACCTTCTGATCGGCAAGCCCAAGAGGCTCAATGGTTTAGACCACAGTGCCAACTCCCATCAGACACAGCAAGCATGGTCAGGGGTGGTGGCAGCTGTAGCTCAGTCACATCTGGAGGGCCAAAGGTTCCCCAAACCTGCTCTGTGCATATCCACTTGAACAAAGCAAGAGGCAGCGAAATGGTACAAATTGACCTAAGGAGATTCACCGTCACTGGGAGACACACAAGCTGAAAGGGAGGTTTACAGGAACAGCTTCTCATGTGGCTCACATGGATGGAGAAAACAAAAGACATGCCAAGCATTGTCTATCCACACACAGCACTCACAACCGAGGTGTCAGGAATCCTTACAGCAGCTGGAGAGATGGCACCTGTTGAAAGCTGCCAGCTAAGATCTCAGTGAATCCTGAGCGAATTAGAGACCTGCAGAGAGAGGAAGGAGGGAGAGAGGGAGGAAAGAGAAAAGGAGGGGGGGTGGAAAGTGGATGATGTGAGGAAAGATGTCAGCTGCAGGCAGCCTGGCAGCACCAGCAAGCCCCATGAAGGATGGCACAGTCAGCCCCATACTGAGCCTGCCCGGACTTGAAGGAGCTCAAACCCTGAAGCATCCTGACCACAGAACTCCAAAAAACCAACCTTTCAAAGCCCAAACATCGTTGTCTTCCCAACCACCACCCATTTAAAAATCCCTTCATTGCTGCACAGAGAGAGCTGAGCTGAAATCCGCCTCTGTTTTTTATGCAGCAGCTAGAGTGGTTGTGTGTTTCTGTGGAATGTCTCTAAGCTTTCCTGGAGTACACATTGCTTTTCAACCTATGGTTCCTGTACTCAATTCCAAGGGTCTCCAGGGAGCTGCATGCCTGCATCTCTGCAACAGCAGAGCAATCTCTGAGAGATCTGCAGATGTTTTCACCTGCAAGTTATCTCTCCAGTCTATGGGGGGCGGGCGCTTGAGGCACACCTAGGATAGACTCTTGTCCTGACCCTTGGATGCCACCACTGGAGGTAGCAGCTGGGCTGTGTAGCATCCACTAGAGGTGTTGCTCTAGGGAACAGGCAAGGGATCTACGGCCCTGAGGGCACATTCTTGGGCTAGCCAATCCAGTACAATTTGGGAAGGAGATGATTATTCTCCCCCACACTGTTCAAAGCGCTGGGTCCCCGAAACCTTCCAGATTCCCCACAGCTAACTGCCAAGGATCCACCATCACTGCACCATGCAGCCATGTGGGGAGGGGAGAAGCAGGGCACCCACCTTTACATGCTGCCAAAAATCATTTTGCAATTAGAAATGAATAAATATGCTAAACGATGCCAAGCAGGAAAACCGACATCCAGCCAGAACTATTGGCGGGGAGGGAAATAGAGGAGGGGGGTGAGCACACCCCAAGGGCTGGTTGCTGATTCTCACAGGCAATAACCCTCCTCACCGTGACGGCCCCATGTCCAGGGTTCCGATGTGGGGAAGAGAGGACAGTTTAAAAAAAAAAGAGAGCCATTCACCTTTCTTTTTGGGAGAGTCCCTCACCCATCCTTAAGGAGCTGTTTTTCGAAGGCTGGTGGGGCAGGGGAGCCGGGTGAAATTGAGAGGGTGGGGGAGTCAAGGGGGTCTGTAGATAGCACCCCCTCCTCTAAATTATTCAAGTCCTGGTCCCAAACTTTTAGGAGATGAACCCCCTAGCCCAGCCCCTCCTCAATGAACCGGAGCCACCCCGAATCAAGTGTAAACCTAAGCAAATTATCTATCCATCTATCTATCATCTATCTATCTATCTATCTATCTATCTATCTATCTATCATCTATCATCTCCTTTTTTAACCCTCTGCTGCCCACCTTCTCCAAGCAAGGGGTGCTGGAGGATATGCATGTATTCGGCCTGCGTGTAAGGGAAAGGGAAGCGGGGTTTCTGCGTGGAGTGGGGGGGGGGAAGAGAGATTCCCCGAGCCCCTCCACCGCCTCCAATCCCCCCACCCGCACCCCGGAGAGAAGGTCGCTTACAGGGAGAAGAGGTTCTGGGGCAGGTCTCGTGGGATCTCCTTGACCCTCTCGCAGATGGCCGTGTCCTTGAAGCAGGTGCAGCCCCCCGGGCACTTGCGCTTGGGGTACTTTCGGCCGCCGCTGCCCGGCCCGGCCAGGAGCAGCAGCAGCAGCAGCGGGGCGCCGGCGCCGCCGAGCCCCAGGCGCCAGCCCATCCTCCAGCCTCGCAGGGGCCCCAGGCGAGCAGCCCGGCCGGCGGGGTGCCTTCCCGGCGGCGGAGGCTCTGCTTTCCCCGCTCGCGCAAAGCGACTGGCCGCGTCCGCGTGGGCCCTAATCCCGAGGCGGCAGCGCCTTGCTCCGCGCTCCCGCCGTCATGGTCTCGCCGGCCTCCGCGGTGGCGTGCAAGGCGCCCTCTCCGCCGCCTGAGCCTGGATCCGGCAACGGGTCCCTTTTCGACTCCCTCTCGGCGGCGCAGCAGAGGCTCCCGGGTTACCGCCGCCTGCGGATCTTGCAGTCCGCTTTGCCTTCTGCTGCTGCTGCTGCTGCTCCGATTGCTGTGATCGCTAAAGATCTAAGTGTGTGTGTGTGTGTGTGTGTGTGTGTGTGTGTGTGTGTGTGTGTGTGTGTGTGTGTAATCAATCGACTTCTCCACCTAGGAGGGAAACGAAATAGAATCAGCTAATCGATTTGGGGCTGATAGGAAAGATCTAACCCCAAACAGCCATTCCTCTAGCGTGCATGCAGCCGTTGCACCCGTTTCCCTCTCCGCTCCTTCCTCCCTTTCTCTCTGCTCCGCTCTTGTCTCCGCAGATACATCACCGCCGCGTGTACACACACACACGCACACACAAACCAGAGCGAGAGAGCGAGAGAGAAAGCTGCCAACCAATAGGAATACAAGCTCCCGGCTGGCACAGCTACCAACCTACAGTGGGGAGGCAAATGAGATTGGAGGGAAATGAGGAGATGGGGAAATCATTATTGTCACCAGCACATCAAAACTCTGGAAATTGCTCCCGCAAGAGGTAGTGATGGCCGCTAGCTCAAAAGAGGATTGGACTAATTTATGGAGGATAATGGCTAGCACTAGCCATCGCGACTGTGTATCATCTCCACTTCCCACAGGCATATGTGTGGCCACTGTCAGAATAGAAGAAGAAGAAGAAGAAGAAGAAGAAGAAGAAGAAGAAGAAGAAGAAGAAGAAGAAGAAGAAGAGTTTGGATTTGATATCCCGCTTTATCACTACTCGAAGGAGTCTCAAAGCGGCTAACATTCTCCTTTCCCTTCCTCCCCCCCAACAAACACTCTGTGAGGTGAGTGGGGCTGAGAGACTTCAGGGAAGTGTGACTAGCCCAAGTTCACCCAGCAGCTGCATGTGGAGGAGTGGAGACACGAACCCGGTTCCCCAGATTACGAGTCTACCGCTCTTAACCACTACACCACACTCTTAACCACTACACCACACATCCATAGGATGATGGAGAAGCTGGGCCTTGGGCCTGATCCAAGCAGGGCCCTTCTAACGCTCTTCTGCAATGAGCAAGAGGGGCCCCAATGCAGGGTTGGCCCAAGTTGTTTTGCCATCTGAGGCAAAGGACAACATAGGGGCCTCTCTCCTGCTGAGAAGTTGACTAGCCTGGCTGCTGAATCTTCAGCACAGGTGTCAGGATAGTGTCCTCCACACAGCACCTGAAGACAGCTGCTCAGTGCAGGGCAAGCCATGTAGCATATACAGTGGTACCTCTGGTTAAGTACTTAATTCGTTCCAGAGGTCCGTTCTTAACCTGAAACTGTTCCTAGCCTGAAGAACCACTTTAGCTAATGGGGCCTCCCGCTGCCGCCGCGCCGCTGGAGCACAATTCTTATCCTGAAGCAAAGTTCTTAACCTGAAGCATTATTTCTGGGTTAGCGGAGTTCTTAACCTGAAGCGTATGTAACCTGAGGTACCACTGTACAGTGGAGGATGGTCCTAGAGCTTAAGATGAACAACCAGGGAACTGCTGTTGCTCCCCAATATTTGCCACCTAAGGGCATTCTCCTCACTTTGCCTAATGGTAGGGCTGGTCCTCTGAATACATATTACCACCTAAAACAGGTGTGTGTGAGAGAGAGATAGAGAGAAAGAGAGAGCATTAAGTCCCCAGAGTGTAAAATTATCTAACTGCACAGCTGGTGTTGCCTTCACAAAAATCATATGGGTGACACAGATGTTCCTGTGTGTGAGATTAGATCTCAGAACAAGAGTTCCATGTTCATTCTATTAATCACATGTCTGTATCTCACAGTCCCTACCGGAAGTGCAGATTAACACACACACACACACACACACGGCTAGCAACTGACCTTATCCCACCAAACCAATGGGGATTTGAACCCAGGTCTCCCCAGGCAGCCATGGCATTAGCATGCTCCCCAGGCAGCTGCCTGGGACCCATAAAAACTCACCACTGCCTTTGCTTCCCATGCTAGAAAAGGTGGCTGAGTCTACCATGTGCTACAACATGGCTGAGTGATGCTACAACAAGGGCATTATGGGAAATTAAATGAAGGTTCCAAGACCCAGATCCCTGATGCTCCTGCTTCCACCTGGATAATCGATAGGGGACCAGCTGGCATATGAACAGCCCCACCAAATGGTACTTTATTGAGGGTCTCCTCCAACCTGCCCTGTTCTCAAGTCCAACACTCCATGGGTTCATTGCTTTAAAAAAGAAGAAGCTAGATATACCGTAGTCTTTAACAACTCTGAAAGCAATCATAGTATTTGGAAGGATAGCTGACCATCTAGAGCAGGCATAGGCAACCTCGGCCCTCCAGATGTTTTGGGACTACAATTCCCATCATCCCTGACCACTGGTTCTGTTAGGTAGGGATCATGGGAGTTGTAGTCCCAAAACATCTGGAGGGCAGAGTTTGCCTATGCCCGATCTAGAGTCTTTCAAGCTCCATAGTGAAAGACCTGGTACCACCAGGAAGTTATTTCTAATGTTTAGCAGAAATGTTCTAGTGTGTTCTAGGTAGGGATGGGTGTGAATATATCAATTTTGGATTCTCTGTCCTTTTTTTTTCCAGCCTTCAGGTCACCACATTCCTGCATCAGTTTGCATTTTGAAAATCCTCATGATGATTTCTCAGTATTTTAGTGCAAATTTCTCCTTATGTATGCATTTTTGAAAGCAGTTTGTGTGTGTTCTATTTTTGTAGGAGCCAACTCCTGGGGGCCAAGGTCCCTTTGCCCCCCCAAAAAAATATTTGAGCCCCCACCCACTAAGTTGATGGGCATTGCCATTCAAATGATGGGTATTCACAGCATCTTGTGATTGATTATTTGGGATGGGGTTTACCTGGGCTCCCCAATATTTTATTCAAGTTGGCACCCCTGGCTATTTTCATAATTATATACAGTTTTATGCACCTTTCTCCTATTGTATGCATTTTTGTATACAAAGAATATTAAACAATAGCTGTGTTTGGGTTTGCATATTGTTTTGGGAAGCACAAATTAGGTAGGTTTGCACTAAAATTCATACTGAACCAAATTCCACCTTCTATCCCTAGTTCTTAGTGATTCAAATAGGGGTAGCAATAGGATAGATTTCACAGTGA
Source organism: Darevskia mixta (assembly GCA_034641385.1). Taxonomy (NCBI): domain Eukaryota; kingdom Metazoa; phylum Chordata; class Lepidosauria; order Squamata; family Lacertidae; genus Darevskia; species Darevskia mixta. The sequence goes on along the minus strand of JAWWNH010000033.1, from coordinate 16,239,273 downwards.
AATAGGAACTCCTATTTGGGGACTTCCCTGGCATTTCCCCCCAAATAGTTTTGATTTGAGTTCTACTGAAATGAGGCTGCACTTTAATGTTGTTTTTAATTCTGTTTTTAAGCTGCATTTTAATCAACTGTTTTTATACTTGTTGTTAGCCGCCCTGAGCCCGGTCTTGGCTGGGGAGGGCGGGGTATAAATAAAAATTTATTATTATTATTATTATTATTATTATTACAGTTAATGTATACAGAAATGGTGCCTCCAGTCTGATGAAAACATACATAACACAGTTACGTATAGAAAAACAGTTAAAACAACACAAAACAATATGCATGTATGTACTGTATGTATGTAAATATGTATGTATATTTAAAACAACAACACATACATACATAAATTAAATTCAAATATTTGTATCCAATGCTACTCAGGATACATCCATGGAACATGACTAACCTACGACCATTCATTTCACTGAGTAGAACTCAAGTTGGATACAACCCTAAATTGAACTTGGGACTTCCTCTGAGCTATGTCCACTTCCTGAACTAATGCCAACTAATGGAAGAAGCCTCCTGGGAGTTTATTGGAAACCTGGTGGAATAGAGAGAATTAGCAGGGTATTGTTATAGTTGAATATAGACTCTACTGAAATGTCCAAGTGTATTGAGGTTGGCTTAGCTCTATATGTCAAAGAGGGCTTAGGGTTGGATGATCTAGAAAATATATGAGGAATAAACACCTTTGCTTTGGCAGTTAGCTCAGTTGGTTAGAGTGTGGTGCTAATAATGCAAAGGTCATGGGTTTCTTCTTCTTCTTTAGCAATCACTCGTAGCCGAGTAAGATTGTCTTCCATAAACACGGTTTTAACAATGAGTCCGTAAGTGACTGTGGAGGCCAATTCTGGAACCACACGTCTTTCCACAGTGGGGACATAGGTTTCCCGGCGGGAGTTGATCACGGTGTGGATTTGCCAAGCATGCCTTCCTCTTAGCATGTTTCTCCCTTGCGTCCTGAGTTCGAGTGTCTTCAAAGCCCATGGCACCTTTGGTAGAGGAGTGCTCACAGGCAAGTGTTTCCCAATTGTTGGCGTTTATACTACATTAATCCTATTGTTCTATAATCACTGTGGGAACTACAGAATCACAGGAAAGGGGAAGAAACTATGCAAAGCACAGAAACGTCACTTTTTTTTTTTTTTACCCCTGTCTGATCAGCCCAACCACTTCAGGCTTCTGAAATTTTGCCAGGCGTGTTCTCCATGAGGACCAGAAACCGGCACTCTTCTCAAGATTGAACCAAAGCAAATGTCACCCCTTCACTTCCCAGTGCGTTTTCCCATCACGTTCATTACAGCAAAAAGGCCAGTATTTGGGGAAGAAGCAGCTTTGTTGTGCAAGCAACTGTTATTGCATAACCTGAATTAGCTGGTATCTGATTGAATCCAACCCGAAACAGTCTGGAAGCCCCCTGGTTATTTTTCCTGGTGCAGGGAGGCCCTCTGCTGGTGCTGCTTTCTCATTGAGGAAGATCTTTGTGTCAGTTCCGTAGAACAGAACTCACTGCAGGATCTGTGAATAACCATCATCCTGGAAGCAGCACACAAGTCTAGGTTCTCTTGTAGCTTCCAGCCATTGGAAAGGACCACAGCTCAGGGCGAAGCACATGTTTTGGAGGTTTGATCCTTAGCATTTCCAGGCAGATGACCCTCAGAGTCCATTCCAACTCTACAGTTCTATGATTCTCTCAGTTGTTGGCCAGCGTGAAACAATACTGGGATTGACAAATAGACTGACCTGGTCTAAGGCAACTTCCTATTTTAATATGGCTAGCTCAATTTTTTTTAAAATCAAGTGTGTGCTCCAGAATCCTTTGTTATGATTAGGGATGGAGGAGAAGTTTGATTTAGTTTGTATTTAGAAATGCACTTACCAAATTCACATTTTCTGAAACAATATGCGAACGAAAACCTAGCCATCCTTCAAAATTCATGCTTCTCTGAATTTTGCAGCGCAGTTCTTCAACAAAGTAATGCGTGCTAAAATGCATGTGCTGGGGCGAAGTTTGCATAAAATTGCTCTGCAAAAATGTGCATGTTAGGCAGATATGCATGCAAACGTGCATATGTTAGGGGGAAATGCACTAAAACTCAGATTTGTTTTTGTTTTACATTGCAAACTGATGTGGAAATGTGGAGAACTGAACTGAAGGTTTGGAAGATGAGAAACCAAAGGACCTGAATGTGAGATTCACCCATTCCCTACGCAGAACAACCTTGTGAGGTCAGTTAGTCTGAGCGATTGTGGTTGGTCAGAAGTGGCTCATTGGGTGGGGTGAAGTTAATATGCTAGCTTCCCAACAGGTGGGCCACTGTTGCTCCCTGGGAGGGGATGGGTGGCAGGGAAGCCAGCATGGTGCAAACACATCAGTCTGCCTGCCACTTTACCCCTCCCAGTAAGCAACAGCAATCCATCTGTGGATAAGCTAGTTTAGCAGCTCCAGCCCACCCTGCCCCATCTGACAAACCACTTCTGATCCGATTTATCCTCAGGGCTATTTGGGGAGTCCAACCCCACTCTCCCCAGTCGGAGTCTGGCAGCCTAGCCACTACAGTATGGCTTTCATTGAGAGAGTTTTGGACATGGACATATTTCTCTCCCTTTGTGTGAAGCTGTTTATTTACGAACTTAGAAAAGAAATGTGGTTGGCAAGGAGTCCCGAAGCAAAATCACTGCAGACCTCGGCATACAAGGAACATCCTGGATGCTCCACTTGTTTTGTGTGGGTTTCCCCCCTCCTTTTAGCGTGTTTTCTGTGCTCTTGCAATTTCTCGGGCCCCCTCTAAAATGCAGGGATCCTATAGGCAATGGTGACATCAGGGTGAAATTGTGGGCCCCATTCAGCAGAACGAGTGAGGGGATCCTTAAACGCAGCCAGGCTGGCTTGTCACAGTTTGAGAAGTAAGCAAAGCCATATGCATTGCCAACTGAAGAGGTGGCTCTCTATAGAGACATGAAGTCCAACATTTAGGGAAACTCCTTTTCAGTCTTGAGGGCCACATTCTCTTCTGGGCAACTTTCTGGAGGCCACATGTCAGCAGTGGGTGGGCAAACACAGGCAGAGGAATGAATGTAAACATTACTTTTGTACAGCAGGCTAGTTCCTACGCACACCCCCTCCCTGTCCTCCAGCAAGCAAGCAATAAGCATTACTGAGAGCTCAGGGACACATTCCAGCCAGGCAAAAGCACTCAGGGACAGGGCGAAGGAAGGCCAGTGAGAGTTGTGGCCCCAGGAGAGGGGGTATGACTGGGGCAGGGATGTACCCTGGAGAAAGGCCTGAGGTCCAGATAGAGATCTGGCCCCCTGCGCCTGAAGTTCTCCATCCCTCCTTAGAACTGTCTCACTCCGCCTCTGTTTTAGCTAAAATAATTAGTTAGTGTCTCTTTGTTGAACTCCCATCCGAAACGACTGTCTGCGACTGATTCCCAACTTGCCTGCTGCTCTGAAGTTTTGGCATCTTAGGACAGGTCCAGGACAGGCTACTTTACCCTTCAATAGCCCCCCCTTTTTTCAAAATACATGAGAGCTGCTCTTTGAAAAACCTGGCCGAGTCCTGCAGGGTCGATGCCCTCTCTCCATCTCCCAGGAGTCTCCGGCAAGCTCCAACAAGCTCTAATAGTTTCCACTCCCCCTGACACGCCGGCCTTTTGGCTCTCTCTCACCACCACCCCTCCATCCCAAATGCCAAGCTGTAAAGCACAGCGTGGATCGCAGGCCCTCCCCCCCCACCCCGACTTGCACAATGGGTCCAGCTGTTTGGCCAAGTGCCCTAAGAGCTGGGATTCCCGCCCAGGCCTCGGCATTTCCCTTCACACAGCGCCGCTTTGTTCTTCTGAAGTCTTTTCGGGAGGGAATGGAGAAGACCTGGACTTAAAGAGCAGCTGTTCGGAATGAGGCAAAAGCAAAGAGAGGGCAAAGGAGGTTGTCCCTGGAGGGGGGGGGCAATTGCTCAGGATGAATGCAGGTTATAGCCAAAGGCACCTGCCTTCTTACTTGCAAGTCCAGGGGGTGGCCCTGGCTGCCAGGTTCCTCCTCCTTAGACTCAGCGTTGCCCTTGCAGAACTGAGCAGGGAGCGGGAGGATGGGGGCAAAAATAGAATGATTTGACATTGGCCTTGGGTCCGCCTTTTATTGGCTCTGACGCCACCTACTGTTGGCCTCCCTGTTTTGCACCCAGTAGTGTAGCAGCCAAGTTTCTCCTGAGTAATGCAGAATGGAAGAGGGAAGTGTTTTCAGAGATTCCGATGATTGATGCCACTGTGAGCCCCTTATGAGTGTCTGTGGGAAGGGGCGAAGACTGATCCATTAGAGTGAATAGGATACTGCCCCCATCAGCCTCAGCCAGCCTCCACCTGGTTCAGGAGGTGGCACTGCCTGACCTCTTACTCCTTCTTAGTCTGAGTGCTGTCCTTGTAGGGGAAATAACTTGGGAGAAACCAAGTTAGTCCTGAAGTCCCCCCCATGTGTGGGAAACTGCAAAAGAAAAATGACTGGTGCCTGAATTAAAAAACAGCACAGGGGGTTTGACTCAGTCTTCAGCCAAAACAGCCCCCAGCAGAGTTCAAAGCAAAGATCTGTGCAGCATTTGCAAAGCGTGGGAAATACAGGTTGCCAAATCATGAGATGTCCCACTTACCATTTTCTCCCCCAGCCTCTACCCCTCTCGGAGTGAATAGACCACAAACTTTGGAAGTTTAAATGCTTTACTTACAGTTATCACAGGTCTCACTCATGCACGGTTCAATGCCTGTTATTGGCTCTGGCTCTGCCTACTGTTGGGCCTCCCTTCCTTCTGCCCTGCCAGTCCCAATGGGTATCTGCCTGGAACTCGTAGTGCCTGGAACAAGAATTGCATTCTGAAATTGCTGTCCAAAGGAGTGGAAGGAAGAAGACGACAATTTTTTGTGTGACCTTGCAACACGGCTGAAACAATGTCTCTCTCTCTCTCTCTCTCTCTCTCTCTCTCACACACACACACACACACACACGCACAGAAAGACAGCATGGGGAAAAGCAAAGTTTAGAAAATGAAATGTCTAGCTCTTCCAAACAGACAGACACAGTCTAAGCTAGGCTATCTTTGCGTCTCAGGCAGAAAATAAAAATCCACCCCCTAGTGGTTAAAATAAAAGCAATATACTAAACTGACCTTCGCCCACCAGATGTTTTTGACTACAACTCCCATCAACCCCACACACTTTCCTATGCCAATGGTTGTAGTGCTGTGTCTCTCATTCGCCTTTAGCCCTTTCTGCAAAAGCTCACTGTGAACATCTACCACATCTTTCCCTGCCAATTGTGTGTTGCAACTGGGAGCATCTGAATCAGCAAAGGCAGCCTGAGTAGAAACATCATCTTTATCACAAACATTTTACCCAGCCTGGACAATTTTGCTGCTTGCAAGGGTTGCAAGTTGCAACAGACCCCCCCAAAAGGCACCCAAAAATGGCTCTGCTATAGAACATGTGTTCCATACAGGAGAAGTCTGTGCTGCACGTGATGTCTGTTTGTGTGGTATCTTCCCAAGAACCATCGAAAACTTGGAACGAAGTATGAGAGACCCAGGTGGCGCTGTGAGTTAAACCACTGAGCCTAGGGCTTGCTGATCAGAAGGTCGGCGGTTCGAATCCCTGCGACGGGGTGAGCTCCCGTTGCTCGGTCCCAGCTCCTGCCAACCTAGCAGTTCGAAAGCACGTCCAAGTGCAAGTAGATAAATAGGAACCGCTCTGGCGGGAAGGTAAACGGCGTTTCCGTATGCTGCTCTGGTTCACCAGAAGCGGCTTTGTCATGCCGGCCACATGACCCGGAAGCTGTATGCCAGCTCTGGGCCAATAAAGCGAGATGAGCGCCGCAACCCCAGAGTCGGACACGACTGGACCTAATGGTCAGGCATCCCTTTATGAGAGAGCCATTCCGGGGTTAGCAACTTTCACATCAGCCTTTGCAGTTATGCCTTTATATGTTTTGTTATTTACGTTTGCTGGTGGCCTCATAATATAGTCCTGCTGCAAAGATTTAGCAGTACTTAAGCACAAATTGTTCCAGAGAATCTAGTTGCAGGAATGGAGAAATGCAGTGTACTCCTATCCTGTACTGGTGCTTTGAGCGAGTCTGCTTGAATGATGGATGAAAGGGAGGCGGGTTCTCCCACACATTTGTGTCACAGCACAGAAATAGTGAGCGTTCCCAGGTTTTCGCCTCCCCCAGCTTCAGTGCCTTTGCCCACATCCTGACACTCAGAAATTCAGAAGGTGACTCTTTTCTTATGAGTTCTTTTTCATGTCAGGAAAAGTTCCACATGCTAAGTTTCTACGGTCTAGGCTGCCCTTAAAGAGACAGCAGAACTATTGGTGGCAGGCAGGGGGGGGGGGAGTTGGAAACTCTAGGAATAACTCCAGCAAATCCTCTACAACTGTTCCTGAAGACAATGCATCTTGAGAGACTCATCCTCCATCTCCTGGAAAGACCTTTTGGGGTCTCATTGCTGGAAATCGGTTGCCTGCCCCCTACTGGTCATTTGTCAAATCACCCAGTGGATTTGAGTGTAAGTTGAGTGGTTGGGGTGCATAACTGGTCATTGTGCACATTCACCAGGCCTTGTGGAGAATGTGCAAAACAATCCTTCATTGAACAGGGAGTTGTGCACATTTCCCAGTCAATATGAATTCACCTCCTCTCTTCCTGCTGCTCTGTGGGAGCTGGGAGGGTATGTTGTAGACAAGAGGCAGCAGAGGGGACACAGAGTCCGAGGACTCAGTTAGTTGGTTGGTTAGATTGCACACTTTTATTATTTTATTATTATTTATTGAATTTATAGACCACCCTATACATGGAGGTCTCAGAGCAGCTCACAGAGCAAAACCAGAACACAAAACCACAAAATGTATAATCAAAATAAAAACAACAACCCAATAACCCCCCCCTTTCTGAATAAGAGAAAGAAAAAAGCCACGTTTCTTGGAGACCATGCATACTGACTGGAGAATGTGCATATTGCCCATAGAATGTGCAGGATGCAGTTGAAAAATGTACATCCCCCAAGGCCTGTTGGCTGTTGGAGATTATGCATATTGGCCAGGGAATGCATAAAAGTTAATTGATTTATGCATAATTCCAAAGGCCTGTTGGAGATTATGTGTATTAACCGGGAAATATACACAATAGCTGGTTGTTATGCACATTACTGCTCAACTTACATTCCTCTCTTTACAGATACAAAATATATGATGTGTACAGGATGATATCTACTGAATGTCCTTACGAGAGAAAGGCTGCCCCTTTCTGAAGCTGTGTTAATTTTCCTTTCCAGAGCTAATTTACTTTCCCAGTCTGCCACTATAATAGCAGCTAAGAATGTGTCTGCATGCTTGACCCAGAAGTTAAAAGACTCACACACCCTAATAAGCTTGGTACATTTCTTCACCCATCCCCCCCACCGCTTTCCCTGCAGATGAATTTGAACATGTGTCAAAAGAAATGAATGCTCACATTTGATGTGGGAATCTGATAAGCTGCAGAGCACTCTTCGATATGTGCTTGTTAATTGGTAGGATCTTTAGCCTGATGCCCAGCTCATGATCAAGGTCACTTGATGCATATTATAAATTAGTCTTTGAACACTGTTTATCCCTGCTGTCATGCTGACCATCAGTGGGGCTAAAGGGTTTTTTTTAAAGGCCAATCCCCACCTGCATCCTTCAGCATCTTAATGACTGTGAGTAGGGACTTGGTGCACAACACCAGCTTAAAATGCAGCTTAGGTTGCTAAATTGACTCAGAGAGGGCCTGTTCTTTTAAGACTCTATGCCACATAAAAATCTTGCTCTGGGACAGGGTTTCCCAACCTTGGGTCTCCAGCTGTTTTTGGACTACAATTCCCATCATCCCTGACCACTGGTTCTGCTAGCTAGGGATGATGGGAGTTGTAGTCCAACAACCGGAAGCGAACCAAGTTTGGGAAACCCAGCTCTGGGACTTTTCCTGCAATGGAAACAGGCGATACCTATAGCAGAGATGGGGAACAGCGCTAGATGATGTTAGGAGTCTAGCTTCCATCATACCCAACCAGCAGAGCTATTGGTCAGGTATCATGGGAGTTGTAGTCCACCCACATCTGGAAGGCTCTGCGTTCCTCACCCTTCACAGATATGCAACTCTTATGTGACCTTTTTTTCTCAAGCTGTTTTGCATCCATGCCAATGCAGGCGGGGGCGGGGCGATTTTAGGCACTTAAAAGCACTCACACAGGTAGGTCAATTGACCTCAGGTTTCGTTAGCCCAATAAAAAAGTCCGCCATCATAGCCATTTTGCGACTTCCAGTGAGGCTGCAATGCAATTGCATTGATGACCCTGCCTCCCGAGTAAACATGGCAAGGATCCAGAGCACGGAACAATGCGATGGATTATCGAACTGCGGTTTATCAGTGTTCAGATTTTTACTTTGATCGCGTGGGTGGAGGGAAGGGAACGTGCAGGCGTGGCGCTCCAAGTAACGTCTGAATAGCGCTGAGTAGCGCGTTGGCCTCGCGTGTAGCGGTGGCAATGTCGCATTTAAATAGCCTGGAACACCTGCCTGTATAGTGGCCGTGTGAATCGGCGCTCGCTTCTGTGCGCACTAAACTCTGGAATGAAAGAGCTGCCAAGTGGCGTTCCGAGTCCAAGAATGCGTGTTAGTGAGATCATGTAAAAGCTTGCCCAGAAAGTAAGGCGTGGCCCGATACGCATGTTGCTTTTCTTCAATGCATTTATTTATTATGACATTTATATCCCCACTATTCCATCAAGGAATTCACGATGACATATGTCGTTCTGTGTCCCGATCCATCGTTCCTCACAACAACCCTGCGATGTAAGTTAGGCTGAGAGGCGGTGATAGGCCCAAGATCATCCAAGTGATCTTCGTGGAGATTTCATAGAATAATAGGATTGTAAAATTGGAAGGGACCTTAAGGGCAATCCAGTCCAACCCCCTGCAATTTGATCCCGGACTTCCCAACGTTGTTATGCGCGCACGCGCGCACAAACCCACGAGGATATACCACCGTGTCGTTACCGAGGGTGGGCAAAGTCTGCAGGGATGGAAGAAAGCAAAGAAAAAGGACGATCGTGGGGTGAGTGGGTGGGGGGCGGACAGAAAAAACGTGATTAAGGGGGCGTGTGTGCCCGACAGAGAGGAGTGTCCACGCATTCCTCAGAGTCACTTTTTAGAAACGCGTAAAAAAAAAACGAGGGGAAGAGAAATCGACGCCTGCCATGAACGGTCTTCGGCACGGATCTCATTCACTACACGCGTGTCCGCGCGCGTCAAGCAGCCCCACGCCCGGATGTGCCGCGTGCGCCATCCACACGCAACCGCGAGGCGCGCTAGCTGTGCGCGCACACCAACACGACTGCAGCCTGCCTGCCTCCTTTTCCCTCCTCTCCGGCCTTTCCCTCCGGCTGCTGACCCCCGGCCGGCCCCGCCGAGCTCCGCGCCCCGCCCAGGCCCCGCCGGCCCCCGCGGCGCCTCCCACGCCCACCCGGGTTCGCGCCGGCGACGAGGCTGCTTTCCGACGCTCGGCAAGGCAAGCGCGCCAAGGTCGGGACCACCGATCGGGCCCGGAACCGCGTGGCAAGCAGCGAGGACGGGTAGGAAGAGGTGGGGGCGACCGAAAGCAACCGGTGTTTGTGTGCGTCTCTGAACTTCTCGGAAAGCGCTTTGCCAAGTAAGTTCAAGGCAACGGTCTGCTGTTGTGGGTTGATTTCGAGGTGGGTGCGATCCGGAGTGAACAGAGACGCCAGAATCTGGAAAAGGGGCACGAAATCGCCTCCTTTTGGAGGTCGGGTTTCTTTTTGTGCTGGAGATGAGAGTGACTTTGCTTCCACCCGTCATTAGTGGACTATTAAATCTAAGTTGGGAGCTATTAGCAAAGTCAGCTCCAGGTTTTTGGAGGGCAGGATACTGGCCCCACTCCTCTTAGTGAGTCTTCTCCCCACTCCTCTTAGTGAGTCTTCTCCCTCACTGTGGCAGGTCTAGGGGGCTCTTGTTAGTGTGCTAGGGTCTGGGGTGGGGTGGGGGGGGGTCTGACCTTTGCCAACTTAAGAAGGGGGGAAGCAGACCAGCTGTCCCTCTAGTTCTGTATTACCCACACCGATTGGCAGCTGTTTCTCCAGGGTTTCAATCGGGAGCATTCCCCAGGTCCTAACTTGCAGAAGCCAAGGATTGGACCTGGAACCTTCTGCACTCAAAGCAGATGTTCTACAGCTGAGCCAAGACTCCCCCCCCCCCATGACGTTGCTGCCTCTGGTTGTTGGGGTCCTTTACCTTCTGGTGTGCGTGCCTCTTGGTGCTCAGTTGATGGGGCAAATAAACAGATTTCCTTCCCCAAGCCCCATGAAACAGCTGAATAATGTGGAAGAGCCTGTGCCTGGGTTTCTCTGCGTTAGTTGTGGTCTCTGAAAATTTAGCAGCATACGAAGGAGGCCATCCTCCTGCAAAGGTCATCGGGGTGATCTTGAAATCTGTGGGAAAGACCCGATATTTTGGAATAATCCCAGGGGTTTGGGAGCATAACTCCGAAGAGCTGCATGACCCTAATTAGAAAAGCTTCTGGCGGTGGAGGTGGCTGGCAGGCAACTCTAAGTGGAAGATGGTTTAATGGGAGGTTTGTGTTAGGTGAACATGGCAAGTGACCCGATCATGGACTCATGTTGACTAGAACTATTTGCTTGGCTTTAAGAGACAAAGAATGGCCCGTTTCTTTGACTGCCTTTAGCAACATTCCTAAGGGAAACGTTCTGGGCTTGCGAGAATGCTGTGTTAGTGTTTTGCAAATTACAGAATTTCTTTATGGAACTTGGCATGCTGAGGTGGCCCAGAAGGGGGCGTTAGGCAAATGGATGGTGGGTGTGTCTTACGAAGGGCTACATGCAAACTGCCAGGTCAAAAGCAGCCTGCCTCTTGAGGCAGGGGAACGGCAGCAGCAGGAGAAAGGGCTAATGCTGTCTTGCCTGGCTGGCCATTGGGGGAAATGCAGGAAGTTGCCTTCTTATACCATCTAGCTGACACTGAGCAGGAGTTTTTTCCAGCCTTACCTGGAGATGCCAGGGATTGAACCTGAGAACTTTTGCAGGCAAAGGAGCTGCTCTACCGCTGAAGTACAGCCTTTCCAGGATGCTGTGCAAACTAATCCTACAAGGGCTCTTCTTATGTGCTCTGTGGAAGCCTGATGGTTCTCACTTCTACCAGCCTGTTTGTTACACTTGGGAATGATTGCAGTCCAAATAATCTGGAGAGCACCGTCATAACATAAGTCTTCTTCTTTGGTGATCACTCATAGCCGAGTAAGATTGTCTTCCATAAGGTTAACGGTTTTAACAATGAGTTCGTAAGTGACTGTGGAGGCAAATTCTGGACCCAAACATCCTTCCACAGTGGAGACATTGGTTCCCGGGTGGGAGTTGATCAGGGTGTGGATTTGCCAAGCATGCCTTCCTCTTAGCACGTTTCTCCCTTGCGTTCTGAGTTTGAGTGTCTTCAAAGCCCATGACACCTTTGGTAAAGGCTGTTCTCCAACTGGAGCGCTCGCAGGCCAGTGTTTCCCAGTTGTCGGTGTTTATACTACATTTTCTTTAGATTTTCCTTGAGACAGTCTTTAAACCTTTCGTTGACCACCAGCATTACACTTTCCATTTTTAAGTTCGGAATAGAGTAGTTGCTTTGGAAGACAATAATCAGGCATCCGCACAACGTAAGTAGAACCACAACCAGCAGGATCAGGCCAATGGCCCTGAAAATCCCAGCTTCTTATTCTTACGGATGGCCAACCAGATGCCTCTGAGAAGCCTGCACCAGGCGGCGGAAGTTGGTGAAGGTGATGCTGAGCCAGATGGATTGAGGCACTGGCTCCACGTTCCCCTTCTTCGGTTTTTGCATCTGTAGAAGGGGAGCAATAGCAACTTTCTTTGCAGGTTGTTTTTTTCGTTGTGAGCGAAAATCACAGTACAATTTTTAAAGTGCTTGTGTATGTTCTAAAACAGGCATAGGCAACCTTCGGCCCTCCAGATGTTTTGGACTACAATTCCCACCATCCCTGACCACTGGTCCTGTTAGCTAGGGATCATGGGAGTTGTAGGTCAAAACATCTGGCGGGCCGAAGGTTGCCTATGCCTGTTCTAAAAGGTTGCATGCTGCTAGTGGACCTATCTTCTACCTTTAGTCTGGTGTCTTTAGCCAAATCTGGGGAATTTCCTAGTTTCCTAATCTCTGCAGTCAGGAACAAGAAAAATCTTAGTCTCTTAAATTACTTTAACATACAAGACCAACATGGTGGAGACAGTGTAATTAATTTCCCCTTTTCTACTAGACCTTCCTTTTACATTAAGTATACCCTCCTTCACCAGAGGTGAGGGGGCGTGAACTAACTGAGTCTAGGAATACAATTCTGTGGTTTTAACTCCTTCATGCATTAACTAGCCCTAGGCTTGCTAGTTATATTTGACTGCAATTTCCCACAGTTGTTGTTAGCTATTTCTTTATTTACCTATATACCGCTGAGTTGCCAAAAGGGCTTCTAAACGGCAACAAATATATCCAGACGTGTTTAAAATACACAATAATGCAATTTCATCCAAAAGTTGAAGACATTCATTATTAAAAATGTAAGACAAGTTCATCAAAACATTGTAACTATTAAAACAGTAAAAAAAAAGCAATTAAAACAATGTAACACTCTACTGACATGGGTTTTAAAGTTTTATAATTTGCTTGAGTTTTTAATGTTCTGCTTCTTTTTTTTTAATGTCATTTTAAATGGATAGTTTTAATTGTGAGCCTCTCTGACAACCCTTCTCAGGATCAAGGCACAGGGTGCAAATGCATGGAGATATTAACTGCTGCTCCCCACCCACAAACCCAAGACAGTCTTCTCCAGGCCCGTGAGTTCTGTGCAAATGGAGAACAGGCTTGCGGCAAAGGTGGAATGCTGTTGCTACTTATCGTCTTTGGAAGGGCTTGGTACTGAAATGAACCCAAGCAGAGCTGTGAGGCTGGATGCCATGGGGGTCGAGTATGGGGGATATTTATAACCCCAGCATCCTGCTAGCCTGGGTATATTTAGACAGAGCTGCCAAACAACAAGTCAGGGGAGAGGGTTTGGCCAAAGGGCTTAGCTGAACTCCCGTGTGCTACACCCAAGAGGAATTTTCCTTGCTTGGTCACTTCTTCCCCTGCCTCTCGCAATTTTGTTGTTGTTGTTGTTTAGTCGGTTAGTCGTGTCTGACTCTTCGCGATCCCATGGACCAGAGCACGCCAGGCACTCCTGTCTTCCACTGCCTCCCGCAGTTTGGGCAGACTCATGTTGGTAGCTTTGAGAACACTGTCCAACCACCTCGTCCTCTGTTGTCCCCTTCTCCTTGTGCCCTCCATCTTTCCCAACATCAGGGTCTTTTCCAGGGAGTCTTCTCTTCTCATGAGGTGGCCAAAGTATCGGAGCCTCAGCTTCAGGATCTCTCCTTCCCATGAGCACTCAGGGCTGATTTCCTTAAGAATTGATAGGTTTGATCTTCTTGCAGTCCATGTGACTCTCAAGAGTCTCCTCCAGCACCATAATTCAAAAGTATCAATTCTTCGGTGATCAGCCTTCTTTATGGTCCAGCTCTCACAATACTAACCCATAGCTGTCAACTTTCGGATTTGAAAATAAGGGATTTCCCCCCCAACTTTCGGATTTGAAAATAAGGGATGCTGCGAGGGCGGTGCAATGGCACCAACTAGCCTCGCCACCCTGCGCTCCAGAGGCTGCGTGAGAACGGGTGAGTGAAAGAGCGAGCGCATAGACAGCAGGCAGGCTGTCTGTCTGGTTGGGTGTGAGGGTCTGGCTGCACAAGGCATGCAAGCTCCGCCCCCAGTCGGTCTCAGACTCCTTATTGGCAGCCGAGCAACGCAGCTGAGGAGCCTCCCTGGCCAGCAGGGAGGGAGAGGAGCTGCTTCCTTTGAAATCTGGGAAATTTAAGGGATATCAACAATCCGGGATAGCAGCGGGAAACAGCATTGGAATAAGAGAGTTTCTCGCAAAAAAAGGGAGGGTTGACAGCTATGTACTAACCTACAAAAGCAATGAGCCAATGAATGGCCGAGTCCTAGGCAGGAACCAAGCCTCCCTTTCTGTCTATATCTCCTAAGCACCCCCAACCTGCTGCCCTCCGGATGTTTTGAACTACAGCTTCACATGAGACAACAGTGTGATGCAGCAGCAAAAAAAGCTAATGCCATTCTAGGCTGCATCAACAAAAGTATAGTGTCCAAATAAGGGAAGTCATAGTACCACTCTGTTCTGCCTTGGTCAGAGCACACCTGGAATACCGTACTTACTGTGTCCAGTTCTGGGTGCCGCAATTTAAGAAGGATATTGACAACCTGCAACATGTGCAGAGGAGGGCAACCGAAATGACCAAGGGTCTGGAAACCAAGCCTTATGAGGAACAGTTGAAGGAGCTGGATATTTAGCCTGGAAAAGAGGAGACTGAAAGGAGATAGGATAGCCATTTTCAAATATCTAAAAGGCTGTCACATGGAAGATGGAGCCAGCTTGTTTTCTCCTGCTCCAGAGGGTAGGACCTGAACCAATGGCTTCAAGTTACAAGAAAGGAGATTCCTTCATTGCAGGGGGTTGGACAAAAAGACCTTGGCCTGCTCCCAACAGGTAATGTTGAGGGGGGGGGGGATAGACAGCTTGTCCTGAAAGAGTCAGTGCCCCTGGCTCTCTTCATTATTCTCCCTTACTGCTGGAATTTAGATTTTCAGCTTCTTGAGGCAGAGATCTGTCTTCCTTTCGCCCCTTTGTTTTCAGTATACTGTATTCAAGTGAAGTAAGGTTGGAGAAGCTTTGGTCTTCGTCTCTGACCATTGGCTGTGCTGCTGCTGGGAGTTAATCCGTATCAGGAAGGCCGTATGCTCCCCATTCCAAGTGCAAAGAGACGTGCACTGATGCTTCCAACGAAAGGACCTCACTTGTGCTGTGCCTCTCAGCTGGTTCTAGGGCCATTTTTTGGTTTCTGATACCCAATGTACCAACCTGGATCAAACCACTGATCCAATAGCCCCTTACAGCAAAAAGTCTATGTAATAATAATCATTTTTTATTTGTATACTGCCTTTCTATCTTACGATACTCAAGGAGGTTTACAAGCAGAAGAAACAAAAAATCTCACAACAATCCAATGCAATACAAAAATATGACAATACAAAACTTCAAAATAAACAAACTACATTAAAATGTAACGTTCAACAATCATTAAAGGTAAAGGGACCCCTGGCCATTAGGTCCAGTCGTGTCCGACTCTGGGGTTGCGGCGCTCATCTCGCTTTATTGGCTCCATACAGCTTCCAGGTCATGTGGCCAGCATGACAAACCCGCTTCTGGTGAACCAGAGCAGCACACAGAAACGCCATTTACTTTCCCGCCAGAGCGGTTCCTATTTATCTACTTGCACTTTGACGTGCTTTCAAACTGCTAGGTGGGCAGGAGCAGGGACCAAGCAACGGGAGCTCACCCCGTCGCAGGGATTCGAACCGCCGACCTTCTGATCAGCAAGCCCTAGCCTCTGTGGTTTAACCCACAGCGCCACCTGGGTCCCTTTTTATAAAACAATACCAACATATAAAAGTTAAACAGAAATCCACTCAACATTTACAACAAACAATTTCTAAACTAATCAATAAAACAACGGCATAAAATACATAAAATAATACAATACAAATTGAGAAGCAAAGACTAGAGGATGGAGCAAGGCAGGTGGAAAGAGGCCTTGCCTGATGGAGTCTCTCCCCTAGTTAACTATGCTAGGTAACGGACAAACTGCAGTCTGCATTAAACGTGTAGTCTGTTATTGTGTATTTTCTTCTTCTTAAGATAGCAGACGTGTGTGTTTGCGTGCGATAAGGACAAGAAGCAACAGAGTGGGCGGGCGGGGTGAGTTAACTAGCATGCAGAGAAAGGGTTAAACCTTTGCACTTCCCCTTCCCAGTCCTACCCCTCCCATCCCACCCTTGCCTTGGAAATCAAAGGCAGGCTAGGTGTTTAGTTTAGGGGAGAGACAGCGTGGCGTAGTGGTTAGAGAGCCAGACTAGGACCTGGGAGACCGGGGTTCAAATTGCCATTTGGCCAGTATTATTTATTAAATTTATATACCACCCTTAATCCGAGGATCACAGGATGGTTTACAGTATATAAACACAGAAATATGTAACATAATAAACGAAACAATAACACACACATCTTACACTTAGTTTTAAAAGCCATAGATTAATTAGCCAAAGGCCTGGGTGATGTTTTAACCTGGCACCTAATGATATGTAGTGAAGGTGCCAGTTGAGCCTCCCTAGGGAGAGCATTCCACAAACAGGGAGCCACTGCAGAAAAGGCCCTGTTCTCATGTTGCCACTCTCCAGATGAAGCTCACTTGGGCCAGTCACTGCCTCTCAGCCTAATCTACCTTGCAGGGTTGTTGTAGCAATTAAATGGGAGGGGGGAAACCATGTACACTACCTTGATCTCCTTGAAGGAAAAGGTGGGATATTAATGCAATAAATTAAATGGATAAATTAAATGCAGGAGTTTAGCCTCAAGTGCATCCCCTCCAGGTAAGCCTGCAAAAGGGAAGAGAGGTGCTTCATTCTCTCTCCAAAGAGCGTGGCATCAGTTTGTGTGGGCAATCTAGCTAGTTAAAATGAATGAATCATGAGTCATGGCAAAGCTTGCAGGCATCCCCGCAGAGCAGAAAACAAAAGGGCTGGTTTCATTTCAAGGTTTCCAAACCTGATGTACCCTTGGTTAACAGATTGTCCTCGGCAGAATGTCAGATTCAGTCAGTTGCTACATTAAAGAACAATAATACTGCATTGGTGCATGTATTTTGATGTCCTTGTAGCTTGCTTTCCTGTGGTATAGATTCTCAAAACATGAAAACACACACACACACACACACACACACACACACACACTATACAAATGCATGAATTGTAGGGCCACTCTTTTCTGTAGACCTGCTTGGTAGTCCATCCCATAGTTTGGCTTGCAGCAGTCAAGCCTGATCCAACTCCTTCTCCCTCTCTGGCTGTGTGCATCCCATACATTTAAAGCACATTGCTTCCCCCAAAGCAGGGCTTCCCAAATGCGGGTCTCCAGCTGTTTTGGGACTACAACTCCCATCATCCTTAGCTAACAGGTCAAGGATGATGGGAATTGTAGTCCAAAATCAGCTGGGCAGACCAGTGTTTGGTAAACCCTGGCCCAAAGCATCCTGGGAACCACGGTTTGTTAGGGGTTCTGGGAACTGTAGTTCTGTGAAGGACAAACTACAGTTCCCAGGCTTCTTTAAAGCCATGTGCTTTTAAGTGAATGTTGCATGCACAGCCAGGCTGTCTCCTCTGCTGCGCTGCCTGTGGGTTTTTTTCTTTTCTTTCGCACCTTCTGGTCAGCAGCACCCGCTGCTGTTCCCCTCCTGCCTTTGTCCTGGAGCCAAGGCAGACTTAATTTAGCTCCCCTAATCTTTCCCTCTCTGCCACTAGCCAGTACCTTCCCTCTTTTTTTTAAAAAAAGAAGTTTGTTCCTTTCCCTCAGCTCCAACCAGCCCTTATCTCCTCTCGAAAGACCAGGGAGGCCCAGCAGTACGGATCCTGAAAGGTAAGTGTGAGGGGCTGCACGGGGCAGGAAGCAAAGCAATTCCCCCCACCCCTTATCTGGGGAAAGGAGACCAGACGATCCCAAGGGCACTGCTGTTGGGCAGGGTGAGTTTCCTGCGAGGGTGAGCCTATGGGTGGGATAATATAACACCCTTGCATGCCAAAGTCCAGCAGAATGGGCACCTCTCCGGGGAGGAACAGGGACAGCTGTGTCAGCTGTCAACCAAGTGGTTGTGTTGGCTTTTTGGAATGGGGCATGACAGAATCAGGGGGCGAGCGTTTTTCTTTGGTGTGTAGCAATGCTTGGAAAGCCAGTTTTATTTTTAAACAAACTGCAGTTCCCAGTCAAAACAAAATAAAATAAAAAAAATTCCTTCCAGTAGCACCTTAGAGACCAACTAAGTTTGTTCTTGGTATGAGCTTTCGTGTGCATGCACACTTCTTCAGATACACCGCAGTTCCCAGGATTCTGTGGTGGTGATGGTGGTGGGGGAAGCCATGTGTTTTTAACGTGCTTTAAACATACATTGTGATTTTTCACATTGACGGAATATGCAGAAATGGCAAGTTTATCTAGTGAAATCAGAAATCAAGATGAGGCAGAATTCAAGGAGGATTGGATAAAGTTTGTAGACTTTTTTTTTAAACTATTGTAAACATGCTAAAACGCAAGTGGCTTTAGAGTAAAAACAGCAGTAAAATACAGATTTGAAAATACTGTGGAAAAGGTAAGATATAGAATAACTAGCATGCAGCATAAATTAGAAAATTATGATTGTACATTGGCAAATGTTGCTTTAACTTTCTATTTTAAATTTATAAATAAAAGCTTATAAAAACAAGTAAATGAAATAAACCTTTGGTGTGGATGTGACATGCTCCCATGATGCCTGGCCTCACCCTGTGAAGGTGCGGCCATCCTTGCTGCATTTAAAGCAGCCTTGCAAAGACCCCTGGGAATTACAGTTCCCAGCGCCCTCGCTAAATTAAAGTTGCCAGGATTCTTTGTGGGAAGGGAAAGGGGCTTTAAGGGTACAGGCTTGTGTTCAACATAGTGCTAAGATTCTGCCAGCAAAAAGGTTGCGTGACGGAATCTCCTCCCCCTCGCACCCCCCCTAAAACTGGTTGAAAATGGCCCTGGTGGGCATGCAGCCCCCAATGAAAGGTCTGATCCAGTTGAGGTACAGTCAGTGTTAACTGGATCCACCAGTGGGTGCAAGGGGACTCTTTCCTCTCTCTGCCCCCTTTCCTCTGAAACTCAGCACTGCAATGCCGAGATTGTCCAAGGCGTTTGGGGGCTTGAACCTGAAATTCTCTGTATTGTGCTCCCATCAGGGCAAATTAACAATAATGCAATCGGCTTCATTAATGGTGACAGATTGGTACATGCATCGGACCTCTTGTTTTTGCAGCCCCTCTGGCCCGTCGGATACTAGGGGGTGGCGAAGCTTGAGAGCATAGCAGAATAACCTACATAAATATTGGGCTCCTGCAGATCTGTTTCTTGAGCATTTATGTGGATTCGCTTGCGCACAGCTTACACAGAGGTTAGGCAATGTCTAGCTTTAATTTTTTTATATATATCTTATTTATTGCCTTTATACTCCACCTTTCCTCCAAGGAGCTCAGGGTGGTGTGCATGTTTTTCTCCCTTCCCCATTTTAAACTTCACAACAACCCTGTGAGGTTGTTTAGGCTGGGAGACTGTGGCTGGCCCCAGGTCACCCAGCAAGCGTCAGGTCTGCCTGGAGATTTGAACCCTGGTCTCCCAGGTCTCTTAACCACCCCGCCATACCGACTCTATTTCATTGAGTATTCATGCTGATTTGCTTGTGGGGAGCGTATATGGCGATAAGCGTTCGTCCTGGTTTGCCTTGCGGGGTGTTTGTGCACCTTTCCATTAACCAACTTTCAGTGCATCTCCCTGTCGCTTTCCTAACCACAAAAAAGGGTCTGTTGTCCGCCCTGCTCCGCCAAGGATTTGTGGTTGCAGGACAACAGCTGGGCACTTTTACCCACTGGAATTCTGCAAGCAGGGGCGTCTTAGCCATAGAGGCTAGTGGCGCAGGGCACCATAGCGCTAAGTTCTGGAGGGCACCAGGGAAGAGGCGGAGGCTGGACACGGCGCCTCCCGGCATCAGCTCGCTGCCCTTATCCGCCTCTGCCATGCCAGAGGAGCCGCCCTCCAGCGCCGCCGGCAGCGCCGCCCTTGCCCACCTCAACCATGCCGCGCTGCCCCTCACCTGGAGCCTTCGTCCCGCCGGAAGAGCCGCCCTCCAGCTGCTGCCCACCCGGAGGGAAACGTGGGGTGGGGGTGGGGCACCGGAGGGATCCTTGCACCACGGCGCCAGATAAGCTTAAGCCAGCCCTGTCTGCAAGCCTACATTTCTTTCTGCGCCTGAATCCCTCCCGCAAAACACAGGCAGCTCGGAGGCGACAGATGTATTGCCCCCATAGTGGGGTTCAAAATCAGCCGCCAGAGGCATGCTGTTTCTCCTGGTGCCCAGTAGCATTGCTAGCCCTGCTGGAGGCAACCCCACCGGCCAACTTGCTTTCTTCCAGGAATGTGCTCCCTGCTGGGATGCAGTTACTGAGCAGCAGGGAAAGGCAGGCGGGTGCTACTCTGCAGCTACAGCAACAAACAATAGGGTGTGTATGTGTGGGAAATTAAGGGTACAAGGAACCAACAAAAGAACATTCAGGCAGCTCTAAACCTGGCCGTCCCTGGATTGTCCAGCCAGTCTAACCGTCTGCGTCCCCCCGTTCCAATCTCCCCAGCATGGAGAGAAGCTTTTGTACCCTTGTCCAATGGATCTCAAAATTACGAGCTGCCTGGGCAGGCCCAGACATCTCCTGCACATTCCACAAGGCTTTGGCGACACTCTGCTTCCTGCCAGAGCCTGGCTTCCACATTTTTGGTCTTGTGCCGTGGTTGTGAGGTCCCCAGGGTCGTCCTAGCAGAGGAGGAGGTCCCCCGCTTCTTTGCAGCCCCTCCCACGCTTGTGGATTGACAGGTGGTTGACAGGTCCCTGCTGCTACCCGCAACACCTCTGCATCATTGCCTAGCTGCAAATCTGGCTAATACAAGAAGGAAGTGTTGTAGCTCGGCAGCAGAGCATCTGCAGACGCGTGACACTGTACCTTGAAAGCCCATTTGAAGCGAGTTCCGTTGCAGAGCTTGCAAACAAAACGGTTTGAGAGCAGAGTGGTACCTAAGGTTTAGAGCAACTCCAAATGCGTGAGCTGGGGCGTTCTTTGTTGCACCGAGAAATCTCTTGGCTGACGTTTGCAGTTAAAAGCGTGGCCTTTCTGGCGGAGAGTGAGCCAAGGCATGGGAGTGTTCCTATTCCCCTTTCCTGCTGGGTTAGTGATAGCAGCAGCCAAACATGCAAGCCAGAAGGATGTTTGTGGAAAGGATCTGTTTGTCTGAGCACTATGGGGCTGGGGTAGGAAGTGAGGAAGCGGGGGCCGGCCGGCCTCCCGGGCAACTGTGTGTGTGCCTTCCAGCCTTAGTCCGATGGTGGTTGTTGTCTTTGAACTGGTGCCTAGCAGCGAAGTCATGTGATGAGTGCCGACAGAAATGGAGCCAAATGGGACCCCCGAGGAACGGGCGGGGGAGAGGGGTACAGAATGGAGTATCCTGGAGCAGGGCTGAGCAGGTCGGAGGCCTGATATGTATACTGCAGCATTTTATTGCAAGCCTCAGTCGTTTTCCGTAAGTGCCACCTCGGCCATTGGAGGCCATGGGCACTTGCAAACAGAGACTCTGAATTGGAGCTGAATTCTCCCTCTTTTTAAATGCACTTTGATCCGCATGTTCTGGTTAAGAGCACGACAGGACCTTTCTCTGCCGGAAGGTTGCGAGCTTAATTGCCTGCCAGGGCAGAGGGGCAGGCAGAAGGGGAACCCTGAAACGTCCCTGAGCGCCCTAGAGACAGGTTATCATTTGCAAACATTGCAAAGCAGTTTTCGGTGGCTGCAAAAAAAGGCCTGTTGCCATAGTTACAGGCCTTTGCCCTCCCTTCCACAGGGCCACTGAGGCCATTTCAGGATGTGAAATAATGGGTCCAGCCCCAGCTGTTTGAGGAACCATTTCCTCTCCTCTCCCAGTCCATTTCCCTTCCCACCTGGCTGACGTGGACCCTCCCCGCAGCCGTCTTGCTGACACTTCTCAGCCATCTTTGTTTCCTGCTTGCGTTTTGAGGGACGTTCTCTAGTTCTGGAACGTTTCTCAGCAAAGCTCTATTTTTAACCGTACGCCCCCCCCCCCTGTCTCCCGGTGGACTTGCTGTTTACTTTTCCGTCCTTAAGAGTAGCCGACTTTGCGTTCTCTCAGGGTTCCTGCTTGTTCAGCGGGAACGACGCCTCAACAGGCTGCGTTCTTCCTGCAGGGCAATGCCGAGCGAGGTGGGAAGCGTTACCTGTTGGATTTCTGCCGGTTGCCTCAGATTGGTGCGTCCGTTAACAGCGCAGGAGCCCTCTCAAGAGGAAAAGGCAGCAACCTTGCTGAACACTGCTTTTGGGAGAAAAGGGTGGAGGAGGGAGAAGAAAGGGGGAAATGAAGAGGGGGAATGTCCTGAAGAAGAAGAACATGCCTGAAAAGGTGGAATTTGTCCCTCATGGCAGCTGTTTTTATTGGAAAACAGGATAGGGGAGAAAGGTTTAGCCCAGGGGTCAGCAACCTTTTTCTGCCGGTCCACCGTCCCTCAGACCATGTGGTGGGCCGGACTATATTTTTTTTTAAAAAAAGAACGAATTCCTATGCCCCACAAATAACCCAGAGATGCATTTTAAATAAAAGCACACAATCTACTCATGTAAAAACACGCCAATTCCCAGACCGGATTGAGAAGGTGATTGGGCCGCATCTGGCCCACGGGCCTTAGGTTGCCTACCCCTGGTTTAGCCCCTTCCTCTTGTACTGGGGTCCAGATGGACCCCAATAGGGTTCTCTTTGCATGCTGGGGCTAAGTACACTTTTTAGAAATGTGTAGTTGGACCCCGTAGTAGGGAACCTCAGGGCTAAATGCAACCTTCCAGGACTCTCTGTGTGGTCCTCAGCTCTCTCCCCAGGCCACACCCCCTTTTCCAGGCCACACCCCCTTTCTCCAGGCCACACCCCTTTCCCTCCAGGCTGCACACCTCACCAGCCTTGCTTTGTGCTCTTCCTGAGAGTTTTTGCCTGGCTCGAATGCGTCCTTGAATTCCGACGATTCTTGCTTGTCTGGATGGTGGGCAGATCGAACCACAGAATCATAGAATTAGAAGGGACCCCAAGAGTCATCTAGTCCAACCCCCTGCAACGCAGGAATCTCAGCTAAAGCATATTACATCCTGCACATTGCTCAAGCCAGGAATCTGACTATCCGTTGCTTTTATATCTCCTCAGAACAGTCATGGACTTGTGGCTCCTTCTGCCTCTGTGTGGGATCTTGATAGGATCTGCAGTAGCAGGTAAGCTTGGGGGGGGGCAGGGGAGGAGGAGGAGAAATGGCTGAGAACGTCTGCTGACATTTGGGCATTTTGTACTCTGCACAAAGAGAAAATCCAGATCAAAAATGTACTGTGCCTTATAGTCAAAAAGGATCTTGGTGAGCCAAGGTGGTGTAGTGGTTAGAATCTCAGACTAGGACCTGGGTTCAAATCCACACTCAATGGGTGACCTTGGTCCAGTCACTGCCTCTCAGCCTACTTTACAGGGTTGCTGTGGGGATTAAATGGGGAAGGGGGAAACCATATACACCACCTCAAACTTCTGGTGGGGGGGGGGCGGCGGAAGGTAGGATAAAAATATAATAAATCAAATAAATAAACCTGAACTTGCCAGTATGTGCTTGAATGTCACCCGAAAATAGCAGGTGTCTGAAAGTGCCCCTTATATATCCAGGCCTTTTCGGCGTTATTTTTGTTGTCGTTTCTTAATTTCTGTGCCGCTTAGTTGCCAGGTGGGATTGGAAATGCAATTTAAAGAGGAGCGGTGGGGTATAAATAAAAATAAATAATAAAAACAAAACATTTTCCCCCAAGTGGGGTTTATCAAGATCATGGAAAGCCATTATAGTGCTAAGTTGGTGGGGGAAGAGATTGCAAGGAGTGATCAAAGATTATTTTTATATGCCACTACTGCTGCCAGAATCTTATGGGCTCAAAAATGGAAATCAGAGGAGGTACTGAACATGGAGGAATGGAGATCAAAACTGACAGAATATCTTGAGTTAGCAAAATTAACTGGAAGAATTAGAAACCAAAAGTTTCAATTGGATTGGAGTAAATTTATTGAGCATTTAAAAATTTATTGTAAAGATGCAAATACACTCACAGGTTTTAATACAATACTTGCAATGTAACAAATAAAATATATATAGTTATTATGTAAAGCAAACAAAACAAATTTACATAAGGAAAGCATAAGAATGATGTGAAGAATGAAAACCATGGTGGGAATGGAGGGAAGTCACAATACTCGGCGGAGTACATGTATATATACTGATCTTACTAGGAATGTTTTATGAGTATTTTGTTATACTATACTGAAAAACTGAATAAAAACATATTGCAAAAAATATATATATAATGCTAAGTTGTTCAGTACAAAGTGATTGATTAATGGGGGCGGGGGGGCAGGGAAGATTTAAGGATAACCGTGTTATGAATCTCCTCTATATTTGTGTGTATGTGTCTTTGTTTGCCTCTCTTTCAGAACCAGCACAACCCAAGGACATTCCACATGACCCCTTCAATTATGGTGAGCCAGCTGTTACTACCTGGGGTCAGGAGATAGACGGCAAGGGCAGAGACCCCCTAACAGAATTTTAGAAACAAAAAACGTGTTGTCCGATCTCGTTTTTGAAATTAAAAAAAAAAACTTTAAAAGAGGTGCAGAGGACTCTTGACTTGGAGCGCAGCATTGATGCAAGGGAGAAGGTTTTACATTCCCTCAGCTTATGTCTCCCTTGCTCCCCACAGTGGAGACCCATCCATTCAAGCAAGCGGGGCACTGCCGCACCAAGATCAGTCTGTCCCCAGCCAGCCCTCACATGTCTGCCTGCCTCTTCACTGACAAGAGGTGGCTCTGGCTGTCCTTAGTCTCAGTGCTGGCCTTCTAGGACTCAACAGGGGGGAGGAAACCTGTGCCACATTCACACCGTGCCTTAAACCGCTTCGTCTCTCCCCCCTCCCCAAGAACCCTGGGAGCTGTTGTTCTGAGAGTTGTTAAAGGTAAAGGGACCCCTGACCATTAGGTCCAACAACTCTGGGAACAACTCTGGGGTTGCGGCGCTCATCTCGCTTTACTGGCCAAGGGAGCCGGCGTACAGTTTCCAGGTCATGTGGCCAGCATGACTAAGCCGCTTCTGGCGAACCAGAGCAGCGCACGGAAACGCCGTTTACCTTCCCGCCGGAGCGGTACCTATTGATCTACTTGCACTTTGACATGCTTTTGACCCCTATTCCCCTCCCAGGGCTACAATTTCCAGAGCAGTTTAGCAGTCAATCCCAAAATTGGAGCTCTGCGAGGAGATTGGGGCCTCCTTTCCTTAGTTGGCTCTTGTTATCATTGGCTTGGGAGTTCCGGCTACGGTTTGGGCTACCAGAATTTCGCCCTCCCCGTCCCGATGGGCACCAGCTGTTACTGATCCGGAGAGCACCGGGTTGGGGAACACTGATGCAAAGCATCACAAGAGCGTCTCCTCATTCCAAGTCAGGGATATGTTCCCGGCTGGAAATGACCACTTCTTCCTTCTCCTTCCTTCTCAGATTACCACTCGCTGAGAATCGGGGGGCTGGTTGTTGCTTTCGTCCTGTTCCTGCTTGGCATTCTCATTGTGCTCAGTGAGTAGATTCTCTCCCCGCCCCCCTGCCTGCCCCGCATTTCCCTGCCTTATAATGAGCCAAGCTGAGCCGTGGCACCTGCTGAATTCCCCCCAACACTGCGACTTTAATAAAAAGCAGCTGCAGAGGCTGCAGCCTGTGCAGGCGTGGGGAGGAAGGGCTCCTTTCACGCTCCTGTTTAGTGGAGGGCTGATTGCTCAGGGCGAAAGGGACACTGCCCCACCATCTCTCAGCCTGCCCTCTGCAGACCCAACCTTGCTTTCTTACTTACATCCAGCATACATGGTATTACTGGCCATCCTTGTCCTCAATCTCAGTGTCATAGGAGTCATCAGGGAGGAGGACGGGGACAAAACTAGAATTAGCGTGTTCTGGAGCCACCTACTGTTGACCTCCTGCCTAGCCAGTTCCAAATGGGAACCAGCCACCACTGTCCAGTTGTTGTTTTTTCTCCTCTGAGACCCACACAGCGGGGGCTCAGTTGCACACTCTTGTCTCACACACCGGGTACTTGTACCTTTTCTCTCGAGGAGTGAAAAGCAGCTGGTGGGGGCGGGATAGGAGGGGGAAACCTACTGAAGAGAAATGGATCGAGGAGCCCATGTGGACACATGGCTCAGTCAGTAAAGCATGAGACTCTTAATATCAGGGTTGTGGGTTTGAGACCCACATTGGGCAAAAATTAGAATAAAAAATCCTGCATTGCAGGTGGTTGGACTTGATGACCCTTCCAACTCTAGAATTCTGTGATTCTATATATGAAGCTGTCTTTTATGGAGTCAGGCATTTGGCCTGCCTTGTCCACTATTGCTGCCTCTGACTGGAAGAGGCTCTACAGGGACCCCAGCAGAGGTCTTTCCCATCACTCACTTCACTGGAGACACCGGGGATTGAATTTGGGGCCTTCCACAGGCAAAGTTACATGCTCTGCCATAACTTTCTACTGCCACCTCCTGGTGGTCGTCTGCAGCACGTTAACAGCACATGCAGCTGCTAAGTGTCACCAGGCTTGTACCGGTAGGTAAATTGGAGCCTCTGAGATACAGGAGGGTGTGTTGGCATCCTTGGGGGAACCTTGAGGTTTGCAAAAGGAAAACGCATCAAGGGAAAACCTGTAGGGGAGCATCGCCTCCAACCGAAAGCGCAACCCAATGAGAACTGCTTGTGTCCTCAGAATGCCGTTGAGAGGATGTGTGGAATGGAGTTTTTGGGAGGAGGGCATGGCTGGCTAGAACCCTGAGCAGCGGCACTCTATGCTGCAACATTTTGTTGCAGGCCTCACTTGTAGTCTCTGAGCCCCATGTGAACCTCAGACTGTTGATCTATTTAGCTCAAGACTGGCTGGCTTCAGTGCTCTTAAGTTTAGTCTTTCCCATCCTGTCTTTAGATAGTGGGGATTGGAGTTGGGGCTGTCTCTGTGCATTCTGCCATTGATCCGTGGGCTCTGTGATGGCCTGGGATTCAGACTCAGATGCTGAACCTGAGGGATCCCAGCCTGCACAGGATTCCCTGCCTCCAGAACCAGCAGAGCCGGGGCTAGGGCCTGAGTCTGAAGGGTCCTCACCTGTGCTGGATCCTCAGGTGCAGGCATCTGCTGAGTCTGCTCTGGCTCCTGATGGGATGGAGGACCCATTGCCTGCAAGTGCTCCACTCCCAGCCCTGTCAGGGGAAGCTGAGGTTGCCTCTGGGTCTGGTAACCCTCCAGCCTCTCCTGAGCTGCAGAGGCTCAGGGCAGAGAGGCGAAGGGAACTGAGTTCCCGCAGGAGGAGTGCTCGCCTCCAAGCCAGGAGAGACGAGTCACCAGAGGATCGGGGCCGCCCTATGCCTCGGGGCAGATAAAAGCCGGCCAGCCCCAGCCCCAAGTTGCAGGAGCAACATTGTTGGTGACCAGTTCCTGCCAGTGTTCCTGCTTGAAACCTGTCCTGCTTTTCCTGCCTGAGCTCCTGACCCGCCCTGGTTCCCTGCTCACCTATCTGTTCCTGACTTTGCCTGACTCCCTGCCCTGCACCCAGCTTCAGTTACAACGGACTGCCTTTACGTTGCACCTCTGACCACGGACCGGACTTGAACCTCGCCTTTCGGGTAACCCATGGGACCAGCACAGGCTCCCTCTAATGTAGGCTGCTTTCTGTTCCAGCCACTTGGCAACACTCCCTTCCCAAAAGAAGGCTGGCAATCCCAGAGTCTTTGCCCCTCACCTGTCCCTGTACTGATTCTCATTCACTGTTTGCCCTACTTGGGATTTCTCTCTCTCTTTCCCAGGTCGACGTTGTCGCTGCAAGTTCAACCAGCAACAGAGGTAATGCTTTTCTCCTGAAAAGCTTAAATGAGTGGGTGACCTAGGATGGAGGGGCTATTATATATGACAAATGCAGACAGGTGACCTAGGAAGGAGAAAGAAAAGTAGCATACTCAAATTATGAGTCTTGGAGAATGTAACATTATAACCTGAGCGGGACAACAGCGCCCTCTAGAGCATCTGTGATCAGACCATTCCTCCGGAAGTCTGCAACAAACTGATATCCTGTCTTTTATTCTTCAGTATGCATTCTGAGGTTGATAATCATTTATTGCAGTACCTCATCTAATCAAAAACAGCTAAGCCTTCTTGTAATATAAGTTTTTATGAATCATCAAGGAGGTGGAATCAATCTCTAAAGAAATTCCTGATTGGCAAAATATACAAAAGAAATTCCTGATTGGCAAAATATACTTTATCTCTTGTGCCAGTAGTCTATCACACAAATAGGCCAAAAACCCATCTGCCTCCGTGAACAAAAAGGCTTTGCGCTCTGTCTTTGTCTTCTTGGAACCATCCAATCAGGAAGCCAAAGATATTCTCTCGCTCAGAAATTCTCTTCTATAAGGAACTCTGCACATGCTCTGAAATCCAAGACTTGGCTTAAGCAGGTAAAATGTAACTAGCTAGGTCAGGCTGACTTTTCTTTTTCTTTGCAAGTCTTGTGTGTGATTTTTTGCTTTCCCTTTATTTATTATTATTTAAAATATTTGTATACCCCCTCTCATTAAAACAATACCAAGGTGTACAGTAAAACAGTTTGGTACAAAACAACAAGAAGTACAATCGGAAAAAGATCTTCCCACACACACTTTCCTCCAGATAAAAACTATTTACACTATTTATTTTGTTTATTTTTTTCGGTACATATTTATAGCCGGCACTTTCATAAAAATATAGCCAGGTGGTATGCAACATATAAGGATAAAATCAGCCAAAAGCATCCACAAATACATCAGTAAAACATAGTGATTGCTTAAAAAGAGATGGTTCGTGACAATATAGTTTTCAAAAGACATCTTAAAGAAGGAAGGGATGGTTGCTGCCGAACTCTGGTGGCAGGGAGTTCCGCAGGGCAGGGCGTGCCCCACTCAAGGCTCAGTCCCTAGTTTAGATCAACCCAACCTTAGGAGCGTTGGGAACCAGCCAGAAGTCATCCATCAGACAGTCTCAGTGATTGAGGTGGACCATAAGGAATCAGGCAGTCCTTAAGGTATTTGGACCTCAAGTTGTTTAGGGCTTTATGAATTACCATATTTTTCGCTCCATAAGACGCACTTTTTTCCTCCTAAAAAGTAAGGGGAAATGTCTGTGCGTCTTATGGAGCGAATGTGTGGTCCCTGGAGCTGAACTGCCCAGGGGCAAAAGCAGATCGTGCTTTTTTTTAAAAAGGGAGAGAAGGGGGTGTTGAAAGGAAGCCCACTGAGCAGCTGCTCAGCAAAAGATGGGGAGAGAGATAAGGGAGAGAGATTCCAGCCCCGCCCCCTTGCAGAGGGAGGCTGTTTCCCCAGCGACATGTGACTGGCTGATTAGATTATCTGTCTGGAAACTGTAGAAATGGCTTCCTGAAGCTGCAGAACTGTGAGTTAAACCCCATAAAACAGGGTTTTTTCCCCTTTGCAAAGTAAGCTCAACAACTTTGAGCTGATCCTCAAAAAATGGGGCTTTTCTCCTTTGCAAAAGCAGCTGCAGAAATTTGAGCTGATCCTCAAAAAATGGGGCTTTTCCCCTCTAAAAACTAGGTGCGTCCTATGGTCAGGTGCGCCTTATAGAGCGAAAAATACGGTAACACAAGTAACTTGAATCTGGCCTGGTAGCAAGACAGCAAATTGTTAAACTTGGGGCTTTGGAAAAGTAAATACAAAGCTTCTCCCTCCCCGCCAGTGGCATAGCATGGGTTGCCAGCACTCCGGGAGGACAGAGACCGTATGCGCATTCAGCTGCCTAACAGCATCTGCGGCACCCAAGAGATTGCAGCTGCAGAGATAAGAAAAGAAGAGTCGTTCCATTGCCCGGAGAGGTTCTCATGGAGAGGCTGTTTTCAACAGAGCCCAGCAATGGAATCGCGCAACTGTATTGAGACAGCACCAGGCGTTGAATTTGGGCAGCCTTAACAATTTTGCGCCCGGGGCAATTATCCCTGTGGCCCTCCCCACGCTACGCCACTGCTCCCTGCTCCCCCACCACAATACTTGGGTTGGAAGGAGGGGTCCTTGGCAGTAGGGCTCAGACCACCAGCCCTCCAGACAGCAGGACAGAGGCTGCCAGAATCCAAAACACGGGTAGTCAACCCTTTTGGGCTCATGGAAGTGTGAATAAATCCGTAGTTGGCAAGGCTCATTAGCTCGCATCACCTTAATTAACCATTTCTGTTGGTGCTCTGAGTAGTTATTTTATCTGTCAACAGGAGGAGCCATTGCTTTGCTCTTGTACAAAACATCATGGTTTTAAAAAAACAGAAATCGCTGCAGGATATGAAGAGAGCGAGGCGTTTTTGTTAAGCGCAGCATGACAAATATTTTTTTCTATTTACAGGACGGGCGAACCTGACGAGGAGGAGGGGGCCCTGCGCAGCTCAATTCGGCGTAAGATCCAGCCTACTTTAGTTATCCTTCACTTTCCCTTGCCGCGCCCTTCTTTTCCTCGTACTTGAGGACAAGAAACTTTAAAAAAAGAAAACCGAGGAGCTGAGCCTTGTGCCTACATCAGATTTATTTGTTTCGTTAAAAACTTTTTATTTGTTTATTTCGTAAAAATTATATACTGCTTGATTGTAAAAACAAAACCAAAAAGCTTATATATATCAAGGGGTCGGCAGAAGGTAGATTGGGATCTGCAGGTAGGATTTCTAAGTTCGTTGGAATAGATTGGCAAAGACTCCTGGCTCAGGTTTTTAACAATAGCAACCAGGATATGACTTTTCCCACCTTAATTGAGCTGCTGAAACAAAGAAAGTGAGTGGACTTTTGTTTGGCAGGACTGCGTGTTCAACTTACACCCCATCTGCACCACACATTTAAAGCAGTATCATACCACTTTAAACACTCATGGCCTCCCCCAAAGAATCCTGGGAGCTGTAATTTGTTAAGGGTGCTGAGGCATAGCTGTCAACCCTCCCTTTTTTTGCGGGAAACTCCCTTATTCCAATTTCCGTTTCCCGCTGCTATCCCGGATTGTTGATATCCCTTAAATTTCCTGGATTTCAAAGGAAGCAGCTCCTCTCCCTCCCTGCCGGCCAGGGAGGCTCCTCAGCTGCGTTGCTCGGCTGCCAATAAGGAGTCTGAGACCGACTGGGGCGGAGCTTGCATGCCTTGTGCAGCCAGACCCTCACGCCCAACCAGCCAGCCAGCCTGCCTGCCGTCTACGTGCTCCCTCTTTCGCTCACCCGTTCACGCGCAGCCTCTGGAGCGCAGGGTGGCGAGGCTACTTGGTGCCATTGCACCGCCCTCGCTGCATCCCTTATTTTCAAATCCGAAAGTTGACAGCTATGTGCTGAGGGCTGTTAGGAGACCCCCTATTCCCCTCGCAGAGCAGCAGTTCCCAGAGTGGATTAACAATCAATTCTTTTTTCCAGGGAACTTTGGGAATTGTAGCTCTTTGACAGGATCCAGCCAGGCAAAAAAACTTGAGGCACAAAGAAAGGCCTGTGAGGAGGCTGTGGCCTGAGGAGGGCCAGATTGAGATGTCTGGAGGGCCGCATTCCATCCCCAGGCCTGAGGTTCCCCACCCCTCTGCTAGATCCTGCACTGTGGGGCAAAATGTGTTTTGGGACTGCTTTGATTTGTCATGTAACAGGACACACTGCTGGGGCGAACTGTTCCTGCCTGGGGTGGATTAGGAAGGAAAGCTTAAAGCCTTTTAGGGAAACAACCGTTTTTTTAAAACTGTCTCTTTCTGACTCTCCTTGCTAGGTTTATCCACAAGGATGAGATAGAAGAAGCCTAAACCTGGTGAGTTGCATATACTGCAGGACTGGGGAGATGGGCCGTTGGTTCGGGTCCCGCTAGCATGCTCTGAAAATCAAGTCGACAGCTTTGCTCATAGTTCACACTATATTGAAATTGAAAGTGGTTGTAGAACTTTCCAGTGGGCCAGTGAACACTACTGAATGGGCAGTGTGTCACAGTGGTTAGACTTTTGGACTAGGACCTGTGTGGCCAGGATTCAGTCCGGGGGTATTGTGGGAAACGCTGAATGGCAACTCGCACACCCTGCCAATAGTGCTGATTGGAACACTGGGGGGCTTAAAGAGCGGGCTGTGGGGCAGCCATCAGTAGGGCAGGGTCTGCCGGACCCCTGGCAGCCGGTGGAGGCTCATCCATTGGGGTGAATGGGCATTCCCCTGCCAAGCTCAATCAACCCAGCCTGCCTGCCTTCTTACTTCCAGCCAGCTCAGGGGTTGGCACTACCTGCCATCTTCCTGTCCCCTATCCGCAGCAGGGAGGAAGCCGATGGGGACAAAATGAGAATGAGTTGCCTCTGCCAGACATTGTCTCTAGCGCCACCTGCTGTCGGTCTCCCTGCCTTAAAACCTACCAGTTCCAAGAGGCACCCGTCAACCACTACTGGCAACTGCCCAGGAATCCTGGGTGCCAACTCTGGGCCTGGCAGAGGCAGTCCTTGAGGTACCCTATCCCTTTTAATTTAGCCAGGCACCTCCAGGCCTGCAATTACAGAGAGGCCTGGAAGGCAAGTACCATCTTTCCCCCTTTTTAAGACACCGTCTTATAATTTT
This sequence comes from Darevskia mixta, assembly GCA_034641385.1. Classification (NCBI taxonomy): domain Eukaryota; kingdom Metazoa; phylum Chordata; class Lepidosauria; order Squamata; family Lacertidae; genus Darevskia; species Darevskia mixta. The sequence goes on along the minus strand of JAWWNH010000033.1, from coordinate 16,206,690 downwards.
TTCCCTCAAAAAAACACAGGGTGGCTTATTTTCAGGGGATGTCTTATTTTTATTACGTCAGTATGGTCCGCCTGTGCGCTGAGCAGGCGGGGCAGAACTCCGCAAGAGGCGCGTTTCCTCCTGTGCCTCTCGCTGGTTCGCTGGCTCCCTGCGCACGGGGAACAGGTGGGGCAGGAAGAGGCATCTCCCCCCCCCCGTGTGCCTCTCCCTGCGCGCTAAGCAGGCGGGGCAGAACTCCGCAAGAGGCCCGTTCCCCCCCCCCGTGCCTCTCACTGGTTCGCTGGCTCCCTGCGCACGCAGGGGGGCTGAGGAGGCGACGGGAACAATGGCGGCACCATGGCTTACTTTTGGGGTACGTCTTACTTCTCACAAAGGTAAAAAAACCCTGCCATGGCTTACTTTATGACTACGTATTAAAAAAGGGGAAACAGGGTACACAAGAAGCTGCCTTATCCTAAGTCAGCAGCTCTCCAGGATTCAGGCAAGAGTCTCTCCCAGACTTATCTGGCGCTGATGGAATTCACCCTGAGACGTGCTCTCCTACTGAGCTACAGTCCTTTCCTCTAAATTGACTGTGGGACACCTCACAGAGCAGTATGTCGTGGAGAACCATCTGGAGAAACTGTGATCTCTTTGGGGGTATCTGTTGGGCTTCTGCCTTTCTGGATTTATTCTGAACTTAACTTCTTCTGTGCCTGAGTTTTCTTTTTCTCCTCCCAGGCTGCTCCTGACATGTCGTCCCTCCATGATCCAGAGTGTTCCTGTCTCTGCACTGCACACTGCACCCTCGCCTCCCTGCTCCCCAGCAAGCTGCCTGCCTCTTGCACCAAGGCCTGCTGCCTTTGTGGTGATCCCAGCCTAACTTGGAAGTGCTTAGCTTGCTGCGAGACTCCGATTTCCCTCGCGGAGAGAGAGGGGTTGTCGTCCGGCACATTTTGCTCCAGCTTAGTCCTCAGCCTAGGCCAGGGGTAGGCAACCTTCGGCTCCCAGATGTTTTGGGACTACAACTCCCATGATCCCTAGCTAACAGGACCAGTGGTCAGGGATGATGGGAGTTGTAGTCCCAAAACATCTGGGAGCCGAAGGTTGCCTACCCCTGGCCTAGGCGATGGGGGATACTAAATCTGCCTTCCTGGTGCTCAAACGGTTACAATGAGACTTCCCAAGGGTGGTGGTAGAAATGATTTTCAGACCTATCTAGGCATAAAGGCTGGCAGCTCTGTCCATGAAAAGAAAACAGAATGGGGTGTTCTTGTTCCAGAGAAGCTAGGAGCTCATCCAAAGTGGGGTGTTGCTTCCACTGGCCTTCCAGATTGTCACTCAGTGCAATCTCAGTTACTCAGTGTAAGTGCAGAGTGCAAGGCAGCCTTTTCTTACTCGGTGCGTTCCAGATCTCGTTGGACTCCCAATTCCCCAATGGCCAGGGATGAAGGGAGTTGTAGTCCCGACGACATTTGGATGGCACTGTTTTGGGGGAAGCTGAAGGCCCGCTATTGGTCTCATCCACTCAATCTGCTGGAGCCTGTCTTCATATGCAGGGGAAGTCCTTAACTCCCTGAGGGTTTGAGACCCACCGGCTACCCTCACCTGGTTTAGCCGGCCACTTGAAGCCATTTCCCAGAGTGTGGCTGCTGTCATATGCTGACAGCTTCTAGGAGCCACAGGTGAGAGCTGGGTGCAGGGTGGGGCCCAAAGCTGAACAAACTACCCCAGAAGGAGCACAAAGTGTCCCCCATCAGAGGTACTAACCCTCTCCTAACCCCCCACCCCACCCCCAGGAAGAGGGTGATGAATAATGCAGCCCTAACCGTGAGGCTCCCCAACCAGGATTTTGCAATTCCCCCAGAGCCTATTTGTTGTATTTAGCAGCTGCAGCCACAAGACGTAGCAGGGAATGTTCATTTTGTTCCTGTCTGGTGGAGTGCGAGTTCCCAGCCCTGCCAAATGCACAATAATACACTCTTATAAATGGGGAGTACGACATCTTTCTCTTTTTTATGAGAGTAAATTGAGGCCTTTCTTTCTTGAACAAAAAATAGTGACAGTTTCGACAGGATGAAGAAGCTCTGGCCTTATTATAGCTTGCTTTTTTTGCCAAGACCTTCCTACAGTCAGTGCAGAATATCCAGCTGTTGTGCTCAGCAAGCTGGCTGGATGTAACCAGCCAGGGATGCGGAAGCCGTAGCCCTTCCAGATGTGATAGGACTCTCAACTCAATTGCCTATGGTAACTGGGGCTGATGGGAGTCCAGCACCAAATTAGAGGACCACGGCTTCCCCATCCTTAGCCTAAATCAGGCATAGGCAACCGTCTGCCTTCCAGGTGCTTTGGCCTACAACTCCCATGATCCCTAGCTAACAGGACCAGTGGTCAGGGATGATGGGAATTGTAGTCCAAAACATCTGGAGGGCCGAAGGTTGCCTATGCCTGGCCTAAATCTTTGCCTGTGGCATAGCAATGCAACCTGGCTCTGAAAATCCAGACCAAAACTGGAAATCTACTCCCAAGTGCCGATGCTTCAAATAATAAAACCTGGAGGCAGAAAGTAATTCCCGCCTTTGCCCTGAGTGTTGGGTGTGTAGGATGCAATAAATGAGCGTGTACGCTAGTTCTCCTGTTATACTGCCTTCACCTGCTTGGAAAAATGACTCTCAGTTATAGGCTAACCTTGCTGTGTGTCAAAACAAAATAAAATAAAAAAATTCCTTCCAGTAGCACCTTAGAGACCAACTAAGTTTGTTCTTGGTATGAGCTTTCGTGTGCATGCACACGTGCATGCACACGAAAGCTCATACCAAGAACAAACTTAGTTGGTCTCTAAGGTGCTACTGGAAGGAATTTTTTTATTTTATTTTGTTTTGACTATGACAGACCAACACGGCTATCTACCTTTAACTTGCTGTGTGTGGTATCATTTGAGGTTACCTGCCTTCTCTCGCAACAGAGCAGTGTGGTTTCCTTCCAGCAGAGGGCAGTGCTATAACATCCACCTGCTTCAGTTGCCTCTAGGCTGTGTAGGAGGAGCAGGTGTGGGTGGCACCTGTCAAAGCCTAATGCCTGATGCTCTTTGTACTGCTGGCCCTTAGGAAAGCTCTCCACTGAGCCCCGTTCTCCTGGTTTCGCTGACCCCTTTCTGTGTTTCTGACCTTTTATGTCTGCCGAGTCTCTTCCACGACATTAAAATGCTACTTTCTCCAGCTGCGGCGAAATGTCAGACTTTGCTCTCTCTGAGTGTCTGTGTGCTTGTGCATGAATGCGCCTGGGTGCAGGAAGGCATGGGTGCTGTTTTCGGGAATTGCCACACACAAACTCCCAGATGCCTTGCTGGGACATAGAACTGTCCCCTTCTCTGAATAACAGCTGTGGAGGGATTGGAGGAGAGCTGCACACTTCCCCAGTGTTAGTTTAATTGCCTTAGCTTCCCCTAAGGGAGAGGCGTAGGAAGGTCAGGTGGTACCCAGTGCAGAAAATTTCTTGTCACCCCCCCCCATTGATTTTTTTTTTTTTTTTTTTGCCTGCAAAAATGGTTTTACGTTATTTCGTATTTTCTTACAAAGGAATAATAATAAGTAAAAATAAACTTTTATTTATATCCCGCCCTCCCCGGCCGAAGTCGGGCTCAGGGCGGCTAACATCAGATACAGAACATTGATATAAAATCAAACAATAATTAAATTACCTCCTAAAAACATGTCAAAATCAAATTAAAGTCTAATTAGATGGCTTTCCGCAGGGTTAGGGTTGGGAACAGTAAGTGCTCCAATGAATTGAAATTTCAGCCTTCACGACATAGAAAAACAGCCAAGTAAACAGCGATTTTCGTGGAGGAGGGTCAAGATATTAACTGATATGCATGAAATTTCATATATTGCTATATAATCCCTAGTGTAATAAGATAAGTCCTTTGGAGCAGGCATTTTTTTTTAAAAAAAATTTTTTTTATGAACCACCCTAGTAGGGCAGTAATTGTTCCTTGATAATTTGTCACCCCCTCCATGATGGAACCTGGGGTGGCCCACCCCCCGCTTCCCACTTCCTACGCCCCTGCCCTAAGGCAGGAGTGACTTGCCACCTAGGTTCGGGGCCTAATCCAGCTCCTGCAGCAATCCCCCCCCACTCGATTTCGACAGCAGCGACAAAAATAATATAAATTAGGGTCCACAGGCTGGGGTAGAGCATGAGACTCTTGATCCTAGGGTCATGGGTTTGAGCCCCATGTTAGCTGATAGATTCCTGCATTGCAGAGGGTTGGACTAGATGGCATTTGTGGCCCCTTCTAGCTCTGCAATTCTATGAGTGCCATCATAGGACTGCAAGTCATCCCCCCGCCCCTTTGGTCATCACATTGATCATTTGATGAACAATAACCCCTCTCCTCTGCTGACCAGCATGAAGGGCTGTAACTCAGTGGCGGGGCCCCTGTTTTGCATGCAGAATTTTTCTGGCTCATTCCTCACCTACTCCAAGCAAGGCTAGGTGAGACGCCCTACGTGAAAAGCTGGAAAGTGTCTGCCAGGCACTGTAGACAGTGCTGAGCTAGATGGACCAGTTGTCCCTAACTCAGCATAGCGTGACTTCTGTGTTCCAGAACCACAGAACCGTAGAATTAGAAGGGACCCCAAGGACCCTTCTAATGTTTCCTGGTGTTTCCTGCTTGGCAGGGGGTTGGACTGGATGGCCCTTGTGGTCTCTTCCAACTCTATGATTCTATGACCATCTAGTCCAACCCCCTACAACACAGGAATCTTTTTGCCTAAAGTGGGGCTTGAACCCATGACCCTGATATGAAGAGGCTCATGCTCTATCAACAGAGCTTTCGCAGGTCCTGTTCCACCTATGGATCGGCTGAGGGTGGACTTATTGGGGGAAAAGAGATGCCTAGCTGCGTTTTGAGCTGGTAACATGCACACAGCCTTAGTTAAAAGCACAACCTGCTGAGAAAGAGTCAGTGTTTCTTATGTGTGAGGAAAGAGTGCCCCAGGTTCGGAACCAAGTATTTCCTCAGTTATCTGCACCATCTATTGACTCCAGTTCCAAAGGAGCCTGCTTCATCCAGATGACAGATTCTTTGCATGTAAAAAAACACACTGAGCCTCACAGATGTGCAACTGTTGTGTGCCCCCTACTTCCATGAGCGACGAGAAGTTTTGGGGGAAGCTCCACTTCCTTTGTCTCTTCCAAAGCTTTCGCTCGCTTCCTGCCTTTCACACTTGTGTGTGCACTGACACACGCCAGCTTCCTCGGCTGGAACGGCATCACCTTTGCCGAGGCCCGTTGGGTATCTCATTCAAAAACGCGGAGAGAGCCTCAGCTGGCAGGAGACCATCTCTAAACCATGAGCTTTCATTGACGAAACCTCAGCTGATCATGTGGGACTATTCACCAGCAATCTGCAAGGCACAAAACTGATGCCCTCTTGATGTTTCTGACTACAATTCCCATCAACCCAAGCCAGCATGGTGATGGGAGCTGTAGTTCCAGGCAAGTAGAGGGCACCAGGATGGGGAAGGCAGGAGTCCTAAATTCAGCCCATGAGCTTGCACACAAGGCTTGACGGTTGACAGGGAGACGGTTTCATCAATCAGGCACGCATCTTACATGAAAATCAAAACTGTTTTCTTCTCTGCCTTCCACTTGTCCCTCTAGGCCTTGCTCAGGGACTGGCACAACTCCCCAAAGTCTTAAATAAGCTGCCCCTCTGGGGCTCCCTGTACAGCTTCCTTGAACACTGCTTTGTCTGTCTCCATGACTTGAGTGGAAAATAACAAAAATCTCCAGGGGAATGTAAGGTTTCCATTTCCCCGGGGCTCGGATCTCCAAAGCTGGGTTTCAGCTTCCAAAGAGGTAATCATGTTAATCTGCCGCAGCAGAAACAACAGAGGTTTTTGATGCCTGAAAAGCTAATAGATTATGTGTGGCAAAGCTTCTAACTCCACCATTAAGCCAATATAAAGTATTGTCCTCAGCTGTGTATGTGTGTACAGGCATCCCCCATTTATGTGGGGGCTACGTTCTGGATCCCTGCATGCATAAGGAAAATTGGGCAAGTGGGGAGCACCCTCTGAAAAGCCTCTCAATGCCGATTCCCCCCCCCTCTCTCCTGCTCTCGCTCTCTCCACACAACTCTCCAACTAGAGTTGAAGCTCTGAGGCCAGCTGGAGGATGCGCAGGAAAACAGCTGCTGCACTATTGCGCATGTCAGCTGCTAGGTGGGGAGGCTGAGCAGCCTAAACAAAGCCTCACTGCACTTCAGGTCTCTGGGGCTTGCTCCACCCTTACTAAAGTTCTTTTCAGGGTCCGGGGAGGGTCTCCTCTCTAGCCATGAGGACTCTCCAGCTGTCTCTTGCCATTTCCTGGTTTGCATCTATTTATTTCCCGGTGCTGTGTGTATATGTGGTTGCATGTGAGTTAATGGCATGTAAGTGGGGGACGCCTGTTGGATCAGGCCTAACTAGTCTCACATCTTGTTCTCATAGTGACCAATCAGATGCTTCTGCGAAGCCTAAAAAGCAGGACATGAGCATAACGGCACTCACATGGAATCATAGAACTATAGAGTTGGAAGGGACCCCAAGGGTCATCTAGACCGACCCCCTGCAATGCAGGAATCTTGGCTAAAGCATCCATGACAGGTGGCCATCCAACCTTTACTCCCAACTCTCTCCAATTGTGATTCCCAGCAACTGGCATTCAGAAGCATCCTGAATGTAGAGCATAATTATCATGACTAGTGGCCACTGGTAACCTCATCCCTCTTAAATTTGTCTACTCTTCTAAAGCCATCCAAGCTGGTTTCCATCCCTGCTTCTTGTGGGATCAAATCCCACAGTGCGAAGGAGCTAATTCTTTCATCAGTCCTAGAATCATAGAATTGTAGAGTTGGAAGGGACCCTGTGGGTCATCTAGACCAACCCGCTGCAATGCAGGAATAAGCTTCTGAAGCTCCCAATGTGCAGCTTCAATGGATGTCCACCAAACAGGTTCTCCACCCCTCTTTGAGTTCCTCTTTCATCCCCCTCTTGAGATATTTTTGTGGCAACCAAGGTAGGCACCTGAACAGCTCGTCTCGTGGTTGACTCTGAAGAGACCTCTCTTTCAGGCACTCCCTGTCCTAGATCCCAGGTAATCTCTTCTGAAAGAAGTAACTTAATTAACACAACATCAGACTTGGCCAGTTTGGAGCAGCCTAATCCTTTCCATCAACAGCTTCTCATCAGCAGCCTTACCTGAAAGATAACCTCTCTTTGCTTGCTCTGCTCTTGGACATCAGATGGCTTTTGGGAACAAGGTGTCGCCTGTGAATTCAGTGTTACTGAAGGTCATTATACTCCAGTCACCTGTCCTTTACTGGGCTTTCTTTTTGGAGCGCATAGAAAGTACCTGGATTTATGAAGGTCACGACTGGGACATTTACAATGCAGCACAGGCAACCCCCCGTTTACGTATGCTCAAGGCCTGTGCAACCGTGCATGCGTGCATCACCACGAAGCTGGAAGTGGCACAAAAAAGGCAAAAACAGCCCCAAAATGGGAAAACGGCACAAATGGCACATTTTTGCAAAAATGGCACATAAACTGCATCTAGCAACCCCACAAGCCTTTGCAAATGCAATCCCATGAGCCTTTGAAGCCCGTGGAGACTTCGAATTTGAGCAAGGAGGTTGTGGTAGAGTTTGTTGGATTTTTTAAAAAAATAATTCAAGGGTTTTTCAAGGGTCTAGAGGGTTTTTGCAGGCTTTTCCAATGGTGTTCCCGACATACACTATTTCACTTAAACACATGGTGCCTTGGAATGCAACCCCCATGTAAATAGGGAGTTGCCTGTACTAAGCATGTTAACTCATAAGTAGTACCCACTGCATGCAGGAACATAGAAGCTGGCTTATACAGAGTCAGAGACTGCTCCATCTGGCTCAGTATTGTCTACATGCAATGGCACTGGTTCTCCAGGGTTTCCAGCAGGGGATATTCCCAGCCCTACCTAGAGATGGCAGCCTGGATCTAACCTGCAACCACCCACAGGAGAACCTTTTGCAAAAATAAGGGGAAGAGGAGAAAGAAGAAGAAGTCCCAGCAAAAGAAGAATGAATATGGAATACAGTGGTACCTTGGTTTATGAACTTAATCCGTTCCGGAAGTCTGTTCTTAAACCAAAGCGTTCTTAAACCAAGGCATGCTTTCCCATAGCAGCGGGGGACTCAATTTACAAATGGAACACACTCAACAGGAAGCGGAACATGTTCTTATTCCAAGGCAAAGTTCACAAACCAAAACACCTACTTCCGGGTTTGCAGCGTTCTTAATCCAAGTTGTTCATAAACTAAGCTGTTCTTAAACCAAGGTACCACTGTATGCAGAAACGGTGAAACATACCGGAAAAATAAGAAATCAAGACAACAAACTTTTTATAAAAAAGAATGGAAATGGTTTATTGAATATTTACAAACAGACTGTAAACAGATAAGAACATTGGCAGGATTATTGTAATAATCTGCAGTTTTATACGAGTACATATTTAAAGTAGATGAATAAATGAGCAAATTAAGTTGATTTGGATATGCAGAAAATGTTAAAAATAAATTTAAGGAACCGCAGAAAGAGGGGGAAGGAAGTCAAGTTTTGAAATGTTAAAATGATTGTAAAATTACTAAAATGTATAAAACTGAAAATCATAAATAATAACTTAAAAACAACAACATACTATATACCAGGCATGTCCAACAGGTAGATCGTGATCTACCGGTAGATCACTGGATGTCTACGGCAGATCACTGGTAGATCATTGGCTCCCCCCAAAGAAGCTGAACAACTGTGACTCCCCTAAAAAAAGCTCAACATTTACCTCCTCCCTGAAAAAACTCAACAACTTTCACCTGAACCTCCCCAAAATGGGCCTTCCTCCTTCCTAAAAAAAAGCTCAACAACTTCGGAAAAGGGGGTAGATCACTGCCAGTTTTTAACTCTGTGAGTAGATCGCAGTCTCTTGGGAGTTGGCCACCCCTGCTATATACACACAGAGAAGGGGCAAGCGGCAAGCGATTTGGGGCCTGTTGCAGCTTTCCCCTCTTTGATTTTCTTGCAATTGACGGAGGTAATTCAGAGACCTGCTTTGCTCTCTGCTGCCCTCCCTGTGCAAACCCAGGGCACAGTTTGTTTACTTTAGGCTGACTCTTTAGGTTCGAACGGCCCTGGAAATGCATTACACCAAGGATGATTGATTGCTTATACAGTGTTCTCCGGGGACCATCACCAAATGGCCCAGCACAAATGAATCACATCACCGAAGCCTCATATATTCATATGGAGTCAGTGCATCCCAGTGGCTGCATCAAAGCTATTCATAGCCCTCGATGTGAGGGCAATGGCAGTGACTGAACATGTTCAATGGGCCAGAGGACTCTTATGCAAATCGAATGGAGAGCTCACAGACATTTGGGCACCCTTTCTGACACATATGCCAACACTCATCAGCAGATGGATTTCTTCAAAACCAAACACCGTGAGTGTATACTTGGATGACAAAGACACCGTAATAACAGCTTGGGTTTGTACTAGAGATGGAGAAATTTGATTTCGCATTTAAACCCGAACTTCTTAAATCCGCTCTTTCTGAAACAAGATGAGAAGCTAAACACAGCTAGCCTTTGAAAGCCGCGTATCTGAATTTTGCGATGCAGTTCTCCAGCCAGTGTTTTCAAAAACACATCTATTTGGGGAAAGCGCGATTTTAAAAAGGAACATAATGTGCAAAAATTTGTTGTACTGGGATTGCATTGCTTGTACAAATGTGCACATTTGTCAAAGCAGTATGTATATAAAACTTACGAGGAGAAATTCGTGCTAACATGCTGGTGAATTTTCATGAGGATTTTTAAAATAAATGCAGATTCCTACACAAACTGAATTTAAGATTGGGGAAAAAATGAGAAACTGAGAGAAATGAAAGTGACAGCTCCTTCCATCCTTATTCATACCTACTGTAGAAGGTGAGTTTGTAAGATACTGCTATGAGCTCTGTGTGGACAAGAGGAGACAAGTGGCATAAACACACCTAGTGTACTACAGATCAAGGTCTTTACAATGTGGTGCCCTGCAGATGTTGCTGGACTCCAGCTCCCATAAGCCCCAGCTGCAATGGCCATTTGTTTGTGATGGTGAGAACTGGAACCCACCAAAATCTGCTGGAGTCCATTGACATCCTTGCAGCAGATCCACTGCCCTGCATCTCCAGAGACAGTCACTCTGAACCCTAATATTTCCATGGAATTGGGGAGAGGCATCCCTTTTTATCCATGGCTATTAGCCAGGATGGCTATGAACTACTTCCAGTGAATACCAGTTGCTGGGGTTGACAAACTATTGCCACCGTGATGCTGCTTGCAGACTTCCTGTAGACATCTGGCTGGTCCCTATGAGAACAGGATGCTCAACTAAAGGGGCTGTTCTTATGTTCTTGTGCAATGTGAACATGCAATCACATTATTTAAAAAAGGAAACCTGAGGCTCCTTTTCCATCCACAGTCTTCAATCCGAAAAAGGCTCTTAGTAGGGTTATAAATTCCACTGAACACGGCGGGGCTTATTTCAGAGCAACTGTGCTCAGGATGGCACAGCGAGTATCTAATGCCATTTGGCAGGTTGCAGCCAATATGCTTTGGAAATGTAAGAAACTCTTTGCATCTGTTTTTTGAAAGCTTACTCGAAAGCGTAAGAACAAAAGGTACTGTGAGTCAGTCAATGACAGCCTTCTCTGTGCTTCTGTTATCATGAGAAGAGACCTGCTGGATCAGGCCCCAAACCCATCAACTCCAGAATTCTGCTCTCACAGTAGCCAACCAGATGTCTATGGGAAGTCTGCAAGCGGTCTCGTTTTCATTTCGTTTCTTATATTTCTATGCCTCTTTTCACTCCCATGAGTCACAAAGCGGTTTACACTCAATAAATAACAACATAACAGAACACCACAGTTACAACATAGATCATATAAAATAATTATCAAATCATCAGTAAAACAACCACCTTCTTTGCCAAAACAAAAAAGGGTAAACAGCACAACCACAAGAAAAATCATATTATAAAACTCACAAAGCACTGCAGCACTCTACAAAACAAGATTAACAACGTTAACAATCTAACAACCAAAAACAAACTAAGCCCTGCTGAATTCATACATACCCTCTCACTCCCCTCATGACTCATAGTCTTCCACTCAGTTCATCAAAAGACACATTCACATGGAATCTTTCACCCAACATGGGGCTTGAACCCATGACCCTGTGATGAAGAGCCTCGTGCTCTACCGATGGAGCTATAGAGCTAAATCAGCTATGGTCTGACTCAGTATCAGCCTGCATGCACACACTGTCCCTTTAAAGCACATCCTTTCCCACAAAGAATTCTGGGAACTGCAGTTTACCCCTCATAGAGTTACAATTCCCAGCAATCCATTAAAAACTACAATGCCCAGAATTCTTTGAGGGAGAGGGGAAAGTGTGTGCACAGCCTTAGTCTTTTGAACAGTAAGCATTGAACAGTAACAGAATGGGCTGCTGGGGCAGGTTGTGACTAAGGAGAAAGGCTTGCGACAGGCATTATCTATTGGGGATAATGTGTCTTGTCGCCTTCGGGGAGTTGATGGGATTAGAGAGCCTAATGGGCTCTGCTCCAGCAGCGCTGTCATTCTTATGAGCTTGTGATCTTCTGTTTTGTGTTTTTATGAGGCTTGTCAATAGGGCGAGCTAGATGAGAAAAGCGATTCCATCAACACTATGTGTACTTGACCTTGGGCAAGATGGCTCAGCAAAATGTTAATTAGTTCTTGCATAAAACTAATTCCGCCTTAAATCACAGACTGGCTTCATTAGGGGATGGAAAGACTTAACGAGGAACGGGGACGGCTGTGAGCCACATGCAACCTCGTTTCCCGTGGCTCAAGGAGTCTGGTTAGAATCCTGAAAATCTGAACACATCCTCCTGATAGATAATAATGGTTTAAAAAGGGGTTTAGCCTCCCATGGCTTCACAAATAGTTGCTGTTTTAGGGGTTGTCTGGAACGGATTAATCTGTTTTGCATTACTTTCTATGGGAAAGTGTGCCTTGGTTTTGGAACGCTTTGGTTTTGGAACGGACTTCCGGAATGGATTAAGTTTGAGAACCAAGGTGCCACTGTAATACTTTTGTCCCCTGCTCTTTTCTGTTGCATTCTACAAGGGCTGAGACCGAGGACTGGTTGTCAGTAGGAAGGAAGGCAGAGGTTGTTGATGGCAGTGCCCCCAGTTGTCTTGATGGACCATCTCCCACTGGTCTATCCTCCATCCATTTGGCCAACCCCCTTTAAAAATAAGTTGTGCTATAGCAAAGGTACCATCAGGACAGGACTTTCAGCCAGATGTCCAGCAGAATGAGGAGGAGGAGGGCCCCCCAACTCCGTTAATCTGGGATAGTTTAGACAGTAGAGCATGAGACTCTTAATCTCAGGGTCATGGGTTCGAGCCCCATGCTGGGCAAAATATTCCTGTGTTGCAGAGGGTTGGACTAGATGACCCTCGTGGTCCCTTCTGACTCTACGAATCTATCGCCAAAGGGCTGGTTTGCTACATTTGGGAAGGAATGAAGCAACAGCACTATCATTACTTCAAAAAGATGTCTTCTTCCCATAAAGCCCATCAAGAGACTAAAATTACCTAAGCACTCCACTGCAGCCAGTGCCCATCACATTGTAGTCATGCGACCCCTCGTTCTCTAAGCTAGTTATGTTCTCTGTTAAAGAAGCTCTTTCTTTCGCTGCTGGTTCTAATCATCCTGACTTTGTTTCCTTTGAGAGATTAAATGCTGTTTTTTTATTCTCTCTCTCCCCCCTGCCCTTGTGATCACAGAAAGCTGGATCTCTACTGCTCATAGCATAGATCTTCCCCCACTCTAGTTTACAGCTTTGTGCATTTACCGGGTGCTATCCTGCAAAAACCACCAATGGAAGCCACCAACCGCAACAGGGTTTTAATTTTCCCAAGCCCTACAGGCTCTTTAGCTGCAGGGCACCTCCAGACTGTTGGACCAGAACATTAGGTTTGTGCAGTTAAAAGTGGATTAAAGCACTCTGCTGCCTTGGAGAAATAAATCAACTTCTTTCTCTTGTTTTAAATGGACTTTCTGCAGGTTGGAAAGTGACATGGAAACGCCTTGAAAAGGGTGGGAAGAATGGATGAGAGAGGAAGACGTGCAATCTCTCTGCAAACAAATCAGGATAATAAATAAAGATCAGACTCTGGCTGCATTCACATGGCAGGTTATTCCATTTTGCCGATGTTTCCCTGTTAATTCTGCGTTACAGTTTAGCTTTCACGCAACATAAAAGACACTTCCATAAATATAGCAGAATGTAGCACAAGTTGGGTGCTCATTTCCATGTTATTTGCTTCCAGAATATTTGCACATAACATTGAAATGCGCCTGCCTTTATCTCTGCCCGCCTTTGCACCTCTCTCATAATATTGCTTCCTTTCTGGCTCCCCACAGGGTGTGCAAGATCTGGATTCTCCTGACTCTTCCAACCCTTGTCTCAAGCTTTCAGTGTGGTGTAGTGGTTAAGAGCGGTAGACTTGTAATCTGGGGAACCGGGTTCGCGTCCCCGCTCCTCCACATGCAGCTGCTGGGTGACCTTGGGCTAGTCACACTTCTTTGAAGTCTCTCAGTCCCACTCACCTCACAGAGTGTTTGTTGTGGGGGAGGAAGGGAAAGGAGAATGTGAGCCGCTTTGAGACTCCTTTGGGTAGTGATAAAGTGGGATATCAAATCCAAACTCTTCTTCTTCTTCTCTTATTGGCCTCCTTCTTCATGGTGGTAAGACTTTCCACAGGCCAGATTTGCCTTACCAATCCAATCTTGACTTTGCTCTCGACTGCACTTTTCCGTTTAGAAAAATAGCAAGAGAAAGCCATGATAGAAGTCTACAAAATCAGGCACCGTGTGGAGAATGTGGATTATAATACCAGACCTTGGGGCCATCCAATGAAGTTGAATGTTGGATTCGGGACAGACAAAAGGAAGTATTTCTTCACACCGCATAGAGTTAAAATTTGGAATTCGCTGCCACAAGAGGTGGTGATGGACACTGGCTTGGATGGCCTGAAGAAAGACCTAAATCCATGGAAGTTAAGACTATTAAAGGCTGACATCCAGAATTCAGAATTGGATACCAGGAATTGCAGAAGGCGAGAGGGGTTGTTGCGTTCAGATCCAGCTTGTGGACTTCATATGGGCATCTGGTTGACCACAGTGAGAACAGGATGCTGAACTAGATGGGACCCTGGCCTGATCCTGCATCACCCTTCTTTTCTTCTTTGGCCTGATCCTGCAGCACCCTTCTTTTCTTCTTTCTCTCTTGTGGACCCCTTCCCCTTGCATGCTGCCGCAATGTGAGAAAAAGAGAGCGTTGGTCCTCCAGCCACCCTGAAGTTTAATACTCCCAGTCCACCTTGCTTCCTTTCAGTCCAGCTGGAAGCATCACAGCATTGAAAAAACACGGCATCAGTCGCACCCTGCCGGCTCTCGCACTTTTTGTGCTGTTGATGTACCTGGATATGGTAATGGAGAATTGCGTTCTTTTCCCCTGTTAACGCTGACCTTGCATTTGCTTGTATTATTTCATCCTAATATTAAATTTGATTTATTGACTTTGCCTTACCTACTTGTTTTCAGTTGTGCTGTGCATTTTTGAAGGATTTAATTTTTTTTAAAATCACAAATAAATAAAAAGTAGCTGATGTCTCTTGTGAACTGCTTTGGATACAAAGTCAAACCACTGTGGGAAAGTGGCATATCCATTAAACGAATAAAGGCTTTAAAAGAGTTATTCCCCCCCCCCTCAAACCTTCTAAGCTAGTGGCTACCACTACATCTTGTCTGGGGGTGGGGGAGAAGAGGTGGTGTGATTTTGGGAGCTGGGAACTTGTGTGTGTGTCTGGGAACCACAAGCAGGATTCCTGAGTATACTTTCTTAAGGGTCCTGAGATGCAGCACGTGGGGTGGCAAGAAGCAAGTCCAAGGTCTGAGGTTTCCTCCTCCTCCTTCCTCGATCCTCCTGTCACTTTCCACTGGCCCCTCCCTCCCCACGTGGAACGAAGAGGGAGAGAGAGAAGGGGGGGGGGAGGAAGAGAGGGGGAAAAACACCCGCCAGCCCCGCATCTTCACGCCAGTCTTAGCGCTTCTCCCTCCCAGCTGGGCTGTGCCGCATTCGCTCTTGGCTACGGATCGGACCCGCGAAGAGGAGCAGCTGCGTCACTGCATCGACCACCACCACCACCACCATGGCTACCCCCCCGACGCCCCTGCATGGTGAGATTCCCCCCCCCACACCTCCGGGGGAGACGGGGCAAGGACTGGGTGAGGGGGGCTTCCGAGCGGGGCACCCCACAAGCTCATCTAGTCCAGCCCCCTGCTTTGCTCAAGACTAGATATTGCGGGGAAGGGGAAGGCTCCTTGGAAATCGGAGGCAATGAGTTTTCTGGGTTGGGGGGTAGTTTAGGTATTTGCCCGCCACATTATTATTTTTTGAGGTAGCCCGAGTTTTAGCCACCCTCTTCCTTCCAGAAGCAGAGAGAAATTGGAGGAGTGGGGCGCTGATGGGAGACCCCGCACAAAACCCACTCCTTTGCGCGCGCAAAAAGGAAGCCCCGCTTGGTTCAAACGAGACCCGCTTCTCCGGGCAAAAACGAACCAGCAGATTTCCTTTGAAGGAGCCGGGAATCCGGAGCAGCTGCTCCTGCTCCGGAATCGCTCCGGAGTCGCTCCGGAGCGGACGGAAGAACTTCCGATTTGGGTGTCGAAAACTGCGCTAACCCTGGCTGCACGGAACTGCCCCGCTCCCTCCTTTCCCTGCAATTCCTTATATCAGGAGGGAGGAGGGTGCGTGCGTGCTGTTTGTGTGTTGCGGGGTGGAGTGGGGGGGCAGCGCTTGTGCTTCTGCAACTTTAAGGCACCGGGGAGCAGCTGCGATGGGGAGACGGTCCCACGGAATGAACTCCGCGGGGGCTGCAGGACCATCACCAGGAAACCTTGGCAGGCTTGGGGCTGTTGGCAGTTTGTTGGGAGCCGGCAGGTGCTCCGTGTGCGAGCGAGCACCTTTTGCCCTGGCATTTCCCTCTGTGTGGCTGTTGCTTAACTGGAGACTGCAGAGGCAGGTGTGAAGCTGTTGCCTTCCTGCTTGCTTGCTTGCTTCCTTCCTCTCCTCCCCCCCCCCGCACAATCCCCCCGGGAGGAGTTGCTGCAGGGGCTAAATGTGTGGGCTCTGCGTGTGTGTGTGTTCGCAGTCACATAGCATGTTGCCCGGCTCACTGCAGTCCTGGGAAGCCTGAAGTCATCAGCTTCTGCAGCTGCTGTTTGACTGACAGCACGGGGAGGACCAGGATGCTGCCCGGCGGCAGCGGCGGCAGCCTCTGTGCATCAAGGGGGTTGGATGCTTGGATGGAATGTGCAACTTTGCAGAAGCAGGGATGCTGCGGTTGTTTTGATGGCGGGGGTTGGCAGCGGGGTGGGAGAGGGAGAGTTTGTGCAGAGCTCTGAATGCCCAGTCACTTGTGCTTGTGTGCTGCGTACACAATGTATATGCCCTGTTTACTTTTCCTGGCTTCGACAGCGTTGAGTTGCTTGTGGTGCAGAGGAGTGTCTGTGTGTGTGTGTGTGAGAGAGAGAGAGAGAGAGAGAGAGATTTTTGCAGAAATTGTTGTAGATGATATCACTTACATCTATGATGCTTCATACCATATCAGACTGTTTGTCCACCCAGTCCAGTAAACTGACCAACAGCAGATCTCCAAGATCTCAGACAGAGGGTCCCCCACCCCATTGCCTGCTGCCTGACCCTTTTTAACTGGTAATATTGGAAACCGAACTCAGGACCTTCTGAATGCAAAGCATTGTCTCCCTGCCTGAACTTTGGCCCCTCCAGCCCACACATGCTAAGATTCACTTCTTCGGACACAACGCCAAACTGTGGTTAGAGAACCTTTGCCATAGTTTCCCGTGAAACCCACACTGAGAAACTGTGTTGCGTGGACCAGAATCAGAAACCATGGTTTGTAATGGGTTTTCAAACTATGATTTGCAGTAACTGTAGCTTGGCGTGGCAACTGAATGGATGAATCGCAGTTACAGTTGCTGTTCCACTTCCAAGGGCTGGTACACCCAGAAAAGAGAGTGCTGAGCAGACAGAAAAAGGAAAGCAAGTGAGCCACTCTGAACCACGGTTTGCCTGCTGTACGTCTGAAAACACAAACTGGTTGGGGATCTAAAAAATGGCTGGTGCAAACCATGGTTTGGCACGAAGTCTGAAGAGACACAGCCTTCTTGACATCTCACTCTCCCTAATTTACATCCATTACATTAATGTGCCTGGATAGCTCATTCAAATGGAGTATCCACTCCATATGAAAGTTGTCTTGGTTAGGATGTGATTGTGGACAGGAGCAAAAACAGATGCTGTATCCTCTTGGCTTACTTGTATAAATGATGTTGTCCTGGGCGTGTTAGGGTGCATGCTTGAGCTGATTCTGTGAATGCCATGTTACCATTGTGTGTGTGTGTTTGTGTGTGAAGTTTCAGGCTAGGTGCAGATGGTGTGATTGTGTGTGTATGCTGTACCATCTGCTAGTTTTGTGTGCGTGCATGAATGGCATTTTCTCCTGGGTGTGTACGTTGTATTGAGTGGGTGTTTGCAAGAGGGCGAGATCTGCGATTCTGTGCATTTGAGTGCATGGACATGGTACCTAGTTTGTCCTGCACATTTGGGGCCTGGCAGTGATGGATGTTCCTAGTTCCCATGGGGAATCAGGAGGGCCCTTGGCAGGTAAACATACACAGGAGTTAGGTGCTAAGGATGAGACAACAATTGACAATAGGGGCATGAATACATTCCACCTCCCCATCAAACACCCCACACCAAACACTCCATATGTCTGCCAGCCATGCTGTCACCTAGTGGTCACACATATGGTATTACATGTGCTGTGTGTGTACATGCATAAGGTTCTTCTACTCAATTGAGTAGGGGGTAACAACAACAACAACAAATATTTTCTGTGTTGCCACAGCCACTCCGGGCAGCTTCCAACACATAGAAAAACATAATAAAACATTAAACCTTCACAACCTCCCTATACAGGGCTGCCTTCAGGTGTCTTCTAAATGTTGCATAGGGTTGGAGCACCCTTAATGAAACCTGCAAGCCCCAACTGCTGACTTCCTCCAATTTCAGCTAAATCATACCCCCTCAATAGATTTCTAAAAACAGAAGCTGAAATGGCCGTCAAAAAGGCTAAGGGGGACAGACTCTCTCACTGCAATTGAAGCGCTGCCTATTTTTGGACAATATGCCTGGATTTCTGGTTCTCCAGTTTTAGGACTCCGTTCCCTGATTCTTTTCATTATCAATCAACTTGGTTTTAAAGCAAGAAAATGTTACCAGTACGTATCTTGCTTTATTGGTCTTAAAGCTTGCAACTGGATCAATGCAGTAGGCAGAGTCTATGGGGAATAGTTACTTCCATCCTCTGCAAACAAGAACAACAACTCCCCTGCAAATATAAATAGTTATTCTGGAATATTTTATGGACTGTGTTTTAAGTATTAAATTATGGTTTATGCTGAGTATTATCTGGCTCCCTAATCAAATCTAAGCTCTTTTCATTTGCTTGATCCAGTTTGTAGGTTAAAGCTGTTACAGATGTAGACATGTGTGGTTCGTAGTGATGTTGAATGCTTGGCCATTGGGGTGACAGGCTAGTGGGGTTGAAATATACCAATCAGACTGCTGCATTTTGGATCCTATTCAACTCAGTACATAACAGGGGTCAAGAGCACAATATCTCTCCTTCTCCATACATTCATCTAACACCGGGGGGGGGGGCAGGGACAGGGACGACATGTGCATAGAGCTAACTTAGAGTGTGTCGATTGTTCGCTGGAGGGTCTCTGTAGCCCTTGGGGAAGGACCGTATCTAAGTGGTAGAGGATCTGCTTCACATGCAGGAGGTTCCAGGTTCAGTCCCCAGCATTTCCAGGTAGAAGAGACTCCCTGCTTGAAATCCTGGAGAGCTGCTGCCAGTCAGTGTAGACAATACTGAGCTAGACGGACCAGTGGCCTCACTCTGTAGAAGGCAGCTTCCAATGTTCCCCTCCTCCATGTGATCCAACAACCAGGGTACCTGTGGTTTCATAAATGGGATGTTCGCCAGGTACGAAGCAAGGGAACACGCCTCTATTACACATAATGCTCAAAATGTGTGTGTCCATCTCCCCTGTTTGAAGTGTGGTTGTAATACGCTCTGGAAATGTGACCCTGTGGCAGGATATGCTGGTGAATAAGGCGTTGCTTGGATCAGCCACCAGTCTGCAGGCGTTCTAGGAAAGGTGTACGTCTGTTTACTAGGGAAGGCGAGCGTACAGGGTGTGCTTTTGTGTGTGTTCGTGCATGCATGCATGCATCCAGCAGTCTGCAACAGTTCCCCTCCTCCTCGTCGTGATGGAACTGCCCTCTCTGCCCAGGCCAAGGTGATGTGCTTTCCTGCACGCAGACTGGGGAGTTGGAGGGAGTCAGGAAAGGTGATTGTTTGCTACATGCATCGATCCCAGCCACAGAGGGTTATGCGTCTGCTTAGTACCGGTAACTCAGCTGCTCAGGGCCATTTGCAGTGGCAAACTTAAGTCTGTGTACTCCGCAGCAGTCAACAGGGAGATCCAGACAATCGCAGCTCCTTGCCAAGCGTGCTTGTATGATGCAAAAGTTTGTTGCATTTAGTGCCAGATTTACGTATAAGCTAAACAAGCTATAGCCTAGGGCCCCACTCTCTTGGGGCCCCCAAAAAATTTAAGGGAAAAAAACCTAGATGTACATTTCCAAAATACAAGATACAAAACAAATAAAATAAAACCTACATACAGCAACAGTATTTTGTGCTGTGTAGGCTCCTATGATTTAAGTAATGGGCCCCGCCTGCTAGCCTGCTCCCTAAAATATCACTGGTTTGCTCATTTCTATATCAATTACTTTGATAAAATACATATTTTGTATTAGGTCCATAAATTACCATATAGCATATATTCAACACAAAAAACAGCGACAATTTGTTGTTCACAAAGGACAGCTGGACATATAAAGGGCCCCATTACCTTCAGTAGTTGAGGTACCTAAATCTGGCCCTGGTTGCATTCATTCTTTAGATGTTTAGATGTACACTTACAGCAATTTGCCCAGGGCTAAAATAAATGTACTGGGCACAGTAGTCCCTAAACTGCTTGGGATAAACACATACCAGATTCCCGAATGTGAGCACTGGCTGTTAGTTACTTACCTGCACATCTGTTTGCATTTTTCATGTATGCCCTGCTAGAAGTGCGGTTGCTGCTTGTCCATTGGGAAAGTCCTCTCCTCATTTCCCACCCCAAACCAGTGAGTTACCAGTAAATAAATATCCCCTTTTGGAACCCTTGCATTCCCAGGCTACCTATCCTTTGAAAATCACTTGTGTAACGTTTGAGAAAGCCTTTCTCTAGGAGGAAGCTTCCCTTTGCCAAGTTTGGGCAGCTTGCAAAACCATACAACCATAGATTTATCCACATCTGCATTTATTTATTTGATTGATTGATTGATTGATATACTTCATCAAAAGATCTCAGGGCAGCTCACAAGATAACAGTACAAGATAAGAGCACAAAGAAATAGTTAAAACAGAAGCAACAAAACAACTTAGCCACATGGGTGGGGTATAAATAATATGATCAGCATCATCATCATTATTAATAACCCCACCTCGCACAAACACATTTAAAAGGCTGCAGAATATCACTGTCAAAGGCCTGGTTGAAGAGGAATGTTTTCGCCTGGTGCCTTAAAATATATATAATGAAGGTGCCTCATGAACCTCCCTGGGGAGAGCATTACACAAACAGGGAGCCATTGCACAAAAGGCCAATTCTTGTGTTGTTGTCACCCTCAGAACCTCTCATAGAGGAGGTACATGAAGAAGGGCCTCAGATTTACTAGGGAAAACAGGTAGGAAGTAAATTCCATGTGAATTCAGATACCCACAGGTGCACTAACCTCCTTAGGGAATACTCTTCTGGGGAATTATTCACAGAACCACATGTATTGTTGGTTTTTAACCCAAGTTACTGAATGTGGAAACATTCAGGCTGCAGTCCTGGGCCCACTTACCTGGGAGTTGAATTCAGTGGGGTTTATTTCTGATTATAGGCTTGGAATGTGTAGGGCTGAACTGCTAGGTTTGTTTCTGCAGTTATCAATAGCCATTGAACACATAATTTGAATTAGGATGCGGGGGAGCAAGGCATTCTCAGCCACCTTGATTTTGTGGTCCAACAGAGTGGTTTAAAGGATATTAAGGATTTCAGAAATCTGTGGTAGTTGAACATGAGGACATGCCTTGTGACACCAACAGAGACTTCCTCTGATATTTCTGCTGCTATTTTTCACCAGCAGAGAAACCTAAGAGCTGTCACTTATGTGTAGTGCTGGATGTTTGCATATTCATGAGAAGTGGTTGCTATTTGTGCCCGATGGAGAATTATTTGAGGTGAAACTTTTGCTGGTCCTTGACCGTATTAAAGATTTATGATTATGAGGTGAAAAGCTCCATTGTTTGCTGAAAGGCTCCTGACAAATAGAGGGACCTACTGGACAAGCGCACAAGTTTTTAAATGTGTGACAGAACTCTTCGATTTGCCCGCTGAAGAGTTCTGTGTCACCTTGAAGCTTGAGTCCTCCTATGCCACTAGAGTCCATTCCCCCCCAAATCTGTTCCATAGCCAATCCTCAGAACCAGAACCAGAACCAACTGGCTGTACTTGCTCATACCATGATAAATAAGACAGTTCCTCCATCAAAGCTCTTGCCTGCCTATCCACAATTTTAAGGAGATACTACTGTGCAGAATAATATTGGTGACTCATAATTAATGTATTACTTCTCATTTGAAGTATTTTACAGTCCTTATCTCACTGAGCCTCATAAGAAGCCTGTAGGCTCCTGCTTTATTACTTCCATTTCAGAGATGGAGAAGTCAAGTTAAACCATGGTGAGTTGTCTAGGACCACCCTCTGAGCCCATTGACGACTTCGCTTTGAGTAACAGACGAAACGAAATTCACACAAATTTGGAATTCATTAACACCTCCATATTCAGATTTGATTTTTTTTAAAAAAAGTTCAGACGATCCAGTTTTGCTTCTGAAATTCAAATGAATATGATATTTAAAAGAACATGAACTAATTTTTGTAGGTGAATTTTAAGGCAATATTAAGTATTCTCGCTAAAGTCAACCTCTCTGCACCTTAAAAACTAAGTATCCAACAGTCTCCATAACTGGGTGGAGTGAAAAACAATCCGATGGGCAGGTTTTATAAACAAATTCAGATTAGAATCTGCTGGAGACCAAGTCCTCTCCAACATTTGTTTCTGCTCCACAATGAACCTTTAAACAATATTTGAAATAGCAACAACAATAATAATACTCATAGTTACAGGATAAACTTGCGATCAGAGCTTACCGGTAATTTTTAAAGATGGGCCAGACTAAAATATGGACTACACATGTAAACTGGTTTCAAGCCTGCTTAACTGTCATGATTACCAACCAATAACTCTGGAACTATAATGTGAAGATGCATTGGGGCCTCTAAAAGGGGTTTCTTTGCACACACAAAACTGCAATTCCCAGAATCCTTGGGGGAAGCCATATTATTTACTGCTCAGTTTACATTTGTACTGTGCAGATAGTGTCTGAAATCATACCACCACCCCACCAACCTGGAACTCTTCTACTTAAGCCTAGATGGCAGGCTGAGTCACTGATGAGGGAAAGGCACTCTGCACATGCTTAGGGCCACTGATCTTAATTGCGTTTCTAGGGCCGAGCCCTGGCATTCTGAGAACAGGCTCTGTGACTTAATTACTGGAGCCGTCTAGCCCAGAATGAAACTACTTGTGGTCAACGCACCACTAATGCTTATCGTATCAGAGCAGATATTGTTGCCTATTAAGAGTTCCTGCCTCAGGCTGTTTTCAGATGCAGAAGTAGTACCTTCCCAAACGCTCACAGTCCCTAACCTACCACCGGCATTATCCTGGACCCCTGCCCAGCAAGAATCTGCTAGCCAAAGAAGTGCTGTCTTACTTCAAGGACTTCTGAGGGGCTGGCCTGGAGCCACACACACCCCACCTCCACCTTCCAACCTCGAATCCCAAATTCTGAACAGGGTCAGCACTTTAAACAGAATTCCTAGGCATCTTCAGCACTGCAGAGAACCAGTCTCCTGTTATAGGCTGCTTTGATTTTGGTGGACAAGCGAGGGGAGAGAGTGCCAATGGACGTCCTAGGCCTGACTGTGGCAGGAGGTGTTGTGGGGGGAAGGAGAGAGAGATAGAGAGAGAGAGAGAGAGAGAGAGATGCTTCTCCATTTAATAAGCATCTCTGGGAAACGCCTCTCCCTTTATCACTGCGGCTGCCCTGGTTATTGCTGTCTGCAGGGTGTTTCCCTGGCCTGCTTCCAGAACTTTCTGGGAAACCTGCTGACTCAGCGGTGGGGGAGCTTGACCCACACGCCAGCCTCCTGTCTGGCCCCCTGGATTCCTGGGGCTACAGGAGGGGCAGAGGGAAGCAGGGAGGGTGAGAGATGGGAGTCTTGGGAGCGCAAGAGGGGATCTGAGGACACGGGTGGTCGTGTTCATTCGCCAGTCCTCAGTTGTGGGTTTAAAAAAACGAGGGGTGCTTGTTTTGTGGTGGGGAGCAGGAGCCCCAGCCAGGAAAGTTTCCTGTCAACAGCTGGCAAGGCACCAGCTGCGTGGCTCCCCAAGCGAGCATCCTGTCTCCTCGGCTGCCCCCTCCTAGCCCTGGCAGCGGATTAAGACACTGCGCCCGGCTATGCGGTGTCCTGTCTCCATGGCAACTCCCCATCCCCTGCATTGGAGTTTGCATTATTCATCCGCAGTCCCTGCGCTGCAGCAGCAACCGCCCTCAATCTTGCATCAAGCACTTTGGAGCCCTCTCCTTACCTATATTCTGCAGATAGGTTTGGGCCGGGGGGGGGGGGGGAGAGAGAAGGAATCACTTATGCAGGTGACCGGGATAGGTAGGGTAGGTTTGTTTTATTATGAGGTAGGGGCACTAGGAAGCAGGTCTTGCTCCCAATAGCCCAGAATGATGGAGCCGAGATCTGCTCTTAGAGGAGGGGCATAGGTGGCGTTTTGACTTAGGGGGACAGTGGGAGGGGGCACTTTTGAGAATGGGAGAAGGGAGCAAGTGAAAACCGGTGTGCGTGTGCGTTGTTAACTCTCGATTTTAACGTCAGTTCCAGCCGTAACAGAGAAAGCTGCCTGAAGTATAAATATATATTGGGAGAAGTTGCAGCAGCTGGCATTTTCTCTTCTTGTGTTGCTCCTAAAAGACATAGCAGTTCCATTTGGAAATCTGGGGCATATCAGGTTTTGCCCTTTACAAAAAGGTGGAAGAAATGTCAGAGTGGGCAGGTGTGTATATTTGTGTAGCTGGGTTATCTTTGGCTATGCAGATGATTATTTTTTTAATGCATTAATTTATCCCACTTTTTCCTCGAAGCAGCTCAAGATGGCCCAGGTGCTTCTTTTCCCTCCCCATTTCATCCTCACAACAACCCTGTGAGGTAGGCTGGGCTGAGAGACAGTGACTCACTAAAGCTCACCCAGGGAGCTTCATGGCTGAATGGGGCTTTGAATCCCAATTTCCCAGATCCTAGCCCAACACTCTAACCATTGCTCCACACAGTCTTCCCAATGAGTTTCTCAAGCTGAGGGGAGTTTGACCCCTGTATGGGTTGCAAGATGCTGGAGGATATGGGAGAGCTGCATCAATCTGCCTTTCCTGCAAATATGGCTGAAATTATATCAAGCGGCCAAGACACCGTTGGTGGTGAGGAGAATGAACACAGTCCCAATATGATGTGTCTAGACCTCCGTTGGCCAAACACCTGTGGGATGTCATGTTCGCTGGAAATGTGTTTGAAGTCATAACCTCTGGCTCAGAACCTCTTCCACTAAAGCCTAGATGGATGGCTGTGTGTGATTAGTTACTGGTGAGGGAAAGGCACTCTGTATATGCACAGAGTCACTCTTGGTGGTGTTCCTTGTTCTACGGCCCTGGCATTCTGAAAATGGCCTATGTGGCTAATCACTGGTGCAACTTAGATTTGCCCTCTATGTGGAATGTGATCCACCACACTCCCCACAAGTCAGAAACGTGGCAATATTTCGAGTTGCAAGGAGCTGTCAACGATGTTCCTCACAGGCAGAGAGGTCTCCCCCATCACCTGCTAGTAAATCCTTTCAACTGGTGATATCAGGGATTGAACCTGGGGCCTTCTGACTTCAACGCAAGTGCCCTGTCACCGAGTTAAAAGGATCCACCATTGCCTGTAAGCACCCCAGACTCCCTGATGAGTCAATGTCATTCTGTCCTGTCTTGACAGTAGTGCTTGAATCATTATTAGGGCACGTCTACACTGCAAAATTAAAACCAATTTGAAACTGGTTTTACTCTCCAAGTCTCTTCTGAAGGATCATGGGAACTGGCATTTTTGGAAGGTACTGGGAAGTTTGCATTAAGAGAGACCAGACCCTTTGCCAGAACAAGAGTTCACAGAGTTCCTTAGTTGGTAACTTCAGCCACTAAAGAGGTTTAGAAACTGGTTTGAGTGTATAGGCTCTGCATACCCAGATCACTAAAGGGCAGGAACCTGTTAGTTGTTAACACCACCAAGGAGAGCTCCTAGGAAGCAATTTGCTCCAACAGCACCAAGGAGAGCTCCCAGTGACAAGGGGTGGAAGAAGCCCTTTGAGATTCTGTCTCTAGTCCACTCCTTTTTGAATAACTAGGGCAGGGGTGGGACACCTCAGGCCAAAGGACCAAATGCACTCCTCCAAGGCTCTCTCTCTGGTCCTTGGGACTCTCCCCATGCCACACCCTCTCTAGGACACACCCCCTCACCACCCCTACTTTGCACCCTCCTTGGATGCTTTTGCCTGTCTGGAATGTGTCCTTAAGCTCTGATCATGCCTCTTGCTTGCCTGGATGAAAGAAAAGAGAGTGCGTGTGCATGTAGGAAGTAGCCTACTACACCAAGGTAACATGTACATTCATGGCTCCACCCACTTTTGCCTCTGGCCCCTCCTACCACCGTCCCGGAAGGCAATGAGACCTTTGGCCTGAAAAATGTTCCCAAGCCCTGAACTAGGATGAGGTAGTTGTTCCTCAAGCCCAGGGCAAATTGCTTGTGAGAGTCCTGGTTCTGGTTCTACGACACCTGATTTAGATGTAGTGATGACCACCAAGCTTGATGGTTTTCAAAGAGGATTAGACAAATTCATGGACAGTGAGGCCATCAGTGTCTACTAGACATTCTGGCTATGTTCTGCCTCTACTGCTGGAGGCAGCATGCTGGGAATCACAAGTGGGGAGGGTGCTACTACATTCATGTCCTGCTTGGGGGCTTCTCACAGGCATCTGGTAGGCCACTGTGAGAACAGGATGCTGGACTAAATGGGCCTTTGGCCTGATCCAGCAGGTCTCTTCTTATGTGGGCTCCTGCCTGGTAGATTTGGGTTTCAGCACCTTCTTAAGCACCAGCCAGGAACCTGGTGCAGCTCCTTGGGCAGTGATGCTGTAGCCTCCAACTCGGTGTCCTGGTCACTGCTGGACTCTCACTTCATGGCACATCCTGTGTCAAATGGTTTGAAGGGAACCAGTGACTTCAGATTCACCGGATTGTGCTCCCTAAACTAAGAAATGTAGAAGGATCGTCATGGAAGGCTTAGAGGATGCTTAGAAGAAGATAGGCAATAACTTTTAGCATCTTTTAGCATCTCTCTTAAATAAGAACAGGACAGCAACAGGAAATGCATGGCAACGCCCAGGTACAACTAAGTCCAGCACCACCTAGTGACTAATGAGTATAATGACACTATCCACATAGTGAGCCTATGCATGAATGAACTATACAACATTTATTTAAGCCATTGTTTTGTAGTGAACCCTATTGGGTGCAACATTACTCAACACAATGAGTTACCAGCCAATGAAATGAAATGCACAATAGGTCCTGTTGCTCATTGTACTCTTACTCTCTGTTTTCTCCCCAGATAACAGCAGCCACATGGACCCCTTCACCTATGGTGAGTAATGTTGTAGAAATGCAGCACAGTCGCTGGGTCTGAGGGTTGTGTCATACCCAAAGTAGACCCACTGAAATTACTGAGCATGGCTAACTTGGGTCCACTATTCTCAATGGGATCTGCTCTGAGAAGAATTTACCTGGAGATCATTTTGCCCCACACAAGAAGGAAGAGATATTGTAGGAAGTTGGCTGCCCCTCGGGAGTCCCTTCCAACTCTAGGTGGGGTGTGTGTTAAGATGTTGGGGTGCAAGGGTGGCAGTGACTGGGTTTTACAGGGAGAGGCAGGGCATGTCTCTGGGTGGCAGATATGGCATCTAAGTCATCTTGGTTTGGGTGCTTGGGTGACCATGAGCATCGTACATTCTGACCGGCTCCATTACCCTTCCAGACTATGATACGCTGCGCACGGTGGGACTGTTCTTGGCCATCGTCATGTTTGTGCTGGGAATCTTGATAGCGCTGAGTGAGTCACTTCTTTTTTTATTGATGTATGCTTCCTTTATGCCTCTCTTGGCTCCTACACTGGCATCCCTGTCTGGTTCCCTCAGCTCCCAGTTCTGATATTTTACTTGGGTCCAATATGTGCCCTATTCTGCAGACAAACCACCCAAATGCAAATACCTGTATCAGCCAAAGGAATCAGCAGCTACCGAAGAATCTGTCCATCTGTCTGTCTATCCTTCCTTCCTTCCTTCCTTCCTTCCTGCCTGCCTGCCTGCCTGCCTGCCTGCCTACCTACCTACCTACAAGGTTCTAGTCCTTAAAGTTGTTCAACAACAATGCAGAAGTAACATCTCAGGAAACTTTTGATGCCAGAGGTGCCAGGGGATCAGGGGTGCACAATAGCTCTCTGCTCATCCCCTCCAGTGACTAGAAGAAGCAACATAAATGAGATGCCGCAGTGATGCAGTGGCTAGCATGTTGAACTTTGACCAACATCCATTTGTTCAGCCACAAAGCTCACTGGTTGATTTTGGACCAGTTATAGGAAGGTAGCTTATATCAAGTCAAGACTCTTATGCATTCCAGTCCAGGGTTGTCTCCCTTGGTTGGATGCAGCTCTTTAGA
Organism: Darevskia mixta; assembly: GCA_034641385.1. Lineage (NCBI taxonomy): Eukaryota > Metazoa > Chordata > Lepidosauria > Squamata > Lacertidae > Darevskia > Darevskia mixta. The sequence continues at coordinate 16,178,406 of JAWWNH010000033.1, read as the reverse complement.
AACTCATGGAGATGTCTTTCCCATCTCCTGTTACCGGTACTTGATCTTTTAAAGTAGGTATGCTGGAGATTGAATGTTGGGATCTTCAAGGCATGAGCTGTTCCACTGAACAATTGTGTTGGTCCTTGTCATGGCCCTTCCCTCAGTTTAACCTAACTCACAGGGTTGTTGTTTTTATGGTGGTGGTGATGGTGGTGGTGGTGGTGAATCCCCAGCAATACTCTAAGCTTCATGTGATAGATAGATAAAAGAATGTAACATACTGTAAGCAAATTTAGTCATATTCTGCATCATGCTTATACATAACAACATAAGAAGAGCTTTGCTGGGTCAGACTGAAGGTCCAACATCCTGTTCTCACAATGGCCAACCAGATGCCTATCGGAAAACTGCTTCCGGGACACGAGTGCAAAGAATTCTGTTTTTTGGACACTTATTATTTTCATCCCAGAGCATAGACAACCTTATCCACTGTGAGATACAGAAATGCAAGATACAGCTGAATGTGATGGGCCTGGAGCAGTGACTTCTCAACTTCCAGGGCAAATAGCAGCTTCAGGGGGGTTTCATTGGAAGGGAAAGAGTTAACCAAGGGAACTCCCTAGGTATATGTGGAAGGTGTATATATACATTTGTCACTGAGGCCATCCAGAGGAGCAGCTCTGTTAGTTATAGACCCCCGACTGGCCTTAGCTAGATGTCAGTCATTTAGTTTCTCCTCCAGCAGTGATTGAGGAAGACCATTTTAGGCTGACAGGCCTTTGCAGCCATTAAAAACGTTATTGATTAGCCAATCACCTTAATGATTATTTTGTACTGTTTTTAAATAGCGTTTTACATTTTATTGTCGAGCGATACCCTGATATTTTATTACACAGCTGTAATCTTTTCATAAACAAACAAAATATGAAAAGGAAAACACTTTTTAATAGCAGCCTGTTAAGGACCGGTGACCTTTTAGGACTGTGCTGAATATTGAGGTGGCAGTTGAAAGAGTGGCAGCGGTGGAGGAAGGAAGGAAACTGGGATAATGAGAGGAGAAGAGCTAATTGCCTTGCTAAAGCCCCTATTAGTTTTATCTAGACAAGGAGATAAATGGTGGCGAGGGGGTAGGCATGCCGTAAAGTTAACAAGCTGGTTTGCCTACATTGTGCACTGATCTTTCAGGAGTAAATATGAAAAAGGGAGCCCTTCCCCTTTCTCATTATCAAGACACTCACCCACCTTTCACTATAGAGCTACAAAATGTCCAAGTTCAGCTCATCTGAATGCGCCAGTCCTAAATCAGAGCCACATTTCACTACAAAGTACAGCTGAGGCCAGTGGGTCTACAGTGTGTTTTGACGGGTCAGCAACCTTTTCCAGCCGTGGGCAGGACTATTTTTTTTGGGGGGGGGGATGAACAAATTCCTATGCCCCACAAATAACCCAGAGATGCATTTTAAATAAAAGCACACATTCTACTCATGTAAAAACACGCTGATTCTTGGACTGCCTGTGGGATTGAGGAGGTGATTGGGCCGCATCCGGCCCACGGGCCTTAGATTGCCTACTCCTAGACCATGCTATCCTCATGCTGAGATCTCTGAACAGCACTACATGGCTCCTTTTCCAGCAGGGCAGCAGCCCTGAATAAGAGCATTCTTATGGGGTGAGCTTACGCTGCAACCTTTTGTTACAGGCCCCAGTAGTATTTTTATTTATTTATGAATGACACTTGGTCCCACCAGATAGCAAGACAGGATCATTGTCACAGCCTCCCAGCCCTTCCCTTCCACTCATACTTTGCTCTCTCTTTTTCCTTCCTGTTGCAGGTAAAAAGTTCAAGTGCAAAAAATCTGACCCCAGGTAGGTGCTTCCTGACCACCTTCTCTCTTGTCTCCATCCCTGACCTGAACTCTGCAACACCCCCCACCTAACCTCCCTCCTCCTCAAACGTTGTGCCCTTCACCCCTATTTACTTGTTCCCTTTTCTGTGTCTTCATCTCTGCAGCCTGTCGGATCCCAGGGCATCGGGCAAGACTCCTAGTAAGTGTGATGTGGCCTTGGGAGGGAGGGAGGCACAGGGCAAGTGGTATCTCATGGGCCTGTTTGTGTGTGTAGCCTTGTGCAAACCTAGCAGGGAACACAACCTCTCTCTCTCTCTCTCTCTCTTTTCAATCTACTTAAAAGCAGACCAGGGGTCAGTAGTGGCTGGTGCATTGGGATTGGTAGGGTGGGCAGTACGGAGGCCAACAGTAGGGGGCGCCAGAGACACTAATAGGTGAAGCCAGAGCCAATGACAAGCGAAGCCAACTACTTCTCATTTTATCCTCATCCTCTTTCCTGTTGAGTTCTACAAATGCAACACTGAGACCATAGCTTCCAGCACGGCATGGCACAAATCTGGGACGCCATCTTCTGGGTCCACACTCTCGAGCGAGTCACATGACCCGTGTGAGATTGCGGGGCCCCCCAAAGCACTGTTTTCAGGCACACCACCCAAAAACATGAGTTTTGGGGTGCCTTGAATTGCAAATTTCTGTGCGCCGTGCCCCAAAATGGTGCAGCCCGAAATAGTGTGAGATGATGATGGCCATTTGGGCCACTGTCCTCTCATATGAAAAAAAGGGATGTCCTGTTTTTTTCCAGGGCAGTTGATGGGTATGTGAGACTAAGGAGGAGGAAGCTGACAGCCAGAGCCCCCCCCCCCGCACCCTGGACTGGGTGCTAAGGCAGGCAGGTGGGGGCTGTCTGAGAGGCAGACTGAGGTTGGCGGGGCAGTGCCTCATATGCATGCCCTAACAGACCAAAATCCACTGCCAGGGGTCCACCTGAACTGCCATATTTTACCCATAAGAGAGGTCACGTTTATTAGTCATTCATTCTGATTTCTTTCCAGAGAGGTTAGACAACATTGCTTCAAAAGCAGCCATTACCTCAATTCCCAGCACATCCCTTTCCTTACTGCAAGAATAAATTAATAAAAATAAATATTATTGGGGGGGGGGAATGGGCCCCGTTGCACAAGAGGGCCGAATCCACTTCAATGGTGCAAGCTGGATTTGCCAGGATGCGGTCGGACCCCCATAAGAACAGCTACCTGCCTGAAAGTGCCCAGAGTGTTTCGCCGTGGCGTAAACAGCCCCCCCTCCCACCGATCTGCGTTTGCGCACATGCGGAGGTGCCTGCCTCTCTGCCCCCCTGCCCCTTCTCCTTGCGGAGGCACTGAGGAAATTGCGAGGGGGAGGGCGGCTTGAAGCTCCCACACCTGAGGTAACCTCCCGCCCACCTTCCGTTACCATGGAGTTTGCTGACGTCGGAGGGGATGCTGAGGACTCTATGGTGACGCCATGGCAACGGAGAGCACGATTCCTGCAGCAGCTGGGAAGCCTACAGGGAGACATTGTTTGCCAGGGCTCCTGAATGCTAGGATTCGTCTCTCCCCATCTTGCCACGGCCACTGCCACTCTTCTCTCAAACTCTCCCTCTCTCATTCTTCTTCTTCTTCTTCTTTTCCTCCTCTCTCTCTTTCAGCTCCAGCCGGCGGTGTGTAGGTGCCCTCGCCAATCTCTGCTGCTCCCTACTGGCTGGGGGATGAACTGCGCCCAGGAACATTTCTCCTGAGACCTTGGCACCTTGGCACCGACTGCCCGGGAGGGGGAGGGGCTCTCCGTTCTATCCTCGACAAGGGAGGGGCATTTTTATAACCAGTTAGCTCTTGCGCTTCCATTGCATGACGGGGGCAGGCACCTGGGCGGGGTTGGGGGCGCTACACAGGCCATGAGGTAGCAAAGTCCCTCCGCCTGTCTGTTTCAGCTGGCACCCACCCCCGCTGGGGGCTGGTTCCCATAACCCCCAAAACAGGGCCCCTTTAAACTGCAATAACGCTGCCTGCTGCCACCCTCTGGGAAACACCCACCCCCCAGCGATGCCCCCTTGCTTCTGGGCATATTAACCACCACCCCCATATCTGCTGCTTTGCTTTATGTGCCTCCCGCTACGCTGTGAGAAAAAAGAAGTCCAATGACCACGATAGCCACAAGGGGGACGGGGATTCTCCCCAAGAGCCAATCTGCCCCAGTGCTAGAAACCAGGATGCTTTTTTTTTGGGGTGGGGTGGTGGTGTTGGGCCACCTGTGAAGCCAAGGATAGGGCCAGCCGAAGGAATAAAAAGGAGCGAGGGAGGGCTTGCTTTTGTGGCATACACTCCACTTCCCCCAGGGGGCGCTGCTCACAGCTTCTCCTTGCTGTACCATCCACATCTCCATGTCTCTCATCCAAGCATGGAGCAAACTTTGACCAATCAATAAACGTGGGTTGTTTTTTTCTAAATAGACTCACTTGCTTCGCTTTGTTTGTTGGTGTGCTGGGCCCGGGGGTAATCCGAGAAACGAGGTCCAGGTCCGGTCCAGAGTTCGAAGGTTCAGCGAGAAGTCAGTCCGACAGAGCCAAGGCAGAACACGGGGCAGGAAACCAGGCAAGGGCAGGTACAGGATCCCAGGCAGGATCTTGCTTGCAGCAATGTTGCTCCCGCAACCTGGGGCAGGGTCCGACAGTCTTTTATCTTTGTCGGGGCAACGCCCGGTCCCGATCCCCCGGCGACTCATTCCCTGTTTCGCCCAAAGGTGAGCACTCCTCCTGCGAGTACTCAGGTCTCTCCTTCTCTCAGACCTGAGTCTCTGCAGCTCGGGAGACACCGGTGGGTTACTGCAGTGCTCTTCAACCTTGGGTCCCCAGATGTTGTTGGACTCCAATACCCATAATCCCCAGTCATCTTAGCCAATGGTCAGGGATGATGGGAGTTGTAGTCCACCAACATCTGGGGACCCAAGGTTGAACAACACTGGGTTACTGGACCCAGGGGTAGCCTCAGCCTCCCCTGACCAAACCGGTAGTAGACCAGCTGTAAGTGATGGTCCATCTGAAGGCAACGAGGTAATCTCCGCATCTGGAGCCAGGACAGGCTCAGGCCCCTGACTCGGCCCAGCTGGTGTTTGCTGCAGGGGAATCTATGCATACTGGGATTCTTCAGGATCAGGCCCCGGACTTGGTTCAGATGATGTCTGAGGCAGAGGATCCGGTGCAGACTGAGACTCCTCTGGTTCCGAGTCTGAGCCCAAGTCCCAGGCCATCACAGTTGGTACCCTAATGGGCTCAAAAGTTCCATCTCACCACTGGGTAGCTCAGTAGGTTAGAGCATGGTGCCGATAACGCCAAGGTTGCAGGTTCGATTCCCCGTGTGGGACAAATGCATATTCCTGCATTGCAGGGGGTTAGACTTGGATGATCCTCAGGGTCCTTCCTAACTCTACAAGTCTATGATTGCAAGCTGTCTTGGGATCTGCAATTCTGAACTTGCTCTACCCCCCCCCCCTTTTTTACTGATCTTCTGCTCCTGCGAAAAGTGAGGTTACAGGGAACCAGGCAGAGAGCCTTCTCAGTAGTGGCGCCCGCCATGTGGAACGCCCTCCCATCAGATGTCAAGGAAATAAACAACTATCTGACTTTTAGAAGACATCTGAAGGCAGCCCTGTTTAGGGAAGTTTTTAATGTCTGGTGTTTTATTCTGTTTTTAGTCCTCTGTTGGGAGCTGCCCAGAGTGGTTGGGGAAACCCAGCCAGATGGGCGGGGCATAAATAATAATAATAATAATAATTCTCTAGAACTAAGGAATAAGCTACACACCAGGTTGTAGGCAGCTAAGTTCTATGTGGAGTGCACTCATAGAAATTACCGTATTTTTCGCTCTATAAGGCGCACCTGACCATAGGACGCACCTAGTTTTTAGAGGGAAAAAGCCCCAATTTTTTGAGGATCAGCTCAAATTTCTGTAGCTTCTTTTGCAAAGGAGAAAAGCCCCATTTTTTGAGGATTAGCTCAAATTTCTGCAGCTTCTTTTGCAAAGGAGAAAAGCCCCATTTTTTGAGGATCAGCTTAAAGTTGTTGAGCTTACTTTGCAAAGGGAAAAAACCCTGTTTTATGGGGTTTAACTCACAGTTCTTCAGCTTCAGGAAAGAGCCATTTCTAGTTTCCAGACAGATAATCTAATCAGCCAGTCACATGTCACTGGGGAAACAGCCTCCCTCTGCAAGGGGGCGGGGCTGGAATCTCTCTCCCTTATCTCTCTCCCCAATCGTTTGCTGAGCAGCTGCTCAGCGGGCTTCCTTTCAACACCCCCTTCTCTCTCTTTCTCTCTTTTTAAAAAGCACGATCTGCTTTTGCCCCTGGGCAGTTCAGCTCCAGGGACCACACATTCGCTCCATAAGACACACAGACATTTCCCCTTACTTTTTAGGAGGAAAAAAGTGCGTCTTATGGAGCGAAAAATACGGTAATGGACGTAAGTTTCTCATGCTAATTAATCCCAGTGGGCCTAATGTTGGAAACAATCCTTTGTATTAAATGTGGAGTTGCACTTATGATGTCTTTTAAAATGGTGGCTTTGGGAGGGGCTGATTAGGATCAGGTAGAAAAGGTAAAGGACCACTGGACGGTTAAGTCCAGTCAAAGGTGACTATGGGGTTGCGGCGCTCATCTCGCTTTCAGGCAAGGGAGCAGTCGTTTGTCTGCAGACAGCTTTCTGGGCCATGTGGCCAGCATGACTAAACCGCTTCTGGTGCAACAGAACACCATGACAAGTGCCAGAGCTCATGGAAACGCTGTTTACCTTCCAACTGCAGTGGTACCTATTTATCTACTTGCACTGGTATGCCTTTAAACTGCTACCGGTAGGTTGGCAGAAGCTAGGACAGAGCAACGGGAGCTCACCCCGTTGCGAGGATTCGAACCGCCGATCTTCTGATCGGAATCAAGGCCATGGGAAGGGAAGGGTTAATCTGATGAAAAACTGCCCCCCACTTCTCAAAGCTGCTACTTGCCATGTGTGGAGGGGAAGCTGCAATTGGCCCCAAATGTGTCTTCCTTCCTGACACAGGTAAGAGCTGGTGGAGAAGGCAGATCTCAGCCCGAGAATGGAGAACGTTAAATAAAGTTATGGTGCACCATGACAGCTGCTATTTTTGAAAAAACAAAAACAAATAAAAAACACAGCCCAGATGTGTTAAATGCAATAATGCATTTAATTGCAACGTTTAGTCGGGCCCTTCTGAGAAGAAAAGGCCTTGATCTTCTTATTGAGATGCCCTCTTTTTGTTTTTGTTTTTTCCGCTGGCTTTTAACATTGGCTTGGTCAGCAGAAACGAGCAACTGAATGTGCTCCTCTCCACGGTGTGAAGCGTTCACCTGCCAACTGGCCACATCTCAGGCTGCAGAGGAACAGCACAGGCGGCTTTGTTTTGCAGCCAGTTGGCAACCCTGGACCATCTAATCAGCGTTATTGTGGCGATGGGGGAGGTGGAAAAAACCCACCAGTCATTCTTGGAACGCTGGCATCCTTAACTAAGGAAGGGATGAATGAGCAGCTGCCTGGGCTGCGACCTGGTAAATTGCCATGATCAGAAGAAAGAGGAACACAACACATACAGAAAGAGGCAAAATGAGAGGGTGTGTGTGGCTGCCGTGCTGCCAACAAGGGCCAATCCACACTTCCGCTTGTCCTGTGCCTAGAAAACAAGGATCTGAGCAGTTTCCTGCTTGTCCTGTACTTCCTAGGCACGGGTCTGTATGCAATTTGCCTAAAATAGAATAATAGAATTGTAGAGTCGGACGAGACCCTTAGGGTCATCTAGTCCATCCCCCTGCAATGCAGGAATATGCAGGGAGCGAACCTGCAAGCTTGGCGTTATCCGTACCATGCTCAGCACCAACTGAGCGGTTTTGCCTTTGCCCCGCCGCTTTCCCACTGAAAACCTGCTCTTTAGTGCTAAATCAGAAGAAACAGCTAAATCAGAACAAACAGTAAATTGACATTTACTCAAGTTCAGCAGAAAATAGCAGGTTTCCCCAGGGGAGGGGGGAGTAGTGGGGCAAACAGAAATGTGGATGAGCCCTCAGTCTGTTCAAAAAAACAGATTCAGGGGCTGAGCCAAGCCTCTAAATATATCCAGCATTGGTGGGGCCTCCTCCCCTGAGATTGCAAGAAAAATGTGGTGCTGTCTTTAGCGACCAGGGAAAACGCAGGGTCTCGTTTGCTTTCCTTTAGGTACCAATTTCCAACTTGGGACTTTATATTATGGGAAGTAATTCACAAATCCAATAAAGCTAATGCTCCATATTCTGAATGATGCCACCTGCTGAGCCAACCACCGTCAAGGCTGAGAAGCTCACATTTGTGAATGCCGCCGTGGCTGCCAAGATAACGAGTAATTCCGGTGCTTTGGAGGAGTAGAAAAACGAGATGTTGGTACACATATCTTGATAAAAGCGCCATGGGTGCCCACGCAAGAGAGTTGTCATGGGTAGCAAGAAAAGAAATGATGGTCCTCTGTACCGGTGGGGATCATCACATGCAAAAAAAGCACCACATAATTCTACCCTAATGCCATCACAGATGTCCAGGTTTTGCAAGCTCGCTCTCATTGTGCAAAGGGGGCTTTAGGAGAGCCTGAATGTTCCCCCAGACCCCTCCAAATGCCAGTGCCTCTCACCCTAGCAACCCTATCCTCCCCATCAGCCTATAGTGAACCAGCAGGTCATTACCTAGCCAATCAGATTGGGCTGCAGGATGACACTGAGGCCAAACAGAATTTGCCTTCTCTTTGAATTAGCTTTATTAGACCTCAGGGACGGCCTGAAGCCCAATCTGATTGGCTAGGCTCCCTTTCCCCATGCTAGTGCCCTCCAGCTGTTCTGGACTACAACTCCCATCAGCCTCAGCCTCAGTCAGCATGGGGAGTTATGGGGCAGTGGGGGCCCTCTCTGGTTTGGGGGAACCATGGGCAGGACAGTCATTTGGGTGCCCTTTAAAGGTACGAAAGTTAAGTCAAGCATAACATTTCACTTATTTCTATACACAAAGCTAAAATGAAAGTAAGGGATGATTGTATCACAATACATTCCATCATGGTCAATTTTTTATTACAACCGGGGTGGAGAATATCACTTAATTACACTCAAAATACATGAATGCAAGTCACAAAAAGAAGCAAGCTGTGACCTTCGCATGTGGTATTCATACGTAAACAGAAACAGCGCCCCCCCCCAAACCACTTTAAAAAGCATATTAGTAGGAGGAGCATATGGCGAGTTGGTGATAACCAGTTCACTGATAAAAATTGCCATAGTGATTAATCCTATACGAGTAAATTCTCTAGTTCCCTACAGTAGTTAATGAAATGAACTTTTTCGAGCCTTCTTGGAAGCAAAGCCCTCAGTCAAATCACCATGACCCAAACTTTCCCCAATTTTATGTTCAGCTGAAACCAATACTAATCCTACTAGACATTCTCGCAATGTTTTGGAGGGCTGTTAGAGGCAGTCCTTTGCTTGAAGATCTCCTCCGTTTGAGGACTGCCGAGCCCAAGACTAGTTTAAAAATAAGGAACCACCCAAAGGGGAGCAGAAGGGTCTTTGAAGTTTTCCATCCTGGTCAACAGACCAAAGAGGCAGATGCAAACATCCCCTGGTGCCCCCCCATGGCGAGATGCACTCTGCTTCTCCTGAAAGCACAGCCATTGTTTCTTAAATTTAAATATTTGCATGTAAATTACCACGTGCATATATTATGCAAATTGGCACTCTCTTTTGTCCTTGCCGCTGGTGATTCAAATCCTCATAATTGGCCACCCTAAGCACACAGTGTCCCCTTTTCGGCTCAGCTGAGTTTTGGAAGAAGGAAAACAGGCAGGGCTCTCTGTCCTTTCTGGGAAGGAGCTTAAGGAGAAGCAAGGAAAAAACGGGCAGATTCTTGTGGGTGACTTTTGGATTAAGAAATAAAATGATGCCACATATACGGCGTCGCCAGATGACCTGTTCAGCGAGCATTCATTCATCCAGACTGACAAATTCATTCTGATTTGCTTGCTGGGTTTTTATACATCTTTCTGTTAATCCTTCGCTCAATGCACTTTTTAGTGCATTTACGCATTGCTGTGCATTGCTGCACACTGCAGTTCTGTGCTGATGTTTGGTTATTCTCACAATGGTTATGCCTGTTCTTTTTGTTTTCCTTGCACCATATTTTCATTCCATTTTTTCAAAACCTGTCCTGGGACCATTCAGCAAAGGGGAGGGCAGAGGCAAGAGTGGGTGGAGCAACAGTTTAAAATGTCACCTTTGTACCATTGCTGTCAACCCTCCCTTTTTTTGGCGGGAAACTCCCTTATTCCAGTGCCATTTCCCGCTGCTATCCCGGATTGTTGATATCCCTTAAATTTCCCGGATTTCAAAGGAAGCAGCTCCTCTCCCTCCCTGCCGGCCAGGGAGGCTCCTCAGCTGCGTTGCTCGGCTGCCAATAAGGAGTCTGAGACCGATTGGGGGCGGAGCTTGCATGCCTTGTGCATCCAGACCCTCACGCCCAACCAGACAGACAGCCTGCCTGCCGTCTATGCGCTCGCTCTTTCGCTCACCCGTTCACGCGCAGCCTCTGGAGCGCAGGGTGGCGAGGCTACTTGGTGCCATTGCACTGCCCTCGCAGCATCCCTTATTTTCAAATCCGAAAGTTTGAAAAAATCCCTTATTTTCAAATCCGAAAGTTGACAGCTATGCTTTGTACATTAGAAAATTTTCTGTGTACACACACACACACCTCTCTGCCTTCCATTCAGGCAAGCAAGAAGCATGGGGAGAGCTCAAGGGCACATTCCAGCCAGGCAAAAACACTCAAGGAGGGGCCAAAGCAGGGCCAGTGAGGGGTGTGGCTTGGGGAGCATCCTGAGGGCCAGGTAGTGGGGCCTGGAGGGCCACATCTATCTCCTGGGCCTGAGGTCTTCACCCCTGCTGTGTCCCCAAATGCTTCCTGCCCCACCGGCTTGCTGAACTCTGGTGCTGATACAGAAACTTCTGCCACACCAGGGAAGGGAAGCAATCATAGGTGGCCTCGTAATGCATTTATACTCCCCAGAGCCGGCCCACTGATTTGGTAGGCTGAAGCACCCGCCTCAGGCGATGGAAGTGGAAGTGTTTCATCTCAGGTGGAGAAATGGGATGGGTCACCCCGCCCCAGAGGAGTCTAGAAATAGGGATCAGATTGGGGGAGGAGGGGAGTGTCTTCCTTGCTGTAATAAAGATTTGTTCTGGCTTTTAGCCACCAGAGGGCAGAACAACTCCAAAAAAGTTGGGAGTTACTCAAAACCATATAAGAACACAATGAGGTGCCTTAAACACCATCGTATTATTAAATGTGCTTTTAACTAAAGTGCTTATGAAGTTGTCATGTGTCTTCCGATAGCAAAAGCAACCATGCCTCCTCCCAATCTGGATCACCTCCCACCCCCCAACACTGTTTTCCTATGAATAATCAACACTATGGGCTCCCCACTCTCCCAAACACTATTTGCTGCAAAAGAACCCATACCTTCAAAAGGGGGAGAGATTTTTAGTGGGAAAACAACATGGGGGAAATGGCTAGCCCACTCAAATTTCCTTGCATGAACCTCATGCAGAAATTATACAATTCCTGGTTTGTATTGGGCATTTGTTCTGATTTGTTTGTGGAGAGGTTACACATCAGGGAGCCTTCATTCTAATCTTCCTGCATAGTGTTTATATATAGAATCATAAATAATATAATTGTAGAATTGGAAGGGACCCTGAGAGTCATCCAACCCCCTGCAATGCAGGAATCTCAGCTAAAGCATCCGCGACAGATGGCCATCCAACCTCTGCTTAGAAACCTCCAAGGAAGGAGAGGCCAGAGTCTTCTGAGGGAGACCATTCCACTGTCGGAAGCTCTTACTGTCAGAAAGATCTTCCTACCCTCCAGAGCAGGAGAAAACAAGCTTGCTTCATCCTCTATGTGGCAGTCCTTTAGATACTTGAAGGTGGCTATTATATCTAGCTTCATCCCTTGCTCTTTGGTTGCTAAATAATGGGCTTGTGTGGGTAAAGTGCAAGCAAATTTTGAAACAGGGCACAGTAGCAGAACCTCCCAATGAAACCTGAAACAATTTAGGGAGGAACGGGGAGCCTGTGATCACTGGCAGACCTTGGTGTCTCCAATTGCAGTGGCCTTTTCTGTGATCCTCTAAGTGCTCCCGTAATTCTTGACCAGGAGTCAGCAACCTTTTTCAGCCGTGGGCCGGTCTACCATGTGGTTGGCTGGACTATATTTTGAAGAAAAAAATGAACGAATTCCTATGCCCCACAAATAACCCAGAGATGCACTTTAAATAAAAGGACACATTCTACTCATGTAAAAACATGCTGATTCCTGGACCGTCCGCGGGCCGGATTGAGAAGGCGATTGGGCCGCATCCGGCCACTGGGCCTTAGGTTGCCTACCCCTGTTCTTGACCATTGTCTGCACTGCCTGGGGTTGATGGGAATTGGAATCCAGCAATATCTGGAGGGCCCAGGTTTCCCTTCCATTTGCACTGCATCATCAAGAGACTTTCAAATCAATCCAGTTGCCAGGAGGGTCCATTTCTCCATTTCAAGGCAGGCTGGAAGATGAAGTCATTTCTTTCTCTGGCCCCTTGTCCTCTATACACTTAAAAATACCACTTTATACATTCCCGGCTTCCCCCAAAGATTCCTGGGGACTGTAGTTTGTGGCAGGTCCTGAGAGTTGTGAGGAGACCCCCATCCCCACCTCCACTCCCCTGCCCAGCTACCATTCCCAGAGTGTGAAGAGAATAGTAGGCTACTCTCATCCTCACAACTCTCAGCACCCCTCACAAACTACAATTCTCCCCCAATCCTTTGGGGGAAAAGGGGGAAGTTGTCCGTTTTGGATCAGGGCTTCCTAAACTTGGGTCTCCAGCTGTTTTTGGACTACAATTCCCATCATCCACTGGTCCTGCTAGCTAGGGATGATGGGAGTTGTAGTCCAGAAACAGCTGGAGACCCCAAGTTTGGGAAACCCTGGTTTGGATCCTATCCCAGAAGCTTCCCCAGCCAAGACGCACCAACCTGGGCGAGTGCCGATTTCTTGGAGCAAAAGGCACCCTTTTCCGACCGCCGTCTCCTCGCCCGAAATCCCACCGCGGAGTGTCGCACGCTTCCTCCCGCCAGAGACCAGATCCTTCCCTGGGACAATCAGGAAGCCCAGAACTGGGAGATGGGTGGATCTGCTCCTCTGGAAGTCCCGGGACTAGGAGGAGCAATACGCGCAAAGTTCTTCCGCGCCATTGGGGCTCCCCGCGCAGATAAGGGGGAGCGCAGCTTCCACATTCCCTTGTTTAAAGTCCTGGAACAACGAGGAAGGGAAGCGAGAGAGAGATCATAACCTGGAACAGGGGATCTGGCTTCCCAGCCGCGCTCTGAACCCATCGCAAGGACGGGAATCTCGCTCCCTTTCCAGTGCAACCCCGTTGGCGACCTGCACGGGAGCCGGAGGTTGAGATCTTTCTCCTCGCCTTTCAGTCGCCACGGAGGAGCACGTGGCGCTGCCTGGAAATTTGATATGTCCTGTTTTGCTCTCCTCCGCCCCCAGGGCCCACGCTTCTTTCCTAACCTCGGGCAGGAGCATCTATGCCTCCCTTCCCCCTTTACAGCTTCGTTTATTTGGTTACTTTTTTTTCCAGCCAACACCGGATTCATGGGGTGCCGGAGTCTTTATTGCAGGGAGGGCGGGATGGGACGGCGGGATTGTGGCCCGAAAAAGCGTTGCTAGACTACAATTCCTATCACCCCTGGTTATTGGCTTTGCTGGGTGGGGTTGCTGGGAGTTAGGGGCTCAGCAACAACGAGAGCGCCACAGGTTCCCCAGCCCTGCTTTCCTGTTTTTTTAAAGCTGCCGCTGCATGCTGTGCCTCATTTATATTTAGTTATTTAGCAGACTCGTATCCCACACATTTAGGCTATATAACAGCGACACGCATACACGGGCGTAGCCGGGGGGGGGGCAGAGAGGTGCAGCTGCCCCCCCAATAATAAGAATACATAGCTAACTGAAGTTCTGTCCCCCTCCCACAAAATCCTGGCTACGCCCATGCACACACACGCTACCAAGGCAGTTTGAAGCATATATAGATGACACACAGATGCAAATAAATCCGGGGGCTGTTTTGCCCACGAGATGGCGCCCTTTCCCATTCTGTGCTCAAAAGCCAACCCAGCTGACAATCTCAGTGGCAACAGGACAGCACCCTCGCCTACATATTGCACTGCTTCGTTTTAAAGGGAACTTTTAATCTAACCCCATCTGCTCTTGATGGGGTTGCATTCCCTCTGAAGGAGCGGGTACACAGCTTGGGAGAACCTTTGCTGCTACTTGAGGCTCAGGTGGCCTTGATGGCGGCCTGGACCCTGCGATCAATCGCTGACCCTGTCACTCGCACCCCCCTTGCTGCCGACCCCTTCCTCTCCCACCTGCTTGCTCCCCACTGCAACTTGTTCGCACGCCCCTCCCTCCTCCTACCTTCGTTGTCTTCCACCTCCTGCTCCTCGAGAGACGCCGCACGGATCGCATGGACTGGAATGGCCTGGGGAAGGTCACTGCGCAGTGTTGGATTGGAGCAACCTACCGGAAGGTTGCCTGGGCCTTTGCTGTGCCAAAATGAGGGCTGCCTCTGTCAAATACACCTGCAGCAAGGTTTTGGGAAATAAGTCACAGCGGAGACTGCGGTGTCTTTATGATATATGGTTTATTTACACATTACTACAACCTGAGCCTATGACAGCAGGGTTCACAGCATGAACACCTCAAGTGGTTCTGGCTTCTCGCATTGCCACAGCAGCCATGGTCTTAACCATTGCTCTCTGACTCTCTCTGCAGCACTCTGCTTATTAACTCTGTTGCAAACTCCTAACTGCAATCCTAAAACTCTAAACTAAAACACTTGCAATGTCTTTTAAGCTAACTCTCAGTTGAGGGAGGGAGGGAGCCCACTCCTTTGCAGATAAGATTTGCCCTTGATCCTTCTTTGTGTTGTCCTAACGGCTCATCCCCAGGCTATCGCCTCAAAAGGAAATTAGCCTGACTTAATTAGCTATTAAAATGTGACGATTCCCTAGGATTAAAGAGGTGTCTGATGCACAGCTCAATACACACGAGTCCATACCCTCCAACATCTCTCCAATGAAAATAGGGATGCCCTATTTAATAGTAGTAATAATAATAATAATAATAATAATAATAATAGCTCGTATTTTTCTGTGTATAAGACTATATTTCCCCCAGATTTCTAAAGTTTAAAATCGGGGGTTGTCTTATACACAGAATGTTGCAATTACGGTAATTATTTCTTAATTTTGGGCTCAAAAAATAGGGGTCGTCTTATATACGGGGGCATCCTATACACGAAAAAATATGGTATATAAAAAAACATAATAAAACATTAAACATTTAAAATCATCCCTATACAGGACTGCCTTCAGATGTCTTCTAAAGGTTGTATAGTTATTATCTCCTTGGTTCAGGGGTTGCATAACTGCTTACCCTCCAACATTTCTCCAATGAAAATAGGGACCTCCTAAGTGGGACCCAGGTGGCACTGTGGGTTAAACCACAGAGCCTAGGGCTTGCTGATCAGAAGGTCGGCAATTCGAATCCCTGCGACGGGGTGAGCTCCCGTTGCTCGGTCCCTGCTCCTGCCCACCTAGCAGTTCGAAAGCACGTCAAAGTGCAAGTAGATAAATAGGAACCGCTCCGGCGGGAAGGTAAACGGCGTTTCTGTGCGCTGCTCTGGTTCGCCAGAAGCGGCTTTGTCATGCTGGCCACATGACCTGGAAGCTGTACGCCGGCTCTCGGCCAATAAAGCGAGATGAGTGCCTCAACCCCAGAGTCAGACACGACTGGACCTAATGGTCAGGGGTCCCTTTACCTTTACCTTTAAGTGGGACATTCCAGGATAAAATCAGAAACCGGGACGGCTTCTGTAACTCCAGGACTGTCCCTGGAGAACAGGGACACTTGGAGGGTCTGCATGTCTTGATTAGATTCTAACATGAGTCCGACACACAGTTTTAACAAACAGACCTTAGTTAAATTCTAACCCTAGCTTGATCAGGAATTTAGGGAGTCTTGCACCTACGAACTCATAGCAATACATAACTTCCTCAGTATTGCTTTCATTGACTGACAGAAGATTTCAGCCATGGGCCTCTCCTGTCCCAGCTCTGCCAGAAGTTGCCAAGGACCAAACCTGGGACCTTTGTTACCTTTTCTATACTTTTCCTGCCATGAGCGTCCAACGCCCATTTCGAAAAAGAGAACCTAAGAATTTCTCTGCCAGGCTAACTGTTCTCAGTGTTCTCAAGTTCCTTTTTGAAATATTCTGCCCCGCCAAGTTGGCACAATATCCTGGGCAAATTATGTGAATTAATGTCCGTGAAGGAGCCACGGCCTTTGTCTCGCCGCTCTCCTAGCCGTGCAGAACAAAAAATAAAATAAAAGTCTGGGTTGTGGTTTCTTTCGTTCCTCATTTGCTGCTCTGGGTTCGGTTACCGTGTCGTCATTTTGCAGAGGAGCCTGTTGCTTCCAGAGAGTGCACCATCAGACTTTGAAACACACACACATGCCGATGGACTCGACGTATATATACCCACACACTCAGAAATGTAGGAACACGTGCCCATGACTCACACCGCCCCGCTCCCCAGGGCCAGGAAGTGGCAAGAGGAGGAAATGACTGTTTGGGGCCTTTCGCTCACTTGCAGATGCCCGGCAAACGGAACGCCTGGTGGACTGGAGCATCCGCCATGAAGGTGAGTGATGGGCCGCCCCCCTCCAACTCTCAGCATAGACCACCCAGCTCTCCCTTTTTTTTGTCATAAGAACCCTTTCTCCCCCTGCTTCCTGTCTCTGGAACAATTTGCCGGCCAGAAAAATTTCCTACCCGGGATTAACCCTTTGGGGTAATGGAGATGCCAGAAGAACCAGACCCCTCTGGCTCAAGGGAAATGAAATCCACATGGCAAAAAACGAGAGTCGGGAGGAAGGGAGATGGTCTCAGCGGTCAGCGAAAGGCTTGGGATATATAGTCCAGAATCCAGACAGGCAAGCAGACCCCTTTTCTTAGCTTTCACCAGATTGCCTTTACAGGGGCGTACCCAGGATCAAAACTGGGGGGGGGGGGCAAGCCATGGTCGTTCAGGTTTGCTTTGAACGGACGCTGATCATTTTTGCTTCTAGGGGGGCGGGCAGCTGCCTTCTAGGGGGGGGCAGCTGCCCCCCTTGCCCCCCCTGGGTACGCCCATGTATGCCTTATTCCTTGTTTGGATCTCAGGAAGGGTTTATTATTATTATTTTTTTAAAAAACTTCTTTACAGACGTTGCCTTATATATCTGAAGAAGTGTGCATGCACACGAAAGCTCATACCAAGAACAAACTTAGTTGGTCTCTAAGGTGCTACTGGAAGGAATTTTTTTTATTTTGCCTTATATAGTTAGCAAGCTGCCTGCCTTTGTGGCCAGGGATGTTCGGCTTGCAAAGCCGTGATTCTCAGAAGCAGAGAAGTCTGAGACCGGCCGGAAAGCATCAGACTTTTGGAGTTTTGGCATGCGTGCGTGCGTGACTGCGGGAGAGAAACAAAGCAACAACAGCAACAAAAATAGAATTAGGCTTCCCCGAGACAAAGCCGAAAGTGTGGGGAAGGTTGTCCGTTTTGGTGATTGGAAAGGACCCAGGAGGAGAGGCTTCAAAAACAAACAGCCCAAGCCAGGCTTGGGACGCAGATGGGGTGAGAGGGCCCCCCCCCAGGTTTTTGGTAAACTCCCAATAGTCTCCTCTGTAGGACGTTGGCGGGCTGACAGCTCAGAGCTGCCTCATGGCTCTCACATCCTTTGGAGCAGTGTGAGCACAAGCCACAAGGTCTTCGGCAGTTGGAGTGAAAAAACTGTGCCTTCCACCGAGGGGAAATGCCTGTATATTTCCAGCTCCACCGACGGGATGTTGAGAGGCCTCAAACCCTCAGCAGAGCTTCTGAATCTAAAACAGTGGCAGACAACATGTTAGGGTTCTTTCTCTCTCTGGGTGTGGTGTTTGTATTGTTGTTTTATTCCCTGAGGCCTATTTATCAATTATTTTCAATAATTGGGTCAGGACATTTCATTTGTATTTGGTGCTGCTACAGTGAAATCTTAAAAACTAGGCAGGAGGGAGAGATAATTGAATTTGTTTATGCTATTACAGGAGAATACATTTCTCCTATACTCTGTGGCTGTTTTACTGGGAGATCTAAATTGTCGTTATCGTGGTCCCGTATGTTAAAGTTTATATTGCTAAAGTTGCTAAAGTTTATATTGATGTATCTAATTGTTATCAGTGCTGGTCTAAAATGTGAGGTTTGCTATTTTTTAAAAAGCCTAATCTTTCGTAATGGACTTTTATATTTGTGGGCTGTTGTGAACCGCTTAGTGATTATCTTTGAAATATGAAATGCTATATAAATTAGTTAAGGAAAGAAGTAACAATAAACCAGTTCTAAACACGCACAAGATGACATTTATTTGTTTAAAGAAACATATACTCTGCTTCTCACTTCATCTGGGTCTCAAAGCAGGCTATATAGAATAAAAATGTAAGATCTACAAACTTCAAAACGTAGATTAGAAACGTTGGAGGAGAAAGCATCAGAACAGCACTCCTAGTGCAAAAGCCTCCTGAAATAAAACAGTTTTAACTTGCTGCCTGAAACTTAATGGGGACAATTCTAATGTGAAATTATGAATGCAAAACACTCTCCCTTTAAAGTTTGTTTGAAGCACCTTCTTTCCCTCAAAGAATTCTGGGCACAGTTGTTTGCTAAGGGGTGCTGGGAGTCGCAACTCTGTGAATGGTAAACTACGGTGCCCAGAACTCTTTGAAGGAAAGTACGTCTTCCGCCACATGGGTGGCGCTGTGGGTTAAACCACTGAGCCTAGGGCTTGCCGATCAGAAAGTTGACGGTTCGAATCCCGCGACGGGGTGAGCTCCCGTTGCTCGGTCCCAGCTCCTGCCCACCTAGCAGTTCGAAAGCACGTCAAAGTGCAAGTAGATAAAAAGGTACCGCTCCGGCGGGAAGGTAAATGGTGTTTCCGTGCGCTGCTCTGGTTTGCATGTTGGCCACATGACCCGGAAGCTGTACGCCGGCTCCCTCGGACAATAAAGCGAGATGAGCGCCGCAACCCCAGAGTCATCTGCGACTGGACCTAAGGGTCAGGGGTCCCTTTACCTTTACTTTTACCTTTACGTCTTCCAAAGGCATTTCATAGGTATAGAGAGTGCACAGCATAAGTTGCCTGTTAAGCCAGGGTTGTATCATTTCCCCCCTGATTGGTTGCTATATTTATATCAGCGGTATGAAAAATAACGTGGGAGTTTATTTGAAGCTGGGGAAACGACAGAACCCCAAATCTGATTCTATGGCTTAAAGAAGCTTTGGCCAACAGTGAAAATAATGAAAATAAATGGGAATAGATCTAGAGAACTCTGTGTGCTTTTAATATAATTAGATCCTGGTTCATTGGGATGCTAAATGCATATTAGTAGTAGCAGCAGCATTGAATCTTCTACAGTCTATCAATCAAGCCTCACCACAAGTGCAATGTGCACACAATGTGCCCAGACACATACCTCTCAAACACTGGTATGGTTTTCTTGGCTTCTGTAAGGGTAATTGATTCAGCGTTTCGTTGGCTGAGGGATCTGTGAATCAGTTCCAGCTGTGACTTTGTCCTGTTTTGGTTCACACAGTGGAGAAGTAGTTGCTACCCAGAGCATTCAGTGTTGGCGCTATGGGGCACAATCTGAACTAGGGTCATGTTGGCTGAATTTGTGTGTGTCTTTTCCAGCTCTTTGTCTTTCTGCTGCTTCTCTGCGTGAGCCTCAGTGGTCCTGTAGATGCTCAAGGTAAGATTCTCCCTCTTCAGTGTATTATTCCAGGTGTGCATTCAAACTCCTGCCTCCATGACATTAACCAGTTGTGAGTTCACACCCCCAAAGTTCTCTATGAGCTGCAGCCTTTCCACCTTAGTAACTAGTGTCCTTTAGGTGTTTTGAACTACAGTTCCCATCATCCCCAACTAGTATGACCAGAGAAGAAGGGAGCTGTAGTCCAACATTATATGGAGGGCATCAGATTGGGGAAGGCTGCCCTAGCAGAAGTCCACAAGTCATCTGGAGTTATGGTTCAGCAAATCCATCATTTCTGCCCATTGCCTACGTTGGTTGGGGCTTATGGGAGCTGAGGTCCTACAGCAACTAGAGAGCACCCCATTGCCTACCCCTGGTCTGGAGACACAAGTGGCCTCCTGGAATATGGAATAATAATAATAATAATAATAATAATAATAATAATAATAATAATAATTTATTATTTATACCCCGCCCATCTGGCTGGATTTCCCCAGCCACTCTGGGCGGCTTCCAACAGAACATTAAAATACAGTAATCTATTAAACATTAAAAGCCTCCCTAAACAGGGCTGCCTTCAGATGTCTTCTAAAGGTCTGGTAGTTGTTGTTCTCTTTGACATCTGAAGGGAGGGCGTTCAGGTGTCACTACCGAGCGGGTGCCACTACCGAGAAGGCCCTCTGCCTGGTTCCCTGTAACTTGGCTTCTTGTAGTGAGGGAACCGCCAGAAGGCCCTCGGCACTGGACCTCAGTGTCCGGGCAGAATGATGGGGGTGGAGACGCTCCTTCAGGTATACTGGACCGAAGACATTTAGGGCTTTAAAGGTCAGCACCAACATTTTGAATTGTGCTCGGAAACGTACTGGGAGCCAATGTAGATCTCTCAGGACCGGTGTTATGTGGTCCCGGCGGCCGCTCCCAGTCACCAGTCTAGCTGCCGTATTCTGGATTAGTTGTAGTTTCCAGGTCACCTTCAAAGGTAGCCCCACGTAGAGCGCATTGCAGTAATCCAAGCGGGAGATAACTAGAGCATGCACCACTCTGGCAAGACAGTCTGCGGGCAGGTAGGGTCTCAGCCTGCGTACCAGATGGAGCTAGTAGACTGCTGCCCTGGTTACAGAATTAACCTGCACCTCCATGGACAGCTGTGAGTCCAGAATGACTCCCAGGCTGCACACCTGGTCCTTTC
Source organism: Darevskia mixta (assembly GCA_034641385.1). Classification (NCBI taxonomy): domain Eukaryota; kingdom Metazoa; phylum Chordata; class Lepidosauria; order Squamata; family Lacertidae; genus Darevskia; species Darevskia mixta. The sequence continues at coordinate 16,157,400 of JAWWNH010000033.1, read as the reverse complement.
CCACTTTGCCCATCAGCCAGCAGATTTCAACATTAGTGCCACCACTATCTTTTGGAGACAAATGACTGGGACATTTGGGCAAACGTAGTGAAGAAATATTGTTGTGAAATATTTTCCCCTGCCAATTAAAAATAATTACCCTCAAATGAGGCAAAACATATGCCAGCATTTCCGAGAATCCAGAAATGCCATGGCGACTGTTCCGCAGCCCAGTCATCCCTTCCTGCATGTGCTGCGGAGGCAGAGCAACAGACCCTCCAGCTGCTTGGGCGCTTTCAGTCGCTGCAAATTGCAACAAGCTGCTTAAGGGAACTGCCAAGAGCGGTGGCTTCCTTTAAGCTTAGCTTCCATTCTCTGAATGTGTCAATGAAGGTGCTCCAAGCTAGGTTTTGCCCTCGAAGTAGGTGCTGATCCTTCTGGAAGGACCTCCTCAGACGATGTTTCTGGCAGTTTTCTAGTTCTGTAATCCAGGGTGAGGGAGAACAAAAGCTAATCTGGTAAATAAATGGCGTGTGAGAACAAATCATTAAAGTTCAGGGAATGCCGATTGTGGGGTGTAACATCACTGAAGCAGTCAAACACAATGTTTCCTGTTTGTCCAGAGTGTCCACTCTGGAGAATGTTGTGTCCAGCCAGGAGGACTTTCTGTCACACCTGTGTGGCCAGGTAGATGGGTGTGACCCTGGCAGATGCTATAAAAGGGCTAGTCACACAGCCGTCTTCCTCTTTTGGCCATTCTGCTCTTTTGCTGCTCTTTTGCTCTTTTCCCCCATCATCTGCTGGCTCTTAGCCAGCAGCACATTGCTCATCCTTACAGAGGATGGAAGCCACAAGGTAGAAAGTCTGAGGCCTAGCTCAGACTTATTTTCTCTGCAACTGTAAATGTAACTACAAGATAAAGCCTGCCTTCAGGACAATACTGTGAACTGAATGCAAGCAAACTTTACTGTTACTTTTAATGAAGACTGTTGTATTATTATTTTCAGAGGGAAACATAAGGGGAAACTTACCAGGAACAATCCAGACTGGACAAGCCAGACTGGATTGCTTAATAATAATAATAATAATAATAATAATAATAATAAATTGTTATTTATACCCCGCCCTTCCCGGTCCAAAAACCGGGCTCAGGGCGGCTAACAACAAATACAAAACAATGATTTAAAAGAACTTAAAAAACAGCTAAAAACAGCATTAAAAAAATCAAATGATTCTCACAAATCCATCAACTAGCTTCCAGCAATGTGCAAGGGAATGTGCTCTGCTACTTACTCACAAGTGTAAGTGAGGAGAGATAATATTTAAACAATATATCCTCTCCTACCTTTCTTCAACATTCCCACACCAATATGGTGCCCGGCTGAAGTTTGGGACTACATCTCCCATCAGTGCCCACCACTGGCCATGTTGGCTGATGGGAATTGTAGTCCAAAAATGTTGGATACCCCTGTTTTAGTTCTTAAGTTTTATCTTGTAGCTGTCACTTTATGTCACTTTATGCTGTTCTGAAACCAATCAAGTGCCTTTATTTATTATTGTTGCAAAGTGTTTGTGGTGAGGAAAGCAGAGAGATGTAGTAATGCCTTGCCATGTTCAATTGCATGGGCTGACTTGAAAACATTGCTGAAAAACAGCTGGAGGATCCAGACCGTGGCTGGCTTCTGCCTAGGGAGCAGGGAGAAGCTGGATTCAGTTTGCAATTAAAGGCAAACTTAACTGATTCGTATTTCCTGAAACAACATGGGAACCAAAACACAGCCATCTTTCAAAATTCACATTTCTCTTGATTTTGCAACACAGTTCTCCAGCCAAGTATCATGTACAAAAATCTCAGCATAGAAGCCTGCTGGGTGATATTGGGCCAGTCACTTAGTCTTCTTGCAGAAAGCCTGGGATAAACATGTACAAAAGAAAGATTTTGCTGTTCGTGCACAGAAAGGACTTCAGCCCACTACATTCTTGCTTTCATTCCAGTAAATGAAATGGACCTTGGGTTTGAATTTTGCTGAGAAGCATGCACTTTTAAACAAAAACTGTGCCTTTCCTTTTTGGTCAGTCGTCAGCAACTTTAAGCCTGAAAACTGATCTTTGTTTTGTTGAACGCAGCCCTTGGCCCTTTAGACTTTAGATTTTGCTTAAACTGATGTCAGCCATGGGAACTTGCGGCCCTGGTTGGACTCCGACTCCCATCATCCCTGACCTTTGGCCACGCTGACTGTGGATGATGGGAGTTGGAGTTGAACAGCATCTGGAGGGCCCCAGATTCCCTAGCTATGCTGAAAACATAATCAGGCTATCTCTGCATGCTCAGAAGGATATTTATGTCAGCTTGTGGCTTTGGTTTCAGGTACCCCATCCTCACTTGTGGGGCAGGAGGCGGATGGCAAGGATAGAACCACAACAGAGTCCTTTTTGGCTTCCACAGGTAAGTTTTACAGTTCTGCAAATGACTAGCCATACCCGGACCTTCCCCAAATGTGTAGTGATGCATTCATTATGCAGCCCCAAAACACCCCCAATCACTTTGCTGCCAACATCTATCTGCCCCTTCAAAAGCACTTACGTTCTTTATTGGTTAAAGGTCAGCAGTATCAGTGTTGAACCCCCTGCCCCTGGGAGGGAAACAAAGCTAAAGTAGTATGTGTGACTTTGAACAGAGAAAAATAGCAGGCTGGGAAAGGGTTAAAGGCTCCCTCCCGATGCTCCTTCTCCATTCTAAATTCCCCTCTCCCAAAACTGCTTTTCATTTTATTACAAAATAAATAAATGCAACCAACAATGGTGCAGTGTTGTAATTTTAGACTCTGAACTAAATAGTCTTCTGAGGAGCACAATATTCTTCCTCCTCCTCCTCCTCCTCCTCCTCCTCCTCCTCCTCCTCCTCTTCTATTACATTTATTACTAGCCATTACAGTCCCATGATGTAACAGAATAGATCAGGGATGTCCAACAGGTCGATCGTGATCTACTGGTAGATCCCAGTGAGGTTATGGTAGATCGCTGTCGATCTCTGGCTCACTTTCCTTAGCGTCGCTAAAACTGACTCCTGCCACGCCCCCTCGTTCCACTCTCCATTGTTGTATGATCTCTGGAAAGGAAAACGGAGCTTTCTCTGTGCTGCTGTTTTGATCCATAGCGATCTTTTTGTGAGTGACTTTACCCCTTTGTCCCTTGCCTTTAACCCCCCCCATGGGTCTTTCCTCCTCCCTAAAAAAAGCTCTACAACTTTGAGCTGAACCCCCCAAAAAGGGGGTAGATCGCTGCCAGTTTTTAATTCTGAAAGTAGATCGCAGTCTCTTGAGAGTTAACCACCCCTGGAATAGATAAATAGCTAAGGATGAAATGTAGGTGTTCGTTCCAAGGGTTAAGCTAATACTTTGTATTAGAGCCGAAGGCAGGCGGGTTGTGGGTGGGGAGATGGCAAGTAATAAGAAAATTGACCTCCTTTACTAAGCACAGTAAGAAAAACTTGCTGTTCCCAAATACATACCATGGCTTTACGAAGTATTGAAATGATTGACTATTTGGATTTTTCTGATTATCTATGGCTAGAATTAATTTTATTACTTATACTTGCTTTTATCATTTCATTACCTTGCATATATACCAAATGCAATTTACAATGTTTTCCCGTCCTCCTAAAGCTTTGTGGGTTTTGTTTACATGTAAAGAAAGTGAAATTTGGAATGTTACAAGTCTTGGTTGCATAAAATACCTTGGTGCATTTTTGTTTCAGTTGCTTGTCAACTTTGTTATGGCTGCTTGTTGATTCTTACTGTGGACTCGCGACTTGCAAAACATACCTAATTTATAACAGCATATATATTGTTGCACGCAACCCCAACTGGTTTCCTTAAAATGAGGGACAGTCTTTAGAAGACATGGTTTATTTACCCATATCTACAACCTGAGCCTATGATGGAGGGGCTCACGGCATTAACACTCCAAGAAGATATTTCTTCTCCCATAGCCGAAGCCTGGGATTCATGCAGAAAACAAATTGCAAGGTGTTGTGGAAATGTGGAAGAACTGAACTTAAGATTTGGAAAATAAGACACCAAGAGAACCTGGAAAATGCCATATTCGCCCATCCCACTGTCACTGTGGGCCCGGCAGTTTTTGGAAGGTTCTTGAAACACTATGAAAGTCTGTAGAACTTGTTTGACTGGAGGCATAAGTGGGATGTGTGTAAAAACCACCAGCTTCAATCGGGTGTTATAAAGACACAGGAGTTCTGCCCTCCATGTTCACATCTGGCCACCTGCAATCGGTAGAAGCAGTGTAGCACTCGAGGGAGAGGACTTGCAGATCTTTCTAACCCAACATTTATTCTCTATAGCCTGGTCTTCTATAGCAGAGGAGCCAGAGGCTGAAAATATGACGGCAAGCCCTCTGAATTTCCAGCAATGGGAGAATGCATCACTAAGGGGTATGTGGCTGAGAACATCCTTGGGTTGGAATCCTTCCATAATTCCATGGATATTTGTGCAAGATAAATAAGACAAGACCAGAACTTCTACCTGCAAATATTGTCAAATTTAAAAGGATGTTTAATTTCCCCCTATTGGCATGAAGGATAACTATATATACAGGTATACCGTATATACTCGAGTATAAGCCGACCCGAATATAAGCCGAGGCACCCAATTTTACCACAAAAAACCTGGGAAAGCTTCATAGGAGCCACTGCCTGCCTCACTCGAGTATAAGCCGAGGGCGGCTTTTTCAGCACAAAAAATGTGCTGAAAAACTAGGCTTATACTCGAGTATATAGGGTACACACACACACACACACACACACACACACACACACACACATATATGGAAATACATAGGGCTCCTCCAGACTGGAGCGGGTTTTTCTTTTTTGTGGTTGTGTTCTGCATGCAAAAAAATAGTGCAATAGTGGGAGATTTATCCACACACCATTCCAATTTATTAGTTGTGCTGTGGTGCTTACAAAACAAGCTCACAAAACCTTCCTGCAAACAAATTAGAATGAATGTTCACTAAATACCCAACAGTGTCTAATCTCCCGGTAGCGAAATCAGGACGAATGGTCAATAAACCACTTGCCTGGAAGCATTCCAGGAAGGGGAAATCTTTAAACAACATTTATGCTTGTGTGTTGCAACCGGGATGGGGGACTTGTGGCCCTCCTACAGATGTTGCAGGACTTCAACTGTCACCAGCCCCAGCCAGCATGGCCTGTGTTTGGGGATCATGGGAGTTGTGGTCCAACAACTGGTCAGGGTGGGTTCAGGCTCACCATTCCCACAGCCTGTGTGTGAGTTGTAAATCATGACATAATAGTGAAAATGGTGTACCCAAATTCTCCACCCTTGTCATGAGCAGAGGGGGAACATTTCAGTCGGTAGAGCATGAGACTCTTAATCTCAGGGTCATGGGTTCGAACCCCACGTTGGGCAAAAAGATTCCTGCATTGCAGGGGGTTGAGCTAGCTAGATGGCCCTTGGGGTCCCTTCCAACTTGACAATTCTCCATGGATGGGGCAGAATTCTCCCAACAGTTCAAACAACATTCCCACCCTACCCCTGGCAACCTCTGTTTCTCAAGCCCATTGAAAAAGGCATAAGACATTCTGCCCAATAGCTTTTGGGGTAGGGTGACCATTTACCCCAAAAAGCTGCTGGGCAAAGGGTCTTATGCTTTGCCAATGACTCACCATTATCAAACAAACCAGGCCATTATCAGCCTTTTGCTTCTTCATGACCCACTCCCAGCCAGACTGGTCTCATGAGGAAGCTAGCAACATCAGAACTGGCAGGAAAGTTGTAGGGCCAGGAGACTGAAGTTATTTACAAGGGGATTTCACCCTATCTCCAATGTAACACTCTTTTCTTAATATGCAGTAGAAGAGACATCTGTAGCTGAAGTGGAAACAACTAAAGGCATCTCCCCTAGCAGTGTGAGCTTCACCGGTGCTGCAGGTGAGCATAAGAACCATGGACCACCCATGAGGGGAGGTGGGCAGAGAGAGGAAACAATCAGAAAGAGTTTGCTTTGCCACATCCAAAAGAATGGAACCAGCTCACCTGTTTCCTTCTGCGTTTTCTTTTCCAGAAGTTACCCAAGCTCAACAGCCATCTGTAGACCAGAGGAGGAGAACAGGTATGTAGAAGGCCCAGGTTGTAGAAGGCAAAAGACAAATCCATGTTCCATGTACAGAAGTTGAGGGACTGGAAGATGAACCTTAATTCAACACCGGCAACAGGATAGTGCCCTTCGCTTTAAGTGAGGGCAGCAGGATAACTATGAGGGTGCAGGACAGGCTATGTGGGACACACAGTTCTGTCCCCCAACCAAAGACTATGGCCAGTGGTTCAGAAAGGTGTCCTTTGCCAGTATTTGCTGCCTGAGCAGTCACCTCATTCTACCCAATGGTAGGGCCAGCCTCTCTTGCTCTCCTGCCGTTAATCCCCATATTACAGGAATATAATTTTTAAGTACACAAACTTCTGCAAATATCATGGATTTTGCCAAGACGAAACCGATGCCTTCAAGGAACTGCAGGCCAGCAGTAGTGGGCAGGGCAGGAGTTAAAAGTGGGTGGGGCCAGAAGCAAAAGTGGGCAGTCACAAGTGTGACTCTCACCTCCGTACAGAAGGCTATAGCCCAGCCACACAAAAGCTAGAGATTTCCTCATGCACTGCAAAGACTTTCCTCCATCCTTCCACCAGGCAAGCAAGAGGCATTATCACATTTCAAGGACACATCTGAAGCAGACAAAAGTACTCATGCAGGGTAGCCTGTAGGTCTGCGTTTCCCCACCTCTGCTGTAGCAGGAGGATCAGGCATGACCTCTCCTTCCCCATAATGGCAAGGTGGGCATATTTCTCAAGTATCTCACATTCCTTCTTTTTTAACAGATGTTTGGAAGGTAGATTACCAAGAGAATGTTTTCTATTATGGTGAGTCTCAACAAGCTGGAAACAGACCATTGTGTTGCATGCCACCCCCATCTCTGAGCGGTGGGGGATTCTAGGGGTTCCAGGCGCTAATCCAGGATTGTGTTTCCTTTTGGGAATGAGGCACAGCAGAAACTGTGGTGTCTTTATCATATATGGTTTGCTTACACATGTATACAACCTGAGCCTACGCTGGAGGGGTTCACAGCATCAACAGCCCAGAAGGGTCTTGTTTCTCCCATAGCCACAGCCTTCGATTTAAACAGAAATGAAACATTGTGCTCTGATCCTCTCTCCAGTTTGTTGCTTTACTTCTAGGTAAAGGTAAAGGGACCCCTGACCATTAGGTCTAGTCGCGAACTACTCTGGGGTTGCGGTGCTCATCTTGCTTTATTGGCCAAGGGAGCCGTCGTACAGCTTCTGGGTCATGTGGCCAGCATGACTAAGCCGCTTCTGGCGAACCAGAGCAGCGCAGGGAAACACCGTTTACCTTCCCGCTGCAGCGGTACCTATTTATCTACTGGCACTTTGACGTGCTTTTGAACTGCTAGGTGGGCAGGAGCTGGGACCAAGCAACAGGAGCTCACCCCGTTGCGGGGATTTGAACCGCCGACCTTCTGATTGGCAAGCCCTAGGCTCTGTGGTTTAACCCACATCACTGACTGCAAACTCAACTCCAGACTCAGGCTTTGTCTTTCTAACTATCTCTGATATCACCCATTTGTCTTCTCGCAAAGAGCCCCCTTCTTTAGTTCTCTTAATGGCCCATCACCCAGGTGATCACCCCAACACAGGAAGCCAGCCTGGTTTATATTTTAACACTTGCTGAATCCAGGGGTTAAGGATCTCTCAGACAGCCTACTTCCTCCCCCTCAAACTCATAACAATAGATACTTTTTCAGATACTTAAAAGGGGCTTTCAATGAAAGTTGGTTTCTCCTGAGATGTTCACTCATCCCACTATTGCCATCCATTAAGAGGTAATGCAGACTTTCACACCTCTGGAAAACTTGCACAACTCCTCTGAACAGAGGAGACAGTGGGACAAAAGAAATAGGAGTGCACACCATAGGAAGCAGTGCCTCTCTTTGGAGCTCTCTTAAAAGCCATTATCTGGTTGTGTACGCAGTACACCTTTGCAACACATTCGAGTACATTTCCCCGCTTCAGATAATTCTGGGTACCAGTTTGTCAAGGGTTGCTGGGAACTGCAACTCTGTGAGAGGTAAATTATGGTGCCCAGAATTCTTTGAGGGAAAGAATGTGCTTTGAAATTTCCTTAGAAGAATAGTTTGCACACAGCTGTAGCCAACATTCCATGGCCGCTGAGCATGCTCAGTTTTCACTGGCCTGTTTAGGGTTTGCTCACCCCTACATTCTTTTATGGAAACCTTGGGGGTTCTCCCAAATCTCCTTGATCCTCTTGTTTGTGGCTAGTGCAGTTTAAAGGAACAACACTCATCTCTCAACTCTGGAAACAGAGTGAATGAATGGCGATGTACACATTCCAGTTTATACCCAGTGCACTCCCACTGCTACTTTGGCTTACATTGTGTGTACACCACTTCCCAAAAGAATTGGAAATGTGCTGGCTGCAGATTAAACAGGAGTGCGTACACTGTTGCACATGGATTTTTTCAGGGGGAACTCACAGGAACTCAGTTCCGACACCTCTCAGGTGGGCGCCATTGCCATTCTAAGAGAACTAGGGAGGATTTCATGGTGAGTTCCGGCACTTCTTTTTCTAGGGGGGGAAAAATCACTGCTGTTGTACTATATTTTGGTTCCTTCCTGCCCCCCACCAGCTTTGATCCTAATTGAGAAAAAGTACAACCTTGCTGTATTTTGAGCTGCTAATTTGTACACAGCTTTAGTGTGTACTTCAGGCTTGCATTAAATGCCTGCTTTTCTTCATCCCCTTGCAGATTACTATTCCCTGCGCAAATGGGGCTTGATAGCTGCTGCCATCCTCTTCATCCTGGGCATTCTCATTCTCACTTGTAAGTATGAGCAACTGGGACGAGTGGAGCTGCTTTGAGTTCTCTCCTTAAATGTGGGTGGCAAAAGAGTGGAGAAGTAGAAGTATAATTGTGCCTGGATATTCACATAATTGTCCTTCTCCTCTCCTCATTTGAGACCTTATTAAGGGCTCATCCACACTTTGCTTGTCCCAAGCCTAGAAAGCACAGGACCATGCAGTTTCCCGCATGTCCCATTCTTTCTAGACAGGTCCAAGTGGTTTTCTGTTCGCCCTGCTGCCTTCCCTGGGAAAACCTGCTCTTTACCGCTGAATCAGAGCAAATATCAATCCACGGAAAACCTGACTGACGTTTGCTTCGATTCCGCAGTAAAGAGCGGGTTTCCCCAGGGGAAAGTGGCAGGGAAAGTTGAAGCTGCTTTGAGGCACTGTGCTTCCTCCAGCTCTGCCCTTCCCCATTCTAATTGTATGCTTTTTGTATCTGGTGCCAGGATCTGGTAGATCTTAAGAGGGGGCTAGAGAGGGGAGGCTAAAGGGCTGGGTTCAAAAATGGGGCGGCATTGCCTTGCCAGGAGGAAGAGTTCAGAAAACGGTTTGTTCTCTCTCCACTTCCAGGTGGGAAACATGGGAAATCTCGATGCAGAGGGAAGAAGCGGACAAGGTGAGCAACACCTTCCCACCCACCCATTCCTGTTTCCTTATCTCTAATTAATTCCATCTTGTGAAATGCTGGAATATGAATGCAGCCTACGTATATGCAATTAAGGTGTCACTATTTGTGGGAGGGATCAAAATGCATACTGGAACTTTGGGCCTGCCTACACACTAATCTTATATTTATCTAGATTGATTCTAGATCTACAAGGGTGGTTGTGGCTACTTGATATGCATTTGAAAACTCACCCCTTCTTTAGGTTATCCAAGCCTTTTCTCCCTGCCCATACCCCAGGTGAACAAAGAAGAAACTGGTGATTGTCATCTTGTTCACTCTGGTCCACCAACACTGTCATTGGTTGGGGGGGATATACCCATCTCCCCGTTGCTGGAACCATCTGCATCTGTTTTTTTTAAATGAACAGGAAGTGAAAAATTCCATCAGCAACAAGCTTTTATTTTCAGAATGAAAGCAGTTTCTCAAGAAGCGCAAAGAAATCTGCAATCAATCTGGATTGTGAGTGGATTTTGCAGAAAAGGCAAGCCCTCGGTCTCCATTGATTCTAGAATGAGTTGGCTTGACCTGTCATTAGCTGTGGGGCAACGTAATGTTGGGCTCCCTGCTTTCTGCTCCCCATAGCTGTCAACCCTCCCTTTTTTGGCGGGAAACTCCCCTATTCCAATGCCGTTTCCCGCTGCTATCCGGGATTGTTGATATCCCTTAAATTTCCCCGGATTTCAAAGGAAGCAGCTCCTCTCCCTCCCTGTCGGCCAGGGAGGCTCCTCAGCTGCGTTGCTCGGCTGCCAATAAGGAGTCTGAGACCGACTGGGGGCGGAGCTTGCATGCCTTGTGCAGCCAGACCCTCATGCCCAACCAGACAGACAGCCTGCCTGCCGTCTATGTGCTCGCTTTTTCGCTCACCCATTCGCACGCAGCCTCTGGAGCGCAGGGTGGCGAGGCTACTTGGTGCCATTGCACCGCCCTTGCGGCATCCCTTATTTTCAAATCCAAAAGTTGACAGCTATGCTGCTCCCCCAGTCCCAAATGGACACCCACAACCACTGGGCGCAACATTACAGTATCTAACATTGCTGCACATAGATCAGAACAAAAGCTCGTTAAATAGCCAATGCCATCTAATCTCCCTGCAAACAAACCAGGAGGCATGTTCAATGAAATGGCTGTTTGAAAGTGCCTGAACCTCTGCATAAACTTTGTGCAAGCCAATCAGGATGAATACTCAGTAAATAAATCACCCCGAGGAGCCTAACATGTATTCTCATATTCCTTGCCATGATCCCTGTTTCCTTTCTTTACAGGAACTACGACGTGACACCAGCCTGAAGCCATCTCCTATCCTCTGGAGGACTGCACTGATTGGGAGGAGCAGGGCGGGGGTGGGTGGGGCTGCTTTGATTGACAGATCTGCTTTGACAGATCGTAATGTAACCTGTTATCCCCCAATAGGGGAGCACTGCCTTAGCTCCCCCACCCCAAACCCATCCACCCTCTGCCTGACACATCCTGGTTTGTCCTCCACTTGCTCCCACAACCTCCGTCCATTTTTCTTGGCCTACAAGAAGCGTTGCCTTTTCTCGTGTTACAACTGCAACAAAAGTTGTGTTTTCATTACATTAAACCAGCCTCGCTGTAGAACAAGAACATTTGTGAATTCTTTTTCCTTCCCTTGTGCGTCCTGAGGCCGGGGGGAGATGCTGCCTGGATCTGAGGGCCTGGCTGTTGACAACTCCAGGCCAAGAGAAACCCTACGGTCCCACATCTGCGCCAAGAAGTCTCAAATTCTGTACTCGCAATAAATTTTTGGCGTGGCTTGTTTTTTCTACGTTTGCTGGCTATATTTGATTTCATGCTTTCGCTGGCGTCTTATATGCAGCCATGTTTTAAGAGAAGTCATCATGCCAGAGGGATATTGCTGCCCTCAGTGCCATGAACTGTAACCAAACATTCATGGAGTTGCAACTGGCTCCATTTACTTGTGAGGACCCAATTTCCTGGCTTTGTAAAGACCAACATTACACTGCTGCTGCTTTTTTGTTTTGTTTTTTGTTCTTCGTAAAGAGAGAGAGAGAGAGAGAGAGAGAGATTGTTTTTTTAAATAGTTTTTATTTGATTTTACAAATTGATTCACACAGATAATATTATTACAAGTATTAAAATTTGCATATGATTCTTCTGAATCTCAAGACTTCCCTCCTTCGCTCCGTGGGTTCTTTAAATATATATTTTTTAAAAAAACTGCATATTATAAGTCCATCTAATTTGCCATCCTCCATTATATCCAAAATCTCTGTATCACTGCAAGAGTTATTTAAAGCCTGCCAAAGAGTTCAAGTGTTTACAGTGGTCTTTCAAATGCAATATAAATTAGTTCCATTCCTTGTTGAAATTTTGATTCTCCTGATTTCTGATTTTCCCGGTTAATCTTGAATACTCCAGTATTAATCTCCAGTATTAATCTCTGAATACTCCAGTAATTTCATCTTCCAGTCTGCCCTAGTAGGTATCTTGTCGTCTTTCCAACTCTGGGCAAGAATCATCCTTGTGGCTGTGGTAGCGTACATAAACAGTCTTTTTAGTTCCTTCAGTATCTCTGCACCTATAATTCATAACAAAAAGGCTTCTGGCTTTTTAACAAAAGTTATTTTAAACATCCCCCCCCCCCAGTTCATTATATATAAGTTCCCAGAATTCCTTTATCACTTTACAGTTATATGCTGCTGCTGCATATGCTTGTTTTCTTAATCACTTACTTTTATTATTTATTCGCTTCCATTATTACTGCATTACTATCCTCCCCAGAGCTCAAGGTGGCATCTAGATCATTCTCATAACAACTATGTAAAGCAGATGAGGCTGAGAGACAGTCACTAGCCCAATATCACCCAGTGAGTTTCATACCTGAGTGGGGATTTGAGCCCTGGTCTCCTCCTTCTTCATCCAGCGCTCTAAACATCCAACGCTGTGAACAAAGGAGCTGTAGAAAGAAGACAACCGACTACAGATGCTTCAGGTTACAGACGCTTCAGGTTACAGACTCTGCTAACCCAGAAATAGTACCTCTGGTCAAGAACTTTGCTTCAGGATGAGAACAGAAATCATGCGGCTGCAGCCCGGCGGCAGTGGGAGGCCCCATTAGCTAAAGTGGTACCTCAGGTTAAGAACAGTTTCAGGTTAAGAACGGACCTCCAGAACGAATTAAGTTCTTAACCCGAGGTACCACTGTATCTGGGTTTTTTTTTCTGATGCAGGAAAATGCATCCATCATGACTAGAGCACTCCCTCTTGAGGCTGCTTGAGAAAGCACAACTTGAAAAATAGTGATAATTCTTGCGAGAAGATGGGATATTTTGGTTACTTGACACCTTTTTGTCTCCCCCTGGTGGGAGCAAGAAAAGGAGAAAGGATTGGGAAGTTCTCAAGAAATATCTTGAGAACATTTGTTGTGATTTAAATTCTGCAATAGCCTTTGAATAACCTCTGTAAACAATTCGTACAAAAAGAGAATGATATAATTATTTGTACTTTATTATTAAACAAATGGACAAATTTATGCAATAGGTTTCAATAGAACAAAATATGGAAAAGACGGGAAGTCTGACACTTTGGAAGAAAATTTATTGTTAAAATGTTAGGGATTTTTTGTATCAGTTTATTGGTAACAATGAACTCAAGTTTATGTTGTACAGTTGTAAGTAAGTATAATAAAGCAAAATGAAATTGGATTTTAGCATACCCTTCAAAGTTAGTAGCAAAGGCGGGACTTGGTGCAGAAAATTTGCTCGCCTTACTGCCTGTGAAAAAGGTAGGGTTTATTTTATTTTATTTTAAGAATAATCTGACCAAGTAAATCCATTGTTGACTCCCAAACTGGGAGGGGTAGCTAATGCCGCAGAAGACAGAATTGGGATTCAAGGTGACCTTAACAGATTGAAGAACTGGGCCAAACTACCGGTAACTAAATGAATTTCAATAGGAACAAAGAGCCAGTGTGGTGTAGTGGTTAAGAGCGGTAGACTCGTAATCTGGGGAACTGGGTTCGCGTCTCCGCTCCTCCACATTCAGCTGCTGGGTGACCTTGGGATAGTCACACTTCTTTGAAGTCTCTCAGCCCCACTCACCTCACAAAGTGTTTGTTGTGGGGGAGGAAGGGAAAGGAGAATGTTAGCCGCTTTGAGACTCCTTCGGGTAGTGATAAAGCGGGATATCAAATCCAAACTCTTCTTCTTCTTCTTCTTCTTCTTCTTAAGTTTCTACACTTAGGCAGGGATAACCAGCTGCACAAATATAAGATGGGGATACCTGGAATGCCAGTAATGAAAAGTACCTAGGGGTCTTAACAGACCACAAGCTTAACATGAGTCAACACAGCAGCAAAAAAAGCTAATGCTATTCTAGGCTGCACCAACAGAAGTATAGTGTCCAGATCAAGGGAACTAATAGTACCACTCTATTCTGCCTTGGTCAGACTACACCTGGAATACTGTATCCAATTCTGGGCACCACAATTTAAGAAGGATGTTGACAAACTGGAACGTGTGCAGAGAAGGGTGACAAAGACGATCAAGGGTCTGGAAACCAAGCCTTATGAGGAACAGTTGAGGGAGTTGGGTATGTTTAGCCTGGAAAGAAGGAAAGTGAGAGGAGATATGACAACCATCTTCAAATATCTCAAAGACAGTCACATGGAAGAGGGGGAAAGCTTGTTTTCTCCTGTTCCAGAGGGCAGGATCTGAACCAATGGCTTCAAGTTACAAGAAGGGAGATTCTGACTAAACATCAGGAGAAACTTCTGACAGTAAGAGCTGTTTGACAGTGGAAAGTTTGGATGCTTTAGCTGAGATTCCTGCGTTGCAGGGGGTTGGACTAGATGACCCTCGGGGTCCCTTCCAACTCTACAATTCTATTCCTCTAATGATAATAAACACATTTGTAAACTACTACGTTGTGGTGTATTTGGTAAAAATGGAACAAAATACAGTGGTACCTCAGGTTAAGTACGCTTCAGGTTAAGAACTCCACTAAGAACAGAAATCGTGCTCTGGCGGCGCAGCGGCAGCAGGGGGTCCCATTAGCTAAAGTGGTGCTTCAGGTTAAGTACGCTTCAGGTTAAGAACGGATCTCCGGAATGAATTAAGTACTTAACCCGAGGTACCACTGTATAGAAACACAGGCTCTAAATACAATAAAATCAAGTTAACAAACTTTTTTAAAAAAATCCCTACAAATGCCAGAAACAAGAAAACATCAGATATAAAACTGATTTTGCACAAATGACTAGCTTGCATTTCTGGGAAAGCTTTCCTAAACCAAATATGTCTTCAGTAGGTGCCTAAGCACCATTATGCTCGCCCCTGCCTGATTTTGGCTGGCAATTCATTCCAGAGAGCTGGAGCAGCAACACTAAAAGCCTCGATTCTCATACAGGCTAAGCGCGCCTCTGGGGCCATCCCTGTATCAGACGCTTGAATTCCCTAACTGCGTGCTTTCAAGGGAGGTGGGTAAGATGTTGATCCTGTCTTTCTGTCTCTGTCTCTGCTGTTGCAACGTTCAGCCAGCAGCAGCCCATTTGGGCGAGGCAGCTCTTCAGCCCGCTCACTCCGTGCAACCTCTCCAAGATCCGCGTCGCCCGTGTCTCCTGACACGACCCGGAGGTGGTAAGGGAAGGGAACGGGGTGCCCAGTGCTCAGGGCGCGCGCGGGCGAAATTTGTAGGGGTTTCGTCCCTGGCTTTTGCAAGATGCAGGAACTGTCTCCCGGATTCTCTTCCATGATCCAGCTTGCTTCTCAGCCCCATCTTCTGGCAAAAGGAATAACGCACCGTTAAGGGAGGCGCTACAGAATCCTTGGGGCTTATTAGGGGGAAAGAGGAAGGTGCCGGAGGCTGGGATGATTTGAGGCGGGGGAGACGAAAGCCACGCCCTCCCTGTTTCTACGAAACGCTCAAACATCCTGGGTTGCCAAGCAGCCGCATCACCCTTTGCGCAGCGTGTAGATGATTTGAGGCGCACTTTTTTAAATGATGGAAGTGTGGGGCTTGTCTGCACTTCCGCTTGTCCCGTGACTAGAAATAATGTTTTCCCCCTTGCCCTGCTCCTTTCCCAGGGAAAACCGGCTCTTTAGCTCTAAATTGGAACAAATCTATTGCTGGGGTTGGACTAGATGACCCTCGGGGTCCCTTCCAACTCTACAAATCTATGATTCTATGAAAATGCAAATCCGTGGAAAACAAGCCTGGTGGGTGGGGTGTAGTAGTAATTCATGTGGGCCAAGGAGGAAAGCTGGGACCTAGGTACAAACTGTTCTAGAGTACATTTCCAGACGCCGTTATGATGCACTTTGCATCTCCATCTGGAGAAAAGCTGAACCACTGCTTTTCTGGATCCAGGCTCTAAATACTCTGCTGCTTCCAAAATGTGACTCTTCACCATTTATTTCTGTGTGCCTTGCTCTCCTTTCCTACTGTATCCTAGCATCTCTTTATCTTCTCTGTTTCCCAGAGAGGCAGTTAAGACTAGAAATTGGCCTCCATGGATCCAGGGGGCTCGAGAACTGTTATTTCAACTCAGATCGTGCCCCACAAGCTTTCTGAGACACCTATAGTTCCTGAGGGCTCTGGAGCAGGGCCTCTGACTCAGATTGTGACCCAACAACCTCAGCTTTTCTCCAGTGTTGAGGCCAGTCCTTCTCTGCAGAGGCCACTGAAGAAATTTTATGCCGGGGAGCCGCTGGCACTGGGGGTGAGTGCAAACCAACCAACCAACCAACCAACCAACCAACCAACAGGAGCAGCAGTGTTTGAGTCCACCATGTCTGCCCTGCGCCAATAACTGTCTCTTTCTTACCCAATCAGCTTGAGAGTGGTGCTTCTCATACAGTATCCAGGGCACCTTTGGGTTCCTCTGGGGTAAGATCAGAATGGTGAATTAGCTTGCAGCACTGCTGAAAATGTGTAAAACTGGATTGTGGACCATCCAGATTTTGCTGGACTGGAACTTCCATTATTCTGGCCATTGGTCATGCTGACAGGGGCTGATGGGTGTCGGAGTCCAGCAATGTCTGGAGGGCTACAGGTTCCCCAGCCTTGACTTAATGGAAGGGGAGTATGTGCATCCCAGCATGCAATGAGGGCACTGCTAAGAGGTGGGCTTGCCCATTCATGAAAGGGAACATTTTGGCATCAGCATGGGGAATAGCCCTCTGGCTTAGGGAATGGAGCCAATTATTCCCACCCCTTATAAGTTTTAGGATTCACTAAAGGGGTGGGGTGAGTGATGTGGGAACAGGGCTTGCAGAGTTATTTGTCTGTGGGCCAATATTCAATCTGTCAAATGCACAATCCTTGATTTGGTTTTCAATGTGTGCATTTTATTTATTTGGTTTTGTCCATGGTGGCATTGCCCAGAGTGGCTGGGGCAACCCAGTCTGATGGGCAGGGTATAAGTACAGTAATAAATCAGGCATAGGCAAACTCGGCCCTCCAGATGTTTTGGGACTACAACTCCCATCATCCCTAGCTAACAGGACCCGTGGTCAGGGATGATGGGAATTGTAGTCTCAAAACATCTGGAGGGCTGAGTTTGCATATGCCTGTAATACCGGTAAGTCATCATCATGAAACATCCCAAAGTGATGGATAATAAAATCATCAGAAAAACAGGAGCAACAACATGTTTTAAAGCAATCCCAAATCCAATACAGATAAAGGATGTGGTAAGAATCTCAACCTAAAAGGTTTGTTGGAAAATGAAATTTAAAATTAAAAAAGGGAAATGAAGGTCCTCAGAAGCTCCTGATGGGGCACTAGGGATGGTGCCTGACTGATATTTAATGGGAGGAAGTTCCAAAGGGAAGTCACACTAAAGCTTTGATCTGTGCATCATTTGGAAGACCTCCAGGTGTGATGGTACCTGCAGGAGGCCCTCTCCTGCAGAATGCAGTGATTGGTTTGGCATATAATGGGTGGGGCAATCTTTTAGGTCTCCTAGTATCAGTACCTTGACCGTAGCCAAGCAGCTAATATGCCACTGGTACAATTGGTGAGCAATTGTTGTGTGAGCAAAGGCTGAGATGAACACCCACATATCCACTGAAATAGGTAACAAAATGCATGAAACAGACCTTGGTTAAGGTGACCTGCTGCTAACGCCCTGCTTAACCTGTACAGGATCTGAATCTGTTTTCCTGCAGCAAATCAAATCATTTTTCAGAGGGGCAGTTGCATTAAAACTATTGCAGCAAAAACAAGAGTCTTGCGGCACTTGCAAGACACATTTATTACGGCACAAGACTTCCGTAGATTAAACCCCATGCCATAATAAATGGGTTGAGCCTTTAAGGTTCCACTAATAAAAAAATGTTTCCATATTTCAAAAGGGAAAGTGTCACCCACCTCCCCACTCACCTGCTGAAGTTTATCATCATTTAGGGAACTTGTCATGGGCAATTTTTACTTATATCGTCAAGGATGAACAAGATCAGGGTAACATCATGTTTAATTCTCTCTTTGCAGATCACCCAGATACTCATAGGCATCACGGGAATGGCGTTTGGGCTTGTGATGAATGTTGCGTCTAATAACTTCTTGCTTTATGCGATCATAATGACCCCGTATTGGACAGGAATCCCGGTAATTCTTCATATTTGAGTCTAAGAGAAGTTTGACAGGATTCACCTTTGCCCTGCCAATTAATTCCTGTGCTAGTGCTGTGTTTTGAAACCTGCCTTCTGCTCCGCGTTTGCTGAATGGCTGCCCAAAGCAGGCAGGTCTAACTAAGGACATAGGAAGAGTTTGCTGGATCAGACCAAAAGCCTATCCAGTCCAGTGTCCTGTTTGCCACACTGGCCAACGAGATGCCTCTGGGAAGCCTGCAAGCAGGTCATGGAGGCAATAGCTATTGGATACTTGAGTCCCAAACCATTAGGGCCCTAAGAACAAGCCCTTTGAACTCTGCTTGGTCATTGGACTCAGCTACATTAGTAAAGAAACAATAGTTTGAATGCACTATAAACATGCAACACCAGATGGTGCCAGAGAGCAGGAAAGATTTAAATACGATTTTCCATAGCCCCTACCCTTGTTATAATGATCAGATTTCTGACTTATTTATAGCATCTCCCTCCCCCCCCCCCTGTGTGTAGATCCACCCCTTGTTAAGAAGGGTGCAATATGTTCTGTTTGGCTAGTCCTGGTCAACAATCCAGCATCAGAACAACATTCTCTTAGAACAGCTGAAGTTTCTGCCAGGCTTTCACAAGCAGCCCAGTGTACATTGCATTGCAGCAGTTCCCAGAGAGCATGGAAACAGTTGTTTTGTTGAACACAGACCCCTGATCTGAATGGAAAAATCTTCTGATTTAAGTGGATCTGTTCACCCAAACAGGCCTCCTGGATTGAATGGCCTTTGTACAAGGCATGTCAGGTCAGGTATTAGTGATTTTCATTTGAATAAAGTCAGATGATGCCCAATCTAACAGTCCTCTGATCAGAGGCGGAGCTAGCTGCTCCAGCACCCAGGGGCGGGGCTAACCACCCGCAGGGGCGGGGCAAGCATCCCAGAGGAGCGGCGTGGCGATGTAACACCCCCCTGGGATGACACCTGGGGCGGACCACACCCACCACACCCCCTTCCTCCACCAGTGTCTCTGATTATGATCTAGTGAACAGAACCAGACAGTCAGTCCATTTGAGATTCGGTCCTTGCCCCTTATCTCTCTCTGTCTCTCCGTCTGTCTCTTGCAGTACATCATTTCAGGATCCCTGTCTGTGGCAGCTGCTGGCAACCCCAAGAAGCCACTGGTGACTAACCTCTTATGGGATTGTGTGATGTGAGGAGTCTGATGAAAAAGAGAGAGAGAATTTGTGACTTGTGTTGCTTGCCGTTTAAGGACACTTCCTAGACTTGGGGTTCTGAGGCTGTCTTGTAAAATGCAGTTCATTGCTTAGAGGTTGCTATCTTAATGGGGCCTGGCAACTGGGGTGGGCCAAAGAGACATGTTGGAGTGATACAGGTCAAGGATGGGGAATCTGTGCCTCCCCCCCCAATGTTGCTGGACTTCAACTGCCATCAGCCCCAGCCACTCATCAGGAGTGATGAGTGTTGAGTTGAGTGACAACATGTTATCCTCCCCCACCGTGACATACATAACATCATAGCTGTCAACTTTCGAATTTAAAAATAAGGGATTTTTTCAAACTTTCGGATTTTAAAATAAGGGCTGCCGTGAGGGCGGTGCAATGGCACCAAATAGCCTCGCCACCCTGCGCTCCAGAGGCTGTGCGCGAACGGGTGAGCGAAAGAGCGAGCGTATAGACAGCAGGCAGGCTGTCTGTCTGGTTGGGCGTGAGGGTCTGGCTGCACAAGGCATGCAAGCTCCGCCCCCAGTCAGTCTCAGACTCCTTATTGGCAGCCGAGCAGGGAGGGAGAGGAGCTGCTTCCTTTGAAATCCGGGAAATTTAAGGGATATCAACAATCCGGGATAGCAGCGGGAAATGGCATTGGAATAAGGGAGTTTCCAGCAAAAAAAGGGAGGGTTGACAGCTATGCATAACATCTAGAGATTGTTCCAGATAAAGACTTGTGTTCATGCATATGTAAATAGGCTGGCTATATAAGGAAACCATTTTAATGGGTTCAGATGCCATAATAATAATAATAATAATAATAATAATAATAATAATAATAACAACAACAACAATAATAATAATTTATTATTTGTACCCTGCCCATCTGGCTGGTTTTCCCCAGCCACCCTGGGTGGCTTACAGCATGTCTAAAAACACAATATTAACATCAAGCATTAAAAACCTCCCGATACAGCATTGCCTTTAGATGTCTTCTAAAAGTTGTGTAATCATTTATCTCCTTGGCATCCGAAGGGAGGGCATTCCACAGGGAGGGTGCCACTACTGAGAAGGCCCTAAACAATGTACGTATACCCTGCAAACAAAACATTGAGTGCAGGGGGAAACAGACAGCCCTGTTCCGTCCCCCCAGTGAACAATAGGCCAAAGAACCTAACTTAAAAAAAAATACAATCTGGAAAGGACAGGGGGACTTGGCAGCGGTCTTGAGGGCACGGTGGGGACCTCATCTTGAAGGCCATTCTTAAAGGTGCTCACTCTCATCAGGGTCATTGGCCAGAGACACAATGGTTTTTCTTCTCCATCTGTAGGTGAAGAGCATGCTGGGATTGAATGTGGTGAGTGCCATAGCTGCTGGCCTTGGGATTATCATCCTTTCTTCATCTCTGGCTATTTCAGGCCTGGGGTTTCATTCCAGTTATTGGTGCAGGAACCCTGATACAGAACTGGCTCGTAGGTGTTACGAAACCAAAGTCATCCCTGAGGTGAGGACATGTCCTGGCAAAATAATAATAATAATAATAATAATAATAATAATAATAATAATAATAATATTGATACCCCGCCCATCTGTCTGGGTTTCCCCAGCCACACTGGGCAGCTCCCAACAGAGTGTTAAAAATGAGATAAAACATCAAACATTAAAAACTTCAGAACCACTTGCAGGCTATTTGCGCCCCAAAAGAAAGGTGGAAGGGGCCAGGGTGGAACAGCAAGCATTCAATATGGTGTTTCTAGTACAAATATTCACAGTAACATGGCTGAGGAGCAAGTGGGGGATCAATGGAAGCTGGTCCATTAAGTGGAACAAAGCACTGCCCCACCAGCCTGACTTTGCCCTCAGCCAACCTCCACCTGCCTGCCTCCTTATTTACATAGATATATGTGGTAAAGAAGGACACGGGTGGCGCTGTGGGTTAAACCACAGAGTCTAGGGCTTGCCGATCAGAAGGTCGGCAGTTCGAATCCCTGCGACGGGGTGAGCTCCCGTTGCTCGGTCCCAGCTCCTGCCCACCTAGCAGTTCGAAAGCACGTCAAAGTGCAAGTAGATAAATAGGTACTGCTCTGGCGGGAAGGTAAACGGCATTTCCGTGCGCTGCTCTGGTTCGCCAGAAGCGGCTTAGTCATGCTGGCCACATGACCTGGAAGCTGTATGCCGGCTCCCTCGGCCAATAAAGTGAGATGAGTACCACAACCCCAGAGTCGTCCGCGACTGGACCTAATGGTCAGGGGTCCCTTTACCTATGTGGGAAAGAAGAGTGATTTCTTACGATCAGGACATATCTTTCTTTCACAGAATATACTGTCTGGAATGATGGCTGTTCACCTGGCATTCACCATCCTTGAATTCTGCATCTCCATCTCCAGTGCTGCCTTTGGGTGCAAGATGGTGTGCTTGAAAACCCACACAGAAACGGTAACATTCGAAAGCAGTTAAAAAAGCCAATGCAATTCTGGGCTGCATCAATAGGAGTATAGCATCTAGATCAAGGGAAGTAATAGTACCACTGTATTCCGCTCTGGTCAGACCCCACCTGGAATACTGTGTCCAGTTCTGGGCACCACAGTTCAAGAAGGATACTGACAAGCTGGAACATGTCCAGAGGAGGGCAACCAAAATGGTCAAAGGCCTGGAAACGATGCCTTATGAGGAATGGCTTAGGGAGCTGGGTATGTTTAGCCTGGAGAAGAGAAGGTTAAGGGGTGATATGATAGCCATGTTCAAATATATAAAAGGATGTCATATAGAGGAGGGAGAAAAGTTGTTTTCTGCTGCTCCTGAGAAGAGGACACGGAGCAATGGATTCAAACTACAAGAAGATTCCACCTAAACATTAGAAAGAACTTCCTGACAGTAAGAGCTGTTCGACAGTGGAATTTGCTGCAAGGAGTGTGGTGGAGTCTCCTTCTTTGGAGGTCTTTAAGCAGAGGCTTGACAGCCACCTGTCAGGAATGCTTTGATGGTGTTTCCTGCTTGGCAGGGGGTTGGACTGGATGGCCCTTGTGGTCTCTTCCAACTCTATGATACTATGAAAGGGAGTGGAGTTTGACAATCCAAGCAAACGAGTGGGGATTCTGGAGGTGGGATTGCTCTCCTGTCTCTTAAGGGGTGGGGGTTGTTGTCCATCAAATAGTATTCCACATCAGGGTTGCAATTCTTCATCTGGGATGCTCATAGAATTTATGCTTAGCTTCGCACTGCCAGCTTGCCACTGTGAAGCTAGCATTTAACCAGAAATTGCTGACTTTCTTCTTAGAACCGTGGAACTTAAATCCTCCCAGCTGTACTCTGGGACGTGTGTCTATTTGCACACATTTTGGAAACGACAAGCGCTCAGTTAAAATGAAGGCATTTCAGATTGCACTTCCCAGTTCCTCATTGAAGGGGAAATAATATTTGAGCCAAACCTCTGAGTGAATGACTCCTCTGCAGGCAGCTTTCTAGGCTGTTGCCATTCTGGGCAATTGGTTGTTGGGCTTAAACAGCTCCATGTGCAGAGCTTTGCAAATCTTCGTGATCAGCTGATCGTCCAAGCAGGCAAAAATGGGTCACCTGACATTTTGACATCATGCCATTGACAGGTGGGTTACCTCACCCACCTGTCAAACTTTGCCTAAAGGGGTGGGAGAGATAAGGATGCAGTTTGTCACCCCCCCTTTTTTAGCCAATTAAGCTGCCTGGATAAGACTGATGGTGCATGAGTAATGCTTTAAAAAAATATTTAGGCCAGAAATGAGGTTCAACAATATTTCTGGGATGCCCTCCCTAGTCCCTTGCCTCTCCCCATGAATAGCAAAAATTATGGAAAACTGCACAATATTATGCAAAACATAAGAAACTGTGCAACATCGTCATTCAGAATTTAGACCTTTTAGGGGGCAAAATGGCAGAGTCCATAGTCTGGATACCAGCTCTGAGATTTTCACATATTCAGGGCTGGCTGCACTGTTAGCTAGAATGAGGCAGATGCCTCAGGTGGCAGCTGATGAAAGGTGGCGGTGAGGTATTGGAGGACGTCGCTATTTTCAGGCTTCAGGGAATCAGCTTCCTCTCTACCTTGGCAGCAGAACAAAGGAAAAGGAGTCTTCTTACCAGTTAGAAACTTTAATAATCACAGCGAGAGAACAAAAATCCCATCTCCTAGAAATGGTGGTGCTCCCAATTAAAAATTCCACCGCCTTTCATCCCTATTAAGCCACGTCACTTCCTGTAATCTGATCTTGCATCCTCTGTGCTTTGTGTGCTTTCTGTTCTGCCACTTTCTCAGCTCTTCTTGACCTCGGGCTGAGCGGAGGAATGCTTTCCAGAGACAGTGAATCTGTTAACTCTCTCTCTCTCTCCCAGTGTTTCTTCTCCTAGCTGTTCCCCATCCAGTATTTCCCAGCTTCTGCCTTCTGAACTATGTCCCTCTGCAAACCACTCTTCCAAATCTATACTGTCCTCCTGCTCTTGGGAAGATTCAGGATCCGAATCAGGAGCAGGGGGAGGTTTCCACCATTCCTCCTCAGTGCAACCCTCCTCAGCATGGTCCCTGACACTACCGTGTTTCCCCTATTTTAAGACACCGTCTTATATTTTTTCCCCCTCAAGAAAACACACTATGGCTTATTTTGAGGGGATGTCTTATTTTTATTACGTAAACCCAGCCCAGCCTTTTCCTTGGCGCCCTCCAGAACTGCACCTATCACTATGGCTTATTTTCGGGGTACGGCTTATATTTCGCAAATGCGAAAAAAGCCTGCTATGGCTTATTTTATGACTACGTCTTAAAATAGGGGAAACAGGGTATTTGGGCAACGTAGCCTGCCCCTGCCCCTACTAAGCAACCCTGTTATGCTCAGAACGTTTGCCAAACTCTGCCCCTTCATTCACAAGCTGAGCAGCAGACCGACACTCTCCCAGGCTGATTTTCTTCCTTTCTTCAGGTTGTGGTGGTTTACCAGAACACGATTCTGGGCAGTGCTAATGCTGCCAATCTCCCAGCTTCTGGAAAGGATGCAGAGAACACCTGAATTGTCGCTTCCTCCATGCAATGGTCCTGGAGTCCTGCCTCAAAATCAAGAGCAGAAAGATTCAGACTTTTTCATCCGTATGTACATATATTCCAAACAGGCTTCTTAACAGATCTCCAATGAAAAGGATAACCTGCCGAAGACAACGTATACCATGAACTATACAAAACAAGATAAATAGGCATGGAGAACCCTGATGACAATGGGGAATGGCCTTGAGCCAGCAGAACTTTAAAATTTTGGATCAAAATCTAAACTTGGTGTGATATATGACATGCCTAAAGTCCAACTAGGGATGAATGGGAATCTTTAAAATCAAGGCAAAAGTGGTTTTCTGTTTTGCAAGCTGCCTGGAACCCTTAGCAATTGACTTTTGATAGATTCTCCGTAGTGCTAATTACTGACATTACTAATCTAAAAATGGTAATTAAGAGGAATATACATAGTGTTACCTTGACACTACTGCTATATTTTATAAAGTCACCATCACAATTTCAGTGGGACACTTGGGTATGTTTCTTCTTCCAAATTCCATTGCAAGGAGGTGTTTTTTGAGGGTCACCATTGTTGAGAAGCCTTGCTCACAAACTGTTAATAAACCTATGACCCTAGTAAATTTGCTAATATGTCATTGCTGTCATTTCTCCTTTCTCTATGTTTGATACTAAAAAAAACCTGTAGATTTTACGGAGAAGATTTATTTCTGTATATTTTATTTATCCACTCAAATATTGTGAATAAGTTGCATATCATATCTTACTATATAATAAATTTGGAAGGTGTCATCACTCTATTTTCATTTGCTGTTCTTCAAGATTCTAAAGGCAGGAGCAGCATGAGGTTGCTTTGAGAAAACATTGACAGGAGCTGGCAGCTTCATGAAAAGGAGTTTTTTTGGGGGGGTGGGTGGGTGGGCATTGCAGGGCCCAGAATCCAAAAAGGTCACATGGGTCAGGTGAAGCCACCCCCCTCCCCCTCTGTGATGTGAATAACACCGTGCAAATGCAGTTTTTGAAATAGAAGCTGGGGGTCTACCACCTTTTAACCTTAGAACCGGTTCGCAGAACTCCGTTCAGAGTTCTTCCGCGCAGTCCCGTTTCCCCCCCATCTCCTCTTTTAAGCTGCTTAGTTTTCAGTGGGGAGGTGGGACCGTTGCTGCTGCTGTCGTTGGGCATATGGGGGGCCCGGCAAGTTTTGCTGCGACCTGCCTCAAATTGCGCAGGGGTCGTCCTAATCCCTGGATGGGGATTTCCCTCCCACCCTCCACCTCCTGACCAGCCTACGATTTCTTCCGGCAACGAATTGGTTAATAATAATAATGCCCACTTGCCAGGAGGTATGTGCTGGCAGAAGAGTAGCAGCCGCGGCTCTTGCGCCGTGCGCTCCGGGTCCTCCGCCCACGTGACGTGTGCTTGACGATGGGCCGCCCCACGCGTCGCGGGCGGAGAAGCAGATCAGACCTCTCTTCTGTCAATCACCCTCGTTCTCCGGTGAGGTCTGGCTCAGAGGAGGGCTGGGACGTGCATGCAAAGGGGGTGGGGGCTTGCGGAGCGATGAGTCGGCTTTGCAGCTGGCAGCAGGGCTGGGGGGCGGGTAAGCCCATCTCCCATCTGAATCCCCCCACCAGCCAGAAAAACAAGGACAGCATCTCCCCTCCTGCCCGTTTCTATACTTAGCTGTCGGGAAGCCGCCTTGCGAGGGGGAAATCTCTGGCCTCCCAGTTACCAGGACGACGAACACAGTTGCCAACTTTTTGTTCTGGCCCCTGTGACTTTGACCTAAACCACAGATTTGTTGGTTTGCGTTTTGGAGGCTTCTCTCCCCCCCCCCCCCGGTTCTCTGCATTTTTACCCCATTGCTGTGATAAATCATTAGACCAGGGGTAGGAGTGGAAGTGGAGACATTCAGGTCATGTAGCCACAGCAGAGGAGCGACGGCTGGGAGGAGTGTGCAGAGAAGAAAGGCCACGGTGCACCTGGAGCAGCAGAATTGGACACCTTCACCTGCAATGAAATAGGTCTCCCCTGTTTCGGTCTCTACAGCCACAGCAGGCGTTGTAACTCTCCAGCTTCATCCTCAAAGGTACACCCTTCCATTGTCTCCCGAGACAGATAGATGCCAACAACAGGAATGGCCAGGGATGACGGGAATCACCCACTCCTTGCTAGTCCTGCAGATGCAGCTGCCTTTGATGGCATCTTCCCCCCTCCCCAACAGAGATGATTGACCTGTGGCCCTCCAGGAGTTGATTGAACAAATAATCACAGAATTGTAGAGTTGGAAGGGACCCTGAGGATCAATTAGTCCAACCCCCTGAAATACAGTTGTCCCATATGGGGAGCGAACCTACAACCTTGGTGTCATCAGCATTATGCTGTACTAACTGAGCTATCCAGGCCGAAGGTCATCAAATAATCCATTTCTATATCACTTAATTTAGTAAAAAATATACCTGTACAGAAAACGGAAGCAGCAACAGACAACTTAAACAAGATATTACAAAAATGCAGTTACGTATAAAAATGGTATATTAATACAAAGTTACTAACATACATTCATTTTCCTTCTGACACACATCCTCTCTCTCGGCCTCCGGGTTCTCACCCAGGCTCCAAACAAATTCTCAGCTCACCCACAAGTCTCACAATGAAAATTGCTACTGGAAACAGTGGACATCACCTTTCGCTCTCACCCTAGACTTGCTTTTTTATGGGCAGGCCAAAGGTGGATGGTACTTCCTCAGCCGGCCCTCCAGCTGCCTGCAGACTCTACCTGGCAAGTAATTTGCAGTGAGCACCAAGGCAGTTCTTACTAGCCCCATTTGTCAGGCTCACCTGTTGCTGGACTCCAGCTCCCTCCAGTCCCAGGCAACATGCTCATTGGTCAGGTGGGATGGGAGTTCTAGTCCAGCAGCACCTGGGGGGGGGCAGTGGACAGGAGCAGGTGCCCCATCCCTCAGCTACAAAGACCAGTGGGATGACTCCCAGGAACAGAGGGAATTTTTTTTTTTTTTAAAGTTTTTATTTATACTTTTCAAGTTTATACATTTCATCAATTTTACAATCAATTTAACATTTCAAAATTTGACTTCGCTCCCCCTCTTTCTGCAGTTCCTTAAATTTATTTTTTAATGTCTTCTGCATATCCAAATTCATTTAACTTGCTCATTTAATTATCTACTGTAAATATATACTCTTATAAAACTGCAGGTTATTACAATAACCCAGCTAATGTTTTTATCTGTTTACAATTTATCTGTAAATATTCAATAAACCATTTCCATTTTTTTAATAAACAATTTGTTATCTTGATTTCTTAATTCTTCCGGTAAGTTTTGCCATTTCTGCATATTCCATAAGTTCTTGTATTCATTCTTCCTTTACTGGGACACCTGCTTCTTTCCACGTTGGGGCAAGTAACATTCTTGCAGGGGGCAAATTCATGGAGGGAGAGCTCTATCAATGGCTACTAACTACAATGGCTATGGTTGGAGGTGGCAAAGCTTCTGAACAACATTGGCTGGAAACCACTGGAAGGGGAAGTGCGCTTGTGCTTGAATCCTGCTCTCAGGCTTCCCACAGGCACCTGTTTGGCCACTGCAAGAGCAGGATGCTGGACTGGACAGGCCATTGGGCCTGATCCAGCAGCCTCTCCTTATGTTCTGTTAACTGCCTTATACTGAGTCAGATGAGTAGAGACCAGAAGAGACTGCCAGTGGTTCTCAAGGGTTTCCGAAGATCTCTCAGCCTTCCAGTGTGGTGTAGTGGTTAAGAGTGGTAGACTCGTAATCTGGGGAACCGGGTTCGCGTCTCCGCTCCTCCACATGCAGCTGCTGGGTGACCTTGGGCGAGTCACACTTCTTTGAAGTCTCTCAGCCCCACTCACCTCACAGAGTGTTTGTTGTGGGGGAGGAAGGGAGAGGAGAATGTGAGCCGCTTTGAGACTCCTTCAGGTAGTGATAAAGCGGGATATCAAATCCAAACTCTTCTCTTCTTCTTCCATGGAGTGGCCAAGGATTGAACCCGGGACATTCTGTGTATATTGCAGGGGGTTGGACTAGATGACCCTGGGGTCCCTTCCAACTCTACAGATCTATGATTCCATGCAAAGCAGATGCTCTGCCACAATCGGACCAATTTTGCTTTGCCTCCCAAACTTGCTTCTCCCCCCCCCCCGACCCCATGTCCCTGGTTTCACTTCTGCATTTCTAATGGGAAGTTGGTTACAACATGACACACAGCTGGCCACATTTTGGGATTGAAGCACGATGCTATGCAAGCCCAAATTACACAAGAGTCCCGAATATAGTGTGCACAAATTAACCTTCACAATAATTTCACACATTGCTTTTTTCCGGGTAAAGAGGAAGAAGCTTCTAGTTCTGTTGGCTGAGAGAGAGAGAGAGAGAGAGAGAGAGAGAGAGAGAGAGAGAGAGAGACTGGGTGATGTGCTGCCAATAACAGCTGAAGCCAGAAGGGTGGGATCTCTAACATTTCCTGCAGCTGTGGAACAGGACCTCAGAATCCTGCAGACCCCTTCTCCTTCCCACAACTGACAAAAACCAGAATGAAGGATGCAAAATGCTGTGGGTGGGTGGCAAATAGTGCAAAATAAGGGAGACCCTTATAGAAGTTAAGGTTTCAAAGAACTGGAGCAATGAAAAGAGTGTTGCATCTTAATGTGATGCAGCTGGGATAGTGAAACAGGAGAAAAAGCCAGTGTGTGCTCATGTCCCATGAGGATATGTTTGCTTCAATAAATCCAGTGCTAGGCCTGTGTAGAGCTTGTGTGAGGCCTGAGGTTGTGGGGGGGGGGGATAGTCTTGCTACAATAAAGTTATAAACTCAAACAAAAAAGCAGCTAGTCCCTCACAGGGCCCTCCCAGCTGGCTTGGCCCTCCAAAGCCCAGGGCAAGTGTACCCAGCTACCACCCCCCTCGCACTTTTTGACATTAAGAGCTGTTCGGCAGTGGAACATACTCCCACAAGAGGTGGTGGACTCTCCTTCCTTGGAGGTTTTTAAGCAGAGGTTGGATGGCCATCTGCCTTGGATGCTTTAGCTGAGATTCCTGCATTGCAGAGGGTTGGACTAGAGGACCCTCAGGGCCCCTTCCAGCTCTAAGATTCTATGATTATATTCTATGAAACCTGAACTGAGCAAAATCTGCACCATTGCTCAACATCGGCCCGGATCTGGTCTGTAAGCTCGGAGGGGCTCACTTGGGACTTACTTTGGAGTAGGCACCCATAGGACTGTGCCATCAGATTCAGTTAAGCTGTGGGATTGGTGGGCTTTTCCTTTCCAAGAATTGCATGCTTCTGGATGTGAGCTGGTGTATAGCTCTTTGTGCTGGGGGAAATGTTGCTCTGGGCTCCCTTTCACTTCCTTTCCCCACCTTCTTCTTCTTCATGTTCAGTCCTGCTAGCTAACCAGCAGCCCACTTGGCCAGGACTCCTTTTACACTGATCACAGCATTCCTGGTGTCCTGTGACACAATTGGTGCCCCTGGGTGCAATCCAGAAAGAGGTAAGGGATCAGCTCATGTATGTGTGTGTGTGTGTGTGTGTGTGTGTGTGTGTGCATTGGTGGGGTTGGCAAAATAGTGCCTTGGCTGCAGGGGAGGCAGTTGGGTGGTTTTGCAAAGAGGAGTCTCTGCCCGCCCCGTTTGCGTCCTCATTTTGGATCGCAGAGAACTTAAGCACCAGCTTGCTTTACTCCAGCTTCTGGTGTGTAGGATTGCTTCCAAGTCAGAGAAATGAAGGTGCCTGGAAACAGAATGGGAGAATTCCAAATCCACAATATTGTAAAGCCTTTATTATTCAGCACCCCCTGCCCTCACCCCAAGCAGAATGAATATCCTGTTTTTCAGTTTTAAGAGCAGAAGGAGGATGGGCAGTTTGGACTCCCAAGTTTGCTTGGGAGGAGAGTGCCAAGTTCAGTTCGTGCTCTTGTTATCACTGCTCTCCATTATAGGGAGAAAGAAAGCCACCCTGCAGGTGGTTGTTATTATTATTGTTGTTATTATTATTATTATATATTATTATTATTATTATTATTATTATTATTATTATTATTATTATTCCAAAAGGGGGCAATAATTCACTCCCCACTATCCCTCTCTTATTTTCTCATGCTCCCTTTTGATCTCCTCTTCCCGACACAGCCCACTCCCCAAACACCATCATGGATTCAACTCTGATTGCGCCACCATGGCTCTCCTCGAGGGATGAGTCGGATGCTTCTGTGCCAAAATCAGTGAAGAAGTTTTATCGGGGTGAGCCATTGGCACTGGGGGTGAGTACATAATATTGCAGGGGGGGGAAATCATATTTGAATATACGGTGGCTAGCTCATGACTGCCTGCCTCCTTTGGGACTTCCTTCCACATGCTGTATCAGAAGTCCTGCTGTTGTTCTATGAGTTGCTTTCTACACAAACGTCTGCTGAGTTCTACGTGACATAGTAAAGGTAAAGGTCCAGTCGTGACCGACTCTGGGGTTGCGGCGCTCATCTCGCTTTACTGGCTGAGGGAGCCGGCGTACAGCTTCCGGGTCATGTGGCCAGCATGACTAAGCCGCTTCTGGCGAACCAGAGCAGCGCACGGAAACACCGTTTACCTTCCCGCCGGAGCGGTATCTATTTATCTACTTGCACTTGACGTGCTTTCAAACTGCTAGGTTGGCAGGAGCAGGGACCGAGCAACGGGAGCTCACCCCGTCGCGGGGATTCGAACTGCCGACCTTCTGATCAGCAAGCCCTAGGCTCTGTGGTTTAACCCACAGCGCCACCTGCGTCCCTTCTACGTGACATGCTCACGGGTAAATAGGGATTGGACTGCAGCCTACATGAACATTAAAAAGAAGAAGAAAGGTATCATTTTGACATAAGCCTTCCTTAGGCACATTCATCCTGAGGCGACATCAACGTTTATAGGGTTCCCCACCCCTGCTTTTTAATAAATAAATAATTTTTTTTTAACAAGCAGAGTCTTAAAATACATGCAATACCAGCAAACAAACATAGAAATTATTGAGAGTATACATACATACATCTGCTTTAAACACAGAGATGTGGCACTATTTGGTCTATGTGGTTAAATACACATCGTGCATTTATGGGACAATCCAGCGCTGCACTCTTCCCAATCTCATTTCAGCTTGCCTCGCAGAACAATCTCCCCTTGCCTTCCCTTGCACACTGTTTTAGGGGTTTTTCCAGAACCCTTAGAGCCAATGGGGGATGTGGAGGGCGGGTGGGCAGGAGAAAACCCCATTACATTAGTGGGAGTCCCTGAACTGGCTTCCACTAGCACCATCACTGCCCCCCGCCAAATCCTGAGAAATGTAGTTTACCTCTCACAGAACAACGTTAGAAACTGAGATATGAAAGCTAGGAGCTAAATTGCCCCTTAAACCTACAGTAGGTTATGGGCGCAACAATGAAACGTATAGGTTTGCTTTTTTATAACAAGAATTCAAAGCTGAAGATGAACTGCAGCTAAAATTTCGCGTTCATTTTTCACATGGTCTAGTCACCCTTCTTCCCACCCCCCTGATATTCTTAAGAGGGTCTTTCCCCCAGTCTTCAGAGAGTAGCTGGAAGTGGGGAGGCAGAAAAAGGCCCCCCTTTCCTTCCACTCTGCAGTTTTAATCCGAAATCTTAGGCGCGGTACTGTGCCCAGAGCTCAGAAACTGCTCGTGCTAATGAAATTCCACATCGCAAAATGTGCCTAGAACAATGGGAGCTTTGAACACTGTCGCAGAACTTTGATTCCCTGCACTCTTCAACTTGGCTTCAAATGTATGGTGCTTCTTTATGCCGGAATGAATAATCCTTCCATGTGACGAGTCAATTGAGAATCTGAGTCTGAGAAAAGGGCTGCAAAGGTGCACCACTGCAGTTACTGTATACGTTGCTTTTTTTTTTATTAACTGCCTTGACCCTGGTGCATTTCGCTAAAAGGCCATGCTGTGACCACAGTTACATTATGTCCACTGCTGCATAATGAAGCACAAAGGACTTAACGAAGCTTAGAAATACTGAAGGACAGGCAGGGGGCCAAACTCAGGTCAAACACTGGTGGGTTTGTAGTGGACCTGTGACCTCAGTAACTGCCCCAGCAATTCAGCCAATGTCTGGGACAGTCCTGTGCCTAACTTGGCAAGGGTTGTGAGAGCGCTCACTCCTGCCACCCTGGCTATTAGACCAGTGCCTCTGCTCCCGTTTCTGAGCAGAAATTCCCTCCTCATCGCCCCGTCTTTTGCTTCACACAGCCACAAAATGCTTCCCTCCCTCCTTTTTTTTGGCTTTGGGGCAGCTGCTGCCAAGGGCTGCTGCATGATTGGAAATTTGCATCTCCACCACACCACACCCCTCAGATCTTCAAGGCTAACATCAGCACAGGGGGTATTATCAGAGGCGCAGGAAGCCTCTTGGCTGATGTTTGAGCTGCAACCACCAGGAAGTCCAAAAAAGCACGCGCTTCCATTCAGTACAATCTACTGCATGTCTCCTCAGACTGAGTTCAGAGGGACTTCCTCCCAAGTAAGTGCATTGAGGATTGCAGACTTTGGTCCTGCTTTCCCTGGCCATGAGCTGTAGGTGCCTCCTTTGAGCATTTCTGTTTTGTTCCAAAGACTCAAGACTACCTTAAACATTATGTTAAGTTTGCCCAGTGGCAAACTTTGGCCTTTAAAATTTCAGTGGCGCCCTGTGCGATGCTAAAATTCAGCTCCCTGCTGCCTCTCATCTTCCATGGCTTGTTATTGTTGCAGCATCCTCCGTGGGCTGCCTCTGGTTTGGCGCTTGGAAGCTCTCAGTTGTAGATATTTGATGATTACAAGGATATTGCTGGAGTCCATTGATATTTATAGGCACCCCGTAGGTTATTTATTGATCCCCATAGTGCGGATTAACTCCTATGGACAGACAAGCAGGTAGCATTCACAAAGAAGAAGAAGATTCACACCTCTTCTGCACCCTATGGAGATGGCATTCATTCCAGAAAAACATCAAGGTCTGAAGTGATCTTTATTTGCTCTGTGGGTAGAAAGTGTGGTGATGCTAAAACCCAGTTTTATGCTTTCTTTGCAGATCACACAGATCCTCCTCGGAATCACGCACATTGCATTTGGAGTTGTGATGAACTTAATGGACAGACACATAGGAGCTTACATTGCTATGGAACAACCAGTCTGGGCTGGAATCTTGGTAATTCTACATATAATATCTGCATGTGTTAAAAACAACAACACCTAAATAGCAAAACAGTTCCTTCAGGATTCACCCGAGACTAAGGCAGAGATGGGAAACCTGTGATTGTCTGCGTGTCGTTGGACTGAAACTCCCATCAGCCCCAGATAGCATGGCCAATATGTAGGGATGGTGGGAGTTGTAGTTCAGCCCTGGGCCACAGACTCCCCAGTCCTGTAATAACCGAAGTAAATCAGCGGAAGACCAGAAACCCACTCCAGTCTTGTGATGTAGTCAAGGCTGAGCATCACTCATAGATCCTACAACTGCAGTGTGGAAGGAGGGAAAGGAGTATTAAGCACAGAGTTAAGCCTCACGAGAAGCAGTAGGACCTGCTGGGAAGGTTGGCACCATGATCCTGACTTCTGGGCGATGGAGTCAATGCTGCTTAATCATGAGGTGTGGGTGCTCTGCCAGGAGCACAGAATTGGCTCGGCCAGTGTGCCTGCACAGTGCTAATGTCCGTGCCACCCTCTCTCCCAGTAAATGACAGAGACTCCTCTGCCAGGAGGTCAGGTATGCCATCACGCTGGAGGGAGGCTGAATATGATTTCCAGCAACAACAGGATCTGCATAGGCCCTTGCCCTTCCATGTCAGAAGCAGGAGCAGAACATCTGTGCACCTTTGCAAACTATCAGATCTCATTTCCGAGTGTACAGTAAGCCTACAAGGAAACAAACAACTATCTGACTTTTAGAAGACATCTGAAGGCAGCCCTGTATTGGGATTTTTTTTATTTCTGATGTTTTACAATTTTGTATATATGCTGTAAGCCACCCAGAGTGGCTGGGGAAACCCAGCCAGATGGGCAGGGTATAAATAAAACAGTAACAATAACAAAATAATGTTGCAAGCAGCGGATGCATGGCAGCAGGGCCACCTGCAGGTTTGGAGGTTTCTTGTGCAAGGTGTCCTCGTGGGTCTCCTCCCTCATTGAGTTCGCCTCCTCACTAGCTGCCCCTATGGCTCCTCTACCTCTTCATTCTGACGTCTTGGTTTCTAGGCAGGGACCCAATGAAGAAGCAGGCAGTGGCGTCTGGTGCTCCACCCTCTCCCACTCCCTGTTGGTTGGTCCAATGTGACAGGTAGGGGAACTAGCCTGTTGCAGCAGTGGTGAGGAGGAGAAGGTCCAGGGGCCTTGTTCCAACATGACCCCTGCTAAGATAAGAGCTCTTGGCAGATGCCTGAACATGCCAACCGTTGATGCCAACTATTGATGCCTGCCCTGCAAGGACGTGTGCTGAGTTAGAGGCAGAGAGAGATTGGAAAAGGCCCACAACGGGGAACTGCTTAGTTTTTTCAGACTACACGAGCCTCCATGCCACAGTGATTAGTGTGTTACACTAAGACAGGGAAACCGTGGTTTGCATTCAACTTGCCTTCTACATATGAGAAAATGCCTTTGTATTCTTGTTCATTGTTTCTGTCTTCCTCTCCCATCTCTTACAGTACATCATTTCGGGATCTCTGTCTGTGGCAGCTGCCAGGAACCCCAAAGTGCCAATGGTAACTAATTTGTTTGCAGGCACACACATCTGTGTGATATGACGGGAAGCGGAGCACACAGCTCATGACGTCTTCTGCTTGCCATTTAAGGCTCCCTCCTGGAATTCCTGGTCTGACGCTATCATGCCCAACCTCATGCGTTTTTCCTGAGGAAGTTCTGTGGATTACTTTATGAGGTTTAGGAACTTGGCTCAGGCCAAGTGTCAGATTTGATTGACACAACATTAGAAACAGAGGGGAAATTTGATTCAGTATGCACCAAAAGCTGAATGTATAAAATCGGCACTTTCTGAAATGATATGCATTTGAAAGCTGCAGCTATCCTTTGAAATCTGCACTTAGTTGAATTTTGCAATGCATTTTTCCAACCGTCCAGTGTTTACAAAAATGCATTTATTAAGAGAATGTGCATAAAGATGAAGATATTAGGACATTATCAGCTTTCCAATCACAAACAATTATTTCCCTCTACTCCTTATTTTGGGTTCAACTACACACTTAAAAAAAGAAGTCCTGCCCTGATCTCCGACAAGTCATAGCTGGTCAGCTGCAGCTGGTTAGAATCTGATAATTTTTAACAATTTTTTAAAAATATTGTGGGATATTTCCTAAGCAAAGGGTATTTACCCATATAAGTCCAAAGCTGAAATGGGTGCTATTGTCCCACAGTGGAACCTGCCCTCCCCACCTCATGTGAAGCTCAAGGGGTGGTGCTCTGCATCAGTGTATTGCGACACCATTGGATGTCCCCAGAAGTCCCATCTGTGTCCCGTTCTGGGCGCCACAATTTAAGAAGGATATTGACAAGCTGGAACATATGCAGAGGAGGGCAACCAAGATGATCAAGGGTCTGGAAACCAAGCCTTATGAGGGAGTTGGGTGTGTTTAGTCTGGATAAGAGGAGATATGATACCAGGCAGATGCCTCAGGGCTATTGTCGCCATCAGAGAGGTCAACAGAGCTAGAATTGCTTAATGAAATAATGTTATATGTCACTATTTTTAGGTGAAAGGCATGCTTGGAATGAATGTGGTGAGTTCTGTGGCAGCCAGCATTGGAATTGTGTCACTCTGTTTTCAGTTGGACCATTTCTCACCAGGATGGGAGGCAGAATACTTTTGCCGTTATGAGTATCCAGGCAATACTACATTCTCAGAGTGCATTAAAACACACATGCAACCTTGGGTAAGTGCAGGTCTCACCAATACTGAGGGCGCTAGCAAACCGTTGCTATTTTGGGGCGATATTCCAGGAGCACCCCGGCCAATTCAGGTTGTGCCATTAAAGTGGATTTAGAGCTCACAGGCCACAAACCCACTTCCTCCAAAGATGATACTTTGCAAGAAGGAAGTCAATGGGAAAACGTACTGGGAAGTGTGGGGCAACACTGGCTTGAGACAAAGTGAATGCTGAATAAATGGCCAACATTGTCCAATCTCCCTGCAAAGGGATGAGGAGGGATGCAGAACAGGGTGGAAGGATGTGCCTTAGCTCCTGCAGGGTCCCATCCGTGAAGAGAGGAAGTAATTTGCGTCATTAATATAATCTCTTGTAATCATTAGCAGGGGTGAAACTAGGCTTTCTTTCACCCGGGTCAAAGACCCAGTTTGGCACATACAGACCCCACGTGCATTTGCTTACACACACAGGCTGGGAGCCTCTGGCGGCTTCAAAAAACCTGGCTCGCTGCCCTGTAGCTACAGCACTGGCTTTGAAATAACCAGAACAACAAATGGGGAATAGGAGTGGTGATTACTTTGATCTTGGAATTACGTATGTTTGGTGCATTTTGTATTGTCCCAGCGTCACTTAAGCAATTGCAACCCTTGTGGGCTTTTTGTGGGATGTAAAACACAGGAACAGTCAAACACAACATTGTTAGAGTGGACATAAAGAGGGTCTCAGTCCACCAGCTGGAACTTCCTTTTTATTCTGGGCTGGGATGGACTTCCTCTGTGTAACTGGAGATGAGTGTGGCCTCACCTGTGCAGGTAAAACAAAAGCACTGGGGCCAGACGCCATCTCTCTTTTTTGATCTATGCTCTCAAGCAAGCAACAACTGCTTAGCCTAAAGATGCTCTCTTGGCTTCCAGCCAAGAGAGGAGATGGAGTTATTTCCCCTATGGAATAGACTCCAGCAAGTATGTAACTTTACTAAGCCTGCCTTCTGGGATCCTTTTGTGAACAGAATGATCTATGTAAGTAAACTCTTTTTATGCTTTTATAGAAGACTGTGTAGTTTCTTATTTTAAGAGGGATTAAGGGGAATATACCAGGACAGTATATTTTATAGAGACTCAAGCGAGTCTGAGCAAGCTATCCACTGTGTGACTTTAAAAGGGGAATGTAAACTCTGCTGATATTGTTGAACTTGTAAACACAAGTTGGGATAGGATATCTTAAACAATATATCCTCTCCTGCATCCCTAAACATTCCCACACTCTTGAGGTAGGCAGCCAAGTTAGTCTGCTGCCCCCCGGTGTCCAGGGGGCACTGGGTATCTGTGTGCATTATTATTTTTGCTCTTGTATCCCACCTTACCACCAAGGAGCTCAAGGTGGTCTACATTCTCATAACAACCCTGTGGGGTTGAAGGGCTGGGCTGAAAGATATGACTTGCCCAAAGGCACCTGGCAAATGGGGATTTGAACCCTGGACTGCCAGGTCCTAGCCTGAGACTCTTTGAAATACACCCATCTACAGACAAGCATCCACATTGCTGGAGAGTAATTCCCTTTGCTGGGCTCTCTGCTTCATCGACAGAACATGTTTTATGGAATCATGGCTGTCTTCCTGGTATTCAACGTCCTAGAGTTTTGCATCACTATCTCCACCGCTGCGTTCGGGTGCAAGACTGTTTGCCAGGACAACTACACCGAAACGGTAACACTGAAGAGAGAGTGGGGTTTGGTAACCAGAGCAGGCAGAGAGATTCAGGGACAGGGGCCTAAAATAAGGGGTATTGTAGAATAACGATATTCCACGTGGGGGCTGGAAGTCTCCCTCTAAGACTCTTAGCTCATGGCTCCTAAGCTCCCATTGCAGTGTGAAACAGATGTATCTAGCTAGAAAGAATTGGTTTGCTGTCAGGACTATGGACTAGAAAACCTCCTAGCTGTACCATCGGGATCCTGAAATACTCAGGGAGCCTCCATGGATGCAAAAGGCTCCCCGCTGCAGATGGTTACCTTGAAGACAGCTGAAACAGTGATGGAGCTGACGGCTGAGCTAGCAGACTTATCCTGACAGCCTCCCTAGGTACTAATTGTGGGTGGAAGGGCTGTGGCTCAGTGATACAGCATCTGCTTTGCACCTAGGACAGTGATGGCTAACCTTGACACTCCTGATGTTTTGGGACTACAACTCCCATCATCCCTGACCACTGATCCTGTTAGCTAGGGATGATGGGAGTTGTAGTTCCAAAACATCTGGAGTGTCAAGGTTAGCCACCACTGACCTAGGAGGTCCCAAGCAACCCCCCACAGCCCTTCCCTTATTAACATGAGCCACACTTTGTTGTTGTTGTTGTTGTTGTTGTTGTTGTTGTTGTTGTTGTTCAGAAGCTGAGCAGCACAGTAAATGCACAGCAAAGCTGATTTTACTCCTGGGGTGTTCTTTTCTGCAGGTTGTGGTGGTTTACCAGAACGTGACCCCAGGCGATGCTCTTGGTCTTCCAGCTGCGTGCAAGGATCCCAGTTCCCCCTGATATGCTTCCTGTTCCTTCCACCCTCCTTGACTGCCATTTCCTTCTGCAAAGTCAAGAGCAAAAAAGGCTGAGTGTGTACTTATGCGCCAAGCAGCTTTACTGGCTGGACCAAGATTGTCTTTGTAACCAGAGGAATACAACGGAACTATTTTGATAATATGGCATGGACATCTCTTTTTTGATAGACGGGCGGCTTTTAACTTTGGACTGACCTTTTAAAAGTAGATCAAGGGACTGTAAGAAACCAGTCAATGGAAGCCCTTAAAACAAATGGGGTCATTTTGAAGAAATACAGTAGTAAGGATTTTCAAAACAAACTATAGTGAATGTTGCAGTGCCAAATTATCCATCACCTGAGAGGAAGAAGAAGAAGAAAGATTGCAAATAAGATGTGGGCTGATTGGAGATGTGGGCAGCGACTGAGGAGGGAGCACAAGGCTTGTGTGTGCGAGAGAGTTTGTTTCTGGCTTGTGTGTGTGTGTTTGTCTGGTGACTAGCTGTGGGCAGAGCTAATCAGTGCCTGGAGGGCAGAGACTGAGGAAGTAGGCAAAAGGTGAGCTGAGCTTGTAGGGCGGAGCTAATCAGTGCCTGGAGGGCAGCGACTGAGGAGGGAGCACAAGGTGAGCTGAGCTTGTAGGTTTTGAGGGTTTGTCTTTTTGGGGCTGTGTGTGATTAAGTTTGTGTGCTTATTTGTTTCCTTATTTGTTTGTGTGTTTCCCAGGCTTGTGTGTGCGAGAGAGTTTGTTTCTGGCTTGTGTGTGTGTGTTTGTCTGGTGACTAGCTGTGGGCGGAGCTAATCAGTGCCTGGAGGGCAGAGACTGAGGAAGTAGGCAAAAGGTGAGCTGAGCTTGTAGGGCGGAGCTAATCAGTGCCTGGAGGGCAACGACTGAGGAGGGAGCACAAGGTGAGCTGAGCTTGTAGGTTTTGAGGGTTTGTCTTTTTGGGGCTGTGTGTGATTAAGTTTGTGTGCTTATTTGTTTCCTTATTTGTTTGTGTGTTTCCCAGGCTTGTGTGTGCGAGAGAGTTTGTTTCTGGCTTGTGTGTGTGTGTTTGTCTGGTGACTAGCTGTGGGCTGAGCTAATCAGTGCCTGGAGGGTAGCGGCGCGCGCCTAGCGGCGCGCGCAGTTTGACCTATCTTTTAAATTGAGGAGAGCTAGTCTCAAACGTTTACTTGGGGAGACCTAGGCTTCTTTTTTTGTGTGTCCTGACTTCAAGCTTCAAGATGGAGGGTGAGGGAACAACTGTAGTCGCCTGCAATTCCTGCGCAATGTTTGCCTTCTTGCCAAAGGATGTAGGCAGCTACACCTGCAGCAAGTGCAAGTTGGTTGCCCTACTAGAAGACAAGGTCCGGCAACTTCAGGAGGGGGAAGGAACAACTGTAGTCGCCTGTAATTCCTGCGCAATGTTTGTCTTCTTGCCAAAGGTTGTAGACAGCTACACCTGCAGCAACTGCAAGTTGGTTGCCATACTCGAAGACAAGGTCCAGCAACTTCAGGCCCGTGTATCTACGCTCCAGAAAATTAAAGAGCTGGAGCTTTTCTTGGATGCAGCAGAGCACACTGTCTCCACCAAGCAGGAGACAGGGCACATCCCTGAGGAGGAGATCAGTTCCCCAACTCAGGAGCCAGATGTATGGAGGAACGTGACTCACAGAAGTAGAATGCCCAGGGATCGCTCTGAGTGTTTAGAACTACAAAATCAATTTGAAGTGCTCTCAAATCTGGAAGATGAAGACCAGACTCCATTGGAAGATCTCTCCCTCATCACAGTTGATGAGGTATATGAAGACGAGCAGCATAGTCAGTCCTCCGGGAATGTGCAGGCGACCTTGGAAGGGACAGCACGTGTAAGAATCCCGACCAAGCCTAAGAGGAGACGTGTAGTGGTGATAGGGGATTCCCTACTGAGGGGTACCGAAGCAGTGATCTGTGGGCCTGACAAGATGTCTCGAGAGGTATGCTGTCTCCCCGGGGCCAAGATCCATGATGTTACAGAACGGCTGCAAGGAATAATAAAACCTACGGATAAAAACCCCTTCCTTTTAGTCCATGTGGGAACCAATGACACCGCAAGCCATAGCCTCCAGAAGATCAAAAGTGATTATGAGGCTCTGGGCAGGAAGCTGAAGCAATTAAATGCACAAATTGTCATCTCATCTGTCCTCCCAGTTGAACGCCGTGGCCCAGGAAGAGAGGGGAAAATAGGAGAAGTGAACAACTGGCTTCGCAAATGGTGCCGGCAGGAACGGTTTGGATTCTTAGATCACGGCCTGCAGTTTCTTGAAGATGGACTTCTGGCAAGTGATGGGCTGCACCTCACAAGGGTTGGGAGGAATGTTTTTGCCAACAATCTCAAAAACCTCATCAGGAGGGCTTTAAACTGACTTATGTGGGGGAGGGAGACAGTGGTCCTGAAGGTAGGAGTCTATCAAATGCTGAAGATGATCATCCAAAAGTCAAGGACCAAATGGAGCAAACAGCACACAGACCTAGTGGTGGGAGGAAAAAATCCTTAAGTAGGAGACTAGGGGGAATGATCAATGGTTTTCAATGTCTGTATACAAATGCACAGAGCATGGGAAATAAACAAGATGAACTTGAGCTCTTGATACAGCAAACTAAATACGACATAATAGGCATCACTGAAACCTGGTGGGATGAGTCTCATGATTGGAATGTAGTAATAGAGGGATACAATCTATTTCAGAGAAATAGACCAAACAGGAAAGGAGGAGGAGTGGCATTATATGTCAGGGATGTGTATACCTGTGAAGAGATCCATGATTTAAAACTTCAAAGCCAAATTGAGAGTATCTGGGTCAAAATTAAGGGAGAGAAAAATAACAGTGATCTCATTGTGGGAGTTTACTATAGATCCCCGAGCCAAACTGAGGACATAGATGATGCCTTCCTGGAACAGATGACCAAGCATTCAAAAGGAAATGAGATAGTAGTAATGGGGGATTTCAACTATCCTGATATTTGTTGGATGTCAAACTCAGCCAAGAGCATAAGGTCGAACAGATTCCTCACTGGCCTTGCAGACAACTTCATTGTCCAGAAAGTGGTAGAAGCAACAAGAGGATCAGCCATTTTAGATCTGGTCCTAACCAATAGTGATGACCTGGTTAGTGGGGTAGAAGTGGCAGGATCATTAGGTGGGAGTGATCATGCTCTTCTGGAGTTTATTATACATCAGAAAGGAGCAACCAAGCATACTAAGACTCAAATTCTAGACTTTAAGAAAGCCGACTTCAGAAAACTTAGGGAAATGCTGGATGTGATCCCATGGTCAGTAATACTAAAAGGGATGGGAGTTCATGATGGATGGGAGTTTGTTAAAAGGGAGATATTAAAAGCACAACTTCAAGCAGTACCAATGCGACGAAAACATGGAAGGTGCCTAAAGAAGCCAGGGTGGCTATCTAAAGAACTTTTAACTGAGTTAAGATTTAAAAGGGATATGTACAAGAAATGGAAAAAGGGGGAAACCACCAGAGAGGAATTCAAACAAATAGCCAGCACATGTAGAGACAAAGTCAGAAAAGCTAAAGCACAGAATGAACTCAGGCTTGCTAGAGAGGTTAAAAGCAATAAAAAGAGTTTTTATGGGTATGTCCGTAGCAAAAGGAAGAACAAGGAAACAGTGGGGTCACTTAGAGGAGAAGATGGTGAAATGCGAACAGGGGACGCAGAAAGGGCAGAACTCCTCAATACCTTCTTTGCCTCAGTCTTCTCCAAAAAAGAAAACAATGCCCGACCTGAAGAATATGGAGCAGATGATTCAGCAGGGGAAACACAGCCCAGAATAAGTAAGGAGGTAGTACAAGAACACTTGGCTAGTTTAGATGTATTCAAGTCTCCAGGGCCAGATGAACTACATCCCAGAGTATTAAAAGAACTGGCAGAGGTGATTTCAGAACCACTGGCAGTAATCTTTGAGAATTCCTGGAAAACAGGTGAAGTCCC
This sequence comes from Darevskia mixta, assembly GCA_034641385.1. Lineage (NCBI taxonomy): Eukaryota > Metazoa > Chordata > Lepidosauria > Squamata > Lacertidae > Darevskia > Darevskia mixta. The sequence goes on along the minus strand of JAWWNH010000033.1, from coordinate 16,114,509 downwards.
AGCAGACTGGAGGAGGGCAAATGTTGTCCCTATTTTCAAAAAGGGGAAAAGAGAGGACCCAAACAATTACCGCCCAGTCAGCCTGACATCAATACCAGGAAAGATTCTAGAGCAGATCATTAAGCAAACGGTCTGTGAGCACCTAGAAAGGAACGCTGTGATCACTAAAAGTCAGCATGGGTTTCTGAAAAATAAGTCATGTCAGACTAATCTGATCTCATTTTTTGACAGAATTACAAGCCTGGTAGACGAAGGGAACACTGTGGATGTAGCCTATCTTGATTTCAGCAAGGCCTTTGACAAGGTGCCCCATGATATTCTTGTAAAGAAGCTGGTAAAATGCGGGCTAGACAATGCTACCATTCAGTGGATTTGTAACTGGCTGACTGACCGAACCCAAAGGGTGCTCATCAATGGCTCCTCTTCATCCTGGAGAGAAGTGACTAGTGGGGTGCCACAGGGTTCTGTCTTGGGCCCAGTCTTATTCAACATCTTTATCAATGACTTGGATGATGGGCTTGAGGGCATCCTGATCAAGTTTGCAGATGACACCAAATTGGGAGGGGTGGCTAATACCCCAGAGGACAGGATCACACTTCAAAATGACCTTAACAGATTAGAGAACTGGGCCAAGGCAAACAGGATGAATTTTAACAGGGAGAAATGTAAAGTACTACACTTGGGCAAAAAAAATGAAAGGCACAAATACAGGATGGGTGATACCTGGCTTGAGAGCAGTACAAGTGAAAAGGATCTAGGAGTCTTGGTAGACCACAAACTTGACATGAGTCAACAGTGTGATGCAGCAGCTAAAAAAGCCAATGCAATTCTGGGCTGCATCAATAGGAGTATAGCATCTAGATCAAGGGAAGTAATAGTACCACTGTATTCCGCTCTGGTCAGACCCCACCTGGAATACTGTGTCCAGTTCTGGGCACCACAGTTCAAGAAGGATATTGACAAGCTGGAACGTGTCCAGAGGAGGGCAACCAAAATGGTCAAAGGCCTGGAAACGATGCCTTATGAGGAACGGCTTAGGGAGCTGGGTATGTTTAGCCTGGAGAAGAGACGGTTAAGGGGTGATATGATAGCCATGTTCAAATATATAAAAGGATGTCATATAGAGGAGGGAGAAAGGTTGTTTTCTGCTGCTCCAGAGAAGCGGACACGGAGCAATGGATTCAAACTACAAGAAAGAAGATTCCACCTAAACATTAGGAAGAATTTCTTGACAGTAAGAGCTGTTCGACAATGGAATTTGCTGCCAAGGAGTGTGGTGGAGTCTCCTTCTTTGGAGGTCTTTAAGCAGAGGCTTGACAGCCACCTGTCAGGAATGCTTTGATGGTGTTTCCTGCTTGGCAGGGGGTTGGACTGGATGGCCCTTGTGGTCTCTTCCAACTCTATGATTCTGTGATTCTGTGATTCTGTGATTCTGGAGGAATAAATATCATTGAAATTGCACTAGATATCTTGCAGCAAGATATGAATGGAAAAAGGAAATATTATACGAACGTATTATGCTTTGTTCACTGTTTCTGGTCTTCTGTTTTCATATAGCTTTGTGTGTTCCCAGCATCTAACACAGGGTTTCTGACATGCTAGAACAGAGATGTGGAAGCTCTGGTCTGTAGGCTGATGTGGCCCACCAGGGCTTTGAATCTGGCCCTCAGGACTTTCCCCAAGCTACTCCTCCCCTCCCCTCTTCCTACATCACCCCCAGCTTCAGCCCGGCCTTGCAGAGTGTCTTTGTCTGGCTGGAATGTGACCTCTTATTCGCCAGACGGGATTGGTGTGTGATCCCGTCTGCACTATGTATTTAATGGAGCATAGTAGCACTTTGTGGCCTGCTACCACCATGCAAATATATTGTTCCCAAAGTTGGGTGCCTGCCCCTCTCTCTGCCTAGCGGTGGCAAAAGCCCATGGGGCCCAGGCACCCACACAGGGTCTATGTCCCTTTGGATAATGGAAGACGCAGTGGAGACTGTTGTGGCTTTAAGAAATTTGCTTCATTCATCTATTTACACCTTCAGTGTGCATGGAAGGAGTCCAGATCTTATGGCACAGTCATTCAAAGAGGCAGCAGTGTAAGCTGCCTGCAGGCTGCCTCTCACATGATGGACCTCTGCCCTCCCTCCCCCCTTCTTCTTCCCAGAACCCCCCTGCCCTCCCCTAGAGCAGTTACCTGGGCAGCCTCCCAAATCCCCAGTCTCTGTTCACACCTGGAGCAAGGGGGGGGGGGAAGAGAAATTTCCTGTATTGTTAATGTCCCTCAACTGCTCCCTATTATTTCGTGATGACCGTAGCTCAGTCACAGGAATTCATTTGCAGCTTGCATCCTCCTTTCATATCACAAATAACCAAAACCACAGTGTAGTGGAAAACACACAAGACAAATTGAAGGTTTGGTCTTGCGCAGCCAACCCTTCCTGCGAGTCCTCGCTGGATCACCCCTGCCCTTGAGGGAGGCCCAGTTGGGAAACCTCAGAAACCAGAAGGCCAGTTGGGAAACCTCAGAAACCCTCTAACTTTTCCTGTAGTTGGGGAAAAGGACCTCAGAGTCCCGCAGACCCCTTTCCTTCCCACAGTTAACAAAACCGGACTAAACGATGCAAAATGGGGCGGGTAGGTGGCAAAATCGGGGAGACCCTTATAACCCTTAACTGGACAAATACAAAGTGTCTTGATATGTGATGCAACTAGGAGAGAGTGGGGCGGAGTCGGGAGTATCCGGAGAGGAAACGTTGACGCGAACAAAGCCCGCGTTCTCCTTAAACTGGAATTCAGCAAAATCATTTCAAACTGTTACCCAATATCTGCCCGCATCCATTTCTGCAAGCTCCGATGGGATCAGCTGGGACTTCTTTCGAGTAGGCACCCCTAGGACTGCACCGTCAGGAAAGGAGTGGTAGCTGCGAAGCAGGAATCGCAAGCGAGATCTCTGTCTGAGCAGGTGCGTGACAAGTTCGCACTTCCCCCCATTCCCCCCCGCCCCTCCCTCCCCAATCTTCTCCCCAAAGTTCAACCCCGCTAGTTAACCATCATCCCGTTCGGCCGGGGCTCCTCGACCATCCCGCGGATCCCAGCGGCGCAGGGAAGTCAGAGGAACCCCACTCCTTTTTCTCCGAGGCGGAAGGAAGAACCTGTTGTTGTTGAGGAGGACGACGTGCAGTTCGGAGTCCCGGGTTAGCTGTCAAGGGCGTAATAGCCAGGATTTATGTTAGCTATGTCAAGTGCGCCTGCTGCGATCAGTCCCTCCGCTCTCCAGTAAGGGAAGGGAGGGAGAACGTTTCCTGTTTCCATCCCTCGCCATTGGGATGCCAATTTAGGGGACACTTCCAGCCTACCACTATTTTCAACTGTCGTGAATTTAGGGAAATCCCCAGCGCAATCCGAAACCCTCTAGTTCCTTACCCTGCTCATCCCGGGGGAGGGGGGGGGCGACGTGTCTTTCGGCAGGATTGCTCCCTATCCCTCCCGAGGTCCTTTCCAGCTGACCTGTTGACTGAGAAACCATCCTGATTTGATGGCACAAAGTTTTCAGCCAGTCGTAAATTCAGCGCGAGCCGTTAAGGGTCACCTCTGAACGAGTCGTTTCATGGAGCACGAATCCTGATTCGTTTGTACAAAGCTCGCGCGCGGAGGTTAGGTAATGGCTGTGCGCGCACACGGCTCTTTGCCCCGGCTGGCAGGGCGCTCCCACCTCTGGGGTCCGAAGCCGAGTACGCAGCACGACTTCAACCCACCCTGCGTGAGATGTTAAAAAAGCAACAGGAACCATTGGTGCCCTCGCTGTACTGTTTTGGACACCCTCTGAAAAGTTTTTATTTTTTTAATAATCTGCAAGCCTATTCATTAGCCCCAATTGTTCCTGCCACCCCAACCTCATTCATCCTGAGAAAGAATTCTGTGGAACTCAAAAGTTTGGTCACAAACTTTGGGACATTTTGCTTGGTACAAAGTAACAAAGTTATTGCTATATTGTGGCGTTTGGGTTCTCCAGTTCAGCTGCAAGGCCCAGGTGAAATGGGAAGTTGCCAGGACAACCAGAGATCCTCTGGATCCTACATCCCTGTGCGTCTTCCTCTAGGACAGTTTATTCACAGCTGACCTATTTCTCGAGATTTCATCCTGATTTGATTGCACCGAGTTTTCAAAGGAGTCAGATGCCTGCTGTTTAGCAATCATCCCCACTGTCTTGTATGAGCTCCCCACAAATAATTTTGCAATGGGTTCCCTGGACTTTCCAGTGCATTTTCCGTCACTTTCCTTACTGTGAAATGTAAGATCTGAAATCAGTTTTCTTGTGCAAGCTTGCCAAACCCAGTTTAATTCCATTACTGAAATTTGCAAGTATGTCCTGGAAGCCCACCCAGAAAATAAGGACAGTCTGCAAGTGGTTAACAGAGTTGGGATGTCCTTTCCTTCCAAAAGGGGGCAATAATTCACACTCTCCCCTCTCCCTCCCCTCTTTGTGGGAAATCCAGAAAGAGGAGTCAACTTCAACTTTTTCTGTTTCCTGGAAAGGGCACTCAGCGAAATGTGGACCCAGCAGGGAGGACTTCTGGGCATAACTTAACATATACTGATCACATCTGCATCTCTCACTTACTCCAGCTTGCTCACTTGCCATCGTCGTGCATCTTCTACCACTGCATCTCTACTCTACAGAGTGTAGCGAGTTGTTGAGTCTGAAGTCTTAAGTATGGTTACCAGATTTTTTTCAATGAATTCAGGGACACTTTTTTTTTTTTTTTAAGTTACATGTTTTATTATACCTAATTGCATCTATACATCAGCTGTTTTGCTGTCTTGAGAAGTCTGGAGGAGGAGAGAAACCTGGGGGGTGGGGGGTGGGGGGTGGAGTTGGAAGCAGAGTTTGAGAATATGACTGTGGGATGTTCACAGAAATTGGAAAGGACCTCTGAGGGGCATCTAGGCCAACCCCCTGCAATGGAGGTACCTCAACTCAAGCAGCCTCAACTTAAAAGAACACAAGGCTTCCCTGCTCCAATTTGACTTCTGCAGTTCCCGGCTGTCGGGGACATTCACGCTCTCTCTCACCCTCAGCTGCTTGGCTCCGTGCCGCTCCAGTTGACCGAGGTGATCAAAGTCATCTCACCCCTCCACACCTTGCCCAGCAGAGAAACCGCGCCCCTTGCGCCCCTCCTGGGCAATGGCCGCCCACCTGCGATCTCTCAAAACTAAGGGGGAAGGGGACAGAAGATCGGGGGAGCCTCGGGAGTCACAGGCAGGCGGTGCGCTGTTGCCCAGGAGGGGCGCAAGGTGCGTGGTTTCTCTGCTGGGCAAGGTGCAAAGCCCTTCTTTTGCACTCTTCGATCCCCCACCCCCCTCTGCCTCTGCCTGCGCAAAAACTATCTTCCCACCCCTGCAGCTGCATATTACTCCAGGAGAGCAGGGTGTCACGTTTCCCGGGGACATTTAATGAAATCCGGGGACTATCCGGGGACGGAATTTGACCGGGGACAGACAGGAAACGGGACATCTGGTAACCCTAAAGTCTCAGGACTCAGCTAGATTGGTAAAGAAAAAGCAATTTATATGCGTTGTATATGAGATATAACGTTGTACCACCAGATGGCGCTGTGTATTCCTGTTTTTCTCTCTACCTGTTTTCCCTGTTTAAATTTGCAACGCGTTTAAATGAAACACTTCTTTGATGTGTCTAGATTCAGCCTCAGACTCCACGGTCCTTTTGTATATACGTACAAATGCACCTGTAACTGCAACATAACACTGCCTCCAGATTGCTACTGTATGTGAACTGTGAGTAAACTGTATTTTATTCAAAGAAGACTTTTGTGTGTGTGTGCTGTTGTTGTTTTAAGGGGGATAAAAGGGGGAAATACCAGGAAAACTCCGTCTGCACCAAGGCATCCGGGATTGCTTCATCAAAAAGGCTGCAACAAGCTGAAACAGCAGCTTCCTAATTTTGTCGCAAAAGGGGTGTACTCTGCTAAACTCACAAGCGAGTGTAATGAAGGGTAATACCTAGGTAATATATCCTTTCCTAATTTCTATACACATCCCCACACTATTTCCCCTTGCCGCATTTAGATCTCCTCTTCCCGATACAGTTGCTGTTTTACAAAACCACTCCTTGAACGCCATCATGGATTCCAATCCGATCGCACCACTGGCATCCCGATCGTTCTCGAGAGATGAGTCAGATACTTCTATGCCAAAAGCAATGAAGAAGTTTTATCGGGGTGAGCCATTGGCACTGGGGGTGAGTATGGAATATAGGGGAAACCTAGAGGGTCTCTGTTCCCCTGCCTGCTCTATTTGAGATCCCTCCCACTTCCTCCCCCTTAACATTTTAGACCTGCTTACCCTTAGGCAACTGCAAAGCCCTCTTCTCAGCTTCCCAGCCCTGCTTCTGAAGTCAATTCTCTCTTCTTTTCTGCACCTTGTGTAGCCCCAGCTAACATAGGAGCTGTAGTTCAGCAATGTCTGGAGTTTAGCAACCTACATTCTGATGTCTGATTGGTTTCAGTGAAATACATACTCATCTTTCTGGATGAAACCTTTGGATTTTTGAAGTGCTTAAATGAAGACTGCATCATGATCTATTCTATTCATTTTTTAAAAAAAAGTTTTATACTGTAGGAAGAAAATTCAGATTGTATTTGTTGTTGTTCAGTCGTTCAGTCGTGTCCGACTCTTCGTGACCCCATGGACCAGAGCATGCCAGGCACGCCTATCCTTCACTGCCTCTCGCAGTTTGGTCAAACTCATGTTAGTAGCTTCGAGAACACTGTCCAACCATCTCATCCTCTGCCGTCCCCTTCTCCTTGTGCCCTCAATCTTTCCCAACATCAGGGTCTTTTCTAGGGAGTCTTCTCTTCTCATGAGGTGGCCAAAGTACTGGAGCCTCAACTTCAGGATCTGTCCTTCTAATGAGCACTCAGGGCTGATTTCTTTAAGAATGGATAGGTTTGATCTTCTTGCAGTCCATGGGACTCTCAAGAGTCTCCTCCAGCACCATAATTCAAAAGCATCAATTCTTCGGCGATCAGCCTTCTTTATGGTCCAGATTGTATACATAGGAGTAAATCTCGCTGAACTCAGTGGAAATTGCTTTTGAGTGGATGTGCGTGGAGTTGTGCAAGATAGGTCCCTATCTCCTGCAAGACAGGTCCCTATCTCCTGCCCTCCCACATACAAGCATTTTAAATAACATAAATAACTTAAGTTCGTCAGGGTCCCCAGGGAAGGCAGAACCACTGCTTTGAGGAGAGGGCTAGCCACACTCTTCCTGCCTTTCCTATGCCTATCCAAATATATTTTTAAAGACATCGGGATGATACCCTGTGTGGTGTAGTGGTTAAGAGTGGTGGACTCATAATCTGGAAAACCGGGTTCGATTCCCTGCTCCTCCACATGCAGCTGCTGGGTGACCTTGGGCTAGTCACACTTCTCTGAAGTCTCTCAGCCCCACTCACCTCACAGAGTGTTTGTTGTGGGGGAGGAAGGGAAAGGAGATTGTTAGCCGCTTGGAGACTCCTTAAAGCAGTGGCTAAACTTGGCCCTCCAGCTGTTTTTGGACTACAACTCCCATAATCCCTAGCTAACAGGACCAGTGGTCAGGGATGATGGGAACTGTAGTCCCAAAACAGCTGGAGGGCCAAGTTTGGCCACCACTGCCTTAAAGGGAGTGAAAGGCGGGATATCAAGTCCAAACTCCTCCTCCTCCTCTTCTTCATCTTAGGTTCAGACCACAGACTACTGGTATATTCTCTGCCTCTTATTCTCTCTCTGGTGATATTCTGAAAAATAAGCAAGTGTCAACAATTGTAGCAAGATGCATGTTTGCCATGTTCTGAGGACTTGCAGCCGAGCAGTACTATTTTTCTAGAAAAAGAGCTTCCGGAACTCACCATGAACACCTCAGTTCCTATGAGTTTCCCCTGACAAAAAGCCCTGCAGCCGAGAAATAAATAACACTCCACGTACTCACAGCTTGCATGTTGAATGGCTGTGCGCAGCCATAACCCTGCCCAACATCTCTGCATGCTTCGTTTCCTTTGCTTCTTTCCTGGAGGCGAGACCTTGAGCATAGCCAGTGCTGGATTTATGCTTAGGGACCCACTCTCTTGCCCCCCCCCCCCAAAAAAAATTATACCGAAAGAAAGAAATACATTGGTACCTCAGGTTAAGTACTTAATTCGTTGCGGAGGTCCGTTCTTAACCTGAAGCGTACTTAACCTGAAGCACCACTTTAGCTAATGGGACCTCCTGCTGCCGCTGCGCCGCCAGAGCACGATTTCTGTTCTTAGTGGAGTTCTTAACCTGAAGCGTACTTTACCTGAAGCGTACTTAACCCGAGGTACCACTGTACCATCTTTTACACTCACTAAGTGTAATGGTACAAAGGTCTGCTGTCCCAATGGACTACTATTGATATTGATATTATATTAAAAATGCATTGTATTAACTACAATTGCATTGTACAGGTTATAACATTTAATTTCATTTTAATAAAGCTATTTATAAATATTAGCAGTTTGCATCATATATTTACACCTATTATTATTTCAAGTTATAGCAAGCTTCTAGAGACCTATTATGCTGTATCATACTGTATGGTTTTAATTAGTGTTTTTGGAGTTGTTTTGTTTTTGCGTGGAGTGCCCTATCTGGGTGGATGGAGCAGCCGAGTAATTTCGTTGTCCCTGAAAAGGGACAATGACAATAAAGATATTATTATTATTATTATTATTATTATTATTATTAGTCTTTGTAAATTGTGTTTCTAAAGGAACTTTTGTTATTGCCAAATGCCAATGTGTTTGCATTATTAAGTTTGTTATGGTATGAATAAAAAAATCATTTTAAGTTAGAGCTTAATAATTATTTCACTATTAATATTCTTCTTCTTAATTGTATTTCATTATTAATATACTTCTTAATTGTATTTCAATTCAACAATGACTTTGATAAAATACATATTTTGTTATGTGCAAATGCCTTTAGATGCCTATTAGGTCCATAAATTACTATATAGCATATATTCAACACAAAAAAACAGCAACAATTTGTTGTTGACAAAGGACAGCTGGATCTATAAAGGGCCCCATTACCTTCAGTAGCTTGAGTACCTCAAACCTAAATCCGGTCCTGAGCATAGCAATGGTTTACTATTGGATAGCATTGCATTGGCTCCACCCACTTAGGCCTCCAGCCCCGCTCACCTCAGCATGTGCCTCTCCCCATCATGTTTGAAGTAACCTTCAGGTGGTCTGCAGCTAGAATGTGTGGTGATAATAAGACCTGATTTTATGCTGTCTTTGCAGATCACGCAGATACTCATCGGAATTATGCAAGTTGCTCTTGGAGCTGCGTTTCACACTGTGCCTTATTATTATTATCAGTCTTACATTGTAATTGAAGTACCAATCTGGAGCGGAATCTTGGTAATCCAACACACATCTTTGTGTAAAAAAAGAAAAAGAAAAGTTCCTTTGGGATTCAGCTTAGACTAAGGGAGAGATTAAGAGAGAGACTACCGGTAAGAGAGAGGTTGGGAATGCCCCCCCCCCGGTGATTGGACTGCAACTCCCATCAGCCCCTGCCTGCCTGGCTAAAGTTCAGGGGTGATTGGAGTTGTAGTTCAGCAAAATCTCTAGGGCTAAAGATCCCACAGCTCTGCAACAGCTGAAAACCATCAGTGGAAGACCAGAAGGCGACACTGACCAAGGCTGACCATCACTCAAAGATCCCACAACTGCTACTGTGTAAAAGGGGGGGATTCAGAATTATGCCTCATGAATTAAGTGGAAAATAGAAGCCACTAGGGAGGGGGAAGCAGCACTCACTCTCTGACCTGTGGGCAGAGAGTGAGTGCTGCTTAATTAGGTGTGTGTTTTGGGGTGTTAGTGGCATGTGGGTGCAACACCAGGAGCACAGGATTGGCTCTGCACAATGCCAATCTCCACACCACCTGACCTCACTCTCCCAGTAAGAGGCAGAGACTCCTCTGCCAGAAAATCAGGAGTGCAGTCCTGCCCCTTCCCACCAGGCACTACTATTGAGAAGTTCAGCTTTTTTGGGGGGTGGGTGGGGAATAGACAGTTTCTTGTCCTCAAGAGACATGAAGATGGCATTGAAAACGTATGTGGGATAGCTGGTGAAAATGTCAGAAGCTGGAGAACGGCTGAAGAGGCGTTCCTAGTAATTATGGGATGGGGCTTCATTGTTCCACATAGGCTCTTTGCCCTTCCATATTGCTTGTGGAAGCTAATTGTCTGCGCAACTTTGCACACTCTCGGATCCTATTTCAGAGTGTATATGCAGTGCTGACATGGGGCCTTGGAGGTGGTCGTGATGGGGTGACCATTCTAGGGCGCAGGGAAGGCACAGCAACAGTGCCAGATCCAGCCTTGGAGGCCCCTTGTGCCATGGACCTCCTCCCTCAAAAAGTCCACCAGAGAGTCTGTTGGGCAGAATTTGTAGGGACAAATCCCATGATAGTTATGGAGCTGTCCAGCAGAACAGGTATCTTGGCTTCAGAACTTTTGCTTGAGAAACATCAAATAATGCCCCATTAATATCGTTTTCTGGTTATGATCTAATGGACTGGAAGCCAAGATGTGAGAAAAATCCCTTGGAATCTTGTCCCCAGCTTCTGACTTCCTTTTCCTTCTCTTACAGTACATCATTTCAGGATCCCTCTCTGTGGCAGCTGCCAGGAACCCCAAAATGCCAATGGTAACTAATTTGCTTGTTGGGAAATGTGTGATGAAAGATGGAGCGCAGAATTCATGGTGCCTGCTGCTTGCCATTTAAGGGTCCCTCCTAGAATTCCTGGTCTGAAGTTATCCTGTCCAACCTCATGCATTTTCCAGAGGAAGTTCTGTGGATCTCTTATGGGGTTTATCATCTCAACTCAGGCCAAGAACCATATTGGTCTGCAGCTACCATGTCCAAAATCATGCATCAATTCAGATATGGATGGTTAGAATCCAGTAGTTATTTAGCGCTCCCCCCTCTCTATATATGGTGGGATATAAGAGATTTCCAAAGTGCAGGAGATGGGTTCATTTAGTCCAAAGCCAAATGGAGTCCTTCTGCCCCCCAATGGGGCTTGATGATTGCAAGAGAAACTGCCCCCAGCTTGAATTTGTGAAATTCAAGGGGTGGTGCTGTGCCTCTGTGTTTTGTGACATCATTGGATGTCCCCAGAAGCCCGTTCTGCACTATACATTTAAAGCTGCATCATAGCACTTTAGACAATTATGACTTCTCTCCAAAGACACATGAGAACTGTCATTCGTTCAGGGTGCTGAGAGATGTTAGAAGACCTCTATTCCCCTCACAGAATTACAGCTCCCAGGGAGGTTTATACCAGGCAGTTGCTTCAGGATTGCTGAATGAAGGCATGATATCTGATTGTTTGTCCCCACTGTTAGGTGAAAGGGATGCTGGGAATGAACGTCGTGAGTTCTGTAGCGGCCGGCATTGGAATCATTTTCCTCTCTTTTTCAATGGGTGGCTACTATTACTCTAGGCAGGTGAGAGAGCTGCAATGAGCATCATCCGAAAAAGTATTGTTGTTGTTTAGTCGTTTAGTCGTGTCCGACTCTTCGTGACCCCATGGACCAGAGCACGCCAGGCACTCCTGTCTTCCACTGCCTCCCGCAGTTTGGTCAGACTCATGTTGGCAGCTTCAAGAACACTGTCCAACCATCTTGTCCTCTGCCATCCCCTTCTCCTTGTGCCCTCCATCTTTCCCAACATCAGGGTCTTTTCCAGGGAGTCTTCTCTTCTCACGAGGTGGCCAAAGTACTGGAGCCTCAGCTTCAGGATCTGTCCTTCCAGTGAGCACTCCAGGCTGATTTCCTTAAGAATTGATAGGTTTGATCTTCTTGCAGTCCATGGGACTCTCAAGAGTCTCCTCCAGCGCCATAATTCAAAAGCATCAATTCTTCGGCGATCAGCCTTCTTTATGGTCCAAGGGGCACTGCGTGTCTGTGTGCATTACTATGTTGTTTTGCATCCTCACAACAACCCAAAGAGGCATCTGGTTGTTAGCAATGGGAACAGGATGCTGGCCTATATGGTCCACTGGTCTGATTCAAACTCTGTACTTCTCACATACACATTTATAAATGGAGAGTAATTCCCTTTGCCGGGCTTCCTGCTTCATTTACAGGGCATATTGTCTGGAATCCTGGCTGTCTTCATGGTATTCAACATCCTAGAGTTTTGCATCACTATCTCCACCGCTGCGTTCGGGTGCAAGACTGTTTGCCAGGACAACTACACCGAAACGGTAACAATGAAGACAGTGGAGTTTGGTGACCAGAGTAGACAAAGATATTCCGGGGTGGGGCCTGCTCTCTTGCTCCCCAAATAAGGCGTTTGTTGTCAAAACAGCATTTCACCTTGGGGCTAGAAGTCTCCCTCTAGGTTCAATGGCCCAGAGGTCATCCAGAGTTAGTTGCTCAGGAGCTGAGCAGCACTAAAATGCACAGCAAGGCTGATTTTTCGCCTGGGTTGTTCTTTTCCTGCAGGTTGTGGTGGTTTACCAGAACGCGACCCCAGGCGACACTGTTGCTCTTCCAGCTGCTTGCAAGGATCCCAGATCCCCCTGACTTGCTGTTACTTCATCCCATCCTCCTTGACTGCCATTTCCAATGTCAGGAGTAAAAATTACTAAATGTGCACTTAGGCGCCAAGCAGGTTTCTTGGCTCATCCTAGATCATCTTTGAAGAAATCTATGTCTATCATGACCCATGCAAATAAAGCACTGTGATTTTGATAAGGGGCCGTGGCCTGTTTTTTTTTTTTTTTTTTTTTTTTTTGGAAGACTGGCAACATTTAAGTTAGGAGCAACATTTTAAAAGTAGATCAGGGGAAATGTAAGAAGCCAATCAATGGAAGCCCTTAAAATGAATAGGACCATTTTGAATGAAAACAATGATAAAGATTTCCAAAAGAAACTATAGCAAATATAATGTTGTCGAACTACCGGTAGGCCTCGCATGAGAATCAGAATAAGAAAAACTGCAAACAGGATGTGGGTTGACTGGATGAATAAAGATTCCCCAAATTGCACTAGATATCTTTCAGCAAGATATGAATGCAAAACAAGAAATATTATATAACGATAATATAAAGGTAAAGGTAAAGGGACCCCTGACCATTAGGTCCAGTTGTGACTGACTCTGGGGTTGCGGCACTCATCTTGCATTACTGGCCGAGGGAGCCGGCGTACAGCTTCCAGGTCATGTGGCCAGCATGGCTAAGCCGCTTCTGGCAAACCAGAGCAGTGCACAGAAACACCGTTTACCTATTTATCTACTTGCACTTTGACGTGCTTTTGAACTGCTAGGTTGGCAGGAGCAGGGACCGAACAATGGGAGCTCACCCTGTTGCGGGGATTCGAACCGCCGACCTTCTGATCAGCAAGCCCTAGGCTCTGTGGTTTAACCCCCAGCGCCACCCGCATCCCTAATATACATTACTCAAAATTTCTGGTCTTCTGTTTTCATAAAGCTTAGTGTGTTTCCAGGGCTTCTGACATGCTAGAACAGAGGTGAGGAACGTCTGGTCTGTAGGCTGATGTGCCCCCCCCAGGGCTTTGAATCTGGCCCTCAGGAGTTTTCCCAGGCTCCTACCCTCCTCCTGCATCATGCCAGTCACCAGTCCTGCCTTGCAGGGTCTTTTTGCCTGGCTGGAAGGTGTCTCTGAACTTCGATAATGCCTCTTATTTGCCTGGTGGGAGCAGCGTGTGGTCCCATCAGATCTATGCACTTTAAGCAGTATCACAGCACTTCAAACAATCATGGCTTCCCCTCAAGCACTGGTCTTCAACTGATGGATCGGGACCCACTAGAACACCTCAGCCTTATCCAAGTTGGTTTGCAACAGGACTGGAGCACTACCACCATGTGAATATAGGGTAAATGGTGAAGAATTGGGTCCCCAAGTGCATGTTTGGGTAGGTTTGCCATATATCTGGGAAATCCCAGAGGAGTCCTGGATTTGGTTCCTTTTGGGGGCATCGGGGGAGGTTTTTTAAAAATAAAACTGTAGCTAATGTCTGGGTTTGGGTGCTGTGTTGGTGGCGCGATGGGTGGTGGTGCGGGGGTTACTCTGAGCAACTTTTTGGGGTGGGCCTCCTAAGAAAAGCTCAACAAATTTGTGGTGGGATCTTGATTTTTACCTTTTGAAATATGGGAAATCTATGTTTGCATTAAAAGTGGGACCTGGGTCTGGGTCTGAATGCTTGGACATGGAGTGTTAAAGTGTGGACTTCTGCCTGGAATGATCAGGGCAAAACGTTAAGCCCTCTACCATCATTGCCTTGTGTGGCAACCATTTGAGATCACATGACGCCTCCCATTTCCCACAGTGCATTTCTCACTGGTACCCAGAAAGTGGTGCTGTTGCATCACAAACAGATTGTAGCTGGCTATTTTTTGCAGATGTACCATCCAATGGAGCGATAGACTGGGTGGGGGCTTTTATGGAGAAAAAGGGGCCTAGGGAGCCCACCCACTATGATTGTGCTGCTTCCGGTTTGCAGAGCTAGTAATGCTGATTCCCAAGGCGGCTTCGAGATAAAATCCTCCAGTGAATATAAATGGGGAATTGTGCATGTTAGGTGCCACATATTTCTTGACTTCATTAGGCAGGCATTCCCAATCGGAAAGAGAAGAATGCTTGAAAGCCATGGCTTATTGCCACACTGCAAGCAGTGCCGGATTTACGTATAAGCTAAACAAGATATAGCTTAGGGCCCCACTCTCTTGCCCCCCCCAAAAAAAAATTAAAGGAAAAAACCCCTGGGTGTACATTTCCAAAATATAAGATACAAAAAAATAAAATAAAACCTACATACAGCAACAGTGTTGTGTGTTGTGTAGGCTCCTATGATGTAAGGAGCACAATTCAAAGTGTTGGTGCTGACCTTTAAAGCCCTAAACGGCCTCGGTTCTGTATACCTGAAGGAGCGTCTCCACCCCCATCATTCAGCCCGGACACTGAGATCCAACGCTGAGGGCCTTCTGGCAGTTCCCTCACTGTGAGAAGCAAAGCTACAGGGAACCAGGCAGAGGGCCTTCTCGGTAGTGGCGCCCGCCCTATGGAATGCCCTCCCATCAGAGGTCAAAGAGATAAACAACTATCTGACATTCAGAAAATACCTGAAGGCAGCCCTGTTTAGGGAAGTTTTTAACCTGTGATATTTTAATATCTGTTGGAGGCCGCCCAGAGTGGCTGGGGGGACCCAGCCAGATGGGCGGGGTACAAATAATAAATTATTATTATTATTATTATTATTATTATTATTATTATTATTAGCAGAGAACAGCAGCTGACAACATAATATCCGCCACTGGCTTTAAACATGTGAGGTGTGGCTCATTATTTATCTCATGCAGCTTGTCTCTGGTCTTTGCACAGCGGTTGCACATCCTGCTTAATCTTTACATGCTCTGCAATGTAAATGTTAGCACATTGGTGACTTTAAAACACACACAGAGGCCACACATCCAATTCAACTGGATCACAAGGATTTGAGTTTGCGGATTCTGGCGGGGCTGACTCAGCACCTGGAACCAGTTTTCGAAGCCAGAGTTCATAACCTGGAAGCAACAGGGTCTTTCACACCCTGACTGGCATTGTCTGCTCTGCATGACAGGCAGAAGCTCAACAGGTGCAGCTTCCCCATCACAGGGGAAAGCTGCACACAGCAGTGTCGAGAGGAAAGTGCCATGGTCTGGATTTCTGCTGCTGAGGCTGCTGCTGCTTGAGGCATCGGGGCACCGCCAGAAGAGTCTTTGCTTTCCACTGTGACAGTGAATTGGGGGATCAAGGTTCAGAAGGCATGACTTTCATGTAAGATTAAGCCTCAGCACCCTCTGGTCATCAAAGGCACACATGCATATATGCACGCACACACGCATTCCTGCATTTCCTGACTTCATAAACCATGTTCAGCTCCAGTCACTCAGGGAACAGACAAAGGAGAGCAGCAACGAGAGCACAGCCATTTTATTAGTATGCCATAATCAGCCATGGCTCCAAGCCAATAGGGGGCAGCAGAGGGATCTTTGCAAAGATTTGAGTACATCCCGTCTTGACACCGGTGGATGAGGAGGGGGCTCTCTTGAGTTGCAGGTGGTCTCATCTAGCGAAAAGAGACAGAAACATTTGTACTGAAAAGCAGATGACATCCCTACTCCTCCTGCCCTTTTTAGCAACTCACTATTTTTTTCTTTACAGCCTCTGCCACATCCCCACCCGTACATTATTAAGGGAGCATTGTGACAGCTTGGAAGATTATAACACAAGCCTAGAATGAGCATGTCACCTGACCCAAGAGAGGCAGCTTCCAGTATCCTTGTCAATAAAGAACAGTGCATGTGTGTGAGGATTTATTAAAAAAATCAATACAGTGCTGGATTTACGTATAAGCTAAACAAGCTATAGCTTAGGGCCCCACTCTCTTGGGGACCCCAAAATTTTTTTAAAGGAAAAGAACAACTGGATGTACATTGCCAAAATCTCTCTCTATATATAAATGTTCAAGCTGGGTGATCACTTGCCTCCACCTTTCTCCGTAACTGCTTGACCAATTGTCTTCAAATTTGGACACAACATTCCATGGGCATATGGGAAGGATCTTAGGTCCTTACATTGAACAAAAGCCACAACTATCATACTTAAAAATGAGATTTTGTACAAAAAAACCGCCCTCCAGTGGACGGGGGAGTGGCCGGAACACGCTTCAACTGCCTTGCCTCAGGCTGCGCAACAGATTTTCACCTATACAGAATCAAGCCACACGGACTGGCATAGCCCTGTCCGCCATTGGCGGTCTCACCTCGCCAAGCTCCAGAGACGGCTAATTTTCAACACCGCCTCTACCGCCTAAAGAGAGCGTAGGCGGTAGAAAAAGCCGCGTCCGCCATTTCTTCCCTCACCTCGCCCGGCTCAACAGCAAGGGCGGCCAAATAAAACAATCTCTTTTATTCAAATTTTCCAACCCAACGTAAAACGGCTGGATAAAACCAGGCCGCCATAAAAAGGCACATCCGCCATTTTCTCCCTCACCTCGCCCGACACCACAGCCAAAGCGGCCCCCAATTTTTTTCCCCCGGTTCCAATTTTCTGATGCCACATACATAGAAGGACCAGCTACAAAGTCAGTCTGCCCATAAACAACATTAATTACAGAGCGAAGCCACGACAACACCTTGACCGACTACACACCCACGCCGCCCGCAATCTAACAATATTTCCAGCGTTGCCTACATCACCTAAAGAGCTAAGCCAGCCCCTAACACCTCTTTTAGTAACTCCTACTGTACAATTAAAAATACCAGATCAAAAAATAATAAACCCAACCACCACATTTATTACAAAAACATACTGTAAAGCAAAATATGTAAAATGTCACACGTTTTAAAAACACACACACCAAGCATACGTCCACAAAACCACCACCCCCACTATACAAATAATTTCATAATACCCCTCACCACTTCAAAATAACACTCACCCTGCAACATACTCCACAAATAAATTGTAAACCAGCATGTAAAATGTCACACACGTCTAAACAATCCTCCAACCATGCATATGTCCCCAATACCACCCACCCTTTATAATATCCCTCACCCCTTCCAACTTACACTCACCCTCAAACATTACCAATTCAGTAATTCTACTCACTATCTCCCCTTACCATAATACCCTCTAAACCTACACCATGGTAAATCTATACAACAGAATGTTGTATCCAGATTTAAACAAAATTAATCAAGCAAATATAGAGAAAGGCTATGATTAACAAAAAACCACCTAAAGCAAATTTATTCATGCAGATTTTTTATGCACATCCATTCTCCTTCCCTCCAACTACCCACAAACATCACAATCCAAAACACCATTACTATTTTAAGTAAAACTTCCAAAATAAAATGACATATGCTGCACAACTCCCCAAAATAAATACATCTAAGCTAATCACAAACTCCAATAAATAAATCCACAATGCCCCTCACCCCATGCATCTTACACTCACTGAACAACATTATCCATTGAAACCAGTTTAAATTGTAAAAGTACGTAAACTATGCTGGCATTTCATTATGTTCTAAAATTTAAATATTTCTTCATTTCCTTCTTACAATCTAATTCAAACAAATATTCCAACAGAAACAATCACATTCAAATCTATTGACACAGTTCTGGAAACAGATGAAGCAGTACATTACCCTATAGAATTCTTAAATTCCCTCGATCTACCAGGCGTACCACCACACTTGCTACAACTAAAAATTGGTGTCCCAATTATCCTACTACGCAATATCAACCAACCAAAACTATGCAACAGCGTACGCCTCACAGTTAAAAAATCAATGAGCAACATCATTGAAGCAACAATTTTGACAGGACCATACAAAGGTGAAGATATCCGTATTCTAATAATTCCATCAGATGTACCATTCCAATTTAAAAGACTGCAATTCCCAATTAGACTAGCATTTGCCATCACTATCAATAAATCACAAGGCCAAACTTTACAATTTTGTGGTATTCACCTAGAAACTGATTGCTTCTCACATGGACAACTGTATGTCGGATGTTCCAGAGTTGGTAAACCACAAAACCTCTACATCTTCACAAGCAATAGAACTACAAAAAATATAGTGTACCCTCAAGTCTTATGATCCTCTAAAACTATTAAAAACAACATACTATTTCCTAAACACTGCAAAGCAACAACAACAAATTCAACAAAATATAAATTCAATACAAAACGTCAACCTCATTCTAATCCATCTACACCAACAAAGAAGAAACACAACAACATATAAACCATGCAACATGGACTTACTCCACCTGTGAGTATACATGCACTTTCTCTAACTTATCAAATTTCACAAAAAAGCCACCGCAACACGTGGCCGGGCCAGCTAGTATAAGATAAAAAACAAATAAAATAAAACCTACATATAGCAACAGTGTTTTGTATTGTGTAGACTCCTATGATGTAAGTAATGGGTCCCACCTGCTAGCCTGCTCCCTAAAATATCACTAGTTTGCTCATTTCTATATATAGGGTGCCTACATTTTGCTATTTATAATAGAGCAATGGGAGATACGTATTAGGTCCACAAATTACCATATAGCATATATTCAGCACAAAAAAAACAGCGACAATTTGTTGTTGACAAAGGACAGCCGGATGTATAAAGGGCCCCATTACCTTCTGTAGCTTAGGGCCTCATGAAACCTAAATCCGGCCCTGATGTAATATAAGTATTATTAAAACAATCCACACAAAAACACCCCTCTCAAAGGACAGGGGTCCTCTGGCACTTACTCCAAGCATTTGATCTTCTCCGTTGTGTCTCCGATCACAATCTCATCCACTTGGAACACCCATCGCCCCGGAAACTGCACGTTGGTGGTTTGTGTGATATTGAGGATACTGGGGGTGCGTGATCCTGGGATGTTGTAAAAGTTTTTCTTGTCTCCACTGTCAAATCCAGCCTAGGGGGTGGAGAAAGGAGAAAAGCAATGTACTGTCCAGCCCCACAGCATAGGAAACATTCTCCTCAGTCTCGTTCCCTTTCTGCATATTCACGTAAGTGTGGAAATGATGGGTTGACTTTAACTCCTAGTAAATTTGTAAAAATGTATAAAACATGCTCAAATGTTTGCTGGAAATGTAAGGAAAAAAGAAGACACCTTTTATCATATGTGGTGGAATTGTAAGGTAGCAAAAGGATTTTGGGAAATGATATATAATGAGTTGAAAAATATATATTCAAAATAACCTTTGTTTAAAAAGCCTGAAGCCTTCCTTTTAGGAATTCTAGGTGTTGAAATCCCAAAGGAGCAGAAAAGGCTATTTATGTATGTGGCCACAGCTGTGCTGATGTTACTGGCCCAGAGATGGAAAGAAGATAAAGTTCCTACCAGAGAAGAATGGTAGATGAAGTTAATGGACCATGCTGAAATGGCTAAAATGACCGGAAGAGTCAGAAATCAGGAAGATGAAAATTTCAATAAGGAATTGGGGAAATTTGTAACTTATCTTAAAGACCATTGTAAACAGTTAAAGTCGTTAGTTAGGATTGGAATATCACTTGTAGTTTAAGGTTGAATTCTGGACATAATGGAGAGGTAAAAGATTTGGATTATCATAAAAGATGAGGGAGGAAATGATTAATAATAGGACCCACAAAGGGGAGGATGGAAGTCCAGGAGATTCCTTGGAATCTTGTTTTTATGATTGATGTTTGATATATTTTTGTAAAAAAATTAAGTTGAAAAACCAATTTTTATTTATTTATTTAAAAATGTTGGGTTTACCCCCTGCCGCTGCCTTTTTCCTGTCTCATGGCTCAGACGTACTACCCGTATGCGTAAGAATGTAAGGTCAGTGCCTCATCAAGTCCAGCATCCTGCTATCACACTGGCCAACCAGATGTCTATGGGAAGCCAGCAAGCAGGTCCTAAGCACACAGCACTCCACATAGCACCTGCAGTTCCCACAAACTGGTCTTTGGAAGCATGCGGCCCATGAGGTGGAGGTAGAAAATAGCCATCAGGCTTAGGAGAGTTGCTGATGGCTTTGTCCTCCATCAGAGGCCAACTTGTGAAGGAGATTTGGAGGGGGGCGATGACGCATGCATGTGATGTCAGGATCATAGCTGTCAACTTTCGGATTTGAAAATAAGGGATTTTTCCAAACTTTTGGATTTGAAAATAAGGGATGCCGCGAGGGCGGTGCAATAGCACCAAGTAGCCTTGCCACCCTGCGCTCCAGAGGCTGCGTGTGAACGGGTGAGCAAAAGAGCGAGCGCGTAGATGGCAGGCAGGCTGTCTGTCTGGTTGGGCGTGAGGGTCTGGCTGCACAAGGCATGCAAGCTCCGCCCCCAGTCGGTCTCAGACTCCTTATTGGCAGCCGAGCAACGCAGCTGAGGAGCCTCCCTGGTTGGCAGGGAGGGAGAGGAGCTGCTTCCTTTGAAATCCGGGAAATTTAAGGGATATCAACAATCTGGGATAGCAGCAGGAAACGGCATTGGAATAAGGGAGTTTCCTGCAAAAAAAGGGAGGGTTGACAGCTATGGTCAGGATGTTGGGAGGAGCTAGGAGGTGGAGCCGAATGTGGCGGCAGTTGCGGCCTCATTGGCCAGCGGCTCCTCCTCTCTGGTGCTCAGCCTCCTCTTCCTACTTCCACCCCTGGCTGGGGTCTGCTTTCCCCCTCCTTCCCCTCCACGGCAGCAGCAGCAGCAGGAGAAGAGTCCCAACCAAAGAGGAGTGGCAGAGCAAATTAATGGATGATGCTGAAATGGCAAAATTTACTGGAAGAATAGGAAACCAAGGAGAAACAACTTTTAATAAGGAATGGGGAAGATTCGTGGACTATCTGAAAAACTTTTGTAAACAACTAAGCTCATTAGCAGGATTAATCTAAAACAAGCTGTTAAATGTATTTGTTAAGGAAAACGCAGAGAGTAACTAATAAATAGAATTAATTGGGAGGTGCAGTAATGAAAATTAAAGCATAAGAAACCACAGAAGGAGTGGGGAGGGAAGTCAAACTATCTGTTTTTATTGGAAAACTTATTTAATTTGTATGATTATTAAAAAATTCAAAAATTGAAAAATAAAAATTTCTTTTAAAAAAGGAAGAGGAAGAGGAGACAAGATTGGCCTCCCCCGCCTCCTTGAATTTTTGAGCAATTATTGAGGGGTCCTTAAAAGAGTGAGGATGAGACACTCTTTGAAAGCCATCAAAGTTGGTGACCATCATTGCCTCAAACAGGAATAGAGAATCTGGTATGTCATGTTGAGCAGCTTGGAAGAAGGGCAGGAATATCTGTAAATAATAACCACCCAGGCTCTGGATCAGCGCAAATATCTGTGTGATGGCAGGATAACTGCAGCAGAATCTTCAAGAGTGGGTTTTTAGGTTTGTTTGTTTTTGCACTGGCAACTGAAAGCTGATTTAGAAATAATCAGATGTGATTGTGTGGTTGCTGTGAAATTGCCCCAAAGCACGTTATAGCCACAGGAATATGGAACTAGCTGCAGAATTCAGTTACTGAGAATTTCGGCTTTCATTTAGAAAACATAGAAACACCACAAGCAAACCCTCAACTTCCCTTGTTGTTGGATGCCTGCTTCCTGAAATTGTTCAAGCAAAGCTTTGCACATTTCAAAAGCTAGAAGCATTAATGAATCAGATTTCCAGCGGTCAGAGGTCAGAAATGCCATGCCCTGTATACTTCCTTGTTCCTCCCTCGAGTTGCAGAAGCAGAATAAATGAAAAAGCAAAACTTCCAGAATAAATTCATGGGTAAGAGGAGCGTGCAATTTCCCTCAACCTGCGTAATTAAATTTGGGTTGTGGAATCCAAGTTCATTGCCACAGCATTTGGGGTACAAAATGGTTATTGTACAGGAAAAGTAAAGCCCTGGCAGTAGAGACCCATCCCTTGCAAAAAACCCCCACCACAATGAAAATCCAGGAACCCCCCCCCCCCGATATCAGCATTTAGTGCTGGGCCAATCTTTGCCATAACTGCTGATATAACTGGAACAAAAATGCATTAACATCTCCCATTTCTTTCCAATTAGTGAGTTAATGGGCTGACGTTCATTCAGATAGTATTTTAAGACAGCCTTCCTCAACCTGGTGCCCTCCAGCTGCTGTTGGATCGCAACTCCCATCAACCCCAGTGATCAGGGATGATGGGGGCTGTAGTCTAATGGCATGTGGAAGACACCAAGTTGGCGGAAGGCTGCTGTAGGTTATGCATTGTACCTGGCAGTACATTTTCAGCATTCATGAAATCACTCTGGGTGGAAATATTGATCTGTTGGACTGTTCATGTGGCAATTTAACTCTGTACATGGATAGCCTGCTGCTTCTGATTTCAGCAAGGCAGCTTACACCCATTATCCCCAGGTGCTTTCTCCCATCGGATCGCTTACAAAGCCAGGCCTGATTAAGAGCAGAATCGGCTCAGGTGCATACAAAGCATATCTGGATATCACAGTGAAGCATCCTTTGCAGGGAGTTGGACTGGATGACCCTTGGGGTCCCTTCCAACTCTACAATTCTATGATTCTGAAGTTACACGATAAGGGCTTAGCCACACCTCCATTTACTCCACTGCTGAATTGGAACAAATGGCAGGTTTCCCGTGGATTGCTGTTTGTTCTGATTTAGCGCTAAAGAGAGGGGTTTCTGGGGGGCGGGGAAGCTTTGGGGCAAAGGCACAACTACTTGGACGCATGCCTAGAAAATGTGGGATAAGCAGAAAACAGCTCAGACCCATGCTTCCTAGGCATGGGAGAAGCAGGAATGCGGGCGAGCTCTTAATCTGCCCATTAAGAAAAGAAAAAAAAACCTGCCCCCTCCTTTCATACTTAAGGGTAGTATCCAAGTCAAAGTCACTTGGCTGTATACTTGTTCCCCTGGCAAAATATTTTGCAGCAGTGGGAAGTTGTTGCACAAGAGAACACAGAAGCAAGTTGCTGGTAATTTTGTTGAGCAACGAGTTCTCACTAATGCAACTGTTGCACTGGAGTTCTCCCTTGTGTTGCGGAGTCCTCCATTGCACAGAATGAAAACTCACCCACTTGCTTGTGCAGGCAGAGAACGTTGGATACAGCCCATAATTCCAGTTACAGGTAGATAGCTGTGTTGGTCTGTCATAGTCAAAACAAAATAAAAAAATTCCTTCCAGTAGCACCTTAGAGAGCAACTAAGTTTGTTCTTGGTATGAGCTTTCGTGTGCATGCACACTTCTTCAGATAGCCCATAATGTGTATCCCGAACACCTTTTCTCACAAAACAAATGTAGTTTTTTTTTAAAGAAAAATCTCAATTTAAAACACATATTTTGATACTTTTGGTTTTGGCCAAAAGCTCTGGAGAAGCATGAAACCCAAAGGATGTTCCGAATCACATGTTGGTCTGGGAGGTCAGAAACCAGGTCAGTTTCATACTGGAATCTCCAATGGTCAGATTTCCTCAGCGTTCCTATTCAGATCAAGTACCTGTGCAGGGGTTCCTCCAAGGCCTGTCCTGGGATGCCCACCGCTTGCTATCCCGGTTGTCCACTGGATGTCAGCATAATTCAAAATGATGAAAGCTATTTCATTATTGGTGGTCAAGACAGCCTGGAAAGTGTTGGTCTGCAGCAAAAAGGAAAGAGACATGGGACTGTGGAGCTACGAACAGCACAAAGAGATGCAGCTCTGTCTCTGGGGCACACAAAGTAGGAGGGCGCCATGGGGGGTGTCTTCTTCTTCATTGAGAGTGATAGGGAAATCATCTAGATTAGGGACGGAGGAACCTGCGGTTTTCCAGATGTTGCTGCCCCATTGACCACACCGGCTGTGGATGATGGTGGCTGGAGTCCAACAACAGGTCCCCCACCCGTTCCTCTTATTACCACATTTTCACATTGCATATTAAGGGTTAGGGCAGGGGGGAACCTCAGACCCGGGGACTGAAAGTTACAAACCTCTGACTTTTGTGTGGCTGTGTCGTGGACTGGCTGGATGCAGAGGAAGGGTGGGAGGCACCAGATGGGGAGCCTCCAAGGCGAAAAGGGTCAGAGAGAGCTCAGGGATGGTGGTGGGACAATGGTGAGTGGCCAGGGAGAGTACAGGCATTTTTGGCAAGTGTTGCTTGTAAGTTCCATCTGCTGAAAGTCCCTTTTCTGTACCACCCAGGGCCCCATCATCTCCTGCAGCTGGCTACCCTAGGTCAGTGAGAGTCCTACCTTTTTGGAAGCAGTTCCAAAGTAGGCGACACGGTCCCAGGTGGCAACCAAGGCCCAGACAGCTGTGAAAGAGATCTCTGGGAAGTACTGGTTGATGTCTGCGGTGCAGCGGCTAAGCACTGCAGAGTCCTGAGTCTGTCTCCAGAGGACATCCCCGCCTTTAGTATTGTCAACATCCCCCCAATAGGGGGCAACAAAGGGACATTCTAAATCAAGCGGGAAAGGGTCGGGTGTGTACTGTGACACATTCACACCAAAGGAGACCACCCCGTTGTTGTTGACCTGAAGAAAGGAGAGAGGTGCAGGTGAGAATGACAGCAGTTAGGTAGACCAAGAGATACAGGGTTGGCGTCATAGGAGCCAACTCCTAGAAGCCGAGGTCCCTTCGGCCCCCCATTAAAATATTTGAGGGGCTTGGGCTCCCCCAAAGTTGATGGACATTGCCATTCAAATGCTGTGGGTATGCATCACTTCATGTGATTGATCATGCAGGGTGGGGCTTACTCCCCCCCCCCAATATTTTATTCAAGTTGGCACCCCTGGTTGGTGTGATTGAGCACCTGCCAAGTCTCCACATCCAGCAGGGGACAACACTGACCTCAGAAATGAGGAGAATCAGTAGGCGGCAACAGCGATGGTGAGGAGGTAGAACCTTGCCCAAGGTTCCTTGAAACCTGGAACCAGCAATGGATGGATGCATAGATGGACAACTAGATTAGATAGCAGGACTGAGGATGGGCCAGTACAAGGCAGCCTGCTAGATCTCAATGACAGGTGGACAGAGTTCTGTGCCACCCACCCTTCTGATGAAGAAATATGTAGACTGGGGCTTTGGCCAGGCATTACGTACGTAGAGTAAGCTGTACTTTTTGCCATAGAAGCTGAAGGGCACTGCAGTGTTGATCTTTGTAGATGTCCCATCATCTGACTTGGGGTTCTTTGTGTCACCCTGTGCAGTCCCATAAGGGTACATCAATGATTCTAGAGGAGAAGGGAGCATCTTGTTAGAGCCCAAGCCAGCAACTCATTTTACAGAAGGGGAGGAGGGAGGGCGATGTGTTCGGCCAGCCTCTCCTCCCTCTATCTGGGTCTGAGGCTGTATAAAGCGCACAAACATCTCCCAAAGGATCCTGGGAACTATGGTTTGTTAAGGGCGCTGGGAACTAGCGCTGCAAGGGGGTGAACTGCCATTCCCAGGATTCTTTGGGGAAAACCATGTGCTTTAACGTATGGCATGTATAGAAGAAGAAGAGTTTGGATTTGATATCCCACTTTATCACTACCCTAAGGAGTCTCAAAGCGGCTCACATTCTCCTTTCCCTTCCTCCCCCACAACAAACACTCTGTGAGGTGAGTGGGGCTGAGAGACTTCAAAGAAGTGTGACTAGCCCAAGGTCACCCAGCAGCTGCATGGGGAAGAGCGGAGACGCGAACCCGATTCACCAGATTACGAGACTACCGCTCTTAACCACTACACCACACTGGCTCTCACCTATACAGTCTGAATGTGTCCTTTATAAGAAAACTCTTAGGATATCCCCCAGGATCAGGAAGCCTGCAAAACTCTCCTTCAGACCTTCCCACTGAACATGGGAATTGGGGGTGGAATCAGTGGGGGTGGAGGTGTTAAGGTGCCTGGAATCCTCCATCACACATTCTTGCTATGTTTGGTGGAGTAATGCCTGAATGTTTTATAAGTGCACTGTCATTCATTTGTTCAAGGCAATTCCTCAGCCCAAATTCAGGCTCACGAGTCAAGTGGATCTTACCATTGGAGGCATCGGCTGGAGAGGTCAAGGTTGATCCTAAAGGGCAGCAAGAGAGAAACCATCAGATCTGTTTCATGTTTACAGGCATACACAGGGAGAGACAAGAGTTTTTTATGCAGATGCCAGAAGTGTTCCATTGAGTTTCAAACGGAGATTTGATCTAGGGCAGTGATGGCTAACCTTGACACTCCAGATGTTTTGGAACTACAACTCCCATCATCCCTAGCTAACAGGACCAGTGGTCAGGGATGATGGGAGTTGTAGTCCCAAAACATCTGGAGTGTCAAGGTTAGCCATCACTGATCTAGGGATTCTTAGTTGACCACAAGCTTAACATGAGTCAACAGGGTGATGCGGCAGCAAAAAGAGAGAGAGTGAGAGCGAGAGAACGAGAGAGAGAGAGAGAGAGAGAGAGAGAGAGAGAGCCAATGCTATTCTAAACTGTACTGTGCTTCTGCTGGTGCATTTCCACCTCCCTGACCTTTCTGCCCCCCTGTTCCTCTTCTTCCTCTCTCTGCTGGTAAGCAGTAGCAATAAGATTGATGCCCCCACTACTGAATATTCTATCTCATCCAAGGCTTGCCAGAAGGCAATACAGCCACCCAGCCACATGTATACCCTGTAACAAATCAGTGAAGCCCAAGCTACCATGGCTGGCAAGAGTACATTCTGAGTGGCAGCTTCACAACTGTGGGACATATGACTCAGATACCAAAAACATTGTCTCACCCCTTATATACCCAAACTGGCCACTGTACTTTGCAGGAGAGGGCCTTTGCAAATATCTCATCAGGAAGCCCATTCCATAATAGTTAGGAATTGGTCTTTAGTGTAGTTTCACCTACCTACTAGAACTCCCATCAGACAGATGCTGTTGTTGATTGCCTTTTTGACCCTTCCTTTCCCAGCGAGATTTTCTACCCTGCCTTAATTTTGTGGTAAGAATGTACCTGTAAATCTTACCACAGTTTTGAAATAGTGTTTATATATATATATATATTTACTGATGAT
Organism: Darevskia mixta; assembly: GCA_034641385.1. NCBI lineage: Eukaryota > Metazoa > Chordata > Lepidosauria > Squamata > Lacertidae > Darevskia > Darevskia mixta. Next base: position 16,086,939 of record JAWWNH010000033.1, on the reverse strand, counting down.
GTTTTTGTGGTTAAACCTTTTGGGCATGTTGCATTGGAAGTGATAGCTCAGGCCATACAGCATGAGACTGTTAATCTCAGGATTGTAAATTTGAGCCCCACATTGGGCAAAAAGATTCCTGCGTTGCAGGGAGCTGGTGACCCTCACATTCCCTTCCAATGGTTCAATTCTATGATTCTATAAAATGAAATGATAAGAAGAGACCCATCCTTCACAGGGTTTAAAGAAGACCTACCTTTAGCAAATGATTTGATCTGAGTCACAAAACTAGATGGGCTCGTCAGCAGGGTCAAGCCAGAGTGCCAAAAGTCCAGCACCTTGGCTCAATCCTGCTAATGAGCACAACATGCTTTTCCACCCGGCACTGGTGCTCTGGGCTCATGGAGAAAGTCAGCAGTCAGGAAGGCTGATGGACATTGAGAAGGCCCAGCCCCTTGCCCAAAGATTTCAAGGAGGCTAAAGACACCTTGGACCCCTGCGGGTGAGGCAAGTAAAGATGCAGATAGGAAAGAACAACCAGGAGACTTGAAATGTGTTCCCAATAGTTCAGTGAAAAGCAAGGCTTGTATTCAAGTCCTTTTAAGTCTGGTGCCAATTGCAAGGCCAACTGGGATTGGTTCCACACTCAGGAGCTTCTGATCAGAGCTCTGGAGTGAAGATGATCCCTGCCAAAAGCATGGCTTGAACTTAGGGCCAGCTTCTAGACCCACTGGGTGGTCGAGCCCCACTGGGATCAACTGCTCCACCACACTGCAAAGGAAGAAATGTCTCACTGGACATTTTGGTGACCTTAGGTGTCTGCCATGCATTCCACCTGTCAAAGTGGCCCACCAGGAGTGGGGGAGCTAAGGAATTGGCCCACCGGGCTGAAAAAGTTCCTCACAACTTGGTTTCTGTACTCCTGATTTTATACAATATCCCCACCCCACCCCCAGCCACTTCCACAATTGTTGCATTTCCTTTTTGTAAAATTGTCCTTCTAAAAATAAATTGATAATTATAAGTCACCTTGTCTATTTTTAACTGAAAAGCACGGCACAAACGTTGAATGAAACAACAAACTTTTAAAATTCCTCCACGCATTGTGAAGGTAGCTGTAGTAGACTGCTGCCAGGTCAAGTCAACCCAAAATTGAACACACTTTTACAATAAGTTAAGATGAGGCTTGATCTGCCATTAACGGAGAAAACAGCACAAAGCAAAGAGCTGGCTTCTGAGTCTCCTACTTACCCACTGCCAGCAGAAGGAAAACAGATATAGTTTCCATCCTGGCTGCTCCTTTGCCTTGGAACTGCAGTATCTTAAGCGTATTTCAGGTGCCTTCTATTTCTCCTCCAGCCAAGAAAGGATGTGTGGGGTGGATCTACACCTGATATTTATCTTGACCCTGCCTTCCACACCTAGCTTGACAAAAAGAGAACAAACAGTTCTCATAAGGAAAGGGGATCTTAATCAAATAGCAGGCCGTTTCAACAGTCTAATCCCGTTGAATTTCTTTGCACAACTTTTTTTTGGGTGAGAAATGGGCCAACACCACAAAAGGCACAATAGCCTCCTGGGTGGAGTTGGAGTGGGGTGTGTGTGTGTGTACGTCCACAATTGTGCCATAGGCAAACAAACCTAGCACCAAGAATGTTCTAGATGCTGCTCAGCGTGGCAAAATGATGCAGAGCATTTGGAGCACCCGGTTTACTTTTGATGGGCAGAATAATGATGGGTGGTGAGGTAGTGTTTGGAACAGGGATGCCACACAGACTTACATCCCACCCCAACTAAGTTTGGAGGCTTAACATATGGGTTATTTGAATGTGTTTTCCCAATTCTCTGACTTCCTCTACACTAATCTGCCCTAAACCACAGGCTTAGCGGGTGGCGCGATGGTCTAAACCACTGAGCCTCTTGGGCATGCCGATCAGAAGGTTGGCGGTTCGAATCCCCGTGATGAGGTGAGCCTCCGTTGCTCTGTCCCAGCTCCTGGCAACCTAGCAATTCGAAAGCACGTCAATACAAGTAGATAGATAGGTTCAGCTGCAGCGGGAAGGTAAACGGCGTTTCCGTGCGCTCTGATTTCCGTCACTGTGTTCCATTGTGCCAGAAGCAGTTTAGTCATGCTGGCCTCATGACCTGGAAAGCTGTCTGTGGACAAACGCCAGCTCCCTTGGCCTGAAAGCGAGATGAGTGCCACAGCCCCAGAGTCACCTTTGACTGGACATAAATGTCCAGGGGTCTTTTACCTTTACCTTTTTTTTACCTAAACCATAGTGAAACCATACTCTCCAACATTTATCCGATGAAGATAGGGATATCCTATTCCACATCAGGAAGCTTCTCCTGAGTTTGATCTTGCTGCACACATACATGTCACCTTGAGCCAATGACAAGCTCTCTGCCTCCCCTACCTCGCAGGATTGTTGTAAAGAAAAGAACACGCAAGGAAAGGGATAATGCTCAACACCTTTGACAGATAAATGGAATGAAATTATTTTTTTAGCTGTAAGCTGTCTTGAGTCCCTGTCAGGGAAAAAGGCGGAACATTATTATTATTATTATTATTATTATTATTATTATTATTAATAGAAACTGGGAGCATGATCAGGAACAAACTAGAGAGTAAATCTTATTGAACTCAGTGGGACTTAATTCTGAGTAAAAATGCTTAGGACTGTTGTGTAAGCAGGGTGCCTAGTCTTTACGCAGTTACCTGGCAGTAAACTCCATTGAATACAGTTGGGCTTCCTTCCTAGTAGACAGTGAAAGGCTCCATTTACAATAAAGGAATCAACACTCCAAGGGTTTCCTAAAAGATTGCTGGCCGCTGAAGCATTGCAATTAGAGAATTTAAACTGGATTGGTGATGTTTTCCTTCAAAAGGATCGGAAGGGCTTTCTGCTCCAGCTTCACTATTTCCTTCATTCAGTGCAGGTCTTTTATTTTCGGTAGAAACAGCACTCCGCTTTTGCACCTCCACATACCACTTTTAATTGTTCTCCAAGACGTGGAGGGGAGGAAAAAGGGGGAAAAAACCGGGACATTCCGGGATGAAATCAGAAACCAGGACGGCTTCTGTAATTCCAGGACCGTCCTTGGAAAATAGGGACACTTGGAAGGATATTGGTGAAACGTGAAAGTCACGTTACTTCATTCACGTGCCAGAACATCGCCCAAATATTGGAGCAAAAGCAGATGACATCATCACTCCTGCTCGGAAAAAAGTCATGGACCTTTGTTCTTCTGCTTCCATATACCCCAGCGCCACTGTAGCACTGCAATGGAGTCAACATCCAAATGCAAAATGACACTAAATTTACTAAATAAACAACAACCCCATAACAAAATAATAATAATAATCATGCAAATTTGCAAAACAGCTGGCAGGTTTGGTAATGCAAAGAGTTTTATCTTTATTTATCATCAGCCTAGATCTTTACATTTGAGGATCCTGTCTAGTCGTTTCTATCATCTGGATCTGTTTGCCAGAAAAGCAAATTTGCCTGCTTTCTTTTCAAAAGAAAGAAAAATGAAGCTTGTTTGATCATGTCATTGCATGTGTTGACACATTATTAGTCATCAGTGAAGCTTTTGCCTTCATGTATCACCTGACACCTGGAATTCAATCCACAGCTTGTTCTTTGGTTAGCCCTTAATGCAAATCCAATTGAACACCATGGAAATCAGTGGACCTTATCTCAGCTGAGTCTCAAAACCTTTATGCTAATATTAACCAACATTTCCCTAATTCTTGCAGGGTGATAGATGTGCCTTTGTCCGCCAAATGCCATCATGTCTCCTTGCCCGAGTCATAGGAGGTTTCGCATAAGGTTACCAGATTTTTTTCAATGGATCCGGGGACACTTTTAAACTTCAATGGATTTTGTATGGGGACTGGTTTGTAAATCCGGGGACTGTCCCCGGGAAACAGGGACGTCTGGTAACCTTAGTTTTGCATGCAGAGAATCCAGTAAATGACACCACCAGGTTGGGCTGAGAAAGGTTCCTGTCAAAAACCCTACAGAGCTGCTACCAGTCAGTATAGACCTGTAATTTCTCCACGGACCACTTGAAAATTGCGGAGTGCCTTGACAGACCACTTAATGATCTTCCCCTGCCTGTTGTAGCAATTGTGGCACACTCTGCTGGATGCTGTATGATCTTTAATGGTATTTCTCTTTCTTCTTTTATTTCTTATGTTGTATTTTACCGTATTTGCAATTTGAAAACCACATATGAAGCCGCTGGGAGAGATCATCAGGGGGTTTGGGCTGGGTGTCCATCAGTATGCGGATGATACCCAGCTCTACCTCTCTTTCAAATCAGAACCAGTGAAGGCGGTGAAGGTCCTGTGTGAGTGCCTGGAGGCGGTTGGAGGATGGATGGCGGCTAACAGATTGAGGTTGAATCCTGACAAGACAGAAGTACTGTTTTGGGGGACAGGGTGGGGGACTCCCTGGTCCTGAATGAGGTAATTGTGCCCCTGAAGGACCAGGTGCGCAGCCTGGGAGTCATTTTGGACTCACAGCTGTCCATGGAGGCACAAGTTAATTCTGTGTTTAGGGCGGCTGTCTACCAGCTCCATCTGGTACGCAGGCTGAGACCCTACCTGCCTGCAGACTGTCTCACCAGAGTGGTGTATGCTCTACTGCATGGGGGGCGTGCAGTTTCGTTGCACTTGTATAGCGTTGTGCTTGTACTTGTGCAATGACAATAAATTATCTTATCTTATCTTATCTCCTGCTTGGACTACTGCAATGCGCTCTACGTGGGGCTACCTTTGAAGGTGACCCAGAAACTGCAATTAATCCAGAATGCGGCAGCTAGACTGGTGAGTGGGAGTGGCCGGCGGGACCACATAACACCGGTCCTGAGAGAACTACATTGGCTCCCAGTATGTTTCCGAGCACAATTCAAAGTGTTGGTGCTGACCTTTAAAGCCCTAAACAGCCTCGGTCCTGTATACCTGAAGGAGCGACTCCACCCCCACCGTTCAGCCCGGACACTGAGATCAAGCGCCGAGGGCCTTCTGGCGGTTCCCTCACTGCGAGAAGCAAAGCTACAGGGAACCAGGCAGAGGGCCTTCTCGGTAGTGGCGCCCGCCCTGTGGAACACCCTCCCAGCAGAGGTCAAAGAGATAAACAACTATCTGGCATTCAGAAAATACCTGAAGGCAGCCCTGTTTAGGGAAGTTTTTAACCTGTGATATTTTAATGTATTTTAATATCTGCTGGAGGCCGCCCAGAGTGGCTGGGGCGACCCAGCCAGATGGGCGGGGTGCAAATAATAAATTATCATCATCATCATCATCATCATCATCATCATCATCATCATTATTATTATTATTATCATCATTCAAATTGTAGGTGTTCTTCATAGACGTGCTTGCACCATATGCACGGTTACATATCAGGAACTGGGATGGATTTCACAGAATCATGGAATTGTAGAGTTGGAAGGGATCCCAGGGGTCATCTAGTCCAAACCTCTGCAATGCAGGAATCTCAACTAAAGCATCCACGACAGATGGCCATCCAACCTCTGCTTAAAAACCTCCAAGGAAGGAGAGTCCACAACATTCCAAACAGCTTTTTGTAACTTGAAGCCATTGGTTCAAGTCCTACCCTCCAGAGAAGGAGAAAACAGAAGACTGAATAAACAGAACGACGGAAGGAGGAAATTCAGGTAAGATGACTTTTTTCAGGTCAGATGTTTTTTATATACCTATGGCACTATTCCAGCAAGTCTCTCCTCTCACCTGGCTGCTCCAAGTCCATTTTTTTCCCATGTACTGAGGGACTTTGGGCCTATAGGAACGTTAACTGCAAACAACAAGCTTTTGCAGGCGCTCTGTTCTGAAACAGAAGAAGGCTGCAGAAAGGTCAACTGCCTTTGGACTACAGAACCAAAGAGAGGCACACTCTGCCCTCTGCAAGTGACCAGGGCAGCAGGGGCCACTTGAGACTCAGCAATACAGCTGCAAATAAAATGTCTTAAATGTGTTTGTAAAGTGCATTGTACAAATGTGACACTAGATGGCGATGGCAAGCTATTCCATATTCAATATATTTTTCAAAACATTTTTTTTTTAAAAAAAACCACAACATTTTTTATATGTGACTAGATTCCACCTGGGAGACAGTCATAGGAGTCAACTCCAAGGGGGCCCAGCCCCCTTTGCCCCAAATTGACTGTGCCAAACCTCCCTAGCCTCTTTCTCTGCCACTGCTGCATGAGAGTGCAGGTAAGACTCCTGACCATCCGCCCGCCTCCCTCTCTCTTGGGGCGCCCCCACTCTTCTCCTCCCCTCAAGTGGCCTTGGCCTGGATCTAAAACCCTGCAAGCCCACCACCAAGGAAGAGACTTGGCTGCCGCTACCTGCTAGCATCTGGGCAGGAAGAGGAGGGGCGGTGTGCAAGCTGGGCCTGCCATCATCCAAGCCCCCTGGATCAGCCCCTCAGCACTGAACGTAGCCCAGGAAGCATCACCTCCTGTCCCAAACCCCAACTGCTTGGGCCTCAGAAGCACCAGACGAGGAAGGAAAGTGATTTTAATGTATTTTTAATCTTTGTTGGAAGCTGCCCAGAGTGGCTGGGGAAACCCAGCCAGATGGGCGGGGTACAAATAATAAAAATTATTATTATTATTATTATTATTATTATTATTAAGCCTCCATCGGGCCGGGGGCCCTCACCCTGGGCTGTGCGCACTTGGCTCCGGCCTCACTCTCTCAATCTGTACTTCCAGCAACCTTCTGGCTGGGGTGGCAGGATGGCAGCTCCCCACCCCTCAAGTTGGTGTTACTGGAGTCAATATACCTTGGCTCCCAGGGAGAACATGCCAAAGGAGAGACTAACCTGCCCCGATCCATAGTTGGCTGGGAGTCATGAGAAACCATATGGAAGAAAGGTGGGATATATATTTAAGATGTCTTTTTAAAAAAGAACAGCTGCAGGGACCTTCTCTCTCTCTCTCTCTCTCTCTCTCTCTCTCTCTCTCTCTCTCTCTCTCTCTCTCTCTCTCCCCCCCCCCCCTGTTCTGCTCTCGCTACCAGAAAACAAACCTTGGCGGAAGAAGAGAAAGTGCACGCTAGTCCAGGGATGGAAACTCCTGACTAACTAGTAATTTTGAATTCTGTCCAGACCCCTCCCTTCCCCAGACATGTTCTGTCCATCCTTGAGTTCTTTGGCCTTCATGGAATGTATCCTCGAATTATGATAAAGGCTCTTGCTTGCCCTGGCAGAGGATGGGGTGAAGTTAAGTGTGTGATGGGAGAGAGAAAGCTCTGGCTTGTTCCTGGCTGGAACGTAGCCCACTCCTCAAAGGGAAAAAGTCCCATTCATTGCTTCGCCCACTTTGCCTCTAGCCACACCCCTGGGACCACTGGCAAGTGTCCCCCCTCCTCAGTTTTTCATGTGGACCATGGGATGAAAAAGTCCACTCCCCCCCACCCCCCAATGCTCTAGTCTCTACCCACAGCCAGAAGGCAAGCAAGACCTCCAGTATCAGAAGATGAGCCTAGTGGCCATAAGGGGATATAAACGACTCCTTATAACGTCACCACTTTGTCAAGCTTATCTCTCCGTCTTTCCCACCTGCTTCCTTTTCCTCCTTCAATTTCTGTGTTAACTTGCAAACCTTTGTTCAGTCCGGTTGCCATGCTTGCCTCTTGCAGCAAAACCAACGTCCTACAGCATTTGCGGGATGTGGGGCAGGGGAAAGAGAGTTGTTTTGGTTCACATTTTTATGCAAACCTACCTAATCTGCATGTCTGGAAACAATATGCGAACTTAAACACAGCTTTCTTTCGAGATATGAACAGGGAAACATTTTTTTTTTTGGATGCAGTTCTCCAAACAAAGAAAGCATATGCAAATGAGTATTTTGACTGGTGACCCCTATCCCTGCCAAGCCGTGCATGGGATTCCAGGGGTCTTGGCCCTCCACCAGGGTCTGTGCTCCTTTAGAGAAATGAAGATGTGGTGCAGGCTGCCGTACCTTTAAGAAATAGGATTTATTCACATAGTTACACCTGAGTTTAGACAGAGGGAGTCCAGATCTTACAGCATGGTCATCTCAAGAGGGGCTTGTTCTCCACAGCAGTGCAGCACTGGAGTCCAAGGGATCTCTCCCAGACAGTCTTCAGCCATCCTGCCCATAGTGGATCTCAGTCGTTGCTCTCAACTCTTTTTCTTCCCAGCACACCTTCCGAATGACCCTCTTTTTCCTGTAACCTCTTGAGAGTCCCATGGAGTGCAAGAAGATCAAACCTATCAATTCTTAAGAAAATCAGCCCGGAGTGCTCACTGGAAGGACAGATCCTGAAGCTGAGGCTCCAATACTTTGGCCACCTCATGAGAAGAGAAGATTCCCTGGAAAAGACCCTGATGTTGGGAAAGATGGAGGGCACAAGGAGAAGGGGACGACAGAGGATGAGATGGTTGGAAAGTGTTCTCGAAGCTACTAACATGAGTCTGACCAAACTGCGGGAGGCAGTGGAAGACAGGAGTGCCTGGCGTGCTTTGGTCCATGGGGTCACGATTTGCATAGGCTAGCCCAGGCATTCCTGCTTTCATTTCTCCCTTCACAGTCTAGAGAGCCAGATCGAGAGGCCCAGAAGGCTGCATAGGTACCCAAAGCCTGGGGTTTTTCACCCTTGCATTGTCCAGTGTGGTGTAGTGGTTAGAATGTCGGGTTAGAACCTGGGAGACCAGGGTTCAAATCCCTACTCAGCCATGAAGCTCCCTGGGTGAACCTGGGCCAGCCGCTGCCTCTCTGTCTAACGTACCTCACAGGCAAAACAAAAAAAATAATAAAAAAAATTCCTTCCAGTAGCACCTTAGAGACCAACTAAGTTTGTTCTTGGTATGAGCTTTCGTGTGCATGCACACTTCTTCAGATACACTCACAGGGGTACCTCACAGGGGTGCTGTGGGGATTAAATGAAGAGGAAGAGAACTATGTACACCATTGAGCTCCTTGGAGCTCCTTGGAGAAAAAGGTGAGATGGAAATGCAAGAAATAAATAAACTGGAATGTGCTGACCAGGATGCAACTTTAACACATCCAAAAACACACTGCTTGCTTTTATGTAGTTTAATTATTGCTATGTGCCTTGGGGAGAGTCAGGCTGGGATACAAATTTAAATAATCATGCAATAATTAATCTTGATTTGAACTAACCATCCAAATCTTTGGCTTCAGGTCCCTGGTCTCTTCCTAAGAAATGGCAAAGGTTCCTGATAATGCAGTAGTCCTCTGAACTGGATATAGCACTTCCCCCAAACCACACCACACTTCTGAAAGTGTTGCACAATGCCAGAAACTGAATCAGCCCTTTTGCATGAGAGACATGGTCCCCTAAGACTGCTCCAACCCCTTTACAGGGACTTGCACAAACTCTGATGTTGCAATAGGCCAACGGAATCTGAAACATTTAGTTGGACTACACAATGCCCTACGGTTCATGCTGCTGTTAAGTACCATATGAAAACACACAAATTCAGCATTCTGTTTTGCTTTTGTCTGCAATCTCCAGTCTTGCACTGTCCTGCACTGCAGATGCTAATGAGAAAGTCAGCCTCCAATTTCAGAAAAATTAAGGATGATTAATACACTATTTAATTGCACGGCAGAGCTCTGAAGCAACAGTGGAAGAGAATTGATGGTCATCTCAGTCTTTCAGTCTGTCTCCCTCCTCCTCACATCTCCAGCAAATGAAACATTGCTAGGTCCATATGCACAGGCAAAGACAAAGTAGGACCACAATCAAAGCAGGTACCAGAAAATAGTTTAGTAACATAGAAAGCTGCCTTATACCGAGTCAGGCCATTAGTCCATCTGGGAGCAGCTTGTGTCAGGCGGGGTGTCTCTTTCCACCCTACGTGGTGATAACATGAACAGAACCTGGGACTTTCTGCATGCTAAGCATGTGCTGTGCCAAGGAGAAGCACAACCGCAATCCATTGCAACACACTCCTGAAACGGGCACCACAGTTCCCCAAAATTGAAGCACAGGCCGAAATGAACCACAGCTGCCTAAAGTTGCATCATCTCCATAATGCACAGTTCCCTAAAACCACGCCAGTCCTTTTCAAGCAATGGATTGAGCAATCCCCGATGTTGCAAAGAACTGAAATCAGAGGTGCTTTCCAATGCACACTGTGTCCTAGGGACTTGTGCCTATGCAAATCCTACCTCGCAATTTGCAGTAAAAGGGCACAACTCTTTTATTGACATGTGCACAAATCTGGGGGGTGGGGCATAAATATATTGTCCTCCAGATCTTGTGGATGACAAGACCTGTTCTCCCTTACAATTGTCCATGCTGGCTGGGGCCAGGGAGCACTGTAGTTCAACAGATACCAAGGCGAGCTAGAAATTCCCCCTTGGAACTTCCAAGTGGAGCCCATTGCTGCACAATGCCCTGCTTTCATCAGGAATCTATGCTGCCACAGCTTGACTTCAAGCCAGGACTGCAAAGGCAGAATCTGGAGTGCAGCTGGAGTCCGCGCCTGATGCTTCCTTTGAAGTCGACTCACCTGATGTCAAGGCTTCAGGGGACCCTATCCCTCTCACGGTGGGATGCCAAGAAGCAGAAAAACAAGAAGAGTTCTTACCATGTAGTTTATTCAATATTCACAGAGAGAGAGATGAAGGAATGCTGTCTCTCTTAGATAATGGCGTTGCTCCAAGAAAAGTCCCACCCCCATCCCTCCTATTCTATGTCACCCCTGCGCCGGCTGATCTGTGATTTCTGCCTCTGAGTTTTCTGTTCTATTACTCTCAAGGCATGCCTTGTTCTGGGGGGGGGGGGCGGTCAGGAATGCTTTCAAGTGACACTGAGTCTGTTAGCTGTCTCTCCCCTGGTGCTTCTTTTTCCTGCTGCTCTCCAAATGTTTCCCAGCTCCTTTCCTCTGCAGCCTCTGAACTATGAACTTCTGCAAACCACTGTTCTAAATTTATACTGTCCTCCTCTTCTTGGGAAGGTGCAGGAAGGGGGAAGGTGGTTCCCACCATTCCTCCTTGACACCTGACACTATATGTATGGCATTGACAAATGGGGGACCCCATGCTTAGCTAACAGAGGGTGGGCAGAAGCGGAGCTAGCTGCTCTGGCACCTGGAGCGGCTCACATGCTGTGCTCCTGGGGACGGGGGCGGGGCTAGCATCCCAGGAGCTAGCCGCCCGTGGGGGCAGGGCTGGCATCCCAGGGGGGCGCCGCCCATGGCGACTGTCCTGGGGGGGTGCAGCGATGTCACCCCCCTCAGGGATGACATCCGGGGCGGGCTGCACCCACTGCACCCCCTTCCTCTGCCAGTGAGGGTGGGCCAGTCTCCCATCAACTTGAGAGCAGGGTGGGAGAGTTCATTCCTGCAGTGTTGAATACCCTGCCCAGTAGCTGTTATGCAGAGGCGTCAAGGCCAATAGGTGCTGCTTCAGGGGTGGGGCATTGAGGAGAAAGGAGTCTCAAGTGCCACCATGCAGGAAAAAGGAGAGGTCAGGCGGAAGAGAGCACTCTGTATTCCATATCTAAAGCATCCACCGCCACCCGCCTCAACCCACCTCCAGGGAAGACACATCTGAGCTTCCTGTGGTTTCTCCTTTCTTCCTAACTTCTCCTTCCTGCCTAATAATAATAATAATAATAATAATTTATTATTTGTACCCCGCCCATCTGGCTGGGTCTCCCCAGTCACTCTGGGTGGCTTCCAACAAATATCAAAATACATTACTGCCTTCAAGTATTTTCTAAAGGTCATGTAGTTGTTTATCGCTTTGACCTCTGATGGGAGGGCGTTCCACAGGGCGGGCGCCACTACCGAGAAGTCCCAGATCACTCTGAATACCCAAACTGATCTACAGTGCTCCAGGGCTGTCTCAGTCTGAGTTGGCCAACACCCAGATCACCCCAAACCTGCCTGATTTGGTTTGGGCCTCGGGCAATTCCAGTGCACAGCTCTAACGGTTTGTCAACCATATGGTCCCCCAACCCATCAAATCTACCATGGAGAGCAGGAGGTTCAGTCCTGCTGGGTGCTGCTTTGCCAGTGCATTCCCATCTGCCCATGATGGAAGGTGGCCCTCAGGATGAAAAAGAGTTCTGCACCCCCATATTAAGGTCATGCTCCCCTCCTGGAAAAAGGATGCACCATAACCCCCCTTTTCTGCACCTGACTCCACACACATTTGTACTCAACACCCATGGTGGGGAAAGGGAAACCCAGTAACACTGCAGATACATTTCCTGAGAAACTCCTGCTCCTTTTGTTTGCCAAGGGGAAAACAAAAGCTTTCCTATTAAGCAGCTGGGGAAATTCCCCACCAAGGACCACTTAAACATTCATACTCTAATCTCAACAACTGCTTTGTTGCACAAGAATTCCCCTTTGTTATTTTTCACCTCCAAAGTTCCTGCTTGCCCTTCATATGATCCCCTCTTCCATTTCCCACCCTCCCAGTCCAATCACCACATTCTTATGTTCGAGAGATCTCGGTTGAGGTCCACTTCGCACCTCTTGAGCAATAGCTCCTTTCTACAGACTCTGGATCAAACCTGAAGGAGGCTGGTAAGAAATCTTTTTTCTTGGCTTCCATTAAGCTCCTCTCCCTCTCCCTCTTCTGTCTTTATTATTTCCCCACTGTTTCTCCCCCTTTTTTTACACCATCTGCATGATCCATTTAAAGTGCACCCAGTGCACTTTTAAAGCACTTATTTCCCCCAGAGAATCTTGGGAATTGTAGTTTGCCAAGTGTGCTGGATATTGTAGCTTTGTGTTGCTTCTGAATGCTCAACATGTCTTTTATTGCCTATCTTGGCAATAAGACATGCATTCGGGTACTTGAAATTCTAACTTGGTGCCTTGAATTTTGCCCCGAAATTCTGCATAGATGAGATCACGTGTTAAGTGTACGATATAGAACAGGGCACGGCCCGTGGTCAGAGATTATGTGAGTTATAGTCGCAAACATCTGGAGTTGGGGAAAGCCAGTGAAAGGTGACATCAGGATTGTTTAGCCACCAGTGGGCACTTCAGTGACTCCCATGCATGCATAGTGTGAGGGTGTAAAACAATGGCTAGTGCCTTATGGCAGACTTGCTATGGAGGGTTGGATCCAGATTAAGAGGAAGGACAATAATTTAGAGGTAGAGCAGCTGTTTTCCATGGCAAAGGACCCATGTTCAGTCCCCAGCATCTTCAGGTATGCCTGTCTTGGTGTAAGGCAGCTTCCTGGTTCACCAAGAGTTGAACTCAGTTCCCACTGTAATTGATAGGGTAAGTGAGTCATGACATAAGCCCCATATGTTGCAATGGGAACTAAGCTCAACGAACTTAGCATGGATCCAGCCTGGAGCATTTGCCAGTGTTGCTATGATCTTCTTTCAGGTGGCATTGTTTTGTTTCCTGTTTTTCAGATGGAAGTGTGCAGGTTGACTCCACCCCCCCCCCCACATGGTTCGCCCTTACAAGAGAGAGATGCAGGTGGTGCTGAGGTCTAAACCACTGAGTCTCTTGGGCTTGCCGATCAGAAGGTCGGCGGCTTGAATCCCCACGACGGGGTGAGCTCCCATTGCTATGTCCCAGTTCCTGCCAACCTAGCAGTTCAAAAGCACGCCAGTGCAAACAGATAAATAGGTACCCCTGCGGCAGGAAGGTAAATGGTGTTTCCGTGCACTCTGGTTTCCATCACGGTGTACCGTTGTGCCAGAAGCGGCTTAATCATGCTGGCCACATGACGCAGAAAGCTGTCTGTGGACAAACACTGGCTCCCAAGGCCTGAAAGCAAGATGAGCACCGCAACCCCATAGTCGCCTTTGACTGGACTTAACCGTCCAGGGGTCTTTTATCTTCTTCTTTTTTTACCTTACGAGAGAGTGACTCTGTTTTATAAATGCATAAATTAGATCACTAAGATGTATGACAGCCTGCAAATCAGCAGGCTTCTGATAACATCTGAATAGTGATCTGCAGGTTTTTAGGTAAAGGTAAAGGGACCCCTGACCATTAGGTCCAGTTATGTCCGACTCTGGGGTTGCGGCACTCATCTCGCTTTATTGGCCGAGAGCCGGCGTACAGCTTCCAGGTCATGTGGCCAGCATGACAAAGCCGCTTCTGGCGAACCAGAGCAGCGCACGGAAACGCCGTTTACCTTCCCGCCAGAGCGGTTCCTATTTATCTACTTGCACTTTGATGTGCTTTCGAACTGCTAGGTGGGCAGGAGCAGGGACCAAGCAACGGGAGCTCACCCCGTCGTGGGGATTCGAACCGCCGACCTTCTGATCAGCAAGCCCTAGGCTCTGTGGTTTAACCCACAGCGCCACCTTGGGCTAAACAAACACAAGATCAGTTTTGGCCCCTGAAGATGTGTTTTGTGAGAGGTTGGCCGCTGTAGTCAATGGTTTAGAATCTGTAACCACAGAAGACCTTGTTGTTGTTGTCGTCGAATATATGCACTATGATATATTAGGATAAGCTTTCCAAGAGGTTGGCTGTTTAAATTAAAACTGAGCAGCTTATCTCTCAACTGGCTCCTGGTACCCTTCTTCTGGAGTAGAAGTGACTTCTTGAAGCTGGAATCACGCAGGGCCTGCATGTGTTTAGGTCAGGCGGATAAGGTGGATGGAGGAGCAGGGAGGCGGTTCTTTAAGAACTTACAGTCAGGTGGAATCTGGAGGACTTCAGTCTTTCAAAACTCTCAAGCTGTTCTTGACAGTTGCATAAATCAATCAGAGGAGGCAGAAATACAGATTTAGATCATTGTAGCTTGCTGCCTCTCCCTTGGCTCCTTTGGGAGGGAGAGTGGGGGAGAAAATCAAACAAAACAAACAGATAAAATAACTGCAGCTGCCTTCCTGGCACAGATAGAGCTTTCAGACCAGTTCTGTGGGATTTCACTTTTTGAGCCCTTCTCAAAGGGGAACAGCAGCAGAGAAACAGTTTTTCTCTCTCCTACCGGTACCTCAAGCCAAGTTAGAATTGCTGAAAAGTGGAAGGTAAGAGGCTGCTTTGGACTCTGAGCATTTTTATTGTGACCATTTTCTTCCATTTCTCCCCTATTATTCCTCTAAGGAGCTCAGGTACCTTATTCTTCTCCATCGTCCCATTTTATCCTCACAACATTCCTGTGAGGTGGGCTTGGCAGAGTGAGTCTATGTAGGGGTGGATGAATCTGTCAATTTTGGTTTCTCTCAGTTTTCTGGTCTTCAGTTCTCCACATTTCTGCATCAGTGTGCAATTTTAGTTTATTTCTTTTTAAGTTCCCATGAAAATTTGGCAGCATTTTAGTGCAATTTTTATATGCCGTTTTGCCTAATGTACATGTTTTTGCATGCAGTTTTCCCATATATAATGCATTTTTGCATGTTATTTTCACTAATATATGCATTTTAATGCACAATTTCCCCTAACATATGCCTTTTTTATTACACTTTGTTTGGTTGGAGAACTTCACTGCAAAATTCAGAGGTACGAATTTCAACAGAGAGCTGTGATTTGATTATTTAGGGGAAGTGCAAATTAGGCAGGTTCACATCAAAAATAGGGCTGCACACTGGATTTGGCAGAAGTCTGAAGTCTGAAGCTTGAACTGAATCAGGCCAATTTGGTGAGATCTGTACTTTGGTCACATCAAACAGCCCCCTTGGCTGAGCCTCCTGGGGTGATTTGAAGCTGTCAGGGGTCAAGGCATTGGGCAGGAAGAAGGAAGTTTGGCTGTGCATGCTTGTTCAGTCAAAGTGAGCAGTCTTGCCCCAGTGAGCAACTGCGCCACTGAGTTCTGCACCAGCTGTTTTGACTAATAAATTTGCATCTGCCTTTAGTGTGTCAACATAATAGAGCCTCTGCATGTTGTAAGGGGTCATTATGTACATAGAATTCCACATTTTTTAGTTTGATTCTGTCCAGTATCTCTCTCTTTGGGAGTAGGAGTGGGTTAAGTCTCCAAGTAGATCTCTGTTTTGTTTCTAGTTGGTGGTGCAGGGTAGCGTCTAGCGTACTGGGACCAGAGATTACTATTGTTTCCACTGAAACCTGCTTAATATTTGCAATAAGACCCAATGAACTTATTAAATAACCAGTTCTATTATATTCTATTATATGAGCTATTACCGTTTGAAAAGAAAGAAAAATAATCCTCTAGTGGATTTAGCAAAGTTCAAAAGACATTCTAAGTTACCTGGATTGTATACAGAAGAGCGCCTTAATTTCCCCCTCCAATCTAGTTTCCAATCCAGCGGCCAGTTCAGGTCTCCATCTGATAACAATTTGCCTTCCTAGAAGTCTAAATGGCTGGTTGTTTAGTTCTTTAATTCTTTATCGACAAAGCATGAACTTACAGTAGCTCCTGAGGTGTATTAGGTGCATGCACGCGCGCACACACGCATAACGAAACACAAACACAGTGGTACCTCAGGTTACAGACGCTTCAGGTTACAGACACTACTAACCCAGAAATAGTACCTCGAGAACAGAAATCATGTGGCGGTGGCGCAGTGGCAGCGGGAGGCCCCATTAGCTAAAGTGGTACCTAGGTTAAGAACAGTTTCAGGTTAAGAACAGACCTCCGGAATGAATTAAGTTCTTAACCCGAGGTACCACTGCACTTCTGGTACCTAAGTAGCTGTTGTACCTCCCTGGGCTTATGCTCTGAGGTGGAGTGTTGGAGCAACAATTGGCCACTCTGACACTTAGACTTAAGTACCCTTGCCTAACCACCACCCAATTTTTAATAGAACCTCAAGCTACACCAACCACAGCCAGCTGCAAAAGACATGCAAAAGACATAGAATTAAAGGAACAGGGTGCTTCTAAGCACATTATGAACCTAGGGATTTGTTTTCAGTACCTGAACTGAGCCGAGCTCACAGTCCTTTCTGGTGGAAGTCCCCTCCTGGATATCTTTCTTCATTTTAGCAGCCCAATTTAGGGATGGGTGGGAAATTATTTTGTTGTTGCTGTTAAACAACCAGAAGACAGCAGCCCCTTGCCCTCCCACTGCAAATCAGGCAGAGATCCACCTTTTTCGCTCCACTGCTCCTAAATGGCCTTTGGGCCTTTCTTGCAAGAAACAAAGTCCTTTTCCATCACTGCACCTCCATGCTGGGAAAAGCTGCTCCTGTTGATTTTTGCTATAGGTGCAGTGCCTACTTCAGCTCAAAGGTTATGTTTCTTCGAAAATCTCCATCATTACTACCACAGCTTTCTGAATCAAGAAGACTCCAGTACTGAAATCATGTTTAATATTTATTCCAAAATTCCTTGTTTTGCAGCCATGACAATGCTGAGGATCCTCACCCTTCTGGCTGGTTTGATGCTCCTGAGCAGTGAGTAACCTGGGATCAGATCCCTTTTCCTTTTCAGCTTACACATGCAATTATCAGTATGCATGATCAGGCAGCACAATGATGAAGAACCTGATCATGCTCCACATATTTACTAGACTACAACTCCCATCATCTCTCACCATTCGCCATGCTGGCTGAGGCTGGTGGGAATAGGAGTCCAGTAACATCTAGAGGGGGCCACAGGTTGCCTAGACCTAATGGCCAAATTACATCCCACATTAAATACAGTATTACACATTAACTCAGAAGAAAGCAAGCTATGACCTTCACTGCAATTAGTAAAAATACTGTATATTCCGGCGTATAAGACGACTGGGCGTATAAGACGACCCCCAACTTTTCCAGTTAAAATATAGAGTTTGGGATATACTCGCTGTATAAGAAATACGACCCAGCGTATAAGACGATCCCCGACTTTTGAGAAGATTTTCCTGGGTTAAAAAGTAGTCTTATACGCAGGAATATACAGTAGATGCACCATAATGAGAATCAAAAATATTTTGCAGAAAGCAGTTTTATCGAGATGCCTCCCTCCCTACATTATCCTTATCTCTGCTGAACAGAATGCATTTGTTTAATCACTACCAGAATTCCGCAAATATTGTGAAATCTATTCTTCCATTGAAAACCTTTGAACAGTTTCCCAGCACTGAGTAATCCGCTGCAGCCACTGGATGTACCTGAATCTGGCCACAACTTAAGCACATATAGCAGTGGCTTGTTTTATTTATTTCACTTCCCATAAACACCCCACAGTGATTGAACAATAATAAGCAGCAACAATTTCAAGTCCAGTACAGAGACTGACTGCAATGGGGTGAAGAGAGAGACTGCACTGGAAAACTGGCTGGAACAAGAAGCTCTTCAATGGGCCCCAAAGAGATAATAGAGATGATGTCTGGTTGATATGTAACAGGAGTGAGTTCAAGAGGGTTGGTGCCAACATGGCAAATGGCCACTTCCTATATACGTGGTGCAGAGCTTCTGGTAAGATCTTCTCTGCAGGAGGCCCCCTCTTGCAGACCGCAATGATGGGCTGATTTAGCCCACTAACAGCCCCTGGGTGGCATCCAATTCACTTGTGCCATTAGTGCAAGGATTTACCCTTGTGCATTGGAACATTTCCTCTCTCCTTGCTCCAAACCTGTGCCTTCCTCAAATCTGCTCAGGAGGGTTCAGGGAGCCCCTAACAAATTTAGGTGAGGTGGGGGGGGGAGAGGGAGAACCTTCCATTGTACCCAACAACAGTGCGTGCACAATCGGGCACTTTTTTTAGAGGAAGAAATCACAAGGACAGAATCTATTCAGTCAATTCCAGCCACCCCCCCTTTTTTTTTGCAAAAGGGGTGACCAACATTAGTACAAAAGCAATTAAGATGCATATGCATTCCTCACTTCAGCTGCTGGGAGTCCCCCCCCCCCTTCTCTCTTCTATACCTTAGGAAAATGCACATAGAGCACCCATATTGCTCCTGCTCATGTGCTGATGATGCACACAGAGAACATTCATATCCAGATTGGGGAATGCATTTATTTCTGAATCTGCACCCTATTTTTTAAAACAACAACAACAACAACAACAACACAATTTATAACCTGCCTTTCACCAGCAGGTCCCAGGGCACGTTGCAAGAATCTAAAATTCAACATTAAAACACTTAAAACAAACCAGGAACAGGCGAGTGCAACCAAAGGAAGCACCAATGTTTTTCTGCATGCATTGGCTGGGAGAATGATTTCTCACAAATAGCAGGTTTCTTTTTCTCTCTCCCCCCCCACACATCAATTGATGGGGAGGTGAGAAAGAATCACTGGGCATTTCCCAAAGCACTGAGCATAGGGTTGGCAATGCCCCTTTCACTGCACTCCCCATGTGCATGAAAGCCAGTTCACTGCTGGGCTCTTCAGAACCCTGCACAAGGGATTTTGACAGATGGGCAGGACAACTCGCTTGCCAATGGTGATGTCATAATGATGTCATATGATTGGCATGTGGGTTTTCTCCTAATCCAAAGAATTGACTGAAAGTAAACCAAGCAGATCCAGGGAGGTTTTGCTGCAAAGCAGAATGTGGTGCCGTGGAGCAGATAGTAGGTCAAATGTTTTGTGCTTAAACCAAAGGTGGGGAGCCTCACTGGCATCGCAATGGGGGGCTGGGGGGCGGTGCGCCCCAGGTGCCATGTCTGCGGGGGTGACAAGTCACCCCGCAGGGGCTCGTGGTGGCACGAGCAGCTATCGTGCCACCGCAGCCAC
Organism: Darevskia mixta; assembly: GCA_034641385.1. Taxonomy (NCBI): domain Eukaryota; kingdom Metazoa; phylum Chordata; class Lepidosauria; order Squamata; family Lacertidae; genus Darevskia; species Darevskia mixta. The sequence goes on along the minus strand of JAWWNH010000033.1, from coordinate 16,067,354 downwards.
ATGTGGAGGATCCTCCATTTGTGGCTGCTGCCGTGAGCAGAGGATCCCGGCACTATCTGTATGGCACTGGAGTGGCGCCACCGGCAAACCGCTATGTACAGTGCATGTGCAGCATCGCTACATATGGCGCATGGGTCATACTTAGCGGCGCTGCACATGCGCCCTACATAGCGACGCCCGCCCCGGGTGTCACGACGCCTTCCTTCGCCCCTGGGGAGCCTGTGTCTTTTCAAATGCTGTTGGGCTCAAATTCCTATCCAAACCCAGCCAGCATGTCTAATGGTCAGGGGTGATGGGAATCGCAGTCCAACAACATCCATGATATATAATAACTTTTCTTTTCATCTGATTTCTTTTTTGCTTTGATATTTCATTGCTATCGTTTGCCAAAATCGCTTTGTGTATTTCATGTCCTAACCTCTTCAGGTCACGCCAGCGCAAGGTACTATGGGAAACAATTTGTCACGGCCTTCATGCAAAATTTTGAGACGAGTCGAGCCTCCGAAACAAACCTTCAGCTGCTCCTCACTGGCCACCACAACCTGACTGAAGTAACTGTGTCAGTGAGTCGATCGGCCTTCCGGAAAAGTTTTTCAGTTGGAGAAGGTGAAATGGTGCCTGTGCAGATCCCAGAGACCGCAGAGATGAAAGGCAGCACCACATTCGACCAGTCTGTTCTGATTCAGGCCGACAAGGACATTTCTGCTGTCTTACTGTACCGGAAGTTGTATTCCATGGCAACCACAGCTCTGTATCCATCCCATGAACTTGGCACAACCTATTACGTCGTAACCCCGTCAAGTACCAAACCGACCATCTACTTAAAAGAATTCGCAGTCATAGCCTCGCAGTCTCCTGCCACAGTTCGTATTTTCCTCAAAGGGAATGTGATCTTCGGTGGGGCATCGTACGCTGCAGGGACAAGACTCACAGTTTACCTCCGGACATTCCAGGTTGCCCAGCTGCAAAGCTCAGATGATTTGTCAGGCACCAGGATTGAGTCGTCGGCACCCGTGGCCGTCTTGAGTGGGCATGTCTGTGTGGTGCAAAATTATCAGTGTGACCATGTTGTCGAGCAGCTGCTGCCGGTCTCCAGCTGGGGCAGCACCTTTGTCGTCCCCCCGGTGTTTTTCCAGACCCATCCTGACATTGCGTATGTGGTGGCTTCCCAGGACACTCACGTTGACTATCAGCTGGGAGCACAGAAAGGCTCTCAAGACATGGTGGCTGGTGAAGTTAGGCAGTTTGAGATCCAGTTCCCTAATGCCTTTTATATCTCTGCTAACGCTGGGATCCAGGTCCTCTTCTTCTTCACTGGCCTCAAGATGGGAAACACAGGCTATGACCCGTTCCTCATCAACATCCCAGCCATAACAGCTTATGGCCTATCCTACCACGTTGATGGGATAACGAATTTTGAGAACTATGTCGTTATCATAGCAAAAAGCTCTGAAACCCAGAGGATTACCCTAGATGAGACCGCTATCACAGGCGTTCAATGGAGAATGATTCCCAGATCACCTTATTCATGGGCTGTATACAACTTGGGCCCCAGGCATCAGTCCATCTCTGTAGCACATCCTCAAACTCCTTTTGGTGTCTTGGTCTTTGGTGGCCGAAACTATGAAGGCTATGGCTTTGCTCCACCACCTTTTGTCTTAGCAGGTAATTTAAATTTCATGTTGGGTTTACATCCTAAGTAGATGTATTGGGGTTGGTGGGGAACGAGCTTGCAAGGATAATTTCTCCAGGAGATCCTTAAGCTGTATCTGCCACCTATCCAGTATAAGTTCCTTTTACAGAGATCTCCTGCGCAATGGCCAATCAGCTCTTTGCACAACACAGCCAATCATAAAGCATCACTATAGATCCCTCCTACATCTATCTCCATGCAGGGGTGAATGTGTATATTTGTGTCTCCTCCAGAAAAGCTCATCATAATCTGGCAGTTTTGCTATTATCAACAGAATAAAAGCAGTAGCAGCTGCAAGCCAATAACCTGCTTAAAATCATTCCATAAAATTGATAGCGAACAAGTGTACCTACAAAAAATTGTAGGGATCTCACTTGGAAGCAAATTCCACAGATGTGTGGCCACCATCAAGAAGGCCCTGTCCCCTACGCCTAGTGATTTTATTTCTGTCACAGGTGGGCACACAAATGAGTCCTCTGATACAGATGCATACGTGACTCTCCGAAATTCTTGGGGTGGGAGTGTTTACAATAAGATTGCTTTTCAATGACTTTTTTTATTTGATGCATTTATATTCCGCTTAATTCTTGGTATTTCGAAGCAGTATACATAACGACAACCATACATAAAATGAAGCCATAAAAGAAGAGCAAATTATCAGAAGGGCCTGTGGGTAGCCATGTTGGCCTGACGTCCCATTTGGTGGTCCTATCACTTAATTCCAGGTCAGTTGACAATAAAACAACTCATTCCCTCTTTGAGTGCATTTATCTCAGGATGCGGGTGGCGCTGTGGTCTAAACCACTGAGCCTCTTGGGCTTGCCGATCAGAAGGTTGGCGGTTCAAATCCCTGCAACGGGATGAGCTCCTGTTGCTCTGTCCCAGCTCCTGCCAACCTAGCAGTTTGAAAGCACGGCAGTACAAGTAGATAAATAGGTACCACTGCGGCGGGAAGGTAAATTATGTTTCCGTGCACTCTGGTTTCCGCCACAGTGTCCATTGCACCAGATGCGGTTTAGTCATGCTGGCCACATGACCCAGACAAACGCCGGCTCCCTTGGCCTGAAAGCGAGATGAGTGCCAGAACTCCATAGTCACCATTGACTGGATTTAACCATCCAGGGTTCGCTTACCTTTTCCCTTTACTTATTTCAGTTAGCAAAGACATCTTGATAGACCTACAGGCCCGAGAAATAACTTGAATGGGTTTTAATCCTTGTTTCATTCAGATTCTGAACTGGCCCCAATATCCTGCCCTGAGAACAGCCACTATGAGTCTTGCGGAAATGCCTGCCCAGCCACCTGTTCTGACCGAACCGCTCCCCAAACGTGTGATGATACCTGTGTGCCGGTCTGCCAGTGTGACGAGGGCTACATCCTCAGTGATGAAACGTGCATCCCAGTGGAGAATTGCAACTGTACCTATAATGGCAATATCTATGGTCCGGGGGAGGAGTTTTGGACTGATGAAAGCTGCCGTAGTCGCTGCAAATGTAACTCCAGATTAGGGAGGGCTATGTGCCTGCAGGATTCCTGTAAGGCCAGAGAGAAATGTGCCCTAGTTAATGGGAACTGGGGCTGTCATACCATCAGATATTCCACCTGCATAGGAAGTGGAGACCCTCACTACACCACCTTTGATGGAAAGAGATTTGACTTCATGGGAACCTGCATTTATCAAATGGCCGGAGTCTGCTCCAAGGACCCCACTCTCACCCCGTTTTTGGTCACGGTGGAGAACAACAACCGAGGTAGCAAGGCGGTGTCCTTCACCAAAGTGGTGACACTAGAGGTCTATGGCATGACCATCAGCCTGAGCCAAGAGCATCCACGCAAGATTAAGGTATATATGCTAGGTGACAAGAGAAGATTGGGGGAACTGACTGTTGATTACATACTTTGCTGTGAGAGGACCAGCTGGTACAAGGGTAGGGAGTTATTCATTCATCACCAATCATTCTCCTCCCTCCACCCTTGCAGACTCGTTTCCCTGGCAACACTTTGGGGATGGGAGCTGAATAATTACTCTGTGCTGAGTGTCTGCTATGCTTTATCTCCTACACGTGCAATGCTGGATGTCACTCAGCTCCTATCTAAAAGTGTCTCTGCAGCCAGATACACATGGCCAAGAGGGGAAGAGGATGAGTGAGCAGGACTTTGCAGCTGCAATGCAGCTGAGTGGCCAAAATGGCAATGCAGTCTGGGCTGTATGCAGGATAGGTATCACCCCTGGCATCTGGTGCTGAGTCTGACCCAGGGGGAGCACAGTAGAGGGTTTAGGAAGAGATGTCCAAGTCCACCTAAAAGCCAGTGGAACATAGAGGCTCCGCCTTCATAGGATAGATTCCTGTTTTGACTGTCCGTGGGAGAAATGTGTTTTTCCTTGTCCCCAGAATTTTAGCCCTCTCATCTGGCAACTAACCTCTTTCTACATAATTCTACATTTGTTCACTGAAAATCCCTGGATGGTCACTTCCATGTTTTCCAGGTGAATGGAGTCTTTGTGGACCTGCCCTTCTCCTATGAAAATAAACTGAAGGTCTACATCAGTGGAGTCCATGGCTTCATCAAAACAGACTTTGATCTGAGAGTCAGCTTTGACTGGTACAGTTATGCCAGGGTCATTATTCCCAGCACTTACGCCAATGCTGTGTGTGGTCTGTGTGGCAACGGCAATCAGGATCCCAGTGATGACTTTGCTATGAAGGATGGAACTCAGACGACAGATGAAATCCAGTTTGCAGACAGCTGGAAGTTGAAGGAGGTCCCAGGATGCTCTGCGGGATGTAGTGACTGCCCAGTATGCAGTGAGGCAGAGAAACAGACCTACAAGGGGGACCAGTTCTGTGGGATCCTCAAGAGAAGGGATGGGCCGTTCAGGCAGTGCCATGAGACCATTGACCCAACACCCTATTTTGATGATTGTGTATTTGACACCTGTCAAAACAAGGGTCTTCATGACATTCTCTGCAGTGCCATCAGTGCCTATGTGACAGCCTGCCAAGCTCTGGGCATCGAGGTTGGGAAATGGAGATCAGCCTCTTTTTGCAGTAAGTGTTACTTCCTGAATCTCAGTTTCATTTTTGCTCCAGAAATGAGTGTGGGCATCCTCTGTGCAGATATTCTGCACAGAATGCATGGATGTCAGGGCATTTCAAAGGAACCAGACGACACCAAAATCATCCTGTTGCTCCTTCTATGTGGGGAGCTTTCTTCAAGTGGCTACTGTGAGAGAGGGGCCAAAATTAATGGGTTGTCTAGCTCCCTAATCTCTTGGAGAAGGACCACAGCTTCACAGTAGAGCTTGTCCTTTGTATAGAGAAGATCCCAGGTTCAATCCCCAGCATCTCCAGGTACCACTGGGGGAGAACTGTGCTTGAAATCCTAGAGTATTTTTGCCAGTCAGGGTAGATACTGCAGAGCTAGATGGATCAGTGGACTGACTCATAGGAATGTAAGAAGAGGCTGATGGATCTGGCCAATGGCCCATTCAGCTTCCTGTTTTTGCAGTCATCAGCCACACACCTATGGGACACTCAAAAGTAGCACTTGAATGCAATAGTATCTTCCCCACTTGTGATTCCCAGCAATGTACACTTGTCTCTGTGTCAGGGACTGGGCAGAGGAGGAATGGTGGAGACTGCCTCCCCATCCTGACCCCTCCAGGGAGGAGGAAGAGGAAGCCAGTATAGATTTACAACAGTGGTTTGATGGAAGTCACAGCTCAGAGGCAGATGAGGGGAAAAGCTGGGAAATAATGGGAGAGGAGGAGGCAGGACTGGAATGGCAGCTGACTGACATGGTGTCTTTAGCAAGCATTCCAGACACACACACCCCATCTCCCAGAACCTGGCAAGCCTTAAAAGTAGGAGAGCAAAGAGCTCAAAGACAGAGAGCATGTAGCAACACCCATAGAAGTGATGAATGAGGAAGTGGGAGAGATGGGGAGGGTGGAGATTCACTTGGGACAACACCATTATCCAAGCGGCTGGGTTCTATAGCAGCTCTCTGTAATAGTGAAATAAAAAAGGACGGTAAGAAACCTTTCCTTTTCTTTATACCTTCCTGGGCAGCCAGCCAGGAGCTGCTGACAGCATCCCAACACTCTGACAGTAGAGGTACAATAGAGCCACAGTGCTTAGTAGCCATGGCTTGGCAGATACAAGGCGGTTTGTATTCTATTACAACGGTCAGGGGGAAAGAAAGCAACACACCTCTCTACTCATTCTCTCCTTCCAGGTTTTTCCTGTCCACGCAATTCCCACTATGAACTCTGTGGAAATGCCTGCCCTGATACATGTGGGAGCGTCTCCTCCCCAATAACGTGTGATGCTGCATGTACCGAAGGGTGTGCCTGTGATCCTGGATTCGTGCTCAGTGGAGATCAGTGCGTCCATCTTGCAGAGTGTGGCTGTGTGCACCAGGGCAGATACTACAAGAAGGGAGAGGAGTTTTATCCCAGTAGCTCCTGCCAGGAGAAGTGCCGCTGCCTGGACAATGGAGCCACCAAGTGCCGGCAGTTCTCCTGTGGAGCACATGAGGAGTGCAGGGTGGAGAATGGCATCCAAGGCTGTCACCCTGCGGGATATGGTACAGCTATAGCACTTGGTGACCCTCTTTATATTTCCTTTGATGGACAAAGCTTTCGCTTCCATGGCTCCTGCACTTACACTTTCGTCAAAGTCTGCAGCACAGATCCTCGACTGCAGAATTTCTCCATTTTGGTGGAGAATGAGAAGCTTGGAAATGGACATCTTGTCCAGATAAGGAAGGTTGTGGTCTCTGTTCATCAGCACACTATCGTCCTTGAAAGGGGAAGGAAATGGATAGCTATGGTATGTATGGGCCCCTCATATCAGATTATTATTACTATTTGAAATAAAAGGGACGCGGGTGGCGCTGAGGTCTAAACCACTGAGCCTCTTGGGCTTGCTGATCGGAAGGTCGGCGGTTCAAATCCCCATAATGGAGTGAGCTCCCGTTGCTCTGTCCCAGCTCCTACCAACCTAGTAGTTCGAAAGCACGTCAAAGTGCAAGTAGATAAATAGGCACCGCTGCAGCGGGAAGGTAAATGGCATTTCCGTGCGCTCTGGTTTCCGTCACAGTGTCCTGTTGCACCAGAAGCGGTTTAGTCATGCTGGCCACATGACCTGGAAAGCTGTCTGCAGACAAAGGCAGGTTCCCTTGGCCTTAAAGCGAGATGAGTGCCACACCCCATAGTCGCCTTTGACTGCACTCAACCGTCCAGGGGTCCTTTACCTTTACCTATTATTTCATGAATAACATGCCCTTCTTATGCAAAGGGAGTCCAAAGTGGCTTGCAGTCATAAAATTACAGGAAAACTATTTGGTATAATAATTAAATTGCTTTAAAAAAATGATGAATTTCTTTAGATCACTGGTATGAAAAACAGCATGCGCAAAAGGATATTTGTGTGTCTTTTGTATCTGTGTGTGTTTGAGAATTTGCGTGTGCTCAGAGCTAACCCCCATGAATATGCTTCTTTCTTCTTTGCTGATGCAGGTGGATGAAGAATTCTGCACTTTGCCAGTGAATAGAGACGAGGGGAAACTCTGGATCACTCAGGAGGGGATCAATATAATTGTCCAGGCATCCTTTGGCCTAGCAGTCCTTTATGATACCTCTTCCTATGTCCGTGTGTCTGTCCCCAGCACCTACCAGGGACACATGTGTGGTCTGGGTGGCAATTTCAATGGCGACGAGAGGGACGATTTCCTGCTGCCTAGTGGGGAATCCGCACAAACGGTGGATGAGTTTGGGGCCTCCTGGCAGGTCCCTCGGGATGGTGCCATCTGCTCCAATGGCTGTGGTGAGGAATGCCCCACTTTTGATACAGTCCAGACAGCACCGTATGAGAATGATGACTCCTGTGGAATGATCACGTCCGAGACAGGACCATTCAAAGACTGCTCCTCATTAGTAAGCCCCTCGGATTACCTTGAGCAATGCCTGTATGACTTGACTGCGGCCAAAGGGGAGCAGGAGTATCTCTGTCGGAGCCTTCAAGCCTATGCAGCTGCATGCCAGTCTGCTGGAGTCAAGATTGGAGCCTGGAGAACAAAGTCCTTTTGTCGTAAGTTGGATGAAAAAGTTTCTTCATCTTTGCCTTTTTGGTAGTGAGTCTCTCCAATACCCAAAGTAGTATGAGCCTTTGGTTGAGCTATGTTGGTTTCAGTGCTAGGAGTTTACTTGTCTTCTGCCTTGTTTCCTCAAGCCCTTCTCTACCACTTAACTTTCTATCCATGAAGAGGACACAAAATAGATGAGTATATTAAAACCCGATGTGAGGAATGTTCAGTTCTCAAGATGTTGCTGGACTACACCTCCCACCATCCCCATGCCTTGACCATCTTTCTGTTTCTGATGGGCATTGTAGTAGAGCAACACCTGGAGAGCAGAAGGTTCCCGATCCCTGAGAAGAAGCAACAAAGGAGAAAGGAAAAGTGAGAGACAGAGCTTTGAGGTTTGGAAGGCTGGAGACATCTTGCAGGGATTGCGTACCTCACTGAGTATCTGATGAGGGCAGTGGATTTCCAGCTTTTTACAAAGACTTTGCCGTCTCTGACTTCACCTATGCTTGACATGCATATTTGTAGAGAAACCCAACTATTATTTAAAAGCCATAAGTCTTTGGTGACCTCTCCTCCAAAGGAAACCAAACCCAGGTCAGTGTTGTTCCTGGAACTTCTCATAACTTGGGGAAGTGGTGTGTGCATGTATAACAACACAACATAGGGAGTAGAAAATAGCTGAAAAGAAAACCTGCTTCTTAAGAAGACTCTTTCCTATTTTATGTAATGAAGAATGTCTGGTAAACATGGCTTTGATTTGTCTCCTCAGCCCTCACCTGCCCAGCCAACAGCCACTATGAGACTTGCACTGGATCTTGCGATTTCACCTGTGCCAGCTTGTCCACTGTTGTGCAGTGCTCAAAGAACTGCTTTGAAGGCTGCCAGTGCAATGAAGGCTACGTGTCTGATGGGGATGCATGTGTGCCTATGAACAAATGCGGCTGTGTGCATAATGGTCTGTACATTAAGGTAAGACCAGCTTTGCTGGTGGAGCATCATGAATGTTGAATGAAAACTGGTGCGCCTGTGGTACAAGCATTTGCTGGAATTAGATCACTGTCTCTTTCTATTCCTACACGTAGATCTTGGAATGACCGCGGGCCAGTTTTTCAAATGAATAAAATGAACAACAACAAAAAAGCAGTGCATTTGAACGTTCAGACTCTTTTCCAGATCTCACAGCTATGTCCCTTGTCCGGGATTTCCCTACAGGTTGGAGAGAACATCTTCTCAAGCAACTGCACAGAAAAAATAACTTGCAATGCCACAGGTCAACTTGTTTATGAGAAAACCAGATGCCAGGCTGAAGAGATATGCACGCTTAGAAATGGCATGCGCAGCTGTGAAAGCAAGGAATACCAGTGCAAACTCACTCCAGGAGCCCAGCTCTCTACCTTCGATGGTGCTTCGCGCAAGTACCTCTGCAGTGGGGTTTATGACATTGCCACCGTTTGTGATGAAAGTGTCCCCTACTGGTTCAGGGTGTCAGTGAGCATCGGAAAGGACAGTGACGATGTCTTGGTAGTTGGGAGAGCGGTCCATGTTTTCTTCCAGAATGCATCCATCACTCTTAAAAGGAACCACAGGACATGGGTAAGAGAAAGTCAGGAGGAACAGGGTGTTAAGATCTGAGGGCCATTAGTAAAGTATTGGGCTCGAGTGCTGTCCTCTCACGTTCCTGCACAGCCAGGAAGAGGAATAAACTTTGATTCAGTTGTATGTTCTGCTGTGCCTGGCTTCTCACTATGTACTAACTGGGGATCAATATATTTTTGTTTAAGAAAAAGATTCTCAGCAATTGCAAAACATGCCAATTTCAAATGATGGATGATGAGGCTGGCTTGTTTAATGACTCTCAATTCCTGGTAGTGAAAATTGCAGGTGAATTTATTGCTTCTCCTGGATGAATGCTGGGAGAAGAGGGTAGCACTTCAACATGAGGCTTAAAAGATCTGAGCACAGTTTAGCATTACATGGGAACTGGTCCAGTGTGGGAGGGATCTCCTGATTGTTTATGCCAGGCCTGTAGATCCAGAACTGCTGAGAAACCCTCGTTTTTTAAAGAAGCATTTCTTCTTTACTGTAACCAAGTATTGTGCTTGCTTCCCCATCCAATGAATGGACTGATGGGGCACCAGCAGATTCTGTGCCTCATAGTCACCCTATGATTCTGTGGCAGGATCTCTGCATCGTTGACATTTGCTCTTTTGCTCTGCAGCAGTGTTAAAGCGAATCAAAGGGGAGAATTCATAATCAAATAAGACTCTTGTTCTCGGAACTTTTCATCTCATCTCTCCAAGACCAACTTCTGTGGGAATTCAAAGGCAGCATCCATTGGCAGTTTTCTCTTCATTGTATTCATTTAATATTACCTGAGCTAGAGCATGCAACTTCCGTTTATTCATAATAGGCTCCAGTGTTTTCTTGACTTCCAGTTGCATAGTTGGACTGCCTCTGGGTTGTTCCATCTGATAGCATGCAGGGTTGGTGTGGATTTTGGTTCTCAGGCTGCTGCTGGCTTTTTGGCCTTCACTTGGTGCCACATTTCATGTGTCATTCTTTATGTGTTCCAGGTAAATGGACGCCTGGTAAGGCTGCCCTACAGGAGTTCCCAAGCCATATCTGTGAGCGAAATTGAGGACGGGATCCTGATTAACCAGGCCTCTCAGGTGCAGGTTCACCTTCGCTCTGATGGGGAGGTGACAGTGGGAGTCAAGAAGACCCTCGCAGGAAAGCTGTGTGCCCCATGTGGAAACTTCAATGGGAACGGCTCTGATGACTTGAAGCTGCCCAATGGGATGGTGGAGACAAACATTGCTGAGCTCCTACATGCCTGGGAGGCCAAAGACTTCTAATATTAGTAAGATTGCTGTAACTGTTTTTATTAGATTTATTGGGACTTAGATTAAAAAAAATTAACATTTTAAGCTCTCTTTTTTTAATGGCATGATTAATTGGAGGCAGATTCTTAATTCAACAAATGTGTTGTGAATACCTCCATATGTGGTGGGAATGTCCTAAAATCCAACTCTTCCGGACATCAATCATACAAGAAATATGCAAAATAAGTAAGCAAGTATTAGAAGTCACCCCAGAACTGGCCCTACTAAACATCTTCCAAGACAATAATGCCCACTCACGTCACAAAGAGCTCATAACCCACCTACCCTCAGCACCCAGAAGCATCATAGCCAGACACTGGAGAGACCTGTCAGGAGTAAGCATAGACCGATGGTATCACATAGTATGGGAAACAGCCTTATTAGAAAAACTAACCAACAAACTGAAACTGACATGGGGACAAATAGACAAGACAAGAACAAGAACCCGCCAACAGCATACGAATCAATCTGGCTAAACTGATCCACACACACACACACACACACACACACACACCACTCTCACACAAAAACAATTTTCACTACAGCCAATCAAAGACAACCAACCACACCCTAGGCCTAGGCCACTCCCAACCTCTCACATCAGCAAAGAAATACAACAAGCGAATAGTAAAGAGAACCCACACAAGTGACGCTGACACAAAACCCCACACATACACAAAGTAGAATAGAAGCATTGCCACCGACCCCACCCCACTTTCATTCCCCCTCCACCTCTTTCTCCCTTTTCTTTCTAATGTAATACTAATGTCTCACAGCAAATGAAACTGATCTGTAGAAAATGCAACTTGAAAAAAGAAAAAAATACATGTACTTTTGTAAACTAAGAAATCTTTAATAAAAATATATTAAAAACAAGCAGCAAATATGTTGTGAAGTGTTGTGTAGATCCCAAATGGTTGTTTCGAATGCCAGTCCTACTCAGTACATGCCCATTGAAGTTAATGGACATGACTTAGATCTTTTAATTCCAGTGGGTCTACCCCAATTTCTAATAGCAAAACCAGACACCTTCACCTGTCCCAGCTGCAATAAAGAATATATCCCCTGTATTGGTCCAGTGTTTTGTCCAACTATGCTTTCCTTGCCTGTAGTGATTCTACATAGGGTGACACAACTCAGCCCTACTGAATGTGACTGTGCTTTTCTGGATGAGACCCCCGTCCTTCTAGCAAGTAAGGATGTCGATAGAGATAATTTCCTTTCTACTCTGTATTAATCACTTGCAGCACTGCTACTGTGCATCTTCCACAAAAGCAGTGCTATTTTTTCTAGAAAAAGGGGTGCCGGAACTCACCAAGAACGCCTCTCTTGTTCTCTCTCTTTTTTGAAAAAAAATAATTTTTTATTAATTTTTCATTAATAACAATCCAATGGAGGCCACATGAATACAATGCCAAATCATGCCAAATCACAATACAATCAAAAGTGCCAATTAAACCGTTCCGAATTAAACATTTTTGGATGACTTCCCATGTTCCGGCTATCAGGAGCTGATGTTATTCCTTGATCCTGCGCCAATTCTCTTAATTAGTCCAAGTTCCACAATTCCAATCTTACTCCTTTGTTCTAGCAGCCACTGATGTAATAACTATTGATTGTATTTTTTTAAATCCATATCCATTAACTTGCAGAGGAAATTTATATCCTGTAGCTGTGTGAAATATTTGTTTACCTTCTTCTTTTCTTCATGTTGCAATCAGTCAACTTTCTTCAACATTGCCCCTCCTTCGAGAACTCATTTATAAGTGCGCACAACTTCTCCATATTTGCTTTGAAATCAAAAGCAATCCAGCGTCCAGCCGAGACTTCTGGACCATTTCCAGTGTTTATCTCTTTGTTTCTTCTAACAAGCTGGGGTCTCACCAAAACTGTAATAAATCAGAACTAGAGCTCTCTTTGGGTGGCGCTGTAGTCTAAACCACAGAGCCTAGGGCTTGCTGATCAGAAGGTCGACAGTTCGAATCCCCGCGATGGGGTGAGCTCCCGTTGTTTGGTCCCTGCTCCTGCCAACCTAGCAGTTCAAAAGCACGTCAAAGTGCAAGTAGATAAATAGGTACCGCTTCGACGGGAAGGTAAATGGTGTTTCCGTGTGCTGCTCTGGTTCACCAGAAGTGGATTAGTCATGCTGGCCATATGACCCGGAAGCTGTACGCCAGCTCCCTCGGCCAATAATGCAAGATGAGCGCCGCAACCCCAGAGTCGTCCAAATTCAGATATATCTTAGAAGAAACAGAGATACCTCCGCTCATGGCGACCGCATTGGGGAGTTTCCAATACGTGCAGTGCTATTCACTCTGCATCCCTGCCCCCACATTCCATTGTTAGGTTTCTATATCCTTTCACTGTGCAATCACAAGACTGCATTTATACATGGCAACACTGATTGTTGGAATCACGGGGAACGGATGTTGCTGTAACTGTTTCCTGTTGTTGTACCCTCTTTTTCGGACTTCTCTCACAGAGAGGAGACATGTTTTCTTTACTCTGTCTTTTACTTAGTAATAAAAGTAGCTAGTAGCACATATCTCTGCCTCATCCCGCTTTTATTTGACTCTGCAAGATATCCGAGAATGTGCCCGGTGTCTAGGCTAAGGCACGGGTCCTTAAACGTCGGGGCCACTGATTCAGAACTGCCTGAAGGAAGACAGGCTGAAAATGTTCCTGCATTATGCCTGGGGGACTATTCCCCCCCCCCCCGACGTCACAACATCCATCAGAGCGAGAGGCAGTTATCGGATGATCTGTGATAGAAAGCTCTCCCCCCTGACCTGGGCTTGCAAGGATAATTACTCCCAAATTATCCTTAATTAACTGCACGGCTGGCACCCGCTACCATGGGATTGGCAGTTTGCCATGGCGGCTGTGCCAGAAGTCGTCCCTTGTTCTCTTATAATGGCAATGGTGCCCGCCCGAGAGTTGCCGGAACTGCGTTCAGGCGGAAAAAAAGCCCTGCACAAAAGCTCTGTTATTTGTCTTACATAGTTATGGAAGTTACTTTGTAATTACCTTACCAAAGTCCATTCAATGCAAAGGAAAGGCAATGCAAATGGGGAAAAATACATAATCAATTATATATCACTTTCAGACTCAAAGCAACAGCAGCAGCAAACACCAGTCATGTTTGCTGGGTTGATTTCTCTTCCAGCTATCACCATCGTTTTATTTATAAGCTGCTTTTCCACTGCTAAAGCTATGTTGAAGGTGGCTTACAACAGAAAAAGATTTACATGATTACAAAAGTAGCCATAAAATAAATAAGTACACAGCAAAATTGAACCATTTCCATATAAATCATAACAACACCTAAAAATTAAAGAATATATACAAATAACAACAATATATCATTAACTCCCTCAATAATACCCCAGCCCAAGAGTCTGTTGAGCAACCTCAGCTTTTGTAGCTGGAGTCAGTCAATGCCCTGCCCTCCCAGACCAGGTGGGAAAAGGCTAGCAAGGCAGGGAACAGCTCTTCCAGGACTCGCAGCTAGGATGGTTGATGGATATAGGATGAGTAAGCGAATATTAGCAATTTCAACCGCCATTTCAATTTTTGTCAGATTTCTCCAACATGCAGGGCTGGCCCAATACATTTTGGCACCTGAGGCAAACTACAGAATCATGCCTCTCCCCCCCCCCCCAGTTTAGGGTGAGATGCAGGTGATGGTGTGGAAGAAATTTGCTTTATCTGAAAAAAGTACAAAGCCAGACTTCTGAGCACAACTCCAATGCACACCACTCTGTAGCCAGCACACAATGAAGCACACAAAAGTCAAGCTGTAGTGTTTTGTGCCCTCAGAAACGTTCAAGAGGCCACCTGCTTTTAGCATTCCAATTTTGAGACTCACCCCACCTACCCAATGCACCCAATAACACGCTCAGATATCAGGTTCAAATCCCAGCTTGTAAAGCTGACATGGTCACCTTGAGCCAATTGCAACCTCAGCCTAACCTAGGCCACAGGATGATTGTGAGGGGGGAAAATGTGTGAGGGAAGGCACCCTCTCCATGAGCTGCTTCTCTCCCCTGAGCAACAAGAGAGGCAGCTGACAGGCAGGGAGTAGGCAACCGGCAAAGGGTGTGCACAGGAGAGCTCACAGACAGAGGAAGAGGCAGCTATGGCAGAGGCAGCAATGGGTGGATCCGCCGCCACTCGCAGGGGGTCTAAATAATAATAATAATAAAAATAAATTTTATTTATACCCCGCCCTTCCCAGCCGAAACCGGGCTCAGGGCGGCTAACACCAATAAAAATTACAATAAAATATAAAAGAAAGAAAAACCGTTAATTAAAATACAGGTTAAAATTTAAAAGCAGCTTCATTTATCGCCCATAATCAAAACCATAAGGGGAGGAAACATCAGACTGAGTCCAACCCAAAGGCCAGGCGGAACAGCTCTGTCTTGCAGACCCTGCGGAAAGATGTCAAATCCCGCAGGGCCCTGGTCTCTTGTGACAGAGTGTTCCACCAAGTTGGGGCCAGTACTGAAAAGGCCCTGGCCCTAGTTGAAACCAGTCTAACAACCTTGTGGCTCGGGACCTCCAAAATGTTGTTATTTGTGGACCTTAAGGTCCTCTGCGGGGCATACCAGGAGATGCGGTCCCGTAGGTACGAGGGTCCTAGGCTGTCTAGATCTGCCACTGAAGCAATGTGCTTCATTCTGTGTCATGCAAAACATCCCTGTTGGTAAATAGCACTGATTTTAACCCAGGCTTCCCGGACAGCCTTAAGCTGAACTGGTCATGGCCCAGAGAACATGCAGATAGCTCCACATGCCCAGTGGTGCATTGACCTTCCTCTTTTGCAAACAGCAGTCTCCAGTTCCCAATTCAGGGAAGTTTCGAAAGCAGTCTTGGATATGGAGATAAGCTGTTCGAAGCAGGAAACTAAAATGTCCTATTGAACTGCTCCCTGAACCAGCTCTCTGGATTTTGGCCAAGGAGAAGAGCAATCCAAGGCCAGTTTCACTTTCTTTTTTCTGATTACGAGGAAAATTCCCAGAGGTCAAACTCTACTTCTCTGGAACTTGCTAGTACATCTGCCTGGCAGTAAGATCCACAACATGTTAGTTTCCTATCCAAAATAACAAGTCAAGCCAAGGACACTTCGGACTTCTACCCCTGAGCAGCAGAACTGCACAAACAGAAAAAAAGCTTGCTGTCTAGCTTGCCACGTTTTGTTGATAGCAAGTACAATAATTCCTACAGAATAATGTCTAGAAAGGGCCTCTTTCATTGATGCCATGCTAATCATGAAGAACTACAACAGCAAACAGGAGAAAAAGTTTGGCTTCACTTATTTCAGTATTCAAATACATTTTAGAAACATTTGTTAAATGCTAACCTATAAAGCACATTGCCCAATCCAGTCAGTTGCATTTTTTTCTGGGGCTGAGAGGATAGGCAAAGGTTCTCTGTTTTTTTTAAACTCTTGCATTTTCCCAAAGCCCAGCCCTTATGGACTGTTGCTGCTTTCCTAATAGTTAATCGGGAGATGGGCTTTGACTCCTTCAGCCTATAAAAAGGGAAAGAGCAGCTGAGAGAGAAGGAGAGAGTTCTTCTTCATCCAGCCAAGACAAGCTTACTTAGGGGCACAAGGTAAGATATTGTTTTGAACAGTGCCTTGTGATTCTAATCAGCTGCTGATCAAGGGAAGGATCTGTCTGAGATAAACATGGAGCCTTCTTGCCTTTTGTGCTTTTGGTGCCGCTAGTATAGTGTTGGATGAATTTCTCAATTTTTGTTTCTCTTTCCTTTCTTTTTCAAAAATCTTCATGAAAGGTTTTATTTTAATGCAATTTCCCTCGAATATACATAGGCTTGAATGCAGTTCTGCCTAATATACATTTCCCTTAATGCAGTGCACTTTTGTATCTTATTTTCACTAATATATGCTATTCTTATGCACACTTTATCCAAGTATATGCATTTTTGTACATGCCCCTTAGCTAGAGAACTGCAAAATTCAAAGAATGGTCTGTTTTCGAGAGTGACAATTTAGTCACCCATAAATGCGAAATGAATGGAATTTCTCCCCCATCCCTGCACTGGTACTAGTTAGTCCAGAAGACATTTAACTGAAGAGGGGCTGCAGTGGGTGGGCGGGCCTGCAAAAAGCTGATTTAGGGGAAATAAGATCTGCCAGCTCTGATTGCTGTATCTTCTGCTTTGCTATTTATGTGATCTCGTCCCTTTGATTTTCTCCTGATTGGTTCCTCTCTTAAACCAAGCTTTCCGTTTCTTATTTTATTTTAAATGACGTATGGGTGCAAGCCTCTCTGGGGTGAGCCACCAAGAAAACTTTCCTCTAGTCACCATTTGCTTTAGCACAGATAGTGAGGGCACCCAGGGGAGGATCTTAGGAGACTTTCTCTGTGAAGAGGCAGAACAAAGTTGGGCAAAGTAGTCCTTCAGGAATGCCTCTAGGTTCCAAACTGTTTGGTGCTTTAAATGCAAGCTGCACTACTGGAATTGTGCCACAAACCAGACTGGGAGCCACTGTGATTGTTTACACACAGCCACAATACACTGCCATCTGCTGAGCATGGTGGCTTAATTTTGAACCAACTCCAGTTCCCAACCAGTGTCTGAAGGCAACCCTTCACGCAATGCATTGCAGTAGGTTAATGAATCAGAGGCGGTTTTAGGGCAGCACGACCGGTTTGGCCGCACTGGGTTGCAGGTGCCACAGGGGGGATCCGCAACAATGGTGTCAAGCTGAGCATGAGAGGTGGGGGGCACCGAATCTTAGGGCCACAAAGGGCGCCGCTGAAATTTGAGAGTGCAAAGTTTGCCACTGAATGAACGCCTGACGGATAGTGTTCTGAAAAAGGACTGTTACAGGACAGTTCGCACTCTTCTCAAGTTTCTGAAAAGTTATTGTTGCGACTGCATAGTTGGAAGTTCCCAGTAGAATTCAAAGCAGGGCTGTGTGAATATCCTATCAGTGCAAGGATTTCTGCTTGTGCAATGGAACACTCTCCCCCTCTCCTGCCCCTGCCCCATCCCTCACAAACAGGGGTGTTCCTAGCCCCTTGGCTACCCAGGGCGGGAAGCCAAGAGGCACCCCGGGGGCGGGGCGTCGCGGCGTGTGCATGCGTCATGACGTCACCAAGGGGGGCCTGACGGGTGGTGGCTTCGGGAGGCTCTGCAGGCTGCAGAGTCTCCCGAAGCCGCTGCCCAGCACCCCCTTGGTGCGCCGGCACGAGCAGCCGCAGCACCAAGAGATGCCGGACGGGCGGCGGCTTTGGGAGTCTCTGCAGCCCACAGAGACCCCCGAAGCCGCAGCCGGGGCTCTGTCGGCAGAGTGCAAGTCAGGGCAGGGAGAGGGGCGGGCCAGCGAGGAGGGGTGTCACCCCTCCTCGCTGGCCCGCCCCTTTCCATTCCCCGGCTCTGCAAGCCAGCGGCGGAAAAAGACGCTGGAAGGGGGGGCTATTTTCGGCGCTGCCGGGGCGGGGCCGCAGGGGCGGCCAGCGAGGGGTGTGTGACACCGCTCCTCGCTGGTCGCCCCTGCGGCTCCACCCCGGCATTGCCAAAAATAGCCTTAAAAAAAATTAAAAAACATTTTTTTAAAAAATATATATTTTTTAAAAACGCCCAAATTGTCACCCTCCCCCAGGGTGGCACCCGGGGCGGCCCCCCGCCCCCTTGCTACACCCCTGCTCACAAATCTGTTCTAGGCATTCATCCAAACCTCTAGGGCAGATTTGTGGGGAGGAGGGGAGAGTTTGTTTGCACAAGCATAAATCCTAGTGGCAACGGAGCAAGTGCTTTGGAAACTGCCCTGCGTTTCGTGTTGTAGGACAGGCAACGTGGTCGGATTCGTATTTAGAGTTGCATAAAACAATCTGCCTTACTTCTTTCCTATATTCTTTTGCAGCTATGGCAATGAGGTTATTGTTCCTCTTGACTGGTCTGGCACTATTGAGTGGTAAGTAAACTGGACCAAAGGCCACCTCCTCATTTTGGGGATGTCCAGTAAGGGAGCATGTGCTTTCATATGGCCTGGCACGGTGAACATTTAGTACACAAATGGATATGAACAGGGGATGCTGGTATACATTCAGTATGAGCCACTTCCTTAAAAGTTATTTAATTAAAAAAATATTTCTTATATAGAGATACACAGTCATCATTGAAAGACATTTGCATGAACCGTCCCCTCTTATTGTTCATACTAATTTGTTGCACTATGAGGGGAATACTGGTTGTCAACATTGGGCTCAAACCCATGGCCCTGAGATTAAGAGTCTCGCACTCTACCAACTGAGCTATCTCTCAGGACAAGCCTGTGTCCTAGTCTCATGAGAGAGGGAAGTAGATTTCACTATCCACTTTCTCCACGTGATTATTCAGATGCTCATAGCTGTATGGGGTTCTTCTCCAGTACATATTATTCCAAATGTGGCCATACCATTCCATATATATTTGTGAACAATACTTGCAATACCATTTCCAATCCATTTCTATTTTCCTCCTCTCAGGGCCGTGTACAGCAGGTTCCCAAGGAAAGGAATTTGTCACAGCCTTCATGCTCAACATCAAACAGAATCAACGCAATACTAAGCTTGAGTTGCTCATCACTGGGTACCATCCTGCAACCACCGTCACGGTCACAGCAAACAAAGCCACATTCCAGAACACCATTCCTGTCAATGAAGGGGAAACTGTGTCCATTGAGCTTCCAGCTTCTGCAGAGATGGTGGGGACAGACACCTTTGACAGGGCTGTGGCAATCCGAGCAAACCACGACATCTCTGTCTTTTCCCGCAGCCACAAGGACTATTCAACTGGTGCCATGGTAGTGTACCCAGTCGAGCAGCTGGGCACGTTGTATTATGTGGTAACCCCAGTGGGTGAAATGGCAGACACTTTCAAGGAGTTTGCAGTTGTGGCCTATCAAGCAGCCACTAGGGTCAACATCCATTTGACAGGGTCTGTGACATTCAAAGGACGTGTTTATCCCGCCGGGAGCATTCTGGTTGTTAACCTCAAGGCCTTCCAAGCAATCCAGCTGCAAAGCTTGCAGGATCTATCTGGCACCAAGGTTGAATCGAGCAGACCTGTGGCTGTCCTGAGTGGGCACAGCTGTGCCAAGAGCCACACACACTGCGACCATGTTGTAGAGCAGCTCCTGCCCGTTTCGCGCTGGGGCACCACCTTCCTTGTTCCCCCAGTGTCCTTTCAGAGCAGATACGATACGGCGTATATCGTTGCATCCCAAAACACTTCAGTCACGTATCAATCCGGACCCACAGCAGGAAACTATAATATGAGAGCCGGAGAAGCTACTCAGTTGAGCATCCAGCCCTCTCGGGCACTTTACATCTCAGCTGACAGGGGAATCCAAGTCCTTTTCTTCTTTGCTGGTGCATCAAGAGGAAGAACGATCTATGACCCATTCCTCATCAATATTCCTCCACTGACAAGCTACTGTAGGTCATACCGCATTGAGGGAATGGCCGGGTTTGATAATTATGCAGTTATTATAGCCAAAACCTCAGAAACCGGCGAGATCACATTAGAGAAGAGGGCCGTTGAAAACATCCAGTGGAGACCAATCCCGGCCACAGAATACTCTTCTGCTCAGCTCAGCTTGGGCAGAAGAGCTAGTTCCCTCTCCCTGGAGCACCCCAGCACTCCTTTTGGACTCTTCATTTTTGGAGGCTCATTCCGCGATGGCTATGGCTCCATAGCTCTTTGCTCATCTGGTAAGTATACTTCTGTGTAAGTATTTTTAGAGGCGTATTTTAAAAATAATAGGCTGCTAGGGAATGAACAAATAGTTGACAATAGTCTTGGCTCTTGGATAGGCGTACTTGCAAAAAATCCCGTGTTGCTTTTCTGCCTCCGAAATGCCCCCCCCAGCCACTGTTTCTCCCTTCTACTGCAACTTTTTTCTTTCCTGCCACAGTCTTGACTGTAATCTGTATGTGGCTCTTTCACTTTGGAATCCCACAGATGAAATTATTGCCACATTTGAACTAGGGATGGGGGAGAAATTCAATTTAATCACATTCAAATATGAACCCACATAATTTACACTTTCCCGAACAATACATGAACCGAAACACAACCACCCATTGAAATTCACACTTCTTCGAATTTTGCATTGCAGTTCCCCAATCAACACATGTTTACAAAAATGCATAGGGTAAAGTGTGCACAGAAGTATACACATGCTTTTGGTGACACCATATTATTCCTGAAACCTTCTGTCACAAATGTGACCAAATTTGCATAATAATACTAAGGGTGGGAAAAATACAGTGAGCTGTCCAAACAGTTGCCACAAACATTCCAATGCCAGGAAAGCACAAATTACATAAAAACAAGGCTAATATCACATTTGAAGCCTGCTAATTGAAGCCCGTCTGGCAGTTCCTGTTTTGTACCCAGTTTATTTCCTGTGGCACTGGGCTACAATGAATTAAAGTACTGGGGTACAAAATTACAAGCCAATATGTCTGTAGAAAAATGTTCCTCAGAAGTGAAGGAATTGTGAATGATTAGTTGACCTGAGAATTCACCTGACCATTTTTTTAAATCAGTGTTTCATCCAGATACAACCGTGGCTCCATTATCCTGCCCCGAGAACAGCCACTTTGAGGCCTGTGGAAGTGCCTGCCCAGCCACCTGCTCTCACAGAACTGCTCCCTCTGAGTGCAAAGAGACCTGTGTGGAAATCTGCCAGTGCAATAGAGGCTACGTCCTCAGTGCTGAGAAGTGCATACCAGTGGAGAGCTGCGCTGACACTTCTATGGGTATGAACTGCAATGCAGGGCGGGAATCCTGGGCTTGTGAAGATGGCCATACTCTCTGCAAGTGTTACGCCAAATTACATAGGGAGTATAACATTTGACTGCTGAGACCATATAACACCGGTCTGGAAAGACCTACATTGGCTCCCAGTACGTTTCCGAGCACAATTCAAAGTGTTGGTGTTGACCTTTAAAGTCCAAACTGGCCTCAGCCCTGTATACCTCAAGGAGCATCTCCACCCCCAGTTCCCTCACTGCGAAAAGCAAAAAAACAGGGAACCTTCTTGGTAGTGGCGCCTGCCCTGTGGAATGCCCTCCCATCTGATGTTAAGGAGATGAGTAATTACATAACATTTAGGAAACATCTGAGGGCAGCCCTGTATAGGGAAGCTTTTTCAGGTTTAATGTGTAACTATGTTTTTATATATGCTGGAAACTGCCCAGAGTGGCTGGGGCAACCCAGTCAGATGGGTGGGGTACAAATAATAATAATGATAATAATAATAATAATAATAGACTGGAAGGAAAGAGGCACTTTTACTCCCACATTTTTTTCCGTCCTTACTAGAGCCTTGAATTACTTTGCTTTTATTGATTTTTAAAATATGTACTCACAGCTGACTACTTTTGACCATTGCTTTCCTTCAGGTCCCACTGACCCCCCAATAGACTGTCCTGAGAACAGCCACTTTGAGACCTGTGGGAATCCCTGCCCAGCCACCTGTTCAGACAGAACTGCTCCCGATGAATGTAGAGATGCCTGTGTGGAAATCTGCCAGTGCGATGAGGGATACATCCTTAATGATGAGAAATGCGTCCCAGTTGAGAGCTGCCCCAGCACTATGACAGGTATGGAATGCCAGAGCCGGGTTGGGAGAGGCGCGGATTGAGGTATTCAGAGAGTCAAGTGAGGCCAATTTGAGCCCTTGTGGGTGTCAAGCCTAGCCTGCAATTTAGCTTGATACTCTCATGTTTTCAACTCAGTTGCTGCCTTGCGAACCAAGACACAAATGACTTTTTCACCCTGCCACCCTTAATTAGAACAGCAACTGCATGCGAGGGTTTTGCAGGTGGCAAAAAGGAATCAACTTGAGGTCATTCTGTGGGTGAAGATGCAACCTTTTCTTGCAAATCCCATCTCCTTCCAAGGTCAACAGGCTTCATTTTGGGAAGATGTCAACTCATGCCTGCATGTGTTAGCTTCATGGTCCATGGGCCCCTGTCCCTGTGGTCACATGGCTTCCCCTGTCCCCAACCTCCATGAGTAAGGTATGAACTGTTAGGATCATCCTACTCTCATGTAGGACCCTGGTAGAGACACATGCCCGACTGGCATGTTCTCTCCCTCCTGGTCTTTCGTTCGGGAGCTTAAAAAAGCTTTCTCCAACCCAAACATCACAGCGACTGATGCCATGAGGCATTAGCACGCTTTAGGATCCTGCAGAGTATTGGCGGTTTGCGTAACAGACCTCAGTAGCACAGCATTTTGGCTAATCTACTTTATTTACATATAATACACTCGGAGCATTCTGCTTTAGCTCCTTCCTCTTTCTCATAAGACAGCAAAGAGAGAAAGAACAAAGGACAATAGTCCCACTTCATGGAACACAGTAATACCAAAGCATCCTGTCTCCATCACTTCCCACACTGTGGAATGAAAACATACACCGTCATGTGATAAACAACAATCCCATGACTGCAAACACGGAGCAAGAATCCTAACATCAGCATCTGTCTGATGCATGGAGATTGTGGTGTTCTGTGACCACAGGGGGATAAACCAATAGGCATTCCACTATCCCTGCCTAAATCTAATTGTTTTTTTTTATAGTCCTGAGCCACATGCAAATCAATTTCATTGAGAAGGCCTAGTTCCACTAACATGGGAGATATATTTTCCTCCCCACTTTCCCTGCATTTTAAAAATACCAAATATATCATGTCTTCATATGCAAGGTGCTTCTGACACTTCAACCATTTCAGCTGCCGCTTTTTGTCCTTTTCCTTGCTCCAGGATGGCCCTTTTGCGACACGGCAACCAGAACACTATTCTGCATTAAAAATCTATCTCACCTATTTCTCCAAAGAGACTCAAGAAGCGTAAGAAACAATACAAGAAACAGAGCAGAACAAAGTCCCGAATATTCATTCCTTTTAATGAAGGAAGGAAAGAGGCACTTTTACTCCCACATTTTTCCCCATCCTTACTAGAGCCTTGAATTACTTTGCTTTTCTTGATTTTTAAAATATGTAATCACACCTGACTACTTTTGACCATTGCTTTCCTTCAGGTCCCACTGACCCCCCAATAGACTGTCCTGAGAATAGCCACTTTGAGACCTGTGGGAATCCCTGCCCAGCCACCTGTTCAGACAGAACTGCTCCCGATGAATGTAGAGATGCCTGTGTGGAAATCTGCCAGTGCGACGAGGGATACATCCTTAATGATGAGAAATGCGTCCCAGTTGAGAGCTGCCCCAGCACTATGACAGGTATGGACTGCAGGGCAGGGCAAGAGTTCTGGGCTGATGAAGACTGTCAGGTTATTTGCAATTGCTACCCCAAATTAGGAACGGCTGTGTACAGAAAGACTTTTTGTGAGGCCAACAAGAAAAACCTCAGGCACTGTAGGGAATGGAGGCTGTGAGCTTTCAGAAGTAGCTCTGCTGCCAGAGTTGGGTTGGGAGAGGCACGGATTGAGGTGTTCAGAGAATCAAGTGAGGCCAATTTGAGCTCTTGCGGGTGTCAAGCCTAGCCTGCAATTTAGCTTGATACCAGTGGCTCTCATGTTTTCAACTCAGTTGCTGCCTCGCGAACCAAGACACAAAGGACTTTTTCACCCTGCCACCCTTAATTAGAACAGCAACTGCATGCGAGGGTTTTGCGGGTGGCAAAAAGGAATCAACTTGAGGTCATTCTGTGGGTGAAGATGCAACCCAAACATCACAGCGACTGATGCCATGAGGCATTAGCACGCTTTAGGATTCTGCAGAGTATTGGCGGTTTACCAGAACACTATTCTGCATTAAAAATCTATCTCACCTATTTCTCCAAAGAGACCCAAGAAGCCTAAGAAACAATACAAGAAACAGAGCAGAACAAAGTCCCGGATATTCATTCCAGTTAAAAAATTAGTAACCCATTTAATAAATCTCAATAACCCCAAAACAACGTAGAATGGAGCTAGGAAATTTTACATATTTTTTTCAATGGCCTGTTATAAAGCCAGGTTCTTGCCTCTTGCCTGACACAGTAGAGCGATGGGACCTAATGGAGCTTCCACGACAAGCCTTTTAGTAAGGTAGGTGCCACAACAAAGAAGACCCTACTAATAGAGCTTTAAGGGACTTGGAAGAAGGCCCTAGATGATTGCAGTACAGTTGTACCTTGGTTGTGGAACAGAATCCATTCCAGAAGTCCGTTCGACTTCTGAAAATGTTCGACAACCGAGGCGCAGCTTCCGATTGGCTGCAGGAGCTTTCTGCACACAGTCGGAAGCTGTGTAAGCCGCGTCAGACGTTTGGGTTCCAAATAACATTCGCAAACCAGAACATTCACTTCTGGGTTTTCAGCATTCAGGAGACAAAAAGTTTGACTTGCAAGGCGTTCGGGATCCAAGGTACGACTGTATAGTAAAACATTTGACTTGGAAATTTGCTGCAGAGAGTGTGTGCCCCAGAACCATTTCATTCCTGACTGCAGCCTTGAATGGCTTTGTTTTTCCTTAACTTTTTGTTATCACACCTGACCAGCTTTGGTTGTTCTTATTCTTCCAGTTCTCACCTCAGCCCCAGTACCCTGCCCTGAAAACAGCCACTTTGTGTCCTGTGGAACTCCATGTCCAGCTACCTGTTCCGACAAAACTGCTCCCAAAACGTGCAATGATACCTGTGTGGAGGCCTGTCAGTGTGATGAGGGCTACGTCCTCAGTGCTGAAGCATGCATCCCAGTGAAGAAGTGCCCTTGCATTTACAAAGGCGTGAGCTACAGCGCAGGAGAGAAGTTCTGGGATGATGAAGGCTGTCATACTCGCTGCAAATGCGACCCCAAATTAGGGAGGGTTACATGCACCAAGTCCTCCTGTAAGGCCACTGAGAAATGTGCCCTGGTGAATGGCATTTGGGACTGTCATCCCATCAGATATTCCACCTGCATAGGAACTGGAGACCCTCACTACACCACCTTTGATGGAAAGAAATTTGACTTCATGGGAACCTGCATTTATCAAATGGCCGGAGTCTGCTCCAAGGACCCCACTCTCACCCCGTTTTCGGTCATGGTGGAGAACAACAACCGAGGCAGCAAGGCGGTGTCCTTCACCAAAGTGGTGACACTAGAGGTCTACAACATGACCATCAGTCTGAGCCAAGAGCATCCACAGAAGATTAAGGTACATATGCCTGGTGAAAAGGAAGATTGGGGCAGCTTTAAATTCAGCACTTGATTTTTGGTTCAACCAGCACCTCAACGTGCAATGAGTTCCTCAGGCAGGGCCATTGCATCTGATTCTCAATGCTAGAATGTCAACAGTCTTTCTGTTGTGGTTTACAAGGCTAAAGGATGTGAGGCTAGGACAGGAAAATGTGCTGAATGAGGAAATTGTGTTCTGTATTGTGTTATACTGGATACCAGCAACGAAGAAGAAAGATACAAGGCAGTAGCACCTAGGGATGCAGAAATGGTTTGAATTAGTTCACATTTAAACGTGAATAACAAATTAGCAGTTTCCGAAACAATATGCAAACTGAAGCACAGCCATCCTTCAGAATTCACACTTCTCCAACCATATAATGTCTTTTAAAATGCATTTACTAGGGGAATGTAAATGCAGATAGTATTGAAAATAACATATGGAAACACATTATATTAGGGAAAATTGCTTGAAACTGCGTACATTATTCAAAACTGCAAACAAAAATGTGTTTATTGGGAGAAGCTGGCACTAAAATTAGCTTTTTTTAAAAAAAGATCACAAATTGCTGCAGAAATGTAGAGAACTTGGCATGTCAACCTTGCAGATGTAATGAGGGCCAAAAAGTTGCGTGAGGAGGGAACTATGATTAATATCATTTCGCTGATGTGATTCATAGAATCATAGAATGATATAGTTGGAAGGAACCACCAAGGTCACCTGGCCTAACCCCCATGCAATGCTGGAATCTTTTGCCAAATGTGCGGCTTGAACTGACTGAACTACCCCAGATCTAACAAAGCAATTTATAAGCTGCTGGTCTCAAGTTCAGCTCAGACATGCAAATCGGCACCTCTGGTTGCTGTCCCATCTCTTGTAGAAGTTTCTGATTTTAAATAACTCATTCATATGGTGATTATAATGTGAGAGACATATCAGCTTTCTGCCTCAAACATGCATGCTACTTTCGCAATACATAAAATCTGTTTTCATGTGCATGTTCTTAATAATTAGGCCATTCCATGGCTTCTTGAAATTGTCATATGACAAATTTTGACCTCTAAATCTGTCTTAAGTGGGATGCTTTTTCCAAGAGCCCAGAGGTACTAGAGAAGAGCAGTAGATAATATTGGATCGGGGCAGTTCAAGCTTTCTGAAAGCCAGTGTCAAAGTGATACCAGCAACAAGGGCCTGACATCAGCTGATGACCCACAACCCAGCCTGGGTCCACTGACAGCAGCCTCCTGGACCAGCTCCACCTCCTCACCATGGCTACCTGCTTGTACACCCACCTCACTGTGTGTCTGGCTGAGACAATAGTGGTGATGATTAAGAAGAGCAGTAGACACCACTGCCTGCTTGCTCACTGGCTCTCTGTCAGACAAGCAAGGGAGAGGAGCAGCAGTTGGCAACAATGGAGGTCAGGTAGAAGCTCACTGAAGGAGGACTCACTGAGGGAGAGGGGTCTGAGGAGGCCATTTTGCCTAAGAGCCTGTAAAGCCTGGAACCAACACAGTGCAACAGAACACAGAGGGTTTATCTCTAAAGGACAAATTCCTGTTTGAACAGTTTTCTTTATTAGCCTCAGGGTTCTGATGATGTCATGTGGGGGCAAGTCATTTTCTTCTCATTCCAGGGACAGCAAAAGTGAATAAACCCCATAGATTATACAACATATAGCAAGGGTGGAAAATATGTGGCCTGCCAAGTGTTGCTGAACTACATCCCCCATCATTCCTAACCACTGCCAATGCTGGATGAGGCCACATGCTCCTCACCCCTGGCATACAGCACAGATTGTGCCTCTTACTAGTGAAAAAATGTCCAAGTTGGTTTCCCCCCCTGAATTTGCTGAACTCTCAGTGTGATGGTTACTTCCATATATTTTCCAGGTGAATAGAGTCTTTGTGGACCTGCCCTTTTCCTATGGAAAGAAACTGAAGGTCTACATCAGCGGAGTCCATGGCTTCATCAAAACAGACTTTGATCTGAGAGTCAGCTTTGACTGGTACAGTTATGCCAGGGTCATTATTCCCAGCACTTACGCCAATGCTGTGTGCGGACTGTGTGGCAATGCCAATCAGGATCCCAGCGATGATTTTGTCATGAAGGATGGAACTCAGACGACAGATGAAATCCAATTTGCAGACAGCTGGAAGTTGAAGGAGGTCCCAGGATGCTCTGCAGGATGTAGTGACTGCCCAGTATGCAGTGAGGCAGAGAAGCAGACCTACAAGGGGGACCAGTTCTGTGGGATCCTCAAGAGAAGGGATGGGCCATTCAGGCAGTGCCATGAGACCATTGACCCAACATCTTACTTTGATGATTGTGTTTTCGACACCTGCCAATACAAGGGCCATCACGACACTCTCTGCAGTGCCATCAGTGCCTACGTGACAGCCTGCCAATCTTTGGACATTGAGGTTGGGAAATGGAGATCAGCCTCTTTCTGCAGTAAGTATTACTTTCTGAATCTGGATCTGAGTTCAGTTAAATATTGGGTGTTGATGGCCGCAATGCAGTCTTAGCATTTGAAAAGAAACAAACCATGAATCATTTGATAAGGATTTCAGGGTACTGTGTAAAAGACGATATTGGATCAAGGATTGCTTAGAGAGTTGCAACTCTGCAGGAATAATAGGTGGAATGACTCCCTGTGCTTTGGTTCTTTCCTGTAGTGCCTCACAGACCTGGGGCTGTATTCCTTATAGCATTAAGGAGACCGTTCCGTCAGCCTGATGGAATGATCTCCCATCTTTGCCCCAGGGTTCTCCCAACTCCCTAGAAAAGATTTGGGGAGAGTGTGATGGCATGCAGGGGGAGGAGAATGGAGAAAAGTCCCATTGTCCTAGCAGGCATTGCACTAGCACAATCATTTAGTTCTGCACATCCCAAGATGCCCAATTTGTGCACATTATTCTCCAACCCCAAATCGAATGGGAGTATGTTTTTTAAAAAAAAACTAGCTGACCCGGCCACGCCTTGCTGTGGCTGATTTGGTGAAATGCAAAAGTAAGATACAGTATGAAAGAGAAAGCGTATGTTTACTTACACCGAAAATGGTGATTCCTCCCGGCATGGTTCTATACCCGTCAGCGGAGCCAGCAGTAGTGTTTGTGGGCGGTCTGTCTGTCAATTGGATGGTGGTAGTGACGTTGGGAAAGGAGGAGGGGTCAGAAACAGGTGCGTTGTGCTGTGCTGTTTAATGTCCACTGGAGGGCGCTATATTTTTTTTGCACAAAATCACATTTTTACCTGGGAAAGGTGTGGTATTGGTGCAATGTAAGTACATATGATCACTCCCATATGGGCATGGAACGTTGTGTCCAAATTTGAACGGAATCAATCAAGGGGTTATGGTGAAAGGCGATTGTTAACAAACATCCAACTTGAACGATTTTATATATATAGATGAAAGATCTCTTGAACTGCTGCATGAGCAGAAAGAAGGTATTGCATTGTTAAATTTGCAGTTACCATTCCCCCAAATACCTAGGGGTGCTTCATTTTCACTCATCTCCAGAAACGAGTGTCAAGGAGGGGGTCGCTTTCCCAAGTCCTCCCTCCAAGCTACTAATCAATCACATGCAGGCCCTGAACAGGTTGCCAAGCTTCATTGGCTTCTTCTCTGGCACCAGTCATAGAACATCAAAAAGCAAGTTGAAAACACAGCACATTCTCTCCCTTCCCTTAAAGGTTAGCTTGAAGAATTTATAGGGGTTGGGGAATGCTGGCAAGAAGCCAGCCCCTTTTCAAGCTCCCACTTTGGGAACTAATTGTTACTACCTGCCTGAGGGCCCCCACCTAGCGATACTTGCTCACAGGATCACTACTTCATCACAAACCTAAGTTTTTTGTCCCTCATCCAGCCCACCACTGAATCTAGGCACCAGTTCATAACAGTCACAGCCCCTCCTGACTCAGATGCAACAGAATAAGCACTAGAATAAGCAAACCACGGGTATTTTTTGGTGGTGTGTGTGTTATGAGGACATTTTGAACCACATGGTGCCCAAAGTTCTTCACATAATAACACTTGTGTGGTGCTTTTGCTGAGCCTTAGTTATATTCCAAAGGCTGGTATAATTGTCTTTATTCTTTACTTCCAGGACTTCCCTGCCAACCCAATTCCCACTATGAGCTCTGTGGAAGCGGCTGTCCCAGCACATGCCAGAACCGTTCCTCCACCATAAAGTGTGATGCACCATGCGATGCACCATGTACTGAAGGATGCTTTTGTGATCCTGGATTTGTGCTCAGTGGGGATCAGTGCGTCCGTCTTGCAGAGTGTGGCTGTGTGCACCAGGGCAGATACTACAAGAAGG
This sequence comes from Darevskia mixta, assembly GCA_034641385.1. NCBI lineage: Eukaryota > Metazoa > Chordata > Lepidosauria > Squamata > Lacertidae > Darevskia > Darevskia mixta. The sequence goes on along the minus strand of JAWWNH010000033.1, from coordinate 16,037,169 downwards.
GAGAGGAGTTTTATCCCAGTAGCTCCTGCCAGGAGAAGTGCCTCTGTCTGGACAATGGAGCCACTAAGTGCCGGCAGTTCTCCTGTGGAGCACATGAGGAGTGCAGGGTGGAGAATGGCATCCAAGGCTGTCACCCTGCAGGATATGGTACAGCTATAGCACTTGGTGACCCTCTTTATATTTCCTTTGATGGACAAAGCTTTCGCTTCCATGGCTCCTGCACTTACACTTTCGTCAAAGTCTGCAGCACAGATCCTCGACTGCAGAATTTCTCCATTTTGGTGGAGAATGAGAAGCTTGGAAATGGACATCTTGCTCAGATAAGGAAGGTTGTGGTCTCTGTTCATCAGCACACAATCGTCCTTGAAAGGGGAAGGAAATGGATAGCTATGGTATGTATGGGCTACTCATATTAGATAATTTCAAATAAAAGGGACATGGGTGGCACTGAGGTCTAAACCACCGAGCCTCTTGGGCTTGCCGATCGGAAGGTCGGCGGTTCGAATCTGCTTGGTGGTGTGAGCTCCCATTGCTCCGTCCCAGCTCCTGCCAACCATCAGTTCGAAAGTACACCAGTGTAAGTAGATAAATAGTCACCGCTGCAGCGGGAAGGTAAATAGGCACTGCTGTGGCAGGAAGGTAAATGGTGTTTCTGTGTGTTCTGGGTTTCCGTCACGGTGTCCCGTTGCGCCAGAAGCAGTTTAGTCATGCTGGCCACATGACCCAGAAAACTGTCTGCAGACAAATGCCGGCTCCCTCGGCATGAAAGCGAGATGAGCGCCACACCCCATAGTCGCCTTTGACTGCACTCAACCGTCCAGGGGTCCTTTACCTTTACCTATTATTTCAAATGAATAACATGCCCTTCTTATGTAAAGTGGCTTGCAGTCATAAAATTACAGGAAAACCATTTGGTATAATCATTAAATTGCTTTTTAAAAATGATGACATTTCTTTAGATCACTGGTATGAAAAACAGCATGTGCAAAGGGATATTTGTGTGTCTTTTGTATCTCTCTGTGTTTGAGAATTTGCGTGTGCTCTGAGCTAACTCCCATGAATATGCTTCTTTCTTCTTTGCTGATGCAGGTGGATGAAGAATTCTGCACTTTGCCAGTGAATAGAGACGAGGGGAAACTCTGGATCACTCAGGAGGGGATCAATATAATTGTCCAGGCATCCTTTGGCCTAACAGTCCTTTATGATACCTCTTCCTATGTCCGTGTGTCTGTCCCCAGCACCTACCAGGGACACATGTGTGGTCTGGGTGGCAATTTCAATGGCGACGAGAGGGACGATTTCCTGCTGCCTAGTGGGGAGTCCGCACAAACGGTGGATGAGTTTGGGGCCTCCTGGCAGGTCCCTCGGGATGGTGCCATCTGCTCCAATGGCTGTGGTGAGGAATGCCCCACTTTTGATACAGTCCAGACAGCACCGTATGAGAATGACGACTCCTGTGGAATGATCACGTCCGAGACAGGACCATTCAAAGACTGCTCCTCATTAGTAAGCCCCTCGGATTACCTTGAGCAATGCCTGTATGACTTGACTGCGGCCAAAGGGGAGCAGGAGTATCTCTGCCGGAGCCTTCAAGCCTATGCAGTTGCGTGCCAGTCTGCTGGAGTCAAGATTGGAGCCTGGAGAACAAAGTCCTTCTGTCGTAAGTTGGATGATAAGGTTTCTTCATCTCTGTCTTTTCAGTAGTGAGTCTCCCCCAAACCCAAAGTAATATAAGTTATTGGTTGAGTTATGTAAGTTTCAGTACTATGCGATCACTTGTTCTCTCACCTTTCTCCTCAACCTTTTTCTCCTTCTTATCTTTCTACGTGGTTCCTGTTTTTCAACCCGCTGCCCTATTTTGCAATCTTTCTTGACTCTGAGTTCCTTGTAAGAGGGCCTATAAATGCAGCAGGTCTGGTTTACATTGTTAGGTAATGTGGATTACCACTCTGCCTGGCATGGGACATCTCAATCCAACATTTGTTGTTGTTCAGTCGTTCAGTCGTGTCCGACTCTTCGTGACCCCATGGACCAGAGCACTCCAGGCACGCCTATCCTTCACTGCCTCTCGCAGTTTGGCCAAACTCATGTTAGTAGCTTTGAGAACACTGTCCAACCATCTCATCCTCTGTCGTCCCCTTCTCCTTGTGCCCTCCATCTTTTCCAACATCAGGGTCTTTTCTATGTTCCAATCCAACATAGGATATATCAAAACAACAATTACCTAATATTACCAATATTATATATCCTGCCAACCTAGCAGTTCGAAAGCACGTCAAAGTGCAAGTAGATAAATAGGTACCGCTCTGGCGGGAAGGTAAACAGCGTTTCCGTGCGCTGCTCTGGTTTCGCCAGAAACGGCTTTGTCATGCTGGCCACATGACCCAGAAAAACTGTCTGCGGACAAACGTCGGCTCCCTCAGCCAGTAAAGCAAGATGAGCGCCGCAACCCCAGAGTTGTTCAGACTGGACTTAACTGTCAGGGGTCCTTTACATTTTTTACCAATATTTATGATTTACATATTTATTCCCTGAGAGGTTGGAATGTTTGCAAACACTTCCATGCCAGCTATAGTGTCAGAAGCTTCTGTGCTGATGAAGCAAAATGGTTGAAAATAATTGTTTTTCATTTTGGAAAGCCTCCCTATTCTATGTTTGTCAAACATTACTTTATCTGCTCTCTCTCTCTCTGTAGCCCTCACCTGCCCAGCCAATAGTCACTATGAGACATGCACAAAACCAGTTTGCGATTTCAGCTGTGCCAGCTTGTCCACTCCACTCCAGTGCACCAGAAAATGCTTTGAAGGCTGCCAATGTGATGATGGCTACTTGTTTGATGGGGATGCATGTGTGCCTACAGACAAATGTGGCTGCGTGCATGAGGGACTCTACCTCAAAGTAAGTCTTTGTATCCCAGTTATCAGGGTTCCCATATCGAGGGGCCAGTGCAAGTGGTTTAGAAGGATGGGAGAGAAATTTGATCCAGTTCGCATATAAAGGTGAACCTACTTTCCAAGACAATACAAGAACTGAAACATTGCCATCTTTTGAAATTCATACTTCGCTGAATTTTGCAATGTAGTTCTCCAGCCAAGTAACATGTGTATAGAAATGCACATATTTGTGAAAACAATATGCATGATGCATGCTTTGCAACGTTATATATATTAGGCAAAACTGTGTTAAAAATGTATAGGGAGAAATTTTCACTAAAGCGCTGATGAATTTTCAGAAGGCTCTTTATAATAAACATTCACAAAGTGATGTGGAAATGTGGAGAACTGATTGGGAAACATAGAGAAACCAAAACAGACTGATCAATAATGAAGGATATGATTTTTACAAAAAACACACAATAATAATAATAATAATAATAATAATAATAATAATAATAATAATATATTATTTATAGCCTGCCCATCTGGCTGGGTTTTCCCAGCCACTCTGGGCGGCTTCCAACAGAATATTAAAATACAATAATCTATTAAACATTAAAAGCTTCCCTAAACAGGGCTGCCTTCAGATGTCTAATGGAAGGGATAATGCGAGTGTGCTCATGTCATGTTTATGGCCTTCCTGTGGGCATTTGGTTGGCCACTGTGAGAACAGAATGCTGGACCAGATAGTCCTTTAATATAGTAGTGATCTTACATTCTTAAATAAATAAAACACATTTTAATAAGATGAAGTAGTTGTTACTGCTCTGAAGGAGGTAGCTGTGAATCCAATGCTGAAAACCCTCTTTAAGGCACAATCTAAACCCAGGATCCATTTGGATGAGTGAATTCGGAATAGGCAGATCTCCAGCTGAGCCTCGGCTAAGCCCAGGGCTGGCCTAGGACATTTTGCTGCTTGACATTTTGCTCTGCTTCAAAGTCTTGTTTTCTCTCTGCCAGTCTTAGGCCAGCTCAGCCTGCAGTAGCCTTGCTACTGAGTGGAGTTTGGAATAGGGGTAACGTACAATGGGTTAGTTTTTCTTAGGTCAGAAATAAACTTGTGCATCTTTTACATGGGAAATCAGCATGTGAACATTCTAAATAAGTTAACATCATTAAATAAAAAGAAATTACTGTTGGAATGTTTGCGTTATTTTCCAACCCCCCTTACTTTCTTTCTTTATCTGGGAATTTCCCAACAGGCTGGAGAGAGCATCTTCTCAAGCAATTGCATGGAGAAATGCACCTGCGGTGACTTGGGCAAACTTACCTGCGTTAACAGCAGCTGCCAAATAGACACCTGCGCACTTAAGGATGGTCGCCGTGCCTGTGAGAGCATGGAAAATCTGGAGGGCGAGTGCAAACTCACCCCTGGAGCCCAGCTTAGTTCATTTGACGGTGCCTCAGGGAAGTACTTCTGCGGTGGAGTTTATGACTTGGCCTCTGTTTGTGATGAAAGTGCCCCCTTCTGGTTCAGGGTGTCTGTGAGCATTGGAAAGGACAATGAGGATGGCTTGGTAGCTGGGAGAGCAGTCTACGTTTTCTTCCCTGACGCAGCCATCACTGTCAAAAAGAACAACAGGACATGGGTAAGTAGAGTTCAGGGGGAAATATATCTAGTTCCTAATAAGAGTAGTGTGGTTCAATATATATCTTCTTATGACTTGTTTACGTGTTTATCACTAGTCGCTGCAGCTTATTATTTGCTTCCATGATGCGTGGGCTTATCATAGGCTGCTGTAAACGAACAAAGAGGAAGAAGCCCCCAAATAACTTGGAATCCCCCCCCCCGGTTAAATGTATCAGTTTTTAAAAGTTAGTTGTTCAACTTTGATTGTTTGTGAAATCTGAAAGTATACATCAGAGATGGCAGATCTGTGGCCCTCCAGATGTTATGAGATGACAACTTGCATCATCCCTGACAATTGGCTTTGCTAGTTGGGGTTGATGGGATGTTCACAGGGTCCCCATCCCTGGGACGTATCCACAATAGTTTGACTATATTGGGGAGCTTGGAACTTACAATAAATTTTGAAAAGCAATTGATGGAGGTGATCAGGGAAGCTCCGGCGTCCGAGACATGGGAAGTTCATATATTTAAAAAATTATTATAATAATTAGGCATAATTGGAATGTTTCTTTTAATTGGGATTTGTATAATTAATTTGGATTGTAATTTGAAATGTAATTGGGAATAATTACAATGTGATTTGCTGTGATTTGTATTGGAAAATTCAATAAATAGATTATATATATATATATATATATATATATATATATATATATATATATTACAATAAATTCACAGTATTTTCAAAGTGACCTGAGCCAATGGTCACGCGGGGTAACTCTGAAGCCACAACCCCTGAAATAGCCATAGATTATTCAAAGTAGTCCTTGTTTACAATAATCCTACTTTAGGCTTCCTTCACAATAAGGTGCAGGACCGTAGCTCAGTGGCTGTCAGGCTTGAGGAATCCTCCCCCTCCCCCCGATGGCACCAAGAGGCAGGGAGGAAACAAGAAAGTTCTTATGTATGATTTATTCAGCCATCATGGTAAAAGACCAAGAATTTCGGTCATAATGGAGCTGCTCGCACTGAGCTCCTCCCCCTTCCCTCTCTAGCAACAACACCTGCTTCTACAGCGTCTGTCCGTGGACAATTGTCTCTACGTGGGGCTACCTTTGAAGGTGTCCCAGAAACTACAACTAATCCAGAATGCGGCAGCTAGACTGGTGACTGGGAGCAGCCACCGAGACCACATAACACCGGTCTTGAAAGACCTACACTGGCTCCCAGTACGTTTCCGAGCACAATTCAAAGTGTTGGTGCTGACCTTTAAAGCCCTAAATGGCTTCGGTCCAGTATACCTGAAGGAGCGTCTCCATCCCCATCGTTCAGCCCGGACACTGAGGTCCAGTGCTGAGGGCCTTCTGGCGGTTCCCTCACTACGAGAAGCCAAGTTACAGGGAACCAGGCAGTGGCACCCGCCCTGTGGAACACCCTCCCTTCAGATGTCAAAGAGAACAACAACTACCAGACCTTTAGAAGACATCTGAAGGCAGCCCTGTTTAGGGAGGCTTTAAATGTTTAATAGATTATTGCATTTTAATGTTCTGTTGAAAGCCGCCCAGAGTGGCTGGGGAAACCCAGCCAGATGGGCGGGGTATAAATAATAATAAATAATAATAATAATAATAATAATAATAATAATAATTATTATTATTATTATCTGTGAACAAAAAAAATGAATGAATTCCTATGCTCCACAAATAACCCAGAGATGCATTTTAAATAAACGTACATATTCTACTCATGTAAAAACACCAGGCAGGCCCCACAAATAAGCCAGAGATGCATTTTAAATAAAAGGACACATTCTACTCATGTAAAAACACACTGATTCCCGGACCATCTGCGGGCCGGATTGAGAAGGCGATTGGGCCAAATCCGGCCCCTGGGCCTTAGTTTGCCTACCCATGCTTTAGATGCTTAATGCAAAGCTAGCCTCTGGTGTAGTCTACATGTTAATTGGCTTTTGCCTGTATTAGTTGGTATGGATTCTGAGGTTCTTCCTGGCTTCTTGGCCTTCATCAAAACAAGATCTCATGCCCCAATCTTTACTTGTTCCAGGTAAATGGACGTCCAGTAAGCCTGCCATACAAGGTCTCTGAAGAGGTGTCTGTGAGCAAAGTTCACGATGGGATGCAGATTGACCAGGCCTCTCAGGTGCAGGTTCACCTTCATCCCAGTGGAGAGGTGAGAGTGAAAGTCAGGAAGGCCCTCGCAGGGAAGCTGTGTGCCCCATGCGGAAACTTCAATGACGACAGCTCTGATGATCTGAAGATGCCCAGCGGGAAGGTGGAAACAAATGTTGCTGAGGTCCTACATGCCTGGGAGGCCAGAGACTTCTAAAAGGAGCATATTTCTCTGTGGACGGCTGGTCTTTCTTAATATACAAGGACTGCGGATCTGCTTATTTTCAACTTATTTCTGAGCAGAGATGTAGGCAACTGCACCATAGTTTCTCCTTTGGGGGAAAAAAATGGATTTTGTCGAATTATATTGTGTAGAAGCAATCCTGAGCTGACAATAACAAGGCTGACTCTTCAGTGACCCATTAGTTACATTAATACTTAATTGCATTGTTTGTGATGAACACTGTAATATTATCAACTGAGAAATAGTGCAGCAATGAACATCAGATATAAAATTGTTATCAGTGGCAGTGGGGGTAAACAGTTTTGTGGTACCTTAAAGACTAAAGCTGTGTATACACAAGTATGTTATTGCACACATGGGTCACAAATATCATGTTTTTCTGTGTGGCACTTTTGTGTTAAAGGAGCACCTCCATTTTAAACCATTTAAATATTCATATTTTTTTTATAGAAACCCTGTATTTAGCTCTATTGAGCTTGCTTCAGCATTTTAGTGTGAATTTCTCCTAAAAACAGATTTTAATATACACTTTTGACTGGTGTGTGCATTTTTGCAAGCATTTCCACCTAATAATATAATGCATTTTGTATGTTATTTTCACAAATATATTCATTTTTATGCACAATTTGCCCCAATATATGCATTTTTATTAACATTGGTGTGTGTGTGAACTGCGTTGCCAAATTTGGTTAAGTGTGAATTTTGAAGGACAGTTGTTTTTTAGTTCTCATATTGTTTCAGAAAGTGTGGATTTGATAAATTCAGCTTTAAATGTGACTGAATCAAATTTCTGCCTCAGCCTTGGGAGAGTTAGCAGTGGTAACAATAAAGGACCCGAGTTAGAAGAAAAGTAAGAAGGATATGTCATAAAATTTATTTAAATCACTGCGGAAAATAATAAAATCATATCAACTCAGAGGTAACTGAAATGTAAGAATAAAAACAATATATAAATAAAATGAAGGGCAATACAGTGGAACTTCGGTTGTCAAATGCTTCGGAAACTGAACAATTCAGAACCTGAAAACCGACAATGCAGAAGTCAATGCTTTCATTTTTGAACATGCCTCAGAAGTTGAAAGGCTTCCGAGGCAAGTTTCTCAATTTCTTCAATGAATTTTGCCGACTGGCAATTGTGCCTCGGTTGTTGAACGTTTCTGTCAGGCTTCTACTTACAAAACTGTCAGGGGGCTGCCTCGTAAGTTGAATGGTCTTCCGGAATGGATTATATTCGACAACTGAGGTTCCACTGTAGTATGCGGCAGATGAAGGCACATACCCGGTACTATTATGTACCATTGTACATAAATGGAAAAGTACAATATGAAATGAGTGCCTTAAGACAGGCAGTCAGGTTGTGTATCCACAGCAGTGACCAGAGGAGGAATACCCGCTGGGAGGAGTACAGAGAGAGAAGAAATAACCCAGTGCATCTGCTTCAGAACAGCCGGATGCCTTCATCTGGCACCTGCTTCAACAAAACATCTTTCTCCCGCATTGGTCTCTACAGTCACAGCAGGCGCTGCCACCTTCCAACACCTTGTCTTCTCCTGAGACAAACAGATGCTGACAAAATGAGACAAACGAAATTATTACCTGGAACAAAAATAAGTTGTGAAACTAAGTGCAAATACAATTGCTTTTCAAAAAAGTACATATTGGGCATAACTGCATGCCAACATGTAAACAGTGGTACCTCAGGTTACAGGCGCTTCAGGTTACAGACTCCGCTAACCCAGAAATAGTACCTCAGGTTAAGACCTTTGCCCCAGGATGAGAACAGAAATCACGCAGCGGCAGCGGGAGGCCCCATTAGCTAAAGTGGTATCTCAGGTTAAGAACAGTTTCAGGTTAAGAACGGATGTCCAGAACGAATTAAGTTCTTAACCCGAGGTACCACTGTATTAGGAGAAAAATCGCACTAAGATGCCAATGAATTTCCACGAGACTTTGATTTTTAAGAAAATTGCAAACTGATTTGGAAATGTGGAGAACTGTACTTGCATTAGAGTTAGAATTAGAAAAATTAGAGAAACGACAATAGACAGATTCAGCCTTTCCTAGTCTGTTTCCAACATGCCTTGCTAAGAGGAGGACACTTCAGAGCCACTATCCTTCTCCATTTCATTAATTCTTTAAAGACTAGTTCTCAGTATTGCCATTTGGTCCTTGCCACAAGCCAGCCCTGCTCATCTTAAAGGAAAAAGTTAGTGGGAGATGGTGTCACAATTAAAATGCATTTTGTATCTTTGAACATGGTTTTAGTAAGCTGGCATCCCTAATAAACAGAAGCAATGGGTTAACCTGTGTGTCTGGGAGCCTAGTTGGAAATAACACATATATAAAAAACGCTGTGAAAATGCTTTTTTTAAAAAAGTTTTGAAAAATATATTGAATTTTGCATAGCTCACTGTCACCATCTAGTGTCTCATTTGTATATTGCATTTTACAACACATTTAAAATGTTTTATTTGCAGCTGTATAGCTGAGTCCCTATTCAGTTAAACTTTGTTAGAAGCATTGATGCTTATGATATAGTCATAAATAATGATTTTTAAAAATATGCAGCTCATATCATTCATACGATAAACTTATCAGGGTTGAGCTGATAAGTTTATTTAAAAAATAAACTTAGACTGAGTTTTAGCACACTTGGTAAACTTAAAACAAATCCTTATTTCCTGATGAATAGCCTTTGGACTACAATGTAACTTAAATAGAAGACTATATTTAGAAAGATTTTTCCTCCAAAAGCATTTTATTTTAAAAATCCAATTTAACTAAAAAAAATCCGATTTAAATAAAAAAAAATCCAATTTCTTTGATTTTTTTTTTTTTAATAGTTGATTTTTATCCACCCTGCTTTCCTCTAATATATGAATCTTTCTACACATCAGTTGACTGGAGAACTGCATCGCACAGTTTGGAGAAGTGCCAGTTTTGAAATACAGCTGTGTTTCAACTTGCATAATGGTTCAAGAAGTGAAAAATGGGTAGCTTCTCATTGAAACACAAACAAAATCAAATTTTGCCTCCGCCTCCCATACTCAGCAAAGTGTTTGCTGAGCCAGCTGCAGCCACACCTGTTCAGTCTTTGGTGAAGCAAAGATGGCAGCAGATGCACATGGCTAAGGTGCTGCCACAGAACTGACTACTGTTGGCAAAGGAAAAAACAAACAAACTCCAGACCTTCCTGATGTCAGCTGGCTGGGGGCAGGGAGAATAAAAATCAATAGCGTTTATTACTTCCTCAGCACCACCACTTAACCAGGCACCAGGAAGGGTGGGATTTACATTATTTAGACTGAATGAATAAGACCTTTATTTGCGTTAGCCATCGGCAGGACCGGTGCTGGCAATTTTGCCGCCCTAGGCGAGGGGGCAGGCCACGTGACGTCATTACGTATGACGCATGTTGCGGAGCGGTGCCCCGCCCCCTGCCCTGCCGGGCGCCCCTCGCCACCGCGGTTTGCTTGCTCCGCCGCTGGTTGGGGCGGCGGCGGGGGGCAGGCTGGCCAGCTCCATTTTGGCGCCCTAGGCAATTGCTTAGTTCGCCTAAATGGACGCGCCGGCCCTGGCCATCGGCCATAACAACAAAAGAGCATTATGATATACACAGAACAAAATAAAAAGTCAATTATAATAAAACACAGTTCAGGATCCTGAATCAGCAGTTAAACAGTGGACCTTATTCTGATTGCCCCAGCTAAAAGCCTTGCATTATTTAGACTTAACAGCCATCCAAATCTCCAACTGCACACCTCTCATTTCCTCGTGATCAATTGCAGTTTCCTGTTATGACAGCAAATACCTGAAATGATGACCACATCCTAAATGAATTGCAATTAAAGTTGAGTCATCTCCAACCTTCCCCCAAAGTGCCGCATTGCCTTTTGAAAGGAAAGAGGAAAAAGGGCAAACTCCAGGGCTGCAACAGAGCCATGGGATTGGGCATGTTACTCTAAACTGCAGAAATCCCTCTTAAATTATGACAATGAATGAAACAAAAATGCAACGACTTTTGATTGCAAACTAAACCACATATTTATGTGTTCATTTATTTGGAATAGTAGCGCCTTACCTGCTCAACAAAGTTTTTGAGGTGGCTTACATTATATTTAAAATGCAACAAAATAGACAATAGTTGCTAGGGAGGAGCAAAGGTGTGTAAACATTTCCAAGCTGCAGACTTCAGATGTTCAAGGATGATCCCCAACTGGGAGGGGTAGCTAATGCTGCAGAAGACAGAATCAAAATTCAAAATGACCTTTACAGATTGGAGAACTGGGTGCAAGCTAACAAAATGAATTTCAGTAGGGACAAATGTAAGGTTTTGCACTTAGGCAGGAAGAACCAGATGCACAAATATAGGATGGGGGACACCTGGCTTACTAGCAGTACATGCGAAAAGGATCTAGGGGTCTTGGTAGACCACAAACTTGACATGAGTCAACAGTGTGATGCAGCAGCTAAAAAAGCCAATGCAATTCTGGGCTGCATCAATAGGAGTATAGCATCTAGATCAAGGGAAGTAATAGTACCACTGTATTCCGCTCTGGTCAGACCTCACCTGGAATACTGTGTCCAGTTCTGGGCACCACAGTTCAAGAAGGATACTGACAAGCTGGAACGTGTCCAGAGGAGGGCAACCAAAATGGTCAAAGGCCTGGAAACGATGCCTTATGAGGAACGGCTTAGGGAGCTGGGTATGTTTAGCCTGGAGAAGAGAAGGTTAAGGGGTGATATGATAGCCATGTTCAAATATATAAAAGGATGTCATATAGAGGAGGGAGAGGGGTTGTTTTCTGCTGCTCCTGAGAAGAGGACACGGAGCAATGGCTTCAAATTACAAGAAATAAGATTCCACCTAAACATTAGAAAGAACTTCCTGACAGTAAGAGCTGTTCAACAGTGGAATTTGCTGCCAAGGAGTGTGGTGGAGTCTCCTTCTTTGGAGGTCTTTAAGCAGAGGCTTGACAGCCACCTGTCAGGAATGCTCTGATGGTGTTTCCTGCTTGGCAGGGGGTTGGACTGGATGGCCCTTGTGGTCTCTTCCAACTCTATGATTCTATGATTCTATTCTAGGCTGCATCAACAGAAGTATAGTATCAAGGGAAGTAATAGTTCCACTCTATTCTGCCCTAGTCAGACCACACTTGGATGCGCAGAAACACTAAACCGCGCCGTGTGCATGTGCAGAAGCGATCCTCTGGTTGCAAATTCCTTGGGATGCGGCTGGACCTCTGGAACGGATCCTGTTCGCAACCGGAGGTACCACTGCACCTAGAAAGCTTATACTTAGTTGGTCTTTAAGGTGCTACTGGTACTGGAATTATTTAAAACAATTTTTTTTCCGGGGTGGGGGAGAGTCTTAAGACAAAAAGACTTGATTCTCTTAAGGGAGTTCTTTTTTGATCATCTTTTAATATTTTTTTTAAAAAATCTTTCATCTTGTTATTTATTATGACTGCAACAGACCAACACGGCTAACTACCTGAATCTTTCTTTCCCCATTCACCATTATGGAGAGATTTTTAAAATGGTTAGAACATGTGTGTTCAATTTCACAGAACTGGGTCAAATTTGCAGGCACAGTACGCTCTGCCCTCCCCCCACAAGTGGATAAAGCCTATCAAATTGCATATGAAAAGATCCAAGGAATTTTGTGCTGGGAATTGCAGTGCTTCCCCATTAGCTACCAGGCTAAGTTCTGGATGCTGGATTTAGGCATCAATATCAGCCCTTGTGGAAAGAGAACAGCCCAGGTAGGATAAGTGATTGACATTTTCCAATGTTACACCATTGAGTTGGATTCAAACTACAAGAAAGAAGATTCCACCTAAACATTAGAAAGAACATTAGAAAGAACTTCCTGACAGTAAGAGCTATTCGACAGTGGAATTTGCTGCCAAGGAGTGTGGTGGAGTCTCCTTCTTTGGAGGTCTTTAAGCAGAGGCTTGACAGCCACCTGTCAGGAATGCTTTGATGGTGTTTCCTGCTTGGCAGGGGGTTGGACTGGATGGCCCTTGTGGTCTCTTCCAACTCTAAGATTCTATGATTTGTGGCGCTGCAGAGGGGTTATTTTGTACTTGTTGGTGAAGCACTTTGGTTTTTTGGATGTTGAGCGATAGGCCAAGCTTTTTGTAAGCTTCTGTGAAGATATTTAAGATGGTTTGGAGGTCATTATCTGAGCGTGCACATACTACATTGTCATCAGCATACTGAAGTTCTATGACGGAAGTTACGGTAACCTTACTCTTTGCTTTCAGCCTGCTCAGATTAAAGAGCTTTCCATTTGTTTGATATATGATTTCTACACTGGTGGGGAGTTTCCCTTCGACAAACAGCACACCTTATCAGAATTGGGTATGCATGCTTTGGAATCCTGCCCCCCCCCCCAATTACATATTAGTCATTCTCTGCTCTAGCAACTGTTACTTTATTTCTGAGTGGAGATTCGAATCTTTGTGTCCCAGGTCCTTCCAAGGCAGCTAAGAAGCAAAAGGCTACAATAAACAATATATAAAAAATAGCAAGTTGTGCAAAAGAACCAAACTAAGCTACCTAAATTAGAAGCTGGGGGTGGTAGTGGGGGTGGTAGTGGAAAGGAGAGGAAGAGAACATTTTTTTGGGGGGTGGGCACGGGTTGACAAGGATCACCTATATTTTGCAATTCAGTTGAGAAACATGTCACTCTGTGTTCACGCTCTCTAATCTTGTGTTATCTGACTGCCCAACTGCCATTTCTAAAGAGTGGACATTTCCTGGATGGTTTGGTGGAACTAGATTTGCATAAGACCCTATAAAAAGGGAAAGGACAGCAGAGAGGCAGAGAGGTGGGTGGGCAGAACCCACCTTTGCTCTCCTCTGTCGTGCTGTGACAGGTCGACTCAAGCACTGAAGGTAAGAGACTTCTTTGGGGTTCTTCATTGTCAGCCACATCTGCTGAACGAAGCCAACCGTGGAGGCCAGTCCATTAGGGCATTTGGAGGAGAGTCCATTTGACTCTCCTTCCTCGGAGGTTTTTGAGCAGAGGTTGGATGGCCATCTGTTATGGATGCTTTAGCTGAGATTCCTGCATTGTGGGGTGGTGGTGGACTCCATGACTCTCAAGGTCCCTTCCAACTCTACAATTCCATGTTTCTATGAAATGGGGCTCTGCCCCACCACACTCAGTCTCCCCTCAGCCAGCCCCGCTTGCCTAAAATAAAAAGGTAAAGGACCCCTGGACGGTTAAGTCCAGTCAAAGGCAACTATGGGGTTGCGGTCTACCTACAACCAATCCAGGGGTGGTGGGGTGGTGGCCTTGCCTGTCAGCTTCTTCCCCCTTAGTCCCAGTGTTGCCCCTTGTGGAACTCTGCTGAGAAGAAGAGGACAAAACGAGAATTAGTTGGCTTTCCTGGGCATGGGCTCCGGTTCCCCCATGACTGGGCTTCTTGCCTTCTGCTTCATAAGTTCCAGTGAGCATCAGCAACCACTGAATGAAGGCTGTTCTTATCTTTGCACAGTAGCAAAAGTCAAAGGTTTCTACATGCACTTGTCTCTACATGTGGGCAAGCCAGAGACAAGCACATGTATGTGGTGGGTATCATATGAGAGGGAGGATTTGCCTGGCAGAATTGGCAGTTGTTGCATCAATTCTTCCCTGGGCATCCCCCATACGCCTGCATTTTCTTTACCTTGACAAATGCAGATTTTGGATAACCTTCTAAGCTCTGCACATTGAACATCTTAGTTTCTCTGGATTTGCACTTTTGCACAGCTGAGCCCTTTTCTATCTCAATATAACAAGTTCTGCCCTGTTTTACAAGGCTTCTGTCAATATCCCTTACGAGCCCAAGTGCCTTCCATATGGAGATTGTTTATTTGCACAAATATTTGCACAATGATTTAAATGGGCATTCCCTGAGTTGGGATGAGGGGTGGAGCCTCAAAATGTTTGACCAGATACTAATCAAGTAGGTAATAAACCTCTGATTACCTCTGATTCACCTTTTAATTGTATCTGATATAACACAAGGAACTCTTAGCTCTCAAACTGCCCAGGGTATGTTTGTTGGCAGATAGCTATAGCAATTTAATTTATGACGATTTCAGGAGGCAGTCCCAGTGGAGGCTTCCATTGAAATGCAAATAACAGCTTGAAAAAAGTGGTTTTTGTCAGGAAAATGGCAGGGAGACCAAAAATAAAAATAAAAATACCTCCTCATAGTTTTAAGGCTGCTCAAGATTCCCTCCACCAGGTATTTACCGGTATATAACGAAAAACCTCAACTGCATTATGCAATTAACAACACATCTAGCTTAATTAGGAGGCCTACCTAAAAGATAGACTCACCCCTTAGATTCCCAGTCAGCAGATGCACTCTGCATTTAATGGTTGGATCACTTGTATGTTTGCTGCCGTGGGCTCCTTTGGGAGCCCACCTATGCAAAACGCAAACCAAATACTCAAAGTGAAACACAGCTTTGACATTTACCTTTCTCTTGGTTTTCATTTCATTTATTAGACTTATCAGTCACTTGTCACCCGAAGGTCTCCAAGTGACTTACAGCAAAAAAATACAGTACATAATACAGTATTTTCCTGCGTATAAGACTACTTTTTAACCCAGGAAAATCTTCTCAAAAGTCAGGGGTCATCTTATATGCCGGGTCGTATTTCTTATATGGCGAGTATATCCCAAACTCTATATTTTAACTGGGAAAGTTGGGGGTCGTCTTATACGTCCAGTCGTCTTATATGCTGGAAAATACGGTACCTTAGCGGAAAAAGTGTGTTTGGGGATCATATTAGCACATCAATATGTCAATATTTCATATAACATAACATTCACTTAAAAAAATACTCAAACAATAAACAAAGCAATAAGCAGACCCATTAATTGAGAAAGAAGCAAAAATAAACAAAAACTCAACCTCCCCCTAGCCCAAAAATCATTCACATCAAATTAACAATTTACTTCCTTTTACCTCCCCACCCCACCCAGAAGTCTGGTGTCAAGCCAGCTTTTGCAACTCAGTGGTGGGTGGGTCCAGTGTCCTCTAGGGGCATCTCTCCTCTCCCTTTGGGGTGGGGGGAGATACCAGTAGCAAAGCAAGGCAGGAAGATGGTATCAAAAGTTTTACCTGCTTTGCAGTTTACCTGGCTACTGCTCCTCTCCTGCAGCTGGTGGGGGTGCAGAGCAGAGGCATACCTGCCTGGGAATTTACCTTTCCACTAGATGTCAAGGCCAGCTGTTGCAAATCAGTGGTGGGTGAGTCCAGGGTCCTCCAGGGGTGGTCCGGCGTCTCTCCTCTGCCAAAGCAAAGCAGGAGGACGGTATCAAAAGTTTTACCAGGATTTGAGATGCAGATCACTACCCAAACACACACATGTGTGTATATTCGGGAAAACAATGCACAAAAACGCAGCAAGTTAGAGAAAGGAACTTGCAGAAATGCATATCCAGTGGTACCTCGGGTTAAGTATGCTTCAGGTTAAGTACGCTTCAGGTTAAGAACGGACCTCCGGAACGAATTAAGTACGTAACCCGAGGTACCACTGTATTAGGCAAAATTCTGTTTTAAAAATTATAACAATATATATATTATTTATTATTGTCATTGTCCCCTTCGGGGACAACGAAATTACTTGGCTGCTCCATCCACCCAGATAGGGCACTCCACGCAAAAACAAAACAACTACAAAAACACTGATTAAAACCATACAGTATGATAATGGTTGCATATATAATTGCATATATTATGAGAAGTGTGCATGAAAATGAATAAGAATTGCCATGCCATGTTTGTTTTTTAAAAGAAAATCCCTAAAATTTCAAAATGGGACTAACTGCATTTAAGATTTAAGAGAGAAGTAGAAATTGACACATTTGTCCATCTCTGCCTCACCAAAAACCAACCAAAACCTCAGACTTGCCTGGTTTCTTGAAGCTTCCCTCCTCCCTGACCTCTGCCTTCATTCCACTTCCACAATGTGGGTTATATATTATAGATTTCAGTTATCACCATACCAGGGCTGTCAGTTCTTTGATAAATAGTGTTATCAGTGCTCGCTGCTAAGAAAGATCAGGCAAAATGCTGCCCTTTCCCCTGCCCACTTTTAGGGCACAGGCTGGGCCACTAGAGAGTAAGCTGCTTATATAAACCCAGCTACTTGGAGAGATGAACTAGTCAGATGCCTTCAGCAGGTAAGTGAGATCCTTTTTTCTATTCTTTGTCGAGTGAGCAATGCTTTTATATGGGGAGAGATAAGTAACCTGTATGTCAGCAGAAAAGTCCAGGCTTGCAGAAAAGCCATTGGGAATGAAAGCAATCGTAACCATATAGCCCTTGTGTGCGGCTGGAAAGCACACCTGTTTAGCAATGGCAGACACTCCAATAAGTCCCTATTTTCCAGGGACAGTCCCGGATTTATAGAACTAGACTGAACCTGGTATTGAACGAATTTAAAACTGAAAGGAATAAAAGAAATATAAATAAGAAATACAAATATATAAGGTAACTCTGCGATATAATACATATATTACACAAAATACAGTGAGAATAATTGGAAGTCATTTTTTAATATTTGTTTTATAAGTTGTGGAAAACTAATTCATATGATATTTTGTTAGCTATTCTATATGGAAAATTGTTTATTATGTGTGAATTTTTTTATTTTTGTTGTGCTATGTTTTCCTTTGTGAATTTTTGTACTTTTTTCTTCTTTTTGTGTAAATTTGTTTGTCTGATAAATATTCAATTTTAAATATTAAAGATATTTTTGGGGGGGGGAGAGAAGAAGCCATCACCATTTCTAATTTGATCCTGGGATGTCCCACTTTTCCTTATTTTCATCAGAGAAATCATAGAATCATAGAGTTGGAAGACACCACAAGGGCCATCCAGTCCAACCCCCTGCCAAGCAGGATATGTTGGAGGATATGCAATGGCTGCAGAAAGGCGTGGGCACATTTTAGAGGTTTTTTTAGCACAAAAATTCTATTCTTGATCCAATGGTGGTCTTATCAAATGCTGTTAGGTAGCCCTTGTGTTTCACAAGTCCAGCTGCCTTCAACCAGAAATCATGCATTTAGTGGCACCAGTTCCATGCTATGGAATGCAGAACTCTTTCAGCAGAGATTCGGCAAGCCTCCTTGCTGTTAGTTTTCATGTTTCTTGAAGACCTTTTCATGCCAACAGTTCAAATTGTCTTAAGGCGAGCCTGCCGTTTTTTAATGAATATTTTTATTGCTTTTACACACCCACTCACCCCTTAAAAGCCAGTGTGGTATAGTGGTTAAGAGCGGTGGACTCGTAATCTGGTGAACCGGGTGCGCTTCCCCGCTCCTCCACATGCAGCTGCTGGGTGACCTTGGGCTAGTCACACTTCTTTGAAGTCTCTCAGCCCCACTCACCTCACAGGGTGTTTGTTGTGGGGGAGGAAGGGAAAGGAGAATGTTAGCCGCTTTGAGACTCCTTCGGGTAGTGATAAAGCGGGATATCAAATCCAAACTCTTCTTCTTCTTCTCTTCTTAAAACTGTTGTATTTGTGGTTTGGACAGGGTTTGGATCTGGTGCAACTTTATCTTGGCTTAACTTGCACTGGCTTGCTTCCACCAGCTTCCTGCATTGGTATACATAGGGCTTTTTTTCTAGAAAAAGAGGTACCAGAACTTGTTGACCTTTTTTTTTAGGGAGAGCACCCCTTCTGATTCTGGTGTGCAGCAGGAATGCACCAAAGAGGTGCTAGAACTCAATTCCAGTGAGTTCCGGCTGAAAAAAAGCCCTGTTTTCAATAATTTGCACATTTTTGCAAATTATTTTTGCAAATTATTTTTGCACATACAATGCTTTTGGTGTGTTATTTTCACAATTTTTCCCATTGTTTCACACACTTTCACCTAATGTATGCATTGTTGGGTTGTGAAACTACCTTGCAAGATCTGGAGAAGTGTGAATTTTGAAGAATAACTGCATTCCGTATTGTGTATTGGTTTGAATTGTGTGACTTCTGCAGTTCCTTGTGAAAATGCAAACAAAATCAAATCTGCAGATTACCTGAACTTCTTTCTTTTGCTGTTTTGTAGCCATGGCCAAGAGGCTGCTGCTGCTTTTGACCGGGCTGGCGCTCCTATCTGGTGAGTTTGGTACTTAATTAACCAGCAGGTTGGCCCCACGAGGGAGACACTTCTTGAACTTTGTCTGTATGGAGCAACTGCAGATGCTGACAGAGCCTGGCAAATTTCTCTTTGACCAAAAATCCTGCACTGTGGCTATCAGACACACAGCCCAATGTATTGTTGGCTGAGTCTGCTGTAACATCATCACCTGTAAAGGTAAAGGTAAAGGGACCCCTGACCATTAGGTCCAGTCATGACCGACTCTGGGGTTGCGGCGCTCATCTCGCATTATTGGCCGAGGGAGCCGGCGTACAGCTTCCAGGTCATGTGGCCAGCATGACTAAGCCGCTTCTGGCAAACCAGAGCAGCACACGGAAATGCCGTTTACCTTCCTGCTGCAGTGGTACCTATTTATCTACTTGCACTTTGACGTGCTTTCGAACTGCTAGGTTGGCAAGAGCAGGGACCAAGCAACGGGAGCTCACCCCATCGCGGGGATTTGAACCGCCGACCTTCTGATCAGCAAGCCCTAGGCTCTGTGGTTTTAACCCACAGTGCCACCCGCGTCCCCATCATCACCTGTACTATATCCTAAACTTTAATCAGTCAGATTTCTGATTTAGGTGGCTCTCATTTCCCCCCGTATTTGGCAAACTCATGTGAGCCTCTCCCACAGATGAATATTCCTGATCTTCCTGAGATACATTTTCCTTGATATAACCAAATAGGATTGTTAAAAAGTCCCTCTGATAATTTTCTGTTGATTATCGAGCTAGATTATTTTTTTTGGAAGATGCAAAATTCAGATCAGTATAGAGTATTCCAAAAGCTATCACACCAAGCGATTATTGCACAGCATTGAGATAATTGCATTGAGAAACTTCCTTCTGGGGTGCAGGCTATCACAGGAAAAGCTGGATATTTTTAGGGATGCTTCATAGCATGTCAATAATCATTTACTGAGTTTTCTCAGATGCCACCTCCTTGATATAACCAAGTAGAATTATTAATGGCTTCCTTTAATTTTTCGTCTGTTGCAAGATAGGATAATAAAGTACACAAAACTCTAATTGCTGCCACATCATGTGATTAGAGCACAGCATTGAGATACTTGCACTTTACTAATTATCTGTTCCTTCTGCCTTTCAGGGTTCTGTGGAGCAGATTACCGTGGGAAGGAATTTGTAACATGCTACCTGCAGAACTACTTGGCAAGCCAACACAGTCCTAGGCTTGAGCTCCTTATCACCGGATATCATCCTGCAACCACTGTCACAGTCACAGTGAACAAATCTGCCTTTCAGAAAACGGTTTTAGTCTATGAGAAAGAGACAGTGTCAGTTGAGGTCCCGACCTCTTTGGAGTTGACGGGGAACAATATCTTTGATGGGGTTGTGAGGATCCAAGCTGACAAAGATATCTTAGTCTCTTCCTACAACTACAAGCTGACATCAAGCGCTGCCACAGTCGTGTACCCAGTTCATCAGCTGGGCACACAATATTATGTGGTAACCCCAGAAGGGCATCTCTCAAACACTTTCAAGGAATTTGCAGTTGTAGCCTATCAATTTCCCACTCAAGTCACTATTCACCTGAAAGGGGCTGTGACATTCCAAGGGAAGGTTTATACTGCAGGGAGCAAGCTTGCTGTTGACCTCAAAGCCTTCCAAGTGATTCAGCTGCAAAGCTCAGTTGATTTGTCTGGCAGCAAGGTTGAATCAGATGCGCCCGTGGCTGTTTTGAGTGGGCACAGCTGTGCCATACAGTTCTCAGAATGTGACCATGTCGTTGAGCAGCTCTTGCCTGTTTCCAGCTGGGGCACCACCTTCATAGTTCCTCCACTGTCTTTTCAACCTAGAATAGACATTGTGTATGTCATCGCTTCCCAAAATACTTTGATCCAATACCAGTCTGGGGTCACCCAAGGCTCCCGTCGTGCAGTGGCTGGAGAAATCATGCGGTTTGAGAAGCAGCCCTCTCAGGCCCTTTACTTCTTTGCTGATGTAGGAATCCAGGTCCTTTTTTTCTACACTGGCACCAATAATGGAAATTGCCAGTATGATCCATTCCTCATCAATGTCCCAGCCTTAACAAGCTATTGCACGTCATATCACATTGATGGGATTAGGGACTTTGATAATTTTGCTGTCATCATGGCCAAAACCTCAGATTCTGGTGGGATCACATTGGAGAAAAAAGCCATTACCAATGTTGAATGGGAAACAGTCCCTGGAACAGAATATTCTTTTGCTCTACTCAGCTTGGGCAAAGAAGCCAGTGCCCTCTCTGTAGAACATCCCACCACTCCTTTTGGGCTCTTCATCCTTGGAGGTGCCAAAAGCAATGGTTATGCCTCCGTGGCCATTTGCTCTTGTGGTAAGTATCCAGATCTGTGCATATAGTTTAAGGTGTTTTTTTTTGCTACAAATGAGCAGTTTGGCTATATAATTAACGTTTGTCACATCTTACTGAATATCCCCGTCCCTGTTTGTGGCTTCTTCCACTTCCAGTATTTTCATCTTTTTGCCTTCCAGCATTGGATGCTGTGTTTTAACATTACTGTGTGCTCATCTGTAAATTGTCAAAGAAAGTGGCCCCTTATGGGTGGTAACTGGAGGACCACAGTAGATCTCAATGGACCTGGGAATGAAACTTTAGCTGCCACTATTTCAGTGTCCTAGTTTCCACTATACTTTCCATATACAGTGGTACCTCGGGTTAAGTACTTAATTCGTTCCGGAGGTCCGTTCTTAACCTGAAGCGTACTTTACCTGAAGCACCACTTCGGCTAATGGGACCTCCTGCTGCCGCCATGCCACCAAAGCACAATTTCTGTTCTTAGTGGAGTTCTTAACCTGAAGCGTACTTAACCCGAGGTACCACTGTATAGAATAAAGAACTGTAAAATGGTCTAATTTAATGAATTTTGATTTTCTGCCTCCCACTCTCAAATCTTCCCCCTTTTGTATCAGGTTCCATCTCCTCTGCCTGTGTCCTCCAGCCTCTTTTTCATTTTTCTTCCTTGAGTTCCTGTTTCTAACTCCATTACCTACTCTGTACCATCCCTGCAGCCATCTTGTATTTCCCTGCTCCTCATGTTTCTCCCGGAGTCTCCTTCAGCCCCCCAGGCTCCCTGAGAAACCTACTCTCCACTTGGATCTTAATTCCAGTGAACTCACAGCTTCCCCTTCTCCCTGAGTAGGCAAATTAAAACTATATTGATTGCCTTATTCCCTGAGCAATTGGAATGTCCACAAGGCAACCAGAAAAGTGGCTATTCAGAAGACTGTTTTTCTTGCCTTGTTTTGTCTGTCTGCAGCATCCTCCACTAGTTACTAACAATGCTTGCTTTTGCAATGACACTCCCATTGTTCCGTTCCAGACAAACCAGTGTCTCCGTGCAGCTTGATCCAGTGCAGGAAGAAGGAAAAGTGTGAAATCATAGGTGGTGATCCGGTGTGTGTGCCAGAGTCTAATTCCACCTGTTGGGCCCAGGGAGATCCTCATTATCACACCTTCGACGGGAAGAAATTTGACTTCATGGGCACCTGCACCTACACTATTGCCAAGACTTGTGGCTCGGATGCAACTCTTCCTTCCTTCAGTGTTGAAGCCAAGAATGAGAACAGGGGAGGAAATACTCGTGTTTCGTACATTGGCTCTGTGACAGTCACAGTCTATAACACCATCATCAAGGTGGTCAGAGATGAGAAAGGCTTTGTGAGGGTGAGAACGAAAGATGACCATATTTCTATTTCTTTAAAAAAGCAACCTATTCTCCCCAAGAGTCCATCAGAATCTACTCTGCTTGCTTCTTGTCTTGCTTGCATGCTGTAATGCAGACATGTGGAACAGAAGATCTGGCAAAGTCTCCCTGCCCCCGCTTGCTAAGCTGGACTGATCTCTGGCCAATCCCCCTGCTCCCTCCTTCTGCCCCTCCCCTCACCAGCCAGTGCCCCACTTTTTTAGTGTTTGAAGAGGAGTTGTTTTCATTTTATGCCATACCTACTTTGCAGTTGGCTGTATCCACCTGCCATTGTGCAATGGGAACAATAGCACTGCCCAAATAGCTGCCCAAAAATGGGACTTCTCACCATTTTTAATTTACACAAGTTCTCCCAAAATAAGAGTGGCAGTGAGACAGAATTAGCTACATGCCTAGATGGCTCATATAACACCATCTAGTTAGTGAGATGCTATCTTTGGGATCAATGATCCAATGAGCATCCAGGAGCAGCATCTACCTCCACTTGGTCCTGTTCTGTCACTTAGCCCATGAGATCTTTTTTTGCAGGGGAGGGGGGAGGGATCTGGACTACAGGGTTCCAGATATTTGCCTGGCAATCCACTCTAGTGACAGCACTGATGGAAAAGCTGTGGCCCTCCAGATGTTGCTAAACCCCAGCCCTTATCAGGCCCAACCAGCATGACCAATGAAGAGTCCAACGACTTCTGTAGGGCCACAGAGGTCTCCCAACTCTGCTGTAATGTTTTCCTTAGCACTGCATTTTCAATTATTCCTTCTTGCACTGTACTTTCCAGGCACAGGTCTGCAGTTAAAAGCTCAGTGTCCAAGTGTTATTATTTATTTATTTTTGCCCCAGAACTTTCCCTGGGAAAACCCGTGTTTTACCACTGAATCAAACAGCAATTGACAGAAAACTTGCTTTTCATTTGCTCTGATTCGGCAGTAAAAATGTGGGTTTCCCCAAGGATAGTGTGTGTTGGCCTTTTTCACATAACGTTCCTATTTTACATCCATCTCATTCAGCAGGCTATATGATGTAACAAACCTAATAGGTTGTAGCCAACCAAGTTCTACTCTGGGCACACCCACTGAAATTAATGGACCCAAGTTAGTGCATTAATTTCAACAGGTCTACTCTGAGTCTGACTGACATTGGATACAATCTACTGTTTCGTTCTGCTGTTTGTTGCATCTGAGTTTTCTCTTGCAGGTGGACAACCTGCGGTTACGCCTGCCCATCTCCCTGAATGAAGGGAAACTCCGTCTCTACCAGAGTGGGAGCTCTGTCTTCATTGAGACAGATTTCTCCCTGAAGGTCTCCTATGACTGGAACACCTACATGGTGGTGAAGATCTCCAGCAGCTTTTATGAAAATGTCTGTGGTCTTTGTGGCAACTACAACGGAGACCCTGCTGATGACTTCAGCACCCCCAATGGGGCCTTGGCTCCCAACCCCAATGAGTTTGGAAAGAGCTGGAAAGTGGACGATGGCGACAAGTCGTGTTGGGATGACTGTCATGGGGAATGCAAAAGCTGCTCCCCAGAGATGGCCAAGAAGTATGAAGGTGAACCATTCTGTGGGTGGCTCGTCAAAGGAGAGGATGGCCCATTCAGCAAGTGTCATTCTGTGATCGACCCCAACCCCTATCTGGGGAACTGTGTCTATGACCTCTGCATGAATGATGGCCTGAAGGAGCTTCTTTGTGATGCGCTGAATTCCTACGCAGTTGCTTGCCAGGAAAAAGGAGTTTCTATATCTGACTGGAGGTCCCGCACTGGTTGTGGTGAGTGTCCCTGGGTGCTGAGTAGAGCACAGCAGATTTTATTTTCATTATTTGGCATAAAAATTATGTTCTCCCTTATGTCATGAGGTACATAATGTCAAGCCAGGGCATTTCATGTTCTGCAGATCTCTGCACGAAGACTTTTTCGCTGAGCCTGGCTTTCACTATTAAGGAAGATTATTGTCCCCACTATGACAGAGAGAGGTGATTTGAAGGGACCCTGGGAATAGAGTGTGACAGCAGAGGCAGAATCTCTATAGCTTAAAAAACAACACAAAAACCCAGTTCCATGTAACAGCTGAATAGGGATGGGCTAGGAAGGCAAATGGTGGATCTATTATTTCGCCTGTATCGAACTCTTCAAGACGGGAGCTGCATATGAGGTTATCCTGTTTTATTTCTGCAGGAAGTTTAGGCTAACAGAATCTAGAACACCTTGCTTCTGGCCCACACTGTATTCTAAGCTTTTAATCTTGTGCTATTGATAAGGATCTTGTCTCTTTTGACAGGTGTATCCTGCCCCGAGAACAGCCATTATGAGCTCTGTGGGTCTCCATGTCCTGCCACCTGCAATGACCAAGCTGGCCCCAAGAAGTGCTCCTCGATGTGTTGCGTGGAAGGCTGCCAATGTAACGAGGGCTTTGTGCTGGATGCTGGGAAATGCATCCCCAAGTCTGCCTGTGGGTGTGTGTTTGAGGGGAAGCACTTCCTTCCCGGTGAGCACTTCTGGGGAGACAAGACATGTACGAAAAGGTGCTTCTGTGACCCACAGACAAGACAAATGAGCTGCCAGGCGGTGAGCTGCGGAAAGGGAACGGAGTGTAGGGTCGAGGGTGGCATCCAGAACTGCTACCCAACCAGTTTTGGCAACTGCTCTGGCTCTGGCGACCCGCACTACATTAGCTTCGATGGCCGGAAGTTTGACTTCCAGGGCACCTGCGTGTATCAGCTCACTGGGCTGTGTGAGAAGAGGGACAACCTGGTCGATTTCCAGGTCCTCGTCGAAAATGACCAGCGAGGCGGCCAGACTGTGT
The DNA here is from genome assembly GCA_034641385.1 of Darevskia mixta. NCBI lineage: Eukaryota > Metazoa > Chordata > Lepidosauria > Squamata > Lacertidae > Darevskia > Darevskia mixta. Next base: position 16,011,617 of record JAWWNH010000033.1, on the reverse strand, counting down.
CCTATACCCGGGTTGTAGAGGTGAAAGTTTATGGGGCATCCATTGTGATGAGCAGAGGGAACCCTGCAAAAGTCATGGTGAGTTTATTATAGAGGTGGGGAACCCAATGCAGGGGCGGAGGAAGGGGGTGTGGTGGGTGAAGACCACCCCGGGTGTCACTACTGAGAGTGGTGACAAAATGCTGGGCAGCACTCATCACGGAGCTGCAGTGCACCCGAGCCATGCGTCTCTCCTGGGAGAGTCTGCCCGCTGCCTCCCCCCCAGCTGTAGGGCGGCTGAGTGGGAGAAGGCAGGCAGACTCCAGAGGCCCCGCGGTGCACGCTGCCCCTATGGGTGGCTTGTCCTGCCCCTGGGTGTGCCGCCCCAGGTGCCAAAGCGGCTTCCCCACCACTGACCACATGCAGCCCTCCAAGTCTTCCTGGCCCTCAGGACTCGTCCAACACTGCACCCTATTCCCTGCTATACTTCTCCCCAAGGCATCTCCTACACTGGCCTTGCTTTGTACCCTCCTTGAGCACTTTTGCCTGGCTTGAATGTGTCCTTTGAACCCTGATCATGCTTGCCCAGAAGAAAGATAGAGAGGCATATATGAGAATGTGTGAAACTAGTCTACTGTACACAGGTAAAATTAGCATTCATTGCTCTGCCCACTTTTGCTTCTGGCCCCTCCCACCAGTGGCATGTGGCCCCCAGAAAGTTGCCTGGAAGGGAATGTGGCTCTCAGCTGGGAAAAAAGTTCCCCCCTCCTCATCTGGAACATCACAGTTGGAAACTATTGAGAAATGGGGAGGGGGTTATTCTGATAATGAAGGTACTTAGCATGGTTCCTTTCCTCTCCATGGCTAGTGCCCAGAAGAAAGATGAAGTGGGCAGCCTTATGTCCATTTTCCATAATTTTTGAAAAGAGACCATTCTGTGATCATATGAAATCTATTTTCCAGCATTATTATTATCTTTTTAAAGGGAAACTTTACTTCAATAATCTAGTACAGAGGGTTATCCTTTTATTGGTTGCAGAGGAACAAAACAGGTAGGGGCAAATTTTCCAGATTGTGAGTTACCAGAAGTTTCGCCCCTAACAGAAAGCTAAGATCAGCAAGTGAATTCTTTGTGGGAAGATACTTGATACCTAACAGAGAATTTAAAAAGAGTTGAATTTCCCCTCCTCCCCCCAAATGGTAAGTTTTGCTGCTGATCTCTGTGCTCTGGAGCATCCTTGCTTAGTCTTATGCTTCCCAAGTGTTACTGGTCTCCCAACTCCCATCAGTCCTGGCCAGCACAGCCAAGGGACAGGGATGATGGGAGTTGTAGTCCAAAGTACCTGGAGAGCACCAGGTTGGGGAAACATCATGGATTACAAAGGCACTTCTGAAATGCCCCCTTTTTTGAATGGGCTCTAGGTGAACGACTTGCTGACCAACCTCCCCTACACCATCGACATCAACAGAATCTCCGTATACAGGAGAGGGAAAGGGGCAGTGGTCCAGACAGACTTCCAACTGACCGTCATCTTTGATGGGGTAAGCCGGGTGACTGTGTCTGTGCCCAGCAGCTACCATGGCGCCCTGTGTGGTCTCTGTGGGAACTTCAATGGCAACAAGCAGGATGATCTGACCATGAAAGATGGCACAGTGGCTCCACACCCATCGGACTTTGGTCAGAGCTGGAAAGAACGGGAGGTGCCAGGCTGCAGCAAAGGGGGCACGGAAGAATGCCCTGCTCTGTCAGCCATTGAGAAGACTCAACGGAACCTCAACAAGGAGTGTGGGCTCATCCTAGCCAAGAGCGGCCCCTTCAGAGAATGTCACAGCAAAGTGGATCCAGAAGGATACTTCCAAGATTGTGTGTACGATTATTGTTTCTTTGATGGCCAACAAGCTGTGATCTGCCAGGTCATTGCCAGCTATGCTGCAGCATGCCAGGAAGCTGGGGTGACCCTCTATCCTTGGAGATCGGACACCTTCTGCAGTAAGTGCTAATGCCCGAGCTGTTTTCTGAAATCCCTCAGATTTTCACATGGTAATCTATCTAAAATGACATGCCAATATATCAATGCTTATTTTTCTTCTTAAAGTATATACCGTAGTTTTTGCTCTATAAGGCGCACCTGACCATAGGACGCACCTAGTTTTTAGAGGGGAAAAGCCCCCTTTTTTTGAGGATCAGCTCAAATTTCTGCAGCTTCTTTTGCAAAGGAGAAAAGCCCCATTTTTTGAGGATCAGCTCAAAGTTGTTGAGCTTACTTTGCAAAGGGAAAAAATCCTGTTTTATGGGGTTTAACTCACACTTCTGCAGCTTCAGGAATGGGAGCCATTTCTACAGTTTCCAGACAGATAATCTAATCAGCCAGTCACATGTCGCTGGGGAAACAGCCTCCCTCTGCAAGGGGGCGGGGCTGGAATCTCTCTCCCTTATCTCTCTCCCCATCGTTTGCTGAGCAGCTGCTCAGTGGGCTTCCTTTCAACACCCCCTTCTCTTTTTTTTTTAAAAAAGCACGATCTGCTTTTGCCCCTGGGCAGTTCAGCTCCAGGGACCACACATTCGCTCCATAAGACGCACAGACATTTCCCCTTACTTTTTAGAATGAAAAAAGTGTGTCTTATGGAACGAAAAATACGGTATTCAAATTTTGTCTCTGTACCATTTCAGGTAAAACTTCATGTCAAACTTTTCCCAGCTGAGAAAGTCTCATTGCCCCCTCCCCCAGGTGATGGACAGAACTGCCCATTCTCTCAGTTTTAGTTTTTCTAATTTGAAATTCAGCTCTCCACATTTCAGCAGCAATCTGCAATTTTTGAAAGGGGGAAAAACATCCCCATTAAAATTGGTCAGCATTTTAGTACCAATTTCTACTAACAAACACATTTTTGCAAGTAATTTCCCCATAGATAATGCGCTCTGGTATGCTATTTTCACTAAAATATTCATTTTAATGGCCATTTCCCACCAAATATAGGCATTTTTTGAAATACTAGTTGGTTGGAGAATTGCATTGCGATTTTGGAAATTATGAATTAAGCAGTTTTACCTTTAAATGAGAGCAGAATTGTATTTTTCCCACATCCCTATTTTCTCCCAGTCTGGGCATTCAGTTCTTGTATGACCAGAGGCAAAGAAAGATGGGACTTCTGTAAATCAGGTGGGGTGTGTGCAGTGTAAACACACACACACACCAGGCTACCACTGAAAAGTGGGGATTCCAAACAGGTGTAGGAGTAGGTCAAAGTCCAGCTCTCGGTTGGAAAGCTGTCCATGTCATATTTGGGAATCATGAGTGGAAGAGTGCTGTTGTATTTATGTCCTGCTTGTGGACTTTCTGTAGGTTAAGAGCAGAATGCTGGACTAGATAGGCCTTTCATGTGATCCAGTAGAACTTTCCTTATGCTTATAATAACCCCTTTCAGCATGCCGTCCTAGAACATCCTGGCCCTTTCCTCCTTCTCAATGTTTCTTTGTACTGTTCCAATTGACAGGTCTTTCCTGCGCTCCGAATAGCCACTACGAACTCTGTGCGAGAGGTTGTGCTCAGACCTGTGGCAGCTTTTATGCTACAGTCCCTTGTTCGGCTACGTGCCACGAAGACTGCGTGTGCGATGAGGGCTTTTTGCTGAGCGGCGATCAATGCGTGCCCACATCCCGGTGTGGCTGTCTCTACCAAGGCCACTACTACCCGGCAGGAGAGATTTTCTATCCAACCTGTCAGAAGCGTTGCATGTGCCAAGCTGGGGGGAGTATTGAGTGTGTCTCATTCTCCTGTGGCCCCAATCAGGAATGCCAGTTGTCAGATGGCGTCCGGAAATGCTACCCCGTTGGCAATGCCACCTGTTCGGGTTCGGGTGACCCTCACTATCTCTCCTTCGATGGACGGGCCTTTGACTTCCAAGGCACCTGCACTTATACCTTGGCTACGGTTAACACAGGCAACCGGCTCTTGAGAGCCTTTGTGGTTAACGTGGAAAACGAGGCCTGGGGGAATGGGAAGGTGTCCGTTACCAAGATGGTTTCTGTCTCAGTCTACGGCATTACACTTACATTACTGCAGAACAAGCAAGGTCAAGTGATGGTGAGTCCAAGCTATTGAGGAGAGGGCAATTGGATGGCCATCTGTCATGGATGCTTTAGCTAAGATTCCTGCATTGCAGGGGGTTGGACTAGATGACCCGCAGGGCCCCTTCCAACTAAAATTCTGTGATTCTATGATTTTTAGCCATTCATCTTTTCTCTCTCTCATTAAGGCATTGTCTTTGCTCAGTCATTCAATTAGTCCTAAATGAATCTGAGAATTTCTGTTTGGTTTCTCTTTCTTCCAGCCCTAATTTCAGTTTTTCCATATTTCCACATTTTTTTAAGAGCGTCCTGAAAATTTGTCGACATTTTAGTGCAATTTTTATTGCAAATTTCTCCTAATCTACTGAGTTTTGCCTGCAGTTTTGCCTAATATACACATTGTGGCAAGTAATATTTCCTACTTCAGTGCATTCTTCTATGTCATTTTCACTAATATATGCATTTTTATACAAACATTACTTTGCTACTGTGTATGCAATTTTTGTACATGTTACTTGGCCAGAGAACTGCATTGCAAAATTCAGAAAATTTCCAAGGATAATGGTGTTTTGGTTCTCATAAAGTGTAAATTGACTTTTAAATGCAAACCGAATCAAGTTTCTCCCCCATTCCTATCTGGAGGTTGAGAAGGGTGACAGCAATGAGGGTGGGATGAGGGCAGAGCTAGCATCCTCAAGCACACACAGACTTCCTCACATGCCCTTTTCAGCACACCTGTTTCAGGTTATCGTGACTGACAGGGCTAGGATAAAATATGTTCCTCCTAGGAGCTTTATGGTGATCTTTCCACTGTGACCTCAAAAAACCAACCCTTCTCAAACAGGAAATCCTTCTTGCAGGTGAATGGCTTGATCTACACCGTCCCTATATCCTTGTCTGCTGGGCGGATCAGAGCCTATCAACATGGCACAAAAATCCTGATAGAAACCGACTTTGGTCTCATTGTGAGCTACGACCTGGTTTACCGTGTGACAGTCACAGTCCCAAGTACTTACCAGAGTGAGATGCGGGGCCTCTGTGGGAACTACAATGGGAAGAAGGATGATGACTTCCTGCTACCCGATGGGAGCACAACTTCCGATCCGGGTGCCTTTGGTGCTGCCTGGAAGGTTCCAGTCCACGGGGCAGCTGGATCTTGCTCAGATGGATGCTCTGGAAATAGCTGCCCAGTCTGTGATGAGAGGAAGAAGGACATCTTCAAGCAGCGCCACTACTGCGGGATCCTCACTGCGCCTGATGGCCCCTTCAGTGCTTGCCATGGAAAGGTCGATGCCAGTGTATACTTCAGTGACTGCATCTATGACCTGTGCATGGGCAACGGGGACAGCCAGGTCTTGTGCAACAGTATCCAGAGCTACGTATCTGCCTGCCAAGCGACTGGGGTCTCTGTCAAGCCTTGGAGAAGCCCTTCCTTCTGTCGTAAGTACTGGGGGACGTGTCATGGGGGACGTGTCATGGGAGAAGAGAAATGGGAGCAGAATCTGAACTGGTTCCTTGTCACTTTGGGTCTAAACTAGAGGCGTATGCTCATTTGTAAGGCCTTAAAAGGCCTCAGGCTCTGCAGAGACTGAATTCATTTGACCTTTCCAATTACATGCAATCACCCTCTTGACTATCTCTGACACGCCAGATACGAAATTGTTTGCAATGAGTTCTTGCCGGAGCCAGCAGTCTAAGGTAGGGGTGGGGAACCCCTTTTTCAGTCCTGGGACCATGTTTCCTTCTTGGTAACCTTTTTGGGTCCATACGCCAATAGGGAGCAAAGCCAGAGCAAAAATGGGTGGAGCAATTGATGTAATTTGTTATCTTTGTACAGTAGGCCAATATCCACACCCAATCTTTTATACCCCTCTCTATCCTCAATCCAGGAAATTAAGAAGCACGATCAGAGTTCAAAGATACATTCCAGCCAGGAAAAATAACTAGTCCCTCTTTTGGATTTCACTTGCTGTCTTTCACAACCATTTTAAGAAGCACCGGAGATCTTTTCGTCTAATACCTTTTTTCTTTTCCAATTTAGCTATGCGCTGCCCTGCCAATAGTCACTATGAGATCTGCGCCCAGCTCTGCCCCACCTCCTGTGCCCAGATCACAGACCCTGCACCCTGTCCGAAGACTTGTGCTGAGGGCTGCCAGTGTAATGATGGCTTCTTCTTTGATGGTGTTGGCTGTGTCTCCGCAAAAGACTGTGGGTGCTTAAAGAATGGACGATACTATAAGGTAGTTGGTCTTCTGAACCGGATTTCCCTCCTTTTAAAATTAAACTACATTTTTTTTTTTTTACTGTCCCCAATCATTATGGAGCAAGTGTTTTTATCTGCTTTTACCTCTGTGCTTGCTCAGTTTCACATTCTTTCGAATCACAAGTCACAAGCTCTTGTGATAATTTCTAGAACTTAGGGAATTCCACAGCCTTTGAATAGTTGAGTCAAGTTGTGTGTGTGTGTGTGTGTGTGTGTGTGTGTGTTAAGGTGTGGTTTTCTTTTGTAATCTGGAAGTAAAAAAGTCCTAACAAATGAACTACCTTTGTTATGAGGAGGTGCAGCAAATGGCAGAATAATGCATTTTTAAAATGTAAGGATATGATAGAATTACTAAGGCCATGTTTATATATGAAACAGAAGAGCCCAGACAGACCTAAAGCCTATCTAATCCAGCATTCTGTTCTCAGTACAGAGGCTAATAATAATAATAATGTTATTATTTATACCCTGCCCATCTGGCTGGGTTGCCCTAGCCACTCTGGGCAGCTTCCAACACACATAAATGTCTATGGGGTGCCTGCAAGCAGAGCATAAGCTCAATAGCCCTTAGTTGCAGAGTGGCTGGGGGAACCCAGTCAGATGGGTGGGGTATAAATAATAACATATTATTATTATTATTATTATTATTATCATCATCATCATCATCATCATCATCATCATCATTATTATTACAGTAAGTTACAGGACCTTGTTTATCTCAGCACTCAACTCTGCAAAGGCCAATGTCATTCTGTTCATGAAGGATAAAGCTGTCAGTAGTTTCTAGCCATCACTGTCTGCATTGTATGCATCTGAAATACCAGTAACTGGGAATCACACACAGGGAAGTGCTATATAATAATAATAATAATAATAATAATAATAATAATAATAATAATAATAATAATTTATTATTTGTACCCCACCCATCTGGCTGGGTCCCCCCAGCCACACTGGGCAGCTTTCAACAAACATTTAAATACATTAAAATACATGTTGCCCTCATGTTCTGCTCATGGGCTTCCTGTAGTCATCCGGTTGGCCACTGTGCGAACAAGATGCTGGATGCAATAGGCCTTCACCTACACCTCTAGTGTAGATCTGATTCTGCCCTAATTCTGTTGTTGCTATATTTTATTGCTTTCCAAATTTCCCACTAGCCCAATGAGAAGGTTCTGCTGAATGCATGCCAAGAGATCTGCCACTGCATCCCAGGCCAGGGAGTAATTTGTGAGGCCCACAACTGTGCTGCCGATGAGATGTGCAAGATCCAAGATGGAGTCATGGGTTGCATTAATAAGGGTAAGGAGAGATTAATTAAAGGACGAGATGAGGAAACTGTGACCCTTCAAGGTGATGCCATTGTCCCTGATCATTGACTAGGGCACAGAGATGCTTGTAATATGATTCCCTTTGTCTTTAATATAGCCCTGCTGCCCAAGTAGTGGCTTTTGAAAGACATGGATAGCTCAGTTGGTTAGAGCATGGTGTTTATAATCCCAAAGTTGCAGGTTCTATCCCTGTATGGGACAGCTGCATATTCCTGCATTGCAGGGGGTTGAACTAGATGATCATTATGGTCTCTTCCAACTGTACAATTCTATGATTCTATGACTTATCCACACTCACACCTCTCTATCCTCTACCCAGACAATCAAGAAGCATTTTCAGAGTACAGGGACATATTCTGGCCCAATAAAACTGAGACAGGAAGTGAGGGTTATGTGTTACTCTTGCCGTTTTTGCTTCACCCTATTGCCGTGGGAGGCCATCATGGTACTATCCATATGTTCTTGCACTACAGCTCCCATCAGTCCTGACCATCTGCCATATTGGCTGAGGCTGATGGGAACTGGAGGTCAACAGTATCTGGTCTGGAGGGCACCGTGCTGGCCACACGCAATTAGATATTCACCCCGAATTGCATCTAGCAATCACTCACATTTCACCTCTTTCATTCCAGATCCATGTAAATCCCCGAAGTGCCGAGAAAAAGAAACATGCAAGATTGTGAACGGCCAGGCCAAATGCATCCCTAACTTCTCAGGAATTTGCTGGGCCTGGGGGGACCCACACTACCAAACCTTTGACAAAAAGAAGTTTGATTTCCAGGGCACTTGTTCTTACACTATTGCCAAGTACTGTGGGAATGATGCTACCCTAGTGCCTTTCACTATCGATGAGAAGAACGACAACAGGGGCAACCAGGCTGTGTCCTATGTGCGTCTGACCAACATCTATGTCTATGGGTACAAGATCTCCATCCACAAACAGGAAACTGGAAGAATCCGGGTATGTCAAATACTCAGGGTGGGATGACCCCACTGAGTGTAATGGAATTCATTCTGATACATAGCCAGAGCCCAAAATTGGTTTAAAGTAGCATTACAGAGTAAGAAAAAAAAAAGATTATATATGTATGTCAGGATGGAGAACAGAAACAAATGATTGCAGATCAGATTGCTATACCACTCTGAATAACTGAGGTAATGGCCATCATGTTATTGTGTAACTAAAAGGCCCTCATTATCCAGGAGTCCTATCTCATTTTCCTTTTTTCTTGTATATAATTTTTATTTAATTTTCTGTTTTACAATTTAAAATACTCATTTTACATCCTTAAGATATCATTGACTTCCCTTCTTCTCTTTCCACGGTTCATTTTACATATCATAAAGTCCTGCATCCTTTATAAAAACTGTACCATTCAGTATTCCATTATTGCACCCATCAAAACTTATTTATGCAGTTGAATTTATCTTAATGCTGCCAGCGTGTCCTATCTCAGGCATGTCCAACAGGTAGATCATGATCTACCAGTAGATCACTGGACGTCTGTGGTAGATCACCGGTAGATCAGTGGCTCCCCCCAAAGAAGCTAAAAAACTTTGGCTCCCCTAAAAAAAACTCAACATCTATGCCCTGCACCCCTAAAATGACCTGAACCCTAAAAAACAAGGCTTTCCTTCCTGAAAAAAAGCTCAACAACTTTGACCTAACCCCCCCAAATGGGTTAGATAACTGCCAGTTTTTAACTCTGTGAGTAGATCGCAGTCTCTTGGAAGTTGGCCACCCCTGTCCTATCTCATTTTCCTGAGCTTGTGTTACTGTGGCGAGGGGCAAGACAGTGGCAGGGTTGGTGCAGTGCAAATGCATCAGCAGGATTGGCTCTGCTGGTGCATTTGCCTCACTGCATCCTCACTGCTGCCTTGCCTCTCCCCCTTTTGAAAAGCCATAACAATGATGGTGATGGGAGCCACGACTCCTTAAGTGGTGACAACACAATTCCTAACCATGTCTGCTGAGATACAAGTCTGATTGAATTCAGTGGGACTTGCTGCCAAGTAAGTGGGGTTATAAGGCTAGGATCAACCTGGCTGTACCTGTTTCCTGCAGTTGTGACTACATGGGATTGTGTGGCACAATCTCCAAAAAAGCCTAAGAAAACCAAAGGAATTATTCCTGTGTGTGTGTTGTCTTGCTTTTCTGCCTCTAGCTGAATGACAACATTGTCAGCCTGCCACTGACTCTTGAATGTGGCAAGATCAAGCTGTACCAGAGCGGCACCAATGCTGTCCTGCAGACAGATTTCGGCCTCCAAGTGACGTACGATTGGAAATGGCACCTGGTGATCACTCTCCCCAGCAGCTACTATGGGACCATCTGTGGGCTGTGTGGAAACTTCAACCAAAACCCTGCAGACGACATGGTCTTTCCCAATGGCACCAAGGCTGCCTCCATCATAAGCTGGGCCAGCAGCTGGAAAGTCAAGGACCGGGACCCCTTTTGCTGGGATTACTGCCGAGGGAATTGCCCAACATGTGATGAGGGCAAGAGGGCGCTGTATGGAAAGGAAGAGTATTGTGGGCTGATCAGCAAAACCTCGGGGGGCCCCTTCAGAGAATGCCATTCCATAGTGAATCCAGACGACTTCTTTGACAGCTGCATTTATGACGTGTGTCTCAATGGAGGAGCCAAGAAAATCCTTTGCCAGGCCTTGGAGGCCTATGCTAAAACCTGTAGGAAAGAGGGTGCTACCATATATGATTGGAGGACAGCCTCTGGCTGTGGTGAGTACCTTTCCTTTATACACACAATGTATGTAATGACACCTATGGCTTAGAGCAGCAGTGATTACTAATAGTCCACAGGCCTTCAACTTTCAACCCTCCACAAATATCTGACGCCACACAAAGAGGCAGGGAAAGAAAGCCACAGTGCACAAGATAGCCCGCTAAGTGCATGCTTTTTCATTGCTAAAAGCATAAACAAGAGGAAAACCTTGAATGAGATACCCTGTTTGCTTTGTATATCAGCTTGTGGTTGAGAATAGCTGTATCTGAAGCAAACAAATCCATGAACTACCGGTACATCACTCCTCTAGCAGCAGAGCTTTGCGAATCTCTTTGGCTATTGGAATGAATAGAGCCATGGCTGGTCCAAGACATTTTGCTGCCTGAGTCATAAGAACGCAAGTTCTAGCATCCTGTTTTTGCAGCAGCCAACCAGATGCCCATAGAAAATTCACAAGCAACCCATGAATGCAATAGCACTCTCCCTACTTCAGAGTCCCAGCAAAGGGTATTCAGAGGCATTATGTCTCCCACAGTGAAGGTAGAACATAGCAACGTATTCGCCATGAATTTTGTTAATCCTATTATTGTTTAATCCAACTGACCGTGTGGCTGCTGGACCTTATGTTATCCTGGGGAAAGGATAGTATCTTTCATGTAAGTGCACTTTAAAAGCCCCAGTGTTCCTGCATGCACATACAATATCAGCATCAAGAGCTCTTGCGAAGTTGAGACTTCAGCACGCATTATCAGTTCTTAAATTCCTGCTATTCTCCTCCTCACAGCCTTGCCCTGCCCTCAGAATAGCCACTATGAGTTCTGTGGCAATGCCTGCCCCGCCAGCTGCGCTGACCGCAATGCTCCCTCTTTCTGCACGCAGCCATGCGTGGAAACCTGCCAGTGCAACGATGGCTACGTCCTCAGCGTCGACAAGTGTGTGCCTGTCGGGAGCTGTGGCTGCACCTACAATGGGCTCTATTACAAACCCGGAGAGGAGTTTTGGGCCGATGAGACCTGTGGTTTCCGCTGCACATGTGACCCCACCCTGGGCATCGCAGTGTGCAAACCAGCTGGCTGCAAAGCCAGTGAGCAGTGCACCGTGGTCAACGGGATCCGGGGCTGTTATCCCGTAAGCACTGCTACTTGCTCAGCAACCGGGGACCCTCACTATACCACCTTTGATGGGAAGAAATATGACTTCATGGGCACCTGTGTCTACCAGCTGGCTGGGCTCTGCTCTAAGGACCCGACTCTCAGGCCTTTCACTGTCAATGTGGAGAACAACATCCGAGGCAACCCAAAGGTGTCTTACACCAAAGTGGTGACATTGAAGGTCTACGATGTAACCATGATTATGAGCCAGGAGCATCCACGCAGGATCCAGGTATTGACACAGGAAATTGATGTATGTGGAGGTTCTTTGCGTCCTTTCAGGACCCCTTGGGAGGGTGGCTGAGGCTCTTGGAATAGTTTCTGTATCTTTGGACATTGTAGCTTTAACTACCTGGGCTCTTCTTATGCAGAGTATAGGCTACGTAAAGTAGAGATGTTGCACAGCTACAATCCTAATTCATTGTTGATTATATGCAGCTGATGGCCCACTGAGGGCTGTCAGATGCAGCTCCTGAAGATGGAACTAGGCAAAGGTGGTTTGTAGTCAATGAGAGCAGGACCCCCAGCTGCTCAGCAATAGTGAGTTAACCTGCTTTTACTCTGAAAGAGTGCTTTAACAGTCAAGCCCTCTTCACAGAGAACTCTGAGTATAGGGGTTCCCTAACAACTTTCAGCACACTTTGCAAACTATGGGTTCCAGGATCCTTTGGGAGAAGCCACAATTGTTTAATGCGCTGCTTAAAATGCATGGTGTGAATGTAGCCTTCCATTAGATATGACTTTACTATAAGGAGAAACCTTATAGTCTTTATGTTATATGCTTCTTGTTCATTAATTTCAACGGGTCTGTTTCTCTAAAACTAATATTGGACACAACCACTTGGCGAGAGCAGTGGTAACAATTCCTGTTGCATCACATTCCAGGTCAATGGCGTCTTTGTGAACCTGCCTTTCTACCATGAAGACAAGATAAAAGCTTACATCAGTGGGAATGAGGGCGTCATCAAGACTGATTTTGGCCTGACGGTAACCTTTGACTGGAACACCAATGCCAAAGTCACTGTACCCAGTACATACGCCAATGCCGTTTGTGGCCTCTGCGGCAACAACAACTTGAACCCCAATGATGACTTGACCATGAAGGATGGGAGTCATGCATCCAGCATCTCCCAATTTGCAGAGAGCTGGAAAGTGGGAGAGGCCCCTGGGTGCACACCAGGTTGCACCACCGATTGCCCGCCATGTGGAGAGGCGCAGAAAGAAACCTACAAGGGCGACCAGTACTGTGGCATCCTCATCAAAAAGAATGGGCCATTTTGGCGATGTCATGATGTCCTTGACCCAACACCCTACTTCACAGATTGCGTCTTTGACACCTGCCAGTATCACGGTCAGCATAAAATTCTGTGCGATGCCATCAGCGTCTATGTGGCAGCATGTCAGGCTCTGGATGTTGAAATTGAAGAATGGAGATCAAACTCTTTCTGCAGTAAGTGTTGCCTCTTGAAGCTTCCTAAGCATAGGAACATAGGAAGCAGCCTGATGCCAAGTCACGTCATCTATTGTTGACACTGACTGGCATTGGTTCTCCAGGATCTCAGTCAAGAACTTTCCCCAGTCATACCTGGGGCTGCTGGGGGTTGAACCAGGTGTTATTTTCATGAAAAGCATGTGATCCACCACTGAGCTGCACTCCCTCCCCTATAGTGTTCAGCTTTAGGGATCTGCATGAGTTGAAGGGAAGTGTTGCATAAACTTGACATTCATCAAATTTTGGAATGTGAGGTTTGCAATTAGATTCTTTTCTCCCTAAATGTATTCCAGCATTCATCCAGCATTGATGTATTTTAATATTTGTTGGAAGCCGCCCAGAGTGGCTGTTGAGACCCGGCCAGATGGGCGGGGTACAAATAAAAAATTATTATTATTATTATCAGAGTATTTGAATAGGTACCAGATCATTGTATAAAGGCAAATAGTAACAGGCTTCTCTCTCTTGCTCAGCAGAGACAAGGTCTTAACTCTTTTGGTCTGTTATTCAATGTTAGTCATGCTCAGAGTACACCAGTTGAAATGAATGAACATGACTAACTTAGCTTTATTAATTGCAATGGCTCTATAATGAGTAAAACTTAGTTGGATACAGCCCATAATGCTTAAGATTTTTTTTTAATACCCTTGGATTTTGAAAGACCAGTTGGAATCTTTTTGTTTAAGCCTCTTGACTTGTCAGCAACATCTATGACTTGACACATACAGTTCACATCAGAGCTAAGAGTCCCTTGAAAAATTCAGTCTGAATCCAAACTGCATATAGCAATTTTCACATTAGATGCGAAGCGTTTACTGATCTCCACATTCAGATTGAACATTCAAGTGTCAAATTCATTTCAGCCCTGATAATTCAAGTTTAAATGTTGATCCTGGAGAGGGGCAGGGAAGTAGTATCATTCTTAAGTCTGAACCACCCAGGCATTTAAAATGCTGTAACATCTCTTAACAGGCTTAGTTTTGAATTTATTCAGCAATTTCAAGTGCTGCAGGACAAAGCGATATGATGATGATGATGATGATGATGATGATGATCAATGAGCTACTTCTATATTCTCAAACTATTCCATTAATGGATTTAAATATGAATTCAGATGACAATCTTCATTAAAAACTAACCAGTAGATGGCACTGCATAAATAGAATAGGCAAAAGAGTCCGGCAGACCTCTTCCATTCCATGTCTCTGAAACAACCTCTGTGCTACCGGTACCTTGAAATTCTCCACAGTCTGTTTTTGTCCTTTCTTCCAGGCCCTGCCTGCTCACCCAACTCTTACTACGAGCTCTGCGGAAACGGCTGCCCTGCCACTTGTCACGGTCTCTCGGCTCCCGATGGCTGTGAGATGTCCTGCAAAGAAGGCTGCTATTGCAATCCAGGGTTTATCTTGAGTGGGGACCAATGTGTCTCCATTGGCGATTGTGGCTGTGAGCTCCAGGGCAACTACTACAAGAAGGGAGAGGTTTTCTACCCTGGTTCCTCTTGCCAGGAACGATGCCAATGTGGAGAAAATGGAGTTGTCACATGCCTGGACTTCTCCTGTGGGCCCCATGAGGAATGTAGGGTAAAGGACGGTGTCCAGGGCTGTCATCCTGTAGGGTCTGGCACATGCAGTTTGGCCGCAGGCTCCCACTACCTAACTTTTGATGGACGAGCCTACGACTTCCAAGGAACCTGCACTTATACTTTAGCTAAAGTCCACGGTGTGGGTTCTCAGCTGGCAAACTTCTCAGTGTTGGTGGAGAATGAAAAGTCTTTTACCAAGATGGTTGTGGTCTCTTGTCATGGATATACCGTTGTCATTGAGAGGGCAATAAAGTGGAAAGTCAAGGTAAGTTCTGTTCTGGGTTTAGCCTCTTTGAAGTAGAAATGCCAGCAAAGTTCACTAGCAGTTTCTACAACTGCAGGAGTCCCTGGGAGAACGTCGTCTCCCAATGTCCACTGCACCCCATCTTACAATCTGGGTTTGTCTCAATTTCTCATTTCCCCCAATATTAAATTCAATTCTCCATTTTTCTCTGCAGCAACCTGTTATATAAATGCTTTAAACAATAAAACATGATTTTGAAATAAAACATGCAACTGATAAGGGAACTGTATAGGAAATGTAGGGTGTGTTGATTTCATTTTTTTAGGGTTTTAGGGAGTTTAGCTGGGGTCCACTAGGGAAACAAGCAAGCTGCTTAGATTTTAGACTAGGATAAAGCTTCTGGAAACTAGCCCTGATTTCTCCATGTACTTGTGTGTAGGTCCTTTTTGAAGCATTTATTTTGGTGCATCCCAATTCCCCTCCCAATTGGACAGCAACTACCAGAGAGTAAGACCCACTGGCAACACTGCAGGGCTGTTGTGTTGCAATTGACTATGAAAGGGGTGGGAGAGGTTTGCCACAGTGGGTGCATGAGCTTTGCGCATACATCCATGCAATTGTGGAATAGTTGTGGAATTCAGCCCCAATGAGATCAGGCAAGTGTCATCCCTTGATCCCTTTTGACCATGGGCTTTGGGTCTTTAGTGACTTAAAAATTATTATTTGCCCTGTAGTAACAGTATTGTGTGGTCTGGCTTTGAGATATTAGTTGTGCTGGTATTTATTGTATGTTTTATGCTTGCTTTTAATGTCTTTTAAAAGGAAATTGATATTTAAAATGGTTTTAGTATTTTATCTTACAGTGTATATCCCAATACATTTCTTTCTACTCTGCAAAAAAGCCTGTGGATTTGTTGCCCTAGGGAGATGGGGTGCTTGAATCCACTTGAATGGCACAAACCTAAATATCTGCTGTGTGTTTGAATCTTTCCTGTGGAATAGTGGGAGTCTAGAGGAACCCTTAATTTGTAAACTGCTTTGGGAGGCATTCTATTATTATTATTATTATTATTATTATTATTATTATTATTATTATTATTATTATTTATATACCACCCTATATGCACAGGTCTCACAGAATAAAATCAGAATATAAAACCACAAAATACATTCTTTGCCTGAAAAGTGGTATATAAATCCATTAAATTCTGACAATTTTAAACTGTGTCCATGGTCACCACCTCTGTGGTTAATGCAGGTGGATGGAGAGCTCTACACGCTGCCCATGAAGACAAAGGATGGGAAACTCTGGGCCAACCAGGAAGGCAACAATATCATTCTCCAGTCCAACTTGGGTCTCCAAGTCCTTTTTGACACCTCCTCTTATGTCCTGGTGTCTGTCCCCAGTAACTACCAGGGACTTGTCAATGGCCTATGTGGAAATTTCAATAAGGACAAGACTGATGACTTTACTCTACCCACGGGGGAAAGAACCCAGAATGTGATTGAGTTTGGGGCCTCTTGGAAGGTTCCCATTGATGGTATCAGATGCTCCGATGGTTGTGGAGATAAATGCCCCATCTGTGATGCCGCCAAGACAGCACCGTACCGACCCGAGAGTTCCTGCGGAATGATCCAAGCCCAATCTGGCCCCTTCAGGAACTGTCACTCCTTGGTAGACCCTGCTGAATACTTCAACCACTGTCTGTATGACATGTGTGCAGCCAATGGTGCCGGAGAAACTCTCTGTAGGAGCATCCAGGCTTACGTAGCTGCATGTCAGGCTGCAGGAGTTACAATTGGAGCCTGGAGAACAAACAACTTCTGCCGTAAGTTTGCACAGGAATCTGCAGTCATTGTTATTTATTATTATTTATTAAATTTCTTTGCCACCCTTTAGCCGAGGATCACAGGGTGGTTTACAATATAAAAACTCAATAATATGTAACATAGTAACCAATAACGACAATACTGCCCCCCCCCAGTTTAAAAGGCCACCGTTTATTTAATTAGTCAAAGACCTACGTCTTCTAATCTTCTCTCCCCACCAAGCACTCCTTATGTTAATACTCCAGGTTATAATTACTTGATCTCTCTCTCTCTCTCTCTCTCTCTCTCTCTCTCTCTCTCTCTCTCATCCATCCATCCATCCTGTTATATTGGCCAACATAGATACTTCAATGGTATCTGTATTTGGATCCCATAGAACATAGGCTATTTCTTTAAAATTAAATAAATAAGGAGGAGGAGGGAAGGGTAAAAAAAAAAGAAAAGAAAAAGAAAAAAAATTAAATAAATAAAAAGCTAATTTCTTCAGCCTCTAGTTAAAGGTAGATAGCCGTGTTGGTCTGTCATAGTCAAAACAAAATAAATAAAAAAAAATTCCTTCCCGTAGCACCTTAGAGACCAACTAAGTTTGTTCTTGGTATGAGCTTTCGTGTGCATGCACACTTCTTCAGATACTTCAGATTCTTCAGATATCTGAAGAAGTGTGCATGCACACGAAAGCTCATATCAAGAACAAACTTAGTTGGTCTCTAAGGTGCTACGGGAAGGAATTTCTTCAGCCTCTGTTTGTGAAGATGTGTTGCCTATAGAAAATGGTTTCACCTTCAGCATTTACATCAGGGTGGAGAACGTTCAGCCTGCAGGTCAGATTAGGTCCACCAACCCCTTTCCCATTTGGCCCATGAAGCCATCTTGGTCAAGCCACCTTTGCCTACCCTACATATACAAAATCAGGTGTGGGGCAGGCGTCCGCAGGTATGGGTGGGCAGGTTTCCACAAAATTTAAAAATGGAGTAGGTGTTTTATTGAACTTCTATTTTATTTTGCCCTTATCATACACCCCAATGAATATAGGTGATCTCTCTCCTGCCCCCTAACTTAAGAATGCTTAGCTAATGCTCCATATGTGTCTGGACTATCGCTGCCTCCTTTCATCACTTGTCTCCTCTCCCTTCCTTTTCAGCTCTCACTTGCCCATCCAACAGCCACTACGAGTTGTGTACAAAGACCTGTGATTTCACTTGCACCAGCTTATCCACTCCAGGCCAGTGCACAAAACAATGCTTTGAAGGTTGCCAGTGTGATTATGGCTTTCTGTTTGACGGTGACAGATGTGTGGCAGTGGGGAACTGTGGCTGTGTGCATGATGGGCGCTACATCAAGGTAAGTACAGTGAAAGTGGCGGTGTCCATGAATAACACTCTAAGCAAACCCAAAGAGCTAGTTTGTCTTACCTCCTTAGGATGGCCGCTCATGCATTGGCCACCAGAAAATGAAGACACGTCTGTGGCACTTTCTCATGCTCACCCTAGGGTTGCATAGAGTAGACGAGGAGAAAGGGTTGCTGAAAAAGGCCAAGGCTGCAGAGTGATGGAGAGAGAATGAGACAATTCAGGGAGAACCTCTGGACCAGCAAAGCTGATGGAGCAGAACACACAGGGACATAGGGAAACTAGTGCAATATATGAAGAGAGAACATGGCATAGTTGGGGCTCAAATTGGTTAAATGCAAGTAAATGTGACCTCTTTTAGTATCTATTTTATTATCTGTTTATCATTTATGTAGCATTGGCATACCCTTATGGATATAGTTATATAGCAGCATGTTTCAAGTACTTTGGTTCCGTAAATACACATTTTGAATGTTTGCTTGCAAACGGAATTCTAGTAACAAACATATATAATTGTGCATTTTAATTTTTAATTTAATCACTCTTTTCTTATCTCCCTCTCCCTTTTGTGCGTTATAAATCTTCCAGGCTGGCGAGACTATTGTTTTTGAAGGTTGTTCAACCAGCTGCACTTGTCGCCCACTAGGCCAACTGGTTTGTGCGGGAACTAGCTGCCAGTTAGGAGAGATTTGTGGCCTCCACAATGGTGTGCGTGGTTGCAGGGGGCAGGAGGGCGAGTGCATCATCGTCCCTGGAGCACGGTTGACCTCCTTTGATGGTGTCTCTGGGGGAATCCTTCATGAAGGAGCTTACGAGGTGGCTTCCCTTTGCAATGAAAACGACCTCTTTTGGTTCAGGATCATAGCAGTGGTCAAGAAGTGCAACGAAATGGATTTGCCATCAGTGTCGATGATACATGTATTTTTCCAAAGGATGCTTATCACTGTAAAAACAAACAAGGAGACATGGGTAAGTTCTGAAGGCAGGATCTGGGGTCATCTCCTGTGTAGGTCATACATAATAAACATTACTGACTTCAGCTCATTGATTTCAGTGGGTCTGCTCAGAGAAGATTCTAGTTGGAGACAATCCATTATTTATTTGTTTGTTTGTTTTCTGCATTTATGTAGTGACATTTCATTAAAATTCTCTAGGTGGCTTACAATAGAGAGGTAAAGAAAAAAAATTAAAAATCAAAAGAAAACATAACACCAATAACTACATAAGACAGCAAAAAACCAAAAGTAAGCCCAAATCACTTTCCATGGTAATTACCTTGCCCATGGTCTCTCCTGGTTTTGGAGGCTGCAATACAGCTCCTTGTCAAGGGTGCAAGGGAGCCTAGGTATGCCTCTGGTCCTGGTCTAAAACAGAAGTGGAAAATCTGGGGCCCAGGGACAAGATGTCATCCAGCCCTCTTGGTATGGCCCTTAGTGCTCTCTCCAGGCTACTCCCATAGCCAGGCCACACCCCTCACTGGTCTGCTCCATTCCATTCCCATTCGTGCTTTTGCTTGGTTGGAATGTGCCTCTGAGCTGTGATTCTACCTCTTGCTCACCTGGGCGAATGGTAGAAAGGTTTGCATGTTTAAAAGACTTACTTTTGTGTGGCTGCGATGTATCCTACTGTACAAAGGTAAGAATTGCATGCATTGATCTGCCCACATTATTCCTATGGCACTGCTTGCCATGTAGCTCCCAGGATGCTGCCATGAAAGAATATGGCCCTAGAAAAGCATTCCTCGCTCTAAAGGATTATGAGTAATGGACAATATGAGGACAGAAAGAGGGGCGGTGGTTCAGGGCCCAGCTATCGAGAAGTAGACAGTGGCGGAACAAACCAAAGTTGTACAGCAGTAAAAGCCAAGACTGAAAAGGGTACTGTGTTCTGTGGAGGAAAATTGTCCCTGGGGGGTTCAAGTATGGAGGCTCACACCAAATTCCCAAATTGGTCAGACTTTAATCAGTTGCAAGAAAGAAAAAATGACTAGATAAGAAAATAGGCTGTGCTCTTGGATTGGCACTCTAGTCCACCACACACACACACACACACACACACACACACACACACACACACACACACACACCTTTCATGTTGTTTGTGCCCAGTGTGTGATAATCAGTTACACAGCTTCTGAACTTGGAGTAGTTTTGGATATGATGAAGCAGTAGGAATATGCAAGCTGTCTCTGCATACTCATTCCTCTTCACCAAGGTTGGGGAACCTCGCGTCCAGGAGCCAAATGCAGTCCCGCTTTGACCCTTGGGACTTTCCCTAGGGCACACCTCTTACCAGCCCTGCTCCATATCTCATCACATGCTTTTGCCTGACTGGGATGTTTTCTTGAACTGTGATAATGTTGTTGTGTTGTTTTTTTTTGCATACATAAAGAAAAATAAACACACAAACATACAAACATACAAACTAATACACAGACCTACAGACTGAGAATAAAATATGTCATTCTTATAGTTTTCACAATATAATCTTCACACATAAACTTATAATTTCATAGACAAATTAAGATTATTATTAGTAATATATATCCTAATAGTATCAAAGTTTCATTAACCGTTCCTTTTGGAGAAAGAAACTAAGTTACAAACATTATATATATGTAGCTGACTTCCCTATTACCACTCTCCACTAGCAATGTACATAATTATAACTAAAGAAAGATAAGTTATAGACATTAACACTTATTCTAAGAGCCCTATATATTCTTATTTTACAAGAGTTAGTCCAACCAATGTTCCATGTAGGTGTAACACCTTCATTTTAGATGACATTCATTTTAGATAACATTCCTTCATTCTTCATTGAATTTGTTTTGGTTTTTGCCAAAATAAAATAAATTAAGATAATTCCAGGTCAAGTTTTAATCAGTTTTAATCACATGCTTTTTCCTGACTGGGATGTTTTCTTGAACTGTGATAATGTTTTTGCTTGCCTGGATGGATGGAGGGTGGAATGCCTTTGCAGAAACCTCTGAGTTTTGTGAGGCTGGAAGGTAACCTACTGTACAACAGCAATAGTCCACCCCATTACTCCATCCACTTTGGCTTCTGGTTTCACCCAGCACTGGCATGTGGACCCCAGAAAGTTGTCCATCAGGGAATGTGGCCTTCGAGCTGAAAAGGGGTCCCTCCCTTACTCTAACCATTAACGCAACACCTTTCACCCTCCTTTTCTGAATTTCAGGTCAATGGGCACCAAGTGACGCTCCCGGCAATGGTATCTGCAGATGTCTCCATAAGCCTCTCTCAGGATGGCATTGTGATTAATTTGGGCTCCGATGTAAAAGTTCTCCTCAGAGCCTGCGGGGAAATGACAGTGGAAGTCAGCGAAAGCCTGGAAGGAAAACTCTGTGCCTCCTGTGGCAACTTCAATGGAAATGGTATTGATGACCTGAAGCTGCCCAATGGGAACGTAGCAGGAAATATTGCTGAGGTCATTGATTCCTGGAAGGCCAAGGACTTCACTAGCTGGTGAGTGGCTCTGGGGGAGGTTTTTGCCTAAAGAGGATAAAAGAAGTACTTTACTGTTCGATCCTCTTAAGGACTGAGGAGTTGTTTAAGGAGTCCACATAGCCTGCTCTGAAGCCCCCAACCCATATTGCAAGTTGGAACATGGCCTGCCCTGGAACCTGTCTCCCAGACAAATCTCCTGAAGTGGTCTGCAACTTGTCTCTTTGTTCTGAGTTGCATCTAACATTAAACATTTCCAAAGCAGACTCACTCAAATTAACGGACAATACTCCGTCCAGCTCTAAGCGCCTTTTTGGCGGTTTCCTCACTGTGAGGGAACCAGGCAGAGGGCCTTCTCGGTAGTGGCGCCCGCCCTGTGGAACGCCCTCCCATCAGATGTCAAGGAAATAAACAACTCTCTGACTTTTAGAAGACATCTGAAGGCTGCCCTGTTTAGGGAAGTTTTTAATGTTTGATGTTTTATTGTGTTTTTAATATTCTATTGGGAGCTGCCTAGAGTGGCTGGGGAAGCCCAGCCAGATGGGCAGGGTATAAATAATACATCACCATCACCATCACCATCACCATCACCATCACCATCATTAACTTAGGGCCATTAATTCCAATAATTCTACTCTGGCTAGAATTTAGTTGGCTACAACCCAATGCTTCACCAACTGTCCTTCGTTAACTGGTCCCAGGCAGAAACACAGCAATAAAACAACAGCAAACTTTTTAAGTAATACTCATATATACAAAAACATCCTTAAAAATTTAAGATCAACTAGCAACAGAGAAACAACTTCTATCTGAGTGGCTTGTGACAGTTTTGAGATCTCAGCTCCCTCCCAGATGCCAGGCTGAAGAGCTACATCTTCACCAACTGATGAAAAGTCAACAGCGTCAGAGCTGTGGGGAAATCTGCACATGATATGGGGGAGGAATCTGTGTGCTCCATCATCACATGGGGGAAGCCATCTCCCCACTACCACAACCAATACGAAGTCCCTTGGACCATGATGCACTGCCCCTCCATAGCCACACATTAGTTGCTGTGCTTGCTAGGAGTTCCAAACTACTAGGATTTTTTTAAAAAGGAAAAAAAAATGTAAAACAATGTCCAGGCCAGGAGGACAAGGCAGTTCATGCCACAGAGTTCTTCCTTCAGACAGTTGGCTGGCTGGCAGTCAGTTGTTCCCTATAGACAGCAACTAGCATCTGGCAGCAGTCAGCAGATTGTAAAACCAGAAGGGTGAGTTACATTCAGAGAGCAAAATACCCATAAACTGAGCCATTACTATTCAATAAAATTCTACAGTTGCATGGGAAGTATTGGGAAGTTTCTCCCTGATACATAAACAAGACCATATTGACTTCTTCAAATTTTTCTATTCCAGTGATGTCTGATCCAAATCGAGCGACTCTCTCTGCTGCTTAACTGTCGCCATCAACTATTTGCATCTGAGCTCGGAGCAAAACTGTTCTGCATAGAGTATTCCCTGGCTTCACATCTTCGTGTTTTTTCAACCTGCTGTCCGATTGCCAAACAAAATGATGACACTTTTTCCTAAGAATCAATAAATCCTCTTTTTTTGGAAAGCTTTTCTACACTGACTTCACTTTGTCAGCATGATTTTAATTCTGCAGATATGCAAATGAATAGGATGGGTGGTGGGAAACTCTGGTGGCTATGTTCAAGGAAGGAGGCAAGGAAGCCATCTTCTTCAGCCTTAGGTCTCCAGATGTTTGACTACAACTCTCCTCATCCCTGACCAATGGCTAAGAGGGCTGGGGACGATGGGAGTTATAGTCCAACAACATCTGGGAACCTAGACAAACAATGTTCGAGAGGCAAAGGGTGTTGAATTTTGAACTAGGTTCTAGTCAGTGCTCAGTCCCTCGTAATCTTATGGGAGCGGGTAGGGAAACCTTGAAAGAGAGAAATCAGCAGGTGAGAGAGGGGGCTTACTTTCCCTTCCCCGTGGCTCCTGCCCTGGCTGCTTGCAATTGATGTTGTCCTCAAACTGGGCTCAAAAACAATAGCATGCCCAATGGGGTGGGGGACAAAGGGCAGTGTGTTTGTGTGTATGTGTGTGTGTGAAATTCAGTTCACATTTTAAGGTGAATCTACCTAACTCATACATCCTGAAACAAAATGCGAGCTAAGACATCCATCAAAATTTCCACTTCTCCAAATTTTGCAGGACAGTTCTCAAACCAAGTAAAGTATACAAAATGGCACATGAGTGTGCATTAAAATACACATGCTTGCCAAAAAGCATATATTGCTTACAAAATGTGTATATTAGGAGAAATTCACACTGAAGTGGTGATTTAAAAAAATGCAAACTGAAGACGGAATGTGGAGAGCTGACGATAGGTTGCAAAAATGAGAAAGAGAGAGAAATAGAAAGGGAGAGTCGCCCATCCCTATCTGATATGTGGGATTTGCAGGGCTTAATGGGCAGACTTGGTGGCAAATGCAAGTTTGGGATAGCCTTTAGGCCAGACTTCCTCAGACTCAGCCCTCTGGATGTTTTGAGACTACAATTCCCATCACCCCTGACCACTGGTCCTGCTAGCTAGGGATCATGGGAGTTGTAGGCCAAAAACATCCGGAGGGCTGAGTTTGAGGATGCCTGCTTTAGGCTCTGCCTTCTGAGCAACAGCACCCGAGTTGGTCTGGATTTGTACTTTTTCATATCTGAATCCATTTGCATTTCTGCAAAATGAGTTCTGCCCTATTTTACAAGGCTACTGTCAATATTCCTTAAAAACCCACCATAAAACAAAATGCCTTCCATATAGACATAATTTATTTGCACAAATACTTGCACAAATATTTGCATGATGGTTGAAGCAGGAATCCTGGGCTGGGCGTAGGGGTGGAGTCTCAAAATATCAGTTTCAGTAATCAAGCTGGCAATAACTCTTATTCCCTTGTTATTGCCTTTTAACTGAGAGAAAATACAAGGAACTACTAGCTCTCAGACTATGATTTAACCTTGAAAGTTCATTCTTCTTCCACAGAGAGGGGAGCAGGACTGACCACTATCATCCTAGTTATTTTGTCTGTACCTTAAAAATGTCAAAAGGATAAAGGTCCTGTGCCTTTTGTTCCACTTGAGAAGGAGTGGGAAACAGACAAATACTTCTCTGTTTCCTCTTTAGCCCTCAGGACTCTTCTCAATATTTAGTTCCATATGTTGGCAAAGCCACTTACATAAAGCAGATAGAGTCCAGAGATAAATCCTGGTAACACCTTACTGAACAAACTGGACAAAATATATAATTCGAGGAGAAAGGATTTCTCTTTCATAGGACAGGTCTTGTACACAGCAAGGGTAGATTCAACTTAATACTCACACGAAAGTTCCCTCAGGGCTACACAGCCACTCAGAGAAAATGCTATCTCACTAATTGGGACTGATTTGAGTTGATTTGGGATTCTGTCAAGTTGGGTTGAAGCACACAAGTCCACCTCAAAAGGAGGGGCAGTATGGTGGTGAGGAGAGTGGGTGAAATTCCTCCTGAAATGCAGTAATGACGGATAAAGGTTCAGCTCATCAGAGAGCAGATGGGGAACCACCACAGAAAAGGCCCCGTCACAAGTCAATGCCAATCAGGCAGACCCTAGTGGTGGCATGATCAATAAGACCACTCCTACCAATTGTAGGGGACGCGGGTGGTGCTGTGGGTTAACCCACAGAGCCTAGGGCTTGCTGATCAGAAGGTTGGCGGTTCGAATCCCCGTGACGGGGTGAGCTCCCGTTGCTCGGTCCCTGCTCCTGCCAACCTAGCAGTTAAAAAGCACGTCAAAGTGCAAGTAGATAAATAGCTACCACTCTGGTGGGAAGGTAAACGGCATTTCCGTGCGCTGCTCTGGTTCGCCAGAAGTGTCTTAGTCATGCTGGCCACATGACCCAAAAATTGGATGCTGGCTCCCTCGGCCAATAAAGCAAGATGAGCGCCGCAACCCCAGAGTCGTCCACGACTGGACCTAACGGTCAGGGAATCCCTTTACCTTTACCAATTGTAGGGTTTTAGAACCTACCCCCTACTCTTCTATGACAATAGTGCCCAAAAGTCCATTCCACACCTCCTCCTTCTCTCCCCCCTCCCCACTTCCACCCCGGACCCTGGTAATAGCAGCTCTCTGTATCTTTCCCACTTGCTCCCTCTGGTGCAGGTGCACAATGCCTGTTAATGATTTTCACCATCCACCCCAAGGCTATAGCTCAGTCCCCCGACAGGAGAGCTCCGTAACTTGTGACCACCCCACTGCATATGCACACTGTCTACATGTAATTCTGCAGAAGCCCAACATTTTCCCTTAAAATGAATTCCTTACAATGAAATCATTGCGTGACCTATTATTTCAGAGTCAGTGAAGGATGTGCCATTAAGTGTTTAACCATCAATATATTTATTGCCTTAGCCCTCTGGCCATAGCACATAGTAAAAACCAGACAGGTGCCTGATAAGGAAATACATAAAATATAACAGATAGAAATTGTACGTTGCCGGTACATATAAAACAGTGGGTATAAAATCATATGAACGATACAGATATGGTAAAACGGGGGCAGGGCAGGTCTGCATTGTTTAAGACGGGAAGTAGCTGGAACTGGTGCTAAGACAAATTAGCCAAAAAGGCGGCCCTAAGTTTCAGCGCCTGGAGTATGTAAATAGCCACTCCTCTTGTAACCATAGGGTTGGCATCCACCAATAGGTATTTCATACGCTCGACGTCCAGGTCGATGGAGGGCGGGATTAGGAGGAGAAGCCTAGGTCTGACTGTGTCATATAGGGGACAATAGAAAAAAAGGTGAATAAGGTCCTCTATATTTCCCTTGTTACAAGGGCAAAGTCGGAGCTCCAGGGGGGTGTTGGAATATGCGCCCCGTAGAAATTCCGTAGGGATAGCGTGAAATCGGGCGAGAGAGAAGGCCCTTCTTAGCGTGGGGTTCGTCAGGACAGTTAAGTAATGAGCCAGCGTTCTGACTGCTTTCACGCGTGGGAACCACGTGGACAGTCTGGCCGCATTCGATCGTGCAAGGTCGAAGGCTTCATCCTTTGCTAAAACCCAGTCACAAATTTTGTCTTTGTCCCATACGGACAGGGCGGCAAAGTCTGGGAGGGAGTAGTGGTTACATATGAACTCCATTCCCTTTAACCAGGTGCTGCTGCTCCTGAAGACTGTGAAGGCTTGTTTCGCTAAAGATGAATTAAAGCAAACAGGGTATCTCATTCGAGGTTTTCCTCTTGTTTATGCTTTTAGCAATGAAAAAGCATGCACTTAGCAGGCTATCTTGTGCACTGTGACTTTCTTTCCCTGCCTCTTTGTGTGGCGTCAGATATTTGTGGAGGGTTGGAAGTTGAAGGCCTGTGGACTACTAGTAATCACTGCTGCTCTAAGCCATAGGTGTCATTACATACATTGTGTGTATAAAGGAAAAGTACTCACCACAGCCAGAGGCTGTCCTCCAATCGTATATGGTGGCCCCCTCTTTCCTACAGGTTTTAGCATAGGCCTCCAAGGCCTGGCAAAGGATTTTCTTGGCCCCTCTATTGAGACACACGTCATAAATGCAGCTGTCAAAGAAGTCGTCTGGATTCACTATGGAATGGCATTCTCTGAAGGGCCCCACCGAGGTTTTGCTGATCTCTCCCACTTGCTCCCTCTGGTGCAGGTGCACAATGCCTGTTAATGATTTTCACCATCCACCCCAAGGCTATAGCTCAGTCCCCCGACAGGAGAGCTCCGTAACTTGTGACCACCCATAAAGCATCCTGCATATGCACACTGTCTACATGTAATTCTGCAGAAGCCCAACATTTTCCCTTAAAATGAATTCCTTACAATGAAATCATTGCGTGACCTTTTATTTCAGAGTCAGTGAAGGATGTGCCATTAAGTGTTTAACAGCTGGCCGATTGCTGGTTCCTGGGAAAGCATTGCTGCCTTTTGTGAGGCTGATAAACCTTACTTTCCCTTTCCCCGCACCCAGCAATCCAAACAAAGATTTCTGTTTTTGACTATGTATTTGAGTCTGTGCCAGATCAGTTAAAATGGTATTTGCTGAAAGGGGCTGGGAATAGAGAGCTGCTGGGCCTGGGAGTTGGAGGAGAAATTCTCGAAAGGCTGTTTTCTCCTCAGGACTGGCCCAAGACATTTGGCACCTGAGGTGAACCAAAAATGGCACCTTCCCCCAGGCCCGGTGCGTCCATTTAGGCGAACTAGGTGGTTGCCTAGAGCGCCAAAATGGAGGGGGCGCTGGCCAGCCTGCCAGCCGCCCCCCGCCGCCCGCCGCCGCCCCAACCAGCGGTGGAGCGAGCAGGTTGGGGCGAAAACCGCGGCGGCGGGGGTGCCAAAATGGAGGGGGTGCTGGCCAGCCTGCCCCTTGCCCCCCCCGCCACCGCCCGGTGCCCGCCCCAACCAGCGGCGAAAATCGCGGCACGGGGCGCCCGGTGGGCAGGGGGCGGGGCACCGTACGTCATGCGTAATGACGTCACATGGCCCGCCCCCTCGCCTAGGGCGCCGAAAACCCTGGCACCGGTCCTGCCTTCCCCACCCACTCACCCAACCAACCAACCAGGGAAGAAGGGGTGAGTGAAGATCTGCATTAGGAATAAGGGGAGTATAAAGAGCTACATTGGGAACAAGGAGGGAAAGAAAGAAAGAAAGAAAGAAAGAAAGAAAGAAAGAAAGAAAGAAAGAAAGAAAGAAAGAAAGAGCCCTGGTGGCGATGATAAGATAAATTCTTCAGAGGAGCAAACTATGACCTGATAGATCATCTGGTTTTAATCATTATTTTGCCTGTGTAATGTATTTTATCCTGTTTTTATTATTATGTATTTTATCTTTTGCAATGACTTTGGCTATATATACAAATAAATAATATTCGGAGTAATTCACACCAAACACTAAATAAGAGCAGATTAATCAGAGATTAAAAGCCTACTACTCTCCCTGTCTATTCCTGCAACTATTTCACCTAGTTTCACATACATTGAAACACCACCACAAGTATAGCTCTTAGGATTATGATTGTCACTAACTCTGAGCTCAGGGTCACACTTGTACTGCAAATTTGGTCCCTCAAAGGGAATCTAATATTGCTACCAATAATTTTTGACGTTTCAGAAATTGCCAAACAATAAAACCTATTTTGCATATCCTAGCTATGTAAGCTACCAAGTTTTGTGTGGCAATTTGAATATTAAGTACTAGGAGAAACCAAATATTGACCAGACAGCATAACTTAGATAAGAGCCTGCTGAAGATAAGAACCTGCTGGATCAGACAAATGGCCAAATTTCCTCCAAATTTCCTGCTTATAACCACAATGAGGGCTATAGAATATAGATTTTGCATATTAACATACTAGGTCTGACAATTATTTGACCGTGTTATCAGTATTTCCTGCTTAGAAAGGGATGTTGCCCTTTTCCCTGCCCCCTTAAAGCATTGGCTGGGCTACTAAAGAGTAAGCTGCTATATAAGCCCAGCTACTTTGAGTGCTGAACTAACCAGATGCCTTCAGAAAGTAAGCAAGGTCATTGCCTGCCTTTGTTGAACTGGTGATGCTTTGATATGTGGACAGGTAAGTAACCTGCATGCCGGGATCTACTTGGTGAGGGCCGTAGCTCAGTGATAGAGCATCTTACCTTGCCACAGGTTCAATTCCCAGCATCTTCAGGTAGGGTTGGGGGAGACTCCTTCCCGAAACCCTGGAGAGCTACTGTCGGTCGGTGAAGACAATACTGAGCAAAACAAACCAATGGTCTGACTCAGTATAAGGCAGCTTCCTATGGTCTGCAGAAAAGCCATTTGGAATATAAGAAGTCCAACTATACAGCCTGTGGATGCCTTCCAGATGTTCTGGACTGGGGGAGCTGTAATCTAAAAACACCTGGAGGACCCCAGGTTGGCAAACGACAAGTCAAAGATCTGTAACAGAACATTTCTATTCCTTATTGGTATCGGTATCATGTTGGTGTGTCGAATACTGTTAGTTTGTCCCCCATGTATCAGAAGTCCGACTGGCTTCAATTAGAAGTTGAAGAAGAAGAAGAAGAAGAAGAAGAAGAAGAAGAAGAAGAAGAAGAAGAGTTTGGATTTGATATCCCGCTTTATCACTACCCGAAGGAGTCTCAAAGCGGCTCACATTCTCCTTTCCCTTCCTCCCCCACAACAAACACTCTGTGAGCTGAATGGGGCTGAGAGACTTCAGAGAAGTGTGACTAGCCCAAGGTCACCCAGCAGCTGCATGTGGAGGAGCGGGGAAGCGAACCCGGTTCCCCGGATTACGAGTCTACCGCTCTTAACCACTACACCACACTGGCATTTATTCCCACACTGTGGAATTCTCTTGCAGCAGACATTTGTCTGGGATCCTTGGTGTTAGTTTTCAGATGTGTCTTGAATATTCTTTTATGCCAACAAGACTTTATCCATTCTTTTTTTCAAAATAAAAAACCCCATGACCCAGTCATTTCTGATTATCATCTGTAGGCTCAGCCACCCATCCACTTTCCCTGAGGGAAAACCTGTGGTTTAGCACCGAATCAGAGCCAACAGCAATCCGGTATTTTGCGGATTGACATATGTTCCAATTTAGCGTTAAACAATGGGTTTTCTCAGGGGAAAGTTGTGAGACAAAGGCAAAACTGCTCAGGCTTCTCATGTAACCATAGTTGTAGTTGTTTGAAAGAAATGGAGAAAGGTGGTTACAATTTGCTGAGCCAGGTAAAAGGGGCTGTGGGAGCCAGAATTCATATATGTTGCCATGCAGGCTCCAGAAGGCATGTTGTAGATGTTCAAGAGACAAATGATCAGATCGGAGGATGGGAATTTACCTTGAATCTGCAGATTACTTGAACTACTTTCTTCTGCTGTTTTTTTTAGCCATGGCAACGAGACTGCTGCTGCCTTGGATCTGGCTGGCGCTTCTATTCGGTGAGTTTAGTGCTAATCGATAACCTGCAGGTTGGCCCTATAAGCAACTTGCACATTTGTCACTATGGGAAAACTTTCCTTGACCCAGAATTCCAGTTTGCGTCTATGGCTATCTGGCATCCAGCCCAATGTATTGTTGGCCGAGTGAACACATGCCCAGTTCCTACCGTTGTGGGGAACCTATGACTGATGTTGAGGACTCCAGCTCCCATCATCCCCAGCCATCAAAGAAAATGGTCAGCGATGATGGGATCTGGAGTCCAACCACATCTGAAGGACACTGATTCTGAATGTCTAAAGTCAAAGATTTACCAAATGCAACTTACAAAAGGCGAGCCTGTCTAATTTTCTCAGCTCAGCTAACACTCTGCTAACAACCTAAAACCTTAATATATGAACAAAGGAGCAGTTATTCTTTCTCGCCATTCTCTCCACACTGTTCATACCTCAAACACTGAAGCCTTTATTCATAGATTCAGCTGCTGTTCTCAGTGACTGCACCCCAATCTATGGTAGCACCTTCCCCAGAGAATCCCACCTGGCCCCTGCTTTGTATTCTTTCCAGAGCCAGCAGCACCTCCGTCTTTTTAAAATTCCACCTGGCTTTTAATAACTTTGGGGCTTAAAAAGTTTTGAAGGCATGTTTGTATTTAACCCTGTAGCTTACATACCCTATTTGCTGTGTTGCACCTTATGTTGTTGCTTATTTAATCATCGTATTTTTAACTATTATTTGGTAAGGTACCTAGAGAACTTCTGTTATGGGGTAGCTGAGAAATACCTTTGATTCATTAATTCAAAGTTTTATTTATTCTTTTCTTTTTTTAAAAAAAAAAAAACATGATATGTTCATATAGTACATAAGTCAAATTTGCCGATATAGCTAGGGTAGGGGTAGGGGCTGTACTGTTGCTCATTCACCCTACCAGATCCCCCACCTACTCACCAATTCCATTCCTTAACACCTGGTCAAACTCCCCTTCCTTTACACCCAGCCATTCCCATTCCTCCTCCCTACAAACCCTATCAAGCCCTTCTCCTCCTGCTTTTACAACTCCACAACCTTGCTAACTCTGCGCTCTCACTGATCTTGCTAATGCCCCTTACAGCTGGCCCAAACATGGTGCCTTCTTCCACTCTGAGCTCGCCTGAACTATGCCTCCTCCCATTAGACATTCCACCCAGCTGCCACGGCCATTTCATACTTAACTGCAGAGGGTGAGGATGAGGGAAGCCATGGACAGCAGTGGGAGAGCCGGACGGTTGCTGGTGAGCTGCCTGCCCAGCCTTGCCTGTTCCTCATTGCCTCACCTGGGGCACATGCCCACATCCATTTCCCTCCTCCTTGGCTTCTGAAACTGCTGAGGCTGAAGTGGGCAAGACAGTCACAGGGAGCTGTCTCAGTCTGTCCTCATTGTTCCTCTGCAGTTTTGCCTGGACTGCCTGCTCTGCCACCATCTCTGTTTGCTTGGGCTCCCCACTGTCATCTTCAGCCATGCACACACTCAGCCATCCTCCTAGGCCACCCACTCACTCACTTGGACCACCTGCCTTCCTGCATCTGCACTCCAATACTCTTGCTCTGTTAAGGTTAAAGGTAAAGGGACCCCTGACCATTAGGTCCAGTCGTGACCGATTCTGGGGTTGCGGCGCTCATCTCGCATTATTGGCCGAGGGAGCTGCCATACAGCTTCCAGGTCATGTGGCCAGCATGACTAAGCCACTTCTGGTGAACCAGAGCAGCGCACGGAAATGGCGTTTACCTTCCCGTCGGAGCGGTACCTATTTATCTACTTGCACTTTGACGTGCTTTCGAACTGCTAGGTTGGTAGGAGCAGGGACCGAGCAACGGGAGCTCACCACGTCACGGGGATTCGAACCGCCGACCTTCTGATCGGCAAGCCCTAGGCTCTAGGCTCTGTGGTTCTGTTATCATGCTGCAATACACTGATCAGTAATTGTGAGGGAGTGGGAAAGGAAGGTGTGGCATGCAGATGACCATATCTTGGTTCAATACTTCTAGGAGGAGTTGAACGAAGAGAGAACAAATTTACCAGGTGCTCTTTCAACTGTGCTTGCTTGGAACATGACAGCCTGGGTAACGGAGTCTCACTAGAGGCCTCTCCAGGCTACAATCAAAACTTCCTTCTGGGATGCAGGCTATCATAGGAAAAGCTGGATATTTTTAAGGGATGCTTCATAATGTATTAACAGATGAATAATCATTTGTTCCTCAGAGACCACTTCCTTGGTATAACCAAATAGGAATATTAATAGGTTCCTTTGAGTAATCATTTTCTTACTGCTGTAAGCTAGACTAATCAGATCATTATACAAAAACTCTAATCATTGCCACATCAAGTGATTAAAGCCCAGCACTGAGATACTTGCACTTGGCTAATTATCCATTCCTTCTGCCTTGCAGGGTATTGTGGTGCAAGTTCCCGAGGGACGGAATTTATCACAGCCTTCCTGGAGAACTCATTCAAAAGTCAGGGCACTCCTAAACTTCAGCTGCTTATCACTGGATATCATCCTGCAACCACAGTCACAGTCACAGTGAACAAATCTACATTTCGGGAAATGGTTTCCGTCAATGAGAAGGAGACCGTGTCAGTTGTGGTCCCAGCCTCCTCAGAAATGAGGGGGACCAACATTTTTGATCAGACTGTGCGGATCCAAGCTGACAAAGATATATTGGTGTTTTCTTACAACGACAAGCTTTCAACAAGTGCTGCCACAGTCGTGTACCCAGTTCAGCAGCTGGGCACATCATATTATGTGGTAACCCCAGTGGGGAATGCGGCAAACACTTTCAAGGAATTTGCAGTTGTAGCCTATCAATTTCCCACTCGAGTCACTATTCACCTGAAAGGGGCTGTGACATTCCAAGGGAAGGCTTATGCTGCAGGGAGCAGGCTTGCTGTTGACCTGAAAGCTTTCCAAGCCATCCAACTGCAAAGCTCAGTTGATTTGTCTGGCACCAAGGTTGAATCAGTTGCACCCATGGCTGTTTTGAGTGGGCACATATGTGTCAAGCAGTTCTCATATTGCGACCATGTTGCTGAGCAGCTCTTGCCTGTTTCCAGCTGGGGCACCACCTTCATAGTTCCCCCTGTGCCCTTCGAAACTCAGACTGACATTGTGTATGTCGTCGCTTCCCAAGATAACACTTTGATCCAATACCAGTCTGGGGCCACTCCAGGCTCCCGTCGTGCGGTGGCTGGGGAAGTCATCCAGTTTCAAATGCAGCCATCTCAGTCCTATTTCTTCTCTGCCAATGCAGGAATCCAGGTCCTTTTCTTCTTTGCTGGTAACAGCAAGAAATACGACCCTTTCCTCATCAATGTCCCTGCTTTAAAAAGCTATTGCACATCATATCACATTGATGGGATTAAAGCGTTTGATAATTTTGCTGTCATCATAGCAAAAACCTTAGATTCAAATGGGATCACACTAGAGAAGAGAGCCATTACAAACGCCAAGTGGACACGCATCCCTGGAACAGAGTATTCTTTCAGTCAACTTAGCTTAGGCAAAGAAGCCAGTGCCCTCTCTGTAGAGCATCCCAGCGCTCCTTTTGGGCTCTTCATCCTTGGAGGCGTACATGCTGATGGCTATGGCTCTGTGGCCCTTTGCTCTTGCCGTAAGTATCTGAATCTGTGCATATACTTTAGGTTTTTATGCTACAAATGAGCTTTTTGAATAAATAATTAAAGTTGGCTACATCCTATTGAAGGGACCCAGGTGGCGCTGTGGGTTAAACCACAGAGCCTAGGGCTTGCTGATCAGAAGGTCGGTGGTTCGAATCCCTGCGACCGGGTGAGCTCCCATTGCTTGGTCCCAGCTCCTGCCCACCTAGCAGTTCGAAAGCACGTCAAAGTGCAAGTAGATAAATAGGAACCGCTCTGGCGGGAAGGTAAATGGCGTTTCCGTGTGCTGCTCTGGTTCACCAGAAGCGGCTTAGTCATGCTGACCACATGACCCGGAAGCTGTACGCTGGCTCTCGGCCAATAAAGCGAGATGAGCGCCGCAACCCCAGAGTTGGACACGACTGGACCTAATGGTCAGGGGTCCCCTTTACCCTTTACATCCTATTGAGTACCCTGTCCTAGTTTGTGGTTTCTTCCACTTCAATATTTCCATCTTTTTGCTTTCCAGCATTGGATGCTGTGTTTTAATATTACTGTGTGCTCATCTGTAAATTGTTAAAGAAAGCCACCCCTTATGGACAGTAACTAGAGGACCACTGTAGATCACAATGGACCTGGGAATGGAACTTTAGCTGCCACTATTTTAGGGTCTAAAACAGGCGTAGGCAACCTAAGGCCCGGGGGCCGGATGCGGCCCAATCGCCTCCTCAATCCTGCTGGCGGATGGTCTGGGAATCAGTGTGTTTTTACATGAGTAGAATGTGTCCTTTTATTTAAAATGCATCTCTGGGTTATTTGTGGGGCCTGCCTGGTGTTTTTACATGAGTAGATAGTGTGCTTTTATTTAAAATACATCTCTGGGTTATTCATGGGGCATAGGAATTCATTCATTTCTTTCTCTTTCCAAAATACAGTCCGGCCCACCACATGCTCTGAGTGACGGTGGACCGGCCCATGGCTGAAAAATGTTGCTGACCCCTGGTCTAAAACCATCTCCTTTTCACTATTCCATTCTGCCTGGAATACTTACCATAAATAGATTAAAGAAATGTAAAATGCTCTGATTTGATGAATTTTTACTTTTTGTACCAAGTTTGGAAAACCTTATTGAGACCCAAGTTTCCCATTTTCCAGAGGGAAGGGAACATGGCATGAGAACTATAAAGTCCTAGACTGCAGTAACAGTCTGATTGGTTCAAATCAGTATGTGAAATTCAGCCTCCCACCATCTTGATTGCCTTATTCCCTGAGCAATTGGAATGTCCATGAGGCAACCAGATTAAGTGGCTATTCAGAAGCCTGTTTTCCTTGCCTTGTTTTGTCTGTCTGCCACATCCTCCACTAGTTACTAATGATGCTTGCTTGCACTACCATTGTTCCATTCCAGACAAACCAGTGTCTCCGTGCAGCTCGATCCAGTGCAGGAAGAAGGAAAAGTGTGAAATCATAGGAGGTGATCCAGTGTGTGTGCCAGAGTCTGAATCCAGCTGTTGGGCCCAGGGAGATCCTCATTATCACACCTTCGACGGGAAGAATTTTGACTTCATGGGCACCTGTACCTACACTATTGCCAAGACTTGCGGCTCGGATGCCACTCTTCCTTCTTTCAGTGTTGAAGCCAAGAATGAGAACAGGGGAAATACTCGTGTTTCGTACGTTGGCTCTGTGACAGTCACAGTCTATAACACCATCATCAAGGTGGTCAGAAATGAGCAAGGCTTTGTGAGGGTGAGACTGAAAGATGACCATATTTCTATTTCTTTAAAAAAGTAACCTATTTTCCCCAAGAGTCCATCAGAATCTACTCTGCTTGGTTCTTGTCTTGCTTGCATGCTGTAATGCAGGCATGTGGAACAGAAGATCTGGCAAAGTCTCCCTGCCCCCGTTTGCTAAGCTGGACTGATCTCTGGCCAATCCCCCTGCTCCCTCCTTCTGCCCCTCCCTCCGCCAGCCACTGCCCCACTTTTTTAATGTTTGAAGAGGAGATGTTTTCATTGTATGCCATATGCAGTTGGCTGTATCCACCTGCCATTGTACACTGGGAACGATTTGTTGTTGTTTAGTCGTTTAGTCATGTCCGACTCTTCATGACCCCATGGACCAAAGCACGCCAGGCACTCCTGTCTTCCACTGCCTCCCACAGTTTGGTCAGACTCATGTTGGTAGCTTCGAGAACACTGTCCAACCATCTCGTCCTCTGTCGTCCCCTTCTCCTTGTGCCCTCCATCTTTCCCAACATCAGGGTCTTTTCCAGGGAGTCTTCTCTTCTCATGAGGTTGCCAAAGTATTGGAGCATCAGCTTCAGGATCTGTCCTTCCAGTGAGCAGTCAGGGCTGATTTCCTTCAGAATGGATAGGTTTGATCTTCTTGCAGTCCATGGGATTCTCAAGAGTCTCCCCCAGCACCATAATTCAAAAGCCTCAATTCTTCGGTGATCAGCCTTCTTTATGGTCCAGCTCTCACTTCCATACATCACTACTGGGAAAACCATCGCTTTAACTATACGGACCTTTGTCAGCAAGGTGATGTCTCTGTGATAGCACTGCCCAAATAGCTGAGGCTTCGGGGCTTCTCACCATTTTTAATTTAAATGAGTTCTCCCTAAATATGATCGACAGTGAGATTTTTTTTAAAAAGGAGTTTAGGTATTACTGTTTGTGAAAAACATCAAAGGTATTTTGAAAGAAAGCAAGAGAAGTTTGGGTGGGATTTATCAAAACCCTCAGGGAAGATAAGAAGATAGAAAGCTGGTTTCTGCTTAGACCATTGGTCCATTCCAGCTCAATATTGTTTTTACTGACTGGCTGTGGGTCTCAAGGATTTCAGGCAGGAAGCTTTCACAGCCCTTACTGGAGCTGCTAGAGATTTAACCTGGGACCTTTTGCAAAGCATGCTCTGTTACTGAGATACAAACTATGTGCTACAAAACATATGGTCCACTATTGAAGTATGGACTCTGCAAATTCTGCATATTCCTGTTGAATGAATCTACCTTTATTATGCATGTGTATATTGGTCATTTTACAAACACCACCATTTTGTGTCCATCTTGTTGAGTAGAATAAATAACAAAAAGAGTTGGTTGTATCCAAGTTTTAGTCTGAGTAGACCCAGTGAAAGTAATGGACCCAATATATGTGCATTAATTTCTTAAACCACAGGCTTGCTGATCAGAAGGTCAGCGGTTCGAATCCCTGCGACGGGGTGAGCTCCCGTTGCTCGGTCCCAGCTCCTGCCCACCTAGCAGTTCGAAAGCACGTTAAAGTGCAAGTAGATAAATAGGGACCGCTCCAGCGGGAAGGTAAACGGCGTTTCCGTGCGCTGCTCTGGTTCGCCAGAAGCAGCTTTGTCATGCTGGCCACATGACCCGGAGGCTGTCTTCGGACAAACGCCGGCTCCCTCGGCCTATAGAGCGAGATGAGCACGCAACCCCAGAGTCGGACACGACTGGACCTGATGGTCAGGGGTCCCTTTACCTTTACCTTTTTACTCTGAGTCTGACTGACATTGAATACAATCCACTGTCTTGCTATGCTGTTGGTTGAATCTGATTTCTCTCTTGCAGGTGAATGACCAGCGATTCCGCCTGCCCATCTCCCTGAATGAAGGGAAACTCCATCTCTACCAGAGTGGGAGCTCTGTCTTCATTGAGACAGATTTCTCTCTGAGGGTTTCCTACGACTGGAACTTTTACCTGGTGGTGAAGATCTCCAGCAGCTATTCTGAAAATGTTTGCGGTCTTTGTGGCAACTACAATGGAGACCCTGCTGATGACTTCAGCACCCCCGATGGGGTCTTGGCTCCCAACCCCATTGAGTTTGGAAAGAGCTGGAAAGTGGACGATGGTGACAGGTTCTGCTGGGATGACTGCCATGGGGAATGCAAAAGCTGCTCCCCAGAGATGGTCAAGAAGTATGAAGGTGAACCATTCTGTGGCTGGCTCAGCAAAGGAGAGGATGGCCCATTCAGCAAGTGTCATCCTGTGATCGACCCCAACCCTTTTCTGGAAAACTGTGTCTATGACCTCTGCATGAATGATGGCCTGAAGGAGCTTCTTTGTGAGGCACTGAATAACTATGCAGTAGCTTGCCGGGAAAAGCAAGTTGCTGTCTTAGACTGGAGAACCCCCATCAGTTGCTGTGAGTGTCAGAATCTCCTTTCTTGTAGCTTGAAGCCATTGGTTCGAGTCCTATCTTCTAGAGCAGGAGAAAACAAGCTTGCTCTATCTTCCATGTGACAGCTCTTGAGATATTTGGAGATGTCTATGATATCTTCTTTCAGTCTCATCTTTTCCAGGCTAAACATACCCAGCTCCTTCAACCGTTCCTCATAAGGCTTGTTTTCCAGACCCAGAATAGACTGGGTCTCATATATGTGTGTGTGTGTGTGTGTGTGTGCGCGCGCGCGCGCGCACGCACGCCAAAGGCCAGGGTAAAGAGAGGAGTCTCCAGCATATAATGAAAGCTATACAATGAAAATGCCAGATGTACCTCTATGGGGAGGGAATGCCAGAGTTTGGCAGCTGCCACAGAGAACGGCCACTCCAGGCCACCACAACCCCAAACTTCCAAGGGTAGCAGAACTACCAAGAGAGCCCCCTCTGCAAACCTTAGCAGCCAAGAAGATCTATAGGAAAAATATGGTTTAATGTTAAATCTGAACTGAATACATCTTCCTGGCAACTCAGGGTGGTGCATCCATTTGATTCACACAATACTCTGAGAGGCAGGCTAGGCTAAGGGCATCTTGATCATTGCTGTTGCTGTTAATTAAATTTATATACCACCCTATACCATTTTGTGGTTTTTATATTTTGATTTTATCCTGTGAACCGCCCTGAGACCTACTGGTATTGTTGTAAATGACTAAACAACAATACCAGTAGGTCTCAGAGCAGTTCACAGGATAGAATCAAAATATAAAAACCACAAAATACATAATCAAAATAAAAATATGGTTCAGCACACTTTCCCTTGTCCCACATTAGCAAAATATAACTTAACTCTCAGATTCCCTGTGTCTTCTAATCGTGCCTTGTTGACAATCATCTTGTCTCTTTTGACAGCCAAATCCTGCCCTGAGAACAGCCATTATGAGGCCTGTGGATCTCCTTGCCCTGCAACCTGCAACGACCAAGCTAGGCCCCAAGACTGTTCCTCAATGCCCTGCGTAGAGACTTGCCAATGTAATGAGGGCTTTGTGCTGGATGCTGGGAAATGCATCTCCAAGGCTGCCTGTGGGTGCGTGTTTGAGGGGAAGTCCTTCTCGCCCGGTGAGCAGTTCTGGGGAGACAAGACGTGCACAAAACGCTGCATCTGTGACGCACAGAGCAAGCAAATAAAATGCCAGCCCGCCAGCTGCAAGAATGGGGAGCAGTGCAAGGTAGAGAAGGGCATCCAGAACTGCTACCCCACCGGTCGCGCCACCTGCTCTGCTTCAGGTGACCCTCACTATCTCTCATTCGATGGACTGGCCTTTGATTTCCAAGGCACCTGCACTTATACCTTGGCTAAGGCCAGCACAAACAACCGGGTCTTGAGAGCCTTTACTGTCAACATGGAAAACGAGCCCTGGGGAGATAGGAAGGTTGCTGTTACCAAGATGGTCTCGGTCACCGTCTACGGCATTACACTCACATTACTGCAGAGCAAGCAAGGTCAAGTGAAGGTGAGTCCATGCGGAAAGGAGAGTCAAATCATTAGATCTTTAGCCGTTCATCTATTTTTTTCATTAAGACATTGTCTTGGCTCATTCATTTAATTAAGGATGAACAAGTCCATCAGCTTCTTTCTCTCATATTTCCTGTCCTAAGTTCAGTTCTCCCCATTTCTGTATCAGCTGGCATTTCTCAGAATTCTGAGAATTTTATTGCAAATGTCTCCTAATATAGGTTTTTTTTAGAGGCAGTTTCCCCCCTGGCTGTCAATCCTTGGAGTATGAGTTTGCAACATAAGAAACAACCCTTAGGCCAATCCTACTCAACCAGCGAATGTTCTGTTTTCTTCTTCCAGGTGAATGGCTTGATCTACACTGTCCCTATATCCTTTTCTGCTGGGCGGATCAGAGCCTATCAACATGGCACAAAAGTCCTGATAGAAACTGACTTTGGTCTCATTGTGAGCTACGATCTGGTTTACCATGTGACGGTCACAGTCCCAAGCACTTACTGGGGCCAGATGCAAGGCCTCTGTGGGAACTACAATGGGAAGAAGGACGACGAGTTCCTGCTACCCAACGGCATAATAACCTCTGACATAGCTAAATTTGGTGCTTCCTGGAAGGTTCGGGTCCCTGGGGCAGATAGATCTTGCTCAGATGGATGCTCTGGGAACAGCTGCCCAGTCTGTGAGGAAAAGAAGAAGGACGTTTTCAAACAGCGCAACTACTGTGGGATCCTCACTGCGCCTGATGGCCCCTTCAGTGCTTGCCACGGAAAGGTCGATCCCGGTGTGTACTTCAGCAACTGCATCTACGATGTGTGCCTGGGCAACGGGGACAGCCAGGTGTTGTGCAACAGCATCCAGAGCTACGTTTCTGTCTGCCAAGAGGCCGGGGTCTCTGTCAAGCCCTGGAGAAGCCCTTCCTTCTGTCGTAAGTACTGGGGACTGAACATTCAGCGGGAGAAGAGAAATGGGAGCAGAATCTGAACTGAACCCCTGTCACTTTGGCACACATCTAGAGGTGTGTGTTTATTTGCAAGGCTCTAACTGTCTCAAGCTGGGCAGAGACTGAACTCACACTTCGATGCTCTATGACATTTCCAATTGGGTGTCACCACCCTCTTGACTATATGCTCTGCAACCTACTGAACCTACTCAAATCACAGAGGTATCTAGAAAATTGTTCTCAATGAGTTCCTGTCGGAACCAGTAGTATAAGTTGGTAGGGTGTTCAGCACAAGGGTTGAGATCCCTTTTTGGCAACTTTCTGGAGCCATAGATAGGGCCATATTTGGGCCTGGTCCCGAGGTTCACCATCCCTGAACCGAGGTATGCTGGAAAGCAGGAAATCAAGCAGGTATGCAATGACAGTTACTCTGAGAGCCCAGTCTGTGTCTGAATGATGAAACGCAGCCAAAGGAACCAGAGCAGAGTCAGCAGCCTTGTAGACCACTTGGTACCTAGCAAGACACTTCTCCGAATACACAGCAAAGAAACAAAGGAAGTTGCTTCGTGCCAGAAGGTACATAGGTGGCCCCTGCCTCTCCCCTGGCTGTTGGTGAGAAGGACAAGGGCCAGAGGTGTAAGAGAGAGAGAGAGCTGGGCTAGAAGCAAGCTGCAGGCAGAAGCCGGAGAAAGAGGCATGCTGGATTTCTGCTTGAATCCAGGACTGTGGCTATGGGATAGGCAAGAATTTTGGGGATGCTAATGCTGTGAGTCCCTCCATCATAGGCTCAGGTTGCACATATGTGCAAATAAACCATAGATCATAAACACATCAAAGTCTCTGCTGACCCTCATTCCAAGGAAACCAAACCCTGGGTAAGTTCCTGGAACCACTGGAATCTCACATTGCTGGAAAATTGGGTTTGTCCCACTGCTCAAATTGCTTTTACAAGATCTCAGAAGCATTCTACTTCACTCATTTCTTCCTGTCCCTGTGGAAATCTAAGCATTCTTTTTAATAAGAAAACCTCAATTGTCTTGAATGGGCAGCTTTTCAATGGCTAGAGTAAAATTACTGTATTTTTCGCTCTATAAGGCGCACCTGACCATAGGATGCATCTAGTTTTTAGAGGGGAAAAGCCCCATTTTTTGAGGATCAGCTCAAATTTCTGCAGCGTCTTTTGCAAAGGAGAAAAGCCCCATTTTTTGAGGATCAGCTCAAAGTTGTTGAGCTTACTTTGCAAAGTGAAAAAAATCCTGTTTTATGGAGTTTAACTCACAGTTCTTCAGCTTCGGGAAAGGGAGCCATTTCTACAGTTTCCAGACAGATAATCTAATCAGCCAGTCACATGTCGCTGGGGAAACAGCCTCCCTCTGCAAGGGGGCGGGGCTGGAATCTCTCTCCCTTATCTCTCTCCCCGATCGTTTGCTGAGCAGCTGCTCAGCGGGCTTCCTTTCAACACCCCCATCTCTCTCTCTCTCTCTCTCTTTTAAAAAAAAGCACGATCTGCTTTTGCCCCTGGGCAGTTCAGCTCCAGGGACCACACATTCGCTCCATAAGACACACAGACATTTCCCCTTACTTTTTAGGAGGAAAAAAGTGCATCTTATGGAGCAAAAAATACGGTATATGAGATAAGTGAAGAAATGATCAGAACAGTGGGGTTAAGGACCATAAATTCATTCTGGCATCTACTTTCTGTTTTAGTCTTTTGCAAAAACAACAGCTGTCAGACGTTTTCTGCCCTTTAGCAGCCATCCTCTTTGCATTTCACTTGCCAGCTTCCCAGCCATCCCAAATAGTACCAGGGAGCCTTTCACCTAACATGGATATTTTTTCTTTCTTTCCTCATCTAGCTCTGCGCTGCCCAACCAACAGTCACTATGAGATTTGCACCAACCTCTGCTCCACCTCCTGTGCCAAGATCACAGACTCTACGAAATGTCCGGAGACCTGTGCTGAGGGCTGCCAGTGTAATGATGGCTTCTTCTTTGACGGCCTTGGCTGTGTCGCCGCAAAAGACTGTGGGTGCTTAAAGAATGGGCGCTACTACAAGGTAGCTGATCTTCCGAACCTTTCTTTCAGAGCATGCTTTCCCAGTTTCACATTCTTTGAACCCAAAATCACAAGCTGTTGTGATCATCTCCAGAATTTCTCAGGTCTTGAAATGTTTGCATGGCTTTCTTTTGAAATATGGAATAAATAAAATCAGCTGTCATTGGTAGGAGGAGGTGGATCAGTTGGTGGAATTGTGCAACTTAAGTGTAATGATAAGACAGATCTACTAACAGCTGGTTTATGCAGTCAACTTAATGTGATTTTATTTACACTGATGCACAGATCACTGAAAAATAAATAGAAAGGGGTGGGATTGTTATGAATTTTCCCCAAGTCAAGCGGCAAAAGCTGCTGGCTGGAACCGTATGGCTTTTATCTCTCACACAGACCTGTGAGAAAGTATGCTTTGTTTACTTCCTGCTATGGAATGTACTGTTGTAATCTGAGCCTGCGAGCTCACTTACTTTCACTCTTTACTGCTTGTCCT
Source organism: Darevskia mixta (assembly GCA_034641385.1). Taxonomy (NCBI): domain Eukaryota; kingdom Metazoa; phylum Chordata; class Lepidosauria; order Squamata; family Lacertidae; genus Darevskia; species Darevskia mixta. The sequence continues at coordinate 15,968,348 of JAWWNH010000033.1, read as the reverse complement.
GAAGCGAAGACGGATATGAAGACGAAGAATGGCAGCACCGTTTACACGGGCTGGCAGCAGAGAATGTCTCTGCACAATTACTTGGAATAAAATAGATTAGCCTATATAACGGCTGTGTGTATTGTTTCTTTCAATCTGGGAACAATCACATATTAACTGGCACTCCAGACTCTCTGTAGCCTGGTATGTGCTCAACTGATGTGCTCTGGCTTTTGGGGCAGTCTCACAACTTGCCCCAGGCAGGGTATATCATAACAGGGATAACCTGGCTTACTGGGCACTGGAGGCTATTGTGAGATCTTGCAGGAGCCTCGAGAACCCTCATGTGACCATCTCAGAACCCAGTAAGCAAGGTGGGGGGCAGGAAAACCCTTCACAGAAAGAGCTTTTAAGCCTTCTGCTTTGTTTACCAGGCTCTGGGAGAGACGCAGAAGGCCTCTGGGAGGCTCCCGCAAGATATCACTGGCCATCCAAGAACCTGTGAGATCTTGGACAGTGGGGGCAATTCCAAGGGTCATCTTGACTTTGTGTGATTTTGCCTTTACATGCAAACCCAAGGAACATAAACCCAGCATAAGCTGAGAGTCATCTGTAGATGCATGCAAATCGTTTGACCTGCCCGCTTCCTGTGGAATGGGCAAATTATCACAACTGAAAGGCTTGAGGAGTTGTGGCATTGGGAGCTGAGATGAAAAAAAAACACCGTGGTGTGCAGTTGGTGGCGATTCATTCATGCACCCATTTCCCCATTTTTGCTTAACAGCCCTTTCTGTTAAAAGGAATCTCCCTCCGCATCCAATGCTCAGTCCCTTCCCATTCAAGCTACACCTCAGAAAAGCACTGAAGGGGTTATTGTTGCTGCTCTATTTTATTGTTTCCCAAATCTCCCAACAGCCCAATGAGAAGGTTCTGCTGAACGTGTGCCAGGAGAGCTGCCGTTGCATCCCAGGCCAGGGAGTAATTTGTGAGGCCCACAACTGCGCTGCCGATGAGAACTGCAAGATCCAAGATGGAATCATGAGTTGTATTAATAAGGGTAAGGAGAGAGTCAATCAAGTGAAGGGTGGGGACCCTGTGGCCCTTCAGATGTTGCTGGACTACAATCCTCATTGTGCCTAACCCCTGGTCTTGGCAAATATATGCTGGAAAATTATAGCACCTTCCATGAGGAATGTAGTATGTGAGTCTATAAATAATGGGCAATGTACATTTTTTAAAGCTCTAGGGCAGCATTCTCTTCTGGTCAACCTTCTGGAGCCACATGCCACCACTGGGTGGTGCCAGAAGCAGAAGTAGCCAGAGCTACAATTGTACCTTTTTCCTTTGTACAGTAGGCAGATTTTGCACAAACTTACCTGCACTTCTCTGTCTTCCATTCCAAGAAGCAATATCAGAGATCGGGGCGCATTCCAGCCTAATAAATATGAGGCAGGGTTGTGTGTTCCTTCCCCCATCACTTAGATCAGGCATCGGCAACCTCCGGCCCATGGGCAGGATCCAGCCCATGGAGGCCGTTTTACCGACCCACGAGCCGACCAACCCGCTCGGCGAGTCCCCTGCACGCTGTGCTAAACCGGCGCAGCGCGGCGCGGGGACTCACTGATCGGCACCAGAAATTGCATCTGCGCATGCGCAGATACTGAAAATCGCGTCTGTGCATGTCCAGACACCAAAAATCGCTTCTGTGCAGGCATGAGTGATTTTTGGCATCTGGGCATGCGCAGAAGCGATTTCTGGTGCCACGGACATGCGCAGATGCGGTTTCCTGCATCATGCTGTGCATGTCCGGCCCACGGACGCTCTCCGTGGGCTTGATCCGGCCCATGGCCGGATAACCTTGCCGATGCCTGACTTAGATAGCCAACATGTTACCCTCCAGATCTTCTTGCTCCCATCACTTTTGACCATGCAGGCCGAGGCTGATGCGAATTGGACTCCAACCACTTCTAGAGGGCACCATGTTGCCTACCTATGCCCTTTTGCTATGGATAAAACTTCCCTCCACCTCTGCACCTTTAGTTTTTTACTGAATGACTTCTAGCCCTCGCTCATGTTTCCTACCTTTCATTTTAGATCCATGCAAAGCCCTGAAGTGCCGAGAAAAGGAGACATGCAAGATGGAGAATGGCCAAGCCAAATGCAAACCACAATTCACAGGAACCTGCTGGGCCTGGGGGGACCCACACTACCAAACCTTTGACAAAAAGACGTTTGATTTCCAGGGCACTTGTTCTTACACTATTGCCAAGTACTGTGGGAACGATGCTACACTGGTGCCTTTCACTATCGATGAGAAGAACGACAACAGGGGCAACCAGGCTGTGTCCTACGTGCGTCTGACCAACATCTATGTCTATGGGTACAAGATCTCCATCCACAAACAGGAAACTGGAAGAATTCGGGTATGTCAAATACTCAGGGTGGGATGACCCCACTGAGTGTAATAGAATTCATTATCCAGACATCCGATCTCTTTTTCCTTTGTGGCTGGCAGAAGATAGGGAATGGGGGAATGTGGTGTGATTAAGCTGCAATCCTATTTGGTATTAAATTGATTTCAAATCTGGTCAAAAGAAACCATAGCAGGATCTAATGATCTTGATGCTTCAGCATGGCAAATGTGTACTCTGGATCTACCCAGTAAGGATCCAATGAGGAGCTTGTTTTGTGATGTTTGCATTTAAGAAAGATGCTGTAAATACTGCCAGTTGGCAACCGAACAGTGTACAGATAAACACAATCTGAGTCCCTTTCTTGGACTCATGGTTTGAAACCAGAGTTTGAGCAGCTGCTAGTGCAACTGGATTTGGCTTGGTTGCACCTTATAGCTGGCTTTGACCCTCCTATGTGACTGCACTGCCCAAACAGAAGTGATCACTTGGGCCACCTAAGCCCGACAGACTTGTCTGAGCTGCCAAGTAATATTCCCAAGGGCCACTAAAAACCTCAACCTATCTAAAGTGATGCTTGCACATGTGAAACAGTACCATGGACAGAGGTAGGTGGTGAAAGTGTAAATTCCTTGAGAATCACCTGCAGTAATAGCTTAGGGAAGGGGCTGGGAATGGTTTACAACTTCTGTCATCCTTGACCATTGACCATGCTGGCTAGCACTAATGGGGATTGTACTACAACAACACCTGGATGGCCCATAGATTCCCTGTCACTGGGTTAGGGGCCATGGCTAAAATGCCTGCTGATTCCAAAGCCTTTGTCTAAAGAATTCATTGAAGCTTAATCCCTTGTAAGTGGGGTTAGAATTTCAGCCTAGGGCTAGGATCAGCTTGTCTATTCCTGTTTCTTAGACACATGGCTGCATGGAAACAAAGGAAAAATAAAAGAATAATTCATGTGTGTGTGTTGACATTCCGTCTCTAGTTAAATAACGCTATTACCAGCCTGCCACTGACTCTTGAAGATGGCAAGATCAAGCTGTACCAGAGCGGCACCAATGCTGTCCTGCAAACAGATTTCGGCCTCCAAGTGACATACGATTGGCAATGGCACCTGGTGATCACTCTCCCCAGCAGCTACTATGGGGCCACTTGCGGGCTGTGTGGAAACTTCAACCAAAACCCTGCAGACGACATGGTCTTTCCCAATGGCACCAAGGCTGCCTCCATCATAAGCTGGGCCAGCAGCTGGAAAGTCAAGGACCGGGACCCCTTTTGCTGGGATTACTGCCGGGGGAATTGCCCAACATGTGATGAGAGCAAGAGGGCACTGTATGGAAAGGAAGAGTATTGTGGGCTGATCAGCAAAACCTCAGGGGGCCCCTTCAGAGAATGCCATTCCATAGTGAATCCAGACGACTTCTTTGACAGCTGCATTTATGATGTGTGTCTCAATGGAGGAGCCAAGAACATCCTTTGCCAGGCCTTGGAGGCCTATGCTAAAACCTGTAGGAAAGAGGGTGCCACCATATATGATTGGAGGACAGCCTCTGGCTGTGGTGAGTGCTCTTCTCCACTATGGAACTAAGCCAAGTTTTACTGCCTGTGCAACTTTCACATGGCTCTGAGCTTTGCAAGTAAACTGTTTTTAAAACTTCTCAAATGTGGGGTCTTTTTCCTATGCTGGTGGAAGAGGGAAATAAACTTTTTAAGGGGGGTGGAACTCACTTGGAGGAGCACATTTAAAAGTGTTTATAGCCTATATTTTCACATTTTGCATTGCTGCATGTTTTGTGATTTTAAATCTCTTCTGGGGTTCTCTCACCAAAGAATACTTGCTCCAAACTTGGATCTTGTGACCCAAGAATTCATTCATTCATTCTCTCTCTCTCTCTCTCTCTCTCTCTCTCTCTCTCACACACACACACACACACACACACACACACACACACATTATATGACATGTACAATATTAGCAGCATCAGCTCTTGCCAACTTAAACTTTAGCACATTCTATCAGTTGTTAGACTCCCACTGTTCTTCTCGTCCTCACAGCCTTGCCGTGCCCTCAGAATAGCCACTATGAGTTCTGTGGCAATGCCTGCCCCGCCAGCTGCGCCGACCGCAAGGCTCCCTCTGCCTGCAAACAGCCATGTGTGGAAACCTGCCAGTGCAATGATGGCTACGTCCTCAGCGTCGACAAGTGTGTGCCTGTCGGGAGCTGTGGCTGCACCTACAATGGGCTCTACTACAAACCCGGAGAAGAGTTCTGGGCCGATGAGACTTGTGGTTCCCGCTGCACATGTGACCCCACCCTGGGCATCGCAGTGTGCAAACCAGCTGGCTGCAAAGACAGTGAGGCATGCACCGTGGTCAACGGGGTCCGGGGCTGTTATCCCGTAAGCACCGCTACTTGCTCAGCAGCCGGGGACCCTCACTATACCACCTTTGATGGGAAGAAATATGACTTCATGGGCACCTGTGTCTACCAGCTGGCTGGGCTCTGCTCTAAGGACCCAACTCTCAGGCCTTTCACTGTCAATGTGGAGAACAACAACCGAGGCAACGAAAATGTGTCCTACACCAAGGTGGTGACATTGGAGGTTTACAATGTCATAATCACACTTAGCCAGGAGTATCCACGTAGGATCCAGGTATAGACAATTGGTGAACGTATGGTTGTTTTTCCCGTTTGTGTCATTACAGGGCTGTTTCAGAGGGTGTCTCTTTGGCAGGGTACCTTGCTAGTTTTCTAAGTATGCATTGAAGCATTTCTTGCATTAGACATAGGGGATGGTTTATCTGCGGCAAATGGCAATACACCCCATTGGACTTTGTAACTTGAACTGCAAGGTCTGTTGACATGCAAAGTATAGATGAGGTAAGCTCGATGTGCTGCAAAATTTGGCATTAGATATGTGCTGTTGATTGCCACGAGAGTTGTCAGATCAAGCTCCTAAGTATGGGACAAGTATGGTTTGTGAGCGGAGAGAGCAGGGCCCCCAGCTGCCTAGAACAATGAGTTTATCTGATCCAGAAACTATTATGGGAGCCTAGGACGATGATTAGATTTTTCACTGGCCAGGAGGGGCCCCCTTTGCCAATCTTAACATTTGAGAGGGTCTGTAGGGTATGAGGTGGTCTTCCCAGATTAGGAATAGTACTGTCTACTAACAACCCTGTTGCCCAGCAACACCACCGATCAGGCTGGCCAGGGTCATTTCTGTGATATTGTTGGAGGACCCCAGGACAATAATCCTAGGTGACTTCAATATCCACGTGGAGGCTGCTGTTGGGCCAACTCAAAAGTTCATGGCCTCCAAAGATTGGAAATTGGGGGTTCTGTGTTACAGTGGTGCCAATTCTACCTCCAGGACTGAATTGGGACAGTGCTTTTTGGCCCTCCAGTGACTATGTTATGGGATGCTGCAGGGCACTATTTTATCTCCAATGCTATTTAATATGTATCTAAAGCCACTGAGAGTGATCATTAGGAGTCTGGGGGGCAAGGTGTCATCTGTTTGTTGATGATACTGTGCTTTGTTTTTCCAGAACATGTGAATCAGGAGAAACCTTATAGTCTTTATGTTACTGTATATGCTTCTTGTTCATTAATTTCAAAGGGGCTATTTCTCTAAAACTAATATTGGACACAACCACTTGGTGAGAGAAGTGGTAACAATTCCTACTGCATCACATTCCAGGTTAATGAAGTCTTTGCGAACCTTCCTTTCTACCACGAAGACAAGATAAAAGCTTATATCAGTGGGAGTGAGGTCTTCATCAAGACTGATTTTGACCTGACAGTAACCTTTGACTGGAACAGCTATGCCAAAGTCATTGTACCCAGTACATATGCCAATGCTGTTTGTGGCCTCTGCGGCAACAACAACTTGAGCCCCAGTGATGACTTGACCATGAAGGATGGGAGACAAGCACCTAGCATATTCCATTTTGCAGAGAGCTGGAAGGTGGCAGAGGTCCCTGGTTGTTCACAGGGTTGCACCACCGATTGCCCACCATGTGGAGAGGCACAGAAACAAGCTTATAAGAGCAATCAATACTGTGGGATCCTTATCAAGAGGGATGGGCCTTTCAGGCACTGCCATGAGATCATCGACCCAACGCCCTACTTCAATGATTGCATCTTTGATGTCTGCCAGTATCATGGCCTGCACAACATTCTGTGCAATGCCATCGGCTTTTATGGGGCAGCCTGTCAGGATCTGGACATTGAGCTTGAAGAATGGAGATCAGAGTCTTTCTGTAGTAAGTATTGCCTCTTGAAGCTGTTTTAGCAGTTTGACATTGACTGACATTGGCTCTCCAGACTCTCAGTTATGGACATTTTCCCAGTCATACTTGGAGATGCCAGGGATTAAACCTGGGGCCTTTTGTATGAAAAACATGCTATTCCTCCTCCCTTACAATGTTCTGCTCCAAGGATGTGCATGCCATATGTTGCAAGCTTATGGTATATGGAAATACGATTTAATCTGATGGCAACCTTTGCTAACATCTACTCTAACCAGCAGATGTCACATACTTTATAAAAGAGGACAGCAGACCTATTCTACTCCAGGTGACCAAAGAACCAACTGTCCTCTGAAAGAACTTCTATACTAGCTTGAAATTCACCACTTTCTGTTTTTGTCCTTTCTTCCAGGCCCTGCCTGCTCACTCAACTCTCACTATGAGCTCTGTGGAAATGGCTGCCCTGCCACTTGCTGTGGTCTCTCGACTCCTGATGGGTGTGAAATGTCCTGCAAAGAAGGATGCTATTGCAATCCAGGGTTCGTCTTCAGTGGGGACCAGTGTGTCCCTATTGGGAATTGTGGCTGTGAGCACCAGGGCAAATACTACAAGAAGGGAGAGGAGTTCTACCCCGGTTCCTCCTGCCAGGAACGATGCCAATGTACAGACAATGGAGTTGTCAAATGTCAGGAAACCTCCTGTGGGCCCCATGAGGAATGTAGGGTGAAGGACGGTGTCCAAGGCTGTCATCCTGTAGGGTCTGGCACTTGCAGTTTGGCCGCAGGCTCCCACTACCTAACTTTTGATGGACGGGCCTACGACTTCCAAGGAACCTGCACTTATACTTTAGCTAAATTCCAAGGAAAGGATGCTCAGCTGGCAAACTTTGCCGTGTCAGTGGAAAATGAAAGGTCACTGACTAAGATGATTGTAGTCTCTTTTCATGGATACACCGCTGTCATTGAGAAGGCAATGAACTGGAAGCTCAAGGTATGTCTCTCTGAAGCAGAAATGCCAGCATAGTTCACCCACAATTCCTATAACTGCCGGAGTCCTTGGGAGAATTTCATCTCCCACTGTCCCTTGTGCCCAATGACTAGAATGGACGAATCTGACTATTTTGGTTTCTCTCAATTTCACATTTTTCCAGTACTGAATTCAGCTCTCCAGATTTCTGCGGCAATTCTCAATTGTTGTTTTTCTTAATCCTCCTGCTTTTAAGTGCAAATTTCTCCTAACAATCCTCCCCCTTTTTTACCACTTAAAGATTTGCTAAAACATTAAGGAGTTTATAAAAGCTATAAACAAACAAACAAACAAACAAACAAACAAATAAATGATGGACACATTTTTGAAAGCAATTTTCTCTAATATAATGCATTTCTATTTGTCATTTTCACCAACATGTGGATATATATTTATCTCCAAATATATGCATTTTTGTCCCTTTTGGGGTTGGAGAACTGCAATGTGAGATTTGGAGAAGTTAGAATTTTGGTTGTTTTTAAGTAGATTTGTCACCCTGGGGAGACAGGGTGCTTTAATCCTGTTCGATTACATAAACCTGCATTTCTGGTATGTGCATGAATTCCTCCCACAAAACAGCAGTAATTTAGAGGCACCTTTCATTTGTAACCTGCTTTGGGAGGAATTTCCACCTGAAAAGGAGTCCAAAACACCATTAAATAAACATTAATAATAATAATTATTTAAACCTGTCACCTTCTCTGTGGTTAATGCAGGTGGGTGGAGAGCTCTACACGCTGCCCATGAAGACAAAGGATGGGAAACTTTGGGCCAACCAGGAAGGCAATAATATCATTGTCCAGTCTGACTTTGGTCTCCAAGTCCTTTTTGACACCTCCTCTTACGTCTTGGTGTCTGTCCCCAGTAACTACCAAGGACATGTCAATGGCCTATGTGGCAATTTCAATAAGGACAGGACTGACGACTTTACTTTGCCTAATGGGAAAAGCACCCAGAATGTGGAAGAGTTTGGGGCCACTTGGAAGGTTCCCATTGATGGTATCAGATGCTCCGATGGTTGTGGAGATAAATGCCCCACCTGTGATGCAGCCAAGACAGAACCGTACCGACCCAAGAGTTCCTGCGGAATGATCCAAGCCCAATCTGGCCCCTTCAGGAACTGTCACTCCTTGATAGACCCTGCTGAATACTTCAACGACTGTCTGTATGACATGTGTGCAGCCAATGGTGCCGGAGAAACTCTCTGTAGGAGCATCCAGGCTTACGTAGCTGCATGTCAGGCTGCAGGAATTACAGTTGGAGCCTGGAGAACAAACAACTTCTGCTGTAAGTTTGCACAGCAGGAACCTGCAGTTACGTCTTCTAGTCTTCTTCTGCTCCTTGCAGGACCTAATCAATAGAATCATTATTAATAATAATAGTTTATGCAGGTTAAAAACATGGAGTAGGCCTTTAATAAACTTTTATTATAATTTTTCCCCATACTGTGCACCCCAATGAATATGGATGAGATGTTTTCCTAACCCCTTCAAAAAATTTAAATAGCCAATACTCCATACCTACCTGGACTGTTTTTGACTCCTTTAATCACTGATCTTCACTCTCATTTTCAGCTCTCACTTGCCCACCCAATAGCCATTACAAGTTGTGTGCAAGGACCTGTGATTCCACCTGCACCAGCTTATCCACTCTGCCCCGATGCACCAAAAATTGCTTCGAAGGCTGCCAGTGTGACAGTGGCTACCTGTTTGACGGTGACAGATGTGTGGCAATGGGGAGCTGTGGCTGCGTGCATGACGGGCGCTACATCAAGGTAACTGCAACAGCTGTGAAAACAGTGATGTTTGCGCGTTTGCGTGTGCCTCTTGTAAGCGAGCCTGCGAGGGCTCGTGTTTTTCACGAATTGACCCCAGAAGAAGCAATGCATCACCAAGAAAAAAAAGATTCCACAAGCCGGGAGCCATCACAGAAAAATGCCCTTCTCTTATTGCCATCCTCTACTGGATGATGACTCATAAAAGTCGCTTCTTCACTTGTCCACTGATGAACAGAGTTTCCTGTTGGGAACAAGTGAATTAGCAATAGGATGGTTTTAGACTGAGTCCAGACCTGTAAACAACATTTGTAAAGGTGGAGTTTTTTGTTTTTTAAAAAAACTCTATTTTGGACTCTGAAAGCCAGAAAGATCTGAAAGGTTAATTGGAAGTGGTACACTGCTGATGATATTTGTGTTGGTAACAGGGGTGGATATATTAGTCTGTTTTTGGCTCATCTCTGTTTCACATGCATTGATTCATAATTGTATTTTGTGCCCTTATTGCATTAATCTCCAATTATATTTGTATTGGCACAAAAAAAATCATATTTAAATATGTCCTTCGTGCACATTTTACTGTTTTCCCCACACAAAATTCATGGATGACAGAAAGGCCATTGTTTCTATACAATCATAGAATTACATTCAGGATCCTGTTCTCATATTTTTGTGAATTAATAGTATAACAAAACAAAACCCCAAATGTTGATACATGTACTGGCATAGTCCCCCCTTCCTTTTCTGCCTTTAGTCTAGGAGTAGCAACATGATGCTCTCCAGATATTGTTGGACTACAATTCCCATCATTTCTGACCATTGACCATGCTGGCTGGTGCTGATGGGAGTTTGGGGGGGAGGGTCTAACAACACCTTGAGGGCACCATGTTGGCTTTCCGTGCTTAAGACATAGCAGGGTATGTTCACAGAAGCTATAAACCTCACTTACAATTAAGAAACATTTTCAAAGGCTTAGAAGGATAGCTATAAACTGAATAAGAAAGAATTAGCTAGGAGATTATGGGGAAAGATGGCATTTATCAAACTGACAATAGTGTTAAAGAAATATGGAAATTATAAAGAAAAATGACACAGGTGGAAGCCGGTGGTGCAATATATATATAAAAAGAGAACTTGGAATAAATGTCATACTAATATAGTATGAATAAATATATTAAAGTATAAAATGTGACCTATTTTCTTATTGATTTATCAACTTTGCAGCACTGTTGTACTAGAATATATTTGTATAGAGGTATTTCTAAGTACTCAGTGTTGTATATGTTGAATGTCTGTTTCTATATGATTTTTTTTTTACCTTATTAAAAAGAATTAAAGTTTCCATTTAAATTTTAACTTTTGCTACTCTTCTCTCTCTCTCTTTCCCCCTCCCTCCTTTTGTGGGCTGTAAATCAATCAGGCTGGAGAGAATATTGTCTTAGAAGACTGCTTGAAAAAATGCACCTGTAGCCCATCAGGCCAACTGGTTTGTGCAGAAAACAGTTGTCAGGAAGGAGAGATTTGTGCCCTCCGCAATGGTGTGCGTGGCTGCATAAGGCAAAACGGCGAGTGCGTCCTCACCCCTGGAGCACGGCTGACCTCCTTTGATGGAGCCTCAGGGGAAATTCCCAACCTAGGAGCTTATGAGGTTACATCCCTCTGCAACGACAACGACCCCTTTTGGTTCAGGATCGTAGCAGTTGTCCAGGAACACAACGGTTCGAATTTGCCAGCTGCGACAACAATACATGCATTTTTCAAAGGGATGTATTTTATCACTGTAAAAATGAACAAGGAGACACGGGTAAGTTCCTCAGGCAAGATCTCAGATTGCATCCAATGGCAGTTTTGCATAATGATTAAACTATGTCCGTTAATTTCTAGAGGTCTGCTCGGTGTAGAGTAGAAATTAGTTGGACACAACCCCTTATTTATCTGTTTATTTATTTTTGGCGTTCATATGCTGGCCCAATGCAACAGCTTGCCAAGCTCTCACTGACAGGGCAAAAGGGTTCCCCCATTTTTTAAAGCAACTAGCTATCCTGGCCTATGGTCAGTGCTGTTTGGAATTGTTGCCCAGCTACATCCAGCAATTACCATGTTGGCTACCCCTGATCTAAAGGTAGGGAACCTGAGCCCAAGAGCCAAATGTAGCCTGCTGCGTCTTTCTGTCTGACTCTCAGGACTCTCCCCTGGACCTCCCCCTTCCCAGGCCATACCCCTTGAGGTATGAAAATGCCTCTTGGTTGCCTGGATGGATGAAAGAGTCCTATGTGTTTAGAAGCCTGACTTTTGTGACTCAATTCAAACCCGGAAATGCCGGAGAGAGTTGGAGAGTCCTCGTGACTTGTGAAGAGACCCTCCCCGAAGCCCAAAGAGGACTTCAGTGAGGTCTAAGTAAGCCCCGAAGAGACTGGAGGCATAACAGGGCTTTGTCATGGGTAGGCAAATTAAGGCCCGGGGGTTGGATCCAGCCCAATTGCCTTCTAAATCCGGCCCGCGGACGGTCCGGGAATCAGCGTGTTTTTACATGAGTAGAATGTGTGCTTTTATTTAAAAGGCATCTCTGGGTTATTTGTGGGGCATAGGAATTGGTTCTTTTTTTCCTCTCTTCAATATATAGTCCGGCCCCCCACAAGGTCTGAGGGACAGTGGACCGGCCCCCTGCTGAAAAAGTTTGCTGACCCTTGGTTTAGGCTCTTCAGCCTCCCTGCCTAACAGCTGACATGTGGGGCAGCACACTTTCCTGTGTGTCCTCCACCCTCCTGTCGGCCCCAGAGCTTCAACACTAGTTGTGCATATTTCTGGATACAGCTATTTTGGTATGGATTGGAGAGAGAGTGGCAGAGCGGGCATTTAAAGGGTGTTTTCTTAAATTTTAATTTTGTTTATTTATTTGTTAAATTTGTATATACCGTCCTACACCTGCAGATTTCCAGGTGGTTCACAACATAAAATTGCAATATTAAAAACACAAAATACATGATAAAAATAAGAACAAAAACAAACCAATAATCCCCCCCCATGCCACAACACATTTAAAAGGGCATCGGATGTCAATCAGCCAAAGGCTTGGTTGAAGAGGAACATTTTCTCCTGGTGTCTAAAGATGTGTAATGAAAACACCAGGTGAGCTTCCCTGGAGAGAGCATTCCACAAATGGGGAGCCAATGCAGAAAAGGCCTGTTCTCGTGTTGCCACCCGCTGGACCTCTTGTAGAGGAGGCACATGAAGAAGGGGCTCAGAGGATGATCTCAGGGTCCGGGTAGGTTCATATGGAGAGAGGCAGTCCTTGAGGTATTGCCTGTGGGAATGTTTGGAATGTGGATGAGGATATATTGCTTAAGATATCCTTATCCTAACTTGTGTTTACAAGTTCCAACTAAGTCAGCAGAGTTACATTCCCCCTTTTAAATCACACAGCAGAAGGTTGCTCAGGTTTGTTTAAACCTCTGCAAAATAGTTTCCTGGTATTACCCCTTTATCCCTCTTCAAAATAAGACACTACAAAAGTCTTCTATAAAAGCATGTAAAAATGTTTACTCACAGACATCAAATGGTCACAATAAGATCCCAGATGAAGGCAGACTTAAGCTTAGAAAATATATGTACATGTGGAGACTCTCCATGTGGGAGAAGGCTCCATTTGGGTCCTCTTGGCTGGAAGCCAAGAGCCCATCTCTGCTCTAAGATGTTGCTTGCTTGAAGTCCCGATCCAAGAGAGGGAAAATGACCACTGACCTGTGGTTTTGTCCTAACCTGCCCAGGTGAAGCCACTCCCACTTTCAGTTACTTAGTGGAAGTTGTCTCAGCCCAGGTAAACAGGAAGTTATGGCTGGAGGACTGAGACACCTTCATGTCCACTCTAGCAGTGTTATATTTGACTGCTCTGTGTGTTTACATCCCACATTGCCGTCCTGAGCTGCTTAAGGTTGCTCCCCATTTTATGTGATTTTATGTGCGCTGGGCCCCAGAAAGTAACCCCTGAGTAAGTGGGGGGAGCCTATTCTAGCTCAGCACTTTTCACCCTCTTTTCTGCATTTCAGGTAAATGGGCGTCAAAGGACACTCCCAGTAAAGTTTTCTGAAGATGTCTCTATAAGCCTCTCTCAGGATGTGATTGTGATCAAATTAGCCTCTGTAGTAAAAGTTCTCCTTGGACCCAATGGGGAAATGAAAGTGCAAATCAGTAAAAGCCTGGAAGGAAAGGTCTGTGCCTCCTGCGGGGACTTCAATGGAAATGGTGCTGATGATCTGAAGCTGCCCGATGGGAAGATAGCAGGAAATATGGCTGAGGTCATTGATGCCTGGAAAGCTGAGGACTTCTCTGGCAGGTGAGCCATTCTGGGAAAGGTCTTTGCCTAAAGGCGACATGGGATAAAACAGGCACATTACAGCACACTCCTCTTGGTGTGGGAGGAGGAAATCAGGGAACCAGCAAACAATTTTCCAGATGGCCTTGACCAAATTAGGTTGGGGCACTGGGAAGAAAAAAGGACAGCCAGGCAGCCTTTGCAAAGAGCAAGATAGGGCTGTTTGCAAAAGGGCTTTCAAACAGCCCTGCATTGTACTTGGGCTGCATATGCCTGTTTCTAGCAGGGGAACACAATCACACAGTCAAATTATACAGGACTGAATTCTTCACTTACCGGCTGGTGAGCAGAGGATGAAATCCTGCTGACTGCCTAGGACTGCTTCACAAACATGTTACCCGCAGGCACTACACTGGGGAAGCTTACCCCAGCAGTAGTGAAAGAGGGGTTGCCAGCACTGCAGAGGTCCCAAGGTAGGAAGAGGAGAGCTAGCCCTGTGACCAGTTGTGCCAGCACTGGTGGTTGGATGGTTTCTCACTGCCAGCAGTTATGGTTTCCACAGTGATGCTGATGGCTGATGGAGGAGTCAATTTGGGAGGCGGTGGTGAATGAGGTGGGGCTGGCTCAGGCAACTTCTCTCCATAAATGCAGGTGGTATATGAGTGGGATGGGTGGCACTGTTGTCAGTGGCAAGGGTGGCTGGGGCCTGAACTCCAATGAACTGAGATATGTTGGGGACAATGATGCAGGAGGAGGAAGGGCAAAGAGGGTATGAGAAGCAGGCATGTCAGGGCAGCCGAGCACGTGCTATGGCAGTGCAGGAGCAGCCCACCAACGGTGCAATACTGCTGGCTGCAAGAATCTGCTTTACCATGATGCTCTGTGCAGAGAACATGCTTGCAAGGCAACACACAGCAGGACTGAGACTTTCTGTAGTGTGGTTGAGGAACAACGACACAGCACTTCCTTCCCCAGCCCCTCTCCCAATCATATAGGGTTCAAAAAAACTATAAATTGCATTAGCCCCATCCCACAAATTGATCATGGTTGGGCGATCCATGAGTCGTTCAGGGTTGAGTTGGGGAAGGAGGGCAGGCACAGCCCTCAAAACAAACAAATTACACTATCCATTTCTATAGCTCAGTATTTTTTTGGTTTCTTAGAATTCCTGAGCAATGCCAGGCAATTTCTGCTAGTGTTAAAAAAAAAATCTACAATGGGGTGGGAAGTGTTGTGAAGATTCTCACAGAGTCATAAACAAGCTCACATTACATTCTTCACAATCTTATTTTACAGGGATGTCTAAAAGCTGTCTGAGCCAAAGTGGAACCCTCCCTTTTCTGCTTAATCATCAGTAGCAACTATTTGCATGCAAGTTCTTGAGCAACATTCTTCTGTGTATAACATCCCACCTGCAAAACATTTTCGTATTGCTCAAACTTCTATCAATATGACTCTGATTACCAAATAAAAAATAATAAAAAATGATGGCACTTTCCCCTAAGAATCAATAAACCCTTTGGGTGTGGGAACTTCTCAGGACTGACATTACTTCGTTCAGCATGATTTTAGCTCTGTGGATATGCAAAATACTGCAGGGCACAGGAAGCTCTAATGGTTATATTGAAGCAAGAAGTCAAGGAAACAATATGGTCTAGGGTGGTATCCAGATGATGGGTCCCCAGATGTTGGAAAACAGTTTGCATCATCCCTGACCATTAGTTAAGCTAACTGGGGATGGTGGGTGTTGTCACTCAAGACTATCTGGGGGCAAAGTGCTGAATTTCCATCTAGACTCCAACTGTGCTCAGCATCAGAGTACTAGAGGTGTGGACCTGGTGTTCGGCCTCACCTAAGAAGAGCCCTGTTGGATCAGACCAAAGACATCTAGTCTGCATTCTGTTCTTACAGTTGCTAAGTAGATGACCATGAGAGCAATAGCTTCTACTAGTTCTTCTGGTATTCAGAGGCACATTTACATCATAATTTTGTGAGGATTATATAAATCAAGGTTCATATTATGTGTAACACAGCCAGATTTCGAAGCGTCCTTCTTTGATTCATTCCACAGAAGTAGCGAGCAGGAGCAAGACAACTGGCTTGAGGAGACACATTGTCATCCTCCTGGGTTGGCTGGGCTGCCATCTGGTATTAGAAGTCCTCAGGGCTGGCTCCAGACATTTTGGCACACCACCCCAATTGTAGTTTGTTAAGGGTGTTTATATACATACTGTTGAGGTTCATCATGTGCCCCCAACCCAGATGCTGATCCTCACTCCTGCCTTCTTCCTGATGCTGATCTTCACTTGGGAAATATGGAAATGAGGGGAGTGCAGATCAGCATCAGAAATGGGAGGAGGGAAGACTTATCCCACAATGTCAGCCAACAAAGGAAAGTCCCTAGGGTATACAGCAAATGATGGATTTGTTAAATGTTTATTTTCTTTTATTAAAAAATTTAATACATGTGTACAAATGCTTTATTGTCTAACCCCATCAGGTTACATAGGAAAAGTTCCTGTTTAATGTAATGTAAATAGTGGCAATGTAAACTTACACAGTGTCTTAACAGCAGTGTAAATTCTGGAGACGGGTGCCAGGATTAAGTTCCAGTTAGACTGATAGTCCAAGATGAGTTCCTATGTCAATCCATCCTCCCCTGAGTAAATTAAATATATTTCCTTTACTGTGCCCTGCAGCAAAGCTGCATTATACTGAACCAGACCATTTGGTCCATCTAACTCAGTATTGTCTGCTCCAGGGATGGGTAACCTCTGGCCCATGCACCAGATTTGGCCTAGCAGGAGTCCCAGTTTGGCCCACAAGGCCATTTCTCACAAACCATGCCCACCTGCCCCACACTTGATGACATATGGGTTGTCAGGTGTGCAGCATGTACTGGCCTGGCTACAAAGCAACAATCTGGCCCAGCTACACTCTAGTGGGCTCCCATCCTCCATGGGTGGGCACTGGTGGGCTTACCCAGCAGCAGTGATAAGGATCATTAACCTTGATAAAGGTCATTAATCAGGATAGTCGAGGTTGTTTCACTGCCAAACCAGACTGGAGTGGATCCAGATTATCTGCTTCCTCCAACAAGACCTTGCACCTGGATGGCCACCACCCTCTCAATCACTTTGCCAAGGAAGGGAATCTAAGAGACTGGCTGTTAGTTTGCTAAATCTCTGGATTCAGGGAAGGCCTTTATAAGAGGAGCCGTGTCTCCTCTTTCAAGGCAGTGGTCATAACCTTCTCCTTTAATAAAGCATTGACCACTCTCTGGGCTCATCCTGTCAATCCTTTCCCACTATATTTTACCAGCCTTGACAGAAAGAGATCAAGAGGGCATGTTGAAGGCCTGGCCACCACAAGTGTCCATTCTTGGGATGCAGCGACTTAAACCATACCCTCCAAGTGTCCTAGAAAAATGGGGACACCTCACTTTTTATTACAAGAGGATGGTGATCATTTTGGGTGCTGTGACCTCATGCAATTTCATGGTTCAAGTCCCCCCCCCCATGCAGTTTTTTGGAGCTGCAATCTTGCATGGCACACGCAAACACATGCTTTGGGGCACGGTGCCCAAAAAAGTCCCGGGGGGACGGGGACTGTGGCGCAAAATCATGGCAACCAAAATGGTTGTTGAGCTCTCGCAATAAAAAACAGGAAGGTGACATCCCGGATTTTGGCTTCAAAGTGTTGGAGGGTATGCTGAAACTGATACCAAGGTGTAATTCAATATTGCTTCAGGGAGCTCCACCCAGCCTGATTCAACTGTGGCATCAAAATCAGCATTGATCTGAGCAATTTCCTCCTCTGAATTATTTGCAGATGTCTTGCAACTAGCTATGGAGTGATCCGTTGATAATGATGGAATACTGGTCTAGATCAGCCAGTTTAACACTCTGAACTGCTCAGCTACAATTGCAAACATCCCTGCCTTCTGACCATGCTGGTTGGGGCCAATGGGACAGATTCAAACCAAAGGGGCCAAAGGTTAGCCACACCTGTCCTAAAGCAGGGGTTGGAAACTCTAACCTGTAGTCCAAACCTTCCTTATTTACATTGGCTAGATTATAGAATTTGCACAGTGTTTTATTAGGGCTGTCAGTTACCGGTAGCAGGATTTCCTGTTTAGAACTATCAGGTATAAATCCTGCCCTTTTTCCTGATGCCGTCTTAGGACATTGGGTGAGCCATTAAAGGATAAGCTACTATAGAAGCACAGCTCCTGTGAATGCTGAACTAGTCAGATGCGTTCAGTAGGTGAGTGAGATCACTTCCTTCCTTTGCTGAGTTAGTGTTGCTTTGATGTCGGGAGAGGTAAACAACCTGCATGCCTGGTGCTCCTTGGCCTGCAGAAGAGTCATTTGGAATGGAAGCTGCTTATTCATTTTGTAAGATTTACATGCCACTTGGTAGGAAGATAAAACTTCAAACCTCAGAACTATAACAGCCCCTGGAAGTGACTGGAGAGCTTTGCCAACCTGGTGCCCTCCAGATGTTTTGGACTACAACCACAGCTGGGACTGATGGCAGCTGTAGTTCAAAGCAGCTAGAGGATACCATGTTGGCAAAGAATGAGTTAAGGTGTGATCAGCTTTTGGAGTTCTATAGCACAACACGGCAAATTAAGGGCAAGTGTCTGTACCTTCATTCTCTTACATCTGCTATTTCTTTTCTTTTAGCTTTAGGCTTTTTTTGGCCTTTAAGTTTAAAGAACATAATTGTTGGGCAAAATAAATTAATCAGTTCGCATTCCACTGTGTATGTTGATGTTTTACTAGTCTTCTTAAGCATCTATATATATAAAATCGTTCAAGTTGGATGTTTGTTAACAATCGCCTTTCTCCGTAACCCCTTGATCGATTCCATTCAAATTTGGACACAACGTTCCATGCCCATATGGGAGTGATCATATGTACTTACATTGCATAACTACCACACCTTTCTTAGGTAAAAATGTGATTTTGTGCAAAAAAAATATAGCACCCTCCAGTGGACGTTAAACAGCACAGCACAACACCCCTGTTTCTGACCCCTCCTCCTCCTTTCCCGATGTCACTACCACCATCCAATTGACAGACAGACCGCCCACAAACACTACTGCTGGCTCCACTGGCGGGTATAGAGCCACGCCGGGAGGAATCTCCATTTTCGCGGTTTGCGGCGCTACCTCGACCGGCTGTAGATAGAGGCCGGACGACAACGCCACTACTCACATTTCGGACCAGATACCACACCTTCCACAGATACAAACGTGCTCCTATAAAAACAAACACACAGCCCACCACTACACGTCAACAACATCGAAGAAGGCCATTGACAAAATCAGGGCAAAGAACCTCATAGACTAAAATAGTAGTAATAAACAGTTGTAGAAACGAAGACAAAAACGGGAGGGGCAAACGGAGAACACATAGACTGAACTTCAACGAGATAAGGTGTAAGTAAACATACGCTTTCTCTTTCATACTGCATCTTACTTTTGCATTTCATCAAATCAGCCACAGCAAGGTGTGGCCGGGTCAGCTAGTACCTTATAATTTAGCAGAGCAGCTTCTGGCATTCTGAATGCTGAGATCTTTTTGACGACAATCATCTGAAGGAACCTGAGCTGAACTGTCAACTCAATGGGAACTGAATTAGTTTGTTTTGTAAAGGGAGGAGCAAAAAGTGGAATTAATTCCTTGTGAAGCATCTTGAACTAGCCAAAGGAGCTTTTTGTGTAACCGTAGTTGTAGCTGTTTGAAAGAAATGGAGTTAGAATGATTACAATTCGTTGGGCTGGGTAAAAGGGGCTGTGGGAGCCAGAATTCATATGTTGTCATGCAGGCTCTAGTCTAGAATGTATGTTGTAGATGTTCAAGGAGCAAATGACCAGAGTGCCAGGGGAAGGGGGAACTTATCTTGAATCTGCAGATTACTTGAACTACTTTCTTCTGCTGTTTTTTTTAGCTATGGCAACGAGACTGCTGCTGCCTTGGATCTGGCTGGCACTCCTATTCGGTGAGTTTAGTGCTAATCAGTAACCTGCAGGTTGGCCCTACAAGCGAGACATTATTTGCACATTTGTCACTGTCCTTGACCCAGAATTCCAGTTTGCGTCTAT
Organism: Darevskia mixta; assembly: GCA_034641385.1. Taxonomy (NCBI): domain Eukaryota; kingdom Metazoa; phylum Chordata; class Lepidosauria; order Squamata; family Lacertidae; genus Darevskia; species Darevskia mixta. The sequence continues at coordinate 15,948,477 of JAWWNH010000033.1, read as the reverse complement.
GGCTATCTGGCACCCAGCCCAATGTGTTGCTGGCAGAGTTAACACATGCCCAGTCCCTACCATGGTGGGGAACCTATGACCGATGTCGTTGGACTCCAACTCCCATCAGTCCCAGCCAGCACTGCCAATGGTCAGGAACAACAGTGCCAAGTAAAGGGGGCCAAGAGGGGTGCCCCCCAAAAAAATTCAGCAAAGGGCCTGGGACCCCTCAAAGTTCCATGGCGGTTGTGCATGCACGCTGCGGGGCATTTTTGTGCCACAGGGAGTGCTTGCGCCACATGCGCAAGCCACGGGGCATCCATACAACACATCAGCATGCTCCATGACATCAGCATGCACTGTGGCATGTGACACAGGACAAGCATGCGGCAGAGCATGCTGACATCATGCGCATCTGCCATGGGGCGTGCTGATGTCATTTGCACATGCCGCATGGTGTGCTGACATTGCACAACCCGTGGCTCATCTCGGGCTAATTGCCACATCTGTTTCTCTTTTCCCTGGCCTCTGGATTTGCTGAGGTCAAAACAGGTGTGAGGTGGACAGCAGCAGCTGCAGTTCCTGGGGAGCTGCCCTAGTCTGGCTGTTGCTCTGCAGCTTACCTGGAGCACCTTTCACCCACACTGCTCACCTGGATCACTTGTTCACCTGCCTGTCTGGGCCACTTGCTCACTCACTGAGCGCCTGCCTGACTCCTTGCCCTGTCTCCCTCCCAGTGGCAGACTTCTTCTTTTTTTAATATCATTTTTATTAGTTTTACAAATAATTTTATACAATACTAACAATCACATAATTTTACATTTCTTATACCTTTTTGGCTTGTTATAGCCTTGACTTCCTTCAGACCTTCCTTATGACCTTCTAATAGCTATACCTTAATCTTATATTTCTTATTTATTCCGTTGTTTTATTATATCTCTCGCTATCTTAATTTCTATAAGTTCGTATTAACAACAGCATTTCTTCCTTGATCTACAAAACCTCTTGTAATCCTACTAACGTATTCAATTGAGTACTTTCTTTTAAATAGTCTGTAAATTTACTCCAGTCTTTGACGAACTTCTGGTCCCGCTGTTCTCGGATTCTCCCCGTCACCCAGTGGCGGACTTCATGCTCCAGCACCGGGGGGGGGGGGCAGAGAGCAGGTGGGGGTGGGGCTGGCGTGCATCCCAGGGGCGAGGCACTCCACTTCCTCCTCCAGTGCTCCCTTCTCCTCCAACACTGCTGTCCCGTCATCATGCTGCAGTTTGTAGCACCACCTGTGGGCAGCTACAGAAACAGCAGCATGACAACTTCCTTACATTTTATTATTTAGCAAATATCAATCTGCTCCTTAAACACAGGTTTGCTAGTTAAAGTTAAGAGGTTCCCAGCAAATTAAGTACACCCCCTGCCTCAGAATACTTCTATAAGCCAGTTAATTCTAATTATATATTTTAAAACCTCCTTTTTTCAATAAAGCAATAGTCTCTTTGCCAAATATTAATCAGCCATGTTTCCAATTCATGTCACTCTCATTTTACTCGATGTGTGACATAAAGTTATATGAACTGCTGTTTATTATAAAATGGCCGGATGTGAAGGATGAGGTTTGTTTGGTATCCAAAAGATGCCTAACTAGGAAGGAGAGAGCATCACATCTTATGGCTAAGTTTGGCTTTAAAATAACATAGAAACTATAAATCCTGCCTTCCTGACAGTGAATGAGTGTTAAAAGTTTTAAAATGGTGCCAGCCACGAAAAGTTTGTCATTTTTTTCTTCTGGGAAATAGCTTCTGGGAAAATCTTATTCTGCTGTCCAAATGCGATGGGGGAAAGAGATTAGTTTGAATCCTGCTGGCAAGAGTGTCAGACGATTCATAGAATCATAGAATTGTAGCGCTATAAGATATATGCTTGGCAGGGGGTTGGACTGGATGGCCCTTGTGGTCTCTTCCAACTCTATGATTCTATGATTCTATGATTATATTATTTTATTATTCTATGATTCTATTATTCTATATCAAGGGTAATTATGGGGGTTGGGTGGTATAGAAAGGAGTGGCATGTAGATAATCATATCTTGGTGGATTATTTCTAGGAATTGTCAAATGCTCTTCTGTTTACTTTTAGGTTTACACATGATAAGGGGAGATGCCAGAGGTTTATAGTGAAAGGAGGGAACACATTTACCAGATGATCTTTCAATTCAGCTTGCTTAGAACAGGAGGGACTAGGTAGTGAAGTTTCTCTTCAGGCCTCCCAAGACCACAAACAAAACTTCTTAGAGCACAGCAATGAGATGTTTGCACTTGGCTAATTATCCCTTTCACTCTGCCTTGCAGGGTATTGCGGCGCAAGTACCTGCGGGAAAGAATTTGTCACAGCCTTCCTGAAGAACTACTTGCCAAGCCAGCACAGTGTTTCATTTGAGCTGCTTATCACTGGATATCAACCTGCCACCACCGTCACAGTCACGGTCAACAAATCTACATTTCGGAAAACGGTTTCTGTCAATGAGAAGGAGACCGTGTCCGTTGTGGTCCCGGCCTCCTCAGAGATGAGGGGGAGCAATGTTTTTGATCAGACTGTGCGGATCCAAGCTGACAAAGAAGTCTCTGTCTTTTCCGTCAATTACAAGGCTGTCACAAGTGCTGCCACAGTTGTGTACCCAGTCGGACAGCTGGGCACATTGTATTATGTGGTAACCCCAGCAGGCAATCACACGCCACAAAATTTCAAAGAATTCGCAGTTGTAGCCAATAACTCTCCCACTCGGGTCACTATTCACTTGAAAGGGGCCGTGACATTCAAAGGGAATGGGTATCCTGCAGGAAGCAAGCTTGTTGTTGACCTCCAAGCCTTCCAAGCAATCCAGCTGCAAAGCTCAGTTGATCTATCAGGCACTAAGGTTGAATCAGTTGCGCCCGTGGCTGTTTTGAGTGGGCACAGCTGCGCCATGCAATTCACAACTTGCGACCACGTTGTTGAGCAGCTCTTGCCTGTTTCCAGCTGGGGCACCACCTTCATAGTTCCCAGCCCCCTCGCCTTCCAAACCAAATTTGACATCGTGTATGTCATTGCTTCCCAAAATACCTTGATCCAATACCATTCTGGGACCACTCAAGGCTCCCGTCAGGCAGAGGCTGGGCAAGTCATCCAGTTCCAAATGCAACCCTCGCAGCCGCTTTACTTCTCTGCCGGTGCAGGGATCCAGGTCCTTTTCTTCTATACTGGTGCCGAAAACCAAAACGTCAAGCACGAACCATTCCTCATCAATATTCCAGCCTTAACCAGCTATTGCACATCGTATCGCACTGGTGGGATAAGACGGTTTGCGAATTTTGCTGTGATCATAGCCAAAACCTCGGTGTCCTGTGGGATCAGATTAGAGAAGAAAGCCATTACAAACACTGAGTGGAGACCAATTCCTGGAACAGAGTATTCTTTTGCTCAGCTCCCTTTGGGCAGAAATGCTAGTCCCGTCTCTGTAGAGCATCCCAGCACTCCTTTTGGACTCCTGATCTTTGGAGTCTCACCCTTCATTGGCATTGGTTCCACGGCCCTTTGCTCCTGCGGTAAGTATCCCAATCTGTGCATAATATATAGTCTTCTGTGCTATTAGACTGTATGGTTAAAGTAAGCTACATCTTATTTAAATATCCCTATATCCCACTCCCAATATTTTCACCTTTTTGCCTTCCAGCACTGCATGCCAGCTTTTAACATTACAGTGGTACCTCATTTTACAAACTTAACCCATTCCTGAAGTCTGTTCTTAAACCGGGACGTGCTTTCCTGCCACCGGCGCCCTTCCACCGTTCCGATTCTGTTTCTCAAACCACTACTTCCGATTCTCAAACCACTACTTCCGGTTTTGCAGAGTTCGTAAACCGAATCGTTCATAAACAGGACTCTTCTTAAACTGAGGTACACCACTGTGTGGTGTAGTGGTTAAGAGCGGTAGACTTGTAATCTGGGGAACCGGGTTCGCATCTCTGCTCCTCCACATGCAGCTGCTGGGTGACCTTGGGATAGTCACACTTCTTTGAAGTCTCTCAGAGCCACTCACCTCACAGAGTGTTTGTTGTGGGGGAGGAAGGGAAAGGAGAATGTTAGCCGCTTTGAGAGACTCCTTAGGGTAGTGATGAAGCGGAATATCAAATCCAAACTCTTCTTCTTCTTCTACAGTACCATCGTACATTGTTAAACAAAGTAGACGCTTCTGGACAGTAACTGAAGGTCATTTTATCTGTTGTTAAATTCTTGCTATTCTCTTCCTCCTTACAGCCCTGCCCTGCCCTCAGAATAGCCACTATGAGTTCTGTGGCAATGGCTGCCCCGCCAGCTGCGCTGACCGCAAGGCTCCCTCCGTCTGCAATCAGTTATGTGTGGAAACCTGCCAGTGCAACGATGGCTACGTCCTCAGCGGCAACAAGTGTGTGCCTGTCGAGAGCTGTGGCTGCACCTTCAATGGGCTCTACTACAAACCCGGAGAAGAGTTCTGGGCCGATGAGACCTGTGGTTACCGCTGCACATGTGCTTCCACCCTGGGCAGAGTGGTGTGCGAACCAGCTGACTGCAAAGACAGTGAGGCATGCACCGTGGTCAACGGGGTCCGGGGCTGTCATCCCATAAGCACCGCTACTTGCTCAGCAGCTGGGGACACTCACTATGCACCCTAGGCTGATGAAATGTGCAATTCTCTTTGGCCATTATCTTAGCTCCGTTGATCTAGGATTTAGAGCTGAACATTTGTTGTGGATTTTATGATTCTATAAATGCATGGTGTTCTAATTCTTTTATTGCATGCCACCATGATTTTTGTGTGTGTGAGTTGGTGGTGCAGAAATATTGTTACAAACAAACAAACAAACAAATCAATCAATAATTTCTTTATTATTTGACAAGATTTGCATACCACTTAACTGACAAAAAAAAACCTTGTAAGCATATTGTTTGTTTGTTTATAAGATTTCTTCGCCAGCCTCCACCATAAGGTCCCGGGTCGGGTTACAAAAATAGAATATAGAGCTGTAAAAATAGATAGAACCATTGCAATTATTAAACGAGTAAAGCTGTTCCAAATGGAACAGAACAGTGTAAAGTTAGCAAGAGAGGTGGGCCCCACAAAACAATGCTTTATTGCATGAAGCAAAAGAAAATATAAATAAAGCAACATAAAAATATACATACAGTATAGGTATCTATACTCCGGCTTTCCCAAAGTAACCAGCACATATGCAGAGACATACAACAATGCATATTGCTTTAATTACCTGCTCAGGTTTTTGTGGCCATATGTTGTTAGATTGCATATGACGCTATATGAATTTCTTGTGCATTCACTAACACATTTTTTAAAAAGGTTTCAGTCATATTCAACCATAATATGTGTAGATTAGCAGGAAACAGTTACGGTGCCGGGGGAAAGCGATGGAAAAGAGAGAGTAGAATACTGACCTGAACTTGGATTTTGAGATAATTTGACTAAAAGAAAAGGAAAACGTATTTTTAAATAAAATACGTAGCCATTATTTACACAACTCCTTCTCCCTTGAAAGCTATGTTGGAAATTAAAAGCATTTAAAATTATTTCAATCTTGCATGTCTGCTTGATACAGAAATGTTCTATTAGTGTGAATTGCAAAATAATGTCACCTTTTTACTGCTTTTGAAGTATCAGCACAATAAAAGCTTGCATGTTTTACTTACATAAGAAAACAACAACAATGCATATTGCTATATCAAAATGCTTGTGTATTAATAAAACAGAGGATCTATCTGCAGATCCCCCAAATACCCTTCGTTGCCTTCATCCATTTCTTCCCCTGTGCTCATAGTTTCCTTTAATTTCCTTACAACTTGTTTTGTTACGATAAAAGGAGATCATTATTTGCCAGCTATCCTGGTCCCTCAGGGCACCATCTGCTTCCACTCCCCTTCTTGCAAACAATGACGAGCGAATGTTGGCTTTTCAGGCTCTAATGGTCCACGCAGGCCTCAGACTCCTAATCTGGGCACAGTCCAGGGCGATCCTGCACCTCCTTTTACACAAACACATGAAATTTGGCTTCCCCACTTGTTTGTTTTAACTTGGCAACCAGCTCACTGGAATCTGCTGGTTTGGAGTGGGATGTTCAGACTCAGTTTTCAGACCTATGTCCTGCGGTTTCTGGTAACCCTTTGGGGTCTTGCTCATTGCACCAGATTTGCTAACTATGTCACTGCCCTGACACCCAATAAATAATTTGTCTTCCGTCGTTGGCTTAGACATGGTCAATTGTGAGCAGGTTGGTTTGGGGGATGCCAGACTATGTTATCATTTCTTCCTATTAATCACCAGTGGCTTTCCCATGGCCAAAACATTTCACAACCAAAGACATGATTGCAGTCTCATCAGGAAAAGGGCTGGTCCAGGAATCTCAGGTCCCAAGTTGGTTGTTATCTTCACAGCCCATTTTAATTTAAATCTATTCTGGTAATAATAATAAAAAAAGAATCCATCAACCCTCAAATCCCATTGGGGAGTTCCCGGAACTGGCATTTGTTCCCTATATAAAGGGAAACTATGGAAGAGGGAGAAAACAGAGGAAGGGATCTGGCAGCAGCAACTCCCTCTGTTCTTGATTCGAGTGCATCAGAAACACAAGCAAACTGAAGGTAAGAAACAGTGGGTTTCCTTTATGAGTAACTCCATGTACTGGAGTTCCAGCAAAAACTGTTCTTAAATCTGGTGAGAGGGGAAATTCCCATTCCCAGATAGAAGCAGCAGATTTGATAGCAGGCCACTAGGGTTGCCACCTTTGGTAGGGCAAAATAAAGGACAGGTTGTGGGGTGTTGGGGACACTCTCTCTCTTGTGACACCGAATCCTTCCCTGCTTTGTGGAGGGGGGTTCCCCGCATTCAGCCTCCCACCTCCCTCACGCTCTTCTCCTTGACTCATGTAGACAGCTACACACCGGAAGAATAAGGATACAGTCTGAGTTCCTCACTTGTAGTTTTATAAATCATTTAATGTGTCAACACAAGTAGAAGTTATTAATATTGCAGTTGTTGTATAAGGGATTGTTATTGTGACTGAAATGCAATTGAAATTAATAAGATTTTGTAACACAGAAATAAAGAAAATAATCAAACCATCAAATCTCAATCAAAGCATTATTGCGGTCCAAAGATCCACAAAACCATTTCAAAACTAGATACAGTTAAAATGATCAGACAGACAGATGGAAGAAACCAAGGCAGTCATTTTGTTTTATTTAGGGCATAATGATCTTTGTTTCTTATAACCTCCCAAAGAAACTTTGCCACGGCCAGTGTAATATCATTTGACCTGTCTTCCAAAAGATATTTAATATGGGAGGCTTTGGATTTTTCCCGGCAAATTTGCCCGTAAGGGTTTGAGCCATCAAATCTAGCATGCAGGGGGCCACTTTATCTAAATTACATAATTTAGTATTTGAATGATTGATATTAATAATTGTATTATAAATTGGTATTGTTATAATGAGGCTACTATTGGACTGTAATTGAAAACTGATAAAAAAAAATGTATGAGAGGTGCTGTAGTCCAAGAGTATTTGGAGGACCACAATTCCCCCACTCCTGCAAGACAGTCCATTTAATTCTGAACCATGCCTATGTTCTGTTTTGACATAAGAGGGCAAGGTCACAATACTTCCTGTAATTCTGGGTTGCTATCTCCCCGCCAGCCTTACAAAACTGAAGGAGGAGGGTGTCTTGCAGATGTATGTTACAGACTAGGACAGTGCTCTGAGTTGCAGCCCAGAGAAGACCTGCTTCATCAAACCAATAGGGTCCACTTAATTCAGAATCCTGCTTTCAGTAGTGGCCATACTTGAAAACACCTAGGAACACAGGAAGCTACCTTATACTGAGTCAGACATTGATCCATCTAGTTCAGGGCTGTCTACACTGGCTAGCAGTATGTCTCTCCAGGGTTTCAGACAAGGGTCTCTCCAGTCCTTTCCTGAAGATCCTAGGATTTGAACCTGGAACTTTTTGCATGAAACACAAATGTTCTGCTACTGAGCTACAGCACAGAACCTTACGCAGACCCCAGTTGAACTTGACTCACTTGCTCACAAACACAGTTTGGGCTTACAACTTGTGTTGCGAAAACCTCCAGCTATTTTCATCTGGCAAATGTTGGGTGGGTGGCTATTGTCTTGGAAGGACCAAGTGTTCCAATCTAATCTCAAAATGTATTTTGCAGCCGCTGTTAGTGCGTTGTCAAGCATGGGGATGATCAATCTCTGGACCAGGTTCTGTTTACTATGGGGTGAGTACACTGTTGCATAACTGATGCTCATTGGTCTCCCTTGTAGGGTGTCGAAGAGGGAGGGTAACTAGACAAAAGTCTTAACACCCCTGGCCCTTGTGAATACAAGCAATCTCCTTTCGTTTCTCCTAAAGCTGGCAGCAAACCCCCAAAATTCTGGCTGTAGACGTATAGGAATCTTTCCACATCAACGCAGCACAAATCAGCAAAACTCTGGAGTCTGTTCAATACTATTGTCTCTAATCCAGAGAATGAACAAAGCTGTACATTTGCTGTGCTTTCTTCTGCCTCCCCCTTTCCCAAATCTTCTCCTTTGTGAATGGGATTGGAATCCCTGACCTATTTACCAATGACTTTATTTACCGTGCTGACATCAAACATCCTTGCAACTCTTCCCAGTTCATACAGCTCTCTTTCACTTCCCATGCAGTGTCATACCCTCCAAAACCTTGGGGACCAAAATTGGGACAGTCTCTTTGTTTTTCTCCCAAGCGCTCTTGCACGAGTCACCTGACTTGTGCCAGAGCAAGCATCTTTGGGTCCAGAGCTCTGCCGCAAGTCAGCTTGGTGAAGACTGTTATGCAAAAGCAGAACTCACAGCATACTCTTTAACTGAGATATGAACCTCCCGGTTTTGCAACTGAAGTGCAATGCACACTGCCTTTTTCTTGCATTTTGCCTCTAAATGCCATTTACTGGGGTTTTGCAATCAGGATTGGAGTATCACACCCAATTCCTGCTTTGGGGTTTGCCACAGACATCTGGTTGGCCACTGTGAGAACAGGATACTGAACTAGTCATTCAACAGGGCTCTTCTGAATTCATTTAGCAAAGCGTGTTCTCCTTCATGGAGAGCACGTGTTGTGGTGGGGGCCAGCAAGTCACCCCTCTGGTGCTGGGCGGGATTGTATGGATGGCCACTGTTGTGATTGGACCCTGGGTGTTGTTGGGGAGAATTGTATGTTGCAATTTATTGATGGACAGCCCAGCGGATATATATTGGTGGGTTTGCAACGTGATCCCCTTCTTGGCTGCGTGCTTCTGATCACCCTCCCTCCCTCCCTATATTTTAGGCCTCTGCGTTGACCTTGCTATGCCTGTCATGGGGTCGTCTGCTTTTGGGGCAGGGGCCTGGTAGGAATTTTTCCATTTGGCTGATTGGCTGGTGCCATCTGGTTTTCGCCTACTGTGTAGCAAATAGTCACAACTTGTAAGGTTGGCGGTTAGGCATTGGTTATTATGTTGGTTGGAGGAGGGGTTATGATTGATTGCGTCTGCCCCTCCAATTGTTGCTGGTGTTAGGGGAATTCCGTTAAAGGAATCCAGGGGCTCGATGCTTTTTGTCCGAACCCCCGGTCGGGGGCTAGGGCCGTGCAAGAGCCCTGGGAGCCTGAGGGGAGAGGGGAGGGTCAGACCACCCGGCTCCCTTTAGCTCTCCAGAGGGTTTTCCCCTTACTGATGGTCGTCAGTTCTGTCCCCTGTGGGACAGATAGTCTTAACCAATGCCTAAGCAACCACTCACATTGCTTGTATTTTAATAAAGTTGTGGCCAAAATCATGCCAAAAACCAAAACTAAAATTCTGACTGATGTGTGAATTATTTGAGGGGTGGTTTGGGGACCTCGGCACGCAATTTGCAGTTAATGAATTCCCCAAGGAGCCCTACTTTAATAGTTTTTAGGCCACAATGAAAAGTTTCACTGACTTTCTCAAACTTCCTCCCCCCGCTCTCTATTTAGGCATTTCAAGTGGCCCTGCCTGGATGATGTTCAACATGCTCCCTGTCACAGTTTCCTCTAGCCCCTTAGGAAGAGAGTTCATCACAGCTTTCATGCAGAACGGCTTGCCACGGATGTTCCAGGGAGATTTTAAGCTGCTCATCACAGGGTATGCTCCTGCCACATCCATTACTATCTCCATGAAGCGGCCTGCCTTAAGAGTACAGACCGAGGTGAATGCTGGCCAAACACTGTCAGTGAAAATCCCACCAGAGGCCGAGATGGTTGGAAGCAGTGTCTTTGAAAACACGCTCGCTGTCCGGGCTGACAAGGACATATCCATTCTCTCTCTGAACTACAAACCCCAGACAGCCGACACCTCCATTGTCTATCCCGTAGCAAGCTTGGGTACTGAGTACTACGTCGTTACCCCAAACGTGGGCACAGATCGCTACAGAGAGGTAGCCATCATAGCTTGGGAAGAACCAACAGCAGTTGAGGTCTACCTGAAAGGGGCTGTTACATTCCAAGGAAAAGTCTATCCCCGGGGGACCATGCTCCCCATCTCACTCCAACCTTATCAAGCTGCTCAGCTACAAAGCCAAGTGGACCTCTCAGGCACTAGAATAGTCTCCCAGAAGCCAGTAGCCGTCTACAGTGGACACACATGCGTCTCCAGGCAGGTCCATGCTTGTGACCATGTTTTTGAACAGCTTTTGCCTGTTTCCAGCTGGGGCACCAACTTCATCATCCCCTCTTTGCCCTTTAACATGGAGTACGACATGGTGTTTGTTTCCACTTCCCAAAAGACTCATGCCAATACTCAGATGGGACAGAGCAAGAGAAGCCGGAATTTGCCTGCTGCCAGGGCAACAATGTATGGCATTCAAGGGACAACTGCCATGTCCCTCTCAGCTAGTTCTGGCGTCCAGGTGATGTTCTTCAGTGATGGCGGAACCAATGGGAACCTCCAATATGACCCCTTCTTCATGGCAATCCCTGACATCTCCAGCTATTGCCAGGCCTACCACATCTATGGGCACGACCATTTTGAAAACTATGCCCTTATCATTGCAAAATCTTCGGAGACTTCTGGGATCACCTTGGATAAGAGACCACTGAGTGGTCTTCAGTGGAAGCTGGTGTCTGGCACTGAATACTCCTGGGCATCACACAGCTTGGGCCAGGGATATACAGTCCACACAATAGAACATGCCACTTCCCCCTTTGGGCTGCTGAGTGTTGGAACTGGAAACGAGAAGGCTTATGGCTCCCCAGCTATTTGTGCAAATGGTAAAATGGGATTCCTTTCCCCTTCTTCTCCCCACCTCTTCTTCCCTCTCCTCTTCTTTCATCCTTCAAATCAGGGATAGCCAATGTTAGTGCCCTCTAGATCTTCTCATCATCCCAAACCATTGACCATGTTGTCTGGGGCTAGGGTTGGAAGAGAAATTCAGTCCTGCTTGCATGTTAATGAGAAATGACCTACTTTGCACTTCTAAAACCAATATGCAAACTGAAAAAACTGCCATGTGATTCAATGATGCTCAGCTCTATTACGGTCAGTCACACACACACACACACACACACACACACACACACACACACACACTTTTATAGAAAATATAGCAAGGCAGTGTTGAAAACTGGGCCCCCACATGCTTTAGGTAAAGGTAAAGGGACCCCTGACCATTAGGTCCAGTCGTGTCCGACTCTGGGGTTGCCGCACTCATCTTGTGTTACTGGCCGAGGGAGCCGGCGTACAGCTTCCGGGTCATGTGGCCAGCATGACTAAGCCACTTCTGGTGAACCAGAGCAGTGCACGGAAATGCCGTTTACCTTCCCGCCGGAGCGGTACCTACCGGTATTTATCTACTTACACTTTGACGTGCTTTCGAACTGCTAGGTTGGCAGGAGCTGGGACCGAGCAACGGGAGCGCACCCAGTCGCAGGGATTTGAACCGCTGACCCTGTGATCAGCAAGCCCTAGGCTCTGTGGTTTAACCAACAGCGCTACCTGGGTCCCTCTATTCTCATATATCATAAATTACAATAAATAACTATAAGAACCTTTCAAAACTAGGGAAAATGGCACATATTTCCTCATTTTCTCTTATAAAATTATATAAAAACCATAATTTATCCAGTACATTATTTAAAACACCCTTACTGATAAATTTCTATACTTTTCTTTTCTGAGCACCTAGATTTAAAAGTATCATACTTTGAAATACTTTGATCTTATAAAAAGATTATAGGAAAGGAGAGGGATTACACTCCTCCCCATGTACTTTATTTTGCATTCCCCAAACCTCCAAATGGTTTTCACTCCTACTCATAACTCTTCATGTTAGACTTCCATGATCTAAGTGAACTTTCTCATATTACTTTATCTGAAGGTTCAAGCCATTATCTACCCGAACCTACTTAAAATGACTTGGTTGCGTTTTCCTCTCACAGATCCCTGCAAAAAGCTCCAGTGCAGGACAAAGGAAACCTGTGTAACGCAGAATGGTCAAGCGAGATGTGTCCATGAGTACATGGGGACCTGCCAGGGCTCTGCTGCCCAGGATTTCCAGACTTTTGATGGTCTGTTGGTGGACAGTCAAGACTCCTGCACCTACACCATTGCAAAGTACTGTGGCAGTGACTCCACACTGGTCCCTTTCTCGTTGGAGGAGAAGAGCAGCAACATGAACAATCAGGATGCTGCCAAGATGCAGCTGAGCCATCTCAAAGTGTATGGTCACACTGTCACCATTAACAAGGGAGAAAGTGTCCAACTCATGGTAAGAAAACAGGTTCTTTGGTTTGGGTCATTTTCATTCATAAATATAGTGGGGGTAGTGAGGGAGCAGTTCATAATTTGAGTTCATAATTTGGATATATTCCCTTATTATTAAGAAGCTGATAATTTGGGTATCTGAGTCCTGTGACCCAGGCACTTCCAAAGAATTCCTCATATCTGTCTGCAGACCCAGAATCGCTACATGGTGTCAGAAGTGCATAATGAGGAGTGCATGAACTGCAGTAACGATAGTGAAAAAACTCAAGGGATCTCAATGAATCGGTAATCATCCCTGCCACAACCCCCAAATAATCTGTTAAATGAGCCAGCAAATAGCTCCAAAGATCTTGTGATCATTTAAGTGTTAAAGGTGGGACTTAAGGAGAGCCAGGAACCACAAGTGTTTAGTCCCAGTGACTCTTTTCAGTACCAGCACTAATCAGAAATCAGGACAAAAACAAGGGTACCTCAAAATATGTTAAGTCTCAGAGTGGTTTAACAATAAATCTTGCTTACTGAAGAACTCTGGGAACTGTATCTCTGTGAGGGGAATAGTGATCTCCTAACAACTCTCAACAAACTACCATTCCCAGGATTCTTTGGGGGAAAGCCATGCATATTTAAAATGATGTAAAAGTGCTTTAAATGTATGGTGTGAATGTATCCATAGTAAGGTTGGAAGCTACAGGTGGGGAAGATGGCCACAAGCCTAGGCGTGATCATGAAGAATTATTGACACATTCATGGAGTACCTAGAGGGAGAAGGGGTCAATTGGAAAAATTGAGCCTCCTCATCCGGAAGAAGCCTACTTCTCAGTGCCCCGTAGTGGCCCAGGCACCAAAAGAGGAAAGGGTTATTTTGTTACATGGAGGGCATACTTCCCAGACAGCCTTGGTACCTATTTTTAAGGATATTAACCAATGGCACACAGTGATGACTTATCCAGGGGACAAAGTTTGCCAGAGAGGACTATATAGTGTGTCTCTCCCTTACCCTGCCACCCCTTCTTTTTCTTCTTAGGTGAATGGTGTGACAGCCAGCATCCCTGTGACTCTGGAGGGTGGAAAAATCAAGGTCTCTGAGAACAATGGATTGCCCATCATTGAAACAGATTTCGGCCTCCGTGTGATGTATGACACTGACTGGGTTGTAGTGGTGACTCTCCCCAGCAGCTACTATGGAGCCACCTGTGGGCTTTGTGGGAACTTCAACACCGAACCCCATGATGACACGACTTATCTGAACGGTACCTTTACCTCCTCAATGGCGGACTGGGCCAGGAGCTGGAAGGTTGATGATCAGGACCCTGCCTGTTCAGATTCCTGCCAAGGAGATTGCTTGGCCTGCAGTGATAGACAGGAGGAACTGTTTGGCAGCAAAAGGTATTGTGGGGTCATCAGCCAAGTTTCAGGAGGCCCTTTTGGAGCATGCCACCCCACCGTCAGCCCCACCAGCTACTTTAATGATTGTATCAGTGGGATGTGCTTAAAAGGAGGGGACAAAGATGTGTTGTGCCAAATAGTGGAGACATATGCCGCCGCCTGCAAAGAAGAGGGCATTGCCATTGATGAATGGAAGGTGACATCCGGTTGCGGACGAGCCCAGCCTGACCAACAGGCAAATGAGACATATGCTGAAGAAGTCACTCCCCAAGAAAATGTCCGTCATTCAGCTGGTGAACCCATCCACAGCAGCTCTGCATGTACGAAATGAGAGGTTGAGAGGTGGTCGCAAAACTAGCTTAGGGTTGGGATTCAAGGGAGCAGAGGCAAGGAGTTACAGGAAGAGCTCCCTTAGAGCAGGAGTTAAGGGACCCTGTGGCTCTCCAGATGTTTGGATACAACTCTCAACAGCCCCAACCACCATGGCCAATGTTGAGGGGTGAGGGGAGCTGCGGTTCAGTAATATCTGGAGGGCCACGGGTTCCCCATGCCTACCCTACAGAGTACAGCAACCCTCAGCTAATCCCGTGGCTTTCTCTTTCTGCATTGCTCTGCCCCATGAACATGTTCAGTCTCTGTGGATGCTCTTGAAGCAACCAGGGCCACTGGGAAAATGAAGATGGGCCAGCAACAGTTCTTTTGGCTCATGTCCCCGGGTGTGCAATGATTACCTGCAACTGCTGCCCCCATTATGAATCTATACAATACTTATTGAACTGCTGGGATAGCTCAGTTGGTAGAGCATGAGACTCTTAATCCCAAGGTTGTGGGTTTGAGCCCTACGTTAGGTGAAAGATCCCTGCATTGCAGGAGGTTGGATTAGTTGACCCTCAGGGTCTCTTCCAACTCTACAATTCTATCAACAGATTTGGTCCAAGTAGGATTTGGTCCATCAGCAGGTTAGTTATCTTTATGCCAGGAATGGGGAACCTTCTTCATCCTGAGGGCCATATTCCTTTCTAGACAGGCTTTCAAGGACCATGTGACACTGGTGGGCAGGGCCAGAGGCAAAAGTGGGTAAAGCAGCACAGTAGCACACCCCTCTGTATCCTCCATCCAAACTAGCAAGAGGCATGATCAAAGTATACATTACAGTCAGGCAGAAATGCCCAGGGTGCAAAGCAGGGCCATTGATGGCCATATGAAGAGAGAGTGTGGTCCAGGATGGGCTCTGTAGACCAGATAGAGAGTTGTGGAGAGCTGCATTTAGCCTTTGGATCCTTGGTTCCCTTCCCTATTTTATAGTTTCTAAAAACTGACTGTGAGTTCCATGTGCTGCTTATCTAATTGATACATACAAGTAATGTCTTATCAAATCTAATCCATTCTTCCCCGCCACCCAGCAGCCGACACTTGCCCTGAAAACAGTCACTATGAGGCCTGCGGAAATGCCTGCCCAGCAACCTGTTCTGAACCATCAGCCCCCTCTGCTTGCAAAGATGCCTGTGTGAAAACCTGCCAGTGCAACGATGGGTACGTCCTCAACGGCGGCAAGTGTGTCCCTGTTGAGAACTGCAGTTGCATGCATAACAGCCTCCGCTACAAGGCTGGGGAGGAGTTCTGGGCTGACGAGAACTGCCAGTCTCGCTGCAAGTGTGATCCAAGCCTGGGCCAAGTGAGATGCCGGAAAGCAGCTTGCAAAGGCAACGAGAAATGCGCCCTGGTGAATGGCGTGCGCCGCTGCAAGGGGACGGCATACTCCACCTGCATAGGAACTGGAGACCCTCACTATACCACCTTTGATGGGAGGAAGTATGACTTCCAAGGCACCTGCATTTATCAGATGGCAGCGGTCTGCTCCGGGGACCCCACCCTCACCCCGTTTTTGGTCACAGTGGAGAACAACAACCGAGGGAGTAAGGCAGTGTCCTTCACCAAAGTGGTGACTCTGGAGGTCTATGGCATGATCATCAGCTTGAGCCAAGAGCACCCACGAAAGATTAAGGTACCAAAGGGAAAAAGAATGCTGGAGGATGGGAAAGTGTGAGGAAGCTTTAAATTAGGGAACCTCGGGGGGGTTGGACTTACCATTAGCACATATTCCCCCCTCCCAAGGGTTTTTTGTTTGTTTGTTCATTACTGCTGCTTAAAATGACAATAGCAGCATCTGTGGTAGCAACTGGGACACTGTTTTTCAACTTTTGCAATACCTCAGATCTAGTGTCATTCTAAGGCATTGTAGGAATCAGGAGAAATAGTGGCTGGCTGACACACATATGATGGAGAATATTCAGAGGAAGTTCTACAGTGTCCTAGTAGTGTGGGAAAGAAAAATCTCAGAACTGTTCTCAATAGAATCATAGAATCATAGAGTTGGAAGAGACCTCAAGGGCCATCCAGTCCAACCCCCTGCCAAGCAGGAAACACCATCAAAGCATTTCTGACAGGTGGCTGTCAAGCCTCTGCTTAAAGACCTCCAAAGAAGGAGACTCCACCACACTCCTTGGCAGCAAATTCCACTGTCGAACAGCTCTTACTGTCAGGAAGAGAATGCCTTCTGAGCATAGGAGGATAGGAAGCTTCTTTATACTGCTACTGACCTTTGGCCCAACCAGCTCAGTATTGTCAATAGTGAGCGGTAGCATCTCTCCAGAGTTTCAGACAGGGAGCCTTACCTAGCCCTACCTGAAGATGTGTCACTGAAACCCTATGGGTGGTCACTTCCATGTTTTCCAGGTGAATGGAGTCTTTGTGGACCTGCCCTTCTCCTACGAAAATAAACTGAAGGTCTACATCAGCGGAGTCCATGGCTTCATCAAAACAGACTTTGATCTGAGAGTCAGCTTTGACTGGTACAGTTATGCCAGGGTCATTATTCCCAGCACTTACGCCAATGCTGTGTGCGGACTGTGTGGCAATGCCAATCAGGATCCCAGCGATGATTTTATCATGAAGGATGGAACTCAGACGACAGATGAAATCCAGTTTGCAGATAGCTGGAAGTTGAAGGAGGTCCCAGGATGCTCTGCGGGATGTAGTGACTGCCCAGTATGCAGTGAGGCAGAGAAGCAAACCTACAAGGGGGACCAGTTCTGTGGGATCCTCAAGAGGAAGGATGGACCTCTCAGACAGTGCCATGAGGCCATTGACCCAACATCCTACTTTGAGGATTGTGTCTTCGACACTTGTCAGTACAAGGGTCATCATGACACTCTCTGCAGTGCCATCAGTGCCTATGTGACAGCCTGCCAAGCACTGGACGTCAAGGTTGGGAAATGGAGATCAGCCTCTTTTTGCAGTAAGTTTAGGCTCTCCTGCATCTGTGCATCATGTGTTCATGTGCCTTTGCATGAGCATGTGTCAAATAACCTCTGAATGCTAAAAATATATGCACCAGTCCAAGGTACAAAACCATAATTTTGCCTCATGTATCAGGAGTGGGGAATCTGAGGATCTCCAAATGTTCCTGGACTCCACCTCCCATCAGCCCCAGCCAGTCAGGGATAATGGGAGTTTTAGTTGAGAGACATTTGAAGACATGGCCGGTCCACCCATGAGACAAGGTCAGACAACCGCCTTAGGCAGCAAAATCCACAGGGGCAGCAGCTCCTGAAGTAGATCTTTATTCTCCACCTTGTTCCTGATAAAGATCTTCACTCACCTCTTCTTCCCTGGCAAGGAGGGGCGGTGTCATTCTGTGGTTTGTCTCAGGTGCCAAAGTGTTTTGAGCCAGCCCTCCCTGAAGAGTATCATGCTCCCCAACCCTGTAAGTGGAGGCAGATGCCTTGCCCCTCATTGAAAATGTGGTTTGAGCAGAGGGCATCACTTTTGTGACCTTCCAAATTTATGCTATTTAAAAATAATAATAATTAAAGATTCTCAGGAATAAAAATTGCATTAGACAATTTAGAGTGGCATATCCCCACCCCAATATTTCCTACAGTTTTTGAGTTCAAATAAATACTGCATTTGGCTTTTGATAATCTAAACAATGGCACACAGGCCATCAATATTTACCCTCAAAGCTAATTTAGCTCCAGAACTGATCTGAGAAACCTTGTTTGGGATTCCTTTTGTTTCTGTTTTAAGGAGAGAAGGAAAGGTTGGTGACAATATTTATCAGTTCTGATACAGGACGACATCTTTTGGAAGCAGATTGCAGACTTCTGAACCTCATTGGGACTGTAATGCCCCAAGAAAAATCTACATCTGCCTTAAGCAATAACACTTAGCAAGCAATGTTTGGGTGGGAACTCATGTAGTACATTGGAAAAGCTGACATGTTGCCCTCTAGAATTTGCTGCCCCCTCATCACTGACCATTGTTCATACTGACCAGGACTGATGGGAGTTGGAGTCCAACATCATTTGGAGGCCACCATAAGGTGTGAACCTCTAATTAAACATGAATGCTGGCTTCTTAATCAATTTAGGACCCAGATCTGGGGCAGCCTTAGGCCAATCCCAGACACTCCAAGTGTCCCTCTTTTCCAGGGACATCCCTGATTTAGAGAAGCAGTCCCGGTTTCTGATTTGATCCCGCAATGTCCCACTTTTCCTTAGAATGTCCCTATTTCCATTAAATGTTGGAGGGTATGGGGTTATCTGACCCCTGAGCCGTCTGAAGGCAACTCTGTATAGGGAAGTTTTAAAAAATGTTTCATGTTTTATTATTATTATTTTATATGTTGGAAGCTGCCCAGAGTGGCTGGAGCAACCCAGTAAAATGTGTGGGGTATAAATAGTAAAATTATCATTATGGAGTGGAACATCCCTATTTTCATCGGAGAAATGTTGGGGGGGGTATGCAATCCAAAATGCTGGATTGGGCCCAGGATACATAGCCCTATTGGCCATGCATTACATCAATCATTTGTCATTCAGTTGGGCTATGACAACAGAACACAAAATCCTCTGTTGGAAAACAGCTGTCTACTAGTTTACTAGTCTCCTCCTGGGATATTCCCATAAGAGACCCTTCAGCCGGATCATCCTTCCCTTCCCTTTTCTCTTCTTTACTGGAAATCCCTCCCAGAACAGCTTGCCTCTAATTGCAGTGTACTATTGCACTATCGCTCTGAACGATACTTACACAATACAGTCCTCATGTAGGCCATTTGTTCTGTTCCAGCCGCTCAGTCCCATCATCCTTCCAGGAAAAAAATAGGAATCCCAATGAACACATCTCCCTTCCTGGATGAGTGTTCGCTCCCCACTATTCAAGACCACTAGAATTTCCATTAAAATAACCTTTGTTTGAAATGTAGGTTGGATGCATTCTCTCTGTTAATTTGCAATGGCTGTCATTCTCCTCCTCCTTTCTTCTCTTTCCAGGCACTCCTTGTCCACGCCATTCCCACTACGAGCTCTGTGGAAGTGGCTGTCCTGCCACCTGCAACAGCCTCTCAGCTCCGGAAGTGTGTGATGCTCCATGCACAGAAGGGTGCTTTTGTGATACTGGCTTCATCCTCAGTGGGGATAAGTGTGTCCCTCCAGAAGAGTGTGGCTGCATGCTCCAGGGCAGATACTACAAGAAGGGAGAGGAGTTTTATCCCGGTAGCTCCTGCCAGGAGAAGTGCCTCTGTCTGGACAATGGAGCCATCACATGTGGGAAGTTCTCCTGTGGAGCACACGAGGAGTGCAGAGTGGAGAATGGCATCCAAGGCTGCCACCCTGTGGGGTACGGCACAACTATAGCATCTGGTGACCCCCATTATATTTCCTTTGATGGACAAAGTTTTGATTTCCATGGCTCCTGTACTTACACCTTAGCCCAAGTCTGCAGCCAGGACCCTCATCTAGTGAAGTTCTCTGTGTTGGTGGAGAACGGCATGCTTGACTATGGACGTTCTCCTATTACAAGGACAGTTGTGATCTCTGTTCATGGATACTCCATTGCCCTTGAAAGGGGGATGAAGTGGAAAGCTATGGTATGTAGTTCCTTGTGATGACCACTAGTGTTTGAATTTACAACCAGACCTCCATCCAGCTAATATGATTTCTTGTTTGCACAGGTGGATGGAGAACTCTACACTTTGCCAATGAATACAGTGGATGGGAAACTCTGGATCACCCAGGAGGGGAACAATATCATTGTCCATTCATCCTTTGGCCTCACAGTCCTTTATGATACCTCCACGTACATCCGTGTGTCTCTTCCTAGTACCTACCAGGGACATATGTGTGGACTTGGGGGCAATTTCAATGGTGACACGAGTGATGATTTCATGCTACCTAATGGAGAAATCACCCAAAGTGTGGATGAGTTTGGAGCCTCCTGGAAGGTCCCTGTGGATGGTGCCATTTGCTCTGATGGTTGTGGTGTGGAATGTCCCACTTGTGCCGCAGCGCAGACAGCACCATACGAGGCCAAGAGCTCCTGTGGAATGATCCAGTCCAAGACAGGTCCATTCAAAGACTGCCACTCTTTGGTGAACCCTGCTGAGTACTTGAGGCATTGCCTGCATGACATGTGTGTGGCCGGTGGAGCTGCAGAGACTCTCTGCCGAAGCCTTCAAGCCTATGCAGCTGCATGCCAACTGACTGGAGCCAAGATTGGAGCATGGAGAACAACCTCCTTCTGTTGTAAGTCAGCAAATTTTAACCCTTTCCTCACATGTTCTATCCCTGAGGAAAATCACTCCTCTAAAGCTGTTTTGTTCTTGTTTTGCTTGAGAGAAAGGTCTCCTGTTGGCACCATTGACTGAGAACATGACTAATGTCCGAATGGTGAGAGATAATTTGTAAATCTCAATGAAGCTGGGTCACAAAAGTATGTACTGCAGACCTTTGCTTGACTGCTCCAACTCTATGAAGACACCTCTTATAGCGATTTGATCTCCCTTATACATCTAAGGGCACAAGTAGTGGGGGTGGGGGGGAATCACATTAGGAAGAACCAGATCAGAAAGACCATTACTGTAGTTTCCCAAGTCCACACAGTATATTTTGTGTCTGAGGAGGGATCAGGGAGCCTAACCTGGGCCTCTCTTATCAGATACATCATGTTGCCTTACACTAGCTCTTGACATATTTTTAGAGTACTAGAGAGAGGAGAAGAAGAAGAAGAAGAAGAAGAAGAAGAAGAAGAAGAAGAAGAAGAAGAAGAAGAAGAAGAAGAAGAAGAAACAACTGTTCTGGGCATAATTCTATTTGCTGAATTTCATTTCCATTCCTCCTTTCCTCCAAGATGTTCAGCATGACATTCATCAGTGCTCATCAGCCTTGGCTTTCAAGCTATTGTTGGACTCTACTCCCATCAGCATAGTCAATGATCAAAGATGGTGAGTTGTAGTCCAATAACATTTGAGAACACAAGATTGAAGAACACTGGCATACATCATGGGAGCCAAGTCTTCAGGTGTTGCTGGACTCAGACTCCCATCATTATAGATTATAGAGCAGGGTATGACTTGGAGCGCAAATACTACTGCTCTGGTAAAGAAGGCCCAGCAGAGAATTTATTTCCTCAGACTTTTAAAGAAGAACAATCTGAGTGAGAGACTGCTGGTGTCCTTCTACCGAGGCTCCATAGAGAGCATTCTTATATACTGTATTTGTGCTTGGTTCTCCAGCTGCACAGCCAGGGAGAAGAAGATACTTCAGAAGGTCATAACCACAGCCCAAAATATTATTGGTCATCCTCTCCCATCTCTGGAAGAACTATACAGTTCCCGTTGCCTTAAAAAGGTTAACAATATTTTAAAGGATCCATCTCATCCAGGATACAGTCTCTTTGCACCACTGCCTTCGGGTAGAAGATATAGAACAATTAGATCAAGAACAAATAGACTGAAGAACAGTTTCTACCCAAGAGCTATAACCATCTTAAATGCTGTAACCAGATAATATGACCTTGGAGAGCTGTGATGGGTGTATGTGTGGCTTTTGCGGGTGCAGGGCACCAGTCATTTCCCCAATCAATTCACACTGGAAACAATAATTTAGGTTTGGGTTTTTGGCACTATTTTGGCCACAACTTTTATTGTAATACAAATCAGGTGAGTGGTTGCGTAGGCATTGGTTCAACTGTCCAGTGGGACAGAGCTGACCCTAGTCAGCAAAACTAGCTGTCCAATCGGGACAGAGCTGACCCTAGTCAGCGAGACTAGCTGTCGAGCGGGACAGAGCTGACCACTTGTCAGCGAAGGGAAACCATTAGCTGAAGAGAGTTAATGGGACCGGATCAACGTGTCTCCCCCTCCCCAGGGGTCCACAGGGACTCCTGCATGGCCCTGCACCCGCCAGGGTTTGGACAGCAAAGTTGAGTCCCCGGATTCCTTTGCAGAATTCCCATAACTCACATCACTTTCGGTGGGTACCGCCCACCCAATCATAGAACCAATGCCTAACCGCCAACCTTACAAGTTGTGACTATTTGCTGTATAGTAGGCAATAACCAAATGGCATGGCCAATTCGCCAAATGGACAAAATTCCTACCAGGCCCCTCCTAAGCAGAGGCGACCCCTACCCGGTACAGCAAGGTCAACGTCAACCTATACCAGGGAAGGGGGGGTGGGAGATCCGTAGCTCTAAACGAGTAACTCAAGATCCACGTGGGGATCTAATATAAGGACGCTGGGCTGTCCTTAAATTGCAACATAAAATTCTACCCTACGACAGGCAGGTCCTGGAAGCTGCGCCAAGTGTCAAAAAACCCAAACATGAAATGCCTTCCTGCCCGCCCCGCAACGGGACCTCTCTGCGAGAACTCACTTTGTTGGTGTGTGTGTGTTTTGTGCTGTTTTTTGTTTCTTTCTGTTTTTTTAACGGGATGGCATGCAATTTCGTTGCACTTGTATAGCGTTGTGCTTGTACTTGTGCAATGACAATAAATTATCTTATCATCTTATCTTATCTTATCTTATCTTATCTTATCTTATCTTATCTTATCTTATCTTATCAGCCCTCCAAGGCCAAATACAGTCAGAGAGCTACGAAGAGCTGATAGATAACACAGCTCTAGCATAGGCGAAGGAGAGCTGTAGGTAACCCTTGAGTGCAGACCATCTCATTCTGTACATCTTCCTTTCTTCCTTTCAGCTCTGCCTTGCCCAGCTAACAGCCATTATGAGTTGTGCACCCGATCCTGCGATTTCACATGTGCTGCCTTATCTGCTCCATCTCAGTGCACCGGAGATTGCTTTGAAGGCTGCCAGTGTGACACCGGCTACGTGTTTGATGGGGAAGACTGTGTGTCCATGGACAAGTGTGGCTGTGCTTATGATGGGCGCTACATCAAGGTTGGTGATGGTTTATGAAGCAGAAGGTTCCTCAGTGGTGCAGTGATTGTGATACAGTTTAGAGGAACTTTTCATATGTATTCTCTCTCACACACACATGTATATCCATGTTTATCTATGTGTCTGCCTGCCTGTCTTGCTCCAATGGCCAGATTATGGTGTATGTGCTGATTTTACGGTGGCTGTTGTATAAAAGAGGAGAGGGCCTCTTGTTTCTCAGTCTTTGCTTCCATTGCAGCAGCTGCCTATTTTGTATCAAAGTTTGATTACCATGGATCTATACAACCATCATTGGACACATGGCAGGGCCTTCTTGGTGGGAGTTCCTTGCCTGTGAAATGCCTTCCCTGGAGATGTCATCTGTCTCTTCTTCTTCTTCTTCTTCTTCTTCTTCTTCTTCTTCTTCTTCTATTTAAAAACATTCTTTTTTAAAACAAAAAACCCCACCATGTTTATGCTCATTTCATGGCTGAAAGATACTGTTCTCAGCAACATTGAAATAATCAGCCGCAGGGATACGTGGTTGGTTTTTAAATGTTCTTAAGTAGGGGAGTGGGTGGCGCTGTGGTCTAAACCACTGAGCCTCTTGGGCTTGCTGATCAGAAGGTCAGCAGTTCGTATCCCCATGATGAGGTGAGCTCCCTTTGCTCTATCCCAGCTTCTGCCAACCTAGCAGTTTGAAAGCATGACAGTTTGAGTAGATAAATAGGTGCCACTGCAGCTGGAAGGTAAATGCAGTTTCCGTGCACTCTGGTTTCTGTCACGGTGTTCCATTGTGCCAGAAGTGGTTTAGTCATGCTGGCCACATGACCCGGAAAGTTGTCTGTGGACAAACACTGGCTCCCTCGGCCTGAAAAGAGAGATGAGAAGTTCTTAATTTTTAATAATGTTCTTAGATCTTCTTAATTTTTTTAAAGGTTTCAAGTACATTTTTTTTCTTTGTTTAGAAGAGTGGGAAAGAAATTTAATCTATATATATATAATTGTTCAAGTTGGATGTTTGTTAATGATTACATTTCTCTGTAACCCCTTGATCAATTCCATTCAAATTTGGACACAACGTTCCATGCCCATATGGGAGTGATCATATGTACTTACATTGCACAAATACCACACCTTTCCCAGGTAAAATGTGATTTTGTGCAAAAAAATAGCACCCTCCAGTGGACGTTAAACAGCACAGCACAACACACCTGTTTCTGACCCCTCCTCCTCCTTTCCCGACGTCACTACCACCATCAAATCGACAGACAGACCGCCCACAAACACTACTGCTGGCTCCGCCGGCGGGTATAGAGCCACGCCGGGAGGAATCACCATTTTCGCGGTTTGCGACGCTACCTTGACCGGCTGTAGATAGAGGCCGGATGACAACATCGCTACTCACTTTTCGGGCCAGATACCACACCTTCCACAGATACAAACGTGCTCCTATAAAAACAAACATACAGCCCACCACTACACGTCAACAACATCGAAGAAGGCCATTGACAAAATCAGGACAAAGAACCTCATAGACTAAAATGGTAGTAATAAACAGTTGTAGAAACGAAGACAAAAATGGGAGGGGCAAACGGAGAACACATAGACTGAACTTCAACAAGATAAGGGGTAAGTAAACATACACTTTCTCTTTCATACTGTATCTTACTTTTAAGGTAAAGGTAAAGGTAAAGGTAAAGGGACCCCTGACCATTTGGTCCAGTCGTGTCCGACTCTGGGGTTGTGGCGCTCATCTCGCTTTATTGGCCAAGAGCCGGCGTACAGCTTCCAGGTCATGTGGCCAGCATGACCAAGCCGCTTCTGGTGAACCAGAGCAGCACACGGAAATGCCGTTTACCTTCCCGCCGGAGTGGTTCCTATTTATCTACTTGCACTTTGACATGCTTTCAAACTGCTAGGTGGGCAGGAGCTGGGACCGAGCAACGGGAACTCACCCCATCGCAGGGATTCGAACTGCCGACCTTCTGATCAGCAAACCCTAGGCTCTGTGGTTTAACCCACAGCGCCACCTGGGTCCCTTTCCATTTCACCAAATCAGCCACAGCAAGGCATGGCCAGGCCAGCTAGTAAACAAATAAAATAATTTTGATTCCGTTTCCTATCCTTTCCTTCAACCCATCCTTCCCTCCTGGACTTACGGCATTGGTTTTGATATCTAAAAGTTGATTTCTGACAGGAAGTCTTATCATCTTTCCGGAATTTCTTTCCAGGCTGGAGAGACCATCATCTTCAACAACTGCTCAGAAAAATGCACCTGTCGTCCCTCAGGCCAGCTCACCTGTGTGGAAACCAGCTGTGCTGCAGGGGAGACTTGTGTGCTCACAGACAAGGTGCGCAGCTGTGTAAGGCAGGTAGGGGACTGCACACTCAGCCCAGGACCCTGGTTCACCTCCTTTGATGGAGCCAAAGGGAAACTCCTCGCTAGTGGCATCTACAAGATTGCCTCCTACTGTGATGAGCAGTCACCATCCTGGTTCAAGGTGCTGGTGGATGTCAGCGATTGCAATGAAGACACTGTGCCAGCTGGGACAGCCGTCTATGCCTTCTTCCGAGAAGTGTTCATCTCAGTGACCAACTACAAGGAGACTTGGGTAAGCCACTGTCGGTCACAATAGTTAAGTGGAACTTGCAGCTCAAATGTTATGGGTGTTGGTTCACATCCAAAGGCAAAACCCACCTACATTGCACTTTCAATAATAATAATAATAATAATAATAATAATAATAATAATAATAATAATAATAATAGAACTGAAACACAGCCATCCTTTGACAACTGCAATTCTCTGAATTTTGCAGTACAGTGCACAAGAAATGTATGCACAAATGCATGTACTGGGGTAAAGAATGCATAAAATGCATGTAAGTTGAAAGAGCATACAAAAACGCACTATATTAGGGGAAATGGCTCTGCAAATATGTGTATATCAGGCAAATCTGCATAGAAACACACGTATATTAAGAGAAATTCATACGAAAATGCTGATGAATTTTCACGAGGACTTAAAGAGAGTTGCAAAATGATGCGAAAATGTGGAGAACTGAACTTTAGGCTGGAAAAATGAGAAACTGGGTAAACCCAAAATTGACAGATTCACCCATCCCTACTCTAAATATCAGTTGCTGGGAGATAAATCATAGAAAAGCCTTGCTTCTGGGCTTCCCGGAAACAATTAGCTGGACATTTTGTAAAGCAGGATGCTGGATTAGGGATGGACCAATCAGTCTATCTCTAGTTTGTATCAATCATTTAATGAAAGGGCTGGTGCTGTGCTGTTTTTATTGTAATTATTGATATGGTTTTAATAGAATTTATATATGCATATAATTTTAATTCCATCAGTGTTTTAATTGTTTTTAATGATTGTATTTTCTATGTTTTTAGCAGTTCTTATTTTTATCTGTAAGCTGTCTTGAGTCAGGGAGAAAGGCAAAGAATAATAATAATAATAATAATAATAATAATAATTCAAAAGTTTGTTATGTATGTCCTGTTTCTGCTTTGATCTGCCCCTCTTTTTCTTCTCCAGCTGGAATTGGGAAACAAATCCCATTCACCCCCAATGACTCTCAGCATGACTCTGCCTCAGCCTGTCTTCTTTGCCTTTCAGGTCAACGGGCTCTTGGTGCAGCTTCCACTGAATGTCTCCAACGCCGTGTCTGTCACTGAATCTCAGGACACCATTGTCATTGACCAAAGCTCCCAGATGCAAGTTCTCTTCAGTCCCAACGGCAAAGTGACCGTGAGAGTCACGGACAGCCTGGCAGGGAAGTTGTGTGCCCCTTGCGGGAACTTCAACAATCAAGTCTCAGATGACCTGCGGCTGCCCAGTGGTCAGATTGCAGGAGACATTGCTGAGGTCGTTGATGCCTGGAAGGCTAGGGACTTCTTGGAGTGGTGAGTAGCTCCAACTGTGGCTCTTTGCTCTTTGTGATAAGGTAAAACAGCCTCCTCCAGCTTGGTGCCCTCTATAGATGTATCAGGCTCCAACTCTCAACAGTTGCTTCCCATGGCCAGGGATGATGGGAGTTGTAGTCCAAATTGTCTGCAGGGCACCAGGTTGGGGAAGCCGGGAGTAGCTTTAGGCTATAGAACTAGCCTACACTCATAGGAACGTTGGGGAAGTTGCCTTCTCTCAGGTCAGAGGGTCCATCTAGCACAGCACTGCCTACTCAGACTGGCAGCAGCTTCCCAGGTTCTCAGGCAGGGAGGTAGATTTTTAACTGGAGGTGCTCAGGATTCAACCTGGGACCTTCTGCATGAGAAGAATATGCTCTACCTTGCAGAAATGACTCACTTCTCTCCAGGGCCATCTCTAGTGCTACAACTAATTCAGAATGCAGCAGCTAGACTAGTGACTGGGAGTGGCCGCTGAGACCATATAACACCGGTCCTGAAAGACCTACATTGGCTCCCAGTATGTTTCCGAGCACAATTCAAAGTGTTGGTGCTGACCTTTAAAGCCCTAAACAGCTTCGGCCCAGTATACCTGATGGAGCGTCTCCACCCCATCATTCAGTCCGGACATTGAGGTCCAGCTCCAAGGGCCTTCTGGCAGTTCCCTCACTGTGAGAAGTGAGGTTACAGGGAACCAGGCAGAGGGCCTTCTCGGTTGTGGCGCACGCCCTGTGGAACACCCTCCCATCAGATGTCAAGGAAATAAACAACTATCTGACTTTTAGAAGACATCTGAAGGCACCCCTGTATTGGGAAGCTTTTAATGTCTGATGTTTTATCGCTTTATTATTATTATTTTTATTAATTCTGTTGGGAGCCACCCAGAGTGGTTGGGGAAACCCAGCCAGATGGGTGGGGTATAAATAATAATCAATCAATCATCATCATCATCCCTGCCTAAAGGCAGCTCCGTGCCTCCCCAACCATTGGCTTCTCTTCAAATTTTCACCCCCATATATTTCAGACCAAGTCTAACTCCCCACTTCCTCGCACTGCCGCCCTCCTTCCCTTTCTGAGGCCCCATCTGCACTATGCATAGCAAGCAACATCATGCCACTTTAAACAGTCATGCCTCCCTAAAAAAGGATCCTAGGGCCTGTAATTTGTTAAAGGTGATGAAAGTTTTTAGGCCACCCCTTTTCCTCTCACAAAGCTACAATTTCTAGGGTTCATTGAGAAGGATCGGTTGTTATCTGGGAACTGTAGCTCTCTGAGATGAATTTGGGTCTCCTGGCAATTCTCAGCATCCTTAACCAACCACAGCTCCCAGGATTTTGAGTGGGGAGACAAGACTGCTTAAAGTGGTATCATACTGCTGCAAATGTCTAGTGCAGATGGGGTTTAGTCCTTGTTGGGTTGACCTGGGTTGCAAGTATTAAGCAGCTACAAGGACTTTTTATTCCCCACTCCTCAGCCCCAAAACAAAACATGCACATGCTATGCAGAGGGATACATGAAGTCAGTGTTAGAAGCAATGTACAGTGGTACCTCGACTAACGACGATAATGCGTTCTGACGCGATTTCCGTTAGTCGAAAAAATTCGTTTGGCGAATCCCCATAGGAATGCATTGGGGAAAAATTCGTAAGTCGAAAAAATTGGGTCAAAAATTCGTAAGTCGAAAAAATCCTATTAAAAGCGGTCGCGACGTCTTTTCTTAAGTCGAAGAAATTCGGATGCGGTGGCCATTTTGTTTTACCGGAAGTCATTCGTTAGACGAAAAATACGTTAGGCGAGTTATTCGTAAATCGAGGTACCACTGTAACAAGAAGCAGCATTGGGCTGCCAGATGGCATACCTTGAGGGTCAGCTTCACAATTCTCTCTCCTCTGCTTGCTTCCACAGTTATTGATACCTGCACATGAGATACTCCTTAGACTGGTAAGTGACTCTCCAGACTGCTGTTGTTTCTAAGGGCCCACTCCATGGTTTGTTTAGAGTAAGATAAATGAAGAGCGGAAGTCTGCACATCAAACTAAGCCAAACCATTGCTTGGCTTGCAGAAGCACAGTACCAGGGGTTGGGAGGGGAGAAGCAAAGCAACCATCTTTGGGAGGGGAAGTTGCTATTTCCATTCTTTTAACTTATGAGAAGGCCAACCTTTTTCTCATCCAATTTCTTTCTTTATTTAATGTGTCCCACTAGCATCCCACTACTAGACACGTCCCACTCGCCTTTGAGAGCAATGCCACGTCATGTTGTTCCCAAAGCATTCTGGGAAGCATAGCTGGCAGAAAACCAAATGACCAGTGCCAATTTGAGGTTGCCAACACACCTTCCTGATCGTCAAAGGGACACCTTAGCCCGTGTGTCCCTTTGACAATCTCAGAGGAATTGCCAGTGTACCTTCCTGATGGTCAGCCTCCTCTGTGCGCATTGGGTCCCCTCAATGCTGAGTGCAACTCGACGCCTGTGTTCCTATGCAACTAGAGCATCTACAAAAACAGGCTCAGCCCATGGCCTCTGCATAACACAACTCTTCTTATGCCTTTTCCTCTCTAGCTATATCTAAAATCCCAATCTGGAAACATGCACTGGATGCGCAAGCACCTTAGAACAATGCTGTATTTGGTTAAAAAAAAGAAACACCCAAAAAGTCCAGCACAAGTGGAACATCCAGTTAATAAACAGAATGTGATTATCTACAATGACTGAGAATGAAGCCTTCATGTACAGAGGCAGTAGCTCTGTGTACCACATTCTGAAGACAAACAATTAGGGGGAATAGCTCTCAGCTTCTTGTTCAGCTTGTCAGCTTCCATGAAGATCTTCCTGGCATCTGTGGGACTCAAATGTGCTCAGGACCCTTGACCTGTTCTAGCAATATGAAGTCCTTTATCTTCAGCCTGTCCAAATGTTTCCTGACGTTTGATGAGAGTTCAGCATCTGATCCCTTGGTGACTTGTGAATTGCCGGATGTTCAGGGATGAAAATGTGTAAACCTATTGCACTCTAACCAAGCGCTATAAATTCATGTCCTTATCTATAAAGAAGTAAACCCTTTGAAAACCTTCTGTTTTTTTTGTACAAACTCATTTTCTTGCACACCCAGGATGGGTGCATATGCTATGAAATGCCTCTCTGGTCTGATTTAGCTTGGACCATTAAGGTGGGCCTGCTATGAAATGTCATCTGCACAATTTGAGATGATTAGAAGCAGGAAAATACGGATGAGTCTATTTACAGTTCATGGGTCTCCAACTAAGTTATATTTGGAGTAGACCCACTGAAATTAATGGACATAGCTTAGTCATGTGCCAGCATTTAAGGGTCTACTCTGAGTAGGACTAGCATTGGCTCCTGTTCATTCATGAGTCAATTCCATCACATTCCCACAGAAATGTGTGATTTTTGTAGCTATATATAAATACATGTCTTTTACAACAAAATGCATTTTCCCCTCAATGCATGCATTTCCAAATGCATTTGACCCTAAAATAAATGTGCTTACATATTTTAGCAAGTTTTGGAGCAGAAAAAAAGCATATTGGAAAATTCAGAAGAGTATAAAAGTTCATTCCAATCAAGTTTCCCCCACGTGTTAGCCAAAGACATGTAGAAGGTCGCTTTCATGCCATCGTTACTCACATGATCTGGTCCAATCAGCTGTTATTTATTACTGGGCTGTGTGATGTAAGAAGCACTGGCTGGAAGGGAATCTAAAGGAAATGCTGTTTCCCTGAGGTCGTCTTAAAGGATCTAGTAAACCACTGTGTCAGGAGTGTGTGCAAGAGCCAGGCCCTGGGACCAGCAGAGCTTCGGCTTGTTCTAGAGAGGCAGGGCGTGGCCACACAGGTGAGGCTGCTTGATAATTTACTGAACCTGGTGAGACTGAGTGGTAACTCGCTGCACCTGGTGTCAAGAGCCAGCAGGGGATATAAGGCCAGCATTTTCCCTTCAGCTCTTTGCCACAGCAACACCTTCCCTGCTTCGCTGCGTGCCTCCTTGCTTCTGGACTGTGACTTCGTGTTTCTGGCTTCTTGACCCTTGGACTGTGACTACGTATTTCTGGCTTCTGGACCCTTGGACTGTGACTACGTATTTCTGGCTTCTTGACCCTTGGACTGTGACTACGTGCTTCTAGTTCCTTGACCCTTGGACTGTGACTTTGTACCTCTTGCTGCTTGACCCTTGGACCCCTGCTCTTTGGACTCTTGTTCCTGCCATCTTGCCCCGGGTCCTGACGTGCCTTGCTGGGACTTTGTTTGCTAACAGCCCGGACCGTGACACACTGAGTCTACCGCACCAATCAATCATCTCTCCCCCACCCTTTTCTTAAAAGAAACTTGCAGGCTTACATCAGCCCAGCCTCCCGATTGAGAATCTGCAAAGGCTTATTACATATGGTCAGAATTATTTTTCTAGAGACAAATCTGCAGATATCTTTATTGACATTCACCACACACTTTTATTTCATATCATCCTTCATGTCTTTTTGCTGCTTACTCAGGCTTGACATGTAGCCATGATCCAAAGCAACATTGTAAAAAGCAGCTGCAGGCAACTGTCACTGGTGCAGCAGGCAGGTGCCAGTCTTGGTGGTCACTTTCAACTATTGCTCACTGCAACAGAGAGAGAGAGAGAAAAGAATTAGGCTGTAGTCCTTTACCCACTTACCCGAAATTAAGCCCCATTGAGACTTGCGTCTGAGCAGACATGACTAGAATTGTGCTGTCAGCTGGTCTTTGTGATCCTAAAATCAGAGGTACTCAGCAGGCAATACAGAAGGGCCATGGTTTAGTGGATGAGTTTGGAAACTGAGGATCTTCAGTTGTTACGGTATATCAACTTCCATTATCCTTGGCCTTTAGCCATGCTGTCTGGGGCTGATGGGAGTTGGAGTTTAATAGCATCCGGATGGTCACCGATTCCCCACCCCTGGCTTAGTGGCAGAGCACTAGCTTTGCATACAAGAAGGTATCAGGTTCAATCCTTGGCAACCTCAGTTACAAGGATCAGATAGCAGGTGGTATGAAAGACCTTTGTCTAGACATTTTTTTTAAATAAAAAAGGTGGTTTTTTTTGTTTTGTTTTTTGACTAGGGAAACGCTACTGGGGAGGATGAGGCATTAGCTCTTTATTCCTAAACCGTTTAATCCAAATCTAAATCACTACGCCTGTCCCACACTGCAGACATCATGAAAGCACCTATATATTTTTCACCACAGGTCTAATAGCAGCATAGATGATTGCTCTAACTAGTTACAGGTAGGTAGCCGTGTTGGTTTGTCATAGTCAAAACAAATAAAAAAAATAAAAAAATTCCTTCCAGTAGCACCTTAGAGACCAACTAAGTTTGTTCTTGGTATGAGCTTTCGTGTGCATGCACACTTCTTCAGATACACTGAAACAGAAGTCACCAGACCCTTATATATAGTGAGAGGATGGGAGGGGTATTACTCAGAAGGGTGGTGGGAGTGGGTGATAGGCTGATAGCTGATACCCAGAGGTGGTGAGGGGGGGGGGAGCTGCATGGCTTTGCCAGCAAAGCCGAACAGCTTGTCCTCTCCCTGCCTCCTGCCTCCTCCTCCAGGCTCCAGCCAGGACTCGGGAGCGGTGGTAACAGCACCTGGGGCGCTCCGCTCCCCCCACCCCTCCCTTCCTACGTCACTGATGCTAGCTAGGGCTGATGGGAGTTGTAGTTTAAAACGTCTGGGAGGCACCAGGTTAGGGAAGGCTGTCCTAAGGGCAAGCCTACTCAATGCATCAAAGGTGCTTTCATTTCTATTCAGCCATCATTAATTAGCCAATTGCCCAATGGGAATCCCAGTTCCAGAAAGTTTTGAGCTCCCCCACAAAACTACCATTCCCAAGGATGGTCTGGGACAAGAAGACATGGCATTTAAACTGGATGATAATATTAGTTTTCATGGTTACTGTTGTGCCCCAAAAAGGGGTTAGGGGTTGGAAGGAAAGAGATGCGCCTTCAAAATTCTTTCTCAATTAGATGATAGGTCTGCCATTTCCAAGCAAACTGGAGATGTCTAGGTTAGGTAACAAACAGAGCACTGGAACAACTGTGAAGTGACTCACCAGCCAATAAAGTCTCTGGCCTTCCAAGCATCGATAACCTCAGCGATGTTCGTCACAACCTTCCCATTGGGTAGTATCAGGTCATCAGAGCTGTCACCATCGAAGTTTCCGCAGGATGCGCAAAGCTTGCCCGCCAGGCTGTCTTTGACTTTCACTGTCACTTCCCCTCTGAGTCCAAAGAGAACCTGAAGACCAGCCCCATGGCTGATTGCAACCACATCCTGGGAGAAGCTCACAGACACAACTTCAGAGACAGTCACTGGGAGTTTCGCTGGCTGTCCATTCACCTGGAGCACACAGACAGAGAAGGAGAACATGACATATATCAAGGTCACTTAACTCATGAGTCTTTGAGTCACAACTCCAAACCGGGTTGTGGGCAGAGGCACCAGCTTGTGCCGAAGGATCACCCACATGACCAGAAGGATCAAGTCAGGACTTCTTACCCAAGCCTCCTTGTTCTTGTTGATGGCAATGAAGGCATCTCGGAAAAAGACATAGACTGCAGCCCCAGCCATCACCTCCCCATCACTGCACTCCTTAACATCCACCACCACTCGGAACCAGGCAGGGGCATGGATGTCACAGAGAGAAGCCACTTCATAGGCACCGCTGTAGAGTATTTCCCCTGAGGCACCGTCAAAGGTGGTAAGCTGGGCTCCTGAGGTGAGGGTACACTGGCCTTCCTGCTTCACACAGGCCCGCACGCCATTCCTGAGGGCACACGCCTCTCCTTTCTTGCAGCTGAATTCTTCACAGGTGAGCCGGCTTGAGGCATGGCAGGTGCATTTTTCAGAGCAATCCTTGGAGATTATGCTTTCTTCAGCCTACAGGGGAATCCCCAGACATGCAAGTTGATTATTTGCGCTGGTCTGATCAATAGCAGCTTTTGAACAGATAGGAAAAGGTAAGGTCATCAAACTTTGGACTAGAGCTGGGCTGATATTTTTGGCCTAGCTCTATTCGGTAATGCCTGGAAGTGAAAAGAACCAAAATGGCCACCATGCTGTCAAGATAAAAAGACAGTGTCTGGGAAGATGGCATCCCAGATTTGGGCTTCAAAGTTTTGGAGGCTATGCCTTTGGTCAACTTGTCTAAAAACAAGTTGACCAAAGGTAAGCCAGCCCTCTGA
Organism: Darevskia mixta; assembly: GCA_034641385.1. Classification (NCBI taxonomy): domain Eukaryota; kingdom Metazoa; phylum Chordata; class Lepidosauria; order Squamata; family Lacertidae; genus Darevskia; species Darevskia mixta. The sequence continues at coordinate 15,913,937 of JAWWNH010000033.1, read as the reverse complement.
CATGCCCTGATATTTCTTCCTCTCCCTCCAAAACCGATGAAAATCCTCCTTCCCTGAATATTTTCACAGGGGGAAATGGTTCTGTGAAAGTGGGATGAGAGAGAGAGATATTTTCTGAACAGCTCTAGCTTTTGTCATATAAATTTTAAACAGCTAAAATCATTACTAGGATTGGAATATCACTTGTAGTTTAATGGTGAGTTTTTTGATACAATGGAGAGATAAATGTTTTTTATTATTATAAAAGATGCAGGAGGAAATGATTAACAATAGGACCCACAAATGGAAAGAGGGGAGGCCAAGAGATCCCTTGGAATCTTGTTTTCATGTTGGACACAGGGCCGTCTTAACCATAGGTGCCAGGGGTGCGGGGCAACCGGGCGCCGGGCTCTCAGGGGCGCCAGGCTGAGAGTCCGGGGCCTGAGAGTTGGAGACTGGGGAAGAGCCCACCCGTTGGAGACATGTGACTGTAAAGTTTTTGTCAGGAGACAGCAGAGCCCTCCTGCCTCTCCAGCTTTGAGCGAATATCATAAACAGCCACCCATTCTGGAGACTGATTCCAGCGGAACATCTGGAGGGAGCTCCGAGGAAGAGGAAGCGATGAGAGGGCTCTCAACAGCATCTCAGAGCCATCACTCCGCGCCACAGGGAAAGAAAGGGAAGAGCACCAGCTGCTTCCGTTTCCCGAGATGCTTTAGAAAGCCAGGGAAAACCCAACATCCGTCAGTTGAAGCAACTGATAGCCAGGAAGATTGATGTGTTTACGATGTGCTTGGAGTTGTAAACCAATTAGTTAGTAATAAAGCTATAATGGCTTGTAACCCGGAGTCTGTTTGAATGCTCAGCTGAAAAGGAGCCCAGTGGGGCTTGACAGTTTTAATCTGAAAAACCAAATAAATAAATTTATTAAATAAAAAGGAAAGAGGAATATATTGGACACACCTTGATGTAGTACCCGTCATGCACACAGCCACACCTTTCCATCGGCACGCAGGTTTCCCCATCAGACACGAAGCCAGCAATGCACTGGCAGCCTTCAAAGCATTTCTTGGTGCACAGGGCGGGAGCAGAAAGGCCTGCGCATGTAAGGTCACAAGACCTGGTGCACAGCTCATATTGGCTGTTGGCAGGGCAAGCAAGGGCTGGCGAGAGAAGGGAAACACAGTGATACGATTGCCAAGAAAAGTTCCCCTGAGTCTCATGCACACAATGAGGATATCAAGGGACAATTCAAAGGCAGGAGTAATGGCAACTAAACAACCTCCATTACCTTCTCCATTGGTGGTGGTGGGGAGGGAGTTATTGGTTTGGGGTTTTTTGTTCTTGTTTTTATCATGTATTTTGTCCTTTTGTATTGTATTTTTATGTTGTGAACAGCCCTGAGATCTGCGGATGAAGGGCGGTATACAAATTAAAAAGATAAATTAAATTAAATTTAAAAATTGTAATATGCTAAGGGATTTGGTGGGAGTGAAGCTGCTGGCCGTGATTGGCTGAACTGTCAGAATGTTGTCTGTGAAGGGCGGAGCAAGCGGAAAACCCCCTTTGCCATTGGCTGAGCTGGCTGGAGACGAGTAGGGATGGGTAAATCTTCCGATCTATTTCTCTCAACTTGTCATTCCCAGCCACAAGTTCTTGTTAAATTTCATCAGTACTTTAAGGCAAATTTCTCCAAATATGCACTTCTTTTTCTTCTTTCACAAAGCAATTTCCCACAATACTGTGCATTTCTAGATGCTTCTTCTTTTTTTAAATGCATGCACAACCACAGTACAGTGGTACCTCGGGTTAAGTACACTTCAGGTTAAGAACTCCGCTAAGAACAGAAATCGTGCTCTGGCGGTGCAGCGGCAGCAGGAGGTCCCATTAGCTAAAGTGGTGCTTCAGGTTAAGAACGGACCTCCGGAACGAATTAAGTACTTAACCCGAGGTACCACTGTATGTGTATTTTTGTCCACATTACTTGGCTGGAGAACTTCATAGCAAAATTCAGAGGAGAGCAAAGTTTGTTTCAGCTTGTGCACTGTTAATGGAAAGTGTGAAGTAGGTAGGTTTGCCTTTAAATGCAAACTAAATTAAATATCCCCTCAATCCCTAGACAATAGAGAGAGGGGGGCAGGAAACAAGCCTAAGAGCAGTGTGTGAGGGTGGAGGGTTAAATAAAGTGATTGGCCCAGAGCTGTTCAGTGAGTTTTGTTTGTTTGTTTTGCTGAATTAGGATATGAGCCTGTGCCTCTCCAGCCCTAGTTCTATGCTCTAACCACTGAACCGCACTGTCAAGAACAACTATCTGACATTCAGAAAATACCTGAAGGCAGCCCTATTTAGGGAAATTTTTAACCTGTGATATTTTAATGTATTTTAATGTCTGTTGGAGGCCGCCCAGAGTGGCTGGGGAGACCCGGCCAGATGGGCGAGGTACAAATAAAAAAAATATTATTATTATTATTATTATTATTATTTATTAGAAGGAGGAAGGTGTAAAACCCAAAGAGCGTGAACAGAGAGGGGACCTGCATAGGGTCCAGAACTGCAGAAAAAGCTGGGGAACCATAAAACGCTGCAGGCCTGTGGTATATGCTGACCACCAATGGAGAAGCAGATCCACATATAAACTTACGGCAGAAGGAGACTGTCCTCCACGCCTTGATGTTTGCTCCAGCCGCTTGGCACACAGCAACGTAGGCCTGGAGGCTCTGGCAGAGGATGTCCTTTGCCCCTTGGGCAGCACACATGCCATGGAGACAGCGGTTATAGTACTCAGTCGGCTTTACCAGGGCGTGACATTCGCTGAAGGGGCCTGACGTGGCTTGGATCAGCCCACAAGAGCTCTCGGCCTGGTACGGCTTTGTCTCTGCAGCACCGCACAAGGGACATTTCTTCCTGCAGCCATCTGAACAGCCGGCATTATTGAGCGCTACTTTCCAGGACGCCCCAAACTCTGTCACGTTCCCAGTGCTCTTCTCATCGGGCAGTTGGAATTCGTCGCTCCCGTCACCGTTGAAGTTGCCGCAAAGGCCACACATCTGACCTTGGTACACGCTGGGAACAGATACCAGAACGTAACGGGAGGAGTCATAGAGGACCTTTAGGCCAAAATCTGTCTGCAGGACAATATTCTTCCCCTCCTGATTTACCCAAACGTCTCTCCTGTCTATCACCAGCGGCAGGGCGTACATCTCTCCATCCACCTATGCAGATCAGACAGAAGAGAAAAGAAAAGTACATGGGCCGTTATATTAGAATGAAGACAGACAATAGTGCAAGTTCATGCGTTTCTAGGATACAGCAGGGAGGGAAGCACGAGCGAGTCAGTTGAAGTGTGGGAACTTCCTGTCCCCAGGCCTCCATGTTTGTACAAATTGGAACATCTAATAAGGAGATGCATGAGCGGTAGTTACCACTTTGTACATTGCAGCATGTCGTTTTGTAAAGGTGTAATTGTTTTTAAATTGCTGGTTCTATTTATAAAGGTAAAGGGACCCCTGACCATTAGGTCCAGTCGTGACCGACTCTGGGGTAGTGGTGCTCATCTCGCATTATTGGCTGAGGGAGCCGGCGTACAGCTTCCAGGTCATGTGGCTAGCATGACTAAGCCGCTTCTGGCGAACCAGAGCAGCGCATGGAAACGCCGTTTACCTTCCCGCCAGAGCGGTACCTATTTATCTACTTGCACTTTGACGTGCTTTCGAACTGCTAGGTTGGCAGGAGCAGGGACCAAGCAATGGGAGCTCACCCCGTCGCGGGGATTCGAACTGCCTACCTTCTGATTGGCAAGCCCTAGGCTCTGTGGTTTAACCCACAGTGCCACCCGCGTCTAGGTTCTATTTTTACCTTGATAAATTTGATGTTGACATTTGATTTCGTTTGATTTTGTCTTAATGAATGCTTTGCATTGTTTGATGTAAACTGCTCTGATAACTGAACAGTACACAAATCATGTTAAATAAATCAACAGCTTAGCCAAACCTACCCAAGCATGTGATTTTTAAAACATGCATTTTTTAAAATGTACATCTGTTTTCAAATTGCTGATTTTATTTATATGTTGACACATTTTATGCCCATTTGTCTCTAATGTTTGATTTGAATCAGTATTTTATATTGCGTTATGTAAACCACTTAGAAGTTTTAGTTGATACAGCGGTATATTGATATTGTCAAATAAAGAAATAGAATACACCGAGAATACAGAAAGGGGAAGCCCGATTCATTCACTTATCCTGCTGTAACCTGCAATGCTGGATGGAGAAATAGTTAAGAACCATACACTGAACTTTTAAGTTGGTGGCAGGACCAGCATCAGTACTCTGAAGTATCAGGGAGATGTTGGGGCCATGAGATCTTGGTAGAGTCCACTACTGGTGCATGCCTTGGGACACTTTTTTTAAAAAAGCATTCCTGTGCACCAGTCAGTGCTGAGCAATTGGGTGTGTGAACTGCCATCTTAGCGTCACTTCGAAGCATTGTGGGAAATCTAAGTGGCAGCTAAAACCAGACACCAGATGGTGCTTGGGATGTTACTGTCTGCTGCTTCTCCTTCCTATAGGGGAGGGGACACCAACCAGAAGGAACTTTGTTCAAGGCCCCCCTCAAACCTGGAGACAGCCCAGCCTGGTGGATCTTCCATACGAGTTCTCCATAGTGGCTCAGTGGTAGAGCATCTGCTTTGCATGCAAAAGGTCCCAGGTTCAATCTCGAGGTAGGACTGAGACCTGCTGGCCATCAGTGTAGACCAGGCATAGGCCCTCCAGATGTTTTGAGACTACAATTCCCATCATCCCTGACCACTGGTCCTGTTAGCTAGGGATGATGGGAGCTGTAGTCCCAAAACATCTGGAAGGCCGAGTTTGCCTATGCCTGGTGTAGACAATAATGAACTAAATAGACCAATGGTCTGACTCGGTGTAAGACAGCTCCCTATGCCCACTATTTCTTGGACTTGCCTACAGACCTTTTAGACCTGGGGGAAATTAACGATGGAAGATCAGCAGTGCCCAGTGGAAAGGTAACAGCGCCGCAAGGAAGTGGGAGACTTTCACATAGTGTCTCTATGTGATGTTTGTATGTGGGAGTCATTTTGGACTCACAGCTGTCCATGGAGGCGCAGGTCAATTCTGTGTCCAGGGCGGCTGTCTACCAGCTCCATCTGGTACGCAGGCTGAGACCCTACCTGCCCGCAGACTGTCTCGCCAGAGTGGTGCATGCTCTAGTTATCTCCCGCTTGGACTACTGCAATGCGCTCTACGTGGGGCTACCTTTGAAGGTGACCCGGAAACTGCAATTAATCCAGAATGCGGCGGCTAGACTGGTGACTGGGAGTGGCCACCGGGACCACATAACACTGGTCCTGAGAGATCTACATTGGCTCCCAGTACGTTTTCGAGCACAATTCAAAGTGTTGGTGCTGACCTTTAAAGCCCTAAACGGCCTCGGTCCTCTATACCTGAAGGAGCGTCTCCACCTCCACCGTTCAGCCCGGACACTGAGATCCAGCGCCGAGGGCCTTCTGGCGGTTCCCTCACTGCGAGAAGCAAAGCTACAGGGAACCAGGCAGAGGGCCTTCTCGGTAGTGGCGCCCGCCCTGTGGAACGCCCTCCCATCAGAGGTTAGAAGGATCAACAACAACATGACATTTAGAAAACACCTGAAGGCAGCCCTGTTCAGGGAAGTTTTTAATCTGTGATGTGTTAATGTATTTTAATGTTGCTGGAAGCCGCCCAGAGTGGCTGGGGAGACCCAGCCAGATGGGCGGGGTACAAATAATAATAATAATAATAAATAATACAAATAACAATAAATTATTATTATTATTATTATTATGGACAGGAAGGAGACTACTTCCAGCAGATGAACAGGACAAGACACATACCAGAACCTTCCAGGTCATTCCTTTCACAAGGCTGATGGCGTAACCATGCACAGTGACAACAACCATCGTTGGCACAACTTCACTGTCGCCTGACCCCTCGTTCTCCACCACCACCGAAAAGTGTGCAAGCTCGGGATTCTTGCTGCAGACTTTGGCCAAGGTGTAATCGCAGGAGCCGAAGAACTTGAAGGTCTGTCCATCAAAGGTAAGGTACTGGGTTCCTCCAGCCACGCTGCATTTGCCGCAGCTGATGGAGTGGCAGCCTTGGATGCCGTTCTCCGCCCTGCACTCCTCCTGGGCCCCACAGGAGACCTTCTGACACTCCACAGCTCCGTTGTCTCCACAGCGGCATCTTTCGTGGCAGGAGGCGCTGGGGACAAAACTGTCTCCCTTCTTGTAGTACCTGCCTTGGTACACACAGCCACAGTCTCCGACAGGGACGCACTGGTCTCCGCTCAGGACAAACCCAGCATTGCAGTAGCAGCCCTCTTTGCAGGACATTTGACACCCATCTGGAGCCGAGAGGCCGTGGCAGGTGACAGGGCAGCCATTGCCACAGAGATCATAGCGGGAGTTACGGGGGCAGGAAGGACCTGAAAGGAAACATCAGAGACCATGAACAGCCGAGGAGGAAAAGATGGGGGTGGGGGTATCAATGCTAGGTGTTATCTTAGCCAGGCGGAATCAGCCAGGACTTTCTGTTCTGTCATGCACACACACAAAATCATTTGAATTAGTTTAATTTTAATAATCCCCTTCCCAACTTTACCAACCTGATTTTAGGCTAAAATGTATGCGCAGTGTATTTTTCCTGCATTGCTGGGGATTGGAATAGATGAATCTTGGGGTTCCTTCACACACTACAATTCTATGATTCTATGTTCACCCCACGGGCCCCTGGTGTTGCTGGGAACCATGGTTTGGCTGATCGCAAATTTAAGTTTAGTAAATGTATAAACTGCATTTTAAGAAAACGTTCTTCAGAATAATGTAAATAACCCATCTAAAGGCTATTTCAGGTGGTATCGAACTAAGTCATACTCAGAATAAACCCAATAATATCAATGGGTTGTACCCAATGCCAGTTCTACACTGAATGAACCCAAACCTGACTAAGTCAGATCCATTATTTCCAATGGATTTACTCTGAGTAAGTTAGATACAACCCACTCAACTAGTTATATAAGCCCATCAATTCCAGTAGGTCTACTCTGAATATGACAAGCCCATTGATTTCAATGGGTCTACTCCAAGCATGATTCCCCATTAAATACAACCACACTTCATGATACATAGTCTAAAAAGTTAGCTTGAGAACAATCAACCACCGCAGCACAAACCCTGCGTGCTAGCAGCAATTTTAAAAATCACTGTAGTCCAATTTAGATAAGTGCTACCTTGTTCAAGCAGATCCAGTACTTACTGCAGAAGGAGGCTGATCGCCATTGCCCGATCTGGATGCCTTCAGCTTGGCAGGCTGTCACATAAGCACTGATGGCACTGCAGAGAGTCTCGTGGTGGCCCTTGTATCGGCAGACATCGACAACACAATCCTCGAAGTAGGCAGTTGCATCTATAGCTTTGTGGCACTGCTTGAATGGCCCGTCCTTCCTGATGAGGATCCCGCAGTACCGGTCCTCCTTGTAGGTTTGTTTCTGTGCTTCTTCACACACTGGGCAGTTGCTGGTGCATCCATTCCCACAACCAGGGATCTCGCCTATCTTCCAGCTCTCTGCAAACTGGTTGACATTGGCTGCTGGGCTCCCGCCCTTCATGATCAGATCATCACCGGAGTCCTGGTTGTCATTGCCACAGAGGCCACAAAGTGCGTTGCGGTAACTCTTGGGAAGAGTGACACGGACCAGTCTGTTCCACCCGAAGGTCAAGGTAAGATCAAAGTTGGTTATTACAAGGACATGGGCTCCGCTGATGTAGGCCTTCACTTTATCTTCGTGGTAGAAGGGCAAATCCACAAATACTCCATCCACCTAGAGGAGACAGAGAAAATGATGTCAAGGTGCCAAAACATAGCCTGCCAACCCAAAGAAGTCAATAGAGGAGGGTGGATTAAGAATTTGACCAAAAGGTCTATTGCTGGGAAGGAGGAACCTATGGCACTTCAGATGTTGTTGAGCTTCACTTCTCACTACCACAACCGTTGCTTATGTTGACTGGAGAATCGGGGAAGAGAATGAGTAATTGTGTGGAGTTGTGAGGGTTGTTAAGGTTTAGATACAGGAATATTGTCCATGAGGGATAGCTCAGTCAGTAGATAATGTGACTCTTAATCTCAGGGTTGTGGGTTTGAGCCCCACATTGGGTAAAAGATTCATGAATTGCAAGGGGGTTGGACTAGATGATCCTTTTGGTCTCTTCCAACTTTACAATTCTGTGCCTCTAAATGAACCAAATATGTCACAGCCCATGCTTTGGGGGAAGGGCCTTAGCTGTTTTGTGGAACATCTGTCTGGCATACAGATGATCCTAGGTTCAATCCCTGACACCTCCATGTAACTTGCAGGGTGAGTGTGAAAACTTTTCTGAAAACCTAGACCACTGATGCTAGTCAGTATCAACAGTACTGAGCTAGATGGGTCAATTGATCTGACTTAATTTAAGGCAATTTCCTATGTTTATTGCTGCCTTTACTTTGCTACTGTAGCTGCTGCTTTAAGACCTAGATTACGCATGTAAGTAAATACTACTTTTGCTTCTTCACAAAAACAATGTCTATGTGCAGCTATTATTTTTAAGAGGGAGAAAAGGGGTAATACCAGGGAAAACCCAGTCTGCCTTAAAGCATCCTGGATCATTGTTTCGAGGAGGTTAAATCAACCTTGTCTTTACTTCCAAGCTTAAGCTGCAAGGGATAGTGCACTGCTGATCTCACTCTCATGAGCAAGGAAAGATAGTAGCTAAACAATATATCTTCTCCTAGTGCCTAAATCAATTCCTAAAGGAATTTCAGCCCAGTGACATCTGGAGGGCTACAGGGTCCCCATGCCTGCACTATCCCATACCATTTCTTCTCCCGATGTCCCCGATACCTTGATTGTGTGAGGATGCTCCTGGCTGATCGTAACGGTTCTGTTGTAAATGTCCAAGGTAACCACAGAAGAGAAAGGCATCGTCTTACTGCCTTGGCTGTTCTGGATCGAGATGGTGAACGGAATGAGAGTTGGGTCCTTGGAGCAGAGCCCAACCAGCTGATAGACGCAAGTGCCCGAAAAGTCATATCTCTTCCCATCGAAGGTGGTGTAGTGATGGTCCCCAGTTGCTGTGCAAGTGGCATAGCTGATGGGGTGGCAGCCCCGGATGCCGTCCACCGTCATGCACCTTTCGCTAGCCTTGCAGCTGGCTGGACGGCACACCACCATGCCCAGGCTGGGATCACACCTGCAGCGAGAGCCACAGGTTTCATCAGCCCAGAACTCCTCCTCCGGCTTGTAGTAGAGGCCATTGTGAGTGCAGCCACAGCTCTTCACGGGGACACACTTGTCAGTGCTGAGCACATAGCCTTGGTCACACTGGCAGGTTTCCACGCAGGGCTTATCGCATGTCGCAGGAGCAGATCGGTCAGAGCAGCTGGCTGGGCAAGCGTTTCCACAGGCCTCATAGTGGCTATTCTCAGGGCACGACAAAGCTGAAAGAGAGCAAAGCAACAAAGACTTTGCAACAAAAGGAGAGCTCAAGTACCAGCGCTGCCACCTCATGGCCATCTACCACCTAGGTGCCAGAGACCAGACTGAGGATTACAGCTCCGATGAGGAATGGTGGGAATCTTCCCCTCTTGCTGCTCCTGACCAGGAGTCAGAAGCTCCCCAGGAACAATGGAGCAGTATAGATTTAGAGAATTGGTTTGCAGAGGGACATAGTTCGGAGAACAACAGCTGGGCAGAGCTGAGCGGGGAACAGCTAGGAGAGAGGGATAACTGACTCCCCTTTGCTAGAAAGTGTCCAGTCTTTATCTCCAAGGCCAAGGAGAGCTGATAAGGTTGCTATGCAGAAGGCTCAGTGGTTGAGAGATCAGGTTGCCAGAGGGGGAAGTGATGGAGATAACTTGGGGGGGGGGGAGAAGGAGGGAAGCTTAATCGGCAAACCAGACCAATGAAACTTTGAAAATTAGCAAACCAGACCAATGAAACTTTGTTGGGGATCAGCATTTGAGGACTGGGAGCCATAGCTGTCAACTTTCGGATTTGAAAATAAGGGATTTTTCCAAGCTTTCGGATTTGAAAATAAGGGATGCCGCGAGGGCGGTGCAATGGCACCAAGTAGCCTCGCCACCCTGCGCTCCAGAGGCTGCGCGTGAACGGGTGAGCAAAAGAGTGAGTGCATAGACGCCAGGCTGTCTGTCTGTCTGGTTGGGCGTGAGGGTCTGGCTGCACAAGGCATGCAAGCTCCACCCCCAGTCGGTCTCAGACTCCTTTTTGGCAGCCGAGCAACGCAGCTGAGGAGCCTCCCTGGCCGGCAGGGAGGGAGAGGAGCTGCTTCCTTTGAAATCCGGGAAATTTAAGGGATATCAACAATCCGGGATAGCAGCGGGAAACGGCATTGGAATAAGGGAGTTTCCCACAAAAAAAGGGAGGGTTGACAGCTATGCGGGGAGCACAATGCAGGGGAGCTGCTTCGCTCCATGACTCATTCTTACCGCAACCGCTCTGTGCTCTCCATTCGTGGATGACCACGCCTTCCTTGCGACAGTCAGTAGCATAAGCTTCCAGCGCTTTGCACAGGATGTTTTTGGCCCCGTGGTTGAGGCAGACGTCATAGAGGCAGCTGTCAAAGAAGTTGTCGGGGCTCAACTTGTCATGGCATTCGCGGAAGGGTCCCTCTCCCAGCTTGGTGAGAAGCCCGCAGAATTCCTCGCTTCCAAAGAGCTGCCGTTGGCTCTCTTCACACGTCGGGCAGTTCCCATCGCAGACGTCCCAGCAGAAAGGGTCACGGTCGTTCACCTTCCAGCTCTTAGCCCACTCCACCTCAGAAGAAGGCTTGTGGCCTGTGGGTGTCACCATCTCGTCATCTGGGTTTTGGTTGAAATTCCCGCAGAGGCCACAGATAGTGCCGTAGTAGCTGCTGGGCAAAGTGACCTCCAGGATCATGCTCCAGTCGAAAGTCACCACCAGGCCAAAGTTGGTTTGCAGCACAGCGTTTAAGCCACTCTGGAAGAGCCACAGCTTCCCGTCCTCCAAAGTTACAGGCAGGCTTGTGATGATACCGTTCAACTGTAGGCAGGGGAGAGAAAGTCGTCAGTATACTAGTTTCTGAAATAGCGCCCTCGATTGCCAGCTTAGGACCCTGACACTGTCTCCCACTGCCTGAAAAATTGCCCTTTACATGAGCACCCTTGGCCCACATCCCTTAACTGTTCTCCAGTCCCTGTCAATAACACCCGTCCTGGACCAGATATGTACTCTGTTTGTAGGCAAAAATACAGTCACTATCTAGGACCTGGGAGACCAGGGAAATAAATGCAATAACTAAATAAAGGTGACAACAACAATGGTTGGTTGGTTGGTTGGTTAGTTAGTTAGTTAGTTACTTAGTTAGTTAGTTACTTAGTTAGTTACCCTATATACTCGAGTATAAGCCTAGTTTTTCAGCACATTTTTTGTGCTGAAAAAGCCGCCCTCGGCTTATACTCGAGTGAGGCAGGCAGTGGCTCCTATGAAGCTTTCCCAGGTTTTTTGTGGTAAAATTGGGTGCCTCGGCTTATATTCGGGTCGGCTTATACTTGAGTGTATACGGTAGTTAGTTTTTAAGTTGCCGGTACTCATCATATAGTTGTTACAGTAAGTACATTTTAACATTTGGGAGGGAAAAAAGCTGCCGGTACAGCATACCCTTGAGTAGCTCAGAAAACAAAGCACTAAATAATAATCAGGGATTTTTTGCATTTATATTTGTTTATTTAATATGTCAAAACGATTGTTTGCTGTATCTATATTATGATGTCCTATGACTTTAAGAAATAAAGTTTATTCATTCATACATCCATATAAAATTCAGTGAATATAGCATTTATTTATCCACACTAGGGTTGGGCAAATATGTCGTTTTGTTGTTTCTCTCTGTTTCTCATTTTCCCAGCATAATTTCATTCCCCCCAACTTTCCACACGAGTGTGTGTGCCTGAGGAAAAGGAAGTGCTGCTGGGAAGGTGTATGTTCTGGGGAGAGTCCCGAGGGCCCAATGGATAGGCCTGCAGGACCACATTTGGCTTTCAGGCCTGAGGTTCACCATCAGGAACACCCCAGAGGGCTTTTCTCCTCTGTAGCATGTCCTGATGTATGTAGATGCCCCTTGGGATCCTTCCCAACTCACTCCACAGTTCTGTAATTCTAAGACACCACTGCAATGACTCACCCGGATTCTGCCCGCTTCCTTCCTGCGGATGGAGATGCTGTGCCCGTACACATAGATATTGGCCTGTCTCACGTAGGACATGGTCTGGCTCCCCCGGTGATCATTCTTTGCCTCCACCGTGAACGGCACCAAGGTGGTGTCATTGCTGCAATACTTGGCAATTGTGTAGGTGCAGGTGCCCTGGAAGTCAAAGTCCTTCCCGTCAAAAGTGTGGTAGTGCGGGTCTCCCCAGCCCCAGCAGGTCTCGTTGTAATTTGGAACACATGTTGCTCTGCCATCCTCCAGCTTGCACGTCTCTTTGGTCCGGCACTTTAAGGCTTTGCAAGGATCTAAAATGAAAGAAAGGAACCATTGTGGGCTCGATGCAGGAGCAGAGGTCCCGCATGGGAAGCCTTTGGCAAAAGAGGTGTACATCACCGCATGGTCGTTGAACACATGACGCCATATGGTGACAGTCCAGGTCCATTTCAAGGACTTGTGAGTCTATGTGTACAGATGGTTGTGTTTTGGGACTACTCCAGAAGTTAACCAGACCTTCTATAATCAGAGCCAGATGGTCTGAAAAGCAATCCATGTACAACAGTGCCCTATGGGCATAAACATGTGAAAGGGAGACGCACGATCCCAGAACACATTAAGGTATACATTCAATGGCAACTCCCCAGTGGATGCTCAGTGTGTGCATCACCACAGCTTTCATCATGCCAAGTGCTACATTTATTACTCTGCATGCAGCAGTCCTGTTGGGAGCTGAGACTAGGGAGGGGCAGATCTGTCAATTTCAGTTTTTCTCAGTTTCTCATATTTCCAATCTTAAATTGTTTTCCACATCAGTTTATGATTTTTCTTAAGAAGCCCTCATGAAACCAGCATGCTAGTGTATATTTTCCCCAGTATGTACCTATTTATGCAAGTTTGCTTAATACGCACAATTTTGCAAGCAATTTCCCCTATTATTTTTGCATGCCATGTAATATTTCTGCACTACTATACATGCATTTTACATACATTTTACCTATTTGTATGCATTCTGTACACATTTCTAGATTCAAGCTGTAAATCTAGGATAGCTTCTTTCCATTGCACATAATTTTTATTACTATTATCCACTCATCCCCTGTGCTTCTTGATATTATGACCATTTTTAATTGGTCTTAATATGCTTATTTTTAATGGTTATATTTAGCATTGTTCATTTTGGGCCACTTTGGGCACAATTGTGGGAAAGCGGCATACTTCTAAGCTGACGATGGCTTCCCTGGAGAACTGTATTGCAAAATTCAGAGCAGACTGGACACGAAAGGATGGCTTTGTTTCAGTTTGCATATTGTTTCAGGATGTGTGGATTAAGTAGTTTCATCTTGGAATGCAAACTAAATTAACTCCCCCCACCCCATCCCTAGTTGAGACCTGGGTCAGCCGGGGCCTCAAATTGTCCTTCTGAAAATGCATCCAGCCTCTCACCTTTATTGACGCAGCTCATGACCCCATCCTGGACCTCGCAGGCCTCATCGCTGGTGCAGCTGTGTGACTCGCAGGTGACTCCCCGGCCTGGGACGCAGCTGCAGATTTGTTGGCATTCATTCAGCAGGATCTTCTCATGGGGCTGCCAGGGTATTTGCCAAGGGAAAAGCAAACCATTAAATGACCAACCAACATAGCCTTTACTGGTAAGCACATATTTCAGTTACGTGAAGGACAGACTGAGGAACAGGTTCCCAAACCATATGTGCTCTACCTGCGATATCGCTTCCCCCTCTTCCAGATCATTCTGGAAAGAGAACTCAAGAATCTAGGCTCCTATATATGGATATATCATGGGTACAATGAACTAGTGTGGTGTAGTGGTTAGAGTGTTTGACCAGGACCTGGAAGACCAGGGTTCAAACCTCCACTTGGTCATTAAGCTCACTAGGTGACTTTGGGCCATAGAGATTCAGTGGTGGTGGAGGAGAAATACACCACCCATTAGTGGAACCTGCAAGAAAATGGTAGCAGTCCTAAAGGGGTGCCATTTCCCCAATCTCAGTGCCAATGTGGCCATTTGCAGCTCAGAGTCTGCCTTCTTCTGGAAGATAAGAGAACATCTGACCAACTACTAAATGGCCTTGGCCCAGTATACCTGAAGGAGCATCTCCACCCTCATCATTCAGCCCAGACACTGAGGTCCAGTTCTGAGGGCCTTCTGGCGGTTCCCTCACTGCGAGAAGCGAAGTTACAGGGAACCAGGCCTCCTCAGTAGTGGCACCCTCCCTGTGGAATGCCTTCCCTTCAGATGTCAAGGAGATAAAGAACTGTCTGACTTTTAGAAGACACCTGAAGGCAGCCTTGTATTGGGAAGTTTTTAATGTTTGATGTTCTATCGTATTTTTAATATTCTGTTGTGAGCTGCCCAGAGTGGCTGGGGAAACCCAGCCAGATGGGCGGGGTATAAATTACTACTACTACTACTGAGTTCTGTTTACTGTTTGCCAATGCCTGGTGCTTGTGTGATGCAAGACCTTGGATAGCCACTGCATGAAGAATACAAAACTGGGATGGACTCAGACATACAATTGGAAGGTACCTCATAGGTCACCTAGTTCAACTCACTGCCAAGGCAGGAAATTCATTGCTACAGCATCCCTGATAGGTGGCCATCCAGACTCTGCTTAAAAACCTCTAATGAAGGAGCAACCACCACCTTCATGCCATCATCATGTTCTTCCAAATGTTTAGGCTACATCATTTTTCCCCCTCAGAATTTGAACCTATTGGTTTGTTTTTCAGCCCTCCAGAGCAACAGAAAATAAACGTGGCTCATCAGAATGAACCTCTGAGGGCTACATTCCCTTCTGGGCAATGTTCTGAGTGTCACATGCCAGAGGTGGGCAGGGCCAGGGCAAAAGTGGGTGGAATTTAAATATAAACTAATTTTACCTTTGTACAGTAGTCTAGATCTTACACACGCTCATACATTCCTCTCTATCCTCCATCCAGACAAGAAAGAGGCATTATGAGTTCAAGGACACATTCTAGCCAGGTAAAAACACTCAAGGAAGGTGTGTAGCAGGGCCAGTGAGGGGGTGTGGCCTGGGGAGAGGGGAGTGGCCTGGATATAGTCCAGAGGGGCAGATAGAGAAGCCTGGAGGGCCACATTTAGCCCCTAGTGCTAAGGTTTTCCACTCCTGGTTTAATAGCCCTTTAAATAGCTGGAGAGGGAACTTCCTACCTTGCACTTGTTCAAAGCAATGCAACTCTATCTCCTTTAGGGGAAATCACCTTATAATATGTTCCATTGTCATTGCACCCGCAGGTCTCCACCGTGACGCAGCCGAGGCCATCAAAGAAGAATCCGTCATCACACTGGCAGCCCTCTGCGCACGTCCTGGGGCATATTCTGGAGTCGGTGATCCCAGCACAGTGAGTGGAGCAGAGATCAGCACAGAGTGAATACTGGCTGTTTGGAGGGCAGCTGAGAGCTGCAACAGAGAGAGGTTTGAAGAAAAAGGTACATGACTGATTTTTTTTTTAAAAAAAGATTTTTATTATAATAATACTACTAGTTCTCAGTACTCACGACAGAAGGATGGACTCCTCCAGGTCTGGACGGGGATCCCGGCTTCTTGGCAGGCAGAGGTGTAGCTCTGGATATTTTGACACAAGGCCTCGCTATCCCCATTGCCCAGGCACACATCGTAGATGCAGTCGCTGAAGTACACACTGGGGTCCACCTTTGCATGGCAAGCACTGAAGGGGCCGTCCGATGCAGTGAGAATCCCGCAGTAATGGCGCTGTTTGAAAACCTCCTCCTTCTTTTCCTCGCAGACTGGGCAGTTGTTCCCAGAGCATCCATCTGAGCAAGGTCCAACTGCCCCAGGGACTGGAACCTTCCAGGCAGCACCAAATTTAGCTACATCAGAGGTTGTCTTGCCATCAGGGAGCAGGAAGTCGTCCTCTTTCTTCCCATTGTAGTTCCCACACAGGCCTTGCATTTGGTTCCGGTAACTTCCTGGCACGGCGATTGTCACACGGTAAACCAGGTCGTAGCTCACAATGAGACCAAAGTCGGTTTCTATCAGGACTTTAGTGCCATGCTGATAAGCTCTGAGACGTCCACCAGAAAATTCAACGGGTAGGGAATGAAACACTCCGTTCACCTGGAAGAAGGGGACATGGTGTCTCTAAGGGCAGATGTTCAAAGGACACAAAACTGGTCTCAGGGATCTTTGACCCTCCAGCAATAGACCCTTCTCCCACAAGTATTGTTGAACTCCACCCAAGTTGACACTTTCAGAGGATTTGCATGCACAGGGGCACCTTGTGAATGGTTCAACATGTAACAAGCTCATGAACAAAGTTATCTTTAAGATCTGTTGGAAAGTAGATTCTTGTGTACAGTGATCCCTCGACTTACGAATGCCCTGACTTCCGTATTTTTCGACTTACGATGGATCAAAGCGGCCGCCGCTTCCGATTTTTTTCGACTTTAGATAGGGTTTTTTCGAGGTATGAAAGTTTTTTCGACGTACGGATGCGTTCTCCAACGCATTCCTATGGGGACTCGACTTACGATTTTTTCGAGTTCCGACGCTCCCGTCAGAACGGATTACATTCATAAGTCAAGGGTCCACTGTATAGACATATGTAAACATATCCACTCACAAGTATCCATTCATATGCAAATCTAGTGTGCACATTGTATTACTGGAATTGGCAGAAGGTCACACTTCCTGGACGCTAAGGAAGACATATTGTGTTATACCAGCCTCATCTTGGAGGCTGGTCTGCCTAATTAGGCATCCCCACCCTTGGAGTTTGGCAAATCTAAAAAAAAAAATGTAGTATAAACACCAACAAGTGGGAAACACTGGCCTGCGAGCGCTCCAATTGGAGAACAGCCTTTACCAAAGGTGTCGTGAACTTTGAAGATGCTCGAACTCAGGATGAAAGGGAGAAACGTGCTAAGAGGAAGGCACACTTGGCAAACCCTCACCTTGATCAACTCCCGCCTGGAAACCTATGTCCCCACTGTGGAAGGATGTGTGGATCCAGAATTGGCCTCCACAGTCACTTATGGACTCATTGTTAAAACCGTGTTTATGGAAGACAACCTTACTCGGTTACGAGTGATCACCAAAGAAGAAGAAAGAAGAAGACCCTTGAAGTTAAAATGGAGAAGTATGTGCACTGCCCAGAGCTTCTTGGATAAGAGCATGGGCAGCATGCAGACACCTACCTTGATCTGTCCCTTCTTGTTCTGCATCAGAGTAAGTATGGTGCCATAGACTTCTACAGAGACCATCTTGGTGACCGAGGCTTTTCTGCTCCCCCAGGCCTCATTTTCTTCAGTGATGGTGAAAGCCTTCAAGTTCTTCTTGTTTGTGATGGCAGCCTTAGCAAGGACATAGGTGCAGGTGCCCTGGAAGTTGAAGCGTACTCCATCGAAGGAGATGTAATGGGGATCGCCAGAGACTGAGCAAGTGGCTGAGCCAACGGGGTGGCATTTATGGACGCCGTCCACTGCCCTACACTCCTCGCCAGGGCCACAAGAGGTTTCCTTGCAGGCAACTGCTCCACCAGCCCGGCACACACACTCCACGTTGCACTTGCTGGTTGGGTAGAAGGTCTGCCCAGCTGTATAGTACCGCTCCTGGTAGACGCAGCCACACTGAGACATGGGGACGCAGCGGTCGCCGCTGAGCACAAAGCCTTCATCGCAGACGCATCCTTCTGCACAGTGCGCTGAGCAAGGCAGAGGGGAGTAAAGGCTGCTGCAGGTCTGTTGGCAGCTCCGGGCACAGAGCTCGTAGTGGCTGTTTCGGGGACAGACCGGCTCTGGAATGGGAGAGTTAGGAAATGCATTTCCCATCAACATCACAAACTCTTCTATTTCCGTTACTACACCGGAGACTAACATAAACCCAGGTTGTTGTGACAGCGTTGCTCGCCCTGTTTCCATTGTTCAGGATATGAGTGCTGTTGCTTATGTAGCCAAAGTGGCATCACCCACCCATACAGGAAAGGGAGATGTCAGCAGGCTCAGGAGAACCTTAAGGGGCAACCCACCTGCCCTAAACAGCCCAATGGAGACAGAGCACGCTCAGGGGGCCACAGATTATTGGTTGCCTGTTGCGGATGTGGAAAACTGTGGGATAGTGAAGAGGGAATGGAAGGGTTGGAACCAGGGCTGAGGGCTGCCTCAGCAGGCAGATGCTGGGAGGTGGAGAGGAATGAGAGGGAGGAAAGAGCAATGGGAGGAAAGAGCAATGTGTAGGGACAGGAAAATCTGTCAGTTCTGGTTTCTCATTATTCCAATGTTAAACCCAGTTCTCCATATTTCCACATCAGTTTGCATTCCCCCCTCCCCTTAAAAAACAACGCCCAAATGTTCCCGCAAACATTCTTCAGCATTTTAGAGCAACTTTCTCCTTATATATTTTAATGCAACTTTCCCTTTTATAGCATCTTTTCCCCCCTGTGTTATTGTCATTGATATATCCATTTGTTATCCTTTACCCGACCTAATATATGCATTTTTGGAGCACATTACTTGGCTGGAGAAATGCATTGTGGAATTTGGGAAAGTGTAGATTTTATGGGTGGCTCTTGAGAGTCCCATGGACTGCAAGAAGATCAAACCTATCCATTCTTAAAGAAATCAGCCCTGAGTGCTCACTAGAAGGACAGATCCTGAAGTTGAGGCTCCAGTACTTTGGCCACCTCATGAGAAGAGAAGACTCCCTAGAAAAGACCCTGATGTTGGGAAAGATTGAGGGCACAAGGAGAAGGGGACGACAGAAGATGAGATGGTTGGACAGTGTTCTCGAAGCTACTAACATGAGTTTGGCCAAACTGCGAGAGGCAGTGAAGGATAGGCGTGCCTGGCGTGCTCTGGTCCATGGGGTCACGAAGAGTCGGACACGACTGAACGACTGAACAACAACAACAACAGCCTTTTGGTTCACCCATTGCTTTGGAAAGCGTGAATTGTGTAATTTCGCCTTCAGTTGAGAACTGGATCTTTTTTTTATCGCTCCTATCCTTTATGCCACGTGCACCCTCTAAACTAACCCCATTCCACCCAATCCAGCAATATTGAGGGGCCCAAGGTTGAAAACAAACACTGCCCTAGGGAGCTCCACCCTCTTCCCAACTGGAGCAAACTGGATTATACTTACTCCAGAATATGTGAATCCTCCAGATATATATGGTCACCTGTATGGCTTGGCAGGCTGCAGTGTAAGCAGCAATGACATGGCCCAGCACAGCCTTCTGACCGTTAAAGGTGCAGTAGTCATAAACACAGTCCAGGAAAAACACCTCAGGGTCAATTCTGCCATGGCACTCCCTAAACGGGCCACTCTTGTCCAATAGGAGTCCACATTCTGCACTGATGCCTCGCTGGCGCTGGGCAATGTTTTCCATGTCTGGACACACCCTGGGGCTCACTTCTCCGCAACCCAGGGACTCAGCCACCTTCCAGCGCCGTCCCAAGGCTGTCGAACCTGAGGCTGGCCCAGCGTCACCGGATGCCAAGTCGTCTTGTTTGTTGCCGTTGAAGTTGCCACAGAGACCGCCGAGGGCCCCTTCATAGGACTTTGGCACAGTGACCGTGAGGCGGCTTTGCCAGTCAAAGTTGACGGTGAGGTCGAAATCTGTTCGGATCACAACATCCCAGCCCTTTTGATAGATGAGGACTTGGTCCAGGCCCATCCTGTAGGGCAAGTTGGTCAGCAAGCCGTTCATCTGGGAGGAGAGATAAAGTGGGAAAGGTGAGTGGGGAAGATCATGCTCAAAATCTGGTGCTATGGCTTTGAGCTATGCCAAACGATGGCTTAGCACAGACATTTTTGGTGCACTCAATTGACGTGTGATTGCCAACACATGGGTTCTTTTGGACCCAGAAGAAGGCAGAACAAGGGTGGAACGGAGGGTGGAACAGGGTGAAATGGGGACGGGGCCCACATATATGTGCTCCATAGATGTGTGCAGGCTTTTAACAGACTCGCTCCCAAAAGGAGGCCTCATTTAGACTCACCAGAACTCTTCCACGATGAGCCCAGCTGACTGTTATCTCCAGGCCATAGACTTGAACCTTGACTAGTTTGTTGAGGGATGCAGACCAGCCACCCTGGCCCGAGTTCTGGACTAAGACCTGGAAATCCACCAAGTCGTTGCGCTTCTGGCTGAGTCCTGCAAATGTGTAGAGGCAGGTGCCCTGGAAGTTAAAACTCTGACCGTCAAAACCATGGTAATGAGAGTAACCGGCAGCGGAACAGGTGGCGTAACTGGTTGGGTAGCAGTTCTGGAGGCCGTTCTCCACCCTGCACTGTTCCCCAGCCTTGCAGCTGGCAGGCTGGCATTTCATCTGCTTGCTCTGCGGGTCACAGACGCAGTGCTTTGTGCATGTGCTGTCTCCCCAGAACTGCTCGCCGGGGGAAAAGAGCTTCCCTTCGAAGGCACAACCGCAGGCTGCCTTGGGGATACACTTCCCAGCTTCCAGCACAAAACCCTCGTTGCACTGACAAGTTTCCACGCAGCGTGATGAAGAGCAGTTGGAAGGAAGAGCTTGGTCATTGCAAGTGGCAGGGCAGGCTGAGCCGCAGAGCTTGTACTGGCTGTTCTCAGGGCAGGAGAGCACTGCGAGAGAGAGAGAGAGACAGAGAGGAATAAGGGCACAATTATCCACAATCCCTTTCTTTTTCATTGGGATTTATTAGCAGAGGGATTGCACACCCATTACTCCCAGCACCAATGGTAAGACAGCCTTTAGGTAGATTGAGATGGATGCCCCAAGCTGCTGAGGTTGGGTGTTGTGAAATAGAGGCAAATTGTTTGTTATTTAATTTACAGTGTTATTTAATACAGTTGCCTCCTGTGTTTTATTTGTTTTGAGCAATGTATAGATAAAGGTAAAGGGACCCCTGACCATTAGGTCCAGTCATGACCGACTCTGGGGTTGCGGTGCTCATCTCACATTATTGGCCGCGGGAGCCTGCGTACAGCTTCCAGGTCATGTGGCCAGCATGACTAAGCCACTTCTGGTGCACCAGAGCAGCGCATGGAAACGCCGTTTACCATCCCGCTGCAGCGGTACCTATTTATCTTCTTGCACTTTGACGTGCTTTCGAACTGCTAGGTTGGCAGGAGCAGGGACTGAGCAACAGGAGCTCACCCCATCATGGGGATTCGAACAGCCGACCTTCTGATCATCAAGCCCTAGGCTCTGTGGTTTAACCCACAGTGCCACCCGCGTCCCTCGAGCAATGTATAAGTGTTTTGAATTTTTGGGAATGAAAGCATTATGAGCATCACCAATTTTTCTTCTGGGAAACGGGCAATTTGCGGTGCCTACGACAGTTTCTTATATTTCCAAATGTGTTCCCGGGCCCAAAGGAGCTTGGAGACCCCTGTCATAAGCAATTAATTCTACTCACAGCAGCCCGTGAGTCTCCTCCAGTCCAACAGGGTTACGCCTTCCCTCTGGCAGGCATCGGCATAGCTCTGCAGTGCTTGGCACAAAGTCTCTCGGTGGCCTTCGTAGATATAGAGGTCATAGGCACAGTTTTCCACAAAGATTTTGGGGTCAACGACAGAGTGGCACTGGCTGAACGGGCCGCCCTCCCGTTTGCTGATCCAGCCACAGAAAGTCTCCACTTTGTATTTGATGAGCACCTCCAATGTGACCTTCTTGCATTCTCCGTGGCAGTCATCCCAGCAGAGCTTGTTGCCATCTTCCACTTTCCAGCTCTTCCCAAACTCCACAGGACTGGGGGCCAAGGACCCAGCCGAGGTCTTGAAATCATCAGTAGGGTCACCATTGTAGTTACCACACAAGCCGCAAACGTTCTCGAAGAAGCTGCTGGGAATCTTCACCCAGAGGCGGTTGTTCCAGTCATAGGAAACCTTCAGTGAGAAGTCGGTCTCGATGGAGACAGAGGTCCCGCTCTGGTATAGACGCAGCTTCCCCTCTTGCAGGGAGATGGGCAGCCGGGAGCGTTGGTTATTCACCTGGTACAGAATATGTTGCTGTTAGATATGCATTATGGAAGCCCCTAGTGAACAGGGGCTGGCTGCTCCTAGAAGGATAGAGTTGGGAGTTGTTCCAACTACCGGCTGTGAAACAGGACTAGCCACATCCAATGTGGCACCCAACCTATGCAATCCAAGTCATGGTGTGCCACAATAAGCTATTTAAAATAGAACTACACATTGCTTGGAGGGAGAGCCTCCAAGTTAGCGTCAATTTACCTCCCAAACAAGCACCAGCTGGATTTTCTCTATAAGTGTTTACAGAAGCTTGAAAAATTCTCGCCTCACACAAAAATAGTTGGGGGAGACTTTAATGTTAATTTACAAGGGGGAAACAACTCCAAAAATGGAAAGGTTGGGAAGTTTAAAAAAATATGTGGGAAATTTGGACTATTGGAATTATGGATGGAGATGTTCCCCAAGGATTATTCATATTCATTTTACTCAAGCCCACATGGAACCTTTTCAAGATTGGATGGTATTTTAATATCTCAAGAGGCTATGAAATGGGTGAAGGGAATGGATATTGGAATGATTAAGATCACTGACCATGCCCCCATATCTGCGTACCTACAAATAGGTCACATTAATAGGGCTTACTCTTGGAAGTTTAATCCCTGGTTGGTAGCAGATGAGCAGTGTAGGAAAAGAATTAAAAAAGCTGTAGAAAGGTATTTCGAGGAGAACCAGGACCCAGATACCCAATTAATGAATAAGTGGGAAGCAATGAAGGCAGTGATTAGGGGAGAATGTATTCAAAATTTGTCAATATTAAAAAAAGGGAAAGATAAGAAGATTAAGGAGGTAGAAGAGGAAGTGAGAGTATTGGAGGAGAAATTTAGGAAATCTAAGCAAAAGAGAGATAAGAGAGAATTAGATCAAAAGAGAGAAGAGTTGAAAGTCTTAGATATAAATAGAACTACATTAAAGATATGGTATAGTAAACAAAAATATTATGAATTTGAAGGAAAAGGAGGGAAAATATTGGCAAATAAAATAAGGAATTACCAGGAGAGGAAAAATATTAGAGCTATAAGAGACAATAAAGGGGGATTGGAAAAAGATCCGAAGAAGATACTGGAAATTTTTTTAGAATTTTATAATAAATTATATGCAAATAAAGGAACAAAGGATGAAGAGGTAGATCAATTTTGTGAAGGATTGGAGATCCCAGAATTAAGTAAAGAAAATAGAAGGGCATTAGATAAAGATATAACAGAAGAGGAAGTTAGATCAGCAATAGACTCTATGAATGTACAATCAGCACCCGGATTGGATGGGTTTAATGCGGTGTACTATAAACAATTTAAGGACATATTGGTGCCACATATGACGGTATTATATCAAGGAGTTCTGGATGGTGCTTCAACCCCACCTACCTGGTTGGAGTCGAGGCTGGTATTAATCCCCAAATCGGGGAAAGATCCAACCCTGCCGGATTCATATAGGCCAATATCTATTACTAATATGGATTATAGAATATTTGCTAAAGTTATTGCAATAAGGCTTAAAAAGTGTATAGCGCAATTAGTGGGGAAAGATCAATTTGGATTTATGCCTCAGAAATATTTGGTGGAGGCAGTTAGGAAGGTGATGGGTATGGTGTATTTAGCAAAAAATGAGAACCTGCCTCTTACTCTCTTGTCATTGGATATCTAGAAAGCATTTGATTCGGTGGATTGGAAGTATTTTAAAAATATATATATTTCATTTTTGAAATTTTATATATTTCAAAAATATAAATTTGGAGCTAAATTTCAAAATGTTATAGAGGCGATATACAGAGAGTCTAAAGCAATGGTAGGAACTGGTGGATCAGTAGGGGGGTATGCCCAAGTGTTAAGTGGTACAAAGCAAGGGTGTCCACTTTCTCCAATGCTTTTTATTTTAGCATTGGAACCATTAAGTAATTAAACTTAAAAAGAATAGGGAGATCAAAGGATTTGAAATCCCAAGGAAAGGGAAAATAGATGGGGAGCTAATGACAATGTATGCAGATGATATGATGGTGACAGTTAAGGACCTGGGGACCGCAATGGTACCATTAAAAGGAACGCTTCAAGGATTTGCAAAAGTATCAGGGCTAAAAGTTAATTTTTCTAAATCATCAATGATGTGTGTTAATGTGAATCCAAAAATTCAATTAGAAGCCTCGAAATTATTGGGTATTCCGATAGCAAATAAGAAGGTAAAGTATTTAGGGGTAATGATAACTAAAAATGTGAAGAAATTATTTGAGTATAATTATAAAAAAAATATGGAGCGGTATTCAGGCGAAGTTGAGATTAGGGGAGAAAAAGAAGGAATCAATTAGTACAAGAATTGCATTAGTCAAAATGTTTCTAATACCTAGATTAACTTATCTTTTCTATGTACTACCTTCACATATACCAGAACGAATTCTGAAGGGGTGGCAAAGGATAATTGATAGGTTTGTTTTTGCATCCAAAAAACCAAGGACAGCCATTAGATATAGGTATCATAAGATTCAAGATGGAGGATGGGGGATTCCCAATTTAACATTATATTATGAAGCTTACCAATTGAGACATCTTATGATCTGGTTGGAGGGAGAACAGGGGAAAGATTTGGGGTGTATAGAGTGGGAGAATTTTGAAGCAGTAGGAGGGAAGATAAGAATATTTGGAAGGAGGAAAAGGAAAAGCAAAGTAGAAAAAATAACAACATTCACAGGTCCCATTTTGGTATGGGAGAAATGGAGAAAAGAGCTTTTCCCTGACCTATCTCCAATTACAAAAATGTGGTATTATGATAAATTGGCCCCAATAAGGGTGAGCATCCCAAAAGAAGTAGGGGATAAATTGAAGGAGATATCAATTCAGGATATGAAAAAAAGTTGGGAAACAGAAGGAATAATGGAAGAGGAAAGCGGAATCTGGAATAAGATTAATTGGTTACATAGAAAACAAATTTCCTCCTTGTTGAAGGAAGAAGAAGTTGAAAGATGTAGCAAAAGAACGTTTACCAAATTTGAAGAATTAGTAAAAAGATATAAGATAGATCGGGCCAATACAGTCTCTAAAGTGTATAGGGTTTTATTAAATATTGGGAAAACACCAAAGGAAAGTTTGAAAGAATATTGGAAGTTAGATATGCAGGAAGAGATATCAGATGAAGATTGGGAAAGAATTTTTATGCAACCACCCTTTGTAGCGACCTCCAGAAGAATCCAGGAACAGGGGTTGAAGCTAATTCAAAAATGGTATTATACTCCAGTAAGACTGTATCACATTACAAAATCAGGAAGTAAAAATTGTTGGAGGGAATGTGGAGTGATGGGAACGTACAGTCATATGTGGTGGGATTGTCCTTTAATTAAAATTTTTTGGAAACAAACTGCTAGGGAAATTTCGAGAATTGTGGGTAGGAAAGTGGAGATAACGAAATTAATGGTTCTCATTAGTTTGGGCGGAAAAGAGTTAAAAACAAAAGAGGAAGGTAAATGGGTTAATTTGATGGTAACTGCAGCTAGACAGGTTATAGCAAGTAATTGGAAAAAGGCAGAAGAGCTAGGGATGAACCAATGGAGGGAAAAACTGAGTAATATTGTAATCTTGGAATATTTAACTGTAAAGGTACGCAGAATGAAAGGGTTTAAGGTCAGTGAGAGAGAGGAGGAGTGGTTGGAGAGCTTAATGAATTATTTAGTTAAGTTTGAAGAATTTAAAATAATTGAAATGCTAAAAGCTAAATAATGCCCGATGGAATGTTAATATATATAGAATTGTACATAAGGTGGAATTGAATATGTCTTAGTGTTTGTGTATAGCTGTTGTATTGATCGCCTGGGGGGATTCACTGTGTCTTGTCTGGGATGTTGGTGGTTTAAATAATAATAAAAAATTAAAAAATAAATAAATAAAAATAAAATAGAACTACACATGCCCATTCAGAAATATCAGGAGGGATAGTCCTAATAGGATGATCAGTCCTCAGTGTAATTAGCACATGCAAAAGTGACACAGAATGGCAGTTGACTGACCCATTCATCCCTAGCCTGATATGGGCCCTGGTTCATGCAGTTAAGACAACGGTATGCTATTGTTCTTACCCTGACCATGCCATACTCCTTTCTGGCCACACTTATGTGGTATCCATGGACCTGGACCGTCACGAACCCTATGAAGGACACGCTCCGTCTGCCTTGGTTCTCATTTTTGGCTGTGATGTGGAAAGCTGGGAGTGTCGTGTCCGATCCACAGGTCTTGGCCAGCGTGTAGGTGCAGGTGCCCATGAAGTTGTATTTCTGCTTGTCGAAAGTACGGTAATGGGGGTCACCCAGAGACCAGCAGGTGGCAGCAGACTGCGCCACACATACAGGCTGGCCGTTCCTGATCTGGCAAGTCTCCTTCTTCCGGCACTTGGTGGAACTGCAGGATGGTTGGGGGGCAGGTTGAGAGGCTGGCGGGAAAAGAGAAGGGGTTAGTATAACAGTGGGGAAGAGAGGAAGAGAATGGGCACAAGAAGGGAGAGAGAAGAGAGGTTGAAGGGGTGGCCTTCAACACAATCAGAGTAATAGATTGAAGGATAGAGGAAGCCAACTTTTTTTTCCTGTATAGCCCAACTCATCTGACAAGTTAAAAGATAAAGTTCTGGTAGCAATACTTAAGCTATCCTCCCATTGTCTGACCTTCTCCATATACACACCAAACACTTGGAGATGAAGGTTGGTGGGTCCATGCCAATGTTTCAGGCCCTCAACATCATGCATGCCGCTAGCTAAATCCTCTAGATGTGCACATGCTCAAGGCAACATCTGCAAAGGGCTTCCTACCTAGGCATGCACAGTTATATAGGCACTGCACACAACAAAGGCTCTTGCACTTGGGCTATAGGGCAAAGACCTCCCAAGGAGAATTTCAAGGATTTTTTTAAAAAAAGGATCCCCCCCCCAAAAAATCTGAAAGCTACACACGCTTTCCTGCCTTGCACATATTTTCTACTTACATTTGAATTTAGAGAAGGTCCTGGTGACATTTCTGTTCATCTTCTCTTATCTGACCACTGCTCTGCTCCACTCAGCCAATCCCAGTCCAACTGTATTGCTATGGCAAGAGGTCCCTCCCATGTGTTTCCGGGCAGAAAAGCCACAAGAGAGTTGTATATTACTAAGACTGTCAGCTACTCAGTCCTGATTGCACACTCTCTCTTCTTGTCATGTGTGCAATCCAGGAAGACTACGTAAGACTGGGGCGGGGGAAGGGGGGAACGGCTGCTATGGCAGATGATCCACTGCCTGTCAGTGTTGACAATACTGAGCTAGGTAGACCAATGATCTGACTCAATATAAGGAACAGACTGCTTTGGAAGGTGGTGACCTCTCCTACATGCAAGGTTTTTAAACAGAGGTTGGGTGGCCATCTGTCATGGATGCCTTAGTTGAGATTCCTGCATTGCAGGGGGTTGGACTAGATGACCCCAGAGGTCCCTGCCAACTCTACAATCCTATGATTCTAAGGCAGGCTCTATATTCCTATGTTCCCATGAACTGGAGGCTATCTTTGTATACAACCCTTTCTCCAAGAAGCTCAGTGCTATGCACAAGGAGGTAAGCCCAATTTATTTCCCCAAGAGCTGAAAGAGAGAGATTGGCCCAAGATCATGCATTGAGTTCCATTGCTGAGCAGGGATACAGACCCTGCAGTGCTGATCATCCTTTGCTCAATGGAAATTCAGCACCTTGATCTCCCACCTTAACATGCCCCACAACTCACCACTATGGCAGAGTGCCAATGCACCATAGGCATTCCTGCTGGCAATACCAAAACTTAGCAGGGCAAAGGGGGTGCTGGGATGTGTCATGGAATGGGTGCTTTCTTTCTTCCCCAGACTGTACTCGCTCCAGGAGTATTCTGTTCCTGGAATCTGTCTCCAAGAGGCGCCACTCAACGCACGACCATCCATGGTGATCCCAGAAGCAGCAGCGGTCTTAGCAATGATGAACGCAGAATTGTCAAAGTCCTGCAGGCCCCCGAGGGTGTAAGATGTGCAGTAGCTGAACACGTCAGGGATACTAAGGAGGAAGGGGTCGAAGGTTAGGCCAGAATGGGTACCACCGGTGCAAAAGAAGAAGACCTCGATGCCCACATTGGCTGTGATGTAAATGGGACCCGAACGTGAGACTTTCAGCTGAAGCACCTGCCCGGCCACAAGGTTGTAGTTCGTATGGATCCCACCAGAGACACAGGTGACTGTGGTGGGCTGGGACGCCACTATGTACGCAAGGTCGTACTTTGTCTGGAAAGAGAGTGGGAGGAGAAAGAAGGCCCGGCCCCAGCTAGACACTGGCAGAAGCTGCTCCACCACATGGTTGCAATTGGTGTTCATATTGGCGCAGGTGTGCCCACTCAGCACTGCCACTGGCCGCGCTGATCTTACAAGGGTGCCAGAGAGGTCTTGGCGGCTCTGGAGCTGGATGGCTTCGTAGGGAGAAAGGACGGTGTTCAGCTTGCTGCCTGCTGGGTAGATGCGCCCCTGGAATCTCACACTGCCCTTGAGATAGACCTCCACTGCAGTGCGGTCCTGCCACGCGATGATGGAGAACTCCTTGTATGAATTGGACAGCTCTCCAGGAGGTGTGAGGACGTAGTATTCCGTGCCTAGGCTGTGGACTGGGTAGATCACAGTGGTGTCGGCTGTATTCTTCTTGGAGTTGAGGGCCAACACAGAGATGTCTTGGTTAGCTTTCACCACGACGGTGTAGCAGAATTTAGCCGTGCCGGCCATCTCAGCATAAGCTGGTATCTTCACCTTTGCGGTCTGACCCCGGGCGAGGGGGAATTGGCTGTGGAACTTAGATTTGTAGACAGAGATGGTGACGGTGGTAGAAGGTGAGTAGCCGGAAACGAAGAGCTGGAACTGAGCTTCAGAGTAGTCCAGCTTGTGGTTTTGCAGGAAGGCTGTGATGAACTCCCGGCCAGTGGGCATTACGGCATGGAAGCCTGGAAGAAAAGAAAGAAAAGTAAGCGTGCTCTCCCACTGTCCTTCTGCAACCCAGACAGCACTTTTTTGGGCTGCAATCTCACGCAATTTTAGGCACCTCATGAGATTTGGGGAGTGAGGAGTGGGTCACCTGACTTGCCCAGGAGCACATCCCAGAAGACATACATCTGGGTTTGGATCTCCAAAGGTTGGATTGTATGATGTCTGGGTATTATGACAGGGTCTATAAAATTCCCCCACCAAAATATCTGACAGTGGGAAATAAATATTTTGTTTTTCCTTTAATTGAACAAGGACTTTATGGGCAGACAGTAAAAGAATCCAAATGCCCAGGTAATGCCCACAAGTCTTGACAATGTGCCCTACCAAAGGGTTATCCCCCAAAAAAAATTCTGTACACACCCCAGAAATAAGAATACTGAATTACATTATCTAACAGAGTGTAGATAACGCGGGTGGCGCTGTGGGTTAAACCACAGAGCCTAGGGCTTGCTGATCAGAAGGTCGGTGGTTTGAATCCCTGTGACAGGGTGAGCTCCCGTTGCTCAGTCCCAGCTCCTGCCCATCTAGCAGTTCGAAAGCACGTCAAAGTGCAAGTAGATAAATAGGTACTGCTCCGGCGGGAAGGTAAACGGCGTTTCCGTGCACTGCTCTGATTCGCCAGAAGCAGCTTAGTCATGCTGGCCACATGACCTGGAAGCTGTACGCCGGCTCCCTCGGCCAGTAAAGCGAGGTGAGCGTGGCAACCCCAGAGTCGGTCACGACTGGACCTAATGGTCAGGGGTCCCTTTACCTTTACCTAATAGAGTACCCCCATGTCAGACGTTTCCAACTTCCCAATGCAATAGGCATTTTTGGAAATTTGAGAAAGTGCCATGGGCACCCCTCACAAAATGGATGTCAAAAGGGTGGCATAACACAAAATTGATCTAAAAGAGCAGAAAAAGAGACAGGACCACAAAAGATTGGAGGGGGAGGCAGTGACATCAGCCCCAATGCACTCACAGAGAGACATTCTTTGCCGCTTCCCTCTGTTCAGCATGGAAAAGATGGCAAGTGTCCAATCCTCACACCCAACGAAATGTGGGCATGCCTAAGGGGTTGTGTTCAAAGCAGGAGAGGCTAAGCCAGTGCAAACAGGAACTGATGGGGAAAAGCAAACACTTCTCTCATGCATTGTGGATATTTGAGGTGGCATAGACAGAGGTCATGTGTGCCAGAGAAGATACTGGCAGACCCATGAGCCCCGGCTCATGAGGAATATCTGGGCTTCTCATGCATGTGTAGTTAGCTCTTTCTCAAAAGGTTTCATTCTGGCCATCAGCTGTTTTGCTGGGGAAAGGGAGACTGAATCCAGACTTGCCTCGCTGCCCCCTAACAGCCTGCTTGCTGGATTTCATTTATTACCTACTACTGCTGCTGCTACTGCTACTTCAAGCATCTCTTTAACTTTAAAGGAGACTGAGGTGGAACCTACACACATATAAATAACGCTGTGAAAATGTTTTGAAAAATATATTGAATTTGCCATAGCTCACCATTGCCGTCTAGTGCCACATTTGTATAATGCGCTATACAACACACTTAAAACGTTTTATTTGCAGCTGTGTAGCTGAGTCCAATTAGACTAGGCATCCCTTCAAATAGGGGACTCTTTCAAAGGGCTTCCCTCTAGGCCGTTCCTTCAATAAAGGGACTGGCCTCTGTCAAGGAGGGCCTACCTGGAATCCTGTGCAGACATTTCCTCTGCTTTCTGAAGCTTCAAGCTGACACTATCTCATACTTTCCACTGGCTAGGAACTTGCTCTTTTTAAAAAAGAAAAGAGTAGCAGGGAGGAATAATTAAATTCCCAGGATCCCAGATTTTGCTCAGAATGAAGAAATAGTACTTTCTATTCTAACTCTGCTTATCAACACCCTCATATGCAGCGTCCTTGCATTCACACAGGCAGTGCCAGATTTACGTATAAGCTAAATAAGCTATAGCTTAGGGCCCCACTCTTTTGGGGGCCCCCCAAAAAATTAAAGGGGGAAAAAACTGGATGTATATTTCCAAAATATAAGATAAAAAACAAATAAAATAAAACCTACATACAGGAACATTCTTTTGTGTTGTGTAGGCTCCTATGATGTAAGTAATAGGCCCCACCTGCTAGCCTGCTCCCTAAAATATCACTGGTTTGCTCATTTCTATATATAGGGTTGGTCCAAGGTTTGGTCCATGGGGTCATGAAGTTGGACTAAACAACAACAACATCATATATAAGGTGCCAACATTCTGCATGGACTGGTTGCATGACAACATGTGCTTTAGATACCTATTAGGTTCATAAATTACCATATAGCACATGGGTAGGCAAACTAAGGCCCGGAGGCCGGATCCGGCTCAATCACCTTCTAAATCCGGCCCACGGACGGTCTGGGAATCAGCGTGTTTTTACATGAGTAGAATGTGTCCTTTTATTTAAAATGCATCTCTGGGTTATTTGTGGGGCATAGGAATTTGTTCATCCCCCCCGAAAATATAGTCCGGCCCCCCACAAGGTCTGAGGGACAGTGGACCGGCCCCCTGCTGAAAAAGTTTGCTGGCCTCAATTTGTTGTTGACAAAGGACAGCTGGACATATAAAGGGCCCCATTACCTTCAGTAGCTTAGGGCCTCATTAAACCTAAATCCGGCCCTGCACACAGGCACACATATTGCTACACACTGAAGTGTCTTGGCCCATCTAGTCTTATCATCTGCTCTGGCTTGCAGAAGCCCACAAATGTCTCAGACAGGGTGGGGGTTAAGACCCTCTTAGCCCCGTGATCCTTTTAAATAGTGACTCCCACTCAGACCCGGGTGGGCTCACAAAACAAGTAGAATTCACTGCATATCACCTGAAGGATGTTCATCCTAGTACATGATTTGAGGGTCTGCCTAGATTTTGCATTCACTAAGCCCACAACCAGCCCATATCCAAAGCCTGTACTCCTGATAATTCACTTAATTTGTGGCAAACCTCCTCAGAGGCATGGATACATTCCCTATAGATCTCCCCAACTATGTGACTCTTATCTGCTACCGATTGCTATCTGGTCACATGGCTGAATTGCGGGTTGCCCATTCAGTCCTCCTATTTGCAGACTTTAGTCCTTGGACTATTTCCTAGTCACACCACCCAAGTCTCTACTCACCACCGAGGAGGGTGAGCCCCACGGCGATTGGCAGCAGCATCCTCGTCCCCATGGCTGCAAAACAAGAAGAGAAGAAAGAGAAATGGCACTTTGGTGATCAACCTTATGATGCAAGTGCATCAAAGAGTAAGGACGAAACTAGAGCCAATGGTAAATGTGTAAATATTGTTCCTTTTTCTTTTTCTTTTTCTTTACTGGCATATGATATTCATTCTGCGTCTGCAAGGAGTCAACCTTTCAACATGGCATCATTTATACTTTGGAGCTCCCTGTCTATTGGCATTATGCAGGCACCTTTGCTATACTGTTTTAGATGCCTACTGAAAGTTTAAATTAAATTAAAAAGGTACAGACATTAAAAAGCAAGATTTTAAGCTCTTCCAATATGCAGTGACTGCAGCGAGAATGTTAATAGCACAAAAATGGAAACAAGAACAAACACCGACAAAGGAAGAATGGATAGCGAAACTAACGGAGTATGCAGAATTGGACAAGATGTCGGGGAGAATCCGAGAACAGCGGGACCAGAAGTTCATCAAAGACTGGACTAAATTGCAGACTATCTAAAGGAAAATTGTACTCAATTGAATACGTTGGTAGGACTGCAAGAAGCTTTGTAGAGTAAGGAAGAAATGTTGTTGTTAATACGAAGATATAGTGATTAATTTTTAGAAAGCAACAATATAAAACAATGATTGATTTAAGAAATATAGATATAAGGAATAGATATTAGAATATCAGGAGGAAGGTTTGACGGAAGTCACGGCCATAAAAAGCCAAAATTGTATAAGATGTGAAGATAAATAAGTGAATTTTATTATTGTATTCCTATAAAACTAATAAAATTGATTTAAATAAAGAAAGGTTATTTTTGTACCAGTTTTTGCTTTTGTTTACTGATTTTATCTGTGTTTTCTCTTTTTTGTGTATACTCAGGTGGGTTTTTTTTTAAAGGTTTTGTGAATCTTAGCTGTGTTCTGTTGATAATTTTACTGATAATTTTTGCTTAGAGAGCTTTGTGATTAAGTGGTTTACAAATCTTTCTGAAGAAATAAAAATGTCAAACCCTCCTTTCAGAAATACTGCGTCTATCTATTAAGGCTGTCTCATTTTATAGGATTAAACGGTTAGGAACAAATGGAATAAAAAGTCTTTGATAGATGAATCACATTTTTTATTTTTTATTTTTTTTACTATATCATTAAAAATAACAAGAGTGGGTATTAAGCAGGCATTCCCAATTCTCTCTTGCAAGGCACAGAGTGCTTCTTCTAAGATGATGCTTGCTGTGAAGTATATTTTTCCTCTAGAAACAAAGTATGTTCCCCCCATTTGCTTCATTTGCAAATCTATTAAGATATAATTTTGAATATAGCCTGTGTACGGACTTCTGAAACCGGATAGCACAGAATCAAAGAAAGCTCAGCGGACGTCTCCATTTCCTCACACTCCTCCCAACTTCATTTCACAGGTGTATAACAAGAAAGGTCCACTTACCTGCTGGGAAGCTCCTAATTCTCTCGGTGACAAGTTTGCCACATTTATACTGGAGGGAGTCCCCAGCACATTAAGGTAGCATATACGGCGGTCTGTGGTAGGTTGAGTCATTGCTTCCTGGAGGAGGGACAGTAAGCATAGATTTGGGTCAATGCACATGCAATTCTCCTTACCACAAAAGTGTTTACCTGTTTAAGTTTGGATTACTTAAAGGATCATGAGTTGGAGTGCTCGGGGCAGTGTGGTTTACTCAGCGCAGTGTGCTTAGGGCCCAAGAGAGGCTTTCTGGAGTAACTCTCGAATTTCTTCCCAACAGTACTAAAAGAGAATGAAGTGCATCCTCTTTTGCAGTTGCATCCTGTAGGTGTTTACTCGGAAGTAAATCCCCACCAGTGGAAGCTAATTGATTAGGACAAATGCCTCACCGTTGCCTGACCAACCTCCTATACTAAGAAGTGGCTGGCGCTTTGCTTCCAAGCCCAACTCAAGGTGCTATTGCTACTGTTCAAAGCCCTACATGATTTAGGCCCCAAATATCTGAAAGACCACATCCTTTCCTACAGATCCTCTCTGGGTCTATTAAGATCAACAGAGGAGCCCCTCTTGGTAGTTCCACCTCCCACATAGGTTTTGTGGTAGTGGTGGCCTATCAGGGGGCATTCTCTGCAGTTGTGGAACTCCCTCCCCACAGAGATATGTCTGGCTTCTTCATTGCAGCTTTTGGTGAATGCTGAAGGCATCCCTCTTAACCCTGGCCTTTTGACATCTGAGATATGTGTTTTCCGGGTTTACCCTATCTCTGTGGCTGTACTCTGTTGCAGCTGTTTTTAATTCTGAATTTTAAATAGTTGTTACCTGCCCTGGGACCTGCTGGTGAAGGGTAGATAATAAATGGAATTAATGATAATGACCACCACAGTGTGTCCAGGGCCGGCGCGTCCATTTGGGCGAACTAGGCAATCGCGTAGGGCGCCAAAATGGAGGGGGCGCTGGCCAGTCTGCCCCCCGCCGCCCCCCGCTGCCCCAACCAGCGGCGGAGCAAGCAAACCGTGGTGGCGGGGGGCGCCCGGCTGGGCAGGGGGCAGGGCACCGCTCTGCAACGTGTGTCATACACAATGACGTCACGTGGCCCGCCCCCTCGCCTAGGGCACCAAAATTGCCAGCACCGGTCCTGAGTGTGTCCTCAGCCAGCCCCCTCCTGCCTTACATGCTACCAGTCTAGGGGGTAAAACTTCCCGACAGTTTCCATCACTACTTCTTCTTCTTCTTCTTCGATCACTCGTAGCTGAGTTAGTCTTCCATGGGGATAAATAGAAGAAGACGCCTTCATCCTGGTATGGTTACCCTTTATCACATACACAGCCCAACAAGACAACAACAACAAGAACCCGCCAACAGCATACGAATCAATCTGGCAAACACACACACACACACACACACACACACACACACACACATACACCACACACACACAAAAACAAATCTCACTACAACCAACCAAAGACAACCAACCAAACCCTAAGCCACCTCCAAGGAAATACAACAAGTGAATAGTAAGAGAACCCACACAACTGACGCTGACACAAAACCCCACACATACACTAAGTAGAAGAATTGAAGCATTGCCACCCGACCCCATCCCACTCACCATTCCCCCTCCCCCTCCCCCCTCTTCTTCCTAACCTAACATTGTATATAACACTCATGTCTCACAACAAATGAAACTGATCTGTAGAAAACGCAGCTTGAAAAATAGACAATGTATGTATTTTTGTAAATTAAGAAATCTTTCATAAAAAATGGTTGTTGTTGTTTTTTTTAAAAAAAGTGTGACTGTAGGTGACTGTGGAGGACAATTCTGAATCCGCACATCCTTCCACAGTGGGGACATAGGTTGATCAAGGTGAGGATTTGCCCAGCATGCCTTCCTCTTAGCTTAGCTTAAAGGATCTTCCTTTATTAATGTCTCCAGCCTTTGTTTCTTGGTCTCACACCACACGCCCCACTCCTCCTCTAGCACCCCTGTCTTCACTACTCAACACTACCGCACCTCTTACTCTAACATTTCTTGGAACCCCCTCCTTAAAAGAGTTTGCTGAGCCCTTTGGTCAATATTTGTTGCCTCCTTTCACATGGGAGGGGATGGGAATGGATCGTAAGGAGTCATGGCTCCTTAACCCTCTGTTGACTTAAATCATGTCAATCAAGAGGATTAAGAGCTCATGCCACCCACTGGAACTCGCCAACTACAAATGTTTTCTGTTATTTGATGCCCTGTGTTGCATGTTACTCCCAGGGCCTTGGCCAGGGGTGGCCAACTCAGTCATCCAACCAACAACATTTGTGGGGACGTAGACGCCACCTTCATAATTCTGCAAGCCAACCTACCGGTAGCACTTACAAACAACTGGGCCATTTCCCATGCGATCCCATAAGTTTCACGTAGCGCTTGAGGACAAATGGTGCACACAGAATGTGACACAGAATGTGACCAGAACTTTGCTGTGACCATCTTTGCAGAGCACAAACGTGAGGGTTTAAAATGACTAATGTGGGCTGTGACATCACGAAATGCTCAGGATGACAGACATCACTCTTTACTTGTAAGCAAACAACTAACTCAAGATCCTGGATTGTGCACCCGGTACAAAAACAGAGCTGCTGAAACCTTATCTCTGCATCGACTTTTTCTTTAGTGAAGTCAGATACCACAGATGAAAAATATGACATTATGTCAAAGGAAACTGTTTGCAAAAACATCTGCACTGGGAGAAATGTACACGTAGATGCTGACAACTTTCAAAAGGACTATTTTTTTTTTTTAGGGAACTAATTTGGGAATGCACAAAGTGACTTTAATATTTTTTAAATGAGTAATTGACAGGCTCATCCTAGGGTTGCCATACGTCTGGAACTTCCCGGACATAGTCAGAATACTGGTAACCCATGTCGGCAGTGTTGTTTTTGACGATTAAAAAAAAAAATCATAGCTCAAAAATGTCTTTTTTGCGATTATGCCAAAAATGCTCAACAACCCTAGTTCATCCAAACCTACTCCTTTCCAGTGAGTTGAGTTTTGCTTGTTTTTTTAATCCATACTTTCTGGCTAAGGCATAGGATATTGTAAAATAAGCAAAACTGCATACAAAAGTATGTGCACTTGGGAAAACGGTGAAAAAAATTCAGGTATATTAGACTTTAAAAAAGAACTACTGGTGCAGAAATGTAGCAAGTTGAATTCAAGACTGGAAAAAATGAGAAACTGAGACAAACAGATTAGTTCATGGTCCCACATACCCAGCATGAGTTGCAGATTTTTATGGATTGAGCAATACAAGAGAATGAATGTGGAAGCCAAGCTTGCTTCTCACCATTGTGTATTCAGGAAACTGCTGCTGCAATATATTTGAAATGACTCAAATTGGATGGGAATTCATTTTATGCTTAGTGTTTCCTGCTTACAGCAGGATAACATGAAATGCAATGCTCCTTAGGCGTCTCACTTTGCGCATTTATGAGCTGGGGCTATTGTGAACCACAGCACAGCAGGCCAGGGGTTGCCCCGTGGTGTTGTAAGGATTGTGGATGTGTAAGAACAGCAAGGATGGCACAGCAGCATTTTGGAATTGAACATGGCCACAACTTTATTGACTACAGATGTAAGCAGGCATTAGCTATGTACTGTATCCTGAATTAGCCAATGTGCCTGCAGGATGATAATCCATCATAGTTGACCCTAGTGATAAGGAAGCCCCTCACAACACAAGTCACAATGAGGCGAAACCCAACCAGGTAACCATTTGAGGTGTTTCTATGGCTTCAGGACATAACACTCCCCCTGGAGCCCTTTAACCCTGAAATTTGATCCTGAAGCTGAATTTGATCCTTAGCTTTAGGCTAAGGATCCAACCCAATGCCTTTTCCCACCAAAAGTTGTGACAATTTCTCTGAATAAGGCAAAAACAAAACAAACAAAACCCCAGACAGGCTGAAATTCCTTTCCGGCCCCAACTACAGCAACCAAATAATTCCTCCTCCTCCTCCTCCTCCTCCGATCACTTGTAGCTGAGTAAGATTGTCTTCCATAAACACGGTTTTAACAATGAGTCCATAAGTGACTGTGGAGGCCAATTCTGGATCCACACGTTCTTCCACAGTGGGGACATTGGTTTCCGGGCGGGAGTTGATCACAGCAAGGCCAAACATGTGCCCTGCCCGCTTACCTTCGGACAGAGCCACAGCATTCAGGGTGGGCAGGTGGGATGTCCAGTTTGTGACTGCACTGCCCAATTGCAGCACAGCTGCCTTGGGTCTGTTACCTGGGCATAACAGACCCTGACAGGTCTGCCGCCAGAGCCCCACCACACCCCCAGGGCTGAGATTGGCCCGTTTGGCGGGCAATCCCACCAGCACCCACAGCTGCCACGATGACAGCCGGCCACACAGGACAACCATGCTACCCCCTGGCTCACCAGCACCCAAGCTGGGCCGCAACTGCTGCCGCCCTAGAAAAGGTAAGCCCTCTTTATTAGTGGAGCCATGCCAAATAGTTATTCCTCTGTTTACTTTCTCTCCATATGCCAATAACCCTTATCTGTAGCACAACACAAAGCAATTGCAGCTGCACAATCAGCACAAACTGCTTCCTGTTCTTTCCTGATTCATATGGTCGCCACAAAGCTCCGTTGCTGCAGGAAACATCTCATGGTTGGGGGTACAGCAAAAATGTCCCCTGTTGACTCACAGCTCTCTTTAAGAACCAGACTCCCCTTATCCAAACCTCAGATAACCAAGCACTCATGAAGGCTCAGAGACACATCAACTGCCTGCTTCTGCTGCCTCTCGTGCTACCACGTTCCCCTTCCCCAACCCTCAAGGCCATGACAGAGAAACAGAGAATCATAGAGTTGGAAGGAACCACAAGGGTCATTTTGTCCAAGCCCCTCCAATGCAGGAATCTTTTGCTCAACATGGAGCTCAAGCCCACGACCCTGAGATTAAGAGTCTGGCATGAGCACCTGACATCCCTGGGGATGCAACCATGTTTTCGCTAACCGTGTCAGCCAATTACACTGATTGGTGAAAGCTGAACCATTTGTATCCTGTGTACCTTTTTGGACGTTTTACTTGGTAATGTATCTCTTATTGTGTAATAACCGTTTGTAGAATGTTCAGGTATAGCATCTCGTTTATCGTATTTGAATGTAATTGGTTTTATTTTATATTATTATCAGCTGAGGAAGAACATTTGAAACAGTCAGTTATCCTGGAAGGACTTTCCTGCTGCTGTTTTTGGAGCACCAACATCCTTCAACTTATTCCCTAAAAATCACTGCATAAGTTGTGCTTTGTCTGACTCTACACTTACCTTGGAAGGCATGTTGCCTCAAGCTTGAGTGATTCTTTGTGATGCTATACTAGCCAAAAAATCCCTTTCTTTGGGATATTTTCTTAATAGAATAGAATAGAATATTTTTATTGTCATTGTCCCCTTCGGGGACAACGAAATTATTTGGCTGCTCCATCCACCCAGATAGGGCACTCCACTCAAAAACAAAACAACTACAAAAACACTGATTAAAACCATACACACTGATTAAAACCATACACACTAATTAAAACATAACTGGTAAGAGTAGATGACTTCAAAGTCCAGGCTTCCCATTCAAGGCTGCGATTGCTCTGGAGAAGAAGCTGTTTCTAAGACGGCTTGTTCTTGTTGTCATCGTCCTGTATCTCCGTCATATTAGTTGGTGTTACCATGTATATATTGTAGACCAGGGGTCAGCAACTTTTTTCAGCTGTGGGCCGGTCCACCATCCCTCAGACCATGTGGTAGGCTGGACTATATTTGGGGGGGGGGTGAACGAATTCCTATGCCCCACAAATAACCCAGAGATGCGTTTTAAATAAAAGGACACATTCTACTCATGTAAAAACATGCTGATTCCCGGACTGTCCACGGGCTGGATTGAGAAGGCGATTGGGCCAGATCTGGCCCCCGGGCCTTAGGTTGCCTACCCCGGTTGTAGACTATCTGATTGTAAATTAAGATACAATTCAGTAGTGATATAAAAGTGTTGTAATCATATTATTAGCCTACTGTGTTGCTTTGGGATTGTCAGATTGTTCTGTTTGCAACACAGGGGATCTTTGTTGTTTAACCCTGGGGAACTTCCTGAGTCCTGCAAGTGCTCACCACCGATGCCTTCCCTGGGACCCCACTTTCTGCTGTACTCAGGGGCTCTGAGAACCACATTACAAAATTCGGAGAAGTGTGAATTTTGTAGGATGACTGTGTTTCGGTTGACATATTGTTTCAGAAAGTTCACATTAGATTTGCCTTTCAACATGAACTGAATTGGATTTCTCCCCCATCCCTATAAAGAACCCACAAAGGAAAAGCATAGTACTTGGAATCCAATGTCTGTTTGCATTACAGGGGAAGGGCTACAGTTCAGTGGTGGATCATCTGCCTTGCATGCAGAAGGTCTCAGGTTCGATCCCCAGAAACTCTTAATAATGCTCGGCGAGACCCTCATCTGAAATTCTGGAGAGCCACTGCTAGTCAGTGTAGACAAGGCATGGAGAATGTTTTTGTTATGTATCTCCGCCCCTGCTGGTTGTCGAGTGCTTGGGAACCACAGCACAAGCGGCTTTCTCAGCCCTGCACTTGGCACTTGCAAAGCTGCTCATCAGCTCAATGACCACCAGGTGCTGGGCACCGAAGTCAAGCCTGCCAACTGCAGGAATCGCTAGCATGAAGTGGGGTGCATTGAAATCACTGCTAAAACATAAGAAAAAAAGAACAACCAGGAGCTAACTTTAAGTTCCAGATTGTCCCTTTGTAGCCAGGTCTGTACATGCCCCACACTTGACATCCTAGATGCCTTCAGGTGTGGGGCAGGTGGGCGTGGTTTGTGAAAAACAACGTCATGGGCAAAATTGGGACTCCTTGCTGGGCCAAATTTGGCACATGGTGAGCCACAGCTTCCCCACCCCTGGTGTAAACAATGCTGCACTAGATGGGCCAAATGGTCTGATTCTGCAGTTCCCCTGGTTCCTAGGAGCAGATCACTTGCTCTGCAAGCACAAGAACCTTCGTCTGCAATTTGCTGGTTCGTAGCATTAATTCCCATTCTTAAAGAAATTCATTCTTAAAGAAATCAGCCCTGAGTGCTCACTGGAAGGACAGATCCTGAAGTTGAGGCTCCAGTACTTTGGCCACCTCATGAGAAGAGAAGACTCCCTAGAAAAGACCCTGATGTTGGGAAAGATGGAGGGCACAAGGAGAAGGGGACGACAGAGGAAGAGATGGTTGGACAGTGTTCTCGAAGCTACTAACATGAGTTTGGCCAAACTGTGAGAGGCAGTGAAGGATAGGCGTGCCTGGCGTGCTCTGGTCCATGGGGTCACGAAGAGTCGGACACGACTGAATGACTGAACAACAACAGCATTAATTCCCAGTTTCGTTTCATGCCCATGTAACAAACAAATAAACAACACCTCCTGAAAGTGCGGAATGATGAAGGAAATATATTTAATTTCCTGATCTAAGGACTTGTCCCGGAAGATCAGTTTTTGACTGCAATTTAACCGCTCACTATGACGTCTCAGAGAGCCTATTATTCTGTGGTTTGTGGCTCTCAGCCAAAGCTCTCCCTGGGGAATATGCATTGCTTGTAAATCACTGTGTAAGTTTACATTGCCAGATGATGGAGTTAAACAGAAACCTCCCCTGTGTTAGCTGAAGGTGTTAGACAAATAAAAAACCTGACATCCTACTCACGTATATGAGATTCCCACTGAAGCCTGGAGATGTGCACCTCAAGCAGCCCAGACTCAATGACTGAAGGAAACCATCCCTTTCTCCCCTCTTGGAACCCAGGCGGATATTGGTTGCAATTTTCATGTGGGCTTACTGCAAAAAAATATCTGATTTAAAAAATTGCATCTCCATGCTCCACGGCTTCCTCGAGGCCTGCAGGCGGGGCGGGGCGGGGCCGGCCCAAGTGTCACCCCCCCTCCCCTGGAACCCAGGGCGAACCGACCCCCGACCCCCCTTGCGACACCACTGTTTTGGAAATGTACATCTAGGTTTTTTTTTCTTTAATTTTTTGGGGGGCCCCAAGAGAGTAGGGCCCTAAGCTATAGCTTGTTTAGGTTATACGTAAATCTGGCACTGGTGGGGTGGAACAGCCACCCAAGCTCCTTTGACGGAAATCACTTAGAAGAGTAGCCATCCTCTCATAGAATTACAGAATCGTAGAATTGTAGAGTTGGAAGGGACTCAGAGGGTCATCTAGTCCAACCTCCTGCAATGCACGTTTGCATCACACTTTTCCCTATAGGAGGGCTAGAGACTTTAAAAAAAGAAAAGAAAAAAAGCACACAGTTTGAGGCCGCTGCCCAGGGCCACCAATTAAAATCTTCGCAGGCACCCTGGTTCCTGCAAGCACCAGCTTGGCAACCCCTTCGAAAGGCAGTGGGTCTGCAGGATATCAGACTGGGGCCTCTCATAGTTCTACTTGTAAAATATAATTCCTGGGATTCACTGGGGGAAGTCATGCACTTCAAATAGCTCAGCTGCTTAGAGCATGGTGCTGATAACGCCAAGGTTGCAGGTTCAATCCCCGTAAGGGACAGCTGCATGTTCCTGAATTGCAGGGGGTTGGACTAGATGATCCTCAGGTTCCCTTCCAACTCTATGATTCTATGAAATGTGTGTTAAGTGTACTTCAAATGAATGGCATGGTGCATGTGGCCATAGTGGAGCACACACATCTGTAAATGTCATCCACCAAAGTGACCAAGGCCAACTCAGTCCCTGAGTCTCAGCCGCCCACTCCAAACCATCAGATTTCGGTGAGGTTCTTGCCAAGTTAAACAAAAAAGTGTGGAAGCCAAATTTCATGGGTTTGCGTAAGAGGAGGTTCAGGATTCCGCTGGACTGAGCCCAGAGTAGGAGTCTCAAGCCTGTATGGACCATTACATATCCCAGAGCCAACATTTGTTCATCATTATTTGCAAGAAGGGGAGTGGAAACAGATGGTGCCCTGAGGGAACAGCTGAGGAATAGTGGTCTCCGTTGAACATAACAAAATAATTTATAATAATTGTGGAAATGAAAGGAAAATTTGAGCAAAGGGGAAGAAATGAATGAAGTGGGACGGTATTTGGGAGACTTACAGAGATGGATATGAGTATAAATGCACCACTATTTTGAGACGCGGGTGGCGCTGTGGGTTAAACCACTGAGCCTTGGGCTTGCTGATCAGAAGGTCGGCGGTTCGAATCCCCGCGACGGGGTGAGCTCCTGTTGCTCGATCCCAGCTCCTGCCAACCTAGCAGTTCGAAAGCACGCCAAAAAGTGCAAGTAGATAAATAGCGAGAAGGAAAACGGCGTTTCCATGCGCTGCTCTGGTTCGCCAGAAGTGGCTTAGTCATGCTGGCCACATGACCCGGAAAAAGTGTCTGCGGACAAACGTTGGCTCCCTCGGCCTATAAAGCGAGAAGAGCGCCGCAACCCCAGAGTCGTTCGTGACTGGACTTAACTGTCAGCGGTCCTTTATCTTTTTTTATTTTGAAACTGTGATATGTACTGTTGTATGTATTTCTATATGTGCTGCTTATTTTAGGAAACTTAGCATAGTTTTATATTGCTTTATTTATCTTTTATACTGCTTTATGCATGTATTTTATATGGCTATTTATTTTATATCGCTTTTATATAAAGCAATGTTTTGTGGGACACACTTTTCTTGCTGCATTTATACTGTTCTGTTCCATTTGGAACAGTTTTATTTCGCAAATAATTATAGCGGTTTTATCTCTTTTTACAACTGTGCATTGCAGTCTGCCCTTGGACCTTATGGTGAAGAGTAGTCCAACAAGCTCTGTGGACTAAAGGTTGAAAAACACTGCTCTAGATCATATTGCTTCTTTGCCTTCTTGCTTGAA
The DNA here is from genome assembly GCA_034641385.1 of Darevskia mixta. Classification (NCBI taxonomy): domain Eukaryota; kingdom Metazoa; phylum Chordata; class Lepidosauria; order Squamata; family Lacertidae; genus Darevskia; species Darevskia mixta. The sequence goes on along the minus strand of JAWWNH010000033.1, from coordinate 15,870,086 downwards.
CATCGCCATGAGTTTCCTACCAGACCTCTCACATCTCTGCATACCGGGTATTCCCAAAGTTAAAATCATGCCAACAAAGTGAAGTTTGCCAAAAAAAGCTTTATTGATTCTTAAGCAAAAGTGCCATCATTTTATTAGGCAGTCAGAGTAAACCTGATAACAGGTTGAGCAACATTGAACTGTGAAGCCAGGGAATACGCCACACCAAGGAGTTTTGCTCCAGAGCTTAGATGCGAATAGTTTCTCCCAGAAGTAGCATAGGGAGGGGGTCATTTTGCTTCAGGCATCTTTTAGGCCTCACTAGAAGAGAAAATTGTGAAGAAGGCAATGTGAGTGTATTTATGCTTCAGTGAGAATCTTCCCAATGCTTCCCACAGCACTGTAGAATTTTATTTAACACGTAATGGCTCAATTTGCAATGACTTTGCTCTCTGAGTGTAATTAATCAATAACTCCTGGTTTTACAACCTGCTTATTGCTACCAGATGCTATTTTTTTCTGTCTGTAGGGAGTAACCGCCTGCCATCCAGCCTGCTCTCTGGGGAAAGAGTTGCATGGCAGAAGCTGTCACCTTCTCTGCTCCTGGATTTGATCCGGGATGGAAGGATGCTTCCAGGGAGAGGCTGCTCTTTTTAAAAGACAAGAACTTAGAAAACTCCAAGACCTGTAACTTGAAGAGTTGAGTCTGCGTTTGAGTTTTCCATCCTTCCTCTTATTCCTGGTTTCGCCCCTTTTGTGTCATGACCTTTTAGACTGCAAGGGCAGGGATTTAATAACCAATTTTCCTAAACTGCTCTGAGTGCCTTTTTAGCTAATCAGCAACTTTCCATGGCCTTACTTCTGCTTAAAGACTGATATTGATACATTGGAAAGATAATACTGTACAGTGGTATTCCCGAACGGCTTAGTTGTCGAACAAATTGGCTCCTGAATGCCGCAAACCTGGAAGTGAGGGTTCTGGTTTGCGAATGTTTTTCAGAATCCGAACATCCGACGCGGCTTCTGTTTGAGTGCAGGAAGCTCCTGCAGCAAATCGGAAGCCGTGCCTTGGTTTTCAAATGGTTTGGGGAGTCAATCAGACTCCTGGAATGGATTACCGCATTTTTCGCTCCATAAGACGCACTTTTTTCCTCCTAAAAAGTAAGGAGAAATGTCTGTGCGTCTTATGGAGCGAATGTGTGGTCCCTGGAGCTGAACTGCCCAGGGGCAAAAGCAGATCGTGCTTTTTTAAAGAGAGAGAGAGAAGGGGGTGTTGAAGGGAAGCCCGCTGAGCAGCTGCTCAGCAAACAATTGGGGAGAGATAAGGGAGAGAGATTTCAGCCCCGCCCCCTTGCAGAGGGAGGCTGTTTCCCCAGCGACATGTGACTGGCTGATTAGATTATCTGTCTGGAAACTGTAGAAATGGCTTCCTGAAGCTGCAGAACTGTGAGTTAAACCCCATAAAACAGGGTTTTTTCCCTTTGCAAAGTAAGCTCAACAACTTTGAGCTGATCCTCAAAAAATGGGGTTTTTCTCCTTTGCAAAAGAAGCTGCAGAAATTTGAGCTGATCCTCAAAAAAATGGGGCTTTTCCCCTCTAAAAACTAGGTGCGTCCTATGGTCAGGTGCGCCTTATGGAGCAAAAAATACGGTAAGTTCGAGAACCAAGGTATCACTGTGCCATGCCCCCCTTTGAATGAAGGATAGAAGATATGACCACACTTGCAACATGCAAATGGATTGCTTTAAGACGTAGAGTATAAAAATAATGATATTTGAAATCGATTTATTAAAAAAGCATAATGACTTCTTAACAGGTGTATATACTTGTTAGAATAATTGTAACACTTACATGTCCTCTTGGTCAAAGACCTTTCTCACTTAGCACAGAATTCCTCCTCCTTCCAGACAGCAATGACCTCAGACAAGCTTCTTGCTACCTTCCCACTGGGCAGCTTCAGGTCATCAGCGCGATTTCCATTGAAGTTCCCGCAGGAGGCACAGAGCTTTCCTGCCAGGCGTTTACAGACTTGCATCTTCATTTCCCCACGAGGTCCGAGCAGAATTCTTACTTCAGAGGTCAAATGAATAGTTATCCCATCTTGAGAGAGGCTCACGTGGGCATCTTCAGAGACCTTTGCTGGGAGCATAATTTTGCGCCCATTAGCCTGAAGTGCAGAAAAGGAGGGGAAAAGGTGTTGGGTTAATGGGTGGAGCAGGGGAGGGAAACCTTCTCAGCCTGAGGGTCACATTCCCTTATGGGGGGCGCATGCCAGTGGTGGGTGTGGCCAGAGGCAAAAGAGCTGAGGCAATGGATGGCTGCACACTTATCTTTGTACAGTAGGCTATAATTATGTTTTTTATATATAGATATGTTGGAAGCAGGGACCCAGGTGGCGCAGTGGGTTAAACCACAGAGCCTAGGGCTTGCTGATCAGAAGGTCGGCGGTTCGAATCCCTGCGACGGGGTGAGCTCCCGTTGCTCGGTCGCAGCTCCTGCCCACCTAGCAGTTCAAAAGCACGTCAAAGTGCAAGTAGATAAATAGGAACCGCTCTGGCGGGAAGGTAAACGGCGTTTCCATGCGCTGCTCTGGTTCGCCAGAAGCGGCTTTGTCATGCTGGCCACATGACCTGGAAGCTGTACGCCGGCTCTCGGCCAATAAAGCGAGATGAGCACCACAACCCCAGAGTCGGACACGACTGGACCTAATGGTCAAGGGTCCCTTTACCTTTACCTATGTTGGAAGCAGTCCAGAGTAGCTTGGGCAACCCAGTCAGACAGGCAGGGTATAAATAATAAAAGGATGATGATGATGATGATGATGATTGAATATTATGTCCCTTCTCTATTATCCACCTAGGCAACCAATATGCCTTATTCCTGAAGGGCTATGATAAGGGGTGTGGTCAAGGAAGGGGGTGTGACCTGGGAAGAGTCCCATGTGCCAGATAGAGAGGACTGGATGGCCTCAGTTTACCCTCTCCTGCTATGGCCAATGTGGTGATCTCTGGATGCTGCTCAACTACAATTCCCAACGTCTCTCACCTTGGCCAGGATGGCTAGTTGCTTAAAGAAGCCTGTTGCTCTGTTGGTGAAAGCCTAGCAAGGCATTGCACTTGGGCAGCACACATTAAAGCAGAAAGTAAGCAAACCGGTTGCATTCGGCTGACGTCTACACAGAGGAGATCCACCGAAATGAATGGGCCTAAGTTAGTCCTGTCCATTGTGCGTGGCTAACATTGGACGCAAACCAGGATCCTGCATCGGGAACTTACCCATGCCTCCTTGTTCGGTTTTACAGTGAGAAACAGGCATTTGAAAAATACATGTATCGTTGTCACCGCTGGCAAATCCCAGCCATTGTTTCTGTCGACAACTGCCACGATCTTGAACCAAGAGGGGTCACTGCCATTGCAAAGGGTTGCAACCTCGTAAGCCCCTAGATATAGAATTTTCCCAGAGACACCGTCAAAGGAAGTCAAGTGTGCTCCAGGGATGACGACGCACTCTCCGTTCGGCCTTATGCAACCGCGCACACCGTTATGGAGGGCACAGGTCTCTCCTTGCTGGCAGCTGTTTTCTGCACAAACCAGTTGGCCTGATGGGCGGCAGGTGCATTTTTTCAAGCAGTCTTCTGAGACAATATTCTCTCCAGCCTGTAAGATTTACAGCCCAAGAGAGAGGGAGGGGAGAAAAAAGGATTAAAATTTAAATGCAAATATTTTAAAATATTATGATTTTTAATTCAACATGTACAAGCCTAAGTCCTTAGAATTACCTCTATAAAGCTACAATCTAGTATACCAGTGCTGCATAAATGATAAATCTATAGTAAAATGGATATTAAAATAGGTCACATTTTGTACTTTAATACGTTTACTCATACTATTTCCGCATGAACTCTACGCCATGCTAATCAATGGATGTGAAACTGACATAGACCATAAATAGACTGATATATCTATCCCTATTAAAAACAGAGACATTCAATGGGGCAGAGAATAGGGAAGAATCTAATCTGGATTCTTAGAAGGGTCTGGGCAAGCTTCCAGACTTATATGCCATAGCATGCTGCGAATAACATTATCTGGATCACACAAAGTCCCAGAAGCCTTTCAGATTTTTCTGGCCCCTTGTCAAACTCCAAAATGGAAGCAAATAACTCCCCCTCCCCAAATACAGTGGGCAGGTCTGGACTCAGTCCATCCATCCTATCACTAACTCCTTTGTGCTTAGCATGTTTGGAGGTGAAACCCTGTTCTTCAGGGGTCAAATAAAGCTTTGTTGCCCATCAACAGTTCAGTGCAGATCAGTGGTGTGCCGTCAGTGGACTAGGGGGACTAGGCTAGTCTCTTAAATGTTCCCCTGCCACCTCCTTCCTGAGTCCCGGGAAGTTTCTGCCCAGCTTAGGGAGGGAGGCACGATGTTTACCTGCACTACGTCTCTCCCCCCCCCCCAAATCACCCTTGCAAGCTGGCACCTCTGGCCCTAACTATTCCCCTAAGAAAAAATTCACCACATGCCACTGGTGCAGATCACCTGGTCGCAGCCTCTCCCACTCTGGCACAATGTATTGCATTCCTACTTAAATGATGCTAATTATTTCAGATGTTGAGTTTTCTTGTGTCCACCACCTCCAAGGATTTCCACACAGCCAGTTGCTTATTACAGGTTCCACCTCTTGGCTCCTCAGCTCCCCAAGGAGGAAAGTGCTTTTCTTATCAAAGGTTCTCTGCTGTGATGTGCAGGCCTTCTTGGTTACCTTTGTTATAACCTCAGATCTCCAACGCCACCTATCTCTTTCTCCTTCCCAGCTGTTCCTCTCACATCTGCTTCCCTCAGCCTCCCTTCTTGGCCTCTGCAACAGCCAGCTTTCTCTCGCTGTCCTCCCCCTCTCCTTTAGTACTCTGCCCCATCAATTTCTCTGGGCCAGAGGCTGTCACTCTCTATTCTTATTGTATCTCCTTTGCTCCACAATCTTGGCCTCTTCCTCCTTTTCGTCTCTGTGTTTTGCTGCTGCTGTCAGCCTCACCAGCTGTCCTTTATGAGGCCGAGGTGGGCGTGAGAAGGTGACAACCACCCCTTTGACATGGTGTGCTCCTTCAAGCCTCTCACCTACAATCATGCATATACATTCGCCTATGTTACTGAAGAATTGATGCTTTTGAATTATAGTTCTGGAGGAGACTCTTGAGAGTCCCATGGACTGCAAGAAGATCAAAACTATCCATTCTGAAGGAAATCAGCCCTGAGTGCTCACTGGAAGGACAGATCCTGAAGTTGAGGCTCCAGTACTTTGGCCACCTCATGAGAAGAGAAGACTCCCTAGAAAAGACCCTGATGTTGGGAAAGATGGAGGGCACAAGGAGAAGGGGATGACAGAGGACGAGATGATTGGACAGTGTTCTCGAAGCTACTAACATGAGTTTGGCCAAACTGCGAGAGGCAGTGAAGGATAGGCGTGCCTGGCTTGCTCTGGTCCATGGGGTCATGAAGAGTCGGACACGACTGAACAACTGAACAACAACAAATGTTACTGTTGTGAAAATTTGAGTTCAGCACAAAGCAATGCATGAGTGGCAATCCGAAGGAGGGAAGAGATACCAGCCCTTGCAGACTCACTAAGGGTTCATGTAGACTTCCACTTGTCCTTTGTCTAGATGTTTTCCACTTGTCCTGTGTTTTCCAAGCTGTTTTGCCTTTGCTTCACCTCTTCCCCTTGGAAAACCCTCTCTATAATGCTAAATTGGAGCAATCCGCAATCTGCAGAAAATCTAATTGCCATTTGTTCCAATTTAGCACTAAACCATGGGTTTTCCTGCTGGAAAGCGGCAGGGCAAAGGGAAGTGTGAGTGAGCTCTTAAAGCGGCACACACATAAGCACAGACACAACAGTTTCCATGAGTACTCGACTTACCTTGATGTAGCGCCCGTCATGCACGCAGCCACAGTTCTCCATTGCCACGCACCTGTCACCGTCAAACAGGTAGCCACTGTCACACTGGCAACCTTCGAAGCATTTCTTTGAGCATTGGCCTGGAGTGGACAAGCTGGTGCAGGTGGAACCACAGGTCCTTGTACACAACTCGTAGTGGCTGTTGGGTGGGCAAGTGAGAGCTGAAAAGAAGGAGAGAGAGGACCAGGGGTTGTAGGAGGCAGGAACAGTCCAGGCAGGTATAGCTAACCATTCTTAAATTCTGAAGCATTTCGTCCATATAGGACACCCCTCCACTCACCGTTCCATCTCTGGCTGCTTTACTGTCCCGTATCAGGGCTTATTTTAAGGGGAAGCAATAAAAGGTGCTGCATGGTCAAAATGAGGGCTGGAGAAGCAGGCCAGATCTTTATTTCCCCCAACCCCGCAGGACAAATTTGACAGGTGAGTGGGACCACCTACTTGCCCATCATCTGATGTCATAATGATGTCAGGTGCTTCACATGTGTCAATGTTGAAAGAGCTTGCAAAGCACTTTGCCTAGTGTGTCCCAAACACCCAACAATCTGCAAATTGACACGGGACTGGGAAGCACACAGTGCTTCCAGCTGGTGGTGGAGCATTTGGAAAGCACTTGCACAAAGCGATTTGTAAATCCAGTGCTCAGTGCTTCTCAAATGCCAGGCACAACGTGCAAAGCTTGCAAAGCACTTCCAAAGCTCCTGAAAAACCATGACTCAGTTAGCAGTGCCTGCAAAGCCCCTTTTGGCCAAGCCTCATTCTTACCTGTGCTACACCTGACATCATATCTGATATCAGATCTATGTAGGACAAGTGGGTGTAGTTTAACCAAAATGGCTTAATAGGCCAAATGGGGTGGTGTGGAGGGTCTCATTATTCACCCTGATCTAAATGACAGACCCTCCAGGTGTCCCTATTTTCCAGGGACAGTCCCAGATTTACAGAAGCCGTCCCGGTTTCTGATTTGATCCCAGAATGCCTTGCTTTGCTTTAGGACATCCCTATTTTCATCGGAGGGAATGGAGTTATGTGACAGCCAGGCCAAGGAGATAAATAACTATATAACCATTAGAAGACATCTGAAGGCAGTCCTGTATAGGGAAGTTTTTAAAATGTTTAATGCTTTATTATGTTTTTATATATGTTGGAAGCAACCTTGAGTGGCTGGGGGCAACCCAGTGAGATGGGTGGGGTATAAATAGTAAAATTGTTGTTGTTGTTGTTGTTGTTATGAAGCAGGACACCCCTATTTTCATTGGAGAAATGTTGGAGAGTATGAAATGCTGATTTAAATGTTGACCATGTTCTCCCACTGTGCTCCCCTCAATGGCATGTATCAAAGTGGCTGTCTATTCTGATATAGTGGAGTAGCCAATATGGTGCCCTACAGTTGTTTTTGGACTCCAGTTCCTGTCAGCCCAAGTCAACATGGTCAACTGCCAGAGTTGTTGGGAGCTGTAGTCCAGTAGCATATGCAGGGCAACATCTTGTCTAATATAGCAGTATGACTATTTGAAGCATCAGTGTGAGTGGGTGGGATAAAAAAGAAGAAGGTGGTACTTCAGGTTGCTGTGCAAACTTACGGCAGAAGTTGTTTGTTCTCCAGGCTCCAATTGTAACTCCTGCAGCCTGACATACAGTGACGTAGGCCTGGATGCTCCTACAGAGAGTTTCTCTGGCACCATTGGCTGCACACATGTCATACAGACAGTGGTTGAAGAATTCGGCAGGGTCTACCAAGGAGTGACAGCCCCTGAAGGGGCCGGATTTGGCTTGGATCATTCCGCAGGAACTCTCGGGTCGGTACGGCGCTGTCTTGGCTGCATCACAGACGGGGCATTTATCTCCACAACCATCAGAGCATCTGACACCATCAATGGGAACCTTCCAAGAGGCCCCAAACTCGATCACATTCTGGGTGCTTTTCCCCGTAGGTAGAGTAAAGTCATCGGTCCTGTCACTATTGAAATTACCGCATAGGCCAGTGACATGTCCGTGGTAGTTACTGGGGATAGACACCAAGACGTACGAAATGGTATCAAAAAGGACTTTGAGACCAAAGTCAGACTGGATAATGATATTATTGCCTTCCTGGTTGGCCCAGAGTTTCCCATCCTTTGTCTTCATGGGCAGTGTGTAGAGCTGTCCATCCACCTGCATTAACCACAGAAAAGGTGACCATGGAAGGAGACAGTTTTAAATCACTATTATTTATCATTAAATGCATTTATCAACCACATTGATAACACAGTTTTTGAACTAAGGGAGTCTGCAGGCTGCTACTATTTTGCAGGAGGGATTCAAACACATGCCAGAAATTTAAGTTTGCTTAATTAAAGCGGATTAAAGTACCCTTTCTCCCTAGGGCAACAAGTCCACTTTTTAAAAATGGACTTTTTGCAGGTAGGAAAGTGGTGGGGAAATCCACTGAAATGTGTGGAATGAGCAAATGTTTAACAGGAAGATGTGTAAATGCCCCTCAAGCAAATTAGGATGAATACTCGGTGACATATAACCTGCCTGAAAACAAATCAGAATGAATGTATAGATCGATCAGACAAATCAGAATGAACGAACAGAAGATCAGACATAGTCTAGCCACTGCACAAGATTTGTACGAGAAAATCAGGATGGATGCTCAATAAGGAGATAATCTGGATGAACCCTATATCAACACAATATTGATGCATCATGTATCAATATATCAAATATATCAAAGCACAATATCAAAGCAAATATATCAAAGCACAAACCCCTTTTAAATGTTTCCTTCAACGAGACCTTTAAAAGCGAGCATAAAACTTACAATAATAATAATCCAGCACTACTCTAATATTTCAGAGCCAGGCCACACAATACCATTACTACAGCCCAAGTCATAATTTGTTAGCTACTAAAGACTACAGTCAAAAGCGAAATCCTTAAGGTCTATTTGAAAGAGCTGAGGGATGGAGCTTGCCTGATCTCACTCAGGATCAAATCCCACAGCTATGGTACAATTGCATGAACACATGTGCAAAACCCATGCAGCCATACCCTTAGTATAATCAAAAGCATCTTTAAAGTAGAGGTGGGTGAGTCCCCCAAGGCTCTTGCTTGCATTGGATTAGGATTTTCCTGAGTTTCCCATGGAAAGAAGAACAGGAAAAACCTGGAAATTGTCCTGAGCCGCTCCATGGGCTTGGAATGATTTCCCTCCACACTCCTTTCCTTGTCTCCACTTAGCAGGAGCAACAGCTACAGAATACCGAGGGGAAAGCAGAAAGAGGTTTTCCCCTTCTCCCCTCCCCACCACACTTGCTTACAGTGTGATGGGGCAGAAATTTGGTCTTGTTTGCATTTGAATGGCAAACTCCTGAATTTACACCTCCCAAAAACAATACATGAAGTGAAATACAGCTCCTCTAAGAAATGATCAATTCTCCAGATTTTAGAATGCAGTTCTCCAACCAATGCATGTGTATAAAAATGCACATATTGGGGTAAAATGTTCATAAATGTAATTTACTGGCCAGAATAACATATGAAAATGCATTCTGTTAGGGAACGTTGCTTGCCGAAATGTGTATATTATTTATTTTATTATTTAAAGAAGATATGAACCACTTAATATTTTAAAAATCTTTGAGCAATCGAGACTGCATACCACTAAAATGTTGATGAATTTCTATTGCTGCAGAAATCTGGAGAACTGAACTTGGGGGAAATGAAAAATCGAGGGAAAGAAAAATTGGCAGATTAGTCAATATCTACTGATAGAGAACGGGGGACAATGGGAGATGAAGTTCTCCCCAGGGCTCCTGAAACCGTGGATAAACTTTGTCACCATTTCTACCATGAAGAGACAAAACCTGGAACAGGACTTACCTTGAGCTTCCATTTCATCGCCCTCTCAATGACAGCGGTGTATCCATGAAAAGAGACTATAAGCGTCTTGGTCAGTGACCTGTCATTCTCCACCAACACCGAGAAGTTTGCCAGCTGAGAATTCTTTCCTTGCAATTTAGCTAAAGTATAAGTGCAGGTTCCTTGGAAGTTGTAGGCCCGTCCATCAAAAGTTACGTAGTGGGAGCCCAAAGCCAAACTGCATTTCCCGCACCCTACCGCATGGCAGCCTGGGACACCATCCTTTACCCTACATTCCTCGTGGGGGCCACAGGAGATTTTATGACATTTGACAACTCCATTTTCTGCACATTGGCATCGTTCCTGGCAAGAGGAACCAGGGTAGAAAACCTCTCCCTTCTTGTAGTAGTTGCCCTGGTGCTCACAGCCACAACTGTCAACAGGGACACACTGGTCCCCACTCAAGACAAACCCAGGCTTGCAATAGCATCCTTCCTTGCAGGACGTCACACACCCCTCAGGAGCCGAGAGACCACGGCAAGTGGCAGGGCAGCCGTTTCCGCAGAGCTTGTAGTGAGAGTTGAGTGAGCAGGCAAGGCCTGGAAGAAAGGACAAAAACAGACTGTGGAGAATTTCAAGCTAGAATATAAATTATTTTGGCAGACACCTGGTTCTTTGGGCACCTGGAGTAGAATAAGTCTATTGTGCTCTGTTGCAGATTCTGTCTACAGAGTGACACCTGCTGGTTAGAGCAGATAGATCCTAGTCTGACTAAAAAACAGCTTTCTCATATGGCAAGCCCGCAACTTGCGTGCATTTAACTTGTGCTCATTCAGCTTTATGCTCTTGGCAAATAAGAATAAATAAAAAAGGGGGGGAGAAAGGGGGCTGGGGTTCCAGGAAAAATGACTTTGGCAATCCCACCTGCCATGAATTGTTGTTGTTGTTGTTTATACCCTGCCCATCCGAATGTGTTTTGACTATACGCAATTTGACTTTTGGTGTGATTCCCCAGAATGTAACCCCTGCATAAGTTGTGGGCTTACTGTATTCCCCATATTACGGTTGAAGGACATGGATGTCTGTCTATGCAAATACTACTATCACTACCTGGCTTTGTCCTGCAACACCTGAGATTGCTGGAAAATACCAAGCAAAGCTATTAAAGATGTAACACCATTCATAGATAGTGCTGCCCAGCTGTTTGCTGGGATCAAGACTTAAAATTGGACAGATCTGAACCCAGGTGTGTGAGTGATAAGGGTTGAAATGAATTCGATGCTTAAATGTTCAAATTGTGAATTGGAATGTGGAGATCAAATTCAAAACACTTCAAATCTAATGTCAAATTTGTTATATGACTTTTTTTTTTTAACAGAGTGGATCTTTCAGGTGGATCTGAATTCTTAAGTGGTCTGTACATGCCAGGACATAAATGCTGGCTGACAAGTCTAGAGGGTCAAACAAATTACCATAATTTTCCGTCTATAAGACGCCCCCATGTATAAGCCCCCTATTTTTGGGGACTCAGATTTAAGAAAATGGGGAAAGATGGCCCCGTGTATAAGACGCCCCCTAATTTTTGACATTATTTTTTAGGGGGGGGGAACTAGTCTTATACATGGAAAAATACGGTAAAAAATATTCCAAGTAGTCTTTGAAATCTATACACTATGGGTTGCACCCAACTAAGTTGTGCTCAAAGCTACCCTAATGAAATGAATGGACCTGAGGTAGTATTTCCGATATTTTTCATTAGTCTGCTCTGAGCATGACTCAAGTTAGTAATGAAATAAAAGCATTTGGAGGGAGGAGGAATTTTCCTTCCAAACCTCAAATTTTACAGATGTCAAGATTTTGTACAATTTGTTTTCAGCTCATGCATCTTTACATTTGGCACACACCTCCCTACAGCAAAACATGGTGGGGTAAAAGGTATTCAGTTCAATCCTTAGTATATCCAGGTACAACTAGGAAAGGGTCCCTGTCTGAGATACTAGACTTGACATCAGGTTGCTCCTCATATTCCTATGCTAAAGCAGCACCAGGAGGTGATACTTACTGCAGAAATTGTTAGATCTCCATTGTTCAATCACAGCTCCCAGGTCCTGACACGCTGCCACATAAACACCGATGGCATCGCACAGAATGCTGTGCCGGCCACGATACTGGCAGACGTCAAAGACGCAATCAGTGAAGTAGGGTGTTGGGTCGATGAGCTGATGGCATTGCCTGAATGGTCCGTCCTTTTTGATGAGGATCCCACAGAATCGGTCGCCCTTATACGGGAGTTTCTGTGCCTCTTCACATGGTGGGCAATTCTCCGTGCAACCTGGGGTACAACCAGGGACCTCTGCCACCTTCCAGCTCTCTGCAAATTGGGATATGCTAGACGTTTGTCTCCCATCCTTCATGATGAAGTCATCATTGGGGTTCAAGTTGTTGTTGCCGCAGAGGCCACCAACGGCATTGGCATATTCACTGGGTACAGTGACTCTGGCGTAGCTGTTCCAGTCAAAGGTGACAATCAGGCCAAAATCAGTCTTGATGAAGCCATGAACACCACTGATATAAGCCTTTATCTTGTCTCCTTGGTAGAAAGGCAGGTTCACAAAGACGCCATTAACCTGGAATGTGATGCAAAGGAACCATCATCGCTGCTGTAGTAAGTATCCAACATCGGTGAACACCAGTCATCCAAATAAGTAAACACAGTTAAATTAATGAGCATGACTGAATTAGATCCATTAATTTCAATGGGTATATTTTGAGTAAAACCATCACCGCTGTCAAAATGCAAGAGCTACTTCAATGAGTATTTAGATAAGAAAATTGTATTTTGCTGTGGCAGCACCTGCACTTTGAAATCTCCCGTCCCTTGACATCAGGTAGGTAACTTTGCTGTATTCTTTTTGGTGCTGGTTTAAAACAATTTGGCTAAGGCAAGCTTTGTAAGATGCATAGATGCCGACTTGCTGTAAATTCACTTAAGTCTACTACCGGTGTTAATTTTAAGCATTTTTAATACAGGGTTAATTACTTGTTTCTAACTGTTCCTGATATTTCATGTAAACCACATGTTTCATTACAATCAAGTGGTGTGTAACTTCTGTTAAATAAATGAAATGTTTACAAATTGGCTATCCCCCCTCCCTACTCCACCCTCGGAGCCACATGCATCATTTAAAAGGATCCTGTAATGACCCAAGGAACCAACACATGCACCCAACTATTGCCCATGTCAGTACCTGGATTCTTTGTGGATACTCCTGGCTCAACATGATGGTTACATTGTAGACTTTCAGAGTCACCACCTTGGTGTAGGAAACATCTGTGTTGATGCCCCGGTGGTTGTTCTCCACACTGACAGTGAAAGGCTTGAGAGTCGGGTCCTTAGAGGAGAGCCCAGCCAGCTGGTAGATGCAGGTGCCCATGAAGTCAAATTTCTTCCCATCAAAGGTGGTATAGTGAGGGTCCCCAGTTGCTATGCATGTAGCAGAAACGCTGGGGTGACAGCCCCGGACCCCGTTGACCACCGTACACTGCTCACTAGCTTTGCAGCCAGCTGGTTTGCACACCACAATGCCCAGGGTGGGGTCACATGTGCAGCGGGAACCACAGGTCTCATCTGCCCAGAATTCTTCTCCAGGTTTGTAGTAGAGCCCATTGAAGGTGCAGCCACAGCTCCCGACAGGCACACACTTGTCGACGCTGAGGACGTAGCCATCATTGCACTGGCAGGTTTCCACACATGGCTGTTTGCAGGCAGAGGGAGCCTTGCGGTCAGCGCAGCTGGCGGGGCAGGCATTGCCACAGAACTCATAGTGGCTATTCTGAGGGCACGGCAAGGCTGTAAGGAGGAGAAGAACAGCGGGGGTCTAACAACTGATAGAATGTGCTAAAGCCTCAAGTTGGCAAAAGCTGATGTAATTGATGTTAGACGTACAGGTACTTTGGAAATTTATGGATGAAACAAAGCTGCTCTTTGGTGTGGTAGAGGCTACTAGCATAAAATAAGATTCAGCTGTCAGTGTTGTCAGCTTCTGTATAGATACATGTTAATTAGAACAGCGCTGAACAGAAGCCTCCCATGACTACTTTCTTGAAATGGCCCCAGAGATGGGAGCAGAAACACTGAAGTACAGTGCCACTAAACCTCCACCTCCCTGATATGCTGCAGAAGGATCCCATGGTCAACAGTATGGAAAGCCATTGAGATATCACAATCAAGGAGAATAAGCAGGATTACACTCCCTGCATTCAGTGCCACGACCTGGTCTGATGCCAGACCAGAATGGATCCAAGTAATCAGCTTCCTCCAATCATGCATGAAGCTAGACCGCCGCCACCTTCCCAAGCACCTTGCCCAGAAAGCAGATATTTGCTACTGGCTGATAGACATTTTAGAACTTCTGGTACCACCCCCCTTCTCCAGTGTAGCATTAATCACTCCTTGGACCCACCCAGTCAATCCCTTATGGCTAGTTTGAAGAAGCCAAGATGGGCAAGAGTGAAGGAGGCAGGTGGTCAGCTGTGCTTCTTCAAGCAGTGTGTCCATATCCACAGGCTGCAATAATCTATAGGCCTTACTGAGACAGCTAAGCTATTGTGTTTCTGTATAGAGGAAGAGCACTCACCACAGCCAGATGTTGTCCTCCAATCGTATATGGTGGCCCCTGCTTTCCTACAGGTTTTAGCATAGGCCTCCAAGGCCTGGCAAAGCATGTTCTTGGTCCCTCCGTTGAGACACACGTCATAAATACAACTATCAAAGAAGTCATCTGGATTCACTTTGGCATGGCATTCTCTGAAGGGCCCCCCTGAGGTTTTGCTGATCAGCCCACAGTAATCTTCCTTTCCATACAGCGCCTTCTTGCTCTCATCACATGTTGGGCAATTTCCTTGGCAGTGATCCCAACAAAAGGGGTCCCGGTCTTTGACTTTCCAGCTGCTGGCCCAGCTTTCGATGGAGGCAGCCTTGGTGCCATTGGGGTAGGCCATGTCGTCTGCAGGGTTTTGATTGAAGTTTCCACACAGTCCGCAAATGGCCCCATAGTAACTACTGGGGATTGTGATCAGCAGATACCAGTTATAGTCATATGATACTTGGAGGCCGAAATCTGTTTGCAGCATAGCATAGGGACCGCTCTGGTACAGCTTGATCTTACCATCTTCAAGGGTCAGTGGCAGGCTGGTAACGATGTCATTTAACTAGAGGCAGAATGGCAAGACAGAACACACACAGGAATTATTGGAGGCTTTTTGGAAACTGCGCCATACAATCCCACAAAGCTTTAGGTTGCAGTTCTAACCACACATACTTGGGAGTAAGCCCCATTGAATTCAATACGACTCATATCTGAGTAGATATGGTTAGAATTGCGTTGTTTGATGTTAAAGTTGTCACGGGGACCAGTAGCAGTATATGCAGTAGCAGCACTTACCTGACCTCCCATTGCCAGCATCGCTGTGGCTTATCAGGAGGGAGAGGGTCAAGGGGTTAGTGAGGCTGCAGTAAGGCAAACACACCAATGGTGCCAATCCAGTGCTCCTGCTGGTGCATTTTCATTGCACTGAGCTTGCTGTGGTCTCAGCTCTCCCATGAAGCCACAGTGACACCAGTGACAGGAGGTCAGGTCAGTGATGCTGCCCCATCCCACTGACCAATACAGATAAACAGAGAAAGAGAAAAGTTCCCTGTATGGAAGGAATTACCCTTCATAATGTAAATCAGGGAACTCTGCCAAATCCAGCCTGGATGTTTTTCTTATTTAATTGGCTTGGCATTGTGCCTTTGTATTGAACTACATTTGTACTTGCTGGTGGTTGACATCATCCTGATTCATGTTTGCTGAGCTGAGTCACAGACACCTTCTCATTCATTGACGTCTCTGTTAGCGATGGCTCATTTCATCCCAAGAGACCATGACTTATTTACATGATTACGCACAGCAAAGCCTTGTTTAAACGTAGGCTGGGAAATCTGCAAGCATGAGGAACCTGTAGCCCACCCAGATGTTATGGACTACAGCTCCCATCAGCCCCAGACAGCATGGCCGATAGTCAGCGAGGATGGGAGTTGTAGTCCAGCAATACTTGGAGGGTCACAGGTTGCCTATCCCCGACCTAACCTATTGATTGCAGGTGACTCACAAGGAACTGAGACCTTTGCTACCTACCACTGTCCATTGTTCTGCTTCGCATGACCAATTATCTATTTTTGGTACCTTAAACTGTTCAATGGTCCTTGAGAACATTACTTGGCAAGCCAGACAAGTCAAGTGAACACTTCTGGTTTGGCAGTGCATTCACATAATGGGGTCCATAACCAAGCCAACTCCAAAAGTACTAACGGCTGCTCATAATCCAGGTTGAACCCATGAGCTCAAGACAAGGATTCAGATTGTGTGTGTATTTGTGAACCATTCAGTTTTCACTTTGCAGCATTTATAGCATCGTTATTCCATGTAATGCAAAAATGTGTTGGTGATTACCACATTTTCTGAATGGTATAGATATCTGAATTCTTGACACTGGCCTACAATCATTGGCCTCTATTCCCCCTCCTGATTTACTTATTGTTTTTGTTCTACATTAGCCCAATACCGGGTTTTCAAAGTGCTATATATCAGAATGAATTCCATTGCACTCAGCGGGGTCATTGCCCCCTGACTATTTAACATACCCGGATTTTTCCAGTTTCCTCTTTGTGGATGGAGAACTTGTACCCATAGACGTAGATGTTGGTCAGACGCACATAGGACACAGCCTGGTTGCCTCGGTTGTCATTCTTCTCATCGATAGTGAAAGGCACCAGTGTAGCATCGTTCCCACAGTACTTGGCAATAGTATAAGAGCAGGTGCCCATGAAATCAAACTTCAAGGTGTCAAAGGTGTGATAGTGTGGGTCCCCCCAGCCCCAGCAGCTTCCTGAGAAGTCTGGGATACATTTGGCTTGGCCGTTCTCAATCCTGCATGTTTCCTTTTCTCGGCACTTCAGGGATTTACATGGATCTGAAAAGGAAGGAGGGAATGTGAGAAAGTGCTAGATGCTATTTAGGGATGGCAACTATCAGTGGAGAGGTGGAGCATGGCGAAAGACAATGGGACACAGGGGCATAGCAAGGGGGGAGATGGGGGCGGGCCGCCCCGGGTTCCACCCCAGAGGGGGGTGACACTTTTTTTTATATTTTTTTTAAAAAAAAATTAAAACAAATTTTAACTTTTGAAAAAAGAGAGATAATAGACACACACACAACCCCCCACACCTCACAAAGTGGCACCATCAGAGGGGGGTGACACTTTTTTAAAAAAAAAACCCATTAAATTTTAACTTTATTGGAAAAAAAAGAGATAATAGACACACACACAAAAAAACCCACACCTCACAAAGTGGCACCATCAGAGGAGGGTGACACTTTAAAAAAATTAAAATTATTTTTTTATTTTATTTTTTTAAAAAATTTAATTTTAACTTTATTGAAAAAAAAGAGATAATAGACACACACACCCAAAAAACCCCACACCTCGCAAAGTGGCACCATCATTTTTTGGGGGGTGGGGGTGACTTGCTATGCTACTGGGTGCAGCTCTGCCAGTGCCCTGGCAAAGTGGTGGGGGGGGGGTTGACAAAAAAAATTCTGCCCCGGGTACCACCTGGGCTTGCTACGCCTCTGATGGGATATCTTCTTGCCAGTATATCTGTTCCATGAACAATGTTCAGGGCTGATGCAAATTGTAGTTCAACAACATCTGGAGGGCCACAGGTTGCCCATCACTCTCTTGAACGAATCTTTCCTTACCTTTATTTACACATCTCATGATGCCATCTCTGGTTTCACAGTTCTCGTTTGCTGCACAGCTATGGGCTTCGCAGATAACCCCCTGGCCTGGGATGCAACGGCAGCTCTCTTGGCATACGTTTTGCAGAACCTTTTCGTTGGGCTGATGGGAAATTTGGGAAACAATAAAATGTAGTAGTGATAGAATATGGGCAGAATCAGATCTACAGATATAGGTGTGTATTGCTAATGGTATCCACAAAGATCACCCCCGAAATGGGAAGAACTGCCCTGTGCATCCCCAGGGGCCAACCAGGTGTCCTCTGGTTTCAGGGACTGGAATGAAGAGGCAGAGGAGTGGTGGAGATCGCCTCCCCCTTCTCCTGTAGCTGACAGGGGAGAGAGGCAGTATTAAATCACAGCCAAGCTATGAGGGAGATAACGAAGCAGAGACTGGAGAACTGCCAAGCTATACGGAGTAAGGAGAAGTAAGGGGGGAGATAGAGCAGCCAGCGAACACTTCAATAGACAGCATAGAGGATCCTCCGTCCCCTAAAATGCGGCGGTCGTTAATGGTACAAGAGCAATGTACGCAGAGACGTTTGGCAACAGGAGGCTTCTGTAGAGACCGATGCTATTGGGGAAGGGGGAAGGAGGAGGAGCCAGAGTGAGCAACTCCATCATGGAGGAAAGACCAGAATGCTTTGTCTGTTACCGCAGTGAAGAAGAAGAAGAAGAGTTTGGATTTGATATCCCACTTTATCACAACCCAAAGGAGTCTCAAAGTGGCTAACATTCTCCTTTCCCTTCCTCCCCCACAACAAACACTCTGTGAGGTGAGTGGGGCTGAGAGACTTCAAAGAAGTGTGACTAGCCCAAGGTCACCCAGCAGCTGCATGTGGAGGAGCAGAGACGCGAACCCAGTTCACCAGATTATGAGTCTACCACTCTTAACCACTACACCACACTAAAAGCTTTCTTGTTTCCTCCCAGCGCCTTGAAACCATCGGGATTGGAGGGAGAGATTTCCTCAGGCCTGACATCTGGCTGGTTTCTTCCTAAGCCCTCTTTGCCATTCACCTCTTTGGAGCTATGTATGCTACATGACATGTCCTGGCTCTCCTAAACTATCCTGCTGGAGGATTTGATTTGAAAAGGAAGAGAGGTAGATAAGCTTTGGAAAGTCACCTACCTTGTAGTAGCGTCCATTCTTTAAGCACCCACAGTCTTTTGCGGAGACACAGCCAACGCCGTTAAAGAAAAAGCCATCATTACACTGGCAGCCCTCAGCACAGGTCTCCGGACATTTCGTAGAGTCTGTGATCTTGGCACAGGAGGTGGAGCAGAGCTGGGCGCAAATCTCATAGTGACTGTTGGCAGGACAGTGCAGTGCTAAATTGGAATAGAAGAAAAACACTCATATTAGGCAAAAAGATACCGAGCGATACTTAACATGACTGGGAAGCTGGAGAATGAAATCAGAGAGTGTGACTAGTAAACTACAGAAAACTCAGCCCTGCTGTGCACCCTGCTTGAGTGTTTCTGCCTGGCTAGAATTATTATTATTAATTATTAAAAATCTTATATTAATTAATAAATTAATTTTGTACACTGCCCTAAACCTGCAGGGTGAGCCACAAGATAAAATCACAATATGAAACACAAAATGCATGATAAAAACAAAAACAAGAACAAGCTAATAATGCCCCCTTTTACAACACATTTTAAAAGGGCATTGGATGTCAATCAGCCAAAGGCCTGGTTAAAAAGTAACATTTTTGCCTGATGCCTAAAGGTGTATAATTAAGGCGAAAGGCAAACCTCCCTGGGGAGACCGTTCCATAAACGGGGAGCCACTGCAGAAAAGGCCCATTGTCGCGTTGCCACCCTCTGGACCGCTTGTGGAGAATGTATCCTTGAACTCAAATAATGTCTCTTGCTTGCCTGCATGGAGGGGTGCGTTTGTGTATGTGTGTATATTAGCCTACTGTGCAATGGTACAAATTACATTCAGTGTTCCACCCCTGGAAGGTTAAATGACACCATAATATAGTCAATAATAGAGGCTCCTACGTTTGAAATGAATGTGAATTCTCCAACCTTCTCCCCTTTGGTTCAACCATTCAATATGACCAGGTCCAGCTTGTTAGGTAAAGGGTAAAGGGACCCCTGACCATTAGGTCCAGTCGTGTCCGACTGGGGTTGCGGCGCTCCTCTCACTTTATTGGCCGAGAGCCAGCGTACAGCTTCCAGGTCATGTGGCCAGCATGACTAAGCCGCTTCTGGCGAACCAGAGCAGTGCACGGAAACGCCGTTTACCTTCCCGCCAGAGCGGTTCCTATTTATCTACTTGCACTTTGACGTGCTTTCGAACTGCTAGGTGGGCAGGAGCTGGGACCAAACAACGGGAGCTCACCCCATCGCAGGGATTCGAACCGCCAACCTTCTGATCAGCAAGCCCTAGGCTCTGTGGTTTAACCCACAGCGCCTGGGTCCCATATAGACAAGCGCAATAGGCACAGGCCTGCATAGTTGCAACCCTTATCTTTTGAGTGCCTGATTGGTATAGAATGGGCTTCCTCTAAGATGGGTGGCGATTCGTGGAAGTGAGCATATAAGGCATCGTCAGACTGGCCAATTCTAGCATTTAAGTCGCCTGCCACTATCACTGAAGCTACAGGGAACTGATTCATCAGTTTGTCAATGTACGATTCCAGCCTGGACCAGATGTTTTTTTATCAACTGCTTTCCTCTTTGAGGAGGAAGATATACATCAATCAATAACAGGCTATAGAATCTACATCTCACTAACAGGGCTATGGCCAGGTGGTTCAGTGGCTCCAACTTTACTAGGGTCGCCCTCAGTCCCTGGAAGGTCTCCTACAAGAGAATGGCACTTGAGCTGAAAAGTTCTCCCCATCACTGCGCCTTACACTGCTGGCTCTGGCAGGAACTCATTCCTAGCCATTCTCAGCACTCTTAGCAAAGTACGGTTGCCAGGGTTTCTTGGGGGACGTCATGACTATCAAAGTAGCATATGAGGATTTGAAATGTATTGGGTGCATTTGACCACACACACCTTGGACTCTGTCCAAAAACCATAGGGAGTCAGATCAGAGTCTGCTCTCCTTTCACCTCTCCAGTTAAAAGCACACCACTGCTCAGTCCCCAGTACTCACGGCAGAAGGAAGGGCTCCTCCAGGGCTTGACAGAGACCTTGGCCACTTGGCAGGCAGACACATAGCTCTGGATGCTGTCGCACAACACCTTGCTGTCCCCATTGCCCAGGCACAGATCATAGACGCAGTTGCTGAAGTATAGCCTGGGATCGACCTTTCCGTGGCAAGCACTGAAGGGGCCATCAGACGCAGTGAGGATCCCGCAGTAGTGGCGCTGTTTGAAAACCTCCCTTTTCCTTTCCTCGCAGACTGGGCAGTTGCTCCCAGAGCATCCATCTGAGCAAGATTCAACTGCCCCACGGACTCGAACTTTCCAGGCAGCGCCAAACACAGCTACATCAGAGGCTGTCTTGCCATCGGGGAGCAGGAAGTCGTCCTCCTTCTTCCCGTTGTAGTTCCCACACAGGCCTTCCACTTGGTTCTGGTAAGTGCTTGGGACTGTGACTTTTATGTCGTAAACGAGGTCGTAGTTCACAATGAGACCAAAGTCAGTTTCTATCAGGACTTCGGTGCCATGCTGATAGACTCTGATCCGGTCAGCAGAAAAGGTTATGGGGAGATTGTTGAACAGGCCATTCACCTGGGAGAAAGAAACAGAACATCCCCTGGTTGAGTAGGGCTGGCTTCTTGCGGAAATGTTGGAAGAATGTTCATGAAACACATGCAGGGACCATATTTTATCCCACTACTCTGATATATTAGCCCAGGCATAGGCAAACTCACCCCCCCCCAGATGTTTTGGGACTACAACTCCCATCATCCCTAGCTAACAGGACCAGTGGTCAGGGATGGTGGGAGTTGTAGTCCCAAAACATCTGGAGGGTCGAGTTTGCCTATGCCTGTATTAGCCCCTTTCTGGGTGTTATAGACATGAAAGGAAGAGAGTTTGTGTGCATGAGCATACTGACAAATCGGGGCAATAAAGATCTATATCAGAAACAAGGAGGGATTGAAGATCTACATTGAGAACTGAAGCGGGAGAGAATCAAAAGAACCTTACCTGATGGTTGAAGTGGGTATCAAAGGACACAACGGAGGTGGGAGGGTTCTGCTCTGAATCATGCCAGTCAGGTGCAAAGCCCAGGAGGCTCCAGAGGGCAGCCCCACCATTTCCTTCTTAGAAGACCAGCAGTGCCTCCTACTCACCAAGAGGCCACTGTAGAGGAGCATGGGGTGGGGGCTTCTGAGGATGCATCAGATCTGGCCTTCAAGGAGTGTGCAGCAGCTGTTGTTGCTCCTGTGACAGCAGCAGCAGGCAATGCATTTTTGAAGGCCAGATGTGCTGCCCCTATGGATCCTGCCACCTGAGGCCTTCCCTTATGGGTGAGCTTGCCCTGGTTATTGGACTCCAACTCCTCTTAGCCTTAGCCTGCAGAATCAATCGTCAGGAATAACAGGAGTTGGTCCCATCTGAAGGGACACGGGTTCCCCATCTCTGCCCATTTATAAATTTACCAGAGACAGAATCGCAAGACTTTCCCCTCTCATACATGGATAGCTCCCAGTGCCAATCTGAACTTCTGCATAAGCGTACAATCATTCCTCTTCAAGAAAGGAGGGTAAGAATCATGCAAACAAAATGCTATTCGCATGGTGGAAGGGAGGGGCTCACGCTGCTCTTTCCTATGATACTGAATTGGGGATACTGGGGCAGGAGATAAATTGGGTTTGGTTTTCATTTTAATGGAAATCTATGTAATGTGTGCCTCCAGAAACCATAAACAAAACAAAACACCTTTCTGAATTTTGCAATGCCGTTTTCAAACCAAATATGTACAAAAATATGTACAGGTGTCATTCAATGCATACTTTTAAAGCTTCTTATTTAAAGCTTCTTAAAACAACATACAAAATGCATCCGGGTAGGGAAAATTGATTGCAACAAAATGTATATTAAACAAATCTGCATACAAAACTTTGCATATTAAGAGAACTTCGCAATAATGCGGACAGCTGAACTTAGGACCGGAAAAATTAGAAACTGAGAGAAACAGAAATTGGCAGATGTTTTCATTACTAACTGAATGAATGAACAAAGACAATGCTTTAATGGGAAAAGGGGGTGGGAATAAGTAAAGATTTAAAGATTGGCCTCCCCTTTTAGCATGGACTCACCTTCACTTGACCGTCCTTGTTCTGTAGTAATGTGAGTGTCATGCCGTAGACGGTGACCGAGACCATCTTGGTGACAGACACCTTCCCATCCCCCCAGGCCTCATTTTCCACATTGACAATAAAGGGCTTCAAACCTCGGCTGCTTCCGCTGGCTTTAGCCAAGGTATAAGTGCAGGTGCCTTGGAAGTCAAAGGCCAGTCCATCGAAGGAGAGATAGTGAGGATCACCTGAAGCAGAACAGGTGGCGCTGCCAACAGGGTGGCATTTCCGGATGCCATCTGACAACCGACATTCCTGATTGGGGCCACAGGAAAATACAGCACAGCTCACACTCCCTCCAGTTTGGCACGTGCAACGCTCCTGACACGAGGGGTAAAACGTGTCTCCTGCCTGGTAGTATTGGCCTTGGTGGAGACAACCGCACTGGAACTCTGGGATGCATCGATCACCGCTCAGCACGAAGCCCTTGTTGCACACGCAGTCTTCCTGGCACTTAGTGGGACATGGGGCTGCAACACAGGTCTTGGTGCAGCCTGTAGCGCAGAGCTCGTAGTGGCTATTTGGAGCACAAGAAAGACCTACCAAATCGAAGCAAGGTGGTAAAAAACGGGCAGGAAGAACATGGTTGAAAAAGCAAAGTTCTAGGTTGACCTGCTAAAAGCGGTTATGGGCCGAGGGACATAAGGAGAGCCCTGCTGTATCGCACAAAGGCTTCCAGCGTTCCGTTCTATTCTCAAAGTGGCCAATCAGCTGACAATGGGAAGTCCACATGTAGGACAGAAGCACAATAGCAGTTTCCGACATGTAATTCACCTGTAGGGGCGCCAACTTCAATAAAATATCGGGGGAGGGCAGGTAAGCCCAACCCCACATAACTGATCACAGGTTGTGGTGCATGCACACCATTTGAATGGCAATTACTTGGGGGGGGCATTCCTCTTCAAATATTTTATTGGGGGCCCTGGAGGGACTTTGGACCTAGAAGAGGCTCTGTGTTCCACCCGACATGGGGAGGGGGTCATCATGTGCTCATGACATCAAAAATGTGACACACATGTGTGATGTCACAGGCACTGGGAGGAGGTTGTGAGGCCTGATTAGGCCTGCCACCACCGTGGAGGGGCCCAGGAAGGTCTGACCCCTCAAGATGGGGGGGTGGCTCAGCCCTGTCCCCACATATTTTGTGCGGGGAGGAGATGTCCTCAACCCCATAGAGTTGGAGCTTATGGCCCCTAGGAGTTGGCTCCTATGTTCCCCAGCATTGTATGGACAGTTTGAAGGCAGATTCCAGGCTGTGAACTGGTTTTGACCTATTACTCCCATCTGGGTCCATGCCCACGAAACACATTTACATTTCCCCCCTTTTCAATGGTAGTATGTGCAATTCTTCATAGTGAGTGCCTCTACTGATTTACAAAAGTCCCCTGTTCCTTTGCAACTGATCACTGAAGAAGTGAATGCTTGGCCAGGGGGTCGGGTGGGGCAATCAGGAGCCTCTGGGGGCTTGCTTGACTTGCCAATGCTGCATAAGCAAGGCTGTCCTGTCCAGGCCATGCCACTGGCCACTACTGGGGTCATTGCTACATCCCACCCATCTGCTTCAAGGCAGATTATCAGCTGGGAGATTTTTGGACATAAGGTTTTACCTGAAATGGCACAGAAACAAAGTTAGTATATATATTTCAGAAGCGTTGGTAACTTCGTGTGCCATTTCAGATAAGTTACCATGTTCTCTGAAGATCTGAGGAATTTCAGAAAACAGCTCAGGGCATTAGCACTTACTGCAGAAGGGGTCCGATCTCCAAGGATAGAGGGTCACCCCAGATGCCTGGCACGCTGAAGCATAGCTGGCAATGACCTGGCAGATCACAGCTTGTTGGCCATCAAAGAAGCAATAATTGTATACACAATCTTGGAAGTATCCTTCTGGATCCACTTTGCTGTGACATTCTCTGAAGGGGCCGCTCTTGGCTAGGATGAGCCCACACTCTTTGTTGAGGCTCCGTTGACGCTTCTCAATGGTCAGCCGTGCAGGGCACTCTCCCTTGCCCCCCTCACTGCAGCCTGGCACCTCCCGCACTTTCCAGCTCTGACCAAAGGCCGATGAGCTTGGAGCCACTTTGCCACCTTTCATGGTCAGATCATCCTGCTTGTTGCCATTGAAGTTCCCACAGAGACCACACAGGGCGCCATCGTAGCTGCTGGGCACAGTCACAGTGGCACGGCTTTGCCAGTCAAAAGTGACGGTCAGCTTGAAGTCTGTCTGGACCACTGCCTCTTGCCCTCTCTTGTATATGGAGATTCTGCCGTTGCCGATGCTGAAGGGCAGGTTGGTCAGCAAGCCGTTCACCTAGAGCCCATTTAAAAAGGGGAACATTTCAGATTTGCCTTTGTAATAGCCTTGCCAGTTAGCTCAGTTGGTTAGAGCATGGTACTGATAATGTCAAGGTCATGGGTTTGATCCCCGTAAGGGTGCCTATTCCTGCATTGCAGGGAGTTGGGCTAGATGATCCATGGAGTCCCTTCCAACTCTATGATTCTGTGATACATGATGTATCTGTGGCAGCTTTGCTAAGCCTTATGCATTCCGAACTCACATCACCTCTGATCCTTGGGAGACCAATACCATCTGGAAGGCATAAGGCTAAGCAAGGCTGCTCCAGAGCAGAGGTCAACAGTAAAACTTATCGTTTGGGGTAGGAAAAATTCAACTCTTATAGTCCATCCCCCTGCAATGCAGGATATTTTTGTCCAACATAATACTTCATTTAAAAAAAAATACCGCTGGAAAATTTCATATAATCACAGAATAGTCTCTTTGCAAAAGCAATGAAAAATGGACACAAGAAAGCCCACTTCATCTTTCTTCTGGGCACTAGCCATGGAGAGGAAAGGAACCATGCCAAGTACAGTCATACCTTGGAAGTCAAACAGAATCTGCTCCGGAAGTCCATTCGACTTTCAAAACGTTCGAAAACCAAATCGTGGCTTCTGATTGGCTGCAGGAAGCTCCTGCAGCCAATCAGAAGCTGCAGAAGCCCCGTTGGATGTTCGGCTTCCAAAAGAATGTTCGCAAACCGGTTTTGCGGCGTTTGGGAGCCAAAACGTCTGAGCTCCAAGGTGTTCGGCATCCAAGGTACGACTTTACCTTAATTATCAGAATAATCCCCTCTCCCCATTCTCAGTAGTTTCCAACTGTGATGTTCCAGATAAGGAGTGGGGAACCTTTTTCAGGCTGAGAGCCACATTCTCTTCTGGGTGACTTTCTGAGGGCCAAATGCCACAGGTGGGAGGGGCCAGAAGCAAAAGTGGGCAGGGCCATGAATGCTAATTTTACCTTTGTACAATAGGCTAGTTTCACACATTCTCATATATCCCTCTTTATCTTTCTTCCAGAAAAACATTATTAGGGCTCAACGGACACATTCAAATCAGGAAAAGCACTCAAGGAGGGTACAGAGCAAGGTCAGGGAAGGATATACCCTGGGGAGAAGTATGGCAGGGCAGGTGGTGCAGTATTGGGAGAGTCCTGAGGGCCAGGAAGACTTGGAAGGCTGCATTTGGTTCCCCACCTCAATGACTGGGCATTTGAAACATGCCACAGAGTGTGTGCAGAGTATACCACACAGATGGAAACACTGGAGAGAGGCAAAAATATCTTTGCATGGTTTAATAACAAAACTCCTCTAACATACATCTTACATAGTGTCTATAATCATCACCCATCCATCCACCAGGGCAGAGTAAGGTACATACTGCACATTATATATCATTCACAATTGCTGACACAGCTAATTACAGTGACTTATCAGCACCTGCTACACAGCTGTAAAAACTAGGTCAGGATATGCACCCTGGCTTTTAAAGTGGTACACATCCTGTGAAACAAGAATGAACCCTAACAGTTAAACAAACTATTCAACAAAACTCACCATGACTTTTGCAGGGTTGTCTCTGCTGATCACAATGGATGCCCCATCAACCTTCACCTCTACAAGCCGGGTAAAGGACACAGACTGGCTGCCTCGATGGTCATTTTGGACGAGCACCTGGAAGTCAACCAGGCCCCTCCGCTTCTCACACAGTGCAGCAAACTGATACACGCAGGTGCCTATGAAGTCAAACTTCCGGCCATCAAAGCTAATGTAGTGGGGGCCACCGAAAGCAGAGCAGGTGGCATTCCTGGTAGGGGAAATGGTGGTGGTAGGGGAACTGGGGGTTGTGGGGGCGGGAGTGCTGGGGGGAGGCTGCATGAAAGGGTAACAGCTCTGGACTCCATTCTTCACCTCACACCGCTCCCAGCTTCTGCAGCTTGTTGCCCAACACCTCACATCTTTGGTTTTCCCATCACAGACGCAGCGCTTTGTGCATGTGTCGTCTGCCCAGAACTGCTCACCGGGGGAGAAGGCGTCCCCCTCGAACACACACCCACAGACCGTACTGGGAATGCATTCGCCTTCATCCAGCACAAAGCCCTTATTGCATTGGCAGCCCCCCACACAAGGCAACGAGGAACAGTCCTTGGGCCCGACTGGGTCGCTGCAGGTGGGCGGGCATGGAGACCCACAGGCTTCATAATGGCTGTTCTCGGGACAGGATTTAGCTGTCAAAAGAGAGAAGGTCCCAGTTAACGGTGCAAGATTAAACTATTAAGAGATAGTCCTCGACAGTGCTCTGAATTCTTTTATCATAACCTACCTCCCAGACATAGCCTCATATGCATATTCCTGAGCTGCTTGGAGGAAGTCTTCTATGCAGATGTGCTAATATACCCTCCCTTTGCCTTCCTTGCCCATATAACTCAATTCCTCTTCTGCTGCAACATGGAAATGGCCATAAAGACCAATAAGAGCAACTTTTCCTGCTGCTGCTGCTACTACAACCACCTATATCAGGAACGAGGAACCTGTGGCTCGCCAGATGTTGGTGGACTACAGTTCCCATCATCTCTCACTATGGGTCATATTGACTGGAGATCATGGGAGTTGAACAGCATCCAGAGAGCTACCGGGTCTCCATTCCTGATTTATACAGTAGATTTTGCCTATAGTCATGTTCCTTTCTCTATGGGAAAAAAAATGAGCACATTCTGTTCTCAAATACTGAGAAGATAATCAAACTACTCATTCATAGCACAAATGCGCAAATTATATGTGCAACATAGGATACTTACCACAAGAGCAAAGGGCCACAGAGCCATAGCCATCAGAATATACACCTCCAAGGATGAAGAGCCCAAAAGGAGCGCTGGGATGCTCTACAGAGAGGGCACTGGCTTCTTTGCCCAAGCTAAGTTGACTGAAAGAATACTCTGTTCCAGGAATGCGTGTCCACTTGGCATTTGTAATGGCTCTCTTCTCTAGTGTGATCCCATTTGAATCTAAGGTTTTTGCTATGATGACAGCAAAATTATCAAACTCCTTAATCCCGTCAATGTGATATGATGTGCAATAGCTTTTTAAAGCAGGAACATTGATGAGGAAAGGGTCGTATCTCTTGCTGTTACCAGCAAAGAAGAAAAGGACCTGGATTCCTGCATTGGCAGAGAAGAAATAGGACTGAGATGGCTGCATTTGAAACTGGATGACTTCCCCAGCCACCGCACGACGGGAGCCAGGAGTGGCCCCAGACTGGTATTGGATCAAAGTGTTATCTTGGGAAGCGACGAC
Organism: Darevskia mixta; assembly: GCA_034641385.1. Taxonomy (NCBI): domain Eukaryota; kingdom Metazoa; phylum Chordata; class Lepidosauria; order Squamata; family Lacertidae; genus Darevskia; species Darevskia mixta. Next base: position 15,841,561 of record JAWWNH010000033.1, on the reverse strand, counting down.
ATACACAATGTCAGTCTGAGTTTCGAAGGGCACAGGGGGAACTATGAAGGTGGTGCCCCAGCTGGAAACAGGCAAGAGCTGCTCAACAACATGGTCGCAACCTGAGAACTGTATGACACAGTTGTGGCCACTCAAAACAGCCACGGGCGCAACTGATTCAACCTTGGTGCCAGACAAATCAGCTGAGCTTTGCAGCTGGATTGCTTGGAAGGCTTTGAGGTCAGCAACAAGCCTGCTCCCTGCAGCATAAACTTTCCCTTGGAATGTCACAGCCCCTTTCAGTTGAATAGTGACTTGAGTGGGGAATTCATAGGCGACAACTGCAAATTCCTGGAAAGTGCCTGCCGTATCCCCCACTGGGGTTACCACATAATATGATGTGCCCAACTGATGAGTTGGGTACACAATTGTGGTAGCACTTGTGTATTCCTTGTAATTGTGGGAAACAACTGAGATCTCTTTGTCGGCTTGAATCCACACAGCTCCATCAAAGATGTCAGTCCCCTTCATCTCCAAAGAGGTTGGGACCTCAACTGACACTGTCTGTTTATTGACCGAAACCTGTTTATTGAATGTAGACTTGTTCGCTGTGACCGTGACGGTTGTTGCAGGATGATATCCAGTGATAAGCAACTCCAACTTAGGATTGGGTTGACTTTCCAAGTAGTTCTGAAGGAAGGCCGTGACAAATTCCTTCCCACAGGAACTTGCTCCACAATACCCTGAAAGGCATAATTAACAAAGTGCAATTAACTTGTAGCTTGCGCAGGGATTACGTTCTGGAGATAAAGCTGAAATTCTGCATAGTCAAAGCAATCATCAGAACCAACTCTTAATGAGAAATCTTACCTTTCCAGAACAGTGCGCCGACAGAGCCTTGCCCCCCATGTAAAGCAGATAGCTTCTGAGCTCTCCAAGTTGTTTATTGGGTTCTCGGAGGTTATCGCAAGATCTTGGATACAGTGGTGAATGGAGCTGCTTGGCCACCGGGAGCGGCAAGCGCGAGTGGCACCCCCCAACACATGTGCACTCTGGCCGGGCTGCCGGGCCCGAGTGGCCCCCCGTCCGTGCGGTGGCTGCTCGCGCCCGGCAACTCGTAAGGCTGCAGTAGAGAGCTGTAGCCTTACGAGTTTCCGGGCATGAGCAGCCGCCGCATGGACGGGGGGCCGCTCGCGCCTGGCCCGGCAGCCTGGACGGACTGCTCAAGTGTGGCAGCCCGCACGGACTGCACATGTGCAGACATGCACAGTCTGTGCGGGATGCCGCACTTGCACAGTCCGTCCGGACTCCCAAGCCACCGCCCGTCATCCCTTCCGTGCGGCGGCTGATCGTGCGGAAGGGGTGCCGGGCGGCAGCTTGGGAGTTGCAGGGGGGGGTGCTGAGAGTCACCCCCCTCCAGGGTGGAACCTGGGGCGCTCCACCCCCAACGCCCCACCCTTGCTACGCCACTGCTTGGATAGACCCACAAGATCTTCCAGGAGCCTCCCGGAGCCCAGTAAACAATGTGGAAAACTTAAAAGCTCTTTCTGCACTGGGAAAATCCAACACAGAGAGATCTTTTAAGCTCTCCACCTTGTGTGCATTTAATTTGTGAAGTTTCAGATAGTTGCAAAACATGTAAAGCCGAAATTGTGAAAGTTAAATGCATGTAAGGTTGCAAGTTACCTGTAGCTCAATATGGTGCTATAAATCACATGGTGTTGTAGCATTTGAAATATTGTGTACTCCTGTGACTATATTCTTGTAGGACAGAACAATTGTGATAATGGAAACAAAATTATTAATTAAAGGAAACCTTTAATAATGCTACTTGGTTATATCAAGGATGTGGGATTTCAGGAAGATAAAAGGGGCATTAATCTTTTAACAGCAGCTCACATGCATGACCTAAACATGGAAATAATAGGCTTCCGGTCGGCGCGCCGGAGGGGAAGGTCGGGGGACATGCCGCTGCTGGCATTCCCCGACCCGACCGGCTTAAAGGGGTGCTTGCGACAGCGACGCAGCCCCCAAAACTCCCGGGAGGTTGATCCCGGGACCTTCTGATCCGGCTATAGCTCTTAACGTCTCCCCAACTCCCACGGTGACCACAGTAGAGGCCGCCGTGCGAGACGCGGGGAGACGGAGCTCCTCGGATCGCCATTGCCCGTCGGGCTGAAGCTGCGAGCCCTTCCCATCTGAGCGCGCTGATTTCTCCGCAAAAGGACAAGATTGGATACCTTAAACGTGAGTACTAGGACAGTACTGAAGGATTTGGACTAATTTGGTGAAGTATAGGGATGTAATTTACGGAGGTCCGTCCCTTGCTACTGTGGCACTAAATCAGGAACTTTATTACCGATGCGGTTGAAACTGTAACGGAATTTGGCTTTGCAACAGAGATTCGATCCTTTTGACACCCCTGATCGGGGGGGCAACTAACTAACAATTTTGACAGCTAGAGGATCTGAATCGGACCTGTTGGATTCTGCTGTGGAAATTTGGATTTTGGCTTTGGATTTGGTTCAGTGTGGAATTTTGTACAACTATGTCTTTGAAAATGGAGGATGATTTGGAAAATGGAGGCTGGAAGAAGGTCCTTGAAAAAATCTGGGAACTGAGAAAGGAGTTCCAAGCGGAGACTGCAAGAATGAGAGGAGACGTAAACAACAGTGATGTCATGCCAGCTGCACAAAGGATGGAAGGGGGAGAAATCCCCCTCAAGGTTAAAGACAAGCCTCGCCGCAAGAAAATTCCTTCTCGGCGCAAGATAGCTGGACTTGAGAAAAGAATTAAGAAAACAACATCTACAAAAGTCTACTCTTTTCGGCGCAAGAGGACACCAATGAAGGAGAAGAAGAATTTCTCTAAAAACTGGGAGTTGGAACAGCTGAGAAGACAAAGAGATGATGGAGCCCAACTGCAAGCAAGCACTTGGGCTTGGACTGGGGAAAGGCGAGGGGAGGGCTGAGCAGGGCAGGTGGGTAACCTGGGACTGATTATATTTGCGGATTTTGAGTATTTACGCCGGACATGGTTTTGAGCTAGGATTATGTTAGGATCTTTCGAAGTTAGGAGCCTGAAGATTAAGGGGAGTCAGAAGGAAACTTATAGAAGATTTGGGAGGAGGACGCGGAGGTTGGAACTAGAAGATGAGGGGAAATAAGAATTAAGATACTGTATTTGAGCTAGAATTATGTTTTGAAATAATGTTAAAGTTATGTTTAGTATACCTATGTACCTGAACCAGAATTATGTTTTGTTTAATGCAGCCACTGGGGAGGTGCGGAGGAAGTCACTATGATTATGTTTTGTAACTAAGAGTGGTCTACCCGAGAAGAGGGTTAGGCCGAAGCCAGATAATGTTTAGTTTAAGGTCAGGGGAAATAATGAATGGGTTTACCTCCGTGAGAGGGAGGGTAAGATTAAATAACTCCCCATGGTGAGAGGTGGGGGGTAATGAATCCTGACCGAAATGTAATGTTCTATGTTTATAAAATTTTAAAATTAATAAAAATTATTTAAAAAAAAAAAATAAACATGGAAATAATAATAATAATAATAATAATAATAATAATAATAATAATTTGTTTATACCCCACCCATTTGGCTAGGATTCCCCCAACCACTCTGGGTGGCTCCCAACAAAGCATTCTATGCAGCTCTCTACACAAACTATTGCAAGCAAAGTGACTTCTAAGCATCTGAATTAGAAACCTGGATGATTAAATTTTGGGATTTAATAGAGATGGCAAAATTTAAAGATATAATTAGGGCCAGGAAAGGGAGGCAAAGAGATAATTGCTTTATTGAAAAATTGTGGGTTTTTTAAAAAAATGTCATATGGGAATGAAGATGACTTGAACCCTGAAATGTTCAACACTCTGCTACAAATACCAGGCCTTAACAGATGAATAATTGCTGCCTCTTTTATCTGTTAAGGCTTGGTGTTCATAGCAGAGTGTTAACTGATCTGAGAAAAGACACCCTGCAGAGTTGCACTTTGTAAATGCTTGACTGCAAGGATGAAGAACTGGTGAATGCTAGATTCTATTGGAGTGCCACTATCATCCCTGAATATTGGCTGTGCTGAAGCAAAGGCTACAGTGCCACCTGGGGCTGATCATTATTACTTATTGTTTATTCAATTTATATACTGCCCTTCTTCTGCATATCACAGGGTGCCTTACAGCATAAAAACACAAAACCAAACAACCAATAACACCCCACCCCCTTGCACAAACCCATTTAAAATACCATAGATTGTTTAATCAGCCCAAGGGCTGCTTGTAGAGAAACATTTTCTCCTGGCACCTAAAGATATGTGATGAAGGTGCCAGTCAAGCCTCCTTGGGGAGAGAGCATTCCACAAGCTGGAAGCCACTGCAGAAAAGGCCTGTTCTGGTGTTGCCACCCTCTGGACCTCTCATGGAGGAGGTGGCCCATGAAGAAGGGCCTCAGATGATGACCACAGGGTCTGGGAGCTTAACATCATCAGCCACTGTAGGAAAGGGAATCTTTTCCCCCCACAACAAACAGGATATTGGGCTCTGTGCCAGATATCCATCGCCGTGCACTGTATGCTTTTGTCAAGGGGAATCTGCCAGGCTCTGCACGAGTTACTGTTCTGGCCACATCTCTAATTGCCCCACAGAGGTCACACCCACACCATGCATCTGTAGTACTCTTATACAGTCATACCTTGTGTTGCGTGCGTTCCGTGTTGCGTACGTTCGGGATACGCACCGTGGCGACCCGGAAGTCCTCCGCGGAGCACACATGATGCGCAGGTGCGCACAGGTGCGCAGAAGCATTCTGCGCATTTCAAGCATGTGCAGAAGCGCTCAAATCGCGCTTCTTCCGGGGTTTTTTGTTTCCCCCCCGTGCGTTCGTGATACGCACGCCCGGGTTACATAGCGCGACCCCGGAACGGATCGCGTGCGTAACCCGGGGTTCCACTGTACTAGTTAGTTATGGACACTGGCGGAGGAAGAGGGGGCAGGGGGAGCACACCACAATACTGGTGGGGTGCCATCGTGGCTGCCCCATGCGCTGCGCGCCACACCCTGCAGGCGGTGTGCCATGCCACTGCGAGTGATGCACCACGCCCCCGGGACGCACACCATGCCCCTGCAGGTGGCGTGCCACGCCTCCGGGACACGCGTCATGCCCCGGGACGCAGGCCAGCCACGCCCCCGCCTGCTCTCCGCCCCCCGTACTGGAGCATGAAGCTCTGCCACTGGTTATGGCTTCCCCCAAAGAATCCTGGGAACTGTCATTTATATATTATAAGAGTGCTGGGTAGGGCCGGATTTAGGTTTGATGAGGTCCTAAGCTACTGAAGGTAATGGGGCCCTTTATATGTCCAGCTGTCCTTTGTCAACAACAAATTGTCACTGTTTTTTGTGTTGAATATATGCTAAATGGTAATTTATGGACCTAATAGGTATCTAAAGCCATTTGCACATAACAAAATATGTATTTTATCAAATGTACATCCAGGTGTTTTTTCCTTTAATTTTTTTTTGGGGGGGGGGCAAGAGAGTATGCTATAGCTTGATTAGCTTATACGTAAATCCGGCACTGGTGCTGGGACTTGTACCTCTGTGAGACGTAAGGTACAATTCAGTTGTTCTTTGGGAGAGGGTTGTTGCCAGGTACAAAACTGCAAGCAGTGTCTGGCTTGATGGGTCAACCTGCAAGTTCATGGTTAATTCCAAACTCACCACATAGGAGTGCCAACCAGGTCCAAAGCAGTAGCTGTTTCCTTGCCATGGCTACAAGACAGCAAAATAAAGTAGTTCAGATATTATGATTCAGGGTATAGTTCAGTCCCCACCAACCCACCCTGGCTCTGATCATCTACAACTTCCCTTCTGGTTCAAACATGTCCTTTTACCTAACACTGGTAAACTCCACTCCCCAAAGCTCTTGGCAGTAAAGAAATATGTATTTGTTTATGTCAGTTTGCATTTCTTGATCTGAAGTGCATTGATATGAAATGTAGAGATCTTTCCTATTCTAGTTAATTCAAAAGGGTTCTGGAAGCTTCTGTGTGTGAAAGAAACTGGTGCAAGCTGGAAGTTTCTACAGTATTTGGAGGAGTGTCTCCACCTCCATTATTCAGCCCGGACACTGAGGTCCAGCTCCGAGGACCTTCTGGCAGTTCCCTCACTGCAAGAAGTGAGGTTACAGGGAACCAGGCACAGGGCCTTTTTGGTAGTGGCGCCCGCCCTGTGGAACGCCCTCCCATCAGATGTCAGGGAAATAAACAACTAATTGACTTTTAGAAGACATCTGAAGGCAACCCTGTTTAGGGAAGTTTTTAATATTTGATGTTGTTGCTTTTTTATTATTGTTAGTTGTGTTCTGTTGGGAGCCGCCCAGAGTGGCTGGGGTATAAATAATAAGTTATTGTTGTTATTATTTAAATATAAAGGAATATTTACTCCACTTATTTATCACGATGGTGTAAAACAATACATACAGATACGACAAAACATAAAAGGTAAAGGTAAAGGGACCCCTGACCATTAGGTCCAGTCATGACCGACTCTGGGGTTGCGGCGCTCATCTCGCTTTATTGGCCGAGAGCCGGCGTACAGCTTCCAGGTCATGTGGCCAGCATGACAAAGCCGCTTCTGGCGAACCAGAGCAGCGCATGGAAACGTCGTTTACCTTCCCACCGGAGCGGTTCCTATTTATCTACTTGCACTTTGACATGCTTTCGAACTGCTAGGTGGGCAGGAGCAGGGACCGAGCAACGGGAGCTCACCCCGTCACAGGGATTTGAACTGCCGACCTTCTGATCAGCAAGCCCTAGGCTCTGTGGTTTAACCCACAGCGCCACCTGGGTCCCCTTACGACAAAACATTTATTTTATTTTATTTTTTAAGTCATTTTTATGATTTTGTATTGCTTTTACAAAACATAAGATACCATAAAACAATACAAAATCATAAAAATGACTTCTTCTTTTTTAAAAAAAGAAAATGTAATGAATAGAGCCTAAAAGTGTCTTCAAGAGACAGTGGTGGATTTAGGGAAGCGCAGCCAGTTTGGTTGCACTGTGCGCGAAGCCTCAGGGGCCCCGCAGGGGGCCCCACTACTATGAGGTAGAATGGAAGGCAAGAAGCGGGGTATTTAAATACAAATGTATGTGAAATGGGCAAATGCAGAATGGACAGGGACCTCTAACATTCCTGCTGTGCCATTCACACACTAATAGCTGTTTTCCTCTCAACCCCAACCTTCACGCCTATTGGCAGCAGGCCACTTCACTCTGCTGCATGGCATACCTTCCAACACACCGTGAAGGGAAATCGGTTTGCCCTTTTTTCAGGGCCACACTCCCACAGGGGCCAGGTGACTCGTACCAGAGTGTGTCCCACCTCCCAAAAATGCACCTTTCGGGAGCCATGCTCTTGCAGGAGCCAAAATGGGACACCCCAGGATCCAATCAGAAGTCAAGATGGCCAGTCAAATCGGGACAGTGAGCAATATGGCATGGCAGGGAGAGCCCTGCTGTGAATTGCTGCAAGGTTGCTCACTGTTCCCAAGCTCAATTCTTCTTCCTGTCTCTAGTTTCTTATCTGTGGCTCTCTGGGCCTGGCCACCCTCCAGAATACATAGGTTTACATGATGTGGCACAGTGCCAAAGACACAACTGGAGATGGAAATCTGTGCTTGTGGCAGTAGTGGAGGAAAGGAAGAGTGAGTTTTATTAGGCTAGTGAAATGTGGTAATGTTTTCCCAGGACTGAGCAATTAACTAGTTTGAATGCCTCGTTAGCTCTGAAATAAATGGCCCTGCAACAACTGCCTGATAACAAGGAAACTGTTGGACTTCAGTGGAGTAGCATACAGGCAGAGAATGCTTTTTCTGCAGTGTGGGCTGGCACCAAAGAGGGTTGCCATGTGCATGAGGGTTGCAGTGGTACAAAAGGGAGATGTAGTCCATAACATTATTGGTTACAACAAGGCATGGGGCTAGGATTGGTGATGAGAGAGCCTGACTAATTAATGTTGTTTTTAATTCTGTTTTTAAGCTGTATTTTAATCAACTGTTTTTATATTTGTTGTTAGCCGCCCTGAGCCCGGTCTTGGCTGGGGAGGGCGGGGTATAAATAAAAAATTATTATTATTATTATTATTATTATTATTATTATTATTTATTATTATTATTATCCGATGCTGTGCCCTCAGCCCATTTGCTAGGGCACCACCAGGGAGCTGCATATGTCTCTTCCTATATATATGGAAATGTAAGGTGTTGTCATGCAGTGAGTGCAGTTTGTGTGGCTGCCTGTAGGTGGCCACACCCATTGCAACATGAGGAGAGGCAGGCAGGCCCAGACAAGCTGTTTAATGACAGAGGAGAGGCTCTTTACGTGACAATTATTTATTATTATTATTATTTAACCATTATATGTTTATATTCCACCTTTCTCCCAAGTTAGGATTCAAAGCAACATACAACATTTAAAAAAACATCCAATATAAAATACAGAAGAATAAGCCCTGGATATGAGCCCCATCCACCATTGATATGCAGCTCCTGGAAAGTTGCCTGTGAGCGAATATGACACTCATGCTGGAAAAGGTTCCACGTTTCTGAACTTTGGGATTGTGTTTCGAAATACTGTTTTGGTATGTTGAATTAGTATCCTCGCTGAATTGCTCAGACAGTAGTGTGGCAGAAGTCTTTAAAAATAATGAAGCAAAGAAGCAAGCACTATATTGTTGCAGTGAACGAACTCTACAATGTTGTTGCTGTTGGCGTTGTTATTTTAAAGATGAATTTAAAATTACCTTCTGGTCACCATCATTATGGTTAATGGTGGCGACCAGAAAAGGTCCCTTAGCTCAGGTACGGCCTTGGTTGGCTTCATTCAGCAGACGTGGTTGACAAAAAGAACCCAAAGCAATATCTTACCTTCAGCCCTTCAGTAGACCTGTTGCAGCACGGCGAAGGAGAGAAAAGGAGGGTTCTGCCCACCCACCCCTCTATCTCTTCACCGTTTGTTCCCTTTTTATAGGGACGAGGTGTCTTAAGTAAGCCCAGTTCCACCAAACTGTAGAGGAAGTTCTTCACTAATTTAGAAGCAGCCGTAGGGACAGTATAAAGGTCAAATAATGGTAGAATAGAGAATATGAAACCATTGTTGCACATATAATTCAATTGTGAAATTTGGCTGATCCTGCCCACCACCCAAAATCTTATCTCTCTCTTCTTTCTGCACACACCCAGTTCTAATTTGTGTGGCTTGGTTCAGTTCTTTGCTTCAGTTTATTAAAAAAAATAAATCGTTTACCATTTGTGAGCTGTGTTGCAAGGATCTGAAAAGGCAGGATACAAAGGCATCTCAGGTGCCAAAATAGGTCAGTGTGGCTGGCAGTTAACCAGAACGTTGGTGGTCCAAACCCACCCAAGGAAAGTTGTGGGCAGGGTTCGTGTTACCTGCATCCATTCCCAACAAATTTCAGGCCTGGTCATGGCACTGAAACTGCCTTGGTTGCCCTGGTTAATGACATTTATTGGGAAAGAGATGGCGGGAACTGCTCATTCACCTTGATCTATCAGCGACTTTTTTTCAAAAAAAATTTTTATTGGTTTTATCAAATTTATACAATAAAACGCACAAACAACAATCAAACAAAAAACACAGCATACAATAAAACAAATAAAAACATACATGAATCCTTTTAACCTGTCATTCTTTCTTATCATCGTAGGTTGACTTCCTCCCGTCCTCTCTTCCTGCGTACCTTGTAAATCATCTTTAGTAATTTCTTTACATCATTAAAAACATTTTTTTGTTAAATTCTTAACATCTCTACTTTTCTATTATCCATAACATTTATTCAAACAATTACAAAACATAGATCTATTTTCTAACTCTACAGCCTCATCTATCTTTCAGCTAGCTTACTTCTACTCTTTAATCTTACCATACTTTTTAAAATAAAATTTAAATTTCTTCCAATCTTCTTCCACCGCTTCCTCCCTCTGGTCACGAAGTTTTCCGGTCAGTCCAGCAAGTTCCATAAATCTTTCCGCGACTTTTGATACTGTTGACCATTGTATCCTATGGGTGCATCTCAAGTGTTTGGGGGTTGTGGGAACTGTGCTTCAGTGATTCCATTCCTACCTCCAGGGCCGTTTCAAGGAAGTAGCTATGAAGCTAGAGATGTTCTGCAGTGTCCAGCACAGTTCCAAGTTCTGGATTCAAAACCGTCACTGAAGGCTCAGGTGAGCTCCGTGGCTAAGGGTGCCTTTTTCAGGTCTGGCAGATTCGCCAGTTATGACACTATTTGGGCAGTGATTACTTGGTCATTGTACTTCCTGCTCTGGTAACTTCTAGGCTTTTTCTTCTTCTTTTTTTGAAATGCACTCTACGTGGGGCTGCCCTTGAAGATGACTAAAAAAAACTTCAATTGGTGCAAAATGCAGCAATCAGATTAATGGCCAATCTCACATAAGTCCTGTTTTAAAATAGCTGGGCTGGTTGGCAGTTCATTTCCAGGCCCAATTCAAGGTGCTCACATTCGTGTTTAGGGCTTTAGAAGACTCAGGGCCCAAATACCTAAAAGGCCACCTCCATCCCTACAGGGGGAGCACACAGGTGCTAAGGTCAGCAGATGGGGCCCTCTGGGTTCTCCCACTGCCCTCAGAAGCTTGGGGTATGGTGACCCAGGAGAGGGCCTTCTCTGTGGCAGCTGCTAAGTTGTGGAACTCCCTTCCCTCAGAAGTGCATCTGACACCTTCATTATACAGCTCTTGGCAAATGCTAAAGACATACCTCCTTACCTCCTTACCCCAACTTTTGATACTTGAGTCTGCAGTACCTCAAGGACCACCTCATTCCATATGAACCTAACCGCATGGGTGTAGGAAGGGGGGCAGGGGGTGGTCCGCCCCGGTTGTCATCCCAGAGAGGGATGACAAAATCCACCCTAATGTCAAGAAATTACTAAAGATGATTGATAATGAAATGCAGTGGGGGGGACGTGAGGAAGTGATGAATGGGAAAATAAGATGTATGTTTGTGTTTTGTCTATTTTGTATTTTGTTTTTTTACTATGAATAATGTAATGATGTTAAGTTGTTGTTTTTATGTTAAAAACCCAATAAATATAATTTTTTTAAAAAAGAAAGACAAAATCCACCCTGGGTGGATCGCTGCGTGCAGCGCACCCCCCTGGGCAGATTGCCGTGCGCTAATCACCCCCTGGGCGGATTGCCCCTCCCCCTGGGTGGATCATCCCGCCCCCGAGTGCCGCTCTGGGTGCCCGAGCGGCTAGCTCCGCCACTGCCTACCCGGACCCTGAGATCATCTTCTGAGGCCCTTCTTTGTGTGCCTCCTCCTCAAGAGATCTGGAGGGTGGCAACATGAGAACAGGCCTTCTCTGCAGTGGCCCCCCATCTGTGGAATGCTCTCCCCAGGGAAGTTCACCTGGCGCCTTCATTATACACCTTTAGGCGCCAGGTAAATGTTTTCCTTTTTAACCAGGCCTTTGGTTTATCTGATTTACATCCTATGCCCTTTTTTTAAAAAAAAATGGGGGGGGGCGCTATTGAGTTGTTGTTTTTATCTTTATTATGTATTTTGTGGTTTTATATCTTGCTTTTATTCTGTGAACTGCCCTGAGACCCCTGGGTATAAGGCAGTATATAAATTCAATAAATAGTAATAATAATATTTTTAGAACCCACCTTATTTCTGTAATTTAAAGTTGTTTAAAACTGTTTTTAATGTTGTGTTTTAATTGTTGTAAGCCGCCCTGGGTGTTTTTAACCCATGGGTGAAGTCAGTGCTGTAATAGGTAAGTGAGCCATTTTGTGTTATGCCATGAACCACAGAGCAGCCATATTGTGACTGCCACCAAGAGCACTAAGGACAGATTCCAGTCAGACAAAAAACACTCAAGAAGAGCATACCCTCCAACATGGAAAGGTGTGAATCAATGCTGGGGAGGGGTGTGTCCTGGGGAGAGCCCCCATGCCAGATAGGGAGGCCTGCAGGGTGACAGCCCCCTAACACTTGAAGATCCCAACTCTACTATAGAGAAACTGTGTAAATACAAGAGGTAGCGAAATATTCTGCACGCCCCTTGTGGCCATTACAGTTCCTCATTGTCTATGGCATTGTCCCATGTGAAGGTATTTAAAGCTCTGCCCTTAAGTTCCAATAGGAGAAGCATTGAATTTCCATTGAATGCCAAGCCTTGGGGCAGAGCGTTTTGGCATCGCCATAAGGCAGATCAAGAAAGTTTCAGGAAGAGGGCTTACAAGATGTCAGTCATTTAGGCTGACCTGTTTCTTGGACCTTGCTCACCTAAGCCCTGTGATTGCAGAGCTTCTTGTCAAATCTCAGGGGCTTGACCAGATTTTCCTGCAGATCCCCAAAACCTTAAAAATTACTTGTCCAAGTCTTGGAGGTAAGGATGTGGAGGCTAGTTGAAAATGGTGGGGTGGGGTGGGGTGGGGGGAGATACCTGGCCTGTTTCTGAGCATTCTGCCGTGATGCATGCAATTGGCTAATCAGATTCCAAATCGAGCCAAAAGGTAGCTTGCCCATCAAGTGTCAACTCCAGTGCATTGTGTTCTTTTCGGAGCAGTAACTCATTTCACAACCTAACTATCGCAATACCGGACTATATGAGGAAGGCCCAGGAAAAGGATGCAGATGGTCTCAGGTTCAGTCTTCAGCAACTCCAGGTGAGATTGGGAGCATCCACTGACTGAAACTGTGGAGAACTGTTGCTAGTCAGTGCAGAAAATAGCGAGCTAGATGGAGCAACGGTTTTATTTGGTATAAGGCACCTTGCTATGTCCTCATGCCCCAGGGGCCTAGTGCAGTTTTAGGGACTGTACATTTCTTTGGAATGAGATGTCGAAACTTTAGACATTGTGGTCCAATTTGCAGAAATTGTGGTATTCATTGGAAGGGCCTGCTGCAATGCATCATTAGACCAGAGACCCACAGCCAAGAGTTGGATGTTTTGTTCAAATCAATAAGTGAAATTCAAATTATTTCCCCTCTCCCTCCCTAGTGCATGCCCCTATTTAAGAAAGGCAGTCTCTACCTGTAGATCGGGTACAGGGGAGCCACGGACAGTGGGGTGAAGGCAGGGGCGTAGGAAGGGGGTGCGGGGTGTGTGGTCTGCCCTAGGTGTCATTCCTGAGGGGGTGACAAAATGGCACACCGCAGGGGGAGGCCTGGCCTGCAGCGCGCCCGAGCCACGCGTCTCTCCTGGGAGTGACATGGTGGCTCGGGGCCCTGCGATGCCCGAAACGGCAGTGTGGGGCTTGCGTCCACCAGGCAGACTCCATGGGCAACTCGCTACGGCACCCCCCCTGGACAGATCGCCGCAGCGCCCCCTGCCGCTCCGGGTGCCGATCAGCTAGCTACGCCCCTGGGTGAAGGCATGATAAATATGCCGTAGCCACAGGGCAACTAAACGGGATTTCAACAGGTCACAACTTTGTTGATTAGCAGGCTTTAGCATAGGCATTGGGTGTGTATCCTGAATCGACGAACCCCTCTGGAATCCAGCTACAACTGAGACCTGGGCTTTTATAACCAGAGAGTGGATCTTGTTTCCTTCTGGTCTTCTTCACAAACCGTGCCCTCTGGCTCACCTGCAATTAGCTACAACCATGGACAAATACCAGCAGCCAGCATGGCCGGTAGAGGAGGAAGTGATGTCCTCCCTGGCTGTGGTGAAGTCAAGAGGCCACCCTGACTCGCTGCGACCGTATCGAACTGCAACACCACTCCCTTAGGCAACTTGGGCTAAGCCATAATTTCTGCTCCTGTTTTTAATTAAGCGAGAGAGCCGTAGCTGTTTGCCAGTCCGGCCTGTTCTGCCCCCAGAGCCTTCATCTGCATCGCAGACCCTCCAAGTGTCCCTATTTTCCAGGGTGGTTCCTGATTTAGAGAAGCTGTCCTGGTTTCTGATTTGATCCCAGAATGTCCCACTTTTCCCGGATGTCCCTATTTTCATCGGAGAGATGTTGGAGGTTATGGAGTTATCCGACCCCCGAGCCAACTGAAGCCAATCTTGTATAGGGAAGGGGTTTCTTTTTCGTTTTGTTTTTTAAAGTTTAATGTTTTATTATGCTTTTATATATGTTGGAAGCTGCCCAGAGCATTGCGGAATGGGTCCTCCCTATTTTCATCACAGAAGTGTTGGAGGGTATGGCATTGGTCTCTGCCCACTGAGGAGATGACTGGTGCCCAGTCCGATTCTAAGCCAGCATGGCCACCCCCTCCATTGCCTTGGGCATGGAAATGCCAGTGTCCATCAATGCCTCCACTCACATAGCCATGTCCTGCACCTGCTGCACCAGTGCTCCTTGCTTTGTCTGTGCATCCTATGGATATGAGTGATATTACTGCCTAGCAGGGGGTTGGACTAGATGACCCTTGGTGTCCCTTCCAACTCTACAGTTCTATGATTCTGGAAAGTTTTTAGTAGGAAACGAGATCCGAATCCGAGACCTTTGTCTATCAAGAGCCAGGAAAATTTAAATGAACTAATAGGGATTTCTGCAGTCTAATAGGATTTCCAATACCGGGGTTAACCTTAGGTCATTGCGCTTAAAATAGCATTTCCATTTTAATGAGAAACTACTTATTTCAGCACAGAGCCTCTGCAATTGTTTTTCTTTTTTCCTTTTTAAATGTTTGATACCATTTTAGGGGATAGCTAAAGGAGATGAGGCAAGTTTAAGAGGAATTCATCCAGGATGTGGTAATGATTTCAGAAAACTGCTGTTATATTAAGAAACTGCAATTTATCATGAAGAGATTAAAGACCAGCAGCCAGAGATTTGGGCGGTTCCTTTAAATTCATACAAACCTCAGCTCTACCAGGATCCTGGTAAGGTGGGGTGGGGGCAGAATAATAGATGCCAGTGGTTTTTGCTTCCCCCCCCCACCTCTGCCCAGCCAGGTGATACCAGAAAGGGATGGAGCTCAGAGTCTGAGAATGTGAAGCAGGTCCAACTCACCTCAGCCACATTTCTAGTTGTGTTGAGCGAGGATCCCCCACGTTGCTGCCCCTGAAGGCCAACGCTGTGGTCCAGCCTTCCATCAAGCTGGTACCCTCAAGATGTTGCAGAACTATAAGCCCTTTACAAGCTTGCAGTTGGAAGCAGTAAGAAAAAAGCTCAACAACTTTTGTGTCCGGAATTTCACTTTTTGAACTCTAAACTCCTGTCACCCTTGGCCATTGGCCATGCTTTGCTAGGGCTGATGGGAGTAGGGATTGAGCTCTCTGAAATTTTACAATTCGTTGGCTTTCGAAATCACCTTGTGCAAAATTGGCTTGCTAAATCATTCAGTTTGCCAAATACCTTACAACCAAACCCCAACTAGTTTATTGTGAAATTACTGCAATGGACCTTGACCTTTATTCGTCCCAAAAACTCATTTCATGATTGAAAGTGCAACTTAAGTTCGACTAATGCTAATCATTCATTCTTGGCTGCCAACTCCATAGGTGGTATTTCTCTGCGCCCAGTGTCTTGCGTTGTCATTGTTCTCAGAAAAACAAAGGTCTCCTCTTACACTTCCCCCAGTATTCACACCTTCCTGCAATCTTTCTCCTCCTCTAAAGACTGATTGCTCCACTCAACTTGAAAGGACCACACATTCTTGGTGTCTTTTGATAGCTAAAATGTTCTAGGATGTTTTTGTTTTGTTATTTTTTAATAAAAAAGAATTGGGATTTGTGTGTTGTGTTCATAGAATCATAGAATCATAGAGTTGGAAGAGACCACAAGGGCCATCCAGTCCAACCCCCTGCCAAGCAGGAACACCATCAAAGCATTCTTGACAGATGGCTGTCAAGCCTCTGCTTAAAGACCTCCAAAGAAGGAGACTCCACCACACTCCTTGGCAGCAAATTCCACTGTCAAACAGCTCTTACTGTCAGGAAGTTCTTCCTAATGTTTAGGTGGAATCTTCTTTCTTGTAGTTTGAATCCATTGCTCCGTGTCCGCTTCTCTGGAGCAGCAGAAAACAACCTTTCTCCCTCCTCTATATGACATCCTTTTATATATTTGAACATGGCTATCATATCACCCCTTAACCTTCTCTTCTCTAGGCTAAACATACCCAGCTCCCTAAGCCGTTCCTCATAAGGCATCGTTTCCAAGCCTTTGACCATTTTGGTTGCCCTCTTCTGGACACGTTCCAGCTTGTCAGTATCCTTCTTGAACTGTGGTGCCCAGAATTGGACACAGTATTCCAGGTGGGGTCTGACCAGAGCGGAATACAGTGGTACTATTACTTCCCTTGATCTAGATGCTATACTCCTATTGATGTTGTTCACATTGTTAAAGGATCTTTTATACTTTTGTCCTATCTATTGTCTTCCTTAGTTATTTTGTTTTGCCTTCCCATTTGTATATTACTTTCATGTCTCATTTTACTCACCAACCATGTCATTACTGACCCCAGCTCACCCTACCAGTCCCTGCCTGCCTTCCCCAAAATTTTATCCTGAGGCCACAGACTACCTCGCATCATTTTTGTTGTTGTTTAGTCATTTAATCGTGTCCGACTCTTCGTGACCCCATGGACCAGAGCACACCAGGCACTCCTGTCTTCCACTGCCTCCCGCAGTTTGGCCAGACTCATGTTGGTAGCTTCGAGAACACTGTCCAACCATCTCATCCTCTGTCGTCCCCTATGCATTTTTTCCCTTTACAGCATTGGACTTTCCTTTCACTTCCAGGCACATCTGCAACTGAGCGACCTTTTGGCTTTGGCCCAGCCGCTTCATCAGCTCTGAATCTACTTGTACTTGTCCTCCGCTCTTCCTCAGTAGCATGTTGGATGCCTTCTGACCTGAGGGGCTCATCTTCCAACGTCATAACTTTTATATCCTTGTTGTTTTTGCCCATGGAGTTTTCTTGGTAGGGATACTGGAGTGGCTTGCCGGTTCCTGCTCCAGGTGGATCGCGCTTAGTCAAAACTCTCCACTATGACCTGTCCGTCTTGGGTGGCCCTGCACGGCCTAGCTCAGGGGTCTGCAACCTTTAAGACAAAAAGAGCCACTTGGACCCGTTTCCGAAGGAAAAAAAAAACCTGGGAGCCGCAAAACCATTGCGACATTTAAAACAAATATAACACTGCAATCACCAGTTTGTTGTTCTTTAAATAAATTAATAAAGACACAGACAATGAAGTTCCCGGCCAATTTGTGTTTAAGTACAAAGCTGACGTTTTCAAACATTGTGGGGGGTGGGGGTGGGGTGGGTGTAAAATATTTTTTTCTGGTTTTCCTCCTCTAAAAGGCTGGGAGGGGAGGGAAGAGAGAGAGAAGGAAGGAAAGGAAAGAAAGAAGGAAAGAAGGAAAAAAGGAAAGAAGGAAAGGAAAGAAGGAAGGAAGGAAGGAAGGAAGGAAGGAAGGAAGGAAGGAAAGAAGGAAGGAAAGAAGGAAGGAAAGAAAGAAAAAGAAAGAAAGAAAGAAGGAAGGAAGGAAGGAAGGAAGGAAGGAAGGAAGGAAAGAGAATGAAAGGAAGAAGGAAAGGAAGAAGGAAAGAAAGAAAGAAGGAAGGAAGGAAGGAGGGAAGGAAGGAAGGAAGGAAGGAAGGAAGGAAGGAAGGAAGGAAAGAAGGAAGGAAAGCAGGGGTGAGAGAGAGAGAAGGAAGGAAGGAAGGAAGGAAGGAAGGAAGGAAGGAAGGAAGGAAGGAAAGAAAGAAAGAAAGAAAGAAGGAAGGGTGAGGGAAGGAAGCAAGCAAGCAAGCAAGCAAGCAAGCAAGCAAAGGGTGAGAGAGAAGGAAGGGAAGGGAAGGGAAGGGAAGGGAAGACCGGCAGCCAGCCACCCTCCCTCTCCCACCCGATTCAGCAAGCGATGGTACACAACAAACCTCTTCCCAACTCCTCCGTTTACACGGGAACCACCGCTCCGCACCGGGCCATTGATCCGCCCACGTGCGCAAGCGGCGCTCCCTGGGACAAGCAGGGGAGAGCGGCCCTGGCGCCGCGATGCTTCCTCCAGGCGGGGGCGGGAGGAAAGGGAAGGGAAGGGAAGGGAAGGGAAGGGAAGACCGGCAGCCAGCCAGCCACTCTCCCTCTCCCACCCGATTCAGCAAGCGATGGCACGCAACAAACCTCTTCCCACCTCCTCCGTTTACACGGGAACCACCGCTCCGCACCGGGCCATTGATCAGCCCACGTGCGCAAGCGGCGCTCCCTGGGACAAGCAGGGGAGAGCGGCCCTGGCGCCGCGATGCTTCCTCCAGGCGGGGGCGGGAGGAAAGGGAAGGGAAGGGAAGACCGGCAGCCAGCCAGCCACTCTCCCTCTCCCACCCGATTCAGCAAGCGATGGCACGCAACAAACCTCTTCCCACATCCTCCGTTTACACGGGAACCACCGCTCCGCACCGGGCCATTGATCCGCCCACGTGCGCAAGCGGCGCTCCCTGGGACAAGCAGGGGAGAGCGACCCTGGCGCCGCGATGCTTCCTCCAGGCGGGGGCGGGGCGGGAGCTTCCCCGCAGAGGCTCGGCCCCTTTTCTGGGCTGGCCTGGCCTGGGCAGCTCTGTTTCCCCGCTTCCGAGCTTCTGGGTCAGCAGCCGGCAGCGCCAGAGCCAATTTGCCCTCCCTCTCGGCGACATGGCGGAGCCGCGGCAAAGGTGTTACAGAGCCACATGCGGCTCCGGAGCCGCGGGTTGCCGACCCCTGGCCTAGCTCATAGCTTCTCTAAGTTATTCAAGCCCCTTCACCACGACAAGGCAGTGATCCATGAAGAGGTCGCATCATTTACTATAATTCAAAAGAGTGATCCATTGCCAACAACATTAGGTTTTCCTAGAATCTCCTCTGCCTTGCCCTGCAATGTTCTGTTATGGATTTTCAGGGGGTAAAAAAGATCCCTTAAAATTCCTGAGTGCCAGGTTCTCCCCATAATTTTTGAAAGTAGTAAATGCGGGGTTTGATCAATGGATTTCACAAGGGCAAAAATATCCAGCTTTCTCAGGATATTGGCTGAGAGAGATGCCATAAAAAAACAAAAACAGGTGATGGCAGAGCCATAACCCTGAGAAAAGGTGTCACACAAGAAGGGAAGATGTGGTTGGATTACAGTTCCCATCATCCCTGTTCATTGTCATGCTGGCTGGGGAAGAATTGGAGTCCAATGATATCTAGAAAGCTCCAGGTTCCTGGTTTAAAAAATAGACCCATGGCCTTCAGGCCTTTAGCATATTTGGCAGGCAGGGTTCTTCTAACTGTAGCCACTGCTGATCAGCACCATGCAGCCATCATTTTAAATTTTTTGCAGTGTCTGAGCACGTGCAGACAGCCTTTCTGTCATCACCGTGTTACTTTAGCCATGCATCCTACGCTACTGGCATCAGAAGACATGAGTTCTGGGTGAGGTGGGCTGGACCTTAGCAAGGGCACTGCTGGCAATTCTCGTTCTTTATTCCACTTTTTATCAAGCAAATACATTCTGCAACTGCGTTGTGCTGCAGGCATTCTTGACTCCCCGAGAGAGCAGTTAACCAGTGGAGGTTCCTGGGAAATGATAGGGCAGAGAGCAAATGATTTTTGGCCTTGCTTACTATCTCATCTGGATGAGAGAACATGTCATACTTGGATCCTTTTTGCTGACAGGCAACTTTTAATAACTATTTCCAGAGAAAGGGGAATTAGAACTCTGGAGGCTTCCTTTAAAAAATGAAGTGGAAACTATAACTGGCCTCAAGTTCCTCTTGCTGCTGGCCAAAATGCAGAGAGCATTTGACGGCTGTCAAGTTCCAAGGCTTTGGTAGCTCAGTCAATAGAACATGAGACCCTTAATCTCAGGGTTGTGAGTTTGAGTCCCATGTTGGACAAAAGATTCCTCCATTGCAGGGGGTTGGACTAGATGACGCTTGTGGTCCCTTCCAATTCTATGATTCTATGACTCTAAGGCCATGGAAGCACATGGAAGCAGCAGCCCACCCCCCACTTTTAAACATAAGAATCCCCTACCATAACCTGTTCTTGAAGGTTCCCAAAGTGAGACATGGGAGCCTGGTGCTTGCAAAAGACAAAGCACAGTCATATGTATGGAGTTTTGTGGGGGTTTCAAGCCCACAAAAAGCAAAAAAAAAAATTAATCGTACCTATTTAGACAGGTTATTGTGCCTAAACCCAGCAAGCAAAACAGAGCCTAATCATCATGCCAAAGGTGTATAAATTAATTATATAAGCAAGCACTGAATCAGAGCAAATGGGTGGGCCCCTGCTCGTGAATAATTTGAAGTATGAAGCCAGAATTTAGAGCTGAGTTGCAGTGCCAGATATAAAGGAGCAAGCTGGGAGAAGACAGATGGAAAGAGCAATATTTGATGTATGTTTGGGGTGTTATTGCTGTGAGCCCCTCCATCATAGGCTCAGGTTGTATATATGTGTAAATAAACCATCTATCCTAAAGACACCACAGTCTCCATTGTGCCTCATTTCCAAAGGAAACATGAACCATGGGCAAGCGCCTAGAACCCCTGAAATCTCTCACTATTCAGGGATTGAGGTGTCATGCAGCAGTAGGTACGAGAGGGCCCTCCTAATAGTGTGTGAGGAGAAACAGCCGCCTTTTGTGAGGGTATCTAAGATGGCTGCTGACATTAACTGCAGTGAGAGGTTCTGAGCCTCCACAGGCTTACATCCAGAATAAACAGCTGGTTTTCCTCCTAAAAGGCTGGGGTTTCTCCTTTGCTGGAAACTTCTGGAACTCCACTGCAGCAGTATATGAAGGGGAATGGTAGCTCTCTCTTTTTGTTCTCGTGAGAAAGCAGATCCCTCTTCTCATCCCCTCATGAGGCAAAGCTGGCGTTCGAAAAAAGACTTCACTGAAGCCCAGCCGTTCAGGAAAAAGCAACACTGAATGGATGAACAGCTCTGTGTGCCTCCTTTGCTTTGTCTTCTTCCTCATTATGAGGAACAGAGCTGGAGTGTGTCAAGGGCCTGGTCTTTAAAAGAAGAACAAAACAGAGAAGGATGGTAGCTTCTACTCTTGGCATGAGGCTGAGGAATAAGCCTGGAGCTTCCCAGAAGCTGAGGCACATATTGGAAACTGAGTGGAGATGACTGAATATGCCAGTTTTCCAGTTTTCTAGTCTTAAATTTCATTCTCCACAATTCCACATTTGTATTTTCTTTTCTTTTTTTAAAGTCCACATGAAAATTCATCAGTACTTTAGTGCAAATTTCTCCCAATTTTCACATGTGCATGCAATTATGCTCAATATTCACTTTTTTTTGTAAAACAATTTTCTCAGGAAGAATGCATTTTTGTATGTATTTTTTGCTACTATCTGCATTTTTATTGGCACTTTAACCCAGCGCATGCTGTGGTTTCTTGTGCACAGTACTTGGCTGGAGAACTTCATTGCGAAATTCAGAGAGCTGTGGATTTTGAAGGATGAATGTGCTTTGCTTTTTTTTTATGATTGTTTCATAAAGTACAGATTAGGTAGGTTCACCTTTGAATGCAAACTGAATTTCTCTTCCATCCCTAAAACAGAATATCAGGAGTGGGGGACTGAAATGGTAGCCCTCCAAGGGTTGTTGGATTACAACTCCCATCATTCCTGTCCATTGGCCATGCCGCCCAGGGTTGATGGCAGCTGTACTCTAAAAGCATAAGAGGCATACTGTTTAAGCACTGTTATCCTCTCCAATCATTTTGTGAGAAACTAACCCGCTCCCAACCTTCATGGTTTTAATTAATGAGTGAAGCCAGTAGCCAGAAAAGAATTCAGACTTTCTTTATTCTAGGAAATGAAGTATAGAAACCAGGGCGAAATGAACACCACCATCACCCTGGAAACTAGAATAATGTCCACGCTGCATCTGACAAGTCTGATTGCAGGGATTATTCAAACAATTCAAGGTATGTGTGTGCTTAAACAATTTCCTGCCCACTCCACCTCTCTTTGCTGATGTGAAAAATGTGTACCAGATATGGAGTGTATTCCACAAGTAAATAATTGTTCAGCTATTACTGGAAGGGATGACAAAATGGTAATAATGGTAATCTCCAAGGCTGGCAGACAAATAAAGCTAAGAAAAACCCACATAACCAATGAACAGAGTACTGGCAGGACAATGAAGATTTGTGCCAGAAGCAGAGTTCATAATGCTACAGCTAGATACCCTATTCTATTATTATTATTATTATTATTATTATTATTATTATTATTATTATTAGCTTGTGCAATGCTTATGCAGAGGTTGGACAATGTGCAGTCTTTATGGTGCATTTGTTCTGCTTTGTTTGCAGAAAACTCATGCGGACGTTACACTGCATTCAGTCTTTATTGTGCATTAATTCTGATTTGTCTGCAGGGAGGTTATACAACAGCAAACATTTATCCTGCATTTGTTCCAGTTTGCTTGCAGGATATTATTTACACGACTTTCCCTGTAAATATTATAAATAAGCACAACAAAATATAATAACAGATGTCATGAGGCTTATTTTCACTGCAGGCGATGTGTCATTCTCCAACTACGGGCATGTGCTGGGGGTGGACAAGCTCTCCCACACCGTGGGACGCAGCGATGGGAAAGGGCAGCACACTTTCTCCGTGGAGGGTTTGGCCTTCCCAGATGCCGACTTCAAAGGCCTAGTTTCTCTGAATGTGACACTGCTGGAGCACTCAAGTCAGGTGCAATCCTGATGAGGATGGTAGGGGACACGGGAGGCCATAATTTTCAGCTGCTCCCATGCTTACTTTACCTCTTACTTTCCACAGAATTCGCCAGCCACACCCGTTTTCACAGACACTGTGGTTTCCGAGCGGCTCCCTGGATAATGACCCCCAACACATTAAAGTCATTGGACACCCTATTCTAAAATAGGGACTGAGAATAGGAATGGGGAGCCTGTGACCTTCCAGGTTTTCTTAGTCTACAACTCCCATCATCCTGACAGTTGCCCACACTGCCTGGGGATGATATGAATTGGAGTCCAACAACATTGGAGGGAGGGGCACAACTTTCCCACCACTACATAAGAGGCAGGTATCATCTGACTTGTGGGGAACCCAGTCTGGTTTTTGGAAGGGAGGGGGTAACACATACAACTTCAAACGATATTAAAGCAAACAAATAAAAAACCCTCCCACGCAGAAGTATCGGAAATCTTTAGGAGGTAAAAACCCTGAATGGGGGAGGCAGAGGGAAGAGAACTCTCAGAAAACAACTCAGTGTGGAGTGTGCTCAGTGATCATGGAATATGACAGACTGGTACATCTAGGTCAGTGTTGTCTGCACTGACAGGCAGCAGCTTTTCAAGATTTCAGGCAGGGGATTTTCCCAACCCCACCTGGAGATGCTGGGGATTGAATTTGGGACCTTCTGCATGGGAAGCAGGTGCTCTTGTGGAGGAGGGCATGAATGAATGACTGGCACAGTAAACATGAACATGTCACACTGCAACATTTTGCTGCAGGTCCCACTTCTGCTATGGTTAGTGGGTGTTATTTCTAGATGTTGGATCTGATTTATTTAATTTTGTGGACAAGGCCATGGGAAAATTGCAATAGCTACCATTCCTGGTTCCAAGAGGGAAGAAAGGAATAGTTTGGTTTGGTCATTGGGTCTAGGAGCCTTGAGCTGCCTACCCTGTTTCTCCTAAAATAAGACGTAGCCATAAAATAAGCCGTAGCAGGATTTCTACGCATTTGTGAAATATAAGCCGTACCCCAAAAATAAGCCATACCCCGAAAATAAGACATAGTGACGCAGCACCTCTCCCTTAAGATGGCCTGGATAGGCATGGCTATGCAGCGTAGCGACGCGACGCGGTTAAAATAAGACATCCCCCGAAAATAAGCCATACTGTGTTTTTTTGAGGGAAAATTTTTTTAAGACAGTGTCTTATTTTAGGAGAAACACAGGTATCTCCAGGCTTCAGTAGAAATCTCCACATACGTGAGTAGGCAGGCAGGCGTTTTATTTGTCTAACACCTTAAGCTAACACAGAGAGGTTTCTATTTAATGCTATCGTCCGGTAATGTAAACTTACACAGCGATTTGCAAGCAATGTAAATTCCCTATTGAAAGCTTTGGCTGCGAGCCACAAACTACAGAATAAAAGGATCTCTGAAATGTGAGCGATTAAATTCCAGTCAAAGACTAATATTGCCTAGTTCTCTAATAACCCTAGTTCTCGTGTTAATCCATTCTCCTCTGAGTAAATTGAATATATTTGCATCAGAGTATTCCCCCCGCCGCAGGGGAAAATGTCAGTTCAGGAGGTGTTCTTTGTTTATTACATGGACATTTATGCTACAAACTAACATGCAATGGAGGCTTCTTGTGCATGCAGAGCAAATGTTTTTCTCCTAGGAATGCAGGAAGATGACTTATGCTCAGACCGACCATTTGGTTCACCTAGCTCAGAATTGAATGTGCAAACAAGTATATCCATCAATGGGCGAGAGGCCCCAAAAGTGACTGAAAAAGAGTAAGAGTTCACGTGCAGAGTTGTGAAAGGCTGAGTGGTCCACACAACATTCCAACAAAGTGTGTTCTCCTTCATGGAGAGCACGTGTTGCGGTGGGGTCCAGCAAATCACCCCTCTGGTGCTGGGCGGGATCGGATAGATAGCCACAGCTCCGATTGGGTCCTGGGTTGTTGTTGGGGAGATTTAGTTGTTGCAATTTGTAATGGACAGCCCAGCGGGTATATAACCCTTGGCACGCCCTGTGATGTTCCTCTTTGCTGCGTGCAACGGATCTCCCGCCCTGCCTCTCCCTTTTATTAGGCCTCTGTGTTGACCTTGCTATGCCTGTCATGGGGTCGTCTGCTGTTGGGGCAGGGGCCTGGTAGGAATTTTTCCAGTTGGCTGATTGGCTGGTGCCTTCTGGTTTTCGCCTACTGTGTAATAATTAGTCACAACTTGTAAAGTTGGCGGTTAGGCATTGGTTATTGTGTTCATTGGTGGAGGGGTAAAGATTGGCTGTGTCTGCCCCTCCAATGCTGCTGCTGCGTGGGGAATTACGTTAAAGGAATCCAGGGGCTCGCCATGCTTTTGTCCATATCCCCCGGTCGGGGGCCAGGGTCACGCAAGAGCCTCTGGGAGCATTTGGGGAGAGACGTTGGGTCTGACCCCCGACCTCTCTTTTTTCTCTCCCCTAAGTGTTTTCCCTTTACTGACCGTCGTACTGATAGTCTAAATCAATGCCTATGCAACCACTCACATATCATGTATTTCAATAAAGTTGTGGCCAAAATTATGCCAAAAACCAAAACCTAAATTACTGTCTGAGGTGTGAGTTATTTGAGGGGTGGTTTGGGGACCTCAACACACAATTAACACGTAAAAAACATTTTAGAGCAATATAGCATTCACAGAAAAGAGAGCAAAGCATCATAAATTGTGCTGAAAACAACATATGAAGACCAAACATGGTTCCGATGAAAGGCCTGGAAGAATATAAAGGTCATCTTATGGTACCAAAAGATCTTAATGTCCACACCTAGAGGGCTGCACTTGGGGAGAATATTGTGCAACTGAGGTGCTACCACCAAACTTAGGGTAGAGATGGAAAACCTGAGGGCTAAAGGCAGCTCCCCAGACCTCTCTATTTGCTCCTGTAGATTCCCCCTAAGGCCAGGATGGAGGATGGAGAGATGTTGATTGGGTGTGTGAGTGTATGCACCACCTCAAGCTCCTTGGAGGAAGAATTGGGTAAAAGTGCCATAAATAAAGCAGACAAATGTCTTCATCTACTTGATTTATGACAAGGGCAGAAATAGCTCCACCCACAGAAAGCCCCCTGTCCGTCCCTCTCCCTTAGCATTTAGTTCTGCCTGTAATTTGCAATTCCAAACTGTTCCAACAATGGAGATTTACTGTCATCATTTTTAAAATAAATAAATAAATGCAGGTGATTTCCCTATTATAATTCAATGATGCCCTCTGCTGGAAGATTCGTACCTTGGCACTTCCAGTCATTTTCCAGGCATGGGTGAAAGTTGCATGGTTGATTTTCCAAGGCTCCCCCTGTGGGCTAGATTTCTTTAATGAGGTTAAGACTTTCCCCCAAAGAAAACTGTACCCATAGTAGAGCTCCTATGTGGCCTGGAGGTCTTGATGCGGAGGGTGGACAGGCACCTCTTTGGGATGCTGTAGCTCTGGGTTTCCAGCATGAAGCAGGGAGCTGGACCAGGAATGAAGTCCACAAGTCATAGGGATGAAGGACCAATTAAATTCAGTTCACATCTAAAGGCGCAATTTACCTAATCCATACTTTCCAAAACAATATGCAAACCAGAACACAGTTACCCTTCAAATTTCACACTTTTCTGAATTTTGAATACATCTACAATGTAAAGTGTGTATAAAAAATGCAGATATTTGTGAAAATATACAACGATGCATGTATTAGGGCAAACATAAATATTGATGGAGCATAATATGCTTTGCAAAGAAAAGTATTCTTACATGCCACCCCAATCTCCAAGTGGTGCAAAATTCAAGGGATTCCAGGCACTTACCCAGGGTTGATATTTCCTTCGGAGTAAGGCCCAGTGGAGACTGTAGGATATATGGTTTATTTACAAATAGATGCATGCTGTACCACTGGGCTATGACCCTCCCCCAGGACAAGAGGGTAGCAAGAATACCAGATAAGGTTGCCACATTTCTTTACTGTGCCTTTCAACCAGCTTGGTTTGCAGACGTTGACCAGTGATCATGCTTATTGCCAAGTGTCACCTTCTTGTTGGTTTCTGCAGACTGAATTGCTGCTAAGGAATTGCATAAGAGCAAGCCAGACAGGCCCCCCCAAGTCAGTTGGCACCCCTAAGATAAGAAGGCAAACAGCAAGGAAGGGCAGAAAGCACCAGTGAAGAAATTGTTTCTGCGCTGTCATTATCTTCACCACAAAATGATGTAGCTGGGAAAGAGATTAAGATGGTCACCGATGACCTTTTCCCAAGCAACAGTTGCTTGTTAACTTTTTTGCCCTCCTTCCCGCACAAAAAATAAGGGCCCCCTCCAGACTCATGTTTTGTAAGGGGTGTGTTACGCAACATGTAATTGAAGCATTGCTAGTGCATTTGTGGTAGATTTATGCTGGACTGGACACATGGAGTTATACTTTATTAGTTGTCCTGCAAAGCCATTTCCAACTCGAGTGGCGGTTAGGCATTGGATTATCTCTATAGGGGTGAAGGAAGGGGGAGGAAGTGCCATCACCTCCCCCAAATACTGAAGGGTATTTTGTTAAAGGAATACGGGGGGCGTGGCCACGTCCGAAGCCTATCAAGGTCAGGGCCAAAGGCACGCCCCATACCAGTGGTCACAGGGTGAGTTCCTAGTTGACGTGCATCAGCAGGGCTCACCTTGGGTGGCTATCCCTTCCCGGACTTCCAGCACAATGGGCTGGAGTTGGATATAGTCTGTTAGTTCCAATGCCTAAGCCAATACCGCTCATCATCCGTAACCAATAAAGTTGTGCCCTATCTATGCCCATTAACCTTATATTTTGTGTCCTGTGTCTTCATTACCACGGTGGGGGGAGGGACATCACCACGCAATCGTTCCCCATTGTCATCTGGAGGGGCAGCCTTGCACTGCAGCACAGCTAAACTGGGAGAAATAATAATAATTTGGAACATCTGTGGTACAAAAATCCATAGGATTTCAGCCAGAAGTTGCAGGACATGCAGCAGTTGGATACGAAGCAATATGCCCACCCCAAAACCTTTGCAGGCAAAGAGTACTGAAAGCGGGTTTGTTTATAACCACCTTGATACCATCATGAGCGCAAATAATTATGACTTCACAACAAAACTGGAGGGACCAGAAGTATATCTCAGCCGCTATGCAACTTGATTAAAGGCACATCCTGAAACGGTAACCAGTCGGGACACATCTCATCCTTTGAAGAGAAGTCTTAACAAGCAAAGGGGTAGAAATCGCCATTGTTTTATACTCCTGCTTTACTAAGGTTGTCTGAAGGGATGTTGACACTGGGGGGTCACTGTGGTCCTTCGGGCTGCAATTAGCCATGGCTCCTATTGTCATCTGGCCCTCTTGTGTAGGGCTGCAAATCCTCTTTCCATAGCTGAGGTCCCCGTGCTCCCGTGCTCACAATAATTGAGCCTTCCAGGAGCCGCTGGGCAGATCACAAGCTTAATGGCTTTTGTTCTTGATGCAATACATAACTCATAAGTGCCTCAAGGTCTTTAAAACAAAAAAAAACCCTTAGTCACTGAAGAGTTCCAGTTTCCAACTTCCAATCGCCATTTTTAATGCAGCTAGAAGGTCCTCACAAAGCCACTTAGCAGAGTGGCTTAAGATCATAGAATCATAGAATCATAGAGTTGGAAGAGACCACAAGGGCCATCCAGTCCAACCCCCTGCCAAGCAGGAAACACCATCAAAGCATTCCTGACAGGTGGCTGTCAAGCCTCTGCAGTTTAATCTTAGGAGTCATCCAAGGAGGTTCACTAACAGGATGTTCTGGTATCTGAAGAAGTGTGCATGTACACGAAAGCTCATACCAAGAACAAACTTAGTTGGTCTCTAAGGTGCTACTGGAAGGATTTTTTTTAGGATGTTCTCCTGATACAGAAGCTACAAATAAAATCATAGAAAGGTCATTCTGCACCAGACCAAAAGCAGTCATGGTTACCCTGCAAGAATCCTCGGAACTGTAATTTCATAGAATCATGGAATTGCAGAGTTGGAAAGGGTCCCGAGGGTCCTCTAGTCCAACCCTCTGCAATGCAGGAATCTCAGCTAAAGCATCCATGACAGATGGCCATCCAACCTCTGCTTACAAACCTCCAAGGAAGGAGAGTAATTTGTTAAGCATGCTGGGCATCGGAGCTCTGGTGTTCCGATAAAACTTTTGTAACTCCTATTCTTTCAGTGGTTCGCGGTAGGGTTTTACTGCTCACAACTTTTATTCCTCGTGCATGGTAAGTCTCTTTCCTTTAATTAAAAATATCACTAATTCCTAAACAAACAACAGTCTATCGCCACCTTCTATGTCTTGTAAGCCTTGTTTTTAAATTGACTGTCGTTTAGGTGGCGCTTCGGCGTTAGTTAAATAAAAAGAGAAACCCGGTGCTTACTTGGGCAGATCTCGGGACGTCTCACGGCTAGGAGGTCTTTCGTCCTGGCGCTGAGGCTCCTCTGCTTTCCTTCCTGATTATATTTTTTCAAATGTTCCTTATGAGTTGCAGATAGCCCCTTTACGCGCAGCAGGCTTAAATGTTTGCCGGGGGACCTCTTCCCCCAAGCTCAGGGGTCTGCGTCGTCCTCGCACCCCCACTCCTCCACTCGCCGCGATTGGGGACGCCTCAACTTGGTCAAAGCACTTTCCCCCGATCCGCTCTTCAAGCGCACCACGCCGGAAGTCCCGGGATGATGAGAATTGTAGCCCCAAAACTTCTGGAGGTTTGCCTATGCCTGCTCAAGATGCTTAACAAGACTACAGATCCCACACTTTTTTGGAAGAAGCCATGGCTGTTAAAGTGTTATAAGACTGCTTTAAATGTATGCTGTGGATGTGATCCCAGCCCAGCAACCAGTTTCCCACAGTGGCCACCCAGGTGCCTCTGGGAAGCCCACAAGCAGGCCAGGAGCCCAACGACATTCCCCTGCTCATGGTCCCCAGTCTCCACCCTCGTCATTCAGCCCAGACACTGAGGTCCAGCACTGTGAGAAGTGAGGTTACAGGGAACCAGGCAGAGGGTCTTCTCGGTACTGGCGCCCACCCTGTGGAATGCCCTCCCATCAGATGTCAAGGATATAAGTAACCTTTAGAAGACAGCTCAAGGCAGCCCTGTATTGGAAAGTTTTTAATGCTGGAAGCCACCCAGAGTGGCTGGGGAAACCCAGTAAGATGGGTGGGGTATGATGATGATGATGATTGATGATGATGATGCCAGGTCAGTCTAGTGTCTCTCTTGATTATTGGCATCTGCTCTCATTGGCAGCACCTCTTCAGGGTCTCAGGCAGAGGTGTCTCCCATCACCTGCTACCTGATCTTTTTAACTGGAGGTCCCAGGTATTGAACATCCATGAGAGGCATGTGCTCTGCAACTCTATTGGTCCATCCCCAAAGGAAGCTGCGGAGTGAAGGAGAATTAAGCCCTGCTGAAATTCAGTACAGAAAAGTGCTTAGCTCTGCCTTGGTTTTGCCCACAAAGTCTAGTCTTGAGCCAACTCAGAGAGACAGGCCACACCTGCCGAATCAGAGATGGAGAACATGCAGCCCCAGCCAGCCTGGCCCAAGGTCAGGCATGCTGTCATTCAACAGCCTTCTGAAGCTTGATTTATATCAGGGTTCATCCCATTTTCGGTAGAATTCTTGTGGATTTGATTCCAATGGCCTTTTTAGCGATAGCACCCTTTATTTGGAGTGGCTTCGTGGGACAGATTCCCGAGGCATTTACATAATTCAGGCTCCAGATTTTGTTCACAAAGTAATATTTTAATCATCATGTTTTCAAAATGCATTTTTTTTGGGGGGGTAGCCCATACCCTCCAACATTTCTCTGATTTAAATAGGGACGTCCTAAGGAAAAACAGGACATTCCGTGATGAAATCAGAAACCGGGGTGGCTTCTATAAATCTGGGACTGTCCCTGGAAAATAGGGACACTTGGAGGGTCTGCGGATCTTGTTGGGGGCATGGTGTGATTCTTCTTTTGTTCCCCCTCTCACTTAACAGGTGGCTAAGGGCACCTTTGCCGCTCTGCAGAGATGTAGTACAGTCAGCTCACACACTCCTCCCAGGCTGGGATTGAGATCAATCAGACACCCCAGCCATAAATCTCAGCACAGCGACTCCACAGTGACCGTGTCTTTGCTTTTAATTTCTGGAGCAGTTAAGGAAAGAAAAGGCATAATTGGCCATTGACATGATCTTGCTTTGACCCACAGCATAATGGCAGAGCGTGGCTCGCAACTCTGGTCAGAGAGGGACAAATAAACAATGCCTCTTGGGTTGGTCTCCTATCTTTCATTGGGCACAAGACCCAACGAGACTTGTATTTGCCACAAGGAGACAAAATACTCAAGCGGCATTCATAGTCTTTCTGCTGGGACTCTGGCTTTATATTCCACAAAAGATGTTCATTCGATAAAGTAGTGGGTGGGGGAATCTATTTCGAGAAGGCCCCATGAAAACACACTGCAGATTCAACCGTGAAAAGGACAAGCCAAGACTTGCGACACTGTGACTGCCTAAATACCAAACATGGGTTTGAAATCATGAGCTCTTCATGCTAATCAAGTGCTGATCTCCTTGTGCTTTGAGGAGATAAGAAGCTACAATACCCAACTATCTTGGTCTGCCCACACTTTAACTCCTTCTGAGATAAAAATTAATGCTACATTTGGGAATAAATTTGCCTCTTATACTACTTGTATGGCTGCAGAGTTTAGTTGGTGAATCAGTTAAATTAATTGGTTATAGGGCTGAATGAAAATGGAGGGAATGACACATTTCATGAGCAACTTTGACCTCACATGGTGATGTCACTGGTGGCAAACGGAGTTAATTCGGAGTGAATGCAGTTCCCTTACTCTGCACTAGCTTAACTCGCCTTCAGTGAGATCATTGCAGACAAATCTCCCTAGATACCTGAAAATGGTACTGTTTCCATGAAAAGAAGATTGCCAATCGGAGCGGTGAACAACAGTGAATGGACAGGTAAGCACTGGGGAAGTGTTTGGGGGACATTTTAGTTGCGTGACAAGGCCCTCTTTTTGTCCTTAAAAAAAAAGGCTTATTTTTTAACATTCAGTTCAGCCTCCTAATTGAAAACTTACCTTTGTTATTTCCAAACATTTGAAGGCATTTCAAAACATTGTCTGTGTTATTTGTTTTGACAATTAAATATTTAACCATTGCTGTGGCAATTTAAATACTTTAAAAAAGTACATCTTTCATTAAATAGCAACAGCTTTCCACAGTTAAAAAAGGTGCTCCTGATTAATCAGGCAGCAAAACTGATTGTTCAAAAAATGTTAAATATGTTTAATGTAACTTCTTATTAGAAATGAAGGGGGTGGTCACTGTATGAGAAGAGGCATTCCACCTCCCTTCTTAGAAAGGAAGGAATGCCTCTCAGTAGAAGGTCATTTTAGACTCCGGACTTGATGGTCGGTCTTACATGAGCTCCCCTTTTTAGATGTTGCATTATTTTAAAATTTGGTAAACCAGCTGCGTTTGAGAGCCCTTCTGTTCATTTTCAGAAGAATGGTGACATAGTGCATTTGGACATTTGTCTGAAAGTCCTGCCTTGTCTGTGCCACTGTTGCCTCTTCTAAGACGAGTACTGCTATGAAATGTGTGTGCATCAGCTAAATATCCCAAAATCAATGCTTTGTTTTCATCACAGGTACTGCTTTATACATATTCATATTTGTGCAGATTGTATCAACTAATGAATAAATTGAAACTCGTTTGACTAATTAATTGGGTGCCAGCCCTAACAAAGCCCTAACAAAATTGCTCTGTCTAGTGGTGCTTTTCCAGAGATTTGTGAGATATTCTTGCCTTCCTTCAGGAACTTGATTGAGCTTGGAAATGATGGGGAATGTATTCTTTCCTGTTCATCAGGAATAGAGCCATGGTCCTCCAGATGTTGTTGAACAGAGGTGGAGTCCATCAACAGCTGGAGGGCCACAGTTTCTCCTTCCTACTGTACATGATGAGTAACTGAGCATCTGAATATCCCCAGCAGAAAGATTTATCCATTGGATCCGTTTATTCCGGCATATACAATATTAGCTGGGCAGATAAAGAAGCAAAGAAACATTTGCCTGCTTTGGAAGAAATTAGAGTCTGAAGCAAACATGTTTAAATACACCGAGTCCTCTCAAGACCCAGACTAAGTGGCGCCTGCTCAGAGGAGTTCAAAGGCTATATTGTGTCGTGGACAACAGGATTTGCAGCTTTCTGTTTTACAACCCCCCAGAATGAGTGGAGGAGAAATTCAGGATGGTTAATTTTTTTAGGCGAACCTACCTTATTTGCACTTCCTGAAACAATATGCCAACCAGAACAGAGCCATCCTTTGAAATTCTAACGTCTCCAAACCTTGTGATGCTGTTGTGTACAAAAAAAATGCACATTAAGGGAAAGTGTGTATTAAAATGCACACACGGAAAAGAAGTGTGTTCTATTAGGAAAAGCTGATAACCTTTCACCAGGATCTTTTGCTGAAAATTGCAAACTGACACCGAAAAATGCTGAACTGAACTTTATGAATGGGGAAATAAAAACTGGAGACTCACTCACCCCTAACACTCACCTGTGTGGCCCATTATGCTCTCTGTTTATTATTATTATTATTATTATTATTATTATTATTATTATTATTATTATTAACTTGTTCATGGCTGGTGGTTCAAGAATGCAAGACTGCTCTCAGGACAGCGACTTGCTTGCTTGCTTGCTTCTCAGTACACACAAAACTCTGGAAATATTGTAGTTTGCATCACAGCATGCATTGTGCTAGAACTGATGGTCTTTCTTTGCTCTTCCCAGTGTCAGTGTAGCTCAAATGGTTAGAGCAGGGGTCAGCATACATTTTCAGCAGGGGGCCGGTCCACTGTCCCTCAGACCTTGTGGGGGGCCGGACTATATCTTTTTTGGGGGGGGTGTGGAGAGAACGAATTCCTATGACCCACAAATAACCCAGAGATGCATTTAAATAAAAGCACACATTCTACTCATGTAAAAACACGCTGATTCCCGGACCATCTGCAGGCCGGATTTAGAAGGTGATTGGGCCTGATCTGGCCCCCGGGCCTTAGTTTGCCTACCCATGGGTTGGAGCATGGTGCTGATAATGCCAAAGACAGCTGCATATTCCTACAACTCTACAATTCTATTTCTCATGGGATAGAAGTTCAATGAAAGCCCTTTTGCTGTCTAAAACAGAGTGCAGCCCTCAACACACCCCACACATATGTCAGGGCCAAACAACACTTTTAAAGATCTGGTGACACTATTTCTTGCCATTATCTGTGAGTTTGTGGGCTGCAGCGGGAACATTATGAAAATGAGGACAGTTGTATTTGACATTTCCCCCCTTTCTCTGTTACACCTTTAATTTGTTGTTAGGGAAAAAGCAATCCCCCCAAACAGATCTGAGCCTATGAGGCATTGAAAGATGAGAAAACTCCCACATGATATGGGCACAGGGCTGCCCCCACATGGCAGCTGTTGGAATTACTGGTACCATTTCATCATTGGTTCCCAAGGGAACTGTGCAGAAGAAAGATCCCACCTTCCTTGCTCTCAGGCATCCAATAGGCAAGCGACAATTAGAATAGTGCTGAAGGGTGTCAAAAGGGAGTGTCCCTTCACCCCATTGGCTAGAATCCGGTTCACCGAGGCTAGAAAACCAAGATTTTGAGAGCAGGATCTCAGCCAGGAGCTAGGAATGAGGTAAACCAAGACTGGGAAGACTAAGTCAACCAAGGTAGGAAGGAACAGATATTATAAGGGGGGGGAGTGGCAGGGATGGAGGAGAAATACATTTGGTTCACGTTTTAAAGCAAACCAACCTAATTCACTAGTTCCAAGATTATATGCAGGTTGGAATGCAGCTACTAATCAGACCACAAATTTTTCAAACCTTATGGTACAGTTTCATTAAAAGTACATTTTAATATTAATATTTATTTCATTTATGAATTGCTTCCTAAGAAGCATCCCTGAGCAATTTCACAATAGAATTATTAATAGATAACAATTGCATGCAGGAAAATTGCAGAAATTTTCCAGAAAACAGCTAAAACAATTGCATTTAGCTTTATTTTATTAAAAAATTAGGGGCCGTCTATAACTTGTCTATTTTGTGGCCGAACTAGATGAAATTTCAGGTTCTGCTGTATTTTTCCTGCAAGGGCAGCCTTTACAGTTTCAGCGTGTTTTTTAAAAAAATAAACAAACAAACAAAACTATTCACTTAATCTTCGCTTAATTCACTTAATCATTGTTTTGTGACCAATTTGCATGAAAGAGGCATATGTCATAGAGATGCCCCTAGGTAAGAAACCTGTCAAATTTTGGAAGGATGGGCACAGGTCCTTCAGTATTAAGTGCTTTTACAGTAGATTTGGAGGAGCCGAAAAGATTTGCTCCCCCATTGCTTTGGTTTGGCGGCCAATTTGTATGCATACACCGTAGAGGTACCCTTGTCAATAACCTGCACCACAGAAAGAAACTTTTAAGTGTTTCATCCTTGATGGAATGTGTGATTGACACCCTCTTGAGAAAATATGAGATGTACTCTTGTGGACATCTTACAGTGCATGCTGAGCCTTTAAAATATGGGGTGTTTTTAAAAGGGATTCTCTGTCCCCCTTCAGTGAGAAATTTGCAGTATAGTCGTACCTTGGTTGTTGAACAGAATCCGTTCTGGGAGTCCATTCAACTTCTGAAAATGTTCAACAACCAAGGCGAGGCTTCTGATTGGCCGCATTGGACATTCAGGACTTCCAGGTTTGCGGCGTTTGGGATCCAAGGTATGGCTGTACTTTTTCCCATGCGACTGTGCTAAACACCAAACCCAGTGTGTTTGGTGCAACCCTAAAACCCTACTTGTGTGTACTTGAAAGTGCCTCAGAGTACCCCTTCCCCTATATTCTTTCAGTAAAACAGGATGTGACCTCACTCTTTGGTTCAGAGCGAGCAGCCTAATGGGCTTTCCATTATGCTGTAGGAGAAGAGTGGCACGGCCAGTTCTTTCCCTCACCAGATATGCTTCCCTAGCTGCTTATTCGGAACATAGGAAGCTGCCCTATGCCAAGGCAGAGCAAACTGGTCCACCTACCTCTGTACTTCCGACACTGACTGGCAGTTGCTCTCCAGAGTTTCAGCCATTCTCAGCGCTACTTAGAGAAGGGTTGTGGCTCACTAGTAGCACATCTGCTTTGTATGTAGATTGCCCCAGGGCCAATCCTGGCATCTCTAGGTAGGACTGGGAAAGACCTCTGTCTGGAGAGCCTCTGTCAGTCAGTGTAGACAATACTGAGCTAGCTGATCCAATGGCCTGACTCGATAGGTTTCCTTATGTTGCTAGGATTGAATCTGGGGTTTTATGCATGCATTGAGCCGGTGGCACAGTTACTCTAAGCTGCTGGGAAGGCATCACCATTAGCAGAGGTGACTTTAGGGGAGCCCAACCGGTTCGGTCACACTGGGCATGGAGACTCAGTGGCTCGACAGGGGATGCTGCAACTATGATGTTGAATGGAAGATGTGGTGGGAGGATGAATTTTGGTGTTGCACAGAGCACTGCTGAAATTTGAGATGCCAAGGTCCTCCACTGCCTTTAGCAGGAAGGGATGCTTTACCCTCTGCTCTACCAAACAGCCAGGGGGAACGTGCTTGGTTGGATTGACCTAGGTTTTTCGGACTTGGTGGAACCTCACATGCCTACTTGGGGAGTTGTCAGCTGTGTCGGGAGGTGCTCTTGGCGCAGTCCCGTATGAAGCATCGGCACACATCCGAAAGACATGTGCACGCTATAAGCAGAGTCAGCGAAATCAGAGTTGTTTAGGAATTGTGGCATCAAGTATTATATTATTTACAACAAAAGAAGCAAAAGAAACATAGCATTTTGTGTGAGCTGCTTCTCACACATCCTCTCTCTCTTTCTAGCTGGGAAGAGAAGAACAAAGGATGGAAGTTTGTTAGCTTGACTTCCATTCACATACACAGTGATAAGGAATGAAATCATCCAGTCTTGTGACCCTTCTGCAATAGCAGCAGTGAAAATACTGTCATCCTCCCCTTTTTCTCTGCAACTATTGCAGTTGGCATCTTGCACACTTGCAACTTATGTGCAAACACATTTAGTTGTTCCTTGTTAACAACCTTCGACAAAAGGTCAGCAGGAATTTCCTTTCCTGGCATATAGGACACAGTTATCAATCCTCTTTTGATACAGTCTCTTGCATGACATAGCTTGATCTGCAAGTATTTGGTTCTTTCCTTACAACCTTCAGAGTTCAGCAAAACCAAGCAAGATTTGTTGTCCTGGTAAACCTGTACAGGACAAGATACATTCAATCTCATTTCTT
The DNA here is from genome assembly GCA_034641385.1 of Darevskia mixta. NCBI lineage: Eukaryota > Metazoa > Chordata > Lepidosauria > Squamata > Lacertidae > Darevskia > Darevskia mixta. The sequence continues at coordinate 15,804,499 of JAWWNH010000033.1, read as the reverse complement.
TACATAATTGCAACAACCATTCAACATCCATGAGTGAATATGTCAGAGAATTAAGTTCAGCTTTACAGGAACGTAAACCTACAGTGGTTTGCTTCTTGCATGACCAGTCAAAAAAACAGTTGTTGTAGATATAGCACACCCCAGAAGTGCTTTTACCATCTATGGGTAACAGGCAGCAGCTGGTATAGGAGCAACCTTGTTCAAATTCTCTTCACCCTGTGATTGAAAGTAAAAATGTCAGTCACAAAAGTACACTGGAATAAATGTTACCAAGAGCTCTGGCCACAAGTTTTAACAAAAGAATAAGTTTACCCGTGAGTAAATTCAAACAGCATATCAATCCTGTTGGGAATAACAGTCTGAAACGAAAATAATAGTTTCACAAAGAAAAGTCTTTTGAAGATTGAAGTTAGGGCTTCTGAGATGTAAATCAGATGAATGATGCGGAAACCAGGACAGGGCCCTGTTTCGGAAGATGCCTTCTTCAGCTCGTTTTTAGAATGTGAATAATATATGATTTCTGTTTCTTTAGAATCTTTGGTGAATGTAGCGTCTTAGACGAGTGGATTAATGTATATTCAAGTTTTCCTGTGTTTTTCTATGCGTTTCCCCTTTTTTTACTTGCACAGGGGCCAATACATTCTGATCAACAGAACATGCGAATATCACAGGCACAAGCGAATATCACAGGCACAAGCTGTGCTTGTGATATTCGCATGTTCTGTTGATCAGAAGGTATTACTTAGAACTGATGAAGCTGTAGAGCGAAACCTGAGCAATATCTGGAGGACAGGTTTTCTTCTTTCTTTCGTCGTTCTTCTCATGTGCCATTCATATTGAGTTTGGATGGATGGTGATACCACTAGATACCACTAGATTCAGACAATATTTTTCTTCTATCATCGTGTCCAGGACATTGTTTTGTTCATCTGCTGCAGTATTTCGTTGTCTATTCACCATCAACCTAACATGAACATTTCGTTGGCACTGGGATCTTGTTGTTACACCTATCTATTGCTGAATGGTTCTATTATATAAACTTTATACATTCTGTTATACATACGATATATACATGGCTTCATTTATCATTTGGCTTTATTGAAAGATTATCAGTTCCTCATAAGAGTTTTTAATGTAATTTTCATTCTATTTTCAGCCATTGTGTGGTGGTTTTTTTGTTGTTTTATGCTGCAGTTGGGAACAATGGACAGGCTGTTTCCCCCTATAGCAACCCTCTTCCCCCTACTTTATGTTTGCACATATATTAAGCTGCTAGTCATAGTTCTGGGTCAGTGCCAGAGTAGTGCAAAGGGGGGGGGGAATGTTCTGTTTCCATAAGGAAATGATTGTCCCTAAACAGTCCAAGGAAGCTTCTTTTCTATATCTGTTCTCATCTCAGAAAAGGTAAGGTATGTAGGCTGCAATCCTAAACACTCTTACTAGGGAGGAAGTCCTACATATCCTCCAACATTTCTCCAAAGAAAATAGGGATGTCCTATTACATAATAAAAACAAGAATAAGATTTTTCCTATTTATACCCCGCCCATCTGCCTGGTCTGCCCCAGCCACTCTGGGAGGCTTCCAACATATATAAAAACATAATAAAACATTAGACATTCTTAAAACAAAAACAAAAAAACCTTCCCTATGCAGGGCTACCTTCACATGGCTTGGGGGTTGTATAACTCTATACCCTCCAACTTTTCTCTGCTGAAATAGAGACATCCTACCATACCCTCCAACGTTTCTTTGATGAAAATAGGGACGTCCTAAGGAAAAGCAGGACATTCTGGGATCAAATCAGAAACGAGAATGGCTTCTGTAAATCTGTGACTGTCCTAGGAAAATAGGGACAGTTGGAGGGTCTGAGTCCCACGGAACGCATCAGGACCACTTTTGAATAAACATGCACAGGATTTTACTGATGCAGTGCATGTTTACTCAGAAGCAAGTCCCATTACTGGTGTAGTTTGTGCCTCAGTGGCGCAAACATTATCAAAACTGCTCCCTCGTGTGGAAGAACCACAGACCCTCCAAGTTTCCCTATTTTCCAGGGACACCCCTGATTTAGAGAAGCCGTCCCAGTTTCTGATTTGATCCCAGAACATCCCACTTTCCTTAGGATGCCCCTATTTTCTTTTTTATATATATAATAGTTTTTTTATTATTTTTCCAATTAAACAATTTTAACACATCAAAAACAAATAATTTCTCATACATCTTTGCTCTGCCGAGCTGCGACTTCCCTCCCTCCCGTCAGCAGGTTTTCTAGTCCATTCTTTCCCTGCAGTTCCTTTCTTTCACTTCTTCACAATGCCATAGGGTTATTCCAGTCCCGCTAGTGTTTTCAAACTTCCACGGTTCAATCTTAAATAATCAACAAACTTACTCCATTCTCTTTGGAATTTCGCTTCGTCCTGGTTTCGTACCTTGCTGGTCAGTTTTGCAAGTTCAGCATATTCTACCATCTTCATCTGCCACTCCTCTATCGTTGGTACTTCCTGTGTCTTCCATCTTTGAGCTATCAATATTCTAGCCGCGGTTGTCCTGTAAATACATCCTCAAAAATAGGATGCCCCTATTTTCATTGGAGAAATGTTGGATGGTATGGAGTTATCCGACCCCCGAGCCACCAGAAAGCAATCCTGTATAGAGACGGGTTTTTTAAAAAAATGTTTAATGTTTTATTATGTTTTTATATATGTTGGATGCTGCCCAGAGTGGCTGGGGCAACCCAGTAAGATGTGTGGGGTATAAATAGTAAAATTATCATTATGAAATGGGATGTCCCTATTTTCATTGGAGAAATGTTGGAGGGTATTGAACCAACAATAACCCAGTGTTAGTGCTGAATACAGCTTATTCAGGAATTCCAATATATGTTTTATATTTTTACATTCCAGGCTGAAGTATGGTCAAAATGTTGCTTCTATGGGCCTGGATCGCTCTTCTGTGTGGTAAGTATAGTCATGGCTATAAAATTTGTGTGGCAAATGTGGAGGGCATTAACCCAGAATAACAGGACTGCTGTCAGGACTGGGGAACCCTTTTCAGAGCAAGGGCCACATTCCCCGTCCAGGCAACTTTCTGGAGACAACATGCCAGGGATGGGTAGGAATGTCCACCAGTTTTGACAAAAAGAGAGACAGAAGTACAAATTGCTAATGATAACTTATTTGTCTCATGCTCAGAACAAAAACCAGTCCAACAATTACAATTAGTATTTGCTGTTGTCACTTTCAGTCTGCAATGATAAGTATTTCATTATGTTTCCCCCCCTCATTTGCATTGCATTTCCTTTGCATTGAAATGACCAGGGTGGAATAAGGTAACGACAACGTAGCTCACATAATTTATGTAATTACATAAGTTATGTAACTGCAAGAAAAGCCATTCTGCCTTCACAAATCATTTGTTGGTTTGTTTATTGTTCATTGGCTGCCTCTTAAGATGTAGCCCTTAGAAGGCTTATTATATATTAAAAACAAGAACATCCTACATCGTAAGTTAGCAGCAGTATGCATAGATTAAAAAATTGGAGCAATTAATTTGAACATAAATAAAACTTCACCATAGATTCCAATAAATCTTTGGCCCAGTATACCTGAAGGAGAGTCTCCACCCCCATCGTTCAGCCTGGACATGAGGTCCAGCTCTGAGGGCCTTCTGGTGGCTCCCTCACTGCGAGAAGTGAGGTTACAGGGAACCAGGCAGAGGGCCTTCTCGGTAGTGGCACCCGCCCTGTGGAATGCCCTCCCATCAGATGTCAAGGAAATAAACAACTATCTGACTTTTAGATGACATCTGAAGGCAGTCCTGTTTAGGGAAGCTTTTGATATTTGATGAATTATTGAACTTTAATATTTTGTTGGAAGCTGCCCAGATGGACGGGCTATAAATATTATTATTATTATTATTATTATTATTATTATTATTATTATTATTATTATATACTAAAACATTTTCAGAACAGCTCAATCAATTTAAACTAGTTGCATTAGAAGACAGGAGTGGGAAACCTTTTTAGGTTTAGATATTGAAGTCCCCACACAGCTATGACCATGAAGGCTAGAAACCTAACTTATTTTATTTTTTATTTTTTATTTTTTTTAAAAAAAATAGAAGTCTCACAGTTCTAACAGAAAACTGTAGATTAAAGTGCTTTGGGGCCCATGTGCAACCTGCAATCTATGTTGCACTCACTGTTTTTTATTTAACAAAATTGATATACCGCTTGCCAGAACAAAAGACCTCTAACTTGTTTACAAAAAAAACAGTCTAAAAAAAGTCATGCAAGTCACTTTGAGCTCTTTAGGTAACAAGTGACTAGTAAGTCTAAATAATAATAATAATAATAATAATAATAATAATAATAATAATAATAATGTACAAAATAAAATCAGTAATTATTACAAATGTTGCAGTTACATACCTGGATAGTCTTGCTAGAACAAAAACGGTTTAGCAGCCCCTGAAAACAGTACAGCTCGCTGTCTTTCCGTAGGCATCAGGTTTGCCACTGTGAGAACAGGAGGCTGGGATATATGAACCTTCAGCTTGATTCTGCCTTCAGAGGCAGAATACTGCCTTGAGAGCCATTTTGATTTTCGATTATTTCAGCAAATGCATCCCTCTCTCATCTCTTTAGGTAGAGTTTCTGGGCGAACCCAAGGGAAGCATTTCATTACTGCCTTCATGCAGAACGGGTTGCAGAAAAGCTTTGAGGATGGCAATTTCAAACTCTTCGTCACTGGCCTAAAAGACAGCACCTCTGTCACTGTTGCCGTCTACAAGACCAAGTTCCTGAGGGACTTTGCTGTCAAGCGTGGTGAGACCGTGCCAGTGCAGTTGCCAAGTAACGTCGAAATGGTTGGAAGCAACACATTCCACTCTGCCGTCATCGTCAGGGCCTCCCATGATGTCACGGTCCTCTCACTTAGCTCCAAACCTAACTCAGTTGCCACCACAGTTGTCTACCCAAGGTATTTACTTGGGAATACTCACTACGTGGTGACACCTTCTGGAGAGCCTTCCAAGGGCTTCCAGGAGTTCTCCGTGGTATCCAGCCAGGACCCTACTCAAGTCTTCATCTATGTCACCGGCCAAGTGACTTTCCATGGGGTGACTTATGGGCCAGGAAGCAAGCTCATTGTCTCCCTTGAAGCTTACCAAGCTGTCCAGATCCAAAGCCACCAGGACCTTTCTGGCACCAAAGTGGTCTCCCACAAGCCGGTTGTAGTCTTGTCTGGCCACAGTTGCATTTGGGCACATGACAATTGCCAGCATGTTTTTGAGCAGGTGCTGCCCATCCGGAAATGGGGCAAAGAATTCTTGGTAGCCCCACTGCCCTTCCAGACCAATTACGATGTGGCCTATGTGGCTGCTTGCCAGACAACACACCTCCAAGTCCGTTCTGGCACCCATCATGCCAAGCACCAGTTGCAAGATGGGCAGGTGATTGCAGTTGAAGTGAGAGCCCAAAAGCCCCTGTACATCTCCTCCAATGTGGGTGTCCAAGTGCTGTTCTACGCCACAGGAGGGGTCAAAGAGGGTGTTCCCTATGACCCCTTCCTCTCTGGTGTCCCTGCAATGTCTGACTACTCCAAATCCTACGGCATCCTGGGTCAGGAAGGCTTCCACAACCTGGGACTCATTGTCGCAGAGAGCAGAACTTGCCAGAGCATTACCTTAGACAAGCAACCACTGCATTATGCACACTGGCGGGTCATACCAGGCACTTCCTACTCCTGGACTGAGTTCTTCTTCAGTGGGCACCAGGCAATGCACTTTGTAGAACACCCCAAGTCTACCTTCAGCCTTCTGAGCATTGGGGTCGCCCCACACAATAGCTATGGCTCTGTGGCCTTTGCCATCCATTGTAAGTCCTGCCTTCCTTCCTCCTTTCCATCCTTCCTGTTACATGCTGCACATCCAGAGTTCCCCTGATGTATCCAAGATCTCAAAGTCATCTCCAGCTGCCATACCTATTTCTTCTTCTTAACCTATATCACCATATCCCAGAGGTAAGGAAGCGGCGGCCTTCCATATGTTGTTGGACTCCAACTCTCAACTACATGGCCAATGAACAGGGATGGCAAGAGTTGTAGTCCAGCAACTATTGGAAGACCACCAGTGCCCAGTCTCTGGTGCAGAAGCTATTGTGTCTTTTTCAGTCTGAGCACAATTAAGGCAAAGTTTGCTTCTGCACTAGAGCCATTTAGCACTGCTGAGGCATTGCTTTGACCCAATCAGCTGGAAGAGGGATTAAAATGGTCATTCCATGCAGTATTTAATGCTATTACTAAATTTTGCAATGCCCACCAGTAGTGCTATTTTTCTAGAAAAAGAGGTGCCAGAATTCACCATGAATGCCTCCCTAATTCTCTTAGAATGGCTTCATTCAGTAAACATCCCTACAATTTTATGAAGGAGTTTCCTCTGTGTGGCTCCTAACTGTAGTATTAGAGAGGAATCGCCTCTTAAAAGCTTCTTAATTAATTAGTTCCTGTTCTAATCAGAGGGGCTTTGATTCTTCATTTCCTCACTTCTTTCTTTTTTATAAATTGCAGTTGACAAAAAGAAAAGAAAAGAAAAAGAATGAGAGCAAACCAATGAGCAAAGTTTGCTTCCCTTGAGAGAGCAGGAGCTAAGAAATTCAATGTTAGATGTACTTATGATTTGCTTAATGATTTTATTACATGTTCACTTTCACTTAATACTGTGCACAGCCTACACACACACACACCAAGCAGTCTAGAATTTTTCAAAATAAAATAAATCTATAATGCCATGTCCCTACTGAGCAGGAAGCAGAAGATCCAAGAAGGAAATTTCTAATTAAAAGGGCATTAGGCCTGAAAAGCTTCAGTAACATTATCTGTGCACACCAGACAGAGTAGCACTTCTGTTGCATTTTTAATTTTAAAAATCGATGCAAATCAGGTCTGAAAAGGTGGATGGGGAACACAGAAAGCACTGGAATGCAATAGATTGGCAATTCCATTCTCTCTGACAAGTGAGTGATCAAAGGATTAAACGCTAGTATGGAACATTTAGGCTGTTTTAGTAAGGGAATTACAGAAGTTTAAGAGAAGTGTCATGCAGCACTGTGTTCTCCCATCTTGGGTGTCCAGATATTGCTGTATCCCATAGCTCATCATCCCCAGCAGGCTTTGGATGATGGCAGTTGTAGTTCAACAACAGCTGGGGAACCAAGGTTGAAGAGCACAGGTACATCACGCAGTTTGGCAAAAAAAAGGGAAACAGAAGTGATCTTATGACGAGTCAGACCATTTGCTCACCTAGTCCAGAATGATCTGCTAGTCAGGTAACAGGGACAGAATCTGCAAATATAATAATAATAATAATAATAATAATAATAATAATAATAATAATAATTTATTATTTATACCCCGCACATCTAGCTGAGTTTCCCCAACCACTCTGGGCAGCTTCCAACAGAATATTAAAATACAATAGTCCATCAAACATTAAAAGCTTCCCTAAACAGGGCTGCCTTCAGATGTCTTCTAAACGTCTGGTAGTTGTTTTTCTCTAGAACTGGCCACCTTCTGCAAGCAACAGTTCCAGCTAATCAGCCAGCTAGCAAGGGAGTGAGAGGCACCAAAAGTGTAATGCAAAGGCAAAGAGGAAGTGCTTGAAGAACTGCTTTGCATGCAGAAGGTCCCAAGCTCAATTCTTGGTTTCTCCTGGTAGGGCCGGGAAAGACTCCCTATCTGAAACCTTTGCAGAGCCACATCCATTCAGTATGGACAATACTGAGCTTGTTGGGTCAATGGTCTGACTTTGTAGGAGGCTGCTTGCTATGTTTCTATGTGCTTTTGTACTTACATGACCTACTTCTCCTTAAGGCTGAACACAAAGAGCCTTCTTTGATTAGCTGAGTGCACAGGCAGGTTGATATGGGAGGAAAGAAGGAAGGACAGTGCTATATGAAGAAACCTGCACTCCCATTATCCCTTTCCATCAGTCATGCTTGGCTTGGGCTGATAGGAACTGACGCCCAACAACATCTGGAAGGCCACAGGTTCCTCACCCATGATGTACAGAAATGGTTGGTGGTGGGGGACAGGCTTTGAGATTCTGTGGAACAGGGCGTTATTTCATAGCCTGTTATTTCCTATTCTCTTTCATGTCTTTCTGGGCCTTCCAAGATATTTCTGTACTGGTAGCTCTTCCATTTACCCTCAGTGATTCTTTGTGTTTTCTAGCAGCCCTGCCTCCACTGAGCCCTCATCCCATCCCCTGCAGTGGAACGAGTTGTGGAAAGGGATTCGTATGCAGCATTACGCACAATCAGCCACAATGTGTCCCAGAACCTCAGACCTGCAATACCATCCAATGCCAAGAGGGGACAGTGTGCAAGATAGTAGAGGGCCATGCCAGGTGTGTCCCTCACCCACCATCTTGTCATCACGTCCAGTGTCAAGAAGGGTCAATATGTGACCTAGCTGGTGGCTTCCCTAAGTGTATCCCAGCACCTGCATCCTGTGAGAATACTCAGTGCAAGCCCGGAACAGTGTGCAGCCTCATCAATGGCTGGCCCCAGTGTGTGCCCCACCAGCCTTCCTGCCACAAAGTCCAATGTGAAGTTGGGACTGAATGCGAGATTGTCCATGGTCAGCCTAAATGTGTCCCGTTAATAGCATCATGCGGTGTCCTTCTTTGTGATAAAGGGACCATGTGTGAGGAGATCGATGGCCACCCGACGTGCGTCCGATTGCCACCATCCTGCCTGCATACTGTCTGCGAGCGAGGGACTGTGTGTAATATTGTAGATGGTTGGCCTAAGTGTGTCCCAGGGCCATCCTGTGCCAATTTAAATTGTGGGGCTGGCACTGAATGCAAGACTGTGAACAACTCGCCCAGGTGTGTACCCGTCCTACTGTCCTGTGACAAAGTTCACTGTAAGCAGGGGACAGTATGTAAGATAGTTAATGGGATTCCCGTCTGCACGCCCATTTCACCTTCCTGTGGCGCGATTCACTGCAAAGAAGGGACAATCTGTGAGATGACCGATGGCATGCCCAAGTGTGTGCCCACCGTAATATCTTGTGACAAAATCCAGTGCACAGTGGGAAATGTCTGCGAAATGGTGGACGGGTGGCCCACCTGCGTGCCCCTGCCACACTCCTGTGAGAATACTGGATGCAAAATGGGAACAGTGTGTGATATTGTCAATGGCTGGCCGACATGCATCCCAGATAAACCAACATCGTGTGCATCCTTTGTCTGCGCAGAAGAGGCCGTGTGTGAAATGGTTGATGGAAAGCCAACATGCATACCCATCCCGCTTTCCTGTGACAGATATAAATGCACAGAGGGGACTGTTTGCAAATTCATTGATGGATGGCCCAAATGCATTCCCATCCCTCCCACCTGTGACAAGTTGCAATGTAAAGTGGGAACCATCTGTAAAACAGTTAATGGATGGCCAAAATGTGTTCCAGCCCCTCACTCCTGCGAAAACGTCTACTGTAGACAAGGGACCGTTTGTAAAATCATCCAAGGTTGGCCCCAGTGCACAGAAATCCAACCGTCCTGTGACAAAATCCATTGCAGTGAGGGGACAACTTGTAAAATGGTTGATGGTTGGCCTCAGTGTGTGCCTATCCCACCCACCTGTGACAAACTCGGCTGCAAAGATGGGACTACTTGTGAAATTATAGATGGTTGGCCAATGTGTGTTCCAATCCCAGCCTCTTGTGACAAAATACAGTGCAAAGAAGGAACGCTTTGTAAATTAGTTGATGACTGGCCCACCTGCATTCCCAGCTTGTCCTCTTGTGAAAAATTCACCTGCAGTGCAGGGACCAAGTGTGAGATATACGAAGGGCATCCAAGATGTATTTCCATCTCGCCTTCCTGTGACAAGTTCCATTGCAAAGAAGGGACAGTTTGTGAAATCAGTAGTGGTTGGCCCAAATGTGTTCCCCATTCCAACCCAGCCTCCTGTGAAAAAGTCAGCTGCAGTGCAGGGACCAAGTGTGAGATATACGAAGGACATCCAAGATGTATTTCCATCTCGCCTTCCTGTGACAAGTTCCATTGCAAAGAAGGGACAGTTTGTGAAATCAGTAGTGGTTGGCCCAAATGTGTTCCCCGTCCCAGCTTGTCCGCTTGTGAAAAATTCACCTGCAGTGCAGGGACCAAGTGTGAGCTATACGAAGGGCATCCAAGATGCATTTCCATCTCGCCTTCCTGTGACAAGTTCCATTGCAAAGAAGGGACAGTTTGTGAAATCAGTAGTGGTTGGCCCAAATGTGTTCCCCATTCCAACCCAGCCTCCTGTGAAAAATTCACCTGCAGTGCAGGGGCCAAGTGTGAGCTATACGAAGGGCATCCAAGATGTATTTCCATCTCGCCTTCCTGTGACAAGTTCCATTGCAAAGAAGGGACAGTTTGTGAAATCAGTAGTGGTTGGCCCAAATGTGTTCCCCATTCCAACCCAGCCTCCTGTGAAAAAGTCAGCTGCAGTGCAGGGACCAAGTGTGAGATATACGAAGGACATCCAAGATGTATTTCCATCTCGCCTTCCTGTGACAAGTTCCATTGCAAAGAAGGGACAGTTTGTGAAATCAGCAGTGGTTGGCCCAAATGTGTTCCCCGTCCCAGCTTGTCCGCTTGTGAAAAATTCACCTGCAGTGCAGGGACCAAGTGTGAGATATACGAAGGGCATCCAAGATGTATTTCCATTTCACCTTCCTGTGACAAGTTCCATTGCAAAGAAGGGACAGTTTGTGAAATAAGTAGTGGTTGGCCCAAATGCATTCCCCATTCCAACCCAGCCTCCTGTGAAAAATTCACCTGCAGTGCAGGGACCAAGTGTGAGATATACGAAGGGCATCCAAGATGTATTTCCATTTCGCCTTCCTGTGACAAGTTCCATTGCAAAGAAGGGACAGTTTGTGAAATCAGTAGTGGTTGGCCCAAATGCATTCCCCATTCCAACCCAGCCTCCTGTGAAAAAGTCAGCTGCAGTGCAGGGACCAAGTGTGAGATATACGAAGGGCATCCAAGGTGTATTTCCATCTCACCTTCCTGTGACAAGTTCCATTGCAAAGAAGGGACAGTTTGTGAAATCAGTAGTGGTTGGCCTAAATGTGTTCCCCGTCCCAGCTTGTCCTCTTGTGAAAAATTCACCTGCAGTGCAGGGACTAAGTGTGAGATATACGAAGGGCATCCAAGATGTATTTCCATCTCTCCTTCCTGTGACAAGTTCCATTGCAAAGAAGGGACAGTTTGTGAAATCAGTAGTGGCTGGCCCAAATGTGTTCCCCGTCCCAGCTTGTCCGCTTGTGAAAAAGTCAGCTGCAGTGCAGGGACCAAGTGTGAGATATACGAAGGGCATCCAAGATGTATTTCCATTTCACCTTCCTGTGACAAGTTCCATTGCAAAGAAGGGACAGTTTGTGAAATCAGTAGTGGCTGGCCCAAATGTGTTCCCCGTCCCAGCTTGCCCGCTTGTGAAAAAGTCAGCTGCAGTGCAGGGACCAAGTGTGAGATATACGAAGGGCATCCAAGATGCATTTCCATCTCGCCTTCCTGTGACAAGTTCCATTGCAAAGAAGGGACAGTTTGTGAAATCAGTAGTGGCTGGCCCAAATGTGTTCCCCGTCCCAGCTTGTCCGCTTGTGAAAAAGTCAGCTGCAGTGCAGGGACCAAGTGTGAGATATACGAAGGGCATCCAAGATGTATTTCCATTTCACCTTCCTGTGACAAGTTCCATTGCAAAGAAGGGACAGTTTGTGAAATAAGTAGTGGTTGGCCCAAATGTGTTCCCCGTATGAGCCCACCTGCCTGTGAAAAAACTAGCTGTCATGCAGGGACTGTGTGTGAGATATATGAAGGGCATCCAAGGTGTATTTCCATCTCGCCTTCCTGTGACAAGTTCCATTGCAAAGAAGGGACTGTATGTGACATCAGTAGTGGTTGGCCCAAATGTGTTCCCCATCCCAGCTTGTCATCTTGTGAAAAAATCAGCTGTCATGCAGGGACTGTGTGTGAGATATATGAAGGGCATCCAAGGTGTATTTCCATCTCGCCTTCCTGTGACAAGTTCCATTGTAAAGAAGGGACTGTATGTGACATCAGTAGTGGTTGGCCCAAATGTGTTCCCCATTCCATTTCACAATTTTGTGGAAATGTCAGCTGCAGTGCAGGGACTGTGTGTCAAATGGCTTATGGTTGGCCCACATGTGTTACAATCCCACCCTCCTGTGCGCAATTTAGCTGCAGTGCAGGGACTGTGTGTCAAATCGTTTCTGGTTGGCCCACATGTGTTTCCATCCCACCCTCCTGTGGAAATGTCAGCTGCAACGTCGGGACTGTATGTCAAAAGGTTTTTGGTGGACCCCAATGTGTTCCCAGCCCACTTTCCTGTGCAAAATTCAGTTGCAGTGCAGGGACAGTGTGTCATATGGTTTCCGGTTGGCCCCAGTGTGTTCCGAGCCATCCTTCCTGTGACCAGTTCCGTTGCCAAGATGGGACAGTTTGTAAAATTGTGGATTACTGGCCCAGATGTGTTGCTGTCCCACCATCCTGCGACAGAGCACATTGTCAAAGAGGGACTGTTTGTGAGGTCATCAATGCCTTGCCAACTTGTGTACCCATTCCGTCTTCCTGTGACAAAACTCGCTGTACACAGGGAATGGTGTGCCAGATTGCACATGGCCGACCAACATGTGTTCCAGCAGCAGACAGTACATTGCCACAGTTTGCACTTGCTAAAGTACAATGTACTTCTGTACATTGTCAAGTGGGGACTGTGTGTCGGCTTGTTAATGGAATCCCCCAGTGTGTGCATAACCCACCTTCCTGTGACAAGTTCCGCTGCAGTGTGGGGACTGTCTGTCAGATTGTGAATGCCTGGCCCCAATGCATTCCTCTGCCGAGCTCCTGTCAAAGTACCCAGTGCCAAAGGGGAACTGTATGTCAAGTTATAAATGGACGGCCCAAATGTGTGCCAGTAGCAGCACAAGCATGCCGCACGGTTCACTGCAAGAGAGGGACAACCTGTAAAGTTGTGAATGGTGTACCCAAATGTGTGTCTGTTTCGCCCGCCCATTCAATCTGCTGGGCCTCTGGACAACCCCACTACCACACCTTTGACGGACGCAGCTACGATTTCCAAGGTACCTGCACTTACACCGTGGTTAAGACCTGCCAACCCACTTCCGTGCTACCTTTCTTCCATATCTACACCAAGAGCCAGAAGAACTCCCGGTTCTCTTCCGTCAGCCAGGTCACCATCTCTGTCTATGGCTCCAACATCACCATGGTCAAGTATGAATATGGCCTTGTCAGAGTAAGAGCTCATCTCTATGTGGTTTTATTAAAAGTGACAAAGTGGTGCTGGCTTATGCCAGGGGTTGGGAACCTATAGTTGTTGCTGGACTTCAACTTCCGCTCATCTCAGACTGTTGGCCATGCTGGCTGGGGCTGATGGGAGCTGAAGTCCAATAACAACTGGAGGGCTACAACTTGTTTATTTATTTTATTTCTCTCACACACCTGTCCTTAACTATAGCATTCCAGGGTGGAGAGAGAGAGAGAGAGAGAGAGAGAGAGAGAGAGAGAGAGATTGGTTCAGCAGCCTCTGCAAGGCCAACAGTTTCCCACACATTTTCTTTCAATTGTTGCATTTGGAGGTGGTGGAGATTTTGTCTCCTATCTACATTTGTGAGAATCTACTTATCTGAAACCATCCTTTTTTACTGTGCCATTCTCACTGTTTTTCAGTAGCAAACTCCCTGATTTTCCAAATTTGCATTTCTCATCTCTGGGTGCTTTCCCACAAAAGTACTTGACTAAGTATAAGGATCCGTAGGGATCAGGAAGAAATATGGCTCTGTTCATATTTTAATGCGAGCCTACCAAATTCACATGTTTTTAAATAATATGCAAACTCAAGCAGCTCACTTTCAAAATTTGCAATTCTCTGAATTTTGCATTGCAGTTCTGCAACAGGAAAAAAGGGCCGAAAATGTGGTATTAGGGGAAAGCATGCATAAAAACACCAGTAGCAGTGAAATGCATTGTTAGAAAAACCTGCTTGCAAAAAATGTGCACATCTGGAGAACTGCACACTGAAATGTTGACAACTTTGTGAGAACATTATTTTTAAAATAAACGAATTGCAAGGTGAAGCAGAAATGCAGCAAAGTGAACTTAGGCATAGAAAAAAGAGAAACTGACAGATTCATGCAGACCTACTCCTTTCTCGGTGTGGTTGTTTTTAAGTAAATATGTTCTGACTGAGCCACAGAAACATAAGATTATTTTTCCACCTTATGAAAAGTCAGATTATTTTTCCACCTTGCCTAGTATTACCTGCTTTGACTGGCAGCAAGTCTCCAGCTACAAAGTCTTCTTGATCCTTTTTTGAACCTGGAGATATGCAACGGACTGTCTTTTAAAATCAGAGAGCTTGTTTCGCGTCACCTGGAAGTCATGTGATCACAAATGATTCTACTTTATTAGCCAGAATCACAACTGAAGTTGCTTCTTTAAATAGAAACTTTCTTTCCAGTAGCACCTTAGAGACCAACTAAGTTTGTTCTTGGTATGAGCTTTCGTGTGCATGCACACGAAAGCTCATACCAAGAACAAACTTAGTTGGTCTCTAAGGTGCTACTGGAAGGAATTTTTTTATTTTATTTTGTTTTGACTATGACAGACCAACACGGCTATCTACCTTTAATAGAAACTTTCTGAAAGAGAAGTTTGACCTCACTAGAAATGTTAACGTTTTGCTTCATCACAGCCTTTGCAAACCTGGATTCCTCCAGATGTTGTTGGGACTCCAACACCCATCATCACTTGGCATTAGCCACACTGGCTGGGGCGGATGGGAATTGGAGTCCCAAAAAACCAGGAGGGCAACGGGTTAGGGAATGTTGCTGTGTCACTTCAATACAATTAATTTACAGAGCATGTGTATATAATCTTAACGTCAAATAAATGATTTTTCTTTATCTGCCTTTGCCACTTCCAGGTCAACCAAGTACGCTCCCGCCTGCCCATAAGCATGCATGATGGGAAGCTCTCCTTATACCACAGAGGAGGCCAACTGGTTGTTGAAACATCATTTGGTCTGAAAGTTTACTATGACTGGAACTATTACCTAGTGGTGAAGGTCACTCCAGCCTTTCGGAGTCATATCTGCGGCCTCTGTGGCAACTACAATGGGGACCCCAATGATGACTTTATGACATCTTTGGGAGGCTTTGCCAACGATCCTGTGGAGTTTGGCAGGAGCTGGAAGGTGGAAGATGGTGATAGTCAATGCAGTCATGGTTGCCACGGCAAATGCTGGCGCTGTTCTCCGGAGCTGGCGACCAGATACAGAGCGGAGACTTTTTGCGGCCTGCTTACTAAGCACAGAGGTGGCCCGTTCCGACATTGCCATGCCTTGATTGACCCCAAGCCCTATTTGAACGACTGTGTGATTGATTTGTGTGCCTTTGAGGGCTACAAGCAGATATTATGCCGAGCTCTGAAGACTTACGCTGATGCCTGCCAAAGAGAAGGGGCAGTGATATCTGCCTGGAGAAAACATGCCGGCTGCCGTGAGTACCGCAGAGCATTCATGGAGACAGGGATGCAATTATGGGTACCTAGATGAGGGTCCTATTATAGTATTATTTATGTGTGAAATTCATATCCTGCCCTTCTTCCCAAAGGAGTCTAGGGAAGCAAACGCACAAAAGATAAAGTCATTAAAGCATCTAAAATATATAAGAACATTTCCAACACAGATGCAGACTGGGAATGATCTCTGCTTAAAAGGCTTGTGCAAAGAGAGAGGTGTTCACTAGGGACCAAAAGACAACAGAGGTGGTGCCCGTTTAATATTTAATAGGAGGGAGTTCCCAAGGGTAGGTGCTATGACGCTAAAGGACTAATTACTATATTGGACAGAATGGTCCTCCTGATAAGATGATGTCTGCAGGAAGCCCTCTCCTGCAGAGTGCTGTGATCAATTGGGTATATAAGGGATGAGTTGATATTCTAAGTAAGCTAGTCCTTGAACTTAGCCCGGTATTAATTGGCTGCCGGTGCAGGTCTTTCAGCTGCGTCATAACATGGTGGTAATATCCTGCCCAAGTGAGCAATTGAACTGCCGCAGTTTGCACTTGCTAAAGCTTCCAGACCAACCTGAAATTCAGCCCTGCATAGACCCATTGCAGTAATGCAACCTGTGGTTCCAGAAGGGAATGTGTTTCATAACTGAAATACTGAAATACTGTGCACATATATGGGCATATATTAAGTAAGAGCATTCAGGAATACACTATCATAAAATAAAATAAAAAGATTTGACCCTGCTATTTAGCTAAAAGGCTCTTCCACAGTTCAGTAGTCCTGAACCGCCTTGTGGGAGGAAATGGCTATTTTATTTTGATAGATAAGCTTACAGCAAGGATGGGGAACCTATGGCCCTCCAGATGTTCTTGAACTACAGTTCCCGTGATCCCTAGCCATTGGCCTTGCCAGCTGATAGGAGAACCCTGGTTTAGAACCTCAATATATTAGATGAAATGTTGCTATCAAGTGAAGATAGGGCTTTATGTAAGAACAGTGGCTGTGCTCACCTCTGCTTTCCTTTCTACAGCGATGTCTTGCCCTGACTATAGCCAATACATGCCCTGTGGCTCAGCATGTCCTGCCACCTGCACCAACCCTGATGCTCCAAAGCAGTGTCACCTGCCCTGCATAGAGACCTGCCAGTGCAAGGCTGGCTACGTGCTGGATAGTGGCAAGTGCATTCCCAAAAACCGGTGCGGCTGCGCCTACCATGGTCGGCTCTATGCGCCCAACGAGCAGTTCTGGGGTGACCAGCAGTGCCATCAGCGTTGCTTGTGCAGGGCGCAAGATAAAAAAGTGATCTGCCATGAGTCCCGTTGCAGGGAGATGGAAGGGTGCCATGTGGTCAATGGCATGAGAAAGTGCTACCCCACCTTCTATGGGACCTGCACTGCTGTGGGACAGTTGCATTACGTCACCTTTGATGGGTTGCGCTATGACTTCTATGGGACCTGTGTTTATCGCCTGGTTGAAATCTGCTACAAGAGAGCAAACCTGACCCAGTTTCAAGTCCTGGTTCGGCATGAAAGGAAGGGACACAAGGATTATTCTGCCACCAAAGCCATTGAGATCAAGGTCTATGGTTTTACAATCACAGTCAGCCATAGTAAAGTCATGGTGAGTGCACTTCTTCTGCCCTTCTGCCAGAACTCATGCAGTTTCTTGGATTTATCAATCACTTCTTATTTCTGAGGCTGATTATTCAGTATGAAAGGAGCAAGCAACCCAAACAGGATGGTTTATTCACAATTATGTATTGATGTGGAGCTCTTAAAGTTCTTCTGTCTCCATAGTATCTTCTCCTAGGGCTAGGCACAGCTTGCCATTTTCATTTATGTATTTGCTTCTTTGTTTCCTTTCTTTTATAGCCATACTTCCTTCTGTAATGGAATCCAAGGCAGCATACATGAACAAAGCTATCAATAGTTACCGTACTAGTCATGATGACTATGTTCTACCTCCACTGTTAGAGACAGAATGCCTCTGAATACCAATTGCTTGAAATTGCAAGTGGGGAGAGTAGCCCTGTTGCACACATATCCTGCCTGTAGGCTTCCCAGGGGCACCTGGGAACTAGGATAATGAACCAGATGGACCATTGGCCTCATCCAACAGGGCTGTTCTTATGTTCTTTTGTTCCCAAATATCTTGACTTGCATGTTGAATATCTAGAGGCGGTCCAACTATGTGTTCATTTATTTGCTGTGGTGGTTAGGACTGATGAGTGTTATAGCCCAAAACATCTGGAGGACATCCAGTTGGGGAAAGCTTATCTAGCACATTACTGTCTACTTGGACTGGCAGTGGTTCTGAGACAGTGATTGGCAGGCAGAGTCTTTCCCTTCACCTACTGCAGGCTTCCTCAACCTCGGCCCTCCAGATGTTTTTGGCCTACAACTCCTATTATCCCTAGCTAGCAGGACCAGTGGTCAGGGATGATGGGAATTGTGGTCTCAAAACATCTGGAGGGCCAAGGTTGAGGAAGCCTGACCTACTGCTACCTGGTCCATTTGAGTGAAGGCAAGACCTTTTCCCTGAAAAGCATGTGCTGTCCAACATCTGCTTTATACAACATCTCTAAATTATTTTCTCTCTTTCCCTCTCCCTGCCCCGCCTACCTTTTCCAGCTGAATGGATTGTTGGTCCACCTGCCCTACAACATTGAATACAACAAAGTTGCCCTCTACCGCCACGGCTGGGATATTGTGATCACGACTGATTTTGGTTTAACTGTCGCATTTGATGGGACTAACAATATCCGTCTCACGGTGCCAGGAGCCTACAGGGGTGACGTGTGTGGCTTGTGTGGCAATTTCAATGGGCGGGCAGATGATGACATGACTCTGCAACACAGCCAAGTTCTGACAACTAACCCAGGGGACTTTGGCCGAAGCTGGAAAGTTCGGGACATCCCAGGGTGCATTGAGAAAGAGAAGAAGAGCTGTGCAGACATTGTGAACATTGAACACGCACAGAAGACAAGCAAGGAGTGTGGCCTCCTGCTGGACATGCGCGGCCCTTTCAGGGAGTGCCACAGCAAGGTGCCACCTCAATCCTATTTCAAAGACTGTGTCTTTGACTTTTGCTCCAACAAGACCAATAAAAATGCCGTCTGTCACATCATCTCCTCCTATGCCGCAGCTTGCCAAGCATATGGCACCAGGGTCTATGAGTGGAGATCTGCCAGTTTCTGTAGTAAGTTCATGGGCATTAACCTTACAGAAAGTGAACCCTAGTTCCTACCAAGGAATGATGAGTACATAAACTCCCAGGCCAATTTTCAAAATTATTTTATTTGATGGAGAAAGTGGATAGAAAGTTTTTCCCTTTCTCAGTACTTAGAGCTTGAGGTCATCCACACTGATTGGCAGGTGGTTCAGGACAAATAAGAGGAAGAGCCTATGTTCACAATATATGGAACTTGTTGCTACAGATTGTGGCGGTTGCCACTTGCATGGACACAATGGGGATTAGACAACTATCTGTGGGATGAAAAGTGGTATATAAATACATTGTAATATATTATGTTCATCATCAATGATAGCTATAGTCATGATAGCTATAGGCAGCCTCCAGGTTTCAGAGGTCATATAAATCTGGGTAGCAGTTGCTGGAGAGCCTGACGGGAAAACCAATTTCTTCATCCTCTGCTTGTGGACTTCTCAGAAGAATCTGGTTGGCCTTTGTTGAATTGGATGGACTTTTTGATCTGATCCAGCTTATGCACTTATTCCTAAAGTCAGGATCAGGAGGTTTCCCTGCTAGAAACAAACTTGAGATTTGGAAATGTCTGAAATTAGTATCTCTTCTTACACTTACATTTTAGGTTGGGGGGATTAGGAGAAGACGCCAGACTGAGTGGGGTTCAACCAGATCAATAATGTCTTCCTGTCTCTCTCCAGCTCCTAAATGCACCGCAAACAGCCGCTATAAAGTCTGCACCAGCAACTGCCCAGTGACGTGTCTCAGCCTCTTTAACCCAGTAGTGTGCACTACCAGGTGCCACGAAGGATGCGAATGCAATGAAGGTTATGTTCTGAGTGGAGACCAGTGTGTTCCCATCTCCCAGTGTGGCTGTGTCCACCAAAGCTTCTACTACAAGGCGGGTGACTCTTTCTATCTCAACGGATTCTGCAAGGAGCGATGTGTATGCCAAGTAGGTGGCATCATGGACTGCCACCGTTCCTCCTGTGGTCCTAATGAGGAGTGTCGTGTGGTGGAAGGTGTCCAGAAGTGCCACTCACTTGCCCCCAAGAGGAGTGGCTCTTGTCATGTGGCTGGTGACCCACACTATCTCACCTTTGATGGCACCACATTTGACCTCCAGAGCAACTGCACCTACACCCTGGCTAGGAGCTGCACACACAAGACCTCCCTTCAGCCCTTCTCTGTCAATGTGGAGAATGAGAGGCGGTCCAGGGGCAAGGTTTCTGTGACAAAGGTTGTGTCAGTCACAGCTTATCAAAACACCATCTCCATCTTGCGGGAAAAGAGAGGAATTGTCCTGGTAAGCCTTTGTGAAACGGAGAGCAATGGAACATGGGTTGCTTGCTGGAAAGACATGAGGGGTTGAATAAATAGGGTGAATGGTTGCAGCAATGAGGTTGTGTAATGTATAGCTATGCGTAATGATGGAGTCAGGGGATGGGCTGTAGCTCAGTGCAGAGCATCTGCCTTGTATGAAAAAGGTTCCAGGTTCAATCCCCAACATCTGGGGCTGGCAGAAACCCCTGAGAAACCCTGGAAGGTTGCTGCCAGTCAGTGTAGACAATATTGAGCTAGATGAACCAATGGTCTGATTCAATATAAAACAGCTTCCTATGTTCGAGATGAGCACAGTAGAACTGATGGGTGACTGCTGGGTGACAATCAATATACATACAGTGGTACCCTGGGTTAAGTACACTTCAGCTTAAGCACGCTTCAGGTTAAGAACTCCACTAAGAACAGAAATTGTGCTCTGGCGGCGCGGCGGCAGCAGGAGGTCCCATTAGCTAAAGTGGTTCTTCAGGTTAAGTACGCTTGAGGCTAAGAACAGACCTCCGGAACGAATTAAGTACTTAACCCGAGGTACCACTGTATTAGCAAGGCTACATCTAGGTTTGGGGGAGCCTTGGGTAAGTCTCTACAGGTGGGCCCCCTACTTCATTAGTGAGTGCCTGTGGCCAAAGCTGGCAGCAGCAGCACTACAATTAGTGTTTGGGCAGCTTGGCAACACCTTTTTTAATTTTCTGCTTTGACCACAGAGTATGTCCTCAACATTACAGGAAATCTAAAATGGTGGCTCCAAGCCATCCAGCACAAGGGGGCCAGGGCAGGTGTCAGTACCGCGATGGGTCCTGCTTGCAATCTGGAGAGCCTAGTGCTCAGGGATGCTATGTGCTAATGCTAGGTTTGCACGTATAAGGAAAATACGTAGAAAACAGACCAATAAACAAGGGCAAAAGGTGAAACTACATCAGATGTTGGTTTGGACACATCAGAGGAGTAGCCATTGTCTTAAAATGCCTGCCTGCCTGATTCTCACTAACTTTCCACTGTCACAGGTCAATGGCGCGACCACCTACTTACCTTTCCGGTTGGTAAGTGATGGTATGTGGGCGTACTACCATGGTGACAACATTGTGATTCGGACAGACTTTGGCTTATTCGTCTCTTTTGACCAGCTCTACCATCTTGTTGTCAGAGTACCTGAATCCTATCAGGGCCAGACCTGTGGCCTATGTGGTAATTATAATGGCAGATCCAATGATGACCTCTTCCTGCCCTCTGGCCACCCAGCCTCAAGCGTCCAAGTCTTTGCAGCTGCTTGGAGAGTGGACGTCCCCACGGTTGTCTGCGCAGATGATTGTGCCGCTCCAGTATGTGGTGCATGCAGAGAGAGCCGGAAGGCCAGCTATGTACACAGCAGTCAATGTGGCATACTTCAAGCCCCATATGGGCCTTTCAGTGCCTGCTTTTCCACCATCAACCCTGCGGACTTCTACAACAATTGCGTGCATGACCTCTGCAAAGCAAGAGGGAACACTGTTATCCTCTGCCGGGCTATCCATGCCTACGTCACTGCCTGTCAAGCTGCAGGCGTCAAGATCAAGCCTTGGAGGACAGCAACATTCTGCCGTAAGTCCTCCTATAGAACTAGCTTTCTAAGGCCACAGGCACCTAAGGCCATGGGCACCCCACTTTCACAACCTCTGCCAGCATCCCTCTTGATATGTGCACACTAGTATCTATTAACAATCTCAACTATACATCCAAGAACAGGTGTCACCAACTTGTCTGCTCATAGTCCGGGCTTGGTGATGGAAGGGGCAGCATGTAACATGCCAATTCATACTTTGCAAAACAATGGCAATTTTGCAAATGCAGTGCTGCAACCCAGTGTTCAAAAGTGCATATACTAGAGTAAAGTGTGCATAAAAGTTCATATACCAGGGGAAAATAATTCACAAAGATGCTTTATATTAGGGGAAATTGCTTTGCAAAAATGTGCATGTTAGGCAAAACTGCATACAAAATTGTGTATATTGGCGGTGGGGGGGGGAATCAAATTCCCTATTCTCTATCTGCCCCCACCACCCCAATATGTTGTCAGGTGTGAGGCAGCTGAGTCCGGTTTGGGGGAAATGATCTCCCAGTTCAAATTTGTACCCTTGATTGGCCAGGTTTGGCATGTGGAATGGTGATTTCTTATTCATGGTGCAGACAGTACTGAGCTAAATGAACCAATGGTCTGAACTGACTCAGTATCCTAGCTCCCTATGTTCCTATTCCATACTCATCTTCCCCTTTCATATAGTAACCTTATTTCCCCCAATTGTTCTTGCAGCTATGAAGTGCCCAGTCAACAGTCACTACGATATCTGTGTCAGAGCTTGCCCCAGAGGTTGCAGAGAAGCAGTCAGCATCACCAAGTGCTCTAGCAACTGTGCCGAAGGCTGCCAGTGCAAAAAGGGTTACTTTATGGCTGGGTATCATTGTGTGCCTATTAGTCAATGCCGGTGCTTTCACCAGGGCACATGGTTTAAGGCAAGTGACAAGCACTTTCTGAAAGAACAAGAACATGTTATCCCAATACACAAGCTGGCTAAACTGGAATGCTTGAATTTAAAGGCATTTTGTTCTGCTGGGCTGTGGTTTCTCTAGAAAGATGAGGAAGAGATGCTAGCGTATGTGTGAGAGAGAGAGGGAGAGGGAGAGGGAGAGGGAGAGGGAGAGGGAGAGGGAGGGAGGGAGGGAGAGAGAGAGAGAGAGAGAGAGAGAGAGAGAGAGAGAGAGAGAGAGAGAACTTTAACATGCACACTTACAAACAGAGGCATAACCACAGCTGCACACTCACAGATTGTTCTTGTTAAGAATTCTTCTGCACCAAGGGGAAATAACACATGAAGAAGGGTTTCGGCAATTTTTGCTCCAAAAGGAAGCAGAAGGCTAGCTGGGATGTTTATGGAGGAATGGGAAGAAATAATGTTGTAGAGGCAGAAAATGGAGTGGTTTAGGTTCCAGAAGCACATTTGTGGGTGCCACATGCCCCCGAAGTATGTTAGGCAGAGCTTTCAGTGTGGTGGCGTTCATGCTTTGGAATATGCTTCCACTGGAAATTAGGAGGCACCAACTATTTTTTCTCACTGATGTGATGAAAGAAAAGGGTATTTTTTTCTGTGTCAAACTCACACACACAAATCTGCAGTTGGGTCAGCAGAACTGTGATGATAACATATGGAAGATACCACGTAAACTCACCATACCTTATATGATTTCAAATATGGCAAAATGCAAGAGTCACCTGCTCTCAACACTGTGTTTTTATTGGCAGGTTGGAGTGAAGGTGATCACAGCCAACTGCAGGGAGCAGTGTACCTGCCATCGTCAAGGTCGGGTCGTGTGCACACCGCTACCATGTGCAGCTGGACAAACCTGTGTCCTGAGTAATGCCAAGTGGACTTGTGTCCGGCAAGAGGGCCATTGCACCATTTCCCAGGGGCACATCTTCACGTCTTACGACGGGGTCTCCGGAAAGGTTCCCCCTGTGGGGTCCTATGAGATTTCTGCGCTCATC
Organism: Darevskia mixta; assembly: GCA_034641385.1. NCBI lineage: Eukaryota > Metazoa > Chordata > Lepidosauria > Squamata > Lacertidae > Darevskia > Darevskia mixta. The sequence continues at coordinate 15,780,830 of JAWWNH010000033.1, read as the reverse complement.
AACGCCAAGTCTACATCTTGGTTCCGGGTGGTGATTCAGCTGCAGAAGTGTCCCACATGCCCCACACCCCTTGTGGTCGCTGTCACAATCTATTTCCACAAGCTTATTGTGCTGGTGAAGCAGGACAGCTCAGTCACGGTAAGAAGAAAAGAATGGAAGTTGACAGAACTCATATACTATCAGCCATTATACCTTTCAGTATCCACTTCTTATTTCCACCTAAGCTTTCTTCCCAATCAACACCCCACCATCTCACCTCCCACTCTTCCCACTAACTTGTCATCCTTTTTATCTATCTGTCCTGGAATGCTGTAACTAATGAGCATTAAATTAGTGTATACAGTTACAATTGACACTCTATAAGGGTGGGCTTAATTCTCTTTGGCCAGCTTTCCACAAGATTCATGCCAGAAGTAGGCAGGTCCAAAGCCAATAGCGGGAAAAGCAATAACTGACAATGGGTGGAGCCACTCTACACTTTCACACATGCATGCACCATACCCACACACATCACACATTCAGCACTCACCACACAGTCAGTTGGCAATAGAGATGCAGGTTGGATGAGACTAGTCTGATATAGGAAAGCTTTATATGAAAACTCTGGAGAGGTGAATACATTGACAAATGTAGAGCATAGAATTGCAGGGGCACAGAGATCAGAGAAAGAAACAAAGATGCTAAGAATTGCCACTGAATCAGCAAATTTAAGGGTAGTCTTGCCCAAACAAAATGTCCAGGGATTTAGAAGACTATCAGTGGTTTTCTTAGGGGCTAGTGACATAATTCTGTGTGTGTGTGTGTGTGTGTATGTGTGTGTGTGTGTGTGTGTGTGTGAGAGAGAGAGAGAGAGAGAGAGAGAGAGAGAGAGAATAGGTGCACTTCTGAGTCATAGGCAATGGCGTGGTTGAAACTCAAGTTGAATTCGAAGGTCCTCTCAAGAGAAACTTCTACATAATTTCAAAGGAAAATGAAAGGAATTTTGATAAGAGTATCAATATATATGGGTATGTATGTATTCACATACATTTCTGGAAAGGTTCCCTAGTAAATATGCTAGATATATGATACAGAAAATGGAGGGAGGGGTGGTAGTCTAAGGCTATAAAGAACTTTATATTTCCAACATCCTTGGTGAAGCCAACATTTTCAAAAGAGAACATGTCATCAACCAGCCAGTGGTCCTGTAGGACATCCTCATCCAAGTCACTGCTTTAGAAGTTTTGTGACAAAAGCTTGAAATTGACGAGGCTTGCAGGAGCCAATGCAGAGGCTTAAGGGGTAGGTCATGATCATATCATGGGGAATAACAGTGAGTTTAGCAGAAGCTATATCTCTCCAGCAACCACACATCTTCTAAAGTTATATTGTTGTTCACCTTGTTTTGTCTTTATCATCTGTAGCAGTTCTAAATGACCAGTTGGTTTGCATGTTATAGGTTAATGGGCACCCAGTGCATCTTCCAGTCCAGCCCTCAAAGGAAGTATCGATAAGCCTGGCTCAGGACTTGGTGACAGTGGCACACGGATCAGGTGTGCGGGTTCTCTATAGCACCAGAGGAGACCTGACAGTGGCCATCAGTGGTGAACTGGCCAACAAAGTATTCGGAGCCTGTGGAAACTTCAATGGGAATGGTGCAGATGACTTGCGGTTACCCAACGGTAGAGTAGCACACACCATTACAGAGGTCATTAGCCACTGGCGAGTCACGACAGCAATGCAAAATGGTATGTAAGGACAGAAACCTTATCAATTTCCCCCCAATGCCTGCATGTCTTATTTCACTAATCTATTTAATGATCCTCACTGCTTAAGTCAATGGGCAAGGGTGCAACCCCCCCCCCCCCAAAAAAAGCAAGTGGAACATAAATGATGGCAACTGGATACTTGGTTGTTTAAGAAAGTAGGTTTCTACTGGTGCTATTTATGCTGCTCTGTTGAGCATCTCAAGTTTGCACCCCATGACCCAAGCATGGAGGAAGAAGGAGAATGAACAGTTTATTGGGGCCTGTTGATCATGGAAGACTGGGCCTCAACTGTAAACCCATTACCATTGGGGTGTGTGTCAAATTGTAGCTCATGCTTGAGGGTGTTAAGGTAAGGTAAACTTATTTCCCTTTCTCTATTTATGATTTCTCCTCTTCTTTCCTCCTCTTTTCTTTCTTCCATTATTTCATCTTTGCTTCCTTTTAACTCTTTTCTTGCTTTCTTCTCTTCACATCCTTCCTTTCTTCCCCCTCTCCACAATACATTTTCCCCTAGAAGCAGGACTCAGTCTAAACATGGACTTCCATGGCACTGCTTGAGAACCAGCAGACTTTTCCACCCTGGTGCTCTCTAAGTGGTCTGGACTACAGCCTGACCATTGGTCATCCTGGCTGGGGCTGCCTAGAGTTGTTGTCCAAAGAATCTGAAGAATAGAATAGAATAGAATATATTTTACTGTCATTGTCCCCTTTGGGGACAACGAAATTACTTGGCTGCTCCATCCACCCAGATAGGGCACTCCACGCAAAGACAAAACAACTACACCAGATTAGGGAAGAATGATCTACAAAGTGCTTCTTCACCATCGTAGCTCTGTGGTGGAAAGAATGTTTTGCATGCAGCAGCGGGGCAAGGGGAAAACTACTCTGACCCATGCCTAGAAATAGGGTTGCCATATGTCAAGAATTTTCCAGACATATCTAGAATACTGCATTCGTCAGCAGTGTCCAGGCAGAAATCAACTAAATGTTCGGGAAATTCCAGACGTATGACAGCCCATGTTGGCAGTGCTGATTTCCCCAATTTCCCCTTAAAATAGCTCAGAAATGGCAATTTTATGACACGAGTAGAAGTGTGGGCAAGCCTCGACAGATTTATTCATCCTTAGCAGTGGCTCTTTAGGGTCTCCTGTTAAGAATAATGTCTATACACAGTTTGGAATTGCCCACCATGATGCATGTCCAACTATGGGTATACTCCCGCAAGGGATTTGAAATACTGTTGTTTGATATACAAGGCACTGAATGCTCTATTATTCCCTTATATTTTTAGCTCGTTTTAAAATCCACTCCTACTGAAACCTAGAATCGAGATCACTTTTGGATGCCAACCCCTCTGAGGCAATATCGGGACTGGTATCGGGACAGAAACAGCTTCTCCCTGACTGAATCCCAGGGATAGGACAGGCAGCTGGTCTCCCAAGCACAATGGAACATTTCTTGCCTTTAAATAAATGTACTTCCCTGCAGCAAAGCAGATTGGGTTCACCAGCTCAGTAATGCTGAGATTCAGCCCCACAGAGATTGTACATAAGTTCGGTCACTAGCTAGCCTCTGCTGCCTTGAATTTGCATTGTTTGGTGTTTTCAGTTTGTTTCACTAGCTTATTCACATTTGACTCATAGCGTACCTAGAGGGGTCCCTCTGCCAAACAGTACAACACATTCCAATCTGATGTGTGATAGCTGTTCCCCAGGTACACAGCAAAGTCTTTTTTGGTTCGAGGCTGCAGCTGTCTTTGGGGCATGGCAACGGGCGTTTTATAGCAATGTCTTGACCCAGACCGAGTTGAATCTAACAGACAAATCAATAAAAAGCTTTTGATAAAGGCCTTGCATTTGTGTGAGTCCATCTTGACAGCTTCTTGGCAATATAATGATTTTACACAGCTGCCTGGGCTACAGTGCTGGGCAAAGGAGCACTGAGAGTACCACCAGGCCTGGATGATTGTAGCTGGCATTTGGGACAGTGCTAGGCCTTCCACAAGGACTTAGTCCATCACCAACTGCCCAGGTTTTCCTGGTTTGGAGTGTGTGTGTAACAAGTAGGATTGCTAGACAAGAACTGGTAGTCATGTTTGGAAGAGTATTTAGTGAGAGGGAGCAAATAACCCCAATTCATTGTTTCTGTAAACTGTTTTGGAAATAGAAAAGCAATAGAAAAAATGTGTTAAATAAGCAAATAAATCGCCTCATAAGAAGACCCCCACAGGACTGAGGTGAAGCAAGAGGCAAAAATTGACCTTATGATCATATTTTGGTGGTGCTGTTCCTCATGGCCAGCATGTAAAACATGACAAACATTCAAATGGTTGATGATTGCTAATACTGCCTCCAACTCTTTTGGTTTTCTCCTTCCTCCAATCTTGATCAAGACTTAAAGCCTCGGGCTTCCTGCCAGTGCTGCCCTTCCACAATTTGCCCATCTCACCTAGATGTAGCTCAGACCTGTAGGCTGTAGATCAGCCTTTGTCAACCAGGTGCCCTCCAAATGTTTTGTAGTAGAACTCCCATCACAAAGTGACCACTCTGGATCCTGAGTGAGACTCTGTCAGCATATAACACCTCTGCTCAGAGATCTGCACTGGTTGCCAATTTGTTACTGGTCCAAGTTCAAGGTTACTAGTGCTATGTAAAACCCTTAATGGCTTGAGACTATTTTATTTGCAAGATCCCCTTACCCCATATATACCCATTTGACCACTGGAACTTGCACTGTTACAGATGCCGCATATTACTCGTCCCACACTTATCCGAAATTGATTTTTTAGTGTGGCAAAGACTACACTTATTCTCTGCCTATTGAAAACAGGCAGGCCCCTTCACAAGCCTATCCAGACAAATATATGTTGACATGTTTTAATCTTTTTTACTATATATTTTAATTATCTTTAACTGTTTTCGTTGTTTTCAAATTGTTTTATTGATAATTTCAATATTTCTTGTAAACTGTTTAGAGGTTCTACTACAATCAAGCGGTATATAAACTTTGTTAAATAAAAATAAATTTTCTTAGGGTTTTATGTTACTTTGGGTTTTGTGCTGCATTACACGCTTCCAAACAATATGTTTATACAAACTGAAATGAGCAGGACATTATCTCTTCTATGCCCACAACATGCCCGTTCATGTGGCTCCACAGCAAACGAAACTAGGTGGACTCAGGTGGAATTTGCTGCCAAGGAGTGTGGTGGAGTCTCCTTCTTTGGAGGTCTTTAAGCAGAGGCTTGACAGCCACCTGTCAGGAATGCTTTGATGGTGTTTCCTGCTTGGCAGGGGGTTGGACTGGATGGCCCTTGTGGTCTCTTCCAACTCTATGATTCTATGATTCTATGATTCTATTCTAGGTACAGGGAAAGATGGAGGCCCTCTGGTCACAGTATCACATTTTTATTGTCAGTTGTGGCAGGGGGAAAACTGGGGACAAGATAAGAAAGGAATATTGCTAATGGTGGTGAGTTCAGTCAGTGTAAAAAGACAAAGCTGCCTCAGAGCTCCAGACAGCAGAGCCTAGGAACTGTTTCATGACAGACAGCTTGCATCTGATACACAAGATGGAGGCTATTGCTCTCCGACTTCTCAGAGGCAAATGCGACACATGTTTTGAATAAGCAGACTCCATACACCTAGCACCGCTAGGCGACATATGCAAGAGGTTCCAAGGATGCAATATATCATCGCAAACACAAAGTAATATTTGAGGTTCTTCCTTTGCATAGCTTTTTGATGTTTTTATTTACCTCAGAAATTTTACCTCAGAGCAGGGATGGCCCTACAATTAGGCGGAGGCTAACCAGGGAGGGCAGCAGCAACAGCCACCTTTCCTGAATCCCCAGTAATTCCCCTCAGTGTCCACGTGGTATCTTATATTCTGGCCTGCTGCCTCAGGGGCAGGGAGGAATGCTATCCTGTCACCAGTGCTGAGGTTAAGATTCAACTGCCAGTCTGGAACATGAAATGGGTAAGTGGGGTGTGGGGATGCCATCTTGCCCTTTGTACCCGGTACCAGAAAGCAAACTACCTTCAACCATTGCCGGTACATTTCAGCTAATACGTGCAGTACGTGAACTGAACTATTCAAGGCACAATCTACTGCCCTGTTCTGGAAAACTCATTTCATTCCTCAGTTAGTTTGACTGCTAGTCAACCTGAGGAGACTGTCATGGGTGGTGTATTGAAGGGCCTGTTCAATAGCAGTGTCCTGACTGAAACATTCTCCTCAAAGAGGCTGGCCTGGTTCCATTTTCCAAACGCTTTTAATTTATTCTTGCCTGTGCCTTAAAACTCTTTGTGTTGGTTTCGGGGAGCAGCAGCTTCAATCTATTCACATGTTTGCCATTTTATTTTATTGTACAGTTGACTGTGTTTATCGTAAGGCCCCCTGATAATGCAATGTTTAAATAAAAACATAAATTGAAGCACCTCTTTAATCTAGCCTTTGACACAAGAGATGTGTGCTTTCAGGACTCACCATATTCCTGTGATGGTAATCTGTTTTAACTGTTTTTAATTCTGAATTTTAAATTGTTGTAGCCCACCCTGGGGCCTGCTGGCAAATGGTGGGTAATACATTAATACATTAATTAATTAATAGCAACCTGAGGAGTATTTTTTAACTTTCAGTGAGGGGATCAAAATACAGAAAGCTATGCCTAGCCTTCTTTCAAAACTTTCCCAGGAACAGTGCTGAGGGAAACCTCCCCCCATGTACCCATCCCTTTTCTAAAAGTTCAGTCATTGTTACATATTTAGACTCAAGAGAGATTAAGACAAAATTAAGCCAGATGACTTTATTAGGCATAATTTGTTATCTCTCACAAAGCTTTAATTAAAAGATCTGAAGAAATAGATTTACTGAACAAAGTCATTCTAATGAGATTTTGCCAAGGATTACCCAAATTCTAGGATTAAATTCATCATTTCACCATTCACCCAAACACCAGTTTCCCCTTAGTACGATTCAATAGCTTCAGTCTGGAACTTTCAGTTTACCAAGTGAATCTTCTCTCACTTCAAGCTGAAAAGGGAAAAGAGAAAGTAGCAGTTAGAACATAAAATGGACTGAACCAGTGGTGCAGTTGGGCAATTTTGGACTCAATGGTCTTATGGAACATCTCTTTTCTAAAGGTAAAGGGACCCCTGACCATTAGGTCCAGTCACGGACGACTCTGGGATTGTAGAGCTCATCTCGCTTTATTAGCCGAGGGAGCCGGCGTACAGCTTCCGGGTCATGTGGCCAGCATGACCACCTTCTGCATGCAAAGTAGATGCTCTACCACTGAGTTACTTCCCTTCTCCAAATCAGAAGGGTGGCTAGGCCCAAGTGCTCCTGTCAGAGAGGTCTGCTATTGGAACTTGGCCCAAGCCCACCTCAAGCCTTGTTGCCTAAAACCTTTTTTTGCACACTGATGAATAATTGGAACATGTTGCACAGTAAAATAATTTGCAAGATGTATATTGGGCGACACACACAAAAGCAGTTGATTCAAGTGCTCGAGAAATCCAACCATGGCACAATTTGATAAGATACTAATTAAGAAGTCATATCACAGCAGTTCTTCACAGTGGTTTATTTTCCCTTTCCTAAGTCATTTTATGGTTATTTAAGGAGAATTTTTGGACACCCTTCAAAATCATCCAATTTAATTTTCTCTGCTGTTCTTAGTAATGAATGTTGTATTTTAGCTTTGTTATTGTATATCTGTTTCTTCTTGTTAACTGCCTTGTGGGGGCTTAGAAGGGGGCAATACTACCTACCCATACGCATGAGAACAGAGAAGAGTTGCTTCCACTGAAATGAATGGGTAAACCATTCCAGTTGGGAACTCCACATATATATTTGAACTCCATCACTTGCAAGGGACTGTAGAATTCCAGGGCATTTCTGAAGATCCAATTGGCTGGATCTCATCGAGTTTTAATAAAATAGTCTGTCAGACCAGATTCCAATTTTCATCACTCTAATTTTGTTAGATTTGTGGTTTTGTGGTTTAAATAGCAATCCAACACATTCCTTACTCCACTGGAGGGCCTGCTACTGCCTTCCCCACCAGTGGAGCCGAGTAGAAAGCTGCCAAGCTTGGTGGTGGCAGCAAAAAATCTGGATTGCTGTGTTACAGCCAACCTTTTGAATTGGATCATCTTGGTGGTGGTGGTGAAGTGTGTGTGTGTGAGAGAGAGAGAGGAGGGGAGGGAGAGAGGGAGAGGGAGAGGGAGAGGGAGAAATTTGGAACCTCTTATGGGGCACCATATCACCAACATGCTTTTGCAATTGTCAGTGTAGCTCTTTTTGATGGCCTCCATTCAGTCATCCACAAGGAGGAGCATTCAAAAGCTAACTTACCAGGGGGTGAAATCTCTGGCTGTCCAAGATGTCAACAACGCAGGAACATCAGTTACTTTCACTTCATTTGGACCAATTAGGTCATCCGTCTGATCATTGTTGAAGTTTCCACACGCCCCACATACTTGTCCTTTCAAATCTGGACTAGCAGTCACCTGTACTCCTCCAGCTAGGTTCAGTTTTACTTGGACTTGAGACAAACTCAGGGTGATGACTTCACCAGACAGATTAAATGTTATTGACTCTGTGATTTTGGATGGGATCTGAACTGGCAGCCCATTCACCTGAAAGACACAAAAGAGTTAAACAGGGACAGAGAAAAGAAAAGCATACAGTGAAACAGGGTTCTCTTCCAAGTGTTTGGCATCAAACTAGAGCTATAAGGTTTAACTGGTTTAATCTGGAAGACTGGGCATGGGGTACATGTGGCCATCCAGAGGCTGTGGGACTACAATTCCCATCATCATTGATCATTGGCCATGGTTTTGGGATGATGGGAGCTGGAGTCCATTAACATCTGAAGGGTCATAAGTTCATCATTCCTGCAGTGTATACTGATTTGTTGATGACTGAGAGCAGCCTTGGGGGCTAGACCCTGTGCCACCACATGGAGTGGTTAGGCGAATGCCGCTAGTCCCCATGAATACCATGATTTTTGTGGTGGCAGCCATGTTTTATTTTTGTTTCTTACCCACATTGTGATGGAAATTCCAGTTCAGATCAAGGGAATGCTCAGCTGGAAACCCAGACAAGGAGGGCGCTGGGACAGCATCTTTCATTTTCCAAGGGCACCTAGAACAGCTCTGTTAAGGGCCCAATGTTTGATTACATTTATATCCTACCTTTTCTCCAAGAACTGTATGGTGTTGTACATGATTCTCCACCCCACCCCCCTAATTTTATCCTCATAAACCCTGTGCAGTAGGTTAGCTACCCCACCCCCTATTTTTGGGAGCCTTGTAAGAAGCTGCTGCAGAAGAGTGAATGTGACTAACATCATGAGATGAACTGGTGATGCCAAAGGGGCAGTATTCTTTAGGGAAGCTGAGGCCTAGGCATTTGATCAGACTAATTTTATCCTTGGATAATTGTAGCCGACATAGTAAAAAGGTAAAGGTAAAGGACCCCTGACAGTTAAGTCCAGTCGCAGATGACTCTGAGGTTGCGGCGCTCATCTCGCTTTACAGGCCAAGGGAGCCGGCGTTTGTCCGCAGACAGTTTTTCCGGGTCATGTGGCCAGCATGACTAAGCCGCTTCTGGCGAACCAGAGCAGCGCACGGAAACACCATTTACCTTCCCACCACAGCGGTACCTATTTATCTACTTGCACTTTTTTGGTGTGCTTTCGAACTGCTAGGTTGGCAGGAGCAGGGACCAAGCAACGGGAGCTCACCTCGTCACAGGGATTTGAACCGCCCACCTTCTGATCAGCAAGCCCAAGAGGCTCAGTGGTTTAGACCACAGTGCCACCCACGTCCATAGCCAACATAGCAGTAGTGGCTAAAATAGGCTTGCCATATTTCAAAAAGTAAAATTTATTTTTTAGAAAACCACTGTAGTTGTTGGCCTTTTTTTAAAAAAAAAAATTTTAAAGGAAGCTTCCTCTTTCTGGCTAGGCCCTGGGTGCCATATTTCAGTTCTGCAAAGCTGGGCTTTTATGGGCTCCTTCACAAAGGGAGAGGTTTTAGATTTAGATTTGCAGAGTTGCAAGGGACCCTTAGAATCATCTCGTCCAATGCAGGAATCTTACGCCCAACACATGGGACTCAGACCCACAACCCTGAGATTAAGAGTCTCATGTTGAACTATCAAGAGAGAGAGAGAGAGAGAGAGAGAGAGAGAGAGAGAGAGAGAGAGAGAATGCTTAATGCGCGCGCACACACACACACACACACACACACACACATAAAACACCTCCCTGCTCAGAATTCCTTTCCTGACAGATGTGGAGCATTTCAATTCAAGAGATCGCGGGGGGGGGGGTGCAAAACAAAATCTGGGTTGCCATATGTCCAGGAAATTCCTGACATCTCTTAAAATTCAAAAAATTCCCCTGGACACCATTTTAGGTGTCCGATTTTCTGGCATGTCCAGAATTTTCCAGACATATGGCAAGCCTAGGCTTAAACATCCAGGACCAAGGTATTCAAGGACTATTCAAACATCCTTGTCATTTTTGCTACTGCTAGGAGGAGTAATGTTGCAACATTGATACTACAAAAATGTTGGTGAGGGGTTGTTTGTTTTTTGCCATTACATTTACTTTATGTTGCTTCTTTATTATGGCTGTTAATATGAAATTATTATCGCAATTGTTGATTTTATGATGTTGTGTTCTCATAAGCCAGTTTGAGCATAATTGTGTGTGTGTGTGTGTGAAAGAGAGAGTGGAAAAGCAGCATACAACTAAAGTGATTGTGGTGATGATGATTATAATACAGTGACTGACCCAAAGTCATGGCAAAGTGGGGGATTTGAACTTTAGTCTCCCAAGTCCTACTTGCACACTCTTAACCCCCGCACCACCACACTGGCTCTCTATAAAAATAAATATTGTATAAATAAATATTTTAATACCTAAGTAAAACTTCTCCCTTTCTTGTTCAGCTTTCTACTTACCCAGGCCTCCTTCTGTCTATTCACAGTAATAAATAGACCCTTGTAGAAGACATAGAGCAAGTTCGCAGTGACTACTCCATTGGGTGGACATGACGAAACTTCCACAATCACACGGAACCAATAATCTGAGTTGATGTCACAAAGGGAAGTCAGTTGAAAGGTGCCAGGAGCAGGGACGTTTCCAGAAAGGCCATCAAAGGTGGATAGTTGAGCTCCGGGCATCAGGGAGCATTGATACTCTGTTGGGAAGATAATTTTGAAAATATACGACCTGAAGCGTATGAAATTTCAAAAGCCTAAGCCTTCTGGAGCAGGATGAAACTAAGACATTGCCCTCTTCTATGTGGAAGATTTGGAACTAGTAGTTTAAGAGTTCTGCTTCCTCCTCGGTCTTCTCTTTACTAGGCTCAAGATAAGCAGTTCTTTAAGACTTTCTTCATAAGCCCCTTTATAATCTTTGTTGCTCACCTTGAAGCCTTCTCTATTTTGTCAATAACCTTTTATTGTGGCACTGTGAACTGTGACTCCCTACTTAGAAACATTGGAAACTGCAATAGTCAGAGCCATTGGTCCATCTAGCTTTCTGTTGTCTATGCTCACTGGCAGTGGCATTCCAAGATTTCAGGAAAGGGACATTTTGCTGTCGACCTGGACTTGCTGGGGATTGAAGGACCTTGAAAAGTGATTTTTTTAAATTTCAAAGGAAGATTCCATTGGCACCAATGGAGGGCTGAATCTATAATGCCCCAGCAATTAGGAACCCAAGAAAATATAGAGAATCCAACAGTGTTTACCCCTCTGTTCACAAAAACAAGTAATCATCAAAAGTTACCTTTCCCGTTGCATCGCATGATGCCATCGATCACCTTGCAAGTTTCATCTGCTTGGCAAGTGATGGCCTCACACCTGAACCCTCCAGCTGCAGTGCAGATGCATTTCTCCTTACAGTCATTGAGCACCACAGGTTCATTAGGCTAGGCATCAAGAGATAACAATGGCATACAGGGGGAAAGGATCAGAGAACACAGACTAGGACCACTTGGAAAAAGAAAGATTTCTATAGTAAAGGAAACCACCATTAAAAACGTAAGACGAGCCAGACTTGATCAGGCCACTGCGCATCGAGACCAGAATTCTGTTCTCACAGTGGCCAACAAGAAGCCCTATAGGAAGTCTGCAAGCCAGATCTGAGTACAACAACATTCTCGCTCCAGCAGCAGAGATAGAAGCTAGCCATCGTGACTAATAGCCATGGATAGCTTTCTGTTCCGGAAATGTGTCTAATCCTCTTTCACAACCATTCAGGTTAGTGGCCATCATTGCCTCTTGTGGGAGTGAATTCCATAGTTTAACCAGAGATGCCTGAAAAAAAAAGGCTTGTGTATAGGCAATCCAATACTGTCTCCATCACCACCACTGCCTCCCTCTTCACATACCGGGAAATATCTGCCACGCTCAAAGCAGCCACACTCTTCCAAGGAGATGCATTTGAGGCCATCAAAGAAGAAGCCAGCATCACACTGGCAGCCCTCGACACAGTATTCCGGGCATCGAATGTGGTCAGTCAGTCCAGCACAGTTGGTTTCACAGATGTTGGAACAAGTGGTATAATAACTGTTGGCAGGGCAAGTCACGGCTGCAAGAAAAGGGAAACGGAGGGTTAATCGGGGGGGTACCTCATATAGCAGAAGCAGCAGAATTAAACCTACCTGCTTTGAATGGGCATATGTGATGCTGACCAGAGCAATGCTAGTCAACAAAAAGACCAGGTCACAGGACCAATGAGATTTCCATCTTGAAGATGTGGAAGGAAGCAATGGAGGTTGATCCGTTAGAGATGATAGGACGCTGGTCCAACAATCTCGGTCGGACCCCAAGCGGCCCTTGCCTGATCACCTTCTTGTTTACAACAAGCTGGCAGTAGCTCTGCCCGTCATTGCCTCTGGCACAACTTTCTGCTAGTCTCCCTGCCTTCCTCACTACCTGTCTCAATGGGTAGCAACCACCACTGGAAGAAAGGGAAAGCAGAATCAAGGTTCTCTTGGTACTCACGGCAGAAGGTTTCACTTCTCCAAGGCTCAATACGAACCCTGGCCTCCTGGCAGGCTTTCATGTAGCTCTGGAGGCTCTGGCACAGGATCTGTTGGTCACCACCTCCTACACACAGGTCGTTGATGCAGTTGTCCAGATATGGCTCGGGGTTCACTATGGCATGGCATGCACTGAATGGACCATTGGATGCAGTGAGGAGCCCACAGGAGCTGGGCTGTTTGAAAGCTTCTTTCTTCTCCTCCTCACAAACTGAGCAGCCCTCTGCAACACACCCATCTGTGCAGGATGCACCAACAATTGGAATTTTCCAGGCAGCAGCAAATTCATTCACATCAGTGACCACGGTGCCATCAGGGAGCTGGAGATCGTCACTCTTGTCTCCGTTGTAGTTCCCACACAAGCCGCCTACATAGTCCTGGTAGATGCTGGGAATAGTGACCCTCACGTGGGAAAACAGGTCGTAGGTCAGTGCAAAGCCAAAGGTGGAGTCTATTGTGATACTGAGCCCGTACTGAAAGATTCTGAGATGCCCAGACAAAAGGTTCACAGGGAGGTGTTGCCATACTCCATCCACCTGGAGAAATAAAGGGGATTGGCCTGCTGAGTAGGGTGTGCTATGCAGAATAAGGGCCAATCTAGCCAAGATGCCATTCACACAATCATCAGCTGGCTACTTAGAAATAAATTGCAAGATCATATGGAACGGACCTTGGCGAGAGGGGTAGGGTCTCTAACCTTTTTGGGTTTTGCCATAGTCCCAAAACAGGATGGGACATCTGCAGCTGCTATTTCTGTTGGGCTGGGGTAGGAAGGCTTCCATTCACTCAAATGGGATCTCTTTTCCAATCAGAGGAGCAAACACAGGGAGGGGATGATTCAGATTTGGAAGTTTAGCATTATGCAGGGGTGATGATGATGATGATGATGATGATGATGTGTAAGGCCTCCCTACTGCACACACTCACCCAGCAGGATACAAACTTGGATCAGCATAGCAAGCCTGCAATTGACTTCTTAGAACCATTCACACAGTAGTTATGAGTGTAAAAACTACTGCTTCTACTTTGGCCCTAAAAGTTGAGTGATGAGCAAGTTGTCTCCAAAACAATCTTCTAACCCATTGGCAGATATCTCAGGATGATTAGCGGGTGGCCTGATTCTGGATACAGAGTGAGGAGGAGATGAACATCCACCCCACCAAGTCTGTCCACTTAGCAGCATTAAGAGACTCACCAGCACTTCTCCCCATTTGTTCCTCAGCAGAACAAGCTGAAAGTCACGGACCTCCACATAGACCATCGTGGGAAGTGTGATCTTCCCATTGCCCCAAGGCTCATTCCTGACAATAACAGCTAGGGGTTTCAAGCTCTGGGTCGGCTTGTGCAGCTTGGTTAAGAAGTAGGTGCAGGTGCCCTGGAAGTTAATGATTTGGCCATCAAAGGACAGATAGAGGTCACCAACAACCGAGCAGGTGGCGTTTCCAACTGCGTGGCACTTGCGGTACCCTTCCACCGTTTTGCACTCTTCATTGGGGGTGCAGGGAGCGGTATGACACACCACGTTTCCGCCAGCCTGGCACCTGCAACGTTCCTCACAAGTTGGATAGAAATATTCCAAGGCTGGATAGTAGCGTCCCTTGTAGAAGCATCCGCACTCAGACATAGGGACGCAAGTGTCAGTGCTCCTGACAAAGCCCTCATTGCACACACAGTCCTCCTCGCACTTCTCCGGGCATTGAGGCGGGACATGCAGGCTACTGCAGGTCTGGTCACAGGCCTTGGCGCAATATTCATAGTGACTGTTGAGCGGACAGGGTGGGGCTGCAAGTGCAAAACAGAGAGGTTAGCCAATGTTATGCTTTAGTGGCCTGCTGCAAATCTTGCATGTGCAAAGCAGTAGAGGCTGGTCCATTCGGGACAATGTGGACCTGCCCCACCAAACTCGGCCTGGCTTTACCCAGCCCCAGCTGAGTGCCTTCTTACTTCCAGTGGGTGGCAATAGCTGCCAGCTTCCTTCCCCTAAGTCAGGGGTCTGCAACCTTTAAGACAAAAAGAGCCACTTGGACCCATTTCCGAAGAAAAAAAAAAACTGGGAGCCGCAAAACCATTGCGACATTTAAAACAAACATAACACTGCATATATTGTTTCTTACCTTAATATGTATATATCTTTATTGTCATTGTACAAGTACAACGAAATTGGATTTAAAATAATAATAATAATAAAATAATTTTTTAAAAAAAGTTCATTTAACAGCAGTAAAAAGCAGGGGTGTAAGTGACATCCTGCTTTACACATCCTGGGTCACAAAGGCTGCAGCCCTAGCTGCACTTACCTGAGAGTAAGCCCTGCTGAATCTAATAGGACCTTACTTCTGAGTAGACAGTAGGACTGCAGCAAGAAACACAATTGGGAATTAGGGCTTTCTGTTTTAAGTCTCAACCAGAGGAAAATGTAATATTGGAGATTAGGGAGAAAGGAATATGAATAGATTGGGGGGAGGGGGCTGACGAGACACCAAAAACCACAGTTAGCAAGACAAGGCACACTTTCTGGGGAGCAAGTCTCACAGTTGCTTGGGGCGAGGACTGCAGAGGGACCATAGTTGGGTTGTGCGTGTGTGTTTTTCAGAAAAACGTAGAATTGGAAAGGACCCTGCAGGTCATCTAGCCCAACCCCCTGCAATGCTTTTTAGCTTGCATTGATATTAAAAACCTTCAGTGCCATTTTTTTTTAGTTGGATAGGCAATTAACAGGCTTGTTTCACAAATAAGGGAGAAGGAGGGTTGCTCACTTGGTTTGGTTTCTTTGTTCTAGTTTTTAGGGTGTGCTTATTACCGCAGTTTCATGCAGTGAGCCACCCTGATATTTATGGGTGAAGGGCAGTAGTAGTAGTAGTAATAATAAAAATCTTTTTCATGGGGGTTGGAGTGAGCGGGTGATGGCCGGCTGCTGGAATGAATGGGGTTGGTGCTAAATGGTCTGGCTTGCTCTACAACCCCTACTAGGGACCTTGTTGGTGGGGTGGGGGCAA
Organism: Darevskia mixta; assembly: GCA_034641385.1. Lineage (NCBI taxonomy): Eukaryota > Metazoa > Chordata > Lepidosauria > Squamata > Lacertidae > Darevskia > Darevskia mixta. Next base: position 15,765,017 of record JAWWNH010000033.1, on the reverse strand, counting down.
ATAAGGAGCCCACCCCTGAAGAAGAAGAAGAAGAAGAAGAAGAAGAAGAAGAAGAAGAAGAGGAGGAGGAGGAGGAGGAGGAGGAGGAGGAAGAGGAGGAGGAGGAGGAGTGAGGGGAGGAGGCTTCCCTTCACCGGGATAGAGTTGGCATGATTCCAGGGAGAGAAACCAGGGCAGCAGCTGCTGCTACTCACGGCTCAGGCTGGATGTAGCTGAACAGAATGGGCAAGGGGACCCTGCAAGCAGGGCTGCAAACACAGTGCGGAGGCTCTATCGTCCTCCTCCTCGGCTTCCCCCTCGCCTCCCTCTTCTCACAGGGAGGGCGGGTGAAAAAGAGAGAGAGAGAGAGAGAGAGAGAGAGAGAGAGAGAGAGAGAGAGAAGAGAAGAGAGAGAGAAGGCGCCTCCACAGCCCGGGTAGAGAAGGAAGAAGGGGGCGAGTTGGAGGGCGCCTCTCTTCTTCTTCCGCCCCACTGGCCCCCTTGCGCACAACTTTCCCTTCGCCTCTCTCTTCCCACAGGGCAGACCGCCTCGCTCTGCACGAGGCGGCAACTGAGCAAAGCCTGGGGAGGAGGCGAGCCTGTGTCAAGGGAGGGCACGTGTGCCTCTCCAGCTGAGCGTCGGCTTGGTTTTTTCCCTTTTAGCCTTCTGGCGCCCCGCAGAATTCGGTGCCTGCAGGCTAAACACACCGGCCCTGGGTACCTGCGCGCAGCGCAGGGTGCTGGTGGCAGCTAGGGGAGGGGGCAGCTGCCTTCTAGGGGGGGCAGCTGCCCCCTCCTGGCTACGCCCATGTCCCCGCCGCTCCAGCCGCCGCAGCCACGGAGCCCAGGCTGGGCGTGGGCGGCAAGCCCAAAGCGCTCCTGTGCAGGGAGAGGAAAGGCTCTCCCTGCTGCTCCAGCCGCCGCAGCCACGGAGCCCAGGCTGGGCGTGGGCGGCAAGCCCAAAGCGCTCCTGTGCAGGGAGAGGAAAGGCTCTCCCTGCTGCTCCAGGAAAGGGTCTCCCCGCCGCTCCAGCCGCCGCAGCCACGGAGCCCAGGCTGGGCGTGGACGGCAAGCCCAAAGCGCTCCTGTGCAGGGAGAGGAAAGGCTCTCCCTGCTGCTCCAGGAAAGGGTCTCCCCGCCGCTCCAGCCGCCGCAGCCACGGAGCCCAGGCTGGGCGTGGGCGGCAAGCCCAAAGCGCTCCTGTGCAGGGAGAGGAAAGGCTCTCCCTGCTGCTCCAGCCGCCGCAGCCATGGAGCCCAGGCTGGGCATGGGCGGTGAGCGCATGAAAACGCCGGCCGCACCCCTTTCCCGGCCCGGCACACGAGGCTCAGCGCCAGGATTTCCAAACCGGGATACTGGACTAGTATCCACGCTCCGGAGCCGCAGCAAGGGTGCGAAAGAGCCACATGCGGCTCCGGAGCCGCGGGTTGCTGACCCCTGCCCTAAGTCTTCATGTTGCCCCATAAAATCCTGCAAGGAGGAGGATGGGAAGAAAACTAGAATTTGTTGTTTTGGTTTCTCATTGTTTCTGGCTCCACCTACAGTTGGGCTCCCTACCAGTCCTGCCATCACTTTTGATAGAGGATCGATGTGTAGCCACATCACAGGTGCATGGTTGCTAGAGTCACAAACAGGGGGTGGTATGATAGCATATTCTCTCAACCTTTCTGGCAGGAAGGGGAACAATAGAAAACGGAATCTTCCTCTTCCTGTCACACTTTTCCAGCAGAGAGCACACTGTATTTTGAATTGGACTATGGCCTTTTGCAACTATAAATGATTGTTACCTGGATCTGTCTAAAGCCCTATAGCCTGGGCAAGACATATTTCTTTGTTATAAGGGAAACACTTTTCCAGCAGAGAGCACACTGTATTTTGAATTGGACTATGGCCTTTTGCAACTATAAATGATTGTTACCTGGATCTGTCTAAAGCCCTGTAGCCTGGGCAAGACATATAGTTGACTAAACGTGTGTTTGTGTGTGCGTTTATATAAACAATTTGAGAGTGATTTCTTTGTTAAAAGGGAAACATGGAAGGGAGATGATTAAAGTCTGTCTGGTGGGCTTGGAGAGGTACCTCTTTCTTCTCTCCTTCCTTCTCCCCTATTTCTTAACTGTTCTTTTATCTGCACTGTTCCCTCCTCACATTATCTGCCCCTAGACCCTCCTGGAAATGAACTTTCCCTTCCCAGGAGGAACTGCTTCAAACAATGGAGCACTCACGGCAGAAGGTTGCAGACCTCCAGGGGTATATGGTGACCCCAACAGCTTGGCAGTCTTTGGCATAGCTGGCGATGGCTGCGCACATGAAGGCATAGCGTCCCTTGTAGAAACAAAAGTCGTAAATGCAATCTTGGAAGGCGCCCTCTTCGTCAACCTGGCCGTGGCACTCCCGGAAGGGCCCATCCTTGGCCAGAATAAGCCCACATTCCTGGCCAGCTGCACGCTGCTGGGCTGCTAATTCTTCCATCCCTGGGCATTGGGGGTCCACTATCTCCTTGCATTTTGGGTCAATGCTCTCAATTCCACTGCCGCCAAATACTGGCCTATCGGGAGTGAGGATGCTCCCAGGCACAAGGGCATCATCTGCAGGGTTCCCGTTGAAGTTTCCACACAGGCCACGCAGGGTGTCGGCATAGGTGTTGGGCACCGTGACTGATACCTTGCTGTCCCAGTTAAAGGCCACCACGAGGCCAAAGTCAGCCTCAATCACAGCATCCTGGCCCCTCCTATATACCTTGATTCTTCCTCCAGCTGCACTATAGGGAAGGAAGGTGAGCAAGCCTTCGACCTATGAAGACAGGAGAAGATGCTGCTGTTGAAAAAATGAAAAGGATATTTGGGGCTCTTGTTTCCCACCCCCATAATCTCAACAGGAGGTGTGGCAAACTCAAGTCCAGGGGTCTAGTGTGGCTGTGCAAGTCTCTCTATCTGACACCTTTGACCTTTCTGCAGGTCACACACCCAGCCCCAGCCCCCAATTTGCACCCCCCTTGAGTGCTCTTGTCTGGTTGCAAAGCCAAACTCCCACTGGTATATGCCCCAGTGTAGTCCTTCCACAAGTTAATACCGGTAGGGAGGAGGATGTGGTCAAAATTAGTTTTCGTTGGCTCTCAGCGAGCAGACAGTGGCCACAACGCAACAGTCCCCTGCAAATGGCACCAGAGGGGACTAATCACAATCATAATGATATCCCAATGTTACCCAGACTTACCAAGACTTTGCCAGAATGTTGCCTGCTGACTATAATCTCAACATCATAGACGTTGACTTGAACACTCCGGGTCCAGGTCACAGCAGCATTTCCCCGGTGTTCATTTTGAACATAGACGCTGAACCCTTCCAGTGCCTGGGGTCTGTTGAAAACCTCAGAAAGCACGTAGGCACAGGGCCCTTGGAAATCAAATCTCTTTTTGTCAAAGGTCAAGTAGTGGGGATCCCCGGATGCAGAGCATGTGCCGTTCCCAGTTGGATAGCATCCCCGCACACCTTTGACCACTTGGCATCGTTCCGTTGGTTTGCAAGCACTAGCTGCACACTCCACCACCCTCCTGGCCGGGTTGCACACACAACGCTTCCGGCACATGTCATCCGCCCAGAAAGCCTCATTGGGGGCATAGGGGCGCCCTTCGTACACACAACCGCAGCTGCTCTTGGGGATGCATGCTCCTTGGCTCAGCACAAAACCCGCAAGGCACTGGCAGCCTTCGACACACACAGCTGGGCAGAACTTTGGCACTTGAAATTGGTCATCCATGCAGGTAGCTGGGCAGGCTGTTCCGCAGATTTGGTACTGGCTGTTCGGAGGACACTCCAGATCTGTGGGGAAGAGAAGGGGTTGGGTGGGTCACAGTGGTGATGTTATGCTTGTTGGAGATTCATTCCCTGTGTGCAGTCATGGGTTTGTTGCCACATGACTGGGTATGTGCTTTGATTCCACAGAATGAGAAGTGACGAAGACAGGATGTTTGTCTTACTGTGTTCTGTGAAGTGGGACTTTTGTCCTTTGTTCTTTCTCTTTGCTGTCTGATGCTAGAGAGAGATGGAGCCATGTTGCAGTGCTCCATGTGTGTTTCTATGTAAATAAAGTAGATTAGCCACAATGCTGTGTAGCTGAGTTCTGTTACTCAAGGTGAGCAAACTCTGCTGATCCCAAAGTGTGCTAATGTCTTCTGGCATTAGTCGCTGTGATGTTCGGGCTAAGGAATGCTTTGGTAGCTCCCGAACGATCGCCCAGGAGGGAGGGAACATGCCAGTTGGGCATGTGTCTCTGCCAGGGTTCTACTCGTTAGTAGGACGCCTCCTGACATCGCTGACCATACTGACAACATGCACTAACACAGCAGGTAAATTCTGAATACAAATCCTGAGAATGAGAGCCTGGTCTTCCGCCCTGCCACCCAGTTCCTACACAGAGTGCACTACTGTGCATTCATATTGGATCACATCCCCACTATGCATTCATAGCACTTTCAGACCACTTTAAGAATTATGGTTTCCCCCCAGAGAATCCTGGGAACTGTGTTCTTGTTATTTAGGAGACCGCTCACCTTTAAGACCCCCATCTGAAACAAGGCCCCCTTCAGTTAGTTCATCCCCTTCCTTCCCTTGCTTTGCATACTCACAGCATCCAGAGTCCCTTCTCCAGTCACCAATTTGGGCTCCCTCGCTCTGGCAGGCATCGGCATAGGCTTCCAGGGCATCACACAAGGACTGTTTGTTGCCTTTGGTGGAGCAGACGTCAAACACACAGTTCGTAAAGTAGATTGTGGGGGACACCTTGGCATGGCAAGAAGCAAAGGGGCCATTGGAAACCTTGGTTAGCAGACCACAGTAGGCCTCTGACTCGTACTTCTTGGCCTGATCAGATTCGCAAGCCTTACAAGGCCCATTGCAATCATGCCAGCAAAGGTTGCCATCAGTCGTCACCACCCAGCTTTCACCAAAGGCTGGGATGGTGGGGGCTGTGGTGCCTGCAGGGGTTTCGAAGTCATCGCTGGGATTCTCATTATAATTCCCACATAGACCACCGACAGCCTCCTGATAAGCACTGCTGATGGTGACGCGGAGATGATGACTCCAGTCGTAAGATACCTTCAGCTGGAAGTCAGTGGAAAGTATGACAGAGGTGCCAACCTGCAAAATTTGCAAGTTCCCATCCTTCAGATAAATGGGCAAGTGTGCCCGGATACCATTGACCTGTATTACAGAGGAAGAAAGATACAAGAGGGTAAAATCACCTTTTGCTCATGTGTAGCAGCAGAAGCCAAACTAAGCTAAGCTAAGCCTCCTTCTCCATCTATTGGGCTACAGGTTTTGGCTATTTTTGGATACGATTGGACACCATCTGGATGCCATGAACATTAAAAATCTGCATGGATTTGAACCAAATTAGACAAGTTTGTTCCTGAGATCCATGCGCAGGTTTTCCTCTTTGTTTGGATATGAGAGGGTGACATTTTGAATCAAGATGATGGAATTAAGTTTTAGAAGCTGCACTGATCCTTTGGTTTCTTCTACTTCCCTAGCAATGTCAGGTACAAATCTGCTGGTGGCTTATATGTAAAGATGTCTCATAAGTCAAGATGGCGGGGCCCAAAAATGTCACCAATCTTTTGTTTTACAACTTGAACATGTGCAGTAACCATCCGCTCACATGGCCGTCATGGACTCGTAAGTGGCCTTGAACTTTCCTTCTGAATCAACTCTGAATCGATCATCACTCACCTGTACAAAACCAATTTCTGATCTGGTCATGGTGATGGTGTACCCATAAACCTCAGTTGTCACCACCGTCACATAGGACACTGCTTTGTTCCCCCGGTTTTCATTCTTGGCAAAGATATGGAAAGATGGCAGTCCAAAGCTTTCAGCACGTGTTTTGACAATAGTATAGGTGCAAGTTCCTTGGAAGTCATACTTGCGTCCGTCAAAAGTGTTGTAATGTGGGTCACCCATTGCCCAGCAGGTAGAATTAGAGGATGGCACACATTGCGGTTGACCATTTATCATCTGGCACACCATGCCTCTACGGCACTTTACAGTGGCACAGCTGGGTGGTGGTACAACTAAGGACAGAAGAGAGAAAGTTAGATGCCTGTAAACCTATTGGAGTTGAGGGAAGGTTTTCTACATCTTCATTATTAATATTATTGAAGATTTCTAACTTCTGATACACTATTGTATCTAATATCCCTAAATCCAGGGTTTGATGTTTAATAGATTATTGTATTTTAACATTTTGTTGGAAGCCGCCCAGAGTGGCCTGGGAAACCCAGCCAGATGGGCGGGGTATAAATAATAAATTATTATTATTATTATTCAGAATTGGAAACCCTACTTTAAAAATGAAAGAAAAGAATAATAATTTAAAAATTCTGCAAGCAAACAGATGAGGGGGTCAAATCTCTCACAACTTGCTATAGGACTACAATGAATCATTGTTCCCTGCAGACCAGCATTAAGGAGGCCAACACAGTTTTGGAACCATGGGGAGGGGAAGCTTAATTCTGTCTGTATGTGCTGCTACAGTCTCGACAAACACTGCCTCTCTGAAAGTGCTTCTTATGTTTCAAAGGAAGCACCCGTTGCCACCAGTGGAGAGCTGAATTCATAATGCCCAGCACTCCTTGCCTATATCACAGGAATCCAAGAGAATACAGGGTATCCAACAATCCCTATGTTCATGGAGAAAAGTAATCATCTCAAGTCACCTTTGTTGTAGCATTGCATGATGCCGTCGATCACTTCACAAGTTTCTTCTCCTTGGCAAGTGATGGCCTCACACCTGAACCCTCCAGCTGCAGTGCAGATGCATTTCTCCTTACAGTCATTGAGCACCACAGGTTCATTAGGCTAGGCATCAAGAGATAACAATGGCATACAGGGGGAAAGGGTCAGAGAACACAGACTAGGACCACTTGGAAAAAGAAAGATTTCTATAGTAAAGGAAACCACCATTAAAAACGTAAGACGAGCCAGACTTGATCAGGCCACTGGGCATCGAGACCAAAATTCTGTTCTCACAGTGGCCAACAAGAAGCCCTATAGGAAGTCTGCAAGCCAGATCTGAGTACAACAACATTCTCGCTCCAGCAGCAGAGATAGAAGCTAGCCATCGTGACTAATAGCCATGGATAGCTTTCTGTTCCGGAAATGTGTCTAATCCTCTTTCACAACCATTCAAGTTAGTAGCCATTACTGCCTCCTGTGGGAGTGAATTTCATAGTTTAACCAGAGATGCCTGAAAAAAAGGGTTGTGCATAGGCAATCCAATACTGTCTCCATCACCACCACTGCCTCCCTCTCCACATACCGGGAAATATCTGCCACGCTCAAAGCAGCCACACTCATCCAAGGAGATGCATTTGAGGCCATCAAAGAAGAAGCCAGCATCACACTGGCAGCCCTCGACACAGTATTCCGGGCATCGAATGTGGTCAGTCAGTCCAGCACAGTTGGTTTCACAGATGTTGGAACAAGTGGTATAATAACTGTTGGCAGGGCAAGTCACGGCTGCAAGAAAAGGGACACAGAGGGTTAATCGGGGGGGTCCCTCATATAGCAGAAGCAGCAGAATTAAACCTACCTGCTTTGAATGGGCATATGTGATGCTGACCAGAGCAATGCTAGTCAACAAAAAGACCAGGTCACAGGACCAATGAGATTTCCATCTTGAAGACGTGGAAGGAAGCAATGGAGGTTGATCCGTTAGAGATGATAGGACGCTGGTCCAACAATCTCGGTCAGCCACCAAGCGGTCCTTGCCTGATGATCTTCTTGCTTACAACAAGTTGGCAGTGGCTCTGCCTGTCATTGCCTCTGGCACAACTTTCTGCTAGTCTCCCTGCCTTCCTCAATGCCTATCTCAATGGGTACCAACAACCACTGGAAGAAAGGGAAAGCAGAATCAAGGTTCTCTTGGTACTCACGGCAGAAGGTTTCACTTCTCCAAGGCTCAATAGGGACCCTGGCCTCCTGGCAGGCTTTCATGTAGCTCTGGAGGCTCTGGCACAGGATCTGTTGGTCACCACCTCCTACACACAGGTCGTTGATGCAGTTGTCCAGATATGGCTCGGGGTTCACAATGGCATGGCATGCACTGAATGGACCATTGGATGCAGTGAGGAGCCCACAGGAGCTGGGCTGTTTGAAAGCTTCTTTCTTCTCCTTCTCACAAACTGAGCAGCCCTCTGCAACACACCCATCTGTGCAGGATGCACCAACAATTGGAATTTTCCAGGCAGCAGCAAATTCATTCACATCAGTGACCACGGTGCCATCAGGGAGCTGGAGATCGTCACTCTTGTCTCCATTGTAGTTCCCACACAAGCCGCCTACGTAGTCCTGGTAGATGCTGGGAATAGTGACCCTCACGTGGGAAAACAGGTCGTAGGTCAGTGCAAAGCCAAAGGTGGAGTCTATTGTGATACTGAGCCCGTGCTGAAAGATTCTGAGATGCCCAAACAAAAGATTCACAGGGAGGTGTTGCCATACTCCATCCACCTGGAGAAATAAAGGGGATTGGCCTGCTGAGTAGGGTGTGCTATGCAGAATAAGGGCCAATCTAGCCAAGATGCCATTCACACAATCAGCAGCTGGCTACTTAGAAATAAATTGCAAGATCATATGGAACGGACCTTGGCGAGAGGGGTAGGGTCTCTAACCTTTTTGGGTTTTGCCATAGTCCCAAAACAGGATGGGACATCTGCAGCTGCTATTTCTGTTGGGCTGGGGTAGGAAGGCTTCCATTCACTCAAATGGGATCTCTTTTCCAATCAGAGGAGCAAACACAGGGAGGGGATGATTCAGATTTGGAAGTTTAGCATTATGCAGGGGTGATGATGATGATGATGATGATGATGTGTAAGGCCTCCCTACTGCACACACTCACCCAGCAGGATACAAACTTGGATCAGCATAGCAAGCCTGCAATTGACTTCTTAGAACCATTCACACAGTAGTTATGAGTGTAAAAACTACTGCTTCTACTTTGGCCCTAAAAGTTGAGTGATGAGCAAGTTGTCTCCAAAACAATCTTCTAACCCATTGGCAGATATCTCAGGATGATTAGCGGGTGGCCTGATTCTGGATACAGAGTGAGGAGGAGATGAACATCCACCCCACCAAGTCTGTCCACTTAGCAGCATTAAGAGACTCACCAGCACTTCTCCCCATTTGTTCCTCAGCAGAACAAGCTGAAAGTCACGGACCTCCACATAGACCATCGTGGGAAGTGTGATCTTCCCATTGCCCCAAGGCTCATTCCTGACAATAACAGCTAGGGGTTTCAAGCTCTGGGTCGGCTTGTGCAGCTTGGTTAAGAAGTAGGTGCAGGTGCCCTGGAAGTTAATGATTTGGCCATCAAAGGACAGATAGAGGTCACCAACAACCGAGCAGGTGGCGTTTCCAACTGCGTGGCACTTGCGGTACCCTTCCACCGTTTTGCACTCTTCATTGGGGGTGCAGGGAGTGGTATGACACACCACGTTTCCGCCAGCCTGGCACCTGCAACGTTCCTCACAAGTTGGATAGAAATATTCCAAGGCTGGATAGTAGCGTCCCTTGTAGAAGCATCCGCACTCAGACATAGGGACGCAAGTGTCAGTGCTCCTGACAAAGCCCTCATTGCACACACAGTCCTCCTCGCACTTCTCCGGGCATTGAGGCGGGACATGCAGGCTACTGCAGGTCTGGTCACAGGCCTTGGCGCAATGTTCATAGTGACTGTTGAGCGGACAGGGTGGGGCTGCAAGTGCAAAACAGAGAGGTTAGCCAATGTTATGCTTTAGTGGCCTGCTGCAAATCTTGCATGTGCAAAGCAGTAGAGGCTGGTCCATTCGGGACAATGTGGACCTGCCCCACCAAACTCGGCCTGGCTTTACCCAGCCCCAGCTGAGTGCCTTCTTACTTCCAGTGGGTGGCAATAGCTGCCAGCTTCCTTCCCCTAAGTCTTCATGTTGCCCCATAAAATCCTGCAAGGAGGAGGATGGGAAGAAAACTAGAATTTGTTGTTTTGGTTTCTCATTGTTTCTGGCTCCACCTACAGTTGGGCTCCCTACCAGTCCTGCCATCACTTTTGATAGAGGATCGATGTGTAGCCACATCACAGGTGCATGGTTGCTAGAGTCACAAACAGGGGGTGGTATGATAGCATATTCTCTCAACCTTTCTGGCAGGAAGGGGAACAATAGAAAACGGAATCTTCCTCTTCCTGTCACACTTTTCCAGCAGAGAGCACACTGTATTTTGAATTGGACTATGGCCTTTTGCAACTATAAATGATTGTTACCTGGATCTGTCTAAAGCCCTGTAGCCTGGGCAAGACATATAGTTGACTAAACGTGTGTTTGTGTGTGCGTTTATATAAACAATTTGAGAGTGATTTCTTTGTTAAAAGGGAAACATGGAAGGGAGATGATTAAAGTCTGTCTGGTGGGCTTGGAGAGGTACCTCTTTCTTCTCTCCTTCCTTCTCCCCTATTTCTTAACTGTTCTTTTATCTGCACTGTTCCCTCCTCACATTATCTGCCCCTAGACCCTCCTGGAAATGAACTTTCCCTTCCCAGGAGGAACTGCTTCAAACAATGGAGCACTCACGGCAGAAGGTTGCAGACCTCCAGGGGTATATGGTGACCCCAACAGCTTGGCAGTCTTTGGCATAGCTGGCGATGGCTGCGCACATGAAGGCATAGCGTCCCTTGTAGAAACAAAAGTCGTAAATGCAATCTTGGAAGGCGCCCTCTTCGTCAACCTGGCCGTGGCACTCCCGGAAGGGCCCATCCTTGGCCAGAATAAGCCCACATTCCTGGCCAGCTGCACGCTGCTGGGCTGCTAATTCTTCCATCCCTGGGCATTGGGGGTCCACTATCTCCTTGCATTTTGGGTCAATGCTCTCAATTCCACTGCCGCCAAATACTGGCCTATCGGGAGTGAGGATGCTCCCAGGCACAAGGGCATCATCTGCAGGGTTCCCGTTGAAGTTTCCACACAGGCCACGCAGGGTGTCGGCATAGGTGTTGGGCACCGTGACTGATACCTTGCTGTCCCAGTTAAAGGCCACCACGAGGCCAAAGTCAGCCTCAATCACAGCATCCTGGCCCCTCCTATATACCTTGATTCTTCCTCCAGCTGCACTATAGGGAAGGAAGGTGAGCAAGCCTTCGACCTATGAAGACAGGAGAAGATGCTGCTGTTGAAAAATGAAAAGGATATTTGGGGCTCTTGTTTCCCACCCCCATAATCTCAACAGGAGGTGTGGCAAACTCAAGTCCAGGGGTCTAGTGTGGCTGCGCAAGTCTCTCTATCTGACACCTTTGACCTTTCTGCAGGTCACACACCCAGCCCCAGCCCCCAATTTGCACCCCCCTTGAGTGCTCTTGTCTGGTTGCAAAGCCAAACTCCCACTGGTATATGCCCCAGTGTAGTCCTTCCACAGGTTAATACCGGTAGGGAGGAGGATGGGGTCAAAATTAGTTTTCGTTGGCTCTCAGCGAGCAGACAGTGGCCACAACGCAACAGTCCCCTGCAAATGGCACCAGAGGGGACTAATCACAATCATAATGATATCCCAATGTTACCCAGACTTACCAAGACTTTGCCAGAATGTTGCCTGCTGACTATAATCTCAACATCATAGACGTTGACTTGAACAGCCCGGGTCCAGGTCACAGCAGCATTTCCCCGGTGTTCATTTTGAACATAGACGCTGAACCCTTCCAGTTCCTGGGGTCTGTTGAAAACCTCAGAAAGCACGTAGGCACAGGGCCCTTGGAAATCAAATCTCTTTTTGTCAAAGGTCAAGTAGTGGGGATCCCCGGATGCAGAGCATGTGCCGTTCCCAGTTGGATAGCATCCCCGCACACCTTTGACCACTTGGCATCGTTCCGTTGGTTTGCAAGCACTAGCTGCACACTCCACCACCCTCCTGACCGGGTTGCACACACAACGCTTCCGGCACATGTCATCCGCCCAGAAAGCCTCATTGGGGGCATAGGGGCGCCCTTCATACACACAACCACAGCTGCTCTTGGGGATGCATGATCCTTGGCTCAGCACAAAACCCGCAAGGCACTGGCAGCCTTCGACACACACAGCTGGGCAGAACTTTGGCACTTGAAATTGGTCGTCCATGCAGGTAGCTGGGCAGGCTGTTCCGCAGATTTGGTACTGGCTGTTCGGAGGACACTCCAGATCTATGGGGAAGAGAAGGGGTTGGGTGGGTCGCAGTGGTGATGTTATGCTTGTTGGAGATTCATTCCCTGTGTGCAGTCATGGGTTTGTTGCCACATGACTGGGTATGTGCTTTGATTCCACAGAATGGGAAGTGACGAAGACAGGATGTTTGTCTTACTGTGTTCTGTGAAGTGGGACTTTTGTCCTTTGTTCTTTCTCTTTGCTGTCTGATGCTAGAGAGAGATGGAGCCATGTTGCAGTGCTCCATGTGTGTTTCTATGTAAATAAAGTAGATTAGCCACAATGCTGTGTAGCTGAGTTCTGTTACTCAAGGTGAGCAAACTCTGCTGATCCCAAAGTGTGCTAATGTCTTCTGGCATTAGTCGCTGTGATGTTCGGGCTAAGGAATGCTTTGGTAGCTCCCGAATGATCGCCCAGGAGGGAGAGAACATGCCAGTTGGGCATGTGTCTCTGCCAGGGTTCTACTCGTTAGTAGGACGCCTCCTGACATCGCTGACCATACTGGCAACATGCACTAACACAGCAGGTAAATTCTGAATACAAATCCTGAGAATGAGAGCCTGGTCTTCTGCCCTGCCACCCAGTTCCTACACAGAGTGCACTACTGTGCATTCATATTGGATCACATCCCCACTATGCATTCATAGCACTTTCAGACCACTTTAAGAATTATGGTTTCCCCCAGAGAATCCTGGGAACTGTGTTCTTGTTATTTAGGAGACCGCTCACCTTTAAGACCCCCATCTGAAACAAGGCCCCCTTCAGTTAGTTCATCCCCTTCCTTCCCTTGCTTTGCATACTCACAGCATCCAGAGTCCCTTCTCCAGTCACCAATTTGGGCTCCCTTGCTCTGGCAGGCATCGGCATAGGCTTCCAGGGCATCACACAAGGACTGTTTGTTGCCTTTGGTGGAGCAGACGTCAAACACACAGTTCGTAAAGTAGATTGTGGGGGACACCTTGGCATGGCAAGAAGCAAAGGGGCCATTGGAAACCTTGGTTAGCAGACCACAGTAGGCCTCTGACTCGTACTTCTTGGCCTGATCAGATTCACAAGCCTTACAAGGCCCATTGCAATCATGCCAGCAAAGGTTGCCATCAGTCGTCACCACCCAGCTTTCACCAAAGGCGGGGATGGTGGGGGCTGTGGTGCCTTCAGGGGTTTCGAAGTCATCGCTGGGATTCTCATTATAGTTCCCACACAGGCCACCGACAGCCTCCTGATAAGCACTGCTGATGGTGACGCGGAGATGATGACTCCAGTCGTAAGATACCTTCAGCTGGAAGTCAGTGGAAAGTATGACAGAGGTGCCAGCCTGCAAAATTTGCAAGTTCCCATCCTTCAGATAAATGGGCAAGTGTGCCCGGATACCATTGACCTGTATTACAGAGGAAGAAAGACACAAGAGGGTAAAATCACCTTTTGCTCATGTGTAGCAGCAGAAGCCAAACTAAGCTAAGCTAAGCCTCCTTCTCCATCTATTGGGCTACAGGTTTTGGCTATTTTTGGATACGATTGGACACCATCTGGATGCCATGAACATTAAAAATCTGCATGGATTTGAACCAAATTGGACAAGTTTGTTCCTGAGATCCATGCGCAGGTTTTCCTCTTTGTTTGGATATGAGAGGGTGACATTTTGAATCAAGATGATGGAATTAAGTTTTAGAAGCTGCGCTGATCCTTTGGTTTCTTCTACTTCCCTAGCAATGTCAGGTACAAATCTGCTGGTGGCTTATATGTAAAGATGTCTCATAAGTCAAGATGGCGGGGCCCAAAAATGTCACCAATCTTTTGTTTTACAACTTGAACATGTGCAGTAACCATCCGCTCACATGGCCGTCATGGACTCGTAAGTGGCCTTGAACTTTCCTTCTGAATCAACTCTGAATCGATCATCACTCACCTGTACAAAACCAATTTCTGATCTGGTCATGGTGATGGTGTACCCATAAACCTCAGTCGTCACCACAGACACATAGGACACTGCTTTGTTCCCCCGGTTTTCATTCTTGGCAAAGATATGGAAAGATGGAAGTCCAAAGCTTTCAGCACGTGTTTTGACAACAGTATAGGTGCAAGTTCCTTGGAAGTCATACTTGCGTCTGTCAAAAGTGTTGTAGTGTGGGTCACCCATTGCCCAGCAGGTAGCATTAGAGGATGGCACACAGTGCGGCTGACCATTTATCATCTTGCACACCATGCCTCTACGGCACAGCACATTGCTACAGGTGAGTTCTGGTTCAGCTAAGGACAGGAGGGAGAAAGTTATTTGCCAGCACTCTGAACCAATTAATATTCAAACAAAGTTTGCTACCACTTTGAAGATTCAGCAAAGTGTTGTATTTTTAGTTTCAAACACTTTTTCAGATCTAGAAACTATTAAATTAAATTTGCTGATCAATATTATGGCAACGATGGGAACTTTTTAACTTGGATGCCATATTGCACATTGCTTCATCTACTATCCCTAAACTCAGTTGCTTTCAAAATTATGAGCATTATTTTTAAAATAAATAAGGCGAATAAAAAATATTGCAAGCAAATGGGGTCAAATCTTTTAAATCTTACTATAGGTCTACAATCAATGACTGATACCTGCACCACATTGCCCCCTAGTGCTCCTCCTGCTTAGTGAGACTAGGCGTTATTTATACTAGGGATGGGGAACCTTTGGCCGTCTATATGGTTTTGGACTCCAAGTCCCATCAACCGCAGCAAGCAAGACCAATGGTCAGGCATGACGGGAATTGGAGTCCCATGACACCTGGCAGGACACAGATTCCTCATCCCTGATTTAAACAGAAGACATTTCTTTCCCCTCTTACTCTGAATGGGGGCATTGACTGAGATTAGAAGCCGAAGTGAATTGCCCTCCCCCATGCCCTCCCCCACTGGCAGCAGGGGTCCCACAGCTGTATGTGTAGCCATTTCAGTGCTGAGGGAGATGCTACCTATGTCTGAATGTTCTCCCACTCACTGCAGCATGAATCCCCACATAGGGTACAAGCTTTTTGAGTTGTCTTCTGGCAATTGGTAACAGAAGGGTCCTGAGGCTACTGAGAGGCTGCAGCCCCTGCATGCCAGGAAGAAAGTCAAGCACGACAAAGAAAGTCAAGGCAGGGGGAAGACCAACCTGGCCCCATCAATCAGCCAAAGAAGCAACGGGTGCTTGCTTCCCCCCTCCCTACCTTAAAGCATACAGTGGTACCTTGGTTGTCAAACTTAATCTGTTCTGGGAGTGCGTTCGACTACCAGAACCGTTCGAAAACCAAGGTGTGGCTTCCGACTGGCTGCAGGAGCTTCCTGCACTCAATCGGAAGTCGCGTCGGATGTTCAGCTTCCAAAAAACGTTTGCAAACTGGAACACCTACTTCCAGGTTTGCGGCGTTCAGGAACCGATTTGTTTGGGAGCCAAGCCGTTCGACAACCAAGGTACCACTGGGCTCAGCTCTACCTGTCTGTGGTCCTGGAACTGCAGAACGGAAGAGAAAGACACCCTAACCCCAACCATTGGCTGAAGGAACAAGAGCCATCAACTGCTATTGAAGAAAGAACGCTAGGGTGGAGGCTGACCTAGTGGGGCACAAGGGTCATTGCCCTGCCAACCTGAGTCTGCCCTCAACCAGCTTCCACTTGCCTGCCTTCTTAATTGCATCTAGTCCAGAGGATGGCTCTGAGTGTCATAATAATAATAATAATAATAATAATAATAATAATAATAATAATAATAATAATTTATTATTTGTACCCCGCCCATCTGACCGGGTCCCCCCAGCCACTCTGGGCGGCCTCCAAAAAACACTAAAATACATTGAAATATTACAGATTAAAAACTTCCCTAAACAGGGCTGCCTTCAGGTGTTTTCTAAAGGTCATGTAGTTGTTGATCGCTTTGACCTCTGAAGGGAGGACGTTCCACAGGGCGGGCGCCACTACCTTCCTCCTTACTCTCAGTGTAGCATTTGTATGACTCAGAAGCGAGAAGGATGGGGACTAACCTCGAATTAGCTTGCTCCACCTGTCATTGATTCAACTCCACCTACTATTGGCCTCTCTGCCTTCTGTCTCCACCAGCCTCTGGCTGCCACTGCTAGCAAGGGAAGATGTGCCTGGTCTGAACTGGATATAAGCACTCTCTTGTAGCTCCCTACCTTGCTCTGACCTTGAAGAACTGATCTGCCCTTTCTAACTTTTCCCTCTGCTCCCCTTTCTTTGTCTAATGGGTGTCAGACCCATCATGTATTTTATTATTATTCCTTGTTTGAAAAGCAGGATAAAAAGACAGCAAACACATGGATAAGTTTTGGAACCTTCTACTTACGGTCTCTGCCGGCACCAGGCGACCCATAGCCGTTCATATTTGCAATGCCCACACTGATGAGGCAAAAAGGGGACTTGGGGTTTGCCACTATGTAGGGCACAAGTGCAACTGGCAGGTTATATCTCCCCCAAGAGTACTCTGAGCCAGGAACTGGACTCCACTTCACTCCGCTCAGGAGCTTCTCATTCACCGTGAGATCACCAGTCTCCAAACTCTTCACCACCAAAAGAATAGAGTTCTGAAAGCTGACCTGCCCACTCACACTGTACGAGAGGCTGTAACTTTTGATGTCTGGAATCCCTATCAAGAAGGTGTCGTAGCTAAAAGACACGGTGCTCGCACCATTACTATAGAGGAACACCTGTACCGGAACATTGGCCGAGAGGTAGATTGGGGTTTGGGGTGAGATCTGAATCTGCTGGACCTGCCCGCCTCTTAGGTTGATAATCTGCTTTGATGTACCCCTCTGGTAGTTCAGGATGGTGGCTTGGGATGCTGAGACATAAAGGGTGTCAGTTTTGGTCTGCCAAGGTATAGGAGGGGCCACAAACGTCTTCCCCCAGTTGGACACAGGCAGGAGCTGCTCAAAGACATGGTTGCATTTAGTGTACCTCCACGAACAGACATGGCCGGACAGGACAGCCACTGGTAGCTGAGAGACAATCCTGGTGCCAGAGAGATCACCTTTTCCTTGCAACTGGACTCCAGTGAAAGCATTTAGTGTCACACTCAGTTTACTTCCTGCATTGTATGTTTGCCCATTGTAGGTCATCTGGATCTTTGGGTAGATATCAACCACATTAGGTCCCTGGGTGGTTAAGACAGCAAACTCTTGTAAATATCCTGCAGGGCCTATGGCAGGACCCACAACATAATGCTCAGTCCCTAAACTGCTCACAGGGTAGAGCAGAGCAGTATCTGTGCTGTAAGGCTTGGAGCTCAAGGACACCACCGACACATCTTTGTCTGACTGGATCTGGACAACGCTAGAGAAAACTTTGCTGCCGATGATTTCCACAAACTTTGGGAGCTCAACTTGCACCATCTTCCCCTTATCCACAGTGAGTCTTCTTTCAAAGTTCTGTTCCTTCGGGCAGCCTTCGCAAGGGACAGAGACTGTCACGGTGGTCGAGTCAGAGTAAGCGGTGATCTGCAGTTCAAACTTGCCAGTCTCTGCATAATTCTGCATAAAGGAGGTGGCAAAATGTGTCCCGACGCTCCTACTGAGGCAGGTAACTATAAGGGCAGGCAGAAAAGAGAGTGAAGAAGAGGACGGTAAAGGATATTGTAAGGATGGACATACTGGGTTAGAATGACCTTAGTCTCCTCCAGCCTCCTGTATGCAATACCAATACTCTCAAAGTATTCCCTTGCCCCCTAAAATGAATGCTCTCGTCCAGGTCTTCATCTAGCCAGGAACAAGGGCTATGTACTCCCACTGAGGTAGAAATGGATGGCTCTGGTCCACATAATGGGACCAGGATTTGTAAGGGCCTTCTGGCGGCAGCGGCGGAGAATATACCTGTTCTGCCCGAGGGGGTGTGGCGTGGAGGGTGCCCTCCCAGGTGTGGAATAGCCGCTCAGGTACCCGGAGCAGTGCGTGCGTCCTGCAGCCGGGGACGGAGCAAGTTGCTCACGGGGGTGGAGCGAACCACTCATGGGGGCGGAACGAGCTGCCCATGGCTGACATTCAGCACACCGCCTGCCCACGACTCCCTAGCCTCCCCCAAGCTGTCAAAACGAAGGGGGAAGGGGGGAATGCCGACGGCAAAGTGATGCAGCTCCCCCCGGCTCGAAGTAGGCTTGGGAGTCGTGAGTGAGCGGCACAACAAATGTCACCCCCCTCAGTGAGGGCACCCAGGGCGAACCGCCCCCACCCCCTTCCTACGTCCCTGCCTGGCGGTTCCCTCACTGCGAGAAGTGAGGTTACAGAGAACCAGACAGAGGGCCTTCTCGGTGGTGGCGCCTGCCCTGTAGAACACCCTCCCATCAGATGTCAGGGAAATAAACAACTATCTGACTCTTAGAAGACATCTGAAGGCAGCCCTGTTTAGGGAAGTTTTTAATGTCTGATGTTTTATGAAGTTTTTAATATTATGTTGGGAGCCGCCATGAGTGGCTGGGGAAACCCAGCCAGATGCGTGGGGTATAAATAATAGATGATGATGATTTGCTGCGTCGGCAGGGGTTTGACTAGATGAGGTGCTTCCAACTCTTTGATTCCATGAGTCTTAAGCTCATTCCATTTGTTGTTATTCAGGTTCTGATCCACCAACCTCAAGGGAAGAGGCCCTAGACCCAGAAAAGCTCTCAGCCCAGGAAGACAATATGACTTCATAAATGGTTCTCAATGTCCCTACCACCTCAGAATCCTCCGCATCAGAAAAGTGCATGAGGGCAGGCCCCACATTGGACAAAGGAAGGAGCAGTGCTGACCTCAATCTCCAGTTCCAAAGCTGTCATAATACTACAGTCACTTTTGTGTCAAAGGCTCTGAAAAGCAGGGCTGGGGAGTAGTGGCATAGGAAGGGTGGGGCGATGGGGGCGGGGAAACCCTGGGTTCCAGCCGGTGGGTGACACTCTGCGGCACCCCCCCCCCCCCGCAAGTGTGAATCCCAAGCTGCCACGAGTGCGGCTCCCAAGCTGCTCACACCAGGCAACTCGTAAGACTGCAGCGTTACGAGTTCTGCGTGAGCAGCCGCCGCAAGGAAGGGGTGCCAGGTGGCGGCTTGGGAGTCCAGGCGAACTGCGTTCCGTAGCACATGCGTCATGACGTCACAATGCATGCGTCACGACACATACGCTACAGAGCGGCGCCCCGCCCCTGGGGGGTGCCGCTTCGCTTGTCGCCCCCAGCAGCCAAGCGGCTCGGTGCGCCACTGCTGGGGAGCCTTTTTTTTCCTCCAGATGTTGCTGAATGGCCAAGGTTGATGGAAGTTGCAGTTCAGCAGCATCTAGAGGGCCACAGGTTCCATATTCCTGTCCTAAATCATACAGGGACTCTTTAAGGGTGGAGGCTCATTCACTTTTTAGGCAAAGCTAGCAGCCTCAAGAAGCCCAAACCCTGTTGATGTTCTGGCAGAGTTTGCTAGTTGATGGAGCAACATTCAAGTTGTTGTTGTTGCTGCTGCTGCTGCTGCTGCTATCTCTGCAGTGCTAACCACTTAGTTCAGAGATGGGGAAGCTTTTTCAGCCTGGGTAGGAGAGCTGAAAATAATGCCAATGTATTTCACAACTGGCAACCGATGCGCCCCTAGGAGGCTTAGTTTGGTCAGAATTGAGGATACACTTCCAGAGTTGATGCTAAATACATTACTTCTGGTAAATGAGCCACCATAGCCACTAGAGGGCCATGAAAATTTGTGTGCTGGGCTTTTTAGACTCATCTGAAACCAAGGGGGGACATTAGTCACCAGAGGTGATTTCCCCCCCCCCTGCTCTCCTACCCCACTAGGGAGCCACATTTCATTCTAGGCAACTTTCTGAGGGCCCCATGGCAGGCTGGGCTGGGCCAGAGGCAAATGTGGGCAGAGCAGCAAATGCAAATCTTACCCTTCCACAGTAGGCCAGTTTCTACACCCGCTCACACACCCGTCTCTATCCTACATCTAGACGTGAGCCAGAGAGGCATGGGGCTTCATTAAGCTGCTCAGCTGAGGCACAGAAGGCTCCCCATGCCTCAGCTGAGGAGCCTCAACAAGCCTCTGGCTGGCAAGGACACTCTCTCCAGAACCCGAAGTGATCCTCATTTGGCTCTGGGACTGGTCTTCTGAGTGAGTTCCATCACCGTTTTTTCTACCAAAAATACCACAAAAAAACCACTGGGGGTTCCTATATTTCCTAGTTTGGAGTGTTTTAACTCCTATAGCAAGGGTGTCAGGGGACCTTAAGTTACAATTTACACAACAGAAAATAATATTTAGAAGTTATCGGACTCCACTACGTTTGTATAGAAAAGGATTGTCTAAGACATCATTTTGTTGGAGCTGTAATAAGGGTAATGCTTCTTTAAAACATATGCTTTTATAATGTCCTATACTTAGTAAGTTTTGGGGGGAAGTCGTGGATTATATAAATATGACTGTGCGGAAAAAGCTAAAATTGTCAAAGAATAATATTCTTTTGGACTATGTGCCTACTGCAGGGAATTTGACAACCAGGCAGCGTAAATGGATTCTCTATGGCTAAAAGACTGATAATGCTGCATTGGAAAGATAAACATAAAGCTCCATTTATTCAATGGATTGAAGACCTGACTACACTTGCCATTTATGAATGGGTTGCTTATAGACATAGACACTGCAACGACAAGTATAATGAAATTTGGAAGTCATTTATACAAAATGCAGTAGGTTAAAAATTGTAATAGCGGTATACTATTTTCTTTTTTCTCTTTTTCTTCTTTTCTTCACTTTACTTTTTTCTTTTTTAAAAAAGCATCTGTTTTGTAAAGAAAATAAATAAGAAAAAGAAAGAAAGAAAGAAAGAAAGAAAGAAAGAAAGAAAGAGGCAGGGTTCTCTCAAACCCCTAACTGAAAATTGTAGGTAGTGAACCTGGGATCTTCTGCAAATGTTTTATCATTAAACTACAGCCTTCCTCCTTCCTCCTGAAACATTCCAGCTAACATTTCCTCTGCAACCAAGTTCTCCTCCTCTCCCAGATACTCATGTCAGTGGTGGAGCGTGTTTTCATAGCATTGGGGGCAGGGGCATAGCTACTGGCTACGGCATCTGGAGCGGCAGGGGTGGGACGATCCGCCCACGGGGGCAGCACTGCAATCCGCCCATGGGGCCACCTCCGCAATCCCGCCTCCGCGAATTCATGCACAGCACTGCTGTTGCGATGCGTGAACGGCATCACCACTGCGATCTCGCCACAGTGATTGCAGCAGTGGGATCATGGCAGCAGCGGAGGGTGCAAGCGCCGCTGCACCGATCTGCCCGGGGGGATTTTGTCACACACACACACACACACCCAGGGATGGCACCCTGCCCCCACCTTCCTCCGCCAGTGACTGGGGGGCACGCATGCCAGGGGGCAGAGCTTAATGGGCAAACAGAGCTGCCATGCACCAGCCCAGCCTGAGCCACTGTGGCCGCCAGAGCAACACCAGCCCCAACAAAGCGCACCTGGCCCTGCACCACTTTGCGAGGCTGGGATCTCGGGGAGGGTGGCGTGAGAAGGATGCCATGCACCCTTTGATCCCAGCCTCGCCTTCGAGGGCCTGGGATCGAAGGGTGCATAGCTGTCGTGTCCTCCTCACACTGCCCTCCCAAGCCAGCTCCATGGCGCAGGGCTGGCTCAGGGAGGGTGGCATAAGCAGCACCCTCCCAAGAAAAATGTTCCTGGGACGCTCACCCCAGCAGGCCCTTCCTGCTATGCCCCTGACTCACATTTATCTGCTAGGAAACTGAACAGCCTCCCTGTTTTCCCTATACCTTCACCCCCCCCCCATACATCAACATTCCAGAGCTCTTAGGAGCTCCCAGGTGCTTGTCAGGCCATTGGGAGAGAGTAAAAAATATTATTTGACTTCTAATTGCAAAAGCATATTGTTCTCCCACCTGTTTTCTTCAGTTCGAAGCCATTTCCTCCATTCTCATTAATACTCACCCCGGAATGCTGAGTTCCAGACCCAAAGGCAGATGAGGAAAAAGCTTGTCCTCCCCATGGCTGGACAAAGAGGGAGAGAGAGAAGAAATCATGTTTTCTCTCTTGGATATTATTTATTTTTGTATTATTTCACCAAATATATATATATACCACTTGATTGTAGAAAAAGACCTCAAAGGCGTTTACAGAAAAGATAAAATATAAATCAATAGAATTATTACTTTTTTTAAAAAAATACAACCATAATTTAAAACATACAGAAAGTTAAGACTTCAATAAAATAGCCTAAAACAAATTAAAACTCATACAAACTGGAAGGCTTTCCTAAATAATAGTATCATCATGAAGGCACCCAAAAGAATACAGTGAAGGAGCCTGCCTGGTATCAATAGGCAAGGAGTTCCAAAGTTTCAGTTCTTACAAATGTGGTGTGAGTATTATGTGGCACCTGTAAAAGTGCCAATTCTGCTGATCAAAGTGTTTGAGTGGGCACATATGGGGTAAGTTAATGGGGAATGGAGGCTGGAGCTTATGGGGCACTGTCCTCAGCCAGATCCTGCCTGCCTGCCTTCTTATTTGCAACCAAGCCTGGCTATCAGTGTCCTCCTCCTTAGTCTCGGTTTTCCCTCCTAGAACTCTGCAGGGAAGGAGATGAGGACAAATCTAGCAGCAATCGGTTCCGTCTGTCGATAATTTTGCCTTCGCCTGTTAGCCTCTCTGTCTTTGCCAATCCAATCACAATGGGCATCAGCCACCACTAAACATGGCTAGTTTATGATTGTTCCGGACCATGCCTACTTGTGTGTCACACTGCTGTCACCTCCCAAAAGTTACTGTGAATTTATCTCTGAAGAGTCTATCCATCTTGGCACGTAGGAGCAAAACACTCCTGAGGCTCCCTGAAGACTAACTGAATTCTTAAGAACCTAAGAAGAGCCTGCTGGATCAGGCCAATGGCCCACCTAGTCAGCAACCTGTTCTCACAATAGCAGACCAGATGCCTGAGAGAAACGGGCAAGCTGGATATGAGTGCAACAGCACTCTGCCCATCTGTGTTTCTCCACAACTGGAATTCACTCTCTTTGACATAGCCATTGTGGGTAGTAGCCACAATGTAGTAGATCTGGCTAATCCCCTTTGAAAGCCATCGAAAATGGCGGCCCTCACTGCCTCCCGTGCGAGCAATTAAGGGTGTCCATTATAGTGGTGGCTATATTGTGCCTCCCTAATCCCCATCTCCCTAAGCGAGAGCCGACTTCCCTGACTAAGGACTAAGGGTGTCCTTCAAGAAGGTTAAGTCTATCAATGGCCAGCATGAGCCATATGCCTCTGGAGACCAGTTACTGGGGAGCACAAGTGGGGAGAGTGCAGCTGCACACAGGTTCTGCCTGCAGGTTTCTCATAGGTATCTGCTGGGCCCCATGATACCGGGTTGTTGGGCTAGATGTTTCGTTTGAAATAGGATGGGGCTGTGCTGAAGGACAAAGGAAGTTAAGGAGGACAGTGAGAAATTCTGTAGCTCCTTAAAAGACCAACAAAGCTTTGTTGATGCATTTGATTCTATAGGCTCACGGGTGCCAACTTGAATAAAATATTTTTTTTGGGGGGGAGGTAAGCCCTGGCTCACGTAATCGATCACAAGACACAGCACGTGCACACCATTTGAATGGCAAGCCACTGGTCCCCTCAAATATTTTATGGGGGTTTGAAGGGACCTCAGCCCCTAGAGCTGGATCCTTTGTATAGGCTAAAACCCTTTATCCTTAGATGAAATTTACAAGGTGGCAGCTAAAAGCAATGAACATGGTCCAGCCAAAGTTTAAACATTCTCAGATTCTACGAGATCCAACTGGAGTTCAATCTATGCTGAATTCCCCAGCTGAACTCAGTTATGGCTGGAGTACAACTCCCATCATTCACAAGGGACAAGCCACATGGGTTGTGGCTGATGGGAGTTGGAGTCCAACAGCATCTGAAAAGCGAGAGATTCTCTGGCCCTAGTTTAGTCCAGAATCTAAACCCACTAAATGTTGTGATGTTCCCATTTTCTTCTAATTGCAATATCAAACATGGAAACTTCTACTGCCAGCCTTGCTGTGATTTTCACAATGGCCATCCTCAAATCATCCAGAAATGCAGGGCATGACCATCATTTAGCATATACTCACCTGCAGAAGGGTGCTGTGCATCCCACAATTGAGTTATTTTCATCCCCATATATAGGCTCCCTTTATCCTCAATCCCAGAAGTGTGTTATTTGCATTTCCTCATGGCTGGAAAGAAAGACAGGTTCAACTGGATCCTTTAACATTCATCCATAAAATCTAACCCTCCAAGTGGGGTACGGAATTCTAGTTACAGGGTCCCAGTGGAATCTAATATTTCTACATACAATGTTGACCACACAACATAAAAGGCAGCTAAAACACACACACACACACAGACAGACACACACACACACACACACACAGAGAGAGAGAGAGAGAGAGAGAGAGAGAGAGAGAGAGAGAGAGAATGAAATTTAACTGAATTTTTAAAAACACCCTGGTCCTAAATGTCTGTGTAGATATTACTACAGAATATTCTGGATAAATTCAGAGAAGGTTTTTCAGCAATGGACTATAGCACATAGCAGAAGCTTAATTCTATGGGATTGCCAGGCCTCCATGAAGCATGGGTGAATGCTGTCCACTGAACAACATCAAGTTCTGCCACATTCAGGGGGCCTGCTCAATGTGCACTGAAAGCAAGTGGCAGCCATGAGCTGTACATGTTAGCCACTCGGGGGGGGGGGGCTTAAATGGAGGGAAATGAGGAGGGGAACATAGAAGGAGCATACAATCCTCAGACCACCCCGTAAGTACTTTTAAGTGAGAAAGTCGGTGTTTCCAGGAGCCTGTATAAGGATTGCCCATGAAATATCCACCTGGGTTTTACTTTTAATGGGTCATACTTTGCCATCTACTGTACAAAGATACCCAAGATCATTTGGCAGCTGCAACCACTGAACCTCTCCTATGCCCTCCTTTGGGGTTTTCCTAAGAAAAACTCAACATTTTTGGTGTTTTCCTAAGAAAGAAGCTCAACAATGTTGGGGTCTCCACAACTTTCAGGGTGTCCTGGTTTTTACTTTTTGAAATATGGCGACCCTACTTTTGCAGTGAAATAAGTCCACTGAATTTAATAAAATTCTGCAGCTGGGTCAGGATTACTCAGCCTCTGGTGAAAGGGAGCAAGACAACACACCTATTTCAGTCCCCTGTACCCTTGTTTCTAAGTACAGGGCTGAGAGGACACACACATTCATTACATTTTGCTTCTCAAACCAATTAAAGGCAGATTACAAGAGAAGATGTAATCTGGCCCCACTGACGTCCTATGAATGCAAGCTACGTGCAGTTCCTGGAGACAGCTATTAGATCTTGGGTGCTTCTGCCCTGACCGGAGCCGGTAAGAAACACAGAGAGCCAATCACAGCTTTCCAACCCATACATACCCACACAGAAAAAATGTGGGTGTGGCCATCTAACATGACAGCTTCAAGGGCAAAATCTCGTTATCTTTCCTTTTCTTCCCCTATGAGGCAATGGTTTTTATGTACAAGTTTAAAACTATTTGAAGAAGCCTTTAAAGAATTTTATCGCTTGAGATCATTGTTGGAGCTCAAGGATGGGCAGATAAGCAAACAGGGAGGTATGAGAGCTCTGTCAGAATATCGCCCTCGTTAAGTATACTTTGACAGAAAAGCAATAAACTGGGATCAGGCCAAGCAATATTCTATAAGTTTACATGTCAGTGGGTCAAGGAGTCAAGTAATTTGATCAGCAAAGAACCAGAGAGGAGTCCTTATCTTCCACTGTCCTGCCAGGAACATTTGAGACAAGACGTGCACTGAAGCCTGCAATAAAATGATTGGCTGAAGGTGCCTCCTTTCCATCACAGATATATTTTTGTTGTTGTTGCAAAAGGGAGAGTCATTCAGCGACGTCTGGAGAGCCTAAGGTTCCCCACTCCTGCCCAAGAATCTAGAGCTGTATTCGCACATTCTATCCCATGGAGCGGAGCGGCCTCTGCAATACTTTTTTTAATCCTCTAGAGGGTGCATTAGGCTAAATACTCCAGAGGCGTTCAAAGTACAGTGGTACCTTGGTTCTCAAACTTAATCCGTTCTGGAAGTCCGTTTCATAAGCAAAGCGTTCCAAAACCAAGGCGCACTTCTCCATAGAAAGTAAGATAAAGTAGATTAATCCGTTGCAGACTTTTAAAAACAACCCCTAAAACAGCAGTTTAACATGGATTTTACTATGTAAAATGAGAGCCAGTGTGGTGTAGTGGTTAAGAGCTCTGGTGAACCTGGTTCGATTCCCTGCTCCTCCACATGCAGCTGCTGGGTGACCTTGGGCTAGTCACACTTCTCTGAAGACTCTCAGCCCCACTCACCTCACAGAGTGTTTGTTGTGGGGGAGGAAGGGAAAGGAGAATGTTAGCCGCTTTGAGACTCCTTAGGGTAGTGATAAAGCGGGATATCAAATCCAAACTCTTCTCTCCTTCTTCTATGTAACAAGACCATTGATCCATAAAATGAAAGCAATAAACAATGCACTGCAGTCACACACACAATCAATCAATCAGCAGCTGAACTGGGATCCACACAGTCACAAAAACAGAAAAAGAGCCGCGAAACAAAAACGCAAAATAAATAGCAAAAACAGACAGACCTCAGCGTAACACTCAAAACGGAAGTGTGGCACTCAAAACAAAAGCATAGCACTCAAAATGGAGCACTTTCGGCTTCCAAAAAAGGTTTGCAAACTGGAATTCTTACTTCCAGGTTTGCAGTATTTGGGTTCCAAGTTGTTTGAGTACCAAGGTCTTTGAGAACCAAGGAACCACTGTATCCAGCACATTAAATAATTATTTTAATTGTACCTCATATGCTGCCCCATAGCAGTTCAAGCTTCAGGGTCCCAAAAATGTAGGTCAGGCTTCCTCAACCTCGGCCCTCCAGATGTTTTGGGCCTACAACCCCCATGATCCCTAGCTAGCAGGACCAGTGGTCAGGGATGATGGGAATTGTAGTCTCAAAACATCTGGAGGGCTGAGGTTGGGGAAGACTGATGTAGGTCCACCCCTGCCCTCACCCCTGCCCTGCTCCAATCCTCATATATAAATTTAATAAATAAATAAATAAAAAGTGGCAGAAATGCTGGTGTTGGGAGGGTGGCTCTGTGGCACCATCATACCAGTAGCTCCTGAGTGAGGTTTAAAACAACTCAGTGAGAACTGAGCATGCTAAGTGGGTCAAGCATGTTGACTTTTTAATACAGGAAGAAGGGGGTGGAATGGAGTATCCTTTAATGGGTGTGGGAGGAACACTGGAAATCTGAGCAGGAGCACTCTACACTGCAACATCTCTTCTTATATATATAAATGCTTTATTGGTTGAAAACTGCATAACATAACAGGTACTCCTTAATAGGAAGAATTGCAGCAATCAAGATGAATGTTTTGCCAAAAATGCTGTTTTTATTTCAAACAATACCGGTAATAAGTGATGCAGCTTCCCTCAAGAAGTGGCAAAAAGATATATCTAAATTTATCTGGAAAGGGAAGAGGCCGAGAATAAAATATAAAATATTAACAGATGTGAAGGATAGAGGAGGCTTCTCTCTTCCAGATTTAAAATTGTATTATGAGGCAAGCTGCATTACTTGGATCCGAGATTGGATTAAATTAGAAAATACTGATTTATTATACTTGGAAGGACATGATAATAGATTTGGTTGGCATGCATGTTTATGGGATAATAAAGGGAAGATACATAAAGTATCTCATAATCATATAATTAGGAAAGCATTGATAAAGGTATGGGGAAAATATGAAGATCTATTAGAGCAAAAAACACCCTGGTGGGTGGCCCCTACAGAGGTGATGTAAATCAAAAGAATAAATATGGAGGCAAAATGGCCAACATATAGAGATTCATTGATAGAAAGAGAAGGGAAATTAAGATTAAAAGATTATGATGAAATTAAAGATTCGGTTTATGATTGGCTGCAACATCGATATTTAAATGAGATCTTTAAGGAAGATAATAAGAAAGGATTTAACTACACCATATCTAGATTCCAAAGAAAATTAACAGAAGAGAATAGTAAATTACTAAAGAAAACCTACCGTTTATTGCTAGAATGGGAGACAAAAGATGAGGAAGTTAAATCAGTCATGATTAAATGGGCACAAGATATAGGACACAATATACAAATGGAAGATTGGGGAAAGTTATGGAAGAGCAATTTAAAATTTACGGATTGTATATTGTTGAAAGAGAATTATATGAAAATGATGTACAGATGGTATATTACACCGGTGAAAATGGTGAAAATGTATAGAATGAGCTCTAATAAGTGCTGGAAATGTAAAGAAAAGGAAGGTACCTTCTTTCATATCTGGTGGAATTGCAAAATAATCGAAAATTATTGGGATATGATTTATAATGAAATGAAAAAAAATGTTTAAGATAACTTTTCTTAAAAGTCCAGAAGCGTTTTTATTAGGCATTGTAGGGCAAGAGTTGCCAAAAGAGAAGAAGAATTTATGTATGTATGTGACAACAGCAGCCACAGTCCTATTAGCTCAAAGATGGAAAAGCAAGGAAATGTCAACGAAAGAACATTGGCAAGAAAAGTTGGTGGAATATGCGGAAATGGCGAAGTTAACTGAGAGACTTAAAGATAATGACAATAATGACTTTTAAAAGGATTGGGAACACTTTGAGTTGTACATACAGAAACAATGCATTGAAATGAACTCACTTGCAGGATTTGACAAATATAAATAGAAAACACAAATATGAGGTAAAAAGGTCAAGAATAGATTAATAATATAATTTTAGTTTTAGTATATAAGGTATACAAAATTATAAGCAGAATAAATAAATATATTATAAACCAGAAAAGGAAGTTGGGGGAAGCGGCGGGGGGGGGGGATTGAAAATGTAAAATGCAATTTGAATTTCTGAATGTTAAAATTTGTTGAAAAATCTTAATAAAAATTTATAAAAGAAAACGACAACTGCATAACATAACAAAGACGATCAGTTGATGTTGAACACACACACAAAATAAAAGTATACCATGTTTCCCTTATTTTAAGACACTGTCTTATATTTTTTTCCCCTCAAAAAAACACAGGGTGGCTTATTTTCAGGGGATGTCTTGGCTCCCTGAGCGCCAGGAACAGGAAGGAGGGGCTTAGGAGGCGACGGGGACAATGCCAGCACTATGGCTTATTTTCGGGGTATGGCTTATTTTTTGCAAATGTGATAAAAACCTGCCATGGCTTACTTTATGACTACGTCTTAAAAAAGGGGAAACAGGGTACAATCTTTCATTCCTTAATTGATATTTACTTTGTACATCGTTTTGTAATTCAATTTAACTTGACCTCCGATCCTCCCATTGCATTCCCTGATTAAATTCTTTAAATACGCACTTGCCTAAGGTTTCTCCATGTTGTCTGACTTACTTTGAGTTTTATCAAATTTTCCTATTTTACACACAGAAGTTCAATCAAAAGCTGCCAATGGATTAGTAATTTGACACCCACTGCAGCATCTCATTACAGCTCCAACTTGTTGAAACTTGTTTAGCTCAGTTCTTCATTGGCATGAGGCCGCCTTCCGCTGGCGTCATGCTCACCGTGAAAGTAAAAGAACAACAACAATCTTGCTACATCAGAGCGTAGCTCTATCCAGTCCAGCAATAATCAGTTTCCAAGAACAGCCAGTCATACCTCTGGAAAGCAGCAGAGGTGCAGTAGCTGGAAAGCCCAGCAGAACACTTGACAGCAACACATTTCAAGAAGCAGCCATTGTTATAAAGGTAAAGGTACCCCTGACCATTAGGTCCAGTCGCGGACGACTCTGGGGTTGCGCATTCATCTCGCTCTATAGGCCGAGGGAGCCGGCGTTTGTCCGCAGACAGCTTCCGGGTCATGTGGCCAGCATGACTAAGCCACTTCTGGCGAACCAGAGCAGCGCATGGAAACGCCGTTTACCTTCCCGCCGGAGTGGTACCTATTTATCTACTTGTACTTGATGTGCTTTCGAACTGCTAGGTGGGCAGGAGCTGGGAACCGAACAACGGGAGCTCACCCTGTCGCAGGGATTCGAACTGCCGACCTTCCGATCGGCAAGCCCTAGGCTCTGTGGTTTAGACCAGTGTTCCCCAACCTTGGGCCTCCAGCTGTTTTTTGGACTACAACTCCCACCATCCCTCGCTAGCAAGACCAGTGGTCAGGGATGATGGGAATTGTAGTCCGAAAACAGCTGGAGGCCCAAGGTTGGGGAACACTGGTTTAGACCACAGCGTCACCCACGTCAGCCATTGTTATAGTGTGCAAGTAATTTTGCATGGCTCCAGCTGAGATGCCCCTAAGTCTTTTATTGCTGCTGTCGTTAAGCAGAAACCCCCTTTTCTTGTTTGAAATGGTTGGCTTCCAACACGAGGACTGGTTTGGCCAGCTAATCAATCTCCCCGATGGTTTAACAAGGGAGAAGGAAAGCGGGGAAGCTGAAAACTTCCTCGGTGTAAGCTCTGCGTGCATGTTTTCTCTATAGGGCAAAGAGCTCTGCAGCGGGCTTGGTTGTACTCATTGTGGAGTCACCATCTTGCTAGTGTATTTACCATGTCCCATTCCTAGAGACTGGATTACAGGCAGATTAGAGGCAGAAGCAGCAGAGTGAGGGGCTGGCTTTGTGGGGCTGAATCATGACGCGGGCCAACTGCTGCCACCACCACCCATCTCCTCTTCCTGCACGTTGCGGTGGCAGCCTGTCCACCAGTCCTCTCCGAGAATGCAAACGAGATCACCAGCCTCCATTTGCATTGCCGTCTCCTTCTGGGCGGTGGTGCAGATTGGGTACGCTATCTCTGCATGCCAGAAGTGGTGGGGATGATAGCAAGGAAGGTGGCAGCCGTGCCGTGGGAAGGAACTACATTTTTAAATAAAATTCAGGGCAATTCTTGTTACAAATTCAGATGCCACCCTGAAATAATAACATTATTATCATTATTCCTGTTACAGAAATGAGGGGGGGGGAAGCACATATTTAAAGTTGTTACAATGTTACAAATAGTATGCCTAAATGTATCCTTTCGACTTGACAGCTCAGGGAAGATACTTAGCTATATAAATTCATAGAAAATCCATATTTTAACCGGCTCTCCTCATTCCAACGCCATTTTAACCCTTAAAGAAAGGTGAATTTGGGCTCCAACTCCCTTCATGAACCAAGAAGCAGGAAGTCATGTAGGCAGCAGGAACAGGGCATCCCGCCATAATTCCCCAAGTGTGAGAGCACATACTCGGCACCCCACCCAGGGTGTGACCAAGGAGGCAACAATAGACATCTGCAGAGGCAGCTTAGCAAGTCGGGTGTTCTGAAAGTCCATCTCTAGACAAGTCCTGAGGGAAAGGATATCTATTATTCTATTGTTATTGTTCTTTCCAGAGGTGTTGGGAAAGGTGTCTGATAAAGTGACCTAATGTTGAACTTGTGTAACCCTAGTATACCCCTCCCCATTTGTGACATGCTAGTGATGTAGTGATGATGTATCAATGATGATGCTCAAAGTGTATTCTGGGGGAAAGAGGGAAGTTTTAAAAGAGGATGTCACCCCATGCTCGGGGTCCTTACTCCTGTGGGGACCTGTTGTGCAACAATAACTGACCGCTGTTTTGCTCCAAATTACTTGGCTGGAACTTCCTTCTTTTACTGACCGCATAGGGAAGTTTTTAATGTGTGACATTTTAATGTATTTTAATCTTTGTTGGAAGCCGCCCAGAGTGGCTGGGGAAACCGGATGGGTGGGGTACAAATAAATTATTATTATTATTATTATTATTATTATTATTATTATTATTATTATTGACCTGTGGGGGACCTGCACCCCGACGAGCTGGGCTGTTGAGTAGTCTCTCACCCCTGAATTCTTTTCCTTTACATTCCTTAAAATAAGGTACCTTATCTATCTCTCACATTAACGGCAAGGGTGAAGGATGTGAAGCTTCCTTTCCACGTGACATGACGGGGAAACTTCCCTTCCTTGTGGAGCTTTGTCACTGTGCAGAAATGACGAAATATTTCCTTCCAGTCTGTCCATGGTAAGGATCTGGGGCTAAAAACTATGCCATGACAAGCAACTTGTAAAAGGTTTAAGGTAAGGATGGCAGGCTCAGAGTGGGGAGGTCAATGTGACCATCCAGACTTCTCTATCTAGCCCTCAGGGCTCTCAGTGTGGCCCTCCAGAGCTTTCAATCAGGCCCTCAGGACTCTCCCCAGGCCACCCTTCTCTGCATTCGCAATATTCTCTTCAGGCCAAGCCCTTCACAGGCCTTGCTTTTTGTAACCCTCCATTCCTAGCTGGAATATGGCCTTTGTTGCTGGAATGGATAACAGATAGGGATGTGTGAGACACTTGACACTTTTGCTCCACCCACTTTTACTTCTGGGCCTAACCACCATTGCATGTGGCCCCTGGAAGTTTGCTTAGAAGATAATGTGGCCCTTGAGCTGGAAAAAGGTCCCCCATCCCTGGTATCAGGCTTAGACATCTGACACCATGTCAAGTTATTTCTGAGAAATTGCAAAACTAACCAGCCAACAACAAAAACTGGATTAAAATGTTCTGCAAGAAACCTCTAGTGGAAGCTCATCCCTGCTAGCAAAAGGCTAGGTTTAAAAAAAAAATGCTACTTCTTTTTTAAAAAATGTTGGCTTTTGTAAATGTGTTGGATGTCAAATATATCCAGAACAGGAAAAAAAAAATTAAACAACCAAATGAAGGCCATGTGACATTTGATTTGAGAGTACCGTTAGGACAGGTGTGTCATAATCCAAATGAAATTAGCTGATAGTATGAAAGATAAAGAGCATATGAAAAAAATAACATTTCGAAAGGACTAGGGCAGCGATGGCCAAATTTGGCATTCCAGCTGTTTTGGGACTATAACTCCCATCATCCCTAGCTGACAGGACCAGTGGTCAGGGATGATGGGAATTGTAGTCCCAAAACAGCTGGAGGGCCAAGTTTGGCCATCACTGGACTAGGGTGTATAGTTACACAAAGTGTTACTTGTCTAATGCTCCTTTTTTTGTCGGTACAGTTCTTTAAACTCTTCTTTGGAAATTAACGCGAAGGACCCCACTCAATGGCTACATGTGAGCCAGGATTACACCAGGAAGAAACGGCATGTCCTTTCTACGCGGTTTAAATAAGGGGTGAGAACCTGTGGCCCTCCAGATGTCGTTGGACTCCAACTCCCTTCATCCTTGACCATTGACCATGCTGGCTGGGCCTGATGGGAATTGGAGTGCGACAACATCTGGAGGGCCACAGGTTCCACACCCCTGCTTGAAACAGACACAAAGGATTTAACAGGTAGAAAGCATAGCAATTGTCTTAACAAAATTCTAAATGCATTAAAAGACGGTCAATATTTATACATTAGCAAAACAATTAGGCAGCATTTTTAACTCATTTACATGGGATTAAACTCTTACTGACCTCAGGCAGTAGTTGGTGGGCCCCCCAGAGTGACAGTGAGATATTGGGGACAATGTTGTGTGTGCCATATGGCCTCCGCTCTACCCCCTAGCTAGTCTGCTGCTCTCTGGTGTGGTAGAAAACATCCCATCTGTGTTAAAATTCAGTTGTTGCTGCTGTTGTTGTTTCAATTTACTACCCACCCTTTGCTATCAGGTGGGTGGGACTCACAGCCATTGAAAAGTCGATATTAAAAACAGTTAAATTACAGTCACAAGATTAGGGTGGGTCCTCACATATCTCAAAGGGCAAGGGAAAGAGTTGCATCTTCAGCATGCGATGGTGCCAGATACAATTCTGCGGGGAGGGAATTTGTAACCTAGGAGGTGCCAAAGAGAATGGCTTCTCTCAGGCCACCACCCCCAAACCTCTGAGGGCGGCATCATCACCATTATCATCATTTTATTTGTATGCCGTCTTTCCATAGTTAAAACAATGCTCAAGGCGGCTTACAACATGACAAGATTTACATAATTACCAACGTAACAAAAGTCATAAGCAATAAATAAAACACATCAAAAAGTACACAACAAAATGGGAAACAATTTCCACATAAATCATAAAATCTAAAACTAAGAATACAGCATTAATCTCAATTACAATTTAAAATGACATAGATAAAAAACAAAAACAAAAATGGAGCCCTCTCTGCCCAGATGGAAGGAGGCAGGCAGGTGAGTCCCTCAGCAGAACTATGAAGAAGACTCCTCTGCTGATCTTAACACCAGAAAGGAAAAGAAACAGTCTTTCATATATTTGGGGCCTGGGTTGCTTTAGAACTTCTAACACTAATATGAGCACCTTGAATTGGGCCTGGAAACAAACTGGCAACCAATGTAGCTGCTTTAAAACAGGAGTTACACGAGTTCTACAGAGAAGCCCAGCCAGGAATCTGGCTGATGTGTTTTGGACTACCGGTAGTTGAAGTTTCCGAGGCATTTTCAAGTCAATTTAAGTTGATGGAATTGGTGGAGTGGGTGAGCAGTGATGACGTCTTGTCCTTTGGTCTCTTTTATCTCCATTCTGATTGTGAACTAGATTGTAGATCACGGCCCACAATCTGACTCCCGCCCCTCTGACATCTCCCTTCCCCTTTTCTGAGGTTTCCTGCTTGAAGCAATTTCAAGTTCTCCTTCCTTGCTCTTCAGCCAGAGACAACCACTGGTGTCTCTGGAGGTTTGGCTTCCGCACCCTTGGGAACTCGGAATCGGATCATCCTCAGCCAGGGAGACGTCAGCATCAGATTGATCCCCAACTTAGGAGGTTTCGCCATGGGTCGTCCAGGATTCCCTGTCCTCCGTGTTCTTCTGGGCTTGGCTTGGGCACAGCTGGGTGAGTTGGATCAGATACTTCCCATCTCTTCAGCCTCCTCTGAACTTCCTGATTCCTCCTCTGCCTACTGTGACTCTTCTTCCTTGGCTACAATCAGCCCTTGACCAACCAAACAACTCCCGACATATGCGACATCTCTGCATTGTCTTGGGCTACGTAGTTTTTCTTGTGAGAGCTTGGGACAAATTGTCCTAAAGTACGTCTCCAACCTTTGCCCAATGGTTGCTGTGTCCGTCCCAGACTAACACAACAAGCAAACTTGAATCTTCTCCTCTTCCACACACACCCCGCACAAACTCACAGGTAGTTCTATCGGACCATCACTTGTTGCTTTCTCTCGGTGTCTGGTAGCTTCCCCATGCCCATAATCTCACTAGGATATTTTCTTCCCCCAAATTTAAGGGCAACTGACACATACGTGAACTATATGACTGTGTGATTGTTTCAGCCGTTCTTTCTCTTTTTCTACCTCCCCGTGTTGCTCAATCAGCTTTGTATTCGTTCTCATTTTATCTTGGGGAAGGATCCTAGCTCAACATTTTAGCATTTGCTTTGTATTCAGAAGACCCCAGTTTCAATCCTCAGCATCTGAAGGCTGGGCTGGGAAATAAGCTTGCCTGAAGCTGCCAGGCACCGTCAACAAAACTGAGCTAGATGATTCTGTATAAGGCAGTTTCCTATGTTCCCATGTTCAGTTTAAAAACTGCCATTTTAAAACATCAGCTTAATTGCATGCCTTGTTACTATGCTCAATCACAGGGCCCACAAGGACTCACCAGGGTACCAGCGGCTCGGCTTATCTTCTCCCTTAGCAGAGAGAAAAGTGGTTGTGGGAAGAGGACAAACAGGGCAGGAGCCCCACCTGAGCAGTAACCTTAAATACATTGCATCGCCAGGTCTGAGGCGACATACACACTATTCCTTTAAATCACATTCAAAGCACATTTCCCTCCTCAAAGAATTCTGGGAACTGTAGTTTGTTAAGGGTTGCTGGGATTTGTAATTCTGCGAGGGGCGAACTGCGGTGCCCAGAATTCTTTGAGGGAAAATGTGTGATTCCAATGCGCGTATATATTTCGTGTATGCGGCCTGAGTCTCAGTGCTGTAGATTGGAGGATGTTTGGGGGCTAGCAGTGCAGGAAGCTGAGCAGCCAGCCTCTAACCCAGGGGCAGCCAACATGCCATTCTCCAGGTATTTTTGGACTCCCAATACCCAGCAGCCCCAGGCAGTATGGACAATGGTTGGGATGATGGGAGTTGTAGTCAGATAACATCGGGGGCGGGGCAGTGGTGGTTATGTTCTTCTGTGAGAGTTCCTGTTTTCCCCTTCATTCGCCCGGGGTGGGAAAATTAGTCCATCTGTGGCCACTACCTCTTGCTTTCATCAGGGCTGAGGCTTTCAAACATTCTGCTCTTGCAGGAAGGTTTTGCTTAAGCATAGTTCTCCTTCAGCTGGCGCGGTGGATGCGGCTTTAACATTTCAGCAGCGCCCGGTGTGAGTCAGTGTCCTCCCCAACCTCTCACCTTCCATTGTTGGTCGTGCAACACCCTCTCGGCTCCCAGTGCAGGCAAACTGGTTGCGCTCCCTTAAATCTGCCTCTTATGGTTTTATTAGACGTCCTTGGAGACTCAA
Source organism: Darevskia mixta (assembly GCA_034641385.1). NCBI lineage: Eukaryota > Metazoa > Chordata > Lepidosauria > Squamata > Lacertidae > Darevskia > Darevskia mixta. The sequence goes on along the minus strand of JAWWNH010000033.1, from coordinate 15,728,330 downwards.
AAAAAAAAAGGGTCCCTAAGGATTGACTAGGAAACTGCATCATAAGGAAATAAATTACATGTTCTCTATCCCCTTGGTAACATCTACAGTAGCAAAATACATGAGATGCTGTTTCAAACTCCAAATAGGGGCAAGGACACCATCTATCCTTGTCCTGTCTAGGATATTGGCGGGTAAAACCAGGCAATAAAACTGCTCTTCTGTACTCAGGAACTATTAGAAAATAGAGATATGACATTCGTTTGTTAGAAGCAGACCAAGTCAGGTCCAGCAAGCATGGTATACATGAGTCATTAGCTGATGTGTGTAACTCTTGAACATCCATTTCCGCTAATACAGAGAAAGGAGAACTGACGTGTGTGTGTGTGTGTGTGTGTGTGTGTGTGTGTGCGTGTGCTTGCGTGCTTAAAATTTTAAAATGCTTACATCAGTATGACAGTTTCTAAACCAGCCAGACCTCCCCACACCTTCACTTCCAATACAAAAAAACTCACCATAGGACACATATCTTGTTTGCTTTCCCCCGTTAACCCGCTAGCCCAAAATCCCCAGGAAGAACAAAAAATGCCACAGCAACTGACACCCATTCACAATAACATTTGTGAAATATACTCGGAGTCAAGTGTGAATTTCATGCTCTTTATTCAGCTCATAGTAGCAAGGAATGAATCTTTCCCCAAAACGTCTGCTATATATACATTGTTTACACAATGGGCCCCACGTGATTGGCTAATTCCAGGCTACTCCTGTAGGACAATCAGGTTGCGGATTCACTTCATCCAGGAGCCTGATTGGCTGCTCTTGCAGGCCAATCAGGTGCCTGATTCACTTCCACCTGGAGCTGGATTGGGTGGCTCCTGTGGACCAATCAGACTGCTGCATTTTGGATCCTATTGTTCTTGGATTCAGCTCAGTACATAACAATTTATTTAGTTGGTCCTGAATAATGAGTGATTAGGCAAGACCACCCACTGATCAGAGGTAGCCTTGGGAGTTACAGGTACACTCACTTACCTGAGCTAATTGCTTAATCAGTGTCTCACTATAGTTTGAGTGGAGAAGCGCCTATACTCTATCCTAACCACACACTGGGGTGGGAGTGGGCAGGTTAGGATTGCAGCCTTTGTCTACTATCTCTCTTTCTATCCCTTTCCATCTTGTGAGAGAGGAAGGAACTCTAGAAATGATCTTTCCCTGGCTTTGATAGAAGCATTCCAGCAGTGCCTGCTGGGTGCTGTGGCCATCAATGCCAGAGGATGGCACGGATCCTACGTAAGATATTAGGTGCCTTCAACAGGGCTGCTCTCTCACATACACACACATACACACTGGGGCCTGATCTGGTGCTTTGGAATGGCCCTGATCTGACCCAGGGTGGTCAGAGACTGAGTGGATCTCAGCAGAAAATCTATTGAGGGCCCTTGCACAGCCATGTGGTCAGGAAGGGAGGAAGACAAAGCTGTGCCTCTTCTTCTCCCCCCCCCTTCCACCCACATGCAGTGGGGAGCTATGGAAGGAGGAAATAAACACAGGCTTCCCGCGCCTCTCCTTCTCCTTGCTCTCACTGCTGCCAGAATGTCCTCACATTTACAAAGCCCCCGATTGCTCGGGGTTGACCCTATCCAACTCAGGGCAATCTGGGGTTGCAGCAACCCAATCCGGCCAAATCTAAGGTCAACCCGAATGCAATTAGCGTACCACTCTACCCCATACTAGAGGTGTACAGTTATTTACACGTAATGCTCAGTGAGTGCAGAGCCTGTACACTTGTGTGCAGAAGATTTGAGTGGTACAAGTCAACAAGTGTAAATGATTTCACCCAAACACTTGTATATGTGTCGGACCAGCTTGTAGTTGAATGTAATGTGTGAACAAGCCTCTTGCCTTGCTGGATCAGTCTAAGGCGGGTAAGCTATGGGTCTCCCTTACCTGGGAGTAAGCCCCACTGAACGCAGTGAAGCTGACTTTAAAGTAAACATAGGTTGGATCATGCTGCATCATTCCATGATACCCAGTATTCTGTCTCCAACAGTGACCAGCCAGATGTCTCTGGAATGATCTGAAGAAGATCTGTGTTTCTCTGCAGCACCTGATAGTCGACAGCCTTAGATAGAATCACAGAATTCTAGAGTTGGAAGGCACCCCGAGAGTCATCTAGTCCAAACCCCTGCAATGCAGGAATCTCATACATGACAGGTGGCCATCCAACCTCTGCTTAAAAACCTCCAAGGAAGGGGAGTCCACCACTTCTCTTGTGACTGTGTTCCACTGTCGAACAACTCTTCCTGTCAGATAGTTCTTCCTGAAGATAATGGTTTTGTTTTTAAGTGTCACCGTTGTCATGAGCCCAGGCTGATCTTGTGGCGTTATCTCTCTTCTGAAGGGCCCATCTCCTGAAAGTGACAAGCCATTCAGGGCCAAAACAAACATGCCTTGTGAGATCTGTGAGCAGATCCCCCAAACTGGTTTCTCCTCCAACCACTTTAAAACCACTTTCTGGCAGCATGCATGATCAGTGCATTCGTGGTGGAGGTTTTTTAACACACCACTCCCCACCATTTCTCATGTCTAAATTTAATTATCACCCAAGCTGCTATTAGATCTACTGGGGAACCAAAAATAAAGACAAGTTATTATACTATGTCTGTCTTTGTTCTGCTGCTATAGCAATATTTTCAGCTTCCTTGGGGAAGGTATGTTGCTCAGCTAAGAGGACACCTGCTTTGTTTTCTGAAGGTCCCAAGTTCAATTACTGGCATCACCAGGTGGGGCTAGGAAAGACCTCCATCTGAAACCTTGGTGATCCATTGCCCATCTGTGTAACAGATAATTCTAAGCTAGATAAGCCAACAATCTGGCTCACTATAAAGCAGCTTCCTCTGTGTGGCAGAGGGGCAACTTAGATCAGGGGAATGGCATGGAGAGAAGACTTAAAACCCACTCTCCCAGCTCCAGTGCCTCAATCCAATAAGTGTCCCCTGAAGAAGGCTTCCTTTTGTCTGTCCTCAATGCACCATCAATCAGTTCAACTACAGAGCTACATGTTCTAGCATTCACTCTCGCCATTCTCATCTGTTGCTCAGCTAGATGATTTTTCACTCTGGATTTAATAATCTTACCGGGGGAGCGGGGGAGCTTTAGACCAAGTGGTGAACCTGTAGCCCTCCAGATGTTGGACTACAACTCCCATCAGCCTCAACCAGCATGACTAAAGATCGGGGGTGATGAGAGCTGGAGTCTAATAACCTCTGGAGGGTTACGGGTTCCTCATCCCATCGCCTAGAATTGCAGCCTTACACCCCTGAGCATTGCATAAATCAATACGTAAAACATTGGTGCCTCACTCTGCAAGGGCTTCCTAGGCAATATGTAAGAAAAGTGATGAGAGGGACCTAAACTTTCTTTGAGATGCCTAAAAACATGCATAATCCATGTGGATTAGTGCTGCATTCATGTTGGGCATCCCCTCACAATGCCCCATGCTGCTCACTACGCCACTCTCTTCCCTGCTCCCCCTCTGTTTACAAGTTACCAGACATTGGGGAAAGAGACTCTGATGTTGCTGCTGCTGCTGTTAAATGGTCAGCATGCCAGTCAGCATGCCACAATGTGCCCTCCGTGATTGTTTTTGCCTGGATGGAATGTGTCTTTCAACTTCGACAATGCCCCCGGCAAATCTAGATGAAGGATAGGGAGACATGTGCTCATCCATGTAGAAATTAGCATACTGTATAAAAGTAAAATTAATGTTGGTTGCTCCACCCATTTTCCCCCTCTGGCCCTGCCCACTCAGGGCATGTGGCTCCTGGAAGGTTGCTGAGAAGGAAATGTGGCCCTTAGGTTGAGAATGTTTTCCCTCCCCTATGATATGTGAACTCTGATGCACAGATGATCCCACCTATAGGACACACAACAATACCTCTGTTTCAGGGATGCTGACTGCTGCGGGGCTCAAAATCAGGAACCTGGCCTAATCTATAGGTCAGTGATCTTAGGGCAGGATGTCTAGGGTCCCAGTCTACAGAATGAGTTGGAAGGGGGAAAGCAGCAGGGCTGTCTTATCACATTTCCAAGTAAGTGAGGCAATGTGCTTGACTGTTAAGTTCAAAGTCTACAACTGCCTAGTTGCAACACTGGTCCTATGAATTAAGTCAGGGGTGGGGAATCTGGGGACCTTGAGATGTTTCTGGACTGCAGCTCCCATCACCCCTGACAGTTGACCATGCTGACTGGGGGTGATGGGAATGGGAGTCCAGCAATATCCAGGTTTCCCATCCCTGGATTAGGAATTGGCTTGTTTTACTGTTGGGGCTGCTGTTCAGAGGAGAGATGTACAGGCAGTTTCAACATGGGCATGTACCAAGTGAATCCATCAGGTTTTAAGTCTGCAGCCTATCCAAAGAATCTCGAATGGCTAAGGAGGAGTTCTGCCTAAGACCTTGGAAAGTGCTACCAGCGAGAATAGATAAGGCTGGACTAGTAAGGGTGAAACGTAACTTCAGATAGTCATCCTGTTTATAGACAGACTTGTAGAGATGGAAGGGACATGCCAAAGTTCATCCACAGATACATTAAGGCACATGGTTATGCCAGCAGATGTGGCTGGAGCCAACCACACTCATACATATTAACACACACACATGTACATGCCCCCCAATGCTGATCTACAGGCACATTAATATGCATTCACACATGCACATGCACACTCATACTTGCACAAACTCATGGGGAGAAAGACACACAGGACTCTTGGAAAGGTAACTGAGATTATGGCCTTTCCTGTTATTTGTACGTTTCCATAGGGTTGTGAAGTCTGAAAGAAAGAAGAAAAATGGAACAGCTTAGAAGACTGATCTCTTTATACTTGGCAGAATCGGGAGCCAATTATAAGTTCCCTGTCTCGTCTCCAGATAGTTTGGTGGATATTTTTAGAGACCTTTTCCTCTTTTTTTAACTCAAGGATGTTGCTGAAGCTGCAGTTAAAAGTGGAAGACCAGAACAGGGGAGCGGGGCTTCCGAACCCTTTCCCCTTATGCAATTATTTCCACCCTGCTTTTCCTGCCCCTGGGGAAAGTTCTCCAAAGAAGATGAAAACACCTTGGAGGGGCAATTTTTGGTAGAAAAGTTATGTGAGGGGAGATAGTTAAGGAACCCCTCTTATGCATGCTGGTTTTCTACTTCAAATGGCAACATCAGCAGCTGCATTGGGTAAAAAAAAAAAATAAGAGCACATCCCAAAAAAAGAATTGCGGAACTATACATAACATGCAGTTTTCACCCTCAGTTTCCACCAGATGGATTCAACAGCACCAGCTGACTGCAGGAGGCTTAGAGATGGGTGTCGATTTCCCTACCATGAGATGGACTTTTTATTCAGGACCCTTTTTCATCACCAGCTAGTCCAGCATTTGATTGTTCTTTGATATGCTTTCGAGGCCTTACCAATCAACAGGAAAAGATTAATTTCAGAGAAGCCTCAGCGTTGCGGTCTAGTTCACATCTCTGCTTCCGTTTGATTCCAGCTTCCTAGATTAGTCACCTGGAGGTGGAGTGTTGCTTTGCCTGTCAGTAATTCTGGTGGGTGCAGCTCTGAGTACAGAAACTGATCATGAGCAAAGCAGCCATTATTCTGACGTTGCATGGCCCAGGACCCCCACAATTACGCGGGCAAGGCAGCACATGTGAGATGTATCCAATGCTTCCCCTCCATTGGTCAAAAATGTAGTGCCAGTACCCACATCACAAGCACCAGAACAGAATTTTCTGCTGCCCAGGGCAGGTGAATACCATCACAAAAAGCACTGAATGTATATATAGTGGTTTTTATTAGACCCTGTAATCTAAAACATTTTTCAATAGTACTATAATTTTGCCTAATTCCAGCTTTTCCACTCTCTCTTTTTTATTTATTTATTATATATTTGTTTTTTGCAACTCATGCTTGTAATTTTTGAAGAAAGCTTCCAAACAGTTTAACTGATGCAGCTCTAATACAAATTTTGTGGGGTCACCTAACAATTCTCGGCAGCCTTAACTAGATTTCCCAGGATTCTTTGGGGGAAGCCATGACTGTTTATAAAGTGGTATGATACTGGCTTTAAACATACAGTGCAGATGGGGCTCGAGATGATGGTGGGAATGCCCTGGGGAAACATGCTAAACCTCCCTTTCTCAAACCTCTCTCTTTTCTTCCTTTTCTTTTCGTAGGAGCTGTCCAAGCCCAGAGAGGTAAGAACCTTTTCACACCCTCTTTCGTATTACTTACTGCTGCTAAATGATGCAAGCAGAATATGGGAGCCTGTGACAAAGAAACTTTTATTTAGGCGTTCAGTTCCTAATAACGATATATCAAGGGGGCACCTGTTCTTTGAGGTTTCAATTCCTTGACTGTGGTTCCTCCCGATTCTTGCACCACTAACAGCCCCTTGTGAAACACTTCAGTTTCTTCTTTCAGTCTCTCACTATCGAGACATCCAGCCTTGTCAGGTGGTTGTGTCCCACAAGTGCTGGCAGATGCCCCATGGGGGGAACGGGGAAGCTGCGGCCCTCCAGAGTTATAATATTATTTTCTCATAATATTAAATCCTGCCTTTCCACAATGTCCCCAGTTGAGAAGTTGGGGGGGGGGTTCAAACCCTAGTGGCTGCTGTTCTGTGTGTCTCACGATTCCACTGCTGTTACTCCCCAGACTGTGGCAGCTGCTACCAGCTCAATCCAGGCACCATTGCCGGTGTGGTACTGGGAGATCTGCTGCTGACTTTGCTCATCGCATTGGCTGTATACTACGTGGCTGCCTGCATCCATCAACGCCAATCAGCTGGTAAGGAGAGAAAAGCCATTCTTATTGCAGATATTAATATTGTGCAGCTGGAAGTAAATGAATGCATTAAAAAATGAGACATTTTCAAATAAAAATTGTCCAGACTAATAAGTATTATTCAAAGCTTTACTAACCAGAACTTATTCAAAACAGGTAAAAAACAAACAAATCAATAATGCATCCAGATAGTTCCATAAGACATATACTTGTCCAAGCATAGGCTCAGCATCTTCTTAGAAATATAATATAACTCTAAACCAACCTAGAATCAAAGGTATCTCTCTCCTTACAGTCTCCATTAGCCTGGAGCTATATTATCTTCCGGAGAGACTCATTTTCACATCTTTTTCCCACTGTGCTTGGGAACAGATGACCAAAGGCAACTCCCTTCAAAATGGCAATTTGCAACCAAATACCTTACTCACATGATCTAAGGTTAAACACTCATGTGAAAGAGCAGAGAACATCAACAGTTAAGCTATCTAGAAGCTCAGAGAGCCCATCTTTGTTTTAGCATACTCAAATGGAATTTCCTGGTGTTCAAACCCTTAGCAATACACATACAGGCATTTTTCATTTCCATGTCAATTAAAGAATTGCACTTAACAATTATTGTCCCCCTGAGCTTGGTTGATCGTTCCCCTTCTGAAAAAATGGCAGAGGTTAACACTACAGGCATAGGTGTGAAGAAGACAAGAAACCTATGAACCTGCTACATGGGTGTCCACTGAATGCTCACGGGGAGTGGGCGCTTGTTTCTGCTGACCCTGCCCGTCAACTCTGCAGTTTAGCATAACTTGAGTGTAGAACCTATATATGGAAAATCTGTACAGCTTATGTCAAAAGCAGAGTCCCAGATTCTTTCCCTACCTACCTAGCCATACAAGTTCAGTGTATCTTAATTGGATATGGGTACAAGGCTAGAAACTAGAGCTGAGCAGAAATACTGGGGGGGGGAGGGTGAGAAAAAGAGATTCTTCTTTTTCTCACCACCACCCCCTCAGAAAAAGGAGGCCACTTTGCAGAATTTTCTCCAAATATTCCACCATTTTTTGGTGGTGGCCACCAGTCTCATGTACCCCACAATGCCATGGAGTGACATTAGGTCTTGGGCATTGGAAAGGATGTGTTGGGGAGGATGCACAGTTACTACTGCTGATGTCCTTTGTGGAAGGAAGGAAGGAAGGAAGGAAGGAAGGAAGGAAGGAAGGAAGGAAGGAAGGAAGGAAGGAAGGAAGGAATTGTGCAAATGTTGCTGCTAATCATGAACCCACTCCCTAGAAAATGTTGAATGATTTCTCCTCCCTACCTGCAAAAAAGATTGTGGGGTGAAATTGTCTCCCCAACTTCTCCTTTGTGCTAATTTGCGTGCATCTATGCTAGAAACACAGAAATAAACAGATGCAAAGAAACTATTTTCTCTCTACAAGAGAAAAGAGTATCTTTCCCCTACAGATATGGGAAAGCAGCTTGGGAAGACAATTCTCTCTTTCTAAGCAGGCAAATGGCAGGCAAAGAAAGGACTAATCAATCCCTCCCACTTGTGCCACTGTTTGCAGCTCCTGAGCAAATGCGTGTGGTGAGTGGCGGACCTTGGTGTCTCATATTTCAGTGGCGCTCCGTGTAATGCCAAAATCCAGTGCCCTTCCCCGCCTCTCATCGTCCATTGGAGTAATAGTGGCAGAGCTGCTCTGGTGCCCCCAGAAACTCTGTGCTTGATGTGACTGCTAGAGTCGCACTCCCCAAGAGTGCCTCCGTGGCTGGAGTCAAAACAGGACCACAGCGCGTTGGTGAGAACCAGAGGTTTGCAGACACAAACAAGTAAACAAGCAGACAATAAATTGCAATGGAGGAGGAAACAGACTAATGTAGACTGAGCATGCTCAGTAGCCACAAGATGTTGCATGTTAATTGGAAAGGGAAAAAATGGAAAAGGGAGGGTGGAGGATGGAATGGAGCATCCTGGAGAAGGGCTTAGCTGGCTGTGACATGTAAGCATGTGCAGCAATCTTTTGCTGCAGGTCCCAGTCGGTTTCCTTTTTTAAAGCCAAGGAAAAGACTTGCAGGACTCTGCCTAGCTTCTAATTTGGCCTTCTTAGCTTGCAGGCGGAGGTTATAATTGAACCCTTTTAACCACAAATCCTTCCTCCCTTGAGCAGTAACCTCAGCTCCCACCTGCTCAGGCTTTTTTGTCTCTCTATTTGCCTTTGAGGAACATGACTCTGTCTGGGGAGGGTTAGAAACTTCAGTGGGGTCCTAGTTATTCTTGGCCAGCCGTTTGTAGGGCCCTTAAGCAAGTTTTAGCCAGGATATTGTCATGCTAGCTCAGAAGAAGAGTTTGGATTTGATATCCCGCTTTATCAGTACCCGATGGAGTCTCAAAGCGGCTAACATTCTCCTTTCCCTTCCTCCCCAACAACAAACACCTTGTGAGGTGAGTGGGGCTGAGAGACTTCAAAGAACTGTGACTAGCCCAAGGTCACCCAGCAGCTGCATGTGGAGGAGCGGAGACGCGAACCCAGTTCACCAGATTACGAGTCTACCGCTCTTAACCACTACACCACACTGGCTCAGAGGCACCGGCTTGCGAGGGTGATTGGGGGGGCACTATTTCATGTGTGGCATCACACATGTGCAACGACCAGGCATTGCGCACCTAACGTCAGGAAGTCGGGAGGAGCCGGACACTGTGGCCACACGACTCCTCCTCTGCCTCGCCCCTTCTTCCCCTTCATGGAAGGTGGAGGAGCAGAAGGAAGCAGCCACTGGAGTCATGCTTCCTCTCTCACTACAGTCTCAACGAAAATCCCCCCACTGGGTGAACTAGGGGTTTTCATTATAAGGTGCCTAGCATTCATGAGAGGGAAGGGGTTCTTTTCCTCAGGACCATGGTAGGGGAGGACCTTCCTTCTTGCACATCTGATGAAAGTTGAGGTGATCCCCCCATAGCAACTTTTTAAAAAATTGGCCCTTCCAGTGAATCTTTCAATACTGTATCTCGTTTTGCCTTAGGGGATGTGCTGGGCAAATATCTGAGAGGAATGGCTCACACTAAGGGCTCATTCACACTTCTGCTTGTCCCATGGCTAGAAAGCCAGGCTCCTTTCCCAGGGAAAACCTACTCTTTAGCTTTAAATCAGAACAAACAGCATTGTGCAGAATACCCGATTGGAGTTTGCTCTGATTGAGCACTAAAGAGCGGTTTTCCCAGGGGCGGCAGGAAGCAGCAGAACAAGAGGAAGTGTGCATAAGCCCTCAGACATGTAGCTGACAAATGTTGATAATAACTCTCAAATTCCAGAGTCTCATTTGTGCTTGAAAAATAGCATCTATGTCAGCCTGTCATCTTCCAGCTATTTCACCCAAAACATACAGAGGGTGACAGGTTAGCAGCACCTGATCTACACAGATGGAATAAGAAACAGAACCATTTCTCTCCCACATGCAAACACTTATTTTTCTTCTTCTTAGGGGACCTAAAGAACCCTCCGGTGGAGTCCCCATATGAGGTGAGTGTGATCATGTGATTCCTTACTTTGACCCTGAGGCCTACTGAGCAGACCTGTTGTGATGAGCCAAGCGGTTGCCACGACGATGAGCCCTGAATCGTTGCCACAATGGGAAGCCAAACCAAGGCATTATATCCTGATAAAGTTGAATGCTGGTGTGCGTGTTAATGTGTTTTTAGTTTATTGCTGATTTTATTTTATTTTTCCCATTTTCAATAGCTTTAAAAAAACATTTTCTATTGATAATTTTACTATTTTTTGGAAACCATTTGGGTTTGTTTGTTTTTGGCTGTCCAGCAGTATATAGACTTTATGAAATTTATTTAATTAATAAATTATAGTGCCAGGGCAGAAAATAAAACTGGGGCATGCATATGCACATAGCAGTCAGGGTGGTCTCCAATGCGTTGCCTAAAAAAATGAGGAAATGCATGTCCAGAAGGAAAGTCACAGACGGGCATAAAATTTCCATGTACTAATTTATATGTATGTATCCCATAGGGTGTGCAGATGGTAGCCAGGTGACCTGGTTCTCCTCAGTCTCCTGCCCACTGTAAAGTCAATTCCCCTTGCTCTCCATTTTTAGCAGCCCAAACTATCAAAAAGAACATTCATTCAGTCAGAGGACTGAAGCCCCTTCCGCCCCCTATAATAGACGCCCCTGTCCCTGCTGATGCATTTCCGACAAATGAGAAGAAATGACTATTCAGCCAGCCAAATAATGAAGATATGCCTTGACACTCTGCTTCTTTCTTACCTTACAGGAGCTCCAAGTCCGTGGGGTGGATATTTACAGTGACCTCAAAAACCCCAGCCGTGGAACCTACAAATAGTCTTCCTTCTCTGTGTTGCTCTTTTGAGCTTCTACGTACAAGATAGTAGAAACAACAACAGACAGTCACAGTAACTATACAAAGGATAATATACAAAACCGTGAACAGCTATAGATGAAAATGTATTGAATCATGAACTAAACTGACAATGTCATACAAAAAGCATACATAGGTATTTCCTCAGAGGCAAAAGCCTGTATATACTTTCAAACATTAAAGTGCTAATTCAAAGTGCAATGCTTTATTTGAATGATGAGTGTTTGAGTTTCTTAGAATAGCTTAGCTTTGTGGAATATCCTAGTTCTGTGTTGATGATAAAGTCCAGTCCTTGACGAAACTGCTGGTGAAATGGGAAGATTCGAAGCTGGCCACCCGTCGGGAAGACAGACCCATACGCTTGATGGACTTTGCTTAACCATCTTTAACACTGGAAAGATAGACCCATACGTCTGATGGACTTTGCATAACCATTTCTAACACTATATATTGCACTTTGAATTAGCACTTTAATGTTTGAAAGTATATACAGGCTTTTGCCTCTGAGGAAATACCTATGTATGCTTTTTGTATGGCATTGTCAGTTTAGTTCATGATTCAATACATTTTCATCTATAGCTGCTCACGGTTTTGTATGTTATCCTTTCTACGTACAAGATGGCTGTTCAGTTTCTCCTCTTCAGCAGGTCTACTCAGAAGTCGTACTTTAAGGAAAGCTTTCTAACTGTGAACTTTCATCTGCTTCTTCTCAATATAGAACTTCCTCCACAGAGATCATCTGCTCTATTTTTGTGGAGCGTGTTCTGTCCCCGTCCCCCCATGCATCAATTGCAACATGGTCGGAACTGCCACTAGTTGAGACACAACGCAGAGCTCTTGGTGGGAGGGGGTTGGGACATGTGAGCCCACCTTTCTTCAACCAGGACCCCCTTCTTCAAGCACAGAAGCTCTGGCTAGTGGCCAAATGCCACTGCAAACCAGGCAATACTGTGCCATGCATAAGGCTAGAGGAGAAATCCATTTCGGTTGACATTTAAAGGCCAGCTTACCTAATTTCAGAAACAATGCAGGAATGGAAGAAAGCCCTCCTTTGAAATTTGCACTTCCCCAAATTTGGCAATGCAGTTCTCCAGCCAAAAATCCATATACATTAGGAAGATGTCCATATAAATGCATATATCTGTGAAAACGACGCACAAGCATGCATGATATTAGCTTTGCAAAAGTGTGCATTTTAGGCATACAAAAAAATCTGTTCAGGGAAATGTGCACTATGATGCTGATGTATTTTCATGAGGACTTATAAAAAATAATTTGCAAGCCACCTGTTAGCTGATGTGTGGGGTAGCACTGCAGCCGCCGCCGCTTTTCTGCACATTCTCCAGCCAGCCCCAGAGCGTCATGCAGAAAGAGCTGGAGAGCAGGGGGAAATGGACATTCGGAAGCTTTTTAGAGGGCGCTCCCCAATTTAAACGATTTTGCTTATGAGCGTGGGGGCCCGCAAGGCAACTCCAGTGCAAATGAGGGGTGCCTGTATCAAATACGCCAAATATATCTTGTAATAAATGCAGTGTAATTATTCCAATAAATAATTAAACAAACCAAACATTCTTTTGTGTTGTTGTTCTACAAATAATAATAATAATAATAATAATAATAATAATAATAATAATAATTTCTTATTTATACCCCACCCATCTGGTGTTATGATTTTTGTCCAAGCCGAGCGACAACAGCTGCAGCGAGGCCGGTCTGACTATTGCCTGTCTCACTAAACCGTGAGAAAGCTGCCTTATCTGTTTCTCTACATGGAATGTTTATGTTTTACTGTACTATTGTAATCCTAGCCTTTGTGCTCTCTCTTCTGGCTAGACCTCGATGCCGGACAGACGGCTTTATGGCAGCTCTGTCTTTGACCTGGCAGCAGAGATTCTCTCTGCACTATTCCTACAATAAATAGTTTAGCTTTAATAATGGCTTGTGTGTGTTGTTCTTCATGCTGGGAACAATCACATATTACTGCGCCACCAGACTCTCTGTAGCCGGGGATGTGCGCACACGGTTTTGCTCTGGCTTTGGGGCAGTCTCACAAACTGCCCCAGGTGGGGTATTTCCTAACATCTGGCTGGGTTTCCCCAACCACTCTGGGCGGCTTCCAACAGAATATTAAAATGCAATAGTCTATTAAACATTAAAAGCTTCCCTAAACAGGGCTGCCTTCAGATGTCTTCTAAAAGTCTGATAGTTGTTTTTCTCTTTGACATCTGGTGGGAGGGCGTTCCACAGGGCGTTCCTCTGCCTGGTTCCCTGTAACTTGGCTTCTCGCAGCAAGGGAACCGCCAGAATGCCCTCAGAGATGGACCTCAGTGTCCGGGCAGAACGATATATGTCACAATTCATATCTTCTCAGTAGCCATAAGACAGGGATAGTTCTCTGGCTAGTGCTGGACTCTAAGGCTCCCATCAGCCTTGGCCAGCATGGCCAATGGCCAGGAACGATGAGGTTTGTAGTACCAAAAATAAATAGTCTAACAGCATGTTCCCTGGTCCTAAGACCCCCATTGTACATCTGGCTCCACCACCAGATATTTTTGTTTTTATTTTGTTCCTGACTCCCGCTGATGGACCTGGGGAGTTGCAGCACCAAAAGAAAAGAGTCTGTCTCATAAACCTGAATCCCAACTACTCCTGCTGTAAACTGATACTTTTGTCCGATTTACAGTGAAAGAAGCAAGAGACTCAACTCTCTCAACTCTCAACACCTTTACTGGCATATATAAAAAGGAGACATACAAACCATCTATTTATATAATATTTCTATATAATATAATATTTCTAAAAGCATGCAATAAATAGGAAAGGATAAAAAGATCCTCATTAGTCACTATTAGTCAGGCTAGATATACTGGCCTTAATTTCAAAAACCCTAGTCAGATATTAAGCCATAGCTCTAGTGAGGGCAGAGGAATCATCCCTCAGCAGGAACTGGATCGTAAGTTGGTTATTGAAAAGGGCACTAGGCTACATTGAGGACACTGAAGGGCCAATTCGGAAGATATTAGAGAGGGGACAATCCAGGATCATGTGGTCCATAGAGTCCGGCACATTCTGTCCACAAGGGCAGAGTCTGTCCTGGTAAGGGATGCCTCTAAATCTTCCGGAAGGCACGGTAGACGGAAAGGCATTTAAACGAGCCAACATAAATACTCTGCGATGTAATGGCGTAACCAGATTGTAGAAGTAATTAGGCATCGTTCCATGATGAGGTTGCAGCCCTAGAGAGGCAGGAGAGCATACTAAGGGCTGGGAGGGATAGAGTTTTTGAAATTCATTATCCAGCAGCCAGCAAGAGACTCCTTGAGAGCCAGTGTGGTGTAGTGGTTAAGAGCAATAGACTCGTAATCTGGGGAACCGGGTTCGCGTCTCCGCTCCTCCACATGCAGCTGCTGGGTGACCTTGGGCCAGTCACACTTCTTTGAAGTCTCTCAGCCTCACTCACCTCACAGAGTGTTTGTTGTGGGGGAGGAAGGGAAAGGAGAATGTTAGCCGCTTTGAGACTCCTTTGGGTAGTGATAAAGCGGGATATCAAATCCAAACTCTTCTTCTTCTTCTTCCTTAAGTACAGTGGTGGAGCACTCTGGGACTGAAATATATAACCCAATATGGGTTGGGCAGGAATTGTTGTTGTTGATTTTTAACTAAAGAGAGCCACCTATTTGATCACTTTATTTCTTTGTCAGTCCTGCATTAGATTTTCCTGTTAGTAATCCCCATCCACCAGGGCCATTGAGAAATTATTTCCAGATACTCATAGGACATGACACATCGCTTCTGTTCTTTTGTGTTTGATGTCCCTAAGACAGGGGTGGGGAAAATGGGGCCCAGGGGACAAATGTAGCCCTCTGGACCTCTCCAACTGTCCTTCATGACTCTGTGATTCTCTAAAGGGAATGGATACAGAATTCTAAGCATCCTCACCAGTGCATGCTGCCAAACTCCTATGTGGGGATGCTTTGATGGTAAAGCTGCTATGAAACCGATTGAATGTTTTAGTCTAGATCAGGGGTTGTCAACCTGGTCCCTACCACCCACTAGTGGGCGTTTCAGGATTCTAGGTGGGTGGTAGCGGGTTCTACGGCACAAGCTGAATCCTCCTTCCATCTAGCACTGGTGGGCGGTAAGCAGAGGTGTAGGAAGGTCAGGTGGTACCCGGTGCAGAAAATTTCTTGTCACACCCCCCATTGATTTTTTATTTTTATTTTATTTTTTGCCTGCAAAAATGGTTTTACATTATTTCATATTTTCTTACAAAGGAATAATAACAAGTAATAATAATAAACTTTTGTTTATATCCCGCCCTCCCCGGCCGAAGTTGGGCTCACGGTGGCTAACATCAGATACACAACATTGGTATAAAATCAAACAATAATTAAATTACCTCCTAAAAACATGTCAAAATCAAATTAAAGTCTAATTAGATGGCTTTCCGCAGGGTTAGGGTTGGGAACAGTAAGTGCTCCACTGAATTGAAATTTCAGCCTTCACAACGTAGGAAAACAGCCAAGTAAACAGCTATTTTCGTGGAGGAGGGTCAAGACATTAATTGATATGCATGAAATTTCATATATAGCTATATAATCCCCAGTATAGTAAGATAAGACCTTTGGAGCAGGTATTTTTTTTAAAAAAAAAAAAGTTTTTTATGAACCGCCCTAGCAGGGCAGTAATTGTTCCTTGATAATTTGTCACCCCCCTCCATGATGGAACCTGGGTCGACCCGCCCCCTTCGTCCCTCCCTTCCTATGCCCCTGGCGGTAAGGAAATTTTACTATCAAGAAAGATGAATTAGTGGGTGGTAGGTATAAAAAGGTTGACTACCCCTGGTTTAGATCTGCTAAGTTATGATCATTCAGCTTCCAAACTCTACAGACATTCAGCAGTGGGGGGAAAGTGCAGATCTACAACATTGCCCTCCCTGGCCAGCAGATTAAAGCCCTGATCTACAACATTGTTACCGTCAGAGTTGATGTATGAAAAGGGGTGGCAGGGCAAGGCTGAGAAACCAGGACATAAGATGCAAAATCATCTAGTGTGTTAGATCTATTGTGGGCTAACTATCCTGTTTTTGAGACAGGCTGCAAAGTAAGAGTTGGGTAACCATCCACTGTGTGCTGTGTTTGCTTCTAATCTGATCTTTCTCAGTGGGAGGAGCAAGCGGTGTGAGACCACAGACAACTTCCTGCTGTCTTGTTGCTGTGGAGGGGGTGGGAAAAGAGGTTTTTTGTTCCTTCCTACAGAGAGGATCCTGCTCTTCACTTTGGAGGAATCAGCAGTTGGGCTAAGGCTGGACCTAAAGAATTATGTTGGGTGGGAGGGATGGTGGGCGATGGCACAAAGTGGGTGGCTGCTGCTTGGGCAGGGCGCTTTTAACACAGGAAGCTGCCTCGTACTGAGTCAGACTATCAGTCATCTAGATTAGTATTGACAATACTGATTGATAGTGGCTCTCCAGGGTTTCATGCCAAGCCATATCTGGAGATGTTGGGGATTGGAACCTGGGACTTGCTGTGGGCAAATCAGTTGCTCTACCACTGAGCTATGGCCCTTTTAAGAACAGCATCCTTGCCACCCACTCCACCTGCTCCTAGCTCCACAAACAAATGATTCTTAGCTTAAGGCTGCCCCAATTTGAAGGACATATTTTGAACTTGTAACATAGCATGTCTTCCCCTATCAACGCGTGCACACACATACCCCAGATAGGTCAACGACATCTCCTTTTCTCCAACGCCAGCAGTAACCCAAACATTTCATTTCATTTGGCCCTGTTTGTTTGTCTTAATCATTTGTTCCCACAAATTTAACAAGCCCTGCCCAATATATACATAAGAGCAACAATAAAATGAAACCTAAAACAACCCATGGTGAAAAGCAAATTAAATACACACACACTTCAGTACAGAAATCAAAGAAACCAGCATAAAGCTAAAGCCCTTCTGGAACACAAGTATTTTCAGATCTCTCCTAAAAATAGGGAGAAATGGGGGCATTTTAGATTTCCTGGGGGGACAGCAAATCCCTGCAAATGTCAGGCCAAAGACAAAGACCCCTGATGCCCATCTCAGGCAGGTTCATTCTGTTAGCTGGGCTGTAGGGTAAAGGAACCCAGTCCCAGGTCAGGGATGAGGAACTTGTGGCCCTCTAGATCAGTGTTTCCCAACCAGTGTGCCTCCAGATGTTTTGGGACTACAATTCCCATCATCCCTGACCACTGGTATTGCTAGCGAGGGATGATGGGAGTTGTAGTCCCAAAACATCTGGAGGCACACTGGTTGGGAAACACTGCTCTAGATGCTATTGGTCTCCAACTCGCATCAGCCGCAACCAGCATGGGCAATAATCAGGGTTGATGGAAGTTGTCATTCATCAACATCTGGAGGGCCAAAGCTTCCCCATCCTTCTCCTAGGACATATACGCCTACAAAGAGAAAAGCCTGAACATCCCTGTGCGTCTCTTTGTATCTTCATGTGACTAGCAGTCCATGTACTAGGGAACATCGGGGGCAGAGCTTGTGTGCACACCCCTATCCCTAGGTTTAATCTTTCACATGTTCAGGCAAAGGCCAATGCACTTCCAACCTGGCGTTGGCTGAGCAGGTTCGGTAAGCACAGATTTGATATGGAGTTGCCAGGGGCTGTGAGCCTCCAAGAAGCATAGCTGTCAACTTTTGGATTTGAAAATAAGGCATTTTTTCAGACTTTCGGATTTGAAAATCCGCAAGGGCGGTGCAATGGCACCAAGTAGCCTCGCCACCCTGCGCTCCAGAGGCTGCACGCGAATGGGTGAGCGAAAGAGCGAGGGGTGAGGGTCTGGCTGCACAAGGCATGCAAGCTCCACCCCCAGTCGGTCTTAGACTCCTTATTGGCAGCCGAACAGTGCAGCCGAGGAGCCTCCCTGGCCGGCAGGGAGGGAGAGGAGCTGCTTCCTTTGAAATCCGGGAAATTTAAGGGATATCAGCCTAGGGTGAGAACTTAATACATAACATCAACAATCCGGGATAGCAGCGGGAAACAGCATTGGAATAAGGGAGTTTCCCACAAAAAAAGGGAGGGTTGACAGCTATGCCAATAAGGCTCTGGAGATGGGAACCTTACTTAGTGAGTAACCATGGGTATCCAAGCTTCAGCATCATCTGCTGGTGCAACCAAGAACAGCTGTGTGTAAAAACTGTGACCTACGGTTGGCTTGCAGTAAAAAGCCTCTTGATTGGCCAGGACTGGTTTTCTGATGCCTCCTTGCTGCTCTAATGACAAGCTCTATTCTAGCTGTGTGGTGTGCTGTAGCTATAGTATTACCATATTTCCTGTGTTGTCTGAGAACATGGTGCAATCAGCATGACAGTCCCTGTTGTCTGGCTGAAGCCACAGCCCAGCAAGAAGCACATGATGTGACTCACTCAAACCACCTGACTTTCCTCTCTCTCTCGGCTCCTTTTAAAGTTTCTCTCTGTCACACCAAGTGACCACTGGCATTATTTGTGATCAAACTCAGCAGTCCACCCACTACTGCAGCTGTAAGGTGCTGCCTTCCAGATGTGGCTGGACTACAAATCCCATCATCCTTGACCTTGACCATTGCCCCTTGTGACTGGGGCTGATAAGAATGGGAAGTCCAACAACCTCTGGAGGTCCACAGTAGGCATGGAGTTAAAATTCAATTGTTTGCAGAATTTTAACGAGGAATTACCCAATTTGAATGTCTCAATCAAATATGTGAACTGAGATAGGTATTCTCTGAAATTCGTGCTGCACTGAATTTTGCAAGGTAAAGGTGAAGGGACCCCTGACCATTAGGTCCAGTCGTGTCCGATTCTGGGGTTGCGGTGCTCATCTCGCTTTATTGGCCGAGTGCCAGAGTACAGCTTCTGGGTCATGTGGCCAGCGTGACTAAGCCGCTTCTGGCGAACCAGAGCAGCGCACGGAAACGCCGTTTACCTTCCCACCAGAGCGGTTCCTATTTATCTACTTGCACTTTGATGTGCTTTCGAACTGCTAGGTGGGCAGGAGCTGGGACCGAGCAATGGGAGCTCACCCCGTCGCAGGGATTCGAACCGCCGACCTTCTGATCAGCAAGTCCTAGGCTCTGTGGTTTAACCCACAGCGCCACCTGGGTCAAATAGGTACAAAAATGTGAAATGTGCATACGAATGCATATTTTAGTGAAAATTGCATGCCAAGATGCATTGTATTAAAGAAAATTGCTTGCAAATTGGTATGTCAAAACTCCAAGCGAAAATGTGTTTATTGGGTGAAAATCACATTAGAATGATTACAAATATGCATGAGGATTTTTTTTATAACCACCCACCCTGCAAATTACTGCAGAAATGTGGAGAATTGGTTTAAGATTGGGGAAAGCAAAAACCTGGAGAACCAAAAACCTGGACGCACGCAGGCGCCACCTCCGCACCTCCTCAGCGCCAGAAATAGTGTCTACGAGCGTGCACGCGCGCAATCTGGCCCGCAGAGAGATCTTCAGAGGAGTGGACTGGCCCAGGCTCCGTAAGCTTTGCCGACCCCTGAGGTATACCCATCTAGGACCCTCATACCTACGGGGCCGCCTCTCCTGGTATGCCCCACGGAGGACCTTAAGGTCCATAAATAGTAACATTCTAGAGGTCCCGGGTCCTAAGGAAGTTAGATTAGCCTCAACCAGAGCCAGGGCCTTTTCAACACTGGCTCCAACCTGGTGGAACTCCCTGTCTCATGATCCCTGCAGGATCTGATTTCTTTCCACAGGGCCTGTAAGACAGAGTTGTTCCGCCTGGCCTTTGGCCTGGATCCAACTTGATCCCCTCCCCCTCTTTCCTTTCCTTCTGTGATGGAACTCCTATTTCGGGACTTCCCTGGCTTTTTTTTTCTGGCCCACATAGGACCAGTCTGGATAGTTGGCCTTGGTGAAGATTTGACGCTTTCTTCCCCAACAGTTTTTTATTTGAGTTTCCACTGAAATGAGGCTGCACTTTAATGTTGCATTTTTATTTTGTTTTTAAGTTGTATTTTAATCAATTGTTTTTATGCCTGGTGTTAGCCGCCCTGAGCCCGGTCTTGGCTGGGGAGGGAGGGTATAAATAATAATAATAATAATTATTATTATTATTATTATTATTATTATTATTATTATTATCTGCCTTCATTTTATTTTTATTTTTTTGCATGTGTTATTCTGGCTGCTGTTACTATATAAGCCCCTAACTCTCTGTGCTTCCTTCTTATGGACTTTTTCACACAGTTAAGTATATCAAAGACTGGGTGCAATTAAATGTTGTATCCTAAGATCTCATCGCTATCCTTTTGCTAAAAAGACGGGTCTCTGAAAACCCTTCATCGCAACGAGGCAGAGAAAGTTGCCGTGCTCATTTTTATCTTTGGATCACATGTGCTGAAGATACACCAGTGAAGAGAGCCAGTGTGGTGTAGTGGTTAAGAGTGGTGGACTTGTAATCTGGTGAATCGGGTTCGCTTCCCTGCTCCTCCACATGCAGCTGCTGGGTGACCTTGGGCTAGTCACACTTCTCTGAAGTCTCTCAGCCCCACTCACCTCACAGAGTGTTTGTTGTGGGGGAGGAAGGGAAAGGAGAATGTTAGCCGCTTTGAGACTCCTTTGGGTAGTGATAAAATGGGATATCAAATCCAAACTCTTCTTCTACACACCTCAGAGCATTTCGGAGAGGTCTGACTGCTAACTTCACCCGAAAGGTGACCTTGTGGAAGAGAATGCAGTTCCACAAACTGCAAGGCTGATGCAGGAAGGGAAGATAAGCTGAACCGCCATCTTGAGGCTTCAGGTAGAATAGCACATTATTATTTTTTTCCAGCAGGCCAATCCATGTGCCAGCCCTACCATTAGGCAGAGGGAAATGACTGCCTCAGGCGGCAAATGCTGAGAGGCAGGAAGTGGTGGCAAGGTGCTGGAGGTGTGTGCCTGTGCAACCCGCTGCCCTCAGATACAGTGGAAGATGTCCTATTGCCAGTGTTGAAAATTTAACTGCTAGTCAAGAGAGCTTCTGTAGATGGTATAGGAGGGTGTCAACTTGCCCTTCACTTCAGGCAGCAAAATGTATCGGGTCAGCCCTGACCCTACAGGAGGCAGGATGGTGAAATAGATGGACCTTTTGGTTCGATCCACCTGGACTCCCTTTGTGCCCTTATATTTCAGAGGAAACACACAGAAGCATTTTTGGTACCGAAATAACAGTCTAAATCCAATGAATTTTAGAACATGTTTCTGCTAGAAATTGCAGAAGTCAGCTTTATGACTCAACCAGTTAGTTGAATGAATGAATGAATGAATGAATGAATGAATGAATTATTTCGGTCACAGACCAGTTCCAGCTCACATACAATATCAAGGAAGTCATAAAACACGATAGGGATACATTTGAATTTGCAATTAGGTATAACAGGGACAATACAGATATAGCAACAGTTAAAAAATATATAAATTAAAACTTAGTCACTAAAATATAACCTAAAATTATCATTTAAGGACTTAATCATTATGATAGCACAGCTTGTTCCCTAGGTTTTGGGGCAATCGCACAGAATTTGGCTACCCTTAACGTGATCTCAGGATCCTTATCCTCTACCAGGGATTTTAGACATTGAAGTTCAGATTCATTTGGAGATTTTTGCATAGCAGGGGTAATAAAGACCAAGCGTATATCCTGTAGAAATGGCAGCATAACAAGGCATGAGAGACAGTTTCTACCTCCATCAAGCCGCAGGGGCAGACTCATTCCGCGTATGGTTTACCCTCGAATCTTCCCTGCAATAAGGCAGATGGCAGCACGTTGAATCTAGCGAGGGTAATGACCGTCTGTATTTAGGTATTTGTAATTTTAACAAATAATTTGCTGGGGTAAATCCTCTCCCATTATCTTTTATTGCTGGGTGTTTATTCATCTCGCTCACGTGGCATTGCAGTTCCACATCCCAAATTCATTGGCGGATTATTGCTCTAGTTTTCTCATAACCTACAGTTATCAGGGCCTGTGGGGAAAACTCCAAGCCTCTTAGCTTTTCATGCAGTGTAGATTTCCATTTGGATTGGTAAGAATCCAGTAGGGTTAAAAGGGTGCCAACCCAACAGGGAAAAGGATAAGTTTTAACCAATAATGGGTCTTCAGAATCCATATCCGAGCACTAACAGGGATTTGCCCTACCTCCAGGCGGACAGCTGCCAGTTAGTTGCATTTGTACATGGGATAGGGGAGCAGGTATCAAGTCAGTTTATATTTCACACAAAATCAGCCATTAGATTACAAGGTCTAGAAATCATCTCCTTTAGGCCACGTTTACTGGTTCTATTTTCTATTAACCAACAATACTTTAATACTGAGAGATCTACATTGGCTCCCAGTATGTTTCCGAGCACAATTCAAAGTGTTGGTGCTGACCTTTAAAGCCCTAAACGGCCTCGGTCCTGTATACCTGAAGGAGCGTCTCCACCCCCACCGTTCAGCCCGGACACTGAGGTCCAGCGCCAAGGGCCTTCTGGCGGCTCCCTCACTGCGAGAAGCAAAGCTACAGGGAACCAGGCAGAGGGCCTTCTCGGTAGTGGCACCCGCCCTGTGGAACACCCTCCCATCAGAGGTCAAAGGGATCAACAACTACATGACATTTAGAAAATACTTGAAGGCAGCCCTGTTTAGGGAAGTTTTTAATCTGTGATATTTTAATGTATTTTGATATTTGTTGGAAGCCGCCCAGAGTGGCTGGGGAGACCCGGCCAGATGGGTGGGGTACAAATAATAAATTATTATTATTATTAATTGTAAAAGCAGCAAGGATTTTTTCCCTTTTTAATTAGCAGACCACTTGTTATTAGGTTGGGTTCCATCAGGGACTGACTCCATCATTTCTCCCCTCCCCTCAACCCATTTATGTCAGTGCCAGTAAATACGGTGGTAGACCATGAAACTCTTAATCTCAGGGTTGTGCGTTCAAGCCCCACATAGGGCTAAAGATCCCTGCATTTCAGGGGTTTGGACTAGAGGATCCTTGTGGTCCCTTCCAACTCTACGATTCTATGATTCAATTATTCTAACTTGCGCTTTACAAAACAACACACAAACTGAAATACAGAAATATCTGACGAAGTGTGCATGCACACGAAAGATCATACCTATAACTAACTTAGTTGGTCTCTCAGGTGCTACTGGAAGGAATTTCTTTATTTTGTTTTGAAATACAGCCATTCTTCAAAATTCACACTTCTTTGCAACACAAAGCTCCAGCCACATTATGGCTTGTTTTCAACTAACTTTTACTTAAAGAGAGCCAACTGAAATAAATGACCATGACTAACTTAGGCCTATTAATTTGAACAGGTCTCCTCTGAGTAACGTTTAGTTGAAGACAGCTCAGTATGTACAAAAACACATATACTAGGGTAAAGCTTGGATAAAAAGGCTTTTGTTAGTGATAAAAAAATG
Organism: Darevskia mixta; assembly: GCA_034641385.1. Classification (NCBI taxonomy): domain Eukaryota; kingdom Metazoa; phylum Chordata; class Lepidosauria; order Squamata; family Lacertidae; genus Darevskia; species Darevskia mixta. The sequence continues at coordinate 15,704,674 of JAWWNH010000033.1, read as the reverse complement.
CACAAAAAATTACTGTATCAGTGGAAATTCACAATAAAATACACATCAACAGATGGAGCTAAATTCTGCCCATTAAGAGAGATAACACCAAAGCCCTCGCACACCCAAAATGTCAGGTTTCAGCCTGCCCAACACAAAGAGGACCTCCCCCCTGCCGGCAAATGTATTGTAGAGGTGCTGAGTTTGGCCATGTCTGCTGGATACTTGTGGTGAGATCCAAATGGGAAGGAGTGTCATTTATCCATTCCAATCACGTTCATGTAACTGTGCATTTCTCCTGGAGAAAGATGGAAAGATTCACAATTAGGCCGGATATGGGGGCTAAGTTTGCAGAGAGGGTTGACACCAACAATGGTTTGCATAGCGGGCACAGCCAAGGAGCTACCCTCCCTGAAAATGATATATAGATGGCATCTAACTCCAGTCAAATTAGCAAAAATGTACAAAGCAAAAGAAAGTAAGTGCTGGAAATGTAAACAACAGAAGGGACATTTTTTCTTCCCCCCCCCCTCTTTTTTAAAGAAACTTTATTGATGATCACTTCATAATATAACAACATAACATAACAATATAACAATCAAAAAGAAAAAAGAAAGAAATACAAAGAAAAGAAAAAGAAGAAAAAGAAAAACAATATAACACAAGAAGACTTAAATAAACTAACAGATACTTCTTCTCAATACCCTAATATTCTTTACATCACACTAAATGAAATAAAGACTTCCACCAACCTCCCAACACATCGTTTGCTTCTCATTTCATTCTTCTGTTTTCCTTATCTTCTTAAATCTCTTTATATTTATATTACGTAAATCATCATTCCATAATAATAATAATTTATTATTTGTACCCCGCCCATCTGGCTGGGTCTCCCCAGCCACTCTGGGCGGCTTCCAACAAATATCAAAATAGATTAAAATATCACAGATTAAAAACTTCCCTAAACAGGGCCGCCTTCAGGTATTTTCTAAATGTCAGGTAGTTGTTTATCGCTTTGACCTCTGATGGGAGGGCGTTCCACAGGGCGGGCGCCACTACCGAGAAGGCCCTCTGCTTGGTTCCCTGTAGCTTTGCTTCCATCTCTTTTTTCTTCACGAGATCATTCTAAACTCAACCAGATATTCTATCTTGAACCTTGTTTTTTAAAATATTCATTCAGGCATTCCCATTCTTTTTTTACTAAGCTTTTGGATTTATGCCTTATTATATCCGTCAATTTGGCTAATTCCAAATATTCACATAATTTACACAACCATTCCTCTCTGGTAGGTATTTGTTTCCCTTTCCAATACTTCGCCACCAATATTCTTGCTGCAGGTGTCGCATATAGAAAGTTTTTTACTTTATCTTTTGGAATATCATTATCCAATATTCCTAATAAAAATGCTTCTGGGCTTTTACTATGATCGATTCTTAATATTTTCTTTAATTCTTGATGTCGCCGGATTCATTGAAAAAAATCTGGTAACCTTAGCTCAGTGGGCAACCTTAGTGTAGTCGTGATCTCTCAGCCTAACCTATTTCACAGAGTTATTGTGAGGGGGAAATGAAAGATGAGGTGCTAAGTCTGCTAACCTTGAACTCCTTGGCAGAAAAATGGGAGGTCAATTAATAAAAATTGCTCTACCGCAGAACAGGCTTCAGAAACCACCTGTGGGACGCTAAGAGCTATGAATCTGCTTTTCTTCCAAACAGCAGCGGAGCATGTGCCCACACTCCCGAGGGGGGCGGGACGCATTCCTGAGGGGGGCAGGTATAGCTGTCAACCTTCCCTTTTTTGGTGGGAAATTCTCTTATTCCAGTGCAGTTTTTCGCTGTTTCCCTTTTTTGGTGGGAAATTCCCTTATTCCAACGCCGCTTCCTGCTGCTATCCCGGATTGTTGATATCCCTTAAAATTCCTGGTTTTCAAAGGAAGCAGCTCCTCTCCCTCCCTGCCGGCCAGGGAGGCTCCTCAGCTGCGTTGCTCGGCTGCCAATAAGGAGTCTGAGACCGACTGGGGGCGGAGCTTGCATGCCTTGTGCATCCAGACCCTCACGCCCAACCAGCCAGCCTGCCTGCCTGCCGTCTACGCGCTCGCTCTTTCGCTCACCCGTTCGCGCGCAGCCTCTGGAGTTCAGGGTGGCAAGGCTACTTGGTGCCATTGCACCGCCCTCGCGGCATCCCTTATTTTCAAATCCAAAAGTTGACAGCTATGGGGGCAGGGCACACCCCCGAGGGGGGAGGGCACAGAGGGTGCCCTCCCAGGTGTGGGATAGCAGCTCGGGTGTACGGAGCGGCGCACACGCCCTGCAGCCGGAGGCGGAGCAAGCCACCCACGGGTGTGGAGCAAGCCACCGATGGTGGACATTCGGCGCACCACCTGCCCACGACCCCCAAGCATCTCCCAAGCTGTCAAAACGAAGGGGGAAGGGGGGAATGCCACCAGCAATACAGCGCAGTTCCCCCCTTCCCCTGACAGCTTGGGGTAAGCTCAGGAGTCGCAAGTAGGTGGTGCGCCAACTGCTACCCCCCTCAATGAAGACACCCGGGGCGGCCCGCCCCCACCACACACCCCTTCCTCCGCCCCTTCTTCCAAAGAGCCATTCCTTCAAACTGGCACAGTTCTCCAGAATGAATCCCACCATTGCACTTGTCCTGCTTCTCGCAGGAGACCAGCTTGAGTGTGCCTCACTTACCCGTGTCACTCTTATTGCTGCCCTTTGGACGTATGCAGTAATAGACAGGGATGAGGAAGAGCAAGGTGAGAGCAACATCTACGGCCACAATTGCAATCATGATGCCTGTGGTGATGTGGTAGCAGTCTTCATAATGCCCTGTATGTGAGAGGAACGAACCAGTCATGGATGCTATCAGCTTCTCTTCTCCCTTTCGAGTCAAGGCAGCAGCAAAATGCAGTGACCCCAGATCACAGACAGAGGGCACTGCGTCACCATTTGTTGTCAAGTTGTCCCTCCTCTTGAGACTCAGCTTTATGCACAATTACCCTCCTTCTGTGGTTTCCAGGCACGGTCTGTGCTTAAAAGTTCCGTGTCTGAGTGAGCACTCTTTATTTTATTTTTTTCCTCCAGAGCTTTCCCTGCAAAATCCCGCTCTTTACTGCTGAATCGGAGCGAACGGTAATCTGCAGAAAACATGAATTGGTGTTTGTTGTGCTTCAGCTTTAAAGAGCAGATTTTTGTGGGGGGAGCTCCAGAATGGGGGGAGAGAGAGAGAGAGAGAGAGCTCTCAGACATGGAGCTTTAAAATGCAGAGCTGTGCCTGGAAAGTGTGGCGCAAAAAGTAAGTGTGGATAAGCCCTAAGATCTGATGGGACTCATTAGATGGGCAGCTCAGTTGGTAGATCATAGAATCATAGAAGAGTTGGAAGAGACCACAAGGGCCATCCAGTCCAACCCCCTGCCAAGCAGGAAACACCATCAAAGCATTCCTGACAGGTGGCTGTCAAGCCTCTGCTTAAAGACCTCCAAAGAAGGAGACTCCACCACACTCCTTGGCAGCAAATTCCACTGTCGATCAGCTCTTACTGTCAGGAAGTTCTTCCTAATGTTTAGGTGGAATCTTCTTCCTTGTAGTTTGAATCCATTGCTCCGTGTCCGCTTCTCTGGAGCAGCAGAAAACAACCTTTCTCCCTCCTCTATATGACATCCTTTTATATATTTGAACATGGCTATCATATCACCCCTTAACCTTCTCTTCTCCAGGCTAAACATACCCAGCTCCCTAAGCCGTTCCTCATAAGGCATCATTTCCAGGCCTTTGACCATTTTGGTGGACTTCCTCTGGACACGTTCCAGCTTGTCAGTATCCTTCTTGAACTGTGGTACCCAGATTAAGGTCATGGGTTCAAGACCCACATTGGGCAAAAGATTCCTGCATTGCAGGGGGTTGGCCTAGATTGCCCTTGTGGTCCCTTCCCTACCATTCTATGATTCGGATCAGGCCAAAAGCCCATTTAGCCTAGCAATCTCTTCTCACCGTGACCAGTCCAATCTCAATGGGAAAGCATGATAATCCTTTCCCACTCGCAAATATGAATACAGTAGCCCTCCCCTATTCATGATCTCCAGGTTACATGGTATCAGAGCAGGCTTCCTCAGCCTCGGCCCTCCAGCTGTTTTGGGACTACAACTCCCATGATCCCTAGCTAGCAGGACCAGTGGTCAGGGACGATGGGAATTGTAGTCTCAAAACAGCTGGAGGGCCGAGGTTGAGGAAGCCTGTATCAGAGGCTATGAGCGGACCTCATGAGGAAGGAGACCTAGACCAAGCATTTTCAGAAGAGTTTTAATGCAAATTTCACCAAGAGGTTTCCCCTTCAGCCCCCTGCCCCCCTGTAAGAAGAGGTCATTTTGTCAAACATTTGCTCTGCCATTTTAATAGTGTAGGCTGTCTTCCCACCCCCCACAATGCCCCAAAACAAAATTAGGTGAGGGTATTGTGGGGGGAGAGCCACAAAATGGCTGCCAGACTGCCCCCAAACTGCTGTTGCCGCTGCTGTAACCTGTGGTGGAAGGATAACAAAACCGAGAGAACAAGAAGGAAATTAAACTGCCCGCCACAGGTGTGAATGGTGAACCCTCGCAAGAAATTGTTGGTGAATCCTACCACCACCAAAAACAACAAAATTCAACAAAATGCCTCAACCCCAATTTCACCACCTGCAAACAGGGTGCAGAATTGGGGTGGGGTCTTTTTTGCTCAGCCCCAAAGAATGTTTAGGAAAGCAGCAAGTAATTTCATGTCAGAGTTGTCCTCTGTCTTGTAAAGGGAAATTTCAGCAGAGCAACAATGCCAAAAAGATTGGTGGGTGGGTGCTGGAGGAAAAAGTAGCACCTGCTGAAATAAATCTTCTTTACATCTGCTAAAGATCTATCCACAGTTCATCTGGACACACACACACACACCCCATATAGTTCAGTGGTAGAGCATCTGCTTTGCATGCAGAAGGTCCTGGGTTCAATCCCTGCCATCTCCAGGTAGGGCTGGGGGAGACTACCTGTCTAAAACCATAGGGAGCCGCTGTCAGTCAGTGTTGACAGTACTCAGCTAGAAGGAGTAATGGTTTGATTTGGTATAAGGCAGCTTCCTTTGCACAGCCATGCATAAATACAGATGTCAGATTGTGGCTCCCTCTCTAACCTCTGACAGTACGTAACGGGATGCATTTATACTAACATGTGCCCATGAAGGGGAGTTCTCTTCTGGGTGGGCAGCTTCCCTCGTACTTCCCCCAAATTATATGAACACGGATGCCTTAATCAGACTACCGTATCACAACAAGGAGCTGGTGCCTAGAGGGAGAGGGGAAACCCAGTGAGTCTTGCTTTGGTGTGGCACCTGACGAAGACCTCCTCGGTCATTGCTCAAAGTCGGGTTAACTTTCCCAGCTCAAAAGCATTGACTCAAAGGCCAATTCCCCAGGGGTACAGGTTGAGTTTAGGGTGGGGAAACCCAGTGGTTTCGAAGGCCCAAGTGCACTTGTTGTTTTTCACACGCTTGGCTGCATAGCTGTTTCCATATGTGTGAATCACTCGTAGAAAACGAAGCCGTCCTTCCGGACCCCGTGATGATGTGTTGAAATCTCTTACCTGCTGTCCCAGTGGCGGTGCTTGCTGAAAAGGATAGAGGGAAAGAAAACAACACTGTCACTCCAGAGGTATAACAGTGCCTGCGTAATCCCTGTTTTAAAGTGTTGAAATGTTCAACACTTTGTATGATATTGTTTTGTTCAACTATTGTAATCATAGCCTTTGTGCTCTCTCTTCTGGCTAGACCTGAAGCCGGACAGCGGCTTTATGGCAGCTCTGTCTTATTGAGCTGGCAGCAGAGATTCTCTCTGCACACGAAAGCTCATACCAAGAACAAACTTAGTTGGTCTCTAAGGTGCTACTGGAAGGAATTTTTTTATTTTGTTTTGCCTACAATAAATAGTTTAGCCTTAATTATGGCTTGTGTGTGTTGTTCTTCATGCTGGGGAACAATCACATATGACTGCGCCACCGGACTACTCCAGTAGCCGGGGATGTGCGCACACGGCTTTGCTCTGGCTTTGGGGCAGTCTCACAAACTGCCCCAGGCGGGGTATTTGCTAACAATCCCTTCCCACAAGGCAAGCCTTCTTTCCATCTCCCAGGGGCGGGGAACCAAATGTGGCCCTCCAAGCCCCTCTGTCAGGCCCTCGGGACTCTCCCAAGGCCATGCACCGCTCCCAGCCATGCCTAAAAGCATAAGAAGAGCCTGCTCGATCAGTTCAAGGTCCCATCTAGTCCAGAATCTTGTTCTCAAAGTGGTCAGCCACTGCAAGCAAGACCCAAACAGAAGAGTACCCTCTTCCCCTGTGGTTCCCAGCAGCTGGGATTCAGAAGCATTGCTGCTTCTGAATGATAGCCTTCTACTCCATAATCCTGTTTTAAAGTCATCCAAGTTGGTGGCCACCACTAGGGTGAGTTCCCGAGTTCAACTAGGCGCTGCATGAAGAAGCAAATCAAATCAAATCTTTATTACGGTCATAGACCAGCATTTAAAATCTGAAAAGTGCTTTACAAAGCTAAAGGAGATTAAAACGCAGAATGAATATAGCAGTCTAAAAAATTAAAAGGGGCTAAAAATATCCAAGAGGAGAGTCCAGCTTGCATTTTCCCAGCTTCTGCTCGAGGTCTTCATTCCATTCCCGAGCAGAAGAGCTGCTACCCACAGCCCAACACCAGGTTCAATACTCTGCGGAGGTCAGGGACTGAACAAGAGATCTTCTACATACAAGGCCACTGAGCAGTGTCTCCTCCAAAGTAAATGGGGGTGTGGAGCCAGAACTGTTTGACCTCCACTGTGCTTCGGAGCTTTCTGCATCAATCACATACAGATTGACCCTATCACCCCAGGGGCTCCCTGCGACTGTTTCCCCCGCTGACTGGTTTGTTCTGGGAGGATAGACTGTGCCTGCAAATCTGCGTGCAGAATCTAGCTACCGGTACCATCCGGGTTATCTTTTGATCTTTGCCTAGTAAAGGGGCATTTAGTTTAGTCTTATCTGGAAGGTCAGCTAACCTCTCCAATAGGGGGGCAATGATGTCTCTGCGCACCTTGTCATAATAAGGGCATCTAAAAAATAGATGCTCGGGGCTACCTACTTCCCCCAGTGGGCAGGAGCAGAGTCTCTGATCGTATGGGATCTTTCTGAAGGATCCCAGCAGAACTGGCGAGGGCAGAGCCGAGCTTTGGGCAAGCGTAAAAGCTCTGCATGAAGAAGCCCTGACTCTTCCTCCAATGTTCAGCTACATTGGAGGTCCCTGAATTTGAGTGTTGAAACTCCTCTCGCTGGTCCTGCTTTCAATGTTTTTGCCTGGCTGGAACGTGCCCTTGAACTCTGACAAGGCCTCTTGCTTGCATGGATGGCAGAGAGAGAGAGAGAGAGAGAGAGAGAGAGAGAGAGAGAGAGAGAGGGATGGGCAACTCCTGAAATGCATTTTGCTGCCTGTGTCAAAGAACAAAATAGCTGCCCCCACTCCCCCCCATTTCAGTTGCCCAGAATGGCTGCAGTGGCGGAGTTTCATGCTCCGGCACCGGGGGGTGGTGAGCAGGCGGGGACGGGGCTGGCACGCGTCCCAGGGGCGTGGTGCGCCACCCAAAGGGATGTGGTCGTATTCTGGGGGTAGGGCGCGCCACCCGCAAGGGAGAGGCGTGCATCCTGGGGGTGGGGCCCCCAGTGCAGGCAGGGGGCAGCCGCGATGGAACCCCACCGGGATCACACTGCCGGGAGCGGTGCGCTCCCACCGCCCCCCTTTTCCTCTGCCAGTGAATGACTGTTGAATCTTTCCCCAATGCCTTCCCCGGAGCCAGACTAGTTTACAGGGCATGGGAGGAGAAGAAGCAGAGTTTGGATTTGATATCCCGCTTTATCACTACCCGAAGGAGTCTCAAAGTGGCTAACATTCCCCTTTCCCTTCCTCCCCCACAACAAACACTCTGTGAGGCGAGTGGGGCTGAGAGACTTCAGAGAAGTGTGACTAGCCCAAGGTCACCCAGCAGCTGCATGTGGAGGAGTGGAGACGCGAACCCGGTTCCCCAGATTACGAGTCTACCGCTCTTAACCACTACACCACTCTGGCCACGTCGTACCCACAGAGCTGGCCTCCAGCCCCTCGCTCCTGCTCCCTGCCCTCCACATTTGCTGCCTGAGGCAGTTGCTTCCCTCTTGGTAACAACAGAGCCAGCTGCGCCTGAAGGGGTTCTCTGTGCACTGCAGACCTGCTTCTCGTAAGAAAGGATTGGCTTCCTAACTTGCAACTACTGTGGCACTTTCCGACCCAACATAGATAGCCTGATAAGTATACAACACAGCCATAATGGCCTTAACTGTTATGCTGTTTTAATGGGCTTGTTTATTATGTATTTTAATTATGGGTGTTTTAATGTTGTTTTACTATATATTTTAATTTATTGGTAGTTGTGTTTATATTTTTTGGTTTTGGTTTTATTCCTGGTATTTTGCTGTTGACTTTTATTTGTTTCTGAACTTCATTGGTACATCTTCAAATGGAATAATAATAATAATAATAATAATAATAATAATAATAATAGGTTCCTTTCAACTTTTTCTGGAGAGGAGGAAGCCTGTTAGCCTTTCCCCCAATCAATATCTAGTAGCAACCAGTTCCTCTGGTCCCACACAACTCAAGGGATTAAAATTGTATAGCCCATCAGCTGTTATTTTAGCTAATAGTATTTTACATATATTTTACTATGCATGCTTTTTATGTTTTAGTTTGTTAGGCACCTTCAGAAAGTTTTTTATCAGAAACATTTCGGACAAATTGCTTTATGCTCTTAGGCTTTCAGTAATATTATGCTGCCTTGCCAACTTTAAAGGGTGAGTTTACCGCGGAATGTGAGATGGGGGAAAGAAGCCAATTATACTGCCCTGAGCTTTTTGGACAAGGCAGTAGGATGCAAATGTTATCAACACTTATATAATCCAATAATTACTCGTGTGATCCCATTCCCACCCTGCCATACACCACCCTGAGAACATTTATTGAAGGGCATTCTGATCATCACTTTTACCATTCTTAGGGTAAATTCTCCTTTTTAAGGGGAGAATATGTGCCTAGATGGATAGGCACCAATCACCTCTGAGGAAAAGAGAGGGGAGGCTGGCTCACAGTCTGTTGTTAAAAAGATATATATGAGCATCATGTTTGTACAAAAGAGTGTCACTTCTAAAGGACATTTAAAAATAGAATAAAACAAAATGGTGTCAACTAAGGGTGGAACTACACACAAGGGGGGGAAACACACTATAAGTCAGAAATTAAATCGTTATAACAAAAGGAAAAAACCCTATGTAAAAACCCTATAGAAAGGTTTTGTGCTTTCTGGTGCCATCTGGTGTTGCGTGTTTATAACGCAATCAAATCGCTGTTTTGGACTAATGTAGCTGAGTCCCTTATTATTATTATTATTATTATTATTATTATTATTAATTGAATTTAGGGAAGTTTTTAATCTGTGATGTGTTAATGTATTTTAATGTTTGCTGGAAGCCGCCCAGAGTGGCTGGGGAGACCCAGCCAGATGGGCGGGGTACAAATAAATTATTATTATTATTATTATTATTATTATTATTATTATTATTATTATTATTATTATTATTATTTATATACCACCCTATACTATTGGTTAATGGAACAGGCTCTGTCTGTGGGTAGGTTTGATACAGAGGGACGTGTCTGTGTAGTAGCTAAGAGACTGATGCTGAGATCCTATAAACAGCACATTAATTTGGGATTCAGCCTGAACTTAATAGGGCCCAAGCTGTGTACATACCATGCATTTCAAACATACTTTAAAGCACATGATCTCCTCCAAAGAATCCTAGGAACTGTAGCTTGTCCCGCACAGAGCCTCAATTCCCAGCACTCTTAACAAACTAGAGTTCCCAGAATTTGGAGGGGGGGTCATGTGCTTTAAATATACGGTATTTACGCAGACCTACACGTGACTCATAGGATAGCACTGTCTGTGAGTGCGAAATCAGCAACGCCTAGACGCAGACCTTCCAAAACAATAGTGAAATAGGTTGCTGCAGCAAAAATAACATGAAGTCTCGTGGCAGTTTAGAAACTAACAGGTTCATAATGGCTTGAAAGTTTATATCAAAATAAAAATGTTTGTTGTTAAGGTGTCACAAGATTGTCTGGGGACTGGTTCTATCATACGTAGAGTAGACTCATTGTAACTAATGGACAAGTTATCAGAGTCTACTGATTTAAATGGGTTTACTTTCAAGTGTGACTAACGTTGGGTATTACCCTATGTTGTTTTTGCCAGTTTAAAACTTGAGTTTGCTAGATGGCTTTCAGGACACTACTTTCCACCAACATCAACATCTGTATTTGAGGGGAAGTGGGGGAAAGGGTTAATAATAATTCCTGGCCTACCTTAGAGGACTGCTGCAAGAAGGTTCACGGAGAGAATTTAGGACAATTTGAAGAATTGTAAATATATGCAAAGGAAAAATGTGTGACTTTAACAATAGGCAATTTGAATGAACTGTCATGAAAATAAACAAGGTTGGCTTTATTTTGGGTATACCCAGCATGGTGTGGTACATGGGGATAAAACAAAGATGGAAGGATCTGTCATTTTGGGTCTCTCCATTTCTCATTTTTCTAATCTTAATGTTGGTTCTTCACATTTCTGCAGCGATTTGTATACAGTCATACCTCATGTTGTGAACTCTGCGGGTTACGCGTTTTTGGGTTGCGCTCCATGCCAAACCCAGAAGTACCGGAACGGGTTACTTCCGGGTTTCGGTGCTCGCACATGTGCATACACACTAAATCATGCTTCGCGCATGTGCAGAAGTGCCGAATCGCGACCCGAGCGTGCGCAGATGCGGCGCTGCGGGTTGCGAACGCGCCTCCCGCACAGATCGCGTTCACAACCCGAGCATCCACCGTATATCTCTATTTATATATTTTCTTGCAAAATTAGCCAATTTTATGCAGTTTTGACACATGTACACATTTTTGCAAAGCAATTTATCCATATACAGTATATATATAGCATTTTTGTATATTATTTTCAAATATATATTCATTTTGGGGCACATTTTCTCCTCATCAATGCATTTTGCAAACATGATTTGGTTGGAGAACGGCATTGCAAAATTCGGAGAAGCACAAATTTCAAAGGGTGGCTGTGTTTTGGTTCCCCCATTGTTTCTGAAAGTGCAAATGCGACAAAGTTGGCTTTAAATGTGAACTGAATCACATTTCACCCCATCCCTTTGAAGAAGGCCTGGATTCACATCCCCATTCAGCCATGAGGCTCCATGCATGCCCTACAGCCAGTCATTCTCTCTAAGGCTCTGTTGAAAACAAAATGAGTAGTAACCTCATGCACCGCTTCCCTGAAGGAAAAGCGGGGTGCAGTTGCAAGTAGTTAATGTCTCATGCAATGATGGGGAAGCACTTTCAGATTGAGGCCTGCATTCCCTCTTGAACATCCTTCTGGAATCCGCATATCATTGGCTGGCAAGGCCAAAGGCAAAAACATGCTCAGAGTAACAGATATATGTTTCATAGAATCATAGAGTTGGAAGGGACCCTGAGGACCATCTAGTCCAACCCCCTGCAATGCAGGAATATGCTGCTGTCAGGGACCAAACCTGCAATGCTGGCATTATCTGTGGGATGTAATCCACTTGGAGCAGTCAAATACAACATTCCTTGTTTTCCTAGAGTGGGCATGCAAGGGGATGTTTGATCCAGCCAGTCAAAACTTCCTGTTTCCTCCTGGGTTGGAACATCCTTCCTTTTGCATGTCAATAGAGGTGGGTGTGACCTTACCTGTCCAGGTAACAAAAGGCCAAGGCATGCTGCCACTCTCTCTCTTTTTCACTTCCTTCGTCGTTGGACCAGCTTCTTACCTAGAAATGCTCTGCTAGCTTCCTAGCTAGCAGAAGCACTGGGATTAACCCCCCAATATGGGGTATATCCACATGTACATATTTGTAACTAAGTCTGCCTTCAGGGGTCCAACTGTGAACTGATGTGAGTAAACAACTGTTATTGACTTTAAATAAGATTGCCGTGCCTTTATTCTTTTTAAGAGGGATAAAAGGGAACTTACCAGGAACATGCAATTCAATACTGAATTGTATGATAGTGAGAGGCTTACACAAGCCTGCAACCAGCTATCTGCTGTCTATTAGAGGGGGAATGTAAAACTCTGCTGAGTAAAGAAACTTGGTAACGCAAGTTAGGAAGGATATTAATAAACAATATAACCTCTCCTGCCTCCCTGAACATTCCCACATTATCAGTACCATTCTCCAACCAACTGAGCTATCCATGGCATGACAATAGTCAGGGGTCCGTGCAGGCCACCAAGTGAGAAGCATCGCCACAATTCTGGGTCTTTGACAAGATCACAGAGCAGGACAAGTGAGGGGGCGGCCTAGGCAGAGGGGATGGGGCCTGGAGAAGAGGTCTCACCTGTGGAGACTCCTGAGGCTCAGGTAAAGAGGCCCAAAGTGCTGCATTTGACCCCTGAGGTTGAGGTTCCTCACCTCTATTTTTTCGTGGGGTGAGGGCAAGCTGGGAATTCTGGGGACTAGATGCATTGAAGGAAAGGGAGAGGTTATCTGGGACACTAGACTGTGCGAAGGCTGAAAGAGTGGTGGTTACAGTGCATACAATTTTCCTGTCAGCTGCCGCGACTTCCTCTTGCCACACCATCTTGCATTCCCACCCCCTTTCCTCCCACCGGACACACACAAATACAGACGCTGCTAGCAGTTTCAGTTCCTCCGACACATGGGCAAACCCCCTGCCACACTCTGCAAAGAACATCTTTGAGAAGGGGACCCTCTCCCCCCACGTAAGACAGACCCACAACCCGCTTAGCTTAACCTCAGCTTTGCACATGATGTCATCGTCGCCACCCATAACAGCAACATGACTTGATGCACGTTGCACGGGTGTTCAAAGCCGTTTGCATGCACGGCCTCAAGAGATCCAGTTACAGGTAGGTAGCCGTGTTGGTCTGCCGTAGTCAGAACAAAATAAAAAATTAAAAAATTCCTTCCAGTAGCACCAAGTTTGTTCTTGGTATGAGCTTTCGTGTGCATGCACACTTCTTCAGATACACAGTGTGCATGCACACGAAAGCTCATACTGAGAAAAAACTTCGTTGGTGTCTAAGGTGCTACTGGAAGGAATTTTTTTATTTTTTATTTTGTTTTGGTCTCAAGAGAGTAGCAATTCGGGTGTTGGGAACCCCACTCACCCACAAGGCATACTGGATGGCGTTGGGCCAACCATGCTTCCTCAGCCGAACCTACCTCACAAGGTCATTCTGTGGATAAAATGGGAGGGAGGCCTGCACTTGAGGTTGTGAGCTCCTTATGTGGCCAAGCAGGAGAAAAGTGTAATGAATACTAAGCGGGACCTGCAACAAAATGTTGCAGCGTGGGGAGCTCCTTTTTCATGGCTGGCACACTGGCCTTGTTCCAGGTAGTCTGCTCCATTCTCCCATTGCACTAGCTTTCCATTGGTTTCCCCACTTCTCTAGAACAGCCACGGAGCATGCTCAGTCCTCAATAGGGGGTGGGGAGAAAGGTTCCTCTTATGGTTTCTCTCTCTTTTGTACTTCTGTAAACCTTGGGATTCCCCTGAAGCTTCTGTTACCTCCCTCTTTGACATAGCTGGCACTGTTTCAGCTACATAGGGACAAGCACTCGCTGAAACGAGATCCCTCTTAAACTATGGCTCCATACATACCACACATTTAAATCCCATTTAAAAAACACTCCCTGTCTAAAGAATCCTGGGAACTGTAGCCTTGCCCCTCACCAAGCAGCAATCCCTAACAGCCTTAACAAACTACAGTTCCCAAGATTCTTGGGACCGGGGGTGGGGGGCACTTTAAATGTGTATGTTTATATGATATCTCATTAATCCTGATAACACTAGTGTAAAGTTGCCCAGTATTGTGGTCTCCATAATACTCGGGAGTGGCAGAGGAGAGGCTGAGAGAGAAGCAGCTTGGTTAAGGTCACCTCATGAGTAAAGGCTGAGCTGAGATGTAAGCTAATGAACTTTCAAACCACTAGAAGACAGCTAGCAGAATCCCACACAAAGAGTTTGGCTATAGTGCTGAGGGATGGTTCAGTCAGTGGAGCATGCGGCGCTTGATCTCAGGGTCATGGGTTCGAATCCCCACGTTGGGTGAAAGATTCCTGCATTGCAGGGATTGGACTAGGGGTTGGACTAGATGATCCTCGTGGTCCCTTCCAACTCTACAATAGTATGGTTCTGTGTCAGGGTGCCCTTCCTCTCTATGTATTAACTTGAATTGGCACTATTATAGGTGCTCCGTAATACCCGTTCCACATTGGTAAAAAAATGCGGCAGCACCTATACATTGGAACTCCCTGCCTCATGAGATTAAGCTGGTGCCTTTGCTGTACTCTTTTCGACACCCACTAAAACCATTCCCGTTGAGACAAGCCTACCCAGATGCTTAGAAAGCTGAGGTCATTTCAATCTGTTTTAGTATTTCAACTTCCATATGTTTTAAGGTAGGATTGCATTTTTTTCTTGATTTTACTCTTTCATCTTTTGTAAACGTTTACTATCGTGCAGTGTATAACTTTTATGAAATAAACAAATAGGTTCTAGCACCAATTAAAGAAATATATATATTTTTAGAATCAATTATCATTAAAAACAATCCCCCAAATATCTTGTTGGATCACAAGAAGTAGATAGTGGGCAAAGCCATCAGCCGCAGCACACATGGCTGCCTTATACTGAGTTAGTTCATTTAACCCCCCTATACTGCCTACTCTGACTTGCAGCTGCTCTCCATGGTCTCAGGCAGAGAAGTTTTTTCAAGATATTTCAGGTGCTTCTTTTTAGTAATTTTTATTTTTTAGCTTCCAAGCAACACAACAAGGAAAGCAATCAGAGGAAAAGAAAGGAAGGCAGAACACGTTTTTTCAATGTCCATCACAATATCAGAGCTTTACACGTGAACAATCTCAACCAAGTTTGGAATAGCCCTGGTTGAGAAGGCTGAGCCAGGATGGAGGACTTAAACCAGTGAATCTCTAGCTGAGTTAGGATGTAGGACTTTGGCTGGCATAGCCCTGGCTTAGCTCAGCTGGAGATCTCCCCCTTCCAAACTTCACTCATCCCAAGGTATACTGGGTTTGGATTGCTCTCTAAGTATGTACTGAGCCACTGAGCTATGGCCCTACCTGTTCAAGGCAGTACAGAGAGAGTGACGTTCATGAGCTGAGTCTCCAACAAGCATCAAAGCAGATGAAGGGACTATTTGTAGCCAAGCTTCTAGAGCAGGGGTCAGCAAACCTTTCCAGCAGGGGGCCGGTCCACTGTCCCTCAGACCTTGTGGGGGGCCGGACTATATTTTGGAGGGGGGAAATGAACGAATTCCTATGCCCCACAAATAACTCAGAGATGCATTTTAAATAAAAGCACGCATTCTACTCATGTAAAAACACCAGGCACGCCCCACAAATAACCCAGAGATGCATTCTAAATAAAAGGACACATTCTACTCATGTAAAAACATGCTGATTCCCTGACCGTCCGTGGGCCGGATTTAGAAGGTGATTGGGCCGGATCTGGCCCCCAGGCCTTAGTTTGCCTACCCATGTTCTAGAGCAGGCATGTCCAACAGGTAGATCGTGATCTACCGGTAGATCACTGGACGTCTGCTGTAGATCACTGGTAGATCATTGGTTCCCCCCAAAGAAGCTGAACAACTGTGGCTCCCCTTAAAAAAGCTCAACATTTTACCTCCTCCCTGAAAAAACTCAACAACTTTGACCTGACCTGAACCCCCCAAAATGGGCCTTCCTCCTTCCTAAAAAAAAGCTCAACTTTGACCTGAACCCCAAAAAGGGTGGTAGATCACTGCCAGTTTTTAACTCTGTGAGTAGATCGCAGTCTCTTGGGTGTTGGCCACCCCTGTTCTAGAGCTACAGGGAGCCTGGAGGCACATACGTACAAACTCCAACCATTTAAAAAAAAATATCCAAAGACACTCACCGGCAAGCAGGGAGAAAATGCAAACAGTAAAGCCCCACATGGTCTTTCTGAGACTGGTCTCCGGACTGCACAACCAGATATGAGGTTCTTTAAAAAAAACACAAATGGGTTGCCACAGCCTCTGATGCTTGAGCAGGATGTGGGATGGCCCATGGAGAATCATGAGACCTGAGCTCCACTAAGCCAAAGAGCAGGCGATCCCTGCCATCTGTGTTGCTGCATCCCACTGACTTCCCCAAAGCCACAAGTCTCTGTCTTCAGCTGGCTCCGGAGTGGCTAGACTGCAGCAGATGAAAGGAGAGCGCGGCAAACTGGGTTGCCAACTTTTCAGCTGAATTCTGTGGCTCTGTCTTTCGCAGCAGCTGGATCTGCAGACTGCTCCGTAAAAGAGGTTTGCCTGCTGATTTCTGCAGGTTCTCGCTGCGAAGAGGGACTCAGGAGGAGCAGGACTGTCAAGGGGTTTTTTTTTCTGGTCAGCTGGCAGCCCTATCTGTAAATAATATTTCTTTAAACTAACAAACGAACATGCATTCTCTGCCCATCTCCAGCAGATACATATACCAAAATTGTGAAGTCTTGCTCTTCTTTTGTTTCTCCTACTGTCAAAATGCAAAATATATTGCTCACTGGTGGCGAGAGGTGGTTTTGTATATACATTAAGAAATATTTATTATTTTTTAAATTTCTAAACCATTTGAAGATCACAGGGCAGTTTACAACATAAAAACATATATCATGATAACGAACAAACAAAATAAGTGCCCCCCTCCCCAGTTTAAAAGGCCATCAATTGTTTAATTAATTGTTTAATTATCTCTCCCACCCTCTGGGAGAGGGTGTCACAATGATGTCAGGCAACCAGCTTTTGCCCACACAGTGTCCATGCAAAATCATGCGTAAGAGCCATCCGTAACTACGCCCACTGGCCAGAGGTTTCCCATATGTACTGTAGGCAGTACAAAGCCATCATGACCTTGATAGCCTTATCTGTGGGTTTATCTAATCCCCTTTTTAAAACGGCTTAAATTGGTGCCTCCTCAGCTAACCTACTGCCCTTTTAGATCCAGTGAGCATTGCTGTCCTGTTGCCATTGATGAGCTGAGATTCTCTTTATTTAGTCGGGGTTGTTATTTCTTACCTTTTATATTCACAGAGAAGGCTATCAAGACAAGTCGTGATTACTGGGTGCTACCTCCAGTAGGAAGTATGAGTTGCTGGAACCACAATATCATGGGCCAGCTTCGCCTGCTGAACAGCAGCCTGAAGGGGGAAAAGACAAAGGTTCTCCACCTGCAGCCGATCAGCCTTCAAGGACTCAGAGGAGAAGGCGCTGATGAGAACCAGCTGGTTTCAGCCTCAGCCCAGTATACCTGAAGGAGCATCTTCACCCACATCGTTCTGCCCAGACACCGAGGTCCAGCTCTGAGGGCCTTCTGGCGGTTCCCTCACTGTGAGATGTGAGGTTACAGGGAACCGGGCAGAGGGCCTTCTTGGTGGTGGTGCCTGCCCTCCCATCAGATGTTAAGGAAATAAACAACTATCTGACTTTTAGAAGACATCTGAAAGCAGACCTGTTTTTAATATGTGATGTTTTATTCTGTTTTTAATCTGTTGCAGCCACCCAGAGTGGCTGGGGAATAAATTATTATTATTATTACTATTATTATTATTATATTCTTAAGCAGAGCTTCCAGCCTCAGTCAGATTCTGGAAGCAATGCTTGTCATTCCTGACCTTGCTGCTTCCTGTTCGTCTTGATCATTGGATTCCTTTACCTCTGGACTGTCTGACCACGCTGGGACTGCTATTTGCCCAACCCTAGGATTGGACCTGACTCTGGATATTGATTACAGGTAGGTAGCTGTGTTGGTCTGCCATAGTCAAAACAAAATAAAAAATAAAAAAATTCCTTCCAGTAGCACCTTAGAGACCAACTGAAGAAGTGTGCATGCACAGGAAAGCTCATACCAAAAACAAACTTAGTTGGTCTGAGGAGGGAGCACAAGGTGAGCTGAGCTTGTAGGTTTTGTGGGTTTGTCTTTTTGGGGCTGTGTGTGATTAAGTTTGTGTGCTTATTTGTTTCCTTATTTGTTTGTGTGTTTCCCAGGCTTGTGTGTGTGAGAGAGTTTGTTTCTGGCTTGTGTGTGTGTGTTTGTCTGGTGACTAGCTGTGGGCGGAGCTAATCAGTGCCTAGAGGGCAGCGACTGAGGAAGTAGGCAAAAGGTGAGCTGAGCTTGTAGGGCGGAGCTAATCAGTGCCTGGAGGGCAGCGACTGAGGAGGGAGCACAAGGTGAGCTGAGCTTGTAGGTTTTGTGGGTTTGTCTCTTTGGGGCTGTGTGTGATTAAGTTTGTGTGCTTATTTGTTTCCTTATTTGTTTATGTGTTTCCCAGGCTTGTGTGTGTGAGAGAGTTTGTTTCTGGCTTGTGTGTGTGTGTTTGTCTGGTGACTAGCTGTGGGCGGAGCTAATCAGTGCCTAGAGGGCAGCGACTGAGGAAGTAGGCAAAAGGTGAGCTGAGCTTGTAGGGCGGAGCTAATCAGTGCCTGGAGGGCAGCGACTGAGGAGGGAGCACAAGGTGAGCTGAGCTTGTAGGTTTTGTGGGTTTGTCTCTTTGGGGCTGTGTGTGATTAAGTTTGTGTGCTTATTTGTTTCCTTATTTGTTTGTGTGTTTCCCAGGCTTGTGTGTGTGAGAGAGTTTGTTTCTGGCTTGTGTGTGTGTGTTTGTCTGGTGACTAGCTGTGGGCGGAGCTAATCAGTGCCTAGAGGGCAGCGACTGAGGAAGTAGGCAAAAGGTGAGCTGAGCTTGTAGGGCGGAGCTAATCAGTGCCTGGAGGGCAGCGACTGAGGAGGGAGCACAAGGTGAGCTGAGCTTGTAGGTTTTGTGGGTTTGTCTCTTTGGGGCTGTGTGTGATTAAGTTTGTGTGCTTATTTGTTTCCTTATTTGTTTGTGTGTTTCCCAGGCTTGTGTGTGTGAGAGAGTTTGTTTCTGGCTTGTGTGTGTGTGTTTGTCTGGTGACTAGCTGTGGGCGGAGCTAATCAGTGCCTAGAGGGCAGCGGCGCGCGCCTAACGGCGCGCGCAGTTTGACCTATCTTTTGATAGAGGAGAGCTAGTCTCAAACGTTTACTTGGGGAGACCTAGGCTTCTTTTTTGTGTGTCCTGACTTCAAGCTTCAAGATGGAGGGTGAGGGAACAACTGTAGTCGCCTGCAATTCCTGCGCAATGTTTGCCTTCTTGCCAAAGGATGTAGGCAGCTACACCTGCAGCAAGTGCAAGTTGGTTGCCCTACTAGAAGACAAGGTCCGGCAACTTCAGAAGGGGCAGGGAACAACTGTAGTCGCCTGTAATTCCTGCACAATGTTTGTCTTCTTGCCAAAGGTTGTAGACAGCTACACCTGCAGCAACTGCAAGTTGGTTGCCCTACTCGAAGACAAGGTCCAGCAACTTCAGACCCGTGTATCTACGCTCCAGAAAATTAAAGAGCTGGAGCTTTTCTTGGATGCAGCAGAGCACACTGTCTCCACCAAGCAGGAGACAGGGCACATCTCTGAGGAGGAGATCAGTTCCCCAACTCAGGAGCCAGATGTATGGAGGAATGTGACTCACAGAAGTAGAATGCCCAGGGATCGCTCTGAGTGTTTAGAACTACAAAATCGATTTGAAGTGCTCTCAAATCTGAAAGATGAAGAACAGACTCCATTGGAAGATCTCTCCCTCATCACAGTTGATGAGGTATATGAAGACGAGCAACATAGTCAGTCCTCTGGGAATGTGCAGGCGACCTTGGAAGGGACAGCACATGTAAGAATCCCGACCAAGCCTAAGAGGAGGCGTGTAGTAGTGATAGGGGATTCCCTACTGAGGGGTACGGAAGCAGTGATCTGTGGGCCTGACAAGATGTCTCGAGAGGTATGCTGTCTCCCCGGGGCCAAGATCCATGATGTTACAGAACGGCTGCAAGGAATAATTAAACCCACGGATAAAAACCCCTTCCTTTTAGTCCATGTGGGAACCAATGACACCGCAAGCCATAGCCTCCAGAAGATCAAAAGTGATTATGAGGCTCTGGGCAGGAAGCTGAAGCAATTAAATGCACAAATTGTCATCTCATCTGTCCTCCCAGTTGAACGCCGTGGCCCAGGAAGAGAGAGGAAAATAGGAGAAGTGAACAACTGGCTTCGCAAATGGTGCCGGCAGGAACGGTTTGGTTTCTTAGATCACGGTCTGCAGTTTCTTGAAGATGGACTTCTGGCAAGTGATGGGCTGCACCTCACAAGGGTTGGGAGGAATGTTTTTGCCAACAATCTCAAAAACCTCATCAGGAGGGCTTTAAACTGACTTATGTGGGGGAGGGAGACAGTGGTCCTGAAGGTAGGAGTCTATCAAATGCTGAAGATGATCATCCAAATGTCAAGGACCAAATGGAGCAAACAGCGCACAGACCTAGTGGTGGGAGGAAAAAATCCTTAAGTAGGAGACTAGGGGGAATGATCAATGGTTTTCAACGTCTGTATACAAATGCACAGAGCATGGGAAATAAACAAGATGAACTTGAGCTCTTGGTACAGCAAACTAAATACGACATAATAGGCATCACTGAAACCTGGTGGGATGAGTCTCATGATTGGAATGTAGTAATAGAGGGATACAATCTATTTAAGAGAAATAGACCAAACAGGAAAGGAGGAGGAGTGGCGTTATATGTCAGGGATGTGTATACCTGTGAAGAGATCCATGATTTAAAACTTCAAAGCCAAATTGAGAGTATCTGGGTCAAAATTAAGGGAGAGAAAAATAACAGTGATCTCATGGTGGGAATTTACTATAGATCCCCAAGCCAAACTGAGGACATAGATGATGCCTTCCTGGAACAGATGACCAAGCATTCAAAAGGAAATGAGATAGTAGTAATGGGGGATTTCAACTATCCTGATATTTGTTGGATGTCAAACTCAGCCAAGAGCATAAGGTCGAACAGATTCCTCACTGGCCTTGCAGACAATTTCATTGTCCAGAAAGTGGGAGAAGCAACAAGAGGATCAGCCATTTTAGATCTGGTCCTAACCAATAGTGATGACCTGGTTAGTGGGGTAGAAGTGGTAGGATCATTAGGTGGGAGTGATCATGCTCTTCTGGAGTTTATTATACATCAGAAAGGAGCAACCAAGCATACTAAGACTCAAATTCTAGACTTTAAGAAAGCCGACTTCAGAAAACTTAGGGAAATGCTGGGTGTGATCCCATGGTCAGTAATACTAAAAGGGAAGGGAGTTCATGATGGATGGGAGTTTGTTAAAAGGGAGATATTAAAAGCACAACTTCAAGCAGTACCAATGAGACGAAAACATGGAAGGTGCCTAAAGAAGCCAGGGTGGCTATCTAATGAACTTTTAACTGAGTTAAGATTTAAAAGGGATATGTACAAGAAATGGAAAAGGGGGGAAACCACCAGAGAGGAATTCAAACAAATAGCCAACACATGTAGAGACAAAGTCAGAAAAGCTAAAGCACAGAATGAACTCAGGCTTGCTAGAGAGGTTAAAAGCAATAAAAAGAGTTTTTATGGGTATGTCCGTAGCAAAAGGAAGAACAAGGAAACAGTGGGGTCACTTAGAGGAGAAGAAGGTGAAATGCGAACAGGGGACGCAGAAAGGGCAGAACTCCTCAATACCTTCTTTGCCTCAGTCTTCTCCAAAAAAGAAAACAATGCCTGACCTGAAGAATATGGAGCAGATGATTCAGCAGGGGAAACACAGCCCAGAATAAGTAAGGAGGTAGTACAAGCACAATTGGCTAGTTTAGATGTATTCAAGTCTCCAGGGCCAGATGAACTACATCCCAGAGTATTAAAAGAACTGGCAGAGGTGATTTCAGAACCACTGGCAGTAATCTTTGAGAATTCTTGGAAAACAGGTGAAGTCCCAGCAGACTGGAGGAGGGCAAATGTTGTCCCTATTTTCAAAAAGGGGAAAAGAGAGGACCCAAACAATTACCGCCCAGTCAGCCTGACATCAATACCAGGAAAGATTCTAGAGCAGATCATTAAGCAAACGGTCTGTGAGCACCTAGAAAGGAACACTGTGATCACTAAAAGTCAGCATGGGTTTCTGAAAAATAAGTCATGTCAGACTAATCTGATCTCATTTTTTGACAGAATTACAAGCCTGGTAGACGAAGGGAACACTGTGGATGTAGTCTATCTTGATTTCAGCAAGGCCTTTGACAAGGTGCCCCATGATATTCTTGTAAAGAAGCTGGTAAAATGCGGGCTAGACAATGCTACCATTCATTGGATTTGTAACTGGCTGACTGACCGAACCCAAAGGGTGCTCATCAATGGCTCCTCTTCATCCTGGAGAGAAGTGACTAGTGGGGTGCCACAGGGTTCTGTCTTGGGCCCAGTCTTATTCAACATCTTTATCAATGACTTGGATGATGGGCTTGAGGGCATCCTGATCAAGTTTGCAGATGACACCAAATTGGGAGGGGTGGCTAATACCCCAGAGGACAGGATCACACTTCAAAATGACCTTAACAGATTAGAGAACTGGGCCAAGGCAAACAGGATGAATTTTAACAGGGAGAAATGTAAAGTACTACACTTGGGCAAAAAAAAATGAAAAGCACAAATACAGGATGGGTGATACCTGGCTTGAGAGCAGTACAAGTGAAAAGGATCTAGGAGTCTTGGTAGACCACAAACTTGACATGAGTCAACAGTGTGATGCAGCAGCTAAAAAAGCCAATGCAATTCTGGGCTGCATCAATAGGTGTATAGCATCTAGATCAAGGGAAGTAATAGTACCACTGTATTCCGCTCTGGTCAGACCTCACCTGGAATACTGTGTCCAGTTCTGGGCACCACAGTTCAAGAAGGATATTGACAAGCTGGAACGTGTCCAGAGGAGGGCAACCAAAATGGTCAAAGGCCTGGAAACGATGCCTTATGAGGAACGGCTTAGGGAGCTGGGTATGTTTAGCCTGGAGAAGAGAAGGTTAAGGGGTGATATGATAGCCATGTTCAAATATATAAAAGGATGTCATATAGAGGAGGGAGAAAGGTTGTTTTCTGCTGCTCCAGAGAAGCGGACACGGAGCAATGGATTCAAACTACAAGAAAGAAGATTCCACCTAAACATTAGGAAGAATTTCTTGACAGTAAGAGCTGTTCGACAGTGGAATTTGCTGCCAAGGAGTGTGGTGGAGTCTCCTTCTTTGGAGGTCTTTAAGCAGAGGCTTGACAGCCACCTGTCAGGAATGCTTTGATGGTGTTTCCTGCTTGGCAGGGGGTTGGACTGGATGGCCCTTGTGGTCTCTTCCAACTCTATGATTCTATGATTCTATGATTCTATGGTCTCTAAGGTGCTACTGGATGAATTTTTTTTATTTTTTATTTTGTTCTGGATATTGACTCTGCCTCAGGCAAGTACACCTCCAAGACTCTCATGGTTGGCTGACCTCCCACTCCCCTGAGCTCTGCTCCTTGTGTGCTCAGCACAGGACAATGACACACAACTGGAGTGAGTGCTGTGGCACTTGTGGGCTTCCCAGAGGCATCTCGTTGACCACTGCGGCAACAGAATGATGGACTCTACAGGTCTTTGGCCTGATCTATCAGGGCTCTTATGTTCTTAACACGGCTCAACTTGGCTTTTGTAAGTGGATTGTGGAAGGGTGTTTAGTCTCTGACACTGTCCACTAGGAGTTTCCCACCTCAATTCCCTTCTGTTCATTCCAACAAGGGCTTGTTGAGGAGAAATTCCCAGTAGATGGTGCCCCATCTGAGCTGCAGAGGGGAACATCACTGAAACTTATTAAAGCACCAAGCTAGCTAGTTTAGGAAAACCCGACATGAATCAGCTTGCTGCCCTCCACCAGTTAAGAGACCCCAAACTTTCAGGAGTTTGACAAGAGATGAGTGCTGGGTTTCTGTTTCGGAAGGTGTCGTCGTTCCTCCTTTTGTTCTCCCCCCTCCATCTTCCCAAATGTGAGGAACTGCAAAGCCCTTCAGTTGCTTATGGCTGCATCCTACCCCACCCCCTTTCCTCCCTCTTCTCTGAGTAATGAAGTGAGAGACCACCAGAGTCACCCACAGCCCCTCGCTGTTCCCACTTCCTGTTCACGTCGCCCAGTGACGCATCACTTCCCCTTGTTTTCAATGCATGCTATAATTACCGCTTCTATAAAATGCAACTTTTTAAAGTGAGGGCGAATCAGTCTGTCCAAGGCAGTTCATGTGGTGTAGACTAGAGTGGGGCTTTCTAGCATGGCGCAGCCAAGGCCATAAAAATGGTGGGCGTGGACAGTTGGGACAGCAAGTAAGCCTGGCAGAAGGTGCTTCTCAAACCTGGAATGTCCTTCAGGAGAATGAGGTGATTCTGATGAAGGGGGCAAGTGGTAGAATGTACTATACCATTGTAGACAACAGGTGGGGGGATTCCATTTCTTGAACCCATTCCAACTAGAAAATTAGCAGATTAGGGAACAGTCTGGGGCTAGAACCTCTCTTGGATGTGCTAGACTAGGTGGTTTTTTCATTTTTGTTAATTAGCAAGGAGTTTCCATACTGTGGATTATTCACAGAAGACATCCTCCCCACCCCACCCCCTGGCACCTGCCTATAACCTTGAAATTATTGTCTGTCACGCTGCTGCATGTGTAGGCCAGGCCTAAGTCAGGAAAGAACTCTCTTAAGAGAGAACGGTGCCATGTCATATCTCAGAGGCATTGTTTGTTGTTGTTT
The DNA here is from genome assembly GCA_034641385.1 of Darevskia mixta. NCBI lineage: Eukaryota > Metazoa > Chordata > Lepidosauria > Squamata > Lacertidae > Darevskia > Darevskia mixta. The sequence goes on along the minus strand of JAWWNH010000033.1, from coordinate 15,679,854 downwards.
AGTCGTTCAGTCGTGTTTGACTCTTCGTGACCCCATGGACCAGAGCACGCCAGGCACTCCTGTCTTCCACTGCCTCCCGCAGTTTGGTCAGACTCATGTTAGTAGCTTCGAGAACACTGTCCAACCATCTCGTCCTCTGTCGTCCCCTTCTCCTTGTGCCCTCAATCTTTCTCAGAGGCATATTAACCCTCCAAAACAGTATAAAATGATTGGTGCATCATTCTATCCTCCGAAAATATAAACAAACAAACTGTCCATAGAAACTCATCCCATAATACATTTGTTAATCTTTAAGATGTCATAAGACGGTTATTTTTGGCGCAACAGACTAATGTGGCTACCCCAGTCAAAATCCCACTGTTTGTGTCTAACAGAAAATATAGGAACATTTAATGAAGCAATTGTCAACATCATGAGTTTATAGGCAACTTGAGATCAGAGATGGGGAAATCAGAGATTTTAAGATCTTGCTGGACTACAACGCCTATCAACCCCAGCCGCTGGACATACTATAAGAAGACCTCTGTGGATCAGGCCAGCATCTGGTTCTCATACTGGCCAACCAGAGGTCAACTGGAAGCCTGAAAGCAGGTTCTGGGTGCAACAGCAAGTTTCCCCACTGCTTTTCAGTGCCTACTGAAGACCTTCCTCTTCCAACAAGCATTTCATACCCCTTAACTGCCCAAGTTTTGCCCTCACAGCTTTTGACTTGAAACCGGGCATCCTGATTTCAAGGCTTTGTTTCCCTCCTTCACAGCACAGCTCTGGCAGAGAGAGAGAGAGAGAGAGAGAGAGAGAGAGAGAGAGAGAGAGAGAGAGAGAGAGAGGTGTGACAGATCACGGAGGCCACATGGGGCCTGACTCTCCAAAGTAGGTGGTTTGGATCTGATCCTCACCCATTCTGCCTCTCTGCCCCTCAAAACATGGCAGCCGGCTCCAAGCTAGGCAGCGCGGTCTGATGTCATTCACCAAGGCACCACTGGGAGCCATAGGCAGAGAGACCAAGAAAGAGCCTTAAAGGGCCGCGGTGCAGATTGGAAACGGCGGTGGTGGGTGAGTCTTCAGCAGCTTGCGGGATCAGGGAGAGGTCTAGCGTCCCACCCAGTAACATGTGAGGTGATGAAGGGGAGGCAATAGCACCTTTGGGCATGTACAGAGTGGGCGCACATGTATCCCCACCCCCATCCTGCTTTCTCCCGAACCAAAAATACCTTGCATTCCTCAGATGAAAATATCCCAACTTTCATCTGAAAGATTTTGGAGAGTATGGTCTTATAAGCAGAGACTGTGGCTAAATATTTTGCTGCTGCATGTGAAACTTGCCAGGGACTCGTTTTTACAAACTTAGAATTTTGTTCTGTACGCCTGGCATTTTGCATTGCGGTGCAGTTATTAGTAATTCTGTCTTTACGTTTCTCTATCTTGTTTCGTTTGGTATTGTTCTGTATATCTGTGCAAAGTTCCTTTCTTTTCTGGAACAGTAGTCATTGGCCATATTCAAGAGATGGGTTGCTTGGGCAGAGATTTTCCCCAGCCGGAATTGTGTTGAGATGTTTTTATCGTTTGTGTGTTTGCTGCCCTGGCCCCCTTTGGGAGGAAGGGGTGGGCCGTAAATTTAATAAACAATCATAAATAAGTGTTCGAGAAAGGCACTGAACGGAGCTGGAATTTCTCTGTACACATCTGCCTAGGGGATTTTTATTTCAACTCCCTAGATCAAGGCCACTTTCACGGGAATATACTGAGAACAGCCAGCATTCTCAGCACCACATTCTCTCTCTCTCTCTCTCTCTCTCTCTCTCTCTCTCACACACACACACACACACACACACACACACACACATATATTCCCTGGAATGATGCTCAGCCCAGGACACTGTAAATGGACACCAGAAAGTAAGCCTGGGTGTCTGCAGACCAGAGAGCCAGTGTGGTGTAGTGGTTAAGAGCGGTGGACTCGTAATCTGGTGAACCGGGTTCGCGTCTCCGCTCCTCCACATGCAGCTGCTGGGTGACCTTGGGCTAGTCACACTTCTTTGAAGTCTCTCAGCCCCACTCACCTCACAGAGTGTTTGTTGGGGGGGAGGAAGGGAAAAGGAGAATGTTAGCCGCTTTGAGACTCCTTCGGGTAGTGATAAAGCGGGATATCAAATCCAAAACTCTTCTTCTTCTCTGCTGCTGCCAGTGGCAAAATGGCTGAGGGAAAATAAGCCACGCTGTCACCATTGCTAACAGTGAGCCTAGTCCCTGATTGAGCTGTTGGGGGAATTTATCTCCCCGCCCTGAATAAATTCTGTGAAATTCCCACTGACCAACAGGGCTGAGAGTTTTGAGAAGCCGTTTGTGCCAGTGTTCACGTAACAAACAATAGTGTGCGTGTGTGCGTGTAATGGTGAGTCCACCGGTTTCTCAGGAAAGGCGGAGAGCTGTTTGTGAATTTGAATACATTTCTTAGAAAGCTCAGTGGAACAGAGTAGAGGTTCTGTGGTCAGGCTGTTGTTACAGGTGGAGGGAGGCCTTATGATGAGTCAGTCCCATTGGCCCATCTAACTTGGTATTGTGTACACTGACTGGCAGCGGCACTCCAGCACCCCCTGGAAACGCTGCAGGTCGAGCTTCCCAGGGCACTGCCAGTGAGCCACAACCTTTTCCAAGTCAAATGTTATACAGCAGATGACATGTTCTCTGGGGCTGCGCCTCCATATTCACTGTGATTATACAGAAAATTCACACAAATATCCACAAGGTGACACTGTGGAGCACCAATTGCCTCATTGCAATTTTTTAATCTATTTATTTTCTGTTGATTTCAAGCTGCTGGGAGCATTTTCCAATTCTCAATCAATCCTAGAAGATTTGCCTTAAAATTTTTTTTTTTTTTATTTTAAACAAAGAAGAACATCCCTGAGTCCTGAATGTGACACCTATAAAATGCCCCATCTGCACTATGCACTTAAAACAGCATCCTACCACTTTAAAAAGTCATGGCTCCCCCCCCCAAAGGATCCTGGGAACTGTAGTTTGTTAAGTGTGCTGAGAGCTGTTACTAGACCCCCTCACAGAGCTGCCATTCTCGGAGTGGGTTCACAGTCAATCCCTCCTCCCAGGTAACTCTGAAAACTTTGGCTCTGTGAGGGCAATACATGGTATCCTAAAAACTCTCAGCACCCTTAATAAACTACAGTTCCCAGTTCTGCGGGGAGGGGCTCGTGGAGGGTCAGTGGGGAGACTGAGTGATAAATGTCCCTATTTTCATTTTCATGTTGAAGGTTATGCAAGAAAAGGCTGTCCAGTGTCGCTGCTGCTGTTCACATGAGCAACAGAGCCTGTAGCCTCTTAGACGCGAACCAGAGATACAGGGCACAGTGGAACCTCGGTTCTTGAACTTAATCTGTTCCAGAAGCCCGTTTGACTCCCGAAACCATTTGAAAACAAAGGCGCAGCTTCCGATTGGCTGCAGGAGCTTCCTGCACTCAAGCGGAAGCTGATTCGGACGTTCGGCTTCTGAAAAATGTTCGAAAACCAGAACCCTTACGGCATTCGGGAGCTGATTTGTTTGTCAACTAAGCAGTTCAAGAAACAAGGGTCCACTGCACTGGATTAAGAAATGGTCAAATTAATATAACATTGCCTGTGGGTGATATAATGTCGTCTCGGGAAAACCCAATACTATTGCAGTGTTGTGTTTTTAATGTTATAGAAGCTTTTGGGCCTGTTTCTGGGTGTGATGAGAAGAAATACAAAACAGAGGTTATTGCAATCAACCTTGATGCACAGGATAAACTACAGATCACGCAACTATATGAGTTAGTTACCCCCCAAAAAAGCAGTAAAGTGCCTTGGGTTTAAGCTGGTAGATGATGTCAATAAAATTGGGAAGATCAATTATGATCTTCTGGGATAGGCAGTGAAGTCTGATATAGATAGGCAGAGTAAGCTGCAGTTATCTTGGTTAGCCAGGATTAATGCAATAAAGATGAGAATATTACAGAGATTTTTTATTTTTGTTTATTACATTGCCCCTGATGGTTGTCTCGAGAGAGCTGAAGAGCTGGGAGAAAAGTCTTGAGAATTTTATTTGGCAAGATAAGCATCTTACAGCAGATAGTAACAGCATGCATACATCAAAACGGAAAGGAGGGCTCGCAGTCCTGATTCTAGCTAGATATTGCGAAGCAGCACAGCTATTATAGCTGAAGTTACGGATTTCCCAGAAGAAAGAGGAAGACCTGCATCAGTAAGATAGCTATTTATAGATTTTCCCCTCTAGCAAATCTAATGTGGGTATAAAGGAAGGATGGAGGCGAGGATCGGGGAGGGGGAAAAAACCCCATAGTTCCTTAGAAATTATTTAAAAAAAACGAGGGATAAGTATGAAACAAAACTGAGTTCTTACATTTCATCCATGACATGGTGATTTGGCATTGCAGCTTTATTAGGAGAAATCGGATTTCTCGGATTGGTTGAGAAATGGGATGTTGTGCTGTGGTGAGTTTATTCCAGATGGATGCCTATTAACAAGACATGAAATATCTTTAAGTCCAGGGAGGTTGCTACCATCCTGGCATCAATATTTTCAAACGATGGTTTTCTTAATGGAGCTGCTGGGGCTTCGGTTGTCCCCCAGGCTGAAGACAGCATGGAAGAAGAGTATCAAAGCTGATACAAAGGGATCTGTTTCAAGAAACTATTAGGTATTGATGGATACAAGAGAGTGAAATAGTCTGTGGACTGAGATGGGAAAGAGAACCAGGGAGGAATATTAGAGAGCCATTCTGGAATGAAGTGTGGAACTAAGTAGATAACTGATCTTTATCAATTAAAATAACACGGTATCAGCTGCTATTGGAATGGTATCTAATGCCAGCAAGATGAAAAGAATTTATAGAGCTGACAACTTTAAGTGTCGGAAGTGCCAGGCAGACTACACACGACAATACATACGTGCGGTGAAAATGTCCATCTGTAACAAATTATCGGAGGAAAATCCTGCAGTGTGTTCCAGATATAATTGGCTTTTGTAATAGGACCCACAATATTGCTGATCCTGTTGATAAAAGACAAATACTTTCAGTTTCTATCTTAAGAATGGCTGCAGAAATCGTTTGGGCTGGGAAATGGATGGGCAGGAATGGTTCTTGAAATGTATTGCACTGGCAGCTATGGATAAACTGTCGGAATCTTTTTGGAAGAAGGAATTGTACAAGAGGCGATCTTGAATATTCTGAGGGATGGAACTCTTCTGTGGACTATTAGAATGAGCTATATGGAAAGGAAAGGCTGGGAATAGACTTGCTGACAATAAAATTTAATACAGTAACAGTGCAATGCCACACTATCCTTGCACCTACTTGGAAATGAATCTCGTTGCTTACAGTACTTCCATTTTAAGTGTGCATGGAATGTCAGCCGTAACGAAACCATAAACATATTAAGAGTTTGGATTTGATATCCCGCTTTATCACTACCCGAAGGAGTGTCAAATCGGCTCACATTCTCCTTTCCCTTCCTCCCCCACAACAAACACTCTGTGAGGTGAGTGGGGCTGAGAGACTTCAGAGAAGTGTGACTAGTCCAAGGTCACCCAGCAGCTGCATGTGGAGGAGCGGAGACGCAAACCCGGTTCACCAGATCACGAGTCCACCGCTCTTAACCGCCACACCACACTGGCTCTCAAATATCAGCTACTTGTTTTTAGGTTCTGTCAGTCATGTATTGATTTGGACAGAGATGACTCGGCTACTCCATCCTCTGGTAGATAACCTCCAAACTGGGCCCGGTTCAAGGTGCCTCAATTGGTCTTTAAAGCTCTAAACATCTTTGACCCCAGATATCTGAAAGACTGCCTCCTTCTCCACAGACCTTCTCTAGTGTTAAGATCGGTGGAGGAGGCTCTCCGGGCAAACCACGGCATTCCTAATAATAATAATAATAGCAGAGCTGACTTGCCCAGGAGGCTTGGTGAGGCTATTGCCTTGGGCGGCAAATTCGGGACAGCTGGGAGGGGCGACAGATTGGGCCTGCGAGGAGCATGCCTCTTGCCATCTGGTCTCATTCTGGTCTCATATAATTGTATTTAGATTATATATATATATATATATATATATATATATATATATATATATATAATCTAAATACAATTATATGAGACCAGAATGAATAAAAACAAAGTGAAGATTCAGAACCTCCCTCGCAAAACACAGCATTCTCTCTTAGAGACTTTTTTGCCTTCAGCCTCCCCTCCACAACATTTCTGGCTCTATGGTCACTCTGCATCATGCTACCCTTTTTAAAAAGCATGTTATTTCTAGACAGGTGGGAAGGAGGCGTGGTTCTCTTGAAAGGGGCTGTGCAACCACTTCCTCTCGCTAGTATAAACTGAAGCTTTGCTTCCTCTTCATGAGCTCAAAAGTTCCTTTGTGAGGCGGCTGCGTTGTGTCAGAAGCAGCAGAGGAAGGTGGCGGAGGAAGGGAAAGGGTCTGGTGCCCCACAAGGGCTGGAGATGGGTCTGAGGCTACAGAAAGGTAAGTGGCAGATTCCTTAAGAAGCCTTGGTTCTGGCGGGAGGGTGTAATCGGTTTGTTGACTGTTCTGGGGTGTAAACAGTCCCCTTTAGACGCAAAAGAATTGCTTCAGCTTTTTTTTCCAGACAAGGCTTCTTATTAACAGCGGCAAGGCAGGCAATTCAACAGGTGACGTTTTCCCCTAGCATGGGCTAAAAGTTGAATTTCTGTCTGCTTTTGCAGCTGTTAAAGAGCACAGAAACCAACTTTCACCGTAAAACTTGCTAAAGGAAGAGCTAAACCAATGGTAATCTGGCAATCTGGCATCTGTCCGCGGGATTATGTCAACGCAAATAAACAGAAGCTAAATATGGCATGAGCTTTTCTCCAGCTCTGGGATAGATCTTGATTTTCTACTAGAAACACAGCCGTAAACATTTTTGCCTTCCCTATGTGTGGCTATTTCAAGCTTATTATTTTTGCTCCTGACGTCTTAGGACTACTGGGTACACCTAAACGTTTGTTTCAGCACTATTACTTACCTGCAATACTTGCACTCAGAAATCCATAAATAAACATTTAAGAGAGGGAGGGAGGGAGGGAGGAAGCCAGCACAGAAGCCCTGCCAGAAAGGAAAGATTAGCAACCCTCACTGGCAAGCCTTCTTAAAAGATGGATTTGGTATACCGTTTAACAATTAGAAGTGGACTCTTTCTCCAAGAGAAGATCATTGTGGAACTGGGCTTTTTGATTAGACCTTTACTGCCTTGAGCTCAGTGCAGTATTTATGTCCATGCTGTGCTGGAGTTTCCCCCTTGGCATGCTAAGGGTATGGTTACATTTTGCATTTAGGGATGCAAGGGGGAGTATCATATTCCCCCCTTGGCATGGAAATAAAGGGACGTGGGAAACTGACTCAGCAACCCTAAGAAATGCTTATTCAGAGGTTCCAGTCCCCGCGAAGAGCATTTGAGGTCGCAGGCCTGCTTTGCTGGAGGGTGAAGTTGCTGTTCGAAGTAACAAGAGCTAGGAAACAAAAGCGATGGCGTTCTTCAGAGGTGCCGTCTACTTTCCACCCGTCACGTTTTCATGTGACTCAGCTAGGGTGCCACACACTACTCTGGTGGTCTTTAAACAGCGATTGCCTGGTCCTGTCGATCCGGTTCCTCTCCATGCTTTTGAAGGGACATGCAGTGGCGATTCACTGACATGCAGACACTCCGCCATCCCCCTCCCTTACAGCCATGTCCGTTATGGGTCACAACCACACCATACATTCAAAGCACATGACTCCAAAAAAAAGAATCATTGGATCTGTTGTTTACTCCCCAGAGAGCTAAAATCCCCTGCACCCTTCAGAAACTACAGTTCCCAGGATTCTTTGGAGGAGGGAGTTGTGTACTTGGGATATACAGGGTGGAGGTGACCCAGTGCCCTTTGTCCCCAAAGGAGAAGGTTGACTTTGGGAAATCGCTGCTCTAAAATGACACATCTATAGTTGGAATGGGAGACTGATCTATGCTCTCACATGTCACCATGCCAGGGTACTGTTTCGTAAATAAACAAACAGGCCTACTGCGGGAGGACATTTGTGCTCGGGCTCCTAAAACTAGCAGATCAGAACGCAACTGCATTTGCCAGACAGGTGTTTGTTTACCTGCCGTACACAATTTCAAGTGGCACCAGCCCCATGGGGAGCCCAGTCCGGCGTAAGAGAAGGAGCCTCTTTGCACAAGCCACATTATGCAACATGAGTTGCATCATTCTGACTCATGGCTTTCATTGCTCAAATTAGAAGTACTGTGTTACCTTGGTACTGGAACGGCTTGGCTCCCGAACAAATCGGCTCCTGAACACCGCAAACCCGGAAGTAAGTGTTCCGGTTTGCAAACGTTTTTCAGAAGCCAAACGTCCAACGCTGCTTCTGCAGCGAGTCGATCGGTAGCCACGCCTTGGTTTTCGAATGGTTTGGGGAGTCGAACCAACTCCCGGATCGGATTAAGGTCGAGAACCGAGGTACCACTGTAGTTGGGGGGAGGCTGGCCTTTCCGGGTGCCCCCTCACTATACTTTTTAAAAATATTGTTTTGGGGGGTACATTTTGGCTACAATTCAGTAAGGGTCTTGGGTTTGCCTCAAGCTGATTTCTACTCAGAATAGACCCAGTTAAATTAATGAACCAAATATCATCATTCTTATTAATTTCAGTGGATCTACTCTGAGTATCGGATACAACCCTGGGTTTGCACCTAGCCGATTTATTTCATTAAGGACCCTCTACCTCCCTCCCGCTCCAATCGCAAGTTGAACAAGCTGCTGCTGTACCTTTAATCAGCAGCTTGATGTGCGCAGGTATTCAGGAGCTACTGTGTTGTGAAAAGCTTCAGGCTCTGCCACCTGCCATCTAGCAAAGTGTTGCCAAAGGAGTAAGAACAGATTGGGCTGCTGTGTTTGAGTGTCCTGCTTTTTTGGCAACTTTGCAACTAACACACGCAAGGAGCGATGCTGCGGTAAGGAACCTGGATGCTGTTAGTCTTGGGATGCCCTCGGCCCAGCCAGGATGGCCGTCAGTCGTGGGTTGATGGAGTCCGGCAACATCTAAAGACCCACAGATTTCCCCACCCCCTGGACAACTTGTGTATTCGCAGCACAGTTGTCGGCAGGCACAGGAAGAGAGCTGTATCAGCAAAGGATGCAAGCGTGGGCCGCTGATGTTCCATTGATTGGGGGGGGGGAGGAAACAGAAGAGCGAGGACATCTGGGTTCCTGCTCCTCTTGTTTCAGAAGGGTCCTGGACAGTGTCAGCTCCTTGAAGTGGGTGCTCCCCCCAGATGTCTGTCTCTCTCTCTCTCTCTCTCTCTCTCTCTCTCACACACACACACACACACACACACACACACACACACACACACACCATCTCAAGAGATCGAACCATCTGGCCGCTTCCAAGAAGACAGGAAACAATCTGGGGTTTCCCAGTGATGCGTCGCTGGGGATTCCATTCTTCACGCGGCCTCCTCACTTTGCCGAGTGCGGGGGCTGATCACACATGGCCACACGCAGCAGAGCGCTCTGTCTCTTTCCTGCCACCGGGGGCAGGGGGGCGATGGTAGTCCCTTGGCCAGAAAAAAAGAAAGCACTGGGCTCAGAGCCAGGCCCAGATGTCTGCCGGTCTGCTGGTTAACCAGAGACTCGGAATCCCCGTGTCCTCCGGCTTCCCCATGAAAGCCCCTTGCAATCTCAGGGTTAAGTCTGGGTCTCTGGGGTTTTGACTCTTCTGCCCGCACAAAGTGGGTGGAAGTTCTTCTCGCAAACCACAGGTAGTCCCTCTGTACCGATTGCGACACCATCATTCAAAGAATTGTAGAGTTGGAAGGGACCACGAGGGTCATCTAGTCCAACCCCCTGCAATTCAGAAATCTTTTGGTCAAAGTGGGGCTCGAACCCACAAACCTGAGATTAACAGTCTCATGCTCTACCAACTGAGCTATCCAAGGGGATCTGTTGTTTCACAGATGCCCTGTAGGTTAGAAAAGTAATGTGGAAGGGAATAAAACTGGGTAGAACCCGTTGTCCTTGATGGGCTGGTTTTCTTACTGCAGAGATTTCCTCCCCCACAAAACAGCAGTCAAAATTCACAATTGTTATCTAGTTTCCATCATCCCTGGCCATGCTGGCTGAGGCTGAAGGCTGCATATACACCTGCATTTACAGCACATTTAAATATTTATGTGTTTCATTTATATCCCACCTTAACTCCAAGGAGAAAATATTGTTCTCTCCCCACCCCCTTGCTCCAGTAGGCTGTGACATAGTGACTGAAATAAGGTCATCCAGTTTGCTGACTAAGTAAGGATTTTAACCCTTGTCCCCATGTCCAAATCTAACGCACTAACCATTACTGTGCTAGACAAAGGGGAAATAGGTAGATTCTCATTAATATAGAAGCAAAATCAACTAATTAATGATATTCTATCTAATGAGAATCTCCCTAATTCACACTTGGTGTACAGTATTGGTTCAAGAACTGAAACACAGATATCTTCTGAAATTCGCATTTCTCTGAATTTTGCGATGGAGTTCTCCAACCAACCAATGTGTACAATATTGGGGGAGGTGTACATAAAAATCCATATATTAGTGAAAACAATGTACAAATATGCATTATAATAGGGGAGGTTGCTTGCAAGACTGTGTATATTAGTAAAAAAACAAACTGCATAGAAATATGTGCTTATTAGGGGGAATATGCACTAAAATGCTTATGAATTTTCCCAATAAATCACAGATTGCTGTAGAACTGAATGTGAAATTGGAAAAATGAGGAACTGAGAAAACCAAAATCAACAGATTCACCCACCCCTATAAAACATACCAGCATGCAGAGGGGCACAGGTTTCCCACCATAATAAAAGATGCTATATCTACTATATTGACCTCAACAATTTAAGATGAGAGAGAGACTGTCATTTCCTACATGGGTAGCCTTGATGAGACAAGGCAAGGCAAGCATTGTGTCTGCAACAGCTGCTTTTGCCAGTAGTTTGCAAACAACATAAAGTTCATTCAGCGAACTGATATTAAAATCTCTTTCAAATAAGCACTCCTCCAGGTGATCTATTGAATCAGCATTCATATCCATTTGCTTGTGCAAAGATTGTGCAGTGGGGAGCTTGCATCTGGTCTTTATTGGGTATGGGTTCTGATTCATTGGTGGGGAGATGATAAAGCAATGAGCATTCATCCTTGAAAGACCTACACTGGCTCCCAGTACGTTTCCGAGCACAATTCAAAGTGTTGGTGCTGACCTTTAAAGCCCTAAATGGCTTCAGTCCAGTATACCTGAAGGAGCGTCTCCACCCCCATCATTCTGCCCGGACACTGAGGTCCAGCGCCGAGGGCCTTCTGGCGGTTCCCTCACTACGAGAAGCCAAGTTACAGGGAACCAGGCAGAGGGCCTTCTCGGTAGTGGCGCCCACCCTGTGGAACGCCCTCCCTTCAGATGTCAAAGAGAACAACAACTACCAGACCTTTAGAAGACATCTGAAGGCAGCCCTGTTTAGGGAGGCTTTTAATGTTTAATAGATTATTGTATTTTAATGTTCTGTTGGAAGCCGCCCAGAGTGGCTGGGGAAACCCAGCTAGATGGACGGGGTATAAATAATAAATTATTATTATTATTATCATCATCATCATCATCATCATCATCATCATTTGCTTTTGTGATGGTAAAATGAATTCCCGTCGATCATTCTCCCCACACTTTGCAGTACACTTTCCCCACCACTTTCCTAACTGCAAAAAAACTCCTCTCTCTCTCTCTCTCTCTCTCTCTCTCTCTCTCTCTCTCTCTCTCTCTCTCTTTTAAAAGTGGATTTGTTCCACCAAGGTGACAGAGTGCTTAAACCCACTTGAATTATGCAGACCTACATTTCCAACATGCACGTCAATCCCTCCCGCAAAATCCAGGCAGTCAGGAGGTGACCTTCCGTGTTTTAAGTTGGCACGAAAATAGAAGCAGGTGAAGGTCTCCAGGGAGATTGTTCCATAGCTTCGGCACTGCCGCTTGATGGTTACTAGCTGAGATGGCTTTCGAAAAGAATCAAGCAATTTCAAGAGGGATAGGTCTCCATCAACAGTGATTAGTCCATGATAGCAGTGATCAGCCTCCTCTAGAGGCCGCTTTTCAGAAGAAGTTACCAAAGAAGGACCTTCTTAACTACTTCTGGGGTGGGGGCACCTAGAGTAGGATGAGGGCCACTCGAATGGGCTAATCAATAATGAGATGATTTAATGATATACTTTTGACAGCTGCATTGTTGGAAACGCTTCCTAGCATCTACTCTGGATTAACAGTCTGCTAATTGGGGACCCAGGTGGCGCTGTGGGTTAAACCACAGAGCCTAGGGCTTGCTGATCAGAAGGTCGGCGGTTCGAATCCCTGCGACGGGGTGAGCTCCCGTTGCTCGGTCCCAGCTCCTGCCCACCTAGCAGTTCGAAAGCACGTCAAAGTGCAAGTAGATAAATAAGAACCGCTCTGGTGGGAAGGTAAACGGCGTTTCTGTGCGCTGCTCTGGTTCGCCAGAAGTGGCTTAGTCATGCTGGCCACATGACCCGGAAGCTGTACGCCGGCTCTCGGCCAATAAAGCGAGATGAGCGCCACAACCCCAAAGTCGGACACGACTGGACCTAATGGTCAGGGGTCCCTTTACCTTTACCTAATTGGGGTCAAACTGGGTCATACATTAGCTACATATCTGTGCTCTGCTATGGTCCCAATCCAAATCAGGAGCCCTACATTCTCCATCCGTACAGCGGTGGGTGGAGGCAAGGGGAAGGCAGGGAATTCCATTGAAGCAAGAACTGTGTGTTTCTTTCCTTTCCTATGCATTCTGCAGCCTGGCTGGAATGTGTCCCTGGACTCTGATCCAAGGGTGTGGCTGGGGAGTGGGGTGGCCTGGGGAAAATTCCAAGGGCCAGATAATGGGGCTTTGAGGGCCACATTTGTTCCCCACCAGAATTCTTTTTAATTCAAAACATTGGCAAGATAATACTTCTATAAAGACCAAGAAAAGGCTTAGTAGGACTCTTTTCCAGCCTGGATGTTTCATGTGAGCAGCTAGGATAGCTGAAAGGGAAGGGGTATTTGGGGACATGGCACGAATCCTGGGTCTGAATGAAAAACAGAAATGATTATTTCATGCTCTTAACCAATATATCATTTTCAGGAATCTAGGAAATGTTATTTTTCTTTCATGATGCATGAAATTGTATGTATAGGATGGGAATGTAAGTAGGAGGGGCCCCATTTTACTGCCTGCCCAAAATGATGGCAACTTGAGGTGCCATAGCAAAAGAGGAGTTTTCATCCCAAACCTCCCTGTCCCAAATCTAGTGCTCTGCTTCTACTATTTATCTAAACCAGCAAAGCTTTCTAGCAGCCCTTGGCTAAGTTCCAAGAGAGACTTGAAGTGGAGCTCTAGGAAAGGCAAAAGGTATGTCCAAGAATGGACTAATTGTTGTCACCCTCAAGTCAAGCAGGAAAGTCGTGTCGCAGAGAAAACTCAATTCGGTAAACATTTAAAGGTGAACTTCTCAAATTTTCACTTTCCAAAACAATAAGAGTACTGAAACCCAGACATCCTTTCTAAATTTGAACTTCTCCAAATTTAGCAATGTATGGGGGATAACCTGCCTCATTTAACCAACATGCTTAAGTCAATTTAATGCATAAAGGGGTTAATACCATAGAGTAAGCTGTATTGCCAGCTGTGTTCACTTCCCTTACCTTGGGAGGATATAGGTAATCAAGACTATTGTTCCTCCTCTTGGTCTACCTGATGATCTCGGTGTGTGAAGAGGCTAAGCTGGTTGCTCCAGCTTAGGTGAATGGCTTTCACAAGTCATTCTTATGTTCCATACCAATAATTTACAAACTTTCACCATTTTGGAACTAAACTAAGTTTTACTGCCTGTGCAACTTTTCTTGAATGTTGTATGGAAAAGCACATGAATCTGGCCTTTGGAGAGTTTGTAAGTACAGTGGTACCCTGGGTTGCGCACCCCCCCCCCGTGTTGCGGATGTTCGAGTTTAGAACACCTGCAACCCAGAAGCGTTTCCGGAGCGTGCGCAACCCCCGGAACGTTCTGCGCATTTCGTGCATGTGCAGAAGCTCTCAAATCACGCTTCTTCCAGGGTTTTTTTGGGGGGTTGTGCGTTCGTGATATGCACGCACGCGTTACGTACCACGACCCGGAACGGATCACGTACATAACACGAGGTACCACTGTAAATGTGTGGGGTTAGAAGGAAGTTTTGGAACTCGCAAGGACATACTTTGAAGGCCTAAACCCATATTTCCACGATTTACTTTATTGCATATTTTATTATGTTTAAATCTCTGCTGGGGTTCTCTTATTGCAGAGTACTTGCCCCAGCCTTGGATCTTGGTATCCAGGATTTCTCCTTTTATACCTATATTTTTCCTTGTGCCAACAATGTAGTTCTCCAGCCAAGTCATGTGTACATGAATGCATATACTAAGGTAAAGTTTGTATTTTAAAAATGCATGTATTTATGACAATAACATAGAAAAAATGCATTAATTAGGGGGGGAATGCTTATCTTAGGCAAAATTGCATACAAACGTGCATACAGTGGTACCTCGCGTTAAGTATACTTCAGGTAAAGTACGCTTCAGGTTAAGAACTCCGCTAAGAACAGAAATCGTGCTCTGGCGGTGCAGCGGCAGCAGGAGGCCCCATTAGCTAAAGTGGTGCTTCAGGTTAAGTACGCTTCAGGTTAAGAACGGACCTCCGGAACGAATTAAGTACTTAACCCGAGGTACCACTGTATTAGAGAAAATTTGCACTAAAATACTGATGAATGTTCCTGAACCCTTAAAAAAAAAGAATCACACAAACTGATGTGGAAATGCGGAGAAATGAACTTTAGGTTGGAAAATTGAGAAACAGAGAGAATCCAAATTGGACAAGGTCAAGACACACTGTTCAGACTAGGGACGGAGTCCTGGATCTGCAGTACCTGCTCTGACCATTACAAGGGTGGCACTGCAGCATGGGAAAGATCAGAACAGTAACTTCTTCCGCCCACAGGGATTTGAAGTGCCGAAACACCGCCTGCGCCCCTGATTCAAATTTCCCAATGCCTGCCTTGCACTGTTCTCCTCTGTACTCTCTCTATAATAAAATTATAAAGGCAGTCTGTTTCCTCTGCCCAGCATTAAGTGTTATCTCTAGTCCAATGTTCCAACCACTACACCACCCTGTAGACTACAGTTCCCATCGTCCTTGACCCATGGGTCATGCTGGCTGAGGCTGATGGAGGCTGGAGTCCAGCAACTGGAGGAGAGCACCCCGTTGACTTACACACTTGCATCTGCACCAGAGGAATCACCCTGAACCTTGCAGGTTCAGGTCACAGGATCCCTGAAAGGAAATGTAATTGAGCGAAGGAATAGCTCTGACCAGCAGCCCTTGCCGGCTGAGTTTTTCTTTCACATCATTTCCTTCACAGTGTCATGCCTTCCGTCAACGGAAGCGATGGCGCTGCAAGTTGCCTCGTTTTTTACACAGGCAGCCAGGACAACCACAGCACATGGCTTTGAGCTGGCATGCCGCCTGCCGTTCTCCTCCTCCTCACATTGCTCTCGGAAGGCTTTTAACAGGGGACCGGGGAGGTGGGGGACGGCCACAATATCTGCGTTTGAGCATCACCTGCTCTGGAAAATATCCCCTGTGCGTCGAGAAGGGAAACCACAAGTGACGGAGATGAAAGGCCGAGGTTGGGGCAAAGCAGGATTCATGAGCAGCACAGAGCTGTTATTTTCTGCCAGCAGCCTTGCCCCTGTAGAAGGCAGGGCAAACTCTGAATCATGTCACAGGAGCGCTCAGGAATTTAAGAGGGGTCTTCCGAGACTGTCACAAACCCGAGTACGTACTGGAACTTTAAGGTCTCTGTAATAAAAATTGGATCAAATCGCTCTGTCGCCCTAGCACAGGGCTTCTCAAACTGGGGTCCACGGACTTCATTCACGTTTCCCCATTAAAGATTTACCTTGATTTTTAAGCTGTGTTTTTATTGCTTCTTTTATTTCTTATATTGATCCTTAATTGCCTTTTTATTGCTTCCTTATCGCTCTATAGTTTTTAATTGCTTCACCGTTCCCTATGTTGCATTTTATAGTGTTGTATTTTGAATTCAGCAGGAATTCAGATTGTAATGCAGTAAAATACAGTACATACAAAAGAAAAGAAGCAATAGAAACGGAATTGAAAATCACACGGCACATTGAAATTGCTACAATGGGCAGAAATGGTCCACTAAGACCCTCAGCAATTATCAAGTGGTCTATTGGTCAGGGGGTGGGGAGTTTGTAACTACTATCCTTGTGCATTAATCTATTTTTTAAAACAAACATATATTTTGCACTTTGGGAAGGGAAGAGAACATGCACTGAAAAGTGTGAGGTGAAATAATGAATAACGGGAAGACATGTGAAGACCCCACAAACAAATCAAGGTGAATGCAGGATAAATGCTCGTTGTCCATCCCATAAACAAGTCAGAGTGAATGCTCAAAAAAGACCCAGCATTCTAGCCGCACTGCAAGTTTTGTGCTAGCGAAATGAGGGTGAATGTTGAATATACAGGTTGCCTGGAGGAAAGATTAATTTGCTGTCAAGGCTTGGGTCTGGAATATATTGTTACTGGCACTGCAGATCCGCTGTTCCTTTGTTAGATTGCTGGTAACAGCCCAGAATGGTTTGCTGGTATTTTTTCAATGGGCTGTAGGACATGGTCTCCTGGTAGCTAGAAACCTCTCTCCATTTTTGAATGAGAAACCGGAGTTTGGAGGAGGTGGTGCCCCACTGATGAGGCAGCTATGCATGTGGGATAGGGGAGCTGGCAGGTTGGTAAGGACAGTGTGTAGGTGACAGACAGACAGACAGACAGACAGAGACACCACATACAATAATTTCTGGGAAGCTGAAATGGACAGTTTTTGAATGATCTGCTTCATAGGAATGTCTAATTTTGCTTTGACGTACTCTGCTTCTTTATGTTGATGAATAAAGCAAATATTTCAAGGGCACTTCCGGACTGTCACTATTCTTGAATGAGATTCAAGCACCTACTAGCAATTTCAGGTTGTCCAATTGTAGTTGAATTGTGCAAGAAAACTGCTTCCCCAAAAGATCAGGGTTTTTTTAAATATAAAAAAAGAAAGGAAATTGATGGGGTAATGCCCTGGAAAGTGTGAGATAGCATTTATGTTGATGTAATTTCAACCAGGTGGCGCTGTGGGTTAAACCACAGGCTTGCTGATCAGAAGGTCAGCGGTTCGAATCCCTGCGACGGAGTGAGCTCCCGTTGCTCGGTCCCAGCTCCTGCCCACCTAGCAGTTCGAAAGCACGTTAAAGTGCAAGTAGATAAATAGGTACTGCTCCGGTGGGAAGGTAAACGGCGTTTCCGTGCGCTGCTCTGGTTCGCCAGAAGCAGCTTTGTCATGCTGGCCACATGACCCGGAGGCTGTCTTCGGACAAACGCCGGCTCCCTCGGCCTATAGAGCGAGATGAGCACGCAACCCCAGCGTCGGACACGACTGGACCTGGTGGTCAGGGGTCCCTTTACCTTTACCTTTAATGTCATCTAACCTCCCCACAAACAAATCAGAACGAATGCTCATTGGACAGCCATCATTGTCTAATCCTACAAATAAATCATGACTTCCCCCAAAGGATTCTGGGAGCTGTAGTTCATTAAGAGTACTGTACTGAAAAAACCATATTCCCCTCACAGAGCTACAATTTCCAACAGAATGGATGAGGAAGCCAGACCAGCCTCAAGACCACATTCCCACCATGCATTCAAAGCACTAGGCTACCACTTTAAAAAGTCATGGCTTCCCCTGTGAGCAAAGGATTGTGGGAGTTGTAGTCTTATATCATCTGGAGGGCCACAGGTTCCCAACCTCTGACTAGGGAAGGGGGAGAAATTTGATTCAGTTCACATTTAAAGGAGAACCTGCCTAATTCACACTTTCCAAAGCAATACGCAAATCGAAGCACCACTGTCTTTCAAAATCCACACTTCTCTGAATTTTGCAATGCTGTTCTCCAGCCAAGTAATAGTAGCATATTTTTCTGTGTATAAGATGCCCCCATGTATAAGACGACCCCTATTTTTTGGAGCCCAAAATTAAGAAATTTGCCAGAGGCTGAACCAGAACCCAAGCCCAGGCCACCTCAACCAGAGCCCGAACCCCCAATTTTTGACTATTTTTTTTAGCAAAGAACATTGTCTTATACATGGAAAAATATGGTATGTACAAAAAGCATATACTGCGGTAAAGTGCAAGTAAAAATGCATAAATTGGTGAAATAACATATACAAATGTATTATATTAAGGGAAACTGGCTTGCAAGAAATGTGTGTAGTAGGCAAAATTAGATACTGAAATTTTGTTTGTTAGGAGGAATTCACACTGAAAAGCTGATGAATTTTCATGAGCTTAAAAAAAAAATGCAGGCCAATGTAGAAATGTGGAAAAGTGAACTTCAGATTGGAAAAGTGAGAAATGGAGAGAAACAGGCATTGACCTATTATTCACGCATCTCTGCCCCTGACATGCTGAAATAGTGGAATCAGAGCAGTGTGAGAATTCTGCAGTTGCAATGTGAAAATGCAGTAATTAGCACTAGGCCCAAAATAGGATTCCTGTTAGTTGCAGGGTAGAGCTACCTTGCCCTGCAATATGCACTGGAAGCAGAAAGTGGCAAAATAACTTGAGATGTGCTGGTCTGAAAATGTTCACCATCTTTTCTACAAGAAGTGCAGATATCACCTTTTCTCAGTGCAAGGTTTGTGCTAGCTGGGTGCAGTTTTGCTAGGTGCAGACTATATACAATTCTGGTGTACGTATGCCATTTAACTTTTCTTTTAGACTTTGTGCAGGGAAGTTGTTGCATCACAAGGAAGATGCTTATCCTTTTCTTGGCAGGTTAGCTTTCTGCAAGCAGGGAAGCTTTGCTGTGGGTCTGTTTTCAAGTAGACCATGGATGGGAAAATGGATTGGATTAATAGATCAGATTCTTAGCTTCCTCATCCCCAGTCAGGCCAACTTTGACAGGTGTGGTCACCTACTTGTCAATCACCTGACATCCTCTGCCTGTCAAATGCACAGGGCTTTGAAAGAGCCATTCAGGTGATTGACAGGGCCTTCAAACCCCATTTTCAGTAACAATTTGCAGCTTTACCTCCCCTACATCTGACTAATATCATATGTGATATCAAGAGTGGTGTAGTAGGGAGTGCCATTTTAGTTGCTGAAACTTATTTTTTTCCCAAATTTCTTCAGTGATGGGTCTTACAAATAAGTTTTGAGGTGTGAGAAATTCAGAGCTGTTATTCTTTTTTGTCACTGGACAACATTTAGCTTGAAAGTCTACGTTTGATGAAGAAGCACATGAGGTTTTCGGGAAATCAAAGAATTTCAATTTTGTTTTCTGAAAATGTCAGGTAATGCTTAACAATAAGAATAATAGGAATGTAATCTAACTTGGCAAATCATTTTTAATGATTTCTATGCAATTTTACACACATTTTACTTACCAAGCAAAACTAAATTATATTAATTTAACCAAAATATATTTTGAATTCCCAAGTCATGTTACAATGTTTTAGCACCCTTCATTTTTGGAAATTTCAACATGCCCTAGTGGGGTACGTCAGTATGGCTTGGCAAAAATGGCCCCATGGGCCAAATGGTCAGGCCTGGTGGGGCTAACTAGGCTGCAGCTTCTCCACTGATGAAATAAACCAGGGGTCAGCAACCTTTTTCAGCCGTGGGCCAGTCTACCGTGCGTCAGACCATGTGGTAGGCTGGACTATATTTGGGGGGGAATGAATGAATTCCTATGCCCCACAAATAACCCAGAGATGTATTTTAAATAAAAGCACGCATTCTACTCGTGTAAAAACACCCTGATTCCCGGACTGTCCGCGGGCCAGATTGAGAAGGCGATTGGGCTGCATCTGGCCCCTGGGCCTTAGGTTGCCTACCCCTGAAATAGACACTCTGAAGGTGGTGCGCTTGCATGCTTTTAGGAAATAATCTGATCCCAGGCTAGAGCTGTCCTCCTCTCAATCCTGACTACCCCATTTGCTCTCTCTGCTTTCAGGTTGCAAAGTTCCACGCAGCAGTTTAGCACCCCAGACTGTGCGGGAATTACTGGAACAAAAAAGGCAACAGCAGACAGTCCTTGGCCACAGCACTGGACCCCAGGTGAGTCATCCGCTGAAACCAGTTGCCATTGTTCCTTGCTTCCAGCAGCCCCTTCCAGCTAGATGTCTCCAGGAAACTCCCAAGCAGGACAGCAAGGCAGCAGCCCTCTCCTGCTGTTATTGCTCCCCACAGCGGGCATTCAGTGGCTGTTGCATATATAATACTCTGTGTATATAAGGCTCTGTTGCGAAACAGTTTGTGCTCCTAGCTTCTGTGTTGAGTTGGTGTTTGAGGAGTAGCTGAGAGTTGGAGTTTTGAGGGAGTGTGGGAGTGTTTGGGGTTGGGATTGTGAAAGTATGAGTTCACTGATAAAGCGTGTTTGGATTAGTTTAAAAACAGTTTTTGAGAGAAGGCTAGCAGCCAACAAGGAGTTCTGACTTCATTTACTTAGAATTAAAGTCTAGGCTAGAAAAGTGTCTTTTCACTCCTGGTGGCGTGTTTTCAGCCAGGTCAGTTTCTGTTGCGTTTATTTTTCTTTTAACTCTGCTAGAAGCGTACTTTAATGGGCCACTGTTAACTGGGTGTAAGTTTTTCTTATGCACCTTTGTTCAGTACCCAGTTATTTTTCCTGTTAGCTTCTTCCTACGTTATGAATTGGGGACCATGCGAATGAGCACTTGGGGTCAGATTAAGGGGCAGCCTAGTCTAGGGTGGCCGCCATAGCATGTCCAGATGCAACGCTTTATTACCTTTACCAGGCTCATTACTGATCCTCTTTTTTTTTACTCTTCCTCTGCAGGTACCCCCAGGAGTTTTCGAAGTCCACCGAACAGGTGAGTGGATATAGACACACTGGGATGCTTTTCTTCCCCCCATAGAGTCGGTGCACCTGAAATGACTACTAACGCTCTGTCCGCACTGGTGGAGGCAGTATGCTTCTGTGTCCCAGTTGCTGGGAACCACAGGAAGGGAGAGGTGTTCTTGCGCTCAGGTCTTGCTTTCGGGCATCTGGTTGGCCCCAGTAAGAACAGGATACTGGACTAGAGGGACCACTGGCCTGATCCAACAGGGCTCTTCTTCTGCTTCTGTATTCTTTGCTCATCTGAGTCCCTCTTCCTAGAGCCCCCCGGAGCAGCCGAGGGAAGAGGACCTACTCCGGGGCAGACAGCCGCTCCCGAGTACCCGGTCGCGGCCTTTCCCACCTGGCAGCCAGACACCTCAAGCCAAGCAGCCTTCCCTGCCGACTGCCACTACCAGCCAGTGAACCCCACCAAGAACTACCTCCTCCCACCTCCAGGGCCCCAGTATGGCATCATGAACCCCTTTACTTCTTTGGAAGCCAGCGTTTATGGGCCGGCAGGACCTAGTCCCACCGAGGCAGTGTACGGTTCCAAGATGGCGTCAGCGGTGGATTATGAGGTGAATGTGGAATTATGAGGGGATGTGGGTGGGTGAGGAGTGGCTCAAACTGGAGACAAGGAAGGGGCTCACGCTATCATCTTAATCTGTTTTTTAAACAGCAGTTTTCCTGTTCCACAGAAATCCTTAGGAATGTATCTCCATTCCCCATTTGTGGAATGCTTGCCCCAGGGAGGTTCAGAGTCAGAAACTGTTTCCAAGCCTAATTTTGGTGGGAGGAGGGGGCCCTGGAAATGCCAGGGAATTCCTCTGTGAACATATATGTACCCACATTGAGAGCCAGTGTGGTGTAGTGGTTAAGAGCGGTAGACTCGTAATCTGGGGAACCGGGTTCGCTTCCCCGCTCCTCCACATGCAGCTGCTGGGTAACCTTGGGCTAGTCACACTTCTTTGAAGTCTCTCAGCCCCACTCACCTCACAGAGTGTTTGTTGTGGGGGAGGAAGGGAAAGGAGATTGTTAGCTGCATTGAGACTCCTTAGGGTAGTGATAAAGTGGGATATCAAATCCAAACTCTTCTTCTTCTTCACATTGGCAACCCTGACGTATATCTGGGGGGAAAGACCAGTAATATTGCAATGCCTCTTTACCATGGTTTCTCCCACACAGACGGCGGTCTCTGAAACTGGGCCTTTGGACCTCTTCCCCGCTCCTGGGGGCATCTGCCTGCAGCAAGAACTGAACAACCCCTGCCTCCTTCCTGAGGAGAATTTCCCGGCCTCATCCCTGGAGGTGGATCCAGGGGAACTGGCCCAAGCTCGGGCGGAGATCCGGAATACAGAGCTGCCTCTTCTGCTACATCAAGATGAGGATGGAGACACGTAAGTCTGTTGCCGGTGGTGAGGGCACTGATTCCCCCCCCCCCCGGAAATCGCTTTGAACACCATCCCACTCGGGTGGTCACTTTGTCCCCTTCGAAGTAAGGTGGCTGTGTGTCCTATTTTATAGCAGATAGTCCTCTGTCTGGCCCAAGGTCACATTCATTTTAAAAAATTGGTTTCCCCCAAAGAATCATGGGAGTTGTAGTTTGATATGGGTACCGGGAAATGCAGCTGTAAACTGCAGTTCCCATGATTCTTTGGGGAAGGCATGTGCTCTAAATGTATGAGCACATGTGGATATGACCCTAGTTGGACAGATAAAGATGAAGAACCCTAAGAAGGGAGACTAGGGAAATTGCCCATGAACAATTTAGTGACTCTGAGCAGGCAGGGCCGGCGCTTCCATTTAGGCCAACTAGGCAACTGCCTAGGGCGCCAAAATGGAGGGGGCGCTGGCCAGCTTGCCCGCCGCCCCCCGCTGCCACCACAACCAGCGGCGGAGCGAGCAGGTTGGGGCGAAAACCGCGGCGGCGGCAAAATGGAGGGGGCGCTGGCCAGCCTGCCCCTCGCCCCCCCCGCCGCCGCCTGGTGCCACGGACCAGCGGCGAAAATCGCAGCGGCGCGGGGCGCCCAGCGCGCAGGGGGCGGGGCACCGTACGTCATTGCGCATGACGTACGGTGCCCCGCCCCCTCGCCTAGGGCGCCAGAAACCCTGGCACCGGTCCTGTGAGCAGGTATGCTCAGCACAGTCTTCCCCACCATGGTGAAATGTACTCTATTTCTGTTTATAGTCATTGTTTCAAAATTTGGTTCTTATACACACACTTGATCTTAGCCAAAAGGCCGAGAAGCAATGGTTCTTATACACATATAGATTGTTATATTGTGTGGTTATTACATTTATTTGACATTTAGATGCCACCTTTCTACCTCTAGTGGCATAAGTGGTTCTGCCCCCAGCTTTTATCCTCCCAACAACCCTGCGAGGCAGGCTAATTCTGAGAATGAGGACGAACCATTGGCCCATGTGAAATCTATGGCTGAGCAGGGATCAGAACCAGGATCTCCCTAGTCCTAGTCTGAGACTCCAGCCACTATGTCAGGCGGTTCTCTCGCTAAATTGCCAGGGGAGAAGAGTCTTGTCTGCCGATCACCAAGTTCTTAAACTATTCCATGCCCCTCTCCTCTTCAGGTTTCTGCATCTATATGTGGCCAAAGGACACCGGCCACTGGCGTATGCTACTGCTGAGGTATTCCGGGAGTGTGGCCAGCTTGATGTCAAAGAGCACAGGGGGAAGGTGAGGATGAGGCCTGGGCTTAATTCTCCTTGCATGGAGAAGGCACATGAATACCTTTCTCCAGCTGTCCATTGGGTTGTCTCCAACTAAGTCCTACTCAGGGGTGTCTTGCCCATAGAGGCAAGTGGCACGGGGCACCAGGGCACCGAGTTCGCACCGAGTTCTGGAGGGCGCCTGGGAAGAGGCGGAGGCTGGTCGCGGCACCTCCTGGCATCAGCTCACTGCCCTCACCCGCCGCTCCAAAGCAGTGCCGCGCCCGGAACCTCCGCCTCTTCCCTGCCGGAGGAGCCACCCTCCAGTCACTGCCTGCCTCCTCCAGCCCCGCAAAGCTGCCGGCAGTGCTGTAAAAAGGTCAGCAACTCTGGGAAACGGGGGGGGGGGCACCGGAGGGATCTTTGAACCACGGCGCCAGATAGGCTTAAGACAGCCCTGGTCCTACTCACAGAATCATAGAATTGTAGCGATGGGAGGGACCAAAACAGGCATCTAGTCCAGGCATAGGCAGCCTTGGCTCTCCAGATGTTTTGGAATTACAACTCCCATGATCCAGTGGTCAGGGATGATGGGAATTGTAGTCCCAAAACATCTGGAGAGCCAAGGTTGCCTATGCCTGATCTAGTCCAACCCCCTGCAATACAGGAAACACGGCTGAAGAATCCCTGACAGATGGCCATCCAACATCTGTCTTAAAACCTCCAAGGAAGGAGAGTCCACCACCTCCCGAGGGCGTCTGTTCCACCGTCAAACAGCTCTTACCATCAGAAAGTTCTTCCTAATGTTTAGTCAGAATCTCCTTGCTTATAATTTGAATCCAGCATACTCATCTGAAATTAATGGATCTAAAGACAGGCTTGTCGCATTCATTTGAACGGGTCTACTCTAAGTAGGACTAGCATTGGCGACAGCCCTATAGCATTTAGAATTTATTTCATAAGCTACATATTTGCTATGGAATATATCCAAGGTCAGTCAAATGCCAGTCCATGGAGTTATGTCCATTCATTTCAGAGGGTCTATTATGTGTATCTTAGATGAATATCACTCTATTCTTTCCTACAGGTATCCAGGCAATCTATTTGTTGTGGCTTTCACTGATTATTCTGATATCTTTTCAGAATAATAAATATCTTTGATGCTGATATCTTTGATGCTAATAAAAAACATTGCTGGCTGGAATTCACTACATGGCCTTGTTTCCCTCTGATCTTCACTAAATGTGCCTCCTGTCCAGCTCCCCTGTGACACCTTGCAGTCCACTAATGCCTCTTGCTTTGGTGGAGGACGGGTGTGCAGAAACTTAGCCTATGCTACAAAGGTGATATTTGTATTCATTGCTCCACCCACTTTTGCCTATGGCCCCTCCCACCATTGGCATGTGGCCCTCAGAAGGTTGCCCAAAAGGAAATGTGGACCTCGGGCTGAAACAGGCTTGGCACGCCTGGTGTATATGCATTGAAGTAGCAAATGCTCCCTTCTGTCAGCTGCTGCCTGTCACCTATCAACTGCTGCCCTAGACAGCTGCCTGGCAAGGCTGTGCTCTGCCACTCCCAGCCACAGCCACTCACTGCCATTCCTCTTTGTGCGCCCAGACTCCACTGCTAGTGGCAGCTGCAGCAAATCAGCCTGGGATCGTGAAGGACCTGATTGTGCTGGGAGCGGACGTCAATGCTGCAGACCAGAAGGGGCAGACTGTGCTGCACCTTGGCGCCACCTATGGGCTGCCCAGTGTCATTGAGGTGAGTGTCCCTATCGCATGGCCAATATTTAAGAATGATGGGTGTCGCTATACAACAATACTGGAGAGCCACAGGGGAAGGGTAGAGCAAATGCCCTGCGTGCAGAAGGTCTCTGGTTCAATCCCAGGCATCTCCCAGTAGGGCTGGGAAATCAGGGGCGTAGGAAGGGGGTACAGGGGGTGTGGTTCGACCCGAGTGTCATCCTTGAGGGGGGTGACAAAATGGCACACCACGGGGGTCGACACTTACCATGGGGTCTGGCCTGCAGCACGTCCAAGCCACATGTCTCTCCTGGGAGTGACGCAGTGGCTTGGGCCCCCGCGCTGCCTGAAACGGCAGCGTGGGGCTTGTGTCTGCCAGGCGGACTCCGTGGGCAGCTCGCCATGCCGCCCCTGTGCACAGAATGCCACGCCACCCCCATGCGCAGCTTACCCCACCCCTGCCACTCCGGGTGCCGGAGCAGCTAGCTACGCCCCTGTGGGAAATATTCCCTGTCTGGAACCCTGGAGAGCCCCTACAGTCACTGCAGATTAATGGCTTGATTCAGTATAAGGACAGCTGCCTATGGTCCCCATCTCTGCTAGCAAGGCAGGGCCAGCCCTATCATCAGGCAAAGTGAGGCAATTGCCTCAGGTGGCAAAAGTTCAAGGGCAGCAGTCGGGCCATTCCTTCAGAGCACCCAGCCACCACCAACTCCAACTCCCATGAGCCAGCGGGGCCAATAGTTGGGGTTGGTGGGAGCTGGACCTCATGGTGCTTCATCGCAGAGTTCAAATTACAACAGCGTTTCCGTCATTTGTTCCTTTTTATACTCCTGCAAATGTTAGCAGCATGGTAGCACACATAAATACAGCAGGCCAAGGCTTTCCCTATCACTTGATCTCCACACATGGACAATGGGTATCCGATAAAATACTATTTATTTGTTTAGCAGTATTTATGGGCTGCCTACCAACTGATGTTCTTGAGGCAGCTTACAGTGCCTTTAAAACACAATGAAACAGGCTGTGTTTCCCTACAGCAGGGAAAAGGTCTATATATTTATAGTCATCCTCCTGCCCCCTTTTCTCTGCTTTTCCAACAAATACTGTTGAAGCAGCTAGGCGTTAGAGCCACTCGGTCCATGACCAACATCTACTTGCTGGGCTTTCATTAGGTTGGGATTTAATCTGTTCTAAGCACATGTCAGAATGACGATCTCTTTTCTGGATTCTTTCCCAGGCCGTCATGGTGACTGGTGTCCCAATCAATGTCGATGCCAGAAATTTCGAAGGTAAGATGATCGGAGAGTGCTGCGTATTCCCAGAAACATTTTCAAGATGAGAATGCATAATATTGGGGGGGGGGTACACACTGCTAATGTGTGGATCTTTGACACCCCTTTCTGCGCTGTTCCGGTAGGTCTGACCGCCTTGCATTGCGCTGTCATAGCTCACAATGCTGCCTTCCAGTCCCAAAGCATAGATCCGCTGTCTCAGCAGCAGCTCCAGAACTTCCTGCTCTGTATCCGCTTGCTCCTCGAACTCGGGGCCAACTACAAGAGCCAGGTAGGTGGGTGGCTGGGCTCTGAGGAGGGGTTCCTTCTCCCCAGGCCAGCAGACCAAGGTGGTCACTTATGCATCAACCAAAAAGAGAGCAAAAGAAGGAGACATAGTGATGCATTTGCAGAATTTGGCAATTGTTGCCATAATTAAAATAGAAAAAAATAGATCTTGCCATCATGTGGAAGAGTGTGACCATGCAATGTGTACCACTTAGGGTACTCTGCGATCCTCCAGATGGCCTGTTTATTGAGCATTTGCCCTGATTTTTTTGCACAAAGCTTACACGGAGGTTAGACTACAACCTGTCTTTACTGGAAATTCCTTCTGGTTTATTTAACAATTAGCATTATTCATTTGCTAGTGTTTTCCCATTTGTTCCTCTCACACTTTTCGGTGACTTTCCTCATCACTTTCCTAACTGAACTGCAAAAAGTCTTTTTTTTTTTTTATGTGGATTTGTTTCACCAGGGCAAGAAAATGCTTTAATTCCCTTTAACTGCATAAATCTAGATTTCTCGTGTACACTTGAAGCTCTCCCACTGACATTATGACATACTGACATTATGGAAGCACTTCTAAACAGGACTGGCAAAGTGCCTTACCCTGAGTCAGACCGTTTGTTTCTCTGACTCAATATTGTCTACACTGGCAGGCAGCCGGCTCTCTAGAATTTCTCTCCCAGTCTTACCTGGAGGTGCCAGGGATTGAACCTGGGATCTTCTGCATGCAAAGCAGATGTTCTACCACCCAGAACGGTTCAAAGATAAGACTCTCTTTTGTGATTAGCCAAGAAAGCTTGGCTAGCCCATCCTGGAGAGAGCATCTGGCCTCCTGACAGTTTCCTCCCTTTTCTAGGAACTGAAGAGCAGCAAAACCATTCTGCATTTGGCCGTCCAAGCTGCAAACCTGCCTTTGATCCAGTTCCTTCTCCAGCTGCCTGAAGGAGAACTCCAGAACTTTGTCAATATGAAGGTGTGCTTCTGGGTTTTCTCTGCTAGGGGGCGCTGTTGCCCAAGGTTGGGGATAGAAAGGAGGTTTTTTTCCCATTATGGTGGTGTTGTTTTGTATCACGAAGGGCAGAAGGGTGGGGAGAACTGGTGGCCCTCGGAGAGCAGATCAAGCCTGCTCAGCACCTTGCAACAGAGGGCCCAGCTCTGAGAATCAAATGTCATGTGAGATCATTTGGATCGTAGCAGCTGACATGCAGGTTTTTGTCAGTCGCAGCTTTTTGGTCTGTCAGTCACAGCTTTCTTCCTCCCTCTCTCCCATGGTCCTGATAAAGATGATCTCTCTGATGCTGCTGTTTGCATTGCGAGGGGAGCATGAGACTCTTAATCGTAGGGTCAAGCCCCACGTTGGGCAAAAAGATTCCTGCGTTGCAGGGGTTGGACTAGATGACTCCGGGGGTCCCTTCCAACTCTAGCCAGTGTGGTGTAGTGGTTAAGAGCGGTAGACGCATAATCTGGGGAATCGGATTCGCGTCCTCCTTCCTCCACATGCAGCTGCTGGGTGACCTTGGGCTAGTCACACTTCTCTGAAGTCTCTCAGCCCCACTCACCTCACAGAGTGTTTGTTGTGGGGGAGGAAGGAAAAGGAGAATGTTAGCCGCTTTGAGACTCCTTCGGGTAGTGATAAAGCGGGATATCAAATCCAAACTCCTCTTCTTCTTCTTCTCTACAATTCTATGCTATTGATGCCAATGGATGCTTCCCTTGAAAAGCAAAGGGGAATATTGGGGAGGTGATTTGCAGCTGCCATGGCCCAAAGGCTGCTCCAGCTTCCCCAGGACTGATCCTGAATAGCACAGAGGCTCAGCTAAAAGGGGAGAGGGAGAAATGGCATGTTAAACAAGTGTGCCGTTAAGGTGCCTTGTTCCTCAGGGATGTAAGAAGCCATAATTTTCTGTTCTGCCCTGTATTGCCGTACCTGCGAAGTCGAATGGAATCTGTTCCGGAAGTCCATTCGACTTCCAAAACATTCAGAAACCAAAGCACGGCCTTGCAGGACGCAAAGGAAACACAATGCAAGTGGGGGGGTGTTAATTTAATCAATTACATGTCATTTGTGGACTGAAAGCAACAGGAAAGAGCAAGTGCCCATTGTATTCACTGGACTGAGTTCCATTCTGGCCATGGGATGAAGAAATGAACATCGGCAATTTCTGATTCCATTTCTTTCTCCGTCAGAATTCTCTGACATGTCCGTCAGCATTTTCTGGAACTTTGGGGAGAGTTGCAATGGACCTGAGGAACTGCCTCAACCCACACATCCATGTCCAGCAATTGTACTCCCCAGATGGGGTACTGCTGAGAGTACCACGTGCCCCAGAGATGAGATGTGTGTGCCCTAGAGACCAGGATTTTAGTGTTGCAGCTCCAGCCGCCTGGAATCAGTTATCAGCCGAAATCTGGCAAACACCTAGCCTTTTAGCAATTAGGGGGCTATTGAAGACATTTTTTTTCTTTAAGAAGCCTTCCCCAAAGTGTGATGCAGTTGCTTATGTGAAAAAAAACAATAGTTGCACAATGGTAGAAATTGCTTTACTGCTTTTAGCATCGCTGAGTTTGCAATCTTTCTGCATTTTGTCTTATTTTATTGCACACTGCTTCAGTAAGTTTTGGTTAATATATCTGCAATAAATGAATATTATGCAGGCTAACTTGGAGGGGAAATCTCTGTCCTCAGGCCCACGGGAACACTGCCTTGCACATGGCTGCTGGTCTGCATGCGCACCCCTTTCAGGAGCAGATTGTGAGCCTCCTGCTGCATCACTGGGCTGATCCCAGTGCGCGGAACCTGGAGAACGAACAACCAGTTCACCTGTTGGCACCAGGCCCAGCGACAGAACAGGTCAGCTAGGGTTGGATCTATGGTTGGTGACAGTGGGAAGGGGGAGCTAAATTTGGTTCACTTTGCATTTTCATCCGGACCCTACCAAATTTGCAACGCGCAGCTCAAAATGCAGCTGTCCTGAGAAATTCGCGCTTCCCCGAATTCTGCGTTGGAGATCTCCAACCTGCTCAAAAAAATGCATATGTTAAGCGAAAGGAGGCATTAAAAAATTGTGTGATTAGAGGTACTAACGTACCCCGGGGAAAAATGCATGGCATTAGGGGAAATTGCTTGAATAAAAATCGCCTACAGAAATGTCTGCATTAGGAGAAATGCACACTAAGAAGCTGGTGTATTTTCAAGTGCACTTGTTGCAAAATAAAAAAAAAAAAATCAGTAGACTGATGCAAAAATGTGGAGAACTGAAGACTGGAAGGATGAGAAGCTGGGTGAAATCAAAATGGGCAGATCCGTTCATCCCTAGCTGCATCGGGACAGGGAAGAGCCCAAGAAGGAATAGCT
Organism: Darevskia mixta; assembly: GCA_034641385.1. NCBI lineage: Eukaryota > Metazoa > Chordata > Lepidosauria > Squamata > Lacertidae > Darevskia > Darevskia mixta. The sequence goes on along the minus strand of JAWWNH010000033.1, from coordinate 15,649,436 downwards.
ATCCTTCATCTTTGAATGATTGTTGTCTCCTTGCCTCTGCAGCTACGCCTGTTGCTTAGGAGCCGCCGTTTGGGCCCTGGACCAGCTCATCTCCCCTCTTTCCCATGAAGACCGCCTGTCAAGCAACACTCCTCAGCAGAAAACCGTCTCTTTTTCAGCCTCCCAGGAATTGAAGGAGTGTCAATTTGGGGGGCATTGTTGTTTATATTGTTTTATCTTATGTGACAAGGAAACTTTGCCTTGTGCTGCCTGTATTTAACTAACTTATTGGATAGGGAGGGTGGTGTGCCTGACTTTCCTTGCTGATGCCGGCCAATAGTCTATCCCCAGTGGCGCCGGATTATCTCCCACTGCAGTGCTGGCAGTATGGAGGGCTTTGACTTCTCCACTGTCACTGGATCCTTTCAGCCCCAGGCTAGTGAGCAGGCAGGGAACAAAGGTACTCTTCCGCCACCACCCAGCACCACTGGGCTCACCCTCATCAGCAAGGAAACGGTTCAGGCTCTGAGTGCGAATTCTGTCGACCAGCTGCTTCCCCCACTGGAGTTCTAAGTGCTCCTGTTTGGTATCCTTGCATGCAAGGGAGGGGGAGGCAGCTGCCAGGTTCGCCCCTCTCTATCCTCTTAGCTGCCGCAAGTATCATTTCTGTGAAATGGATCGTTGTAATTGAACCCTATTGGGTTTTGGCAAAATTTGGATCATATAGTAGCACAGGGCTGGCCTTTGCCGGAGGAATTACTTCGGTGAAACTGAGTTGCTGTTTAGGCCATGTCTGGTGTGATCCACTTATTGATGCTACGTCTTAAAACCTAAGAGAGTTCCTGTAACTTTTTAATTCAAAGAATTGCAGAGAAGGGGGAAAGAAAATTCCACTGGTTGGAGCTTCTCGCAACTGTGGCATGGGAGTGATCTTCCAAACCGCAATTGCTGAAATTATCCCTTCTGTGCAAATCTTAGGACACGGGCAGCTACCTTGTGGTACCCAGATGTTGTCGAACCACCACTCCCATGAGCGGAGTCCAGCCTGGCCAGAGATCAGGGGTGATGGGACTTGAAGTTCAGCAACATCTGGAGGGTCACGGGTTTCTCACCCCTTGCCTTCGGGTATTTCTCTACAAAATTAACCGGCTTAATTGTTGTTCCTTCTCTCTCCACAACCGGGGAACCCTTGGAACTGTTGTTCCAGTGAGTGGTCTTGTAAGAGGAGCCTCTGCTCTGTCACCCAAATGACAGTTCCCAGGAGCCCCTGCGGCGAGGCAGGAGCTGCAACAGTTAAGCCCAGCCTTGAAACAACGTTGTGGTAGAGAACTGCCCTCTTAAGAAGTTAGAGGTGCCCTCTCAGGAGATGAAGTTGGCAGCCGACTTAATTACGCCTCAAAAGAACCTGAGGCAAATGACAATATGCACACTTTTTCAGTGCTGCCCCTCTGACGCTTGGAATCGGTCTGGAGGCCCTCAGGCAAGATGGGGGCCTTCCGTGTTCTAAGCTGTGGGGATAAACACCGCGTGTTTTTTCTCGATTTAGGCTCCGGCCTGTGACGCACCCGCTCACAGCATCTGTGTGCAGAAACCTGTAGCCAGGTCCCTGGCTTAATTGAGAGAGCTCTGTGTAGCTCACACTCTTATTTCTGGCTCATTGCCAAGGAAGCAGTCTTTCTCTTTGTGTGTGTGTGTGTGTTTGTCAGTCTGTCTGTCTGTCTGTCTGTCTGTCTCTCTCTCTCTCTCTCCATGACTGCATCAGCTTGTATCCCCACAAAGTGGGGAAATTAACACACCTCCCCTTTCTTTTCCTATCCTCCCCACCCATCCCATTTCTTGGCGGTCTCGCCTTATTAAGCCATGCCGTCCCCCCAATTCCTGCTCTCCAAAGCTCTTTGAGGAGTTTGACTCTCCCTTCTTTTCCCGTTGCTGGGTAGGGAGAAATCAGATCCGGTTTGCATTTAAAGGCAAAGCAACCTAATTCGCCACCTTCCAATGTCAATGAACTGCAAACTAATGTGGGAATACGAAGAACTGAACTTCAGATGTGGAGGGGGGGGGAGGGAAGAGAAACCGAAATGAGTAGATCAGCCCATCTGCAATTGCCAGACACCCAATCCAGGCTCCCTGGGATTTCTTAACTGTTGTGAAGAAAGGGAGAATTCTGGCAGTTGCAGCTTCTGCCGCAAAATACTGTCGCAGATTCAGCTGCTGCAAGAATTATTCCTGCTCCCTAACTAGGAGGGAACCCTTCCCAACAGCAAAGTGGCAGGACATCTGCTTTGCATGCAGAAGGTCCTAGAGTCCGTCTCGCTGGAGGGCTAAAATAAATTCACCCTGAAACCCTGCAGAGCTGCTGCCAGTCACTGCAGACAATACTGAGCTGGATAGACTCAGTGGTCTGACTCAGTAGAAGGCAACTTCCTATAATCTTGTGTTTATCCCTCCCCATCTCTCTCTCTCTCTCTCTCTCTCTCTCTCTCTCTCTCTCTCTCTCTCTCTCTGCCTGGCAACCTTTCACATGCCCTCCTCTGTGTTCAGCTTGATAAACACTCCAAGCTTGTGCTAATGGAATATTTAAATGGAGGCGAGGACATGCCAGGGTTTATGATGAACCATATGTTATTGGAACGGAAGCAAGCTAATTGTGGCAATAAAGAAGCACACTTTTTAATCTTTTCCGCTGTCTCCGTCTCACGCTGCCTACACTCCGGCCCCGGTGCAGAACCTGTGAACCCATCGGCGCTTGCCTGCCTCCGCTTTTCTCTCACTGCCAGCATCCTTGGACCACTCAGCCCCGCGACCAAGGAAAAGAGGGAACAGAAACACAAGAGAGGGAAGGGTTGAGGTCTGCTATCAGAAGCGACTTCATGCCACGCAGCCATGCCCCAGGTAATTTGTTTATTTCGCTAGCAGCCGTGTACCTGGTGCTTCTCAGGAACCCGGAGAACGCAAAAGCGCAGCGTAGCTTTGAAATCAGTGGTTGAAATCAGGGCAGGTTTGAATGGATCAGTCCCGGGCGCGCCAACTCTATGGGGCCGAGGTGTCTTTGGCCCCCTCAATATTTGTTGGCAGGGGACCGGGTCCCCTCGAGGTTGAGGGGGAGGAGGAGGCCAAACGCAGGGAGGAAGAGGCAGCTCTCCGCGAATGAAGAATGCCAGGAGCCAGACCAAGGGTCTGTGGAGGGAGCAACTAAGGCTGCTAGCAAGGCAGGGGCCGTGTCAGGCAGGAAGCCACTGCCGCTGGAGAGCAGCAGTCAGGGCTGTGGGGCCTTCTCCTCCTGAAATGTACCTCTGGGGTGTGGGGAGGCTGAGTGGAGCTGAGGCGGCACTGCTGCTGCCCGCATTCCCCCTCCGGAAGGGGAAGCTACAGGGGAAGAAAAGGAAGGTGGCATGTCTCTGAGGAGGTGGCAGAGGTAGCCAAGGGGCGGCAAAGGAGACGGAGGCATGTGTGGGGCAGCACCTTCTCTCCTCAGGCCAGGTATGGTGGCAGTGGCCTCCTCTGGACAATGCAACAGTCACACACACGCAACACACGCTGGGCCCCCTCAGTATTGGGCACAAGTCTCTTTTCAGTCCGCCATCTTGATTCAAAATGGCACCCAATTGTATCCAAACGTAGATAAAAAGCTGCTCTTCCATCTCAGAGCCATCATCCAAAATTGGGTTACGGTATCTTCCAAGGTGTCTATAGCGAACGAACAAATCACTTTCAAAAATATATGGTAGATTTATTTATTGCAACCTTTCCTCCAAGGAGTTCACGGTGGGTGTGCATGGTTCTTTATCCCCCTCCTCGTTTTATCCTCACAACAACCCTGTGAGGTAGGTTAGGCTGAGAGACGATGCCTGGTGCAAGGGGTCACCCAGCAAAGCTTCATGGCTGAGTAAGGATTCAAATCCTGGGTGACAGATCAGAAGCAGCCTTGCTGCAGCTTTTGCTCAGACCAGCTCCCCTCGTTGCTCAAAAGGCAGCTCCCCATCCAGGGGCAGAAAATCTGCCACGGGGTCGTAGACCTGGGTCACTTCCGCATAGCCATCCACTGATCTTCTGCTTCGCTGATAAGCCCCCTAGACATAAGGGAAGAAAGACCTGCTGAGGTTCCCTGCCATTTCCCAACTGTAGGAGACAATGGGTGGAGGCCAGAGGTATCAATGACTCATCACCACTATAACTAAATGGAGCTGCCATGTCCTGCATCTGGTTGGCCCAGGTTGACAAACAAGAGCTGGGCTAAATGGATTCTGGTCTCATCTATCAAGGCCAAAGCCCCAGCCCCCATTCCTTTAATGAGAAAGGGCACAGCTTGGTGGTAGGGTATCTGCTTTGTGTGTTCAGTCCTAAAATAGAAAAATATAGCAGGTAAAATATGCCTGTGGATAGCTCAGTCGGTAGAGTGTGTGGCTAGAAGAAGAAGAAGAAGAGGAGGAGGAGGAGGAGGAGGAGTTTGGATTTGATATCCCGCTTTATCACTACCCTAAGGAGTCAGGGGTCCCTTTACCTTTAAGGAGTCTCAAAGCAGCTAACAATCTCCTTTCCATTCCTCCCACAACAAACACTCTGTGAGGTGAGTGAGGCTGAGAGACTTCAAAGAAGTGTGAGTAGCCCAAGGTCACCCAGCAGCTGCATGTGGAGGAGCGGGGAAGCGAACCCGGTTCACCAGATTACAAGTCCACCGCTCTTAACCACTACACCACACTGGCTCTCCTTAATCTCAGGGCTGTGGGTTTGAGTCCCACATTGGGCAAAAGATTCCTGCATTGCAGGGGGTTGGACTAGATGACCCTCATGGTCCCTTCCAGCTCTACAGTTCTAGGATTCTAATCCCAGCCATCCCCAGGCAAGACATGGCAAGACTCCTGCTTGAAAGCCTCGAGAGTGGCTGCCTGTCAGTGTAGACCAAGAATGGGGAACTTTTGGCCCCCCAGATGCTGTTGGACTGCAACTCCCATCAGCCCCAGCTGGCATGGTCAATTATCAGGGATGATGGGAGCTGTAGTCCAACAACCTCAAGAAGGCCACAGGCTCCCCATTCCTTGCCCTGACCATACTAAGTTGATGGACCATTGGTCTGACTCTGTCTGAAGCAGCTTCCTAAGGAGGCAATGCTATAGCTCAGAGGCAGAGGGAACGTTCTACATGCAGAGGGTCCCAGGCTCCACCCCTGGCATTCCAGCTAAAAGGACCTGGGGTGGTGGGAGAGACCTCTGCCTGAGATGAATCACTGCCTGTCAGAGTAGGTAGTACTGGTCTGACTCAGTATAAGGCAGCTTTCTATGTTCCAGAACTTGTTTTTCAATCTGAAAAAAAAGTTTGTGGAGTCCTTTTTTCTATCAGTCCAGCAGTTGCCAGTCTACTTCGTCTCCTCATTGGGCAAATCTGGTTGCTGGTAGAAAGGTCCCAAATTCAATCCCTGGCATTTCAAGACAGGGCTGGGAGAATCTCCTGCTTGAAACCCTGGCGAGCTGCTGCCAGTCAGTGTAGGCAACACTGAGCTATATGGACCAATGGTCTAACTCAATACAAAGCATCTTCCTATCTTCCTGTATGATATACACTATGGAGCTAAGATGGGCCACTCTCTGACTTCCTTTTGGGTGTCTGTTTTTAAATGAGGAAGGCGGAGGAAACAAGGGAATCCATGACTCACAATGAAACATACAAGAGGGGACAAGTCCTGTGGACTTGGTTCAGAAGGAGAGTCCATTGTGACTCTGCCCCCACCATTAAGCCTCTTCCCCAGGTACTCACAGCATACTCATAAATCCACGGTTCCTCCCGAGGGTACCATCTCTCATACAGAGGCTTCATTTCTTCATACTGCCGAGGCAGCCTCACTTCTTCATACTCGTGCAGACCTGGAGAACCAAGCCCTGTGGGTGCAATATCAGGGTTTGCAGTGATGAAGGAACCCTGCCTTCAGGGACCTGAGATTGTTCCTCAAGAGCAAGGATAGGGAATCTCTGGGCCAGGGGCCAAATGCCACTCTCTGCCCGGCCCTTGGAATTCTCCCCAGGCCCCACCTCTCTGTGGTCCTGCTTCTCCCCCTGAGCATTTTGCCTGGTTGGAATGTGTCCTTGAACTCTGATCGTTCCTCTTGCTTGTTTGGATGAAGATAGCGAGAGAGTGTGTAGCCTAATGTACAAAGGCAGAAACTAAATGTGCTGCTTCTCCCACCACTGCCACATGGCCCACGGAAAGTTGCCCAGATGGGAATCTTTATCTTCTTTATCTTTATCTTTATATCTTTATTGTCATTGTACAAGTACAACGAAATTGGATTTAAAATAATAATAATAAATAAATAAATAAATAAATAAATAAATAAATTCATTTTTCATTTAAACAATTGTTTCCCCAACCAAAAATGTACTCAGCATGAGTAACAGCAGTAAAAGCCATACGAAACACTTAAAAATAAGGGAGAGCACTGAGCAGCCGCCGCGTCTATGCGCGCCGCCATCTTAGAACTCTTATAACTTAGAACTGTTATAAAAAATAACAGAAATTTAAACAAAAAACAAAAACAAAACAAAACTGAATGTGACCCTAGTGCTGAAACAGAGCACTGATATTTTGGATTTGCTGCGATTCCAGATTATGGTACTGTGGCCTAGAGGGGAAAGCGGGCAGAGGAGAAATAACATGTCAGCGCCCGCCTACCTGTAACACTAGCATCCATCTCACTGTCAGTGTGGTGGCCTGGCTGGGACGATGTTGTCTTGGGAGAGCTGCCCTGCAGAGAGAGAGCAAACCAATCAGCTCTATTCCCAGGAAAAAGGACTATATCTACTGCCTGTATCAGATCCACTGACCCCCATCCATTGTCCCTTCTTTGGCGGCTTCTAGCCATCTAACCTTCACATAGAGGACTTCTCAGGTACTAGGCAGTTTTTCACTAGGAATCTATCAGAGCCCCTGTTGGCAGCTCAAAATCCTAAGAAGGTCTACTGTGATTCCCCCCCCCCCCAAAGCAACATCAAATTTCTCACACTCTTATGAAGGTTGACCCTGATCATGGAGAGTCTGGAAACCATGAGAGAAACCAAAAGAGTCTGGAGACCATGGTCTACAACAGCCTTGGCCAACCTGATGTCGGCTTGGGTTGATGGGAGTTGTAGTCCAAAACATCTGGAGGGCACCTGGTTGGCAAAGGCTGGCCTATTGGGATATGACTATGTTTAGTATGAAGCTATCTTGCTGCATTTTCAACCCTACAGTATTTTGCCTGTGTCCTCCTTGCAGCTGCATGGAACAACGTATGTAACAGACCTTTGAATCAGTAAGTAAAATATTTTAAATTTACCCACACACGTGGGTAACATACATTTAATTACCTCCCACAATTTGTGCTAAACTTCACTGGCTGGTGTAAATTATCACTATTGCAGAAATTGGATTGACTGGTGCAGAATTCTGAAGTCTCTGTAAAACTGACTGTGCATTGTACCCAACTGAGGGTGGAACCATTGAAATGAATGGGCCTACATTACTCATGTCCATTAATTTCAATGGGTCTACTCCAAGTAGGACTAACATTGAACACAACCTTGTTGCACAACACTGCAACATTTACTTTTGGGGGGGGCTGAAGCCTTGATGTTGAATGGGTGTTACCAGTGAGCAGATCCAGTTGCCTTTGTTTCAATGTCAAGTTTGCCTCCCTTGGGGAAAAAACAGCAAACTCAAAAAGAAGCACTGGGAACAAAGGATAGAGCTGTTCCCCACCCCCACCCCGATGGATTTATTTTTCTTTGTGGTTGTTGTATTCCTGGACTCTTGTTGCCATGGTTGCTGCCTTTTGTACCAGCTTCTGCACCCATGCATCTCCAACTGCAGCGTGGTCTGCAGACCACAACAGGCAGTCTATATTCTCAGTATCATGAAAAAAATCACCTACTAATCTCAGCCAAGGAAGATATTGCTGAAGGCACAAGACTAGACCTGGCTGGGTTCTTTTCTGGCCCTACATGCTACCTGGGTGTTGTACCCACAATTCCCAGGCCCCAGAGACATGTGCTTGCTTACCTCTGAGCTGTGCTCCTCCAGCTGTGCTGGCCGCGTGCCGAATTTCAGCCACTTGCTCACTGAGTAGTTGTTCCCAAATCTCACCTTTCCCCTAAAATAGCAACAACATTCTGGGGAGGGTGGTCAACTAGGGGGAATGCCCCACCAATCTCAGTCTGCCCTCAGTCAGCCCCTTCCCGTCCATCTTAATTACAACCAATCAGAGGGTGGCTCTTCCTCTCATTAGCTCCACCTCCAACTCTCATTGGCTCTGGATCAACCTACCGTTGGTTTCACCGCCTTCAATCCTCCTAGTCCTATTGAGCCGCTAGCTACCACTCAGTACCCTATAAGCCTTTTCAGGCTATGGCACTGGTGTCTAGTGGTCAAAGCAGTTGATTTCCCTTAAAAGTTTTTTTGGGGGGGGGAGGGAGATCTCCAGGGCCTTTAACAGCCCCATAACCAGGAAAGAAAATTGGTCAGTGCATTGTCCCTCCAGACACACACAGCAAGGGGACGTGCTGTGGTGAAAGGTACCAGTCAGGGATGCTCTGGTTGCATCCTGCATTGCAGAGCCTGAATTATTTAATGGGGTTAGGCTAGATGACTTTCACATCCCCTTCCAACTTGATGGTTCTAAGCAGCGTCTCTTAGTCTCACAGTTGCTACATGCGCAAAAGATAATTCTGGGGAAAGTGGTGGGCATTCCCCCCCCCCTATGGCCTCTTTCCCTCCTGCCCAGTTAATACTTACTTGATATCTTCTTGGGTTCCATCAACTGCAAGGAGAGAGAGAAACAAAAGAAGGGTCATACAAAGGCAGGCGGTGGGTGGGTGGGTAGGTGGGAGTCAATGGAGTCCAACACTGTGCAAGGAGCAGCTCCCCAGTCAGAAAAAGTTACAACATTAGGGGGAAGGGGGTTAGTTTAGAGAAAATGCACATAAGGGAAATGGATGGGGAGAAATTGGATTCAATTTGCATCTAAAGGACAACCCAACTAATTCACACTTTCTGAAATTATCCCAAAGCAAAATGTAGTCATTCTTTGACATTCACCACTCTCTGGATTTTGCAATACACCACGCAGGGCATGTGTACAAAAATGCATGTACTGATGCAAAGTGTGCACACAATGCATATATCCGTGAAAATAGCAGGTGTATTATTTTAGGGGAAATTCCTTTGCAAAAATGTGTTTCTCAGGAACAAGATGCATAAACACAGGTGTCTATTAACATAAATCCACACTAAAATGCTGACGAATTATCATTTGGGCTTTAAAATGACATCACAAGCTGATGTGAAAACAGGGAGAGCTGAACAGAAGACTGGGAAAATGAGAAATGGAGAGAACCTGAAATGGACAGATTCACTCCTTGCTTCTTAGGTGGGACATGATAGAGGTGTATAAAATTATGCAACGGCATGAAAAGTGTGGATAGAGAGCAAAAACCTCTTTCATGTTATTAGAACTGGAGAGCCATCCAATGATTCTGAATTTACCTTCAGTGCCCAGTGTTTCCAGGGCTCTTATGCAGAACAGACAGTGTGAATCTCCCCGTGCCCCATTCCTTAGTAGTGAGCTATGGGTCTGCTTACCTTTGAGACTTCGGACCTGTCGCCGGCACAGTAAACAGCCCAGGAAGGACAAGTTGGAAACTATCAGAAGAACCCCTAAGGCGCTGAGGAGCCCAATGAGAGGAAGGGGCAGCAAAGGGCTCACTGGGGAAGAATGAAAAAGTTTAAAAGGTGAGGGCACAGAGGAAAGCAGCTCCCTCGCCACCGCCATGCAATCCTCCTCCTACTGCAACCAAGAGAAAGGACCCCAAAATCTTGGAACTCCCCCCACTCCCCCACCCACCAGTTAGAATCTCCTTCCAGTATACCTGAAGGAGCGTCTCCACCCCCATCATTCTGCCTGGACACTGAGGTCCAGTGCCGAGGGCCTTCTGGCGGTTCCCTCACCACGAGAAGCCAAGTTACAGGGAACCAGGCAGAGGGCCTTCTCCGTAGTGGCACCCGCCCTGTGGAACGCCCTCCCTTCAGATGTCAAAGAGAACAACAACTACCAGACCTTTAGAAGACATCTGAAGGCAGCCCTGTTTAGGGAGGCTTTTAATGTTTAATAGATTATTGTATTTTAATGTTCTGTTGGAAGCCGCCCAGAGTGGCTGAGGAAACCCAGCCAGATGGGTGGGGTATAAATAATAAATTATTATTATTATTATTATTATTATTATTATTATTATTATTATTATTATTATTCCAGATTAATCCCACAATAGCCTTTGCTGTGCACAGCAGATTTGGACAGAACTGTTACGGCCAGCTGTACCATGAGACATGACTCGGGCAGCGTATCACAAGGGACAGAGCAGGATGGGAGAAGGCAGAGATGTCCCATTGTCATGTGATGGCTGTTGCGAACCTCCTTTTAACGCACTCTGTGTCACCCTACTACTAATTGTTTGTCAGCAATGCCGGTGCACTGGTTTATCTTTAAACCCCTCGCACCCTGCCCTCCGAGGTTCGACTAAACCGACCTCCTTAATGATTCTGGAGATCCCAGTGACAAGAGTGTTCACGTCCAGTTATACCCCCTGCTCCAGGCTATCCTGATGCAAACCTTTTAGCCTACAGCCCTGGGTTCTAATCACCAAGAACCCCTCTTTGCTGTCTCAGCTGGCTAGCCTTTGCTAGCTACACTGTGGCACTTCAGGCTTACACCCCCTTAGCCCCCCCCTTAATGAATCTCTAGGACACAGACTGTTGCCCTCTCTCTAAGATCATTAAACTGAGCCTTGGTATAACACGTTGGACCCCAATGGACGACGATACTACGATGGTTTGAACAAGAAATAGTTTTTATTATTTAACAAGCATAACGGTTTCAGGGTTTTGTCACATGCAGTTCATAGTTTCATTACAGTTTCAGATGACTCCTAGGCCTACCCATATACCTCCCTCAGTCTAACTAACTATCTCCTCCCTTCTCTATCTCTCTCTCTCAACTCCTAACCACCAACTCCCCCTGACCAACTGCCGTTCCTCCCCTTTAAAACCCCCAGGAGGTTCCGCCTCTCTGGAGCGAACTGTCAATTCACAGGTTCCAAGTTTAAACTTGTAAACGCTGGGGGGGGGGGGACTTCAACATTCTAAACTCCCAACAGGGCTGGTTCGCCACAATGGCCCCGGGAATAGTTTTACTGCAGCTTTCCTGCTGTCTGCCCCTTTTCCCCAAAAACCTGAGTGTCTCATATACTCCAACTGAGGAGAGGGAGAGGGCACAGGTTTGAAAGAAAAGCTTTTTTTTTTCTTAAGGGAAATTAAAACTACACTGAATAAAAAATAAAAAAAATCCTTCCAGTAGCACCTTAGAGACCAACTGTGGTGTGATAATGCGCTAAGTGATACAAGTGGGGAAGAGAGAGAATTTTGATTTCATTTGCATTTCGGTGAGAAACTGCCTGCATACCAAAACGATATATTATAGAAAAGTGTGCATATAAATGCATATATTCATGAAAGCACATACAAAATGCATTGTGTTGGGGGAAATCACTGGCAAAGATGTGTAGGCTGGTTAAAACCGCATACAAAAATATGCTTGCTAGGGTTGCCGTATTTCGAAGAGCCAAAAAGAGGACACATTTGCCGACTTCTACTTTTAACTATGGGTTGCTATGATGACTCTCAATTTACACACCTGCGAAAAAGAGGACGTGTCCTGGAAAAAGAGGACATATGGCAACCTTATGAGAAATCTGCACTGAAACCCTTACACATTTTCACGTGGAATTCAATATTTTTAAAAAAAAAAAAATCTTAAATGGCTGCAGAAAGGTGGAGAAGTACATTTAGGGTCAGAAAAACGAGAAACCAAAATTGACAGATTCATGCATTCCTAGTGGTAATTGACTAATGACTGGTTTATCATTTAAAAAAAAAGTTTTCAGCTGGTGCCAGCGAGGAGGTTTGCCAACTGACCATACAGTCTGGTGTGGCCTGCTTCTGTGCTTTTAATCTGTGCGTGACCTGCAGAAATCGTCCCGTGGCATTTTACACAGTAACGGAGCGTTATCATTTGCTAATGTCTGCAGTTCCCATGACTGCCTGGGGGGAGAGGAGCAGGTGCTGATGAAAACGCTGGCAAACCTACCCAACATACTTGCATTTCCACATCCCGCACAGTAGACTCTGAATCAACCATTGATCCATTCTCTGGCAAAAGCAACCAGTATAAAAGATTGAAGAGTGCCTGGGAAATGCAATATCCCTGCAACAGGCTCACCGCCTCGAGCGTATCGATGGAGCGTGCACATCAAATGGAAACTTTTACACATTCATTGTGCAATAAACTAAATGTGCCAGAAGCCGTATGCAATCGACAGACAAAGCTGTTTGTACTCGGTGCCAAAATGAAACCGAAAGCAAAATCCAAATTGCAGAAAGAGGGAGAGAGAAGACCTGGAGAATATATCAGCATTGTGTCTTTGCAAATTTTCTATTGTTCTGCTTCTATACTACACTGGAATAAATGTTACCAAGAACTCTGGCCACAAGTTTTAACAAAAGAATAAGTTTACTCGTGAGTAAATTCAAATATCATATCAATCCTGTTAGGAATTACAGTCTTAAACGAAAATAATAGTTTCACAAAGAAAAGTCTTTTGGAGGTTGAAGTAAGGGCTTCTGAGATGTGAATCAGATGTATGATGCGAAAACTGGAAACCAGGACAGGGCCCTGTTTCGGAGCAGATGCCTTCTTCAGCTCATTTTTTGAAAAGAATGTGAATAATATATAATTCCTGTTTCTTTTGAATCTTTGGTAGATGTTGCGTCTTAGATAAGTGGATCAATGTGTATCCAAGTTTTCCTGTGTTTTTCTATGCGTTTTCCAAAGATTCAAAAGAAACAGAAATTATATATTATTCACATTCTTTTCAAAAAAACGAGCTGAAGAAGGCCCTTACTTCAACCTCCAAAAGACTTTTCTTTGTGAAACTATTATTTTCATTTAAGACTGCAATTCCTAACAGGATTGATATGATATTTGAATTTACTCACGAGTAAACTTATTCTTTTGTTAAAACTTGTGGCCAGAGTTCTTGGTAACATTTATTCCAGTGTATTTTGCAACAAGAACTGCTTCTATACTAAACACTGGGGACATCACAGGGCTCAGGCTTCAGCCGCTAACCTCTTTTCTCACTCAGGCTCCCTCTGCATTACAAAATATTCCTGTGCATTACCATTGTACAGCAAACCTATCTCTGTAGACTAGAAACAGGTTTGCATCTGTTGTTTTAAGGAACACAGTGGTTGTTGGGATACTGACTGCTGTGTCACACATTTTGACTTGAGCAATTCAGCAATTAGTAATAAATAACTAGAGTTGGAAGGGAACCTGAGGATCGTCCAGTCCAACCCCCTGCAATGCAGGAAGATGCAGCTGTCCCTTATGGGGATTGAACCCGCAACCTTGGCGTTACCAGCACCACACTCTAACCAACTGAGTTATCCATACATTCAGCCCTGACTGCAACAGATCATCAAAGCAGAGAGGGCCACAGCAGGAAATGGCTCTCTCAACAATATGGACTTGTAGTTGTTAACATTTTTGTACCTGGTTCAGGTAGAGATGGCGTTTTGGGTTCTCTGTCAATTGTTTCTTCCTCACTCCCTAGAAGAGAACACATTAAACCACGATGGAGCATAGCGTCTAGATTCTGATAGCATCAGAATGGGACAATTTGCCTAATACAAGGATGGTCATATCAATGTGATGCTATAGGCTGGGTCAAGCAAAATCCCATACCTTCAGGAAAAAAGAATGGAAATCACAGAAATCTGCCACTTTCAAGTACTTGAGTCACTGCTAACCCGCTCTTCTGTTGTGACCGAGCTCTACAGCATGCTTAGCATAACAGTTAATCCAGGATCATTTTGCCACTCTGTTTCTCACTTATTACATGCTTACACTTTCCTTTAGGAACTCAGAGTAGTTTACCTGACTCCCTCTCCACCCCTTCCCATTTTGTTATCCTCACAGCAACCATGAGAGGCAAGGCAAGATTGAGAGAGCAACTAGCGCAAGGTCAGAAATTGATCACTGGACAGAGATTTGAACCTGGATCTCTCCGGTCCTAATGCAATGCTCAGCCTACTACACAGCGCTGCCTATTGCTTTTTGGAAGTGCAGGGCACTGTTAGGGAGTCATTCACCCAGAAAGTGGGAGTGGCACTCAGAGCATGCGCAGCTTCAGCTAGAAGTGACGATAAAAGGAAGACTTCCGTTTTCACTTTTTGCAGACGACTGACCAACAAGTGCTGTCTGCAAGCTGCTGCATCATGACTGCCGATAGACTGTGTCTGCCTACATCGTTGCTAAAGAGAAAGAGGGACTGAAACTTATGCCATTACAGCTGTTGCTAAAATGATTGCAAACAGTGCTACCGTGATGCGTTTATGACCAGTCAAGCAATAAACCACTTGGCTGAATTTACGGCGTCTCTGAGTGTTTCTTCTCAAGGTGTAGCTTCAGTTGGTGACCGCTGCTTCCAGAAACTCTGCCAAATGGTTGAAAGCTTCTAACGAGGTGCCTACGCACAAGTATTCTCACGCAGCGAAAGTCTGATTGAATGTGACCTTTAATAGCCACATCCTTGCTCCTTACCTGTAGTGGTGACACTCAGTCCTGCCCCACCATCAGCAAAGTCACTTTCACCAAGGGCATTGCGGGCATTGACGGAGACATTGTAGACGGTGTTTGGGCGCAGGCCCATCAAGGTGAATGCAGGAGACTGCGGCGGGAAGACATCCACATACCTAAAGCTGGGAGCCGCTGGCCAGTGGTACCTAGATGGAAGTGGGCAAATAAGAGGCGGAAGTGAAAAGTGGCATTTAATGTCCAACATCCCCATAAGAACATACAATCAGCCTGCTGGATGAGGCCTCTTTTAAAAGCCATCCGAGTTGGTGGCCTTCACTGCCTCCTCCCTCCTTCCCATCGTAAAACTGATGGCGGTACTTGGTTCAAGAAACATGCTCAGGTAAGTTATTCTGCTTTTCAGACAGATAGAGGAACACACAACTGCAGTTCTAGCTTGCTTGTCCTGGCTACCAATCAGTTTCAAACCCAATTCAAAGGGTTGCTTTTGACCTCTGAAACCTTGCATGGCTTGGGACCTCAAGGACCACTTTTTCACCATATGAACTACCTAATCCTGATGTTTATATTTAAGGCCCTTCTCTATGTGCTCCCTCCAAAAGATGTTCGGAGGGTGGCAATGAGAGAAATGTCAGTTTGCATTTCTTAGTGCAGAAAGTATTGATCTGATGTGTAGAGATCTTTCCTATTCTACTTAATGCAAGCTTCTCTGTGTGGAAAAAAAACAAGCAGAAGGTTCATGATGTTTGGGTTATTCCTTCAGGAAAGCTGAATACAGCTGGTTTACACTGGTTCTGTTATCTCTTTCAGTCAAGGTCATGCTGTCTATAATAATAGGCCAGAAGGAGCCTGGGTCTTCACTTTCTCTTTCTATCTCTCTTCCTTCTGGTGTGGTGTTCTGTATGTAGTGTTAAGGTTTAGACTTATTATAAGTTATTGTAAGTTTAAGTTAAGTCTGCTGCAACTGGATTTCTTATGGACAGTGCCCATCCTGAATGTATTGGATTTGTTACCATTATGCTCGTTTGCCTTCAGTAACAGTTAAAGCTCTGCTGGATGAAATACAATTGCCTCTGGTCAGTTTTGTGGGAATCCTGAAACGTGTTTAAGTTGTTACTCTGCTAACTATTCATTGGAATCTACTCTGGATCAATATTGAGTATTTTCTGTGCTATCCCCACTACTGTGGAATGCTCTCCCCAAGGAAGCTGGTCTGGGATCGACTTTGTCATCTTTCTGAAGCCAGACAAAGACATATTTACTTTTAGTCTAATAGTGCAAGGGGGTACACTGTCATTTTGGCTTAATTTTTTTTTTTAGCAAAGCTTATCCACAAGGGAGTCTTGGGAACTGTTAGTGAGCCAGGGGATCTTCTTACCAAACCAATTCCCGTAGCTCCCTGTTTTAAACAACGGACCTGTTTCATTTTTAAAGATTCCCATTTGAGTAATGTTTGTGGCTTTTGCCAAATGACTCCTACCTGACACGAAAGCTTTGCTGAAGCCCTCCGTCAAAGCCAGGGGTCCACTCCAAAGCCAGCCAGTTGTGGGCAACACCTACAACCTTTAGCCCTGATGGTGGGTCAGGGCGGCCTGGTGAGAAAGAAATCAACTGTTTAAGAACTTTTAAAAAGGGATAGTGAATCTTTGCCCCTCATATTCAGTTGATACACATGCCAAGTCTACAGCTTAGATCTTAGCGGCCCATTTGTCCTTACTGGTACTAAGTAGCTGGATGTCGAGGGTATCTGTGCCCAGTTCGTTGCTGGCTGTGCAGGTAAAGGTGGCATAGTCAAGAACGGCGCTCACATTGGCAATGGTTAAGGTGCTGGTGTGCAGGGAGCCCTCATGTTCTGCAGCCACAGTATACCTGGAAGAATGTAATGACGGCAAGAGATCAGGTAGAAAAGAATAACAGAATCCTAGAACAGTAGAGTTGGAAGGGACCACAAGGGTCATCTAGTCCTCCAGGCACGAATTTGACAATGAGTGAGTCCCCAAGCTCTCCAAGGACGTCTCCTTACAAGACATCTACTCTGTCAGCTGGACTTCTGGGAGTTGCCAAACCTTCCATTCATCCACCAAGTCTACAACAAGTTTGCTGTGAGTCTTACAGAAAACTGGGAGAAGTTCCCCACCCACCCAGCTTTCGGCCACTGCTGCCTCTACCATTCCTCAGCTCCCCCTTTAAGAAATCATAGAGTTGGAGTGGTTTAGGTAGACTAGCGTGGGGCTCAAACCCACAACCCTGAGATTAAGAGTCTCATGCTCTACCAACTGAGCTAGCAAGGCAGTCTCTTACCAACTGACAATCTTTCCAGATCTTTCATGGAGGATAGGGCTATCCCATGGACTGCAAGAAGATCAAACCTATCCATTCTTAAAGAAATCAGCCCTGGATGCTCATTAGAAGGACAGATCCTGAAGTTGAGGCTCCAGTACTTTGGCCACCTCATGAGAAGAGAAGACTCCCAAGAAAATACCCTGATGTTGGGAAAGATGGAGGGCACAAGGAGAAGGGGACGACAGAGGATGAGATGGTTGGACAGTGTTCTTGAAGCTACTAACATGAGTTTGGCCAAACTGCGAGAGACAGTGAAGGATAGGCGTGCCTGGCGTGCTCTGGTCCATGGGGTCATGAAGAGTCGGACACGACTGAACGACTGAACAACAGGGCTATCAAAGGCTACCAGCCACGATGGCTATGTTCTCCCTCCACAACCATTGCTCCCTCAGTGCCAATTGCTGGGGGTCACAAATGTGGGCGGTTGCCGTTGCTCTAAGTTCCTGCTTGCAGGCTTCCTGTAGGCACCAGGTTGGCCACTGTGAGAACAGGATGCTGGGTGGGGGTGAGCCATTGGTCTGATGCAACAAGGGCTCTTCTCAGGTTCAGATTCATACTTCAAGATCAAAACACAAATGATATCTCAGTTCGCCCATTGAAAACAGAAGCTGAAGGCAAGTTGCAATGTAATGAAGTACACTGTCCATAAGTACGTAAGGACTTCATTTTCTGCGGGGATGGAGATCAAGAGCTGCTTTTGCAAAGAGAGAAGAGTGTGTCCTTCTGTACTGCTGATTCCCCCCTCCCTTATTTCTTAAGACATCACTGTTAGATATGTATTAAAGTCAGGGCTTTTTCCCCAAGCCGGAACTCAGTTCCGACACCTCTCATGTGAGCGCCATTGTCATTATAAGAGAACAAGGGAAGTGTTCGTGGTGAGTTCTGGCACCTCTTTTTCTAGAAAAATAGCACTGATTTAGTTGTACCTGAGATGAGTAGGTAATAACTTAGCCTAGGAGAATCTGTATTTTAGCATGCATTCCTTATACTTATAATTGCATTTGCGTGTCAAAGCCCCAAAGCCACCCCCCATGAGAATAATGACACAAGGACACAGAATTTTAGGTTAATGTTAATGCGTGCAAGGCTGAAAAGGGGTGATTCAGCGTCGCGCCGTGGTTTAAATTGGCCCCGGCCATGCCCCCCAAGCCGCCTGATTGGCTGCTTGGCTACCTGGCGTCGCCAGGCCTCCCCAGCGTAGGGTGGGATGCACGCTGAGGGGGGAGGCTTGGTGGTTCGCCCACAACGCATCCCCACAAAGAGGTGGAGCCGATTGGTTTGAAGATTTTTTTGGTATCGCATAGATATAATGTTATGTTTGCACATATATACTGTATTTTGGTTATGTTCTATGTTGTAAACTGCCCTGTTGTTGTGGTTTGTTTGTTTTTTGACAAAGAACAGTCTATAAATTTTAACAACAACAACAACAAATGCCTTCTGGATCAGGCCAGTGGCCCATCTCATCCAGCCTCCTGTTTTTACAGTCGCCAACCAAATGCCCAGGAGAAGCCAAAAGTAGGACCTGAGAGGAGCAGCATTTTCCTCCCATCCTGAGGTATCCAGCAAATGGCATTTGGAAGCACACAGGCTCCAGCAGTGTAGGTAGAGCAAAGACATCTGGGTTAGTAGCCAACAATAGCTCCTGCCCTTAAAATGCCTAAAGCAGGAAACAGGATAAAAATTGCTTTAAGGTTTAGGAGTGGAATTTGCCTGAAATATTGTTTTTTTTAAAAGAAATAAAAAATAAAATAAAATCCCATTTTTAATTTATATATAAAGCATGAACTTACAGATAAGTGTTCTGGTTATTTTTAATTTCAGACATGCCTCATACTATTTATGGGTTATGGCTGACATTTAGCTGGAACAAATTAGACTCGTTAAGCTGCTCCACCCCCATTCTGCTATGCAAATCAGCACAGGAACATTAGTGGTATTTTAAACTTTTCCCAATTCAATTAGAACTGGGCCGGTTCCAGGTGACTACCAGACCTCTTGCCGGGTCTTTATTTGCTTCGATTGGCCAGCATCCATGTCAGAACAAACTTCAAGCCGGAACTGAATCTGAGCCAGAACTGAACTGAACATTTTAGTAGCATGGCTCACATTATTCACCTTCTCCTTCCCTACAGCAGGGATGCAGCCCCTTGGATGTCTCTGGACTGCAACTCCCATCATCCCTGGCCATTGGCCATGCTGCATGGGGTTGATGGGAGTCGGAGTCCAACAACATCTGGCAGGCCACAGGTTTTCCTTGCCATCCCCGCTCTGAGATGAAAACAATTCGGGTCACATGAGCATCCCACACCCTGCCCTGAAAACAATGCGAGGGTCCTAAACACATGCTCAAGAAAGCTCGAGAACACCTGCCATCACTTCCTCCTTCTGCTATGTCAGGACAGAGGAGCTTACTTTGGAGTAGGAGGAACGGGGAGACAACAGAGGCATGCAAGATGAAGGTGAGCCCAGCCCTGCAAGGGAGGCAGGGCTCCTCAGGATTGGAGGAAGGGTGCTTGCCCCTGCAACACCTTCAAATCAAACAATATTTGACATTTCAGATGCATCGCAGAAGACTTGCACATTAGGCTCCTGCAGGTGCCAGGGTTATTGGGGCACTTAACTAGGAGGGCACCAGGGGATGAGAGCGTGGGATGATGCTATAGCCTTTACACTATAAGACAAACTAAGGACATTGGGACATTGGGAAGGCCATGATGCATCAAGCCAACGTTCCATCTACTCCAGCATCCTGTTCTCGCAGTGGCCAATCAGATGACAGAACAACCTGCGAGCAGGACATGAACCGCAGCAGCATCCTCACATATCAGCAGTGGCCCACCTAGCGGGGGCAGACCCACCACACAAACCTCCCATCAGCAGCGTTGCTGGCGTGTACCAGGAAGGAGAGGGGGGAAGTGGCAGAAAGGTTGGGGCCGTGCAGATGCACCAGCAGAGCCAATCTAATGCGCCCACCAGTGCATCTGTACAGCCGTGTCCTCGCCGCTGCCCTCACCACAGCCCCTTCTTGGTATACGGCAGCAGTGCTTTTGCCAGGAGGTTACTGTTGTGGCTCGGCCCCACAGGATGAGCTGCTCATGACTAAGGATGGGAGGAGAAATTTGATTCAGTTCGCATTTAAAGTCAAACTTATCAAATTTGCTCCTTCCGAAACACTACAAGAACCGAAACACAGGCAAGCTTTGAAATTTGCACTTATCCGGATTTTGCATGGCGGTTCTCCAAACGATTTTTACAAAAATGCATATATTTGGGGGAAGTGTGTAGATATGCAAATGGGCATTATATATGGGGAAATTATTATTATTATTATTATTATTATTATTATTATTATTATTATTATTATTATATTGGTACCTGGCTGAGTTTCCCCAGGCGCTCTGCAAATTGCTTGCAAAAATGTGTACAACAGTCCACACTGCATACAAAAATGTGCTTATTAGGCGAAATTTGCACCAAAAGACTAAAGAATTTTCATGCACTGTTTTTCTTTTTTTAAGGGGGGGAGCAAATTGCTACAGAAAAGTGGAGAACCGAGTTCAAGACTGGAAAATGAGAAAATGAAAGAACCAGAATTGACGGATTCTTCTATCCCTTCTCATGTCTGTTATCAGGTTCCCTGCTCACGTACCTACCTGATCACCTGAGAACTCTCACCTGGGGCTCTGAAGGTCAAGGGACACACCATTCTTGGCCCAGCTAAAGTGCACAGTGGGAACACCTTGAGCTCGGCACTGGAGCGCGGCCTGGCTTCTCCCATCTCCTGAAGCCGCCACTTTCCTCAGGCCAGGGCTCTTGATGATCTCTGGTGGGTCTGGGGTGCAAGTAAGGGGAGTAGAACAAGGAAGAAATCATGAGAGTATTTGCAGCATTCATAAAGGAATGGTCTGTGAGGAGACTGAGCATATTTGCAACAGCCACCAGAGTTTCAGCTCCAATTTCAGAAGCAATAAAACCGCAGTATTTAATTCTTGTTTCAATTTTACTGTGTGAGTTTATGTAAATCAGTGAGTATTATGAATTATGAGTTGTGACCGATGCAAGTCCTGCACAGACCCACTGAAAGTAATGGGCATTTCCGGTGGACCTACTCTACGAGCTCAAGGGGTTGGATCCCAAGTTAGTCTGAGTAGACCCTGTAAAAGTAATGGACACAAATAACTTAAAGGTAAAGGGACCCCTGAGCATTAGGTCCAGTCGTGTCCAACTCTGGGGTTGCGGCGCTCATCTCGCTTTACTGGCCGAGGGAGCCAGCGTACAGCTTCCGGGTCATGTGGCCAGCATGACTAAGCTGCTTCTGGCGAACCAGAGCACTGCACGGAAATGCCGTTTACCTTCCCGCCGGAGCGGTACCTATTTATCTACTTGCACTTTGACGTGCTTTCGAACAGCTAGGTTGGCAGGAGCAGCGATCGAGCAACGGGAGCTCACCCCGTCGTGGGGATTCGAACCGCCGACCTTCTGATCGACAAGCCCTAGGCTCAGTGGTTTAACCCACAGCACCACCCGCATTCATTTCATTTCAGTGAGTTTTCTCTGAGCAGAACTGAGTTGAACACAGTGCTATGTATTGTGGAGTTTTATTACAGTACATGGGTTCAGTTTTAAATTTTGTTGCTTTTATCTATATTTTTGATCATTTCACAACACATGTTCATTTTAAAACAAAAAAGAATGCTAATTTTAGCTGAAATTTTTGATAAATATTTCACGCCATTTTATGACAACTGCTTGGGGGCTTTTGCTTTTTTTTGATTAAGCAATCTATACATTTTGTTCAATAAGTAAAAAGCCTAGCCAGCCGGCTTAATTTTGAGCACTGGGTTGCTCTATTACTGTTTTCAAGCCTCCGAGTATTATAGATCTCGATGGGTTCTAGTTAGCTACTCAGGGTAGGCCCATTGAAATTAATGGACCCAAGTTAGTCATGTCCATGAATTTCAGTGGGTTTACTCTGAGTAAGACCAGCATTGGCTACAACCCAATATCTTTATATCTTACTCTTTATATAATTGGAATGAAATAAGTGGTGGACATCGGACACACAGGGAAGGTGGGGCAGGGCAAAATAAAGAGGTTGGGGCTGCAGAAATACTAAGGAGGAAGCTTACATCGAACAATCAAGCGGGCGCTACTCCTTGCTGCTGGGGAGATCCCATTGTCCGCCTGACACTCGTAGAGTCCTGCATGGGCTCGCTTTGCCTCCTTCACTTGAAGTCGCCCTACCAGCCCATCCGACTGCAGTTCAATCCCTAGCTCTTCCAGGCTCTGCTCCAAATCGTTCTGGGTACAATATCAAG
Organism: Darevskia mixta; assembly: GCA_034641385.1. NCBI lineage: Eukaryota > Metazoa > Chordata > Lepidosauria > Squamata > Lacertidae > Darevskia > Darevskia mixta. The sequence goes on along the minus strand of JAWWNH010000033.1, from coordinate 15,627,116 downwards.
ATAAGAGGGATCTGTTCTTAGTACTGACTGGAGCACGCTTGAGAACTGAAGCCTCTCTCCACAGAAATCCGGGCTGCACTCTGGATATTAGTCAGTTGCTATCCTTCAGTATCACTCATAATAATTTTAATATTTTTAAGGCAAGGTGCTTTGCAAGCCCCAACACTGTGCTTGCAAAGCCCCGTGCACAGCACTTTGCAAGCCCCAATGATCAGCTTCTTGTCAGAGCTTGCAAAGCCCAGCCCACAGCTGACCTGCAAACCCCTTTGTGGCCCAGCTGCATCTTTACCTGCCCCACATCTGATGTCATACACATTAGGTATAGGACAGGTGAATGTACCTTCATTGAAATAGCCTCATGGGACAAATGGGGAGGCTCCCTGTTAATCTGGGCCCACCTAGGCTTGCACTCTCAGCTGTTATAGAAAGTTTAATGCACACCATGGTGCAGCCATAATGGATTAAGGTAGACAACGCTATCTCCCGTCTGTGTCATTTTTCTGTAAGCTGCCTGGACCTTTGCGCAAACCTTTGCTGCTTTAGGCACTTTGAGTGGAGATTCGCAGTAAATCGCCACGAAGCCAAAGCAAAAATGAAAGGCAGCTATTTTGGCAAGCCAGGGCTGGTATCAGGAGCCAGAGTCAGGAGCAGCTTTTGGCTGTGAAGCGGTTTATAAATAAATAGATCTGCTATATATTTTGGAAAGGGGGTTGTCCATTGGTTCTCTATATGTTCAGCTGCCTTTCAAGACACCATCATCAAACTCAGCACAAGCGTTCCCATGATGACAGGGAGTGGTCTATGTTGAAACCTGGGTTCTTGTGAGCTGCTTGAATCAAGATGGCAGAACAAAACATGACTCTGGTATGATTGCCCATTTTTTGCATGGATTTGCCCCACCTCCAAGTTATTGTAGCAAAACTTGACCTGAGGTTTCCTGGGATGGGGGACGGCAGTCTTTGCCAACTTTGGGGTGCCTGGCACCATTCTGATTCAAGATGGCGGACTGAAATGTGACTTTGGCATGACTTCACCCATTATTTTTTGCCATGATGGGTCTAAGCTTACAAATTACACTAGTCATTTTAAAATCACAGCATTTTGGGGTTCCTAAATATTCCTTGGCAGTGCCAGACACTCCTCACTAATCTGCAAAAGAAGAAAGAAAACCAGGTTTACTTGCTATTAAGTTAGGCAACAGCTTGGAGGTAAAGCCCACCTCACTGAGCAGAACCACATCAGCTTAACAGGGTAAGGACTGTCTGGTTCACTGCAAAAGCAAACTAACCATGGTGCAGTGGGTTTAATTTTTTTTACTGCCGCAACGGAGCTGCCAATATTTATTTGTGTATTTATATCCCTCTCTTCTACTAAAAGTACCCAGAGCGGCAAAGAACCTAATAATAAAAACTGCGCAATACAATCAATATAAATGCAAGTGTGATAAACAATTTCTAAAAGCATTAATGAAATGCAGAGCAAACAAACCCGCAAACCTATTGGCATCGAGAGTAAACGATGCTCTACATTGCATCGGAGTTCGGTATATATTGCAGCCAAGTGCGGAAATAAATAGTCTGGTGAGACTCTTGGCTGGAAGAATAAAGCAGCTTAAGGTTTTGTTGCTGGTGTACTTTGGATTCATGTCTTATGGACCCTGAGTGTGCTGCTGTGTTTGTACCATTCCTAGCCTGAATAAAGATCTCTCTCTCTCTCTTACTCACAAGTAACTGCCTCTGTTGTGGAATTTGGGTGGGAGTGAGGACAAAGCAGGGGTAGAAAACTTCCAGCCTGCAGGCCCTCCATGCTCAGGGACAGCCTAGCCTGTTTTGCCGGCTGAAGCAAAACAGGAAGGTGCCACCCCCAAACCCCACCACTTCCCCCTCTACTTACCAAGGTGGCATGGCAGCGGCTTCTGGTGAGATCCTACACAAACTCCACAAGATCTTACCAGAAGCCGCTTTAACTACGCGACTCTGGCAGTGGCAGGGGGATTGTCCACAGAGGCACCACCCTGCGGGACTCTGCCGCTAAAGGCAGCTGCTTCAGTCCACCTCATGGGTGGGTCAGCCCTGTCCAGAACCTCTCCATCTGGTCCTCAGGATTTTCTCTAGGTCACAAAACCACACCCTTTGCCAGCTGTGCTCCACACCCGCCTTCAGTGCTCTTGCCTGTCTCGACTGTGTCATCGAACTGTTGACACAGTTGAACTGATGACTCTTGCTCCCCTGCATCAAGGATGGAGAGATGCGGCTGTTTGAATGGCTGGAATGTAGATGAGAGTCACATCCATTTCTCCACCCAATTTTGGCTCTGGGCGCACCCAGGACTGCTGTGTGACCCCTATAAGGTTACCCACAGGTGAAGTGCGGCCCTTGGACTGTTTCCGACACAATACGTTTCCGAGCACAATTCAAAGTGTTGGTGCTGACCTTTAAAGCCCTAAATGGCTTCGGTCCAGTATACCTGAAGGAGCGTCTCCACCCCCATCATTCTGCCCGGACACTGAGGTCCAGTGCTGAGGGTCTTCTGGCAGTTCCCTCACTACGAGAAGCCAAGTTACAGAGAACCAGGCAGAGGGCCTTCTCGGTAGTGGCACCCGCCCTGTGGAACGCCCTCCCTTCAGATGTCAAAGAGAACAACAACTACCAGACCTTTAGAAGATATCTGAAGGCAGCCCTGTTTAGGGAGGCTTTTAATGTTCAATAGATTATTGTATTTTCATGTTCTGTTGGAAGCCGCCCAGAGTGGCTGGGGGAACCCAGCCAGATGGGTGGGGTATAAATAAATTATTATTATTATTATTATTATTATTATTATTATTATTATTAGACTGGAAAGGTCAGGAAACTGCGGACTCCAACTCCCGTGAGCCCCAGCCAGCATGCCCAACAGTTGTCAATAATGGGATTTGTAGTCCAGCATCATCGGCAGGGCCACAGGGTAAAAGCTTGAAGCAAACAGAAAGTCATTCTGGACCACCCTTAACCTCAGCTTCTGGTCTAGACTAGCCACTTACCAGCCATCTCCACTGGAACATGTTTGCAGGTGTGGGGTTGGCATCCACCTGGCACTCAATCTCAGCTGTGCCCCCCAGGTCCACATAGGTTGGGTCTCCAATGCTGCGGATGGATGGCGAATCTGTTCACGGGGGTGGGGGGAAGGTACATGGCATGCTATCGACAGGCAAGAATTTCAATTTGGTCCACATCTTAATGCAAACCTACCTAATTCACACGTCCTGAAACAATAGCTACTCCCCCAAAAGCAGCTATCCTGCAAAATGCACACAAAGCAATGCAGTTTCCCAAGCAAAGATGCGTCTAACAGGAGAAAGTGTGCACAATAATAAAGAAATAGAATTCATAAACATTGCATATGAAAGTGAATTACATTAGTGGCCAAAATTGTGGAAACTTTTTTGGGGAAAGTGTATTTCCCAACTTGGATTGCTCATAACACCTGATTGGCTCTCTAAACACTCATGCTCATTGGCTACACTCAAATGAAGGAAAGCTACTGCATATCAACCTAAGCAAGTTGTGCTTCCTTTTTCCTGTTATTTGGCTATAACTTTTGATAGAATACAGATAACTGAACAAACTTTGTTGCATTAGATTCTTCATTAAATTATCTTTCTATTGATATATAATTTTATGGGAATTGGGAATCAGGTATTATTCCCAAAAAAGTGGTGTTTTGAGCCATCAAACCTCAGAAATACACTTCTTCAAAAAACGTGTATATTAAAAGAAATGAACACTAAAATGCTGACAAATTTCATAAAGAGGTGTGTGTGTGTGTGAGTGAGAGAGAGAGAGAGAGAGAATGGAGCACACCTCTGAGAGTGAACTCAAACCATCTCCCTGAGGCAAAATGCCTGGCCAGGGTGTATGGAGGTCTTGGGCTGCCCAAACATTGAGACCCCCTCTCAGCTTTGCTGATGTGGTCCAAAGGAAAGCAGAGCAATATGTCTAGCACTGGCTGGGCTTCAGGAGTTGCCAGAAGGAGGCGAGCAAGGCACCATCCGACCGCCTTAGGCAGGCATCCCCAAACTGTGGCCCTCCAGATGTTTTGGCCTACAACTCCCATGATCCCTAGCTAACAGGACCAGTGGTCAGGGATGATGGGAATTGTAGTCCAAAACATCTGGAGGGCCGAAGTTTGGGGATGCCTGGCCTTAGGGGTGTGTGTGTGTGTGTGTGTAACTGGAAATGTGGCAAATAGCACTTAAGATTGGGGAAATGATGGAATCTGAAAACGACAGATTTGCCCACTCCTATGTTACACCACCACACAAAGAGAGAGCATGATGTAGCACTGGTTCCCAAGAGTAGGCATGAAGCTAAACCCAGGCCAGCTACGAGAGGATGTGTGCTGAGACACAAAGAGAAAGGAAGGCAGAGGAGAGAATGCCAGAACTAATAATCACAAAGGACAGAAAAGCACAGATGAGGCCCCTCATCCTTCAAGTGACTGAATACATGGTATGCCCTCTCCACCTGATACTCACACTGCACATCCAACAAGAGGGCTGTTTCATTGTGGCCTTCTGGGTTCTCGCAGTAGATCTTGTACTTGCCAGCATCCGCCCTGGTCACGTTCCAGATCTCCAGAGAGCCACCATCCCGCAGGTGGTACCGTGGGGAGCCCTCTAAGGAAGACACAGAGGTGACCAATCTTAAGGCAAGCATTGCAGACAAGCAAGGGCCAAGGACAGTGGTGGCTGTTGGCTATTGGACCTGGTGGGGTAGAGCAGTGTTTCTCAACCTCCTCAGGGCAACGGCACACCTGCCCCATGGAAAAAATCTCGCGGCACACCACCACCACATGCACCCCGACCCCCCCGCCCCGGGGGGCGGGGTGTCCGCGCGCCCTGGCGGGAGGGAGGGGAAGGACCCAGGCGGGCGAAAACGGAGCGGGAGATCCCCCTCCCCAAATCATCCCAAACACCGCACGCCAGACACGGGGAAAGGTGTTTTTGCGGAGGGCGGCGCGCGATCCCGCTGCCCCGGATGCGCGCGCGCACGGGGACAGATCCCCGCCTGACTAATGGGATCTCTCCCGCGAAGAAGCCCCCACCTCCCTCGCCGTTTTTATTTTGGATTTGAGGCTGGTGCTCTCTCCCCCCCTCCTTTTTCTTTTTTGGTAAAGGAGTTTCTACCCCTCCTTGAGTCAGCCTCACGTCACTTTGCCGGTGGCAGCCCCTGAGCTTTGGGGCTGGAGCGAGAGAGAGTCGCTCTTAGCAGCGGCGAGGGAAGGAGGAGGAGGGAGACGGCGGCAGCGGCAGCGCGTGTGACAGCGCCTGCGAGGGCCGGCGAGGCGAAACACACACACACACACACTCGCTCCCCGCTCCCTCCCTGCGGTGTTGGCCGACGGAAGCGGGGCAGGAGGAGGGCGGCTGACTGGCGGTGGCGGCGCAGGGCTCCTAGGTAGGGCACCTGGCTGAGGAGAAAAGCGGGCTCGGGATGCTTATTATTCTCGCCGGCAGCCCCGGCGAAGGCGACGCCAGCCCGGACCGACCCGGAAGCGGAAGCGGCCCAGGGCGGCACAGCAGCCGGTGTCTTCCCGCGGCACAGCAGCCGGTGTCTTGCGGCACACTACTGTGCCGCGGCACACCGGTTGGGAAAGGCTGGGGTAGAGGTCAGGGAGCCAGAGCCAATGACAGGGAAAGACAGTCCCTGTCTTCCTCCCAGCTGATCTCCACAAAGGCAACCCTGAGACTCGGGAAGAGGAAGCAGATAGCCCTTGCAATTAAGGAGGTAAGCAAGTGGGGGCTAGCCGAGGACAGCTGAGCTTGGTGGGGTAATGCCCAACTGGGCCTAATGGCCCAGTCTTCACTGGGTTAGGAACAGGCGAGCAACAGACCAGAGAGAGAAAGAGAGCAGTCTGGCTGTCATGGACTGGCTGGGTGCAGAGGAGTGGCAGAAGGCACCAACTGGGGAACCCCCCCCCCAAGGGAAGAAGATTCGGAGCCAGGGGTTGGTGATGGGATGATGATGAGTGGTCAGAGGGAAAAGCCTGGGAGGAGGAATGATTGGAAGTTGAAGAGTTAACAGGGTTTAGTGAGCAGGGAGAGTCTGGGGGCAGATAGCAGTCCAGAATCAGAGGTAGGAGAGGAGGCCAAGAGGCAGAGATGAGTCAGGCTGGTGAGGAAGTCAGGGTGTCTCTTGCTCCTTCTACGACCAGATCCCCTCCCTCCTGGTCTCCCAGAACCAGAAGAGTTATGAAGAGGGAGGCGCAAAGACAGACACAGTGACAGAATCTCAGATTGCTCAGAAAGGACCCAAGGGGAGCAGAGGCGTAGCATGCCGCTTGGCTACCAGGGGCGGCAAGCCAAGCGGCACTCCTGGGGGCGGGGTCACAACGTCACAACGGGCATGCGCACGGAGCGACGCCTCCGCCCCTTGCCCCATGCCGCGGTGAAAAAAGCCGCTGGAAAGGGGGGAAAGGAAGACAAAGCAGGCGCTTTCAAGTGCCTGCTTTGTTTTCCTTTCCCCCCCCCCCTTTCAGCGGCTTTTCCTGCCACTGGGCTCCCTGGGCGGAGCTGCGGCATGGAGGAGAGGGGCGGGCCACCCAGGAGGGGGTAACACCCCTCCTGGCTGGCCCGCCCCTTGCCTCTATGCCGCAGCGCCGCAAGCCAGCCAGCGGCGAAAAAAGCCGCTGAAAGGGGAGGACGGAAGACAAAGCAGGCGCCCCTCCTCACTGGCCCCCTCTGCGGCTCCGCCCCAGCAGCGCCGAAAATAGCCTTTAAAAGAAAAAGGGAAAGCGCAGGGCGGCTGTGGGGGGCAGGGCCCCCGCCCCGAGTGTCACCCCAACCAGGGCGCTGCCTGGGGCGGCCCACCCCCCACCCCCTTGCTACGCCCCTGCAGGGGAGGAGGAGACTTAGGCAACTGTGGGGAGGCAGGGACCTTCAATTTCCACAACTGCCTCATAGGGGCAGCAAGACCTACTGGGATGACTTGCTGTGCTCACTAGGCAGACCTTGTTTCCTTGAATAAAGAGTTAAGTTCACTGGCACCGTGTGTTTTATTGCTCCTGGCATTGGCCCACCCAGCTGTCATGCACAATTTCCCCTTCCACTACAAAGCACTTTTTTCACCAGAAGGATGAAACCCACTAAGGGTTTCAGGAGGCATGTTAGCTCAGGATGGGGAACCTGTGACCATCCAGATATTTGTTCAACTCCAACTCCCTTCACTCCCAGCTAGCATGGCTTATAGTCAGGGCTGATAGGAACTGTAGTGCAACAACAATGTGTCGGCTACAGGTTCCCTACCCCTGTATTAGTCAACAAATGTCTTTTCCTTCCAGTGCAAATAGCTTCAAAAGGAGGATTTTCCTTAGAACCGCAGCCAGAGAGGAAATGGTAAAACTCCCGCCGACTTGCTGCAAGCCAGGGGATTATTATAACTCACTGTGTGGATGCTATTTGCATTTTTCTAAAGTGCGAATTAAATGCCAATATGTTTAATGCCCCATCTAATTTGGCCCTTTGATTGTAAGCTCCTTGTAGCAAGGACCAGTCTCATTTGTCTGGCAGTCTGCTGAGTCATTGCCTCCCACTGCATGTGGGCGTCGGAGACAGCAAATCTGCACACTGGTGACGAAATAACAGCAACAGCTTGGGACTCCACTCCAACAATGATGCTGGACCCACCTGTCAAGAGTACCTCACCAAGGAAGCTCCAGTGATAGGTGATGTCTGGAGGGCTGGCAGACACCAGCAAGGGCAGCAGGACAGCTCCGTGCTCCACAGCTTGCACTACTAGAGGCTGCTCAGAGGAGAACTCTGGGGGAACTGTGCAAAAAGCAGAGGAATAAGAGATGACTGTCCCACTGAATTTCCCTCCTGTTTCTTGCAGCCCAAAGGTGTCTAATATGAGCATATGGCAGGTTGTTGCTGGTACATTTCAAAGAGCCAGGCTTACATTTCAAAGGGCTTCCACAGAAACCCTCCGGGAAAAGGTTGCCTTACATCTGCCCTGGGGACAACACATGCTAAAACTGTAAACAAATCAACCACAATTTCAGCCCAATGAACTGCAATGTGGTCATGGAAGACACACATGAGTGACAGCTCCCGCCTCCTGGCTGTTCCTTCCAGTTTGCTTTCCTCATTTCTCCATCAGTTTGCAAAATGGTTTTTGAAATCCTCATGAAAATCCAACAACATTTTATTTTACATTTCTTCATATACTGTACTGTACATATTTTATCCAGTTTTGCCTAATATACTAGGTTATTTGCAAGCTGTTTTCCCTAATGCAATGCATCTTTCTTTGTTATTTTCATGCATTTCTATGCACATTTTACTCTAGCCTATGCACATTACAAAAATGGTTTGAGAACTGCAGGGCAAAATTCAGAGAAACATGCATTTCGAAGGGCGGCTGCTTTTGGGTTCGCACATTGTTTCGGAAAGTGTGGCTTAGGTAGCTTTGCGTTAATTTTAGGTAGGTTCGCCTTCAAATGTAAAACTGAACTGAATTTCCCTCCCATCCCTACTTCGTACTTACATAGGACAGTGAGCTGGTAGAAGGTATTCACACCTTCAGAGAGGACAGAGCTATATGCATGGCATTCCACTCTCGTCCCATGATCTGCAGATGACACCACCAGAGTCACCTTTCCTGAAGTGGAAAAACCCCCAAATTCTGCTTTCTTCTGCTCTGGGTTAGTTGCCTTCAACCTGAAGAAGAAACAATACTAGCAATAACTTATCAAGAACTTATAAGAACAAGAAAAAGCTCTGCTGGATCAGGCCATTGGCACATCTAGTCCAATAGCCAAAAATATGCCTACAGGAAGCCTCCAAGAAGGACCTGAGGACAACAGCAACTCTGCCCACGTGTGACTCCCAAGCATGGTTTTTATGGTACTTATATAATAATAATATAATTTAGTATTTATACCCTGCCCATCTGGCTGGATTTTCCCAGCCACTCTGGGAGGCTCCCAACAAAATATTTAAAATACAATAAAACATCAGACATTAAAAACTTCCCTAAACAGGGCTGCCTTCAGGTGTCTTCCAAAAGTCAGATAGTTGTTTATTTCCTTGACATCTGATGGGAGGGCGTGCCACAGGGCGGGCGCCACAACCGAGAAGGCCCTCTGCCTTACTTACAATGCTTATACAGTATTTATATGTAACCTATTGCAGTGTTTTTCAACTCGGGGTCCCATGGTGCTGTTGGACTGCTGCTCCCACCATCCACAGCCAGCTTAGCCAATGGCCAAGGATGAAGGGAGCTGTCACCTGACAGCATCTAGAGACCCAAGGCTGAAGAAAGCTGACCTACTGTAAACCACTTGGAGGACTTTGGATAATAACTGGTCTATAAGTGGAAATAATAATAATATACACAGGGAAACAAGCTGGAGAGACTTGGGTGTCCACATCACCTTTGTTCATGACTGAGCCCTAAGATGTTCCAGCAAACTGGAGGAGCAAAGAGCGAGAAGTCAAAGGAGACTATCCTGCCCAAGGTTCCAACATGCATTGGACTAGCCCTGGCAGAAATGGACAAGGGCCTTTGAAGATACAGAGAGACCTGCAGGTGAAGCTATGCAGGATGGGCATAGGGGAAATCAGACATCCTCTTACCTTTTCCCATCTTTGAGCCAGGTGAGGCTGGCGGGAGGGTTGCTGCTGCCCGATTTGCAGTGAAGTGTCACCGACTGGCCACGCTTGAGCTCCTTGGCTGTCACCGTAATTTTTGCGCTTAGGGGCGGGACTGTGGAAAGAAAGCGGCTGGCTGTCAAGACTCAGGCTTCAACGCCACCTCCTAGCTCTACCCTCCACGCCAACCTTCCCCAACCTGCTGCCCTCCAGATGCCTTAAAGTACAACTCCCACAGTGACCATGATGGGAGTTGTCGTTCAGAAGAAATTGACAGGGGATGTGGATTGGGGAAGGCCGTATAAAGTCTGTATTCAGGCATTCTGCATTGAGGTACAGGTAGGAGATATAGCTCAGTGGCAGAGCCTCTGCCTCGCATGCAGAAGGCCCTAGGTTCAATCCCTGGCATCTCCTGATAGGGCTCAGAGAGCCTCTTTTCTGAAAATCGCGGAGAGCCACTGCAATTTGGCAATACTGAGCTGGATGGATCAGTGGTATGATTTGGTAAAAGGCAGCTTCCGATGTTCAAGTCCCACTTGTGGTGCCAACAACTCTTGGGGCTGAGCTTATCAATACTCCAGAAACAAACAAGCCAAAAAGAATATTTCTTGTTTATGGATGCTATCACTTTAAAATAATAGAAGAGGGTTTCACCCATATAGTAAATCATTTGCATTTGGAAAGCTAGCAGGTCAGGAGTTCTAAAGCCCAGTCTTCTTCCCAGGATGCTTGCTTGCTTGCTTGAGTCATCAATTTTATTTTATTTATATCCCACCCTTCCTCCCAAAGGAGCCCAGGGCAGAAAGGAGCCCAGGGTGGCTTCCCAGGCACCCTCTACTAGACTGTGCATGAAAGCTGCCACTCAGTGAGAGAGGGGCTTTGCATGCAACAGGTCCCAGGTTTCACCCTTGGTTTCTCTAGATAGGGCTGGAAACAGACTTATTATGCCTGAATCCTTGGGAAACCGATGCCTGTCACTGTCGACAATAGTGAGCTAGATGCTATAACTTGGCATATTGCAGCTTCCTGTGCCCTTGTGCCCTGCACAATATACTGGTGAAGCTCAGCAGGCACCCAGGCTGCTTCAGAGGAGGGCAGGACCACGGACAGCTCACTGTGGTTCTGCATACAGAGGCAGGATGGACACAAGGCACCTAAGAGCAGCCAGCTTGGAACATTGTCCCATCAATGGTTTAGTCTGGAGCAAACAATGAGCTTAAGCAGCCTCACCATCATTGGGTGGTGGTCTCAAGCTCCATCCCCTCCAAGGAAACTGGTTGGGTTTAAAGGGGCTCGGCCGTATCCATCAGGTCTCTCCTGCTGCCTGGTGGGCCTGGTAGTGTCCCATCCACTGGGACGGGGCCACCTTTCTGACATTGGCATCACTGCAGCCTGCCTGGATGCGGCTGGGGCAGGTGGCCGCGAGACAGGGGCTGTGCAGGCACACCAGTGAAGTGGTCAGATTGGCTCCACCGGTGCACCCAAACAGCCCCAGACTCGCCACCACCCTGCCTTGCCCCAGCCCCAGGGAGGAGAAGATAGATGGACATTGATAGACATTGTAGACATTGCAGGGGGTTCGACTAATTGTCCCTTGAGGTCCATTAAAATTTTACAGTTCTGTGATTCTGTAGACAGTTACATTTCTCTTGAGCACCTTGCTCTTATTTCTCAGTCACATGTCCCACCGCAAACACGCCCTCCATTCAGATCAAGGCCGGAAGGGTGCACATGTGTGTTGAACCTTACACTGGACGTGCAGACGAGTCTCTGCAGTGAGCGCTGGGGTTCTGGAACTTCCAAATGCCTTGCAATAGTAAGTAGCCATGTTGTCACTGGCAGTCGTGGTGAGGAGCAGCTCCTTGGACACAATGTTCCCCGATGACCCCGGAGTTATCCCATCCCTCACTACTTTGCTCTCCTGTAGGAAGAATCCAGATGGCAGTGGGGGTAAGCGGAGAGGCAGCCACTCTGGGGGGATTGGCCAATTGGGCACACATCGCTCTGTCCTCTAACAGGACTGGCGAGGGGTCCTTAGGAGGAAGAGCCATGGGGTCGCTTCTACTGCCCCCAACATCTACCATTTATGGCAGTCACCTCACTTTGTCTAATGCAATGGAGGGGAAACTCAGACCCGGGGGCCAAATTTGGCCTCCAGACCTTCCTACCCAGGTTCTTGAGACTCTCTCCGGGTGACAGCCCCTCCCCAACCACATCCTCTCACCCCAGACCATGCCCCTCACTGTCCTGGCTTCGCAACTTCCTCGGGTATTTTTGCCTGGCTGGCATATGCCCTTGAACTCTGATCATCCCCCTTGGTTGCCAGGAAGGAGGACAGAGTATGAGGATGGGGTGTCTAGAAACTAGCCTATTTTACGAATATAAAATTTGCATTCATTGTTCTGCCAAGTTTTGCCTCTGCTCCCCGACCACCACCATTGGCTTGTGGTGCAGCTCTCAGGCTGAAAAAGTTTCCCACCCCCGCCTAATGGTAGTGCTGGCCCTGGAGGCGGTAATGCTGGACCACCTTGTACCACTCGAGGCGAGGCAGAGGGTGTCCACCGCTGGCAAAGCAGGTGAGCTTGACTACGGTGCCAGCTCGAAAGCATGTTTCTGTGGGTGGCACATCGATCCAGATCTTCTGAGGTGGATCTGAAGGACAACAAGAAGAATGGGGAAGAGGAGGAGGAAACAGATATGAGAAGGGGGGATTCAAAACACATCACATGTGACAACCGTTGCCATGACACACACACATACACATCCCTCCTGCTCACACTGTACTCGGAGGGTCACGGTCGCACTCTTGGCGTAGAGGATGGCTTCATTGAAGGCCTCACAGATCAGAGATAATCCGTTGTCCTCACGGCTTGCTGTGTATGTGATGTTAGACACCGTGATCATCCCGCCATGAGCTGCCTGTAGAAGGATATCAGGCCTCAGTCAGCAATTGTAATTTTGAGAAGGGACAAGAAGCAGATCTAAACAACTGGTTTCAAAATGGCTGTTTCCCTGATTTCCCAGCACTCTGAAAGTCCACACGTCCCTCTAACTTGGTATTGTCTACACTGACTGGCAGCAGGGCTTCAGAGAAGAGGAAACTCCAAACCCAACCAGGAGATGCCAGAGATTGAACCTGGGAATTTCTGCAGGAAAGGCAGATGCTCTACCACTGAGCTACAACCTTCCTCAATGTTCATACAATGTTCTTACTTCCCCCACAATCTGGGACAGTACAGTCTTCTCAGAGGCCCTTACTTTCCCACGCTCATGGCCCCTAAACTCATGCTTCAGGCCCTCCCTAACCAGCAGATAAGTCTTGACATGGAGGCAATGGAATCCACTAGATTAGGAAGACCAGCGGGGGAAGTGGTGGACCCCAACTCAGGCTCTGATGGACTGGAGTCTGTCCACCAGGAACCTATCCGCTAGGAGGCCCTGGAAAGGAGTACTTTCCAAAATGGGACACCCTTAGAGAGAGTGTCCCAAAGGACCGCTGCCAAAATGTACCACCTCGCCTCCATTTTGTGCCCCCACATAACCCCCTGGATTCAAAAAAAATATCCTGTTTGTCTGGAAAAGTTGGCAGGCAACCTCTAAAAGTAGGGAAGGGAGAATCTGTCAATTTTGGTTTTTCTCCATTCTCATTTTCCCAATCTCAAGTTCAGTTCTTCACCTTTCCACAGACCACTTAGCACCAAAAAAAAAAAAATCCTCATGAAAACTCAGCAGCATTTTAGTGCAAATCTCTCCCAATATGCATATATTTGTATACAATTTTGCCCAATACGCACATTCTTACAAAGCACTTCCTCCTCACAGAATGCATTTTGTCTCCTATTTGTACTTATGCATGCCTTCTGATGCACGTTTGACTCCAGGGTACACATTTTCATACACATTATGTGCACTGCAAAATTCATAGAAGTGCGAATTTCAAAGGGCAGCTGTGCTTTGGTTCCTCTATCATTTCAGAGAGTGCAGATTAAACAAGCTTGCCTTCAAATTCCTCCCCCATCCTTAGCTCAGGAACAAAAGAGGATGAAATGCCCCCTGACGCCTTCTAATTACCGTCCACATAGGACCCATCTCACTCAGCCTCCTAGCAGGATGGGCTCTGCTATTGCCTACCTCTGACACAGTGACCTCTGTGGCGCTGAGCTCCTTCCAGCCCAGCCACCAGCGCAGCAAGACAGGTGGGTTGCTGGGAGAGGTGGAACAAGACAGCGAGAGCTCCTTGTTTTCCTCGGTGCTGCTTGAGCCTATGATATTCACCTGGTCAGGGAGAACTGTCATCCAAAAAGTAGAGCCCGGGGCGGGGAGAGAGAAGGATATTAGTCACCCAGTGCAAGACTTAGATGTGCCCATTTTTGTTTTCAAATCAGTGTGTCCTTCTTTCCCTTTCACCAGGAGAACAAAGTTGGTTGCAGTTTTGTTTGTCGTTCCAAGTGCCTCTGGGAAAGTACAACGTGCTTGACTTTTGCGAAGGGAAGCAAGGTTGTTGTCGTTGTTTACAAAATGGACCTAGTGGCTGAGGCTGCGTATACACCCCAAGCACATTTTTCGTCGCAAAGAATTCTGGGTGCTGTAGTTTGTCGAGGCTTGCTGGGAATTGTAACTCTGTAAAGGGTAAACCACGGTGCCCGGTATTATTTGAGGGGGTAAATGTGCCTTAAAGGTTTAGTGGGTATGCAGGATCAGGGCCGTCTTACCCATAGGTGCTAGGGGTGCGGGGCACCCAGGCTCCAGGCTCTCAGGGGCTCCAGGCCGAGAGTCCGGGGCCCGAGAGTTGAGTCTGTGGAAGAGCCAGCCCATCGGTCAGAGCGCCGCGGCGGGCTCTTCTGCTGCGGGGGGCTCTGCGCTGCAAGTTCAGGGGCAATCGACCCAGTGAGACGCTGAGCCGGCCGGCCGGCTCTGCCCTCCTGCACACCTGGGACTGGGAAACTGGGGGGGGGGGTGCTAGGCAGATCTTTGCACCCCAGCACCGCATATGCTTAAGACAGTCCTGTGTAGGATAGTGTCTGCATTCAAACGTAGCAAAAAGCTCTAGTTACAGGAAGGAGACACAGAGAGATTTGGGTGCATGTGCTCCCCATCCCTCTCTTCTGGTGGAAAGGAGGGGATTGGAGGCTTCGCTTCTGTCTTAAAATAACCGCAGTTTACCTTTCCATCTGAACCCTAAAATGCGCTTAATCTTAACTATGGTTTCTTGGAACCAGTGCCGAGTCAAAGTATTTGAGCCCAGTTAATTTTGTAAGTTTTGCAAAAGTGGGGAGGGGAAAATATGCTTCTGAAGACAGGATTAATTTTCAGGGGGTGAATTCCCAAGAACGTTCAAAAGGGTGGTAATACCTTGAAAGATATGTTAGCTGAGGATTTTGTCTTCCTTCTACTTCTTTTTTGAATAAAAGTTAAAGAAACATTACTCCTTGACCAATCTTCCCCTCCAAAGAGTTCCTCTGGGAATAACACTATCATGAGGGAGCATTTTTCCCATTGGGGCATTTAATCCCAGGAATACCACTGATCTACTGTCACTTGAAGTGATGGAAAGACTTACTGCATTGCGAAAAGAACACACAGTGGCAACCTCATACTGAAAGCATAGCCACAGCACCCCCAAATTAGCATTTGCTTGCCCCCTCCCCAAGTCACCAAATATCACACACACACACACACACACACACTTTTATGGGGATGAGTGGTCCCAGGAAAGGAAGGGCAGGATATTCAGTCAAATCATGGTTGAAACAAGTCAACTTCATGACAAACTACTCAGGCATGTTTTAGGAAGGGACAGTGCCAACACTCACAGACAACGTGCAGAGTGATGCTAGCTTGCAGGGGAAGGGGCAAGACTTGGTTCAAGGCCTGGCAGCTGACCGTAGCCATGTTGTCTTCTGCTGTGATGCTGAGGCTGAGGGAGCTCCGGGACAACTGGCCGGCGTCGTCTGTCTCCCAGTTCGTGGAAATCACTTCATCGTTCTGTAAGGCATAAGCCCATAGCTGAGATCCAAGGGGAAGAGCCTGGAAGCTGAAGGATGTGGACCTGACCAACCAGGGGGCAGTGTTGACAAGATAGGGGGGGAGCCTGACAGTGCCCAGTATACCTGAAGGAGCATCTCCACCCCCATCGTTCAGTCCAAACATTGAGGTCCAGCTCTTCCTTGGTAGAACAGCCACCATGTGGAGCAACTGCCATACGCAGACTGTTTCAAACCATGTGAGAGCCGCAATACATTGCGCAGTCCTTAGCTGCTTTGTCATCAATGAATATACATGAACATTCCAACTGATGAGAGGGAAGGGCAAATCTCAGAATGTTGAGCTACTGCTATAAAGAAGGGGGAAAGGGAAGAGAAACGCGGAGGGGAGGCTGGGGTGCTGAAAGAGAAGACCCACCAGGAACAAGGATGGAGGAGGCAGGGAAGAAGTCCAGGTGACTGAAAAAAAGGTGGAGGCTGCAGCAAGTCAAGGAGAAGGTGGAAGAGGCCAAGGGCTAAAAGACAGACAGAGTGGAATGAGGAACGATCAAAGAGCTAAAACTCCACATCAGATAATGGGACAGGAAGGGCTGTACTGTTGCTGATGTAGAAGAAGGGGAATTGTGGGGGGTCATAACATATAGCCTGTCAGAAAATCTGGCTGCAGGTCCCTCACTGGCTGCTAACAGAATAATTACCACCAGGTGGCACTCACTGGAACGCTTTTGCATTTACAGCCTAGAAGTCACAGAAATGTCCACGCAAATGTTAAGGAGAGCAGGAGCCATGGTCTGCTGTACAATATCCCAAGCTCCAGACACCTGGGGGAGGATCTGGGCTTTCTCCAATAGCAAATGATTTGTCGTCCCGCCCACAAAAAAAGAACAGAATTGTGCACACACGGCTCTCCTCTCCCCAGAGCACAATGGGGGGGGGGGACTCAACTCAGCAAACAAGGTCAGTACAAAAAGACTAGCACCTCAAAGTTCCCCCATTCACCTTTAGCCATTGCAGGGTAGCCAGTGGGTTCCCACTCAAAGAAATACAGGTCAGCTCTAGCTTGTCCTTGGCTTTTATCGTGGGGCCATCGTATCCCTTGATGACGGGTGGCTGTGGTGGGACTGTCAAAGAGAGCAAAATGATATGGCTGAAACTCAAGGGAGGGGATGTCCTTAAGGCCACCAATTCCTGTTTACCTACAGCAACCTTCCCTTTCCATAGGGGTGGAGAGGCAGTGTGATGCAGTGGTTAGCGTGTCGGACTAGGGCCTAACTGCAGTTTCCAGGGCAAGCGCAAGGGAAGTCTCACATAGAATGCATTGCAGTAAGCCAGTCTTGAAGTCACCAGCGCATCAACTACGGTAGCCAAGCTCTCCCTGTTCAGGAATGGTCAAAGATGTCATGCCCATTGACCATTATGCTTGACCGCTGGCCAGACTGGCTGAGGCTGATGGGAGCTGGAGTCCAGTAGAAGAAGAAGAAGAGTTTGGATTTGATATCCCGCTTTATCACTACCCGAAGGAGTCTCAAAGCAGCTAACATTCTCCTTTCCCTTCCTCCCCCACAACAAACACTCTGTGAGGTGAGTGGAGCTGAGAGACTTCAGAGAAGTGTGACTAGCCCAAGGTCACCCAGCAGCTGCATGTGGAGGAGCGGAGACACGAACCCGGTCCCCCAGATTAGAGTCTACTGCTCTTAACCACTACACCACACTGGCTCTGGCTCCACACTGGTAACATCCAGAGGCCACGGGTTCTGCACCTTTGCTCTAAATCAGTCAAAGGATACTGAGTTATCATCATCAAAATGATAGGGCAAAAGCTGGGACGCAAGTCTGTTTTGAATGACAGGTGCTGATCCACAGAGGAAACTAAACACACCCAAATCAAACAGGCTGTTTACAAGGACTTAGGAGTATGGCGTTTGCCTGGCTGGGTTGACCAGACCTTAAAGATTTAGGTGACATCCACACCATTATCTTAAAGTGCATTTAAAGCACATGTATTCCTACAAATAAATCCTGCGAATTGTAGTTTGTCGAGGGTGCTGCGAATTGTAGCTCTGTGAATGGTAAACTACGGTTGCCAGGATTCTTTGGGGGAAGACATGTGCTTTAAATGTGTGGTGTGGATTGGACCCCAGCCGATATGGGCTATTTCCATCTCATGCTGACCTTGTCTTGTTTTAAAAAGAACCTCAAAAAAAAAACCCACCCTTTAATTATCTCATACTTTCCCTTGTCCATTTGCTCTGTTGTAGTCTCTTGTTTCTTCTGCCTTTTATTGCAACTGCCCTGGGTGATCTCTCGCTTCCTCCTCCACCTCCTCATTCCTTATCCTTTTGTGTTTGTTTTTTTATTAGGAAAGAAATAACAGTTTCCTTGGGCACTTAGTGGCGATTATGCTGACGGTTACCTTTAGCCCTGGAAAAGCGAAAGGTCTGACGAAGCATTCTGAGTGACTTACACAGGATATTCATGGTGAAGCTGACAACAACTGGGATTAAGGCAACTGGGTTAGAAGCTGCGCACGTCAGCCGTTGCCTGTTGTCTGAGCTCTGGGGAGTGATCCTGGAAGAAAGCAGAGGAGGAGACCACAGGAGCGATTCAAAGCTAGTAATTGGTTTGGGGTTTTTTGCGGGGGGGGGGATCTGGTTTGCTTCACACAAACCTACATCATTTGCACTTTCCAAAGGAATACACAAATCCAAACGCAGCTGCCTTCGAAATTCTCACTTCTCCTAATTTGGAAATACAGTTGTCCAGCTAAAGAATGGGTGCAAAAATGGGTATACCAGGGGAAAATGTGTGCATCAAAATGCATAAGTTAGTTAAAACGGCGTTCAAAAATGCATCCCTTTGGAGGGGAAATTGCTTTGCAAAAAAATGTGTTGATTAGGGAACTTTTGCATGCAAAAATGTGTATCTGAGGAGAATTTTTTTTAACTACAAACTGATGAGGAAAGATGGCAAACCGAATTTAAGATTGGAAAAATGAGAAGCTGAGAGAAACCACCAGGGAAGGATTTATTCTTCCCTAGCTATCCTCTCATTTGGCCCCTACTCTGCATGTACCCCTCTCCACATTCCTTCAGCTTTTGACTTCCACTTTTTTAAAAAAGATAAAGGACCCCTGGACGGTTAAGTCCAGTCAAAGGTGACTATGGCGTTGCAGCGCTCAACTCACTTTCAGGTCGAGGGAGCCAGCATTTGTCCACAGACAGCTTTCCAGGTGATGTGGTCAGCATGATGCCAGTAAACCACTTCTGGCACAACAGAACACCGTGATGGAAACCAGAGCGCACGGAAAAGCCATTTACCTTCCCGCTGCAGCGGTACCTATTTATCTCCTTGCACTGGCGTGCTTTTGAACTGCTAGGTTGGCAGGAGCTGGGACAGAGCAACGGGAGCTCACCCCATTGCGGGGATTCGAACTGCCGACCTTCTGATTGGCAAGCCCAAGAGGCTCAGTGGTTTAGACCAGAGCGCCACCCGCATCCCAGAGCAGCCCTGCATATAGGCGACTGGGGGCTAGCACTATAGAGTTCCTTCCATGCTCTCCGCACCTCAGCATGGCCTCTGTGCTGAAGAGCTTGTCGTTGGAGCCAGGTTGGATGCTGGATGACACATCCGTCACTTCCCTGTCACCTGGGGAGAAAGGGAAGATTGGTAAGGGGGGTGCTAATTCCGTGGCCTAGTCAACCTTCCACATACCCCCATGGTAGCCCTCAAAAATACCACCCCACCAGGACTAGCACAGTATGAAGCAAGTGAATTCCAAGGGACCCCATGCTAGGAAGGGAAAAAACAGGCCTAAACTAACAGGGTGCCTAAGGTGAAACCACACAATGGTACCTCCCTTCCCTACTAATAAACATGCCTCTGAAAACCAGTTGGCAGGAGAAAGCTATTCTGCTCAGGAACTGCTTGAGGGCTTGCCAGAGGCAACTGTGAGAACACAATGCAGGACTTAGACCTGATCTAGCAGGGCTCCGATTATGAAGCAGGGGCCAGAGCTCAGTGGGAGAGCATCTGCTGTGCAGGCAGGTGGTCCCAGGCTCAATCACTGTTATTACCAGATTGCACAGGGAATGTCTCCTTGCCGGGAACCCTAGAATGCCACAGCCAGTCGGTGTGGTCAGTCCTGGGCCACGTGTACCAATGGTCTGAATCAGAATAAGGCAGCTTCCTACGGTAAGTTCTAAACACAGATCACCATCTTCCATGCTCTGGCACAGTTCCAGGACATTTCAACGACAGCTTGTGCAACAGAATTTCTATTGGGATAAGAGGGTCCAATTACCTAATGAAATCCTTTCGTATGCAGTGTGAGCAGCGTTTAACTAGTGAATCTTGATTAGAGAGTAGATTTTACCTGTTGCAATTACACACAGAGAGATGTTTGTAGGTAAAGGGGGAGTTGTTTATTGTAGGAAATACATAACTTGAATAGAAACTTTCTAGTTCTAGCCTAACAAATGTGGCATATATCCAGCCTCATTTAGCCAACATGCTTAACTCTAATGGATGCATGAAGGGGTTAAGGCCATACAGTAAGCTGTCCCGCCAGGCCTAGATAGGTCACACACCCTCACCTTTGGAAGGAAGGGTTACCAAACACTTTGCTCCTTTTCTTCCACCATATGAACCCTTCTAATAAGGATATCTCCAAGCCAGCTTTGTGCTTCTATACAAAAAACTTAGAAGTATTTCCCACTTTTTGAAACTAAGTTGTACTGCTTGTCTTTTCTTGCTGCTGTATGAAAAAACACATTAATCTGACCTTTGAAGAGTAAGTAAACTATTTTTAACTTACCAATCGTGTGGTCTCTTTCTATGCTAAGGGAAGAGCGGAGCTTTGGAAGAAACTTAGAAGGGGGTGTTTTAAAGGTCTAACAGTCAATATTTCCACGCTTTACTTTGCTGCATGTTTGTGATTTTAAATCTCTGCTGGGGCTCTCTCACCAAAGAATACTTGCTCCAAACCCTGGATCTAAGCGTCCAGAGAATTTTCCTTATATTTTATGATGTCTAGTATGTTCCCCTTAAACAAACAACAACAACCTAACTAGTCTAGAAAACAACAAGGCACCCATGCTTGCTCATCTACGCTCTCAGAGTATAATAAAAGATGACCTCTCCTCTTGAGGTCCAAGAAGCAGTGGGAAGAGGAGGAGGAAGCTGTAAACAGGATGCAACTGAAGACATATCGGTCTAAACAACAAGGAAATAGAGAAGTAAGCTGATAGGCTAAAGGTACACGGATAGTCTGGGAATGTGACTGTCCCTCAGTCTATTTGTCTTAATCCAATGCAAAGCTCTCTTTTTATGAACTGAGTTGCACCCAAACTCCCATGGGCCAAAACTTGTCTTGCCACTTGCTCTGCTACCTTTAATGGCACCCCAACAAATCTGATTGTGTCGTTTTAGAGACTTTAAAATGTTCGCCAATATTAATATTTATGGTTCTCATAGCACAAGATTAGACCATGGTGAATGTATCTTCTCAGATCAGCTGACTGTATAAACAATCCGCTGCTGGTGTCTGGTGCTGGATCAAATGTATGTTGAAAGGCGGAGAAATGTTACATTTAAGTTTCTCTATAGTTTTATCTCTAGTTGACTAAGGAATTATTCATGCATGAGAATTCCTCATTATAACTGTACAAAAGCTAGATTTCCTCCTCAATCAATGATGAATGCATTTGCACAGAGAGAGGCTAGAAAAGCATTTCCTAAATAAATAAAACATTCAGATTATATCTCAATGTTTTCTGGGTGGGTGCCGTATTTTGTTTTCATGTGTTATTATTTTTTATTATTATTATGGCCAGGGGGCACAAAATATGGAAGTGGCACAGGTCTCTCTGGACCTCGGAGTGGAACCATTGTCCCAGAAACATCTCTTTGCTCAGTGAAAATGAGAGAAACTAGAGGATGATCCATTAGGGCAAATGGGCACCACCCCATCAACCTCTGTCTACCCTCACCCAGGCCCCACCTGCCTGCCTTCCTCCTTCTGCTCAGTCCAGGGGGTGGCACCTCCTCCTCCTCCATCTTTGTGTTGCCCTTGTAGAACTCACTTGGGAGAAGGATGGAGCAAATACTAGAATTAGTTGCCTCTGCCTGTCATGGGTTACAGTGCCACCTACTGGTTAGCCTCCCCGCCCTACAAGTCACAAGAGCACCAGCAACCGCTGGCAGGGAGCATGCCACAAAATCAGCCCCCGCGCCTCCCCTCCCAAAAAACAACCCTGCAACTGTGGAAGGAACTAGGATTCGTGCAAACTCCTCACCACTGCGGAAGGTGATCTCGGCTGCAGGCCGGGCATCTTCCACCTGGCAGTGTACCATATATTCCATGCCAGCCACCCAGGTCACTGTGCTGTTGGCCTGGTACTCCCTAATGAATGGCCTCTTGGGGGGAACTATAAGGAAAAGAAGCAAAGTGAAGAAGGGTGAGATGTGGGTGCTTTTCTCCGCTTCACTTCTACCACCAGGAGCATCCTCCCACATGTCAGGCTTTGGCCCCGTGGCCGTAAATGAGCAGAATTCTTACCAGTTAGTTTCTTTAATAAACACAGCCAAGGACAAAAGATAGCATCAACCCAGAATGGCGGTGCTCCTAATTAAGGTTTACACTCCGTCCGTCCCTATTAATCTATGTCACTCCTATGTCTTGTAATCTGAGCTTGTACCCTCTGTGCTTTCTGTTTTGAGTCTTTCTGAGCTCTTCTCAACCTTGAGCTGGGTGGAGGAATGCTGTCCAGAGGCTGTGAATCTGTTAACCCTCTCTCTTCCAGTGTTTCTTCTCCTAGCTGTTCCCCATCCGGTATTTCCCAACTTCTGCCTTCTGAACTATGCCCTTCTGCAAACCACTGTTCCAAATCTAGACTGTCCTCCTGCTCCTAGGAAGATTCAGGAGCAGGAGCAGGGGGAAGCGGGGGCTCCCACCATTCCTCCTCAGTGCAGCCCTCCTCAGCACGGTCCCTGACACCACATGACACTTTCATAGCTAAAACCATTGTGTGCAAAGGGTTAATGCCGATTCAGTCAGATCGGGGGACCCTTTTCAGCTCAGGGACCAAATTCTCTTGGGATCAACCTTCCAGGGTCTGCATACCAGTTCAGATGCAGAAGTGGGCAGAGCATTGGATGTGACACTTCTCTTGTCCAATAGGCTTCATTCCAGCCATGCGAAACACAAAGGTTTCTATGGGCACACACACACACACACACACACACACACACACACACACACACACCACACATCTCTCCCTCCTTCTCCCAAGCAAGGAAGAGGCATTGTCACAGTGCAAGGGCACATTCCAGCCAGGCAAAAGCTGGGTGTGGCCTCTGGGAAGGGGTGTGGTCTGCAGAGAGTCACATGACTGTTTCTCAACCAATTCTGGAAGAGGGAACGCAAATGAATTGATTAGAAGAGGGGCCAACCGTGAGCTCCCAGATTCCTTCTGGCACTTACTCAGCACAGAGAGCAGCACACTGCGGGAGATGATGCCTCTGCTTTTCTCCGAGGGTCCCACCTGGCACTCGTACATGGCATCGTCTTCTAGTTGGCTCCTTGTTATTTGCAGGTTAAACTTGCCTGAAGTATCAAAGGGCAAGGGCAAGTCGAAATGATATTTTCCCCATGTTTGGTTCAAATTATTCTCATTCTGGGACACATTCTCCAATTTCAGAAGCACCAAGTTTCGACTTCATTTCAGTTTTGTTTTATTTAAATACAGAAATTGCCACCGCTTCCCCTCTAAAAAAAATCCTACAGGATTCCCCAGGAAGAACACTTAAGTCAATATACCATTAAAAGTAACCATTTAAATCCTCTTCCCCCCCCCCAAAAAAAAACACCAAAAAATTAAAACAGTAGGATGGCAGTGGACGAAGCAATATATCTTAGCACCAATGGAATATACAGCATCAGCGCGTTCATACAAACCTAATGTGAGGAGGGTTTTTTTCAGTTTCACAACAATTCCTCCCAACATACGTCTTAGTCAGTTCCAGTCTTTCCCCCAGAACCTGACAAATGTCCCCATCACTCCTATCGCGGGTCTGTGCTCCCTAATATAAATCACAAATATGTTCCTAGTTCTCAGGATTGCTGGCAAAGACTGGAGATGTCTCCATACTTTTTCCCCTCCCTTCCTTCCTTGGCAATTTTCCTGAAATTATTTGAAAACCTTATTCACGAAAATAGAGCAGAAGCAGCGTTGCAAAGCAGAACCAGACATCGGAGGGCAGGGAATCTGTGGCCCTCTAGATCAGGGGTGCACAACCTGCAACCCTCCAGTAGTTTCTGGACTACACCTCCCATCAGCCCCAGGCCAGAATAGCTGGTGGTCAGGGGTGATAGGAGGTGTAGTCCAACAACATCTGGAAGGCCACAGGTTGTGCACCCCTGCTCTAGATGTTGTTGGACTCCAGCTCCCATCAGCCCCAGCCAGCATGGCCAGGAATGATGGGTGTTGTAGTCTAGCAACTTCTGGAAGGCCACAGATTTCCCAGCCCTGCCCTAATTGATAGTGGCAGCTAGTTGGAAGTGGCAGCTTGGTGGAAGCTAGTCCCAATGACCCCCACAAAAAAATCTCACCTTGGCTAGGATCTCTCACCATGCTGTAGCGTGGGAACCTAGGGATGTCCTGGTTGGGTCCCAACAAAAGCCCATCCTTCACCCACTGCACAATGCCAGAGAGGTTGTCCACCTCACACCTTAGCAGAGCTGTTTCCCCTTCATGGACGGTCACATTATCCGGCTCCACACGGAAGGCCTGTTGAAGGTTCTCAGCACAGCAACCTAGGAGATCCACAATATGAATGATGGCCTACAGCTTATGCTCATTCAAAGTCTGCCTATTTCCTCCAAACCAACTACATATAAATGTCCACTTCCCTGAAACTTAGCAAAGAAAAGGGAGGCTATCAGAGAACAGCTCAAATGCAACTACACCTTTTCAAACAGGTGGCTGTCCAGTCGGTGCCTCAACACCTCCAAGCAAAAGAGAGCCCACCACCTCCTACAGCAGCCTCTGCTCCACTCTCAAACAGCTCTCGCTGTTAGGAAATTCCCCCTCATCTTTAGCTGAAATCTGCTTCCTTGAAATTTCCACCCATTGGTTCTAGCCAAGGCTGCTTGAACTTCTGCATGACAGCCCTTCAGATATTTAAAGACACTTGTCATGCTTCTCCTCAAGAAGGGTTGCAGGTCATGGTAAAGCATCTGCTATACATACAGAAGGTCCCACATTCAATCCCTGGCATCGCCAAGAAGGGCTGAAAACATCCCCTGTGTGAAAATCCCCTGCCAGTCAGTGTAGACAATGCTGGACTCACTGGAACAGTTGTCTAACTCAGTATAAAGCAGCATCCTTTGTTCCTTCCCTAATATTTTTTCCTCCAGGTGAAACATGTCCAGCTCCTTCAACCATTCTTCACAGAACTTGGTTTCCAGACCCATCACCATCCCAGCCACCCTCCTCTGGACTTTCTCAAGTTCCTCGAAGCCCTTATTAAAATGTGGTGAACAGAACTGGATGCAGTACTCTAGATGCAGGCTGTCCAGCTCAGAATCGGGTGCAATTATTACTTCCCAAGATATGGGTAACAGAAGCGTTGATACGCCTTTGGAACTGCACCCCATCCTTCCCCATATGACCCAGCTTGTCAGGAACTCTAAGCTGTCATGTTCTACTGTGAAGGATTAGGACTTTGGGGTATTTTATATTGGGTTTTAGGTTGTAAAACTCAAGTTGTAAAATGCTTGCTCTTTGCTTTAAAGGTTTACTTGCACAGGAAGGTCAAAAGTTCACAGGAAGGTTAAAAGTACAGGAGGGATGGTTTGACACAGCCAAACCATTCTACCCAATATTGAGACTAGGCTGAACCAGTTAAGTCCAGCAGGTTATTTAGTGCAGATAGCCAGAGAATAATAAAGATATCCACTTGGTAGCAATGAAGTGAAAAGGAAGGAGGGGTTGGTTTGCTTCCATTTCCTCTCACAAGGCAGGTTACAGCCCATGCCACCTCACCTGCTTAGACCCTTCCTGGAGACATGTGGCTGGCCTCTGGGCAAAACAGAACGGCAGACCAGATAGATCATTGGTCTGGGCCGGCAGTGCTCCTCTTAAGTTCTGTATATCTCACCTTGGTTGATCAGGTTGAGGAGGAGACGGATGAGCAGGACGCCCAGGCCCCAGGACACCATTCCTACCTGCTGTCACTCTGGAAGTAAGAATCAGGGTCTCGGGGTCTTGTAAACCTGCAAGCGATCATCACAGACATGGTTGTGAGAGATGAAGGTAAGGGATGGTGATGGGGCCATTGGCACCCTTACCCTCATGCGAGCCCTCGTGGATGATGTTAGACTTAAATATGAAGGAGGAAAAGACTTTTTAAGAACATAAGGAGATCATCTGGGAGATCATCATTGTGCTGGATCATCCAGTCAGTGATCCACGTAGGTAATTTTAGGCTCTGGACTTAATGGTCTAGCAGCAGAGGTGGGCTTTTTAGAGAGTGATGTATACTACTGCCTTGCTTACTTCAAAATGTGGTTTTGCTGCATTTGGGTGCCCTCCTGCTCATTCCTCAAAGCAAGTCCCTGGCCTTCTGCCCCCAAAGTCCTTCCCAAACAGCACCACTGCATCTAGTCTTTAAAATATAAAAAGATCCCTGCTGGATCAAAACAAAGATCACCTAGTTTGGCACCCTGTTTCCCATAGTGGCTGCCCAGGTGCCTCTGAAATACCCACCCATCAACTGGTACCCAGAGGCATAATGCCTATGATAATGGAGGTAATATACAGCCCTCGCAACTAGCAGCCATTGATAGCCTCATCCTCCATGAATTTATCTAATTGAAGTCAATGAGCTACAAGTGATGCCTGTAACCGTGCCAGTTTGCTATATTGAAGCAGCCAGGTGGGTTTATATGGGGTAAGGCAAGTAAACTGGTCCCTGGCTGTTAAGCAAGTCAACATGCCCAGCTCCTTCCTCAAGTCATAGGATTTGGCTTCCATACCCAGCAACTATCCTGATTCCCCCTCCCTGGAGACTCTAAAGCGCTTCAATGCTTTTAAAATGCGATGGCCAGAACTGGATGCAGTACTCTAGGTTCAGCCTGGCCAGCAAAGAAGAGAGCAGAACTATTACTTTTTGCAGACTGGACATGAATGAAAGCATTGATCACACACACACACACACCATGATCTTACCTTGCTCCAAGTGCCCGGTGTCCAGAGATCGACTCTTCTGAGCCTCTCCTGAAGTAGGACTGCCGAGTCAGTGAGATGGCTGAGATGCCAGCGCTGGTCCCTCCTCCACAGCTGCCTGCTAAGGAACCTGCCCACTTCCATCACTTATGAGCACCTAAGGAAAACAAGCAGAGGGCAAGGAATCCACCCCATGCTCTGTGGGGGAGGCATGGGAGGTGGCAGTGCTGACTCCAGGATTAGGGGGGGTTCCATAGAATCCTCACTGTGGGGGGGGCATAAACTGGAATAAGCAGGGCATGTGAAATGAATTCTCTTAGCCTCTGCCTGATCTTCTTGAATACTTTGTGCAAAATGGAAAACGATGGCACAAAATGGAAACGATGGCACTACATACTAGTGGGCCCTGATATTGGGGGGGGGTCTCTTTCTAACCTATTTTCCAGAGGCAACAGTGGTTGAATATACACACCGCAAACAGTGACCCATCTTTTGAACTTTTAACTCTTGGGAGGAGATAATACATTACCTCTCTACAGTCTTAAATTAGTCATTTTTTCCTAGTAGGTCGGGGCTGTACTAAAGGGGCAGTGATTTCTGATCACATGAAGATCTTACATTACCCAAACAGCATCTTCAGCTCCTTTACCAGGATGTTATTATCCTTCTGCTTGCAGTGACTAAAAGCAATGCTCTCTCACTTTCACATGAATAGGTGCGATGATCGCAGATCTTTAAAAGTTCAAGGGTTTCCTGGGCACATTCGAATCCGCCCAAAGTCAGGCCAGCTCTTACCAGCAGAGGGCAGCAGCATCACGCACACTCTGCGCCAAGGAGGGCGCTCAGCACCCTGGAAATAGCAAGCCTGTTTAGGGATGAGGCAAGTTCTGCAAACATGGTCAAAGTCAAAAGGACAGAGGAAGCCACCGGCATCTGTGAAAGTTACCGAAGCAAAGGTAAAAGGGACAACCTGATTTGGGGACTGCCATCCAAAAACGTTTCGCCCTGATTAGTGACCACTAGCAACAGACACCTTGCCAGGGACAAAGGGTCCTGTTTGCCTTGGCAGCGCCTGCACTGACCAGAGGCTGTGAGCGCGCAAATGCCCATTTGCATTGAGCGCACTTTCGTGCAGATTGCATGCACGCCCCACTCCGTGCTATCAGGCAGTCTGTGTGCCAGTTCACAACCAATGTATGCGATCTGCATTGCAGCACAGGCATAATCTCAGGTATAATAGCGATCGGAGCGGGTTGCAGGAAGAGCAATGGCACCAGGTCATCCTGCAGCGCTCCTCATTAGTATGTCGGGCCATGCACCTTGCTGCCGCTCTCGTTCGCGTTGGACCTACAAGAGCCACTTTGGCCTTTGGCTTGTCATCCCAGGCTCCCTCAGCCAAGTGTCCTTAGAGGCAGCAGATTTGGCACTCGGCGGAAGGGACGTATATTTTATAGGGGTCTCTTGGCAGGTGGCCTTCAGTCACAGCACAGGAACACAGGAAGCTGCCTTACACAGTCAGATCAACAGAGCGGCCAGCCAAAGAGGAGAGTGGCTCTGGAGGAATACCCATACTGCTGCCTCCGAGCATCTGCCGCCTGAAGCAATTGCCTCGCTCTGCCCAATGATAGGGTTGGCCCTGCCTGGCTAAGCAGAGGTGGGGAATATAGGGAGCTGCATTGTACAGACTCCATCTAGCCCAGTTTTGTCTACCCTGACTGGCAGCAGCCCTCCGGGATTTTAAGACAGGACATTCCCAGCCCTAGCTGGAGGTGCCAGGTATCGAACCTGGGACCTTCTGCATGTGAAGTGGATGCACTACCGCAGAGCCACAGCCCTCCTCCCCTGCATGTCTTCAGCAGAATACGAGCCGGTTTGTCCTCCAGCTGCATGGATTCTGCCAGTTTGATGGCATCAGAGCACTCTGCGCATGAGTTGGGCTTAGACAGAGACAGGTTTTCTAGCACGGTCCTTGCTCCTGCTTCAGCATAACTTATGGAAAAGCCTATGCACACAGACTATAGACCATCATGGAGGCTTTGTATGCACCATCGGGGGGGGCTGCCCTTTTCAGGGGGGTTGTGGGGGGGGGTTGCAGCCGCATACTTTTATATGGACATCCTTCTTCAAAAGCTGAAAACGCTCTTCTCTCTAGGCCCGCTGATCATTAATGAGTGAAGAGGGTTCATGCAGAAGGGAATATGCCCTGTTTCCAAAACCCTTTAGCAGAGCACACCAGCCATCCAGCTCCACAGAAGTCTTCAGGGATGCCTCAGTACATTTTGCTGCCCGAGGAGAAGAGCAAAAATGGTGCCTCCCTCCCCTCTAAACTCCAGGTACAGGAGTCAATCAGACTTACAGCTGATTCTACTGGATCCTACTGGGATAGCTCAGTCAGTAGGGCATGAGAATCTTAATCTCAGGGTTGTGGGTTCGAGCCCCATGTGGGGCTAAAGATTCCTGCATTGCAGGGGATTGGACTAGATGATCCTAGTGGTCCCTTCCAACGCTACAATTCTGTGATTCTTATTCCAACTCTGGAGACGGAAGAGCATCCTCAACCACACAGAGAGGGCAGCAGGCTAGCTTAGGGGGCACAGGGCAGGCTGAGTGGCAAACAGAGAGAGTCCTGTCCTCCAACAGAGGGGAATGGATACAGGGCTTGGGGAGAGCTACCATTGCTCTCCGACACACACAAGCATTTAATGCAGGAGACATTGTCAGAGCTCGAGGACACACATTCCATCCAGGCAAAAATACTCAAGGCAGGTGCAAAAATCAGCACTAATGGTAGAGCCATCTCTGCCCTGTTGCCATTCCTTGCTCTGCAGTCTCGAATAGTGAATTGTGCATCATGGGAAGAGGAGTGGAAAGGGGTTGGTCTGTTGCAAGGACCCTGGTGGCTTCCTGGTGTGTGAGGAGGGAAGAAGGTTCTGTTCCTCCTGCACAGGCACATCATAGAATTCTACAGTTGGAAGGGACCCCGAGGGTCATCTAGTCCAACCCCCTGCAATGCCGGAATCCTTCCCCCAGCCATCCCTGGATGGGCTCGGACCACCAACCTTTTGGTTACTAGCCAGGTCCACTGACCCATTGCCACCAGCTTAGGGACTCCAGTGATGTGCTTTAACTTTTCTCCCACCCCAAATAAGACTGTATAGCATCCATTAACAAATCACACAGCAGACAGTGAAAAGCTGCACTCTGGAACCTTTGAAGGATAAGAGCTAAACCAGCTCCCCACCCCCAGTGACCACAATTTCCTAGGGGTGGGGGTGAGGAGGACAGGTCTTGCCATTAGACCAAGAGCCCAGACCGTTGCCATTCGTATTACAGTACTTAAGGAGGAGGAGGAGGCAATGAGAATTGATCTTGTTGCTATCTGCCTTGCTAAACACCTCCATCGGTTTGCACCTTGAGCTTGCTTATTCATGAAAGAAACATGAGCCAGCTGTGTGACGCAGCTGCTTAAAAAGCTAATGCAATCATAGGCTGCCTACTCAGAATCACGGAGTACCAGACTGCAAGCCCAAGTTGCACATTGCTTAAAATTGGTGCCCAGAAATGTATTCCAGAGGTGGCCTGACCAACACAGAAACTCTTGCCACATATTAGTCATCTCAGGGCATAAAGCAGAGGTTTTCAACTTTTTGGGGTCCATGGCTCCCTTGATCAACTATGTTCTTTCTGCGGCACCCCTGTGGGGCTCAGGAGCCCGTTATGCCACCCCTTGCCTGCAGAGCTGGCAGCCTCTCACCCCTTTTTGAACCTTCCCTTGTGGAGTCTTCCCTCAGCAACCCCTTCTCTCCCCTCTCCTTGGGAGTCCCCTGAGCAGCTGCAGCTGCCACCCCTGGTCTCTGAGCTGCCTCTCTGCCCCAAAGAGAGGTGCCTCCTTATGCTGTCCCACAGGGGCCTGAGAAGCACCCCCTGGCCAGCACCAGAGGCACCATTCACCTGGGGGGCTTGTAGCAGGGGCTGCTGCAACAGACAGTTGTGCAAGCCTTTGTGAGGCAGAGATGAGAGAGGGCATCAGAGGAGGGAGGGAAGAAAAGAGGGACAGAGGTCAGTGCTGCCCACGGCACCCCAGACCATCATTCAAGCCACTGCACACTGGTTGAAAACCTCTGGCATAAAGTGTGGGGTGGGAAGCCTGAGGCCCAGGAGCCAAACACAGCCATCTTGAGGAAAGGAGGAATATGAAATTGAGGAAAGGAGGAATACCTGGCCCACAAAAATGGGCCAGGCCTAAGCAATGATATTTAATGTGTTAGTTGCGTTAAATGTATAATGTCTACTGTTTCCCCGGTGAGAGAGGGGGATGGAAATTTGCTTCCCTCAGTGAGAGGGGGGAAGGATGAAAATTTAACGGTATTGTTAAGTGCTTAAAATTGTTAAAATCAATTAAAAAAATTGGGGAAAAAACAAAACAAACACAGCCATCTTATTTGGTTATTGGGACTCTCCCCAGCCTACAACAATTCCTCAGCCATCCACACTCTCCTCAGGCAGCACCCTTGACCAAGCCTGGTTCCCACCCTCCTTTAGTGTTTTTGCCTGGCTGGAATGTGTTTCGAAATGCTCTTTTCCTACCTGGATGGAGAATACAGAGAGACGTGTGTAGAAAATAGCCTGCTAGATAAAGGTAAAAATTGCATGAGTTGCACCACTCACTTTTGCTTCTGCCCCCCCCCCACCACTGGCATGTGGCCCCCGCAAAAGTTGCCCAGAAGGTAATGTGGCCCTTGGTCTGGAAGAAAAAAAGTTCCCTACTCTCCTGGTGTAGAACAAGAAGTATGGCCATGATTTTGCCCCACCTCCAATGTCCTTGTTCTCTGTTCCTCCCAGGGGTATATCTAGAACCAATGAATGGAAAATGCAAGGAAGCAGATTTCAACTAAAGGTCCCATCTGCACTATACATTTCATAGAATTGTAGAGTTGGAACCTAACAATAAGAACTGTGGAACAGACTGTCGCAGGAGGTGATGGGCTTTCCTCTGGAAAGATAATATCTCAGGGATGCTTCAGTTGCATCTTGCACTGCAGATCCTGCATTTAACAGGGGGTGGATCTACATACAGGGGAGAAATGCTATAAATAAGTCAGAAATTAAACCGTTATAACAAAAAAAAAGTGCTATGGAAAATCGCAAAGAATTTTTCTTTGCTCTCCAGCGCCATCTGGTGTTGCATGTTTATAACGCATTCAAAACGCTGCCTTTTGACGAATGTAGCTGAGTCCCGAGTTGAACTAGACAGCCTCCACAATCTCTTCCAACGCTTAACAATTCTGTGACAGCCCGCCTTTTCTCAAAGGAGCTCAAGGTGGTGTTAATGGTTCTCCCCTCCCCCCATTTATCCTCACAACATCCCTATAAGGTAGGGCCCAACGGCTGAGAGGCCGCGACCAGTCCATGGTTGCAACCAATGAGCTTCATGGGAAAAATCAAACGTTGGTCTCTCCAATCCTCGTTGGACACTCCGACCACTAGGCCACGCTGCCTCTGTTTCCTCATGGTGGAGCAGCTCTGCCCAACTTCTGGCCCCACCATAGTAAAGGACGGCCCATGAACCACGCAACGTAGCCTTGCCAGGCGCTCGCAGACTCCCGCTGCCATGGTTTTTGCAGCCCTGGGCAGGCATCCAAAACCAGCAGTTTATTGGGCTCCTGGAGGGCTTATTGCGGTGTGAGTTGCACAGTGCTTGAAAGGTCACAAGTTAGCTTGGCAAGGCATTACCCAGGAACTGTGGAGGAACTGCTCTTTCTTGTCGCTGGGAAAGAAAATTTCCATGGAAAAAAAATCCAAATCATCTCTCACCCCCCCCCCAGCAAATAAGTAATGAAACAGAACTAATACCCCAGCAGGTGTTTCTTTATAGGATTAATGGGTGATTATTAATTTCTGCAGCACTTCATGGGATTCAGAGCTCTTTGTATCTCATTTCATCCTCAAAACAACCCAGTGAGAGGGTGAGGATTTTTCCCAGTGCCGCAACACTTACGTGCTGCGTGGAAGTGGGCTGAGATTTGGTTCAGCCAATCCCTTGTGTAAATCTAGCACAGTCCATCTTGGCATACTCACCAGTGAGGCGCATGGCCAGCCAGACTTGACTGACAGAATCAGGGCTGGCGCAAGACATTTCTGCTGTCCGAAGCATCGTCCGGCTGGCACCCGAACCCACCCCTTGTACGACCGATGCCAGTGGCAGGTGAGCCCAGGGGCAAAAGTGGATGTCCGTTTTTAATTTGTAAAATAGGCACAGATCCATTTTGCCACTTAGGGTAGTCCGAGAAAGCCCCAGTAGATATAAGCTGCAGGAAGGAAGGGGTGGGAAACCTTGATGAGCCCAGGAGCCACATTCCCTTCTGAACAACTTTCTGGGGGCCACATGATAGTGGTGGGCGGAGCCCAAAGGAAAAAGTGGGTGGAGCAACACATATAATTTTCACCTTTGGACAAGAGGCTAGTTTCTCCACACATTCTCACCCTCCTTATCTATCCTTCACCTAAACCCAACAAGAGGCCTTATCAGAGGTCAGGGACACATTCTACCAAGCAAAATAGGATACAAAGCAAGTTTGGCAGGGGAAGGGGCCTGGAGAGTTTGGAGGGCCAGGCAGTGAGCATTGGAGGGCCGCATGCGTTCTCACTGCCTGAGGTTCTGCAGCCCTGCTCAATGCTTTCAATAGTCTTGCTGCACCCTTTCAATGATAGTAATACTTTCTAAACAGGCGTCTATCCATATCAATTAACATATGGATATCAGATGCGAATAAATATTGGCTTCTTTTTGGGCAATACCTCTTTCTTTCTTTCTTTCTTTCTTTCTTTCTTTCTTTCATATCCCACTTTCTTTCTTTTTAATATCCCACTTTAGAGACTCGGCTACCCCCAAAGAATCCTGGGAGCTGTAGTTTGTTAAGGGTGCTGGGCATTGTTAGGAGAACCCCTATTCCCCTCCCAGAGCTACAGTTCCCAGAGTTGTTTAAACAACCAATCCTCCTTCACAGGGAACCCTGAGAATTGTAGCTCTGCGAGGGTAACGGAGGTCTCCTAACGAATGTAACAAACTACAGCTCCCAGGATTCTCCCGGAGCAAGCCATAACTGTTTAAAGTGGTACCATAGCACATTATACATAGGGTGTGGGAATGGCCTAGTAGGCTGGGCTGGCTGCAACATCTCGACTTGGCAACCTTAGAGGGAACCCTCCTCCTCCTCCCTTGCTCAAAGACCTCAGCCTGGCTGTTTATCCATGTCCTACTTTTGATGGGTTGTGTGCGCAGATCTGATGAGTTAGTGCATTTTCCATACGGTTGCCAGGGAGGAGGGGGGGCGCACTGGGGATACAGCGGCAGGCCGCACTTTGCTCCTCCAGCAACCTCAGCCGCAGGGAAGGACCCTCCCCTCGCACACACGAAACTGGGCGCCCGGACAGATTTGCATGCACGTTGCGCTGTGCCAAGCTCTACCCGGCAGAGGGTAGCAACAGGCCCTCCATGCCCCGGCTGCGGCGTGCACGCACGGATGAGCATAATGGAGCAACATATGCCCTTGCAAGCAGCTGAGGGTCTAATCCGCCGGCAGAGAAGGGTTTAAAGCCTTGCCGGTTTAAACCTCCCGACCGTGTGAAAATCCCACCTCGCTCACAGATGGGGAACGGGAGATCATGGGGCGGCATGCGCCATTCTGCATCTGCAGCCAGGGAAGATGCTGTGCTCAGGTTGGCTGTTGCTTCTACCGGCGGAGTGGGGCCGCCTACAAACAACCCCCTTCAAAGCACAGTCGGAGCAAACCCTTTCCCTCAAAGAATTCTGGGCGCTGTAGTTCACGCGTCGCAGAGTTACAATTCCCGAACAGCCCTTGACAAACTCCAGGGCCCAGAATTCTTTGAGGGGTGAAATGGGCTTTGGCTGCGCTTCAAAGGGATGGCGTGTGCGCAGCCTCAGACACGGATGCCTGTTTCTTTCAAGACTTCAAAGCGGGGTTTGTTCCAGGGATGGATCCAGGACCGCATCTGCGAAACATCTCCCCGTACTTGAGGAGAAATAGGTGCCTGCTTCAATATCAATAGGCAGCAGGAAATCCTAACTCAGAAGGTCATAACCACAGCCCAAAATATTATTGGTCATCCTCTCCCATCTCTGGAAGAACTATACAGTTCCCGTTGCCTTAAAAAGGTTAACAATATTTTAAAGGATCCATCTCATCCAGGATATAGTCTCTTTGCACCACTGCCTTCGGGTAGAAGATATAGAACAATTAGATCAAGAACAAATAGATTGAAGAACAGTTTCTACCCAAGAGCTATAACCATCTTAAATGCTGTAACCAGATAATATGACCTTAGAGAGCTGTGATGGGTGTATGTGTGGCTTTTTTTGGTGTGTGTGTGTGTGTTTTGTGCTGTTTTTTATTTCTTTCTGTTTTTTTAATGGGATGGTATGCAATTTCGTTGCACTTGTATAGCGTTGTGCTTGTACTTGTGCAATGACAATAAATTATCTTATCTTGTCTTATCATATCTTATCTAACTCCTTCTCCCAAAAGTGGGGCGTTCATCTCTTTCAGTGAATTTCAAACACACTCCCAGTGGTGGACCTACATATGGGGGCCCTGAACCTTCAACTGTAATGGGGGTCCCTTCATAACCAGCAAGAAGGTCTGGGCAACCACGGTTATCTTCTTCAGTGGGGTTGTTCCACGACAGATCACCGCAATTTTTTAAAAAAGAAAATTTTAACTACTATATCTCAGATTTTGATTAAAATTCCTGCACTGGATTATCTCCTATTACATGAAACACATTTAACAAAATAGTCTTTATTCTGGTTTCTCTAGCAACATATTCATATGCAGTTTCATCCTGTGAGAGCTTCCTCGCGGTGCCGTTTTCCAGAGACAATACGCATAAAGAATCGACGCTCTCTTCAGCGGAGCAGCCAACTTACCGTGACACTTTTATCTTTACAACATCTGTGCTACGGATTCTCAAACTTTGGGATTGTTGAAATATATACAGCCAAAAATTAATCAACCTGAGTCGTGCGGCTCAAATTGGGTCTACTAGACCCAATTTTGGGGGGTCTACTAGACCCAATTTTGGGGGGGTCTACTAGACCAAATGTTGGGGGGTCTACTAGACCCAATTTTGGGGCGTCTACTAGACCCATTTTTAAACAATGTGGACTAAAGCAATGTGGGGCCCTTCCAGGATTAGGCACCCGAAAGCTTAAACTTCATTCGTTTCTTAGTAGATCCACTCCTGCACACGCCTCACCCCTGTACCCAAACTTTAAGCCTGCTCACCAACTGGTTTCCCCCCCCCTTCTTTTTTGCCCTGCATTAGCCTGGCTCCTTTCTCTTCCCCCTGCCCCATATATGCTCTCCCTCTCCACAGTTTTCCTCCTACTAACAATACCAGAGTCTGTGTTGACCCAACATTGCCTCTCTTCTCTGGCTACACACACACACACTGCCCAGTCCCTCCTCCCTCCTCCTTTTCTAATTAACTCAGGAGCTATTTGGCAATTAAAGAGCTCTTGTTAATGAGATAACAGGATTAGCTAGGGGGACACCATCCACCCACTCGCCCACCCCCCACCTCCTTGGCAAAGGTTCGGCGAACACCTGCCAAGATTAGATGGAAGAAGCAGAGGGGGGGAGGTATTGGTCTGGCCCATTCTTGGTTCCCCCCCCACCCAAGACTTTGGTTGGGCTCTTGGCCAAGATGAGACTATGGAAAGGAGCTGAGCTCTGGGGAAATACCATGGCATCCCCAAGCAGACACAATCCCGTTGCCCCCAAAATAGCGGGGTTGATAATGAACTGCTTGTTTGGAGGCCCTTAGCTGGAATCTGATACAAAGGAGAAGGGGTTTGTTGAAGAATAAGGAACATAGGAAGCTGACAGATATCAAGTCAAGCTATTGATCCATCTAGCTTCATATTGTCAACACTGGCTGGCAGCATCTCTCCAGGGGTTCAGACAGAGGTCTTTCTAAAGATGCCGGAGATTGAACCCTTTGCACACGTAGTAGTGCTCTGCCGCTAAGCTGTCTCTTCCCACCCGCCAAAGGCCTTGCTATAGTTGTCATAATCTCCACCTCTCTTGAAGTTACATTTCTGAGTGGAAGGTGTGGTGTAGTGGTTAGAGGGTCAGAACAGGACCTGGGAGGTCAGGGTTCAATTCCCCACTTGGCCATGAAGGTCACTGGGTGACCTCAGGCTAGTCCAGGCATAGGCAAACTCGGCCCTCCATATGTTTTGGGACTACAACTCCCATCATCCTGAGCTAACAGGACCAGTGGTCAGGGATGATGGGAGTTGTAGTCCCAAAACATCTGGAGGGCCGAGTTTGCCTATGCCTGGACTAGTCACTGCCTCTCAGCCCAACCTACCTTGCAGGGTTGTTGTGGAAGAAGGAGAACCACGTATGTTTCCTTGAGCTCCTGCCGGAAAATGGTGCGTTATAAATGCGACAACTTTTTTACAGAACTAGGCAACATCGTGTGGAAATGTGCATAGATTTGGTGGCATTCACCTGAAAATGCGTACAGAATTCCATGCAGGCACAGAATTCTATGCAGGCTTTGTAAAGAAAATTGCAAATGCAGTCAGGGCATGCAAAGTGAGGTGTATAGGGGCACTGCCACTCCTAAGGATGGGGTGGGGCAGGGCAGAGGTGAGGACAGGTTATGGGCCCCATCCTAGCCCTGGCAAGCAGCAGCACCCCACAGCTAGGAGCACAGCGCAACAGCAGCATCTCCCTTGTACACCACAACTATCCAAACATAGGCAGAGATGGGACAAACTCCTCTGTTACTCAATGGCTTGGACATCTTACTGCCCTTTCTGTGGCTGAACATATATCTTATAACTGTTAATCTCATTTGGAAAGCTATTAGGTCATAAAGACTGCCAATATATATGTTTAAATTAGGATTTATGGGTAAGGTGAACTGACATTGGCTGCAAACGCGCTATGCATTCAAAGCACATTCCCCATGCCGACAGAATCCTGGGAACTGTAGTTTGTGAAGGGTGCAGGGAATTGTAGTTCTTTGGGTAAAACTACCGTCCTCAGAATTATTTGGGGAAGCCCATGCGCTGTGTATGTGCAGCTGTTTTCTTTCTGCTGTATTTGCAATAAAGAATAATAAAGAAATGGGGCAAACTGAGCTTAAGATTGAAAAAACGAGAAACTGAGTGAAACTGAAATTGACAGATTTCATTCATTCCCAGGGAAAAGGCTTCCACCGCATCCTCCTTAAGCATCCTTATTTTCATCAATAAAACGCTGAAGAGCGTGCAATGCTAGCACTGCAAATCTTTGCTGCAGCTCACGGTTGGAGAAGAGAGATCTTAAGCACAAGTCGGGTTTAGACGTCACCGTGCAGGGGCGTACCCAGGATCAAAACTAGGGGGGGGGCAAGCCGTGGTCGTTCAGGTTTGCTTTGAATGGACGCTGATCATTTTTGCTTCTAGGGCTGCCTTCTAGGGGGGGGGCAGCTGCCCCCTCTGCCCCCCCCCCCCGGGTACGCCCATGTCACCGTGCTAAGCTCACGTCTTGACTTAGCTCAGCATAAAGGTAAAGGGACCCCTGACCATTAGGTCCAGTCATGTCCAACTCTGGGGTTGCGGCGCTCATCTCGCTTTATTGGCCGAGAGCCGGCGTACAGCTTCCGGGTCATGTGGCCAGCATGACAAAGCCACTTCTGGCGAACCAGAGCAGCGCACGGAAACGCCGTTTACCTTCCCGCCAGAGCGGTTCCTATTTATCTACTTGCACTTTGATGTGCTTTCGAACTGCTAGGTGGGCAGGAGCTGGGACCGAGCAACAGGAGCTCACCCCATCGCAGGGATTCGAACCGCCGACCTTCTGATCAGCAAGCCCTAGGCTCTGTGGTTTAACCCACAGGGTGTAAAGAAAAGGGGAGGGGAGATGTGTCTGCAAGATTCTCTCCTTCAACCTGCAGTCCCAGGAAACGAGAGTTCGGCTCACCATGACATGTGAACCGGGCCAATGAATACGAGGCAGGATTATAATAATAATAATAATTTATTATTTGTACCCCGCCCATCTGGCTGGGTCTCCCCAGCCACTCTGGATTGTGAGAGAGCTAACATGACAAAAGTGTGCACCAGAAAAAACAGGCCTGAACGGCCCATTTGTGATTAAGGATTTCAGACAATTGCAATGAACACAGAAGCAGAAGCAGCAATCGCAGGTTTCCACTTATTTGCCCCGTGCCCAGAACGGAAATCAATCCAGCAAATACGATCAATATTTGCTGCTGTTGATTTCAGCCCGCAAAATAATATGTAATTGATTACGTACCCTCCCCCCCACACACACATTTGCGTGGTGTTTCCTTTGCATTGAAATTAATGGGGTAGAGTTTTGACCACATACGTTACGCACTTTACGTAAATTTGCATTTGCTTTGCTGAGCTTCACAATTGCATTTCCTTGATTGCACAAACATTTTAAAAAAAAAAAATGTATTTTAATGCAAATGGCAATATGTCAAACCATTTTTCCTTCAGGCTGGGATCAATGTCTAGATAAAAGTGAGGCTTCTCCCTCTAGTCAAACAAAGCCTGCATCCCAGCCTCCCCACACTGAAGCCCCAGATAAGATATGAGCCCGGAGGGGATCTTAAAATTGCAACGGCTCTCCAGCTTCTCCCACACATCCTCCTGGGGAGGATTTCGGGCAGGTGCTGCATGCAGTGATGTTACTTGAGCCTGCAAAACTCTCTCCGGCTCCTCGAGAAGAATTTAAAAGGCATCTCCTAGCATCTGCATAGTTCCTCAGATAAAAGAGCCCGGCTTGTGTAATGGACAATAAAGTGAGTTGCCTTTTATCCTCAGTCAATTCCAGGGGATTAGCGTTCCCTGAACATCTGCATTAAACACTTCCTGGATCCAGGGCACAGTCAGTGAATGGCTGCTGCAGCTTTCAGAGCTCCCCTGCTGTCCCCGTCCTCCAGACTGGCCCCACCATGGAGGAAACGGTGCGTTTGCCGCTAATGCTCTCGGCTCCACAGGTGGCGCAGCAGCAGCCCAGCGGCTGAGCGATTCCTGCTGACAGCGGTGGCTGCTGCCCATTGAAACTGGTTGGGTGGAAGGCAGGGAGCCCAACAGTAGGGGGAGCCAGAGAGTCAGAGCCCAGAGCCTGCCTGATGTCTAGCCCCCAAAGGCTTGGATACCGTACCCAGATGGGCCTCGGCACAAGACATGCCTCTGAAACGCTCAGGTCCTTTTATTACACATGGAAGGGCAACTCTTCAGTCAATAACTCTACTATCATTGTGAAATCCTTGACATCTCCAGGTGGGCTGGGAGAGCCCTCTGCCCGAAACCCTGCAGAGCTGTTGCCACTCAGTGTAGACCAGGCATCCCCAAACTGCGGCCCTCCAGATGTTTTGGCCTACAACTCCCATGATTCCTAGCTAACAGGACCAGTGGTCAGGGATGATGGGAATTGTAGTCCTAAACATCTGGCGGGCCGGAGTTTGGGGGTGCCTGGTGTAGACAATATTGAGTTAGATGGAGCAATATATATTGGTATAAGGCAGCTTCTTAGGTTCCTAAATACAAGGAAGAAAAGAAAATAATCTCACAAAATGCTCTTCTAATGTATTCTCTCTTTTTGAAGGATGGGGTTAGTGAATATGATTTTTGAATTCATCCATGAGCGGGTTTTGAACTTGGTTGAATTTCCTTATCCGCTGACTGTTTCCCCAGTCGCAGCCACCCACAGACACATTGAAATTCAGACTATTCAGGTGCATTTGGAGATAACATTATGTAATGCTGGGCAAGGGGATTG
This sequence comes from Darevskia mixta, assembly GCA_034641385.1. Classification (NCBI taxonomy): domain Eukaryota; kingdom Metazoa; phylum Chordata; class Lepidosauria; order Squamata; family Lacertidae; genus Darevskia; species Darevskia mixta. The sequence continues at coordinate 15,586,447 of JAWWNH010000033.1, read as the reverse complement.
CACTCGACAGCAGAAGAGCTTGGGCTCAGAGTAAGCAACAGCTGCTCTCAAAGTAAGTCGGGGCTTAATTTGAACCCGGGTTCAACAAAGGCCCACTCTCTGCAGCTTGAAAATTCAGCTCCGGGAGCTTCTCAGCTCTGGTGTATAAGGAATGGGAACACAAGGAGCGGCCTTGGAGGAGTAATTAGATTCAGTTTGCATTTAGAGGTTGCATTTGCATCTACTTAATTTGCACTTTCTGAAACATTATACAAATTGAAACACAGCCTTCTTTCAAAATGTCCACTTACCTGAATTTTTCAGTGCTGTTCTCCAGCCAAGTAATGAGTGCAAAAATGCATATGTTGGGGTATAGTGTGCATATAAATGCATATATTAGTGAAAATCCCTATAATCATTGTCATCTTCAAAATAACGTACAATAATGCATTATATTAGGGGAAAGTGTTTTGCAAAGAATATTAGCACTAAAATGCTGGTGAATTTTCATGAGGGATTTAAAATATATATATACAGTGGTACCTCTGGTTACGTACTTAATTCGTTCCAGAGGTCCGTTCTTAACCTGAAACTGTTCTTAACCTGAAGCACCACTTTAGCTAATGGGGCCTCCCCCTGCTGCCCGCGCCGTTGCTGCCCGATTTCTGTTCTCATCCTGAAGCAAAGTTCTTAACCCGAGGTAATGTTTCTGGGTTAGCAGAGTCTGTAACCTGAAGCGTATGTAACCCGAGGTACCACTGTATCAGGAACTGATGTGGAAAGGTAGTGAGAGCTGCATTTCAGATTGGAAAAATTAGAAACTGAAAGAATCTGAAACTGAAATTTTGCCCATCCCTACCTTATACCAAGTTAGACAACTTGCCCATTTAACTCAGAACTGTCTGCACTGAAAGGAAGGTGTTCTCCCAGATTTCAGACAGGACTCTATTCCAGCCTTGCCTAGAGGAATCAGAAAGTGAACTTGGGACCTTTTGCATGGAAAGTGTGTATTTTACTATCAAGCCACGGCCCTTCTGTAGTAAGAAAGACAAGAGTGTCTCTGGACATGTGTTGAGTTCATTTCCCTCGTCACTGACTCATCTCCACACATCATGGATCAGAATGGAAAGCTTCTGTCTCAGGAGATTCTAGACCCCCTCACCTATCTCCTGTCACCAGGGTCTAGTAAAGGGGGATTACAGTCATACCTTGGTTATCGAATGGCTTAGTTGCTGAACAAATCGGCTCCCGAACGCCGCAAACCTGGAAGTACAGTAAGTGTTCCAGTTTGCAAATGTTTTTGGGAAGCCGAATTTCTGACACAGATTTCCACTTGAGTGCAGGAAGCTCCCGCAGCCAATCAGAAGCTGCGCCTTGGTTATCGAACGGTTTTGGGAATCGGAACGAATTAAGTTTGATAATCAAGGTACGACTGTAACTTCACCATGAACACTGCACTCTGGAGGTAAGGGGCTCCTGCAGCACTGGCGGAGGAAGAGGAGTGCGGGGGGAGCGCACCACCCCCGGCAGCGTGATACCAGTAGTTTGCCATCGCGGCTGCCCCCCCCGCCCGCGCTGGGCACCACGCCCCTGCAGGCAGCGTGCCCCGCCCCCAGGAAGCACGCCACGCCCCTGCGGGCGGCACGCCCTGCCCGCGGGATGTGCACCAGCCCCGCCCTGCCTGCTCTCTGCCCCCCGGTGCCAGAGTATGAAGCTCCGCCACTGTCCTGCAGATGCCACCTTCTCAGAAGGTCCAGGTCGTACAATGTAGGAATCGGGCTTTTAGTGTCATTGCACCTATCCTTTGGAATCCCCTCCCCTTAAATATCAGACAGGCACCATCTCTGTTGACTTTTCAGCACCTGTGGAACCTCATCCAGCAAGCCTTTTAAGCATAGCCTCCAACAGCAGCTAAAAAAGCCAATGCAATTCTGGGCTGCATCAATAGGAGTATAGCATCTAGATCAAGGGAAGTAATAGTACCACTGTATTCCGCTCTGGTCAGACCCCACCTGGAATACTGTGTCCAATTCTGGGCACCACAGTTCAAGAAGGATACTGACAAGCTGGAACGTGTCCAGAAGAGGGCAACCAAAATGGTCAAAGGCTTGGAAACGATGCCTTATGAGGAACGGCTTAGGGAGCTGGGTATGTTTAGCCTGGAGAAGAGAAGGTTAAGGGGTGATATGATAGCCATGTTCAAATATATAAAAGGATGTCATATAGAGGAGGGAGAAAGGTTGTTTTCTGCTGCTCCAGAGAAGCGGGCACGGTGCAATGGATTCAAACTACAAGAAAGAAGATTCCACCTAAACATTAGGAAGAACTTCCTGACAGTAAGAGCTGTTCGACAGTGGAATTTGCTGCCAAGGAGTGTGGTGGATTCTCCTTCTTTGGAGGTCTTTAAGCAGAGGCTTGACAGCCATCTGTCAATAATGCTTTGATGGTGTTTCCTGCTTGGCAGGGGGTTGGACTGGATGGCCCTTGTGGTCTCTTCCAACTCTATGATTCTATGATTCTATGATTCTAACATGCTGCTGAAGAAGAAGTTCGGGACGTGCATCTTTGGGGGCTGCGCTCTCACGAGAGACAGGTGACTCGCGAGAGAGCATGCCCCCCCCCAAGATGAGCGTCTTTTGGGGCCAAGCTCTCATGGGACCCAACGATAGGATAGAAAAGTGAACCAGTTGTCCCCTGCCCCCAAGTCCTTATAAGCCCACTTAAATATAATGAACAAAACTTTAAGGGCATTTTCATGCATTCTTTAAACTGTATTCACACAGCCACCCCATAACGTAAGTTCTCTGGGTGGCTCAAAATACAAACATAACCATCGCCGTAATATACAAAACCATTAAACCTGTTAAAAATTAAAGTGCACCTTATAAAACTAAGAAGACTGTGCCGTAAACTGTAAAATAATTTTGAAGGTTTCTGAACTTCTCTTACGCTGCTGCATGCATACTGGGAAAGAGGAAGTCGTTTGCGAAAATGTCCTAAGAGGGTTTCTAGGGCTTTGTTGGAGCATCTTTGATCCTTACAGGAGTGCACAGACTTCCAAGTCACACAGATCTCTTCATCAGGTCAGCCCCCTTCCTGACGAAGAGCTTTGCGTTACTCCGAAGCGTGCGTGTACGTCTTTAACGACGGTGCAATGGCGAAAAATGATATTATTCTCTGGAGCTCACGCAGCAGCGTCTGCCTCTATCAGAACACATGACAGAAATGGACTGAAAATGAACGTAGGGAGCAGGTAGACAAAATTCCCGTGTACCATCTCAGCTTTCCAACAGACGGGAAAATTCCAATAAATGAAAGGAGCCTTCCGTTGAGAAGCGGGGTGCAGCAGAAGTTCGGGGGGGGGGAGAGGCAACGGTTGTAATATCCCTTCCCCTCCTCCCCCCCCACCCGCACCGCCAACATGTCAGGAGGGAGTAAACACGGCAGAAACAGATGGTGCTTTTGTGACCTTGGTGGGGGATAATGGTGGGGCTGCTGGGAGCGCGGGGGAGGGGACTGTGTCAGGCAGGATTAATAGACTATGCAGGAATGTCCAAACCACACTTTTAATGAACTCCGATAAAGATTTAATGAAGCAAAACACAGAGAGACAATAAGGGTCTCCGACCCCAGTGGGGGTGCAGGGGTCTCCATGGTGAAAAGAGCACCCTCCCGCCTCAGCAGAGATACACAAAGCCTGGGGGAGGCCTCACACTTGGTTATAGATTAAACCAACTGCCAGGCTTTAGACTGGGAAGGAGGAGAGGGGGAAGGTGGGTGGAAGAGGACAGCCAGGGATTAGATGGATGGATAGATAGATAGATAGATAGATAGATAGATAGATAGATAGATAGATATAGAGCGCTTTTTTCTATTAAAAAAAATGTTTAGGGGTATTCTCATCTTCCTACTCATATTGAAATACTGCCCCTCAATGAGGCCAAACTTAGATTAAAAAAATATTTAAGGGTATGCGTACCCCTGCGTCTCCCCAGAAAAAAAGCACTGGATAGATAGATAGATAGATAGATAGATAGATAGATAGATAGATAGATAGATAGATGATAGATAGATAGATAGATAGATAGATAGAGATAGAGGGCTTTTTTCTATTAAAAAATGTTTAGGGGTATTCTCATTTTCCTACTCATATTGAAATACTGCCCCTCAATGAGGCCAAACTTAGATTAAAAAAATATTTAAGGGTATGCGTACCCCTGCGTCTCCCCAGGAAAAAAAAAAGCACTGGATAGATAGATAGATAGATAGATAGATGATAGATAGATTTCACGCAGGGTGGTGGCTCCCCCGCCCTCACGATCCACAATCCCCAAATTTCCTGATTATTATTTTTTTAAAGTACATTCCTAGCATTTGTAAAACCTGAGCTATCCTTTACTTATTTCTCTCCTATCCCATCTTTATCCCAATACAAGGCCCTATAGCATGAAATTAAAACCAATACAGCTCAAAGCACATATATGAGACAAAATGTGCAGAAACTATTCTTCTCATTTTTTTCAGTGCCAATTTAGCCTGCTTTCTCCCCCCCCCCCGCCCCAGTTTCAGTTATTTACTTTGCACCCACCCCAAAAAAAATCCCACCCCTGGAAAAATTCCTGCGGTTGCCTGTGGATGGATGGATGGATAGCTGGATTGTACCGTCTTTGCTCTGGATCAATATGGGCTTTATTTCAAATTCCTTATTGCTTTAAACACATGTAGGGAAGGGGCAGGGAGTGCCAGCCAATTCCGTTGAGATTAAGCCAGTATTTACTCAAAACAGCTTGAACTTAAAATTCTCCACCTCACCTTTCTCTCCAAGGAAAATAAATATGGACCACCAATTGACGTCCAGACAGTAAGAGGGATTATAGCTATTAGTTTTCCTCTTTCTCTTTTTTTTTTTCTAGTTTAAGGAAGCAGGGCCCAGAGCAAACTGATATCAGCCTGTCTTGCATTCTAGTTGATGAAGACTCTAGTGTAGCTTGCAAGGTAGCGCATTCTAATTTCAGATTACATTGGGGTGATAAGCAGGTGTCAGCTTATATAACTAATTTATTCTGAATGAAGTAAGTCCAGCTGACTTCAATGGGCGTATAGGATTTCAAGAGAGTATATCAGGGATGGGGTTTTTGTGGCCCTGCAGGTGTTGGTATCCAAACTCATATCCACCCTGGCCAGCATGCCTCATGGTCAGAGGATTGTAAGAGTTGTAGCCCAATACAATTTGAGGGATTGTAGCCTCCATCTGCATTTCAGGTCCAACAACTGCCTTCATATTTGTGCGGCTTCTCCGATAGGAAAGTAAGGCGCAGCAGAGACTGTACTTCCTGAGAGTTCTAAGGAAAAACCATCGTCCACAAAAGCTGCTGCTTGCCTTCTATCACTGTGCCATTGAGAGCGTGCTCACTTATGGCTTATGTGTATGGTACGGAAGCTGTACTACCAAGGACAGGATGGGGTTGTGCAGAGTTGTTAAGGCAGCAGAGAGCATTGTTGGCTGCTCGCTCTCCACCTTAGAGCAGATTTATGCCACGAGGTGCCACAGAAAGGCACTGGACATGGTGAAAGATCCATCGCATCCTGGTCACCGTCTCTTTGAACTTTTGCCATCGGGACGGAGATACAGGACGATGACAACAAGAACAAGCCGTCTTAGAAACAGCTTCTTTTCCAGAGCGATCGCGGCCTTAAATGGGAAGCCTGGACTTTGAAGTCATCTAATCTTACCTGTTATGTTTATCATTGTATGGTTTTAATCAGTGTGTATGGTTTTAATCAGTGTGTTTGGTTTTAATCAGTGTGTATGGTTTTAATCAGTGTTTTTGTAGTTGGTTTGTTTTTGCGTGGGGTGCCCTATCTGGGTGGATGGAGCAGCCAAGTAATTTCGTTGTCCCCAAAGGGGACAATGACAATAAAATATATTCTATTCTATTCTATTCTATTCTAAGTTCTTGGGTGACAGCTTGGACAGAGTGCCGCACACTTGGCACTGGGATGAACTGCTTGCAAAACTATTTCAGCGATCCGCTTTAAAATGGGAGGCTCGGGGAGGTGTACCCCGAAAGACAGGATACAAAATGCATCATATAAAGTAAGTAAACGCTGAATTACGGAGCATCAGCAGCTCCACTAACGGAAAGAAACATTGGGAATCATCAATCGGCTGGCGTTAATGAGGTACTAAAAGCGAAGGCATTTTGCCAACTGGGTAGCAATCTGCTCATTTTGCCACTTTTTCGAGGGAAAATGACTTGGAGCCATCAGGGACACATATTCAAACAAACCACTTTGATGTGAATTAATTTCCCAATTCTTAGAGCAGTAAATGAATACTCAGCCAAGGAGTAAAAAGGTGGGAGTTTTTGTTCTGCCTTCTTCAAAGCAGGCTCGCAGGTAAAGCGGGGACTCTGGAATCCTACCTGTGCCAACTTTTAGAAGTAGGTCCCACTGGATTCGGTAGGAAAGTGCCGTATTCTCAGTTAAGAGGGTATATAAGCAGGGATTGGGGAACCTGTGGCCTTCCACATGTTCTTGGGCTCCAACTGCCAGCCAGGATGGACATTGGTCAGGGATGATGGGAGTTGTAGTCCGAGGACATCTGGATGGCTAGTCACAGGTTCCCCATCCCTGCTTTGAGGTGTGGGCTACGTTGTGGGCTACACAAAGAATGGGTCCCCTATGAGAAATAGATCGTTCTGATCATACCCTACAAGCAGTTGAGAGCTACCTTCTGGGAGACACAGTGTGTTTGTGCTCTTTAAAGTTAGAAGAAAGCGAAATGAAACATCTCATATATATTTACAAGACTAAAAATCTGAATGACCATCCTCTTTTGCGGAGATGAAATCAGATGCAGATCCTTGCAAGTCTGCCCAGCCCAGAGGAAGGAGATGAATCGAATGACACATCGAGCAGCTCTCACTGACGGCATTTTGACAAGACTACAATAGGGACATTGTAAGGCGGGGGGGCAGCTAATCTGTGGCACTCCAGATGTTGTTGGACTCCAGCTCTCGCCAGCCAATGGTCAGGGGATGAAGGGTGGTGTGTAACTCACACGATCTGGAGGGCCACAGGTTCCCCACCCCAAGGGACAGGATATACCTGACATCTAATTTACATTAGTGGCTGTGACTATGAGAACCAGGGAATGGCAGCTATTCTGCATTAGTCAGGTTACAACCCCAGACCCTCCAAATGTCCCTATTTTCCAGGGACGTCCGTGATTTAGAGAAGCCATCCCAGTTTCTGATTTGATTCCAGAATGTCCCACTTTTCCTTAGGATGTCCCTATTTTCATTGGAGAAATGTTGGAGGGTGTGGTAGGATGTCCCTATTTTTATCAGATAAATATTGGAGGGTATGGAGTTATCCAAACCGCGAGCCATCTGAAGGCAATCCTATATAGGGAAGGGTTTTGTGTTTTTTTTTAATGTTTAATTATTATTTTTTATGTGTTGGAAGCTGCCCAGAGTGGCTGGGGCAACCCCGTAAGATGTGTGGGGTATAAATAGTAAAACCAGCATTATGGAATAGGACGTCCCTATTTTCATTGGAGAAATGTTGGAGGGTATGCAACCCTACGCACACTTACCCAGGGAAAAGCTCTATTGAACATTGCTTGAGTTTCACATGAACAAATATGCATAGGATTGCACTGGGTGAGTATTAAAAAGCCTGACCTTGAATATTTGGTTATGGACCACAGAACTCCAGAGATATGCCCATGTTGAAAAGGGAAGGTTTTCCATTTCAAAAAAAACGTCTTTTGTTTTTGTGCCAAACCATGGCGCAGGTTCAGCTTCTGGCCTGCTGCAACTTGACTCTCCTATTAATAGATCGCTCTCTCTGGACCCTCCCTCGCCCCTCTCTGGTGTCAAGTTCATAGCAGTAATTGTGGCGGGTGTGGGGTGGCGAATCGTGTTGCTGCTACAGAGTAAGCAAGGTGACTCACTGCATGGCTATGTTGCTGCCTCTGAGCCTCAGTTCCCCACTTGTAAAATGGGAACAATCTTGGTCTAGCTGACAGGCCTATTGTGAGCCTGGATGAGACAGGAGGATGCCCTTATCCAAACAGATGAATGTATGTTTATTTAAAAATGCACCTCCCTTAATATTCCCCCCCCTCCTCTCCTTTATTTCCACCTCTCTTTTACTTCGTTAAATTTTACCGTGTGCAGAAATGTGTAAAGGTGTGTGGTTGTTTAAGGAAAGAAATCTATATCTCCGTTAGACGTGGTCCTTCCTGTTGGCTTCAGTCTCTAGGTTTTTGCTGAGGAGATTGTTCTTGAATGTTTATAGCATTGTGGGGTGGCTGTGCTCAGCCTAATGAGTCACAAGCTGTGGAGACTCAGCATAAAATGACGAGCATGATCACACCTCTGAGTATTATCCGTGAGTGGGTGGCTGAGCTGCTGTGATGTCACCGTGTGGGCCTGTGCTAAGGGGAGGTTCACAATTTCTGGCTGACATTGGCCCACCTAGTCTGATGTCACAGAGGACTTAGTCAGCCGTGGGATAGGCAATTGGCACGATGAGGAGAATCTAAATGCCTTGCCTTGAAAAACCTTCATATAAAGAGAGCCCACAACTTCTCTAGGCAATTTCTTCTCGGGGGGGGGGTTGCTACTTAAGATCTTCTTCCTAATATTTAGTGTAAGTGTTATGTTTCTTGTGAATTCATCGTTATTTGTGCTCATGATAGTACCAGAAGTGGTTATACACACTTTCGAAACAACCTCACTTTCAAAAATTTCAGAGCAGACATTCTGATTCTTTCCCAGTCAGTAGAAGTCCAGTAAAAAGTTAAAGGGACCCCTGACCATTAGGTCCAGTCGTGACCGACTCTGGGGTTGCGGCGCTCATCTCGCATTATTGGCCGAGGGAGCCGGCATACAGCTTCCAGGTCATGTGGCCAGCATGACTAAGCCGCTTCTGGCGAACCAGAGCAGCGCATGGAAACGCCGTTTACCTTCCCGCCAGAGCAGTACCTATTTATCTACTTGTACTTTGACGTGCTTTTGAACTGCTAGGTTGGCAGGAGCAGGGACAGAGCAACGGGAGCTCACCCCGTCGCGGGGATTCGAAGTCCAGTAGCTTCCTGCTGAAATCCTATAACTTTTCATACCACAAATGTTCCAGGTTAGAATCATAGAGTTAGAAGAGATCCTGAGGATCATCTAGTCCAACCCTCTGCAATGCAGGAATATGCAGCTGTCCCATACAGGGATCGAACCTGCAACCTTGGTGTTGTCAGCACCATGCTCTGACCAACTGTTGAGCTGTAGCAGAAAAGTGCCCCTCCAGATGGCAACAATGCAATAACCTTGGGTTATATAACAGGACAATTAAAGGTAAAGCAGGAAAGTGTTTGGACGCCCCAGTAAAAATCCACCACCAATGTGCTATTATTACCTCAATGGCATGTTGCAGAATACACCTGGGGGGTGGGGAAGCCACCACCAGTCTGTAGGGGACCCTAAATCAGGGCAGTGCATTGCTTGACGAGTAAATGCAGCCCCCAGGTCTGGCCTGAGACACTTGGATGCCTGAGGTGGAGGGCAATATGGCTCCCCCCAACTTCCAGGTACGGAAGTCAGCTGTCTGGAAGATGGAGCTCAGTTCAACACTGGCAACAAGACAGCAGCCTCCACTGTATCTGAAGGCAGCAAGCTAGCTTAGGTGACTGTTCCCTACCCACCAGCATCTGCTGTTGCTTCACTCTGTCTAATGGTTGGACCGGCCTTAAGGACCATAGGACGTTGCCTTATATGTGTCCAAGTGCATCTTTTTTGCCCAATATTGCCTACTCTAAGTAATGGTGGGTTGTACCCAATGCCAGTCCTACTCTGAGCAGACCCATTGAAATTAATGGGCATGCCTAACTTAGGCCGCATTCACACCTTACATTTAAACCCAATTTAAACGGCCATGACTTTCCCCAAAGAAATCAGGGAGTTTGTTAAGAGTGCTGAGAGTAGTCAGGAGGCCCCACTATTCCCCTCACAGAGCTACAATTCCCAGAGTTCCCTGTGAAACATGATTGGCTGTTAAACCACTCTGAGCTCACTCAGAGAGCTGTCGCTATGTGAGGGGAACAGTGGGGTCTCCTAATTACTCTCAACGGTCTTAACAAACGACAGCTTCCCAAATCCTTTGGGGGAAATCATGACTCTTTAAAGTGGTATCATAGTGCTTTAAATGTATGGCCTTGGGTCTTTTAATTTTCATGTCTGAATATAACTCTGTGTCTGAATATTACAGTAAGAGCTGTTCGGCAGTGGAACAGACTCCCACGAGAGGTGGTGGACTCTCCTTCCTTGGAGGTAGACAAACCCCAAAGTTGTTGGGTTGATTTTTTTCTTTTTTTTACAATGCCAAAAAACCGGAATTTTTCAATTGGCTTGCCTAAGAACCAGGACAAAGCACACACACACAGAGAGAGAGAGAGAGAGAGAGAGAGGAGAGAGGGAGAGAGGGAGAGGGAGAGAGACGTCAGTTCCACCTTTGAAATCCCAGTAATGTGAGCCCTAGCCATCAATCATGGATGTTTTAGCTGAGATTCCTGCATTGCATGAGGTTGGCCTAGATCAGGCACCCCCAAACTCGGCCCTCCATATGTTTTGGGACTACAACTCCCATCATCCCTAGCTAACAGGACCAGTGGTCAGGGATGATGGGAATTGTAGTCCCAAAACATCTGGAGGGCCGAATTTGGGGGTGCCTGGCCTAGATGACCCTTGGCTCCCTTCCAACTCTAAGATTCTGTGATTCTATGATAACTTCATTGGGTACAACTCTGGGCTTCTCCAGAATCTCAGGCAGGGAACAACGGTCTTTCACGCCATGTTCTCTACCTGGTTTTTCCAACAGGAGATGCCGAGGACTAAACCTGGGACCTTCAGTATGTCAAGCCCCAGCTCTGCCACTTAGCTTGGGCCCCAGACGAGCAGCAAAGCCAGAGGGTTTTTCTTTTACCAGGTCCCCAGCAACCTGCCCTTCATAGCTGCTAGGCTGCCTTCGACTCCAGGGGTCACACAAGTTGCGTCGGCCTGACCTAAATCCACATTCCGAGGTAGCAGGGCCCTTTTTGCACCTGAGTGGGGAAAAATCAATATCTCGCACGTACACATAAACAATAAACACGCACACAAAGAGAGATTTTTGTTTCTTTGTTTTTTAAGAAAAGGCAAATAGAGGCGCATGTTGGAGGCATGAACAACAGTGCACCCTCTGGAATCGGCTGTCGCATGAAGCAACTGTTTCCCAATGCCTCACAATAAGCTTCACAGCCCTGCCAGGCAGGTAAAAGGCCATCCCTAAGGTATAGGCCATTCAAAACAAATAGAGCATAAGCATCCACAAAAAGAAAAATCCAAGCCAGACACTAGTATCATGTTCAGGAGAAGAGAGAGAGGAACAAGCCTTCGGTGCCTTTAAAGAGTTGTAGAAAACATGGCATTTCACCAGATGTGAGGGGTTTTTTTCCGGGTGCAGGGGTACAAAAATGGACCGTCTGCTAGAACCTCTCTTTTACATAATGCTTAAAATAAAAGCTATTACATTTGAGTTAGTTGAGATAAACAGAGATACAAAGCAAAAAAGAACCGTACTGCAGTGGTCTACTGAGTTGCCCTACTAGTCTCAGGTTCAAAAGGCCACTTGCAAAGCAAAGCTCAGAAGGTGACATTCGGCCAGTCCGTCTCCCGCTCTCTCCCAACCTAGCCTGCTCCCTCACAAAGTTGTTGTGAGAATAAAACGGAGAGGGGGCAATCTTGCACACTAGGAGCAGGCAGACGTTTCTTGCCCCACCCCCCAAGGTTCATACGCAGCCAGGGGTGCCAACCTGAATAAAATATTGGGGGGTCCCAACTAAGCCCTGCCTCACATAATCGATCACAAGACACTGCGGCACATGCACACCATTCAGAATGGCAATGCCCGTCGACTTTGAGAGGTCCCCGGCCCCCTCAATTTGGGGGGGGGCTGAAGAGACCTCGACCCCTGGGAATTGGCTTCTATATAGAAGAAGAAGATGAGGAGGAGGAGGAGGAGGAGGAGGAGGAGTTTGGATTTGATATCCCGCTTTATCACTACCCGAAGGAGTCTCAAAGCGGCTCACATTCTCCTTTCCCTTCCTCCCCCACAACAAACACTCTGTGAGGTGAGTGGGGCTGAGAGACTTCAGAGAAGTGTGACTAGCCCAAGGTCACCCAGCAGCTGCATGAGAAGGAGCGGAGACACGAACCCGGTTCCCTAGATTACGAGTCTCCCACTTTTAACCACTACACCACACAGCCATAGGTGGGTGGCAGGAGATGCATAATATTGGTCATGGCGGGAGCTGTTGGTGAGCAGTGCCAGAACAGGCAGTGTGAGTGGCCTGGACTGCTGGTAGGTGGGACCCTGCTGCCCCATCAAACCCCCTTCCCCCTTTTCAGTTTATTTAGGGGCTGTTGTTTTTACATAATTTGTATGATACTGCACTACAAATTGCTATGCTCCGTTGCTGAGCTTCCTCTCTACTCTTTCTATTCACTGATTGTAAACAAATTAAAATACCACACACACAAAAATGCCATAGATTGATAGACAGAGCACGCATACAGACTCACAAATGCGCATACATTTGTACACATGCTGAGAGCGGACCTCCCTATTAGATCTAAGTCTTGTCTTCTGAGGCAGTGGATAACAGGTATTTGGAGGTTTGGGAGAATGAGAACTTGGCAGAGCGGCAGTAAAATTCATGAGTGGAGCAAATTTGGTGACAAGGTGGCTCGGTCACCCACGTGGTCCACCCAGAAGGTCCCTGACAGCTGCAGGCAGCCTACAGATTCCCCGCATGTTTTGCCTGCTTCCTTGAACTCCGTAGAGGAAAACATGGCTCTATATGTAATTAATAATAGCAAACCAGCTTATTTCCTTTCCCGGGACACATCTTTCATTACTTAATCTTTCCCAACCTCGATCCAGCCCTCCAATATTCAGCTATGCTTAATATACATGCATCCACCTAGACAGACAGACAGGGGCCTATAATGGTAGCTGAATCGTGGCCCTTCTCTCTCTTATTTTTTTGTTTCCCCAAATTTATTGCGTCCATAATCAATACAACCCATAATTTATAGCCCCAAGCTGTCTCTTTTTTTGTAGTCGTGTTCGATTTCCATCAATGAGTTATGAGCATCCGTGCTTCTAACAGCATATTTTGTGCAAACTTTTTACCGGAGAAGTGATGTTCTCTTCATTAATAGATCCCAGCAACAGGGTCAGTGGTTGGAATCCCAACCTTTAAATCTTAAAGGTACAGGAAAGGTTGAAGGACTTGGGTATGCTTAGCCTGGAGAAGAGGAGAGAGAGGGAGGAATACATTTTGCATTTAGACACTATAAATAGTAGTGGTCCTATACATCTGGGGTAAGGAAGCTCAGGCAAAGGTGGCCCTCCAGGCTTCGCTATCTAGCCCTCAGGACTCTCCCCAGACATCCCAGACATGGCCCCTCTCCCCAGGGTTGGCCCAAGACGTTTTGGCACCTGAGGTGAACCACAAAATGCACCCACCCACACACACACACACACAACAGGGAAGAAGGGGTGAGTGAAGATCTACATTGAGAACAAGGAGGGGAATCAAATCCTGGGATAGCTCAGTTGGTAGAGCATGAGGCTCTCAGTCTTGGGGTTGTGTGTTCGAGCCCCACATTGGGTAAAAGATTCCTGCATTGCAGGGGGGGCTGGGCAAGATGAGCCTCGTCGTCCCTTCCAACTCTAAGGAAAAAGGTAAAGGTAAAGGACCCCTGGATGGTTAAGTCCAGTCAAAGGTGACTATGGGGTTGCGGCGCTCATCTCGCTTTCAGGCCAAGGGAGCCGGCATTTGTCCACAGACAGCCTTCTGGGTCATGTGGCCAGCAGGACTAAACCGCTACCTATGAAGGACCATGACGAGTGCCAGAGCGCACAGAAACGCCGTTTACCTTCCTGCTGCAGTGGTACCTATTTATCTACTTGCACTGGTGTGCTTTCGAACTGCTAGGTTGGCAGGAGCTGGGACAGAGCAATGGGAGCTCACCCCGTCGCAGGGATTTGAACTGCTGACCTTCTGATCAGCAAGCCCAAGAGGCTCAGTGGTTTAGACCACAGCGCCACCCGCGTCCCCTTCCAACTCTATGGTTCGATGAACAGTTGAAGTGTGAATCAGAGACTGTTGTAGGGTGAGGAGGAGGGCCTGCTCTGAATCATACTGAGCCCAGGAGACCCCGGAGGGCAGCCCCCACAATTTCCTCCATAGGGATGGGATGAGACCAGCCACACCAATTTGCCAAGAGGCCACTGTAGAGGTGGCATTGGAGGGGGGCTGCCGAGGTAGTGGCAGCTCCATTCTCAGAGGAGAATGGTTCCCACAGATCCTGCCACCTAAGGTGGTGGCCTCACCTTGCCTCATGGGCCTGCCTCTGCCTAAGCCAGGCACCTCACCAGCGCTGTGTCACATCCTCCCTGACTTTTTGCCTGACTGCAATGTGGACGTTCTTCTTGCTTACCTGGGTTGGGGATAGAGAGGGCTGTGTGAGTGTGTGCAGAAAGCAGCCTACAAAAGAAAAGTAGAATTTACATTTGTTGCTCCAGCCACTTTTTCCTTAGGGCCCCACCCACTGCTGGAATGTGGCCCCCCAGAAGGTTACGCAGAAGTGAAAGTGGCCCTCAGCCCCAAAAGGTTTCCCAGTGCCTACTATGGCTCCTTACATCTTAAGCCAGTGGTTCTCAAAGGGTGCCAGGAAGATTCAAGGACAATCCATATTATATTTTGGGAATGACTCAAGTTCTTATGTAGCTGCTTTGTTTTATATTATCTAGATGCCCCGCGATCATATTATAAAGCAGTTGCGTTCTGTGTTCTGTCTTTTTGGTTTTCCAATGTATTTATTATGAGTAAAAAGTTCGGAGTGGCGTGAGCAAATTTTTGTTCTGAAAGTGTGGTTTGAGAACCACTGGCTTAAACTTATGACTTAGTGGACTTCACTCAGCAACAGAATGGACCTGTGTGTTTCCTTTTCTTTCCGGCATCCCTCTAAATATTTCAAAACTGGCAACACACCCTCCCTTTAATTTTCTTGTCTGTGGGCTGAACATGCCCATTTCTTTCCGTCTGCCCTCTTTGGCATGTATCTTCTAGACTTTTGACCGTCCTCCTCATCACTCATCTTCTGCGAGATGGTCCCAGCGGCAGCTTCCCCCGCAGCTGATAAAGTGCAGTAGTGCAGAATTGGAAGTGGGGTGTGGGAAGATTATCTCAGCGAAGAAAAGCTACAACCATAGGAGACGGCAAAGGGAAGGTTCCACTATTGGGGCTGAGCTCCTGCACTGATCCTGCTACTCCGCTGCATGCTTTCTATTTAGATTACAGTGATCAACATGGGGAGGGAACCGGAGGACTAGTTAACATATTCAGCAAGATTAATTGTTTAGGTAAGTTTTAGTGGACTGTACCCCTATTAAGCACGGATAAATCTGTCAGTTTCAGTTCTTTCAGTTTCAACTTTTTCCAGTCTTAAATGCAGTTCTCCACAATGGCACAGTGATTTGTTGTTTACTTATTTTTTTTATATAACAAAATATTATTAAATCCATCAACATTTTAGTGAAAATTTCTCCTTAAAAAGCCCACATTTTTGTACACAATATAATGCTTTTTTGTACGTTATTTTCACTAACACATGCATTGCTATGCATGCTTTCCCCTAATATGTGCGTTATGGCATGTATTTTATTTTTAAACATTTATTTCCTGCTTGATTGTAACAAAACCTCTGTGGGTTGTTTTGTACGCATTGTTCGGGCGGAGAACTGCTGTGCAACATTTGGAGAAGTGGCGAATTCTGAAGGAAAGCCCGTGCTTCAATTTGCATACTGGCTCGAGAAGTGCAAATTAGTGACTTCCTCACCAAAATGCAAACAAAACTGAATGTCCCCATCTTTAACCCCTATAGGCTGGGATGGCATTCTTAAATACTCCCTGCACATAAAAAGCTAGCATGTCAGGGGGCCAGGCTTGCCACATCAAGGGCAAACAGCAACTTGGGGCGGGGTGGGGATGGGGTCGTTTCAGCAAGAAAAAGGTACAGGGAAAGAAAGTTATGCCCCTTCCCCAGCACCACATTCCCGGTCCAAATGAAAAGCCCTCTTCATTTTTAAACACAGAGAGAAAATAGAATCCCAAGTACAGGATACAAAGGCATCTAACCTTCTTCCTGACATGCTACTTTTCTATGCTCAGCGATGTTTGCTTGCTTGCTTGCTTGCTTGCTTGCTTGCTTATATGGGGGGGGGGGCTATTCAAATACGGACCCTTCCTCAACTGCAGCCTGATGTGATGCAGAGACAGCCCACTTAATTGTGCTGTATAGATGAACTGCCTCCGACACTCCGAATGCCTGGTGTCTGGAAGTGCCTTTAGTAGTCCGGAGAGGCAGCCTCTCTCTTCCCCACCCACTCTCCTCCCCCTTCTTCCCCTTGATCAGACAGAGCCCGGGGAATTTACCAAGCAGCAGGAATAAGCACATTGGCCTGGATCCCTGGAAACGCCACTAGACCGAGGAGTGAGTTAAGTTCCTCACAGTGGGAGCCCACTAGCCCAGGAAGAACAACTGTGAGGCTTCCAGAGGGCTGCAATGAACCAACCCCTCCGTTCCTATCTTAGACATTTCTTTGGCGCACACACACAGAGAGAGAGAACTTTCCTTTTGCTTTATAATTGGCAGGTTGTGTATTAAAGTCGTCTTAAACTTTTTCACAATATGCAATTCCTTCCTTCCCCCAATCCTGATTTGCACATGCCTGTCTTGTATTTGTAGACGGCGCATTTTTTTGGGGGGGGGACATGCTACAGCACCTAGCACATTTATGTGCAGTAATAACAACTGCAATAAAGCTGCCCATAAGCTGCCGTTAGGGCTGGTTTGAGCCGAAAAGGTCTGGTTGTAAATTAAGGAGAAAGGAAGAGAGAGAACCATTCATCAAACTGCACAGCAGTATTTCTGCAACCTAAGTTCCTGATTTAAGTTACACTAGTCGCCTATCTCAGGCCACTTCCAAACCGCCTCCTTGTTGAGCACTCATCCTGATTTGCTGGCGAGAAGTTTGCAGGGAGGTTAGACGGCAACAGGCATTTGTTAAACATTCGTTCAGATTTGTTTGCGGAGAGTTTAGACGACGTTGCGTAAAAATGCAGATTCAGGTTGCAATTAAAGGCAAATCTGCCGGATCCACCCTTTCCGGAACAAGATGTGAACTGAAACAACCCTCTGAAATTTGCACCCCTTCGAATTTTGCAGTTCAGCCAAGCAACATGTACAAAAATGCCTAAGCTGGGGTAAACTGCGCATGGAAACACACAAATTAGTTTAAACAACATACAAATGGTGTGTTATTTTAGGTCCCATTGCATTGCCAATATGTGTCTGTTAGGCAAAACTGCATACAAAATTGAGCCTTTTGGGATAAATTTGTACGAAAAGGCTGGTTAGGACTTCTTTTTAAACTGACATGGAAATGTGAAGGAAATGAGAAATGGAGGGGAACTAAAATTGACAGATTTTCCTTCCTCTCACTTCAAAGCAAATGTTAGCCCACATTCCCCACTGCCTTCCCCCCCCCCCAGCACTTTCCTTAAAGTTCCCAACCTGAATTTGCCAGTATGTGACTGAAATTAACTACAGTCTGGAAGCGCTCAGAGAAGAGGCTGCTGCAACCGAGACGATTCCAGGACCTTCACTCCCCGGCCTCTGTTTCCAAATTCAAAACCATCCATCAGCCTCTGGCTCCCACATTGGTACAATAATTTCCCCCCACAGCTCAGGAATGGCATATTGCACAATTCTCATGAATAGAAATAATAAAGCCAAGCCGACGAGCACCATCCCCTCCTTTATCTCAAACAACCCGCCCCGTGGATCCCCGGCAAAGATGGCTGCTTAGACCGTGGAGGAGGAGAAACCCCATCTGGAGCGGCCTGCAACATGCCATCGCCAACAGAGAGTACAACTCTTGCCAGGCTGTTCCCGTATGGGAAGCAGATGGGTGACCGGCCACGTACACCGTCCATCATTCGGCCTGTCACGGCTCTATGGAAGCACTCGACAGGGAGCAGGCCACAGGCAAAGGTAACAAGGAGGGGAGCAAGAGTGCACACTGGAACAGGGCAAAGGAGACAGCCGAGAAAAGGGGGACGCTGTAAACAAGCTGAGCTATGCAACTCGTGTCCGTTCCTACCCTCTCCCCCTCCTTGCAGCTTTCCTGCCCAGTAGGAATCAAGACACGTTGGAGGTAGTCTTAGGGCAGCCACTTGGACACAAGGACAGGGAAAGAATTTGATTCGGTTTGCATTTTAAGGTAAACTCACCTAATTTGCACAGTATGGAACAATGCATGAGCCGAGAAGCAGCCCTCCTTCAAAATTCGCACATCTCTGAATTTTGCAATGCAGCTCTCTAGCCGAGTAATGTGCTGAAAAAACACATATACTGGGGTAAAGGAATGTCTATATGAACAATAAAAGCATGCAAAAATTCATTATATGAGTGGGGAGCAACCTTAGGCAAAATTGCATACAAAATGTGTGTGTTGGGAGATATTCACACCAAAATACTGGTCAGGATTTTTTCTTTTTAAAAAAAATAAAAAGCAAACTAATGTGGAAGTGTAGAGAAATGAACTGAAAAATAGAAACATGAGAAACTGATATTGTTAGATGCATCCATCCTGATTTTCTTGTCGCCGATTTTCCTAACATTTGCATATGCTAAGTTATAGTGAAAACTAAAAATCTAGAAATCAAGATAGACTTTAGAGAGAAACCCCAAGCATCTCACTAGCATGGAAAAGGCTACAGTCAGGTGAGTTGTACACCTGCTCAGCCTGTGGTCCGGGTGCTAAATGTTGATAGGCAACTTCAAGCCCCCTCCTGCTCTCCTTTCTTATGGTTTGTTATCTTCAAAACTGACATGCACCCAGGGCCAGCCCAAGACATTTGGCCCCTGAGACAAACCATAAAATGGCACCCCGCTCCCCACTAGGGAAGAAGGGGTTGGTGAAGATGTGCATCAGAAACAAGGGGTGAATAAAAAGCTACTTCGGGATCTGCTGCCCCTGTGGATCCTGCCACCTGAGGCAATTGCCTCACATTGCCTCACAAATGGGCCAGCCCTGCTTGGACCCATCAGCCCGTCAAAATACAGTGGTACCTCGGGTTACAAACACTTCGGGTTACAAACGCTTCAGGTTACAGACTCCGCTAACCCAGAAATAGTACCTCGGGTTAAGAACAGAAATTGCGTGGCGGCAGCGGGAGGCCCCATTAGCTAAAGTGGTACCTCAGGTTAAGAACAGTTTCAGGTTAAGAATGGACCTGTGGAACGAATTAAGTTCTTAACCTGAGGTACCACTGTAAAGGGCTCCTTCAAACAGAGGACTGCCCTCTGGAAAGTAGGACATGTGGCCACCCTAACCAGCCTCACCATTAGGCAGAGTGAGGTGATGGCCTCAGGCAGCTGATTTTAGATGTTATGAAAAGGGAGCAAATTGTTTGTTGGTTATTATTAGGGCATTTTTACTGACAGGGAGGGCGAGAGGCGCTAATGAGATTTGGAGCCTCAGGTGCCAAAGGACTTGGCTGGCCTTGGGTACTGGGCGCCTTGACTTTGCGTCCTGCTCCCACCCAAAACATGCAGGCAGAGGCTCTTACTTGTAAGCAAGAATTAGATCTTTATTTGGGCAAGTAACAGCACAGGCCCAACATGACACTTCGGGGGTGGGGAAAGCGCCGTTTGCTGCTCTGTGTCAAGCAGAGAAATGTCTTGGACTAGCCCTGGGCAAACCAGTTGGCTTTTTTTTTCAACAGGCCGCACCGTGAGAGCATAAGCCAAGATTCTAAGTCCACATGTTTCGCTTGAAGAAGAAAAAAAGGGAAAGAACAGCCTACTGCTCATTGCATTTCAAACTGGTGTAAACACGTCACATCTGACCCGTTTGAAAGATGTAAATTCACAAGGTGTGGACTTCGGAAAGGATGCTGTGCATCAAGGATACAAGAATGGCAAACCGTTGGGTAGCTACAGGTGACCATTTGGCTGCATATCTTTGTCGGATGTGTGGGGAAATCCTCCTTACCACTTTTCTGAATGTTTAAATTTTACTAAAAGTTTAATGCTTGCAATGCTATCTCACTTTGTTTATACTGATACTGTGTACCGGTATATGGATACCATTTATGTATTTGCTTTTTAAATGTAAATCACCTGCATTGTTTGTATTGTGCATACACAAATACATGCAACTCGATCTGTAAACCAGCTAACCATGAATTGGTACTTCCCCACCCCCACCCCCTGTTTTTTTGTGTTTTTTTGAAGTTTTCCCCCCTTTTATTGAAAGTAAAGTTAAACAACTAACAAATAAAGCTTATTTTACATTCTGTACCAGACAGAGTACAGGGACCCAGGTGGCGCTGTGGGTTAAACCACAGAGCCTAGGGCTTGCTGATCAGAAGGTCAGCGGTTCGAATCCCTGTGACGGGGTGAGCTCCTGTTGCTCGGTCCCAGCTCCTGCCCACCTAGCAGTTCGAAAGCATGTCAAACTGCAAGTAGATCAATAGGTACCGCTGCAGCAGGAAGGTAAACGGTGTTTCCGTGTGCTGCTCTGGTTTGCCAGAAGCGGCTTTGTCATGCTGGCCACATGACCCGGAAGCTGTACGCCGGCTCTCGGCCAATAAAGCGAGATGAGCACTGCAACCCCAGAGTCGGACACGACTGGACCTAATGGTCAGGGGTCCCTTTACCTTTACCTTTTACCAGACAGAGTAAACAAAAAGTATATACATTCAATGTTATACTTTATATTTCTGCTGTTCCTCTTCCTCTTAAAAAATAAAACTTTAGGTGAAAAGTACACACAAAAAAGGAAAAATGTTTTTAAAAAAGGAAAGAAACAAAAAGGAAAAACAAATGCACAAATACTTGGACTTCCAATCGATTCCCGATAAACATACCTTTCCCACTTACGAATGTACCTAACATTCCCCACCCCACCCCTGTTTAATTCCCCAGCCTCTCCCTTCTCCCAATCAACAGCAGTGCTTATCATTTCAAGTCCCCCCACAGAAACTTATCCAGGTTAATTAAATTTTTAAAAAGTCCTGAGCCTTTTGCGGTTTTTACATAATTATTATCCTGCCAACTTGAGAGGGCAGTACAGATGTCCAAGCAACCCACTTGTCTGTCTCCGTGAGCTTTCAGCCTCCTCCAAACCTGCATGAAGCACAGATATCAACTCTTGCAATGGAAAAAATCTCCTCTCCCGTGAGACTCTCAGGTTATTATTGTCTGGAAAAATTGAGCTTTAATTAGCCATTCGTTAGCATGCTGTTTATTTTTCTTGTGTTCATACTCCCGTCTCCTTTCTACAGCTGCTGTCCAGGACAGAACCCCAACCCCATTCATGGCACTGAGGATACCTCCCACTGGAGATAATTATTGCCTTGGCTCTACCTGCTTCCTTCCATGAGCTCACCCAGCAATCCCATTAGGCCCCTCGTGGTGCTGGCACATAAACAGAGGCACATGTAAGTGGGCAGGAGCAACTTAGTGAACACACTTTTTCATCTTACAGAGTTCTTGAGGGCCTTTTGGGCAGCCTGAGGGCCCAGGTCTTTCCATTCCCACACGTGAGATGTAAAGTTCAACTCACTTCCTCTGGATTTATGGTGGCCAGTTACCAAAAAAGAAAAGGAAAGAGAGCTTGCATTATCATTAGCAGCAGCATACCAAAAAAAAGGGGGTGTAGCAAAAAAAAGAAGGCAGCAATTTGCTAAAAAAGGTGGTTTGCATCACCAAAAAAGGAAGACAGCAATTTGCATATAAAACAGTAATTGATATGTATAGGTGCCAATTGAGAAACAATGGCTATAATTTAAATAGAATTGCAATACCTCTCCCAGTAGTGGGTAAGACAGCAGGTGACTTCCATGCCAGCTTAATCTGCTGACCAAGTGCTGCAAACTGGGGGTGGGCAACTTCAAAGCTCCTGCTCTTTCTCTGGTTCCTTATCTTTAAAGGAGACTTGGGACTACTAGGCAGTCCTCTGACTGCTCTCCAAATTAAAGGGCTGCTCTCTGTAAAGTAGGACACCGGACTGCCCCAACTGTATGAGAGCCACTGAGCGGAATCCAGTTCCCTTCAGTGCATTTGCTGGGTGATGGAAATACAAGCGGCAAGGGGGGGCATTTTCAGGGGAGAAGCAGCAGCTGGGAGTGGCTTCACCCTTCCCCTACGTGTGATTTCCCTCCCCCCACCACCACCACCACAATGTGTTCTCCCCTCGCCATCCTCCCCAAGAGCTTACTTTTTATCTTAGAGCAAGCTTGGGTGGAGGGGGTGTTACAAGCCAGTAGAGGCTGGGTCACTAGGGCACTGCCCCACCAAACTCAGTCTGCTCCCAGCCAGCCCCCACCTGCCTGCCTTCTTACTTGCAACCAGTCCAAGGCGTGGCATTGCCTGTGTGTGTCCGCCTCCTTACTCTCAGTGTTGCCCTTCTAGAACTCAGCAGCAAGGAGGATGGGGGCAAACCTAGAATTACTTGGCTCTGGCTGTCGTTGGCTCATTGCACCTACTATTGGCTCCCCCTACTGCTGCGGGTGGCACTGTGGGTTAAACCACAGAGCCTAGGGCTTGCTGATCAGAAGGTCGGGGGTTCGAACCCCCACGACGGGGTGAGCTCCCGTTGTTCGGTCCCTGCTCCTGCCAACCTAGCAGTTCAAAAGCATGAAGTGCAAGTAGATAAATAGGTACCGCTCTGGCGGGAAGTTAAACGGCGTTTCTGTGCTCTGCTCTGGTTCGCCAGAAGCAGCTTAGTCATGCTGGCCACATGACCCGGAAGCTGTACGCTGGCTCCCTCGGCCAGTAAAGCGAGATGAGCGCCGCAACCCCAGAGTCGTCCGCGACTGGACCTAACGGTCAGGGGTCCCTTTACCTTTTACTGCTGCCCCACCCTGCCTTCTGCCCTACTAGTCCCGGGGGGGGGGCGTTATTGGGTTGTTGTTTTCTGATTATATATTTTGTGGTTTTATATTTTGATTTTGTTCTGTGAACCGCCTGGAGACCTCCAAGTATAGGGTGGTATCATCATCATCATCATCACCAGTCACCACTAGGTACATTCCACTCACATTCAGTTTATTCAGTCTATATGTGGTAGAAACAGGTGCCTGCTGATTTTAGCACAAAGTTCTACCCCAAGGTATGGAATTAATGTCGATTTGATTTCTGAACCATTCATATCGGTCATCTAACACACTTCACCAATCTGACATTGTCACTATCTTGTGCGCAAGACCTCCAACATCACGCAAAAGCTATGCGTATTGATTTGGCAATGCGCGTGACTCCCCCGTTTAGGCTATCTGTTTGTGCACATTCCCTGCTAAATATATACACAGCATTTACTGACCCTCTTACCCAAATTCCTAGGCTGGCTTTATTGCATCGCTGACACTTGATGGTTGACACCTACCTACTTTTCAACAAGTCTACAGGAACATGAGGAAATTACTGGGAGCAGAGGTGGAGGAGACAGGCTTTTAAGGAATTCACGGTGTGCAATCTGCTGTAAGTTTGCCCAAAGTGTGTTGTATTTTCTTCTGTGGGGCTTATTAAGTATGTTCCGTGTTGCAGCCACAGAGAGAGAAAAAGGTGAGAAAATGCATTTTGCAGCTGGCTACAGACCACTGGAGCAAATCACGTCAGGCAGGAGAGCAGGAGGGTGGGGACTGGTGGTTCCCCACATTGTAAATGCTTCTGCACATGTTATAGCACATGTTTTGATCATCATGGGGTTAGCAAGCATCAAACGTCAAATCTATTGGAAGGAGAGGTGAGAGTGGCTAAGGGCAATGATTGTAGGGCAGGGTCTCCAGCACTGAAGCAGATGGAAGAAGCTTGCTCCTATGGGACAGTTATCAAGGCTTGGATAACTGCTTTGGTCTTAACACTTTGATGTGTTGTTGTTTTATTGGTTGTATGCCATTCTCTTTTTAGCATATTGTAAAATGCCCTGTGGTTTTCGATGAAGGGAGGCCCATAAAGGAAACAAAATTAAATTAATAAACCATTAGCCCAAGACTCGACCTGGTTTAGACTCAGATATTGCCTAAATCAGGACTTAGCCCTGCAACATGAGAGCCTGTGTGGGGTAATAGTTAAAGCGTCAGACTAGGACAGGGGCAAGACCTGGGTTCAAATCCCCATTCGGCCATGAAGGGTGTCCTTGGGTTAGTCACTGAATCTCGGCCTAACCAACCCCATGCAGGATTGTTACATGGGGGTTATAAAAGGCAGACAATGTGCATTGTCATGAGTGCCTTGGAGACATGGCAGAATGTGAAGCATAGTAAGAAAAATCATGCACACCATACAATTAAAGAGAAAAGAATCCCGGGAACTGTAGTATGCTAAGGGTGTTTGGAACCTCTGTGAGGGGTAAACTACAGTTCCCAGGATTCTGGGGGAGGCAGAAGATGTACTTTAAATGTATACACAAGACAAAAACAGAGACGTGGGTGGCGCTGTGGTCTAAACCACTGAGTTTCTTGGGCTTGCCGATCAGAAGGTTGGCAGTTCGAATCCCCGCAATGGGGTGAGCTGCCATTGCGCTGTCCCAGCTCCTGCCAACCTAGCAGTTTGAAAGCACGCAAGTAGATAAATAGGTACCACTGTGGCGGGAAGGTAAATGGTGTTTCCGTGCGCTCTAGTTTCCGTCATGGTGTCCCGTTGTGCCAGAAGCGGTTTAGTCATTCTGGCCACATGACCCGGAAAGCTGTCTGTGGACAAACGCCGGCTCCCTCAGCCTGAAAGCGAGATGAACACCGCAACCCCATAGTCGCTTTTGACTGGACTTAACCATCCAGGGGCCCTTTACCTTACAAGACAAAAAACCTCACGAGCATAGGGAGAGCATCATTTCCTCCCCACGTAGAACAGCCAGAACAGGCTCCCATTCATCCAGGATTTGGTGGTCCTGCCTCTGGGTCAAAGAGCAGAATGCAATGCTGAGAAGGTGCTGCATCTCTCTTGAAAACCTGAGCCGGCTGCGACGGAAGGGGTGCTCTGACGCTCCTTCCCCCCAACCCTTCCAGCATCCCAACTGTCCCACCTGAGAAGGCAAACAGCTGCTATGTGATGGCACTCTGAATGTAAGCTGTTTTGGATCCTTCTTGGGAAACTCCACTAAGCAGCAGAGAGAGAGAGAGAAAGAGAATGGGTGGGAATGCATGTTCTCTGAGCGTCAACCGCTTCTCTGAACACCACACACCCCTCTTCTCAGGGATGGGGAGGGAGCATTGAATTGTTGTTATTTTTAAAAAAGGTGGGGGGACGACGACATTCAACCTCCCCAGCTCATTCATCCCCTGGGACTCCCTGCTGCGATTATCTGTGAAAGGGGCCTGTGAGTGCCAACTGCCAACAGGCGCTTGGCAGGCCAGTCGATAAGGAGAGCCCCGCGCATGAACAAGTGGCGAGACTCAAGCCGCCTTGGGTATCTCGCAGGCCCAGGAAGGGCCCCCCGGTCCCCACCGGTGGCACCCGAGCTCTGTTTCTCACCGGCTTCCTCCACTCCCACCTGCCTCGAGTTCGCCCACCCGCCCCGCTCGGCTCCTTCTCGCCCTGCCAAAATGGAAAGGGGGACTCCATCAATTGGCAAAGGCGTCAGAAAAAGCTGTCGGAATTCCCAGGCCCAGCAAGAGGCGAGAGGCGAGTGCAGGCCTCGTCTCCCCTGGTTACGCGGCCTGCTGTGTCCCTATTGAGGGAGCAGCAGAAGGGGAGGTGGTGTGTGGCGGGGCTGTTGTTGTTGTGTGTGTGTGTGTGTTTTCTTCCTGAGGGGGGAAGAGAGAGAGAGAGAAGACAAAAGTTGAGAGGGATGTGTGAAAAGGCCAAAGCTCCTCCCCTCCCCGCCAACTTTGTTTGAAGGCATCTCTTCAAACACACACACACACCCGTCTGAAGCCATGGCAGTGGCGGCAGAGGAGGCGGAGGCGGCTGGGAGCGCAGCCACACACTGCCGGCCGGCTATGGCAACATGTGGCTGCGCTCCCACCGGATCCTCGGCCGCTCGCTCCGCAGTCCAGCTGCCGTCAAACAGCCGCCACTCAGTGGAGTGCTGGAATTGGGGGGCCAAGAGAGTAGTGACGGGGGGGGGGAACAGGCTCCAGTAGACAGAAGGTGCTGCTGGGGTGGAGAGTAAGGGGCTTGTGAACCACAACGCCTGGGTGCCATGCCACTTTCAAGCACGCGTCTTTACCAGAGACAGATCTCTCCCTTCTAGTCATGCCCCCAATAGATCATTGCCCCTATTTTGCCTTTGGGGGAAAATGTTGGGAGGTGTCTTTCTCTCTCTCTCTCTCTCTCTATATATATATAGTAGGCATCAATATTGACAATTCTTTGGGGTTCAGTCCTATTCTCTGGGTTTCTAGATGTTAAATAATCTGACTGGGGAGGAAGAGGGATACAAACACAAGGCCTCTGGTCCTGGAGCAGAGGAAAGCACCATGGAGCACCTGCCGAGGCCCACACCCTTGCATAGGGCATGCTGGCATGGGGTGGGGGACCTTTTTCAGACCCCGAGGGTCATCTAGTCCAACCCCCATGTGTTTGTGTTGCTGCTAGAAGTGCTATTGGCTCCATTGTGAAATCCAGATGTTTTGCTTAAGGCAGTGATGGCCAAACTTGGCCCTCCAGCTGTTTTGGGATGACAATTCCCATCATCCCTGACCACTGGTCCTGTTAGCTAGGGATGATGGGAGTTGTAGTCCCAAAACAGCTGGAGGGCCAAGTTTGGCCATCACTGCCTTAAGGGTATTGTATTGTGTTGCTGTTGCTAAAAAGGAAACCGCTATGATTGACAAAGTGTCTTAAAGAGAAACAATTTTATTCTGGTACATGTTTTTGCTGGTTCACTTGGGTCAAATTAACGGGGTGCAGAATGATGATGGGAAACCTGTGGGCTCCAGATGTTTTCGGACTCCAGCACCCATCAGCCCCAATCTGCATGGCCAGCGGTCAGGGATTTTGTGAGGTGTAATCGAACGATGGAGGAGGCGTGTGGCACAAGTCCTCCATTCCTGGAGAAGAAAGAAACAAAGAAAATATTAGCTGTGAGGTCAGTGGGAAATTAAATTCAAGAAAGAAAGTGCTAATTGTACTAAAGCTAATTTTCTCTCTCTCTCCCTGCACCCATTTCTCTCTGCATATCTTCAAGTTTGGATAATATTTCGGGCATCTGATGTCGACCGTGAAAGCTTATGCTATAATAATGCTCAGGGTTGGATCCTGCATTGTTAGTTGAAGACAATGGGACAAGTTGACTTAAGTCCCATTGATTTCTGTAGGAATGAAGCAATTAAATTATAGTGCAGGGGTTGCCAACCTTTTGGGGTCTGTGGGCACGTTTGCAAATTGGAGGAACCGCTGTGAGCACCACACACACACACACACACACAGAGAGAGAGAGAGAGAGAGAGAGAGAGAGAGAGAGAGAGAGAGAGTTAGTTACAGGTAGGTAGCCGTGTTGGTCTGCGGTAGTCAAAACAAAATCAAAAATCAAAAAATTAAAAAAAAATTCCTTCCAGTAGCACCTTAGAGACCAACTAAGTTTGTTCTTGGTATGAGCTTTCGTGTGCATGCACACTTCTTCAGATACACACACACACACACAAACACACACACACACACACACACACACCTCACAACCAAGCACAGACTACAGCTTATTCTACAGGCTACAGTAAAACTATTCTTTCAAGCCTAATTTCAGAGGGCAGAGGGGACCCTGCAGGCATCAGGGAGACCCCTGGATAGTGCAATCATATGCATGTATACTCAAAAACATGGGTAGGCAAACTAAGGCCCGGGGGCCGGATCTGGCCCAATTGTCTTCTCAATCCGGCCCGTGGACGGTCCGGGAATCAGCGTGTTTTTACATGAGTAGAATGTGTCCTTTTATTTAAAATGCATCTCTGCGTTATTTGTGGGGCATAGGAATTTGTTCATTATTATTTTTTCCAGAATATAGTCCAGCCCCCCACAAGGTCTGAGGGACTGTGGACCGGCCCCCTGCTGAAAAAGTTTGCTGACCCCTGCTCAAAAACAATACCCACTAAGTGCAGCAGCACATAGCGTGAAGTAACCAAGTCTGAACCGTCCTTAATCCTGGTCTGACTCTCTGCACACCCTGTTGTAACAGAGGAGGAGAGCTAATGTGTCTCTGAGAAGACCCTAGCCATGAAGGCAGAGCAGGGCAGGCTTTTGTATAGTAAATGACTGTCTGACGTGATGCTTGATGTTAGAATATGTGTTACAAACAGACAAGCATCTTTATTTTTCACCTGTGAAATATTGAAGAGCTTGTGAAAGTAGTGTCAGGAGCAAGGACTTCTGGTTTCTAATATTCCCATCTCTGAAAGAGGGTTATTGGGGCGAAATCAACAATATGCATCAATAATTGGATTTATATCACCACCATAAAGTCAGGCACTTGAGCTAGAAGCCTGAGGTCACTACGGGGACCTCTCCATGTGCTTCCTGTATATGCCTCATTATCCCAAATATTCTGATATATAGCATGCCACTGCCTTTTCACTTGTATCCTTGAAGGGAGATTAAAATGCATTGTACTACCACAAAAGCGTACAGCCCCAAGGCTTGTCACAGCAAAACAACATGTATTGGGTGGGAAGGTGCACGTGCTCTGATTGGCTGAGTTTGAACCACGCAGAAGTGTGGGGTAGTGGTTAGAGCGCAACCAGGGTTCAAATCCCAACTCAGCTCTAAAGCTCACTGGGTGACCTTACCTCGTAGGGTTGTTGTGAATATAAACATGTAGGGGAGGAGAATCATACATGCCAGGTTGAGGCCCTTGGAGAAAAATTGAAATAGAATCATGGAGCTTGAAGGGACCACGAGGGTCATCTAGTCCAACCCCCTGCAATGCTGGAATCTTTTGGCCAATGTGGGGCTCAAGCCCATGTCCCTGAGATGAAGAGCCTCCTGCTCTACTGACCGAGCTAGAAGTAGTGCGGTTACTCTGAACAAACCCCTGGAGTTGTATGTACCACAGTCTGCTTTTGCTGATGTAAACACGGGCAAGAATCCAAAGCTTCCATTCATGGAGTCTGATGCTTCTCCCAGGCCCTGCCTCTGCCGAGAGCACAATCATTCCCCCTCCCATACAGATGCCAATTTCCACCCCCCTCTTTAATCCCCAAATCTTCAGAATATTCTTTTCAAATCCTCTTGGAGGGGATTTTCAGCGGGTGCTTTGCTTCGTGTCTTGAAGCTCCCCTCCCCCAGGCCAGCTGCAACGCTCGCCCAGAATCCTGCTCACACGTGTACAAAAAATAACACATGTACTACTGGTGCGTGCACGCACGCATGCACACACACACACACACACACACACACACCAACTGCAAACGCAGCATCACAGGAGAATTTCTGCAGCCACACCTCGGCCGGTTTCTGCTGGTGATGGTCTGTGTGTCAGCAGGGCTTGGCCTCAGCGTGGCAGACCGACACATGTGGAGATTTAGAGGGAAAGACGCCGGAGCATATTTTCCAGGGCTGAGCCTTCAGCCAATCTTCGTGGCCCGCTTAAATCTCCACCTCAGAAATATATATATGTATGTATGTATAAAGCAGCAGAAATCGCTTTAAATCTCCCCCTCCCGCTCTTTGATCAGCAATCTGCTTCCCATTCG
Organism: Darevskia mixta; assembly: GCA_034641385.1. Lineage (NCBI taxonomy): Eukaryota > Metazoa > Chordata > Lepidosauria > Squamata > Lacertidae > Darevskia > Darevskia mixta. Next base: position 15,556,662 of record JAWWNH010000033.1, on the reverse strand, counting down.
CTGAGCTTCACTCAGGGGACTAACCTGTGACATGGAATTATTCCCACTAGTGGCTTGGAAAAGAGGAACGGCTCTCTCTCCTTTTGAGAGGCTAGTGGGCTCAGGGGTTTGGATGGAGGAGTGGATAGCAGAACCAGAACTCCTGGGTTCTAAGGTGTGGGGCTGGAGCCAATTGCATGGAGTTAACATCTCCGGATCTGAAAGGCTCCCATAATTCCATGTTGTTCACCGTCGTATTCCCCCCCCCCACGCGAGTAAATAAAAACGAGACCTGCTTCAGGATAGGACAGATGAAACGAAAAGCCTTGACCAGTGCAGCACTGAATGCCATTATTGTGACATGGGGGGGGGGGAGAAGCCAGCTCTGCGAGTCCCTTCGCCCTACCCCAGCCCCCAGCTGCCTGTTGCACACACTTCCAAGAGATAATTGGGAACAGATGCTAGCGGGAAAGGCGTGTGCTAAAGAAGGGAGGGGGTGTCCACAGTCTAACGGCATCTTAGTTCTCTGCTGCAGAAGGGCATCCCACCCGGGAACCAGTAAAAAAAAAAAAAGGTCAGCGGAGGGGCAGCCTCAATAATTTTGTCCTCCTAAACCGGGAGTATTGGAAACAGGCATAGAGGGAAAGAAGGGCTAGGCCTGGATTGAAGAAGAAGAAGAAGAAGAAGAAGAGTTTGGATTTGATATCCCGCTTTATCACTACCCGAAGGAGTCTCAAAGCGGCTCACATTCTCCTTTCCCTTCCTCCCCCACAACAAACACTCTGTGAGGGTGAGTGGGGCTGAGAGACTTCAAAGAAGTGTGACTAGCCCAAGGTCACCCAGCAGCTGCATGTGGAGGAGCGGAGACGCGAACCCAGTTCACCAGATTAGAGTCTACCGCTCTTAACCATTACACCACACTGGCTCTCCACTACACCACACTGGATTGAAGGACTCAAAGCCCTATGGTGATACAGACAGAATCACCATAGAGTTCTAGAGTTGGAAGGGATCATTAGGATCATCTAATCCAACCCCCTGCAAAGCATGGATCTTTTTTGCCCGACGTGGGGCTCAAACGCACAACCCTGAGATTAAGAGTCTCATGCTCTTCCAACTGAGCTATCCAGGTGTTGCAGCTGACAGGGCAGTGGGGGCTGGAACTATTAAGGCAAACTGGGCACTGCCCAACCAACCTCGGCCTCCTCTCAGCCAGATCTCACCTGCCTACTTTCTTACATATATCTAGACTAGGAAGTGGCGCTGCCAGCTTCCTCTTCCTTAGTGCCAGTGCTGCCCTTGTAGGAAGCAGGGTGGCCATGAAGTTCACTAGGTGACCTTGGGCCACGCATTTTCTCTCAGCCTGTCGCCAGGGGGGGGGGGAAACGGGGAAGGGGAGACTCAGGTGAGATCCTTGAAGGAAAGTTGGGATAGAAATATAGTGATTTTTCTTTTTTTAAGGACTGTATTATGCAGCCTACCTGCCTCTCACTTCTTCCTGGTCAGTCATAGGCCTTACCTGTGAACTCTTTTTTCCACTTTTCCACTCAACCAGAGAGCCAGCCCCTTACAGGATGTGGAAGATGCGTTTAGCACGTCCAAATGATTCAATCTCACTTATAGGTCAGAACAGAGAGCAGACCTATCAGATGTGCTGATCAAACCTCCCACATCTCGTAGGTCAACAATCCCTGCTGCTCACACCAAGAAATGTGGCTGTGCTCGCAAGGAATGCAGGGACGCTGCAGTGCCAATTCACACCATCCCTTGCGATCGCCACATCAAAAAGGACGGAGTTGCTCATTTTGGCAGTGTGGTGTAACCTGTCCTGCAAATGCAGAATTGCATCCCATCCTAACTCTGCATGCTTTCCACTCACAGCAGGTGACAGAACAGTCACAAAGCCATGCCAGTTGGCACCTTTTTTTTCTACCTCAAACCATTAGCATAAATCACCAGCCTGTCTTTTCTCACATTGTGCAAAATTCCAAGCACACGGAGAGCTACCTTTGAAACTGCCCCGCATGTGCACATATATTAATGGTAGCATTGCAGGATCAAAAGCAGAAGAAAGCTATTTTTGAGACTGAATATATTTTCTAATCAGTGTAGGGTTTGTAGTCAAACTACGGGCACAGGAAACGAAGAGGTAGTAATCATGGTAAACATGATGCAAAAATGCCTCCGACTCCCCGCTCCTTCTCTCCCAGGTCATCCCCCCACCCCCACCCATAATCACATGCTGCCCATCAACCAAAAACCAAGAAAGCCAACCACTGATGTATCCAAGCTCAGAACTGTACACACTTGACTGGCAGGGTTTCAGGCAGAGCTCCTTCCCAACTTTATCTGGAGGTGCCAGAGATTGAACCTTGGATTTCCCGCTACAGCCTTTCTGTAATCTCTTTCATTACAGAAAGTATTTTGCAGGATTAGCATAGGTCCAGGTTGCATGAAGTCATGGCGGTGTGCATTTTCCTCACCAAAGAGTAACCGCAACTCCAAACATCTGGGATCAATGAAAAAGTCCAAGCCGTTCTGCCTCAGCCTCACCCCTCTCCCACCTTCAGTATGGGGATAATGACGACCCACTTTGCAGCGTTGTTGTAAGGATGGTTGAGATCAGGCATACGAAGTTCTCTAAGCAGTCTCAAAGCACAATCCTATCCACTGTGTTCAGGATTGTAGCCTGGCAGTGTAATCATATACCGGTACTTGTCTACTTCAATGGGATTTACTGCCAGGTAAATGCATATAGGGACGCAGGTGGCGCTGTGGGTTAAACCACAGAGCCTAGGGCTTGCTGATCAGAAGGTTGGCGGTTCAAATCCCGCGATGGGGTGAGCTCCCGTTGTTCGGTCCCTGCTCCTGCCAACCTAGCAGTTCGAAAGCACGTCAAAGTGCAAGTAGATAAATAGGTACCACTGCAGCGGGAAGGTAAATGGCGTTTCCGTGCGCTGCTCTGGTTCGCCAGAAGCGGCTTTGTCATGCTGGCCACATGACCTGGAAGCTGTACACCGGCTCCCTCGGCCAATAATGCGAGATGAGCACTGCAACCCCAGAGTCGTTCGCGACTAGACCTAATGGTCAGGGGTCCCTTTACCTTTACCTTAAATGCATATAGGAGTGCAGCCTAAAAGTACTGAATGAATGCCAACCTAACATTATTCATTTCCAAAAGCAGGGTGGACTGGGCGTCATGTGACCTTTTGCCCTGAGGGCCTGTGTACACATTCCCTCCTTTGCTCTGCATACAGTGCACTAACCACTGCTGGTTTGGCAAGCAGAGTTAGCCACAACCCATATCTCTCCTGCCGTTTCTTAGACAATACTGCATTTATATGCATTCTCCCCCCCTCAAAAAAAGAGACCCCAGCCAATGCAAATTGAAAAAAAGAACAATTGCATTTTTAGATAGTAATGTGTACATAGCCCCAGATCCTAGGTGATCAGGAACTGGTGCTGGGAGGAATGCACTCTGCACATGCTCAATGCACTCATGTTCCAAGGGTCTGCAGGTTAAAACAAAAAAAATAGAGCTAAAATTTGGCTCCTATTAAGCCCTGCCTATGAATTAGACAAGCAGAAATTTGAATTAGACAAGCCCCTCCAGCCTACCATTTAAGCTATGGTTTCGCTTAGGCCTGCCTGGGGCAGTTTAAGGAGAGAGCTAGGTTATGTGCAAATGGGGGCAGCCAGAGTCTCTTGGGAGGAAGCAAGGCCCGGTCAGAAAGCTGCCTTGATGCATGTACAGTGGTACCTCTGGTTACGTACTTAATTCGTTCCGGAGGTCCGTTCTTAACCTGAAACCGTTCTTAACCTGAGGTACCACTTTAGCTAATGGGGCACCGCTGGCACACAATTTCTGTTCTCATCCTGCGGTAAAGTTCTGAACCCGAAGTACTACCAGTACTACAGGTTAGCAGAGTCTTTAACCTGAAGCATTTGTAACCTGAAGCGTTTGTAACCCGAGGTACCACTGTAGTTGTTGCATCAGATTATTGTGCAGCTTGCTTTCCCACCCCAGGGCCTTGCTGTTTCCCCCCCCCCCTCCCTTATTTCTCGCCTTTCTCTCTTTCCCTGCAAAGCGGGTCAGCAGATCATCCCACCAACACCCCCACCACAAATAAATAATGCAACTTCCACACTTTTCAGCATAGGAGCCCAGAACGGGCAAAAATATCAGAGGGGAGATTGGATTTCAACAAAATAAAAATACCTTTTTCCAGGGTAGGGGAGAGAAACCAGGAAAACAATACTTTCCCCACCACCACCCCAGGAAAAAAAATGCAATTTAACGAGGTTCTATATGGAAGGAGTTTGGAATATGAGAATGCTCCACTGCATCCTTCCTGGGACTATCGGATGCTGGCATTCTCGAGATCCTTTTAAATATTAAAAAAGGACAATTAGCAACACACACACACACACAGCCTTTAATTTAACACTCAGTAATGATGTGCCCCCTTGTGATACACGATGCGTTGGACGGAGGTGCGTTTGCTAGCGTGCTGCACACCCTTCCGCAGGGAGCAGCTGCCTCCACCCCCTCACACACACTCCCCCACCGCACCCACTAAGCTCGGACCTTTTCACCCACGGGGGTGGGTGGGGAGACGAGGAGAGGAGGGGGCGATGCGCGAGCTGGTTCACCCATGCCCGCCCGCGAGCGAACCAGCAAGCCAGCCACCGCTAGCCAGCGAGCGGTTTCTGAATGCGAGCGTGTGATATATATATTTTTTTCTTAATGAGTGCAGCTTCCCAGGCAGCCAATCCGGAGCCGCGGTGGGCGTGGCCATGCTCTACCCTTGCTGAATGAGCAGGAGCTCCCTGGAGGTGGACGGCTACAGTGTGGAAGTAGCTGGGGAGCTGGCAAGTCCTGCAGGAGGGGCTGGAGAAGCGCGAGGAAGGCAGGAAGGAAGAAGGGAGAAAGTGGTCCGCTCCCTCCCCGCTTTTCTTTTTTATTTTAAGGGGATGAGCTTCGGGATTTCCCTTGCAACTTCAAAAATCCCTCCTCCCCCAACAACCTCCACTTTTGCTTTAAACCATCCCAGTCCCAGACACCAAGGTCACGATAGACGCCCCCTCTCTTAAAAGCAGGAAAGAACCCGCAACTGTTGGAATCCTCGAGACCCGGGTCAGCCTCGCTGAGGAATTCGAAGGCGGACACGGGAGAAGGACGGTCGTGTGAAAGGGAGGCTCCTGCAGTGAGACCCGTCCCCGCAGAAGCGCCCATTCCCACCAGCACCCACCCTCGATGCCACCCACCATGAGGACGGCGCTCCTGCTGACCTGGACCGTATCCCTGAGTTACTTTGCAGACCCAGGTATGAACTGCAACTGCTTTCTATTTGTCAAACTTCCTTCTGATGGAGACGGGAGGGGTGTGTGTGAGGGGGGGGAATCTCCCAGTTTGCCAGCCTTAAAGGGACCCCCCCCCCAAAAAAAAAACCCACCCACTGACCCTAAAGTTAAGACTAAAAAATTAATAATAATGAACAGGTCCAACTCTTTCACGAATGATACCATGCTATGTATTATTAGGATTGGGACCGAGCTGAGAGTGCGGGGAGCTTGCTCTGTTTCTGACTACAAGAGTGGGGGGGGGGAGAGACAATGAGCAGTGCCTCAGGACACCTGGGTTCTATTCCTGACTCTGGGGGAGATCATGGGGCTTAATGGTTTGAGCAGAGGAACAGAGGCGGCCGGCTGGGACCTTCCTTGAGGAATGGGTTGGGGGAGTCGGGACTGCTGGGGCGAGTTGTATTTTTTTTTCTGGGGTGGGTGGGGGGCTCATCCGGACTGTGCCAATGATTCTTGAGTACGCATGTATGTATGACCTTGAGGAGAAGTCGCCTTTGTACCACCGCCTTTGCCGCTCCCTGTTATCTGCGGGGGTGAACTTAAGCAAATAACCTCTGGTGCAGCCAGCAACGAAGTGAGTGGGTCGTTCCCCCCTTCTATGGGGAGGGGTATATTACCCCCCCACACACACACACACCCTTGTTAAAACCACGCGTTGCAGTTTCATCTCAGGGAGGGTTTTTTTTTTTTTTGCGCGCGCGGGGTGTGTGTGAATAATTATTCTAATTTTTCCCTGTGGGGAGTGGGAGGGCTAGCATCGCCCTGCCTGGTTCCCTGAAGTGCTCTTCTCCGCGGGGGCGTGCTTGGGGTTAGGGTTGATCTTTGAGTTCCCTTCCACCCGCAGACTCCCTCTCGTGGTTAACCTTGAACGGCTAAATCTCAAGCGATCTCGGTTCGCACGCCGACCAGCGCCCCCCTCCCCGCCCTCCCGCAGCCCCCTCTTCCCACCCACTCCCCCATCCCTCCCCCACAGCGCTGCAACCCCAGCACCCACACCTCGTTGTCATTCAGGTGCAGCATACGCTTTCTAAATCAGTCTTAAGGGGGGCGGGGGGGGAAGAGGAGCGCGGAACCTCTGAACTCCCCCCTCCCTTTCTGAATCTGGGTAAGCCTTGCCTGGCATTGGTGTGCTTCCCCGCACCCCACCCACCCACCCTGCAGCACCTTTACTTTTAATATGATTTAAATTCTCCCCTCCCCTTCCTGTCTTGTAATTTCTACCAGAGGTTCATGAGTGGGGGGGGTGTTTAGGAGGCCTGACAAGTTCAGTGCTAACCCTTCTCTATTCAGAAGTAAGCCCTATTGAGTTCATTGGACGCTTGCGCCCAGGTAAGCGGAATTTAGGATAGCACCCTAAATTCCAGAAATACCAAACTCTGGTTGTTGCGGATACATAAGTGGAAACGGGGGGGGGGGAGGCCCTCTGCAGATGCTCAGAGTTGTGCCTCTCGCCTCTCACCTCCCGCAACTGGCGTTGGTGTCTAGGGAAAGAGTTCTGTGATTGAGTCATGTAGGGAATGTTGGAGGGTGATTGGCTAGTTAACCTGCCAATCAGATTCAGTCTCTGGTTATGAGATTTATTTATTTTTTGCCTAGATTTGGGGTCAGCCCCTCAATGGTCTGCATCCCCTACATGCACAGGAGCAGGCCTAGCTGGAGGCTCCATATGCATCATATACATTTGAAGCAATCCCCCCCAATGAAAAAAAAAAGAATTTTGGGAATTGTAGTTTAAGAGTGCTGTGAATTGTAGCTCTGGATGAGTAAACTACAGCTGCCAGTGTTCTTTGGGTGGTGGAAATGTGCTTTAGATGTATGGTGTTTGGGCAGCCTATGGCATGTTGGGGCCTGAGGCGGGGGGGGGGAATCCAAAGAGCACTCTTCTCCCCACACCCTGTCCCCAATGGCACATAGCGCCATGCACTGGGAAAGTTTTCCTGTGCAGCCCCCACCCCTTGGAAAGAAGCAGGATCTGCATGTTAAGAGATAGCGTGGTTCCATCTCAGTGGGTTTTGTGCGGTGCAGCGGACAGGCCTGGTGGATTATGGGTCAGGCATCTGCCTGTGTTCTGCTATGCTTCCCTTAAGGGCATCTCATCCCCTTGGCCTGCTGCAACATGGGAAGCCTGCCTTCAAGCAGGGCACCACAGGGTCATCCTGGCAATGGGTCACTGGGAGGAGCCACCCGGGCCAGTGGGCAGCTGTGGTTGCGCCTCCTCCGATGTAGAAAGGGAATCCTGTACCTCTTTAAATGGCTCTACTGTTTAGCCAGGAGGAGCTCTCCTCCAGTCGCAGTGCAGTGATGGGGGAAGGTGCACCTGCTGAACTTCTCCCTGACAGCTCTTAAAGGCACAGGAGCCGTTTTATTGCGAGAGGACCGGAAGCTGCCTTATGCAGAATTGCACCAATGGTCCATCTATAGGCTCAGTATGGTCCATGCCAACCCTGGCAGCGCCCCTTCAGGGTTTCGGACAGCGGCCTCTGCCAGTCCTAGCTGGAGATGCTGAGGACTGAACCCAGGGCCTCGTGCGTACAAAGCAAAAAACGGACTCTACCACTGATGCAAGGAGTCGAATGTGTCTTCCTTTGGGCCTGGCAACCCTCCGGAGTTGGCCGGGCTCTCTTGGCTCATCTGCTGTCAGATGCCTTCAGTGGCAGCGATGGGAGTGCAGAGCGGCGCCCCCAGGGCTGGGTTTGGGGGTGTCGGGATGCGTGGGTTGCGGAGGTGTCGAGGGGATAAGTGAGTTCACACTTGCACGCCTGGCTTAGCCTCTGCCCCCTGGCTACAAGTTCCCTTTGCAGTAACGCTAATGATTCCTGAGTGGTTGTGGCGCTCTTTTCCCCCCATGGCGCCTGCTCCTCGCTGGCGTGGAATCAACCTCTGCACAAGGGTGGGGAGGGAGCCGGGGAGGGGGGCAGTGTCTAATGATGATGTGTCTTGAGCCAGCAGCCAGAGGCAGCAGCCGGAACATGGGAGAATAAGATGCAGGGCGGGGGAGTTTAAGGACAGAGACAGGATTTCAAACGGTCGCGTTACGGCAGCTGAACACTTCTCCCTAGAAAAAGAATTTCCCTGTGGCACTAATGCATGGGACGGAAAGTTAACAGCCACCGCAGTCCTTGCACATTTTTTTTTTTTTTTGCACTGTGTGATTTATGACGGGGAACCTGTAGGGCCCCCCTGATGCCGTACTACAACTCCCAACACCCCCTGACCATTGGCCATACTGGCCATAGGCCGATGCATATAAGGAGTCCAACAGCAGCTGGGGGCCACTGTCTCCATGCACAAACTGGTCTCAGCAGTGGTGCTGGAGAACACCAGCCTATTGTAACCGGGGCCTTCAACATCCAAGCCAAGGCTCTCTTATCTGGGCTGCCTCAGGAGGACTCCGTGGCTGCCATGGGACTATCTTGGGGACCCTGTAGGCATCCAGATGTTGGGCAGATGATCATTGGCTATGCTGACTGGGGCTGATGGGAGTTGGAGTTCAACAACAGCTGGAAGGCCACGGCTTCCTCCTCAGCTCTTTACCAACAGAATTTGGTTTATTTACCTTTTAAAATAATAATAATAATAATAATAATAATAATAATAATAATAATAATAATAATAATAATAATAAAGCACACCCCTACTGTTCGTATCTTCATTTTCCACAACAGGTTCGGTGTTTGCAGGAGACTGAGGACGCAACCTGCAAAGTAGGTTGCTGTCTGTGACGGCGTGTGCAGCAGTGATGCACTTAATTTCCAAGGAACTGCAACACTAGATTGCAACGTCCTTATAATCTCCGACTTTTTTCCAGAGCTGGGACCTCTCTTTAACATGGATCTCCAACACGGAACCCCTTTCTAGGTCTGATGTCTTCCTTTGCCGCATTTTTTCTCCCCCCTTAATCTCTATCACCTTCTCTAAAGGCAAAAGTCCCCCCAAGCCCCGGATAAAACAAAGGCTCCATCACTGACGCAACCCAGTACACCAGGGATGGCCATCTTAGACTACTACTCCCATCATCCCTGACCATAAGCCATGCTGGCTGGGGTTGATGGGCGTCGGAGTACAATGACATCTGGAGAGCGGCACATGAGCTAACCCGCATCACACCATTTGAAGGCTATTGGTCTTTGTCAATGTTTGTTGTTTTGCCCCATACTTCCTGCCTTCATCAAGGACCTGCCACATATCTGGCCCAACAATAAGTCCTACATTTGGCAAAGGATTCTAAGAAATGTTTGGAGGAAAGATTGTTTTCAACCCAGGGACCGCTTTCCTCAGAGGCAACATTTCAGGGGCCACTTGGCAGAGGTGGGCACTCAAAGGAAGACACAGAGCAAGGCTGGTCAGGGGTGTGGCCTGGAGCGGGTGGGTGTGGCTGTGAAGGGCAAAGGGGCGTGGCCTGAGGAATAGTCCCGTATGTGGACAGAGGCCTTGAGGATGACGTTTGAGTTTCACCACCTCTATTTTATGGTGTGCTTTTTCGTCAGGGGGGTAACTGGGTTGGTGAGATCAGGTTCAAGGGGGGCACAAAAATTGCAAGTCTCCACTCTGCTTGGGAGCGGCTAGGAGCCCACCCACCTGTTTGCGCACTCTCCTTGCCAAGGGTGCAATGGACTGGGAGGGGACGCCCGCAGCCCCTTGCCAAGGGCGCATGGGAGCATAGGTACGCCTCCGCTCTTGGTTCCCATCAGGACCTGGCTAAGGCGTTGCAGTTTTGACTTCCACGCCTCCCCCATCATTGTAGGGGAAGGTCTGTAGTTGGGGAGACTGTGCCTTTCACAGGAGCTGCTTTCCTCTCCATCAAGGATCCCCTGGCAAGCTGCTGTGGAACCCCAGAGTTCTTTGGAATATATTTTGAAAAGCACCGTTCTATTTTAGTAACAGAATAAGGCAGACTCTTCCCCCCCGACACACACACACACACTTTCCCTCTTTTTCTTTAGTTTAAACAAAGCTTTCAAAGAGCACATAATTCTCCACCGAGCCAAAGGTGTTCCGAGCTGGCAAAAAAAAAAAAAATGGTATTGTGCGTCCCTGTTCTGTCCTTGCTTTTTAAAAAAAAAAATAAAAGCATCTGATCTGAAATAGTCATAATGAACCTGCTATTGTCAAACATTCACAGCTTCTGCCCATCTAAGGCTGCTTTTCTCTCTTCCCGCCCCCCCTCCCCTCCTTCCTCTGTGCTTCAGGGTTCTGTTTGGTGTTCCAGCAGCATAAATAAATAAATAAATAAATACATTTCCAGCTGGCTCCCAGAATTCTAGAAAAGGGGATAATTTTCCCTCTTAAACCTTCAAAAAAAAAATTTAAAAAAATACTTTAAAAAAAAATGCAGCCATCTCATTGAGAAGCTGTGTGACTGAAATTTGGCAGGAGCAAAAGCTGGCCTGGGGGATGTGCCTTCTGTTGTCTCTGTGGAAATCCACTCAAATTTGCAGTGATCTCAAGTTGGCAAAGTTGCAACGAGTGCATTTATCTGAATACTAATGCTGAGCCTTGCCTGTATTAAGTTATGCAAATGACTACCCCCTCCGCCTATCACTGACACAGAGCTGGGAGGTGGGGTGGGTGAGAGGAATGGCTGGTCGGCAGCCCCCAGCAGTGGTGGGGGTGGGGGTGGGAGAGGAGGAGGAGGAAGAGAATGCTGCCTTGGTAAGGCTGACAAAACAATTATAACTGATGCATTGATCAACTAAAAATAAGCCTTGCCGTAATTCAAGGTGATCTTTAGAGTATCTCGGAGGAAACTTAACATGGTGCGGCTTCTTCCCCCTCTCTGGGTGAAATGACAAATCGTTGAAGTGCTGGGAAACCTGCTTAGCCAGAGAGCTGCAGAGAGCTGGCAGGAGGGGTGGGGGTGGGGGACACATGGCCCTCCACATGCCGTCAGACTCCAACTTCCGAAACATTGGGCATGCTGGCTTGAGCCAACAGGAATGGAAGGGCTTCAGGTTGGCCACAATGCATGCATATATATATTGCATACATCAACCTTCTGCAGGTCAAAGGGGCAACGATCCACTGGAAAACAGTCCTACGATCCACTGGAAAACACCAACGGCGCTGTTCTTCAAGCCTTCGCCATTTCACCAGGTGCTGTCTGCAAACATTCAAGCCGGTCTTCTTAACCCTATGGGGTTAAGCGTGCTTTTATACTTTATAAAAAAGAAGAGGTGTTTTTTTCCCACGAGGCTGAATCTGTCGCTCATTACCTGTTTCCACACTTGCACAAGACGGGTTACGGGAACTGAAAAATGGACACCATCCTGTCCGTAGCTGTTTGGGCCATAAGAACTGAACAAATGCACTGAATGATGGATTGCGTCTAGAGCCCATGTGCTTAAAAAGAAAAGAGGGAGAGAGAGAGAGACTTCTATGCTGATGTGTTCTTTGCTGTGGAATGCTATTTGCTTCGATCACTTTGCATCTGTCCTGGGCTCATGTTGCAAAATAAAGTATTTCATGCGTGTACAGACCACCACATATAGAAAAGTGTTAATAAGTTAAGTTTGGCACAGCACCAGTCAGTTTGTCCATGGCTGTTGGTGACCCAGCCGCTTAGGGGGAATCAGCAGCAGTTCTCGTCTTGCCCCCTGGCACACCAAAAAACTTGAGTATTGAAAACCATGCTGTGCAGGAGGTTTGTGCCGGTGGGCACAGCTTGAGTTCTCCCGTTTTGCTTCTCTGTTGGTTCAAGCAGCTAAAAAAAAGCTATGTGAGGGTTAGCACAGGGCTGGATGTTTATGACACCTGGCCCTCCAAATGCTCTTAGACTCCATATCCCATCAGCTCTAGGCCAATGGTCAAGGATGATGGAAGCAGGAGTCCAACAATACGTTTTCTGGCCCTGAGCTAGCATCACATTCCATCCCAAACCCGGGACTGTGGTTTGTTTTGCTAGCCAGCCTTGAACCAAGGTTTGCTGGCTTTACTGCCAGTGTGGTGTAGTGGTTAAGAGCTGTAGACTTGTAATCTGGTGAACCGGGTTCGCATCTCCGCTCCTCCACATGCAGCTCTGGGTGACCTTGGGCTAGTCGCACTTCTTTGAAGTCTCTCAGCCCCACTCACCTCACAGAGTGTTTGTTGTGGGGGAGGAAGGGAAAGGAGAATGTTAGCCGCTTTGAGACTCCTTCGGGTAGTGATAAAGCGGGATATCAAATCCAAACTCTTCTTCTTTACTGGTCATGGTTCATCAGGGCAAAATGCGAAGGTTTCCCCTTTTGCGGTGCCTTTATGAAGTAAGGGATAAAAGTGGGAGCCTTGAGCCTCATCCACCAGCCCATAGATCATGCGCATTGTGTAAAGCAGGATTTCCAAAACTTGGATCTCCAACTGTTTTTCGACTACAACTCCCATCTAGCTAGCAGGACCAGTGGTCAGGGATGTTGGGAATTGTAGTCCCCAAACAGGAAACCCTGGTGTGAGCCAAGCTAGTTAGCTGGACAGTGTGTCCAAACACAGCCAGTGCTTGGCTGAGGATCCCCACTGTGCCTTTCCCCAAACATTGGTGTTTTCTATGGATTATTCTGTTTGCAGATTTTGGTTTGTGTCCATCAGCCTGTTGCATTGGCACAAACCGGGGCGGGGGGGGGCGGGGAGGAGAAGAGTCTATAGATTTGAAAAAAGGACGCATGAAAACAAATGAACAGCTCAGTCCCATAATGAATGGCGCATAAAAGTGCCTATCTCTCCATCTCCTGTAAATACTGGCATGCTTTGTGGATGTGAGGCTGCTTACACTGTATGAAGTGGCAGTTGCTATTAAACAAAATAAAGCTCTTATTTTCTCGCGTCTCATCTTCTGTCACGAAGTAATTGTCTGCTCCCTTAATTTCCTGCGGCAGTAAACATTTTGGATTGATTTTTCCTCTCTTTTTTTTAACACGTCTGGAGAGATGCTTTAAGATAGCCATTGATTATTACCAGCGAAAATTGTTGGAGGAAATAGGGAAAATTGAATTTTCTCGGGGAGAAAAGACACAGAAGCCTTCAAAAACTGCAGTTATTACATGCTTGATGGCCACTAGATAGATTGGCAGGCTCCCAAAGATTTTGTCACTGCTGAACATATTTCATGGGGAAGAGAGGATTCAAAGAGCCGTGTGACTCTTCTCCTGCAGTTATTGCTCCTTCCAGAGCCAGGACTTAACTTGATGTATTGGTTTCGCCCTAGAACCTGGGTTTTTTTGTGCTTTTTTACTGCCAGATCCCAGCCCCAGAACATGTGGAGCTGTAGAATAATGGATGTATCTGCTGTAAAATGAGGGCGCTGTTCTCAAGACATTGTTTTCTCCTCTTGCCATGGTGAGGCTGGGCTGTGGTTCACTGGTAGAGCATGCACCTCATATGCAGATGGTCCAGGTTCAATCCCCAGCATCTCCAAGTAGAACTGGGAGGGACCCTGATCTGAAATCCTGGAGAGCCACCAACAGGGTAGACAATGCTGAGCTTGATGAGCCAATTCTGTAACAAGCCAGTTCATCTGTTGTTGAATTCAGGCTCCCATCAACCCCAGCCAGCATGAGCAATAGGTCAAGGTTGAAGGAGACTGTAGTCCGATAACCTCTGGAAGACCACGTCATATTTGCAACGGCATGCTGAGAAGTGGAATACAATGATCTGCCGCATAAGCTGGCTTCCATGGTGGTAGGCAGCCTGGTGCCATCCAGATTTTGTGGACTACAACACTCGCTCTCCTGGGTTATTGGCTAGTTTGGCTATGCCTCATGGGAGTTGCAGTCCACAACTGGAGGCCACCTTGTCTGGCTGCCCCAACTTCCAATACATTGTTCAGCTGTGGTTTGTTACATGTTACACATGTCAAGGACCTTCAGACAGCTTGGACAAGAGCAGAATCTGATTTTGTCCCTTTGTGTTTACACCCTCCGCTTGTACGTAGTGGTACAATCCTCTCTCTTTTTTGGTGTGTCATAATGAGCATGAATCCAGAACAACCTGGGAACTAGCACTTGGCCCACATGCAGTTTTGGTACTATATAAAGTTTCTAAACCTCATGGATGTGGTATGAAGTTGGGAAATGTGCAGCTGGTGTTTGCTGAAGGCCTTGAAAACCAGAAGACTGAACTGGGTGGGGAACCCCAGAAACCAATCTCCCCATGGGCGTAGCCAAGATTTATTTTAGGGGGGGCAGGTATTGTTAGAGGGGGGCAGAACCGAGTTATCTGTGATACAAGTGGTCAATTAAGTATTTTTATTAATTTGCTTGATTTGGGGAGGGCAGCTGCCCCCCTGGCTACGCCCATGCAGCTTCCCACCCCCAAAATAAAGGTAAAGGGACCCCTGACCATTAGGTCCAGTCACGGACGACTCTGGGGTTGCGGCGCTCAACTCGCATTATTGGCCGAGGGAGCCAGCGTACAGCTTCTGGGTCATGTGGCCAGCATGACTAAGCCGCTTCTGGCGAACCAGAACAGCACACGGAAACGCCGTTTACCTTCCCACCGGAGCGGTACCTATTTATCTACTTGCACTTGGACGTGCTTTCGAACTGCTAGGTTGGCAGGAGCAGGGACCGAGCAACGGGAGCTCACCCCGTCGCGGGGATTCGAACCACCGACCTTCTGAGCGGCAAGCCCTAGGCTCTGTGGTTTAACCCACAGTGCCACCCGCATCCCACTACCCCCAAAATAGGTGGGGTGTTGTTTTTCTTTAAAGTTAAGTGTAGCTTCAATGCATCCTCCATCAATTAGGACAATCTTTACAGGGTGTTATCTTGGCTTCTCCTTTCCCCCCATTGCAGCACAAGGAAACTAACCAGGACCTTTTCCGGTTCTTCCTGAACTGGAAACCTGTGGTTACCAAATTCAGAACAAAGCAGGATATGAATCCATGGAGCTAGTTCCTTTACATCCTGACTTGTTTTGAACAAACTTAGCAAACCCTTTTCAGTTAGAGTCTTCCTGTATTAATCACAGTTGGTGCAAAGGTAAGAGAGCACAGGGGCTCTGTTGGGGAATAGGCTAGGTAATATTTCAGCTGACAAACCTGAGATACTGTCCATACCGCACAAAGTCTCCAGCTGTAACTGTATCGCTTCACGAACAGTATCTCAACTGCAAAAACGCGTACAAAAAAATGATGGCCGGGACTGATGGGAGCTGGGCTTCGACAACATCTGGAAGGCAGCAGGTTTGGGAAGGCTGCTTTTCTGTTATGGTAACCCTAGAGGAACAATATAAACTTTCAGAAGTGCCCATCTGTGATCTTCCAGTTGTGGTTGGACGACCATTGGCCATGCTGCCTGAGGCTGATGGGAAGTGGATTCTGGCAACATCTGGTGGGTCACAGGTTCCCCGCCCCTGGTTTACAAGCGTCTTCCTTGCTTCCCCTTCTGCCGGGAATTGCTTCCCCAAACACCTTTGTGATGCTGTTTCTCTCTTCCGCCTACCCTTCAAATCCTTCATCAAAGGCCAGCTTCCCTGGGAAGCATGTAGCCCAGCCCCTTCCCTTAGTCCTCATCCCATACTGCAGGGATAGCCCATGCTGTGGCCTCCGGATGCTACTGGCTTACAACTCCCATCATCCTTCAGCACTGGGCAGGCTGGCTGTGGCTGATGGGAGATGGAGTCCAGCAGCATCTGGGCAGCAGAATATTGGCTGCCCCTGCTCTACTGAGATGAAGCCCAAGTTCCGCAACTGTATTATATCATTTCCCACCCCACCGCACCCCACCTTTCCCTGCTCTCCACCTTTCAGCAGCATCTGGAGGGTCACCACATTTGCTGCCCCCCTGCATTATGAGAACGAGGCTCCCTCTTTTCAGTCACAGAAATAAAACAACAATAACAACAATAAAATTTTTATTATTTATACCCCACCCATCTGGCTAGGTTTCCCCAGCCACTCTGGGCAGCTGCCAACAGATTAAAAACAGAATGAAACATCACACATTAAAAACTTCCCTAAACAGGGCTGCCTTCAGATGTCTTCTAAAAGTCAGGTAGTTGTTTATTTCCTTGACATCTAATGGGAGGGCATTCCACAGGGTGGGTGCCACCACTGAGAAGGCCCTCTGCCTGGTTCCCTGTAACCTCACTTCTTGCAGTGAAGGAACCGCCAGAAGGCCCTCGGAGCTGGACCTCAGTTAAAACCCTTTCCCACAAACAAACAAGTGGAGCGTTGGATGCCACAATTTAGAAAGGAGGTAGACAAGCTGGAACGTGTGCAGAGGAGGGCAACCAAGATTATCAAGGGTCTGGAAACCAAGCCTTATGAGGAACGGTTGAAGGATGTGGGTTAGTTTGGCCTGGAAAAGAAGAGACTGAGAGGATACACCCATCTTCAAATATCTCAAGGGCTGTCACATGGAAGAGGAAACAAGCTTGTTTTCTTTGCTCTGGAGGGGAGGTCACAGACCAATGGATTTAAGTTACAAGAAAGGAGATTCAGACTAAATACCAGGAAGAACTTTCTGGTGGTAAGAGCTCTTTGACAGTGGAACAGACTCCATTGGAAGGTGCTGGACTATCCTCCTTTAGAGTTTTCTAAGCAGAGGTTGGATGGCCATCTGTCATGGATGCTTTAGCTGAGATTCCTGCACTGCACTGGGTTGGACTAGATGAATTCTATTATCCTCTGTTCTGTTTCTGGGTCTGTCATTTGTTCTGCTTCTAATGTTCAGGTGGGAGTAGCGGTGCTTGCATTGCCAAAACAGCGCCATGCAAGAGGGAGGTATTGGCAGGCCTGTGGGGACCCCAAAATTTGTAGAAATATCCCCCAAATCAGAAAAAAAATTGATGGCTGGGGGAAAACACAAAGGGGAAGCGAACCCCAAAACAGACCAGTTGTAGACTGCATGTGTGCAGTGGCCACAGAATTCTGGCAGGGTCAGAGGGGGAATGGGATGGAATATCCTGGAAGGGGAATGTGGCTGGCTGAAACAGGATCGCTCCGCACTGCAACACTTTGTTGCAGGTCCTACTTGTAGGCATTCAATTTGCCTCCCCAACACACCCAGCAGGCCCACGTTATCAAATGGCATTGGTGATGTCATGATTCGTGAAGCTACGTAACTCGTTAAGACACTGCTGTCTGCTATATTTTTTAAGTGTATATCCTTTAAAGACCGGGTACATGAATCACGAGAGCCGCATTTAAAGTGCAATGCTGGTTGCGCATGATCTGCGGAGGGAGCGCATCAGAATGTACCAGATAATTCCCCAGGTGGTTAGTGACATCTATATGCAAATATAGATGGATGTACATCCTGCAATCTGTTACATGCCACTGCCTCTTGGCAAAAAATATATATATCAAAAATCCTTCATATGCAAGGTAAGATTAAATGTGTCTGTATCATCCCAGTGCCTGAGACTTGTGGGGCAGACCATAGTGTTATCATAGGTTGGGGCTACCGGTATGTAGGACACCATGGGGCTGCCAACTAAAGAGATCTGGGTCTAACTCATAGATCTCTTGAGTAATTTGCAGCAGATGAGCAAGATAATTGACTTCCCACTGTAATAACAAACAAATGGGGTCCCCCCCACCCTTCTAAACAAGGCAGCTGAGATGAAGAAAGTTTGGATTGTGGGGGAAACCAGGAGGAAACAAGACTGACCTCTATTCTGGTACCCGGAACAAATTCCTAAGCATGTTCTCCAGGGGAATTCTGTTCCATAAACCTGAAGGTACATGTCTCACCACCGCCCACGGCCAGCTGCTGTTTTCCACCTGGTTCCAGCTGGTGAATCTCTGGACTCTGGTGACAAATGAAGTAGATCACACAAGCCTGGTGTCTGCTTGCCCAAGTTACAGAAGACTCGCAGCCAAAATCTAGGCTAGGCCCACAGAAGTGGTCCAGCACGAAAAGGGCAAAGATGACGATGTAAAGATGTAGGAATATGACAAACAACAAGGCATTCTGGGTTTCCCCTCCCACGTTTTGTGCAAATTTTCCACTTTGGAAAAATGAGGATCTGGGGGAAACACTGGGAAAGAGGAGTATATTCTCTCTTTCATAAAAGGTAAAGGTAAAGGGACCCCTGACCATTAGGTCCAGTTGCGGACGACTCTGGGGTTGCGGCGCTCATCTCGCTTTATTGGTTGGCCGGTGTTCAGCTTCCAGGTCATGTGGCCAGCATGACTAAGCCGCTTCTGGCGAACCAGAGCAGCGCGCGGAAATGCCGTTTACCTTCCCGCCAGAGTGGTACCTATTTATCTACTTGCACTTTGACATGATTTCGAACTGCTAGGTTGGCAGGAACAGGGACATCACTGATCAAAAGCAACAGCTAGTATTTTAAAATAATCTTGCCACAAAACACCCAGGCCCAAGATTCAAATAGGTAGCAATACGAGACTGGTTTATGGTCTTGATATTGATGCTCGCTGGCCTCAGGCCCTGAGAATGGGCTTCCCGAACTGGGATACTGGGCAACCTTAACTGCACGTGTTCAGAAGCCCCTGGGACAGCAAGGGAGCAGTGGAGGGGTCGTGAAAAGACACGACAGGAGGCTTGGCAGTTTTCCTGATCCACGCTAGCTTTTGCCTTGAATGCACCTGCCTCTCTTCCCACTTTCCAACTCGTGTGTCAGATGAGGGTGGCTGCTGGCACATTGCTGATAAAGACTAAATGCATCACCAGAAAGACTGTTTTTGCATGCCATGTGCATTTGTTTGTTAATGTTAACTGCATTGATCTGCTAATTTATATGGATGGAGGCAAATTTAGAAATAACTACTATAATTTAAATCAGGGGTGGGGAACGTTTTTCGGTCTGAGTCATAGGCAGCCTTCTGGGGACCAGCCACTTGGTGGTTGTGGGCGGGGATACAGCAAAAGTGGGCGGAGCAATTGATGCAAATGTTCTCCTTGTATGGTAAGCTAGTTTCTGCACATACTCATGTTCCCCTCCCTCTTCGTCTACCCAGGCAAGCAAGAGGCATTAGCAGAATTCAAGGAAACATTCCAGGCAGTGCAAAAGGGTGTGGCCTGAGGAGAGTGGGGTGGTGGTCCAGGAAGACTCCTGGGGCCGTGTTTGGCCCCCAGGCCAAAGGTTCACAACCCCTGATTTAAATAGAAATATGGCACATCTCACCCAAGTGGGGAGGAAGAAGTGACCTGTGCAGTCTGCTGTCCTACACATTTTGCTGTCCTGGTGTTTCAAGGTCTCTGCTTTCTCACAGCTCAGTTGGTTAGAGCATGGTGCTGATAATGCCAAGGTTGCAAGTTCGATCCCCGTATGGGACAGCTGCATATTCCTGCATTGCAGGGGCCAGGGGGTTGGACTAGATGATCCTCAGGGTCCCTTCCAACTCTACAATTCTGTGATTCTTCTTGCCATTACTGTATTCATTTTTCAACCAGACCTCAGCCAGCCAGCCCTTCAGATAGGCATGGGGAACCTTTAGGCCACCAGACATTGCCAAACTACAACTCCCATCATCCCAGACCATTGGCTACATTTGCAAGGACTGGTGGGAGTTGTAGTTTGGCAACCTCTAGAGTGCCAAAGCTTCCCCACTCCTGAAATAGAGGGTTGTCCCTCTGTAAAGCAGGGCTGATGGCCATCCGACATCAAACAGCTTTGGGGAAAGCCCTAGCAATGTTGAAGAAGTGTTGGGGTGAGGCTGCCCCTCTCTTTCTCTCTCTCCACCCCGCCAGCTCAGGCCCACCTTTCTCCAGAACATTAACCAGACAGAAAAGCCCTTAAATTTGGCATGTGGCTCTGTGCTAATCTACTCTGGAGTCCCTTATCGGGCCTCACAGCCACTTAGGCATTTCCAAAAAGGAGACGGCGCAGCCGCCTTGCACTTTGTCACATCTTGAACACTTGTTGTAGCAGAAAGGGGAGAAGGTGAAAGAATTGGCAGGAGCTGCATCAAATGAATTGTCTGCCTCTCTCTCTTTCCTTGTGGGGTTTTTGGGTTTTTTTTAAATGTCTGCTGGGCAGGACTGGTGGGGGATGCCTGGGCAGCAGTTTCATGGTTCCCCAACCCAACCAGCCACCATCAATTAGTGAGAAATGAAATTGCATTTTAAAGTTATGCACAGAAAGGAGAAATGGTAAAAAACTTTTGGCAGAGTGCATTGTTCTGGTTGTCCTTTCCTCACTTTTGAGTCCACCAAGGCATTTGGTGCATAGCTGTCAACTTTCGGATTTGAAAATAAGGGATTTTCCCAAACTTTTGGATTTGAAAATAAGGGATGCCGCGAGGGCGGTGCAATGGCACCAAGTAGCCTCGCCACCCTGCGCTCCAGAGGCTGCGCGAGAACGGGTGAGCGAAAGAGCGAGCGCATAGACGGCAGGCAGGCTGTCTGTCTGGTTGGGCATGAGGGTTGGGCATAAGGAGTCTCAGACTCCTTATTGGCAGCCGAGCAACGCAGCTGAGGGGGCCTCCCTGGCCGACAGGGAGGGAGAGGAGCTGCTTTCTTTGAAATCCGAGAAATTTAAGGGATCTCAACAATCCGGGATAGCAGCAGGAAACGGCATTGGAATAAGGGAGTTTCCCGCAAAAAAAGGGAGGGTTGACAGCTATGATATTTTGGTGACTGTCCATCCTTTTATTCTACAAATGATATCTCTAGTAGGCTGCATCCTGCTCCTTTTCAGGGTTGTGCATGCCTCCTGGGGGGAAAAACTACAGCATCCTTTTTGGGGCTTCTCTGTAAGGACAGGAAGCTGGGAAAGCAACCTATTGTACACCTGACTGCTGCTGGTGGTGGTTTTTTAAATTGAATGTAAAAGAAGTCATTCTGGAAAGGTCTCTCTCAAAAAAAAAGATAAAAGGGAAGACTCCCCTTAAAGACAAGATCAGCAAATGCACCTGTCTCAGGCACAATGGCTGCCAGCCTCCATTCTTGAATTCAAGCCCAGAGGAAGATATCGGAACACAATGGGGTGAAATTTGATTCAGTGCGAACCTACCCGATTTGTACTTTCTGAAACAATAGATGAGCTGAAATGCAGCTACGCTTTGAAATCCACACCTCTCCAAAATTTGCAACGCAGTTCTTCAGCCAAGTACTGAGTACAAAAATGCACATACGTGGGACCAAATATGCATATATTAGTGAAAAATGCCTAAAAACATGGGGGGGGGGGTATGGATAAACTTTGCATTAAAATGCTGGTGAATTTTCTGGAGGGCTTTTAAATAAAAATCAGAAACTGATGTGGAAATGACAAGAACTGAACCTGAGACTGGGAAAATGAGAAACTGGGAGAAGTTGAAAATGGCAGATTCTCCCATCCATCCTCCTCCTATGAGGTTTTTCCATATCGGGAAGCACCTGCAGCTTAGGAAGCTGCAGAGCACAAGGCAAATGTTTAATGGAAAGAAAAGTAGCACACTGCCACTCTCAGCCACATGAAGATGAGCTGAGCCCCAACCAAAGCGATAAAGGGTGTTCAAAACTTTCTTGGCTGTGAATGAGGAAGCAGCAGCAGAAGCCTCTTTCGCAGGAGCAGAAAACTTTCAAGTAGTTGGAAGAACGGTTTTGGCACAACTCATGCAAAGGAACGGAAGTCTCCAGTATGTAGCATGAATTCATAGGGAAGAAAGAGATCTGCTGCAGAGGACATCCAAACAGTGGTCTGGAGCTCTTTAAACCAGTGATGGCTAACCTTGACACTCCAGATGTTTTGGGACTACAACTCCCATCATCCCTGACCACTGATCCTGTTAGCTAGGGATGATGGGAGTTGTAGTTCCAAAACATCTGGGGTGTCAAGGTTAGCCATCACTGCTTTAAACCATTCTTGGGGCCAACCTCAACAAATGCATCGTAAGTCACAGGGCTCATCTACACTCGCTTGTCCTGACACTTCCCTCTGGGAAAACCCCATTTTTACTGCTGGATCAGAGCAAATGTCAAATGGGTTTTCTCCGGGTTGATGTTTGCTCTAATTTAGCTCTAAAGAGCAGGTTTTCCTGGGGAAAGTGGAGCGGCAAAGGCAAAACTTAACAGACCCTCCAGGTGTCCTGATTTCCCAGGGACAGTCCCAGATTTACAGAAGCCATCCTGGTTTCTGATTGATCCTGGAATGTCCTGCTTTTCCTTAGGACATTTCTATTTCCATCAGAGAAATGTTGAAGGGTTGTGAGTCAAGCTGAGAAACCACTCAGACCCATGCTTGCTTGGCATGAGAGAAGCCCTTAGGCACTCTTAATATAGGACGTCAGGGATGGAGAACCTGTTTCTCTCCAAATGTTGCTGGGCTCCAACTCCCATCCGCTGCATTCTGCATGGGCCATGACCACTGATGAGGATAGGAGTTTTATTCCATCATCCTCTGGAGGGCCATAGGCTCCCCATCCCTGACACAAACACATAATGGGTGGTGTTTGCTGTGAGCCCTCCTCAGAGTAGGCCCCTTCAAGTTAACAAACTTGACTAATTTAGGTAGGTTTGTTAATCTCAGCAGGTCTATTCTGAGTAGAACTTCGTTCTACTGCAACCCAGAATTCCTATCCCGGTTTTCAGATGAATATTATTTCCCAAAGGAGTTCGTATCAGTAAAACAAAGTTCCAGACGACAGCCATCTCCCTGGCTTCAGGCTTACGGACTAAAAAAAGACGGCCAGGGCAGGAGAGCGGAGGGAACAGGGACATCCGTTTTGACAATGCCAGGACAAAGTCATGAGTTATAAACAGACATGCACATCCAGCTGTGGCCAGGCTGGTTTTGTCTTGCTTGGGCAGGGGTTGTGCAACTAACCCAGGAGCCCTTAGTCCCTGGGATGATGGCAGAGGCCAGAGTGTGCTTTCTTCCAGCTCTACAACCCGAGGGCCATCCATACAGATACATTTTAAAAGGAGATGCCCTGTTGGCTTACTAACACGCTTGCTTCAGAAGTACAGGGCAGTTGATTGCACGGTCAAGGGATGTAGCAGGTAGAAAAGAGAACTGTAGGATTGTATAGCTGGAAGGGACCCTGAGCATCATCTAGTCCAGTGTTTCCCAAACTTGGGTCTCCAGCTGTTTTCGGACTACAATTCCCATCATCCCTGACCACTTGTCTTGCTAGGGATGATGGGAGTTGTTGTCCCAAAACAACTGGAGACCCAAGTTTGGGAAACACTGATCTAGTGCAACCCCTTGCAATGTGAGACTATGCAGCTATCCCATACCAGGATTGAACCTGCAACCATGGCGTTATCAGCACCTGACTCTAACCAACTGAGCTATCCATCTGCAATTGCAGTGGAGGCTGGTCCATTAGGACAGATGAGGCCCTGCTCCATCAAAGATCATCTGCCCTCAGCCAGACCCCACCTGCCTACCTTCTTACTTCTTACAGTACGTCACCTTTCTCCAGCCTGAGGGCCTCCAACTCCCATCAGCCAATGGTCGGGGATGAAGGGAGCTGTAGTCCAATGACATCTGGAAGGCGACAGGCCAGGGAAGGCTGTAAACAAGTTGGAGCGTATGTCCTAAGGCAAGAATAGGCAGCCTATGTACCTCCAGAGGTTGCTGGATTTCTCCTCCATCATCCCCAGCTAGTATGATCAATGATCAGGGATGATATGAGTTGTCATGAAACAACATCTAGAGAGCCACATGTTCCCCATCTCTAGGAACATAGGAAGCTGCCTTATCCTGAGTCAGGCCATTGGTCCATCTAGCTCAGTACTGTCTACACCAGGGGTGTCCAAACTTTTTTCAAAGAGGGCCAGATTTGATGAAGTGAACATGCATGAGGGCCGACCATTTTGCCTGACATTATTTGATTGCTCCCCCAAAGTTGTTGAGCTTTTTTTAGGACAATGCAGGGTCTCACAATCCTTATGAAATGGAATACCGGAAACTAGGTTCACAGGCAGAACAGAGAGCCGAACAATGGGCGGTAGTGAGAGATGAACAACGGGCGGCAGCGCAAGCCTAATGGGCAGGAGAGCGAGCAGCACGCCGGGCACCTGTGCAAGCTGACCAGCAGAAGGGATACAGAGCGGTGGGTGGTTAGTTGGCAGCTGCCAAGCTGTTGCTGCAGAATTCCCCTCTGGCTTCGCCTTGCCTGCTTTGTCCACATTGCTCCTGTGCACTGAGATCCCAAGGAACAGTGCAGCAAGAGCAGCCCTGCCCAAGCAACCAATCACGCAGCGCCACCACCAGAGACGCACCAATCATAGCCCACCGTGCCCGCCTCTAACCTTCTTTGACGGAGCGTTGGCTCCAGGGGAGAGTGAGCAGAGCAGCAGGCAGGCGTTCTGGGGCCGCAACAGATTGATTTTTCCAAATTGCCTGTGGGGCCGGTTTAAACCGGGCCCCGGGCCGCAAATGGCCCCTGGGCCGGACTTTGGACATGCCTGGTCTACACTGACTGGCAGTGGCATTCCAGGGTTTCAGACTGGGGATATTTCCAACCCTACCTTGAGATCCCAGGGATTGAAGCTAGGACCTTCTGCATACAAAGCACATGCTCTACTACCAAGCTGTGGTCCTTCCATGTTTTGCCCCATGTTGGGCACAAGGTTCCTGCATTTCAGGGGGTTGGACTAGATCAGTGTTGGCCAAACTTGACCCTCCAGCTGTTTTTGGACTACAACTCCCATCATCCCTAGCTAAAAGGACCAGTGGTCAGGGATGATTGGAATTTGTAGTCCCAAAACAGCTGGAGGGCCAAGTTTGGCCATCACTGGACTAGATGATCCTCATGGTCCCTTCCAACTCTATGATTCTCCTACAATCTGCCCAATGGGTTCCTGGATTTGATTTTGGTTTAGCCTGAAGCTACTGGGGACAGTGTGAGGGCACCAGGGCCTGGGAAGACACACAGAGCAGATATTGGTGGCTTATATTAACGTGGCACCGTCCCCAAACTTTGTGTGCGTTTGTGGCAACGGAGGGGGTAAGCAGATGTGCCTGGTGGATTTCCACGGGCCCCGTAATTCAGGGCAGAGGGGGAGGAGACCAAAGGAGTGGCCAGCTTTACAGAGACAAATGCACAAAATTAACATCTGTTGGCTTCTGGGAATGACCTAATTTCTGGCAGTTGAGCTGGTGCCAGGCAGCTATGGCAACATACTGCAGGGGTGTGCAAAGCTCAATGCCAGGCCTGTCAGCGTGAAGGGCTGGTAAAATGAGAGAGGTGTGTCCTTGTCACCAAGATCTGTTCACGTTGGTAGCACAGACGAAGGTGCCTATGCTCACTCCCTTCACCAAAGTGGGTTCTGAGGAGCTTGAACAAGAGCCAATGGGTCTCCTTTGCTGTAAAAGCATCCTCCATACCAGGCATAGGCAAACTCGGCCCTCCAGATGTTTTGAGACTACAATTCCCATCATCCCTGACCACTGGTCCTGTTAGCTAGGGATGATGGGAGTTGTAGTCCCAAAACATCTGGAGGGCCGAGTTTGCCTATGCCTGCTCCATACTCTCCGCCGATAACTAGGGGGAGATAGGAAAGACCTATCACAACTTTACGACACATCAGCTTCTTCCTCCCCCCCCCCCCGAGGAGTGGTTCATGTGCCTTATTTAATTTATTTTAACTTATTAAACTTGTTAGCCACTTCCCACCCCACCCCCACGACACAGTGCAACCCAAAGAGACTTACAGCAACCAATAAATGACATGCTTTAAAACCACCAGAAAACAAAACGCAATACTGTACAGTCGTACCTTGGATCCCAAACGCCTTGCAAGTCAAATGTTTTGGCTCCCGAATGCCGCAACCCCAGAAGTGAGTGTTCAGGTTTGCGAACGTCCTTTGGAACCCGAAAGTTTGACGCGGCTTCCGATTGGCTGCAGGAGCTTCCTGCAACCAATCAGAAGCCGCGGTTTGGTTTCCGAATGTTTTGGAAGTTGAACGGACTTCCGGAACGGATTCCGTTCGACTTCCGAGGTACCACTGTAAATGTAAGAAAAACCTAAAAAGCAGAAAACGTCATAAGGAATGGGCCAATCGTAAAAACATAGAACTGGAAAGGACCCCAAGGATCATCTAGTCCAACCCCCTGCAATGCAGGAATCTCAGCTAAAGCATCCATGGCAGATGGCCATCCAACCTGTGCTTAAAATGTGGTCTCAGTGGTAGAGCATCTCCTTTGCATGGAGAAAATTCCAGGGTCCATCCACAGGTAAAGCTGAGAACGCTCTCTGCCAGAAACCCTGGAGAGCTGCTGCCGGTCAGTGTAGACAGTACTGAGCTAGATGGACCAATGGTCTGACTCAATTTAAGGCAGCTTCCTATTTGTGCTACGTGTGCTATTAACATGTTTTAATCTACATAGAGGGAAAGGCTGTGACGGGCATCGCGTCAGTCAGGCCCTGCATCCTGCAGTGGCCAGATTCCCTTCTCCCAAAGTAACACAGGCAGCTGCTTTCTGCTGGTTCAGACCCCTGGCTTATCTAGCTCAGTTCTGTCTACACTGACTGGCAGCAACTGTCCGGGATTTCAGGGATGGGAGATGCTGGGGATTGAAGCGGAGGCCTTCTGCATGCAGAGCAGATGCTCCCCCTCCCCCGGGCTCCAGCCCTCCCCTAAGCACAGGTGTGTGGAAAGTTACCAAGCTCCTGGCGGGCAGAAGCCGAGGTCTTTTGAGAGAGTGCCCGAGCAAGGGGCACACATGGGTCAGAAGTCCTGGCAGAGCTGCTGAGCGTGAGGGGCACCCAGACCAGACAGCCTGGAGGTGGCTGGATGGCGGAACTGATGGGAATTGAATGAGGCTGTGATACAAAGCGCCTATTGTCCGCCTGCCGACTTGCGCACTCACAAGCTGCCAGCTCTGGCTGAATTCCCCCAAGCCCACCCCCCACTCGCAGGACGGCAAGATGGGATTTGTGCCACACACACACACACACACACACACACACACACACACACACGGCTTTCCCCTCTTTTTGCCCTGTGTTCTCCCTCCAGGCTCACTTCTGAAAAGCATTCTTATTGTGCAAGAACTGATCGTGGCTTTCGATCACCGCTGAGCCAAAATCCCACCAAGCTGCCACCACAACCTCCTTTTTTGCTTCCCATCATAGAGGAGAGCCAAGGCTCTCTGGAGCTGTAGGGGGCAGAGCACCTGTTTGGCCCCCAAAAGGCCCCAGCTTCATTCTCTCCATTGCCAGGTAGGGCTGGGGAAAACCCTGGAGAGGTGCTGCCAGCCAGTCAGGTGGGCCACTGGTCAGAATAAGGTCACTTCCTGTATTTCCATCAAGCTCAGTTAGTGCATTTGGACAACCATTTGGCTGGATGACTTTCGGAGGACGACTCCGCCTGTTACCCCACTTGTTAGCAACATTCCCTCGGATGACAACCCCAATTCCTACTGGATCCTTGTGGGATGGCTCTGGAAAAGTTACATATACCCTCCAACCTTTCATTTCCAATGAAAATAGGGACGTCCTATTCCACGATGATAGTAAGAATAATTTTGTTATTTATAGCCATGCTGGGTGGCTTCCAACATATATAAAACCATAATAAAACACGAAGCATTAAAAAACTTCCCTATACAAGGCTGCCTTCAGATGCGTTCTAAAGGTTGTGTAGTTGCTTATCTCCTTGGCTTGGGGGTCACGTCATGAGGGCCAGTGTGGTGTAGTGGTTGAGAGCGGTAGCCTCGTAATCTGGTGAACCGGGTTCGCTTCCCCGCTCCTCCACATGCAGCTGCTGGGTGACCTTGGGCTAGTCACGCTTCTCTGAAGTCTTTCAGTCCCACTCACCTCACAGAGTGTTTGTTGTGGGGGAGGACGGGAAAGGAGAATGTTAGCTGCTTTGAGACTCCTTCGGGTAGTGATAAAGCGGGATATCAAATCCAAACTCTTCTTCCGTACCCTCCAACATTTCTCCACTGAAAATGGGGACACCCAAGCGGGGCATTCTGGGATAAATCAGAAACTGGGACGGCTTCTGTAAATCAGGGGCTGTCCCTGGAAAATAGGGACACTCGTAGGGCCTGGTAATTGACACCTATTATTTGTTCCCCACCGCTTCTCTCATCCTTGAGTTTCTATGCCGCCCAATTAAAAGCACTGGGGTTCTTTTAACCAACAGATGAAGCAACTTTCCATTTTATTTTTCATTGCCGCTCAGTCTCAAACACCTTTTCCAAATCTCTCAGCGATGCCTCTTAATGCATAGTCTGCTCTGCCAGTTGCTATTGGCTAGCCGAGCATCACAAAAACATCCCAAACCCAAAGCCCAATGCCAGCCAATATATTTTTTTGCCCGTTTGTGGGGGGACGGGGGACGCCCTCTGTTCTGTGTTCTGCGGTTGGGGACAGAAGGTGGATTCACTGCTAGCTTTAGAGCCGAGGGGCCAGGAAGTCTGCTGTGGGGCCCAGCTGGGCCTTCCACACGAGGTTCATGCTACCCAGGTTTGCACCCAGGTTGGCGCTGCCACCGTCTCCTGCCTACTCTGGATTCTAATTGGATCCCAGAGGTGAATTTGTTCCTGGACCCGGTGGTTTTCCGGCTTCTGTTCTTCTGGGCAAACTTTTTTTGCTGGGGAGGAGGAGCCGCACACCTCCCTGGTGATCCTGCCCTATTTCCGTGGGGGTGGACAAGGAGCCTGGCAAGAGCTATTTGTGCTATCTGGGCGGCTTTCATCTCCCTTCCCCCTGCAGCTCTGGCACAATGGACCGCCGATTTCACGCCTATTAGCAGGCAGGAATGCAGCGGTTCGCCTCTGCCTCTGTGTAGCTTCAAAAAGGATTTGCCGTGAAGCGTGGAAATACAACGCAGAGGCGGCCCTGGGCCCGAGGCGGGGAGGGTGCGGTGGGAGGAGGACGAACGGAGCCAACAAGTGGGGAGAGGGGAGGTGGAATATGCATGGCAGGGTTTTGTAAGTGGAACACCTCCCGGCAGGCCCCGGCGATTGCAACCATACGAAGAGCCGTGGATCTGTGGCAGGACACATGCCTTGCTTGCAGAAGGTCCCAGGTTCAATCCCCTGCATCTTTAGGCAGGGCTTGGGGGGGACCTATGGAGAACCTCTGCCTGTCCCTGCAGCCCAAAGGCAGGACAACTTTTTCGGAGCCTGAGAGTCACATTCCTTTCCAGGGAAGAGTTCTATCATGCCGCCTCCTCATGGGACCATGAGTAGTCTCCACTCAGCGGTGCTGCGTTCACACTCTACCTTTAAAGTAGTATCTAAGCAGTCACCGTTTCCCCCAAAGAATTCTGGGAAGTGTAGTTTGTTAACAGGTGCTGAGTGTGGTTAGGTCAGGAGACCACCTCCCTATTCCCCTCCCAGAGCTACAATTCCTCCTGCCCCTGAGTAGGCTTGTCAGCTTTTGACCCACCTCTGCCTTTTGATTGGCAGCAGTTAAGCCAGTGACTGAGCTTTATCTCCAGTCTATGAAATTCCTTTAGAGCTCTATGGCACAGCCAGTACCTGGCAACCCTCTCTCTCTCCCTCTCTCTCTCTCTCTCTCTCTCTCTCTCTCTCTCTCTCTCTCTCATATCACTTACATTTCAAGTACAACGGTTCTGACAAAGGGTTGTATTGAATGCTAGTTCTACTCAGAGTAGATTGATTTGATTTGAATTAATGAACAAGACTTAAAACACAGTCATGGTTTTCAATGGGTCTACTCTGAGTAAGACGTGGTTGGCTACGACCCCATATCTGCTTTAAGGGATCCTGAAAAGCGTCCCTAGGTGTATTTGCCAGATGAAGTGTCCTTGTTTGTGGGTGCTCTGCTGCTCTCTCTGACCCAGGGGCAGCAGAATTGTTTTATCAGGTGAAGAACCTGCCACTCTTACATGTTGTTGGACTACAACTCCCATCATCCCTGATCATTGGCTATCCTGGCTGCGGCTCATGGGAGTTGGCCCAACAACATCAGGAGAGCCAGAGGTTCCCCATCCATGATGTAAGCTGTTTCAGGACTGGCAAAAGGCGGGGGGGCGGGCATAAGAAGAAATGTTAACTAGAGATGCTGACGAAGTTCTCAAGTTCAAGAAGCAACTCCAAGGACTTGTAAAAACCTTCCTTAAATGAGAGCTGAGCTTGTAAAGTCCCCCTCTCTGTTCTTCTTGGGCTCAGATTAAAATCTAAACCAAAGAAGAATTCATGGCTTCCCCTGGCCCATCCCTGCTAAGCTTTCCTTCCCCCAAAGCTACCCATAAAGGGTAAAGGGACCCCTGACCATTAGGTCCAGTCGTGACTGACTCTGGGGTTGCGGCGCTCATCTCGCATTATTGGCCGAGGGAACCGGCACACAGCTTCCAGGTCATGTGGCCAGCATGACTAAGCCGCTTCTGGCGAACCAGAGTAGCGCACGGAAACGGCGTTTACCTTCCTGCTGTAGCGGTACCTATTTATCTACTTGCACTTTGACGTGCTTTCAAACTGCTAGGTTGGCAGGAGCAGGGACCGAGCAACGGGAGCTCACCCCGTCGCGGGGATTCGAACCGGCAAACTTCTGATCGGCAAGCCCTAGGCTCTGTGGTTTAACCCACAGCGCCACCCGCGTCCCTAAGCTACCCATATTGTTGTTGTTCAGTCGTTCAGTCGTGTCCGACTCTTCGTGACCCCATGGACCAGAGCACGCCAGGCACGCCTATCCTTCACTGCCTCTCGCAGTTTGGCCAAACTCATGTTAGTAGCTTCGAGAACACTGTCCAACCATCTCATCTTCTGTCGTCCCCTTCTCCTTGTGCCCTCAATCCTTCCCAACATCAGGGTCTTTTCTAGGGAGTCTTCTCTTCTCATGAGGTGGCCAAAGTACTGGAGCCTCAACTTCAGGATCTGTCCTTCTAATGAGCACTCAGGGTTGATTTCTTTAAGAATGGATAGGTTTGATCTTCTTGCAGTCCATGGGACTCTCAAGAGTCTCCTCCAGCACCATAATTCAAAAGCATCAATTCTTCGGCGATCAGCCTTCTTTATGGTCCAGCTCTCACTTCCGTACATTACTACTGGGAAAACCATAGCTTTAACTATACGGACCTTTGTTGGCAAGGTGATGTCTTTGCTTTTTAAGGTGCTGTCTAGGTTTGTCATTGCTTTTCTCCCAAGAAGCAGGCGTCTTCTAATTTCGTGACTGCTGTCACCATCTGCAGTGATCATGGAACCCAAGAAAGTGAAATCTCTCACTGCCTCCATTTCTTCCCCTTCTATTTGCCAGGAGGTGATGGGACCAGTGGCCATGATCTTAGTTTTTTTGATGTTGAGCTTCAGACCATATTTTGCGCTCTCCTCTTTCACCCTCATTAAAAGGTTCTTTAATTCCTCCTCACTTTCTGCCATCAAGGTTGTATCATCAGCATATCTGAGGTTGTTTATATTTCTTCCGGCAATCTTAATTCCGGTTTGGGATTCATCCAGTCCAGCCTTTCGCATGATGAATTCTGCATATAAGTTAAATAAGCAGGGAGACAATATACAGCCTTGTCGTACTCCTTTCCCAATTTTGAACCAATCAGTTATTCCATATCCAGTTCTAAAAAGAGTTCCAAAGGAGCCTATGTTGCGGTGTGGGCAGGAAGGCATTTACCTCTAGGTTTGGGGAGGGGCCTATGGCCACGAGCATAGTGATGGACAGCCCAGCAGCATATATATAGACTGGTCATGTGACCTGGTGGTCACTCTGGCTGGAGTTTCGGATCTCCCACCCCCCCCTACCCTGGTATAGGCGGTGCTTTGACCTTGCTGTACCTGTCACGGGGTCGTCTCCACTTGAGAGGCCTAGTAGGAATTTTTCCATTTGGCTGATTGGCTCTTGCCACTTGGTTTTTGCCTACTATTCAGCAATTAGTCACAACTTGTACGGTTGGCGGTTAGGCATTGGTTCAGTGGTATGGGAGGCCATTGGCCTCAATGAAGTCTTGTGAGTAATGGGAATTCCGTTAAAGGAAGCCGGGGGCTCTTTTATGCTTGTCCGAACCCGTTTGGTTGCAGGGCCGAGAAGCTTGAGCCCCTGAGGACCCCTGGAGAGGGGGAGAAGCTGATGAACCCTTCTCCTTAACCCTCTCCAGTTAATGGTTTCCCAGTGCTGACAAGTGGTCAGCGCTGTCCCGCTGGACAGCTAGTCGGTTGCTGATTAGTAGTCAGCTCTGTCCCGGTGGACAGCAAGAACCAATGCCTGCGCAACCACTCACTTGTTTTGTATTCAATAAAAAGTTGTGGCCAAAATTAATGCCATAAACCTAAACCAAAATTATGTGTCATGGGTGAAGTTAATGGGGGGAATGACTGGGTGCCCTACACACGCAACTGTAGCTTCTTGTCCCACGTAGAGATTTCTCAGGAGACGGATGAGGTGATCAGGCACTCCCATTTCTTTAAGAACTTGCCATAGTTTGCTGTGGTCGACACAGTCAAAAGCTTTTGCGTAGTCAATGAAGCAGAAGTAAATGTTTTTCTGGAACTCTCTAGCTTTCTCCATAATCCAGCGCATGTTTGCAATTTGGTCTCTGGTTCCTCTGCCCCTTCGAAATCCAGCTTGCACTTCTGGGAGTTCTCGGTCCACATACTGCTTAAGCCTGCCTTGTAGAATTTTTAGCAAAACCTTGCTAGCGTGTGAAATGAGCGCAATTGTGCGGTAGTTGGAGCATTCTTTGGCACTGCCCTTCTTTGGGATTGGGATGTAGACTGATCTTCTCCAATCCTCTGGCCACTGCTGGGTTTTCCAAACTTGCTGGCATATTGTGTGTAGCACCTTAACAGCATCATCTTTTAAAATTTTAAATAGTTCGGCTGGAATATCATCACTTCCACTGGCCTTGTTGTTAGCAAGGCTTTCTAAGGCCCATTTGACTTCACTCTCCAGGATGTCTGGCTCAAGGTCAGCAACCACACTACCTGGGGTGTATGAGACCTCCATATCTTTCTGGTATAATTCCTCTGTGTATTCTTGCCACCTCTTCTTGATGTCTTCTGCTTCTGTTAGGTCCTTTCCACTTTTGTCCTTAATTGTGGTAATCTTTGTACGAAATGTTCCTTTCATATCTCCAATTTTCTTGAACAGATCTCTGGTTTTTCCCATTCTGTTGTTTTCCTCTGTTTCTTTGCATTGCTCGTTTAAAAAGGCCCTCTTGTCTCTCCTTGCTATTTTTTGGAAATCTGCATTCAATTTCCTGTATCTTTCGCTATCTCCCTCACATTTTGCTTGCCTTCTCTCCCCCGCTATTTGTAAGGCCTCATTGGACAGCCACTTTGCTTTCTTGCATTTCTTTTTCATTGGGATGGTTTTTGTTGCTGCCTCCTGTATAATGTTACGAGCCTCCATCCACAGTTCTTCAGGCACTCTATCCACCAAATCTAAATCCTTAAACCTGTTCTTCACTTCAACTGTGTATTCATAAGGAATTTGATTTAGATTGTATCTTACTGGCCCAGTGGTTTTTCCTACTTTCTTCAGTTTAAGCTGGAATTTTGCTATAAGAAGCTGATGATCTGAGCCACAGTCAGCTCCAGGTCTTGTTTTTGCTGAGTGTATAGAGCTTCTCCATCTTTGGCTGCAGAGAATATAATCAATCTGATTTCGATGTTGCCCATCTGGTGATGTCCATGTGTAGAGTCGTCTCTTGTGTTGTTGGAAAAGAGTGTTTGTGATGACCAGTTTGTTCTCTTGACAGAACTCTATTAGCCTTTGCCCTGCTTCATTTTGAACTCCAAGGCCAAACTTGCCAGTTGTTCCTTTTATCTCTTGACTACCTACTTTAGCATTCCAATCCCCTATAATGAGAAGAACATCCTTCCTTGGTGTCATTTCTATAAGGTGTTGTAAGTCTTCATAGAATTGGTCGATTTCAGTTTCTTCAGCACTGGTAGTTGGTGCATAAACTTGGATTACTGTGATGTTAAAAGGTCTGCCTTGGATTCGTATCGAGATCATTCTATCATTTTTAAGATTGCATCCCAGTACAGCTTTCGCCACTCTTTTGTTAACTATGAGGGCCACTCCATTTCTTTTACGGGATTCCTGCCCACAGTAGTAGATATGATAGTCATCCGAACTGAATTCGCCCATTCCCGTCCATTTCAGTTCACTGATGCCCAGGATGTCAATGTTTATTCTTGCCATCTCATTTTTTACCACATCCAGCTTACCAAGGTTCATGGTTCTTACATTCCAGGTTCCTATGCAATACTTTTCTTTACAGCATTGGACTTTCCTTTCGGTTCCAGGCATATCTGCAACTGAGCGTCCTTTCGGGTTTGGCCCAGACGCTTCATCAGCTCTGAATCTACTTGTACTTGTCCTCCGCTCTTCCCCAGTAGCATGTTGGACGCCTTCCGACCTGAGGGGCTCATCTTCCAGCGTCATATCTTTTATATGCCTGTTGTCTTTGTCCATGGAGTTTTCTTGGCAGGGATACTGGAGTGGCTTGCCAGTTCCTACTCCAGGTGGATCACGTTTGGTCCAAACTCTCCACTACGACCTGTCCATCTTGACCTGTCCATAGCTTCCCTGAGTAATTCAAGCCCCTTCGCCACGACAAGGCAGTGATCCATGAAGGGGAGCTACCCATATACCCACCAGCCCCCCAAACACACCTCCCTTCTTTCACCCCCCCTGCACACCTTCACTGCTTTTGCTACAGCTTCAGGGAATGGGAAGGGAATGTATTTTAGAGTGGGTATAGCTACCCATATACCCACTCTAAAATACATTCCCTTCCCATTCCCTGAAAGAAGGGAGGTGTGTTTGGGGGGCTGGTGGGGGGCTGGCCAGCTGGTTTTTGAGGGAGGGTATTTTTTCTGAACTCTCGGATTAGCTTGGGGAAATTACCTGAGTGTTTTCTGATTGTCACCTCCCCCAGGAAAAAATTTTTTTGGATAGTTTCCAGGTGAATGTAAGGCAGGTTTTTGGAGAGTTCGCCCATTTCTAATCTTGGCTACAGTGGTATCTTTTTGTGTATGGAGACGGCTCTCATAACAAAGGGACGTCTCCAGGCCAGATGACAGCTTTTTCTGTCTCTCCTCACAGTCTATTCCTACAGTGTTGACAACTTCTAATGCTAAAGCAAGCATTCCTTGCCTTGGTCTGTCCCTTCCAGAGCTGATAACAGAACCCAGGCATCTAACGCTTGATCTTTTCCCGCACCCCCAACCTCAGGGACGCAGGAAAAACAATTCTACTTACAAAGTGCAGTTATGAAGTACAATCCGGAAACTGCAGCTAGTGCAGAATGCTGCAGCACAGTTGCTGACAGGAGCGAGGCCTTGTCAGCATATAAGACCTGGGCTCAGAGAGCTGCGCTGGTTGCTGATGTTGCAAAGTGTTAATATTAGCATATACAGTACAACCCTTAAAAACATGGGACCAGTTTACCTACGAAATCACCTTACCCCACATGCACCCAACTCGACTGCTTCGATCAGTTGAATTGGCACTATTACAGGTGCCACTCAATACCCACTTATGAGAACTCGATCGTTTAGTGTGGCAGCAGCTGAACTTTGGAACTCCCTGCCTCTTGAAATCAAGCAAGCGCCATCGTTGTACTCTTTCCATCACCTGCTGAAAACATTCTTGCTTTGGCAAGCCTACCCAGGTGCTTGGAAAGTTGAAGTGATTTGAATCTGTTTTAGTATTTTAACTTTCGTACGTTTTAATGTACGGTTGTGCATTTCTCTCATATTTACTGTTTTGTCTCTTTGTAAACCACCTTGAGGTTTCTCACGATCAAGTGGGGTATACCTTTTTGTGAAATAAATAAATAAGCACGTGTCTCACAAAGTCACAAGGTGCGCTCCTGGTTTAAAACGGAGCACAGAGCAGACAAATCATAGTGTTTACATATTAAAAGTTTCTAGATATCATGGTTCCTGGAATAAACAATCCCTGTTTAAAATGTGTAATAGGTGTAAAACGTGTCCCCGTAACCCTGTTCCATGCAGGGAACCTAGGAGTGGGTGGTTGCTATGGGCTGTTTTTGCATCTGAAGTTATGGGATGTTTTTAATTGACATACTGTATTGGTGAGCTTTGCAATCCCTTTGGTTATGATGTACATCAATTAATTTTGGATTTGATTATTTTTAGTGTTAGGTTGTAGCGGTGGTATTAGACTTTTTATTAGGTGTTATAGCGCTTCTGTATTTAGACAGTTCGGTTTGGTCCTGAACATCTTTGTGCACAGATGTTTTTTGTGGGAATTGTGATTTATATATATATATATATATTGGCTATGAGT
Organism: Darevskia mixta; assembly: GCA_034641385.1. Lineage (NCBI taxonomy): Eukaryota > Metazoa > Chordata > Lepidosauria > Squamata > Lacertidae > Darevskia > Darevskia mixta. Next base: position 15,520,261 of record JAWWNH010000033.1, on the reverse strand, counting down.
AGGCTATGAGTAGACCAGGCGCCCCCTCTCAGTGGGTGACAGTGAAGGCTGTGAGTAGATGAGTGCCAGGGATGAACTATGATTAGACCAGGCTCGCACTCCTTGTGGGTGGCAGGGACATTGGCAAAGGGGGCAGGGCTGGCACACTCATCCCCGCCTCCACTTCAACGTGATGGGAATTGTGTGACTAATGGGATGCTCAAAGAGGGCTACAGCTTTGTAGCTCTTTACCACCACCACCCCCTCCATCCCAAAATTTTGAACTCTGTCTTAGCAACATGGGGAGCTGCCTAAATGAGACCAACAGCCCATCTAGCTCAATACTGTCTGCACTGACTGGCAACAGCTCTCCAGGCGGCTTTCAAGCTGTCCCCCAACCCTACCTGGAGATGCTGGGGGTTGAGTCTGGAACCTCCTGCATACCTAGAATCATAAAATCATGGAACTGTAGAGTTGGAAGGGACCATGAGAGTCATCTAGTCCAACCCCCTGCAATGCAGAAATATGCAGCTGTCCCCTTATGGGGATCGAACCTGCAACCTTGGCATTATCAGCAGCATGCTCTAACCAGCTGAGCTATCCAGGCTGGTACAGCAAAGCAGATGCCGGCTAGCCCCATGTTCTCACCACTATCCCAAAAGAAAGAAATGGTGTCACGTCCTTTAAAGGTGATCATGTTATCATGTTGCTTGGAAGTCTCCAGTCTTGGGCACGCTTTGGCACTGGAGAGTTAGTGGCTCATTGTAGCTCAGGGAAGGGAATCTCCCTCTCCACCAACCATGAATGTTCTTCCCTGCCTGACCCTGCACTCCAGCTTCTGCCGCTTCCCCTCTCGCCAGCCCCTTTGCCTGCTATTTACAAAGGGCATCTGCCAGCACCCCAACAGCCGTGGGCAGCATGGCAAAAAGGAAACGCGCTTGCCAGAACTGGAGTCCAGCAGTGGCGCCCCACCCCCAACCAGCAAAAGGGCACGAAGCGAAGCGATGGTTTCGGGAGGGTGGTAAGGTCAGGAGGAGAGCTCACCCACCCTGCCGTTCAGATGGAGTCACACTGCCCTACCTGAGGCTCCCTTGCAATGGTGCAATGCTTTCGAATGTCACCAGATGGGAGCCCATATGGAGTCTCCCCCTGTGGGATTGTGGCAGGAGTGTCCCCTGCAGCTGTGTGTGTGTTCAGGAAGCATTGTGTGTGTGTGTGTGTGTGTGTGCGTGCGTGCGTGCGTGCGTGTGTGAGAGAGAGAGAGAGAGAGAGAGAGAGAGAGAGAGAGAGAATGAATGAATGAATGAATTTGTCAGGCTATTAAACACTGTCGGCTCCAGATATTTGGGCGGTCCCATTGGGCAAGATGACCTCATTGAGGGTCCCGGAAGGTGCCCATTACCTTGCCGCTCTCCCCACTGCCTGCTCACTCACTGTCTCCCTCTGGATCTGACCTGCACCCAAAGGAGAAGGCAAGGCAAGCATCTTGCACCGTTGGGGTTTGTATCCAGTTCTGCTCAGAGTACACCCATTGAAATGAATGGACTTTTGTTAGTCAAGTCCATTGGTTTCAAAGGATCTGCTCAGAGTAAGATTGGCTTTGGATACAACCCTCGTATACCCTCCAACATTTCTCCGGTGAAAATAGGGACATCCTATTCCATTATTCTTATTCTTATTATTTTATTAATACCCCACCCATTTGACTGGGTTGCCCCAGCCACTCTGGGTGGCTTCCAACATATATAAAAACATATTAAAACATTAAACATTTTAAAAACTTCCCTCTACAGGGCTGCCTTCAGATGTCTTCTAAAAGTTATCTCCTTGCTCGGGGGCCCCGCATAACTCTATAGCACTGAAAATAGAGATGTCCTAGGGAAAAGTGGGACATTCCAGGGGGTTTTCCAGACCAAGGGCCATATTCTCCTCTCAGCAACCTCCCAAGGGCCACATGCCAGGGGTGGGCAGGGCCAGAGGCAAAAGGGAGAGCAGCAGCAGATGCCAATTTTACCTTTCAACATGTGGCTAATTCCCCCACATACATGTACCTCTCTTCCTCTGCTATCCAGACAAGCAAGACGCATTATCATGATTCAGCGACACCTTTCAGCCAGGGAAAAACACTCAAGGAACATGCAAAGCACAGCCAATGAAGGGTGTAGCCTGGGGAGCGTTATGAGGGCCGGGCAGAAAGGCCTGGAGGGCCACGTCCAGCCCCCCTGAACCTGAGGTTCTCCACCTCTCTCAGAGGCATGTTCTCACTTTATTATTATTTATTATTTACCCCACTTTTTATTTTATTTTTCCCTGGTGGCCCCATCCAATCCAGAGGAGCAGGTGTGAGGATTGAGTTGCAATGGGAGAAGAGAAGGTGCCCCATTTGTGCCTCAGGAGGGAACACACAAACACCCCCCGTAAAAATAGGTTTGGTCCTTTCACTGTTTCATCGCTTTAAGAACTGTTTTGTAAGTGAGGTGTTGGAGATCAAAAAGTGTTCTCCCTTGGGTGGTGAGTGAGATGAAACAGAGGGTCCTTCTCTTCCTTGCTGTAAACACACACGCACACCAACACACACACAATTTTAGAAAATGGTTGGGCAGTCGACGCTCAGACGGGGATTTCGGGTCGGTACCAGGCTTGGTGGCCCTGTTCCAGCCGGCATCAGATCCCTTATTCCCCTGGGGTGGTTGGACCAGCCTGCCTTTCTGACTCTCTTCCAGCCCTTTGTCTCTGGCTCCATCTCCGTGTCTCAGCCCTCTTGACCCTCTTGAGAGGATTATCGTGCTATTCAGACCCTCGTTTAGTGGGTAAACTTTTAAACAATAGGACAAAGGCCTGGCGTTATTGGATTGCAGTTAAGCAGGCTTTAGTGAGGAGATAAGAGTCTCAAGATGGAGGGATCTGTGTGCCAATAAAGGCTCTTTCAGCCTCGGAGATCTTAACAGTCTCCCAGTGGCCGAAAGGGCGGAAGGCGCAGGGGGGCGGAGCAGGGCGGGGGGCAAAAGCTGGGTGCTGGCAACTAGATATGCTTCAGCAGGGAGTGTGTGTGCGAACCAGCAACATTTATTTTATTTCTTTATTTAAAAGCATTCCGAAACACATTAAACAGGGTCCGATCTTATGGGTTAGGGGGAAACCAGGGCAGAAAGGCACATCTTTACCATATGTTTGAAGCAGCGGGCAGATGCTGCTTCATGTATAGAAGGGGAAATACTATTGCCACAATCTCCAAGCATTGCAAGATTCCAGGGGTTCCAGGCAGACTTACCCAGGGTCCGTGTTTCCTTTTGGAAAATGAGGTACGGCAGAGACTGCAGTGTCTTCATGATATATGGTTTATTTACACATATATACAACCTGAGCCGACGATGGAGGAGTTCCCAGCATCATCATCATCATCATCATCATCATCATCATTTATTTATTTATACCCCGCCCATCTGGCTGGCTTTCCCCAGCCACTCTGGGCGGCTTCCAACAGAATATTAAAATGCAATAATCTATTAAACATTAAAAGCTTCCCTAAACAGGGCTGCCTTCAGATGTCTTCTAAAAGTCTGGTAGTTGTTTTTCTCTTTGACATCTGGTGGGAGGGCATTCCACAGGGCGGGTGCCACTACCGAGAAGGCCCTCTGCTTGGTTCCCTATAACTTGGCTTCTCGCAGCGAGGGAACCGCCAGAAGGCCCTCGGCACTGGACCTCAGTGTCCGGGTAGATAGATGGGGGTGGAGACGCTCCTTCAGATATACGGGGCCGAGGCCGTTTAGGGCCTTAAAGGTCAGCACCAACACTTGGAATTGTGCTCGGAAACGTACTGGGAGCCAATGTAGGTCTTTCACTCCCAAGAGGATTGTTTCCTCGTAGGCACAACTCAGGATCCAGATGGACATCAGCCGTCATGCCCTGGGTCCATTCTGCTTCCCTGTTGCATAACTGCTCCCCAAGCTCCTAACTCACATCGCTTTAGCTGTGACAGGAAAGCCCCCACTCACTTTACCTTCTCGCATAGTTCCCTTTGAAGCTTTGTGATGTCCTAATGGCCCATCCCCAGGCTATCACCTCACACAGGAGGCCAGCCTGGCATAATTAGCCCTTGACACATGCTGATTCTAAAGGACTAGCATCATCTAGCACACAGCTCTATCCATACGGGTCTGGCCTGATGCACATGAGTCTAATACACAGGGTCTAGCTATTTCCTGGTTTTAACACTCCAAGCATTGATTAAATTCTAACAGCTATTAGGGAAGTTTTTAATGTTTGATGTTGTTGCTTTTTTATTATTGTTATTGGTGATCTGTTGGGGGAGTGGCTGGGGAAACCCAGCCAGATGGGAATAATAATAATAATAATAATAATAATAATAATAATAATAATAATTAATAATAATAATAATAATAATAATAATAATAATATATTATTTGTACCCCACCCATCTGTCTGGGTCTCCCCAGCCACTCTGGGCGGCTTCCAGGAAACATTAAAATACATTAACACATCACAGATTAAAAACTTCCCTAAACAGGGCTGCCTTCAGGAGGGGTATAAATATATTATTATTATTATTATTATTATTATTATTATTAGACACAGGATTTGAGGGTGCCTAGCAGGCACTAACTCACAACAATACATTTTCATTAAATCTATTTATTTACTTTTATATCTCACCTTTCCACCCCTACCCATCTTATGGGTTCCCCCACAACACACCCATTTTATTGTTATTCCCATAGCAGCCCAGTCAGGTAGATCAGGCGGAACAAGAATGATTAGTCCAAAATTATCTAAGTGTCTGTGGGTTTGAACCTGGGTCTCCCCTCAGTCCTAATCTGACACTCACGCCACTCTGCCATGCTATATTCTGGCCACAGTAAGAAGGAAGCAGAATGAAAAGGCTGTTTCTGCAGAGTCTCAAAACCCAACTTTTTAAGGCTGATTCACACATCCCTATGTATCGCTCATTTATTACCCTGAACAGCTTTAGGGCCTTTCGGGTCCCTCAGATCCCAGCCTGATCACTGAGACCATCCATGGAAGCAAGGCTGGTTTCCCCCTGAGTTAGTGAGGCTCATTTGACATTGGCACCAAACCGAGCCTTTCAAGTCACAGTCTCCAGTCCTGTGGAAGCTTCTTCCAATAGAGATTCAGGAGACGTCTTCCAGATTAACCTTTAAACGTTTGCTGAAAAGGTCTCTGTGCCACCAGGCTTATGCAGATAATAAAGACAAAATATTATCTGTAATAGTTAGCTGGTGGTCTGCTAACTACATAATTTTTACGTTTTTCTAAAGTTTATCACCACGTGTGTGTGTGTGTGTGTGTGTGTGCGCGTGTGTGTGCGTATCTGCTTTGTGTGGTTTTTAAGTGAAACTGCAGTATATGTGTAATTCTTACAAATGGGTGAATGTTACCTCTAGCAATAGTAAGGATCTGTTTTATAGTGTCTGAACCACACCAGGATGTTGCAACCATTGGAAGATAAGAAGCTGCCTTATGCAGAGTCAGGTCATGGGCTCACCTTGCTCAGAACAACAACAACAACAACAACAACAACAACAACAACAACAACAACAACAACAACAACAACAACAACAACTTATTTCAGTGTATCTGAAGAAGTGTGCATGCACACGAAAGCTCATACCAAGAACAAACTTAGTTGGTCTCTAAGGTGCTACTGGAAGATATGTTTGTTTGTTTGTTTGTTTTAACTTATTTATACCCCTCCCATCTGACTGGGTTTCCCCAGCCACTCTGGGCGGCTCCCAACCGAATGTTAAAAACACAATACAGCATTAAACATTAAAAACTGCCTTCAGGTGTCTTTTAAAAATAAGATAGTTGCTTATTTCCTTGACATCTGATGGGAAGGCGTTCCACAGGGCAGGCGCCACTACCGAGAAGGCCCTCTGCCTGGTTCCCTGTAGCTTTGCTTCTCGCAGTGAGGGAACCGCCAGAAGGCCCTCGGCGCTGGATCTCGGTGTCTGGGCTGAATGATGGGGGTGGAGACGCTCCTTCAGGTATACTGGGCCGAGGCTGTTTAGGGCCTTAAAGGTCAGCACCAACACTTTGAATTGTGCTCAGAAACGTACTAGGTCTTTCAGGACCGGTGTTATATGGTCCCGGCGGCCACTCCCAGTCACCAGTCTAGCTGCTGCATTCTGGATTAATTGCAGATTCTGAGTCACCTTCAAAGGTAGCCCCACATAATTGCCCACACTGACTGGCAGCAGTTACCGGTACCTCAAGCTGATAATTGTCAGGATGCATGGTGTGGACCCAATATTAGAGTCCTAGAATTGTAGACTTGGAACGGGACCCCTAAGGATCTTCTAGACCAACCCCCTGCAGTGCAGGAATATGCCGCTGTCCCATACAGGGATCAAACCTGCAACCTTGGCATTATGAACACCATGCTCTAATCAACTGAGCTATCACATACAAGAAGAAGAATCATAGCACCGTTTTCCCAACCCACAATTGATGCAGTAAGTCCGCTGCCACGGCACCCCTGACCAGGGGCGTTCCGTGCCTCTCGGCTACCCGGGGCGGGAAGCCAAGAGGCACCCCCCGGGGGCGGGGCGTCGTGGCGTGTGCGTGCGTCATGACGTCATGACGCACGCGCACAGCGCGATGCCCCGCCCCCGGGGATGCCGGGCGGCGGCTTTGGGACTCTCCCGAAGCCGCTGCTCGGCACCTGTTGGTGCGGCAGCTGCTCGTGCTGCCGCTCCAAGGGGGTGCCGGCCCGGGCCGGCAGCGGCTTCGGGACTCCTGAAGCCGCTGCCGGCGGCACTCCCTTGCAGCGCCGGCACGAGCGCCGCTGCTGCAAGGGGGTGCCGGGCTGGCAGCGGCTTCGGGACTCCTGAAGCCGCTGCCGGCGGCACTCCCTTGCAGCGCCGGCACGAGCGCCGCTGCTGCAAGGGGGTGCCGGGCTGGCAGCGGCTTCGGGACTCCTGAAGCCGCTGCCGGCGGCACTCCCTTGCAGCGCCGGCACGAGCGCCGCTGCTGCAAGGGGGTGCCGGGCTGGCAGCGGCGTCGGGACTCCTGAAGCCGCTGCCGGCGGCACTCCCTTGCAGCGCCGGCACGAGCGCCGCTGCTGCAAGGGGGTGCCGGGCTGGCAGCGGCTTCGGGACTCCTGAAGGGGGTGCCGGGCGGGCAGCGGCATGCAGGAGAGGGGCGGGCCAGCAGCCAGGGTGGTGTCACCCTCGTGGCTCTGGTCTGCCCCTCTCCTGCATGCCGGAGCTCCGCCCAGGGAGCCCAGCCAGCGGCGGGAAAAGCCGCTGAACGGGGGAAAGGAAGACAAAGCAGGCGCTTGAAAGCGCCTGCTTTGTTTTCCTTTTTCGCCCCCTTTCAGAGGTTTTTTTTCGCCGCTAGCTGGGCTCCCTGGGCGCAGGCTCGGAGCCCCGGCATGCAGGAGAGGGGCGGACCAGAGCCACGAGGGTGACACCCCCCTGGCTGCTGGCCCGCCCCTCTCCTGCATGCCGCGGCGCCGCAAGCCAGCCAGCGGCGGGGACTGGGGAGGAGGCTATTTTCGGCGCTGCGCTGCGGGGCGGAGCCGCAGGGGCGGCCAGTGAAGGGGGGGTGACACCGCTCCTCGCTAGCCGCCCCTGCGGCACCATCCCGGCAGTGCCGAAAATAGCCTTAAAAAAAATATTAAAAAAAAAATTATTATTTTTTTTTTTTTTTTGCAGATTTTGTCACCCCCTGCTGGGTGGTGCCCGGGGCGGCCCGCCCCCCCCGCCTCTCCCTTGCTACGCCCCTGCCCCTGACATTTGGCCGTTCAGCCTCTGCTTAAAAACCTCTCGTCCGCTACCTCCTGAGGCAGGCTGTTCCAAGGTCCCACAGTTTGTCCCCTGAGCAAGCTCTTGTCTCTCTCTCTCGAGATTAATCTGAGGACAGCAATGTCTCTCGAAAGAACACCGGCTTGAAATGCATCTTCTACAGACAAGCAAGTTTTAGGTTTTTCTAATCAGTCCCCAGACTAATGAATGATCAGTCCTTCCGACTTCTGGATAGGCCTGATCTCAGGGTTGCACAAGTTCACTCTGCAGTAAGCAAGCGAGCTTTATATGGATCAGCAATCTCTGGGGAAACTTTTCTAAAATATCTATTTAAGCATCTCTTGTTTCTTTAATGGTCAATTGAGCAGGAAACCACGAGCTATTCAACGGAGCATGACATCCTCAGCAAGCAAACCTAGCAAATCCCCTTTGGGGATCTTTACACACAGAGAGTTGTGAAAAAGGATACACCCCCCCCCCCCAAATACGTAAGTGGGATAGCATAGGAACAATAAGCAGAGGCCCTGCTGCATTGGACCAAAGGATCAGACCATCTAGTCTTCCCTCTTTCTCTCGCCGTTTTCATATGCCTATGGGAAGGCTGCAATCAGGACACGAGGGCAATAGCTCTGGAGGTAAAGCGTTGAGATCTGTGCATTTGTATAATCCCATTTTATTGTTTACTTGTTGCAACGTTTCCATCCTGCCTTTCCTCCAAGGAGTTCAAGGCAGCATGCCTGGTTCTTCTGCTCTCCGTTGTTACCTTCACGACAACCTTGTGAGGTAGGATAAGCGGAGAAACTTGCGCCTCTGTACACACTGCACTTTCGAAGCCCATTATTTCCCTCAAAGAATTCTGGGCACTGCAGTTTGTTGCTGGGAACCGTAACTCTGTGAGGGGCATACGACAATGCCCAGAAAGGAATTGCTTCGGAGGTAAAGGTCTCAGGTGTACGCAGCCTTAGAGTGGACCAAGTGAGCTTTATGGCCGAGTGGGGATTTGAACCCTGTTCTCGCCCAGGACCTAGCCCAGAACTTTCACCACTACCCCACATTGGCTCTATCTAAAAGCCACCTAGTATCCTCCACCGCAGCTGAAGGTAACTTCAGGGAGGCAGGGGAGGTGGTGTGGCACATCTTGAACTATCCACAAACATCTTCCTGCCCACTGCTCTCCTGCCATCCACAATCTGCCCAGTGGCGGTTCCAGCAAGACATGATACCATTCACCTCTTTACCCTGGCCGTTGAAAACCGGAGAATTGATTTTGGCATCTGCCCGGCGATGTGTTGCGTGGATTATTGATTTTGAGGTTATGGACAGGTTGGTGTTGCTTTTACTGTTTTAACTGCATTTTTATATGCTGGGATACTCCCTGGGACCTTCTGGTGAAGCAGGGGCGGCTGGTACCCAAGAGGGACTGGGAGTCTGCAAGGCAGGGAGGTCATCAGCAGGGGGAGCTAGAGCAACTAATTCTCCAACTCCTCCCTGCTGAGTTCCACTTGGGCCATTCTAAGGAGGAGGAATCATAGGCTTGTGGAATTGGAGCGGACCACAAGGCTCATCCAGTCCAATCCCCTGTAATGTAGGGATCCTGCCAACAGCCGCCCCAAGGTGGCTAACCCTGGCTTAAGTCACCTCATTGATTCCAAAGGGAAACCAGTCCACCCAACTTAATCTGGATCCAACCAAAGAAGAAAGAAGTCATCTACCCACCAAGATCAAAATTGAAAGTGTAGTCCAAACTGAAGAGAGAAAGTGTAGTCCAAACTGAAGAGAGATTGGGGGCATTTTTATTTATTTTTATAAATACACACACAAATCTTTGTAACATTTCAAACCATGATAGTAAACTGGTCTCAGTCCTTGGCATCTCCAGGTTGGGCTGCGAATGTGCCCTGCCTGAAACCTTGGAGAGCTGCATCAGTCAGTGTAGACAATGCTGAGCTAGATAAACCAATGGGATAGCTCAGTTGGTAAAGCATGAGACTCTTAATCTCAGGGTTGTGAGTTCAAGCCCCAGGCTGGGCAAAAGTATCCTGCATTGCAGGGGGTTGGACTAGATGACCCTCGTGGTCCCTTCCAACTCTACAATTCCATTTCTCTATATAGCTGGTTGCTAATTAACACAGAAAAAAAATGCTCTGCGAGAGATCCAAGTTTCATATCACAGACACATGGGTCACCTTCAGAATGTTAGAATTTTGCCAAGGAGATTGAAGCGCATTCTGGAAATCTTGGTTTTCTGGATTAAAATGCTCTGTTGCCCTACTGCAACAAATCCACTTTTATTTTAATTTTATTTTTTAAAAAAGAAACTTTTTGCAGTTAGGAAAGTGTTGGGGAAATGCACTGGGGAGGGTGGAATGTGCATATGATGAACACTGTACCAGCAAATCAGGATGAAAGCTCATTGTTGTACAACTCCCCTGCCAATGGATTGGAACGAATGCGCGATAAAAAGACTATGCACCGCCTACCCTTTGCATAAGCTTTGTGCAAGCAAATGAGGGTGAAAGCTGAGTCTTCAGGTCCGCTGGAGGAGCCCGTGGTCTCTGGGGCAGCAGCATGGATCTGTTCCACTGTCTGCGCACAGGCAGGGAGTGGAGATCATCCACGGCTGCCTAGGCACATGTACGATCCTTGAAATCCATTTGCGTAATAGCCCCTGATGAGACATGACACTGGCTGCATGAACATGTTCTGGATTTTAAAGGATATGCACAGGTGGAAAAAGAGTCCTTGGTCCTATGCAAAGCTGCTCTGGGAATTTTATTGAAGCATGGAGCATAAATTCCTCAGATAAACAAAATAGCAAAATAAATGCAAGGGGACTGTTTTGTTTCTTTGTTTAAACAGTTTATATACTGGTTGGAAGAGGATTGTACACTGGCGGACAAAGGTGGGGGCGGGGGGTGGACCGCCCCAGATGCCATCTGGGGGGTGACATCGTGGCCACCCCCACACACCCCGAGGCTCTCACCGCGCATGCCCCGGGATGCGCGCCGCTTGTCACGCACCCCCCTGACGTGTGCCACGCCCCCCATGGCAGCGCGCCACGCCCCCTGGGATGCATGTCGCACCCCCTGGGATGCGCACCAGCCACGCCCCTGGATGTACGCCGTTCCCAGTGCTGGAGCAGGTAGCTTCACCACTGGGATTGTATCCATGTTTTACTCGAGTCGATCCATTAAAATCAATGGATCCAAGTTAGTCATGTCCATTACATTCAGTGGGTGTACTCTTAAGTATGATTAAGGTTGGATACAACCCCAAGCACACATCTGACAATGTGTATGCGCTATGCCTTTAAAGCACCACTCTTTCCCTCAAAGAATTCTGGGCACTGTAGTTTGTTAACGGTTTCTGGAAATTGTAGCTCTCTGAAGGGTAAACTATAGTGCCCAGAATTCTCTGTGGGAAAGAATGTGTTCCAAATGTGCCTTAAAGGTATAGTGTCTACACAGCCTCATAACATAATAAACAAAGATTAAATGGGGGGGCACCCTTAAAAAACTCTGCATTACAGAACATTATAGTTAACTGCTGAACAGGATGTCAGAATAAACCATTGCACATGAAGAACTACAAGGAATACAATGGAAATTCCACATTTTCAAGCAACATAACAGCTAAACAAAATATCCTCCTAATACATTCATTACAATTGAAAAACAACTGCAAAGCGGGCAATAAAGAAAAACCTACATTGTTTTATTGGGATTAACAGTATAATGGGATATACTGATTTATTCCCGCATAATCTGGGCGTTTCCTGCATTCTTATTGACCCCCAGATCCTTCCTCCACCCAAAGCAAATATAGGACCCCAGAGGGCGTAGTGATTTACTTGCTTGCGCACGTATGTGTGTGTCCACACACACACACACACACACACACACACACACACACACACACACCATCTCTAAAGTTTCTTTTAATGCATTTGCCTAGAGCCAGGGGAAGGGAGAGCAAAAGAAAGCTGTTTGACGGTGGGAACACAGAGTGGAAACAGAGGCTTCCTTGGCTGAAGGGCATGTGCAGAGCACACCAAACCAGCACCTCAGCAGTCTGTGGCGCGAAGATAAGGCAGTGCCAGGGACCCGGGGGCTCCTGCGGCGCCTCAAAAAATTGAAACTCTCCTCTATCAGCTTTCCCTCCCTGCTCTCCTGTTTCGCAAACCCCCCTCTCACTCCTCCCAGGTCTCCTCAGTGCATTTGTGGTTTTTGCTGCTACTCCCACTAAAGGAAAGAGACGGAAGAATTTACCAACAGGAGGAGGAATATTATTGGGACATGCACTCACCTCAGCTGGGGTACAGGTTTTTCCCCAGGGAGGAGGGTAAACTGGCACAGATCTCCCACATCACTAGTAGGGATGTGCAATTCTGTCGATTTCAGCTTCTCTCCATTTCCCCTTCTTCCATTCTCTGCCTTTCCACATCTCTCTCTCTCTCTCTCTCTCTCTCTCTCTCTCTCTGTGTGTGTGTGTGTGTGTGTGTGTTGGGGGTGAATTTCTCCCAATATGCACAATTTTATGTACGCTTTTGCCTGACGTACACACACTTGCAAAGCAATCTCCCCAACCCAGACACATTTTTCCACGTTGTTTCCACTCCTCTGTGCCCTTGTTAAGCACACGTTAATAATAATAATTTATTATTTGTACCCCGCCCATCTGGCCGGGTCTCCCCAGCCACTCTGGGCAGCCTCCAACAAACATGAAAATATCACAGATTAAAAACTTCCCTAAACGTTGCCCTCCTACATGCGTTTTTGCAGACGTTTCTTGGCTGGAAGAACCGCGCCGCAAGATTCAGAGGAGCTCCGGTCTCGACGGAAGCCTGTGTTTTGGCTCACACGTTGTTTCAGAAAGCGCAAGCGTGGGAGGTTAATCTTTAAACGCAAACTGAACTCTGAATCTCCACCTCATTGCTTGACCTTAACCACCTTGGTGCCCTTGTTCTTTGCTCCCCAGGGTTGGCGGCCTATTTCTTCCAGCAGCCCATGGACCAGGTGATTGTGTCCGGACAGTCCGTGACGCTGGCTTGCGTGGTGATGGGCTACCGAGGCATGGTGCAGTGGACCAAGGACGGGCTGGCCTTGGGCGGAGAAAGAGACCTGCCAGGTATGCTCGGCGTGGTACTGGGAGGGAAGCGGGTGCAGTAGAAGAGTTTGGATTTGGATTTGATATCCCGCTTTATCACTACCCTAAGGAGTCTCAAAGCGGCTCACATTCTCCTTTCCCTTCCTCCCCCACAACAAACACTCTGTGAGGTGAGTGGGGCTGAAAGACTTCAAAGAAGTGTGACTAGCCCAAGGTCACCCAGCAGCTGCATGTGGAGGAGCAGGGAATCGAACCCGGTTCGCCAGATTATGAATCCACTGCTCTTAACCACTACACCACACTGGCTCTCTAGTAGTGATTAGTCGATTAGTCGCTGTAGTAAACCTGTACGACTCCAGGGGGCGCTGCGGGTGCCTCTTTCCATTCTGGGTCTGCAAACTTACCTTACGTGACAACCTGCTTTTCTCCGCACTGCAGGCTGGTCACGCTACTCCATTGTTGGAGATGCATCTGCTGGGCAGCATAACCTGAAGATTGACTACGCCGAACTGGATGATGATGCCATCTATGAATGCCAGGCCACTCAGGCCGCCCTGCGATCGCAGAGGGCCAAGCTGACCGTACTCAGTGAGTTCTCTCCACCCACCCACCCTTCGTTCCTCGGACCACTGACACAATTCTCCCACTTGACCCTCTTTTCGAGGCAGTCCCATGCTTGACCAGAGTTGCTCAGGCTTGAGAGTGCTTAAAATCCAGTTTTTCAAAACCGTTCTTTCTCCCCCCAATAATAATAATGATTTATTATTTATAGCCCATCCATCTGGCTGGGTTTCCCCAACCACTCTGGGTGGCTTCCAACAAAATATTAAAAACACTATACAACGTCAAACATTAAAAACTTCCCTAAGCAGGGCTGCCTTCAGATGTCTTCTAAAAGTCAGATAGTTGTTTATTTCCTTGACATCTGGTGGGAGGGGGTTCCACAGGGTGGGCGCCACTACCGAGAAGGTCCTCTGCCTGGTTCCCTGTAACATTGCAGTGAGGAGGCTGCCAGAAGGCCCTCGGAGCTGGATCTCGGTGTCTGGGCAGAATGATGGGGGTGGAGACGCTCCTTCAGGTATACTGGGCCGAGGCCGTTTAGGGCTTTAACGGTCAGCACCAACACTTTGAATTGTGCTCAGAAACATACTGGGAGCCAATGTAGGTCTTTCAGGACTGGTGTTATGAGGTCTTGGCAGCCACTCCCAGTCATCAGTCTAGCTGCCACATTCTGGATTAGTTGTAGTTTCCGGGTCACCTTCAAAGTTAGAGTGCATTGCAGTAGTCCAAGCGGGAGATAACTAGAGCATGCACCACTCTGGCGAGACAGTCTGCGGGCAGGTAGGGTCTCAGCCTGCGTACCAGATGGAGCTGGTAGACAGCCGCCCTGGACACAGAATTAACCTGCGCCTCCATGGACAGCTGTGAGTCCAAAATGACTCCCAGGCTGCGCACCTGGTCCTTCAGGGGCACAGTTACCCCATTCAGGACCAGGGAGAAGACAATCCTGGTTAATATATAATGAGAGTCAAAAATTCCTGCATCCAGTTCTGGCTTCTTGGATCTCGTACTGGCAAAGCCTTCCTGGCTTTTCTGCTAATCTATCAATGTGTCTTGGCAGCATAAATGGAGCTGGCGGATACGTTGTTGTGACCAGCCCATCAGCACACAGCCACGGGGGCCTTTCCAGTCCAGGCCCAGAGCTGTAGCTAGGGGGGCGGGGGGCACTGGGCGCCACATCATGGAGGTGGCACTTACCCCAGGGCCCGCAGCGCGCCCGAGCCACGTGTCTCTCCTGGGAGTGATGCAGTGACTCAGGCGCCGGCAGGCTCCACTCTGCCCGAAAAAGCAACACGGGCCTGCAGGGTGCCGGAGTGGAGCATGACTAGGGCACTGGGATTCCGGTGTGCCCTGCCTCACCCCGCAGACACCTCGGCCCGCAATGCAGCACCTTGCCCCGTCCCCTTTGTGTGGCATTCACATGCAGGGCACTTGTGCCGCCCCGGGTGTCCAAGCGGCTAGCTGCGGCACTGCCCAGGCCGAATCCTGTACTCCTTTAGTTGCTGGGAAGTAGGGGTGAACAAATGGGTCGTTTTCAATTTCTCTCATTTCCCCCAGTCTGGAATTTAGCTCCCCACATTTCTGCAGGAATTTGAGATCATTATTTTTTTGCCAAAAACAAAAACCCCGCCCTCGTGAAAATTCACGATTTCTCCTAACAGCTGCAGTTTTGACAAATATACGCATTTCTGCAAGCAATATAATGCATTTTTGTACAATACTTTCATATCCATTCATAGGCATGCTTTACCCTAATCTAGGCATTTTTGTACGCATGGCTTGACTGCATTGCAAAATTCAGAGCTGTATGAATTTTAAAGGGCTGCTGTGGCTCAGTTCATGGGCTCTTTTGGAAACTGCAAATTACGTAGCTTTGCCTTTAAGTGTGAGATGAATTGAATTTCTTCCCCATCCCTATGGGGAACTCAAGACGCCTCTCCACCAGTTAGGAATTCCTGACTCACTGCTTTTGTAGCACACCTTCCTGTGTCTTGGCTGAATCAGAAATATACTTTTACTCTGGCTCACTCTCTCATGTGCAGTGAAGAGTTGGCATGCACCTGTCCCATTACTACCAATGTCCCTACCTGGAGATGCTGGGGGTTGAACCTGGGACCTTCTGCATTCAAAGCAGGTGTCTTACCACTGAGCTACACCCCTTCGCTGCTGTCAAAGGCCTAGATCTCAGTGCCATTTTAATGCCAGCTTTGCAGACAGGCTCATGCCTCGCATGCATAGTTCCTGGTTCCATCCCCATCATCTCACATTTAAAGGGTCTGGCAAGCTGCTGATGGGAAAGACTTTCCACCTGTCAAAGTTGGCTTGTCACGGGTGTGGGCAGGTAAGGATCCAGCCCACCAGCTGCATTCAGCAGCCCTATATTAAAGATGCACCCAAGGACCAGCTACTGCAGCCAAGACTTTGCTGCAATCCTATCTGGCTCTGCTTACACCTGGTAGTGCCGCTCCCTCTGTAGACCTCAGCTAATGGTTTTCTCGATGAAGGACCCACATACGTGATAAGCTGGTTTTGCTGCGTATCCCCTGAAGAATGGGGGCCAGCCAGAAAATATGCTGGCAGGAAGCTGCTGGCTGTTTTGCAGTAAACGATTAAGTGCTTCACTTCTCCCTCTTCACAAAATCTGGCTCGGATGGAAACTCTCTCCTGCTGCTTCTGCCCTGCCCAAAGTGTTGTTGTTTTTTTCCTGGAGAAGGCTTGTGTGGCCCAAACCTCTTGCACCTGGGAGTGCCCCCTTACCAGATAACACAGCTAACCTACCTTCTCCATGTCTCCTCTTCCAAGTCCCTCCCAACGACCCCGAGATCCAGAACGGTCCCATCGTGCATGTGATATCCAACATCCCCTACAACTTGTCGTGCCGTGCTGCCGGGGCCAAGCCAGCTGCCGAAATCAGCTGGTACCGAGATGGGCAGCGCCAGGAGTCTGCCGTGTACTCCAAGGTGAGACTTTGCCGAGTGTTGGCAAGAACTAGACAAGCAGAGGAGGGGGATCAAAAGCAGGACAGCGAGTCTGAGGTCTATCTGGGTAAGCCTGGCGAAATGTCCAGCACCCTCCCTTCGCCCGTCACAACCTGGGTTGTCAGGCAGACTTGTCCTTTCACCTAGTGCTGCTGTTGCCGAACGACAAGTCGGTCCGTAATAAAAGCAGGCTCCTCCACGATTTAATTGCGGGTGACAGGACTGACCTGGTGTGTATTACCGAGACCTCAGTGGACAAACTGGGAAGGCCAAATCTCTCCCAAGTGCTTGGTGGTGCAAAAACACAGGTTGTCACTGTCATTCATTGTAACTCCATCCTTCTCCTTTATTTCTCCGTTATTTTTCGCTGAGAAACTAATGTCAGGTTTTAGGGGTTGTTATGAGGGTTAGGGTTAGGATTAGGGTCACGGAGATGGAACAATAGCCCGCACTGCCCAATGAAAAAGGTAAAAAGGTAAAGGACCCCTGGACAGTTAAGTCCAGTCAAAGGCAACTATGGGGTGCGGCGCTCATCTCGCTTTCAGGCTGAGGGAGCCGGCGTTTGTCCACAGACAGCTTTCCAGGTCATGTGGCCAGCAGGACCAAACCGCTTCTGGCCCAATGGGATACTGTGACGAGTTCCAGAGTGCACGAAAACACTGTTTAGCTTTCTGCTGCATCGGTACCTATTTATCTACTTGCACTGGCGTGCTTTCAAACTGCTAGGTTGGCAGGAGTTGGGACAGAGCAACGGGAGCTCACTCCGTCACAGGAATTCAAACAGCCAACCTTCTGATCAGCAAGCCCAAGAGGCTCAGTGGTTTAGACCACAGCTCCACCCGCGTCCCTGTTACTGCCCAATAGCCCCCCTGCATGAGGGGTGCTGGTGAACCCACAGTCAATTGTGCTTGGGGACTTCAACCGCCACACCAAGCCTGCCTTATCTGGGCTAGCTCAGGACTTTGTGACCATATCAGCCAGGGGACTATCTCAGCATACCAGGCATGGGGAGCCTGCGGCCCTCCAGATGTTCAGTGAATCATAGAATTGTAGAGTTGGGTGGGACCATGAGGGTCATCTCTTCCAAGCCCCTGCAATGCAAGAATCATTCGCCCAATGTGGAGCTCAAAGCCACAACCCTGAACTCTTAGTCTCATGCTCTACCAGCAGGGTTGGACTACAACTCCCAACATTCCTTAGCATCGGTCATGCCAGCTGAGGCTGGTGGGAGTTGTAGTCCAATGGCCACTGGAGGGCCACAGATTCCTCAGTCCAGCTTCCTCAGTTAAGCCACCACCACTTTGAATCGCGCTCAGGAACAGACCAAAGCCCAGCAAAGTTATTTCAATATAGGCGAGACGCATTGCACAGCAGCAAGCTTGGCTCCAGCACTCAGTGTACATATGAACAAGAAGTCACGGCCAATCCCGGTGTTCTATGAAATGTACCTGATGATATACAAGCTTTCAACCACTGGCTGTTGTATTCACATGTTCACAAATGGTAATGTTAGACCTGCCTGCCCTGAGGGAAGGAAGAAGCAAGGGAGCCTAGGCCACAAAGCACACATGCCACCAGCTCCCCATTGGCCAGAGAGGATGTTATTGCTCTACATTTGATATATAATGGATTCATTTTAGGGTTTTAAAATGGTAAATCCCCTTGGGTGCCTTGGCGGACAGGCAGTATGCAAATCCAATAAATGAATACGAGATGCAGGCTGGGGAAAAAGAAAAGTGTGTGTGTGTGTGTGTGTGTAGAGGCCCTGTCTCCAGAGAGTGGCTATCCAAGGAAATATTCAACATGGAAACCCTTCTCCTTTCTCTCCTGCAGGCCCTCATGGATGACGGCAAGCGAGAAGTGGCTGTCAGCACCCTCCTCTTGACCCCCAGCAGCAGGGACATGGGCAGCTCGTTCACCTGCCGAGTCAGCAACCCAGCAGCCCCGGCCGGCAAGCAGACCACGGTCACCCTCAATGTGCAATGTGAGCCCACAGGACATGGGCCTGCTGGGAAGGGGCGGGACTCTGTGGCAGCGCCTCTGCCTTCCGCACAGAAGTTCCTGGGTTCGTGGGTCCTTCCGTTGCGGCTGGGTGTTTTCCCTGCCCGCAGCTCTGGAGAACTGCTGCCAGTCAGTGTAGGCAATACTGAGCTGGTGGTCTGATTCAGTATGAGGGAGGCAGCTTCCTGTGTTGAAGGAGAGCTGGGAGGAGAGGAAACGGAGCTGTTTCACATGGCAGGATGGCTTTGTGGTGCAAAAAATGTGGCCATATTCACACTGTAAATTTAAAACGCTATGATGCCTTTTTAAACAACCACTTTTCCCCTTAAGGAATCCTGGGAAATGTGGTTAGTTAAGGGGGCTGAGAGTTGTCAAGAGAGATTCCAATTCCCCTCACAGAGCTATACAGTGGTAACTCGACTTACGTATTTTTCGAGTTACGAATGACTTCCGGAAGAAAAAAAATGGCCGCCGCAACCGAATTTTTCGACTTCCGAAAGGAAGTCATGGCCGCTTTAATAGGATTTTTTCGACTTACGAATTTTTGAATAGGATTTTTTCGACTTACGAATTTTTTTCGCTCAATGCATTCCTATGGGGATTCGACTTACGAATGTTTTCGACTTACGAAAATCGCGTCGGAACGCATTATCTTCGTAAGTCGAGGTACCACTGTATTCCCAGTCAATCCCTTTCCCCAGCGAACACTCTGAATTGTGTGTAGTTCTGAGGGGAATAAGGGCCTGCTAACAACTCTCAGATCATTGATAAAGTACGGTTTAAAGTGCTGTGATACCACTTTCAATGCACAGCCCAGATGGGGGCTAGGTCACTGTGGGGTGATCCAAACGAAATAAGAGCTTGGAGCCACCCCTGGAGTCCTTATGTCCTGCAGAAGCAGTGCTCCTGGTACCTTGCCGTGGCTCGGGGCTTCTGAAAGAATGGAAACCTGGAGGAGCAAGCTACGTGGAATCCTAGCTACCTGCCTTGGCAGCAGCCTAACTGACTGTACCCAGGTGGAACAGCTAATAGACACCGCATAGGTTGATAGCAAGGGAGCCAGGCAGATGCAACGATGGATAGTAAAAGATCCAGGCTGATGCTGGCTATAGGCACAAAGTTTGGTACCCATTTCCCAATTGGGATAAAGGCCTCGGGGAGAAAAAAGGGCATAAACCTTACCTTTTGGGGATCCCTTCGCCGGGTCACTGGGGCCTTTACACTAAAGGAAATAAATGTTCAGGATTTTCACCCATTCCTCTCCCTCTGTCTTGCAGATCCACCAGTTGTCATGCTCTCGGTGCAGCCACAGACTGTGGCCGAGGGTGGCAAAGTGAGCTTCCTCTGCACAGCCACCTCCAACCCCGAAGTGACAGGCTACAGGTAAGGGCTAGAAAGAGGAGAGAGCCAGACAGAGCCCACCAGAGATCATGCAGCAGCAATGGTGTGGCTGGGTTGCCCTCTAATGGCAACACTGGAGATGGCATGCTCGTTGACGCTTGCCGGTTAGCAAGACAGCAAAGTGTATTTGCTTTCTTTTGCTGTGCTTCGTGCCCTTTCCTCGCCCTTCCTCATCTTTCAAAGGAAGAGAAGAGCCCTGGGGAATCAGGCCAGAGGCCCATCTAGTCCAACATCCTGTTTCCTTCAGTGGCCAGCCAGATGAGCAATTTGGCCCTCTGTCGCCTTCTTAGGCGCTGGTGTTACTGCATAGCCATCATGACTAGTATCCACTGACAGCCTGACCCTCCAAGCATCTGCCCAATCCACCCTTTTAAACCTTCTAAGTTGGTTGCCATCTCCAAATCTTGTGGCAGAGAGTTCCACAGTTCAACTCTGTGTGAGGAAGTCATTTCCTTTTGTCCATTCTGAATCTCCCACCTTTCCGCTTCACTGGATGGGCCCAGTGAACTTCGGTTCACTTTCCCCACACGGCACATGATTTTATATCTCTCTCTCAAGTCCCCACACCCTCCTTATTTACCTGCTTTCTAAATAAAAGACCCTCCAGCATTGTATGCCATTCCATACAGGGCAGGAGAGGGGAATAATTTTTTTGGTCCATTGTGTCAGAGATCTTCCCTTCTTACAGTGGGCCAACTTTGATGGGTAGGCTGAACCACCCACCTGTCAACCACCTGACATTGTATTGACTTTGGGTGATTGACAAGTGGGTTGTCGCATCCTGCTGTCCAAGCTGACCCACCGAGGTGAGCGGCGATCCTGCACAAAGCAGGAGTGAACTCTCCACACATCAGGGAACTCAATCCTGCTTTGTGCAGGGTTCGGGCACTGGGAACTGGCTGGTGCACCTGACGTAAGCAGGATTGAACTCCCCACATGTCAGCGGGTGTGGGGGGAGTTCAATCCTGCTCTCTGCAGCTACATCCCCACCTGCCCTGCACCTGATGTCACATATGATGGGCATGGTTTTAGGGGTGGAAAGGCCTTGTGACCCACATTTGGCCCATGAGCCGGAACATCCCTGGCCCTGACGTAGACGAACCTTTCGTCATAAAGGACCCCTTGAGCTGGGCTCTCCTAAGACCACACATCTCTTCACAGGTGGGCTAAAGGAGGTGTACCTATTCCCGAGGCCAATGGCGACAGCTACGAGGCAACGGTTGACCAGTCCTTCTTCACAGAGCCTGTGTCGTGTGAGGTGTCCAACGCTGTGGGCAGCACCAATGTCAGCACGCTGGTGGATGTGCACTGTAAGTAAAGGAGGCGGCTCCAGATCCCGAGATAAGTGGGGGGGCGTAGCTTGGTGGCAGAGAACACACTTGGCACCCATAAGATCCGAGTCAGACCCTGTCCTCTTCCTTTAAAAGAATCAAGAAGTAGAGCAATGGCTCTACTGCCAGAGACAGTCCGAGTAAAAAACACTGAGCAGGGTGGATAAATTGCCGGGCTCTGGGGTCACCAATGTGACCTCTGTGAGGAGTGCCCACCAGTATCTCCCATGGTGCCTGCGAAAAGTCTCAGTCAGTATGCCCTCTAAAATCCACCATGTGTGAAAGACATTTGCTTTTTCTGCTCCGTTCCTGCTTGAACTTGCTTGGCCGCCCCGACATGGCCTCCGCAGCAGCCATTTTGTGTCACAATGCCACACGCACACCAGCAGCCATTTTGCTCCCACGGCACTTTCTCAGAAGGCCAAAGCGTGCCAACTGTCCCAAGAAGATTGGTGACCCCCGGCCTGGCCTTGTGGAAGGCACCTAAAATGGAGTTTGGCACAGGGTCTCCCAAGGTTTACTCTTCTTATGGGTAATGTAATGTATTTTAGTGTCTGTTGGAGGCCGCCCAGAGTGGCTGGGGAGACCCGGCCAGATAGGCGGGGTACAAATAAAAAAATTATTATTATTATTATTATTATTATTATTATTATTATTATTATTAATTAGGGTATGTAATTGTGATAAGTTCAGATAATGGACTGGCAGGCTCTCACCTCAGACAGTCCCTTGCCATCCTGTTTTGCCCAACTGCTATTTGGCTAGTGTAGGTCATGACAGGAACCCTTGGAATTACATTCAGGATGGGTGAACAACCTGTGTTTGCCTTGGAAACAATGGAGAGGTGCATTGCAAGCAATCGCTTTTGAGAGCTCTCACAAACATTGGAAGGTTTTTGAGTACTTGGAAATATTACAGATGGTCGGTGGGGAACAACTGTTATTCCCACCTCTCTCTGCTCCAGCAAAATGCCTTGTTCCAGCAAAAACAGATGCTTTAGGGGGAGGGGAAAGCCCACTTTGCAAGGGGTTAAGCTTTTGCACACATACACACAGACAGCAACTGTTGTTTTGTGATCAGCCCTGCTGGAAGTGCCCCTATGCAAGCTATTGGAGACATCATTTCCTTCAGTTTGCAGATAGGTCCTTTGATGGACTTTACCTTGGCTCAGAGTGTGAGAATCCTGCTCAGAATGGGCTGTGTCTGCTTCAGCCCTGCTCACGAAAATTCGAGCAGGGATGCTCCTAGATTAGTCAGGCACTAGCTCTCAATTTTCACCCCAACCCTAATTTACATGGTCAATGTGCTTCTTATACCCTCTTGCCATGATTCTTACAAAACCTCCAGAAGGTAGCCACTTCCAGTATCATTATTCCCATATTGCAGATAGGGAGACTGAGGCTGAAGGTCAGTCGCTCCGTTCAGCTAACTCTTGGCAACCCCTTTCTTTCTGTCCGCAGTCGGACCCCGCCTCGTCTCTCAGCCAAAGCCCCTGACGGTCGACGTTGGTGCAGACGCCTCTTTCACCTGTACCTGGACTGGGAATCCTCCTCTCACCCTGGCTTGGACCAAGAAAGGGTCTAGTGTGGTAAGTGCAGGATCAGCCCCCTGTTCAGATTTTTATTATAACAACAACGAGAAACAAATATGAAATAGAAAGAACCTAATATGGCAAGTGATTTACACCAGGAGCCCATGCGCTCTGAACTGGCTTGCAACTTTCAAATCATGCCAATTTCCTTTTTTTTTTTTTCCAAAAGTTGGGAGTTAAAAATAAACCGCTCTGGGATTGTAATTTGCAAATTACACAAATAGATCTCGGAGGCCCACCTGCCACTGCGCCACTTGCCTATAAACGCAGAAGGCAAGAGAGTGAAGGAAGCCCCGCCCACTTTGCCTCTGGCCCCGCCCATCGCCAGCATGCAGCCCCCAACAAATTACCCCCAGGGACTGGGGTCAGGAGAGAGACTCCCCACCCCTGCTGGAAAGATTCCTTCGGTCCAAAGAGAGCCACGACCAGGACTCCTTGTACCAACAGGTGCTGAGCAACGGCAACACTCTGCATCTCAAGGCGGTGACGCAGGAAGACGCTGGCGTTTATGTGTGCAAAGCCATTGTGCCGCGCATTGGAGTGGCGGAGAAGGAGGTGACCCTGGCTGTGAACGGTGAGGGGCCTGGCCTTGCGTCGGGACCGGGCGGCTGGTGTGGCAAGACTGTTAAAGGGAGCAGAGCAAAGCAAAGATGGGATCGGATTGCAGCTTGCCTTGCCTGGGGACCAAGAAGCTGGCTTAGCTTAGACCAGGGGTGGCCAACTCCCAAGAGACTGCGATCTACTCCCAGAGTTAAAAACTGGCAGTGATCTACCCCGTTTTTTTGGGTTCAGGTCAAAGTTGTTGAGCTTTCTTTAGGAAGGAGGAACGCCCATTTGGGGGGGGGGTTGGGTCAATATTGTTGAGTTTTTTCAGGGAGGAGGTAAAATGATTAGCTTTTTTTAGGGGAGCCACAGTTGTTCGGCTTCTTTGGGGGGAGCCAATGATCTACCAGTGATCTACCGCAGACATCCAGTGATCTACCGGTAGATCACGATCTATCTGTTGGACATGCCTGGCTTAGACCATTGTCCTTCTCGTTCCTACCTGAAAAAGCCAGAGATGGAACCATGGATCTTTCTGCTCTGCATGCATGGCAGATGCTTTACCATTGAGGTGTATGTATCCCCCTTCCCAGGGAAAGATAGGAGGGAGCCTTGATGAAATCCGCAAGCCGCTACACCTGAGACGCTCTCTTTTTAACCAAATCGTAGCCAGCTCCTGTAACTAAGGGATGGGGAGGGGAGAAAGGGCCTCCTCTGTTTTGAACACTGCCCTGATTGTGTCCTCCTTTCCAGGTCCGCCCATTATCAGTGCAGAACCAAGCCAGCAGACTGCAGTGGGAACCAAGGCACGGCTGGAGTGCTTAGTGGGGAGCGTCCCACCTCCTGATAGGATAGTAAGTGCTTCAGTCAATTAGCCTTTCCAGACCTGCTGTTCCTTGTCCCTTAACCTGTGTGTACTTCAGTATACCTGAAGGAGCGTCTCCACCCCCATCGTTCAGCCTGGACACTGAGGTCCAGCTCTGAGGGCCTTCTGGCGGTTCCCTCACTGTGAGAAGTGAAACCACAGGGAACCAGGCAGAGGGCCTTCTCGGTAGTGGCGCCCGCCCTGTGGAACGCCTTCCATCAGATGTCAAGGAAATAAACAACTATTTTAGAAGACACCTGAAGGCAGCCCCGTTTAGGGAAGTTTTTAATGTCTGATGTTTTATCATTTTTAAAAATATTATTATTATCATTAATTCTGTTGGGAGCTGCCCAGAGTGGCTGGGGAAACCCGGCCAGATGGGCAGGGTATAAATAATAAATTATTATTATAAATTATCATAGTAGTACTTTGCAAGCTCAGGTATTCATCAATCTGGAAATCTCAACTTTTAAATCAAGAGTAAGCAGGTTCCTAGCCCTCTGGAAGTACATAATATTACATCGGCACAGCGGCTATTGGATAGCTGTTCTTAAAACATGTGTGCATTTTTTCTCTGCCCGTCCTGGGGCAAGCTCTGGCAGCTTTCATTATAGTTTCAAGTTGAACTTTATTATTTCTTTTATTATACAAGCATCTTCATCCTACCTTTCAGCTGGAAAAAGGGGGAAGGAAGTGATGGTTCAGGACTGCTTGTAACAAATTTAACACCAGCGCATTATGAAAATGAAAACACATCAAATCAGGGACGAGCTGCAGCAGATAAAGCTGATGTTAAAAATAAGGATTGGTTCAACTCGTGCTCTACAACGGAGTTATGGTCGTTCCGCAACCAAAACTGCTTGCGATATCCCAAATGCTGTTACGCTGCAGCTTCATGGTTGCTCTGAGCTGAGACACATTCTGAGCAGGCTCTCCAACTGAGGGTGTGGGGCTCCGCCAGACACAGCACTGCCCTTTGCCCCCTTCAGCAGAGGCAGAATGAATTGTGCAAAATAAGCAGCTCAGTGTGCAAAAGTTGCTTAATCTGCAGGATTTATATGGGTCACTGAATTCAGCGTTTCTTGGCCCAGAATCCCAATGTTCCTATCCCAAAGCACGCAGCGTTCTGGCCTTTTAATTTCTCCTTGACCAACTAGAGGAGATCCATGGGATTTTTTTATTTTTGCAGTCGCGGAGAATGTCCGGTTCAGATTAGAGTTGCAGAGCTTTGTGGGGAACATTGGGGATTCCAGATGTTGCTGAACTGCAACTCCCATCGTCCCTGGCTATTGACCATGCCTACTGGGGCTGATGGGAGTTATAGTTCGGGAACATCTGGAGGACCAAAGGTTCCCCACACTGGGGTTAACCTTTGCCCCTCTGTGCTGTTTTTTTCCTGGCTGAAATCTCCCTCCACCTGCTAAAGAAAACACCTACTAGCTAATGAGTCAAAACAAAAAGCTTAAGGGGAGGGGTGCAGTGTTCACCTGAGAGAACAGCACGGAGGGGGGAGGGTTAAACCCCCTCCTCCAGTCCCAGCCTGAATCAGGATCCCATATGTGTTTCCACCTGCCTCCAGATGGCAGATTGCCACCCCCATCCCTTCCCAGATCAAAGGTTTTTGAGAAGCTGGTGGTTTTTTAGAAAGGGGGGAGTGTGGGGAACCCTGCATTCTTGAAAGTCAGTGAATGATACAACTTGGAACCATTCACCAGGCAGAGCAAAGGTTTGTTGACTTTGTTCCCACCATGCCGAGAAATCCTCAGAAGGCCTAGCGCTCCCCTTGCAGCTTTAAATCACTACGCAAGGTGCCTATTAACATCTGGAGAGCTATTTGTGGGTCGTGACTGACTGTGCAGTTCTGGTGATTTCCCAGCCCCCTTCCACTCGAGAGTCAGAGATCAAACAGATCTGCAGTAGCCTGGACAAAATAAGCAGATTTTTTGTGTGTGGTCTATTTTTCTACATCGCACACAAGAATTTTTCTACGTTGCGCACAAGAATCTATCAGATTCTTGCATGGTGATTTTGGTGCACCATGGGTTGTTAGTGTTTGGTTTGGTTTGGGTTTTTTTGCATGGTGCAAACGATCCTATTTTTTCTATAGTGTTTTTCCCCCCCTACGATGCATGTGATCAGCCAGCCACAAGGTGGAGGAAATGCCACATGGAGTTGTGTTTTTAAAGAGTGTGCATGTGACAACTGTCACACATGCACTGGCTCTGGGTCAAAACTGTCTTTTTGGTGGGAACCAATAAAGCTGAGGATCCAAATGCAGCAGCTTGAATGAACCAATAGTAGCTGTTCCTTCTGGAACAGGAATGCAGTTACTTTACAGACAATAGTCATACAGATATGATAACCTTTGAATCAATACACAACAAAAACCCTCTTAGCACCCTTGTGTCTCCCATCTGCCTACCAATGGCATAGGGATACATTCCAAAGTGCAGGCTCTCTCCATGACAACCACCATTGCCATGACCTTTCTAAGGTGTACAGCAAATAATGAATATATGACAAATGCAAACAGTGTAGCCACAAGCCAGCTCTTTTAGCACACCCACCCTCCTGTTTTGCTTAGCATCCAGCCTGATAAAGTCTTCTGGCGGACTCAAAAGCTCGCTCACTAGTATGTGACATTTTGGCTGAGCATAATGGGGAATTTTGCAAAATAAAAGGGTAGCCGTTTGACCCATTGCCTTGCAAGCTGATGCACCCTCCCTCTCCCTCTGCTCGGCTTATTTGGTGGATATCTCTCTTGCTTATTTGGCATGCAGAGTGTTTGCAGATAGCTCTCCTGCAGGTGATGCCGTTCTCCCTTAGGTCCAGGTGTTGCGCCCCTGCCCGGCTCCGTCCCAATGCCCCACTGCTGTTCACAGCCTTGATCCTCTCCCTTTCCCCTTGCCGCAGGCCTGGTCGTGGGGCGAACGGGTGCTGGATGCTGGATCGCTGGATCGCTTCACCGTGGACACGGTGGTGACGGACCAAGGGGTGCTCTCGGCCTTGCTGATCGACCCGACGCACGACGCCGACTTTGCCCTGCCCTACAACTGCACGGCCTGGAACCGCTTTGGCGCCCGTTCTGCGGCAGTCAGCTTGCGCCGCCAAGGTGAGGCTCCCATCTTTGGCCAGGAAGCCTTTGGAATGATCCCCTGGGGCAGGGAGGGAAGACCTGCAGTCCTCCAGATGCTGGCAGACTCCAAATCCCATCAGCCACAGCCAGCATGGCAGGGACGATGGGAGTTGTAGTCCAATGGCATCTGGAGGGCCACATTTTTATTCCTCCAGGCTCTTTGGACCTTAATTTCTGCTTATCTTTTGATGGGGGTGGGATTCAATTGCATTTGCTTTTTTATACATACTATTGGTGAGCATCTTAGGTTGTTTTTCCTCTTGTCCTTATGCTTATTTTTAACATTTGCTTCTCCAAGTTGCTTTGAGCTCACCTTTCTGGAAAAAGTGATAATGTGATGTTGATCATTATTTCCCACAATGCCCCTGGCATGGCACTGCCCAGAGTATATTAGGCTAGAAAAATAAAACTACAGGGAATCCCAGAGCAGGCATTACGGGTGAGCCCTTAGAAGCTGGCTGAGGATGCCAAGTGCTGACCCAGGCCCTCCCCCTACTAGGCCACCTAGTGTCAAATTTGGAGCAGGGAGATCCGAGTTCAAATCATAGCCACAAACCTCCCGTGGGCAAATCGCTGTCTCTCAGCAGCCACAGCATAGTTGCGGTGACAACATGGGCTAATAAAGGTAAAGGGACCCCTGACCATTAGGTCCAGTCGTGTCCGACTCTGGGGTTGCAGCGCTCATCTCGCTTTATGGGCCGAGAGCCGGCGTACAGCTTCCGGGTCATGTGGCCAGCATGACAAAGCCGCTTCTGGCGAACCAGAGCAGCGCACGGAAACACCGTTTACCTTCCCACCAGAGCGGTTCCTATTTATCTACTTGCACTTTGACGTGCTTTCGAACTGCTAGGTGGGCAGGAGCTGGGATCGAGCAACGGGAGCTCACCCCGTTGCGGGGATTCGAACCGCCGACCTTCTGATCAGCAAGCCCTAGGCTCTGTGGTTTAACCCACAGCGCCACCTGGGTCCCTTACATGGGATAATAAACCCTTGTAAATTGCTCTGAATTCCTTCAAGAGATGGGAGGGCTACCTAATACGACAAATAAAAAGTGTGTGTGTGTGTGTGTGTGTGTGTGTGTGTGTGTGTGTGTGTGAATAACCCATCTTATTCTCATCAGAAGTCCTGTCCGTCCTAATTTTGGGTGCTTTGGCTGCCTCCGGCGTGGCTGCTCTCCTTCTCCTGGTGGTCTTCTTCTCTCTCTGCTACCGGCGCAAGCGCTGTGGGAAAGGTGAGGATCCCCGCAGCCCCTCCCCCCTCCCCCCTCCCCTTGCTTTGTAGGTCGTTCCAGACTTGAAGTGCACCTGGAGAACTAAAGAGAGCCTGGGGAAGGCTGCAGTGCCAGGAAAGCAAGCCGATTGTGTTTGAAGGAGGTGACACGAGCCGGAATAGCACAGCAGGGAAGAGAAGGGAGGCTGGGAGGTCACGTCCCAGCAGGAGGCTTTCTGTCATTACTGGGGAGGAGGGACCATTGCTCGGCACACCTGCTCAGAGCACATGCCTCACCTGGAGAAACTTCTGTGTCTCCCAGTTCAAAAGGGGCTCCAAGACCTGTGTTTGGAGAGCTGGCACTGCCAAGCAGAGTGAGCAAGACCGTACCAGACGAAATTATGGTTGTTGGAAGGCAGCTGCATCAAAGGCATCTCCGGACTATCTATCTATCTATCTATCTATCTATCTATCTATCTATATAAAACAAGCAATTCAGTAACATTTCAAGTTTAACCATCAATCACTCCACCTACGACTTCCCCTCTCTCCCTCCATGGTTCTCCCATAATTTCAATTTAGGTTGCATATTATATTTACTCTATACCTTCACCTTACCACAAAATTAAAACAGAAAGGTCACCCACCCCCACACTGCTGTTCTTACTCAAATCCTATCTGCATGGGCATCTAGGAGCACGTACCGGAAAATGTTAAATTTGTGCCACTAAACAATAGATTAAAGGGCTCTGACACCCCATCGTGACAAATCCACTTTAAAAAAAAAAGAAAAGAAACAGCCTTACTGCAGATCAGAAACGGACTGGTTTTGGGGCAGGATTCTCTCCCAGCCCTACCTTGAGGTGCCTGGGATTGAACCTGGAATCTCCTGCAGTGCTGCACCACTCAGCCACACTGCCCTGCATAAAGGAGCAGACATTCAAGGAAGCACAAAGGAGCCTAAGGTACCTGCTCCTGTGATACCTTCATGTGTACGGTAAAGGGACCCATGACCATTAGGTCCATTCGCGGACGACTCTGGGGTTGCGGCGCTCATCTCGCTTTACTGGCCGAGGGAGCTGGCATACAGCTTCCAGGTCATGTGGCCAGCATGACTAAGCCGCTTCTGGCGAACCAGAACAGCGCACGGAAACGCCATTTACCTTCCCGCCAGAGTGGTACCTATTTATCTACTTGCACTTTGACGTGCTTTCGAACTGCTAGGTTGGCAGGAGCAGGGACTGAGCAACGGGAGCTCACCCTGTCGCGGGGATTCGAACCGCCGACCTTCTGATCAGCAAGCCCTAGGCTCTGTGGTTTAACCCACAGCGCCACTGAGTCCCTTACCTTCATGTGTGCATCCATCCAAAAGCCCAAGTTCTGTGCGGCAAGGAAGGTCATCTTTGTGTGGAGCTGCAGGCAAGGAAGGCAGAATTCATGCCTGTATCTGTCACTCTGCCCCTTCTGCAGCCAAGCGGGGAACGCAGCTCTCCAAGGCAGACATCCTGGTGCAGATCACGACGAGCGAGAGCAGCCCCAGCCGGCCGAGCGAGACCGAAGACGATGCCAAGGAGCCCATGGTGAGTAGAGCCAGTGTCCGGATGCGCTGCCCAAAGACTCGGAAGGTACTTAATATACTCTCTGGAGGTCCTCTCCTGCTAGCCTATGGAACATGGGTGTGGAGCCCATCACCCTCCAGATGTTCTGGGACTCCAAGTGTTGTTGCCAACTAAGTTTTAATCAGAGTAGACCTATTTAAATTCATGGACCAAAGCTAGTCATGTTCATTTATTGCAATGGGTCTCTCCGAATGGGACTGTGAAACTCCTCAGCCCCATGTAAAATGCGGCAACTAGGCTGTTGACAGGGACAGACTACCTACCACCAGCACATGCTTCAAGCTTACACTGGCTGCCCATATGTTACGGGGACAAGTTCAGGGTTCCTGTATTCATTTGCAAGGCCCTTAACCAGGGGTAGGCAACCTAAGGCCCGTGGGCCAGATGTGGCCCAATCGCCTTCGAAATATGGCCCGCGGACGGTCCGGGAATCAGCATGTTTTTACATAAGTAGAATGTGTCCTTTTATTTAAAATGCACCTCTGAGTTATTTGTGGGGCATAGGTATTCGTTCATTCCCCCCCCCAAAAAAAAAATATAGTCCGGCCCACCACAAGGTCTGAGGGACAGTGGACCGGCCCACGGCTGAAAAAGGTTGCTGACCCCTGCCCTTAACAACTTGGGTCAAGGCTATCTTAAGGACCGCCTGATCCCTTATATCCTGGCCTGACCACTGAGATCCTTCGGAGAGTCTCTGTTGGGGTCCCCCATAACATAACTACCGGTACTAGAAGCCCTGAATTCAGTGTTGAGGGCCCAAGTCCATATAATAATGCTCATAATACTAATAACTCCCTCCCACGGGGACTTTTCTTGCACTTCACACGCATGACAAAAGACTTCCTTGTTCCAGCAGGCATGTTGAAGTAGAGATTGGCTTTAGGGCAAACTTTCATGTTTTGTTGCCCCATTTTCTATGGATTGTTTTTATGCACATGGCAAACAATGACTTAAATACATACATACATACAAACATACATACATAAATGTGCTGTGTCTGTTAATTTCAGCAGTCTAAACCAGTGATTTCCCAACCTTGGGTCTCCAGCTGTTGCTGGAATACAACTCCCATGATCCCTAGCGAGCATGATGGTGAGGGATGATGAGAACTGTAGTCCAAAAACAGCTGGAGGCCCAAGGTTGAGAAACACTGGTTTAAACCATCTGTTGTGTTAAACAGGGCTTGCTTTTCTCCCTCCTCGATCAATTTCATCAGGCAAGTTCTAGTAGGATGAGAGAGAAGATCTCTCTCCACCCTTTCCATACCATTCAAAACTCAGTAATAATTTGTCTTCCCCCAGCCCCACCTCCCTTAGACTGGTCACTGATAGGACAGGAGGGTTTGGGCTGTTTGCCAGAGGTGGGGGTTCTTCCCTTGAGCTTAAAAAAGATGTACTTCTGCCAACCTCGTTGTTTCCCTGAGCCGGCAGATTATGCCCCTCTCACACGCAGGTGGTGGTATTTACATAAGGAATGGCCCTCACAGCCTGAATGATAATAAAGAGAAGACAAGAGGAGGTGCTGTCATGGATCTCCACTGTCTTGCCTCGCCTGGTCCTAAGGGACCTAAAGAACTCAAGCCAGGACAAGGAGGGCATTTTCTATAGGCTGCTCATCTTTCCCCCCCTTCATCTCCCTCCAGGCCACAAGCAGTGAGTCTCCAGCTACATCCCACACTGAGCACAGTGAGATCCTGGAGGATGACGAAGGGAGCCAAGAGCTGAAGGTGAGCTCAGCTGGGACTTTGGGAAGCTGACCGCTCTGCCTACCGTACAAGAGCCCTACGTCAGGGTTGGCCAGCCAGTGGCTTCTAGATGTTGTTGACTCCATCTCCCATCATCGTCCCTGACTTGTTGGCCAAGCTGGCAGAGGCTGATAACATCTGGAGTCCAAACATCTGGAGGGCCACAGGTTCGCCACCACTGCCCTAAGTATACCTTTCTGAACCTCTCAAAGACCCAAGAGTCACACGGACATTGAAAAAAAGCCTTTCTAATCCACACCAAAAGCCTGTCCATTTTCTAGTTATCTGTCTCCTCCGATAAGAAGGACATGGGAGTAACAGCCATCTCCTCCTCCTTTACAAAAAAAAAAATGTTTTATCATTTAAAATACTTCTTAACCACCACCAAAGATTTCAAAACATAAATGCAGCATAAAAACCAACAGATAAACAATAGATTGTTAAATAAACAAATAAAATATTGTTATATTCAGCCAAGTGGAGGCAGGCTAAAACCATTTTTAAAAGAAGTTAGAAACTATGTAAGGCAAAATTTCAGCTAAAATGGCACCTAAAATGCACAGGACTTGACAAGATATGGGCACCAAATGTGCCTATTTGGGGAGGGCATTCCAGAGTGTGGGAGCCACTGCAGAAAAGGCCCTCTTTTTTGTAAATACAGTTAAAGCCAGGTCCCAGTAGTTGAAATTCAGCTCCCCAGTTGTAGAAAGGGACAGACCAGTAGCTCTCTTGGGTGTTATGGTTAAGCAACAAAATCACATCAATGATTATTATGATTATTTGTTGTAATTGTAAGTGGCCCTTCCCCCCCCAAAAGAACCCCTGGGCAATGTACAACAAAGGATAAATGACAGAACTACATCAATGATTTAAAAAACATAGTTAAAATTTGGTGGCAAAACCCAGTTAAAAAAACAGTCATTTGACAATTGGCAGTAATCCTAAATTGCTGGTATATAGTCGTACCTTGGATCTCGAACGTCTTGGCTCCCGAACAAATCGGCTCCCGAACGATCGAAATCCAGAAGTGAGTTTTTCAGTTTTCAAACAATTTTCAGAAGCTGAACGTCCAGCGTGGCTTCTGCAGCTCTGGGGATTTTTAAGCCACTCTGGGAATTTTTAGCTCTCTGAAGAATCTCCAAACAACTCTTGACACCCTTAACAAACCGCAGTCCCCAGGATTCTTTGGGGGAAACCATGGCTGTTAAAGGGGGTCTAACTGTGCTTGGAAGTGGCCAGTGGTGGTTTCAACCTGGGTCTCCTGAGTTCCAACCATTACGCCACACTGTCAATTCTCTCTCAGATTCTTTGCATATAATTTTTATTACATTTTCTGTTTTACAATCTAAAATACTCATTTTACATCCTTAAGATATCAATGACTTCCCTTCTTCTCTTTCCATGGTTCATTTTACATATCGTAAATCCCTGCACATTTTACAAAAGCAATACCATTCAGTATTCCATTATTGCATCCATCAAAACTTATTTACACTGTTGAATTTATCTTAATGCTGCCAGCGTTTTCAGCTGCACACAATTATTTCCCACATATTCAGATTCTTTGGGGCACATCCTGACATTTGCTTCCTTGGCATTCCAATACAGATACATAGATATATTTTTTTCTTCCGTAGGATCCCACCAATGGCTACTACAAGGTGCGCGCCCACGAGGAACCAAGTTTGGTTAGCAGCTTCTCGGAGTACACGCCGGCCCCCCGCCCATTGTTCGGGGCGACCTCTCTGTACCCTTCCACGGGGCCAGTTCAGCCCAAGCTGTACGAATACGCTCACCGCTATACCCTGGGCACGCCCGGCTCCCGCTCAGCCTATGACCCCCACGAGCGTCTTTTCCCCCAGGAAAACATCTACAGCGGGACGGCCTACCTCACCGCCCCCTATAGCCGGGCCTTCACCAGCTACGTCAAACCGAGCAGCTACGAGAAAGCGGAGAGCAGCTACGGGCAGTCGGACCAGGCCAGCAAAGTCTCGGGTTGCTCTCGCTTCTCCTACACGTCCTTGTCCCAACAGTCTGACTATGGGCGCCCCGCTCACCAGCGCATGCAGACCCACGTATGACTCGTGCCCGTCCCCTGGCAAATGCCGGTCACCTCCGGAGAAAGAGAAAAGGGAACGGACTCCGCTCACTTGTGGCTAACGGACTCGGAACGGCCAGGGTGATAGACTTGCGACCCTCGTTTTCCTCCTGAGGGTGCCCAATTCTCCTTGTGTGTATATCGGTGGGGTGGGGTGGGGACGGCGGCAGGTAGCTGGCTCGGCAGCCAAGATGGCCGACAGCCCTCTCGCCATCTTCTGACTGGGACCAAGCCCATCTCCCTCGGGCAGCAAGGAAACCAACGCCCTGCCCGCCTTCGCGCCAGGACGTGAAGAGCGGGTTTTGAAAACGGCGGGAAGCGCACTGCCTTGGCTGAGACGGAGGACAGACTTTCCGGGGAATCTGTCTTGACTTGTAAGAATCTGGATTCAAAATGGCGGGCACAGCTGTCTGTCAGACAAAAGCATCGGCGTAAGAAGCTAGTGGGTGCTGAAAACGGTGCACAGTATGGTGCCGGGACAGTGACGGGACTACGGGATGCTTGTTCTCTCTCCCCACCCTGAAACAGAGCTGCCTCCAGGGCAAATCCCCTGCCGTCAAGGCAAGATTCTCCACCAGCCGCATGATTCTGGGAAATCTCCAAGCATGGGCCCCTCCCTAGTGCTTGCCTTTTAATTTTTTCCTGGCTTGATCCTGTGGTTTAAATCATTCCCTCTGCCCCCCCCTCTTTAGCTGGGGTGTCTCCTCGACTCCCGCCCATCCCCTTTAATTAAAGACAAGCAAATAAACCAGGCACTGCGCTTCGAACAGGACAGCACCTGCAATGCACCAGGCCGACAGGGAGGTGGCGATACTGCTCAACATTTATGCCATTTCAAGACTTGCCAGGACTCTCTTTAGGCACATTTAAAATGACAGGATGATGCCGAGGATTAAAATCCAATTATTAAAAAGCCAAGGAAGGGGTGTGGGAGGATATAGGAAGCCAAAAGCCAATAGGATCTGTTGATTTCATTTGTGGGATTCTTTTTTTTCCTTTTCTTTTTAATAAGTTATTCCTTGTTATTACTTTTTGCCTTAAGTGTATTTCTCTGCTATTGATGGTTCTGACATTTTTGTTTCGAACTTTCCAGAATCGCTTGGGAGTGGTTTAGTTTTTTTTTGGGGGGGGGGTATTTCCCCCTGTTTTGTTTTTGCATTTTTTCTTATTAGACTGGGATTTCACACTAGCACACAACGGTCACACCTGTTTGAGTGTGTTGCGTAAGACGAGGGGGAGTTGTAAATGTATTGCCTACTGCAGAATTCAAATATTTATATTTAATTTAAAAAGCAGGATGGAGTTATGCTTTTGTTATTTTAGCCTTAGAATGCTAGGCAGCGGGACAGAGCACAAATACACGCCAGGGGAATTCTGGGAACAGAGGAAGCTGCCCAGTCTGACCAGGTCAGACTGGCTGGTAGAGAAGAGAGTGTTACCCATACACTTTCCAGCATATATTTGCAACCTATGAGATCTGGAACCTTTCCTTTTAAAACTCAAAAGCTGAAGGGGAAAGTGGGGAACCGTTGGCCCTCCAGATGTTGCTGGACTATAATTGAAGGTCACAGGTTGCCCACCTCTATCTTAGATTCTCCAAAAGCGGTACCCAATACCATAGCTGTCAACTTTCAGATTTGAAAATAAGGGATTTTTTCAAACTTTCGGATTTGAAAATAAGGGATTTTCCCAAAACTTTCGGATTTGAAAATAAGGGATTTTCCCGAACTTTCAGATTTGAAAATAAGGGATTTTTCCCGACCTTTCGGATTTGAAAATAAGGGATGCCGCGAGGGCGGTGCAATGGCACCAAGTAGCCTTGTCACCCTGAGCTCCAGAGGCTGTGCGCGAACGGGTGAGCGAAAGAGCGAGTGCATAGACGGCAGGCAGGCTGGCTGTCTGGTTGGGCGTGAGGGTCTGGCTGCACAAGGCATGCAAGCTCCGCCCCCAGTCGGTCTCAGACTCCTTATTGGCAGCCGAACAGCGCAGCCGAGGAGCCTCCCTGGCCAGCAGGGAGGGAGAGGAGCTGCTTCCTTTGAAATCAGGGAAATTTAAGGGATATCAACAATCCGGGATAGCAGCGGGAAACGGCATTGGAATAAGGGAGTTTCTCGCAAAAAAAGGGAGGGTTGACAGCTATGCCCAATACTCTGTTCTGCACTTCCATGGAACTGAAGCAGAGCCACAGCTCTGACCCAATGCAACAGTGAACAGGACTCTTGCACATTTGACGCTTTTACAGAAGAACAGATTTCAGCAGCATTGGTAAAATCCCCTGTTGTGCAATAAACACTGAAGGTGCTGAACCCCTGTTCTCCTCCACAGTGGGGTCTTCCCCCTAGGATATCTGACATAGCACAACACCCTTTGGGGAGAGACAGCATCTCGGGTTCCAGCCCTGGCATCTCCTGTTACAAAAACCAAGTAGTGGATGGTATGCAAAGGCCAGGTAAAGGGGTTTTTAGTGAGAAGTAATTTGCACTTCTCAAACCCGAAACCCGTCCTTCAAAATCCGCGCTTCTCCAAATTTTGCAATGCAGTTTCCCCACCAACTCATGCGAACAGAAATCATATACCAGGGGAAAGTTTGCATGCAAAATGCACAGATTAGGGGAAACTATAGAGTCGTCCACGACTGGACCTAACGGTCAGGGGTCCCTTTACCTTTACATACAAAAATGCATTACGTTAGGAGAAGTTGCTGGTGTATATTACTCAAAACTGCACACAAAAATGTGTTTATTAGGAGAAATCCGCTGACAAATTTTCCTGAGGCTTTGGGAGCGGGAGAGTTTTCACAAATCACTACGGAATTGTGACAAGCTGAATTTAAGACTAAAAAAATGAGAAATTGAGCCTCGTCTATCCCTAAGTTACACCGGATGGGAAGTGCTTTATTTTGGGGGAAGGGGTGCCGTTCAGTGGCAGCACACAAGCACTGCATGCAGAAGACCTCAGGTGCAATAGTTGGTTGCAGGTGAAGGACGCATGCTGGAGACTCCAGTCAGAGTGGATAATACCAGGCGAACAAATAGTGTGATTTGGTGTATAAGACAGGTTCCTATGTTACACACACATACACACCACACAGTGAGCGAAAGAGATTTGCTTGCTACACCAAACCCTTCCTGTTTCAGCATTTCTTTTTCCACTTCAGCGGTATTTCACAGGTTTTCCGCTGTGGCCATGGTGCTTTTGAAACCAGATGGGTGGGCGGGTATCTCACCATCTGTGTCAGAGCTGGGGGGGCGGGGATGACTGTGTGTGTGAAATCAGTGAAGATCTCTACTTCTCGTGAGTGTTACATCAGCCACATGCTTGCGTTGTTTAAAGAGCATCATCATTCTTAACCTTAAAGGTAAAGGTACCCCTGACCGTTAGGTCCAGTCGCGGGTGACTCTGGGGTTGCGGCGCTCATCTCGCTCTATAGGCTGAGGGAGCTGGCATTTGTCTGCAGAGAGCTTCCAGGTCATGTGTCCAGCATGACTAAGCCGCTTCTGGCGAACCAGAGCAGCGCACGGAAACGCCGATTACCTTCCCGCCGGAGCGGTACCTATTTATCTACTTGCACTGGTGTGCTTTCGACCTGCTAGGTGGGCAGGAGCTGGGACCGAACAACGGGAGCTCACCCCACCGCGGGGATTCGAACCGCCGACCTGATCGGCAAGCCCTAGGCTCAGTGGTTTTAGACCACAGCACCACCCACGTCCCGGCCATTCTTATCCTTACTATCTTTTAAATTGTCTGCTAAAAGTAGTGTTCCACTTTGCTGCTGGTATACAACTTGCAGGGAATGGCACCCTTCCCCCCCACACACACACAAATGTGTGGTGCTGTGGCAGGGAGTGTGAGATAGTTTGGGTAAAACAGCATCACAAATGGGTGTCGTGGAAGATATTGCTACCAAGAGGTACTAGCATTGATAGTTGTGTTCCTCACTGCCAGAGGCAGTACCCTTATGAATACAGTTGGTGGGGAGAGTGTTGTTCTGCTGAGGTCCTGCTTGCTATTTACTTGCACTTCAGGTTAAATGATGCTTGAGGTCCCTTCCAACTCTACAATTCTATGATTCTATGTATGTACACACAATGGTGAGCACAACTGTCCAGAAAAATAGCAGCCTGGCCTTTTCCTTTGTCATTTAACAGCAGCTTGAAGTTCAGAAATAAGCAAGAACATTCCACAACCCAGAGATAACAAGCGATATCACTTGCTAATTCGTGGTATTATTTATTTTTGTTGCCAGTCTTCTTAACCTTGTGCCAACTGGGTGCATTGTGCCTTCAAGGTTAGAAGAAGGCAGCTGCCTGCCCCAAGGAGCCTACCATCTAACACTGCACGAAGGGCAAACAGGGAAAAGGAAAGTACCAGAAGCAGAGTAAACGGAAAAGCAATAGGCGATTATTTCCATTACATGAGCTTAGACAAGTTGAGTTACAGTAAGGTATGGAAACTAGGAGGCTTGTCTATTGTTCTTTTATTTTTCCTTTTGTTATGCGAGGAAGTACTGTAGATCAGTAGCATAGCATCTGCTTTGCATGCAGAAGGCTCAGGCCAAAGCAGCTTTGTGCAGGGCTGGGAAGGAAGGACTCCTGATCTTGAAATCCTGGAGAGCAGCTGCCAGTCAGTGTCGACAATACCGAGCTAGATGGACCAATGGTCTGAGTCAGGAATATAGAAAGCTGACTATTTTGTTGTTGAAGTTCACATCCTACCCTTTCAACTCCCAAGAGTTCTCAGGAGGGCAAACAAACTAAACGAATAAAAACCCAAAGCACACAATAAGAAAAACACACAAAACCGAAGCAGCACCAAAAGCCAATCGAAATTTGTGAACAGCAGCCTTACTCCGCTGTTTAAAAAATGCAGGCCACAAAAGCTGCAGCTTGAAGGCACAGCTACTCAGACCAGTTGCGCAAGTTGCCCACTCTGCAGCCATGTGTTTGAGATGCTGTGAGGCGTGATATAATCCGAAATCTTAGGCAAGTCAGCTTCCCTCCACCAGCTGGCTTTGACTGCCTAGTAAAAAAAAACACAAGCCCCGCAAGACAAACCCATTCTGTAAGCTTTTATAGGAAGCAGAATTAGCCCTAAACAACCTATGCAAGTTACAAAAAATAATACGCATTTATTATTATAGCATTGCACTAATCAAAGGCTATTGATTTATTCGACCACTTGCTGTTAGATGGGCAAATGCACAGGCAGGACTTTTTCACGTGACCAGCAGACGCAGCACATAGCTGTGGCAAATAAGTTTCCAACACTTGCTGTGTGCTTTTGGCAAGTGCAGTTGCTGGTGTGTTACTTAAGTGCAAGAGCGCTCGTGTAGCTCTTTTTAGAAAGTAGCAAACACCAGCAAAACTACCTTCCCTGCCTGAGATGCACATAACCACTCTCCCATTTGGAGGGCCCTCTATTTTTATTCCTATGATTAACACTTCTTTAATAAATAAATAAAAAGTGGTATGTTCTCCCCAGCACCACCAGGTTGCCAGAGTTCTCCGCACAAGGGTGCCTCTGCAGAGTTGTAACTGGTGGATCTTTCCCCATCATGCCCCACAACTAGGAAAACCTCACCTTATTTTTATTTATTATCTGGTGGGGGGGTGTTGTTGTTGTTAAGGCACTGGATTCCTGCCAGAAAAGAACTTGGCAAACTTGCTCTCCGATCTTCTCCCCTCCCCTCCATTATAAACAGGGACAGGATATTGCTCGCTCTGCTCCCACGGGCACAAATGTCACACAGAGAGAAAAGTGCAGCATTTATCATCTGGAAAGATCCTGGTACTCCCCTGGAGGGCTTCTTCCACAACAGCTGGCAAACGAGGTGACTTCACTCATCCTGCTGGGGGCGCGTCATGCAATATCAAGCCGCCATCATCATCATCATCATCATCAATAGGCAGCCTGGGAAAGGAGGTCAGCAGGTTGATGTGACCTTCAGCAGTCCCACCATGTGTCCTCCGAGGGCTGGTATGCAAATGGCCCAGCCAAATTCTGCTCTAAGCAATGAGACGCCATGGAAGTGTGTCATATAAATGGTTATCTCATGCATGTTCCAGGAAGCCAATGGATTGTGCCCAGCCTGCTTCTTGAAGGATCTAATGAAAAGCCCAATTGTTCCTCAAGTGCTCTTCTTACTTGATGACCTCACACTCACCCAAGCTTGTGTTTCATAACCATGAAGCTCTTAGTGCAGGCGCTGGGGTGAACCTTCCTCAGCCTGAGGGCCACATTTCCTTGTGGGCAAGCTTCCAGGGGCCACATGCCCTCCAACATTTTCTCCAATGAAAATAGGGACATCCTATTCCATTATTATTATTATTAATTATTATTAATTATTATTATTATTATTATTATTATTATACCTCACTCATTTGACTGGGTTGTTTGAGTCGCTCTGGATGGCTTCCAACATATATAAAAACATAAGAAAACATGAAACATTAAAAAACTTCCCTATACAGGGCTACCTTCAAATGGCTCAGAGGTTAGATAACTCCATACCCTCCAACATTTATCCGATGAAAATAGGGACATCCTATTGCAAGGCGGGACATTCTGAGATCAAATCAGAAACTGAGGCGGCTGAAGGAGCGTCTCCACCCCCATCATTCAGCCCAGACACTGAGGTCCAGCGCTGAGGGCCTTCTGACAGTTCCCTCACTGCAAGAAGTGAGGTTACAGGGAACCAGGCAGAGGGCCTTCTCAGTACTGGCACCTGCCCTGTGGAATGCCCTCCCATCAGATGTCAATTAAATAAACAACTACCTGACTTTTAGAAAACATCTGAAGGCAGCCCTGTTTAGGGAAGTTTTTAATGTTTGATGTTTTATTGTGTTTTTAATATTCTGTTGGGAGTCGCCCAGAGTGGCTGGGGAGGCCTGGCCAGATGGGCGGGGTATAAGTAATATTATTATTATTATTATTATTATTATTATTATTATTATTATTATGTAAATCCAGGACTGTCCCTGGAAAATAGGGACACTTGGAGGGTGTGCATCCCAGTGGTAGATATGGTCAGTGGCAAAACATGGGTGGTAGATGTGCCACTAAGCTACTTTCTAACTACACAAGAGTCAGAGGTTCCTAGAACTCAAGCCTGACAAGCAAGAGCCATTACCGGAGTTTGAAGATACAATCCAGTCAGGCTGAAGGGCTCAAGGAGGGTGCAAAGCAGGGCAGATCGGGTGTGGCCTATGGAACATGGCCTGGAGAGTGTCCCAAGGGTAGAGAGGGCCTTGTTGGGTTGTTTTCAGTCCCCAGGCCAGAGGTTCCCTACCCCTGCCATAGTGTTGTGAGGGGTGCTTCTCCAGCCACTGACTTCTCCTCCTCCCTGTTCCTTTAAACCGCAACTTGATCTGTAGATGTTTGGCCCACCCTGGGCCAAATGGTGCCCCAGGTGAGAAGCATTTTTGGCCCACCCCACATGGATACTGTCGCGCCATCTCCGGAGGAGGAAAAAACTTAAACACGATGCAGAGTTCCCAAACAATAGACCAGAGGCAATTGTATTTCATCCAGCAGAGTTTTACTTCTACTGATGCATAGCTGTCAACCCTCCTTTTTTTTTGCGGTAAACTCCCTTATTCCAATGCCATTTCCCGCTGCTATCCCGGATTGTTGATATCCCTTAAATTTCCCGGATTTCAAAGGAAGCAGCTCCTCTCCCTCCCTGCCGGCCAGGGAGGCTCCTCAGCTGCGTTGCTCGGCTGCCAATAAGGAGTCTGAGACCGACTGGGGGCGGAGCTTGCATGCCTTGTGCAGCCAGACCCTCACGCCCAACCAGACAGACAGCCTGCCTGCCGTCTACACGCTTGCTCTTTCGCTCTCCCGTTCGCACGCAGCCTCTGGAGCGCAGGGTGCCAAGGCTACTTGGTGCCATTGCACCGCCCTCGCAGCATCCCTTATTTTCAAATCCGAAAGTTGACAGCTATACCGATGGCAAATCCAATACATTCAGGATTGCCACAGTCCATTAAAAATCCAGTTGCAGCACTTACAATAAAACTTACAATACTTATAATAAGACTTAAACTTAACACTATAGGATACAGAACACCACACTAGAACAAAGAGACAGAAAGAGAAAAGTAAGTGAGACCCAGGCTCCTCCTGCCCTTACTGTTATAGTCAGCACAACCTTGACAGAAAGATAACAGAACCCGTTTAAACCAGCTGTACTCAGCTTCCCAGAAGAAATAACCCAAACATCAGAAACCTTCTTTCACACAGAGAAGTTTCTTGAGCCTTCTTGTATTAAACAGAATAGGAAAGATCTCCACACATCAGATCAATACTTTCTGTACTAAGAAATGCAAACTGACAAATACATGGGGTGGC
Organism: Darevskia mixta; assembly: GCA_034641385.1. NCBI lineage: Eukaryota > Metazoa > Chordata > Lepidosauria > Squamata > Lacertidae > Darevskia > Darevskia mixta. The sequence continues at coordinate 15,477,963 of JAWWNH010000033.1, read as the reverse complement.
ATTCAAGTAAGTTATACGCCAAGTAGACCCATTGAAATTAATAAGCAGGGCTAAATTGGTTCCGTTCTTTTCCGTGGGGCAGCTCATGAGCAAAACATGGTTGACTACCTCCTCTTGTTTTTAAGAATGGCATTTATAGCCCATTTCACAACTTCATGGCACCATTTATTCCCTTGCACTCCATATATAAGGTGGTAAATTTGCTTGTGTGAATCTGCGATCATTCAGGTGTGGATGACTTGTCCAAAAGGACACTGATATTGTCGATTTTAAAGCAAATTTAGAAAAAGGCGCACCCAGAAAGGAATGCCAATGCGATGTTGACTGCACAAGTTGGTCTCACCAGCTTTACAAGCAAAGATTAACCATGTTTGGGCCAATCTCTGGAGGGCACCAGGTTGGCAAAGGATGCTATATTTGTTTCAGCTGCTGGATAGATAGTTGAGTAGAGAGGGCCAAAGCTGTGCTGCCAGCTCACAAGGTAGAAAGCTCAGTTGTGCCAATGGGGCAGCAACTTCTAATCCTTCTATCCCTGAATGTGTCATCTCCACCCCCTGCTGTAAAAAGCAAGAATCTCTGGAATGGGGTGGAGATGGATGACAGGAGATAGGGGAGAAAGGTCAGCTTCTCTGCCCACTGCTGTTTCAGGGAATTTAAAGGTACAGGGTAGAGCTCCAGGTTGCAACCCGAAATCATGCATGTGACCAGCAAATTTCATAGGATTTGGCCCTTCCTAGCTAAACCCTGCTTCCTGCATGTAGAAACACTCCAAAAGGATAGCCTCTTTCAGAAGAGGAAGGAAGGCTTTTCATATTCAGTAGTGAACTTTCCTTCATTCAAGGTTTGGGATAGCCACCCTCCAGCTGCGATTCCTGCATTGCAGGGGGCTGGACTTTTGCAGCCTCTTCCAACTCTAAAACCTCCACCAGCCTCCAAACCAGGTGATCTGTGCTGCTTTGAGTCGACGCTCAACACCTGCTTGATAATGTCCCTGCATTGGGGGGGTTGCACATGCAAACACACACACACACGGGAAGCATAGCTGTCAACTTTCGGATCTGAAAATAAGGGATTTTTTACAAACCTTCGGATTTGAAAATAAGGGATGCCGCGAGGGCGGTGCAATGGCACCAAGTAGCCTCGCCACCCTGCGCTCCAGAGGCTGCGCGCGAACGGGTGAGCGAAAGAGCGAGCGCGTAGACGGCAGGCAGGCTGTCTGTCTGGTTGGGCGTGAGGGTCTGGCTGCACAAGGCATGCAAGCTCCGCCCCCAGTCGGTCTCAGACTCCTTATTGGCAGCCGAGCAACGCAGCTGAGGAGCTCCCTGGCCGGCAGGGAGGGAGAGGAGCTGCTTCCTTTGAAATCCGGGAAATTTAAGGGATATCAACAATCCGGGATAGCAGCGGGAAACGGCATTGGAATAAGGGAGTTTCCCGCAAAAAAAGGGAGGGTTGACAGCTATGACAGGAAGCAAGGATTTTTCCTTGATGCCGATGAAAAACCCAGAAGGGCCATCTGTGGCTCCTGCGAGAGCAACAAGCTGTGATTTAGCAAACCATCCAGCCTCACCCTGCCAGTCATGGAAGGCAAAGAGAGAGAGAGAGGTCCTCTTCCTTCTCTCAGCTGCCTTAATTGCATTTGCTGCACTAGCATGCTAGCTGGTTGCCATTGGCTGCAGCAGTCTCCTGGCCTTCGCTGCAGCTCTCCATAATGCGTTCTGCTTAACACTGCCGGCATCATAACAAGAGTGGAGAGCAGCTGGGTCCCTGCTCTGCGAGTGTTTGTTCACAGAGTGTGTCAGTGTCACAAGGCAGAGATGAGGTGATGCGATGTGGTTGCAACTGAATGCCAGAGGGCACTTTCCCTCCCTAAAAGAATTACGTCTTGATTTGGGGCATGGAAGACTTCTGCTTCCTCATCCTTCCTGTGCCGGCTTCACATCCCGGTTTGCCATCAAGGGAGCAAGAGGATTCTCAGTTTTTCAGGCGTCAGTGAAAAGCTGAGGTTTTTAACTAGGGATGCTTTGAGAACTTCAATCTGCACAAATCCAGACAAATCAGAATGGGCAAAAGATCACTATTGCGCTCACGATCCTGTTTGCAGGATTCTCATAGGCATCTGGCTGGCTGGGATGCTGATGTATGCAGGGCACTTGTAAGACTTTATAATTTGAGAAATATAAACGAATACGACAGCGTTCCGGATGAATACACTGTTTCGACTTTTTGTCTTCTTCAGTCATAAACTAAAGAGAATAACAAACACATATAATAGAACCAATACATGAGCAACAGTGTCCAGCATTTGATACTACTGACGTTTATTGCAACACAGGGGTTATTTTTTCATTGGCTGGGATGCTGGCCTTGATAGGCCAGTGGGTCAGATCCTGATGTTTTTACAAGAGTAGCTATGCTTTGCATTTCACTCCAAGTGCATCTTAGGAGAAAATAGTATAAAAGCGTGACTTTCGGAGATGCTACAGAAGCCCCCACCTCCGACATCAACAGGAGGTGGCTTTGCAGGCGTCACGACTGACCCGCCTGCTGGGCTGGGATCAGCCCGATCCATCGGGGGCTCTCCCGCCCACGTCATCCTCAGGCCTACCAATCAGGTCGGTCTGGGGGGCGTGTCCTGCTGTGTTTAAGCAGGGAGCGGGCGGGAAATCCTCCCTTCTTTGCCCCACTCCCCAGCTGTTAGGGGTGGTAGCGCCATCACCTGCCCCTATCTTGAAGGGTATTCCGGTAAACGGATTCTGGGGGCGTGGCCATGTCCGAAGCCTAGGGAGGTTCAGGCCCAAGGCACGCCCCAACGGTGATCACAGGGGGAGTTCCATTTGATGTACATCAATGGGGCTACTCCCTGGGGATTAACCCTTCCAGACTTCCAACACACGGGTTGGGGTCGGATATAGCCTGTTAGGGTCCAATGCCTAACCCAATACCGCTCTACATCCGTAACCAATAAAGTTGTGGCCTTCACGCCCATTAAAATTCATATAATGTGTCTGTGTCGTTACTTCAAGGGGAGGGAGGGACATAGTCATGCAAATGCACACGGCAAAAGGGATTCAAAAGTAGGTGTTCAAATATGAACTTTTGTGCAGGTCCCCCCCCCCCTTTTTAAATGTGCCGATTAGCACAGAAACAGGACAGAATGAGTATGGAACAAACACAGGCAAGAGTGGCTCCGACAGGAAGTTTTCCAGTATGAAGCACCAGAGGAGAGGAAGGAAGGAAGGAAGCTCCACCAGACTCATCCTCAGCCCAATAATGCCATGTTTACTGGACCAAGATGGTAACATCAATGTAGGACTGGGCAGATTTTCAAAGCATGGAGAGAAAAGAGATCCAGCACCTGCAGATCAAGCAGCTGCTAAGAGGCAATGGCCACAATGGTCAGTCAAATGAAACCGGCCATTCTTCGCCCAGTTGATCTCTCTCATTACTCAAAAAGAAAGAGCAGCTAAATGTGCAAATGGCCTCCTTTTAAAAGAAAGCACTGTGAGGCTTGTGGGAAACACCTACCTGAGACAGCCAGAGACAGCCGGTATGTCTCGCTCACTTACGCAGGTAGTCACACGAGGCTGCCCTGAGCAAGGGACCAACATCCCTAAGTGGCCGACTTAGCACCAGCGGAAGCTCCCACATGAGGGGTCTCTGGAGCATAGGGGCACCATTTTCACACCCAGGGGCCATATTCCCTGCAGGGCAACCTTTTGGGAGTCAGATGCCAAGCAGTGGGCAAGGCCAGAAGGGAAAGTGAGCAAACTGAATGTGATGTTCACTTTCATGCAGCAGGCTACTTGCGGTCAGGAGCAGAAGCGGGTGAAAGTTTGCGCAGCCACTCGTATACCATCTCTCTAGCGTTATCAGTGTTCAAGGGCACATTCCAGGGAGGCAAAAGCACTCCTTGGAAAATTCAGAGCAGCTCACAGGGAGCATCTCTTAACCAGCTGCTGACCAAGTCCCCAACTCTTAAAGGACAAGAGAGCAACATGCGCCCTTTCCACGTTTCCCAGGCTGAATTTGCTGTCAAATTTACCCCTGCGGCTGCCATGTGCTGCCTTCCATGTGAATTTTGTCTTTTTCAGAGAGGTGCCACAACACTGGCATGACCAACATCATCATCAAGCTATTTACTGCAACCGCAAGGTCTTATTTCTGGTCACTCGCCACAAGTTCAAACCCCAATGAGCATATATGTGAAACTATGGGTCCCCACCCCCAACATGCCTCACTCTGCTCCTGTTTACACTGAATTGCATTTGCCATGTTGCCATTCTCAGTTTGAAGAGATAATTTTGGATCGTTTCTAGAGCTCTTCACAATCTCTTTGTGTCAACAGTCGAAGGATTTGCTTACAGAGGCCACCTTTCCTCGTGGTGGGTCTCAAATGGGTGAGTTTAATGTCACTCAGAAGCACAGAACTTGCTTTGCATGCAAGTCTTGGGACCCATCACCAGTTCCGTGGCATCTCCATGAATAAAAAGATCTCTGGTACCAAGCGATGAGAAATAACTCTGCCCGAGACCCTGGAGAGCTGTTTCTAGTCAGTGCTGGGCTACTAGATGCACCAAGGATCTGAAAGGTTTAAGGTACACAGCAAACAGAAATTTACTAGTGAAGTCCAGATGATGGGGAACGTCTACCTGCTCTGAACTCATCTGAGTGACAGGAGTCTCTCAATTCAAAGGAGAACAGAAGGGAAAAGGCTCTTTGGGATGTTTAGAAGCTGTGAATAATCAGTGTTGGGATTGGCAAAGCAAGATCATGCACCCCGCTGCCCCTGCAACAGGTTAGTGCGCTGGGCTAGGGCGTGGGAGACCAGGGTCCGAAACCCCACCACCACCACAGCAATGTTGCTCACTGGTACCCCTTGGGCCAGTCGTGTTCTCTCTGCCTAACCTACCTCACAGGCTTGTGAGGTTAAAATGCAGAAGGGAGAGAACTGTGTGCTTCTCCTGGAGTTATTTGGAGGAAAGGTATGATATAAATGCAAAAACAAGGTTTTTTGGATGTCTGAAAAGGGCTATGGGGGCGGGCACTAGTTAGGCATTCATGTGAACTCGCAGAGGGGGCAGTTGCCTCCTGCCCCTTTGACTGCTGTGAACAAACTGTATCGGGGGCAAGCATCGGGGGCAAGACCCCACCAGGGTCTCCAAGCAGGAAGGAAGCAAAGTTCCACATTGTCATCAAAAGCTGGGGCATGGGACCATTAAGTCCAGAGTCTAAAACTACCTAAGCGCATCACTAAGGGACTTTCGGACATCACCCAAAGGCTCATCAAAAAGAGCTCTCCTCGCGCCGCATCCACTGTCTAATTAACAGCCCCGTCCTACTGGGAAATAAATCCCATTGAAATGAATGGGCCTTGCTCCCGGGTAAGTGGTGTTTCTGAACTGCAGCCTAAAGTGCGACCGCCCAGGAAGGGCGAGCAGCTCCCCTAAGCATGGACACAGTACCATTCCCTTCTACCAGAAACCCCCTCCACGGTCGCCGCAGGCCCCTCCCTCGCCTCTCTCCGCAATCCCGCCGCCTTTCCTCCAGGCACCTCGGATCCAAGGGGCGGAGGGCGTTTTCCGGCTGGGAAGAAGAGCGCACGGCGATCAGGTTCGACGGCGGGGACGGGACACCCCAGCCTCCCCCGACACTCTCCTGCTTGGAAAAGGGGCATCCGCGAAGGCTCCCCGCCCACCTCCTCCGTCTGCAAGCGGCCCGCGAGCCCCGCCTCCAGGCTGCTGCGACTCTGGCTCCGCCCTGCTGGGCGCTACGTCGCAGCTATTGTGGCTGCAGGCAGAGCGGAGGGAGGGGCCAAGGAGGAGGGGCCAGGGAGAAGCGCTGCAGCCGCAGCGGCGGCAGGGAAAGAGGAGGAGCAGGCGGTGGCAGCAGCAGCAGCAACGGAGCCAGCTCCTCCTGTCACAGCCCAGCTGGGAACCGACGGCGCCGCAGCAACAGCAGCAGCAGCGCTAGAGCTGGTGCAAGCGCGCGCAGGGAGGCGACCCCCCAAGCCCTAGGATCTCCCCCAGCGCCCATCCCGTGTTCTTCCTTGCCCGCGCCGCCAGAAGGAGGCGGGAAGCTCCCGGGCGCCGCAGGAGAAGCGGCCGCATCGTCGGCTGAAAGGGAGAGCGAGCGAGCCATGGCTGGGGCGGCGGGATGCGCCGTTGCTGCGCGCTGCTTGCTGGCGCCGTTGCTCTTGCTGGCTTCTTGCCTGGGGCCCGGAGGCGCAGCCAACACCCAGGTGAGCCCGCCGAGAGGGTGGGTGGGGCAGGCGGGAGGGAGGGAGGGAGGGAGAGCCTCCTGGGCGGCTGCTGCGCCCGGGGAGCTTGCGGGGGCTTTTTTTTTTTGCCCAGCCTCGACGAGGTGTCTCTTTGGAGCGCAGGAGGAGGGGACTGCCGGGCGAGGATGGCGCGCTCAAGGTGTCCGGGGCGGGCTGCCCAAGGTCACTGGCACAGGGGAGAGACCCCTTGATCCCCTCGGATCTCCTCCCGGTTAAGAGGCTAAGGAAGGAGGCGCTTATCGGGAAACCTGCGCCTGGAGGGCGGGCGGGCAGGCAGACTGGCTGGCTGGCTAGCACGGAGAGTAGCGGCTGGAGGAGGCGACGTCGTAGGTGATGGCCAGGCAAGGGGCTGGGCAGGGAGGGGGGAAGCCCAGCAGCCGCCCCCCTCTCTGCCTTTACATGTTCCAAGGAGAAGCTGGCATCTGTTTTGCTGTTTGCTCGCCCTGCCCAGATTCCATCTGGAGATAGAAGGCCTGGGGGGCGGGGATCGACACCCACCCACTTCATCTGCTCGGGAGACGGGGTGTCCCCAAAGCGAGAAGAGAGGCCCATGTGGCGTGGCGTTCTCCCCCTCCTCCCTGAGACCTCCTCTGGACCCCAGACGTCTCACCTTTTGCCTCCGGAGTAGAAAAGAGACATTTGGGTGCTGGGCTGCAGGGCCCCCTTGTTTCAAAGCCAGTGGGGCATTTTATTAAGGGGCCCTTGGGTTCCTTTGGGGAGTGTGGCTCTTCTCTCCAGATTGGCACTCCTCTCTGTTTTGTTTTTGCTTGCCCGTGAGCAAGGCTGCATACGGACCTTACATTTAAACATAATCATGGGAATTGTCGTTTCCCCTGTCCAGATCTACAGTTCTAAGCCCCCCTTACCAACTATGGTTCCCAGGATTCTTCTGGTGCGGGGAGTGGGGGAAATGTGCTTTGAATGTATGGTGTGCATGCAGCCCAAATCCCACTGACCTACCCAGGATTGCGGGGGTGGGGGGTGGAGTGGACACACATTCCTCCAGGTGAACTTCACAGCCCCTCAGCCCCATGGCTTGGAAGCCAAGGAATCATCCTATTAGCTGTCCCATCTAGCACAGCAATGAGGGTTAAGCAGATGGTGGCCTTCCTGAGCTCAGGGAAAGTACCCAAAGAGACTTGTTTTGAAATGATGGGATGGGGCCTGCAGAGAGAGTCTGTCTGTCTCTCATATGCACAGCAGAGAGAGAGGCTGGTGGGCCAAGCCATGCCTGGTGATGATTGCAGTCCTCCATCTGGGCTGTCAACCTGCCATCTTCTGTGGAGCGCAGGATGGTCTCCCTCCTCCTCCTCCTCCACTCGCAACATCAAGCCTAGACTGTGCCATATCTTCCCTATCAAGAATTGGCATTGCTCAAGCATCTGCTGAGGCCCCTTCCCCTGGCAAGAGACCCCCTGGAGCTACTGCAGTGGGGGGTTATCTCACTGACCGGGGGGGGGGAGGTAGGGAGGATGCTTAGGCCTAGGGCCTTTCAAAACATAGAGCCAGCATTGCCCCCACCATTTCTACTCAAATTACGGTAAATTTGGAGCCCCCCTTAAAAAAACAAAACAACCCAGAAGTTCAGATTGCAGTTATTCCGTGTCAGATGTGGTTTTGGTCTCGATTGTTGCCCACTCTGCTGCAGGCCTGCTTTTCATCCTTCCTGGATCTCTTTAGGACCTTGTTGTAACCCTTTGATGGAAGGCTGCAGGTGTTTCTGACTCAAAGGAGCCCCCACCAAGTCCTACCTCCCACCCTTAGCTCACTGAGATAAGATGCAGAAGCAACTTCCTGGTGCTGCACCATTCTTGGTCCTCTGTAGCACAAGACCCCCGTCCAAAGCCTTGGTTTGGATGCAAATTCCTCGTGGTGCATGTGTTGGGGCGGTGAAGGGGGTGGGGAAGACTTTGCTCACTACTCCTTTCTTGCTTTGCTCTGTGGAAAAAATGGCTTTTGGCCATGGGTTGGCACATTGCGCCGGAGAAGCACCATCTGGGTTTGCCATGGTGATGAGGTTGTCAGTGCTGAAGAGCCTAGCTGGCAGAAGAAACCCAATTGGCCATACTTGCTTGTTCAGTCGTTCAGTCGTGTCCGACTCTTCGTGACCCCATGGACCAGAGCACACCAGGCACGCCTATCCTTCACTGCCTCTCGCAGTTTGGCCAAACTCATGTTAGTAGCTTCAAGAACACTGTCCAACCATCTCATCCTCTGTCGTCTCCTTCTCCTTGTGCCCTCAATCTTTCCCAACATCAGGGTCTTTACTTGCTTATGCCCTTCTAGATCTCAGGATCCCACCCCCTCTCTCTGAGAACAGGTGAATAATGGCAATAGAGTCATCATGTGCTGTTTCTTGGTGGGAGGCATGTGATAATAATAATTCCTTCCCAAATGGGTCTTGGTCAGCGCTAAGATCCTGTGTTCTCAATACAGAACTTGGCTCCTTTCTGAACAGAAAGCAAGAGCGCCCATGGGAATTGTGGTTCATCATGTGTTCTTGTGATGGTGGCAGCTGCTAGTTTCAGACAGACCTACCTTCTATCATCTCCATATCTAATATAAGGACTGGCAAGCTTTGTGGTCCTAGCAGGCTAGAGAAGGACAACAAATGGGGGAACCTAAGCAATCTAAGGAGACTTTAACTTGCTTTGTCAGCATAAAAGGTAGCGTATTGGGGACGGGGAGGCAGCAGGAAGAGAGGGTGGAATGGAGTACCTTGAAGTAGGCATGGCTAGCTGGCTTGAGCCCTGAGCAGGAGAACTTCCCACTGCAACACTTTTCTGCAGGCCCTACCTGTTGGCTAAATAGAGCACCTCTATGAGAAGGTCTTCTGCTGGATCAGATTTTAGTCTTGCCCAGCCTCCTTTTCTCTCAGTGGCCAACCACATGCCTAGGAAGTCCACATGCAGGACAGGAGTGCAACAGCACTCCCCACTTGTCCTTCCCCAGCAAGGTGTCGGGGGTGGTACACCTCTGGAAGTCATGCCAGAGATGTGAAGACCTAGGAAAGAAACTAGGAAAATTAAGGAAAAACCTGTTCCCCAGATTCACCCCCCCCCCAATAAAACACACCCACACACCCTGTTCTTCCCCACCAAAAAAGCAGGGAGAAAACCCAGATTCCCCCCCCCCCGTTATTTCCCAGACCTTCGCATCTCTAGGTAGGGCATCTTCCAGTAGAGGAGCTCCTGGACAAGCCCAAAGGCCATGTCTTGTGGTCTCATGCCCAACTTATCACTGTCGAAGGCAGCAAAGTTGTTATGGTTGGAGACAGAACACTGGTCTAGATGGAGCCATTATCTTTGTGTTCCAGCAAGATGATTCTACGATCTCTTCAGCTAGGAAGAAGACTGGATGGGTCTGACCCCCTTTGCCCTCCCCATCGTATTGAGGATGGGGTCAGCAGGGGTGGAACCCAAAGCGTTCTGCTTCGCAAGGCCCAGCCCACATCTCCCTTAGGTGTCCCCTGTTTCTACTTCACGGCAGCTGGGAGACTTGTGACGAGCTGTTCTTTGTTTTCCTTGAGAGAAGAGAACCGTCTGCAGCTCGGGCAATTTGTGGCTTTCTTGAAGTGGGACGGCAGTGGTAAAAGCCCACAGAGGAATTCCTGTTGTAAATGCAGTTGAGTTGCCATTGTTCCTAAATCTGAACATAGCGTGCGGTATTAGAAATGAAAGCTATTTCTAGTCTTCTGCTTGTCCCTTCTGCATGCGCCACAATCTACCAATAGGGCTAGGAGGATTCATCCGGTTGCCGTATTCATCTCCTCCTGGTCGCAATGGGGGTTGGGGCCAGATAATCACAGAGAAGGCTCCAGTCCATACCCTGTTAGGCCTTAAAACCAAAACATGTCATGTAGAAGCCCCACATCACCCTCCCGCTAGTGACCATTCGCCTTTTTTTGCAGTGGTGTGTTTTGACTGATCTGCTTCAAGTGTGTGGTGCCAAGCATGGGTGGGTGGGTGGGTGGGTGGGGGAACCTGCCACCCTCCTCCACTGGATAAGGGAACGGGGTCCTTGCACAAGCCTTGCATTGCTGCTCAAAGCAGAGACTTGCAAAATCCATCGTCTTTGCATGGCGAGGTTCCCCATAAATTTGGGGTGCTTCCTGAGGTGCCTTCTGCTCCACAGGCCGGCAGGAGCAAAAATTGAGCCCCAGTTCTTCCACCTCTCACCCCTGCCACGTCTAGCTTGGCCCCCAGCCCGCTCTTCCTCCATCTCACACAGCTAGCTGGTGCTGTGATGCTCTGAATCAGCTCAGGAGGGATGGGATGCAGGGCCAGTTGCAGCTTTGAGGGAGGCAGAGAGAAAACACATAAGCCTTTCCCATCTCCCTTCCTTTTTACCTCCCCCCCCCCGCACTTCTGCCTCTCTTAGGCTGCGTTCCTCTTTTAACCCTGCATAGGGTTTCCTCCTGCAACGTAAAGTTGGGGAGAGCCAGCAGATTGCTGCCACTGTGGCTTTTTTCCTGCAGGGTCCCTAACACACAAACACACACCCCACAGTGAAAAAGAGCCTGTGTTGTAGGGGGGTGGAGGGGGAAAGCAGGTGGATGCTTCCTCTCCTCTCTATCTCATCTCGCTAAGTGCTTGTTGGGGGGGAGCAGGAGGGGGGATTAGCACTGCACTTATTAATCCTGGTGCCAATTAACCACTTCCATGCCGCTCTGGCTTCCATTGCCCAGCTACCTCTTTGTCGCCGTTCACCTGTCATAGATGCCGCTGTGTGTATGCGCGTGCAACCCCCACCCCCCAATTCTTGGTCAGGGTGCTGATTGTGGGGGGGGGGTGATGACTCAGGCCTCTCCTTTTTCTGCACCCCCCCTTTTTTGTTTTTGATGCCTAACCCCACTCCACCCTGGCCTGCAGGGAGGTCAGCCTGCAACCAAATTGCAGCAGCTGCTTAATCGCTCAGAGCAGCAGCTTAGCCACGGGATCCAACTTAATCCAGGCCTCACTTCTCCATTGTCCTCCCCCTTGCACACACGCACACGTACACACACACACACACACACACACACACAGAGTTGCCTGTTCTATTCCCCCCCCCCCCCGCCACCCTCCGCCAGCTTGGAGGGAAAGTACAGGCCCCGTATGTACCTGACGTGTGTTCCTGGTTGCACTGTCCATCCCCCCATCTCTTGGGGGGATTGCAGAGCAGGTCTTCCTAATCTCCCTCCCTTGCCTCAAGCTGTCACCTTCTCCCTCCTCCCCAAAAGCAGGAAAACCGAGATCCTTGGTTCAATCCAGGCAGAGCGGAGACTGCAGGGGAAGTGGGAGTGGCAGGGAAGTCTTTTTGCAGCTCCACCGCTGGTTCTCCTTGCCGGAACCAAAGCCATATTTGCTTCTCCTCCCATCTCCTTTCTCCCCCCCCCCTCGCTGCTAGCACCACAGGTCCCCCACACTCATAGCCCTCCTGCAGCTCCTCTTTACACTTGTCCCTCAAGTGCTGTGTTTGCTCTTGCTACACCCACGCTTAAAACAAACTCTGTGTGTCTGTAGCCCTTTCTCAGACTGGCCCCTATCCTTGGCCTGGAGCCAGCGCTGCTTGCAATTTGTCTCTCCAGATTTGGGCTTCCGATGGGTTGTATCTTATGCTAGTCCTACCCGGAGTAGACCTATTGAAAGGAATGGGCATGGCTGACTTCATTGTGCATTTCAACTGCGTGTGAATTTTGTAAGCAGTTTTGTGCTTGGAAACGGCTTAGAAGCCATTTTGGAATGTAAGCAGTATGTAAGTTAATAAATCGTAATATCGCGCACCCATTCATTCCAGTGGGACTACTCTGGGTACGACTTAGCTGGCTACATCCTTCTGATTCCTTCCAGACCTGTTACTGCTTTGGCCTTAGCTAGGAAAGTGGGAAGAGATTCAGTTCAGTTTGCAATTACCAAATGTTTTATTAATTAAATGCCCCCTTTTAGTTTGGTTGTTTTGCTTTTAAATTAAAAATGGACTTGCACATCTTATAAATTCTGTGGTGGGTGTAAAATAGCTATGTTTGAAGGGTGAGTCTAGGATGCCTAGCAAGCATACTAATGTATTGGCTTTCTGCATGGAGACAAAGTTTTTTTGACACAGAGGTGGTTTTGGAAATAAATGAATTCCCTGTTGTGAATGTTGGTGTTTTGTGGAAGGTTGTGTCACATTTCTCCCTGGCTGTTTTGAATTGGCTCTGTCAGGAAAATGTTGGGGAAATGCTGGACTGCTTTAGGTCAAGGGTGAGGAACCTGTGGCTAGGAATCAGGGGAGAAAGTTCAGTTCGGTTTGTGTTGTAATTTTCGCTTTCCGAGGCAGCACAGAAACTGAAATGCAACCATGCTGAGATAGCTCAGTCAGTAGAGCATGAGACTCTTGATCTCAGGGTCGTGGGTTTGAGCCCCATGTTGGGCAAAAGATTCCTGCATTGCAAGGGGTTGGACTAGATGACCCTCACGGTCCCTTCCAACTCTACAATTCTAGGATTCTATCCCTCGAAATTCACACTCTGAATTTTGCAATGCACCTCTCCAGCCATGCAACTTGTACAAAAATGCATATATGAGAGTAAAAATATACTATGCTAGCAGAAGTAACATAAACAATGTGTTTTGCTTGCAAACATGAATTGGGCAGAATTGCATAAAACACATATATATTAGGAGGAATCAGCACAAAAATGTTGACAGTTTTCATGAGGACCTTTCATATTAGCGAACTGATGTGAAAATGTGGAGAACTGAGCGTAAGATTAGAAAAAAGAGCAAGGGGGAGGAACTGAAATTAACAGACCCATCTATCCTTAGCCTACAGTTGCTTGTTTAGCTGTTTAGTTGCTTGTTTGACTCCCCCTTTCTAGTGGCGCCTTCTGACTTGCTACCTTGGACACTGTGGTGAATAAGGCCTTGTTTGTGCCTTTGGTCCAGCCGGGTGAAGTTATAAAAACAGCGTTGTTGTCACTGAACCAGGCACACTGGTGCTGCAGTGGCCCTCAGAGGCCTGGGCCCCTTAGTGGGAGTGGAGAGGGGCAAGCGCGGGACTGAGGAGAATGATAAGGTGGGGGAGCCTTGTGTCTCTAGTGGGTGCCAGCTGTGGAGGCCCAATGAAGCGGCACTGTGAGAAACACTGACTGAGATGGGAGGGAGGGAGGAATCTGAGGGAGGGGGGATGGCATTTGGACAGAGATGGATGGCAGCATAGCGAGATTCTAGATGAAGGAATATAGAAAAGGAGTGGAAGGAAGGTGAGCTGGGAGCGGCGAGGAAGACAAGGAGGAGGTGGTGGCACTGCCTGGTGGGAGTGGGCCCAAGATGAGAAACTGCTGAGGGAGGGGCTGGTGATGCAGTATTAATTTCCATCTGGGAGCTGGTCTCCATGGCAACAGAGAAGATCTGGCAACTCCATGGGGAGCGGTTGCCACAGCAACAACATCCCCACGGTTGCTGAGGAGGAGAAGACGGAGAGAGACAGAGAGATGGTGCAAACAAAGATGGGGGAGGGAGGGAAACAGCGAAAGGGCAGGTAGATGCGAAGATGCGAGGCTTCGTGGGGGGTCATGGGAGTGATGTGGCAGGGGAACACCCTTCCCTGCTAGCTCTGGGAGGTGCCCTGCCAGGAGGAGACGATTCAACGTGACCCAAACGTGTGTCTGGTGTTTTGCAGAACGTGTCCATCTTATCACTCCTCTCTTCGCTTTGTGTGTTGCAGGGGATGGGGGCGGCCCTTGGCCCGGCACTCGGGACTCCCCAAGTGGCCATGTTCTGTGGGAAGCTGGTCCTGCATCTCAATGTACAGACAGGGCGCTGGGAGCCTGACGCCTTCGGCACCAACACCTGCTTCCACACCAGTGAGGAGATCCGGAGCTACTGCCAGGAGGTATCAAGCGCTCACCTGCTCCTCTTCCATGCCCAGTGCTTCCTCGAGCCCTCCTTCTCCTTTTTGCCTTGTCCCATCTCCACCTTCCAATTCTGCTTCAATTAACCCTGCACAGGAGTCTACACACACACACACACACACACACACAAAATTGTGAATCTAACCTTGGCTGTCCCTGTCTTTGTCATCCACAGCATTTCCCAAACTTGGGTCTCCAGCTGTTTTTGGACTACAACTCCCACCATCCCTAGCTAGCAGGACAAATGGTCAGGGATGATAGGAACTGTAGTTCAAAAACAGATGGCAACCCAAGTTTGGGAAGCACTGGTCTACCAGCTCAATCCATTGAAGCCCATTTCTATTCTATAACTGGGTCCAGAGAAATGACCCAAGGCTATTTGATGTGGTTAGGAACTTGCCTTATATCTGCTGAGAATTTTCATCCAGCTAGCTTAGTAGCAGCTATCCAGGGTTTCAGGCAAACATATTTCCCATTGCCTGCTAAGTCATAAATGTACACAAAGGACCACACACATGCACCAGGAATAGATTCATCAGTGAAACCAAACAGGTCAGTCACCTAGCTGTCTAGCTACCTGGGCATTCCATGTATACAATGCTAAGCTTATTGGATGGACTATAAACCTATTTTAATGTATTTTTATATTTGTTGGAAGCCGCCCAGAGTGGCTGGGGAGACCCGGCAAGATGGGCGGGGTACAAATAATAAATAATTATTATAATTATTATTAAGCAAGAAAATAATAAATGAGCTGGAATGTTGTCCTTTTGCCCTCTGCCATTCCCTATATGCTGAGGTGTTTGGGGGCATGAGCGCTGAAAGTTATGTTTGCTGGTATCTTTTGTGTGCTGCTACTGTATCTTTGCATCCCACTTTTCCTCCAAGAGGCTCAAGGTGGCATGCACAATTTCCCCGCTCCTTCATGTTTTCCTCACAGCGAGCCTATGAGGTAGGTCAGGCTGAGAGTTGGTCTCTGGCCCAAGCTCTCCCAGTGAGATGAGTGGGGATTTGAACCCCGGTTGCCCAGGTTCTACACCAGGCTTCCTCAGCCTCGGCCCTCCAGATGTTTTTGGCCTACAACTCCCATGATCCCTAGCTAGCAGGACCAGTGGTCAGGGATGATGGGAATTGTAGTCTCAAAACATCTGGAGGGCCGAGGTGGAGGAAGCTACACCAACGAAACCACACGGGTGCTGGTCTTGGCATCAGTGGAGTATATAAGGACCGTCAGAGGTCCCCACTCCATTTCAAAATATGTTGATTGACAGCCCCTCAAGTACACAAGCATCCAGAAGCATTGGCACCAGACTCTCTGCTGTAATAAGGGAGCGTCATCCCTCCCTCCCACTACCCCCGGTTAATCCAGATCATAATAAACACTCGGTTGGCAGAGAAGGCACAGGACGCCTACATGCTCTCAGTACGGACTTGGACATTCCCAGCCCTACCTGGGGATCGAACCTGGGATGTTCTGCATGCAAGGCAGACGCTCTACCACTGAGCTATGACCCTTCCTCAAAGTTTAAGCTCTCTCAGCTGCCATGAAATCATCAGCTGGCCCTAGCCCAGCCACCCCCTCTCAGCATTCCTGTCTGCAGTATGGGGATAATAACACCACATCTGCATTTATGCTCAAGTATTCAAAGCGCCTTACATATATGCCTTGTGTTGTAATAAACAGACCATTAAGTGGCGATTTAAGTCAAAAGACTCAGACAAATTAGCCCAGACAAATGGTATAAGAGGGAAGCAACCAGAAAGGACCTCCATAGCCATCCTTGCCCTGGAAGAAACACTGCAGCTCTATGCCTTTTCCAAAGGTGGTCCGACAGCAAAGAAGAGGCAGATTTTGGAGTACCTTTGAGGGTGTCAAAAGTGTTTGCAGAGGGAAGAGAGAGATGGTCCATAGGGCTCTATCTAGTCTCCAGCACAACTGTTGTTCAAACTAACCAGAGTTGTGCAATGCCACAGCGGCGGATTTTCTACCTGCAGTTAACAAAAAGTCCTCTGCAGTTCACAAATAAAAGTTAAACTCATGAATCCACCTGGAGCCATGTATTTAATACTACGGGCCCAGTCCCACTCCCCACCCACCCCAACTGAACCTCCGGCATCTACTGAAGACTTTTTAAAAATTCCAGCAGGCTTTTTTATTGTCGTTTGATTGTATAGCTGGCAAAATGCTTAGAGACTGATGTAGTTAAGTGGTATATAAATTGTTTAAATAAATAAAAAAGTAATATATATATATTTAATAATAATAATAATAATAATAATAATAATAAAAGTATATAGACCACAGAAATAGTTAAAACCAGCAAGAGAAACAGCAATAGCATAAAGTTTTTAAAAGTTTTAAAACTGGAGAGAGAGAAACTGGGGAAAGATAAAGGTCTTCGCTTGGTGCTGAAAAGAGCACAATGCAGTGAACCAGTGAGGAAGGCATTCCCTAGCCAGGAGCCACCACTGAAAAGTCACTGTCTCTTGTGGCCACTGGACATGCCGCATTTGGCAGTAATATCCAGAAAAAGTATTCCGAAAAGGTTTTTGGGGTCCCAGCAGGTATATACGAGACACATTGGCAGAAGGATGCCATTTTCCACCTCAGGCACCAAAGTTTATCAGGTTCACCCTGCTCTTGTTTGGGAAATGGGATTTTTCTTCTTTGTGCTTGCCACCCACCCACCCACTCCTGTGCCTTGAACATGGAATCTGAGCCCAGAGTACGATCTGAAGGAGCTCTCATCTCCAGACCTTGGTGGCAACCAGGCAGGAGGCTGCTCAGACGAGGCTGCCTGGGGCAAAGGACAGGTTGACACCCTCTCCCCTTCATTCTACAAAAGCGTGCCAGAGAAGACTTTCAGTTGAAGCTGGCGCCAACACCGCCAACAGGGCAGCATCCTCTACCCCATTTGAAGGCGTCAGGCTGGCTTACGGGGTTCAGAACAGGCCACCTAGCGTGTACAGATGGCCCTCCCAACACCTCACTATTGCTCCCTGCCCCATAGCACCTACCGCTTGAGGCAGCTGCCTCCCTCTGCTTTATGGTAGGGCCATAACTGTACTTAGGAACTACATGTATGCCACTCAAAGTGTTGTGATTATTGTCCAAGCTGAGCGGCATCTGCTGCAGCGAGGACTGGTTTCACTTTTTCCTGTCTCACTGAACCGTGAGAAAGCAACCTTATCACTTCCTACATGGAATGTTTATGTTTTACTGTACTGTTGTAATTCTAGCCTTTGGGCTACTCTCTTCTAGCTAGACCTCGAGCTGGAAAGATGTCTTTATAGCAGCTCTGCCTAATGAGCTGGCAGCAGGGATTTTCTCTGCACTATTCCTACAATAAATAGTTTTAGCCTTATTTATGGCTTGTGTGTGTTGTTCTTCATGCTGGGAACAATCACATATGACTGCGCCACCGGACTCTCTGTAGGCGGGGATGTGCACACACGGCTGTGCTCTGGCCTTGGGGCAGTCTCACTAACTGCCCAGGCGGGGTATATGCTGACATAGTGGTAGCAGTGGTTGGTTCCGATCCATCGACCTCTGAGTGCTGGTTCCGGATATGTCGGACAGCTGCCTTCCTCTGCTTTATGGTAGGGCCACCGCTGTACTTAGGTCTGCCACTCTAAGGTGCTCCTTCAGATGGGGGAGGAGGAAGTGTATGTATGTATGTGCCATTGTTCTTTGTTGCATCGTAAGGATCAAAAGCTCCCTGCTTTTCCCTGTCTCCCATTCCCTGCTGTGATCTGTGTGCCTTTTCTATGCACCACCCGCAGGTGTATCCCGAGTTGCAGATCACCAATGCCGTGGAGGGCACCCAGCCCGTCACAATCGACAACTGGTGCAAGAAGGGGAGGCCCAAATGCAAAGGCCACCAGCACATCGTGGTGCCCTATCAGTGTCTGGGTAAGTGCCAGATGAGGAACAGCTGCAGGGAGTTGGCATGAGAGCTGTGCTTGCTGTATTTCATATAGACCAGGGCTGGAGAAGCTGTGGCTTTCCTGGTGTGGTTGGACCTCACTTCCCATCATCCCTTACTATTGGCTAAACTGACAGGGGCTGATGGGAGCTGATCAGCATGGAGAACGCCAGAGGTTCCCCATTCCTGGTCTAGACCCTGCAGATCGTTGTCTCTCTGCTTCTAAAGCAAGTGCTTTCCTACTGAGCTGCTATTATTATCATTATTTATTTTATTTTGCACCCCACCCATCTGAGTGGGTTGCCCCAGACACTCTGGGCGGCTTCCAGCATATTCAAAAACACAACAAAACATCAAATATTAAAAACATCCCTATACAGGGCTGCCTTCAGGTGTCTTCTAAAGGTTGTCTAGTTATTTATCTCCTTGACTTTTTTATCTCCTTGACTTTTGATGGGAGGGCGTTCCACTGGGTGGGCACCACCACCACAAAGGCCCTCTGCCTGGTTCCCTGTAACTTGGCTTCTCGCAGTGAGGAAACTGCCAGAAGGCCCTCGGAGCTGGACCTCAATGTCCAGGCTAAACGATGGGGTTGGAGAAGCTCCTTCCGGTAAACAGGACCTATTTCCCAATACATTTCTGAGCACAACTCAAAAGTGCTAGTGCTGACCTTTAAAACATTTAGGGCTGTAAAGGTCACCCATTGCACTTTGGGTTGTGCTCAGAAATGTACTGGGAAATAGAAGGAGCAAGCACCAGTGTGCTGCAGGGCTAAGGGCAACCTTCCCCAACCTGGTGCCCTCCATTTAGCATTAGCCATGCTAGCTGGGGCTGATGAGAACTTTGTATGGACCGACTGCAAGCTGCATGACTGTGAGAAGATTGCTATCTAGGAAGCTGGCTTATAGAAGATTCAAACTATTTGCCCATCATAGAATCATAGTTGCGAGGGACCACGAGGGTCATCCAGTCCAACCCCCTGCAATGGAGGGATCTTTTACCCAACGTGGGGCTTGAACCCACGGACCTGAGATTAAGAGTCCCATGCTCTACCAACACCAGCCTTTCCCAACCTTGGATCCCCAGATGTTGTTGGACTTGCAGCACCCATCATCTCTTACCATTGCCCATGCTGGCTGAAACGGATGAGAGTAGTAGTCCAAAACATCTGGGGGCACCAGGTTGGGGAAGGTTGGGTTAGAAAGGTTGCAGGTTCGATCCCCATAAGCGACAGCTGCATATTCCTGCATTGTGGAGATTTGGACTAGGTGACCCTCAGGGTCCCTTCCAACTCTATCATTCTTGGGAAGACTCAGGTTTAAATCCCCACTTAACCAACACAGTGAGCTTCATGAATTTGGATCTGCCACTCTCTCTCTCTCTCCAACCTACCTACCTCGCAGGGTTGCGGTGAGGGTAAAATGGGCCATGCACGCTGCCTTGAATTCTTTCAAGGGTGGGTGGGATTTTTTTATTTTAAAAAGTCATAAATTGTAACGCTGCCTCCTTCTGTTCCTTCTCCAGTGGGTGAATTTGTGAGCGAAGCTCTCCTCGTGCCCGACAAATGCAAATTCCTGCACCAAGAAAAAATGGATTCGTGCGAGACCTACTTATATTGGCACAGCGTGGCCAAAGAGGTGAGCAGCTGGGAGCACCTTAGTGGAGGGAAAGTAGCAGATACTTTAAAGAAAGGGTGGGAAACCTTCTTTTTTCCAGTTACAGGTAGATAGCCGTGTTCGTCTGTCATAGTCAAAACAAAATAAAAAAATTCCTTCCAGTAGCACCTTAGAGATCAACTAAGTTTGTTCTTGGTATGAGCTTTTGTGTGCATGCACACGAAAGCTCATACCAAGAACAAACTTAGTTGGTCTCTAAGGTGCTACTGGAAGGAATTTTTTATTTTCTTTTTTCCAGTTGAGGATCACATTCCCTCAGGAGCAATCTTCCAGCCTCCCCCTTTCCTCTCTCTCTTTTCCCCACCGCTGAGTGGGCTGCCTTGGGAAGGACAGATCATTCTTGCCCAAGGTCTCAGTTGATGGTTTGTACGAAACTCCCCCATCCAACGCTCTGCGCATTTTAGCATACCCTCCGCCTGCCCTCTTTCCCTTTCTCCAGGGACTTGAAAACAAGCCAGAGACTGCAGGTTTCCTACCCCTGCTTAAAGGCATGCTCTGCTGAAGGTGAAGAGGCTGCCAAGACTCTCTAAAACGGTGTTTTCCCAAACTTGGGTCTCCAGTTCTTGTTGTTGTTTTTGGACTACAATTCCCATCATCCCTGACCACTGGTCCTGCTGGCTAGGAATGATTGGAGTTGTAGTCCAAAAACAGCTGGAGGCCCCGGTTTGGGAAACACTGCTTTAAGGGATGTTGAGAGAGTGTTTGTGCCACAGTTACAAGCTGGTTTTTGATAACCCTCACCACTTCCTCCCAAAGTAGGATGCTAGCAATGATAACTTTTAACCTCCCAAGTTTCCTATTAAATGTCCCTGGAGGATGACCGTGATATAATGCAACCTATGATGTAATTTCCGGGCCCAATTCAAAGTGCCGATTTTGACCTATAAAGCCTTAAACAGCTCAGGACCACAATACCTTAAGGATAGCCTCTTCCCATATGAACCTACCCGGGCCCTGAGGTCATCTTCTGAGGCCCTTCTTCGTGTGCCTCCTCCTCGAGAGGTCTGGAGGGTGGCAACACGAGAACGGGGCCTTCTCTGCAGTGGCTCCCCATCTGTGGAATGCTCTCCCCAGGGAAGTTCACCTGGTGCCTTCACTACACATCTTTAGGTGCCAGGCAAAAACATTCCTCTTCAGCCAAGCCTTTGCCTGACCTGACATCCTATACCCTTTTTAAAATGCTGGCTCTTTTCAGGAGGGGTGTAATCTGGTTTTTGTTTTGATTTTATGTAAGTGATTTTTCATGTGAACCTCCCTGAGACCTTCGGGTATAGGGTGGTATAGAATTAAAATATAATAATAATAATAATAATAATAATAATAATAATAATAATAATACTGTACATCATGTCAAGCAAGTCATTTTTACCTCTGACTTTCTTTTGGGGCTGGGGAGCAGAGGAAACATGGAAGTTCATGCAGAGCTAGGCAGCTGTTGTGTTGTGTGTGAGTGGAGGGGAACACGGAGGGAATGTGGGTGTCTGGGATTGTGAGTCTGCGTGTTAGGTAAGTGATAAAGGGGAGAGTTTGTGTGAACTGGGTGCATTTGTGAACGGGGGACGAGGGAGATAGTAGTCCTGGCCAGGTCTGGATGCTACCCAGTAACGTGGTCCTTGGGTGCAAAAAGGCTGCCCACTCCTGGTATGGTATAAGTGTGTGTGTGTGTGTGTGTGTGTGTGTGTGTGTGGCAATTTCGCAATAGCACAGAAAAAAACTATGGAATTTAGCTTCCTTTTTTTAAATAGTGTGTGTGTGTGTTTGCTGCTTTTTCATTTCAAGTTACAAAACATAGCCATACAAGGAATACAGAGCTTAGTAGGCATACAGAAAAGAAAGAAAAAATAGGAGCTGATGGTTGTAGTTTTACATGTTCCAAGAAAGGCAGCCAAATGAAAGTGTCGCTCCATAAGGTTCCATAAGTCGATGGAGGGTGAGAACCTTGTCTGGTTCTCTTAACCAAGTCAATAAAAGGATGCCATGTCGTTTAGAAGGTGTGAGTCTTTCCCCCCACCCCAAGGCGGATATTCCTTTTGTGAACTAGTTAATTTGTCCATAAGCACAATGTCCAATACTTGTGAAATCCAGGCTTCGGAAAGATATGCATTTAAAGTTTCCCCCTTTTTTTGCAGTCACTAATCTCACTGCAGTTAATAAATGGAGGATGAGGTCTTTATTGGTTATGTCAGTGATGGCTAACCTTGACACTCCAGATGTTTTGGAACTACAACTCCCATCATCCCTAGCTAACAGGACCAGTGGTCAGGGATGATGGGAGTTGTAGTTCCAAAACATCTGGAGTGTCAAGGTTAGCCATCACTGGGTTATGTTCTTAATCTGAGGAGTAAAATAAGATAGGAGGTCTTCCTAAGAACATAGGTTTCCTTTAAAAAAAAAGTTTTTAGACCTCATGAGTATGAAGATAATGTTGGCACGGTGCAATCAGTGCCTGCCAAAATCTCAGAAACAAGAATGGCTGCTGGATAAGGCTTCCAGTTGAGGGATGAGGTTTCAGATCCCTGTGTTATTTATTCTTTGCCCTGCAGAAAATGGGATAAATTAGGAAAACCAGTTTTAAAGTGTAGAATATGTCATGCACAGCGGGAGAAATCATATAGATGTGTTTAATTTGCAAAAGGTCTACAAGTTGCATGATTTGTTTGGTATTCCTCGTAACAGAGTTTTGAGATACTTTGATGCAAAATATTTATTTTTCTTTTAAATGTAAAGTTCACCAACCTGACAGTGAGAATTGGTTGCATTCAAACATAATTGCAAACCATGAATTGGTACTGTGTCTGCCTATTTATGCCAGTTTACAAGCCATGTTCTGTGAAAGCCTGCCAAATAAGAATATCCAAACCACGAACTGGGGGGTGGTTTGCAAACCGTGGTTTGTACTAACCACGGTTTGCTGCGGCATCTGAAGTCACAAACCACAGTTAGGGTCATTGTTCTGCCTTCAAAAAGGCTGCTGCCCCATGGTGAGAGGTGTGACAGTGTGTGTTGAGCAGATGGGAAATGAAAGGAGACAAGTGGCTGCGAACCATGACTTGCTTGCTGTAGTATGCTGTACATCTTGAAGCTCAAACCATAGCACAGGTTCAAAGCACAATGGCTAGCGCAAATGCTTTGGCTTGATGTCTAAACTGAGCCAATGAGTGACTTAGCAGCATTCTGACATTGTTCATCTCCCATTCCCAGGCCTGCAGTGGTGAGGAGTTGGAGCTTCACAGCTACGGCATGCTGTTGCCCTGTGGGGCAGACCGCTTCCGTGGGGTCGAATATGTGTGCTGCCCTGCACGCCCCACAGCTCTCAGGCTGGAACAAGCCACTGAAACGCCCCAGATCCTTGCCCATCTGAGAGAGGAGGCCCTGCACAGGTGAGCAAATGACCCCAAGCTGCACTTGCCACTCGCCCCATAATGTTGATGGCGTGCAGTATGGGACGCTTTGGAGCTTAAGAGGATCCATGTTGGGAAATTGCAATATATTCCCCACCCCCCACAAAATAATCAGAATTTATTTGAATTCAGGTTTTTAATTGTGCAAAATTCAAGGCCCTATTTGCTTCCACCCAAGTAGCACTCACACTGCTTAAGATGTTGTGCAAGGTGTTCCCCACACAGTTTGGATTTGATATCCCGCTTTATCACTACCCGAAGGAGTCTCAAAGCGGCTAACATTCTCCTTTCCCTTCCTCCCCACAACAAACACTCTGTGAGGTGAGTGGGGCTGAGAGACTTCAGAGAAGTGTGACTAGCCCAAGGTCACCCAGCAGCTGCATGTGGAGGAGCGGGTAAGCGAACCCGGTTCACCAGATTACGAGACTACCGCTCTTAACCACTACACCACGCTGGCTCTCAGTTCTCCCCTCGCCAAAAAAGAAAAGGAAAAAATGCACACCCTTCCCTTTTAAGTATCTATTGCACAGTCTCCTGACCAGGTGGTTCTTTCTCCAGTAACAAGGTTCCGACAGGACGCATCCCAACAGAGGAAGAGAGCCTGGAAATGGAGGAGGAAGGGGACCTGGATGAAGATGAAGAGGTGGAGGAGGACGAGGACGACGAGGAGGAGAGCCCTGGAGATAGTGCCCCTGACCCCGACCCTTTCCCTGCTGCCTGGGATGACTATTTTGTGGAGCCGGGTTACTATGACGACAGCATCACCCAGACTACCATCACGACCACCACGCAGACCACCGAAGAGGATATCAAAGGTAAGCTCTGGAGGACAGGGCAGGGCTAGCGACTGAAGCCGGGATGGTGAAGCTGTGGGCCACCAGATGTTGCTGGGCTCCAACTCCCATCAGCCCCTGTGAGTGTGGCCAATAGACGGGGATGATGGGAGTTGTAGTCCAACAGCATCCGAAGGGCCACAGGTTCCCCACCTGCTCTTCCTCACTTGCCTATTCACCTCTCTAGAAGTAGAAGGAGGGAGGAGAAGGAGCTCCATCCTCCTCCATCCTTTCCCTCACCTTTCTGGGAGGCCCTGTTGATCTGTCTTATACAAAGGAAGGCTGAGAGAGACCTACTGAGGATGCTTATCTCAAGAAATGGAACCTGAACTTAGCTGTACTTTGTTTTTCTGAGAGCGGGTGAAGTCAGTGTTCGGGGCACTTCTGAAGGGTGAAGTTCATGGAATCCCTGCTGCAGATGTTAGCGCATGAAAGGAGGGGCGCATGGAGCCAGCAACCAGCTACAAGGGGGTGGTGGGACGAGACGGAAATGCTCAGCTGCTTCTCCTGGTCATGTCTCCTCCTCGTCCTCCTCACAATGGGGCGCCTGTTCTAGAGGCAGCTCAGAACCTGGCTCTTCCTGACACAAAGGGGCAGACGCAGTGAGCCAGTGCGTCCCTCAGCCGACACAGCTCGGGGGGGGGCACAAGGGGGCACTCCCGCCTCAGTCTGTGAGGAGCCAAGGGGAGCTGAGAATTCAGCGTTGTTGTTTTTTGTCCTGTACAGTTTTTGTAAGAGGTGGGGTTTGATTCAATTTAATGTATTGTTGAGATTTTCATTCAAATGGATCTCAAAGCGACTTACAAACAGCAAGAAACAATAACATGGTAGAACATCACAAATACAGGCAGCGACCGTTTTAGGCACATGCAATACACGCGCAACTGCGCATGTGCACATCATGCTGAACCTGGAAGTGACCCGAAAAAGTCACAAAAAAGGGCAGAATGGGGACGGGGCGGGATGAGGTGTTTGCAGGCTTTTTCAACGTTGTTTGAAGTATATGCGATTTCACTTCAATGCAGTGCCTTGGAACGTAACCCCTTCATAAATTGCAAGTTGTCTATACAGCATAAATCATATAAAATACAGTATTTTCCTGCGTATAAGACTACTTTTTAACCCAGGAAAATCTTCTCAAAAGTCAGGGGTCGTCTTATACGCCGGGTTGTATTTCTTATACGGCGAGTATATCCCAAACTCTACATTTTAACTGGAAAAGTTGGGGGTCGTCTTATACGCCCAGTCGTCTTATATGCCGGAAAATACGGTAATCAACAAATAATCTATAAAACAGTTACAATCTACAAAACACTACAGTCATACCTCTTCTTGCAAACGCTTCAGGTTGCGTTTTTTCAGGTTAAGAACGCGGCAAACCCGGAAGTGTTTACTTCCGGGTTTCACCGCGTGCGCACACGCAGAAGCGCTCTATCGTGCTTTGCGCATGCGCAAAAGCGCCGCTCTGCTTGCAGACTTTTCGGGGCGCGAATGGCACCCCGGAACAGATCGTGTTCGCAACCAGAGGTGCCACTGTATTAATGAAACAACAACTGAAAAATAAGGGGGGGCGTTACGTTATGCCATGTGAAGCTATATTACGGCCTTTGCCAATATGGGGTCCTCCAGAGGTTATTGGACTATGACTTCCATCACGCTGGGGCTGATGGGAGCTGAAGTTCAATGGCATCTAGAAGGTTGGAGAAGGGTGTGTATTGATGCCTCGCCTGAGTGGGGAGCCCCCTGTCCTGCGGGGCATGTTTTGTGTGGGTAGGAGGGCCTTGTGTAATGCACTTCCTGTGTTTGCAGTGGCCCCCACCCCTCGCCCCACCGACGGAGTGGACGTCTATTTCGAAATGCCCGGAGATGGGAATGAACACGCCAACTTCCTGCGTGCCAAGATGGACTTGGAGGAACGGCGCATGAGACAGATCAACGAGGTGATTGGGGGGCAGCTCTAGAGCAACTGTCATCCCAAGTGAGGGGTTGTTCTTGGTGAAACACGCTTCCCTTTGCTTAAATTGTGAACCTCTTCAATGCATAGGTAGCCTGTTTCACAACTTAGAAGGCACAGTTTGTCCTCGTCGCATAAGAGGATAAATTTGCGTGTGTGGATTTGATCACAGTTGCTCAGAGGCACATCTTGCTGAATAGGCTTTGATGTTGTAAATTTTCCCCGTGAATAAGACAAGCCAAGTGTTAACACAATGGCTGTCATGCAGGCCAGCTTTACGAGTGAAGATGAGCTGATTGTTTTGTTTTGGCTGCTGAGTGGATAGGAGAGAGTCTGTGGCAGGGGCTCCAAACGGTCACCTGGAACACGTGCCCATAATTCCATCTCTAAATGTTGAATTTACTCTATACCAGTGATGGTGACACTCCAGATGTTTTGGGACTACAACTCCCATCATCCCTGACCACTGATCCTGTTAGCTAGGGATGATGGGAGTTGTAGTTCCAAAACATCTGGGGTGTCAAGGTTAGCCATCACTGCTCTATACAGTGATCCCTCGACTTACGAATGACCCGACTTACGAGTTTTTCGAGTTGCGAGGATCAAAGCGGCCGCCGCTTCCAAATTTTTTCAACTTCCGATCGGAAGTCGCGGCTGTTTTAAATGTGGTTTCCTCGACTTCCGAAGGTTTTTTCGACCTATGAATGCGTTCTCCAACGCATTCCTATGGGGACTCGAGTTACGATGATTTCGACTTACGAGGATTCCGTCGGAACGGATTACCTTCGTAAGTCGAGGGTCCACTGTACCAGGGATGTCCAACCGGTCAATCGCGATCCACCAGTTGATCGCGGGGTGTCCCTGGTCGATTGTGGGACCCTGAGCACCCCGCCCCAAAAAAACTCTTGGAAGTTGGACGTGCCTGCTCTATACGAAACAGCAATATCCAATATATAAAATGCATGCCTTCAAGCCTGACAAGCGATACTGAAGATGTAGGGTGAGAGGACATAATAGGAAGTGCATCACGGGGTCAGGGTTTGTGCCAGGAAGAGATGTGGGCCTTTTTGTGGGAGTATCGTCTGCACCTCATCACTTCATTTCAATTCAACAGGTGATGAAGGAGTGGGCCGAGGCAGACAACCAAGCAAAAAACCTGCCCAAGACGGATCGTCAGGCACTCAATGAGGTGAGGACTGGAGAAGAATTGTATTGAAATCAGCTCTGGAGACACCTTGCCAGTAAAATCAAATCACGTTAGTAAGGACCTTTTCCGTGATGGCCCCACAGCTATGGAACACTTTACCTATCAAAGTGTGAATGGAGCCTTTGATTGAGACTTTTTAATGGGCTTTAAAAAAAAAAAACCACCTATCCCAGCTTACTTTTTCCTAGGTGTTTTTCTTTAATGACTGTGCTGGTTTGGAAATTGTTTTACATCTTGGACAGATTGTTTCTATGCTTTTAAATGCTTGGGGGGGGTATTTTTCATGCCAGTATTAAAAATGCCAGCTGCGCTGGGAATTTGTTGGAAGGGTAGGATACAAATTCCCAAAATAAATAAAAATGTGTTTAAAATAACACATTTTAAAGTTTCTTTCGTTGCTAATTTTGGCTCCTTTTGTAATTTTTACATTTTTGAATGATGGTTTTGGAATGTCTATATATTTTTTATTTTGAAATGGCGTCATTTCTTTCCCCCGTTCCCAAACTGCTATTTTGTGGAAGAAAGCGTATGAATTAACTTCATGTTTTGTCTGTGTAGATGTATCTGTGTAGATACCTCCATCAGTCCAACCCCTCCTATAACCTCTCCAAAAAACCCCACACTAACCCGTGGGGAATCTTTTTTGCTTCTGCCCCCACCCCATGGGCCAATTCTGACTGGTGGGCATAGCTACCCGCACGTCAATCGCATCACGCAATTGTTGTTTCACATGATTGACAGGCGGCTTGCTCCTCCCACCCGCCCAAAACTCAACGTCAGGTGTTGAAGGGGGCAGCGTGGGAGGGCTTGTACATCTGCTTAACTTCAGCGGTGCTGTGCAGCACCAGATGTTCCCAGCCCATCACCCTTTGGCCCCAGCAGATACATTTAACTTCATGACCATCTCGCCTTCTCTCTTGGCTGACCCAGCACTTCCAGTCCATCCTCCAGACGCTGGAGGAGCAGGTGTCTCGAGAGCGACAGAGGCTGGTCGAGACTCATTTGGCCCGTGTGGTGGCCCTGCTCAACGATAATCGACGGGCGGCACTAGAGAGCTACCTGACTGCTGTGCAGACTGATAATCCCCAGGTAAGGAAAAGCATATAGAGGAGGGAGGAGATGCGTTGGGTGCTCAGGGGTGCTGTTCTTCACCTTTACCTTTACCTTTACCTTTACCTTTACCTGGTTGGATGCCATTGCCTCCCTCAAATGGCACCACTCTTTGGGCTTTTTGCATCTTTTTGGTTTTGTTAAATTAGTTTTTGTTTTGTTTTTTTATTTTCATTCTTTTATTTATATTTTATACATTTATTTACATTTTATACATTCTTTTTTATAAAAAAAATTTTTTAGACAAAGTCAGAATCATAAATAAATAAGAATAAACATGTGCACCCCACCACTGAGACCACTCCACTATAACTATCCAACTATCCAACCTCCCAGAATGTCAACATTCTTGCAATGGTTTGACCCCTTTCCTTTTTAACAGTATAAATTCTACAAACACCCTGCGTATCTCATCAAAATCATTTTTCCTGCGTATTCCCCGTCTTCCCTTAATGGCACATGTTAAAGGTAAAGGGACCCCTGACCATTAGGTCCAGTCGGGAACAACTCTGGGGTTGCGGTGCTCATCTCGCATTATTGGCCGAGGGAGCTGGCATACAGCTTCCGGGTCATGTGGCCAGCATGACTAAGCCGCTTCTGGCGAACCAGAGCAGCGCATGGAAACACTGTTTACCTTCCCGCTGTAGTGGTACCTACTGGTATTTATCTACTTGTACTTTGACGTGCTTTCAAACTGCTAGGTTGGCAGGAGCTGGGACCAAGCAACGGGAGCTCACCCCGTCGCGGGGATTCGAACCGCCGACCTTCTGATCGGCAAGCCCTAGGCTGTGTTGTTTAACCCACAGCGCCACCCGCATCCCACACCTCTTTATACCATTCTTCAATTTTATATTCTGCTTGCCCCTTCCACTTCCTGGCTATAATAATTCATGCAGCTGCCAATGAATTTGTGAGCAAGTCCTTCATAGCCTGTGAACCTTCCATTGTTAAATTAGTTTTTAACAATAAGATAATTGTTGCTTTCGTTTGTAAGCCACTTTAAGCAGCTCCCTTTAGTAGGGGAAAGCATGAGAGTTTTTTTATTTAAAAAATGCATTAACTTTTCCTTTTCTAGTTCAAATTCTTTCTTCTCCCCCATTGTTATCCCCCCCCCTCTGTTAAAGATATTTTTGTTTTTCTTTGGAGACCTTATTACCCGGACTCCCTTGCGCTCTGCACTGACTACAAATCTGGGCATGTTAATATACAGGACACATTTGTCCAGCATATGCCCAGTCTCATGTAAATGCATGTCAATGCTTCACATTGCACATGGATGTGCCACTCCATGTATGTGTGCATTTAAATGTAACTGACTGCACATGACATGCTTCCATGAATAAATGCTTTACACCCATCACCTGTAAGAATCAGCCTTTATAATTCAAGTTCTCTGTGTGCTTGGACTCTGTGAACTTCAGTGTGGAATCTGGTATTGGGGAAGAATCCTGTACATACACAGAGCAGCAAAGCAGCTAAAGTATTAGGCAGCAATCTTAGACACATTTTAAAAGAGAGTAAAGTCTATTGGGACTTAACATCAAGCAAACATGCCCAGAATTTCTCTGTTTAGCGCAGGACATCCAGTTAAACTCTCCACGCAGCCATGAATCTCACTGGATGGCTTTGAGCCTTTATTCATTGTGTCTCAGCCTAACCTCTACCTCACAGGGTTGTTGTGAGAATAACACAGGGAAAGGGGACCGTGTTTGCTGCCCTGAGCTCCTTGGAGCAAGGGCTGAGCAAAAAATGAAATGAAAGATGTGAGTTCGGGTCAGTTTCTGGTAGAACTCCTGAGAATCTCTGATAAACATTTTAAGCAAGAAAGCATTTTCCCCCTACCCAGCAAAGGTTGAGAATATGAGTTTTTGAAACCCGTATGGGCAATGCAAAGTTAAATTTCTGAAACCAGAATTCCAGTGAGCTAAAAGTTATGTCTGTTTGCTACATTTCCATTGCAGGCTGACTTTTGGACTTCCTGTAATCAAAAAATAAGCAAAAGGGAGGAAGGTACAAGAGATCCCCCTCTCCATTCCCTTTATCTTTCTGTCTTTCCTTGCAAGCTCCTTTCCTGTTTATCTCCTTTGTCTCCTCTGTGCTTTCTGCTGCTTCTTATGCCTGGTACAGCCTCTTCCCTGTTATTCATCAAGCTGTTTCAGGGCCAGCTTAACTGAAGGCAAACGCAGTGGCAGCCTGGGGTGCCGGTAGTCCGGGGGTGTCTTCCTCAGCAGCCCCCAAGAGGAAAAAAAATCTCTGCTAACCTGCAGTTTGGGGGAGGCAGTGCAGAGATTTCTTAGCCCCTCATTGGCATGGCTGATATCCCTTCGTTCCAGAAAAGAGGATCAGGGGCCTTTTTCCTGCCTATTCCAGGGCACATTTGCAAAGACATTAAAGATTAGAGTAAGGAAACAATTTGCTGTTCAGATTTTGGTCACCTGATGTGCTGGGCAGCAGAGCAAGAGCGCTGGGGCAGAATTAGAACTCACGACAAACTTTGGGACAGCATGGAGGGCAGGCTGAGAATGGACGGAGGCTGGCAGGATGTACTGAACCAGAATATGCTGCCCTAGATGCACTGTTACCTTCCCTGTCCTGGACTCCTTGGGAAGGAAGGGCAGGATATAAATCCAGTTTAATAATAATGATAATGGCAATAATTGTCCAGAGCGCCAAGCCCTCCGGTCAGAGGACTGTGTCGCTCCCGTGGCCTCCGCAACAGGCCTCTAGTTGTGAATGGAGAACAGTAGCAAGCACGTTGTCGAGTGTCATGAATGCACAATAAAGCAACTGTTTGTTTATTGCATTTGCTGCGCGGGGAAAGAGATGGAAACGGAGGTTGATCTGGGAGGATAACAGACAATCAAACCCTGCCTGCACATTTCGAGGGGGCGGGTGAGGGGGGGTTAGAACGGTTAGCCTGGAATAACCTCCGGAGCGTGCAGGTGCCGAGAAGAGAAAGATGCTCGTCCCTGTCATCCTGGGTCTTGTAATAAAGACAGTGCGAGGCGAAAGTGTTCCAAGCAATACAGATCAAAACCCTGCAAAGTGAAGGGCTGGGTATTGTGCGCCTCCTTTGGGTGCTTGGAAATGGACAGGATACGAGGAGGAAGGGGAAGCAGGACACAGAAAAGTTGCACGGAAGCTGTCGCAGAATTGTCGGGTTGGAAGGGACCATGAGGGTCATCTCTTTTTTTCCACAGGGGGCCAGTCCCCTGTCCCTCAGGCCTTTGGGGGGGCGGACTATATTGGGAGGGGGAATCCCCCCGACTCTCCCCTCCCTTCTCCACAGCACCGGACGAGCCCCGGTGGCTACTTACCGATGAGCGGTGCGAAAGGGCTGGCTCTGGAGAGGGGCTCAGCCAACCGCAGCTCAACAAAGCCCAGCCCCCTTTCTCCTCTAGGCAGGGCAGGGAGAAGCCAGGAGGGAGGAGGCGCCACCACGGTGTGTGTGAGGGAGAGTGGGGGGAAATGGCACAGCCCGAATGATCAGAATCCCCACACCGATCCATGCGGCGATTCCTGGACCATCCGTGGGCCAGATCCAGAAGACAATTGGGCTGGATCTGGCCCCGGGTCTTAGTTTGCCTACCCATGATCTACCTCAATAATGCCCACACTGGCTGGCAGTGGCTCTATAAGGTTTCAGGCAGAGAGTTTCCCCCCAGCCCTACCTGGAGATACTGGGGATTGAACTTGGGATCTTCTGCATGCAAAGCAGATGTTCTACCACTGAGGTACACCCGCACCTGCCTAACTTGTTTTGTTTTTTTGTTTTGTCCTCTCCCTTTGACCCAGCCGGACCGTGTCCTGTTAGCCCTGAAGAGATACGTGCGGGCAGAACAGAAGGACCAGCGCCACACCCTCCGACATTACCAGCACGTGGCAGCTGCTGATCCCGAGAAGGCTGAGCAAATGAAGTTCCAGGTCTGGTTTCCATCCTTCCTCTTCTTCTTCTTCTTCCTCCTCCTGCCCACCCACCCCCAGGTGCCCCTGCCTGGGGTCCCTGCACTCACACCTTCTTGGAGGAGGGGAGCAATAATAAACCTGGGCTGCTGTCGTCCCCAGGTCTACACCCACCTGCATGTCATTGAAGAACGGATGAACCAGAGTCTGGCGCTGCTCTACAAGAACCCTCAGCTTGCCCAAGAGCTTCGAGGAGACATTGGTAGGTCTAGATGAGATGGACCCAAAGGTCTGACCTGGATGGAGAGGGCTTCCTAGAGATTGCTTTCAGGGGTGTGTGGTGGGGCTCCTCCTCTCCTTATCCCAGCTGCCCATATCATAAGATGTTTAGATGAGGCCCTTATGCACAGCCAGCTGTCCTGTGAAGTTCAGACCCTTCTTTCTGATGGCACCATATCTGTGGAGGTGAAGGGCCGTGGCTCAGCGGTAGGGCAACTGCCTTGCACCCAGAAGGTCCCAGGTTCGGCCCCCTGACATCTGCAGGCGAATGCCTCATCTCTGAAATTCTGCAAAAACTGCCCGTCAGTGTCAGGCTCCAGGGACTCATCTCTCTCTCCCCCCCCTCCCCCGGCTTTGGCAGTAGATAAGCACAACAAAGCAAAAGGAGTCTCTTACCAGTTAGAGATTTTAATGATCACAGCGAGAGAACAAATAATCCATTCCTAGGAATGAAGATGCTCCCAATTAAGGGTCCCACCCGCTTCCCCCCTAGTCACCCACGTCAGTTCCTCGTCTTGCAACTTGATCTCGCAACCACTGTGCTTTCTGTGCCGCCACCTTATCTGCTCTCCTTGACCTTGGGCTGAGCGGATGGACGCTTTCCAGCGAAAGTGAGTCTGTTAACTCTCTCTCTCCCAGTTCTTCTCCTCCTAGCTCAGGGGTCGGCAAACTTACCAGGCCCCGGGCCAGTTCCTCCAGCGCTGATTGCGCGGCGGGCCGGGAGACGGGGGGGCACGCGCCCATACGCGTGCGCACACGCTATTTCCGGTGCACTTCCGGGTCGGCAGAGCATCGAAAATAGCTTGGGTGCACGGGCCTCCTCAGACCTGGAAGTGCGCCGGAAATTATGCTTGCGCATGCGTACAAGCTATTACCGGCGCTCCGCCAACCCAGTAGTGGGCAGCCGCACCAACCCAGTAAGAGCAGGTGGTGGCAGCAGGCGGCGGGGGGCACCGGGGGCCAGATAAACGAGCCCCTCGAGCTGTATCCGGCCCCTGGGCCGTAGTTTGTGGATGCCTGTCCTAGCTGTTCACCACCCAGTTCTTCCCAACTTCTGCCTTCTGAACTATGTCCCTCTGCGAACCACTGTTCCAAATCTATACAGTCCTCCTGCTCCTGGGAAGATTCAGGGTCCTGACTAGGAGCAGGGGGAGGGGGAGGCTCCCACCATTCCTCCTCAGGGCAGCCCTCCTCGGCATGGTCCCTGACAGTCAGTAGGCAATACTGAACTCAATGGACTCAGTAAAAGGCAATTTCCCACGTGCCTGTTTTGGAAAAGGGCCAAAGCCCAGTAGAAGAAGATCTGCATTGCGTGTGGAAGGTCCCAGGGTCGGGCCTTATGTCTCCGGGTAGAGCAGGCAATGTCCTCAGTCTGAAACCCTCGGGAGCTGCTTCCAGTTAGCAGAGACAATATTGAATTAGGTGGCCTAATGGTCCAGCTCAGTTTAAGACATCTGTCTATATAGTCTTAATGCCCTCCCTTGAGGGGTAAAAACTGCCCAGCAGTGTTATAATCATTTCTATGTCAGATCAAATCTCCTTCATTTGCCTGGGCTGTTTCAAAAAGTCTCAAGTTTTTGGAATTTTATTAGTAGACAGCCTGTTCTGCTTGCTTTTTTAATATACCCTATTTTTCCATCTATAAGACACCCTCATGTATAAGACGCCCCCTATTTTGGGGGGACTCCGATTTAATAAAATGGGGGAAGATCCATCCATGTATAAGATGCCCCCAAATTTAGGACATTATTTTGGGGGGGGGGGAACCTAGTCTTATACACAGAAAAATACGGTATATATTTTTAAACACCTTTGTCTTTGGTTGTTATGTATGCTGATGTGCTCCTTAATTATACGGCATTCATTTTTATTTCTATTTGCTTTTGTATAACATCTTGGCGTCTCTGTAGATGAAGGGTGGTCTAAATGCATTTTTCTTTTTTTTAATTAAAGAAGGGGAATTCTGCAAAATGCTGGATGTCCTCTTTGAGTGAGGGGTTAGATTTGCCGAGCAAGCACAAAGAAGATCCCATAAGGATGGCTAATAATAATAATAATAATAATAATAAATAAGGTTTGGGGGAAACGGTTGCAGCACACGTAATTGCGGGAGGGTAGGAGTGGAGTCGGCTGAAGTTCAGGGCAACTCTCTGACCCCTTTCTCTGTAATGCTCTCCTAGAGGAGCTGCTGCGCTCAGAACGGGTGACCACCAATGACCTGCTCACCACCTCCATCTCAGAGACACGTACCACTGAGGAATTCCTGCCCATGGACAGTAGCGAGGACTTGGTTTCTGAGAGCCATTCGTACCCACGTGATGGAGAAGGTGAGTTCAGGATGCCTTTGAAAGAGATGGTGCTTTCCTTAGCAAAGGTGACCAGCACACTCCTCAAGTCACGACTGTCCCTGGAGCATCATAGTGGCCCAGTGCAAAAGGAGCTGGTTCTCAGGAGATCTTGTTTTTATTTTAAAATATGTTTAGGCTACTTACTATTCAGAGAATTGCAAAACAGTTCACGCCATAAAGATATGCGTTAAAATATTTCCCAAAAAAATAAATGATACAGGCATATAGGATTGAGGAATCCAGCATTAATCATCAGGAACTGCCTGAACGATGGGCAGGGATGGAGGAGAAACTTGGTTCTGTTTGAGTTTTAATGTGAACCTGCCCAATTTGGATTTTTCAAAACATAGCTTTCCTTAGAAATCCTCACTTCTAATTTTGTCACTTCTAATTCTGCTTGTCTGTTCCCTCTTGTGAGTGAAATCGGTAGGACTTGCTTTTTGGTGCATAGATGTTTGGGGAAGACATATCCACTGGGGAAACTAAGGTGCTTCTAGGCTGTCGCTATTTGCAGGTGTGATTCAGTCACTTCCGAGCAAATTCAGGTTGTATGATTATAGTTGATTAGGAAGCTTTAATCTTGCTTCTCCCCCCCAAAAAACCCCAGACTTCTTGCAGTAAGGAAAGTGACGGTGAAATGCACCGGGAATTGTGGGTTGCCAATTGCTTGATGCAACATCATCTAACCTCCCTGCGATCCAGTCAGAACAAATATTCAGTAGACAGCATCTAATTTCTCCAGAAAGAAATCACGATGGTTGCTCAATAAAGCCTTTTCTAGAACTGGCTCTGTTGACACCAGGAGTAGATTTCTTGGCTCTGTTTTCAATTTAGCCAAATTCTCACTTATTTTTGTATTATATTTTCAGTTGCTTTGATTTTCTTTCCTTCTTTAAAAAAAAGCAGCTATTAAGTACAATAAACCAATCATCATCACGAGTGCACGAAAAGCAGGCTATCTGGAGAGGCATACAGGTTTAAAAATAAGAGAGCTAGAGATGAACCCAGCGAAAAGAATCCAGCCACAGAGAAGAGAAATAATGAGAGAAGCCACCAAAGCAAACAGCAGCAGTCTGGAGACAGAAAAGAACAGATAGCAGACACATTCCAGATGTAAAAATGGCTGGCTTGGTGACTGATTGTATCTGAGGATCAAAGGATAATGAGGAGCGCTGAGACTGCATGCTTGGGCAGAAGGATGGATGGTGAGATGATCAAAGTCCACAGAGATGCAGACTGTGAAAGAAACGAAGAAAGAAAATATCTTAAATTTGATGGAGAAAGGCCATAGCTCAGTAGTTCCCTGGCGTGTCTGGTTAAAAAGGATCTAAGAGCCGGTGGTGGGACAGACCTTTGCTGGAGACATTGGAGAGCCACTCAGACAAGGCTGAGATAGATGAATAAATATTCTGACATGGATTAAAGCAGTTTCCTATGGGCTATTCTTAACCTTTATAAAACTCAACTTTTAGACCCGGAACTCATGCCCCATATGAATGGGTTGAGTGATACAGCCGAGTGAGAGATTTGTGGATGGGTTGTTGCTCATTATATGACTCTTTTTGCAATTTGACTCTTTGGTTCAGTGCTCTCTTTCCATCATCTGAGGCATTATCAGTATGGTCCGTTTTGCTTCGATGTTGATAATGACCATATTTGTTGAAATTCCATTTATCTCCCATTTTAAGGAGCTCCGAAAGGATCTCTCCAAACAGGGCGAATGGGCATTAAAACAGCTAAT
The DNA here is from genome assembly GCA_034641385.1 of Darevskia mixta. Lineage (NCBI taxonomy): Eukaryota > Metazoa > Chordata > Lepidosauria > Squamata > Lacertidae > Darevskia > Darevskia mixta. The sequence continues at coordinate 15,441,432 of JAWWNH010000033.1, read as the reverse complement.
GCAATTCAATGCAAGCAAGTGCAAAGCTTTGCACATTTGGGGCAAAAAGCTGCATCTTCACGTCTGTGTTTATGGGGTCTGAACTAGCTAGCGGTGACTGGCCGAGAAGGAGGTCTTGGGATTATTATGGTGTATAGCTCAATGAAAATGTCTATCCAGTCTGCAGCAGCTGTGAAAAATATGAATTCCATTTTGGTGACCATTAAGAATATAAATTAGGAAAGGAATCGAAAAGTAAAACTGCCAATATAATAATGTCATCATAAAAAAATCTATGGTGCGACCACATTTGGAATACTGTGTGCCGTTCTAGTTACCGCGCCTGAATACAATATTGTAGAGCTGTAAAACGTTGAGGAAAAGGCAATTAAAAATGATCAAGGGCCCGGAGCAACACTTCTGAGAAAAGGTTACGGTGTTAGGAGCTTTTCGTTTTGGGCGGGGTGGGAGAAAGTGAGTAAGGGAGAATATTATGTAAAGAAAAAGGATAGAGAGATGTTTTGCACCCTCTCTCATAATATTGAAAGAAGCCAGGATCTTTCAATGGAGCTGAATGTTTGAAGATTCAGGACAGATGAAAGAAGGTGCTTATTCACACAGCACATAGTTAATGGCCACAAGCCTGGGGTGGCTTTAAAAGCGGCTTAGGCAAATTCTTGGAAGACAGAGCTGTCAATGGCTACTAGTCAATTTTATGGAGTTGTTCTTAGTGTACAAAGCCCTGAACAGTCGGAACCCACACGCTTGAAAGAGTGCTTCCCCCAATACTTACAAGTCCTGCCTCTTCATATTTGTGGGAGGGGCTCTGCTTGTGATTCCGCCAATGGACACGGCCTTTGGCGTAGCAATGTGTGGCAGGGTCTTCTCTGTGGCTGCCCCTATTGCAAAATTGCCTCCTGATGGAGATCCAATTGAGCCCCACCCTGATTTCCGATGGGCAGCAGTTTAAGACCTATCTATTTGTCTGGGCCTTTGGTGTATAGTCAGATGGGAGGCTGTGTCCAGTTGTTTGCTTTCCGCTGTATTGCATCTAATGATTTTAATCTTTCTGTGTTTATTGTTTTGATACTGATTTTATCTGTATGATTATTGTTAGACCGCCTGGGAAGCAGAGTGGGATATAAGAATAATAAATAAAGAAGTGAAAATAATGATGGCTGTGTACCACCTCCCAATATTGGAGGGCATATGCCTCTGAATACCAGTTACTGGGGGACACAAGTAGATAGATTGCTATTGGACTTGGGTTCGGCTTTCAGGCTTCCCAGAGCCATCTGGTTGGCCACTTTGAGAACAGGATGCTGGACTGTTTAGGGATAGCTCAGTTGGTTAGAGCATGGTGCTGATAATGCCAAGGTTGCAGGTTCAATCCCTGCATGGGACAGCTGCATATTCCTGCATTGTATGGGGTTGGACTAGAACTAGATGATCCTCGGAGTCCCTTCCAACTCTACAATTATACGATTTTATGACTAGATGGATCTTGTTCTCTTATGTTCACAAACCCAATCCTGATCAGGCCCTCCTACAACAACAATTTAAACCAGTGTTTCCCAAACTTAGGTCTCCAGCTGTTTTTGGACTACAGCTCCCATCATCCCCAGCTAGCAGGACCAGTGGTCAGGGATGATGGGAATTGTAGTCCAAAAACAGCTGGAGACCCAAGTTTGGGAAACACTGATTTAAACAATACATTGGTAAGACTCAGCACATTGAATGTGTTTCCTTGTTTAATGGCATCGTCTAGTTCAGGCTTCCTCAACCTCGTCCCAGATGTTTTTTGCCTACAACTCCCATGATCCCTAGCTAGCAGGACCAGTGGTCAGGGATGATGGGAATTGTAGTCCCAAAACATCTGGAGGTTGAGGAAGCCTGGTCTAGTTGGACCCTGTGAGAGAGCATCATAACCAAAGCTGAGCTGGGATTTGAACTTGCGTCTCAATGCCCAGTCTAGACACGCAGCAGAATGAAGTGTTGGAATCGACTGCAATGAGGCATCACACCCTTTTGAGTGACCCCCCCCTATGTTAAAAGCTCCCTGCAAACAGAGAATGAGCTCAGCAGGCAGCCAGGCTAGAGCTCTGCTGTTCTGCTTTGCTATTTGCTGAGTGTGTAACATGAGGAAGCATTGCAAAGCAGTATCTCCCACCTGTAGTCTGAAGAGGTTGCAGTTCCAAGACTTTTTTTTCCCAGATCCTAAGCAGTGACATCATCTTCTGGAGCAGGAGTGATGGACTTTGTTCTTGCTCTGGCAAGTGAATGAGGTGGTAGCGAGACTTTCATGTTTGCTTGTGACAGATTAGCATAGAGGAAGTCGGGGAATGAGGACAAATAATCAGAGGCTGGATACTTCGTTCCTTTTCTTTTGATTGGTTTCCTTTTTCATGCCTTCAGTTTTTGAATAGCAACATTTCTTTGCTTGATTGCTAGCATTTCTAATTAAAAAACTTAAAGGTTGCACTTCAGTTGGCTGAAGGTATCGGTGTGTTTTTAGACGCTGAACTTATGCAATGAGAAGATCAATGGAGCTACTCCCGGGAAACCAAGCATAGGATTGCAGTGGTGTTGATCTTAATAAATTGTGGTTGTGTTAATGTACTGCTGTGCGTTCCCATAATAATGCCTGCATTTTTGGACTTTACTTGGGGTGTGTCTATAGGGGCCCTTGCACTTGTATCACTTTACCGCTGCTCCTGTTGTGTATGGACCCAGCGTGGGTCCAAACACCAGCAGTCATCGAAAGCATTCCAGTTCTTAGAGAAGAATTCTGCTGGCGGCTTTTGCAGATGCTCACCTGTTCAGCCCATGGCACCTCCAGTTGAAAGCATCCAAGTGGCCGGCGATGGGGAAGACCCTTTGCTTGAGACTTTGGAGGACCATTGTCAAGCTGAGTAGGCAGTACTCTTCCATTTGAGGAAGGGCCCCATTGGCTCAGTGGTAGAGAATCTGCCTTGCCTTGCAGAAGCTCCCAGGTTCAATCCCCAGCATCTCCAGGCATGGCTGGGACAGACTCTTCGGTGAAATCCTGAAGAGCCCTGCCAGTCAGTGTGGACAGTACTGAGCTAGATGGACCAGTGGTCTGGCTTGGTGTAAGGTAGCTTCCTTTGTGCTGGACTAGATGAGGAAACAGCAGGCCTGGCAAAAGGCAGTTCCCTGTGCCTGTCTTCTGCAATCTGCAAGCCTCATTGAAGGGCCCTAGGTTTCAGGAAGAGACTTATTTAACTGAAGCCCTTTCTGCTTGGGCAACAACAAAGGACTAGAAAATCTGTCTGTTTCAGTTTCTCTCTGCTACTAATTTTTCTCATCTTAAATTCAGTTTACTAGATTTTTGCATCAGTTTGTGAATCTTTTTCCTCGTGAAAATGCATCAACATTTTAGTGTGCATTTCTGCTAACATACCCATTTTGCAAGTGATTTCCCCCGTCATAGAATTGTAGAGTTGGAAGGGACCTTGAGGGTCATCTGGTCCAACCCCCTGCAATGCAGGAATCTTTTGCCTAAGATGGAGCTCAGACCCACAACCCGGAGATTAAGAGTCCCACGCTCTACCAACTACTAGATCATTTTTGCATGTTTTTTGTGTTATTTTTGCAGTCACGGATGCATTTTATGTACACTTTCTCCTAATTTACACATTTTTGGGATGTGCAGATTTTGAAAGATAGATGTTGTTTTGCAAAAGCCTGATGCAGATAGTCTCTCTTCCAATGCAAACTGGACTGGATTTCTCACCTCCCTCCCCTTGCCATTGCTAGCAGAGGTATGATCTGGACATGTTTAACATCAGTTATCCTGTGGTGATAACCTAAGAGATTTGCAGGCAGAGATTTTGTGGTCTAAGGGGGATTTGTTGTGGGGAGCCAAAACCCAGCTGCGTACGGGGGATATTTTACTCAGTTTCTGGGCAAAAAAAAATGAAAGGCACAAATACAGGATGGGTGACACCTGGCTTGAGGGCAGTACATGTGAAAAGGATCTAGGAGTCTTGGTAGACCACAAACTTGATATGAGTCAACAGTGTGATGCAGCAGCTAAAAAAGCCAATGCAATTCTGGGCTGCATCAATAGGAGTATAGCATCTAGATCAAGGGAAGTAATAGTACCACTGTATTCTGCTCTGGTCAGACCTCACCTGAAATACTGTGTCCAGTTCTGGGCACCACAGTTCAAGAAGGATACTGACAAGCTGGAACGTGTCCAGAGGAGGGCAACCAAAATGGTCAAAGGCCTGGAAACGATGCCTTATGAGGAACGGCTTAGGGAGCTGGGTATGTTTAGCCTGGAGAAGAGAAGGTTAAGGGGTGATACGATAGCCATGTTCAAATATATAAAAGGATGTCATATAGAGGAGGGAGAAAAGTTGTTTTCTGCTGCTCCTGAGAAGAGGACACGGAGCAATGGATTCAAACTACAAGAAAGAAGATTCCACTTAAACATTAGGAAGAACTTCCTGACAGTAAGAGCTGTTAGGCAGTGGAATTTGCTGCCAAGGAGTGTGGTGGAGTCTCCTTCTTTGGAGGTCTTTAAGCAGAGGCTTGACAGCCACCTGTCAGGAATGCTCTGATGGTGTTTCCTGCTTGGCAGGGGGTTGGACTGGATGGCCCTTGTGGTCTCTTCCAACTCTATGATTCTATGATTCTCACAAAGCAGTAATACAGCCCACCAGCTTTTAAAACAGAGATTGCCTAATGGGGTTAGAGTTGTTTGGTTGCACTGCTGCTTATGAGCAATTGGGTAAAATACCTCTGTCTCCACAAGCAAAAGGTCTGACTTCTGTCTAATGAAAGCAGAACATTCTAGGGAAGGGGATATCTTTAGAGGAGGTCAGACCCCAGGAGCACTCCTTTGGCTATAATCTTATAATAACCCTTTGGTTCATGTCAGCCGTTCAGTTTGCTTCTATGAGTTCAAAGCATGAATGGCAAAAATAATAATTCTCTCTGGGGTGTGCAACTCACCTCTCGCTTCATCCTAGATTAATAAGAGGTTCTGTAGCACAATAGCAGCGATGCCGTCTCCTCTGGTATGCAGTTAGGCGGAGGGAACTGCACACTAGCTCCCTAGAGGAAAACAGCGGCATATGAATGAACTAAGATAAAAGAGGGTGGCTCTGGAAGAGCAGACTGACGCAGTGATCTTATGATGCTGGATGGCTGCTACACCAGAACGATCACCTCCGTAATGTGAATGGCGCTCCAAAGAGGCAAAGTCGACAGCGTACAACAGCAGCTGCAGGAATGAAAGCGAACAGAGCAACATGGACGGCCAGCATTGCCAGGAACTCCTGCTGCTACCTATTAATCATTGTGTTGCGCACTGACGGTGCCTCGAGGCTACCTGCGCGTAGAAGGGGCCACTCGGAACGTGCAGAAGAGCAAATTGCTAGGCTGAGGCCTCCTTACCCTGTCCCAGGCACCCTCATACTTGACGTCCACATTTATGGCCCTAACCACTTGGGGGAAAGGCAGTGAAGTCATTGTGACAATAGTTCTGTGTCCAACGGGGAGTGTCGCATCAGAATCACGTCTCCAGTTCTGCTGCATGTATCCTGCAAGGAACCACGAGCCGTGTCCCCGTTCACTTTCTTGTCCCCATTCATGGGTGCACGAAGGTGAGGAGACGTATCCGCTGTTGGGAGAGTGAACCTTCCCCCTATTCATTTTTGCCACCAACTGCGGTTTTTATTTTCTTCAGATGGTGTCTAAATGACAATACCTCGTGATGGGTGAGGGGGCTGCTCAGCACACCCTTGTTCTCTGGTGTGCAGAAAGTGGGCAGAGATTAGTTTTTCTTGCTCACTGGAACTTGGAGTCTCAACAAATCTAAACAAAGTCCTTCCCGGTTCAACTAGCCTTTTAAGTAGTCATCTTTCCTGGTCTGCATCTTTATTACAATGGTTTTTGTATGTTCTAATTGTTTTATATTTTGTGCATTTGCTGCCCCGGGCTCCTTCGGGAGGAAGGGTGGGATATACATTTTATTAATAATAATAATAGTAGTAGCAGTAATAATAAAATGTTGTCAGGACTGACAAAATACTTCACACAGCGCATAGTTCAACTGCGTCATTCATCACCACAAGGTATAGCGATGGCCACCAAACTTGGACAGCTTCCCATGGAGGTTAGACAAATTCATGGGGAATGAAGCTATCAATGTCAACTAGCTATGATGCCTGTGTACTACCTCCAATGTGCCTCTGAACACTGGTCGCTGGAGATCACGAGTGGGAGAGGTCTCTTGAACCTGTTTCCTGCATCTGGGCTTCCTGTATGCTGGACTAGATGGGCCTTTGGTCTAATCCAGCAGCACTCCTTTTATGTTCTTAACTTTCTTTTTCTGGCATGCCTTGTTTCAATGGCTTTCAAACATTTTTTGCCTGTAGAAGGTATTCTTTCTTCCACTGATGTGTTTGCCTCGGGAAGAGCCCCTTAAATATCAGTTGTGGAACTCTGGTTCAGTATAGAAGGTTCTGGAACATCTTCTTGCTATTGCCATGGGTGCAATAGATCACAAGGAAGTGAGGGGACCCCCAGATTAGGGGTGAGGTAGGCAAACTTATCTAATTCACACTTCCTGAAACAATATGCAAACTGAAACGCAGACATCCTTTCACATGTGAAAGTTTCTGAATTTTGTAGTGCAGGGTAAAGTGTGCAAAAAATGTATTGTTTAAAAAAAGAAACCACTTTGCTTTAATGTGTATGTTACAAACATTGCATACAAAAATCTGTGTGGAGAAATCTGCAATAAAATGCTGACAGATTTTCCTAAGGGCCTTTTAAAAAGAGATTTGCAAATTGATATAGAAAGGTGGAGAGCTGAATTTAAGATTTGAAAAATGGGGAATTGAGGGAAACCAAAACAGATAGGTTAGCGCCTGTCCCTACCCCAACCACTAATGATACCACGTCCAGTGAATCTGCAGTGCTCCTTCAAACACAGCTTGAAAACCATTTGCCCTACTTGCTAGCTTTGCCTTCTCCTATCTCAACACCTTTGGCCTCAAACTTGTCTTCTTTTTTTCCTTTTTCTGTTCTGTTCTTTCTTTATGCTATGCTTAATCTCTCCTCCTGCTGCTCTGTGGGGAACGGGCAGATTCTGAACAAGCGGACAAGAAAGGTGAGTGCCCCACTCCCATATACAACACCACCTCCTTGTGAGTTTTGGTGGTGTGGGGGGGAGAAGAGTTTTGGGTCATTTGTTGTCCAAAATAACTCCATGCCAGAGTAAATGGTGATACCTGAGACGCTTAATGACTTGAGACCTCTGTTCTTCTGTCCCACAGCTTCAGGGCTGGCAGAATATGACTATCCAACCAGTGACAAGGCCTTGCTGTACGAATATGAACGTAAGGTAAGCTGGATGTTTCTTTAGCATTCATTGTTTTTATTAATATGTACAGCCTTCCTGTACTCCAAGCAGCTCAAGGTGAAGGGCATGGTTCACCTACCACAACTCCCATTTCAGCCTCACCATAACCCTGTGAGATATTCTGAGACCCACTCCATCTTTAAAGCACATCCCACCCACCCAAGAATTCTGGGCACTGTGGTTTCTTAAGGGTTGCTGATTATTATAGCTCTGTGAGGCGTAAACTACAGTGCCCAGAATTCATTGAGGGAAAGCGTGTTTGGATTTGCTTTAAAAGTATAGTGTGTACACAGCCTGAGAGACATACTTACTGGCTCAAGGTCAACCAGTGAGATTTGTTGCTGAATGGGGTTTTGAGCTTGAGTCTCCTCAGTCCTAGCCTGACACCCTGTCTAGGCACCACAACTCACTCGCTATCATTTTATCTTCTTAGTTTTATTAGCTGTGTGAGTAAGTGTGGCTGGTTGCTTTCAAAATCAAAAGCGGGCTTAAGCATCTTGCAACTTCTGGGGATAGCAAGGCTCGGATGCCAACCAAACTCTCTGATGTGTCGGCTTTCCAAATGGAGGGAGAATTTTAGGCCATGAGGCTCTGAAAACAAATAGTTCCCCATGGGGATGTTGGCGTACTGTGGTTTTGGGGATTGGCTGTACCACATTTCTGCCCACATGTTTTGAGCTGCCTCTGTCAAGCATGAATTGGGGGACTGCTGGGGCCAGGAACTGGGTTTGTGTGTGTGTGGTTAAGTTGGCATTTCAAGGGGAACCTACCTAATTCTCACTTCCTGAAACTATATGCAAATTGAAATGCAGCCATGCTTCCTAACTTGCCAGTCTCTGAAAATAGCCATGCCATTCTCCAGCCAAGTAACTTGTACGAAAATTGGAGTTACTAGGTAAAGTGCCCATAAGGATGCATATATATAAGTAAAAACAGCATACAACCATGCAAAATATTCCTGACGCAGCAGGTTGGACTAGGTGACTCTTGTGGCCCCTTCCAACTCTACTATTCTATGATTCTATGATTATATTGGGGGGAAATTGCTTGCAAAAATGTGTATATTAGGAGAAGTAAAGATAAAGGGACCCCTGACCGTTAGGTCCAGTCGTGGACGACTCTGGGGTTACGGCGCTCATCTCGCATTACTGGCCGAGGGAGCCGGCGTACAGCTTCCAGTTCATGTGGCCATCATGACAAAGCCGCTTCTGGCTAACCAGAGCAGCGCACGGAAACGCCGTTTACCTTCCCGCCAGAGCGGTACCTATTTATCTACTTGCACTTGACGTGCTTTCGAACTGCTAGGTTGGCAGGAGCAGGGACTGAGCAACGGGCACTCACTCCATCGCTGGGATTCGAACTGCCGACCTTCTGATTGGCAAGCCCTAGGCTCTGTGGTTTAGACCACAGCGCCACCCGTGTCCCCATATTAGGAGAAGCTCACACTAAAATCCTGAAAATAAGAGAGAAACCAAAACTGATGGTTTCGCCCATCCCTTCCTGTGGCCCTCCAGAAGTTGTTGGACTCCTATTATTAAAATTATTATTCCATTTTTTACCAGTAGGTCCCAGTGTGGGTTACAACCATTTAAAATCCAATATTAAAAACATCCCCAGCCATTGGCGGTGTTGGCTGGGATGGATGGGAGTAGGAGTCCAGCAATGTCTGGAGGGAGCCCAACTGTTTATGGCTGACATGTGTTGGAGTCCAACTATTTACCCTAAATGACAGCTGCCCTATGTTGCTGGAGGGATTCGGTGCCGAGGAGAGGGGAAACGCTGCTTTGAAGTCTCCTTTTTCTCCCTGAGCCCTTCCAAAATCTAAGTATCTCCTCCTCTCCCCTCACCACAGGTCAATGTGTCCGCCTCAGATGTCAAAGGCATGGTGTACAAGTCCCAAGAGATCCAACGTGACGAGCTGGTAAGTGGCTTTGGAGCCAGCCAGAAACAACTGCACCTCGCCATCCCACCTGGTCAGGTGTGCATCCAACCCCACACCCTCCCTTATATGCATTCTGTACCCTGTATTCATCCATCCAGCCTTGTCTGTCTCCCCACCCCACATCACAGACTAAGGCCTGAACTAGAAGAAACACCTGTCACCTAGCAGGCAAGCTCTCTGACCAAAAAAAAAGTAGCTGGGGAGAGACATCTAGTTTGACCCTGAGAGCTAGGTGAAGTGGCCGTCATTTATCTCCCTACTGTGGTACCTCGGGTTAAGAACTTAATTCGTTCTGGAGGTCCGTTCTTAACCTGAAATTGTTCTTAACCTGAGGTACCACTTTAGCTAATGGTGCCTCACGCTGCCACCGGGCCGCCGCCGCACGATTTCTGTTCTCATCCTGAAGGAAAGTTCTTAACCTGAGGTACTATTTCTGGGTTAGCAGAGTCTGTAACCTGAAGCGTCTGTAACCTGAGGTACCACTGTATTTATTTTTTTAAACTGGGCGTTGAGGCCTGCCTGCTGGCCTGCCTGCCTCTCTCTCGCGCACGCGCTCTTTCTCTCTCTGTCAAGTCTTTTCAGTGGTTCAGAGCGATTCTGTCATGTGATCATGCGTAGGTGTGGGAGAAGGTATACAGCAAGTATAAATATGCTTCTGAAGGCAATTCTCCCTCCCTTAAATTCATGAATGAGCTTCCTGGAATCACTCCCGAGTTTTCAGGCCCAGACCACGCATGGAAGTAGTGGTGTGGTGGCAGAGTTGAGATGCAGTGGCGTGGAGGCCGCTCCCTGAGATAAAGTTCAGTGGCGGACGGAGCAAGTCCTCTGCAGGCAGGAGGCCCCAGTTCCATCCCTGGCACCTTCAGGTGGTGAAGCCTCTGCCTGAGGCTTGGGACATAAGGAGAGGCCTTGTAGCGAGTCAAGACATTGGTGCAACAAACTTAGCTCCTCTTGGGAATATGGATTGGCATCAGTTCTCTAGGGCTTCACAGAGGAGTCTTGGTCAGACCACACCTGGAGTACTGTGTCCAATTCTGGGCACCACAATTTGAGAAGAATGTTGACAAGCTGGAACATGTTCAGAGGAGGGCATCAAAGATGATTAAGGGTCTGGAAACCAAGCCTTATGAGGAGCAGTTGAAGGAGCTGGGAATGTTTAGCCTGGAAAAGAAGAGACTGAGAGGAGATAGGATTCCCATCTTCAAATACCCCAAGGGCTGTCATACGGAAGATGGAGCAAGCTTGTTTTCGCTTGTTCTGGAGGATAGGACTTGAACAATGGCCATCTCATCTAACCCCCTGCAATGCAGGAATGTTGCTGGACTCCAATTTTTATGTGCCCCAGCAAGCATGGCCAATGGTCAGGGATGATTTGAGATGGAATCCTGCAACATCCGGTGGAGCACCACACTGGCTACCTTTGACCCTAAGGCTTCCAGCATCACACCCAGTTGTTTTATTATTATTATTATTATTATTATTATTATTATTATTATTATTATTAAAAAAGAAACTAGTAGCATTTCTGTAGCTCTCTGCTAAAGCCCTGACACTCCAAGGCAAAGCAGCCGAGTGCATGGACAAATTTCCCAGCCTAGCAGATGTTTGGCACCGTCAGCTTTGGCACTATCAATCACCTCTGGGTGGATGGGAAAGGGGTGCTTAGATGCAGTTCCTCCATCACCACCACCTCCCCAAAATGGTACTGGAAGCTGGCAGCGCCAAGCATCTGTTAAGCAGGTGTGCGTGGCATCCCATGTTCAGCAAATGGGAATAGCGCTGGATCCATGGGCTTTGGCCATGCCCGCTTCTGCACATGTGGTCAGCATTCAGCAAGGCAAGCGTCTCTCAAAACCTGGGCTTCGAAGAACAGATTGCCCTTGTTGGATCCGGGTTCTAAAGTTACTCCCTTTCTCCCCCCCCCCCACTCTCTCTTTTTTTTTGCTTTTAACTTTAGTTCCTTTCAGAACTCTTGGGAGAATTCCATCTGCTCCTGGGTGATTTATGAGTTTAATCTATCCGTTTGCTCTAAAATGTCCTCCAAAGACGATTCAGTTTCTGTCATTTCTTCAGATTTATTGCCTTCATGGGGAACAGCTTGGGTGTATCTCACCAACCTTGTCTTTGTCTAAGACAGATGCAAAGCACTCATTTAACTTCTCTGCAATATTTCTGTCTTCCTTAAGTGCTTTTTTTACATCTTGATGGTCTAATGATCCAAGCAATTCTCCCTGGCAGGCTTCCTGCTTCTAATGTAACCCTTTTAAAATTCTTCTCCTTGGGCTTTTATGTCTCTATCTAGATGCTTCTCATTCCTCCTTTTTCTTCCTCTGTTCCTCCTCCCCCCCCTTCTCCTACCTTATTAGGCATTTTATTACGTTTCAGCTGATAGAATTTCAGCTCCTTCATTTCCCTTCATTTGGGCTGAATCTCCACTTTTAGAAAAGGACATTTTCTCAACGTTATTCAAGTCAGTGCTTTTGGATCTTTATTCAGAAAGGCTTAAAAATTTGCATCGGCAAAATTTCCTAGTGGAATATCTTAGGAATTGCTCTTTTGAAAAGAAAGAAAGAAACTTCTCCCTCCTGTCATGATAATCTCATCCTTGTTAATAGTAGGGAAGGGGAGAAATTCAATTTTGTTTGCATTTTAATGAGCAGCTACCTATTTCACACTTCTTAAACCAATATGCCAAACAAAACACAGCTGTTCTTTCAAATTCACACATCCCTGAATTTCGCAATGCATTTCTTCAACCAAACAGGCACAAACTGCATATATATGGAGAAATCGTGCCTAAAATTCATACATTCGTGAATATAACATACAAATGCATTACATATTGGGAAACTCTTTTGCAAAGATCTATATAGCAGGCAAATCTGCATCCCAAAATTTGTTAGGAGAAATGTGCACTAAAATGCTGGCAGATTTTTAAAAGTTTTTTTTTTGTTTTTTTACAAAAAAAGAAAGAAATTGCAAATTACTGCAGAAACATAAAGGACTTAATTTAAGGGTGGCATGTGTTTCATTTCATGCATATATTAGCATTACTTGGCTAGACTGCTACATTGCAAAGTTTGGGGAAGTGTGAATTTCAAGAGATGGGTGTGTTTCAGTCTGAATATTGTTTCAGAAAATGGGGTGGGTTTGCCTTTAAAAGCAAACAATCAAATTTCTTCCCCACACCCCTACCTCTCTTTTGTGTGGTGGCCATTCATATTTTTTTCTTCCTTTCTGCACAATTGTGTATGTACACGGAATGACCTTCTTTGTTCCAACTTTTTGGGATACAGAAATTGTGTCTGCTCCTTCTAGCCAATATTCATTTCCTAGCCTGTTGCGGCTTGAAGCACTTTTCCGAGTATCCCCTTTGATGTTGTTGTTGTTGTTGTTGTTGTTGTCCTACATACAAAAGCCATTCTCTGGCTTCTGTCTTTGCCGCATTCGGTTCAAAGCAGGGATGGACAGAATGGGAACAGGCTGGGAAAGATCTTAACTGATTTCAGGCAAAGCACTAAACCATAGATTAGCAATTTGAGGATGAGCTGAGGAGAGTCCCTTCCCCTTGGTGTGGCCATGAGGGGAAATTCAGAAGCTTCTGCTTCTGTTCTAGATTAACTGCAGTATTAGCATGTTGTCTGAACCCAGAGCAGACTGTGGTTAATCTTAAATATCATTAGTTAAAGGTAAAGGTAAAGGGACCCCTGACCATTAGGTCCAGTCGTGACCGACTCTGGGGTTGCGGCGCTCATCTCACTTTATTGGCCAAGGGAGCCGGCGTACAGCTTCCAGGTCATGTGGCCAGCATGACAAAGCCACTTCTGGCGAACCAGAGCAGCGCACGGAAATGCCGTTTACCTTCCCGCTGCACCAGTACCTATTTATCTACTTGCACTTTGACGTGCTTTCGAACTGCTAGGTTGGCAGGAGCAGGGACCGAGCAATGGGAGCTCACCCCGTCGCGGGGATTTGAACCGCCGACCTTCTGATCAGCAAGCCCTAGGCTCTGTGGTTTAACCCATAGCACCACCCGCGTTAAAACATGCCAAATGACAGTGTCCCCCACAGGGGAGAATTTTTTTCCCCATAAAGCATTTGTGTCCTGCTCTTCAGCCCGGAGTGGCTTTCATGCAATCAGTTGAAACAAGATAGTCCCTGCTTGCAGGCTTACAGTCTAACAGAGGGCCTTCTTGGTAGTGGCACCCTCCCTGTGGAACGGCCTCCCTTCAGATGTCAAGGAGATAAAGAACTGCACAACTTTTAGAAGACATCTGAAGGCTGTCTTGGGAGGTTTCTAATGTTTGATATTTTGTTATGTATTATATATGCTGTAAGCTGCCCAGAGTGACTGGGGAAACCCAGTCAGATGGGCGGAGTATTATTATTACTGACAAACATGACACACAAGGGGAAAGGGACAGGGAGGGAAGAGAATCATAGAATCATAGAGTTGGAAGAGACCACAAGGGCCATCCAGTCCAACCCCCTGCCAAGCAGGAAACACCATCAAAGCATTCCTGACAGGTGGCTGTCAAGCCTCTGCTTAAAGACCTCCAAAGAAGGAGACTCCACCAAGAGGAATAACTCAAGCGCCAAATTTCAAATAGTAGTTCTTATAATGACCAGCTGATGGAATGAGCCTTGCTTGGCATCTCACTCATTGATGCAGGCTGGCGGAATGGGCTGCAATCTGGAAGACGGTGTTCAATAAGATCACTCTGGGCACTGATGATTCTGAAGTTGAGAAGAGGCAGAAACATGCCCCATATCTGTGGTCTTGCCTATATGCAGCCGCTTGATTTTGTGCCGTAGAAGTCAATGGAACCATCCATTTTAAACAGACTAAAGCTTAAACACCCCCTGCCACACTGCTATGCCCAAATAACTTTTAATAATTGCTCGCCATTTGTGAGCAGGCTCGGGGTCTGACTTTGAGTCAGGGCTTTAGACCTGCGACACATGAGGAAATAAGGAAGGGAAGGCTTCAGAGCATGCACAGAGTTCTTTAAGCAAGTATTCCTATCAGGGATGAAAAGGAGGGATTTATGGGCGAGGATGTCCACCTATCAGGGATGCTGTACAAGTGGCTTTCCTACATTGGTGGAGGGTTAGACTAGAGGATCTTTTGAGGTCCTTTCTGGCTCTGTGATTGTAAGTGCTATTGGCTCTTCGAAACCTTATGCACATTTTGTCTTTTAACGTCTTTACGATGCTCTTGGTTATATGCCGAATTCCAAATCCCCGTTAGAGTCAGTTGACTCTGTGCTCCGTGTACATCTGTTGTAATATAAACCTCCAGCTACACCTTGGCCTCTGCTTTCTCTGTTGTGGCTGGTTGTTAGTTCAGCTCTTTTCCAAAAGGATCACTGGCATCAGATTACTCTGCAGGAAGCAGGGCGATCCGGTTTGCTTCTCTGCAGAATCCCAAACCAAAGAGAACTTTATCCTAAGGGAGCTGGGTGTTTTGTTTTGCGTTCTGTGTTCTGTGACTGAGGTCACCCTCTGCTTTGTGTCACTTTTTGCTTCCTGGTTTATAGATTTTTTTTTTCTGCGCTTGAAGGAAAGGTCACTTCTGCTACAATTCTTTTGTTTGTCGGCCTTAAAGGAGTTTTCTCCTTTGGAGATGGAAGTGTTGGCTTTCCAGTAAGGGCAAAACTGGGAACTGTCATTCAGTTTGCTTGGCCACAGACGTCCTTTGTTTTCTGCAAAACCAGGTGATGGCAATCAGTTAAGGTGCCTTGACAAGGGATGCTAAAGTTGAGGTTTTTGTCTGTTCTTTTTTATTAATAATAATAGAAATAGAAATAACCCACCTTCTCCACATGGCAAAATGGCACAGAAAGTAGAAGCACCATTTTGCAAACTGAAAAAGTGTTCATTCCAGCCCCATGTAGCTTTTACATCTGAATTACAGATGCAGGAACTGGAAACATTGACTTAAGAATCATTTGCAAAAATGGCCTTGGGCAGGAGAACAAATCCCGTTTTATTTCTGCTCTGAATGCCTGACGAATGCTGCTGGGATCAAAAGCTTACCCTGAGCGCTGTGGAACTTTGCAACAGTTGATGTAATCTTTACCTAATCCTTTTCTTCTTAATAAGTAATGCCTTTTGTGAGTGCAAATTCCATCCCAGTCTTTATCCGCACAACAGCCCTGTGAACAAAGCCCCTACTCTCACTTTTTAACAGGTCAGAACCAAGGCAGTAAGTGGCTTGCCATTGGCTTCATCATGATCGGTGCCTTTCTACGCATTTCATGGCAGAAAACTGACATTTGCCACCAGTGGCGTAGTGCTCTGGGGTTGTGGGAGGTGAAAAGGCCCATTAGTATTTCTTTAGCAGGGTCCCTGTCTCCAGGGTCCTAGAGACACCCAGTCGGCATGAAAGAGGGGTTTGTAGTATGCTTCAAAGCTGAGCATCTAGGAACCACTGGAAACACAAGGTGCTTCGGTTTCAAGGGAATGGTGTGCAAGTTCTGTTACATCCAATGTAAACACAACAGGTCGCGCCAAAAGAAGATATTGGAGCACTCCAAATCATTTGCTGACGTACGTGCACAAAAATAATGGCAGATCTAGTTGAAAGGAAACACAAGGAAATCTGCACTGACGGTTGCAATGCATGCTAGATTATACAATAATCTTATAATTGTACAATAATAATAATCTTAGAAGAGAGGAGCAACCAACACTAGTTCTTCTAAGATTGTGCCTATATTATTGCTCTCTGTAATAAACCCTCAACCAGCTGAGCTTAATGTCATCTTAGAAGTGAAACAGAACTACCCAAAATAAGGTGTTGATTTCTACATACTAGGGGGTCTACCTAGGTATGCAAAAGCATTTAAGTTGGGAATTAAAATTATTTGGGGGGGGATTGTCAAGAACATGTGAACTTCCAGGACTTAGGGAATGTTTTGCTTTCAGTTTTGCTGAAATAGAGAAGAAATATTAGAGTAGCGTCAGGAAGTGATACCTTTTAGTGCAGGAATTCAGGTCCTATCTATTGGTGTGGTAGTAGGTCCCACCAAAAATAAAGCAGCCGTTTCTTCATACTCGAACAGGGCTGCAGAAGTATATACATGTGTAAATTAAAAGGGCATGTTCCTGCCAGGCAAAGGCACTCAAGGGTACAGAGCATGGCTGGTGAGACTTATGTCTTGGGGAAAGAAGGTGGGCTACAGAGAGGGCCACAAAGAGAGGCCTGCAGGGCCAAATTCTGCAACCGGTGGGATGTTATGCAAGTTGAGAAGAAGGAAAGCTAACTGGGTGGTGAAGGAGAATAGGCTTGCTGAGCCTGTATCCAGCTTTTTCCATTGAAATGCCTATGGCAGCTTACGAGAGGCGTTAAATAAGTACTGTAATGCACAACAGAAAACCAGCAGATAGCACATGAAGACTAAGAAATCAAAAATAGAGTTTAAAACATCGGCAGGACGGGTTGCCAAAGAGAGAGAGCAGGGTCTTGGTGGGCCATTGAAGTGTCATCAGGGAAGAGTCAAGGCAGTCTTCCTCAGAAGAGGAAGGCTGGGCGCAGTTACCGAGAAGGCTCTCTCCTATGTCCTAGCAAACAGTTTGCATGTTGGCAAGATTCAAAGGAAGTGCTCTCCAGAAGATCTTAATGAGCTCATATGGGAGGAAGATGTTTAACTTTCCTGGTGCTAAGCATTTAAAGGCTGCATTCGGACATCGCAAACTATTATTTATCATGACAGGAACAAGTTAAGGCGTGCCTTCGTCTTGCATGCTCCCTCCTTCCCTCTCCTCCTCCAACATAGTTGCAAGGAGTTTCCTAGTTGGAAGCTTCCACATCCATTTTTGATTAACCACAGTTTAGCATTATGTCCAAAATCTAAACTGTGGTTAACCTTAACAGCTTCTTGAAACAAGCTAGCTCTGTAACTTATGTTTGGAAGTTGGCTTGTTTAAAACAAAGCATAGTTAAGATTAACTGCTGTTGAAAATTAATTTCAAAGAAGATGAACTTCAGTTGGTTGGGTTCAGGTGAAATGGCAAACTGCGGTTATTTATTTATTTTAAGTAAGAGCTTCCCAACGTCTCATCATAGTTTCACCAAAGGACGCATGCAAACCCAAGGTTCACCGCAGCTCATTCCGATTATGATAAACCATGTTCTATTGAGATGTCCGGATGCAGCCAGAGTTGTTGTTGACATCTTTCTGTCTCACAAGGCAATGGAGTGTGCCTCCGAGGGTGAAATCAAACCGCTGTAGAATCACAGCGCCTGCTGTGGCTGCAGAGACCGGTAGCTTATAACTGGTGCCTCCTGCATTGTTTTTACTGCTTTGGCAGTGACCTCCCCGGGGTGCAAGCCTGGGCAGTGTGTATGGAGGTCCTGGGCTGCCCAGACAACAAGAGCCTCCTCTCGGCCTTGCTGATGTGGTCCAAAGGAAAGCAGAGCAATACATTTGGCACCAGCTTGGCTGCAGGCATTGCTGGAAGGAGGCGTACAAGGCGCCATCCAACCATCTTAGGGACTCCACTTGGGATTTGTGTAGGGTTTACTTTTTGGCCCTTTCTTCTCCCAGAGATGTCCCACAAGGCTGCCAGAGTATCGCTATCAGATTAACAATTCAAACCGACTTGGTCTTCATCCCAAATAGAAAAGTTTTTATATAACATCTCCCATGTGCATCACTTTATTGCCACTTCCAGCTACAGATCACCTTTTTTTCTTTTTTTTACTAGATCAGCCAGAAGGCAATGTGGGCCATGTCTGGACAATTTCATACTATAGCAATAAACACACAGCTGTTTTCTTTATTTCTTCCATGGGATCTAGACATCTTCTGTTATAGAGATGTTGCATCCCCCACCACTCAGCGTTTGTTTCCCCTCCAGAATTTTGTCACTGGGGGAGAGGATGTCAAAGATTTTCCCAACCAACAAAGATATATTGTTAGTTGTTTGAGTGTCACATGGATGGTGATTGCATCACCGGAAGCCTTCCTATGATACTGCTGAGGTGTGCAACATTTTCTCAACTCCCCTTCATCTTTTTGTAAAAGTAAATAACTGCATTTTTATAATGGCCTTGGCGGCAACATACACTCCTGAGCCACTAGAATGCTGGTTTTGAAAGAAAAGGCCCCATGTTTAGGAACTCTTTTCATCTCACTCCTCCTTGGTGTTGTAGGAACAAGACTTCCCTCCTTTTGTATTGTGAGCAATCAGCTTTGGAAGAAATGAAGTGGAACTCCCCATTCTTATGATCTCATTGGA
This sequence comes from Darevskia mixta, assembly GCA_034641385.1. Taxonomy (NCBI): domain Eukaryota; kingdom Metazoa; phylum Chordata; class Lepidosauria; order Squamata; family Lacertidae; genus Darevskia; species Darevskia mixta. The sequence continues at coordinate 15,422,869 of JAWWNH010000033.1, read as the reverse complement.
TCTCTTCTTCCACAGGAGCCAGACACCTTGGTGACCATCAACAGGGGTGCCCTGATTGGCCTCCTTGTGGTTGCAGTTGCTGTTGCCATGGTGATCATCATCAGCCTCCTGATGGTTCGCCGGAAGCCCTACGGGACCATCAGCCATGGCATTGTTGAGGTAATGTTGGAAAGGACCATCTTTCCCCCTAGGGATGCTGGATGCATGACTGGAGAAGGATGCTAGCTAGGTTCATGGCGTTCAGGCTCATAGAAGACCCTGAATTCTATTATTATTATTATTACTACTACTACTACTACTACTACTACTACTACTACTACTACTACTATATAATTATTATTGCTAATCTTTTCTTTCCATTTGTAGAGAACTTAGTACCTGTAGTGATATGATAGATAGATAGATAGATAGATAGATAGATAGATAGATAGATAGATAGATAGATAGATAGAAGGTAAAGGGACCCCTGACCATTAGGTCTAGTTGCGGACGACTCTGGGGTTGCGGCGCTCATCTCGCTTTACTGGCTGAGGGAGCCGGCGTACAGCTTCCGGGTCATGTGGCCAGCATGACTAAGCCACTTCTGTCAAACCAGAGCAGCGCATGGAAACGCTGTTTACCTTCCCACCAGAGCGGTACCTATTTATCTACTTGCACTTTGATGTGCTTTCGAACTGCTAGGTTGGAAGGAGCAGGGACCGAGCAACGGGAGCTCACCCCGTCGTGGGGATTCGAACCGCCAACCTTCTGATCAGCAAGGCCTAGACTCTGTGGTTTAACCCACAGTGCCACCCGCGTCCCTAGATAGATAGATATACAGGCAGAAATGATGTACATCTAAAACGCAGTATCCATATCCCTAAAAGCAATATAAAAAGTCAGAGAGCATTACAAAGCAGCATAATGTAGAATCCCAGCCAACATAAAACACCCTATTCATACAACCACTCGCCTAGTCTCACACTCACACACACTCCATTTGCACAACCACTGTAACCGTTATCTCCATCAATTGACCAACCATTCACACACAAACTGCACTCGCTCAATGATATTACAGCCCACATGCAAAGGGTCATCGCTGAGCATAAATATGTAAAAGGCTCTTCCTCACCTCTGAAGCACTTATGCCCTCATGCTGCACACTCCCTTGACCCTCGGTTAGTTTATCATGCCAGTCTGGGAGAAGTGACGGGGGGCAATGGCATGTGGGGAGAAGGAAGGCCTGTCCCTTCCCTTTATGATTACCCCATCACCCTTGACACAGAGAGGTTCAGTGACCCTTGAGGTGTGTAGCTTTCATAAGGCCAGTTGCCATTGCAGTAGCCCTTGGCTACTTAGTAGACCCCAAGGGCTTCTACAACTCCCTGACAAACTGCACCAGGCGGTGGAGAAGAGGGAGGGGAGGGAAGTGGGTTTAGGAGTCCTGGGGGAGGAAGTTTTGGACACCAGGCAAAGCTGCCCAGGGAGGGATATTTTCTAAGCCTTAGAATGGCTTGGAAAGCAAACATTAACTCTGTGTGTGTGTGTGTGTGTGTGTGTGTGTGTGTAATTCAGTTTTATTTTCCAGCCAATCTGAGGTGAGTGGGCCAAGTTTGCCCATCTCTAATCTAATCCAGCCCTCAGCCTGAAAGACCAAGAGTTCTCCTCAGCCCAGAGGAAAGAGCCTGTCCACCACTAGAAAAGCCATTCCAGAGCAAATGGCACTGGATGGCTCTTACTAGGGAATCCAGCCACATATTTCATAGAAAAGCAGGGGGAACAAAAGCAAGAGTTTGCCAAAATGACCTGAGGGGGGAAACTCTTGAACCCAAATATGGCAATGAAGCAGACGCCAAGTATGAACATATTGCATTCCTCTAGGGAAATAAATATAGTATTTTTCCATGTAGGAATCTTGTGGCAGGTAAAGCCGCCCACTACAGTTTTGTATAAGCTTTTTGGGGGGTCATAGCTTTCCCCTCCCAAAGAATCCTGGGATTTGTAGTTTGGTAAGAGCACTGAGAATCCCAACAGACTCCTCCTTCCCTCCCTCCTTGAACTCTGGGCAAAGGGACTTCCTTTTTGGGAACCAGTTTTTCAACCTGTACTGTAGACACTGCCCTCTGGGGTCCTTTGCTGGTGGACTCTTGGTGATCCCCTAACTTGGTTTAATGCCCTCCTCTCTCTTTCTCTCTTCCTCGCCCCCTTTCTGCACATGGCAGGTGGATCCCATGGTTAGCCCTGAGGAGCGACAGCTGAACAAGATGCAAAACCACGGCTACGAGAACCCCACCTACAAATTCTTCGAAGAGATGAACTGAGCTCCTCAGTGCTGGGGGGGGGAGGCGGGGAATGTGGTGTCACTGGGGGAGGTGGGCGTTGCCATGTGGGGGGAGGGGGGTGGTATTTTCAGCGGGGAGAGGGGGAGGTTTCACGAGCACTTCCACACTGAGCCCCTCTTTCTGTACCTGGCTGAGCCGTGCCCCCTCCCTCTGTCCCTCCCCCACCTCATTTTTGTTCTTCCATTGGCCATATTCCTCCTCACACATGCGCAAGTGCTCACACACATGCATCCTGCTGAGCCTTATAGCTCTCAACACTGGCCTGCCACTTGCAGTTTTCTCTCCTTTCTCCATCATCAACAACGTTCTCAATTCTTCATCATTTTTTAAGAACCACACACACACACATACACACAGAGATACACACACCCCACACTTTCAAGCTGCTGGTATCAGGTGCAGTCTCTGGGTATCTCAGCTCCTGTCTTCTGAATACCTCTGCAGCCATTGCCCAGAACTGCTTATTAAAGCCACAGTATCATCCTGGGGCACCAAGAACAAACCATACACACACACACACACACACACACACACACAAACCCACATCCTTAAAAACTCATGTGTGCACACCACTAACCAACGCTCAACTTGTGTGGGGGCTATCGCATGCACATCATCCTAACCTGCCATTTTGTTTTTAAACTTACAGCCCAACCCTGTGTGCCCTCGACATAACACTGCATTCCACGGCCCCCCCCCCAATGCATCCATCCATTGCACTCACTTGCAACTCCATTTTGCAGGGATTTTTATTTTGAAAAGTTGAAAGAAAGAAAAACCACACACAAACAAACCATGGGACGCCTGTAGTTTACATGCGAGACAAAGAGTGCCCCGCACACTCTAATTGCCCCGTTGCTAACCTAGTCTGCCTCCAGCATAGGAAACGAGTCCACCTACACTTGCTTGCCTTTTCTGTCTCCACTTGTATTATGCTTCCTTTTGAACTCCTCACTAGTTGCACTTAATTTATTGGAAAGCCAGCTAAAGAGGGGTAGGCCTGAGTAGGTAAACCCTCTGCTTCCCTTGGCCCAGTTAACTTCCATCAGCACCTTACTGACTAGTTTTGGAGAGGGAAGGGGGAAGTGAGGATTAAAGGTCTCCTCCCCGCCTCCTAGTCCTCCCTCTCTTTCTCCTCTCCCCGCCCCCACCCCCCCAACCCCATCAACAGATGTACGGGATAGGAGGGGCAAAGTTGCTGAAACAGATAAGAGGGCTGGTCTTTGTCCATCCTAAAGTTCAGCAATTCTTTGGGTTTTTTTTTCCAAAGGGGGCGGGTCCATTATAGGGCTAGGCTGTGATAAACATATGCCTATTTTTTGTCATTTGCAGCGAGATATTTTTCCTTACAGTGGTACCTTGCCAATCACGCAATAGGGTGCTGCCATCTTGACTTGATCACCTTCCAAAGCAATGCATATTTTGGGATGAGCCATCTCAGCATCTGAAAATGAGGGGAATCGGGGACTGTACGGGCTCCATTCTCTTGCCATCTCTGATGGTGTACACCAATTGCACTGTAGTGTTTCCCCACCCCACCCCACCCCCACTACTGGATAAGCATTGTCCCACCTTTTGGACTGTACCATTTTACTAGCTTTTCTGGGGGTTGCAGTTGGGTGGCAAGCCAAGGGAATAGAACATAAAGTTGGCATATGTCAAATTGGGACTCTTGAGCTAGATTAGAAGAAACGATGCTTTGCCCTGGTTTGGATTTTGTCCCGTCTCCCTCCCCCCCAAAAAAAGATTTAATGCCTTGGAGGCATTGGGCTTCCTAACTGTGAAGGGTTAAGTACGTAAGAAAAAGACCTGATGGATCAGGTCAGTGACCCATCTAGTCCAGCATCCTGTTCTCACGCTGGCTAACGTCTTTGACAGGGGAGGCAGAGTATAGGCATCATGGCCAGTATCCAATGATCCTATTGTTGCCAGATCCTATTTCATGCTGGGCTCTTGGCCTTCAAAGATCTTCCTAGGAGATAAAAGATTAGTGTGATATCCACTCGGTCAAGAGAGCCAGCCTGCCCAGACAACCTCCTCCTCCAATAGGTTCCTGCAGTCCCAGAGGTGGGCCAACCCCCTTCAAGCTCTGTACTCAAGTTTTGAGAATGAAGAATGTAAGGCTTTGCGCCCCCAACACCCTTTGTTAATTCCCTCATTGTCTATTCACTCTGTGTGCCCTTCCTTGTCCCGTTTCGGGTTTAGTTCTTGTTCCTTTTCTTTTTTTTTTAATGCTGACACTCTTGAAATCAAGATGCAAATGTCAAAACAGACAAACCAGGAGATGGATTTCAATTGCCAGCCCTCCCACCAAACTAATAAAATGTTGTCACTTCTCTAACCCCAGCGCCAGACCCAGACTCTTCTGTGAATGGGGCCGTGGTGGGGAAGGATGGAAATGGGGCACCGGGCTCTTTGTGTGCACACACTTTCCACTCTTTGCTGGAAACACAAGGTTTCAAGGAGGAGGTTGGGGAAAGGTCAAATAAGAAAACCGCCTTAGTTCATAAACATCCTCTCCCAATTCTCTGTGATGGCCAACCAACATGTTGCCATCAAGGATAATCTTTGGACTCTTACCCTTTCCTCCTCACTTCACAAATCGAAAATTATGGTTTGTGCCAGGGATAGGGCACCTGGTTCCCTTCAGAGGTTGTTGGACCACACCTCCCATAAGCCCTGCTAGCTGGGGCTGATGAGAATTGGAGTCCAACAACATCTGGAGAACCATAGCTTGCTTCAGCTGTGAAGGGAGGATATCCAAGCAGGTGTGGGGAGGACCGAAACTTGTTCACATCAGCCCAACACTGATTTGGGTTCCCGCCTCAACCAGGCCTGCTTTTCAGTGGTGTGACCTGAAGGTAACCCTCCCAGGTCTCTTCGTCCTTCAAGTGGTGGCTTGTGTGAGATGCAGTATCGGTGATCCACCACCATAGACAAAGCCTTCACAATCACCTCACTAATTCAGGCCAATGGAGATCATGCACACATTCAACTTTACATCCTGGCCCTTTGGGAATCAGTCCATCCATATGTTTGCAAGGGAGGATGAGTGCAGGAATGGGGAACCTGTGGGGGGCCCCAGATGTTGTTGGACTCCAGCTCCCATCACCCCCAGCCAGCATGGTTTCAATATCATTAGGCCCCAAATTGAATGGGGAGGATTGCTTTCTCCCTCACCTGATCCAACAGGGGAAAGTGGTGATGGATGAAGCAGGGGTGCGGCATGTATGACCTACCAGCAGCTTAAGACAATGCCTTGGGGGGAAAAGGAATAAAGACAATGATAACGGTCAACTTCGTAAAAGGTGACTGCTTTTTTTTTTTTGGTGCTGTTATAAAGGTCTATTTGTTCTCCCAAGTTAGCATGTCATCAGGTGTGCCAGCTTTAGGGGGTGGAGGTGTTGTCACCCCCCTCAATATTCTGTAGCAGGGGGATCAGCACCCCAAATATTGAGAGAGTGGAGGAGGCCAGACCGTCGAGCCGAGCATGGAGAAGCATCAAAAGCAGGCTCCTCCTGAGTGTAAGAGAGGAGGAGTTGTGGTCATTGAAGCTGCACAGTACCGGGCAAGGCTGCCCCCCAAGGACGTGCCTCCTCCCAATGTCACATGTGTGCTGCACCACTCGGCTCCCCAATCTTTGGCCCAAGGTGGCGCCTCTGCACATCACTAGAATTTGTGAGACCGGTACAAACTGGATCACCGCATCCGTGTGTGTGTGTGTGTACTAAGCGTTTTCATGTTTCAGTTTGTGTACCACTTAATATGTAGTGTGTACCACGAAGGAGAGCTGAATCTCTCTTGGTTCCTCACCATTCCTCATTTTCCCAAGCTTGAATTCAGTTCTCCACATCTCTGGAGCAATTCAGTATTATTATTATTATTATTATTATTATTATCATTATCATTATCATTATTATTTTATTATTATTAAACCATCATGAAAATTCATTGGTATGCAGTTCAGACTAACAAAGTTGCTTTTGCTAGCAATTTCCCCTAGTATACATTTCTGTATGTTATTTCCAATGATCTATTCATTTTTATGCATGTTATCCCCTAATATATGCATTTTTGTGCACACAGCATTGAGAGAGACCTGCATTGTGAAGTGTGAATTCTGGAGGATGATTGTGTGCCACTTCACGTACAGGTCCAAAAATGTGAATTAGGTGGTTTCCCATTTAAATGCAAACAAACACCAAAATTCTTGCCCACTTCCCTCTCATGGTGCCATCCAAAAAAGCGCCCCCATTTTGCGTGAGCCATAGAGCCAGTTGGGTCACAGTTACTCTGCTCAATGTTGTTAATGGAGCCAACTCAAGGTTTGAGGGACCTCGTGCAAAATGCTCCTCAGGGGCCTTTCAAAACTATTCAGGGAGGGGGGCTTTGCAAGTGGTGGGCAGTAGCACTCCAAGCCCTGGCACATGGCTGAGTCTATCCATAATTTTAATTTCCCACAATGCACACTGAGAGCCAGTGTGGTGTAGTGGTTAAGAGTGGTAGACTCGTAATCTGGTGAACCTGGTTCGTGTCTCCACTCCTCCACATGCAGCTGCTGGGTGACCTTGGGCTAGTCACACTTCTTTGAAGTCTCTCAGCCCCACTCGCCTCACAGAGTGTTTGTTGTGGGGGAGGAAGGGAAAGGAGATTGTTAGCCACTTTGAAACTCCTTTGGGTAGTGTCAGGGACGTGCCCTCCCCTGCCAGTCAGGCACTGAGTGGGTACCGGCAGCCTCAGCCTCTGTTGTCGATGGACACGTCTCCCAGTGAGTCTGCCAGCTCCTCCCCAGGGGAGGAAGAGTCACCAGGGAGGAGCCAGGTGGGAAGGGGTCTCCAGGATTAATGCAGAGAGACCTAGCACCGCTCAGCAGTCCCACTCCGAGGGGGGGACACCGCTTCCGGCGTCTGCTTTACGCAGAAGGGTCAGGGGAGAAAGGAGGCGGCACTTTAGGGTGCCGAGACTCTGGTGTTGGCGCCACAGCAGGAGGGGGGCACTTCCGGATTCTGCTAGCGATTAGATGGCCATGTTTTAGGATAGCTCCGCACTGTACATACTTTGCACAATAAAATAGTTGAAAGACAAGACGGACTTGGTCTTTACTCATGAGCAACCGTTAGCGAACCTGACAGGTAGTGATAAAGCGGGATATCAAATCCAAACTCCTCCTCCTCCTCCTCCTCCTTCTTCTCTTACATAACATCACTCCAGGGCAGAGCAGGGAATTAAGGAGGTGGCTAGAGCCAACACCAGGCCTCAGGGAGAGGAAATTCACAGGGTCCCTGGGAGCTGCCAGTGACACCACAAGTGGGCGTTGACCAAGGACAGCCTGTACTTCAGAAACTGCATGCATCACAAAGAAGAACAGCCGGTTAATCCTGCTTATCTTTACCACAAAGTGTTAACCCGTGAAGAAAGGGTATCTCCCTGGTCAAAGCCCAGGAGCCGCTTCTAAGAAATGTCTGCATAGCTTGAGCACTTAGCACCCTAAACAGTTTTGGAAGTGTTCTTTCAGGTTTGTGTTCATTCTAGTTTTGAGATAAGGCAACCTGGGGAGTAAAGGTAAATGCTGCCATCACAGTCTCTCACTGCTGTGAGAGTACAACTGCTGGCAGCCAACATGGTGTCCTGTAGATATTTTGGGAGACCGCAACTCCCATCAACCCTGGATATTGTCCATGCTTGCTGGGGCTGATGGGAGTTGTAGTTCAGCAACACCTAGTGAGCCAAAGGCTCCCCACTCCTGTATGAGCCAATGCCAAACGAAGATGGGAAAGGGAGCAATGTACTGCGGCCAGGTGGGGGCCTCAAGCCTGACCTTTCTCCATGGCTGGCTAAAATAATATCATCGCTCAAGCCACCGGCCAGGATAACATAAAACAATGCAGAAATATTTCCAGAAATAGAAAAAATACAGGTGCCACCTGTAAAATACAAAATCTAGTCTGTTTGGGCTTTCTGCGTAGAGATCCGTTCATTCCAGCACAAACTGTAAATAGATTTTCATAGCTGGTAGGAGATTACACGAGCTCTTGCATCATTTGCTTGGATGAGTCATCCACAAGCAAGATAAACCGGTTTACGAAGAATGGACTCGTGAATAATCCTATCAATCAAGCGCTCCAACCTTTTAAACTGCATATTGAGGGCTGAACAGACCAGAAGACCCAGCAGGTTGGAACTGAACGGAGGCAGATCTGCTTTTTGTTGACAGTAAGGGGAGGATCCTTCTTATGATTCTGATGCAGTCCCTCTGGGGTCATTTGTCTGGGAGGGCCTTCATGCAGAGGAGGCAGAACCCAAAGTGGGCAGGTTCACTAGGAATGGACAAACCTGCCAGATTCAGTCCTTTTAGTTCCTCGTCGTTCCAATCTTAAATTTGGTTCTTCTAATTTCCGCAGAGATTTGAACGTCTGTCAGCTTTTTAGTGCAAGTTTCTCCTAATAAAGACATTATTGCATGTGGCTTTGACAAATACACACCCTTTGCAAGCAACTTCCTCCAATTTCTGTATGCTATTTTCATTAATATATGCATTTTCATGCACACGTTGCCCTGGTACGTGCATTGTTGCACACATACCGTGGGTTGCAAATTTCAGGGAAGCGCCGGTTTTGGTTTTGTTTTGTTTTTAATTATTACTTTATTAAATATTACACAGGAAAAAAAGAAAGCAAACAAAGAACAATACATAACACTATAGATACACTTATATACATATTTTCCACAGTAAAAACTAAAAAGAAAGCAAAAAGAAAAAGTAGAAGATTAAAAAAAAGAAAAAAGACAAAGAAATACTTTTCATAACCAGAAATATTACCAAATCCATATTTCAAACACTACAACATATAAATCTTAGTTAAAATATTAATAAAAGACTTCCACCGCATTCACCACACATCTCTTAATAATCCTACTTGCATTTGCATCTGTTCTTCAATCATTTTCCTTCCTTAGATTCTTTCATAATCCATCAAATCTTTATGTTCTCTGTATTCTTCACAAGGTTAGTCGAGACACAACCAAACTTTCGTATTTGAGCCCTGCTTGTATAAATAATCATTTAAGCATTCCCATTGTTCTTGAATTATGGTTTTTGATTTGCACCTTATTAAATCAGTCAATTTTGCCAACTCCAGGTATTCACATTTCAGGGAAGCGCCGGTTTTGAAGAACTGTGTTTCGGTTCTTGTCTTATTTCAGAAAGTACAGATTTGATGGGTTCACCTTTAAATGTGAACTGGATCTATTTTTTACCCCATCCCTAAAGGTCAGAACCAAAGTAGGCTCTCTACCACCACCTTCCCTTTCTGCCACCACTCTCCCCCCCTTCCCCCCCCCCAATACTGTCATGAAATTAGACTGAGGTCCATTTGTGTCTCCAGTGCTGCCGGATGCCCACCCCTGATTTCCAAATGAAGACTGGGAGGGAAATGTTTTTCATACCTTAAGCCAGTGTGTCAGGCCAAACAAAGAGGCCTACTTGCTTCAAGGAGAAGATGGTGAGTAATACGCCCAGGGAGAGAGTTGGGCAAAAGCAACCACAGTGGCCACCCCCTTTTTTAGTGGTGGGGATGTTAGAGAGACAAAGAGGTTTTCACAGGATCTTCCCTACTAATCCTAGAGCAACAGGGCTTATCTTACTGACTAAGGGTCCAGTTCTGGGGTCAAGCCAGGTTGGAGCAAATGTCTCCCCCGAAAGAAAAATATATAAATATTGTGGCACCTTAAATACGAACATAAACTTAGGACTCAGCTATACAGCTGCAAATAAAATGCATTAAGTGTGCTTTAAGTGCAATATAGAATGTGACACAAGATGGCAATGGTGAGCCTTATGGAAAATTCAATGTTTTTTAAAAAGCATTTTCAGAATGGTTTTTTGTATGTGTGTAGATTCCACCTCATTCTCCTAGGATGGGTCACTTGAAAATTGCTGGGTGTTTTGGCAGATCACAGGGCTGACCCTATCAGGCAAAGTGAGGGGACTGCCTCAGGCGGCAGATTTGGGGGGGCAGCTTTGGCATTCCCCCAGCCGTTCCTCCTAAGCCCTCCGACCATTCCCATCTATTGAAGGACGGGGCTGCGTTATGCTACACAGCAGGGCTTGCCCAAGGCATTTTGGCACCTGAACTGAATCACAAAATAGCACCTCCCACCCCGCCAGGGAAGAAGGGGTGAGTGAAAGCTACATCAGGAACAAGGGGGTAATGAAGAGCTACATTGGGATCTGCTGCCCCTGTGGAACTTGCCACCTGAGGTGGTTGCTTCACATTGCCTCATGGGTGGGCAGGCCCTCCTACACAGACCTGTTCTCCTTAGTCTCAAGTACTGCCCCTTGTAGGACTCAGCAGGGTGGAGGATGGGGACAAAACAAGAGTAAGTTCTCTCTGCCTGCCATTGGCTCTACTGCCACCTACTGTTGACCTCCCTGCCTTCCTCCCTCCCAGTTCCAGTGGGCACCAGCCAGCACTGCCTAAATTAACTGGCTGCCTCAGTGGAGGATTTCAACAGTGCTGCCAACTGCCAGTCGAGTTCGCACGCCCTTCACCTCTGGTGGCAAATTATCTTGGGCTGGCCCTAGCAGACCACACTAGCTTTTTTTCTTCAGCCCCATTGTCAAAAACAGTGAGGCAAAATCACAGGCCTAGACCAAGCGGCTAAGAAGGATACTTTATCACTATAAATTTTATGGGGAAATTAGTGTACTGTACTAGTGCCATATTATGAAACTCATAGGCCCCGGCCCATGGCTTTGTTAAGAGGTTTGATAATCTGATCTGGTCAAAATGGCCTCTGTCTCTGTTGTCAGGGTGAGGGGATAATAAAATCCAGGGCTAAGTACAGATACTTTTATCCGTTCTCTTTCCATGCCACAAGAACCTCTGTGTGAGAACCTCTGAACTAGTCTATTTATTACAGCATAAACTCATACCCTCCAACATTTCTCCAATGAAAACAAGGACTTCCTATTCCCTAATCATGATAATAAAAAATTTAATATTTGTACCTCACCCGTCTGACTGGGTTGCCCCAGCCACTCTGGGCAGCTTCCAACATATATAAAAACATAATAAAACATTAAACAATAAAAAAGCCTCCCTATACAGGACTGTCTTCAGGTGTCTTCTAAAGGTTACTTATCTCCTTGGCTCAGGGGTCACATAACTCCATACCTCCCAACATTTCTCTGATGAAAATAGGGGGTGTCCTAAGGGAAAGTGGGATATTCCGGGATCAAATCAGAAACTGGGATGGCTTCTGTAAATCTGGGACTGTCCCTGGAAAATAGGGACATTTGGAGGGTCTGTAAACTGTGCTATGGACATGAACAGACGTCATCAAATATTCGCATCACATTCCTCAAATATAATCCTCTGTTTGGCATGTTATAAAGTGAGATGGTTTTGCTTCAAATTTGACCAGACTCACTTACGTCTGCTGAAAATAAATGAGGTGGTTTTAGCACCATCCCAAGAGGACTGGGACAACATCCCATTCTACTCAAAGCTCTTCAAATGTGTAGAGTGCAGAGGTGGTGAGCAGCAGGGGCAAACAGTTGTAAAGGACAAGAGGTACTGTCAACAATCAATCTCTCTTCCCGGGGAACTCTGGGAATTATAGCTCTGTGAGGTGGGGGGTGATAGGGGTCTTCTAACAAGTATTTTTAGGATTAGACCCATAATCTGCTGTTTCAAATCAATGCTCAGATTCAGCTGACGGCCATTAAAAATAAATGTGGTTTTCAAAACTGCTGATTGAGTTGCACTTATCCCTAAATTGGATTGTGGCTGCAAATAGGTATGTACATTTATTTATTGATAGAATTGCCTGCCCCGTTTTTCCATTAGAAAAGTAAAATGCTCAAGGCAGCTTGCAATGAACACACACACAAAAACGCATCTTCCCTGCTTAAAAACTCAAGAGAAAAAATAAATAAAAGCCAGGGCCGTATCCAAATAATAAAACAACATTATTACTAAAAGCGATCAACCTTAACCCCTTAAAAAAAATGAACCTCACAACATCATTTCCACTCTGCTTGTCTGCCAGGGCGCCTTGCAAGCTTTCGAAGGCTCCTTGCAAGGGAAATTCCCATCCCCAGCTAACCACCTGGAGGATCCAACTATGCAATAGCTCTGGTCAGTCAGCCTTTTCCTGGGTGGAGCATCAACCAACCGAGTGGCAGAAAACAGGTGGTAAAATCTTCCCCCCCTGGTCCTTCCTGCCTCCAATCCAGAAAATCCAGTCCAGTTTTCTGACCCCCCTCGTTCCCTACCCACTTTGCCTGGGCAAATATATAAAGGGCAGCCTTAAAATTGTTGCACCTTGCAGAACAGGATACAGCTGGCTTGTCATCAGCTAACAGGTGAGTGGAGGCTGTAAGCCGGGAGGTTTTGAGGATGGGAAGGGGCCCATTGCTGCCTTTCAAAACTGCAGTCCCAAACTGAAGAGCTGTGATTGTTTCCATGTGCTGTTTGTACCCTCCAACATTTCTCCGGTGAAAATGGGGACATCCCAATATTTCTCCAATTAAAATAGGGACGTCCTAAGGAGAAGTGGGACATTCCGGGATCAAATCAGAAACCGGGACTGCTTCTGTAAATCAGGGACTGTCCCTGGAAAATAGGGACACTTAGAGGGTATGTGTGTAGAGTTCTTATCAGTGGTGACTGCCTTCTGATAGCAATGTCCTTCCATAGTGGTAGCCATTGCAGGGGAAACCATGGAGTCTTGTGGCACCTCAAGACTAAGCTTTTGTGGGCAAGATGCATCTGATCTCTTTAGCTGAGTTGCCTCAAGTGGGGCCATTTCATTTGTGCGATGAAATGGATCCTTCCAGAAATGGTCAACAAGGCTTTATTGCAATCCAGCTAACCTTCTCAGTCTCACACAAAGAAGGTGTGCGCATATATTTGCAAAATCTCTCCCTAGTCCTGCTTTTGTGCCTCAGATTCGCCATTGGTTTCCATCCAGGTGGCTGAGAGGAGTGTGGTTCTGTACACACCATACATTTAAAGTATGTTGCTTTCCCCCAAAGAATCTTGGGAACAGTAGGCTGCCCCTCACAGAACTACAATTCCCAGCACCCTTAACAAACTACCATTCCCAGGGTTCTTTGGGGGAAGCAATGTGCTTTAAATGTATAGTTCGTATGCAGCCGAAGTGTGAGGCTGGAAAACAACAGAGGCTATACCTCAGAATGGGGGTGGAGAATATTCAATCCCCATTCAACGAATTTATATACCAGGCTAAAATGTGCATGAAAATTGCATCTGTTAGTGAAAATAACATTTAGAAATGCATTCTATTTGGGGAGGTTGCTTTGCAAAACTGCATGCAAAAATTGGTATATTAGGGGGGAAATTGCCAATGAATTTTCATGAAGACTTTAAAAAATCAAATCACAAACTGATGTGGAGAAGTGAACTTAAATTTGGAAAAATGAGAAGTGTGAATTTTGAAGGATACCTGCATATTGGTTTGAAGAAGCATAAATTCACATTTAAATGTTCTATGTCTGGTTCAGTGCTTATCATGTTGATAGAATATATCCCAAAACTTCCATTGAAATGATGGTATATGGTGATGTAGCGTATTTTTGAGAAGCTGTCTGGAACATGAAACCAGTCAAGAGAACCTAGGAGGCAATTACTGCCTCGGAGTAGACACCATAGAGCACAATTTGTTTTACTTCAGAGTAAACACACAGGAAAGGTGTTTGTTTTTAAGATAGAAAATGGCCTGCAAAACCACCTTTCTCTCCAGCTAAAATTCACAAACTGACACAATGTACAAAAAGCCTCTGAAATGAAAATAGCCAATATTTACTAATTTTCAGTTGCTGAACATTAAAATGCCAATAAAATGTGTCAATTGCTTCCTGTTTAGGAGATACAAAGATGGTCATGCCTTGAGTACATAATTTCATTTGGCAGCACTGTATTCTTCGAAGAGAAACACTTAATATCTTTAGGTGCCAGGCAAAAACATTTCTCTTCAACCAGGCATTTGGCTGATTAACATTCTATGGCTTTTGAAACATGTGTGTGGGAAAGAGTTAGTTTTTTGTTTTTGTTTTATTATGTACTGTATTTTGTATTCTCATTTTGTATTTTTCTGTTGTGAACCACCCTGGGGTCTTCAGATGAAGGGTAGTATACAAAATTAATAAATAACAAGAAGAACAATAAAGGGGAACAGCCTCAAACTCTCTCTCAATAAGGAGGGCAGTCTGGGTTTCAAATAATTGATTCAAGCTAATTAGGCAACTCTTTGACTAAATGCTTCTAGCCAGAACGCAAGTACCTCCAGAATTCTTAAATCCATTTGCAACCCAGTATTGATTTGGGGCTATTAGTTCTTGGTAGGACCATAAAGCAAGGTGAACTGACCGCCTCAGGCGGCAGGATCCACAAGGGCAGCAGATCTGGTCTCCGAGGAATGCATCGCTTGCTGCTGCTGCCACGAATGTTTCAGCATGCTCCTTGGAGGATGGACCTGCCGCCTCCTTGGCAGCCCCTACCCATGCCACCTCGACAGTGGCCTCTTAGCGAATAGGGGGCACTGCTGATCTCCTCCCACCCCTAGGGAGCAGGTGGTGGGGACTGCCCTCTGGGGTCTCCTGGGGTCTGCACCCATCTGCACAATTCAAAATGTTGGTGCTGACCTTTAAAGCCCTAAATGGCCTTGGCCCAGTATACCTGAAGGAGCGTCTCCACCCCCATCATTCAGCCCGGACACTGAGGTCCAGCTCCAAGAGCTTTCTGGCGGTTCCCTCACTGCGAGAAGTGAGGTTACAGGGAACCAGGCAGGGGCCTTCTCAGTAGTGGCGCCTGCCCTGTGGAACGCCCTTCCATCAGATGTCAAGGAAATAAACAACTATCTGACTTTTAGAAGACATCCCTGTTTAGGGAAGTTTTTAATGTTTGATGTTTTATCATGTTTTTAATACTCTATTGGGAGCCACCCAGAGTGGCTGGGGAAACCCAGCTAGATGGATGGGGTATTAATTATTATTATTATTATTATCTGGCATGTTCCTGAGCAGGCCTCATCCCCTCCATGCAATGACCTTTGATTCCCACTTCAACCATTGGGTCAGGTTGATTTGATTCCACCACCACTACCCCTTGTTCTCAGCGTAGATCATGGGTAGGCAAACTAAGGCCTGGGGGCCAGATCCGGCCCAATCACCTTCTAAATCTGGCCCGCGGGCGGTCCGGGAATCAGCATGTTTGAACATGAGTAGAATGTGTCCTTTAATTTAAAATGCATCTCTGGGTTATTTGTGGGCCATAGGAATCCGTTCAATTTTTTCCCCAAAGTATAGTCCGGCTCCCCACAAGGTCTGAGGGACAGTGGACTGGCCCCCCTGCTGAAAAAGTTTGCTGACCTCTGGCATAGATCTTCCCTCCCCCCTTGTTCCCAGGTTGGGGAGGCATTTTGTAGTTCACCTCAGATGCCAAAATGTCTTGGGTCCTTGGTAATGCTTGGAAGTTGTTTGGCTTGGATCCGGGTAGAGAACCTAACTGGCTCTCCTTCACACCTTGAGTACTTTGACTTGGATGGAAGGTGTCCTTCAACTCTCATCCTGATCGTCTGAATGGAGGACAGAGTGCTGAAGGTTGCCTGTTGTACAAAAGTGAAATTTGCATTGGTTGCTCCACCCACGCTTGTCTCTGGCCCCGCCCACTGCTGGCATATGGCCCTTGGAAGGTTGCCCAGAAGGGAATGTGGCCCTTGGTATAAAGAAGTTTCTCCACTCCTGGATTAGATGGTATTTGGCCTCTGATCTTCATCCCCTCCCATTAAATAGAAGGATGTAGGAAAAACCCTGCAAGATTAAGAACCCAGGTAAGGTGTGCTTGTGTCCTACTGTGCAGAGAACAGCCTTCCAACTGAAGAGCTATCAGAGGACAAACTTCTGTCCAAGGATAGCTCTCCAGGCCAAGTCCACAAGAAGGGAGATCAAGAGGGGTCTTGTAGTGGCTCATCAACAGTTAGCAACATCTGGCCATCTCCCTGGTGCCATGCAATACCAAAACTGGTGTTTCCGTCTTGGAGAGGGAGGGTGTGGCAATGTGTACTCTGCATAACAGGTTTGAGTCACAGAGCACTGGCCTGTTCACTTTCCTCTGCCTGCAAAACAACTCTGGAGGATGCAATGTGGATCGCCAGGAATCCCTGCAATGCTGTCCTGATAGCTAACTCCACCAGTTAGACCTGCCCTTTGTGGAGCCAGCTAGGCAAGAACTGGTGCCTGGGGACAGGCGCTCCCAGACCAAAAAAAAACATACACACACCAGACCCAGCCAGGAACTTCCTTCCCCCCTCAAATCTCTTAAGGACTTGGGTTGTTTGGCTCCATATTTGGGGCAGTTTTTTCTTTTTCTAAAAAAGACTGTCCCATCATACAAATCCCTGGTCTGTTAGGTCTTAAGATACACAAGTTTGCAATGAAGATACATTTTAAATTAATCTGAATTTCTGTTTGGCCACCAAAATTATTCTGGTTCTGAGATGGGTGCCATCACCTGGCCTCCTTGCATACCCACTTCAGCTTCAGCACCCTTGCAGAAGGTCCAGTGCTGGTGCATCCTGCCCTGAGCTCTTCCGACTCCCAGGAATGTTGTGGAGTACCCTAAAACCTGTTGGCTCAGTTACCTGCCTCCAGACGCACTTAAAATAGAAAACAGTTACTTCTCTTCTTTTTGTATACAAACTGTTAAAACAGTGAAACATTAAAATCGATTTCTAGGAATGGAGTACAAAATAAAACATGGAGTAAAACTCAACATTTCAGCTCAAAAGCTCACTTCAACCCAAGAAGTCGGAAATGCCATAATTATGGCCAGCATTGAAAAGACTCTCATCCCAAATGCTGTGTGATCTAACTCGGGAAAGATGGTCCTTAGATCAGTCTTGCCATTTGATCTTCTCCATCTCTGCATGCTGTTGGGTACAGATGTTTTGGAAGCAGCACTGACCAAGCTGGCTTAAGCATTTCTCCTCTATGCAAACTGAGACAGGAGTGGTGGAAGCGAACCATAATCCCAAGTCTTTCCCACTGGCTTTTCGGGATCACCTTATTTCTTTTGTGCTTTTCCACCTTCTGCAGAACCTGAGCAGCTGTTGCAAGGAACCTTTCCTGGGAAACATGGAGGAGAAGGGCTCATCTTTGGTCGTGGGGCTGTTGGTGATGGGCAATGTGATCATCATGGTGAGAGTGCTGAAGCTACCATGTTTGTCAGTAGAAGGGGAACCCCTGGGGGTTTTCTTGCTTAGAATCTGGTGTCTTAACCTGGGGCACCACAGCCCTGCTAGCAGGTAAAGGTAAAGGGACCCCTGACCATTAGGTTCCCGCCGGAGTGGTACCTATTTATCTACTTGCACTTTGATGTGCTTTCGAACTGCTAGGTGGGCAGGAGCTGGGACCGAGCAACGGGAGCTCACCCCGTCGCAGGGATTCAAACCGACCTTCTGATCAGCAAGTCCTAGGCTCTGTGGTTTAACCCACAGCGCCACCTGGGTCCCTTGAACTTGTGTCAAAGGAGAGCTGGCATAGCTCAGTGGTGGAGCACCTCCCTTGATGATCAAAGGTCCCCAGTTCAATCATCTGCATCTCCAGTTAAAAGGTTGAAGGAAGATATAATGGGGCAAGACGCCTGCTGGAGAGCTACTGCCAATTAAAGTGGAGCACATTTGGGCTGTGGGCCATTCCATCTGCAGGTCCCCAGATGTTGCAACATCTGGGCACCCACAGTTGGCAAAAGCCCACAGCCCAAATGCTCTCTACTTTGGCCCTAAGCCTTGACCTTTGACCATGATGGCTGGGTGATCGGAGCTGGACAAGTCCGAGGATTCAAGGTTGGGGAAGGCTGGGCTCAATAGGCAAATAGGGTTGTATCCAATGCCAGTCCTGCTCAGGGGAGACCCATTGAATTTAACTAGGCAGGCCCATTATTTCATTGGGTCTACTCTGAGCCATACCCTGCTTGCTACAGCTCCTATTTTGAACCTCCCACAAGGCAGCTTGCTATATCACAGCTCTCTCATATTTATGCAGCTTGCAGGACTGGCGCTTTATGCGGAGTCTGTCTGGGTAACAGCTGATCCCTACAAGGTGTACCCCATCATGGGAGTTACAGGCAAAGACGATGTCTACGCAGGTGCCTGGATCTCCATCTTCACCGGCTTTTGCTTCTTCTGTGTGTGCGTCTTTGGCATTATCAGCCTTGTGAATGGCAACCGCCTGATGGTGT
Source organism: Darevskia mixta (assembly GCA_034641385.1). NCBI lineage: Eukaryota > Metazoa > Chordata > Lepidosauria > Squamata > Lacertidae > Darevskia > Darevskia mixta. Next base: position 15,404,280 of record JAWWNH010000033.1, on the reverse strand, counting down.
TGCTGGTGAGTAAAGCAGGGAGGAGGAAGGGACTTTACCGAATGCTCATCTTCCCCGCCCCCCGTCCCCCGAGCTGGAATCTCCTGCCATTCCTTAGCAGTGTTTGGGGGACAAGCGATGGAATCAGTTTTGACACGCTTCCCCTTCTGGTGGGAAGAGTGCAAGATTGCTATGGGTGACAATATGGAAAACCGAAGGCATCTTGAAAGAGAGAGCTGTGGTTTGTGATGTGTGTTCCGCCTTTCCCTATGTAAAACTCGGAGAGATGTGGGGCTGGCATCAGTGGCTTCAAGCAGGGCTTTCGAACCAAACCCTCAAAACTTCCATTTGGACTCTCCAGAAGCCTCTTTGTCTCCAGCCTTCATGTTCTGCCTTGGGAAAGGAAGGTTGGCTTGCTGAGGCCCTAGCGGTCGGCAGTCTCCCTCCCTGCTTACCTGGTTCTTTCTCCCTGTCTTCAGTATCTGGTGCTGATCCTGGTCGTCTACTTATTTGAGTGTGCTTCTTGCATCACGTCCTACACACACCGTGACTATGTAAGTACAAGCAGACCAGGGAGAGTCGCCCAACTGTGCCTGCCGCTGGCGGGAACTTGGCTCTGTCCAGTTTGAGAGAAAGGGTGGGCCTGTGTCATATTTTAGCCCAGGGTGGTAAATCTCCAGCCCACTAACCCCCAACATAATTTTCAGGTAGTGGCTGCATCACCACAGGGAGGTGACTGGGCTGAACACCAGCAAAGGCAGAGCAATTTGAATTCTCATCACAGCACTGGGCTAAGCAGAGAAATGTTAGTCTCTCTGCTCTGTCCAGCACTATGATCAGGAGGGAAAAAATCACCCAGTCCCTGCTCATCAGATGATCAATCTAATGATTGGGGAGTGGGGAATAACTTTCCCTTAGCTAATCTACAGTGTGTCTTCTGTTTGTGTGTTTGTAGCGAGCACCCAAGACACAACCACATGTGACCCTTGAGATTTAATTGGGGGACTTTTCCTTTGTTTTTGTTTTCCTCCCTTCAAGCTTCAAGACTTGTCCTCCTGGCCTTGTGCTCCTTCTTGGAAAAGCCCAGAGGAGCCACAGATACTGTCAGTATTGATGGTTTCATTCTGCAAACTGAATTGCACTTGCCACAATTTTAATCTGAGAACCAGCCACCCAGTTTTTGGCCTATGCCCTTTGTGCATAAGTGCAAAGCCCCCATTCGGATGGACCATTGCCACATGGATGGCGCAGATGAGACTAATGCACTGGATTGGTCCTCTTGAAGCATCCTCTGAACCAGCCCACTGTCTCTTATGAGTCTAGGCTTTGCCAGGGGGGGGGGCATCTGCCCCCTAAATAAAGCAAATAAATAGAAATACTTAACTAACAGCTCAGTTATGCCCCCTCCCTTCAACGTAAATCCTGGCTACGCCCATGGTCCAGGTAGTTAGCATTGCAAGCTCTGAAGCCTTTCCAAAGTGGTTCTACAAGTAAAGCAAAATTAGTTGCAGTTACTTTTTATGTGTCCCAGTTAGGCTGCAACCATGGGAGCCAGGTGCGTATTTTCTTGAAGAACATCAGAAGTAAGAGGGCTGTTACATTTTTTAAAAAGTCTATTTGGCCTAATAAACTAAACACCTTAAGTGATCCCGTTTCTCTCATTGTAGAGAACCAACAAAACCTAGGGTCACATCCATACCACCCATTAAAGCACATTTATAGCACTTTAACAGTTATGGCTTCCTTGAAAGAATCCTAGGAAAATTGAGTTTACCCCGCACAGAGCTTAAATTCCTGGCATCCTGAACAAACTACAGTTCCCAGGAATCTTTGGTGGAAGGCCTGTGATTTGTTTTTGCCTTCTATCCTTTTTCCCCCTAACCCCGTGATCATTTTATGGAACGAAGGCCTGTCATTTTTCTTCTCTGCCAGAAACCATGGTGCCATGCATTTACACAATCCACGTTCTTTACAAGCAGAATGTTCAGAACATATGGGTCTTGTAAAGAAAGGACGTGGGTGCTGGGGAATGTGGCTGACCAGCATTCTCTCTCCCTTCCCCACCCAAGGTGGTTTCAAATTCCAAGCTAGTAACAAGACAGATGTTGGCCTACTACTCGTCGGATACTGACCAAGGCCGGGAACTCACCCGCATGTGGGATCGTTTCATGATGGAGGTAACATGCCCCTTCCCAACCTACCACCTCTGGGCGGAGGCTGAGCCAAGAGCTGGCCAGCTTGCAACTGAGAACATAAGAGGAACCTGTAGGACCAAGCCAATGGCCAATCTAGTCCAACAGCATGTTCTCACAGCAGCCAACCAGGTGGAAACTCACAAACAGTACCTGAGCACAAGCTGCCATTTCCAGCAACTGGTATCCCGGAGCATTACTGCCTCTGACCGTGGGTTTTCTTGCCGAGTGGGGAAATCTCTGCTTTCCAGACAGTGGCTGGCTGTAGAAACTTGCATTGCTCTTCCTGCAGAAGAACCCACTCCTTTGCCATTCCTGGAGGATTATTAATAATAATAATATTAATAATGACAATTATTAATAATAATATTAATAATGACAATTATTAATAATAATATTAATAATGACAATTATTAATAATAATATTAATAATGACAATTATTAATAATAATATTAATAATGACAATTATTAATATTATTGGTAATAATATTAATAATGACCATTATTAATATTATTGGTAATAATATTAATAATGGTCATTATTAATATTATTAATAATAATATTAATAATGACCATTATTAATATTATTAATAATAATATTAATAATGACAATAATTTGCTAATGCTGTATCAAGCAGCACAAGGGATGTTGCCTTGGCATGCTGAGGCTGGGGAATCACAGACTTGTAGCATTGGAAGGGACCATGAGGGTCACTGAATCCAAACCCCTGCAATGCAGGAATATTTCACCCAATGTGGGGCTAGAACCCACGACCCAAGAGTCTCATGCTATCCCTCAAGGAGCCTTTCACCCTCCTAGGCTACCACTTCCCTCATACTGGTTGAGGCTGATGTGAGTTGGACATCAACATCTGGAGGGCTGGAGGTTGCCCACCCCTGGTGTAGGTCCACATAATCTTCTTCCTGCCTACCTCCTAATATAGGAACCTACCATAAGCGATGGACACATCGGGGCATAGCACATCCATGTTTCAGAAGGCAGTGATTCTCTATATACATGCAAAGTCTAGATCTGCTAGGAAACTGATTTCATGTTTGTACAAGGCCCTCTTGAATAGGAACTTAAGAAGCTGCTTTATGCCTTTGGGTCAGACTCTTGGCTCTCCTAGACCTTGGACGGAAGTATTTTCCTTCCCTTCCCCTGATCATTTCCACTGAAAACTTCCGGGATTGCATCTGGGCCATCTGCATACACAATGTGGTGTCGGCTTTTCTGCAATCGACGGCCCTCCGTACATTTTGGACTACAACTCCCATCGTCCTTGACCATTGGGCCATGCAGCCAGGGGCTGATGGGAGTTGTAGTCCAACAACCTGGAGGACACCAGATTGGAGAAGACTGACATTTGCTCTTCTTCTGAGCTGCAGCCCAGATATTTCTAGGAAGCCTGAACAGAATAGCCTCTCCTCATCTGAACTGACCCAGACCCTGCAATCATCATGTGAGCTCCTTCTTCGTGTGCCCCTTCCCAGAGAAGACCAGAGGGTGGCAACATGAGAATGAGCGGTGGCTCCCCGTTTGTGGAATGCTCTCTCCAGGGAGGCTCACCTGACACCATCATTATATATCTTTCGGCACCAGGCGAAAACTTTCCTCTATAACTAGGCCTTTTGCCTTTAACTCTCTGTGGTCTTTTAGAAGTGGAAGGGATATTTTTAATGTATTTTGTTAAAACCAAGAAGAAATGTATCTATGTGGAGTTGTGGGTTTTTTTGTCTGTTTGATTGGAAGTCGCTTTGAGTTTCCCCTGGGCAAGATAAAGTGACTAACAGATTCAATAAATAATAGCCAGGGAAGACATGGCAAACAAGCAAGGGGTCCTCTGCCAAAATAGCTACTGCAGTACGAGGTGTCAACACTAACTGGGATGCTTTTTCCACCTCCAGCAAAAGTGCTGTGGCGCCAATAATCCCATGGATTGGGTGAACTACACCTCTGTCTTCAGAAGCAGGTACCCTGAGGTGGTGGCCCCTTGGCCTTTCTACTGCTGCAAGCGTGATCGCAACTTTGTCATCATCAACGAAGCTGGCTGCAGACTGGGTCACGTCGACTACATCAACACTCAGGTACTGTGGTCCTCAACATCCTTCCTGAAGTTGCCTCCCATTCCTGGGCATCTTCATGAGAAGGACAGAACTGTCTGCACTGGAGCAAAGTCTCCCTCTCAGGGTCAAGACAGCCCTCCTTTTTGGCCCCCGGGGGCAATTGTGGCACTCTCAGCATCTCCTCGTCAGGGAAGATCTCACTGACTCTCCTTCCTTCCTTCCTCAGGGCTGCTTTGAGCACATCAAGCATGCAGTACAGAGCTACGCCTGGGGAGTCTCTTGGTTCGGCTTTGCTATTCTCATGCTCACGGTGAGTCCTAACCTGAAGGGCTTGTTTGGGGAGGAGGTGAAAGGAATTTGCTGCCACCAGATGTGGCGAGGACCACCAGCTTGGAGGATGGGGCTGCCAATGTTCACAACTAGTCATGATATGCCTCTGATTGCCAGTTCTTGGGGGTTGCAAGCAGGGAGAGTGCTGATGTACTCATGTCTGGCTTGCAATCTTCGCAGTGGCATTTTGATTGGCCACTGTGAGAACACAATGCTAGACTAGAAGGGCCATCAAAGCTCTTATGTTCATGTAGAGAGTCAGTGGGCTTCTCTACACGACCTACTTATTCACCACTCAACCTGATTTGCTTGCACAAAGATCTCCTTCACATTATGCTGTAATGTGGAATGCTTAATAACTCCTAAACTCAATTGGATTTGTTTTAATTGTGCTTCAATTCCTGTTATTTCTCCTGTTATTTGAAAAAGAGAAGCCCGTCCTTGTGTAAGGACTTCCTTGTTGTCTCTGGTTCAGCATCAGGATTAAAATGATATTACATGCATCTTTGACAGTTTACGTGTAAAAGAAATGATGTGATGGGTTAAAGGTAAAGGGACCCCTGACCATTAGGTCCAGTCGTGTCCGACTCTGGGGTTGCGGCGCTCATCTCGCTTTATTAGCCGAGAGCCGGCATACAGCTTCCGGGTCATGTGGCCAGCATGACAAAGCCACTTCTGTCAAACCAGAGCAGCGCACGGAAACGCCGTTTACCTTCCCACCAGAGCGGTTCCTATTTATCTACTTGCACTTTGATGTGCTTTCGAACTGCTAGGTTGGCAGGAGCAGGGACCGAGCAACGGGAGCTCACCCCGTCGCAGGGATTCGAACCGCTGACCTTCTGATCAGCAAGCCCTAGGCTCTGTGGTTTAACCCACAGCGCCACAGGATCCTATATTTAAGTATGTTGTGTACACAGCCCTGTGCAAGCCACCTTGAACTCCTCAGAAGAAGACTTAAAACATGGGTGGCCAAACTTTGGCCCTCCAGATGTTGCTGAACTACAACCCGGTCATCCCCAGTCGGCATGGCCAATGGTCAGGGCAGAGAGTTGTAGTTCTGCAACTTCTGGAGAGCCAAAGGTGTGCCGGGGTAAGCGTGGTGCAAAAGAAATTGTAATAACATGGTTAGGGGAGGGTGAGTTGCAGTCAATTTTGTCATACGCTGACCTCTCTTCCACAGTGCCCTGTTGTTCTCCTGGCTATATACCACTACACTACAATGTGAGGAAACCCAGTTGCTCAAGCTGAATTTGCCCTATGATGGGGAAGGATGGAGCCCTCTTCCTACACCTCCAGGCAGGGCACGGCATCCTGATCCATCTTTGTGAGGAACCTCCATGGGGTTTCCTTCTATAGTCACACTGCACCATAGCATGTTCTGTAAGGCTGACTTGCTCCCCACAAACTTGACTATGGCTGGCTGATGTCACTGCTGGACACCTTTAACTCTGCTATCCTGTCACTCAAGTGTCCTTTGGAGGAATCTTCCTAACCTTCTTTTGTGAAACTTTTTTTTATTAAAAAAAAATGTACAATAAATATTTGAAATCCTGAAAAGGTACTGTGTGTGTGTTTTCTTTTTGAGTACTATGGCATTTAATCTGGCTTGTTCACTTACTGGAAGGTGATTGAGGAAACAGGCAGCAAAAGGTAGGCAGGAATCCACTAACAGATCTCACTGTGATCTGCAGTAGATCAGCAAGGGTTTCCCATTTCCAGTTGCTCTAACAATAGCGACAGCAAGGGGTCTCCCACCACCACCACCTAATTGCATAGGCAGATCACCCCTAGGGATGTTGGAGAATTCCAATGGAAATGGGAGCAAAAATTCCCAAGGTTTGCTTATTTGTGGGATGTCCAGAATGGAAAGCAAACCAAGGAATAGGATTGGTACTCATCATTGTTGTTTTCAGTCTGCAAATGAGACTTAATTGTTTGTGTGTGCGTGCGCACACATCTGCATTGTGTTTCATTTGTACTGAACGGTAAAATTCCGCCACAGTAGACAGCAAGGTGAATAACAATAGCTTTTGTCAGAAGCAGAACCTGCAGCAGAATGAAAGCACAGGTGCTTGTGACAAACATAGGATGGCACAGAAAATGATGCGTTTTTCACATCCCTAGTCATCACAGCAAACAGATTTAACAGCCCCATTTATTCACCTTCAGCTAAACCAGAACCTGGCACTCGATTAAAAAAATATTTTTTAGAAAGGTAAACCTAAGTGGGTGGTGATGATGTACCAAACTGGAGCCAGCCAGGTCCCACCTACTCCCAGTTTGAAATAGAAGTTAGCAAAATCAATGTCCACCTCTATTATACGACTGGCCTTATGGTCGTATTATTTTTTCCCTTCTCTTTTGCTTCTCCCTTCCCTGCCCTGAGCAGAAAACTACATCCCTCTGAGGGAAGAGGCATGACTCACTCAATTACCCCTTTCCAAATTCCTTCTCCTCTCTTACTTTCCCAGGATAGATGCTGTAACACGTCTTTGCCAAGGAACTGTGCTGGCTGCGGGCCCAACTTTCATCCCAAGCACCACCAAACCTGCATACACCACAGGCTCAGCCCCTCTGAGCCAGCTACAAAGTTCACAGAGTGACCCTGGGCAAATCACCATCTTTTATCCTAAACCACAATGTGGCTGATAGGGTAAAATGGAGGGAGGGCGATCGGAGAATGCCACCCTGGGCTTCTTTAAACTGGGTTTCACCTCGTGGATTCTGCATTTGGTGACTGCGGCAGCTAGCGTCAATGGGCATGTGTGAACCTGCTATCACAGGTTGTAAAGACCGGTGTTAGAACTTCCGGGTCACTTCCTACAACAAGGGCTGTCTAGATCATGAGTGAATCAGTCCTCCAGTTGTAGAATTTGTTTTTCTAATGTCACTCTTTGGTAGCCACTTCACAGCTTGCAGCAAGGCTGGGTGGGTAAGTAAAGAACTACAGCACTGTATCATCGGAGCTCATTTTGTGCCAAATAGATGGTTAAAGTAAAGGTAAAGGGACCCCTGACCATTAGGTCCAGTCGTGTCCGACTCTGGGGTTGCGGCGCTCATCTCGCTTTATTGGCCGAGGAGCCAGTGTTTGTCCGCAGACAGCTTCCGGGTCATGTGGCCAGCATGACAAAGCCGCTTCTGGCAAACCAGAGCAGCACACGGAAACACCGTTTACCTTCCCGCCGGAGCGGTACCTATTTATCTACTTGCACTTTGACGTGCTTTCGAACTGCTAGGTGGGCAGGCACTGGGACCGAGCTACGGGAGCTCACCCCATCACAGGGATTCGAACCGCTGACCTTCTGATCAGCAAGCCCTTGGCTCTGTGGTTTAACCCACAGCGCCACCTGGGTCCCTATGGTTAACGCAGGGAATGGCATTTAAGGCATTTTAAGCCCATGACTTCCCCCAAAGAATCAAGGGAAGTGTGGTTTATCCCTCGTGGAGCTACAATTCCCAACACCATTAACAATCTACAGTTCCCTGGGTTCTTTGGGGCAAATCACGCACTTTAGATGTGTTGCGTACATCCAGCCTATGTTCTAAACACATTCTTCATTTAAAAAATAATAATGACTGCAATGGGTGAAAAGGCTAAAAGATACTATAAAAAGCTCTCTCTGGATATGAAACTAGCCAGCAGACTTTACAAAACTTTAAACAGCATGAAAATTCATCCCTGTTGACCTGGGAAACTGCCCAGAGAGGAAACATCTGGGCGCGCTCTAAAAATAACAGGTGTTTGTAAGACAGCGCATGAAGGAGCATGTGTTGAACATTACAAAACAAAAACCACCAACTACCAAGGGCACATAGGCAGCAAATCCTGGAAGTCATCCACAAGAAAGAAGAGGAATGGAGATGGTATGGCTTCCTTCTTCTTCCCCTTGGAAATGGCCTTGACTTCTGGTCATCATTGGGCCTACTCCTCTCACCATATATAGTGAAACAGATGTTGAGCTGAGGAACCCACCACTTAGCCTCACTGTTTGGTGGTGGTGTGTAGGAAACAACTATGACCAACCTCCTATTTCACCCTCAACACCCGGAATTGATAAAAGGAAACCAACAGCAAAATTGAGCTGTGACCAAGTACCACTGACATCCCTAGACTATTGGTGCAAACGTGTGGATGGTGTCATATGTATTGTATTGGACCTGGTTGCATTTGGGTGGAGACAGGAGTTTCTTGCGCCTACTTGGCTATTTCTAAAGAGAAAGGGATGTTCGTGTCTAGCTTTCTGGACTGGTATGTCCTCTGAGCAGATAACTTTTGTTGGCGTGGGCCCAGAGGCAACCCCTAGGCAGGCTTGAGGCCTAGTGACCTGGTTGGTGGAAACCCATGACAGGGCCTTTTTGGTGGTGGTTCCGTGTTTGTGGAATAGCCTCATTAGAGAGGTTCATCTGTCTCCCACATTCTTAACTTTTAGGAAGAATCTAAAAACATTCTTGTTTACCCATGCATTTGGTGGCTGAAAGATCTGGCAACCCTGAAATTATAAGCTGCGAGAGTACGCGATTGTTTTTGGAGGCTTTTAACTGGTTTTTAGAAGGTTGTTTTTAGAAGTTTTAATTGTATTGTACTGTTGATGTGTTTTTCTGCCCTGGGCTCCTTCAAGAGAAGCACAGGATATAACTTTCAATAATATGATGATGATGATGATGATGATGATGATGAACACAACCCCAAGCGACACACGCCCTGTTCCATCCCATCCGTCTCCTTGCAAGCAGAGAGACCACATGCCCAAGCTGCCAGTTTGCCTTTATTTGTTAATTGGTTTTGTTTTAAGCCATTTAGTACAAGAGTCCAGGAAGAAAGGGAGGTCGATTCATATCCGAAAAGAAGGATGCAGCACATCAGGGTAGTGAGTAAATGCTGGCCTTTAGAAACACAGGCACAGACACATGTGGCAGTGACAGCTTCACAGCATCAGAGAATGTGGGACTGCCCCTTCCCCTCCCCAGAACCCTTTGATGTCAGACCCTGGGAGACATCACACAGAGGAAACAATAGGAAGCAATCCCTTGGTGTTTGTTTGTTTGTTTGTTTGTTTGTTTGTTTGTTTGTTTGTTTGCATGCATGCATGCAGCAAAACGAGGTGGTAGAATACGAAGGGGAGTGAGATAACTGCCACCACTTCAAGCCACGAGTGGGGAATACCATTGTTAAGTGCTTACCCCATGAAATGCAGGAAGAAAACCAACGCATCAGGGAGGCAATTTCTTCCACAGCCTGTTTTCCATTGTGCTACTTTCTACTTACTATTTTTCCATTAGAGTGCCCAGATGCAATACAAGAGAGTTGTGCGTGGCAAGCGACACACGCTGAAATCGGCCACACAACTCTTAAAGGTGCAGGAGCCCTCTTCCTCTTCTGCATTTGGCCACCCTGATTTTTCACACAGGGGACTATTACAAAAATGGGACACCCCAGACACATCCCACCTGCAATCTGTGGTGGTACAGTCCGCTCTACCGTCTCAGGAATAGGTTGCGAACCATCCGGAATAGCCTATTTGATAAATAAGTACCACTTCGCTCTGCTGCAGGTCAGGCCCAGGCCAAAGCAGGCCTCACCCATTTTCCTGCCCAATGTACAAGTGAATAGTCGGTCTCCCAGGTCAGGAATCATCTTCAGGGTTGCACAGAACATTATATTTGAAAGGCACAGCGGTCGCCCAGAAACTGCACCTACATCTACAATCCAATTGCCCAGAAAGTCAGAACAGCAATATGCACCTTGATCTCCCATAGAAGGTATATATTTTTATGATGGCCCTGCTGTGAATGCCCAAAATTTGGTCACATTCACATAGAGAACACATCTAAATAGAGCCATCAGCATTTGTCTGTGTCCGAAATGTGTATTTGGGCATTCTCAAAAGTCATCTTGGGTTATTAGCATTTACTTGTGAAGATGAGCATCCCCCAAATTTTGGACATTCGAGCTGCAATCCTAAGGCTCTGTGTTGTGGGGGACAGGACTAAAGGCAGTTCTTCTGCCTGATCCAGCATCCTGCTGGGTTGTGACACAAGAGGACAGAAATGAGATTGGAGAGGTCCTCCTGTGCTCCTTCATCCTTTTCTGCTTTTTGGTTTGTTTGTTTTTAACTAATTCCTTCCCATTACTCCAGGGAGATGAAATAAAAAGCAATAAAACACACCAGCTCCTGAACTGGCAAGAGATTGAAAGATCTGTCCATTTTGGTTCTCTCCATTTCTCGTTTTCTCCAATCTTAAATTCGGTTCTCCACATTTGTTCAGCAATTTTCAAGTTAAAAATAATCTGTGTGAAAATTCACCAGCATGTTAGTGCTGATTTCTTCTAAGAATAATCATTGCATGCGGTTTCCACTTGTACCACCACTTTCCTCCAGGAAAACCCACTCTTTAGGGTCGAATCAGAGCAAACATCAATTGGGTTTTCCACGGATTGATGTTTGCTCAGATCAATGCTTAGAGTGGGTTTTCCCCGGGAGAAATGGCAGGACAAGTGGAAAATGTCTCGGGCTTGTGCTTTCTAGGCATGGGAAAAGTGTGTGTGTGTGGACAAGCCCTAATACACATAATTCTGCAAACAATTTCTCCTAATTCAATGCATTTTGGTATGTCTCTTTCACAAATGTATTCATTTTTATGTTTCAGTTTTCTTATTGTTTTGGAAACAGCATATCTGATAGATTTGGCTCTAAACGCAAACTGAATCAAATTTCTCCCCCATCCCTATGGAGCTGGTGTAATTTATTCTCTTCTTTGTGGGGTATTCTGGGGACTTCCTTTGGTTCACCTTCCCCAGTTCAGAACTCTCTCAATCTCTCCAGCCTTGGAGATGGAAAACAGATGATTCCCATGGCCTCTGGGGTGCCCTTCCCAAGGGGCCACAGGACTGCTCTGCCCATGTAGCAAATAAATATACAGCAAAAACTCCCAAAGACTTTCCACCCCAACACAGACCAAGGCCAGTACCATGCTTTGCATGGGGTTTTTAGACACCAGTTTTTTCGGAATGTTTTCACACGTGTTTGCAATGCAACACAAGAAGCAGCCTGCAACGAACTGTTCCTATGTAAAGCTAGGAAATGTAAGAGGGTAAAGGACCTGGGGCAGTCTGGAAGTCATTGCCACAGCAGTAGTACCAAAAAGAAAGAAAGAAAGGGCAAGATTAGTGCAGTTTCTGCAGTTAAAACAAAAGGTTCAACTGTCAATCAGTCCTGGATCCGAAACTCTTAAGTCAGGGCACATGTTTCACACTGAAAACCATATTGGAGGTGGAGAATTATTTCCAAGTCATTTGCATATCATTTTATACATACACGAGTATCATCTGCTTTAAGATGGCCGGTGCCTGGTTATGTAGAGGGAGGATCTGGATCTCACCACAAGAGAATGCCAGCCAGCTGGGGTGGCCAAAATCCAGATATGGCTGATCCCAAACCTCACGAGGGAATCCAGACCCTTCGAAAAGGGGCTTTGAAAAGACGAGGTTAAGGCTGCAATCCTATGTGCACATACTTGGGGTGTCCGTCCCATCGAGCCAAGTACAACTTGACTTCCAAGTAAACATGCAGTAGGATCGGGCAGTTAAAAGCGGGGCATGACTTTGAGGTCGCACGGAGTTCAGTGGGGGAGAGTTAGCCGCATGCTCAGCTTTACTCTGGTTGAAATCAATAGGACCCAAATGAGCGTGCAATTTGTCTGCATCGCGCTCAGGCAGTATTCTCATCTCCCCCCCCCCCCAGTGATGTGGGGTCAGGAAGCGCCACCAGTAATTGTTTTTCTTTCTTAAAATTAAAAAAGGAATCTGACATCATGAGGATTCCAAAGAAGCCTACAGGCTGTATGAAAGTGCTTTTGTGGAGTGGGAATCGCATGGGGCTTGTCACCTGTGCACTTGCGTCAAGGTGTGATTGGTCAAAAGGGGAATAAGGCATAGATTCCCCTCCTCCCTCCTTCCTCCCACCCCACATACCTAAAATACTGTCCTGTGAAATATATACAAACATCACAGAAGCATACACACACACGCACACCCACCAATTCCAGACAACACAACACACATACCATATAGACATGGATACCCAACTCTATGTCGTCCCAGGCACACACAAACCCAGTTCCCAAACACACACACACACACACAAATTTACATAAGCATCCCATGCCAAGCACACATGCATCTTACCTTCCACTAAAAGAAACAAACCCACACGCTCGAACCGATATACAAAGACCCTCCAATCCTAAGCAAACTCACAAATGCATGGCCAACTTTCCCCTTGCCCGCCTGCAGTCCCTGAAGCTTCTGGAGACGCCACAGTCTGCCTGGCTTGAAAGCCACAAACACATGGTCTGGGAACAGGAGGCAGGAGGTGCCTGGTCACATTACTCTAACGAAAGCATCCCTTGTAAGAAACCAAGAGTCTTGTGCCTTGCTGTCTCGCCAGAAACTGGCTTCATCTCTGGGAAAGCAGGAGAAAGGGGAGTGGGTGGGTGCTGTTAATGTTTTAATGGGGTTAAAACAACGGTTAAAAAGTTAGAACTCATCCTGGATGGAAATACTCGACAATATTTTTTTTTTAAGGGGAGTGATCAGTGCGCCGTCCATCCCCAGCTTTCAAAGAGCCTGCGATGTCACCCAGCGATGTCACGCAATAGCATAGCTAAGTGAACAGCGCCCCATTGTGCCAGCTCAGGGCACTGCACCTCCAGGAGCACAGCCAGCCTCATCATTCGGCTCCCCTAGACATCATCCGCCGGCGATGTCCTAGGGGCAACGTTACCGAAGCAAACCAGGTGACGTCATCCAGGGGTGGGGTTCAGACACAACACTGGAGATGAAGGACCTCCTCTGGAGATGCTAGGAATCCACTGCTGGCAGTGGAGATGAGGGGAATGAGAGATGTAGCATGGACCGTAACATAAACAGCCATTACGGTGAAAAAGAGGCTTAAAACGATGCGATCAAAGACTCTGCCATGATGTCATGCCGGTCAAAGTGTGGGGGGGACATCATGCAGGAGTCGCAGCTGCCTTTGGAGATCTGTGTGCTCTCAAAATAAAACCCCACAGGCCAGTCCTCGAAACAGGCAGGCGCAGCAGCCAGCGAGGGGCCTGGGCACAACGTCCCTGGGACCTATAGCGACACACCCTTCCTTTCAACACCCACATCCCCTCCCCACAGCAAACAGTACCACAATATAATTCCATAAACACCGGTGGGGAAGAGGAGGGGGGAAGGACCCGGAGCCCAGCCCCGAGAATCCAAGGCTTGCGGCCTTCTCAGCAGTAGCTGTGCGTCTGGCCCTCTGTGTACACAGTCCAGCTGGGCCCCAGGTAGCACCCAGACGGAGACCCCTCCCTCCTCTCCACGTTGCCGTACTGCGGCGGGGACTCATCCAGCTTCCGTAGAGACGAGGCGGGCGCTGAGGCCTGGCTTCCTGGGCGGGCAGGGGGTCCATCGTAGGTGATGATGGGCTCCGGGCCGTAGGGGGAGCGGCCCCAGCAGGCCGGAGGCGGGCGGTAGAGCTGCAGCAACGTACGGCTGCACGGCAAAGCATCCATGAGGTGGCGGTACTGCCCCGTGGCGGGATACCCCCAGCCGAGCCTCTGCTTCTGGGGCAACGGAGGTCTGCTGTGGTGCGAGAGAGGCTGGGGGGCTCCGGGGTCAGAGAGGCTCCGGGGGTGTGCTGCTTCAGGTGGAGGGGAGGGCGGAGGGGTGGTGGAGGGGGGCTCCGGGAAGGGTATGTTGACGTAGATGGGCTCTTGGCGGGCCGTCACGGGAGGCGTGGGCTGGGCGTGGGCCCGGGGGTTCTTTAAGATGGGCTGGAGGGAGGAGGGCGCTGGAGGGAGGAGGGGCTGGCGCCACGGCCGCTCAAAAACCCCGTAAGAAGCGTTGAAGGTGGCCAAGTACTCCGGGGGAGGGCAGGAAGGCCAGGGCCGTGCCAGGCCCGGGTACGCAGGAGGCTCCCCCACAATCTCATAGTAGAGATTCTCGTGCTCCAGCTGGGGAGGAGGGGGGGTCCCATTGACCCCCACCCGGGAGGAGGCCGGGAAACGGCCGTGGTGCCGGAGCTGGTGGTCCGGGAGGTAGGCCTGGAAAGCAGGCGGCCTGCTCTTGAGGGGGAAGTGGCCGGCGGCTAAGGGGAAGTGCGGAGGAGGCGGGGGCTTTGGCGGGGCAAGAGGCTGGCTGGGCAAGGGGTAGGCGTCTAGAGGCTGGCGGGGGGCAGGGCAGGGCACAGACAGGGGAGGCGGCTGGTGGCGGAAGCTGTAGGCACCTGGTGAGGCAGGAGACGGGGAGGAGAGGTGGTAGGGATCCGAGAAGGAATGCGCCGGGTGGTCTCTCTGGGCAAGGTCAGCAAGGACCCTCCGGTAGGGGGAAAAGGAATCCGAGCTGCTCGGGGGGGACGCCTGGCTGAGAGGCACCTGGAGAGAGATAAAAGCAAGGGAGGTGGAGCCCCGATTAAGGACTGGGGTGGAAATAGCAAGTCTATTAAAAAAATACGCCCCTCTTAAATGTCCGAGAAGTGTTCCACCTTTCAGGAGCCCTCATAAGTTCTCACCCCAGCCCTGCGCTTCCAGAATCCACAAGGCCCTCACCTGGTTTCCCCCCTGGCGGCTGCGGCACTGGCTGCCGATGCTCCTGCCCCTGGCCTGGCCTTGCAGGGCCGGGGGACCCGGGGCCTTGGGGCTGGGGCGCACCATGGAGTAGAGCGCCCGCGCTCCACTCGTCATCTCTCCCGCTTTGCACTCCAGTGACAGGGAGCGCCGGAAATGCGTCCGGGGTTCTCGCTGCCCGCGGCCAGCCTGCTTCTGGCGCTTCTGCTGCAGCGCCGCCTGGTGGGCGCTCTCGGCCAGCGCCAGCGCCATCAGCCGAGCTGGGTTCTTGGGGGGAGGCGGCGGCGGGATGTGCCGCAGCACGGAAAGCACGCCGGGGGAGTTGGGAGCTGCTTCGGCTTTTGGACCTGAATAGGGAAAAAGGGAAAGGGAGAGAGATTAGAGCTGGCCCTCCCATTGGGGTGGGGAAGGAGCTTTCCAGGACAAGGAGCACAACAAAAAGACTCTTCCAGGATGGAGCACAGGGAGGTTCCTGATGAATGTAGGATGTGGTATCTGTGGGTCTCCAGGTGTTGCTGGATCACAACTCCCATCATCCCTGTGCTGCCTGGACCAGTGGGAGTTCTAGTCCTAAAGGTCTGGAGGGCACCAGGTGGGCAAAGGCTGCCCCGCTACTACCTCAAAGTAATAGCAGCAGTAAGCAAACGGTCCTTACTGAAGGCGTAATTTGAACAATGGGTTAAATTACACAGTGCTTGGGCTCATGTCTTGGGAAGTACATCCCCCACGCCTGGAGGTTCTGAGATAAGGGTGCCAGGTGCACTGGGTTACCATAGCAACACCAGCGACTCCGGGTGTATGATTTGCTGAGTCATTCACCCTCCCATTGGTTCAGGTAATATGCCTATGTGTAGAGATGTGTATATTAGTCTCTAGTGCAGGCACCCCCAAACTCGGCCCTCCAGATGTTTTGGGACTACAACTCCCATCATCCCTGACCACTGGTCCTGCTAGCTAGGGATGATGGGAGTTGTAGTCCCAAAACAACTGGAGGGCTGAGTTTGGGGGTGCCTGCTCTAGGGCATTGCTTTCATTATGTCCTCTCTGTGTGTGTTTTGTCTTGATGATGTACTGTTTGCATGTCAGGGTCTGACTCTGAATCTGTGGAAAGTCAGGGGAAGAGGCTGTGGGTTTCATGCAGTGGTGTTAGATTAATAATAATAATAATAATAATAATTGTACTGGGTTGCCCCAGCTACTCTTCCTACAAAAACAAAAGCATAATAAAACATCAAACATTAAAAACTTCCTCATACAGGGCTGCCTTCAGATGTCTTCTAAAAATTGTGTAGTTATTTATCTCCTTGACATCTGACGAGAGGGTGTTCCACAGGGCAGGCGCCACTACCGAGAAGGCCATCTGCCTGGTCCCCTGTAACTTTACTTCCTGCAGTGAGGGAACTGCCAGAAGGCCCTCGGAGCTGGACCTCAGTGTCCGGACTGAACGATGTGGGTGGAGATGCTCCTTCAGGTATATAGCATAAGACCAGAATAACTGTACATAGCAGTTTATCTATAGTTTAGCTTTCTCTCGTGTCTGGAGACAATACACACTTTGTTACTTTGAATGGTGTGGGACTCTGGAAGAAGATGTTCTGCTGGGAGCTGGGAATCTTTGAAGGTTCTCCAGGGGTTCCATGTACAGTGGGACCTCGACTTACGAGTGACCCGACTTACGTGTTTTTCGACTCCCGAATGACTTCCGGAAGAAAAAAAAATGGCCGCCGCATCCGAATTTTTCGACTTCCGAAAGGAAGTCACGGCCGCTTTCAATAGGGTTTCTTCGACTTACGAAGATTTGATGCGGGTTTCTTCGACTTACGAAGTTTTTCCGCTCAATGCATCCCTATGGGGACTCAACTTACGAGTGTTTTCAACTACTGAAGATCGCGTCGGAACGCATTATCGTCGTAAGTCGAGGTCCCACTGTACTCTGCTGATAAATCACCCTGGCTGAGGAGAATTACCAACCGACTCCCACAAGGCACCAACACTTACTGAGTGGCGACGTGCGGCCTTTGGCTTGCGTGATCTTGCAGCGGACTTCACGCTCGCAGCTGTCGCTCAGCTGCCCGCCAGCAGCACACAGCAGCATTGAGATCATGTGCGGCGGAGAGGCATGTCCACCGGGGCCCCTGGCCTCGCCCCCGCCGAACATCTCCAGCATCTCTTCGGGGAGGGAGACAGGCAGCGGCTCCGACGTATCCTTGCCGATTGTGGGGGGCGAGCAGGGAGAGAGCACCCGCCCGGGGCTCGGAGGCCCGGAGTCGTCCGAGAGCGAAGGCTGCCGAGCCGGGGGGCTGCACTGGAAGGTCAGCGGGTCGAAGTCCAGGCCGCGGAGGCCGGGGGGGCTGAGCTCCAGCTCCGAGTCCAGCTCCGAGTCGCCTTCCAGCCAGGAGGAGCGGCGCCGGGCAGCCACATCTGCCGCCCCAGCTGCCAGACCCTCGCCACGGCCGGACACGGAGGAGCCCAGAGAAGAGCAGGAGCGGCATGGCTTGAGGGTGGGGAAGGCATCGCTGCTGGAGTGTGGACGTCGCAGGCAGGGCAGCTTGGGGAGGCCTAGGACACGGACCGAAAGAGGAGAAAACCCACACAGATAAAGGACATGCAACTCCCTGGCCCACTGTCACCCACCGGATGCACATCCAAAAGGAAAGGGGCAAGCCTCAGCACCACACAGGGCTATACTTCTGCCTCTAGGGGAGTGGCTGCTTGCATACCTGGTGCACAGTTACCGGTAGAGATCCCCCCTGAAAGGCAAAAGTCACCAGGAAGGTTGGCAATCGATGCAGCTATTATTCTGTCTTATTTACTGAGTTTATATCCTGCGCTCCCTTCCTAAGGAGCCCTGGCAGCAGCCCCTAGTGCCCCCACCTCCCCATATGTCCCAGCCTATGAGGTTTCCTCTTACCTGCAATAGTGGCCTGAGATGTCAGGGACTCCTCGCTCTTGGCTGATCGTAAGGTGACAGTCTCAGGCTGGCCCCCTGAAGCAAGACAGGACAAGGAAGTAGGTTATTAACTGAAAAGGGCCTTATCTCAAGGTCTCAATCTCTCTTCCAATCCTCACCCATGAAACAAACTTCATTCAGTCTGGGATAAATATAAAGCCATAGAGGAATGCTAGTTGGAGGACTTCATTTCAGGTTCTCAGGGAGTATATGTTGTACACCTGGCAAGCACACCACACCTGTGGGATTTATTATCTGAGCATCTGTGTATCTCAGCTTCTTTTTAAAAAACAAAGCAAGTTTCTAGCCCTTAAGAGTGCTGGCTGGGGGCTTATCCACACTTCCCTGTTGTTTTGCCACATGCCTAGCAGGGTGGTGCAACAGCCTCACAGCAGTGGTTCCAGGAAGAGTGAAGCAGTGGCAAGGTGTGGGCTGTGTGAACACACTAGTGGAGCAAACCCAGTGCTGCTACAACTCTGGCCTCACCACCACCTTGCCCCTCCCAGATTGGAGGAGCCGCTCCTGGATTTGCACACTACCCCGAAAATCCGTGGATGAAGAAAGCAACCCACAATCAGCCGTTGACCAGGTCTCTCACCTGGCAGAGACTCTCCAAGCCCAAAAAGATCTCCAAGGCGGTGTGATTTCTTGCGGAACGTGACTGGCGTCTTGCCAATGGCGAAGAAGGCCTTCCAGCTAGGACCTGACGTCTTCCGCAGCCTCCCATTACTTTCTGCCTTTTGCCTGCAGGTGGGAGAGACAGGTCAGCCCGAGACCACCAGCTCTGGCAGCTAAGCAGTCCGAGCCTGTGACAGACTGCAGAGAGCCGTCCCAATTGCCTGCTGTCACTGCAGTTAAAAATAAAAAACAACCTACAACCCACTTCCATCTGAAACATCAGCTCTCGAAGGGTCATTGTACGCCTCAATCTGACAATGGTCTTCACAGTAGCGTAAGAACTGCTTCCCCGGATCAGAGTGAGGTCTATTTACTCCACCATCAGCTGGAAAGCAGGGCATCAAAGTGATGCGGACCCACTTGTTGTTCACTCCCAGCACCTGATGTTTAGAGGTATACTGCACCTGTACATGGAAGCCCAATTACCTGGTGTCAGGTGAGCTCAACACAGAAGAAAGTTTCCCTTGCGCCTGCAGATCGTTGGATCCCTGCTTAGCCTCTGGCTTGGTAGCCTTGCATAAGGCTTGGGTCCGTGCCTGTGCTTCTTCCAGGGACAGCAACCGGGTGGAGGGGCAGCTGACCACCTGGGATTTGGGTCGGGGAAGGAAGCAGCGCCCTGTTGAAGGAGACAAGGCTGCATGAGTGCAAAGAGGGATATGGCCTCATGGCTCACCATCCGGACAGGCAGCCAGGCCCAAACTTGCCCAGCATTAGGAGTTCGTGCAGTCATAGGGAAAAGAAAGTGCACCCCCTTTGCATTATGTGGTTTTGCATATCGGGACATCATAGCATCACAGCAATCATTTCATAGAATCATAGAATCATAGAATCATAGAATCATAGAGTTGGAAGAGACCACAAGGGCCATCCAGTCCAACCCCCTGCCAAGCAGGAAACACCATCAAAGCATTCCTGACAGGTGGCTGTCAAGCCTCTGCTTAAAGACCTCCAAAGAAGGAGACTCCACCACACTCCTTGGCAGCAAATTCCACTGTCGAACAGCTCTTACTGTCAGGAAGTTCTTCCTAATGTTTAGGTGGAATCTTCTTTCTTGTAGTTTGAATCCATTGCTCCGTGTCCGCTTCTCTGGAGCAGCAGAAAACAACCTTTCTCCCTCCTCTATATGACATCCTTTTATATATTTGAACATGGCTATCATATCACCCCTTAACCTTCTCTTCTCCAGGCTAAACATACCCAGCTCCCTAAGCCGTTCCTCATAAGGCATCGTTTCCAGGCCTTTGACCATTTTGGTTGCCCTCCTCTGGACACGTTCCAGCTTGTCAATATCCTTCTTGAACTGTGGTGCCCAGAACTGGACACAGTATTCCAGGTGGGGTCTGACCAGAGCGGAATACAGTGGTACTATTACTTCCCTTGATCTAGATGCTATACTCCTATTGATGCAGCCCAGAATTGCATTGGCTTTTTTAGCTGCTGCATCACACTGTTGACTCATGTCAAGTTTGTGGTCTACCAAGACTCCTAGATCCTTTTCACTTGTACTGCTCTCAAGCCAGGTATCACCCATCCTGTATTTGTGCCTTTCATTTTTTTTGCCCAAGTGTAGTACTTTACATTTCTCCCTGTTAAAATTCATCCTGTTTGCCTTGGCCCAGTTCTCTAATCTGTTAAGGTCATTTTGAAGTGTGATCCTGTCCTCTGGGGTATTAGCCACCCCTCCCAATTTGGTGTCATCTGCAAACTTGATCAGGATGCCCTCAAGCCCATCATCCAAGTCATTGATAAAGATGTTGAATAAGACTGGGCCCAAGACAGAACCCTGTGGCATTTGTTTCTTAGCAGGTCTTTTGTTTCTTAGCAGGTCTTTTGTTTCTTAGCAGGTCTTAACATTAGGTAAACACTATTTTAAATGCTGTAACCAAATAGTATGATCTTGGGGAGTCGTGGTGGATGGTATGTATGTGTGGCTGTAAATGTGGGATGGCATTCAATTTCGTTGTACTATGTTCAATGACAATAAAGTATCTATCTATCATCTATCTATCTATCTATCTATCTATCTATCTATCTATCTATCTATCTATCTCTATCTATCTACCTACCTATCTATCTATCTATCTATCTATCTATCTATCTAAATGCAACCTCAGATGAACAACAACACATGACATATGACTCCGTGTCATGATTTATTTAACAGAAATAAAGCCAAGATGGAGAAATCATGTGTGAAAAACTAAGTTCACCCTTACTGCTTCCATGCAAATTACGAGGCTAATTAGCAGACAGGGGCTGCTAATCAAATGTCCTTGCTTAACTGATCATCAGCTAGTGTGTCCACCTCTACAAAAGCTGAAGTTTCGGTAGTTTGATGGTCTGGAGCATTTAGGTGTGTTTTAACACAATGCCAAGGAAGAAAGATGACACAATGCTCTTAGATGAGCATCAGTTTGCTACTTTTCCCCAGCCTACCACCTAAGACAAAAGGTTCATCTTGTACAATGAAAGGGCCGGCTGCATTTTGCAACTATTTTAAAAACATTTGGTACTTTAAAAAGAAATGCATATATATACGTACATACATACATATAAAAAGTGTACATTCTGCCTGAAAGGAAACCTTCCTTGATTCATTAGAGGAGTGAAACTGGCAGCTGAATCAGCACTCGACTTGCTGGCACCCACCCCTGCCATGCAAATTGCAAAACCAGGCTCACTTGGTAGGTGACGAACCTCCTGGCAGGGCTCTTTAAATATTTGTTTGTTTGCTTAAAAATTTATAGGCTGCCTTTCTGTCTGAAGGCCCCCAAGGAGCTAACAAATGAAACTAGAGTCAACAATTAAAAAGGCAGCAATAAAAAAACAGAACAGTTATGTTTGCCTTCAGCCTCTGTTCTGTGCATGAATGATTCCCCCACCACGGCCGCCCATCCCAGAGTGGGGGAGCAGTTTATTGTTGGAAAAATCTAGGAGCCAGAGAGATAATTTTAGGAGCCAGTTCCTAGGGAGCTGGCCCTCTTTAGTAACCCTGGTGCCAGCTGCCAGCCCTCCCACAATGTTATGCCAGACCTCATGGTGAACAAGAACGAAATGCTTTCAAGAATCCCAGTAACATCCCATATCATCCCATAACTCTAAGCTCAGTGGTGAAAGCAGAAGCAGTTTTCAACCCAGAACTTTCCAGAATGTCCTCTGTATCCGTTCATTTCTACTTAATTTCACTTCTGCCAACATTCAGATGAATTATACCCAGGGCCGGCGCATCCATTAAGGCAAACTAGGCAGTTGCCTAGGGCGCCAAAATGGAGGGGGCACTGGCCAGCCTGCCCCCCGCCCCCTGCCGCCACCCGTCGCTGCCCGGTGCCGCCCCAACCAGCGGCGGAGCAAGCAGCTTGGGGCGAAAACCGCGGCGGCGGGGGTGCCAAAATGGAGAAGTGCTGGCCAGCCTGCCCCTCGCCCCCCGCCTGGTGCCGCCCCAACCAGCGGTGAAAACCGCGGCGGCGTGGGGCGCCCGGCCAGGCAGGGGGTGGGGCACCGTACGTCATGCGCAATGACGTCACGTGGCCCGCCCCCTCACCTAGGGCGCCAAAATCCCTAGCACCGGTCCTGATTATACCCCGCAAACTAGGGGGGGCCCATAAGAAAGAACATAGGAACCTTGCCCTATAATGAGTCACATCACTGGTCCATCTAGCTCAGTTTTGTCTACCCTGACTGGCAGCCACTCTTCAAAGTTCTAGGCAGGAGTCTCTCCCAGCCCTAGGGGTTGAATTCCCAGGGTAGTTTAACCATCAATCCCTCTTCCTGGGGAGCTCTGGAAATTGTGGCTTTGTGAGGGGTCTCCTAACCCCTAACGAACTACAGCTCCCGGGATTCTTTGGGGGAAGCCATGACTGTTTAAAGTGGTATGAAAGTGCTTTAGATGTCTGGTGCGGATGGGGCCTCTTCATCAAGGAAAACCGGTGACAGCTCCTTGCCTGGGAATAGATTGGAGAACAGTGGCGAGGAGAACAGGGCTCAATTGACAGTACAAATTCAAGCAACCTGTCAAGGAAACTGTCATGGTTTCCTTCAAGAATTCTGGAGCAAGCAATTCCGTAACAATGAGGCAGAGGGATTTCATAGCAGCCTCAGAAAAAGTCCCCATTGGCGCGAGCTACCTGCGCTGTCCTTGCCGACGGAGGTGAAAGTGTCGCTGAAGAGCACCTGAACGTTGTTGAGGAGGAATTCGACCACGAGGGACTGGACTCGGACTTCCTGGAAGGCATCAGCTCCGCACTGTGCGACAACCTCCAGAGCCATCGACCTGCCGTAAAAAGCAGCGAGGGGGGAGGGATTACTAGAGATCCACGTTTTCCTGTAAGATGGGCCTGGGGAGGAGACGAGCACATGCTCACAGCCCCAGAATATCACTGTTGAAAGCCCAGAGGGCACAGTCCCTCGGTAACATGGCTGAGAAGGGCCAGACCCACAAAGCAGCATGATAGAAGCACATGTGGAATGTGGAAAGGGCCCCATGAGGAGGAGGAGGAGGCTGGTGTTGGAGGGGAACCCCAGGGAACCGTGGGTAAGTGATGGGGAGGTGTCAAGATCAGGAGCTAGAGGGGAAGGTAGAATAAATGCTAGTAAAAGCTCAGGTGGAGTATTGGATGAAGCGCTCAAGCAAGGATGGTTAATAATTTCCAGGCTGAGGCCTGCATCGGTCAACTCTCTGAAGGCCAGAGGGGGGGTGCAGGGATGGATTAACAGTGCACACTCACTGGGTGCTGAGCCGAGGAGGGTGCTGTCTCAAAGCCCGGTAAGCAAGGCTCTGGGCTCTGGGAAGGAGACATGAGGCTCTGACAAGGTCCTTTCCCAAAGCCTACTTAGCTCTTTCCCAGCTTTAGGAAAGACGTGGAAAGCTCTAGGACCCTGCCAGAGCCCTCACGTCTCCTTCCCAGGGCCAGGGGCCTCCTTACCTGCCTTTGGGAAGACAGCGTGAGAACTGGGGCTGGGGGGGAGGGCGCCAAATGTTGGCCTTGCACAGGGTGTCATCGTACCCAAGTATGGTGGGTGTGGCTGAATTGTGGAAGTGAGTAGCCTTGAGGCACCACAAAAAATCCCTTTTGGCATGATGGCATCACAGCAGGGACCCACAGGAGCAGTGAAAAGGATGGCAACATTTATTTATTTTTTGCAAGGGAGGAGAGTCATGGGGGGACTGATACAGCCTGCCTGCTAGCCATCTTTGAGCTAGAGGTCCTAAACAGGAATGCCTGGGTACGGCCCCACAACAATCCCTTGAATGTAGGGGTGGGGAACCTGACAACCACATTTCCTGGTGGGGGGGAGGGTTGTGGAGCGCATTCAGGTGGTGGGCAAGGCCAAACCATACCTCCTTCTTACACCCCCCCCTCTCTCTCTCTCTCTTTCTCTCTCTCTCTCTTAGCCCTGAGTCATAGCTCCGTATGTAGAATATGAGACTCTTCCTCTCAGGGTTGTGGGTTCGATCCCCACATTGGGCAAAAGATTCCTGCACTGCAGGGAGGGGGACTAGAGGGCTCTCCAGGTCCCTTCCAGCTCTTTAATTCTATGATTCTCTCACTCTCTCTCTGTCTCTGTCTCTCTCTCTCTCACACACACACACACACGCACACACACCAATCTCACACAGTCTGAGGCCTGAGCCAGTGTGCCAGAATATGCTGGGGACGAAATGGGGGAAGTCGAGAGGTGCTTAAGAGCTGTACTTATCCCTTGGGGCTGAGTGCAGGAAGGGTCGAGTTCATGCCCCAGAGAGTTATGGGTAAGGGCTGGTGTTAGCGCAGGGGAAATGCCAGGGGTAGCATGGAGAGAGGATCCAAAGAGCGCTGCAGGCAAGAGCTGGAGAGGGTGCGAGGCGGAGGAGCATCGTGGCAACACAGGGAAGGCACGGGGGCGGGTTGGGGTGGGGAGTGCCGGTGCAGGGCCATTGATCTGGGCGTCTCACCGCAGCAGGTTGGGTGCCCAAACGATGGCTAAGTTGCGGATATGCATGCTGGTGTTTTGACTGTGCATAGCCATGCGGGCCAGGTGCCGCAGCAGGAATTCCAGGGTCCTGTTGGGACAGAGCAGAAGCTGCTACAGCTAGACAGTCCGCTTCGACGGACCGCCGGCCCCCTTGCAAACCCCGCCCTCAACACCATTCCGCCGCCCCCCTTGCAAGGGCTCTTGCATTCACCCTCCCTCCCCTTGCTGGGAGAGCAGCCTTGGGCACCGTGTTCGCGCCTCAAGCAATGCCTACCTATAGTGCGGCGGGGGCAGCTGCTGAATGACGTCGTGCACTCGCACCAAGCGGTCCTCGTTCCCAGAAACAGACACGGCCTCCTGCAACGACAGGGCAGGGGGAAAGCAGAGGGAAGGAGTCAGCGTGGTTGCCAGGCCTCTGGTGGAACGGGAGGGCTGTGCACAGCTCCCCCTAAGCTGGTGATTTGGAGCAACCCTGATCCCACCCAGGGCTGACCTATATTAGTTTGGGGTCCAACCGGATCCAGTGCACAGCCCTATGGAGAAGGACTGGGAGACCTTTGCTTCCAGGCCCAATTCAAGGTGTTTGAAACCCTAAATGTCAAAAGCCCCAAATCTCTGAAAGACCACCTCTATCCCTACTGACCCTCTCGAGTGTTAAGATCAGCAGAGGGTGGTTCCACCACCTTTGGAAATGTGGGGAATGGTGGTCTAGGAGAGAGCATTCTCTGTGGCAAGCCCTAAATTATGCATCTGGCAGCTTCATTGCACAGCCTCTGCCATATTCTGAACATTATTATTTATTAAATCTGTATGCCGGCCATCCAAAGATCACAGGGGATCGCAGGGGAATTCACAACCTTAAAAATGCACCTCTTTACGCTGGCCTTTGACAATTAAGGTATTTTGTTTTGAGGAAGCCACCTCTTTTACTAAATTCCTAATTTTCTCTTCCATTTGGAATGCTTTTATTTGTCTTACAACTAACACCGTTATGGCGTTAGGTGATTGACAGGTGGGCGGCCCTGATAAGGACCATGGCCCAGCAAATTGAAAAGCTTTCCCAACCCAGATCAAAATGTTTCCTCTAGCATTTGACCAAAATCGACCTTCCTGCCACTTAAGCATGTGCGGTTGAGTCTCGCCCTCTGGGGCAACAGAGAAGAAATCTTTGCCCTCTTTGACAGCCCTTGGGTATTCAAAGAGTAAACAAAACAATCTTTTTTGGAGAGGGAGGGGAAAGTGCGGAGGCTGTTGAAAGGCCATGAACAGAAGCAAAACAGAGCAGGGTGATATGGAAAAAGAAATGAATTACAAAGCAGATTTTGGAGCGCGGGGAACAAAACCTTCCATTCTCATTTCATTGCTATTATGAACATGGATACTGTTTATGTAGTTAACCTATTTTAACGGTAATAACTTTGCAATGTTTTTATTGCACTTATTCTCTCTGTGTGTATATATTTATATATGTTTATCTGCTGTAAATTGCTTCGAGATCTACAGAAACAACCTTTAAAAAGAAGGACCTAGCCGTTGTCCATGATTCAAGTGCTTCTGCACTCTTTGGCCAGAACACTGGGTGGTGGGAACAAGTTTACTTCTTAGCGGGCAACTGAGCAGATTACTGCATGCATGTTTCCCCTTATATTTCCCCCAAGTAACAGGGGAAGAGCCTTGCTTGTCGTTCCTTGCTTGAGGAACGGCTTAGGGAGCTGGGTATGTTTAGCCTGGAGAAGAGAAGGTTAAGGGGTGATATGATAGCCATGTTCAAATATATAAAAGGATGCCATATAGAGGAGGGAGAAAGGTTGTTTTCTGCTGCTCCAGAGAAGCGGACACGGAGCAATGGATTCAAACTACAAGAAAGAAGATTCCACCTAAACATTAGGAAGAATTTCTTGACAGTAAGAGCTGTTCGACAGTGGAATTTGCTGCCAAGGAGTGTGGTGGAGTCTCCTTCTTTGGAGGTGTTTAAGCAGAAGCTTGACAGCCACCTGTCAGGAATGCTTTGATGGTGTTTCCTGCTTGGCAGGGGGTTGGACTGGATGGCCCTTGTGGTCTCTTCCAACTCTATGATTCTATGATTCTATGATTCTTAAAATGAAAGCTGAGAATTCAGGAAAGGGGGCTGAAACATCCCTGGGGTGGGCTTAGTGACACCACCAATCCCTTCTGCTCCAGCTTTCAAATGACTGAGAAGGTGAGTAGTAGTATTCTTTATTACGGTCACCGACCAGCATAGTAAAAAGCATTACATCCTCAATATTTAAATTATGGTATAAACTAGTATATCTTATCTAAAATAGCTAAAATGTCTTATCTAAAAGGGATCAAGAATTCTTGGATCCTTAGGTTATATTAATTATTTACTATTTACTATTCACTGAGAAGGTGAAGTCATGCCTCTGAAGACCCCAGTTCATATTTATCACTAGCCATGCCTGGATGTTGCCCCTCAAAGTATCACAAATACAAGCTAAAAGGAATTTAAAAGCAAGGGAAGGGGGAGAAGAGGAAGGGGGAGGCAGGGTTAACCAAGCCTGAAATAGCCCAGCACAAAGAGCAGGTGACTCAAAAGAATAAGGAAGTCGGGAGAAATTGCTGCACGTATTATTGTGTAGGCAGTAGCGTTGGCGGGCGATGTAATTGTACTCCACTGCTCCGCCCCCTCTTCTTCCTCTTTTGTTCCGCGACTCCAATTTTCATTGTTTAGCCCTGGGAACAGGCACACGGAGTCGGCACGGCCAACTCTCACTTGACAGTTTGAGCACACAACAGCCGCCGTTTCTGAGACACTGGGGCGCCCACAGAAACTCACCTGGCACACAGGGCAGGTGATGGATCTGGCGGGGGAAAGGGGAGGGGTCATTAGCACCAGTTGTGCTCACTTTACTGTTTCTAGTACAGTGGAACCTCGGTTTTCGAGCGTCTCAGAAGTCGAAGGTTTTGGTTTTCGAACGCTGAAAACCCGGAAGTAAATGCTTCCGTATTTGAATGCTTTTCAGAAGCCGAAAGTGCCACGCAGCTTCCCTATTGAGTTTTTCCGGACGTAAATGCTTCCGGAAATGCAGGCTTCGGTTTTCAAACATTTCAGAAGTCGAACAGTCTTCTGGAACGGATCACGTTCAAAAACAGAGCTTCCGCTGTATGTTCATGCATTGCCCTGAGGACTACATTGCTCAAAAGCAACTTATAAACGGAGTGATAATAATGCACACAGGCAGCTCAGAGTCCTGCTCCGGACTTCCCTCCCAGCTGTGGTGTGGTGGATGCATATGAGAGGCAAGGTCATTTCAGATGTGGTCCAAAGCCCACCCAGACCCACCTTGGATTTCATTCTGCTACCTAGTAATGACAATGGGTGGTAGCTACCTTAAATATATTCAGAGCAGTGGCTGTGGAGCCGTCTGTTGTGGACACTCTAGTTCTGAATTTCTAGCTCTCTGGATTTCCTGCATTGAGCAGGGGTTAGACTAGACGGCCTACATCAGGCATGTCCAACGGGTAGATTGTGATCTACCGGTAGATCACTGGACGTCTGCGGTAGATCACTGGTAGATCATTGGCTCCCCCCAAAGAAGCTGAACAACTGTGGCTCCCCTAAAAAAAGCTCAACATTTTACCTCCTCCCTGAAAAAACTCAACAACTTTGACCTGAAGCCCCCAAAAGCGGGTAGATCACTGCCAGTTTTTAACTCTGTGAGTAGATCGCAGTCTCTTGGGAGTTGGCCACCCTTGGCCTACATAAACCACTCCAACTCTATGATTTCTTAAAGGGGTATCTGAGGAATGGTAGAGGCGGCAGCAGTGACCAAAAGCTGAGTGGGTGGGAGACTTCTCCCGGCGGTCTGCAAGACTCACAGCAAACTTGTTGTAGAGTTGGTAGGTGAGCAGCGGGTTTGGCAACTCCCGGAAGTACAGCTTGCAAAGAGAGCTGACAGAGTGGATGTCTTGTAAGTAGACGTCTCTGGAGAGCTCGGGCACTCGCTCACTGTCAAACTCGTGCCTGGAGGGGATAGGAAGCCGCAGGAAGAGAGAAATTACACAAAGCAGTACATATTGCACAGTGACCCACAGCCAGGCAACCTTTCGCTTGGCCTACTTAGGGCCAAACATGATGTGACGAGGCAGCTTTCTGCATGTCTGCCCAAAGGGGTGACTCTATTCGATACATGAAAAGAAGCGGGTAGGGGAGAGGGCTGAAACCTTTGTTCCTCGCCTGACCACAATGCTCTCTGTTGCTTTAAACTTTTCTCCCAGTTCCAAAACCCGGATTGCGGCACTCATTTATTTAATTTCTATTTCAACCGAAATCTTCCAGCCGTTCAGAAATCCCAACAGAAAGGAATCAATGCAAGACAATTAAAACCCCGCATTCAAAACACCTAACGATGCTACTGCTGCTGCTACCAATCAATAAGAATTCCATATATTTAGTAGTGGGGTTAAATCAATATCTCTGTACAGCATGCATAAGTAAAACAACTAGGAACCTCAAAAAGAAATGGAAAACATCGAATTCTCAGAATGGTAATTACACAAATATATATCAGAAAAATTACAAGCAGTACATAAAGTGCTGGGAGTAAACATCATAAATTGATGGGTCACCGTGTCAAGGCTTAGCAAGGCTAGAACTGGGAACCCTTGACTCTATATGCCAGCGATGGGAGACCCAGGGCCTCTGGGTCTCTTTATGGTTGGAATGTATGCTTGAGCTGTGGTAACAATTGCTTTCCTGGATGGAGAAAGGTGTGTGTGCATAGGAAGCAGACTTTTGCATGGCAGGAATCCAGCCTAATCTGCAAAGGTTTGCTCCGCCCACTTTCACATCTTGCCCTGCCCACCACTGACCCACAGTCCGTGGAAAGTTGTCTACAAGGCGCTACGGACATCAGGCTGAAAAATACTGCCCTATCCCTCTTAAAATGCAGCTGTCCCATGTGGTGAACCACTTCCTGTTTGGGGCAGAACTTTGCCCAAACTACCAGTCTCGGCTCCTGTGCCACAAGGCACAGGGTTCACTTCCTTCCTTCCTCCTCCTCCTCCTCCTCCTCCTCCTCCTCCTCCTCCATATGCTCCTTTTCATGTACAGGATAGACCCTCCTTCATTTGTGAGTAAGATAGATGTGGCCGTCATATCCCGTCTAATTTGGCTGTTAAACCCCACCTTTGCCTCTAGGGCTTTCTGTGCTAAACGAGGACCCGGCCCACAACCCCTGCTCCTCCTGACCAGGGCTCACCGCAACCGCTGGATGTTGGAGGAGACTCCAGAGAGACGGTAGATGCCATCCACAATGCCATGCTTCTCGATGAAATCAGAGCAGGACCGTAATACCTGGGGGACTGGCATAACAACAAGGAGCATATCTAATAACAATATAATATAACAATCAACCTTACAACAACCCTATAAGGTAGGGCCAGTGCGACGGCTACAGTTGTTCCCCGTGGGTCAACATGTTAAAATAGGTTTATTTTATTTTTTCTTATAGAGGTTGAGCTCTGGCCACAAGCACTCATAAAGGACCAAGGAAATGAAAGTGGTAAGCCACAAAGCAGCAATGTTGGCAGCATGCTTTATCTGAGCGCATCTCTAGTGAAGAATGAGTGGGAGATTAGCAGCCAAACCTAACAGATGCATAGTCTTGCTAGTTAGCATGAGAAGGGGCTAGGTCCACAGAGCTGTATGACTGGGCAGATACTCAGACCATAGAAATACAATAGCTAGAGAGGGCTCTGTGTGATGTCATTTCCCCTCCTCTTAGCTCTGTTCAGCCCACACATGTGGGCACCTGGAAGGGTAAATGGCAATTCATATATCCTCTCCTGCCCGTTAAAACCCATCCCACAGAATGCTCTTCAGTCGGTGGACATACTAGGGACAGAAATCAAACCAGGAGTCCTGATGCAGTTTGAGGAGAACCCTCAGCCATACAGGCCACTTCCACCCCCTCCAACGCTGCAGAGGAGAGCCAATTGTGGTGTGGGAGTTATAAGAGTGTTGGACTGAGGCCTGGCAGACCACAACTCAATCACCACTTAGCCATGAAGCTCACCGGGTGATCTTGGACCATTCACTCTTTCTTAGCCTAACCAACCTGACAGGGTCGTTGCTGAGATAAAATGGACTGTGTGTTGTTTTCCTAGTAGCAGATGAGGCCGCACTATCGGTAACAGGAAGGATCTGTGGGCAAAATTACCATCGTTTCCTGAGTTCTTGAGGTGTTCGCCCAAATCGCAGCCAAACACCCTCTCTCGGAGGATCCCACGCTGCTTCAGGCGCTGCTTGCTGGGCCTGGACTTCATAAAAGTGCGAAGGAACCCGATGAGCTTGCCATGCTTCTTGGACACTGGAACAGAATGAAAGAGAGAGAGTTGTGGCCCTTCTCCAAGCCACTGCAGGACAGCCACTGCATGTGGGCTTCATCATAACGCCCAAGAAGACAGCAAAGATGCTACTTCCCTGTAGGGATGGCAAACGTGTGACAATCCCAAAGAAAACAGCCCTCCCCAAGCTGCTGTTTGCTGCAGGAAGCTGGTATTGCAGCCAATAGTACACCGCCAGAGAGCCCACCAGGTGGTGCTGGACTATGGGCTCCCATCGGCCCCCAGCCAGCATGGCCAATAGTCAGGGATGCTGGGAGTTGCAGCACAGCACCATCTAGAAAACCGCAGGCCCCCCACATTTGCCACAATACTTTTTCTTCCAGGAGAAAAGGCAATCTTGGCCACAATCTCAGTCCAGATTGGGGTTCCCTGAAGTTGCTATTTAAAACACATTCATGCGTACAGGTTCAAGAAGGAATTTAATATAATAATAATAATAATAATAATAATAATAATAATAATAATAATTTATTATTTATACCCCACACATCTGGCTGGGCTTCCTCAGCCACTCTGGGCAGCTTCCAACAAAATATTAAAATACAATAATCCATCAAACATTAAAAGCTTCCCTAAACAAGTCTGCCTTCAGTTGTCTTCTAAAAGTCTGGTAGTTGCTGTTCTCTTTGACTTTATCCTTCAGGTAAGCATGGTCCTTTCTTAGTCACCGAATGGTCATGCACAGGGGCATAGCAAGGGGGCGGGGGGCGGCCCGCCCCGGGCAGCGCCCTGGTGGGGGTGACACTCAGGGCGGGGGCCCCGTGCCCCGCGCCTCCAAAGCCGCCCTGGGCTTTTTCTTTTTTCTTTTTAAGGCTATTTTCGGCGCTGCCGGGGCAGAGCCGCAGGGGCGGCCAGTGAGGAGGGGTGTCACGCTTGTCGCTGACGTGACACCCCCCCTCACTGGCCGCCCCTGCAGCTCCGCCCCAGCAGCGCCGAGAATAGCCTTCCCCCCCTTTCAGCGGCTTTTTTCGCCGCTGGCTGGCCTGCGGCGCCGCGGCATGGAGGCAAGGGGCGGAGCCGTCGCTTCGCGCACATGCACGTCGTGACGTCATGCGCATGGAGCGACGCCCCGCGCCAAGCGGCACGCTACACCCCTGATCATGCACACAAGTTTACACTAAGCTGTTACAACCAGCATCAGCTCTCCCAGTCACTTTGGGTCGTGTCTCACCTGAGGTTGGAGAGAGGAGGCCTGGGGGCCCAGGGATGCCACAGCTCATCCCTTCTGCATCTGCACAGGAAGACACACAGAGCATGAAAGGCCAGGAAAGGTTAAGAATTCGGTAGCTCAAAGCTACTGGCATAAGTTGCTGTCCCACACTTCACCTCATTCAAACAGTGTTATTTTCTAGGGCTGGTGACTATCTTACATAAACGCCATCTCTTTTCAAACCACCACAATCCCTGAAGCAAACACATCAAATCATAACAGCACAAGGGCATGAGGGGAAGATGCAGTAATTTTTTTTGGACACACAAAATGGCTGCCATAAACCTCCCCTCTCCCCCACTTCCAGTCCTTGTCATTTAGTCGCCTGGGGCATTTCCCATCCCTTTAGCACTCTTAACTTGTGAGTCAATGTCTTCGCCAGGGTTATTCGCCATCGTCTGCTGTGCCATTTCTCAGCTGCGGCCTACTTTTGAGAGCTGCCCTGATAGATTTCTAGGCTGCCCACCAAAAAAACTCGGTATAGCTAAAATAAAATGAATTGCCTCTTATTTTTGAAAGCTTCACACTGTAACCCAACTCACATCCTAATGGAGAAAGCTAACAGAGGAGATGAAGGCGAGGGGAGTCTAATTGCTGAGAAATGATGATTGATAGAGATCAAGGTTGAGGAAGTCAATGGTTGTAGTGGCTGTGTGAAATAGATGGCAGGTCAAATTGGGTGAGTATTTATGAATAATATGTGTTATGTTGGTCGAAAGTTTACATTATACTGCCTCGTAGTATTCTCTGACTTTATGCGTATTTATATTGTTTATGTGTATGTTTTATTTTTATGTAAATCATTTGACATGGTTTTTTATTGTTCTTACTATTTATGTAATTTTATCTACTATAAACTGCTTTGAGATCTTTGGATAGTAAACAGTCTATGAATGGAAATAAGAAACAATAAGAAACAGAAGGACACAAACAGTAACACCATACTAGGAATGGCGGATAAATTTGCTTGGTCTACATTAAATTCACGCTTCCCAAACTACACGAACCGAAACCTCTGTCGAAATTCGCACTTCTCCAAATTTTGCGGTGCGGTTCTCCAACCAAACAATGTCCAGAAGTGCATACATTTGTGAAAACAGCATACAAACGGCATTGTGCTAAAGGTTCTCAAACTCTTTTTCTCTAGGCCACACGTAAAACTTTGCTTGCAGCACACCAATTTTTTTATTGATAGGAAATACATTGGAAAACAAATAGATCACAACCAGGATTGTTCTCTTTTACCACTTGATGTTCTTGCTCTCATTTGGAAAAGGTATCTATCCATATTCTAAAAATAAAAAAAAATGATACTACAACACACTGAAATGTTTCAATGTTTCTTTGATTGACCTCAAATCTTCCTGCCACATTTGCCACCCTCTCCTGCCACACCCTTTGAGAACCACTGTGTTAAGCAGAAATTGCTTGCAAAAATGTATATACAAGGTAAAAAAGGTAAAGGTAAAGGGACCCCTGACCATTAGGTCCAGTCGTGTCCGACTCTGGAGTTGCAGCGCTCATCTCGCTTTATTGGCCGAGAGCCGGCGTACAGCTTCCAGGTCATGTGGCCAGCATGACAAAGCCGCTTCTGGTGAACCAGAGCAGTGCACGGAAACGCCGTTTACCTTCCCGCCAGAGCGGTTCCTATTTATCTACTTGCACTTTGACGTGCTTTCTAACTGCTAGGTGGGCAGGAGCTGGGACCGAGCAACGGGAGCTCACCCCGTCGCAGGGATTCGAACCGCCGACCTTCTGATCAGCAAGCCCTAGGCTCTGTGGTTTAACCCACAGCGCCACCTGGGTCCCTTATACAAGGTAAAATTGTGCAACAAATTGTGCATATTAAAAGATAACGGGCAAAACAAAAAGGGAATCAACATATGGGGTGATCAGTTGGCTGAGGATGATGGGAGTTGTAGTCCCAAAACATCTTCAGGGCACCAAATTAATAAAGGCTGTTATAGATACACACTGCCCAGCTCTAGTCAGCCAAGTGTTCCAAACAACTTACGACTGCAACCTAGATACATTATGCAAATTAAACAAATTTGCATTTGTTTTGCATAATTTATGCCCATTTTTGCACTTGCATAGTTTGATTGATTTGGATAGTCAGTGTGATGGATGTTGGTCTTAGATTGTGGAGACCCAGGTTCAAATCCCCAGGCCATGCAGCTGCCTAGGTGGCCCTGGGCCAGTTGCTTTTGCTTAGCCTAACATGTCACAGCATTTCCGTGACAGGAAAAATTATACAACCCCCTTAGTTCTGGTACAATAAAAAGGAGAGCTAGACTGGAGGATCAGAGCACGCGCACAGCTTCTGGAACATTTGTGCAGAGCCGGTCCTAACATTAGGCACAGTGAGGCAGTCGCCTCGGGCGGCTAATCTTAGGTGTCATGAAAGAGCTAGGCATCTGAAAGAGCACAGCGTCCCAGGGTTGTTTCCAGTAATACCAATAAATTTACGAAGTGATTGAAAATGTATTTGCTGGAAATGGGGGTCATTATGTTTCTGCAGCAAGCCGAATTGTAGATCTAAGGAGAATCAGCATATGTGGTAGAACACAGCAAGTCAAGGAGGATGTGCTCACCTGTTTTGAGTCCTGGGCTGGGGCGCTCCGAGAACAGCTCCACACACTCGCTGGGGAAGAACCCCACCTGGAAAAGAGGCAGGCAAGGAAGAGTTTCAACGCACAGAAGAAAAAGAGGCCCCCTCCCTGACAAAGCAAAATATGCCTCCTTAAGAAAAACAACCAGGCCTTCCCCTGGCTTAGGAACTTGTTAAACCCTACCTCAGTTATTTATGCCCACCACAAGTGAATGTGGCAAGCAGGCCATTAACAAAAATTCTGATGCAATCAATTCATCTATACTGGTTATGGATTAACCAGTATAGGCATGAAACTGTCAAGACAGGTGATGATGGCTAAATTCATGCACTTGCCACACACTAGGTGCCTGGAATTGTCATGGAGGGAGTGGGGCCGACTGAAGCAAGCTACTGAGAGTCACGTTCAAGCCAAATTGCAAGAGGCCTCTCTGCCGACTTAACATGGTGCTAAAATGATACTGACCGAAAAGGCATTGGTTTTGAAAGGAATATCTGGTTTTTTAAAAAAATAAAAATAAATAAGCAGAATTGTGCAGATATTTTAAGAAAATTCATGAAAAGGCATTTTGGAGCAAACTAAAATATCAGGGTTTTTTTTAAAAAAATAATAATGGACGTGTTGATAAAATGGACAGTGAAAATTAACAATGAACCGG
This sequence comes from Darevskia mixta, assembly GCA_034641385.1. Lineage (NCBI taxonomy): Eukaryota > Metazoa > Chordata > Lepidosauria > Squamata > Lacertidae > Darevskia > Darevskia mixta. The sequence continues at coordinate 15,368,643 of JAWWNH010000033.1, read as the reverse complement.
TGCCAGAAAAAGCTCGTCAGCTGGTACATTGCAACTTAAATATACCCAAATGATGTCTCTTCAGAAAGACAGGAGCGTGGCACTATGATTCACCAGATGTTGCTGGACTACAGCTCCCATCATCCCTGATCACTGGCCATGCTGGCTGGGGCTGATGGGAGCTGGAGTCCAACTCTCTGAAAGCCTGCCACTTTTTCAACTCACTTGTTTAAATCAAGGTGGGGAACATCCCCACCCCAGTCGGGGCTGCACACCAGCAATGAGTGCAAGCCAAGAAAAAAATGGGTGGTGCCTAAGCCACCACACACAGACACACACTTATACCCCTGTCTAGTCACACACACATAGAATCATAGAATCATAGAATCATAGAGTTGGAAGAGACCACAAGGGCCATCCAGTCCAACCCCCTGCCAAGCAGGAAACACCATCAAAGCATTCCTGACAGGTGGCTGTCAAGCCTCTGCTTAAAGACCTCCAAAGAAGGAGACTCCACCACACTCCTTGGCAGCAAATTCCACTGTCGAACAGCTCTTACTGTCAGGAAGTTCTTCCTAATGTTTAGGTGGAATCTTCTTTCTTGTAGTTTGAATCCATTGCTCCGTGTCCGCTTCTCTGGAGCAGCAGAAAACAACCTTTCTCCCTCCTCTATATGACATCCCTTTATGTATTTGAACATGGCTATCATATCACCCCTTAACCTTCTCTTCTCCAGGCTAAACATACCCAGCTCCCTAAGCCGTTCCTCATAAGGCATCGTTTCCAGGCCTTTGACCATTTTGGTTGCCCTCCTCTGGACACGTTCCAGCTTGTCAGTATCCTTCTTGAACTGTGGTGCCCAGAACTGAACTGAGTGAATGACATACTTTCATTCACTCCCACCCATCCATCCAAATTTCTCTTTAATACAATGTGGCCGTCTAAGACACAGTGCTGATCCTATGCGCCAACATATCTCTCCTAATGCAATGTGTCTTCCTTCCTGAATCCCAACCTGGAATCCATGCTTTCCCCGCCACCAGCTCCTGTCCTCCTTGGGGGGCATATCAATCACGGAGATGATGTCTCCAACCTGTGCCAAACAAATTAACAAAACAACAACAATCCTATGTTAGTGCATGGACCACGGTGAGCAATCTCCAGTGTTAGCCGTGCTTAAAAGTAGATCCACTGAATCTACTAGATTTAAGTACCTCAGAGTAGACTCAATGATTTTGGTAGGTCTACTCTGACTACGAGGAACGCCCAGAGCCTCTACGGGACTTGTTCCAGTCAGCCAAAGTCTGGGTTACAAAGGTGTGTACTTCATATGAAGGTGCTTAATATATGTAGGGTTGCCTCCAACTAAGTTCTACTTAGAATAGACCCACTGGAATTAATGGACCTAAGTTCATCATGTCCATTAATTTCAATGAGCCTATTCTGAGTAGGACTCACACTGGACACAACCTTTAGTAGTTACATTTTAAATTTGGCTTTTTCTGAAGTAGCTACCTCATATATATTATCACATTTTATCAATCTTTTATACATGTCTACCCAGAAGAAAATCCCACTGAGTCCCATTTGTGAAACAAAGAGAAAACGTGCAGAATTGATCTATGCTGACAAACAGCAGGTGATGTTTGTCCCCAGGGAATCCCCAGGGTTCCTCAGAAGATCAGTGAGAAAAAGTTATCCCCCACCACGACAGGACATCCTTGGAATGTGCTGCCACAGATGGGTCCTAGGCATGCCCTGGGGTACACTTGGTTCACACAAGACGACAGTGAGGCCCTAGCAAGGTAGAGCTCCACAGGAAGCAAGATGGCACCCAAGGTTTTGCCCCAGAATCCTTTGCAATGTGCAAGGGACTCCACCACAGATATGGAGTGTTCCTTGGCAGTCAATGTGAAAAGAGTTCTTCGAAGATTTGGAAACCACAGTGCGGTGGGGCTGTAAATATTTTTAGGAAATAAAAAGACAGCTGTTTTATTAATTATTGTTTCTTTCTGGTTTAAAATTCATGGCATGGATGCCAACGTTAGTCAGGGTAGGCCCATTGAAATTAATGGAGATGATGAACTTAATCCCACTGATTTCAGTGAGTCTATTCTGAGTCAGCTGAACACAACCCATGCTAGTTTGTCTGTGACTGTTGTATACCTGGAAGCTGTAATGGTTTAACACCCACCCCCCCAAAAAATAATCAGTTTTAATAAATCTTCCCTGGGAGAGAGCAACTCTGTGCTCCCAAGCAGCACCCTAGCTGGGAAGAGAGATTGAAAAGCCACCCAGAAGTAACATCCACTACAAAGTAGGGCTCACCTCAAAGGAGAGCTCATCGGATGCCTGCGCCGTGTAGCGTTTTACCACATGGGCAGCTGCAATGGCAGGAACATTGATAGAAGCTTCCTCGTTGACCAGCAGTCGGTTGCCATGGTTATCAATCTGAAATATAAGGGGAGGGGGAGAATATAAGTGAAGTGGGTGAAGCCTTTGAATGTTCTGTGGGTGTCATCCGGAGAGGAACAGGATGCCATTATGGCTGGGGTAATACTCAGAGGTAGAGGGGAGAAAGGAAATGACGCATCTGAGATACAGGTGTTAGAGAATTCCATCAGAAACTGAAATAAGGGCAAAAATTCCCACACTTTGCATGTTCTTCAGAGGTCAGGAACAGAAATCACACGAGCAAATGCAAGCAGCATTCAGCACTGTACTGTTGTGCTTCTGGTCTGCAAATGTTATGTAAATCGTTACACTATTTGCTGAAATGTTTTTGTCATTTCCCTTCCACTGAAATCAATTGCTTTATTTAATTACGCACGTTTCAGCCGCAGAGGATAGCAAGATGAATAGCGTAGGTTTTAGCGGAAGTCAAACTGTAGCGGAACAGAAACAGCACTGATTGTGACAGACCCAGGACTGGATGAAAATCGTTACCTCCTTACATCCCTAATCCCAGCATACAGTAACCAGGTCACACCATTCACATGGGGCTTCCATCTCATTTTCTGCTAGATTTCCACAACAGGCAGAAATGGGTATCTGTGGAGCCCTTAAAAGCAAGATTAACATTTCTAGCACCCTGGCAGCATCAGTGGTTGACTGTGTGTAGTAATATTACCTACTTAACTTTTCTGCAGAACATTCCAAATGTCTCAGGCATTTCACATATATTGTTTAAGACTGTGCATTTATCTTCTTAAAACACACACACACAAAAACCACACAATTATATTGCACTATTGCACAGTGCTTCATCAGATCCTATATGAGAAATTAAAATAAAAAGAAATACACAAAGCATATTTCAGCTTGCAAATGATATAGCTGCACCATCCTCCACCGCAGCTACCCTCACTGTTCCTCACCTCCATCCAGGTGAGGACTGGTCCACAGTTGATGTTGCTGTCCACAATGGCTGACAGCTTCTCAAGGTACTGCGAAAGCATGGGCACCAGCAGCTGGCAAAGGAGAGAGAAGATGTAAGGTGTCACTGGCATAGCAGCTCCCTAATTCCGTGTTAACGGAAGCCAACAACTACTTGAGAAGAGATGGTATGATGATGGGCACTTAGGAAGCACCAAAGTCTGGAAGTCTTTGGCAATGCTGTCTCTGATCACGTGCAGAGTGCTTATGACACAGTAACTTGCAGCAGGTCCCCCACCTATTAGGTATGGTGGGGGTAGTTTCTTGGAATTAAAAGACTGGTAGCCCTCGGTATCGGATAGCATTTAATTTAATTTCATTATGTATGTTTATTCAAAACCCGCCAATAAGTCTAAGTCTCTTTGTTGTCTTTTCAAATAATTTGTAAAAAGTTCCCATTCTTCTTTAAAGTCCCGATTGTCCTTCTCACGTAATTTTTTATTAGTAGAACATGATTAAACAGGGAAATGATATGTACAATTTTATAACATGCAGAAACATTATGAATAAATAAATCAGAAAAGGGAGCTGAGGGAAGTCTGAGGAGGGTGGGAAAGGGAGGGGAGGGGGAGGGGAGGGGGGAAAGGGGGGTAAAATTCAATTGGTTTTAGTATTGATAAATTGTATTGATTTAAATTTTCCTCAAAATGTCTCCCAGACAATCACCTCAGGGTGCGCCCGAAGGTGGCTGAGGGGCGGCAATTCGGGAAGCTGAGAGAAGCGCCTGTCGAAGATGCAGCAGTGGAGGTGAGCATCCAAGGTGCGGAATTCCTCGTAATTGCGGTGCACCTGCCAGCTCTTTTCCTGCGGGAAGAAAGGCAAACACTGAGAAACAAAAAAAGTAAAAGGTTGGCCCTGAAGAAAAGTTCAAAAATCCATATAAGGCCAATACCTTTGGTTGGCTTAATAAATGTATTTAACTTACTATGAATTCAGAACCATGCAGGAAGAAGAGGGAGGTAGACAGCTGTTGAGCAAACCCAGGGTCAATATTTGTGTGAGGGGGGGGGATGTTTGAATTGCATTCGCAGGGCCCATCCAAGCCCAGCATTACCCCAAACCAGGCATCCCCAAACTTTGGCCCTCCAGATGTACTACAATCCCCATCATCCCTGACCACTGGTCCTGTTAGCTAGGGATCATGGGAGTTGTAGGCCAAAACATCTGGAGGACCGCAGTTTGGGGGTGCCTGCCCCAAAGCATCCCTTGAGCAGCTGTTTGGTCACTGCCAGGGAGGGATCATCATTAACACCTGTCCTGGGCCTTTAAACAACTACCACCCATCCCTGGTGCTTTTATCAGTGCCAGACGGCTGGAGACGCTCTTTTAAAATTCCCCACAATGCCTCACAGCGCTGCTACATCAGGGGCAGTGTGGGAAATTTTAATGGTGGTTCTCAGACCCAGCTGTTCCATCTCTGAAGGGAGCATTGCTGTGGCGGCGGCTGCCTGCCCCTGCCACGAGGTAAGCCCATGGATGAAGGAGGCGTTGTGGTAAAATTTAAATGCTGACTCCCAGACTCAGTTGCCAGTCATGATTGAAGCACAGTCACTGCAACTTCCTGCAGCATAGCTGTCAACCCTCCCTTTTTTGCGGGAAACTCCCTTATTCCAATGCCGTTTCCCGCTGCTATCCCAGATTGTTGATATCCCTTAAATTTTCCGGATTTCAAAGGAAGCAGCTCCTCTCCCTCCCTGCCGGCCAGGGAGGCTCCTCAGCTGCGTTGCTCGGCTGCCAATAAGGAGTCTGAGACCGACTGGGGGCGGAGCTTGCATGCCTTGTGCAGCCAGACCCTCATGCCCAACCAGACAGACAGCCTGCCTGCCATCTATGCGCTCGCTCTTTCGCTCACCTGTTCGCGCACAGCCTCTGGAGTGCAGGGTCGCGAGGCTACTTGGTGTCATTGCACCGCCCTCGTGGCATCCCTTATTTTCAAATCCAAAAGTTAGAAAAAATCCCTTATTTTCAAATCCAAAAGTTGACAGCTATGTCCTGCAGTGCCAGCCACACCAAGTAAGCCTGACAAGGATGGGTCTCCCAAACTTGGTTAGCTGAGGGACCCCTCAAACCTGGAACTGCCCTGGTGCCAAACGTTCAATGGACACAGCAGAAACCAAGGCCCATGGGCACAATCCAAACACACAGACAACATCCCAGACGCGCGCTGGGATGCTGATGCAGCGTGTGGCAGTTGTAAAAAAAAAAGGCAAAGTCCATGCAAGGGATTAGGAAAGGAACTGAGAAGAGGAGTTTGGATTTGATATCCCGCTTTATCACTACCCGAAGGAGTCTCAAAGCAGCTAACATTCTCCTTTCCCTTCCTCTGTGAGGTGAGTGAGGCTGAGAGACTTCAAAGAAGTGTGACTAGCCCAAGGTCACCCAGCAGCTGCATGTGGAGGAGCGGAGACACAAACCCGGTTCCCCAGATTACAAGTCTACCACTCTTAACCACTACACCACACTGGCTCTCAAAATTGCCAATATCATAATGCCATTATACAATTCTACAGAGTGGCTGCATTTGGAATACTGTGTACACTTCTGGTTGCCTGGCCTCAGGAAAAAAATGATGTTCTAGAGTTGGGAAAGCTTTCGGGAGAAGGACAGTCAAAATGGTCGAGGGAATTGGAGGCAAGTCCCTTGTGAGGGAAGGTTGCAGCGTTTGGGGATTTTTTTTTTTTTTTGGCGTAGAGAAAAGGCGAGTAAAAGGTGATAGCATCCTCTTTTATTTGCCCCCGTGTTGGTTTCGGTTTATAAATAAATAAAAACTTTAAGAAACAAACAAACAAACAAGTGGCATGAGAGAAGTGCATGGATGGCATGGAGAAAGTAGATACAGAAACGTTCTTCTCCTTCTCTCATAACATGAGAGACTCGAGGGCATCCAATGAAGCTGAAAGTTGGAAGGTTCAGGACAGGCGTCAAAGAAAGTCCTTCTTCCCATAGCTTGCAGTTGAAGGCTGAAATTTGCTCTCATAGGAGGCGATGATGGCCAGAAACGAGGATGGTTGTAAAAGAGGATTAGACAAATAGGTGGAAGACAAGGTTGTCTACAGCTACTAAGCACAACGGCTATGTCTGAGTCCCAGTTGCAGGGAATCGAGGGTGGGAAGAGTGAGGTTGCACTGAGGTCCTCCTTAAGAGCTTCTCACAGGCATCTGTGGGAACAGGATGCTGGACTAGCCGGGCCTTTGGCCTGGTCCAGCAGATTGGGTTGGCTGAGTAGGACTACACAACGGGAACATTCAAGGTTGGCGGAACTCATACCAGCCTTCATACAAATATATCCCAGGGTGGTTCATAATTAAGGAATGACAATTACATACAATTACATAATTCAAACAAAACACGCAGCACATAATTAAAATGGAAGCACAGCACCTAATTCAGATTGCAGAATAGGTGGCCAGATTATCTAACATTTAAAGGAAACTAGGCCTTTCCCTCAGTATCATCAAACAAGACACGCAGAACGCTGTCTCCCCTACAAACCTAAACCTGTTTTATACCAATTAAACCAATTAACAATGAATCTTGGGAATCGTACTACAGTAGGGAATTAAGACTTTATCAGTGACCCCTAACACCCCCTCCTCAAAGAGCTACAATTCCCAGAATTCCCTGGGAATGAGCATTAACAAGCCAATCCCTTCCAGAGTTTAGCATGCTTAAATCCATTGCACAAAACCATATCTACCTCTGCACTGGATCTGGCTAAAAGTGTGCAGGGCAGGTATAAACCTTGGTTAGATTAGAAACAATTTGGAATCTTTTTAAAAGTAACTCGCTTTGAAATAATTTAAACTGTCAAGTTAAATTGTTAATTAGAAAAAAACTGAACTAATTTTTTAAGCTTCAAATTATTTCCAATTTAACCGATTTAACTACAGTATAAAATAATGTGTGCAGTATAAAATAATGTACTGATGGGTGAACAGCTGCCAGTTACCTAGTCAGCTGACATCTCGGCTCAAGAAGATAAGAACCAAATTCAACCAAATCGAAGAAATCCAACAGGTTTTGCCAGTTGACTCCCTCGCCCCGCCCCTTACCTGGCAGGTGACCTGCACATCAAACAGCACCTCTCCCTCCTCCAAGTGGCTGAGATTCTCATTCTGCTCGGGTGCAAGCTGCAGCTGCGGGGAAGAGAGAAAATTCAAGTACCCCCTGCAGCAGTGGGGAGGCAGAAATATCCACCTGTCCTGCCACTTCCCTTCCCATCCTGCCATAGGGACTCAGGCGCCCAAGGTAACAGTTCCTCGACCTCCCAAGCCCTGCGAAGAAAGCAGGGTGGCAAACGTACCTCGATGTGTCCAAAGTCAAGAGCTTCGTAGTGGAAATGAGCACACTCGGTCAGCTTGGGGAAGTGGCCTCGCGTGATGGAAAGTCTGCAGGGAAAGAGAGATAGGTCTATGTAAGGAAATGAGTTACGTTGCTGTGGACGTCAACTCTTGAGTTTCAAGTCTTAGGCAAAATACTAAAAAGCACCCTCCTGCCCTGTTGCCACATGCAGTGAAGCCACTGTGACATCCTGAGCCCAACCTCCCTCCCGTGGGTGTCCATCGCAGGGGGCGGGGGAAAGGATTTTCCTCCACACCCTGCCCTAGATGAACCATAATCCTAAAATTCCCAGCTTTCTTTCTTTTTTAAAAAAGCATAAGGCTGCATACACACTATACCTTTAAAGCACGCTCAAAGCACATTCCCACCTCCCTCCCCAAGAATTCTGGGCCTTTGCAGGAGAGAAGGCACTTTCCAATGTGTTTTAAAGAGTATCGTGCATACGCATCCTAAGTTCCTAGCATTTGTAGAATCTCAGATAAAATGTACCTACACACACAATTCTTCTCCTTTTTGTATGACAGAAACTAGCCTGCTCCCCACTTTGGGTGTTTTGCTTTGCCACCCCATAAACCAGGCTTCCTCAAATTCGGCCCTCCAAATGTTTTGAGACTACAATTCCCATCATCCCTGACCACTGGTCCTGCTAGCTAGGGATCATGGGAGTTGTAGGCCAAAAACACCTGGAGGGCCAAGTTTGAGGAAGCCTTGCTAAACATTCCTGTGGAAGCCCATGCATCTTCCTCTCCCCAAATCCTCACTTGCTCCCTGGCTTGTCTCAAGCCCTCTCACTGCAAGCGTTTTCCCTGTCATCCTAATTCCTTTAGCTTGCTTACGTCAGGCACTCTCAGCCCAGATCTGCGCCATAGAATGAAACCAAATCCAGTGCACATTTACAGCACAGGACTTCCTCCCGACAACTCTTGGGAAACTATCATTTTCCCCTCACGGAGCTGCAGTTCCCTTCACAAACTACAGTTCCCGGGATTCTTTCGGGCATTAAATCTACGCTGTGGATCTGCCTTTAAAGCCGTTCTGCCTTCATCCTGCATGCTTCTTCCTCTCGAGCCATGTCCAGCATCACTGCTACTAGCATTGCTTTCTAGCAGCGGTGCTGAACGTGGCTCGAGAGGGGAAGAAGAAGAAGAGTTTGGATTTGATATCCCACTTTATCACTACCCAAAGGAGTCTCAAAGGAGTCTCCTTTCCCTCCCCCCCAACAAATACTCTGTGAGGTGAGTGGGGCTGAGAGACTTCAGAGAAGTGTGACTAGCCCAAGGTCACCCAGCAGCTGCATGTGGAGGAGCGGAGACGCGAACCCGGTTCCCCAGATTACGAGTCTACCGCTCTTAACCACTACACCACACTTGCAGCAGGCATGGCTGAAGCCAACAACCACCCATACATCCCCTCTCACATTAAATTGTGGGTGGGCACTCACTCAAAACAAGACCGTAGTCTCTTCGCCCTATGCTATATCTGTAGGACAGGGGGAAAGAGAAGGCGAAGCTTTTCACGGGAGAGAAATAAAAAATTGGCGCCTGCAAATCAAACGGCCACACCTTTTAGGGGCTGCAGGGGCGAGTTCAAAAAGTTGGTGACCGGATGCTGCCTCTCAGTCCTGGGGGTTGAACCTATAGTCCTGCAATGCAACACAGCCTTGGGCCTGTTTTCATCTCTCCATATCTCTCTCTTTCTCTCGATTTTACCTCTTGGTTGGCTTCCCCTTGATGTTACTGCTTGCATTCCCCAGTGAGCGGACTTGACCCTCTCCCGTTGTATCAATGTTGTCCGTGCTCCGGGCCTGTGCAGTCAAAATAAGGAAGGTATGGATAAATATTGACACTTCCGACACTTCTTCCCACGGTCAAAGCAACGGCAAAAAAAAAAAAAAAAAAAGGTTCTCCCGGGATCACTCTTCAGGCTCAGAGCTAGCCTGCTATAATTCCACCCTGCAGCTAAGTCAGGGATCGGTTGGCAGACAGATTTCACAGTATCTTCCGCAGATAATCGCAGGAACCTCCCAGGTTACAAAAGGATACAATGGCTGGTCTCCCAGTACAATGACGGTCCCTGACATTCTATACGAACAGCATATTTAATAGATGCCGTCCAGCCTTCTCCCGACATCGGCTGCCACATTATCTAGCTCAGTTTCCCAGTTTCCCAAGATACGTTTTATTTTGTCAACCTGTCTTCAAGGACTGTTTGCAATCCCCCCCCCCTTTTTAAAAAAATCGCTGATCTGTTTGCTAGCAATACTTGTCATTTTCCCACCACCATCCAGATAACTGATTTGAAAAAGGAAGAAAAAGTAACGTTGTTGGACATAACATTAGCCCCTTCGTTGGATAGCTCAAAAGATATCACAGGACACCGTTTGGAAGACTGGGAGACCTGCGATCACGTGACATTATGCGTTTCAAATGCCGAAACACCCTAAATAAAATAAAATAATCCAGAGCAGGATTACGCAATTCAAAAGACCATAGCCGAATCTGTAAAAACCCACAGGTCTATATATAGGGGCAGCGCTGAAGCAAACCTCCCTGATTGTTCTTTTCATATACCAGTATATACATATATATACATATACATATATATATATATACACACACACACACACTATCTATCTATCTATCTATCTATCTATCTATCTATCTATCTATCTATCTATCTATCATCTATCTATCTCCATATATCTATATATCTATAGATAGATAGATAGATAAGTTTTTCAAAAATATTGACAATAATGCAATCTAATATTTTCCAACAAATATGTATATTTTGACTTTTCCCCACTCCTTTTGCATTTTGTTATGTTTTTTGAAAAAAAATTGTAATGCTACATCTCTCTCCTTCATTACTCCAATTATCTTTCAGTGGTTTTGGGACTTCATTACTCCAATTATTAATGTACTCCCTGGCTATTCCTTCGCATTAATTTTAACTGTTTGGTTCAAATTAATCCTGCTAATGAGTTTATTTGTGTACAATAACATTTCATATAATCCACAAATTTTCCCCAGTCTTTGATTGTTTTCATATATCAATAAGGTGAGCTTGGCTAGTCAAAGTCTGCTCGTCAGCCTTGGTGGGACAACTGAGGCCCCAAATACCTAAAAGACCGCCTCCTTCCCTACAGACCCTCTTCCGTGCTATGATTGGTGGCATATCCTCCAGCATTTCTCCAATGAAAATAGGGATGTCCCATTCCATAATGATAATTTTACTATTTACTGTATACCCCACAAATCTTACTGAGTTGCCCCATGCCCCAGCCACTCTGGGCAGCTTCCAACATATATAAAAACATTTTAAAAAATTAAACATAAAAAAACAGGATTGCCTTCAGGTGGCTCAGGGGTCAGATAACTCCATACCCTCCAACATTTCTCCAATGAAAATAGGGACATCCTAAGGAAAAGTGGGACATTCCAGGATCAAATCAGAAACCCGGACAGCTTCCTGCATAAGAACTTCTAACAAAGGAGAGTCCTCCAGACATTGTGAGACAGGTCCTTCCATCAAGAAGTTAGTGTTTACTCAAAATCCCCTTTCTTGTCATTTGAACCCATGGGTTAGAATCCTGCCTTCTAGAGCAGGGGTAGGGAAACTTTTTTCCCTGGCAAGCCTGGTCTAGATTTAAAATGTGAGCGGAGGCCACCCGCCTGTCAATCACATGACATCACAATGACATCCGGCAACAAGCGTCTTTGAAGGCACGCTGGGAGTGTCCCATCGAGAAGTCTTGCTAAAGAGTCTAAAATGGAGGGGCTTCAATGCGAACCCCTCTGTGATCCAGAATAGCTCAGTCAGTAGAGCATGAGACTCTTAATCTCAGGGTTGTGGGTTCGAGTCCCACGTTGGGCAAAAGATTCCTGTATTACAGGAGATTGGACTAGATAACTCTTGTGGTCCCTTCCAACTCTATGATTCCATGAAATGTTCCTTTGAAGCGATGCCAGTACTGGCCTCACTCCTGATGCTGCATCGGACGTCAGACGTGGGGAGTGATTTGCCGGGAATGGCCTGGTGGGCCAAAGTTGGCCCGTAAACCAGAGGCTCCCTACCCCTGCTGAAAATAAATTTTGTTTCCTTTATAGAATCATAGAGTTGGAAGAGACCACAAGGGCCATCCAGTCCAACCCCCTGCCAAGCAGGAACACCATCAAAGCATTCCTCACAGGTGGCTGTCAAGCCTCTGCTTAAAGACCTCCAAAGAATGAGACTCCACCACACTCCTTGGCAGCAAATTCTACTGTCGAACAGCTCTTACTGTCAGGAAGCTCTTTCTAATGTTTAGGTGGAATCTTCTTCCTTGTAGTTTGAATCCATTGCTCCGTGTCCTCTTCTCAGGAGCAGCAGAAAACAACTTTTCTCCTTCCTCTATATGACATCCTTTTATATATTTGAACATGGCTATCATATCACCCCTTAACCTTCTCTTCTCCAGGCGAAACATACCCAGCTCCCTAAGCCGTTCCTCATAAGGCATCGTTTCCAAGCCTTTGACCATTTTGGTTGCCCTCTTCTGGACACGTTCCAGCTGTCACACTGTCACGTTATGTGACAGCCCTTCAAATATTTGATCATAAGACAAACCACTGGATCGGGCTAGTGACCCATCTAGACCAGGCATCCTGTTCTCACAGTGGCCACCCAGATACCTGAGGGGAATCTTTAAGCAGGATCCGAGCACAAGAGCACTTTCCCCTCCTGTGGTTTCCATCAGTTGGTATTCAGAAACATTACTGCCTCTGACCATGCAGGGAGAGCATAGCTTTCATGGCTGGTAGCCACTGCCAGTCTTATCTGCCATGAAGATGACTATCACATCACCCTTTAGTCTTCTCCAGGCTAAACAACATACCCAACTCCTCCAACCTTTCATTATAGGGCTTGGCCTCCAGGCCCCTCACCATCTCCCTTGCCCTCCTCTGGGCACTTGAGACTTTGTCGATTTTCTTCTTCGACTGCAGCACCCAGAACACAGTGCTCCAAGGGAGGTCAGGTGACAATGGTCTCCCTGCTTCCCATGATCTAGAACAGCTAAGAGCAACTAATCCACATCTCTTCCTCTCTCCCCCCCCCCCAGTCATGCGCTGTGAGACAAAAAGTTATGGGGTGTTTCCCTGCTCCATTTGATCAGCCCCCTCAGCTAGCGGAGGTGGGGGGAACTGACAATGACGATGCTTTGTTTTATTACGACACATTTCTAGGGGAGAGAAGATGCGAGGCTGGTGGTTTTGGAGACGGCCACATGGAAAAGTTCCAGTTTCACACAAAGCCTGTTGTGATTCAGCCCAGGTGCCTGCTCACAGTGATGAAAAGCACGGCAGTCAATGGAATAACACTCCTCTGCAGGAGCAAATTGAGTCATCCTCCATTTACTCAGTGCCAGGAGCAATTCAAAGAACTCATTTTGCCCTATCATGCTTTCAATGGCCTGGGACAAGTATAGCTCAAGGACCACCTTCCTCCATGCAGCCCTGCCTGTTTACACAGATCCTCATCTGACTTGCCCCATCTGGGTAGGTCAAGCAGGTGACAACCAGGGATAGGGCTTTCTTGGTGAAAGTACCTCACCTCTGGAACACCCTCCTCAGAGATGTCAGTTACCTCTTACCTAGGGCTGTATCCAACTAAGATTTACTCAGAGTATACCCATTAAAATTGATGGCTCAAAGTTAACCATGTCCATTCATTTCATTGACTTTATTTTGAGTTATGACTATCATGGAATAAATCACTTCACTTTAATCCTTTAGGTAGGGTTGTTGAGGGGTTTTTGGCAAAGTTGCTGAGCTTTCTTTACAAAATCTTTTTTTAAAAAAACCACAAGTTTTCCAGCTGTTTTTTTATGAAATTCACCAAAATCCACACTGTCAACATGGGCTGCCATATGTCCAGATTTTCCTGGACTGAATATCGGCTATGGGAAATTCTGGACATATGGAAACTCTACTTTAGGTATAAAAAGACTTGTATTTTTACAGGAATTTACCTGAATGAATTGATACTACAATCTTCTGCTAATTTCACTGTTGCTCTGTTTTGTTTGTGCTGTTTCTTGGCTGTAAATAAGAACACAGGAAGTTGCCTGATACAAAGTCAGACGGTTTTTCTCTCAATTCTCTATGGGCTGTTGCAGCCTTCTCCAACCTGGCGCACTCCTGATATTGTTACACTACATCTACCATCGGCCCCAGCAACCATGGCTGGCAGTCAAGTACAGGGCGAGTTGTAGTCCAACAACAATTGGAAGGCACCAGGTTGGGAAAGGCTGGTACAGGGACCACATCAGGACAATCACATATCAGGTGAATAAGATATTAATAAGATTGCAGATCGTACCTGTGGTCCATTCGCTCTTCCCTAACTTTAGCGAGATAACAAACCAGAAAACGCATTCCAACCACAGCAGTTTTCCATTTTGTCAGAACTGGAAAACTATAGTGTCCACCCTTGGGAACTAGTGAGAATGCAATTTTGAGTCAAGATGGCGGACTGAACCTTTCAAAACTGAACTGACATTTTCTTGTTTGTTTGTTATATTAGACAGACAGACAGACTGACTGACTAGCAGCCTTAGCTCTGGCATTGCTTGGGAATTCTACCTAAATACTTTCATTGCAGAGATGCAAAACTCATTTCCTGTCCCTATAGATAGACTGACAAATGACACAGCTAACTAGGTATCGCACACCTGTCTGAGAAACTTTGCAGCTACTCAGAGGAAACATAGAAAGGCGATTTCAACCAGGTCAGATTATTTGCCCATCTAGTCTAGTTGTGCCTACTCTTATAAGCAGCGGCTGTCCAGGGTCTCGGGCAGAGTCTGCTACCTGACCCTTTTAGCTGGAGATGCCAGCAGGGATCGCATCTGGGAACTTCCGAAAGTAAAGCAGATGTTCTACCACTGAGCTATGCAATGACGGCTCCCAAAAGCGTCCCATTGTTCTGCACCAGACTGGTAGCAGGCACAAAGCTCAACCACACACCGCAGCAGGATTGTGCAAGCAGTTGACCGGCAGCAGGGAGGCTGAGATCTGCAGCTCTTTTGTCACCACCAGGAATCCAACAGGCATCTGAGCTGCCCTTGTGACTTGTGGTGAGGAAATACCCGAGTGTACACTGTGGAGGATGCTTTTGGCTGACGCACGCTACGACAGGAGGAACACTGTTGTGTGCTGGGATGCATGATCAGCTGAGACGCTATTTCCCTTTCCTCCACTCATACTCCTTGCCCCAGGACTTCTCTATTTCCTCTCCCCTACAAAGATCTGCTGGGAAACTCCCTCTCTGATTAACCCTCATCTGGAACATGGGAAGCTGCCTTGTACCAAGCCAGATCATGCACCCATCTGGCTCAATATTGTCTATGCTGACCGGTGGCACCAGCTGCTCTCCAGGGTTCCGGGCAGGATGCCTTTCCAAGCCCTACCTGGAGATACCAGGGATTGGACCCAAGACCTTCTTCATGCAAAGCGGATGCTCTGCCACTGAGCCATGCCCTCTTCTCCAGCAGACTGCCATCAGCGCTTACAGAAAACCACAGGGTGGGCCATCCAAATACAGGCATTGTCTGCCATTGCCCCAGAAATCTGGAATGCCTTCCCTTTGCTGTATGTGAAGCAGAATCCATCAGTTGATCTAGGTAAGGTAAAAAAGGTAAAGGATCCCTGGATGGTTAAGTCCAGTCCAAGGCGACTATGGGGTTGTGGCACTCATCTCATTAAGGCCGAGGGAGCTGGTGTTTGTCCACAGACAGCTTTCCAGGTCATGTGGCCAGCATGACTAAACCGCTTCTAGCACAACAGAACACCGTGACAGAGCTCATGAAAACACAGTTTGCCTTCCCACCACAGCAGTACCTATTTATCTACTTGCACTGGCGTGCTTTCAAACTGCTAGGTTGGCAGGAGCTGGGACAGAGCAACGGGAGCTCACCCCATCACGGGGATTCGAACCGCCGACCTTCTGATCGGCAAGCCCAAGAGGCTCAGTGGTTTAGACCACAGCACCATCCGCGTCCCCAGTTGATCCAGACATCTTGTAAAGGCATATGACCCATGATGTGCACTGGTGGTGTAATGTTTGACCCTTTCCCCTGAATAGCAAGGACTTAAGAATATAAGAGCAGCCTGCAGGATCAGGCCTGCAGTGGCTCAGCTACTTCAGCATCCTGCTCAGGCCAGTGGTCCATCTAGTTCAGCATCTTTACAATTGCCAACCAGATGCCTTTGAAAAGTCCACAGGCAGGATCTGAGAGCAACAGCATTCTCCTCTCCTGTGATTTCCAGCAACTCGCATTCAGAAGCATACGGCTTCCAGCTATGGAGGCAGAGCATTGCCATCGTTGTTGGTAGCCACAGGTAGCCTTATAATCCTTCATAGAATCATAGAAGAAGAGGAGGAGTTTGGATTTGATATCCCGCTTTATCACTACCCGAAGGAGTCTCCAAGCGGCTAACATTCTCCTTTCCCTTCCTCCCCACAACAAACACTCTGTGAGGTGAGTGGGGCTGAGAGACTTCAAAGAAGTGTGACTAGCCCAAGGTCACCCAGCAGCTGCATGTGGAGGAGCGGAGACGCGAACCCGGTTCCCCAGATTACAAGTCTACCGCTCTTAACCACTACACCACACTGGCTCATTGAACTGTAGAGTTGGGAGGGACCCTGTGGAACAGGACTGCAATACCTCAACAACCGCCTCTTTCCATATGAACCTACCCAGACTCCGAGATCATCTTCTGAGGCCCTCCTTTGTGTGCCTCCTTCTCGAGAGGTCCGGAGGGTGGCAACACAAGAATGGCCCTTCTCTGCAGTGGCTCCCCATCTGCAGAATGCTATCCCCAGCAAAGTTTGCCTGGCACCTTCCTTATACACCTTTAGGAGCCAGGCAAAAACGTTCCTTTTTAACCAGGTGGCCTTTGGTTGATCTGATTTACATCCCATGCTCTTTTAAAATGTTGTTCTTTTTTTGAAGGGGGGTGTTATTGGATTGTTGTTTTTATTTTGATTATATAATTGTGGTTTTTAAGTTGATCTTGTTCTGTGAACCGCCCTGAGACCTCCGGGTATAAGGTGGTATATAAATTCAATAAATCATCATCATCATCAAATCCAACCCCCTGGACTATGCAGCTATCCCATACGGGGATTGAACCTGTAACCTTGGTGTTATCAGCACCATGCCAATTGAGCTATCTTACCCAGGTCATGAATTTGTCTCCTTTAAAGCTATCTAACTTGGTGGTCATTACTGCCAATTGTATAAGCAAATTCCATAGTTTTACTATGAACTATGCGAAGAATAGCTTTCTTTTATCTGTCCTGAATAGGTTCATATGACGCCATTAAGGATTGAGCATTGTGTGGAAAGAGTCTCTTGCTGGATTGAAATGCTCACACGCAACAGGAGGGCACATTCACAGATTCCCATGGCAGAAGGGCTGCGTGGATGGCTTGTAACAGCTGATCATAGTAGAGAGTCTAGCACATGGCTGGTAGAACGCACACCCCCATGTACACAATCATCATTAGCTTTGCACAAAATGGATAAGAATGCACCTTTCCAGCCATCTCACTCAGTTCACTGTTTCAAAGATTTTAATGCCACTTTCTGGGTCCAGAAGGCAGACATCAGCACAACAAAACACAAATCGTTAAAAAACAAAACCACAATCTAAAAAAAAATAAAAATAAGAAACAGAAGTAGTTGAAATAATGCAGAGCACTACATGTTTTAAAGCAGCTTGAAATAAAAAAAGGTTTTCTGAAAGCAGAAGTATCAGCTAAGGGTAGGTTGATCTGTTTGGGGTTTCTCTTAAATTCTCATTTTTGCAGCCTTAAGTTCGCTTCTCATATTTCCACATCAGTTTGCAGGGTTGTTTTTTTTTAATTCTCATGAAAATTCATCAGCAATTTAGTAAGGATTTATTCTTCTTCTACTATTGTTGCTGTTGTTGTTGTTGTTGTTGTTGTTGTTGTTACTTGAATTTATATACCGCCCTATACCCGGAGGCCTCAGGGCAGTTCACAGAACAAGATCAACATAAAGAAAATTATGCAATTCTGCCTAATGCACATTTTGCAAATGAATTTCCTCTAAAATAATGCACTTTGTATGCTATTTTTACTAATATAAGCATGTATATGCACACTTTACCCTAATGTTCACATTTCTGTAATTTTTTTGGTTGACAAGTTGCTTTGTAAAATTCATCATATGCCTCATATGATGCATGCAAATAGAACACTATCATTTAAGACAAGGTGGGTAACCTTAAACTACAATTCCCACTAGCACCAGCCACCCTGAGGAGTGGTCAGGGAAGATGGGAGTTGTAGTCTGACACCTGATAGGCTACAGGTTCAGGGAAAAGGATAATCTAGAATCCTTTCATTGGCACCTAGGATGCTTCCAAATGGGGGCTTTGGGTCATATAGATAAAGGTAAAGATAAAGGGACCCGCTTTATTGGCCGAGAGCCGGCGTACAGCTTCCAGGTCATGTGGCCAGCATGACAAAGCCGCTTCTGGCGAACCAGAGCAGCGCGCGGAAATGCCGTTTACCTTCCCGCCGGAGTGGTACCTATTTATCTACTTATACTTTGACATGCTTTCGAACTGCTAGGTTGGCAGGAGCTGGGACCGAGCAACGGGAGCTCACCCCGTCACAGAGATTCGAACTGCCGACCTTCTGATCGGCAAGCCCAAGGCTCTGTGGTTTAGACCACAGCGTCACCCATATAGATAAAACAGAAGGATAATTATTCATATTGTATTGTAATGGTTGGGTGGGTGGGTGGGTTATAAGATGCTTTAAATTTGTTTGATGGGGGACAAGGTGGGCTTACATTTTTTGATCAATACAAAGAATTGGGGATTCCCTGTTTTGTGGAATTTTAGTGCATTTTCGTACAGATATCTGAATCTGGAGTGCTTCCTGCACACTTTAAAAAGTGTTCATTCCAATTTGTAGCAAAGGCTTTTGTTCCTGGTGAGAATTCAGTGTTATCTGGAAACGAGGAACCAAATCCCAATGCCTGATATGGAAAAGGAGTTGTTTCGGAGAGACTCCCCCACTGAAATCCCACACTAGCCTAAGACGTGGTGACTTCCCTTGACCCTCGTCTGCCTTCCTCCCACAGCCCTGAATTAACAGCAACAGATCAAGAAAAGCTACCGCTGTCTCCAGGAAGTCAAGTAGAAACTTCCTCCCAAGCTATTTTCCCCCTATGGCGTGCCTTTCAGGGGAAGTACCTCTGACTTAGCTCTGCACTTAATACCAAAACTGGCCTATTCAGCAGTTTTCAAAAAACCTTTCTGTATCTCAAACTCACAAGCAGTTTTTTTTTGCCTCAGTGACAAGCCGAGGGGCTGACCCTATGCAAGCTGGTTTCTCCAGTTAAAAGGGAACGCAGGCTGGCAAATTTTGTTTAATTATTACATCTATATCGCTTTTTTATTACACCTATTAATATCAGGCAGGAACCTTCAGTGTTCTCTTTTTGGCACCTGCTTAAAACATTTTTGTTTAGGCAAGCCTATCCAGACAGGTAGAAGTTATATCTGCTTTTATTTCTTTTTATGATGATGATAATTTATTATTATTATTATTATTATTATTATTATTAATACCCCACCCTTTTGCGGCTTACAGTATTTATAAAACATAATGAAACATCAAACATTACAAACCTCCCTAAACAGGGCTGCCTTCAGATGTCTTCTAAAAGTTGTGTAGTTCTTTATCTCCTTGACATCTGAAGGGAAGGCATTCCACAGGGAGGGTGCCACTACCGAGAAGGCCCTCTGCCTGGTTCCCTGTAACTTGGCTTCTCGCAGTGAGGGAACCGCAAGAAGGCCCTCGGAGCTGGACCTCAGTGTCCGGGCTGGACGATGGGGGTGGAGACACTCCTTCAGGTATATTGGGCCGAGGCCGTTTAACCATCTTTTGAATATTTTGAAATACCTGTTTCTAACCGCTTTAATCAACAATTTTAATGTTTTATTTCATGCTTTTGTAAGCTGCTTAGAGGTTTTCTGACAATCAAGTGGTATATGGATTTTGTTTAACAACAAATCTCATAAGTGGAGTAGGTGGGGCCTAGCTGGTTTGCTGGAACAGAAAAGGAGCACGCCCCACTGCAACATTTTGTTGCAGGTCCCTCTTGTAGTACCATTCATGCACATGGTACTTCACAGAATACCAGCATTCATTCAGGAGGGTGTTAACACTGTTACGATACATCAGTGCTACTAAGAAACCAGAGATTTGGCACAGATGTAACCCAAAGTCCCCTGATAACTAGAAAGTGCCAGAAACTACTAGATGCCATATACAGTGGTACCTTGGGTTACAAACGCTTCAGGTTACAGACTCCGCTAACACAGAAGTAGTACCTCGGGTTAAGAACTTTGCTTCAGGATGAGAACAGAAATCGCGTGGTGGCGGCACGGCAGCAGCGGGAGGCCCCGTTAGCTAAAGTGGTACCTCAGGTTAAGAACAGTTTCAGGTTAAGAATGGACGTTCTTAGCCAGAGGTACCACTGTAAATCATTAGAGGACAGCCAAACAATAGGACTGAGAAGGGAGGAATTTGTGCATCTTTCTTTCAAAATGGGTGACATAATGCCTGCCCTGAAATGGTTACAGCAAGTCCACACTAGCTAGAAAGCTGGAATTTTTCATGCAGATGGCCCAAGGCATCCTGATC
Source organism: Darevskia mixta (assembly GCA_034641385.1). Taxonomy (NCBI): domain Eukaryota; kingdom Metazoa; phylum Chordata; class Lepidosauria; order Squamata; family Lacertidae; genus Darevskia; species Darevskia mixta. The sequence goes on along the minus strand of JAWWNH010000033.1, from coordinate 15,348,159 downwards.
TCCAGAAAAGTGGGGAATAGTATATTATTTGTGCATTTCTCTTGCGAAACAGGAGGCAAGAGAAAGAAAACAATCAACAGTCCCTTTCACATTACTGGAAAGCCCGAATCTGGTACACATTGCAACCAAAGACACCCATTTCTGCAAAAGCAGAGATAAACTTTGACCCTCAAAACTCCTGACGTAGAGTAGCGTTAACAGAGGCCCGCAGATATGAGCAAACCCACACACAGTGTGAGGTTCTGCTTTTCTTTCACACTTTCCCATCAGTCTTGACTTTGGAAAGCTTGCAGAATTCAAGCTGCATGTTCCAGCGGCCAAAATAGCAAGTCAGCGCTGACCTCTTCTAAGTATCTCCAGCATGTGGACCACACAGGGCAGATCAACACCATATATTTAAAGCACATTCGGAGCACATTTAAAACACTTCACTTACAGCCCCCAAGGAATTCTGGGAGCTATAGTTTCATCCTCACAGAGCTACAATTGGAGTTGGAGGCGGTTGGAGGATGGCTGGCAGCTAACAGATTGAGGTTGAATCCTGACAAGACAGAAGTACTGTTCTTGGGGGACAGGGGGCGGGCAGGTGTGGGGGACTCCGTGGTCCTGAATGGGGTAACTGTGCCTCTGAAGGACCAGGTGTGCAGCCTGGGAGTCATTTTGGACTCACAGCTGTCCATGGAGGCACAGGTTAATTCTGTGTCCAGGGCGGCTGTCTACCAGCTCCATCTGGTACGCAGGCTGAGACCCTACCTGCCCGCGGACTGTCTCACCAGAGTGGTGCATGCTCTGGTTATCTCCCGCTTGGACTACTGTAATGCACTCTACGTGGGGCTACCTTTGAAGGTGACCCGGAAACTGCAATTAATCCAGAATGCAGCAGCTAGACTGGTGACTGGGAGTGGCCGCCGAGAGCACATAACACCGGTCCTGAAAGATCTACATTGGCTCCCAGTACGTTTCCGAGCACAATTCAAAGTGTTGGTGCTGACCTTTAAAGCCCTAAACGGCCTCGGTCCTGTATACCTGAAGGAGCGTCTCCACCCCCATCCTTCAGCCCGGACACTGAGAAGCGAGGTTACAGGGAACCAGACAGAGGGCCTTCTCGGTAGTGGCGCCCGCCATGTGGAACGCCCTTCCAGCAGATGTCAAGGAAATAAGCAGCTATCCTATTTTTAAAAGACATCTGAAGGCAGCCCTGTTTAGGGAAGTTTTTAATATTTAATGCTGTATTGTTTTAATATTTGATTGGAAGCCGCCCAGAGTGGCTGGGGAAACTCAGCCAGATGGGCGGGGTACAAATAATAAATTATTATTATTATTATTATTATTATTATTACAATACCCAGGATCCTTAGCAGACAGTTCCTGGGATTCTTTGGGGGAAGTCATGAGCTTTAAATGTTTTTTAAATGTATGGTATGAATCTATGGCCCCTGGCAGTCCAGAAATAAGAGAAGCAGGGAAGTAAAATGTGAGCACCAACCTCTGTGGCGCTAACCCAGAGATGACCTCCACTTCATTAATGGGATGTTAGCTACATTTGGACTGAACTGCAATGTGAATTTTAAACCATGTATTTTCATCTGCCCTTAATTGTTTTTGAGTGATTGTTCTTAATTACGTCGCAATCCGCACCTGGAATTGTGTAATGAAGGGCAGGCAATATATAATTGCAAAGCACACTTGTTGTTATTTATTAAATTTCTAACCCGCCCTTCCTCCCAAGGAAGCCTAGGGCAACAAACGGCCAAGCAATTAAAAGTAAAATAAATAAAAAACTTATGAAATATTTAAAACCTCTAAAAACAGTTACATATCCCCGCAGCTAAGCCTTTCAAGGTTGCCAGGAACAGCATTATTTCAGCTATCCGATGCTTGGGTGAATAGGAATGTCTTTAAATTCCTACTGAATGAGGGAGACAGACCCACTGCACCAGGGAAGACATCCACCAAGAAGGCCCTGTCATGGGTCAATGTCAACTGGACAGCAGCCAGTGGCAGTGGCAGGGCCACCAAAAGCATCTGTTCTACTGATCGTATAGCTCAAGATAAATGCAAACAATTGCATTCAACACATACCTATACTAGCTACCACATACGACTCAAGCAAACCTTCCTTCCCTCTCCCGGCCACCCTGCACCCACTTTCCCTCTTGCTGCCTTTGTCTACCCCACCTTTTCACACACATTTGCATTTTTCTCTTTGCACATATGCACATATGGGTTTGTTTTGTTGCAGCTGTCCCTGGAGCAAATGTGGAAACATGATTTGTTTTCATTTTGTTCTTACAACTTCCTATTTATCAATCCGTCAATAAAAATCCTACGTCTTACTAAAGGGATTAAGGGGAAAGTGAAGCCAAAGGAGTGACAGCGGGGGGGGGGGGGGGAGGTACGCTGGCAGAACCTGGAGGGAATGGTAATGTTCAGGCCAGAGCCCAGCCTTGCATAAAAACACTGGCTATTCTTCAACTTGAAGCAGAGACAGGGAACTTGTGGCCCTGCAGTCGCTGTTGAACTCCAGCTCCCATCAGCCCCAGCTGTCACCGCAGATGTCCAGGAATGGCGGGAGTTGTAATCCAACAGCACCTGAAAACTTACAGGTTCCCCATCCCCGACCTAAAGGCATCTGGCTCGGAGCATTTGAAGGCAGAGAGAAAAAGACTGTCGCTCACGGGTGCATGTACACTCAACCCTACTTTCACCTCCAGCAAAACAGGTTTTGCAGGGTTCTGCATCATTTCAAAACCCTGCAAGACCTGTTTGACCAGAGACCACAGAGAGGCAGCATGTGCAGCCAAGCCTCTCTGTAGACAGTTCCAATTCCTTTTAAGCAAAGGAAAGCACCATCCATCTCCACTCAATGCCTCTGATAGCCTGGTGCAAAACTGCTTGGAGCTGTAACAGGCAAACACCACAAAGACACTGGTAAGTGGAACAGAGGTGATTTTTGTTTTTTCACGATTTCTTTCAGAATTGAGTGGATCAAGACTCTATATCTGTGTCCGTCTGTCCCCCGCTGTGCCTACCAATGGGCTGGTCTGTTAATGGTGCTTCTGGTCAACCTACCCGGTATATCAACAGGGAATTCTTTCCCACTGGCCAGAAAGACAATGGCAGAAAGTAGCTGCTCCAACACACTGTAAATTGTGGACAGCATCATAGATCCCTCTCCAGGCTACAGTAGCCAGTGCTCCTAATCACCTAATTCTAGTCTTAATTGCCTGCTTCCTGACATTGGCTTTTCACCTTTTGTTTCTGGGGTTTTGCTGCAAATCCAGCTGCTGGGGCCTAGCAACGCTACTACCCTACCGGTACTGCTGCTGCTCTCCCAACAGTTGATTTTGAGTGAAGCACAGAACAGCCTCCTAATTATTTGGGGGAAGTTGTGGAGTGTATTTGTGTGTGTGTGTGTGATGTTCTAATTACAATGGATGAGGCACAACTCCTAATGATGGGGAGAAAGTGGTGGCGACGCCTGGGGGGGGGGGGAGGAGAGTGGGTCGGCTGTCTTGGTGAATTATTGCGGTTGCTCTCTAGGGCAGAGGAATCTTCCCCCTTGCGCCACGGCGCAGGAAGCATCCAAAGCGCTCCCTTGACCTAGATCTCCCCGAGTTTCAGGACTTGAGGGAGGGACGGGTTCCCACTCCCCCCCAAAAAATGCCACTGGATGGGGGGGTGAGGTGGAGAGGAAGCTATCGGAAGAAAAATAAGGGGTTTTCATCTGACTTTCCCCCGTTCTGCATTTTGCTGAAATCTGATGGGGGGGGGCCTCCCAATTTCACCTAGGGGCGCCCGATGTGGGTTTCGATGGTAACAGGTGCATGCCGCGCGAGAGGAAGAGAAGGCTCCCCCTAAGCCCGCCCCACATCTCCTCTTCCCACCCCACCCCACCCCCCAGCCAGGGAGAGAGAAAGGCGCCTTCACTTACCACCATGGCGCCGCGATCCTGATGTGCCCCGGCGGCGGCGGCAGCCCGGGCCAGTCCCGGGCCGAGCCGAGACAATAGGGGAGGGAGCAGCGCGGCCGCCCGACGCCGCCAGCCGATCCTCTCCGGCCCGGCCCCTCGGATGCGCGTCCGTCCTCCTGCCCGTCTCCGGCTGGGGAGCGCCAGCCAGCCAGCCAGCTAGCGAGGCGATCGGGCGGGCAGGCAGGCGAGCAGAGCAGCGGCGGGGCGGGGAGCGCAGGCGGGCGGGGGCGGGCTCAGGCTCGGAGAAAGACGGGGAGGAGGAGGAGGAGGGGGCGGCAGGGAAAGGGGGGGTCGATCGGCGGCTTGCAACAAAAGGGGCGCAAGGAAACGAGGTGGGGGTGCAGGCGCGGGATCCGACAGGCGACCTCCCCCCCCACACACACACACGTCGCCCTTCCTCGTTTTGAACCCCGCCACCCACCCACTCGCTTTTTTTTCCTTTTCGCCGTGCGATCGCACCGAAGGGGGTTAAAAAACAACAACCCTGAAACAAAAGGGGCAGCTGGAAGGGACGGCACAAAGGGGCTTCTGTTAGCCTGGCCGGCCGCTCTCCAACCCCCCCTCAAAAGAGCTGAGCATAGATGGGAGGCGCCCCAACGTTTCCCCCACCTCAGCCATTTATTATATAGGCAGTCCCCATCTTTCTTTCAAAAGGAGAGAATATAGAGAGAGCTGAGGTTGGCGGCGGCGGCGGCGGCGGGGGGGGGCAGTTCTGCCTCGCCCTAATTCAGGAGATCTGCCCCTCGGGAATGGTAAATATAGAGGACCCAGGCGTCCTGGGAGTTCCCTCTCTCCCTCCCTTTTTTCCGTTTTGTTAAATAAATAAATACATGCATACCCTTGCAAAATGAGACGCCTCCCTTTCTAACCACTTGGAGCCAAGTTATAAAAAGAGCCTCGTGCTGTTGTTCCCCACAAGGAAATCACCTTTCTGGAGGTAGGCCTTTCTCTGAATTATGTTCTCCTGCTCTCCAGATATATCTCTCTCACTCACACACATGCATTTACACGCACCCCTCAAATTTTCTGGATTGCTACTACAAAGTATTATGTGCCTGTGAATGCTGGATCTGTAGGAATGCAGGCATGGACTGGGGATCCTTGTATTCATCTCCTGCCCCCTCCCCACCCTATATAGGAACAGGCTGCTGGAGTTGGGCTGTGACTGTCAGAGATACCTGGTTAGTCAGGCTTTCCTTGCTGCTTTGTGTGGATTTTGAAGGAGGAACTGGGAACTAGGCCTCATGAGCTCCCCTTGTGATATATCCCCGCGAAATATCATCATCAGAGTCCAAAGGAGAACCACCGCTGCCAGTACTTAAAAGCCCTGTTTAATATGCACCGACTGAATGGCTTATTATGCCTTTATGTAATTGGGTGGTAAGTAAAAAAATAAATGGGGGGGGGGGTTGATCCTACCTCACAAATGTGACAAAGCAAGGTATGGCACAGTGGGACTCCGTTACATAACGACAAGTGGCATTCTTATTAATAGACACTGTCACCGCTGCCTCATCTCTCACCAGCCCTCCCAGGTAGACAACATGGAGGTCAGACCAGGCGATTGCTGACATCGCAACAAGTCCAGACAGGGTGTCCTGGGGGAGCTGCATTCATCAGTCCACCCCGGCGGATGGCTCAGATGTATGGGTACAAGACACGCACGGAGATAATCCCAACCCCTCAGAACCTGCTCGCATAAAGACCTCACGCTTCCATGCAAGGTCATCTGGTGGGTTAGTAAATTGACTCTATGACGCAACACAAGCTTGATAGGTTTTGGAGAACTCATAAGGTTGAGAACATGAGGAGAGCTCTGCTGGATCAGACTGATCCAGTCAGCATCCCGAGTCACATGGTGGCCAGTAAAAAGACGACTCTGGAAAGACAAGACAAGAGATAAGTGCAACACCCTCTCCCATAGTTCCTCAGCAAACAGTACTTCAACAGCTTATCTCCTCTGAATCTGGTACCATAAAGTCATCATGACGAGTTGCCACTGATAGCACCGTCCTTTACGAATTTGTCCAATCGCCCTGTAAAGCCACCAAATTCAGGCTACCATACAGACATCCTGCTTTACTAGATAGAAGCCCTATGTCAAGGGCCATATAGCTGAAAAACTCGTAATGCTCCGGAACAGAGATACAGAATACCTATAAAACATGTCACATTAATCTTGAAGGACGCAATCCCAAATTAAAAACTGGATCTACAGTATAAATGCCCGTTTAACCTACATTGCATTTGACCCTCGCAACATTCTGTCACATCCACATCCTTCAGAATGTGCCAGAATCCTAAAGGAATCTCACGTGGGAAGATTACGCAAGAGTCATTTTGATGCAAACACAGACCATTAGCTACATGAGTAATATCTTAAGGTCAAGGCATTTGCAGGCAAGGATGAGTTGCCATCTCTGCTCCTGCCAGCTACAGACAGGAAGCCTAGGTCTCCAAAGGTCACCGTCCAAATCCCACTCACTGAACAGAAATTCAGAAAAACTAATAGAACCTTAGAAATTCAATGAAGAAGTTGTTACCCTAGAAATGGGCCAATATTCAGCTAAGAGTTGAGGACAGGACGACGACTGAGGGAGCAATGTGACAAAGTGGTTCGAAACAACAAAAAGTACCTTGTTCTTTGCCAGACACAGCCTTCTCGATGCCTGGCACTACCTAGGCTATCACAGCTGTGCCCATTCAACACCCACCCATACCAGCTAGCTCCCACACTGTCCTGCACTGCTACAATTCATGTGGCCTCTCCAGATGGACATCCAGTCAGTCACAGTTCAAGTTAACTCACAACTCAACGTGCGATGGCTTCATGCAGAACATGGGTGAAGGTCAGAAATCAAAGGATAGGGGAGCATTCAGGTTTCTGATTTTCCAACAAAATATTAAAAATACAATAAAATGGGATGGGATGCCAACATCAGTTCAGGAGTGTGTGTGTGTGTATAGGTAAGTGTCCCTCAAGGGGACAGATGGACACGTCCATAAATAGATCAAGTGGACTCAGGAAGGGGAAAAAGAAGTGACCAAATAAAGACAGAATTTTCAAATGTCTGGATCTTCGAGATGATGAGGAAGTCGTAGCACAGAGGTACAGCATCTGCTTTCCACACAGAAAGCCCCAGGTTCAACTGGGAAAGAACCCTGCCTGAAACCCTGGAGAGACAGTCAAGCGTAGCAAACACTGAGGAATATGAATGAATAGCAAACACTGAGGAATATGAATGAATGGTCTAACTCAATAGAAGGCAGTGGCAGGAGCGAGCCAGCAGTAAATCACACTGAACACATTGGAGTTAACTCTTTTATTAGCAAAAACAGGATCTGCACAGGAGTGTCAGGCCTAATGAGTCCAGCAATTCACCTCCGGCAGGTCTTGCGCCCATGAAGCGGTTGCGAAGACTGAAGGTCCCTGCCTCCCCACAGCTGCCTAAGTCCCCTCCTCTCCAGTTTTCCCCAAGCAATCTGAGACTGTGCCTGTGTGAAGCTAACTTCTCTGCCCTTTTCATGCCTCTCCTGGTTCTGGGAGAGCGGAAGGAGGGCAGCTTGTCACAGCAGGAAGGGGAGACACCCGTGCCTCTTCACCAGCCGGATTCATCTCTGCCTCATATATAAGTTCATACAGAATATATATGTGGTAGAGTGCCACATTCCTAGCTTGCCCATTTGCCCCACTCAATAGTATTCCATTTATTCTCTCTCGTTTGAAGCCCAACTTAGAAAATAAATAATATTTTTGCAGGGATACTCCTGTGTTCAGTTCCCTTTCTCCACTCATAGCCAGACATCGCAACCTAAAGGGCCCAAGGGCTGCAAATCGAAAAACCTTTTCCATCCTCTCATGCTGGAACTGGAGGGGTTACGCCCATATTTAAACCAATTGGCAGCAGTTTCAGGACTGACAAAAAGAAGTACTTAACGCAAAACTCGTAATTCACTTACGGAATTCCTTACCTCCAAAATGTGGTCATGACCACAAGCTTAGATCACTTTTTTAAAGGCTTAGACAAGGAGAACACTGCCAATGGATATTAGCCACAATAGCTAAATGGAAGCTGTTGTGTACTGAATACCAGATGCTGGGATCAAAGGGGGAACAGGCCATCATGGTTGGCAACGTAATGCTGCACTAAATGAGCTTTCAGTCTCACCCATAATGCTCCCTGTTAATAGACAACAGGGACAGGGAGGGCGCTATGAGAAACCAGCCATGGGGAAAGTTGTGTTTTCTTGGGATTATTCTATGCTGGCCCTCCAGCATCTATTTCCTCTTTTCCCGGTCATTTCGAGGAGCTCCTTGTAGAGTCTTTTGATCTTCCCTCATATTGTTACTAGGCTTCTATATTAAGCGCTGGCAGTCTTAACATTGCTGCTGCATAAAAGGGCATCAAATATCTCTCTGGACAGGACAGATTTGCTGCTGGAGGCTCTGGGATCACACATATATGATTTCCAGGACTTTGGAGGAAACAGCTTATGACACATTAAATGAATGCTTTTACAGTATATCTATGTCCCACCTCACATCTCCCCATCCATCTTCTTTGGCTGAGCAGGGGCAACACGTTCATCTGTAGCGTATTTAATCACTGGCCTGGGAATGGCATATGTGACAAGGAACTGCATGGCAGCGAGTTGGTGGATGTGGGACAGAGGCCCCTCACCTCCAATCCTCTGCACAAAGCACAGAAATGCAGCAGGTTACTGCAGAAGGGACTAAACTTACAAAGCTGGTGTACAGGATAGCATCCACACTGCCTTGTCCTGCGCAAACCTTGCAGTTTGTTGCAGTCGTCAGCACTCCTTTGAGTATCCCTGCTCTTGAAGGTTAGGCAGGTCATTACTGGAAATGAGGTGCCACAACTGAAAAGGTCCTGTGAAAAACCCTCCCCAAAGAGGCACACCTAAGGCCCAAGTAAACACCTCTTCATTTTCCTGTGCCTTCCGCAATAGAGTTCTGTTGCCAGTTTTAACTCTCCTAGTGTTTTGATGTTACTGTTGGTTTTTGTTACTGTTTTTTGGGATTAGAAAGGTAGAATTAGAAAGGTAGAATACAACATATAATAAAATAAAATGTATTTATTTAGGGATTGTTCATCCGTCCTTTCCATTTCAAAGGTGGCTAAAATAAATTAAAAATGTTTGCCTAGTGCCTCCTCTCCAAGTCAAATGGTTTTAGACTTCATTAACCATCATTTAATTGGACAGGAGGTACTGGATAGGTTATGTCATCTTACTGCAAACCATCACGGTTCATTTTGATCCAAAAATACACTTTTTATTTTAATCTCATCACAAAAATACACAATGAAACCATGGAAACAAGGCACTGTTTATGCTTTAGGCACATCCCTACACACCAGCGCCTGGTCATTTTGCACTCCCAGTTGGCTTTGATGAACACACCAGCTTGTTGGGTACAGGCAGCGCAGCCAAAACCAGAAGGGTGCTAGCATAAATAAGAACCTCTCCCAAACCCTGTCGCTGAAGTCATCCGGAGGTGTCTGAGCAAGGAGCACAGGGCCCAGTCCACTGCCATAATGGCATATTATGAATCGGAGATCCTTCAACCACACTCAAGGTGCAGAGAAGATTGTGCAGGAGTCTGTCATCGACGGGATAAGTCTTGATCAGAATGGTAGCCTTCAAGCTGAGTGACCCGGACATCCACAGCTCTGCAAGGGAACAGAGCAGAAATGCATAGCGCCTTTAAGGGCTGGAGGAGACCAAAGCAACACAGCCATACTGTCAGAGAATAAATTGCCCATCAGACCCAGCAGCTGCAATTTGTTTGGAGCAGTGGGGCAGCACTCAGCAACCGCTCACAGCTGAAAGCAAAATGCCCTTTGCACTAAAAAGTGCCAACTTATCCTAAATTCTAAGATATGCATAAATTAAGCAACTTCTATTTCCTGCATACTTTATTCTGCTTCTCTCACATATGAAAAGTGTCAAAATGGCATGTGCGATGCCTAAATCCACTAAAAAAATAAATAAACATAAGCCACACTTCTGACTTTTGAGATTACAGTGCAGTACTATATATTTCCTACATGCTTTCAATCGTCACAGCTGTAGACTAGAAACATTGCAAAAATGAATACAGGCCATCAAAAAAAGCTGAATTCTGTGCTTTATTATTATTATTATTATTATTATTATTATTATTATTATTAAAGTGATTGTTTGGAATCACTGAATATCCACTATCCTGTTCATACCAAGAATTGTACTTTAGGGAAGGATTAAATCTGGATGAATATGAACTATAAAGCCTTGAGTTCTTGCCTGATGCTAAAACAAAAGCAACTTCTTACAGATCCTTATGGAGAGACAGTGTGGTATGATGGTTGCAACACTGCACTAAGACCAGAGCGACCCACCTCAGCTGGCTGCGCAGCAACTCCCTCTGGCCCCTTAGCACCTGTAACAGGGGGTCGTCCTCAAACTCTGTGCCATCCGAGTCTGCAAAACAGAAAAATTAACTCCACTTCAAGTGCCCTCTCCTTTTCCTACCAGTCAAGGCTGTGGAGCTCTCCAATAAATCTCTGCAGGGACCTTCCAAGCTGTCTGTTGTTTATTTGCTTAGAACCAAACAGACAGTGCAAACCTGTAAAAGAACCCACTGCCCAGGCGCATACCAATTCCTCCTGCTCAATTCCCGCTTCCACATACTCCCCTGCTCTTGCTCCATCCTTCTTCACCTTCCACCCCCTTCCATGCAGCCCACACACTTTCCTCCTCTTCTGGGCTGTGCCTGTATTGTGCCTCTGGCTATGCCTGTACTTTGACTAAAGGCATGCGGCAAATAGCTCCTGTTACAGCACTATGACACACAACATCTGTAGTTCTAGGTCTGTACAAAAAAAAAAACCCTCGCTGGTGTAGGCACCTTTAGACACCCTGTCTCTTGCTTACTCTGTTCCTTCTCTAGCCACATCTCCATTTCCATTCCACCCATTACTGATTTGGTCAATGTGTTTAGAATAGTTGCAAAATCGGAATTAAGCTCATGCTTGCCCAGTGGAAACTGAACAGACCATCATCATTGCCAGTGACGGCCACCCAGTGGTCCAGAGTCCAAGTCTAGGTTTCCTGTCCAGAGTTTATGAAATGTGAAGCCAGGCAGGAACTAAAGGAACATGCTTGCATGGGTGGGACGAAATGGACCCCACCATGAATGTTTAAAGCCCTCCATGAAATCCACATATCTGCCATTCCCTCAACTATCCCACCTTCGGCCTGCTCCAGCAGCTGAGCGGCCATGTTCAGGAGCTGGGGATGTGAGGGAGCAGAAACAGCTCTTGGCTGAGCTTCGTCCAGGCTTCGACTCTTTGAATTCCTCTTTGGTTTGTCCCTTTGAGGACCTCGAGAATCAGGTGGGGAGAAAAGTCTTTCGGCAATCACCTGGATGAGAGAGAAAGCTAGTTAAATCTCCTCCTGTCCTCCTGGGAAGGAAAGCAGAAGTGGAAGAGCCCATTTCAGATACCCCCAAGCGGCTAAATGGAGCTGCTGGACAATGGTTCATCTTTGTTTTCTATAGTAAAGTCATTCCCACTGGGACATCTGCAAGTGTGCCACTTGATTACATTTTGCTTATCTACATAAACTTTCTGAAAGTGCATATCTTTTCCCCTGGCGCAGTGGTCTTCAAGGGACGACATCACATTACCTACTGAGAAACTCCTTAACATCTGCCAAGGTGTCCATGCAGAGCAGGCCTGATGCTTGCCTGCTGTCTGAACCAACCTGGCTGCAGCCTCCAGTGCTTTGAGATAATGTCACAGCAGGCCACATCAGTCTGGTTAGCCTGAAGGGAAGCAGTTGGGGAGCAGGCTGCTAAACCAAGTTTGATAACTGGAGGCGTTAAAGCTTCCCATGGGAGCAAGAGGGACCAGAATCAGGCTTGGGCAACGCTAGAGAAAGGGACCCAAGAGCAAACCAAGTCCGAGTAAGAGATGTGTGTGTGGTGGATGCATTTGCAGCTCCTGGAATCCAGGTGGTGATGATGTTCCTCCTTCACCTTCAAAGGGGCAGAAGCCTCCCTAGAAGGCTGCCATGAAAGTGGAAGGAACGAACAAAAAAACTACCTGCAATAAAGAGAAGAGCACAAATACTCCTCTTCCAGCTTTAAACACACTGTCCCTCGCTCCCATGGATGTCCCTCTACCCACCTGACCAAGCCCATCACAGGCACGCACTAGGGCAAACATTTCACATGGGCCACTAGCCAGGCCTGTTGGGTCCCCCTGTCACTCCTGTCTGAATTCACAGCACAGCCTGTGAATTTGTATTCTCTCCAGCGGCTTTGCGGAAGGTCAATAATGACGAATAAGCCATCTTTCAAATGAATTTTCTGTCTGCCAGAACTGATCGCCATTGCCTCCCACATGAAGGGCCTCACATAAAACTTCCCTGGAACACAGTTTGAAAACTACTGTTCCAGTGAAATATAATGTGGGGATACTTCACAATTTAGCATTAAATTTTTGTTAGCCATAAAGGAAGTGGGGGCAATTGGAACACATGGGGGGGGGGGGAATCAGAGGGCAAGAAACGTGTTAAGGATAGAAAGTGTCTAGGTAGAACTGGGGAGGGGCCTGCACTGAGTCAAGGAGCCCTGTCTGAGATTAATGGAAACCTCAGCCTAGTCCTTATTCCTAAATCTTTAGCAGTAGCTGCCAATAAAAGCATTCACATTTGTCTCTGCAGCCATGAGGACTAGAAACATCATCCGGACTGAAGTGCTCACTATTCTGCATGATAGGCCTCTACATCACACTGTGATGACATCCACAAAGATTGCCAGATCATATGTTTATACCTCTCCCAAGACGTGTTGAATAGAATCTTTTGTGGGACTGACTGGTGGCCCTTGGAAGTCTCTGACTGGTTTGTCTTGGCCCTGCTTGGTTCTGAATGCCTTCTGGTTCCCTCTGGGCTCAGTGTGCACTCTCTCTACAGGGCGGGCTGCCTGTTGATCCTGATGCAAAGTGCTGTGGCCCAAAAGCTTGCTGGTTCCTGCAGGCCTTGGTAGGGGAGGAGAGTCTCGGTTAGCAGGGACAGGATCCTCTTGCAGAGTTACTTCCTTCACTCCTTGTTCTCCCTTTGGTTCTGAACTTTCAACCAGTACAATTCCACTGCTGAAGGGAGCGGCTTCTATGAGCTGCGTGGAGCTTGGTCCATTTTTCACAGAGTCTGTGGGGCAGCAGGGATGATAATCACGGAGGGTGGATTTCACATGCAGCTGGGTTTCCGATGTTGGCTGCACTCTTCCACCTTCACTCTTCCAACTTGCAGGTTCTGATGGCTTCTGAGCCGCTCTTTCTACCTGCAGGGAACAATGATGGAAAAATATACATGACTCAGACTGCATCTACTGGACTTTCTGAGATGGAGTAGTGAGATGAAGATCTCAGAAAGTCCATTTCAGCTCTCAACAACAAGGTAGCAAGAGCTGTTTTCCTCTCATGCATCACACCCTGCCTATTGCTTGTGCTTCTCCATCCTGTTGTGCACTGAAAGCATGGCTGCATCCCCTGCTTCCAAGGCTTTTGCCTTGCAGCTACACAGCACAACAATGGCAAACTTATTCACCTCCAACTCTTACCAGGCTGGAAGCATGGGTTGGCTGGATATGTGGACTCCTCCAAGCTAGAGGAGGCATCACAGCAACAGCCTGGCTTGCTTCCTCCATCTTTCGCCGCAGGCGCCACTGGAAAAGGATATCATCCTCTGGTTTTGAAGAAGAACATGGCTGAGATCTTTGAGTGATATAGTAAGGGAAAGCATTCAGACTACCTAGGGAGGCAGGGAGAGAGAGAGAGAGAGAGAGAGAGAGAGAGAGAGAGAGATGCACATGAATGGAGTGTCTGCAGTGAACTTCTGAAAAAGATCTGCAAGATACAAGCATTGTCCATTGCTGTTTTCATTTTGGGAGCATCATCTTTGAAAAAGTGTATATTGATTTGTCTCCTTTGGTGATAGCTTGTATCAGTCACTGAATCTTTACAGCAGGGAGGAGGAACCCATGGCTCCATAGATGTTGTTAAGACTACAATACCCATCATACCACTGCCCATGCTAGCTAGGGATGATGGGACCTGGAGTCCAAAAGAGCCCATTCAACTCAACCAGCATATGATAAGGCATGTGTGCTTTTGAACAAGAATTGATTTAATATCAAGACAACACGAATTCTATACCAGTAATTCTGTGACCTCTAGAAATTTAGCAATACAAATTTGCACAGCTGATGTTTTGCCCAGTTTATTCAGCTGCTGTTGCCCTGTCGATGCGAGATCCTGCTCAGCAACCCCTCTGGCCTTTTGAAAGTTAGCAAGGATTGCCTGAAGGGCTAGCAATTTGTTTGTTTGTAAATGAAAGGGGAGATTACTGGGATGCCCCTTACCAAATTCTGCCTTTGAGTGATGCACTGAAAGATAGGGCAGTCTAAAGATTTGTACTAAAGCAGCCATCATTCTTCATAAATCGCCAAATAAGAACATCCACACTGTTTAGGAGGCAATCAGACTTGCACTCAGCCAGCTACTAGTCCAGCCAACTTGCTTTTCCTCACTTCCCCCCCTCAACAACACTCACTTTCTGTCATTGTCCTGGAACCACAACACTGGCATTCCTTCAAGAGAGTTCTTCAACCTTGGGCTTCAGATGCTGGGACTACAACTCCAATCACCCCTTATCAGTGGCTAAGCTGGCTGGGGCTGTTGGAATTGGGAGTCCAGCAACATGTGGAGACCCCAGGTTGAAAAACACTGCCTTAAGAGGCAAGGTCCTGGATCTCATGTCTTACCTTGCAGCTCGCCAAGGCCAAGGTGATGTGGAGCACGACCAGTCATGTCTGTGTCAGCATTTGTGATGGTGGACGTGGGGGTAGAACTTGCATGCCTGGAGCTGCTCAGCGGGGATGTGCTGCATGCAGAGAAACATATGAGGACAGGCAGGTTATTAGGAAGGAGTGGCAGCTGGGGAGAGAACAGAAAGAGAAGCTGGAAGGCCCATTAGACATTGAGGAAGGGCAGCCTAGATGATGAGTGAAATACAAGGGAGGTCAGTACCTTCTATGTAACAGCCTGGCTGCTCTCTCCTGCAGTTTAACAGTCTCAGGGTCCAGCGTGGAAGAATCCTGTGAGTCCCCCTACAAAAGAGCATACAAAGGAATGGGTCAGATAGGAGACTCTCTATAGCTGGGATGGGGGACTTGTGGCCCACCAGATGTTGTTGAACTCCAACTCCCATCAGCTCCAGCTCATGGGGCGAATGGTCAGGGATAATGGGAATTGTACTCCAACAAAATCCAGGGGGTCACACATTCCCCACCCCTGCTCTATAAGGAAAAGAATGTCAGGATTCTGGCAGCAGGGGAAGGGGAGAAGCTACAGCACCTATGGAGTGCCTAGTGTTAGCAAGCTCATGACCAAAAAATAGAAGATGGTCAATCCAATGGGACAAAGATACTTTGATCCTCTGGTGCAGACAAAGTAGGGACAGAAAGCAGAAGAACACCAGTTAAGGTGAAACAGTCACCGGCAATAATAAGCAGGGAGCTACTGAGACAGGAAATTGAAAATGGTCTTCTGATCTGTCAAAGTAATCAGCCAAACCAGGACCAAGCAAGACTCCTGCCTGCCTGCAAATTCTGAAAATTTAAGGTGACTTGGTTCTTAATAAAAGATCCAAATGGGAAACCAAAAAGTAATCATCCTGCTGAGAAGTGCTATAGTGAACATCACAATTTTCTCCACCCAGAGCACAGTCCTCAAAGCAGGACCAACTTTACACATATGATTTCCCCATTTATCATGTTTATACTCGTCAAGGAGACCAGGGCAGCATGTGTGGTTATTCCATATTATCCTCACAACAATCCTGTGTAGAAGGCTAGGCTCTGAGATATGACTGTCTGAAGGTCATTAAATGAGCTTTATCGCTGAGCAAGGATTAGAACCCATGCCTCCAGATTCTGTATAATATTCCTCAACCCTGAGGGTTGAGATTAACAGTGATCCGCAAAGATAACATATTATCTCCTTTTCTGATGGACAGAGTAGATCCCTCCCCACTCCTAGAGAGAACCTCCTTACTCACCGAGGGAGACTGGTCCAGAGCAGGACTGAAAAGAGACTGCCTCACTTCACTCTGGCTACTGTCTGCAAGGAGACACCTTCATTACAGATTTCTGACTCACACAGTTCAGACATCTTTGCAAAGAGTCTAATCTTCAGATCTTGGGTGGCTCTAGGCTCCCTCCCTCCTTCCCTTCCCCTTTCATCCATAGGCCTGAAAAACTATGTGTTTGACTTTAAGTTATCTTCCAAATTATAGGTGAAGAACCCTGAAGAAGGCCAACATGAATCCACCCTTTGGATGGGTTGCTTGGTTGTGAGCAATGGGTGCTAAAACTACACAGAACTCACAAGTAATAACGGGGGCCGTCAGAGCCCCCCATCTCACTTTGGATTGCTTTAATACCTTAAAGAAAATACCTTAGAGCATATGCAGTTATCTGATAACTACAAGAGAAGAAGGGACAGATTTAAATATTGTGGTTTTTTAAATCCTGGCACACTCCTATTATTTATTTTAGGCCCTCTTCCCAGTTGATGCCAGATGGGCACCTGCAGACTGTGGCACTATGAGGAGGGCCTCTGAGATTATCTTACTGACCAGGCGGATCTGTGTAGAAGGCATTCTCTCAGATAACCTGGTCCCAAATTGGTCTCATATGTGGTCTCTTATGGGAAAAGCTAGGACAGAAGTGACCTGTGAGCGCTACCCACCACTGCTAAAAAGTTCTACTTCATAGGAATTAACAGGTAAGTGCTGGACAAAGACACAGCTCCAATGCGTGTGCCCATATCTAAATCTGCAAGTCTTCAAATCTGAAGTTTTTCCTACCAGTAGCAACCACTCTTTTGGCTAGGGCAGCTACTGCTCCAACACAAATCCAACCTTTCCGAGGGCCCACTCATCCTGGTCTGCCTTGTTAAAAGTGTTCCCCATATCGGCGCCCTTCTTGTTGGACTCAAGTACTGTACCTGAAGTTGGCGATGTCTCCTTCTTGGAGATGTTGCATTCAGGGGAAAACGAGTGACCAAGCCACCAGAACTGTGCAGAGTGACCATTTGGTGCCCAGCGCTCCCTGCGGTTCGTGGGCCGCCCGTAACGAAATCGCTCCATATACCTGCCAAAGGATCAAAGGTGCCGCATCACAGACATGGACAAAGAACTTTACTTCAATGTAGTGATCACTCCCAAGCTAGGCTAGAGACTCAGTACAGTGATACCTTGGTTCTCAAATGCCTTGGTATGTAAGTGTTCCAGTTTTTGAATTTTTTTGGAAGCCGAACGTCCGATGCTGCTGTTGGCTATTGTTTCTGGGGTGCCTGCACCAATCAGAAGCTGTGCCCTGGTTTTCAAACATTTCGGAAGTCAAACTGACTTCCGGAACAGATTAAGTTTGGCGCTTTTGTTTTTGCTATTTATTTTGCATTTTTGTTTTGGAGGATTTCTTGGTTAATTTGTTTTTGTGACTGTGTGGAACCCAGTTCAGCTACTGATTGATTGTGTGACTGCGGAAATGGATAAAAGCCCCCCATCCAAACAATGACTATCATCAGTGCAGGTAATAATTTAAAAAAAAAAATTATCATCTACAGTACTGTCTTATTTATTTTATAGTACAGTACATTGATTATTGCTTTCATTTTATGGACCAATGGTCTCGTTAGATAGTAAAATTCATGTTAAATTGCTGGTTTAGGGGTTGTTTTTAAAAGTCTGGAATGGATTAATCTGTTTTGCAATACTTTCTCTGGGAAAGTGCGCCGTGATTTTGGAACGCTTTGGTTTTAAAACGGACTTCCGGAACAGATTAAGTTTGAGAACCAAGGTACCACTGTACTCTGAGACCAGCCAGTATGGGAATTTGCATCCTAGAAACAGACTTGACTAAGGGTATCAGATGCGTTCTTCTTCCAGGTAGTATTTGAACCCAGGACTCCCATCCCCACACAAGTCCAGTAAACTCTTGCTGCTCTGCCCACCCACCCAAGAAGAAACCCTTAGCTAGCAGGCTTACCTGGCAATAACTGAATCACTGTCTGACACAGATTCTGGGGGCTTTAGCGAAGCCAGTGCCTTGGTCCCCGTTATCTGCTCTGAGGGAAGACCCTTTGCTCCCTCGGGAGTCAGAGAGGAAGAACTGCGCTCAGTCGAGGGCCATGATTCATTGAAGGGGCTTGTGGAGTCTGACTCTGGGGGTTTCACCTCTTGGTAGCTGGACCCAGGAAGCAAACCTGGGGTTGGAAGACTCTGTGTTTCTGCCTTCTTGGGAGAGGTGGGGCAATTCTTGTGTTGTAAACGAGACGGGCTCAGAGCCTAGGAGCGGGAAAGTCAGTTTTCAGAGTTGGTGGGCCCCAAAGGGCTGACATAAACCTTCCAGAAACATTCAAGCCAAGAGGTAACACAACTCACTTCCTATAGCTTCACTTGACAACTGTTTAGTCGTTACATTTTTATCCTACCCTTCCTCCAATAAACTGAGGGCATCAAACATGGTTTCCTGCCCCCACATCCTTTTCCATCACAACAATCCTATGAGGGAGGCTAAGCTAAGAAAGGATGAATGGCCTGCATCATGGCTGAGCAGCGATTTGAACTCCCAGCATTCTAATCAATATACTTTATTGGCCCTTTCCAGGCCTAGCTCAATCCCCAAGAATACAGAAATGCCCAAAGAGGAGCATTCATGTTCCACTGGATAGCCAATACCATGGAATTTTTATCCAGCTCCCAAAAGGGACTGGGTGAATAGGGATCCAAAAGACCTGTTTGACTCTCCCTGCTAGCAGCTCTGCTCCATTTGATTTCCTCGCTAGTGACTCTGCAGCATTATTTGCCCACCTCGTCTCCCCCCACCCCCATCTCACCGTATATCGCTGCTCCTGCCTCAGTGGGTGTGCCTGGGAAGGGTGGTAATGGCTCCGCGAACAAGATTGCTCCAAAAAGGGGCTTCCCAGGGTGGAGAAAACAGCCATACTGCGGGCAAGCAAGGAATCCCAGTTAGTGAGGCCCTGCTCTGCCTAGACTGGGCACTTCTTAACAGAAGGAAACCCATCAGGTCAAACCCTTTTCTTCCTCTAGCTCTCATACCTGGAATCCATTATTCTACACCCAGGTGTTCAGCTTTGATGGCTGCGGATGTGGTCTCTACATGCTTTCCACATGGGACGATCGAAGGCTTCCCAAAGTTTGTGCTGTAAACAAAAGAAACAATAAATACATACATTTTGGCATAGGCTTTACTTCTTTTGCGTAATTTATTTTGTTTCCAAATGTTCATAGGCTTTTCCTCCACCCTTCCCTTTTGTTTTTTACTGGGATATTTCTGGCAATCATGATTTAGATGAAGGAGGGGAAAGAGGCAAAAAGAAGGCATGAAGAATGGGGGCAAAAATATTAAGATACAGTTTTGCCAACATAAGGATGGGCACTCAGAGAACTCAGATCACTGCTTTTTCTAAGTGCTCAAAATCATATACACTAGCTCAGTAATCTTTATAAACAATCATTTAAAGGCCAGCACTATTATTCCCACATTGCAGGTAAACTAGGGGACAAGAAGCTCAGAGATTGTGGTTCATCAATGGCTCCCGACAAACACATGGCTGAACTGAGAAGCTCTAGCTCATACTCATCATCACTAATACAATGGCTGTCAAATGCAAAGTTGGCATGTGGACCTGGAAACTATTTCTCACCCCCTGTACCTTGCCTCTGTCAACATGTAACTCAGAAAGATTAAAAGATAAAGTCAAGGAGTCATATTCAAAGTCTCACTCTCTTCTAATTCATGCCACTCTCTGCTTCCATCTGCCCGTCTATGCCACCTCAAGTACCATCATGGAGCAAAGGCAGAATATAAATGAAATAAAGGAACAGAAAATTACTTCCTGCTACTTTAACACCTGAAATTGCCTCCTTGCACATCATCAATCTGCTCCTCTGGCTATGCAGGCTCCAACCACCTTAACATTTCTCCACAGCCAGGAATTTGGCCACCATTTGCCTGGCAAAGAAACCAACCACAATGTTCTCAACTGTGGGAACGTTAAAAAAAGAAAGAGCCCAGCACTGCAGAGGTGGGATAAAACCATCCTTCGTACAAACTTAAGGCATCACTCTATGGTATATGTAGTCTATTTGTTAATCCAGCCCAGGGAACTTTATATAAATCCATTGACACAGAAGCAAAACAATTCCAAAATGTGACAAGATCCAGACCTGGGAAATGTTCTAGAGCAGCTGATCTGCTGCACAATATTATGGATTTCCAACTTAGCTGTGGTTCAGAGCAATGAATTATTTGCATAAATGAATTCTTTCCTTCCTGTGGCTAGGAAGGAAATTTCCATGGCACTTGTTTGCGCAGTGTGCAGTTACCAAGGCAACAGTTTTTGTTTTGCCCCCTCCCCCCATGAAAGTACCCCATTCACTGACCCTGCCATACTATGAAACAATGAACAGCATGAATTCCATTGCTCTGGAAAAAAATGTTATGACTCCAACTAACATCTGATCAAAAGGTGGAGTACCGGTAATTCCTATTATAGCAAAACAGAGCAAGAAACTGGATTGGTTGGTATGGGATAGAATAGCCTTTAGGACTATCACTGGAATATCAGAGTTATGAAAATTGGACAGAATCATGAAAGAAAATTCAACTCTTTAAGTGCACTCATCAATTGACAAATCTGTGAGAGCATCTCTGTGCTTTTAGAGCATCTTCCTGTGCCTCTCCCAGCAAGACAGGTCTGAGGTGTCCACCTGCAAAATGGAGTTACACTGTAAGAAACACTGTTGCCAAAGTGAGTTCTTACTTATTTAGGCCCACACATCAGGCACAGCTGCAGTAAATGCTGGGAGGATAGTTCAGATACGATCATTCAAACACAGAACAGTGAAAATCCCTTCATAGCAGAACCGCCAGCCAAACTGAAATGGTTAACAAGACAGCCTGTTTTGCTAACTATTGTGACAACTTAACAGGCTGCTACTTGCAGCCAACATGTCAGATCTCAACAATGGCAATCTGTGGCCCTAGGGGCAGGTGGGGACAGTCCATTCCCCTGAGCCCTTCTGCCTGGAGGATAGAACTGTGCTGACTGTGTCAATCCTGAGTCCTCATTTTTTGCGCTGGCTATACCCTTAAAGCCACACCCTGCCCCAACACAGTACTGAGAAGGAGGACAATGGGGCTTCCCAGCAGACACATGAAAACAAATTTCACTACGGCCAAACAAAGACAACCAACCATACCCTAGGCCAGGCACGTCCAACAGGTAGATCATTGAGATCTACCGGTAGATCACTGGCTCCCCACAAAGAAGCCAAACAACTCTGGCTCCCCTGCACCCCAAAGAATTCTTGCCCTGCACCCCAAAGAAACGGGCCTTCCTCCTCCCTAAAAAAGCTCAACAACTTTGACCTGAACCCCCCAAAAGGGGGTAGATCACTGCAGTTTTTAACTGTGAGTAGATCACAGTCTCTTGGGAGTTGGTCATCCCTTCCCTACGCCAACCCCAACCTCTCTCACCACCAAAGGAATACAAGTGAATAGTAAAGAGAACCCACACATGTGACAATGACACAAAACCCCACACATACACTACGTAGAATAGAAGCATTGCCACCCTATGCCACCCCACTCACCATTCCCCCCTCCACCTCTTTCCCCTTTTTCTTCCTAATGTAACACTAATGTCTCAACAAATGAAACTGATCTGTAGAAAACGTAACTTGAAAAGAGAGACATAGCACATACATTTGTAAACCAAGAAATCTTTAATAAAAATATATTTAAAAACAACAACAAAGGCCTCCGACATGCTAATGTCAGCAGATGAACAGGAAGCTGGTTGTACACCTGTGAGGTATATGCTGACTGAAAGGCCTCTGGACTTTGGTGCGTTGAGAGGGCTCAGCCTTTCTAGGGGGAAATAATCCTTCTCTACACATTTGTTCCCAGAAGCAAATGCAGAATTGAAGGCATGGTGAAAATGAAATTCCTTACTTAGGCTGCATTTCTACATGAAGACATCTGAAGGCAGCCCTGTATCGGGAAGCTTTTAATGTCACCATGGTTTGTGTGTGTTTTCATATATTCCGTTGGAAACAGCCCAGGGTGACTGGGCAACCCAGTCAGATGGATGGGGCACAAATACCAGTAATAAATTTATTATTAATTTTTATTATTATTATTATTTATTATTATTATTATTATTATTATTATTATTATTATTATTATTACACTTAGGAATGAAGCCTCAGTGAAGTCAATGGGATTTACTTCTGAGTAGACATGTATAGGCTTGCACTGTTAGAAAATGTGCACACCACAACTGGGGTTGCCATAAGCAATTCAGGCCCGGGCTTCTATGCCTTATCAAACAGAATAGTGATTACAGCTAACAATACTAAATATGTCCAGTTACAGGTAGGTAGCCGTGTTGGTCTGTCATAGTCAAAACAAAATAAAAAATAAAAAAATTCCTTCCAGTAGCACCTTAGAGACCAACTAAGTTTGTTCTTGGTATGAGCTTTCGTGTGCATGCACACTTCTTCAGATACACTGAAACAGAAGTCACCAGACCCTTATATATTGTGAGAGGGTGGGAGGGGTTATTACTCAGACGGGTGGTGGGAATGGGTGATAGGCTGATAGCTGTGGTAAACCTGTTGACGACTGTTAACGACTGCAATTAGTCTTACAGGAAAAAGCAAGGGGTGAGGTTAAAAATAGCTTTGTCATGTATAATGAGGTAAGAATCCAATGTCTTTGTTCAGAGCAGGTCTCTCCGTGGTTTTAAGTTTGGTAATGAGTTGCAATTCAGCAACTTCTGAGTAATACCCCTCCCACCCTCTCACTATATATAAGGGTCTGGTGACTTCTGTTTCAGTGTATCTGAAGAAGTGTGCATGCACACGAAAGCTCATACCAAGAACAAACTTAGTTGGTCTCTAAGGTGCTACTGGAGGGAATTTTTTTATTTTTTATTTTGTTAATACTAAATATGGTGTTACCAGAAAAATAGGGGTTCGCTTTAGGGCCAGACCCCTTACCTGAGTCACAATGGACATATAACATATAGTGGAAAATTTGAAATATCAGTTTTAGCCCTGCATAGGCACCTAAACACTGGCAAGGAATGGAAAGTCTTTTTTCCATGCCAAACATCATTCTAACTGGACATCTCTTCCTGCCAAAGGACAAAAGGATTGTCCTCTTTATTTCTTCCCTACACTGCACTTGTACATGATATTCAGCTGGCCAGGCCCATTTCTTTATAATGCTTGAGGAAGCATTAATGATTTTTTTTTTTTAGTGGCTACAATCTAGCCCAAATGCTGCAAATGCAGAACAAAGACCATTAGCAAGCATGAATACTATCTCCTAAAACAACTTCACGTTGCATTAGCAGCAGATGACATACAGAAAGGGTGATCCAGTGACCGCTTCCATTACCGCTTTCCAACAGACTACCATGCACTTTGAGAAAGTACAGAAATGCTAGAATTCATTCTTCAAACTGTACTGGTGGATTATTTAGTTCTCTAATTCTTTAGTATGGCACATGTGAAGAGAGTCAACGAGAGACAGACAGCAGTCTAAATGGAAAAAGGTCAAAATGGATTTAGAATGCATTTACAGTATACAAGAACAACACAATTTAGGGAACTCTCAGTGCAGAGTTTTCAGGTGCCAGATATGTTGATTCAACAGGATCAAATGGAAATTCTGCTGTTCTATTTTAAACTGTAGACTAGGGAACAGCAGAAGTGGCAGGCACACACACACAAAAACTACAGATTCCTCTGAGATCACTATGCAAAAACACCCCCACAATTATT
This sequence comes from Darevskia mixta, assembly GCA_034641385.1. Taxonomy (NCBI): domain Eukaryota; kingdom Metazoa; phylum Chordata; class Lepidosauria; order Squamata; family Lacertidae; genus Darevskia; species Darevskia mixta. The sequence goes on along the minus strand of JAWWNH010000033.1, from coordinate 15,324,236 downwards.
TTTCTCAGAATTTCTGCCACCATTCCAGTTTAGTGCTAAACCATGCTATTTGCAGTGCCTTGATGCAGCATTGGAGGGGTAAATGGGAAACCAGGCAAGGACACAAGGACATAATCAGCTCCACTTCTAGGCAATCGCCAGGTCCAGTTTGCAACAATTCCATTCACTTTTTTGTGTGTGGCAAAGAAAATTAAAGAACAGAAGCAGGCCCCTCTTTAAACTGCTAAGCACAGTAAACATGCACTTGAGTGGATTTCCATGGTCTTTCAGTGCCAAAAAGACAGATCAGATGAGTGTTTTGTATGCCTCAAAATAGGCCACTCATCTGCCACAAATCTCAAATAAGGTCTGGAGTGGAAGCAGCAAAGCCTTAAAACAGAAGCAAAGATTTAAATATCTTAATCCATGCTGCTGCTCAAAAAGTCTTCCCTGGCCCCAAAGATAATCCTCCTCTTGCAATACCCCCAGCAAGCACAGAGATTCTTCCTTGAATATTTGACACCACAGCACTTGACGAAACATGGACGTGCATAATTCATAATTTAACCAAGCGGTGATAATTTAAGCAGACAGCTACAAGAGACCTGTCTAGCATTGAGAGTTAGCACAGAACTTTGCCATCTCTGCAGTGGTGTGGAGGTTGCTTCATTATCTGGAGATGTCAACTTCCCTTCCTTCTCCAGCACACCACCCATCCTGCTTTTCCACCTTGGCAAACCAAGATCCTACTTCACATTACCTACAGATATGGCAGGAGCTATTGATTATTCTCACACAGGTCCTGGTGCTGTGAGCAGTGCATCTCCAAACTGCAAGCTTGGGAGCCTTGTCATGTGCTGGCAAAAAGGGTTAAGGCTGCATCAATGTTCCTTCGCTTGGTTTCAAACTGGCATCTTTAGGTTGGCAGGTTTAAAGAATGCCACTGTGGGCTGGCACGTAAAGCAGGCTGGCTTTGCATTTTAATAGGGTGGCACAAAGGAAGAGAAAATCTTCAACCCAGATGGATTAAATAAATTGCTTGTGGCTTACTTTATGGCACCTGCTCAGGCTTGAATCGGTCTTCACTGAATGTAGATGTTCTTGCCTGTTTTCTGGCTTGTCCTGCTTTTTGGCATCAGAAGTCTCAGTTGTCAGAATTTACGGGATGAAAGAAAAGAATCCCAGCATTTTCTGTTACTGTTTTCTTTCCCCCTTCCCCTTGTGCAATTACTCTAGCTGCTACCGGTACATACATACACCAGGGGCTACTAATGCAAGTCAAGCTCCACTCAAGCTTTCCTCCAAAGGATCAAATTCAGTATCTGTATGATTTGTGCTTGGAAGTCCTCAACATTAGTATGTGACAGCTCTGCTTTTTTGACAAAAGTTTTTCTTCGTATTCCTCTTCACCAGATCCCCAAAATTACATGCATTCTTATAACATCCAAAGTTATGTAGTTCGCAACAGTTACACCAAAGATTAGTGATACTTTTTTTTAAGCTCAGACACAGTTTATTACTATCCCAATCATTTCCATAGTTAGGTCATATTGGCTATGCAACTTAACTTCTGAACCAAACAATTCTTGTAGTATGTGCATTTAAGTATTTTGTTTCTTATAGTAAAAAAAAAGTGTTATGGCCTTCTGGCTAAATATTAAAATGAACCTATGAACCCAATAAGATTAGCGGGGGGGGAGTAAAAGAAGAGTGCTTCATATATAGTCCTCTACTAATTAACTTACTAGGTTTTAGTACAAATCAGAAACATCATTGGCATTAGAACAAGGAAGTTGAATATTATTTCTTTCTGTTGTTAAGGTTTCTAGAAGCTACAGGCCCTAAGATTATAAGTCTGTGAGCACAAATACAAAGGGCCCTTGCCTTGTGTGGAATAAAACAAGTGCCACTGAATTTTCTATGTCTCCTGCAAAAGATCAGGAGAGGACAAACCCAAAGCATAGTGAAGGACTGCTAGGAAAGAGAAAATATATTAACCATTGGAGGGGGGCAGGTAAAGAAAGGGCTAAATGCAGAAATAACTAAGTACACCACCCTGGTCACTGAGACAGTAAGGGACACAAATAGCAGCCTCTCCTGGGGCCTTCCAGAGAGATAGGACATTCCTCTAAAGAGATGAGAACATATGGATGTGCAATTCATGCTCTCACCATAGGGCCCAACCTATCCTATTACACAGGAATGAGCAGGGACACACCCCATCAGTTTTCTCTTGCACTGGCTCCCAGGACACTCCCTGCGTCTGCAGGTGAGGCCACAGCTGGCTCACTCTGCTGACAAGCCAGGTTGCATTGCTTTCACTTTGCCAGAAAGCTTCAGAGAAGGCAGGTAGGATTATGATTTCCAAATAAAACCAGAGAGTTCTGCATCCTAGTGCAAAGAGGACATCCCATTCTTAGCAGTCCATTAACAGATACAACAGCCACGCTCTACAGCCTCAGAAACTATAAGCCCTAGGAATAGCTAAACTAGCCACATATTATTATAGACTTACACTCCACCTTTCTAATAAATATGTATTATTCCCTGCTAGTAATGGGAGACTGCTGCACCTGGCAAGTATGCCTTGGGCCCAATGTTGCAAATAAGGCCATAAAGGTTGCTAATCCATTGGGCTACACATACCACTGTAATGGCATGATCCTAACTTTGTCTGCCTAGAAGTAAATTCTGTTGAATTCAAGGGCTTATTTCCAGGTGAGAAATATTGCAGGATTGCAGTCATCTGCGGCAGGCCAATAAGCTTGAAAAGGAACAATACTTCCCATTTGCCAAAAAAGTAACATTGTTATGCGCTATCCCCATATCGTAACCCCAATGTAAACTGAGTGTCACCTGTATTTCTAAACTAGCTGCAACCAATTAATTGTGGTCGAAAGGACAGAAATGTTTGCTCCAAACCTCAGCTCCATCTTCATGAGCTCTAAAAATGCCAAATGCTCAGAACTATGACTGAATTTCCAAGTGGCAACATTTGGAAGCAACACTAAATTAGCAACTGCAGTTTAGTACATATAACAGCTGATTGCAGAAGTGAGTACTACTATTACTACGTGTGTGTGTGTGTGTGTGTGTGTGTGTGTGTTTTCGAACTTAATCTGTTCCGGAAGACTGTTCGGCTTCCGAAAAGTTCGGAAACTGAGGATCAATGCACTGGCTGCAAAGTCAATGAAAAAAAATGAAAAACGCACCTCTGAAGCCGTTTGCCTTCCAAAAACCATTCAAAAACGGAAGCATTCACTTCCGGGTTGTCAGCATTTGGGTTCCGAATTGTTCGGTTTCCGAAGCGTTCAACAACCGAGGTTCCACTGTGTGTGTGTGTATAATATTTGTATACCACCCTTCATCCAAAGATCACAGAATGATTTACAACATAAAAATACAAAGTGAGAACACAAAATGCATAATAAAACAAAAACAAACCAATAACCCCTTACCAGAATAGTCTGAAGAAATAAAGGCACACACATAAGGTTTATTACTCCTGGGAAAACAAAACCATTATGAGTACAGACATACATGTGACCATGTAACTAACTGGAAAAGAAGAAAAGAAGTAAATTCTGAGAGGGGGAATCTACATATCAACTTAGTGGTAACTTAAGAAGGACTATTGAAGGGAAAAATAGGTTTCCTCTCTGTCTATTACCTGCCCACCCCAGGTTCAGATTACTGGTTATAAGTAGTGGTGCTTTGCTCACAACATGAACTATTATTAGAAAAGCACAATTCTTGAAGACTGCAATCTTACACACACTTACTTGAGTAACTCCCATTGAAATCAGTGTGACATGACTTCAGATAAGTATGAATATAGTCAACCTGTAAGATTGCCAAAGGAACAGGCAGAGGTAGTTCAGCTATTAAGGTGCAAGGAATAAAACACCTTCAATGAACAGACAACCGCCCACACATCTGTCATAAGAATTTTCACTCCTAGGTAGAATCTACATACATTTAAAAAACGTTGTGAAAATACTTTATTTAAAACGTTTTGAAAAATACATTGAATTTTCCATAGCTCGCTGTTGCCATCTAGTGTCACATTTGTATATTGCACTTTACAACACATTTAAAATGTTTATTTGCAGCTGTGTAGCTGAGTCTGGACCTGACTAATTGCTCAGCTAACATCACAGAAGAAAGATAGCTTATACACTGTGCTCAAACACATTTCATTATTACACATACCACATGCAACTTGGCAACTACCCTCTTTTTCAGCATAGCATTCCATGATTAGCCAAAAGTTCATCACAATTTACAATTCTATGCCATGCAATTACCTAGGATGCAGCAAGTGCTTTGATCTAGGCCACGGATGGCGACCAACTTGTTTGGGGCTTGAAAAACAAAACTCATTTCATTACAGGTTTCCCCATCCACAGATTCACACTTCTGCAACCTGGAGAGGCAGAAATCTAGATATTTTAAAGAGAAAGCGGAGGTTTCCCATAATTTTAACTAAGCCTCACAAGTCATTTCAAAGTTTTGGAGCTGTGTCAGTTGCTCACTTCCAACTCAAAACCTGATCAGAGCCAATTTACAATTCGTGTAAATTGCTGGGTTATTTTTTTTTATGATCCCACAACCCAAGGGAAATCTGAGGTACAGAAAGTTCAGCATCAACAAAAGTCACATAAAGCCAGAAGCCACAGGGGTTTTAAAGCACAAAGCTTCCAGCTAGTCACAGACCCATAACTACAAGTGTAAAAGCTGCTGATGAGCGAGAGGCTCCAAAGCAAAGTTAACACATTCCAAACACTGGTTTAAAAATAGAGAGGTCCTGCAGATTATAGCCTGGAGCAATATTCAGATAATAACCAAATGTTTTCAATGTGTTTATCAAAGCACTGCAAGAAAACGCAACCTAGCTGGGACCACTTTACATGTCACATCTTTAAGGATATGCTTAAAAAAACAACATGTGAATGCAACAAGCTTGTAAGCTTGTGTTTGCAAATGCAAATAGGTACACGTCAGAACCAGCTGAAGCTCCCTCTTGAAAATACATGCACAGGGACAAACCTAGGTCTGTTTCCAGCTAAGGTGTGAAACGGCCTAAGCGTGTTAGGTTTTGAGAATCATACCAAACGAATCCCAAACAAGCAAGTCTAGAAATGAATAAAGCTCTGGGGTGGCGTCTTTCAACGCACAGCGCAATCTCTTTTCCTCTGCGGGAGTTAATTCGGGGATAATCTCCAACCTAAACTAGAATTCACAGCTAACGGGGCCTGCATCTCTGAAAACAATACTCCCTGCACACAGGAAAATCTAACAGCCACAGCTGAAGGGAATAGAGCTGGCTTCGTTTACTACACAAACACAAACAGATTAGGTTGCCAGTTCTCCCCCCCCCCTTTCCTTTTTTCCCCCTGGCAGTGCCCAGACAAAACTTAGCAAAGGAAGTTTCTTCCACCACCGAAATCTCCATGCCTGTTACTTTTTCCAACTATATAGGCAGTACTTTTTTTCTAAATAAATGTTTAGGGGTACTCTCATTTTGACTGAAGAAAATCACCGTTTTATAGTTCAAATCGGGGAAAATAAATACAGTAGATGGACAAAAGTACAAAGAGCCACAAAATGTTTAGGGGTATGCGCCCCCCCAGGGGGAAAAAACACGGTGTATATAGGTGTGTTTTTCTCTGCCTCTAGCTGTTCACGGCTCAACGTTTTAGCAGCCCCTCCTCAGGGTCCCTTCCTTCCAGCTCTACGACTCGATGACACTGACAAGCCTAGGCTGCGGCCCTAAACACCATTACCAGGGAGTAAGCCTGCGTAGGATTACACCGCTAAAACACACTTACCTGACAGTGAGCCCCAAGGAATACTCCTCTGCAGCAATCCCTTGGGATTTTGCGCCTGCGAAGCGGCCCCGGATTCAGTGGTCTCTGGCGCCCCTTTCCCGGGGCCCAAAGCCCTTCTTCCCGCTCAACCCGAGAGAAGCTTGCCGCCTTGGCCGTCGCCTAGCAACCGAAAGAGGGAGTCGCTGCCCGCGGAGGATGTCGGGTGCGCGGCTTTTTCATCGACCTGTCGGCTTCAGTACTACGAATCCCACAAAGCATTGCGGTCCGAGCGCTCCGGGAGGGGAATATACGCCTGATGGATCCTCAGTTCCGGTCGGGCGCACAAACTACAAATACCGTCATGCTCTGGTCCAGAGCGCATAGTACTACTGTACTAGCTTGGGTGCAAGTCCCATGGGCGTAGCCAAGTAGGAGGGGGGGCAAATCATCAAAAAGTATTGAAAAGCATTTAAAATACTCAATTAACTGATGTTCTGTCCCCCCACAGCAGAAGCCTGCCCCCCGTAATGGCCTCTTTTTGGGGGGGGGGATTTTTACCCGTGATCTCCCCCAAAAAGCTCAACTGTTTGCCCCCCCAACAAAAATCCTGGTTAGGCCCATGGTAAGTCCCATTAAACTCAGCACGACTTATTTTTAAGAAGGCACTGCAAGTACAATACGTGACAATACACAAGTACAAGTACGCTAGCTAGAGTAACCCTGTGGCCTCTTTACTTGGAAGCACTTTGGAAGTAGAGTATTTAAAAAGGATATGGGGGGGGTGCACTCTGGTCAGTGACCGAAATAAATAGATTCATTCATTCATCGGGAAACAATTATTCTTCCCATCCACTGAGGCAAGGAGGACACAAAGCATTAGATTTGAATTATTATTATTATTATTATTATTATTATTATTATTATTATTTTATTAAATGTTTGGAAACACTATTCTAGCACTAATACAGCCCTCCAGCAATGATACCGAAAATGCAGGTGAGCATTTCTAACCAAAGGCAGGGCAGGCTTCTTGGAGATGTAAGTTCTTCGTAAAAGTGTCTACAGTATTATAATGTGCTCCTACATGTCCTCTGAGACAACAAATATAGAGTGACGGCAGCAAAGGAAACTGCTAGAGAGCCCTGCTTAAATGCAACACAGATGGGCATGCCCATTAGGTAGGCTCTCCAAGTGCCAACCGTTTTCTGCCCCATAAAAAATATGCATCTCAGAGTTGCTCTTTCATAGGGTGGTGTCAAGCAAGGGTGGGAGAAGAATGCCTGCTGCAATGAGTGACACTGAGTGTATTTTATGATGCTCAGGAACAAAGGACACTCCATTCACACTTACCTGGGAGCCCCTACAGCACTGTTTGTTTAGTCGTGTCTGACTCTTCGTGACCCCATGGACCAGAGCACGCCAGGCACTCCTGTCTTCCACTGCCTCCCGCAGTTTGGTCAGACTCACGTTGGTAGCTTTGAGAACACTGTCCAACCATCTCATCCTCTGTCGTCCCCTTCTCCTTGTGCCCTCCATCTTTCCCAACATCAGGGTCTTTTCCAGGGAGCTATTCTCATGAGGTGGCCAAAGTATTGGAGCCTCAGCTTCAGGATCTGTCCTTCCAGTGAGCACTCCGGGCTGATTTCCTTAAGAATTGATAGGTTTGATCTTCTTGCACTCCATGGGACTCTGAAGAGTCTCCTCCAGCACCATAATTCAAAAGCATCAATTCTTCAGCGATCAGCCTTCTTTATGGTCCAGCTCTCACTTCTGTACATTACTACTGGGAAAATCATAGCTTTAACTATATGGACCTTTGTCAGCAAGGCAAAAAATCAAGCTGCAAACTAAGGTAGCAATCCAGAACTGGTGCTCCTGCTGGGGGCCAGGATGCCATTAAGCTTGCACATAAGGTACCCTTCACAAGGATGGACGACCAAGGGTGGAGTGTGGGAAGCAGTTGGGTGGCAGGGGGGAGTCCCCCTTTAATGAACTTTCCTTAGGTAAGTCTCAGAAAGTCCCACAGAACCAAAACTGTTGGTTTTCTCTGCCAGGCAGCAGCTGTTAAAAAAAACACAGGAGCCCAAACTAAAGGGAGAAACTTGTCAGCAACCACAGGATGCGCATAATGTAAAACTCTGTACTTTTGCTCACCACCATAAGCTGCACTTAAATAAATAAATGACCATAACACAATAGAACATAATAGAATATCACAAATGCAGCATAAATCATATTGTGAAACAATTGCAACCTATAAAACACTCTTAGCAAAGCAAAACATCACAATTAAAGCAAAAGTCCTATTATATGATTAACAAATCAACACGGCATTTTTAATCTATAAAACAATATTAACACCACCAATGAAATTTATGCTTAATTATTTACAGCAAAACAAGACAATAGAACTGAAAGTTTGCAAACCTGACCCCAAATTTATTTAAGCGGAAACAAGTTCCACTGAGTTCAATGAGAGTCACTACCCTAAGAATACTTATTGCTGTCATTTAAGATGCTTAGATTTTTAGGGAAAGCATTAGCAGCAGGGCCCCCATTGAGGATCTAGACCAGCAAGGGGATATACAAAAGGGGACCCAGACAGGGGTCCCATCCTATTTGCCCTCCCTTCCATCCTAGCAATCATGACACATATTTACAGTACTGTAGTCAGGGATCAGAGTCTCCATACGGGTCAATTGTCTGCAACTACTACTACTACTACACAGCAAGCAAAAACGCAAAATGCAAAAACTTTGCAGAGAGGCTTAGCTTAGGCAACAGTAACATCTGGCTGTTGGCCGGAAGTTTGGTGGCTCGAGCCCACCCAGGGGCAACAGCCGTGGGCAGGATTCCTGCATTGCACGGGGTTGGACCCTCAATGTCCCTTCCAACTGGACTGTTCTACGAAAAGAGCAACCCCAAAAAATAACCACTGTTAAAGCTCATAAATACACTCTTCTCCACCAACCCCATGACTCCCAATCTTTCACTGTGTCTCGCTCCTTAAAATACACATGCACAGAATGCACAGAACAGTTCAAAGGAAGGGAAGCGGGCAGTCCATTGGCCGAAGCTTGCCGCCCCCCGCCCCGCCCCCGGCAAAAAGTCGCCTACAACTCCCAGCATGCAGCGGGCCAGAGGCGGTTTTTCTGCATTCGTGCGAACTGGCATCAGGGAAGGAGCGATTGGCAGAGAGGTGGCTTCTGCTGTTGCAGCTGCGGGTGTTTTGCCGCTTCTTTGCTTGGGGGGTGTCCGGGATCGCGCGAGGGCGGGGCGAAGGAGAGCAAGGCCAGCAGCAAAGCAAGCAGCAAAATCCTTTAGTCTGGAGAATCGGGGACCGGGTTCTGCCCTCTCTTCCTGGAGTCAACGCTGTCCAGCGGTAGCGCAGGAGAAGCAGCTCCGAAAGGTCAGCTGCAGCAGACTCGAAAGCCTTTCCGGCACCTTGGAGCCCGGGACGAGCCGGGCAGTGCAATGCTGCGCGTGTGTCTACTCGGAAGTAAGCCCCACCGAGTTCAGTAGGGCTTGTTCCCGGGAAAAGAGCGCACAGGGCGGGCTGCCTGCCTGGCAGGAGCTTGGCAAAAAAAAGATCCCAGAGATCCAGCCTCATCGATCACGTGAAGGGTCGGTAGGGAAAGAGGAAACTGCTGTAAGGTAAAAAGGTAAAACTGCTTTAAACACGGAGGCCAGCAATGTGCACAAGAGCCGCAGTCTTGTGGCCCTTCTTTGCAAAATCCCATGCTTGTTAAAGCTACCCATCCTGCCTTTTCTGTCTCCCTCATTAGTGCATACAATATATTTTCCCATTTTGAACATTCAGTATCACTTGGCCATAATGGCTAGAATCCTCTGTATCAAGTGAGACACAGGTTTACTTTTTCTCTTGCAGGGAACTGTGATTCTGGTAAACATGCTACACACGAAGGTGAAAACGGAAAAGCCAGGTAGGGGGGCTCGGAAAACTCTCTGCCACAAAAGTCAGGGGAAAGCAGCAGCGGCTGAAAGGGCAGTGCAGAAGTGACCTCATCATTGCAGCCCCACAGCATCCACTGGGCACAAGGTTGGGGACAGCCGCTGTGGAGGGAGAAGAGATCCTATGTTGTACTGTAAAGTGGAGGGGGTGGGTAAACGCTTTCTGCCAGAATAATGATTTTCTTCTCTGTGGACCTTCCCCAGATCTAGAGACGGCCAATGCTCGAAACCGCCTCGATGCCGTGCTGCAATGCCTACTGGAGAAGTCGGAGGTTGATCGGTAAGTATTGCCAGGTTCTTTTGGGTTCAGGAGTAACTGGGGCTTGCCGATCAGAAGGTTGGCGGTTCGAATCCCCGCGACGGAGTGAGCTCCCGTTGCTCGGTCCCTGCTCCTGCCAACCTAGCAGTTCGAAAGCACGTCAAAGTGCAAGTAGATAAATAGGTACCACTCCGGCGGAAAGGTAAACAGCATTTCCGTGCGCTGCTCTGATCCGCCAGAAGTGGCTTAGTCATGCTGGCCACATGACCCAGAAGCTGTACGCCGGCTCTCAGCCAATAAAGCGAGATGAGTGCCGCAACCCCAGAGTCGGTCACGACTGGACCTAATGGTCAGGGGTCCCTTTACCTTATGCTTGCAATTTCTTATCTACCCTCGCCTAGAAGGAAGAGGCCTTAGATTCCTTGTGGCGTGCTTTGCGACTAGCTCCTTCTCCTGCAAGGAATAGTTGCTCCAAGAGGTGGGTCCTCAAGTGAGATGCCAGTCCCCCCCTCCACATGGCTGCTGACATCCTGTTCCCCCTTTTCCTGACTTATCTCCGCAGGGAGCAGATGGAAGAGGACTCTGGGAAGACTCCCTCAGACGTACTCAGCAAGTAAGATGCTCAAGCATTCCCTAGTTGCCTTCACTTGCCCTTGATTGCTGTGCCACGCCATAAAATTTTTGGGTGGGGAGGAGGCTGTTGCCAAGGGCCAGCTCCTAGGTAGCTATAATAATATTGTAGCTATGTCTGCCAGTCAGGGAAAACTGGGGTGGGTGAGGGAGATTCCTGTATTGAAGTAGATGACCTTCAACACTAAAATTATATGATTCTGTGGTCCTGCCACTTTGGAACTAAGACTTACCCTTTTAGATCAGCCAAGGTCCATTTGGGATGTGGGTGGCGCTGTGGGTTAAACCACAGAGCCTTGGCCTTGCCGATCAGAAGGTCGGCGGTTCGAATCCCCGCAACGGGGTGAGCTCCCGTTGCTCGGTCCCAGCTCCTGCCCACCTAGCAGTTCGAAAGCATGTCAAACTGCAAGTAGATCAATAGGTACCACTCTGGCAGGAAGGTAAACGGCGTTTCCGTGCACTGCTCTGGTTCGCCAGAAGCGGCTTAGTCATGCTGGCCACATGACCCGGAAGCTGTATGCCGGCTCCCTCGGCCAATAATACGAGATGAGCACCGCAACCCCAGAGTCGGTCACGACTGGACCTAATGGTCAGGGGTCCCTTTACCTTTAAGGTCCATTTTGTCTAGTATCCTGTCTCCGGGATGCTGAGCAGCAAACGACACCATTCCCTTTATTTCTGATTGTTGGGCTGAGGGTGCCAGAGTTGCCAGAATGGTACCACCCATGCACAAAAGTTAGACCTGGGAGAACTCTAGGTTTCCAGAAGTAAACTATATTTTTTAAACTGCTGCTTCTGGAAGCTCATTGGCAGGACAGAATGGTAATGGCCCTACCCCATTGTTTATTCCCAGCAGTTTAGGGTTGGGTGGATGAGGCTGCTATTGTAGCCCCACTTACCTGGGAGTAAGCCCCATTGAATTCAGTAAATCACCTATGACTGCACATACCTCCTGTGTTACACCGAATGTGAACAGGTGGGCAAGACTCTTGCCCAGGCGTATGTTGAAACTGAGTAAAGGAAGGATTTCTCCTTCTTTTCCTTAGAGGCCCACCTCCTCTGTTGAGAATCATGCGTTTAGATAGCTGGCTTTTGTTTCCTGCTTCTTCTCTGGGTTTCTTTCCTTTCTTTTCTCTCCAAAGTGTCTAGGACAGGCATATCCAACTGTGATCTACTCCCAGTATAAAAAAAAAACTGGCAGTGATCTACCCATTGTCATTGGAAGGAGGAGGAGCTTGGGTGGGGTGAGTAGATTGCCCAGAGTTGTTGAGCTTTTGGGGAGAGGATTGCACAGAGTTTTTTAGCTTTCCCCCCATAACTTTTTGTACACTATAAGAATCCCATGATCTACCAGGATCAGCTGGGATCTACCGGTAGATTACTGGTTGGACATGCCTGGTCTAGGAGAATGGAAGGAACCTATGAAAATGAGCCCCACAGCTTTGCCCTAAATATCCTAATAGGTTAGGGATATAACAATTTGCAGAAAACAAACAAACAAACCTAGCTACTAGGTTTTGTGTGTCTGTGTTTGCCTAGACTAGAGGGCTAATAGAAAAGATCTTATTTGTAAAGTTGCCTTGGGATATTTATTTTTATATAAGGGCTTTAAAAATGGAGCCAACTTCTACTGAAAGACATGGGAGAGGAGTGTTCTTGGGGCCCCCCAAACCCTAAGAATGGTCAATCCTCTCCTGGGACCAGCTATCCTGGAGAGTAGGGGTTTTTTTCTCTTCTTCTTCTTGCTGGTGAAGCTATTGCATTCTGGGCAATTCCTAAACCCTCTTGCTTTGCGGTTTCAGGGACTCTTCTCCTACTGCCACAGGAAAGAGGTATGGTTATTTACAGCATCTTTCCCACCTGTTGATATCCATAGCATGGGAGATTTCAGATTTCGCCATTCTTAGCTCAGTTGGTAGAGCATGAGACTCTTAATCTCAGGGTTGTGGGTTCGAGCCCCACATTGGGCAAAATATTCCTGCATTGCAGGGGGTTGGGTTAGATGACCATCGTGGTCCCTTCTTACAATTCTGTGTTCTATTATTCCACTGTACTCATTCACCAGAAAATGGCATTTAGTCTAGGCAGTATGGATTGGCCGGTTGATGCTCCTGAACTGGATTTCAAATGAGCAAGTTAAGTAAGCCTATCACTCAAAATACACCTTCCGGAGGTTCTCTAGCACAGGTCTCTCATGCTTGAAACTATTCCTGCTGCAAACATCACACTGTTGGTTGTATCCCGTGTTAGTCCTACTCAGTAGATCCGTTGGCATTAATGGACATCACTAACTTAGGTCCTGCAGGGACCCAGGTGGCGCTGTGGGTTAAACCACAGAGCCTAGGGCTTGCTGATCAGAAGGTCGGCGGTTCCAATCCCTGCGACGGGGTGAGCTCCCGTTGCTCGGTCCCAGCTCCTGCCAACCTAGCAGTTCGAAAGCACGTCAAAGTGCAAGTAGATAAATAGGAACCGCTCTGGCGGGAAGGTAAACGGCGTTTCCATGTGCTGCTCTGGTTTGCCAGAAGCGGCTTTGTCATGCTGGCCACATGACTCGGAAGCTGTACGCCGGCTCTCGGCCAATAAAGCGAGATGAGTGCCGCAACCCCAGAGTCGGACACGACTGGACCTAATGGTCAGGGGTCCCTTTACCTTTACCTTAACTTAGGTCCATTAAGTTCAGTGGATCCTACTCTGAGTAAAACTGAGTTAGCCCTGTGTTACTTCAGGAGCTCACACATTCTGGTTGGCTTTGTTATCCAGCTGTTGCTTGTATTTGCCACTAACACCATCTACTGACATGCAGGGGGAGCTTGAGGAAAGGTTGGGATCTTGCGCCTGAGCACACACTGAGACTGAGAAGCAGGGCAGCTTCTTGCTGCTTCCAAGGTGCTCGGAGCCTGTCGCAAGGTCAACAGGTGAGCCCTCTCCCTTTGCCCCTCCAGGTGTTGCTGAATGAACTACAGCTCCCGTCAGCCCCCAAAAGCATGGCCAATGGCCTGGGATGATAGGAGTAGTAATTCAGCAACACCTGGAGGGCCAAATATTCTGGCTTTTAAGGCTTGTGCTACGCAGCATTCCCATCAGATTTTGTATTTTGCATTTTTTATATTGTAATTTGATGCTGTGAACTGTGCAGTATACAAATTTAATACATCATCATCATCATCAGCCAGTGTTAGCGGGTTTTGGTTGCACAAGGGATGCTGTGGCTTGCCCCCAGGGCTTGGAAAGTGCCTCCAGGCCTTTCTGACTCTTGTGCAGCGAGTTGGCCAGCTGCACAGTTTCTAAACTGCGGCGTTGCTCTCAGGCCGTCCAGCCGGTTCTCTCACCACCGCCGCAAGAAGAGGAAGGAGACGGACGATGGATTGACGGAGGGTGGGCAGCAGAAACAGAGTGAGTAGAAACATTGGGCTGATCCAGCAAGGCTCCTCTGAAGATGTGGTTGATCACAGAGCTGGCCGAACCAGGATGTGGGTGGAGCCTGTGAGAAGGCCACTCCTACCCCCTACTTGAAGCCGGCAATCCTTGAACCCAGTGCAGGCTAGCTTATCCGAGCAAATGGGGCACTGGTCAGGGCATGGCTTTACGTGTCATTGGCTCTGGCTCCTCCTATTGTTACCAACACTAATAATAATAATAATAATAATAATAATAATAATAATGAATGGAGCCCTTAGTGGCTTCCATGTAACCCCAAGAACTGGATGGCATTTTTAAAGGGCTGCCTTGCAGAGCTGTGTCTTGCTGCCTTGTCCCCCGCAGACACCTATGTCATCAAGCTGTTTGACCGGAGCGTGGACCTGGCGCAGTTCTCCGAGAGCACCCCGCTGTACCCCATCTGCCGGGCCTGGATGCGGAACAGCCCCATGGTCCGGGAGCAGGAGCGATCTCCCAGCCCGAATCTGCCTGCCCTACTGGAGGATGAGGAGGTACTAAATAAGAGGCCCTTGCTTAGGAAAGGGTGTGGCAGGGCCAGTCCTCTCATTGGGCAGAGTGAGCCCTTTGCCACAGGTGGCAGACAAGGGGGAGGGAGCAGACTGGTATTCCTCCCCCCCATCCACTGCTGCTGCTGCCCATCTTGGTTCAGCGTGGCAGGGCCTGGCAAAGGTGGCCCAGAGAACTCTTACAGCTTACTATTGCCTCAAGAGATCTAGGACTGCCTGTGCTGCTACCTCCTAATCCAACATCAAAAAGTATTACCACAAAACCTCAGTGGGGAAGGGTTGGTGGTGGTAGGTCTACACTGAGCAGAATTTTACTCGGCTGGCATGAAAACAAAGCTCACTCTTTCTTGGCTAACCTTGGCTCAGCAAGACCACACAGATTTGCAGGCCTCCCAGAGAGGAGCTCACAGCCGCTTTGCTTCTGAGTTTTCAATAACCAATAATTTGCTGCCACCTCACTCTGCCCACTGATGAGGCCAGCCCTGCGGTGTGGCATAGTGGTTAGAGGTTTGGACTTGGCTACAGGCTCGGAGATGGAAGGTAAAGTTCCAACCAGAGAGGAATGGCTGGTGAAGATGATGGACTGTGGTGAAATGGCAAAACTGACTGGGAAAATCAGGAAGAGAAGAATTTTAAGAAGGAATGGGAAAAAAATTATAATGTACTTAAGAGAACACTGTAAACAACTAAAAACTTTGGCAGGATTTGAGTGGTGCTTGTAATGTACGAAAAACTATGGGTAAATGGATTATTATTCTTTTAACAAATTAAGAGAAAATAAGATAAGCACATGAAGAAGAAAAAAAGATTGACAATGATAACCATGGAAGGGCGGAGGGAAGTCAAGGGATTCAGAGAAGCCTAAATGAGGAGGTGAACGATGTGTTTGAATATAAATTTGTTATGTAAAACTTAATAAAAATATTTTTAAAAAAAGAGGTTTGGACTTGGACTGCAGCGGCCCAGGCTCAAATCCCTACTCAGTCCCCAACAGCACACAATCGTTGCCTAACCTACCTCCCAGATTACATTGTGATCAGGAAATGGGAACATTCCCATGTATACCACCTTATATAAACATAGGAAATGAATGGGGGGGAAGCTTTTCGGCTCGGCGAGTCCACAGTCGAAGAGATACTGAACTCGTGCCTCTCTTCTCTCCCCGTGTTTTTGATCCTAGGGCGCCGAAGGTCTGAATGGGAAGAGCCAGGATGTGTACAAGCTGCCGCCTCCTGCTCCCTGCCACACGAATGCCGCAGGGGAACCAGTAAACCTGCGTATCCCATCTCCGCTAGAGCCCGAGGACAAGGCGAAAGTAGCTGCTGACACGGTCAGAGCACCCTAAAGCTGGGAGGTGGCGGAGAAGGGAGAAAAGGGAGTGCGGGAGCTCTGCTGTTTTTTCCCCTTCTTCTCTGTGAAGATGCCAATTATGATCTGAAGCGATTTATATTCAGTGCTTTTTTTCTGGGGGGACGCATACCCCTAAACAATTTGTGAATCTAAGTTTGGCCTCATTGAGGGGCAGTATTTCAATATGAGTAGGAAAATGAGAGTACCCCTAAATATTTTTTTAGGGGGGAAAAAAGCACTGTTTATATTTATATCTTGCTCTTCCTCCTGCAGGAGCCAAGAGCAGCAAACACGCCCACAATAAAACAATTTGTAAACCAGGCACCCCCAAACTCGGCCCTCCGGATGTTTTGGGACTACAACTCCCATCATCCCTAGCTAACAGGACCAGTCAGTGGTCAGCGATGGTGGGAATTGTAGTCCCAAAACATCTGGTGGGCCGAGTAAACATTCTAAAAACATTCAAAGGATTCAGGGAACTGTAGTGCTGAGAACTGCAATTTCCAGAGTTCCCTAGGATGAGGGTCTGACTGTTAAACCACTCTGTGAATTGTAGCTCTGGGAGGGGAGTGGGGGTGGTCTCCTGATACCTCCCAGCACCCTTATCAAATCACAGTTCCCAGGGGCTCCTTGGGGGAAGCCATGACTGTTTAAAGTGGCATGATACTGCTTTAAATGAATAGTGCAGATGGGGGCCTCAGCTTTACCTGCTGCAGAGTTAAAATCCGTGGCCAGGCTAGCCAGCCATGAACTGCAATTCGCCACAGTGTTCCCTCAGTTTCTGGAATACCCGGGGGGAATTGTAAGGAAGCCTTATACCAACCAAAACATTGATCTCTGAAGCTTAGTATTGTCTGCTACTGATGGCAGCTGCACTCGCATAAATACACAATTTTTACACGTGCAGATATTGAATGTATAGGCCATTTTAAACATTTCATTTCTTTTAACAAGTAAATATAATTATTTAAAGTCAACAGACTCTCAGCATGTTGACTGTGATTTCCGCAAGAAAATGGATCTCTGCATTTTTATTTTCTCCAACTAAGGGGGTTACTGCATCTTCATTTCATTTGCTTCTTGGCCTTTGGATAGCTTTTGAGTTGATTGGGTTATTCTGCTTGCCAGGCCGCTGTGTCAGCCCTACAGGGCTTTAGGCCAAGCAGAGTGCTGACGAAATCCCTTCTCTCTCTCTCTCCCCACAACTCCAGGCTTCTGATGCCGTACCATCAATGTCCTCCCTCATCTACAAGAACATGGAGCGGTGGAAGAAGATCAGACAGAGGTAGGATGCTGGGCTCTGGAAGCAAGGAGGAGGAGGGCACGAGGCAGAGAACCTTTTGCAGCGGAGGCCGGTCCATTAAGGCAAATTGGGGCACTGTCCCACAAACAGCGCCAGGTTCATTTATGACCATTGCCCTTTATTAAATGTGTTCACCACCCTTCCTTGGTAGATCTCAGGGTGGTTCGCAGCATAAAAATACTAGATAAAAACGCAAAATACATAATAAGGAATGAAATAAACCCATAAACCCCCCCCCCAGCACTCCCACAAACACATTTTAAATGTTACAGGATGTTAGCCAAAGGCCTGGTTGAAGAGGAATGTTTTTGCCTGGCACCTAAAGGTGTATATTGAAGGTGCCGGGCAATTTAGGGTGGTGCAAGCTGGTCTCCCGGACAGGGCACCAAGCTGAAGGGATGAAAAATAACAACAAAAATAATACCTATATACGGGTATATAAAAAACCAGCTGTACCAAAATTAATTCTTGTGAAAATAAGAAAAATAAATTGGGGGGAGGGATTTTGTCCTCCCTCAGGGCACCATGTTACCAAAGCCACTGCCACCAACTTCAGTCTGCCCTCAGCCCAGCCCCTTACCTGCCTCCCTCCTTACCTGCAGCCAGTGTGGTGTAGTGGTTAAGAGCGGTGGATTCGTAATCTGGTGAACCGGGTTCGTGTCTCCGCTCCTCCACATGCAGCTGCTGGGTGACCTTGGGCTAGTCACACTTCTCTGAAGTCTCTCAGCCCCACTTACCTCACAGAGTGTTTGTTGTGGGGGAGGAAGGGAAAGGAGAATGTGAGCCGCTTTGAGACTCCTTTGGGTAGTGATAAAGCGGAATATCAAATCCAAACTCTTCTTCTTCAAGGGAGTGGCCCTGGCTGTCAGCTTCCTCTCCTTTGATTCCTGTAGAGCAGAAGAGCTTTCCAAACTGTGTGTCGCGTGTGACACGTTAATGCTTCAGTTGCCGTGTGTAGGCGTGCTTGTGTGAACACTCTTATAAGGGGCTAGTTTAACCTCCGGCTTGCTAGCAAAACTGAATTACCGCGTCGTGAAACGACGCATGTCTAAAAAGTGTGTCGCTGACATGAGAAGTTTGGAAAGCTCTGCCATAGAGCTTAGCAGGGAGGAAGTCGGAGACGGAACTAGAACTAGGTAGCTCCGCCCACCATAAGTCTCTAGCGCCACCTACCATCGGTCTCCCCGCCTTACACCCTACCAGCCTCAAGGGGCACCAGCGACCGCTGTTTGTGGGGGTCGTGGGAAATGACTGATCTGAGAGAGCCATGGGTACAAAGAGACGTCCGGGGCTGTGTGGCTGACTTGTGGCCTCCGCTATTCACAGGTGGAAAGAGGGATCTCACAAGAACCAGCTGCGATACTCGGAGAGCATGAAGATTCTGAAGGAGATGTACGAGCGGCAGTGAAAGACTATACACCTGACTATAGCCAACAACCTTTTGTAAATCTCCCCTTCCCTGGAGTCCTTTGCCTTGGCATTAACTGGCTTCAGTTTTATGGAACAATAAACACAGTATTTGGAATATGTGCATATACCCGTTTCTTGGAGCTGAGGAGGACCCACACAGGTAAACCAGGATGCTATGAATTGTCAGAAGGCGTTGATAATCTGTGTGAGGTTGGGCAGCTTCTTCAGACCCTAGACTTGATTCCTTTGTCCCGTTGGCTCCCCCACCCCCAGGCTGCCCAATGAATCCTCTTAAGCAGAAAATAATATAGAGTTTTCTGCCTCCGCAAGGATCTTCCTTAGCTCTAGCACTTAACTGCACCCTCTGTCCTTCAGTCCTGACTTGCACTTTGAGCTTACCCTCTTGGCTTTTCCTGAGTCCTGGCTTCGCCCTATACCCCCTGGCTCACCTATGGGTGTGGTTATGAGGGGAAAGAAGAGTTTCTTGGAGAAAAGGTGGGCTAGAGACCTAATAATTCTGAAAAGAAGAAGAGTTTGGATTTGATATCCCGCTTTATCACTACCCAAAGGAGTCTCAAAGCGGCTAACATTCTGCTTTCCCTTCCTCCCCACAACAAACACTCTGTGAGGTGAGTGGGGCTGAGAGACTTCAGAGAAGTGTGACTAGCCCAAGGTCACCCAGCAGCTGCATGTGGAGGAGCGGAGACGCGAACCCGGTTCACCAGATTACAAGTCTACCACTCTTAACCACTACACCACACTGGCTCCCCTGAAAAGGAGGATGCTGAGAACAAAGTCCAGCTAAATCGCCTCCTGAGTTTCATTTCATGGGCCGGGGGGGGGGGGGGAGAGGAATGACCCTGCACAGCTGCCATGCCAGGATTTGGCAGCTCCTTCCCTTTTTCTCAGCGATAGCAGGCCGGCTGCAAAAATCCGCTCGGCAGGTCGCCAGAGGCTTGATAGGCAGAGCAACATTTGGGCCCGGTGAGTCAGCGGAGTGTGACACAGCCGGAGATCCCCAGAGTGGCTTTTTATGGGCTGGATTCGGAGAACACCCGTTGGTGCGGAGGACTGTGATGCAGTGGAAGGACACCTGCTTTGAGTGCAGGGTGCCCCAGGTTCAATCCCTGGCATGTCCTTGTAAGGCTGGGAGAAAATATTGCCTGAAATCTTGGACAGCCTCTGCCAGCCAGTGTGGAGAGCTAGGGGTCTGACTCATAAGAAGGACCTTGCTGGATGGGGCTCTGGGCTCACCCAGCTTAGCGGCCTGTTCTTATAGCACCCGACCAGATGCCAAGGGGAAGCAGGACCCGGGTGCAAGAGCACTCTCCCCTTCACCGCAACGTCCTGTGTTGCTGTGATGTTTGGTGGAGAGGAGTGTAGCTTAGTGGTTGAGCACATTTTTATTATCAAAATTTATTTCCTGCCCTTCACCAGCAGGTCTCAAGAGCACATGTATGCAAATGGCCTCCCCAGCATCTCCAGGTAGGAGTGGGAAAGACGCCTCACTGAAGCACCAGAGAGCTGCTGCCGGTCAGTGCAGGTGATGCTGAGCTAGACTGAGCAGCAGTCCACCTTGACGTAAGGCTTCAGGGACTCGGCTTACTCCCCGCCCCCTTTGGCAGTAGATAAGCAGAGCAAAGCAAAAGGAGTCTCTTACCATTTAGAGATTTTAATGATCACAGCGAGAGAACAAATAATAATAATAATAATAATAATAATAATAATAATAATAATAATAATTTTTATTTGTACCCCGCCCTCCCCGGCAAAGCCGGGCTCAGGGCGGCTCACACCACCAACAAAGAATCCATTCCTAGGAATGAAGGTGCTCCCAATTAAGGGTTCCACCCGCT
The DNA here is from genome assembly GCA_034641385.1 of Darevskia mixta. NCBI lineage: Eukaryota > Metazoa > Chordata > Lepidosauria > Squamata > Lacertidae > Darevskia > Darevskia mixta. The sequence goes on along the minus strand of JAWWNH010000033.1, from coordinate 15,303,723 downwards.
TCCCCCCTAGTCACCCACGTCAGTTCTGCATCTTGCAACCTGATCTCGCAACCACTGTGCTTTTTGTGCTGCCACCTGATCTGTTCCTCGTGACCTTGGGCTGGGCAGATGTATGTAGAGAGTCTGTTAATTCTCTCTCTCCCAGTTTTTCTCCTAGCTGTTCACCCAGTTCTTCCCAACTTCTGTCTTCTGAACTATGTCCCTCTGCAAACCACTGTTCCAAATCTATACTGTCCCACTGCTCCTGGGAAGATTGAGGATCCTGATCAGAAGCAGGGGAATCAGCACTGTCCCTGACAGCTGCTTCCTATGCAGAACTGTTGTTGCCCCTCTCCTTCCCTGGTCAGCCCCTTTGGAAGGACTTCATACCACGCCAAAGCCTTGCTCTGCTAGGTAGTATTGTCTACTACAGTTGACTGTCAACTTATGTTCCAGGGATAGAGCACAAAGCCAAAGTCACACATAGTCAAAACACTTTGGGTGCAACGACAGGTGGGATTGCCAGTGTATTTTTTCCCAGATGCCCGCACCCTTATTATTATTTTTTATTGCCACGTGGGTAAAGCTGAATGCGCGCAAGTTAAATGGGTGCAAGTTGCAGCTCTCCTGCACATCAGGGATGGGCAAACTATCCAAACTGTTGGATCAATTTCGTTTTTCACTAGAACCTCGAGATCTGCCAACCAGATCCAGGTGCAAAAAACATTTCTTTTATATTTTTATTGTAAATTTTCTGATGTTAGCCGCCCTGAGCCCGGTTTCGGCTGGGAAGGGCGGGGTATAAATAAAATTTATTGTTATTATTATTATTATTATTATTATTATTATTATACGGTCCGGATTAAAAAAGACCCACATCTTTTGCCTAGGACAGGCTTCCTCAACCTTGACCCTCCAGATGTTTTGAGACTACAATTCCCATCATCCCTGACCACTGGTCCTGCTAGCTAGGGATCATGGGAGTTGTAGGCCAAAAACATCAGTAGGGCTGAGGTTGAGGAAACCTGGCCTAGGAATTTGTCTCCAGAACTGAACTGAGCTCACACTAACTTAGGTCCATTAATGCCATAGGGAAACCGCCTTAAACAGAGATCAGTGGTCCATTCCAGCTCAGTGGCTCCCTGACTGGCAGTAACTCTCTAGGGTTCCCAAGGGAGGATATGTGCCTCTGGCCCCTCCCACCACTGTCATGTGACCTCTGGAAAGTTGCCCAGAAGGGAATACAATAGGGTTGCCGTATTTCAAAAACAGAAAATCCGGACACAAAAATCATTGAGCTATTTTTGAAAGATCTCAACAAGAAAAATAAGTTTCAAAGCTATATTTAAGGAAATCCGCCGAAATCTACACTTCCGACATGGGTTTGCCATATGTCCGGATTTTCCCGGACGTTTAAGCAATTTCCGCCCGGACACTGTTTCTGGCAGCCGAATCCCACAATGTCTGGAAAATTCTGGAAGTATGGCAACCCTAGAATACAGCCCTCAGACAGGGGTGGGGTGGGGGACCTATCCCTATTCTTGAATGTGACGAAGCTGAACCAGCTCCCTCACACGCACACACGTAGATATATATATAGACTATTAGACAATTGTGTATCCTACCCTTACTCCAAGCAGCTGGGGATAGCTTACATGGGGTTCTCAGTTTACCCTCTGAAGTTAGGCTGCCAGCCAACAGGCTCCATGACTGAGCAAATATTTCCCCTGGCGTTTTCCCACGTCCAAAGCCAACGCACTCTTGAGACGCACCACCATGGATCTTTCTGTCTTTGCCTTGCTGAGAAGAGTCACAAGGACTGCTGTGTCATAGCAGCGAAGGTGACCAGGATACCAAGGGAAGAACTTAAGTTATTAAGATTACATGGTGGGGACAGTCCAATGCCTTGTAGCTAGTGCATCATCATCATCATCATCATATTATTATTATTATTATTATTATTAATTGCCTTCTGCACTGTGGTTTCAAGGCAATGCACAATAAAAAGGAAACCGCAGATACATTTGAATTAAAACAAAAGAGACACATGTCACTAAGTTACCCAGCGGGGAAAGCCTTTCGGAACCAAACTCTGTTCTGTTGCCTCCGGAAAGTGCAGACCACGGGCACCTGTTATCATGATGTCACGTCAAACGCAGGTGTGCCACTGGGCACCCACAATTTGGGGCACAAGTCAGCACCTCTGAGTCAAACCATTGGTCCATCCAGCTTAGTACTGTCTACTCTTACTGGCAGCAACTCTCCATCATTCTAGGCAGTGAGTCTTTCCCAGCCCTCGCTGACGAAGCCGGGGTTTGAACCCAGGACCTTCTGCATGCGAAGCAGATGCTCCAACACTCCCGGAATTTTGTGCAGTGTCCAAATGACCTCCCCCTTCAAAATACCCCCCCAGATCCCCCCATTTAATCTGGGTTTAATGTTTCTGCAGGAAATTCAGTAAGCAAAAGTAAATCCAGATTACATGGGGGAGCGGGGAAGTGGAATGGCATTTTGAGGGCGACGATATGTAGAGGCTGGGGGGGGGGGGACTTGTGTGCATAAGCAGGGATGATCTAGGATTCTATGAATCCACAGCCAGCTTGCGCTGCAGAAGTATCCCTGTATTCATGTAGTAGATCACAGGGCAATAAGGGCAGGGGTTGCCAATGTTTTCTGGGCCAGTAGGCACATTTGCAAAGCAGAGAGACTGCAGCCAAGCACACACTACAACCGATTTTCTCCTGGCTACAATAGCGCACTTTCTTTGAAGCCTAATTTCAATGGGGCGAGGAGACTCTGCGGGCACCACATTGGCAACCTCTGCTTTTGGAAAAGGCAAAGCAGAGGAAACTTGTGGTTTTTCATTTGGGTGGCTGCCAGCTTCCCCCCCCCCCTTTTAACTTGCTTTCTGAACCAAAGCTCATTAAGTTTTAACACAGGCAAGTACTGACAGCTTGAAGAATGTGTCCCTTTTTATTCCGTTCTTTAGGAGTTACACGCTGGTGCAGAGGGTTTTCCGTCCAAACTAGCTGTAATGGTACTCTTGACTCTGCTCAAGTGTTGTTCTCTTTATTTCCTATTTTGTGGTCACTGCCTTCGCTGAAAAAGTCTGTTTCTTACGACACAGTGGCGCTAGAAAGAAGAGTCAAGTGTGAAAGATTTGTCATGTTTGCTTGGCGGAGCCACAGCCCACACCTCCACCTCCTTTGTTAGTGGGCAAGAAAGCCTTGTTGTTTTTAAGCCTCCACATCTCTGTACCTGGATCAGGGGACACTGCAAAGTCACACCCTCTTTCCCTGAGCTACATGCCTTAACTAGCCTGCTTCTCATCCTTCTTGCCTGGCTGGGATACATCCTTGCACTCGGATAATACCTCTTGCTTGCCTGGATGGAGGAGTAGAGCGTACTCTCCAACATTTCAATAATAATAAAAATAATAAAATAAAATACTACCCAGCCTATCTGACTGGGTTGCCCCAGCCACCCCAGGCAGCTTCCTATACAGACATACATACATAAAAGGTAAAGGGACCCCTGACCGTTAGGTTCAGTCGTGACCGACTCTAGGGTTGTGGCGCTCATCTCGCTTTAATGGCCGAGAGCCGGCGTTCAGCTTCCAGGTCATGTGGCCAGCATGACTAAGCCGCTTCTGGCGAACCAGAGCAGCGCACGGAAACGCCGTTTACCTTCCCACCGGAGCGGTACCTATTTATCTACTTGCACTTTGACGTGCTTTCAAACTGCTAGGTTGGCAGGAGCAGGGACCGAGCAACGGGAGCTCACCCCGTTGCGGGGATTCGAACCACCGACCTTCTGATCGGCAAGCCCTAGGCTCTGTGGTTTAACCCACAGCGCCACCCATGTCCCTTTCTGCTGAGAGTAGACCCACTCAAATTAATGGGTCTAAGTTGGGCCCCATCTGCACTTTGAATAATTATAGCTTCCCACAAATAATTCTAGGAAGGGCAGATAGTTGTTAGGAGACTCCTATTCCCCTCACAGAGCTACAATTCCCAGGGGTTTAACAACCAAACCCCCCTTGCCAGGTTCTACTGCAAATATTGGCATCACACAATGATGCTCTAGGTGTCCTCAACCAATTCAAAAGAAGTCATCGGGTCCAGATGACAGCCCTCGGAGCATTCTTAAGAGAAATCAAATGCAAAACTGCTGATCTAACAAGAACATGCAGCTTGTCTCTAAAAATCAGCCTTTGTACCAGAAGAGTGGAAAGTGGCTAGTGCAAGATTAAGTACAGTATCTGGGAAATTTGGGCTGTTGCAGACCAGTTAGCCTGACATTTGTCCTGGGAAAACTGGTGGAAAGCATCGAGAAAATAGAAGAACAAGCTTTGCTAGAGAAGAATCAGCATGGCTTCTGCAAAATAACTATCCTTTTTAGAGTGTTCTATGGATTGCTAGGGAGAGGGTGCTTATGCCCATGTCTTGCTCCTTCACTTCCAAGATGTCCACTTCAAGGAATATGCTGCTGGATAGGCTTGATCTTGCCGGGCTCTTATGCTCTAATCTGGAATACAGCGGTCAATGCCATGGTCAGTGATGTGGAAACTTGCTACCACCCACCTTCCCTGCTGGTGCCGCCTTAAGGTTCATTGCCCTCCCACGTCCAGATGCAATCACACACTTAGAAGGCAGAAACACCACGTTTATTAGCAAGTATCAATGTGACATTCGTTTTTTAAGCAAGTACATGTACCCAAGTTAAGTGGCATCTGTATTTATACAAAGCAAGGAGTTTGGCATAAACAGTGGTGTACAGAGTAAGCCTGCAACAGAAGGGTCCTCCTAGCCAGAAGAAGAAAGGGCCCAATCTCTACTCCAGGAAGGTCCTACTGGAGTGTAGGGAAATTGCACTAAAGGATCATCACCCTAGAGGCAATATATAGTCTCTGCTGCCAGAACCTCAGCAGGGCAGAGGGGAATGTCACTTCTGTGAAGAGTGAGCAGCCTTTGCAGCTACTAGCGAAGGGAGAGCAGGCCTGAGACGCTTGCTGGCTTCCGGTAACAACCGAGAGCATAAAGCCAAGCTAGGCTGCTACCCTATTACTTTCCGGTGACGGCAGGCTTTTCCTGGCGGCTGATGGGGATGCTGCGCTCCACTCCGGGAAGAGCCTGTGTAGTCGGTGCCGTGATGGATAGCACCCCATCAGGAGACAAGGCCGAGGTGATAGCTGCCGGGTCAACCCCCTTGGGGATCATGTAGCGGCGGTGGAACTCCCGGGATATGTAGCCATGTTCGTCCTATAAAGAGCGGAGACGCAAAAACAGGCAAGTGACTAAAGGGGAGTCCAGAAACCAGCACTCTCACCAAGAAGCCAGGAAATTTATATGTTTATTTCACAAAATTTATACACCACTCGATTGTTTAAAAGGAAAAAGGTCAAAGTGGTTTATGGAAGATAAACCATTAACATCAAGTAAAAATTTAAAACCCTACTTCTAGGAAGGGCATACAAGAGATAAAATACTAAAACATTAAAATCACATAGGTGAGTATCTGGGCAAGCTTGTCTCAACAGGAATGTTTTTAGCAGGCACTGAAAAGGAGTGTAGTGAAGGCGCCTGCTGGATATCAATAGGCAGGGAGTTCCAAAGTTACTTCTTAATTATTTTATTTATTAAATTGGTTAGTCGCTTTATCTTGCCTGCCCAAGGCAACTCAAACAGGAACTTCAGGCAACACATGCCTTATTTACTGATGCATGTAGTTTTTGCACATTTCAGGCAGGGCTTGCAGGGGGCGGGGCGGGATCTGTGGCCCCGCCAGATGTTCCTGAACTACAATTCCCTGCACCCCCTGGCCATAAACCCTGTTGGTTGGGACCAGTGCAAGTTGCGATTCCAACAACCTCTGGAGGGCCACGGATTCTGCTCTGGACACTGGTGGTGCAGCAGCAGGTGTTTTTCCAGGCAGTTCCAGCTACTGAGGTTTCCAAATCCCTGCGTACAAACTAAGAGGACTCCGGAGTTCAATAGGGGTTTGCTTCCGGGGTTGACTTAGGATGGCAGCTTTATCTTCCTGCTTTTGGATTTGCCAGTGTTCTTCAACCTCAGGTCCTCATAAGTTGCTGAACCACAACCCCCCATCATTCCCAGGCAGCTTAGTTGATGGCAGCTCAAGGATGGCAGGTCCCCAGATTTTGCTGAACGACAACTCCCAAGGTTGAACAACACTGGCCTACAACCACCACAGGGAGCTTTTAGATCAGGGCCACCCCACAAAAAACCCATGAAGCCACATACCGGCCGCTCCTCATGCTTGGCATGAACTTCGATGTAGTCCCCAATCACCTTCACGCTCATCTCTTCAGGTGAAAAATGCTTCACATCCAACAACACAGAGAACTTGTCTTTGTCCATCTTCATCTGGGTGGAAGGGGGAAAACAAAGTAAAAACTGGATTCAACAGACAGAACCTTCTGCAGGCCAGCTGCCCCTGCCCACAGGGGTGCTGTTGTAGACAAGTCAACACCCTTTTGCTGCTTTCCTCTTCCCTCACCATTCCTTCTTCCTTTTATATCATGCCATACCAGACTGTGAGCAGCAACTGTCTTAATCTAGGGATCGGATGCCCAGGCCCGGGGGCCAAATGCTGCCCTCCAGGTCTGTACCTGGCCCCCGAGACTCTCCCCAGATCACAGCCTTCTTCCGAGACCACACCCTCTTTGAGGGTTTCTGCCTAGGTGGAATATGTCATTGAATTCTCCATCGTTTGTCTGGATGGAGTACCAAACAGGTATGCCATGGTGTGCAGAGACTAGCTGACTGCTTAAGGCAGAATTCACATTCGCTGCTCTGCTCATTCTCGGGTCTGGCCTCGCCCGCCAACACAGAAGGTTGTCCAGAAGGGAACAGTGTCGTTAGGCTGACAAAAATTCCCTCTCTCCGATATTATCTTTTTATATATGTGCAGTGTTTAGGAAAGAAATTAGCCACTTTAATAACTGTTAAATAATAAGTTAGAGCCACCATGAAGCCACTTTATGAGCACTGGGTAGCAGTTACAGAAACCAACATGGCAACAACCCCTCCAGGCTAAACACAACCCTTTATGATATGGGCGAGAATGCTCTGCATTTTGCACCCTTTTGTAGCTAGCTAAGAATATCATAAAATTGTAGAGGTGGAAGGGGCCACAAGGGCTATTCAGTCCAACTCCCTGCAATGCAAGAATCTTTTGCCCAATGTGGGACTCGAACCCAAGATTGAAGAGTCTCAGGCACTACCGACTGAGCTATCCCTCAGGGTCAACACGCAGCTCTTCTAGGTGGGATCGCTGTATATTTAGAGCCAGTGCGCCAAGAACACAGGAGCAATCTCCCTGCCAAGGGGTGTGATGAAGCACATTGGAAAAAGCAGGCGCAAGACAGAAAAAGCCAAAGTATGCCAGTCATGCATGGGGAGTTAAGTGGTAGTGGCGGCGGCGGCGGCGGCAGCAGCAGCAGCAGCAGCAGCGCAAGGCTGCGCTGAATCTCCCCAAGGATGAATTCTAACAGTTGGGTCTTAATGCCACAGCCCTTAAAAGCACCCCTCGTTTCCCAGATCCAATGACATATTATTTAGTCATTATTATTTATGGAGCTGGTGACTACAGCTCCTTTGCATGCAGAGAAGGACCCTGGTTCAACCCCCGGCACCTCCCGTTCTAACCGCAAGCAGAAGGGACTTGCGGGTGGGGGGAATTCTTTGGATTCTCCACCAGTGTGGACAGCAGGAACAACAGCCAATGTCCGACTGAGCGAGGAAGCATCTCTAATATAGGCAACAACTATCTGTGGTGATGGAGGAGGTCCAAGGTTCAGTTCCCAACTCCTCCACTTTGGGATCAGCTATCCAGCAACATGGGGAAATTATCTCCCCAGGGTCCCTGGAGAGCTACTGCCGGTCAGAGCAGGAGGTGCTGGGCTAGGCAGACGAATAATCTGATCTGGGGCAAGGCCACCTCTTATGCCCCCATGATGGTAAGTAACTCTAGGCAGCTGTGGGCAGAGAGCCAGCAAGACAGTGTGTCTTCTGTATAGCAAGAGTCCGGAGGGCGGGGAGCGGGTTGAGAGGCAGGAGTCCTGCATGCCAGCCCCTTCCCTGCAGGGCAAGACAACCCAGCTGGCATTGTCTCCCCCCTGCTCCCCCCATAGGGCCAGCTGGGGAGGCTGAAGAATGTTACCATAATAGGTAAGCACAGCCTGCCAGCCCCTTGGCACCCTTTCCTCTTTCAAGCTCGCACCTTGACCAATTGGCAACAGCAGCAGCACTACTTTCGAGCCCGTAGAACGTTTCCCCGCAGGAAGCGCCACACTCCCGACACGCAGGCACACCCATTCCCACGACGCAGGTCTAGACACCGAGCGCTACCCATCTTTGGGCATTTTTTGTTCCCTTTTAATCCTAAGCAACCCCCTCAGCAGCCTCCGGTTAGGCGGGGGACCTGCTGCGCTGTTGCTCGGCCAAAAAAAAAAGCATTTGGGGGGGGGGGGTAGAAAAGTAACTTTTCCCGTGATCCTTTTTCTTTTCTGGTGCAATTCCGCACAAAAGCCCCAGATGCGTCCAAAACTTAACTCAAGGCACACCTACCTCCGAAAGCCCCGTGTCCGGCATCTGCGGCATCGCAGGCATCTGCGGCATCGCAGGCATCTGCAGGCTCGGCGTGCGCATGTAATAGGGGCTGAGCGTGGCCGGGAACAGGTCGCTCTCGAAGAGCCCTTCGCCGAACCTCTGGTCGAAAAGACGCGGCGGGAAGAGCGACGGGAAGGCCGAAGAGAAGCCCATGGGCCGCCGCATCCAGGGGTGGTGGATGGCGATGTCCATGGCGCGGAGAGGCGAAGGCGGGCGAGCAGCCGGAGAAGCGCACAACAGAGACCACGGCCAGGGGCGCACACCCCGAGCCCGCCCGCCGCGGCGCCTTTTATAGCCGGCCGGCTCCGCCCCCTGGAAGCCGCTGGAACGCAGAAGAGCCTTCGGGACGGAGCGGGAAGCCCCGCGAAGCGCCGGGGCGGGGGCGGGGCCACGGGGAAAGGGGGCGGGGCCTGGGGCTCTTCTAGCCTGGAGGCTCACGTGGGAACCGAGGGGAAGAGCCGCGGCTCAGCTCTCTCCCGGGCGCAGCGGGGAAAGGTGTGCCCCGATCATCCGTGTCAGCATGATTCTATTCTGGAAAGGAGGGAGCCGGGAAGGTTCTCTCGGTGTTTCCCCGGCTTTGAGCTCCGCTCCAGCCCGTTCCCACGTTGAACCACGGCCCTGCGACGCTCAAAGTGGGAGGGCAGTGTAACGGTAACGTCTGTATTGGGGACAGGAGGTTAGATATGGGGAGAAGCACATCGTTTTTCTTCCCGTCGGTCAGTGCTGCCCCGCCCGCCCCCGCCATTTCAGACGTTACGATGGTGAGCCGAAAATACACCGAGGGAAGAAATGTGTGTCCTTGTTTCCCTTTGAAAGAGCGCGCGCGTTAACAGATATTTTAAAGATTTGTTTCGGAATGTAAAGTGAGCACTCTTGAGGTTTGTGGTGTTTACGCTGTAACCAGATAATATGACCTTGGAGAGCTGTGATGGGTGTATGTGTGTGTATGTGTGGCTTTCTTTGGTGTGTGTGTGTTTTGTGCTGCTTTTTGTTTTGTTTTTTCTTTCTGTTTTTATGGGGGGCATGCAATTTCGTTGCACTTGTATAGCGTTGTGCTTGTACTTGTGCAATGACAATAAATTATCTTATCTTATCTTATCTTACATCGGATGGTAGTTAGCGACCCTCCCCACCAACAATTCAGAGAAGAGGTATGGCATAGGGTCGGCGGTCTCCGCTCTCACCACTCGCAGTGGAATAAAACTACCATGGGAGAAAGTACGCTATAATTTGAGATTTCCACAAATCCAGACATTTTTTGTATCATTTGGCATTCATTCCTTTATCACATAGGCAGGACAACCTTCATTTTGAAGACAAACATGGACACAAGCATGCCAAATCTGAACTTCACTTGACAGTCAAATAACACAATTATTATCTGGGTGTTGTTGTTTTTTAACTGTGAAGACAACTTTTATTTTTTCTTTCATGAATTGGACTTTGTTACTTAAGCCGCAGAAGTAAATGTTCATATTCTATGCGCTGATAGTTTTTTTCATCTGCTGTCATCAGTTCTTCTGGTTTTTGTATGTACAGTATTATAAAATGCAATAAAATATCTTTACTTTTATGTCCCTAATACCGTTTCCTGCAACCCACATTCGCTTGTTTCCTTTCCTTCCTGCTGGCTTTGCCTTTTAGCCTGATATAATCCTGGGAACTGTAATTTGTTAAGGGTGTTGGTGGGAATTGTATCTCTACAGCTCCCGGGAGCCTTGGGGAGGGGGAAGCCATGCACTTTAAATATATGGTGTGTGTCAGTGACATGGCCTAATAAAGGAGTTTGGAAATGTTCACAAAGCATTATTTTAATTTATTTAAAATGCTTGTGCTGCCTTTCAGCACAAGTGGAAGCATCCCTGTTGCACTTGGCAACATGTAGATACTTGCTTGCCCTTCCTCAGCCCAAGGCAGAACCCTGAGCTCACTGGACCATTCCTGCAAGAACCAGGTGATGGATTGATGGAAGAGCCAGCACATACCCAGCATGCTTAGCTGCTTCAGCAGCTTCTCCCTTTATGTAGCACTGCTTGCAAAGGACCTGGGGGGTTTCCTTCACAAAGCAGGACAATCCAGAATGCCAACTGGGGAAGGGATAGAGGAAGCCCAGGAGGTCTGCTCCAAAAGATGTAAACATGCTCAACTCATTCATTTACTGCAGGACCTGTCCCCCTCCGGATGTTATCTGACTACAACCCCATAATCCCTGTCTCATTGGCCAAGCTGGCTGGGCTGATGGGAGTTGGAGTCCAGCAGTAACCTGGAGGGTCACAAATCACCCCACTTTGATTTAATGGGACTGATTCACACTTCCACCTACTGCAGAAGTCCTGTAGTTTCTGGACAGTACAGTGGTACCTCGGGTTAAGAACTTAATTCATTCTGGAGGTCTGTTCTTAACCTGAGGTACCACTTTAGCTAATGGGACCTCCTGCTGCTGCCGCACGATTTCTGTTCTCATCCTGAAGCAAAGTTCTTAACCCGAGGTACTATTTCTGGGTTAGTGGAGTCTGTAACCTGAAGCATCTGTAACCTGAAGCGTCTGTAACCCGAGGTACCACTGTACAGGTATTTCCCTCAAGTCACCATTTTGGGAAATATTTCGCACCTTTAATCCAAATCTCTGGGGGAGAACTAACACGGCAAATTTCGCTCCTTTATAAGCAAAGGTAGTTGGATAGAAGGGACTCTATATTATAGAGGAACAAGATTTTGAGGCTTTCCCAAACAAGAGTCTTGTGGTTCAGCTTTTTCAATATGCAGCTTGGGATCTTGACATGTAGACCACACAACTGGTCAGCACTTGACTCACAGGTGAATGCAATGATTACCTTGGTTGGAAAGCACTGTAATATAAAACAAGCCTGCAGGATCAGGCCACTGGCCCATCGAGTCCAGCATCCTATTATCACAGCAGCAGCCAGCCAGATGCCTATGAGGAACCTGCAAGCAAGACCTTTGTACACAAGCAACTGATATTCAGAAGCATTACTGACTTCTGAACTTGCTGGAAATTCTCTCCATGGTGTTTGGTCCACAAGTGTAGGAACCAGCTGAAATATACACTAAATGGCACTCTAATGCACTTCTATCTTGTAAACCACAGGTGTCAAGGACAAGGCCCGTGGGCCAAATGCGGCCCGCGAGACCTCGTCATGTGGCCCGCGAGCGTGCGCTGATTGGCGGTGGGCGGCGAAGGTCAGCGCGCGCGAGAAGAAGGGAGCAGAGGTTTTTTTTCCCCGGGCCGTTTTGGCCCAGCGCGGCTTTTTGCCGCCTCGGGGGTGCTCCGCGCGGCTTTCTGCCGCGTCGGGGAAGCCCCCCCGAACCATTTTTTCCTTGCCGGGTGAACCCGGCAAGGCTTTTTTTCTTCGGGCCGTTTTGGCCCAGGGCGGCTTTTTGCCGCGTCGGGAGTGCTCCGCGCGGCTTTCTGCCGCCTCGCGGAAGCCCCCCGCACCATTTTTGCCTTGCCGGGGGAACCCGGCAAGGCTTTTTTTCTTCGGGCCCTTTTGGCCCAGGGCGGCTTTTTGCCGCGTCGGGGGTGCTCCGCGCGGCTTTCTGCCGCCTCGCGGAAGCCCCCCGCACCATTTTTGCCTTGCCGGGAGAAACCGGCAAGGTTTTTTTCCCCCGGCCGTTTTGGCCCAGCGCAGCTTTTTGCCGCCTCGGGGGTGCTCCGCGCGGCTTTCTGCCGCGTCAGGGAAGCCCCCCGCACCAGCCTGCTGATCCCACCACCACCCCGCGCTGCGCCAATCCCTGCGAACAGCAGGCAGCGGTGGAGGGGGGGGAGAATGAGCAGCATCTCCTCCGCTACAGTGGAGACGTTTCTTGCTCCTCCCCCCCCTCGCAAAAGCCTTCTTTTTCGGGTGGGGGGGGTGGAGAAGCAAGCAGCATCTTCCCTCTCTCCTCTCTCTCTTTCACTCCTTCCTTCCTTCCTTCTCTCTCTCTCTGTCTCATTCCCTTTTACCCCTCCCTCCCTCCTTCCTCCCTCCCCTCTCTCCTCTCTCTATCTTTCACCCCTTCGTTCCTTCCCTCTCCCTCTTTCTTTCACTCTCTCTCACCCCTTCCTTCCCCCCTCTCTCATTCCTTTCTTTCTTTCCTTCCTTCCTTCTTTCCTTCCTTCCTTCTTTCCTTCCTCCTCCCTCCCTCCCTCCCTTCCTTCTCTCTCTCTCTCTCTCCCTTTATTTTTCTTTCTTTCTTTCCTTCCTTCCTTCCTTCCATCCATCCATCCATCTCTCTTTCTCACCCCTTCTTTTTTCCTTCTTTCCTTCCTTCCTTCTCTCTCTCTTCCCTCCCTCCCTCCCAGCCTTTTAGAGGAGGAAAACCAGAAAAAAAAAATTTCCACACAGTGGAGAGGGGAAGGGCGGCCCTTTGAGGGTCACCGGCCCTTTGAGGGTGACCAAACTGCTGATGCGGCCCCCGATGAATTTGAGTTTGACACCCCTGTTGTAAACACTTCGCAGTTCACATACAGCAGTCGTCTCTCCCCACCACAAGCACACTTTTCTTGCTGAGCATACAGTGCAGCCTCCTGCAGCAAGCCGTGGGACTGGGTTTGGGAGACACACCTTTCAAATGCCAAATCGCCTTTGAAGCAGAAGGGATAGCAGCCCAACTTCCTTCTCAAGGCCTTTATTAGGCTAATTGATGTGAGACTAGTAAAGCTGTTTTGTTTCCCAGAAAAGTATTTTACAAAATTAACATCTGTGGTATAATGAGCACAAATGTTCCAATCTTCTGGCACTGTTAGCTCCTCTCAGTTTCAACTGGGAGAATTGTCAGTGTATGCTTAAAACATTCTTATTGAAATCCTTAGGATGTGCCCCTGACCTTAAGTATATTTATTAAGGGGGACCCGGAAGCTGTATGCCGGCTCCCTCGGCCAGTAAAGCGAGATGAGCGCTGCAACCCCAGAGTCGTTCACAACTGGACCTAACAGTCAGGGGTCCCTTTACCTTTTAATTATACATTACCTGCAAATGAATGCAGCTGTGAAGCCCCAACACAATTCTTTTAAGTGAAAAAGCAGCCTGGTGGGGGGCAGGGAATATGTTAAAGGGGAGGGGATATTTTTTCCCTAGCCCAAGGAGATGATAGAAGCGTGTACTACGAACTATGTGCAATGAAGAAGGGGGTTGGGGAGGCGATGTCCTAACACTGGAATGTACTTTCTCTCTGCATATCTTTGGGAGGGGGACAAACATCACTAATTTATTACTCAACTTGTATCCCACCCTTCCTCCCAAAGGAGCTCAATCTCAGAATAGTAATACAACACATTATAAACATAAAGCTGCACACATAATTAAAGCATTTTAAAAACTATTTTAAAAACATCTAAAAGCAATTGCAGTAGCGGATAGATACTGCAATAGCTGATAATCAAAGATCTGCGTAAACAGGAATGTCCGTAAATTTCTCCTGAAAGCCAATACCAAGGGAGACAGATTCGCTGTTCCAGGGAGGCCATTCCACAAATGGGAAACCACCACCGAGTAGGCCCTGTCGTGGATAAATACCAAGTGGGCAGCAGCCAGAGGTTCTCTTCTGTCCATTGTAGGGCCTAAGACGGCTGGGGAGTTACTCCTTTCAGGACTGGGGTTCCAAGCCATTTAGGGCATTGTACACTAGCACTTATTGATCTTGGTAGCTGGGTTACTTAATTGGTTCTACTTGAGGACAAAGACTCTTCCCCCACCCAACTTTACGGGGCTATAATGCATTTTGAAACCCAGAATACTGGAGTAGTGGGGCATGGCCTGACCATAAAAATATTATTTTTTAAATGTGCAGAGTTGTTTCCAGTTTGCAGGGAATGTTCTATTTTAAGAAAAATGCATTAAAATGATTTATTTATAAAACAAATAGCTTAGAAGCAGCTTATCATCATATGAATATCCCATCTCTCCTCCAAGGAGCTCAGGGTGACACAGGGTTCCCCTCCTTCTCCATTTTATCCTCACAGCAACCCTGTGAGGCAGGTTAAGCAGAGACACGTGACTGGCCACCCAGGGACCTTGTGGATGAGTGGAGATTCAAACCCCTGTCTCCCTAGTCCAATGCTCTAACCACTAGGCCACACGCTTGTAGACAATGCCATATTGCAACCTCCTTGCTCACAAAGCTCGTGTGCTTCTTCCATCAGTCAGAACCTTGCCACGCACATATTCTCAAAGGGTTTTAAAAAGAGCCTCAGCACAATTTTCCGCACGGAGTCCGACTGCTTGTTCAGCTGCCTCTGGGGTTAGGTGGGGCAATTGCCCCATGAGATCAGTGCTCTAGTGGGATCTAAGCATTCAGAAGAATAGGGTAGCTTATAGTCAGCCTATTTAGTTTGGGAAAGGGTGTGGACGGTTCCAAAGCGTCTTCTGGATTACATCAAAAGGCTGGAATGCTGCTCTCAACTCTTTTGGATAACAGGTGTGCTGCCGTTCCAGGTATAACCTCAACAAGACTTCTCCCTTGCCTGAAGGGGGGGGGGGAGCAGCATTTTCTCTCTACTGCCAGCCCATTTCTCACATTTAAAAAATAATAATAAAATACTATGTTTTTATGCTACTCTTGTTCTCATGGCAGTTTGCAAAAAGAATACTTAAAAGCATCAAAACAAAGCAGTTAAAAGCCAGATAATCATAAAAGCAGCACAGACCAGCCAAGGGGGTTAAAACTGAATCCAGAAAGCTTGGTGGTAGTGGAGGGGGTGGGTGGGGAGTCCTTCGCCTGGCGCTGCTAGGAAAACAGACGCCAGACAAACCTCTCTGGGCTTTCTCCTTTGGCAGAGACAGTCCCCTAAATGTTAAAACGTAATGTCATTAATTGATGTAAATTGCTGCTGCCAAGATGCAGTGATGGCTGCAGCTTTCAAATGGGATCAGGCGAATTTATGGAGTGTGGGCAGCTTTACCTTTACTGGGAGGGGGGGCGGTGCAGTATTAGACCTAACATGCAAATGGAGCCTCCAGATGCAGAGGCAGTATAGCCCCAAATACCAGCTGGAATCCTTTTTGTTCCAAGGTCTGTATTTCCTTCTGGGACACCTTCGGGGAATTGAAGGTTAGGTGCCAGGGGTAGGTGGAGCCAGAGACCCAAATGGGCAGAGCAAGGAATGCAATTTCTACCTTTGTTCAGCAGGCTACTTTCCACATGCTTGTGCACTACTCTATCCTGTATCCAAACAAGCAAGAGGCATTATCCGGCTTTAAAAGCACATTCCAGCCTAGACAAAAACATGCTAGGAGGATGAAAAGCAGGGCGGGTGGGCTGATGCAAGGCCTGGTGAGAATCCCAAGGACCAGATATAGAGAGGTCTGGAGTGCTACACGTGGCCCTGGGTCTGAGGTCCTCAACCAGGGTTCTTGATGAATTCTTGGTCGGATCCAGGTTGACTTGTCATATGTTATGTAGATAAAGGACTGTATGGGGAATCTCTTTGGAATGTATTTGTATTTCGAGTGATCTAACCCGGTTTCCCTCTTCCTGCCCCCCCCCCCCCGTTCCTTCCTTTCCCCTATCTTTTGTTAAGCCCTATGATGGCTGATCGCCGAAGAATTGATGCTTTTGAATTATGGTGCTGGAGGAGACTCTTGAGAGTCCCATGGACTGCAAGAAGATCAAACCTATCCATTCTTAAAGAAATCAGCCCTGAGTGCTCACTAGAAGGACAGATCCTGAAGCTGAGGCTCCAGTACTTTGGCCACCTCATGAGAAGAGAAGACTCCCTAGAAAAGACCCTGATGTTGGGAAAGATTGAGGGCACAAGGAGAAGGGGACGACAGAAGATGAGATGGTTGGACAGTGTTCTCGAAGCTACTAACATGAGTTTGGCCAAACTGCGAGAGGCAGTGAAGGATAGGCGTGCCTGGCGTGCTCTGGTCCATGGGGTCACGAAGAGTCGGACACGACTGAACGACTGAACAACAACAACAATGATGGCTGAGAACAGCCTTTAATTTCCTAGTCCTAATCTGTTGGGAGGAAGTGATATTGCTGGGTACCTTCTTTTGATGTTGGACATAGTTTGAAGAAAGTGAGGCATTGGGAGAAGTAGCTAATGAATAATCTGCACATAGGTAGTAGCATGTGGCCAGTCAGGCAAGCCACAGGTTAACAGGTTAGCTATCTATAAATCAGATTGTGGGCCGAGTTCAGATAAGCTCGTGCACAGACTGATGGCCATGGGGCCGTGCAAGCTCAGGCTACCTGAGGGAGTCACTTTGCCACTTCTTGAGGCTTCCAAGTGGCAGACTGAAGTGCTTGCTTGGTATGTATATATTGCTTGCTGTTTAGAATTCTTAAATTTTCTCACTCACTTGTTTTGTATTGCCTCTGAATTTCTTTTTCTAAAGAACCACCTTGCATTTGGCAAGACAAGGACTGAGGCAGAGCCAAAGTGGTGTAGTGGTTAAAGCGCTGGACTAGGACCTGGGAGACCAGGGTTTGAATCCCCATTCGGCCACGTAGATTGTGGGTGACCTTGGGGCTCTTAGCCTAACCTACCTCACAGGGCTGTTGTGGGAATTAAGCAAGGAAGGAGAGAACAATGCACATTTGCCACCTTGAGATCCTCAAGAGAGAAAGGTGGGCTATAAATGAAATTTAAAAATGTCACGTGCTTTAAATGTATGTTGTATATGCAGCAGATAGATAGATAGATAGATGTTGATATGCAATGGTAATGAGATGAACTGAATGACTTCCAAATCCCAGCTCCTCAAACAGCAGGAATTGCTTCCCAATAAAGAGAGGCAAACATAGGCCAACTCCACCTACTTCCATCCCACATCTGATGGGTCTAGGACCCGGGAGACCAGGGTTCGAATACCTGGGGCACGAACTTCATGGCCAAGTGGTACATTACTGTTTTCACATACAGATGCAAGAACAGTATGTTTGCTCCATCCCTCCCATTTTAGAAATACAGATTCGTATGTGAAGCGCTGGTTCCAATCTGAATTAGCAATTGGTTTAGTCAAAGGGAGGTAGATTAAATCCAAAGTGAAATGTGCTTTTGTGCATGTACAGCCTTCAACGCCAAAGCAACCCTGAGCAGGCTTCGAGGAAGGGATGGAAAAAAGGAGACAGGGGCGAGGAGCTCGGGCAATCAGATGAAGAAGGCAAAGGAGGTGAAAAGCTAGAGAGGCTGCCAGTTCAGGTCAGACGAGATACCTCCCTTCATTTGCACCCACCTTGGGTGGCATCTCCGCTCCACTTTTAACGACAAACTTCTCTGGCAGGGGCAGGAAGAGGGCGATGTGCAGCCTCCGTGGGTGTGCATTAGCCACACCTGATAGTTGGTATATTTATGCCAGAAGCTCCAAAGATAACAAAGCAGGTGGAACCAAGAAAAATAAAGAGAGTAGCAATGATAAGAACAAAAAAGAAATGGAAAGAGAAAGAAGCAAACAAGTTGGCCATAGTGCAGCTTGCTGCTGGTTTATATTTTGTAGTCAATGGGTTGGATTTTCGGTGGGACTCGTTCAGATAACTTAGCTTGGTTCCACCCCAATGGCCTTATCAGCCAAATGACATTTGACAGGTAATATCTAGAATACTTCTTTTTTTAAAAAAAAAATGAATTACTTCATCTCCAATACCTGGGAAAGCTTCGCCCGCCGATGTTCACCAGTCATGGAAAGAGAAATGAAAAGTGGCAACATCTGTAGCACCTCAGAGCCCAACCCTAGCATTGCAGGGTGAGGATGAAAGACTTGTTCCAACAGCTGGGACTCCTACCTCATAAATCACTTGGCTCAACTGCTGCTCTTCACAGACTTTCTTGCTCCTAGATCAGGTCTGGGGAACTTTTGTGAAGTTCTCTGCTGCCAGTTGTGTCACGTATGAATGCAGGACAAAAGGAAACAAATTATGTTGGCTGCAAGTGTTGGCACCCCCAGGGAGGTCTGCCTAGGTGAACGCATTTTCAGTCGTAAATATTTTTTTTACTGCTTTTTCTTTTTGTTGTACTGGATGCCATTCTCTATTGCTGCTTTTAATCTGTTAGATTTTCGTTTCCTATTGCATTTTACGGTTTAAGGTTTTAACTTAAGTCTGCCCATAGGACTTTAGTCGTCAGGTGGTATATAAATATCGGAAACAAAAACAAAAAAAAATCATTTGGCCTTCCAGATGTTGCTGACCTACGACTCCCATCTACCCCGGCCAGCAGCCATGGACGATGGGAGCTGCAGTTCAGCAACCTCTGGAGGGACAAAGGTTCCCCACGCCTGTCCTAGGCACAACCATGTGTCCTCCAGAGCTTCTGCAGCATTGCTTCCAAAGGTTTACCTCCATCTAGAAAAATGAGTACCGTATTTTTCGCTCTATAAGGCGCACCTGACCATAGGACGCACCTAGTTTTTAGAGGGGAAAAGCCCCAATTTTTTTGAGGATCAGCTCAAATTTCTGTAGCTTCTTTTGCAAAGGAGAAAAGCCCAATTTTTTGAGGATCAGCTCAAATTTCTGAAGCTTCTTTTGCAAAGGAAAAAAGCCCCATTTTTTGAGGATCAGCTCAAAGTTGTTGAGCTTACTTTGCAAAGGGAAAAAATCCTGTTTTATGGGGTTTAACTCACAGTTCTGCAGCTTCAGTAAAGGGAGCCATTTCTACAGTTTCCAGACAGATAATCTAATCAGCCAGTCACATGTCGCTGGGGAAATAGCCTCCCTCTGAAAGGGGGCGGAGCTGGAATCTCTCTCCCTTATCTCTCTCCCCAATCCTTTGCTGAGCAGCTGCTCAGCGGGCTTCCTTTCAACACCCCCTTCTCTTTTTTTTAAAAAAGCACGATCTGCTTTTGCCCCTGGGCAATTCAGCTCCAGGGACCACACATTCGCTCCATAAGATGCACAGACATTTCCCCTTACTTTTTAGGAGGAAAAAAGTGCGTCTTATGGAGCGAAAAATACGGTACTTAAAAAAATAACAAGGCAGAAGCCATTCTGGGAGACTGGTTGTAATTAACATTCAGTGAGCTTTAGGTCCCCAAAGTTGCACATATGGGCCTTCTGACATCTCCGTTGGCATCCCATAACCTTCTCTTCACTCCTTGGTTTGCAAAAATTGAGGTTGGAGGGGCTTTTTGTTTTGTTTTGCTGGGGAAACTTGCCTGTCTTTCGCACCTGTGTTGTCCTTGATGTGAGGCAGCGGGTACAAAATTCCGCCTATATTCCTTTTGTGATGCCCACAAGTTTCCGCTCAGATTTTTAAATGTGCCCCCCCGGACCCGCCCCCCAAAAGGTTGGGGACACCTGCAATGAGTTCATGGCTGGAAGGAAGCCTGCGCCTCCCTGCTCCGCTTAGCACAATGGAAAAGGCCAGATAGTGACCTCATGCAAGGCAGGCCAACACCTGCTGTAAGCTACTTCATTGCTCCGCTGACATCACCGACCTTCAGCTCACGCCCCCTTCCCCACCCAGCCTGCGCAGGAGAGAGAAGGTACAGCAGGGCACTGCTGCCTAACCAGCAGGGAGGATCCCCCATCCCTTTCTGAGACACTAGACTGTAACCAGCCTGCTGGAATGACACAATTTAAATTGCAGAGTGAGCTGCAGCGGCTCAGGGAAACATTGGGCTCATTGTTTCCTCCACTGTTTATCACACCATCCTACATCCCAGTCAGCTGACGGAGGTGTAGGAGAGCAGCCAACTTTCCTCCTCCTTTCATCGCCCCACGCCTGTCCCTTGAAAACAGCAACTCAGCATGCAGATTCCAAGTGAAGCTTTTTCTCTCTATGCAAGTTTTCTTCCATGCCAGGAGACCTTGATCTATTCCAGTGTCTACTGTATATTGCACTGGGGGAACATGGCACAGGCTTAAACTGCGGCAGTTGGGGGGCTGCTCATTAAAGGAAGAACGAGGCCCTTGAAGTCTCTATCCTAAAAGAACAGGGAGGGAGGAACTGTGGCACATTATGCGTTGTTGGGCTACACCTCCCTTTGCTGCATGCTGGCTAGGATTGATGGAAGGTGGAATTCATCCAGTTGCCCATCCTGTTATACACATTTTTACTCAGGGAGTAAGCCCCATTGAACGCAATGGGATTTACTTCCAAGTAAACATGTTGCTGTTCAGCAACAATTGCAAAGGAGAGCAGAACTAGGCCCAGCAAGAAATCTAAAAAAATATGTAAAAATCCTATCATTGTAGTAAATACACACATACACACCTTTTAAGTTTTCATGGAAATCAACAGAGCTTAATAGGAATGAGGGAGCTATGGCCCTCCCAATGTTGCTGGACCACAACAATGCAAGAAGGGTAAGATAAAGGACCTCTGGATCGTTAAGTCCAGTCAAAGGCAACTGTGGGGTTGCAGCGCTCATCTCGCTTTCAGGCCGAGGGAGGTGGCGTTTGTCCACAAACAGCTTTCTAGGTCATGTGTCCAGCATGACTAAACTGCTTCTGGTGCAACGGAACACCATGACGGAAGCCAGAGCGCACGGAAATGCCATTTACCTTCCCGCTACAGCAGTACCTATATATCTACTTGTGTTTGTATGCTTTCGAACTGCTAGGTTGGCAGAAGCTGGAACAGAGCAACGGGAGCTTGTCACGCCGATTCGAACTGCCAACCTTCCAATCAGCAAGCCCAAGAGGCTCAGTTGTTTAGACCACAGCACCACCCACGTCCCTAATGCAAGTAGCAGCACAGTAAGTCACACATAATGGAGAGCACACAGGAACACAAATCTATATCAGGTTTTTTTGTTTTTTTAAAAAGAATTATCAGCGATCCCCTTCATGCAAATACTGTGTGTGACCCTGGTCACCACCATCTTTTCAAAGACGATTCTCTGGCAATTTTCTGGCTGCTTTTCTTAGGTTTCTGAATACACAGGAAGATGTAACGTGGAAGCAGCAGGCTTTAGAAAGCGCGACACCTACCTCGTAAAGCCTCCATCTCTTTTGGGTTTGAATCAAATGGTTGGATTGCCTAGGTGTGTGATGCTGTACAACAGGGATGAAGAACCTGTGACCCTCCAGACATTGATAAGGCTTCCGTTTCCATTGGCCTAGCCAGCATGGCAAACAACAGGAATGAAGGGAACTGAAGAGTCTGGAAACAGGGCGGTCCCTGGGGAGGGCGAATAATGATGACTGCCCTGTGCTCCATGCTTGGAGGGCCCCCTGCCTGGCACTGGCAGCCCCAGCCCCACTGCTTCTTGTCAACCTGGCCATTCTTTCCTGGGACAAGGCAGGGAGGGAGGAGGTAGAGAACCATCCTGGCACTACTACTGCTAAAGCAGCATCCATAAAAAAAAAATGGGGGTGGGGGGAGAGGCCACCACTGCTAAATGGAAGTGGGGCAGGGGGAGATACACTGTGATTTGACTTGGGTCTCACCTACCAGCCCCCACTACGACCAAAGGGATGTCCCTAGCTATACAAGGATGTGCTGGAGAGATTTGTCAGAGGTAGGGGGAAAGACCCATAGTATATATCATCTAACTAGATAGACTTGCTAAGTCAGAAATCACTTCTTTTGAATTAAACACAGTAATTTTACTTAGAAACCAAACACACACACACAAAAGGGTATATTCTAGTGGGAAATTGTTAGTTTTGCACAGGAGGCAGAAAAGTGAAGTTTTTTCTGGGAAGAATAAATTCCTGACGACCAACCACTTGGGTCTAAGAATATTCTGCTATATGTGTAGATATGTATAGTTTTTTAAAAAGCCCAAAGGTCCACAGAGAAATAATTCATTTTGCCCTTCTACTGTACCCCTGCCTCTCTGCTTTATGCAGCCGTGGAACGATGTTTAAAATTGCGGGCAAGGACTGCCATTGGTAAGGACTGGTAAGAGAGACTAGATGGGCCGCTGGCCTGATCTAGCAGGCTCTTCTAATGGTCTTATCCCCTTTCTCACTTCTTCCCAATACCACCACACTGTGGGCAAGCAGATGTAGGCAACCCCAGGTTTATTAATCTCCTCTGCCCCAGGTTGTGATCAGGGCATACTGAACAGAGGATTCTGCAAGGAGAGGCGGCCTCACCAGAGTTCACCATGGCACAATCCCACTCTGGTTCCATAAAAAGGGAGAGCAGCATGCCACCCAGGGAGTCCATTGGAAAAAAACAAAAACTTAAAAGCTGCACGCTGGTGACATCAAGGGAGGAGGGATTGGTCATGGAGTGCCCAGGGGGATGGTGAAGGAGAGGTAGTCGCCAAGCTCGCCCCACTCTGCCCGGCGCGCCTGGAAGATGCTGATCCACGTGGTGAGCACGATCACCCAGAAAAGAAGCCCCATAGCTGAACGCTTGACATCTGGGATGGAAACAGATGGAAATCATGACCACAGTCGCCTCCATTTAAGCATAGATCCTTATGCTATCTGGCACTGCCCAAATAGGTGGCCTGGGCTCTCCTCTTAGCGCAGAAGTGGGAAATCTTTGGCCTTCCATAAGTTGTTGAACTATAACTCCCATCATTCTTGGTCACTGGTCCTACTTGCTGGAACTGATGGAAGTTGTAGTTCAGCAACATGTGGAGGGACCCCACACCTGCCCCGCCCCATGCCCTTCCACTTCCTAGGATTTGCACCACAACTCACAGCGCTTTATCTGTAGTTGCTCAGTGTACGCTGGCACCAGAAAGGCCTCTCGGAAAAACCAGAAAACATTCACCAGCCACAGGAAAGGCAGCAGAGCAAAGCCACCTGGAGAAATAAAGGAAAGAAATGACTCATTTATGTGTGTGGTTTTTTAAACCCCTTCGTAACTTCCTTTGAATGAGGATGCCTTCACCTTTTCCTATTTTAAAAGGGGCTGCAAAAATGAAAAAAAAAGGTCTGTATTTTTCCCAAAAGGTTCACTTTGCCTATTGAAAAAACAGCTGCCTACAGTCTAAGCAAGTTGGCAGAAACATAACGTTTCTAATAAGGCACCAAAATGTACACACACCAGTTCTTACCGCAGTAGAAATTCACAAGTTCTATGCACCTGGGTGAAATAGTGCTTTTTTTAAAAAACAAAAAAACCTTTAAGGAATCATTCTGTTAATGTGTGTGTGTGTGTGTATGTGTAATATAAATATATATAATATTTATGCACCTTCCATTTTTCCCTTCACACATCATGTTCCCTCAACACTGAATATTTACGTACAGACTTCCCAACCTAGCATTCCACGGCATTCATAATAAACCCAAGGTGTGCTGCATCTCCATTTAATCATCCATCTTTCTTTTCATCCCTTTTACTCCTTAATTATAGTTGACTGGCTGCTCATGTGATCACCCCTACTTAGTATCATATTATTGCTATTCTTCTTGTTGTTGTTGTTATGGAACTCCCCAAAGCTTTCCCACTCGCCCCTTTATCCGTTTTCCCACCCAAATTTCTTATTTCGGCTGCCTTATTGGGAAGTAATGGAAATTCTGTCAATTGATATCACTATTGCTCCTTAGTGGGGACTTCACTTTCTTTTCCAACATTCTGGCGTATACTATTCTGGAGCAGAGAGAAATAAGCCGCGTGCCTTCTATTCTATTAACGTTTAATTGTGTGTGGTCCCCCCCCCCCCTAATGATCGTCCAGGAGGAAAAGCCGGATGTCAATAAATACCCAACCACCAACGATGCCTCTCGCTGGAACCAGCCACTCACCCAAGTAGTACTTCCTACAGAGGTTGAGCTTCTCCTCGTTGGAAACGCGCTCCAGGTTCATGGTGCGACTGGGGTCTAGGAGGAAGAGAGGGACCCTCGCAGTCAGGGCGGAGCTCAGGGTTAAGTCCCCCCCAAACCCTCCTCTGGCTTAGAGGGCAGGGCCCATCCCCCACCCCACCCCCAAATTGTGGAGTGGGTGATCCTCTCCTCCCCTCCCCCAACGACTCACCCCCTTCCTCCTCCTCTTCCTCCTCCTGCAGAGCAGCTTCTGCTTCCCCCCCAACGCGGAACTTGCGCGATTCCTGGTTCACCAGCTCGCCCCGCGGGCTGCTGGGAAAACGTCCGCGCTCTCACCAAGCGCGGAGATAGGAAACGTGTAGAGGAGCGCGACGAGTAGTCGGTGGCGGGTATCCCTCGCTTGCTCTTTCGTTTGGCCCCCCGCCGCACTCAAGAGAGGAAGGGTGCTTTTGATTTTTTTTCTTGCCCCTCCCCCCCCGAAAAAAAAATATAACCCAGAATGCCGTTGGACTGCAATATCCAAGCTTGCAAGTAGGTAGGTAGGTGGGTGGGTAAACGCAGGGGCGTGCTTGCGAGAAGACGTGTTATCTCGTGACAGCTTTGCCAGGAACGGCTTGGATTCCGCCCCCCCCCCCAGCGCGAAGTCTCTGTCAACAAGAAGCGCCCCGCGGGTTGCACCTATTGCAATGTTCTTATTTTCCCCAAGGTCTTTGGTGGTGGGTGGGATTAAGCTTCTCCCATAGATTTTTAAAGGGGGAAATACAATGGAGAGCTCTCCATTGACTTGCATAGGGGAAGGCACAAACCCATGTGGAAATCAGTTTTTAACCCTTTTCCAAAATAATTGTGATTGGAGGGGGACGACGACGACCATTCCTAGCCCTGAGGTGGTGCCAAACGCTGAAACCTCCGAGGATGAATCAGAAGACAAGGACCTCGAGGAGCAGGCAGAGCCCCCTGAATCCAGTATTAAGGACCCCCTTGAGGGGCCCTCCAGGCTGACATCTATTGAATCCAGCACTCCGTTGCAAGCAGGACTTTTAACTCCAGGGACCTGCATGCAGATGTATTGCGCTTTTCCTAAGGCTCACTTTTTTCTATACTGTATATATAAAAAACCCCTACACACAATAAGACCTGAGTTAATTAGAGCGCGAACTCTAATCTCTGCCGCTCATTTTTGCTTGAGGGAAAGCAGCCTGCTCAATTCCTACATTCCCCTAGTTTGCAAGCTGCGGCATTCCGACCTCCGAAGACGAGCTCACAGCGTTCAGACACGACGCGCTGGTCTATCATCTTAAGTCTATGGTTCAAAACAACGCCCTGTCGCAGCGCATGCTGGGATATACTTATTTGCGGCGGATAATAGAGAGCAGGAGCCAAGAGCTTGCTGGGAGTTGTAGTTCCTTAAAGCCCTACCGCCTCAACCCGCCAGACGGCGAAGTAGCAACACGAGCAGCTCTTCCTTTCTGTATTTTGTGATTTTAAGGATAAAACGCTGTGCAGGGCCAAAGCTGCTGCTTGCTATGCCACGTTTTTGCCAACAAAGAGGCGGCGAAACCTGAACACCCATTGCCTCTTCTCCAGCTTCTGCCTCACAATCAGATTTCAGATAGGAAGCATGTTCCTGAGCATGTGTAAAGTGCACTTCCCCATAGACTTGCCACCTGCTCCTTATTGATGGACGTTAGATGCAAGGTGCATCATAATTTTGAAAATGAATTATACTACAAGCAAAGTATGGTTAAGGTAACATCGTTTTCTAAAGTCTCGCAGTTACGTTCCTTATGAGGGAGGTCTTTAGGGCGTAACCCTCATTCCCCACCCCACAGCCATGCCAGGCATCAGACATTGGCAGGGCCTGTTCCTTGACTACTTAACTCTCTCCCACACCCAATATCTAGAAAAGCTGCATTGGACCCCCCCACCCCAATCTCTTTAGGGCAGGGGTGGATAACTCTTTTTGGGCTGCTGGGCCAGCTCTTTCCCTCTTCAACCCTGGCAGTTCAGACTGGCGCTTTGAAGTCCACTTTTTGCAAGGACTTCTCTAAGCTCCTAGTTCTTCATTTGAAATCCTGCTCTTACCTGCCCTCACACCTGAAGTCAGATATGTCAGGTGTTGGGTGTGTGGCCTGCATGAAAGAGCCTCTCAGGCCAAATGGGGAGGTAGCCAATGAGCTGGAGGTACCCCACCTGACTGTTTTAAATGCTTTCTAAGGGAACTCAGCAAACAAATAACACAAATGGTTCTATTTTTATTTTCTTGACCACTCTTCTGGAAGGCCATTAGTTTTGGGGAGCTCTGGAACATATAAGACAGTCTGTGCCTATGCATTTTGGAATCAAACAGTTTTTGATATGAAATCACTAGATGGTTGCTGTCTCCGTTTCCAGATGGATGGGCTTTGTTGTTTACACACACACACACACACACACACACACACACACACACACACACACACACTTCCCCCCACCTTCAGGCTGCAACGGAAGCCATGTGACAGTCTTGTGTCAAAATTGCGTTTTATTTAAAATTATACCAACAAGAATCCAACCCTTTACTGTCTGAGTTGACTGAGCATCTTAAATAAAAAAGTGCATAGAAAATAAACAGGTTTAGAAATTTGTACAAATATTTACATCCTCCTGGGTTTGATGTTTTTTTCTTTTGTTTTTAACTTTAAAACAGAAAGCCTTAGCGGGAAAGGAAAGAGAATCACAAAAGTTAGAAGTACAAAATTAAAGAAAAAGTTGTTCTCACCCCACAAGGGAGAGGGAAAGAAAATCAGGTCTATGAAGCAGACGGGCACAGATAAGGGACCAGGGGGGACTACCCTTCCCACTCTTGCCCCATATCTCTGCTTGCCATAATTTCAAGCCACAGACAGGTCCACTGCCAAGAGCATCCCCTCTTCCCAGACAAAACGGGCATCACTGATGCTCCTGGGAGATGAGCCATCTCCACGCCTCAGGGAACTAAGGAGATGAGTCAGTCCTGCAGCAACCCACTTGGAAAGCTACAGTGAGGTGGTTAAGCTCCCAGCATGCCTCTTGGTGTCCCCCCTCACTGACGCCAGGCTGGGAGAAAGGTATGGAGATGAGGAATCAGGTCACGGGTCAAAAAAAATGCCTTTCAGTTGAGGAAACGGCGGCAGCGCTTGGCCCCGCAGTTGCAAGGGAGCTTGCTGCCAGCATCCTCAATGGGGAATTTGTAGTCGTAGGTGAGCTCTTCGCCCCGGAAGATGCGTCGCAGGGCAAAGATGACGATGTGCTTCTGGCCCTCCACGTGGATGACCCGCGAATAGCAGTTGGGCTCGCAGGAGTGGTTGATGAAGCGGGCGGCGTTGCCGTGCATCGTGGCGTCCACCACGTCAAAGTCGTCAATGCGGAACATGTAGCAGCCTATACCCTGCCGGATTCAGAAAAAGAGTTAAGTTTAGTGAGACAATTTGGGGAGCCCAGCTTCTCCCTCCTCCGCTGGTCCTGTTAATAATAATAATAATAATAATAATAAGAAGAAGAAGAAGAAGAAGAAGAAGAAGAAGAAGAAGAAGAAGAAGAAGAAGAAGAAGAAGAAGAAGTTGTTTTATTATTATTTATACCCTGTCCTCAACTCAATCATGGGCTCCCTCCTCCCTTGACCATCAGCTCAGTTGGTAGAGCATGAGACTCTCAATCTCAAGGTCGTGGGTTTGAGCCCCACGTTGGGCAAAAGATTCCTGCATTGCAGGGGATTGGATGACCCTCAAGGTCCCTTTCCAACTCTACAATTCTCTTGATTCAGTACCTTGCTGTCATAGTACTTTTCGCGCTTGTCTGTCAGCACCGAGCGGATCACGATGCCGGAGTATTCGATCACCATCTCGCCTGCATCAATATTCCGCTTGCAGAACAGGCCCCGGCCGTGGATGGCTGACCTGGAATGGGGAGAAAGATACACATGAGCATTAAGAGAGTTAACAAGGCAGGCCAAATATGGGCCAGCCACTGGGTACTCTCTGTTTCTTTTTCAGAATCATCCTGGGAGTAGAGCGTGGAACAGGGCTGCTTCTCTGTACAAAGTAGCCTCTTTAGGAAGGCCATGGCCAAGGATTCAAGCAAGCAGCAGCAGCAGCTGCCCTTGTTACCTGTACACTCCCACAGCTTCCTTGGAGGTTTTCTTCAGGTGGCGAAACCGCATGGCCATGGGTAGCTCCAGGCTGGTGGCTCGCCTAAGGAAGAAGCGGAAGCCAGACTAGACTTAGAAGCTTATGCCAAAAGAGAGAGTGGCTGCCTTGACAGTAAAAATGGATTCAAGATGGACAGATTCCCAGCAAGAATCACAAGGACGGAAATCAGAAGTTTAGGGTGCAGCCTGACAGTTTTAAAAGTGATGGAGAAGGAAACTTGAGTAGCAACAGCAGTAGCAGCACATCATGGCACAAATTGTAGGAATGGACAGTAAAGTTTCCCTTCTGGAGGGAGGAATTCCTGAAACGTAGGAAACTGTCTTATGCATCAGTCCATTTGCTCACACTGACTGGCAGCAGCTCTTCAAGTTTTCAGAAAAGGTGGCGCTAGCTGGAGATGCCTTGAGGTTGAACTGGGGACCTACAGGTGAAACTCGAAAAATTAGAATATTGTGGAAAAGTCCATTTATGTAAGCAATTGTTTTCATAGCTACTGGAGTTTAATATATGAGATAGACTCATGACATGCAAAGCGAGATATGTCAAGCCTTTATTTGTTATAATTGTGATGATTATGGCGTGCAGCTGATGAGCACCCCAAAGTTGAAATTGTTATTTTGGGGTTCTCATCTGCTGTATGCCATAATCATCACAATTATAACAAATAAAGGCTTGACATATCTCGCTTTGCATGTCATGAGTCTATCTCATATATTCGTTTCACCTTTTAAGTTGAATTACTGAAAGAAATGAACCTTTCCACGATATTCTAATTTTTCAAGTTTCACCTGTATATGCAAAACCAATGCTCTATCACTGAGCTATGGCCCTCCCCAGGATATTCACTGCAGGGAGCAGAAGTGGTATGTGAGCTCTCTTTTTTGGGTCAATGCTAATTTGGCCTATTTGCTGCCTTCCTGTGTGTGCTCTGTGGTGCACAGAAGAGGACTGGGCTCACTCAGCTTCCTTGGCAGCAAAAAAAGCTGGTGCTGCAAAGCAGGTACACCTTTATTACATAAACCTGGCTAGAGAGAGAACTGACTACAAAAAAGCAATGCATTTTAATCAAGTAGAAATGAGATCTGGGCAAGGAAACATGGGCCCCTACTTCTAAGTGCTTTGGAGAAAAACGATCCTCTTGGAAATTTTGTAACTCGTAAGCTTCACAGGCTGAAGAGGAGAAGGGTCTGTTTTTAAAAGCTTCCCTGGCAGTACGCACAGCATGGGATTCATATTACCAAATGCTGAGTTTTCACAGCCTACCATATGAAGGGACAAAGTCAAGACTGACCAACTTCAGGACAGCAGAAGTCGGGCATCTTCTTACCTGGTGGACTTGAGCTGCACTTCATCCTCCTCTTCATCATAAGGTCCTCCCTCAGGAAGCACACGATGTTGTGATGCCAGGAAGTTGAACATATCAAAGGTGCATTTCCTGCAAAAGAAGAGGAGGGCTGCCCATCTCAGAAGGCCTCTGGATTCCCTGCTCTTCTCTCTTTTAAACACTATCTGTAACTCACACAGGCTCCTTGGCTTTTGCATTTCCACCTACTCAAGAAAGAACTCCTTTTTGCTGTAATACAACCCAAGCAAGGAAGCAATTTAGGAATAAGGGGTGAATCGGTGACCCTCCATATGTTTCTGGACTACAAATCCCATCAGCTGCAAATGACCAGGGATGATGGGAACTGTAGTCAGGGGTGGACTGGGTAGCCAAATTCTGCCCCAACTGGTGCTCAATTATAGGTCATTCCTGTTTTGTGCAGATATTATTAATTATGATTATAATTAGTGTGCATTTAAATTGTATGCATTTTGTATGCACTTTTGCAGTAGTTTCAGTGTGTAAAAATGCACAAAAAATGCACATTTTATCTAAAAGAACACAAAATAAATATTATGATTACTTTTTTTTATTATTTATTCAATTTGTATACCACCCTATACCCACAGATCTCAGGGCAGTTCACAACAAATTATACAAATTAATGCATCTGTATCAATCTTTTCAATGCATTCATCTGTAAAATATGCATTTTGAACTCTTCTTTTACATAAAATATATATGATTGCACACACCTTTTGCACACTGCTACTGCCCTGCAAAATCCAGAGAGGTGTGTGATCCAACTGGTATATTGTAAACCGCCCTGTGATCCACGGATGAAGGGCGGCAGAGAAATTTGCAGTCCAGTCCTACTCCCCAGAGAGAAAGCAAGGCCATTCCTCACCTGACGTAGACTTCAGCTCGGGCGCAGCCGTGAGGGTTGAGCGGAAGCTCCTCCTCCTCGCCTTCATGCTGGTGGTACCGGAACTTGTATTTGTGGCAGGCCTTGGCACCATACAGCTGTTCCACCAGAAAGATGACGGCATCGTGGTGCATCCCCAACAGCCGCACCCCGTTCATCCCTGCCAGGAAAGTCAATAATACCTAAGGTTCAGCAGCCAGTCACCCTTTCAGTACAAGAGAACCAGTCCTATCCCAAAGCCTCCGAACAGAGCCCCAGAAACCTCTTCCCCAATGCAAATCACAACATTTTGCTTTCTTGATGTGTTTTCCCCGCTTCTTCTTTTCTACATCATCTGCTCTCTTATTTATTTGGAACATACAACCTCTGTTAGTGCTCCTATGTTTTGTAACTCTGCTTATAGTCTTCCCTCTTCATTTCTACTTTTGACTTCTCTCTCTCTCTCTCTCTCACACACACACACACACACACACACACACACACATGAGCTGAACCCCAGAGATTCCTTTGGAGCAGCTATTCTGGGTAGTTTTCTGCTCCCAGAGATTGTTCCCCTTTCTATTGTCTAGGCCTTGAACTGAAAAAGCCAAAAGGCTGGTAGGCTAGCCTGGGAGCTGCAAAGCTATTTCCAACCAGAATCGAACACCTATGAACCAAGTAAGAGTCCTGCCGGATCTGGCCTAAGGCCCTTCTAGTCCAACATCCACAGCAGCCAGCCAGATGCCCACCGGAAGCCTTCAAACAGGACCTTATTACCTGCAAAGGAGAGGTGCTTGAGCCGGGCATTGGTGCGGGCCTCCTGAATCTTCTCAATCACTGCTTTCCAGGCACCTAAACATGGAGAAGGCAACCATGATTTACTCTGTAAGAGGCAGGCATCTGACCCAAAGCAAAATAATTATCAGAAGGGTATCACTGGGTAAAGGAGGTCCAAGGTGCTGCTGTTCCCCAGAGTCTCTTAGGCTTCCCTGAGCAAGGCATAACACAATTCCTGCTTGTACCCAGGAGAAAAACAACCCCCCAGTTGTCTGTGGAGTGTTCTCCTCTTTCCAGCAGCACCAGCCGCACAGCTATAGCCAGCCAGCTGAGAGGCTAGAGGTCCAAAGGGACGTTACCACCGATGCGATTCTCTCCTCCTCACCATCTATGCTGTCAGCCTGCACATTGAAGCCGTCCTCGCTGGTGATCTCGAAGCACAGGTGGGGCTGCGTTTTGCGGGGCATCTCATTCTCTTTGTCCTCCTGCTTCAGACTGTCCTCGTCTGAGCTGGAGAGATCCCCTGGGAGGGGAGAAAAAGGGGAAAAAAGAGCAGGAGGCCCAAGCGTATTAGCTCTGCTGTCGTGGAGTCATCATACCGATCAATGGTGTAGACAGCTGGGGAGGGATTTCACACCAGAGAAACCTGGTGTGAATAAAATCTGATGTGCAATGTAGGGATTAGGGATACACATCTCTAAAAGGAACTTGAAAGGGGTAGCTGCCCACGCCATTAAAAACAAATGAACAACGCTTTATTATATTTCTATCCTGTCTCTTCCTTCAAGTTCGCCCCACCCCCAATCTCCACAACTACCCTGTGAGGTAGGTTAGGGTGAGAGAGAATGACTTGCAGCAAGTTACAGGGATGACTCAAGTCTCCCTGGTCTTAATCCAACACACTCAACCGCCACACCACCCTGGCTCTTAGTACCACGTGCACAGCGATTCGCCCGATACAGCAAATGTGGACGTTTAATCCCTGGTTCTGTACGCCGGGAGCCAGCCCACAGCCTCCCAGCTCAGTACCGACCACCCTTCTTTCAAAGGCAGAGCAGGGCAGGCAAGAGATCCCAGTACCTGCATATCTATGCCAGACTGGCTCCAGCAGAGCCTCTTGGTTTGGTTCCGGCGTTCCAGGATTGGAATGTAATGCTGGGAAGGAGGGAGAATGGTCCATCGGAGACCTGCGGGGGCATGAAAGAAGGGCTGCTTAAAAAACCCTGCGGCAGGCAAGGAACAGGATCCCGCAGCCTCCAACCTCACACTCACAGCTCACTCTCGCCGACAGCGCCTGCCTCCTCTTTGAGCGCATCCAGGTCAAGAACGCCCTTGGCTGTGGGGGTCTTCATCCGCACCCTTCCCATGCTGCAGGGGAAGAAGGCCTTGTGAACATGTGCACAAACAAAAAACACAGCTTGGGGGCTACCCAGAAGAATCCAGAGAAGCCATGCTTGGCCTGAAGTACAAACCCACAAAGGACCACCCCTTCTCTTTAGCCCTCCCATGCTTAAGAGTGTGGAGATCACATGCTTGCACTTACCCTGAGCCCGCCGTGCTGCCAGAAATGCAGTTATTCACCAAGTGATCTGGCGTGACGGTGGGCGACACGGGCAGCGGCTCCTCTTTGTTGGCGCCATCCACCTTGGCCTTCTTGAGAGGCATGCTTCCAACGAAGGTGGAGACCCTCTTGACCCGGATGGCCGGCCGGGGGCCCGGCAAGGACACCAAGCCAGGGATGCTGAGCACACCGGAATTCATAGCCACCGGCTGAAGGAGACACGTCTGTGGGATCCCCAGCGAGGGCGTCACCAGAGCTGGAGAGCCCAGTGCCAGCTGGCCCCCGCCAACGGCCTGAGGGGCGGCGCCCACGACGTTCATCATGGGCACCATGCTGAGCACCGGGCCCCGGATGGTCCACGTGGGCAAAGGGCTGGGAGCGAGGCCCAGGGGCGCTCGCAATATGACCGTACCAAGGTTGGGCACAGGCGCAGGGGGTGGCGGCACTGGGCTCGGCACGGCCTTGCAGCCAGAGGCCTGCTCCCCATCCGGGGTGCTCAAGGCGCCTTCCTCCCCCTGCACTTTCATGCACACTTGTCCCAGCTTGTTCACGAGGATGATTCTGGAGCCGGGCAGCTGCCCTTCAGGTCCCAGCAGCTTGACCTCAGTGGCACCTGGCATCTGGGCGCAACCCAGGGTCGGGGCCAGGTCTGGAGCCAGGCTGGGATGGGCTGCCTCGGTGCCGTTGAGGCTGGCAGAGGTAGGGGGTGCTGGTGGCGGCGAGGCCGCCTGGTTGAGGCAGGAGGAGAGCGGGGCCTTGCTCTCCGGCGTGTCCATATTCTTCAGGACGAAGTCCACAATGTCCGAGGGCAAGTCCTCCGGCGCAGGAGCAGGGCCAGCCAGCTCCCGTTCGACTCTCGGCTCCGCTTGCTTGCCCTTGGCCGGAGGGTGGCCCCCTGCTCCGTCTGCCTCGCTGTCGGTCCCGTCGTCGATGCCGTCGAGCTGGTGGATGTGGGGCAGAGGGAGGTCCAGTGGGTACGGAGGCAGGGGCGGCTCCCGGGTCACCACCGTGCGGGGGAAGCGGAAGTAGCGGCTGGCCTCCCCTTCCTCCTCGCTCTCGCCGTCGCCCAGGCCGTCCAGCTGGGTCAGCTCCAGGCTGGGCGAGGGGCAGGCTCGCGGCACGCCCAGCTCCTCCTCCTGGAAAGGCTCGTCCAGGAGGCTGTCGTCAAACTCCAGGTCGGAGACGTTGAGCTCGAAAGCCAGCTCTGGCGGGACGGGCGGGGGCGAGGGAGGGGGTGAGGTAGGTAGGGGGCGCTGCCCGTCCGAGGTAGAAGTATGCCTGAAGCCGCTCCCCGCCAGGGGGTTGTCCGGGAGAGGCGGCATGGCCCTGAGAGAGGTGCTAGGGGGACTAGTCCTGTTGCTAGCAGCAGCTTGTGGCGGGAGGGGGGAGCAACGGGCGTGGGGGACGCTGCTGGGAGACAGGGGGCTGAGGCGCTGCGTGCGGCGTGGAGGGGGGAAGTCAGGGTCGCCCACCGTCAAGATGTGGTGGGACATGGATGATGCGCTCCCTGTGGTGGGGGGGAATAGGAAGAGCATGTCAACAAGGGGTGGGAAGCAAAACAGGCAGACGCACAAATGCACTAGCCACACAGGGAACAACTCGCCTGCCTCCCCCATGAGATAACTTTTTAGCAACCTAGGAGACAGCGGCTTCCTATGTTTGGCGTCAGAGCACTGTGTCTGTCTAGCTCAGTATTGGGATAGGGAAGCTCAGGCCTGGGGTCTGAATGCCACCTTCCAGGCCTCTCTCTCTGGCTCTGGGAACACTCCTCAGGCGACACATGGATGGCCATTTGTCATGGATACAGGGGGTTGGACTTGATGACCCTCGGGGTCCCCTTTCAACTCTACAATTCTATGACACTCCTCACTGGCCCCATTCCACACCCGGAGTGCTTTTGCCCAGCTGGAATGTGCCCTTAAACTCTGGTAAGGCCTCTGGCTAGAAAGAGGTGTTTGTGTATGTAGAAACTGGCCTACTGAACAAAGGCAAAATTGCTCCGCCCATTTTTGCCTCTGCCGCCCCCCCCCCCAACCCTGTTGTGTGGTCTTCGGAAAGTTGCCCAGAAAGGAATGCAGCCATTGCAGTTCCTCAGCCCTGGTCTACGCTGACTGGCCAGGGCTTCCCAGGGTCCACCTCAAACACCCTCTCTATCAGCCAACCACTCAGACACAACAATATCACAACCCACATGCAAAGGACTGCAGCGGAGCACAGGCATGTCAGAACCTCTCCCCATCTCTGAAGCACCAATGGGCTCATACCCCTTACTCCCTGTGCTTGCTAATGCTCCTCTCCTGCTTCTCCTCTTCCATTTGCCTTGTTTCAAAGCAAGAATTGGCCTTGGAGCATCTAGCTGCTGGCCTCTGTTTCAGACCCTCTTGTCTCTGTGCTGCCTGTGTCGTCTTGAAGCTACTTACCAGGAGAAGGCAGCGGGCGGGATGACACCCCGCTTATGGGTCGCCGAGTAGGGGAGTAGTTGGGCACTTTGATGCGAGCTCCAGTGAGAGACCTGTGTTTGGAGGCCGCAGACTCCGGGGGTGGCAGAGGCCCTGGGTTCTGCGCGGGTGAGTGGCGCTCCAGCGGCGGCAGTGGAGGGGGCACCTCCTGAAGGTGCTCATTCCCAAGTTTAGGATCTGAAAACATGAAAAGGCACATGACAAAGAGACCAAGCATGGCAATGGCAGCGCCCAGAAGCCGGCAAACCTTGCTGTGCGCTTTGTGCTGAGAAAAGACAGCACAGAACCAAGAAAACTGCCTTATTCCAGAACAAACTTTGAAGGGCGACAGGCCCCAACCCCAAACCTTGGTTCTCAAACAGAATGCATTCTGGGAGTCCATTCGACTCCCGGAACAGTTAAAAAACCAAGGCGCGGCTTCCGATTGGCTGCAGGAGCTTCCTGCACTCAATCGGAAGCTGCGCCGGATGTTTGGCTTCCAAAAATCGTTCAAAAACTGGAACACTCACTTCCGGTTTTCGATTGTTCGGGAGCCGAAACGTACGAGTTCCAAGGTGTTCGGCAACCAAGGTACGACTGTATTCTGGTTTTGAGCAGAAAGGGTATTTGCCCCCGAGAAGTAGCTTAACCCAGTGGTCCTCAACCCCCGGTCCGCGGCCCGGTACCGGTCCGTGGATACCGGGCCGCCCAAGGAACATTAAATTATTTCAATTTTATTTACTGTGGTGTTAAAATGTTAAATCACTTTATATTCATTTTTGGGTGTAACTGTATTTTATTTTGAAGGCATGTTTAAATACAATTAAATTAAAATTATGACATCAAAACAATCTAAAATATAAACAATCAATGTCCCCCCCTCAGCGGGCTGCGGTAAAATTATCAAACGTTGACCGGTCCGCGACGATAAAAAGGTTGGGGAGCACTGGCTTAACCACTAAACTGGCTTAAAGGGTTTGACTTTTAACCTCTTTGTCAGGCCAAGCTGGATGCAGAGCGTCCCCCCCACAACATGCAAGTGGGCAGGAGAACTTATCGCCACCCAGACTTCCTACTCCAGATGGAGAGGATGACGGTATCCAAAAGCCGGCCCAGCTGCACATCCCAGATCCCCTTACCTGCAGGGGCAGCTGGGCTGTGCACTATTGTGTGGTTCTCCTCCTGCACTCCCGAGGCATCAGGCTCCTCTTGGCTCAGCTTCGGCCGGTACTCCAGGACGCGGCACTTATACCAGCACTGCTTGCGGGCATCCACCGTGCTCCAATAAATACGGGAACACCTGGGGGGTGGAAGGAACAAAGGCAGTCCCATCAGAATCGCCTTCTGGCTGCCCTGTGGCTGCTTGCTCAAAGCAGTGGCGCAGGATTGCTGGGAGGAAAGCAAGGGGTCTAACAGTAAGTGGAACCAATGACTGGCAGAGCCAACTAAGTTTTGCACCCGCCCCTCCTTAGTTGTACATGGGTAACGCCGAGGCAAAGGTGCAAGAAGCAAGACAGCCAGAGCCACCCTTTGGACTGGTTGCAAGTAAGACCACAGGTGGGCCAGGAGACCTCAAGGTGAAGGTTGGTGAGGCTTTGCCCCAATGGACCAGCCCCATTGCAACCAAGTGGCCTCCTACCCTTGGTGGCAAATGCCTAGCAGTTAGGGCATTTGAATTAAGGATGGGAAACCTGTGGCCCCTAATAACGGCTCCCCTGGTGATGATCCTCAGGACAGCTAGCATGGGATTGTTCTTCCTTTGTCACTTAAGGTGGGTGTGAGGCTGCTACCAACTTTAATGCGGATACTCACTGGTAGCCTACGGGAAAGAGGCGTCCCTCACACTCAGACAGATCTGTCAGCATCCCCAAGCTGTCGATCTTCATAGAGCCTGGAAGCAGAAATACACTGAGCAGAGAGCAAGAAACAGAGCGAAAATGAGGCTAACAGAAAGGCAGTTGCCTCAGGACGTGGGTTAGGGGGGCTATTAAGGATGGCAGAACATGAGAGAGAGAAAAACCTATAAGACCTAATGGGTACAATCCACTGGGGAGTTCTGCTGCAGAAGCCTCTGTTTCAATGGAGTTCATACCTGAAGAGTGTCCCAGTGGACGGCGCCCCATGGTAATTAGCGCGTGAGCAAAGGGAAAGGATAAAGAATAGTTGCTTAGATTTTCTGCCTTTTAGGCACCTCTGGAGAGGCTAAATTAGGGCATCCTACACTCCATCTGGGGATGCGGGTGGCGCTGTGGGTTAAACCACAGAGTCTAGGGCTTGCTGATCAGAAGGTCGGCGGTTCGAATCCCCGCGACAGGGTGAGCTCCCGTTGCTTGGTCCCAGCTCCTGCCAACCTAGCAGTTCAAAAGCACGTCAAAGTGCAAGTAGATAAATAGGTACTGGTCCGGCGAGAAGGTAAACGGCGTTTCCGTGCGCTGCTCTGGTTCGCCAGAAGCGGCTTAGTCATGCTGGCCACATGACCTGGAAGCTGTATGCCAGCTCCCTTGGCCAATAAAGCGAGATGAGCGCCGCAACCCCAGAGTCGGTCACGACTGGACCTAATGGTCAGGGGTCCCTTTACCTTTTTTACACTCTGTCTACAAGGGAACCAAGAAAGCTAGTTTCTGGGTTCCCAGAATGGGCCTAGCCAAGATGCAGGAACTGAAGGTGTAGGCACGCAGACAGGGGTTGGCTTAGCTGGCATTGGCACTATGGGACAGGATGCAATCTAAGATATAGTTCAGAGGGGACAGATGTTTCTCCACCCCAATGGTTTCAGAGTTTACTTTTTCCCTTGTAGACGAGGCCCTCCCTCCCTCCCTGCTCCCGTTAAGTATTAACAACAAGCTTATTTGCTGGCATTTGAGATAACCAACGCAGACACTGCCAGAACAGAGGCGTGACAAATACAAGGAGCAAAGAGCGGTGATGAATCCATTTCCACTTGCAGATCCTTCCACTCCATTCTGAAGCAAGCTGGTCCCTCCTATTCCCTGCATGTTCAACTGCAGAACCACCCACTTGCTAGAGGAGAAAAGCTCATCTACTCTGGACCACAGTGTTTGCATAGCAAAGTGCTGCTCTCCTGCCCCATCCCCATATAATTACCTATCATCATGTTGATGGTGTCTGGCTCCAGGCCCACCATGAACTTCCTCTTAAAGCTGATGCCCTCAAAGTCAACGTAGACGCGGCGCAAGACATCAAACCCATCTTCAGCAACTATCTCCTAAAAAGGCAGACAACATGGCCAATGGACCCTCTTAAATTCTATTTGCAGTGACCAAGCTTCAGAAGTCAAAACTCTCCAAAACTACATGTATGTATGTATGTTTGGGGGGGGGGGAACATAACTCCGGTTTTCAAGATGCCAGGCCTAACAGAACTGTCCCACCCATGACCCACTCATCCCAGAGGCGACAGGAAGCCTGATGGTGCCCTCCCCACTTACCGTCCCATCCAGGAGGTCAACGTGCTTCTGGCAGAAGACTTTCTTGTCATCCTGGAAGGTGCAGTGGCAGAGGCGAGCACACATGAAGTGGTAGTTGCTGATGCACGCGGAGAGGCAGCAGCCAACCGTGGCCCCCGTACGTTGACAGTGTTCGCAGCGCTAGGGGTGGGGGTGGGGACAGGCATGTCAAAGGTGTGGAAGGAATGCCACTGCAGCAGGGCAAGGGATGAAGTGTGTGGCACTAAGCAAAGACGCAGAGGGCCAAAATCTCCCCAAGGAACAAGCTCATCAGTCTGCATTCTTTTCTGACCAAGATGTAATTTGGGGGGCATTTATACACACATGATAGAGATAAACATGCACTTCTTGCCCCTGCCAAATGCCCCATTCCTTCCTCTCTTTTCCTCATCACCAAGATCACCCTACACATCAATGCAATCAGATGCAGAAAGCAGCCATGTCGACGATGCAGTCTTGCTGGGACTTTCTAGTTGCTTGATAAGATCAGTAGTAATACCCAAGCACTGTTCTCACAGCAGTGAGAACACTTGGAAGGAGTTTTTAGTGCCACCCTGTGGGGAGGGGGAGGAGTTTTTATTCTTAATTTGAGTGGAGGCTCTAGGTATGAAGCTGGGTCCAGGGAACATAAGATCCGGCTGACGAAAAAGAGTGGACAGCTGTTAAACCATCACATCCACCTCGCTATTCATATGCTGTGTGCAATCGTGGAGATTCAATTACTGGAGCAAAATTCAGCATACCAAGAATCTCGGAGATCGACTTTTAAAGAAAGGTTTTGAGCACCAGTGACTGCAAAACTAAGGCGGAAATATGGGCAGCACCTGGTGAAGCCAGAGTGGATCTCAGTGGGTCGCTTCAGGAGCAAGCTAGTTCAGTCCTCTACAGCAGGGGTGGGGGGCCTCGGGTTCAAGACCAAATGCCCCCAGGCCTCTCTATCTGGCCCACAGAACCCTCCTTAGGCTCTGCCCCATCTCCCCTGACTCCAACCCTCAGAGGCTCCCTTCCCATGCCCTCTTCTTGAATACTTTTGCCTG
Organism: Darevskia mixta; assembly: GCA_034641385.1. NCBI lineage: Eukaryota > Metazoa > Chordata > Lepidosauria > Squamata > Lacertidae > Darevskia > Darevskia mixta. The sequence continues at coordinate 15,263,817 of JAWWNH010000033.1, read as the reverse complement.
GCTCGAATGTCTTTGAATTGTGGCAAAAAAGTTTCCCCGCCCCTATTCAGCTGGGCAGTGCTTTCAGGACCCTCTACTATTTTCGCTCACAGTGGGAATTCTACTGAGGCCACGAGGAAGGTCTGGTCCTACCACCTCTTCTGCAGAGCTGAATGGAGAGAAGCCCAACTCACCATCTGCCGACCCCGGGCTACGGCAGCATGCACGTTCTTCAGGGAGCCATCGTTCTCCTCAAAGACCTCGGCTGACCAGATGGCACAGTTGACATGCGTCCACTCGTTCTGGCCGATGTACAGCAGCCTCCCTGCATCCTGGAGGGCAGGAAGAGAGCTCATGTTGAAGAGGGAGGGGGAAGGCAACACCTCAAGGTCTAGCCACGAGGAAGGGATTTGCCAGGGGTTCAGGTGGTCACCTCCCAGACACGAGACAGGATCCAGGGGTTATAGATTTCCTGGCCCTGTCCAATCCTCCACTTAAGCTACCTCCTCCACACCAAAAACAACAAACAAACAAAACCATCCTTCTTCCCTTATTCTCTCAATATAGCCTCAAAAAGGTGCAACTAGGACACTTTCCATCGGTAAGATACTAGTCCCGATGGCTACATAGTTCCAGGCTGAGAGACAGTGTGCCTGAGAATGACAGTCACTAGAGCACGGGTAGTCAACCTTTTTATACCTACCACCCACTAATGCATCTTTCTTGATGGTAAAATTTCCTCACCGCCCACCAGTGCTCAATGGAGGGAGGATTCAGCTTGTGCCGTAGAACCCCCTACCGCCCACCTAGAATCCTGAAACGCCCACTACTGGGCAGTAGGGACCAGGTTGACAACTCCTGCACTAGAGGAACAACAGCAGCAGGAGGGCTCTATTGCGCACGCATCCTGTTTTGGGGCTTCCCGACTGGCCATTGTGGGGAACAGGGATGCCAAGATGCACAAGCCATTGGGTCTGGATCCAGAATGGCCCTTCTTATGTTTTTATCAAAGCAGAAGGGTGTAGTCTTACCTTGGAAGGAGCATCTCCATACTGGAGGCACAAGGCACACTGTCTCTTGTCCTCAGCGTCATCCAACGGCTGCTGCAGCACGGCATGTTCTGAGTCTTTCCCAGCTACAGGGAGAGAAGGAAAGCAGTTAGGCATTGAGCTCCAGCCACTGGAGGGCAAGAAGCCCCCTCCCCCCAAACATCCCTTCAGAGAACATCTTCCAGAAAGGAGACAGAGATCTTCTGTGCAGAGCATGAGTGGGGAATCTCTGGTCCTCTGGATGTCGCTGGACTCCAACTCCCATCATGCATCCTCAGCGGCCATGCTGGAGGTTAGGAGTCCAACAACAACTGGAAGGCCACGGGTTTCCAACCTTTGACATAGAGCAGTTGCCCACACTTAGGTCTCCAGAAACAGCCGGACTGCAATTCCCATCATCCCTGACTGCTGGTCCTACTAGCTAGGGATGATGGGAATTGTAGTCCAAAAACAGCTGGAGGCCCAAGTTTGGGAAACACTGATGTAGAGGGAACCAGGAGAGAAAGAAGGAAATACAGAGCGACAAGCCTCAAGCATAGTGCACATGGCTTTGCATGCATAACATCCCAGGTTCAATCCCCAGCATCTCCAGGTACAGCTAAGAGAGACCCATTTTATACTGGAGGTTCACTATCAGTCAGTGTAGACAATATAGAGCTAGTTGGACCAATGCCCTGACTTGGTATAAGGCAGCTTCTTATGTTCCCTTCTAGCAGGAGAACTGCAGCAGCCAAAGTTCTCCTGGGCAATTGCAAAAACCAAGGGAGTCTGCATGTAGAGAGGCAGCTTCTACTCCATGAAAACCAAAGTCTCACCTGTCTTTTCAGACCCAGTAGGAGCCAGGTGGCTGTTGGCAGCCAGGACGACCTCCTCAGGCTGCCTCCACTGAGCATAGATGTGGTCAGAGGAGGGAGGCAGAACAGCGTTAGGAAGCATGCCACTGTTGGGGAGAAAAGAAGAAGTTGTCTGGGGCTGCAGAAGCTCTGGTTCTAAGGAAACCCCACTTCGGAGTTTGAAACAGGCCACAGGAATAGATATAGAACAGGCTTGAAGCCAGTGACTGAAATGTAAAAATAAAATGGGTAGGTGGCAAGAAAAGAACAGGATCTAAAGCCAATTGCGGGACCTGTGAACAGAGAAAAAGTCTTGCCACTGGGCGACACAGGGCCAAGTCTGCCCTATCCCAATGAATTTACTGTGATCTCACCCTCTTATCTCTCATCTGCACCTATGATGGATTAGACTCGGGATTAGATTGTGGTGAGAATACAGATTGTCCAGTTACCAAACAAAAAGTGTGACAAAAAGGAAGAGGAGACCAGGCTGTGTATATTCCATGTCCTTAACCCATTCAAATTCCCACTCTATTCACTTGGAGTAGCAAACAGATTATGTTGGGCCTGGAGGGTTTTTGTAGTTTGTACACTGCTCCGGCAGGAAGGTAAATAGCGTTTCCGTGCGCTGCTCTGGTTTTCCGGAAGTGGGTTAGTCATGCTGGCCACATGACCTGGAAGCTGTACAGCCAGCTCCCTCAGCCAGTAAAGCGAGATGAGCACCGCAACCCCAGTCGTTCGCGACTGGACCTAATGGTAAGGGGTCCCTTTACCTTTACACAGCTCTGGAGCATGGAAATATATTTTGAGCCCCTCTACAGATTCCCCAAACGTTGTTGGAGCTTCCATACTGAATTGCACACAATGTTCCATGGCGCGTCTGAAGCCTCCAACTCCCCCCCCCCCAACCCAAAAAAGCACCAGAGAGGCCCTGCATGGACACCTTTGGTGAGGGGGAGGCATGACTTCGGCACTTTCAGCTACTGAGCACTCACTTGGGGAGGGTGCTGCTGCGGGTCCAGTGCTTTGCATCCTGAGCATCAAACCAGCTGAAGAACTTTTCCATCAGCTGGAAAGATAAAAAGCAGGCAATCACAAGGCTGCTCAGGGAGAGAGGATGTGCCGAATTGCAGGGGAGGAAGTGCTCCCAAGCCGGCGTGGAGCACGTGCACATACACACCCCAATTCCCACTCATTAGTTTTACATTAGGTCAATCCAGACCACACATCCCTCCTCCCCACAAACCCAGACCGTTGAGAGTTACCTCGGTGTAGAGTGCCTTCGCCATAAGGCCGGTCTGGTCTTCCTCCGTGTGCCCCAGCAGGACCCCCACCATGTCCTCATTGAAGCTATGCTGCAAAGAGAGAAAGCAGCTCAGCAGAGGTCAGAGGCCTTGCTCCAGTTCCAGCCTGGAATCCCTGCTCCCAACACTCACCACTGACGAGTAGTGACCCTGTTCAAACAGCTTGTTGACAGTGCGCAGGTCACAGGGCCGCAAGTGAACCTTCACGCCGTCATCCGGGCAGCACTGGCAAAGGACAGAGAAAAATGGGGCACTGCCACCTGTTCTGCAGCCTTCACCCCACCCCCGCCTACAGCATGCAAAGAACTCTGTGACATAAAGGTCCTATGTTGCAATAAATCAAAACATTTTCCATAAGCTCTAAGATTCCACACACGCACACCCCTTTATCATGGTAAGCAACCTACAGACTCAAATATCATGGAAAGCTGAAGTCATAGAATCATAGAGTTGGAAGGGACCATGAGGGTAATCTAATCCAACCTCCTGCAATGCAAGAATCTTTTCGCCCAACATGAGGCTCAAACTCATGACTCTGAGAATCTGAGATTAAGAGTCTTATGCTCTACCGACTGAGCTATCCCAGCATCTTCCCACCTAGCCAAGGAATGGGCAACCAGATCAAAGGAAAAAGGAAGGAGAGAGACTGTGTTTGAAAATTGCTGGACACGGATGCGTCCAGCCCAGCCAGACCCAAAGTGTGCCTGCGAATGGGGCCAAGATAAATCTCCTTCAGTAGGGCAGCCAGATCAAGAACGGTGATTTTAAAAGCACAGCTCCCTGCTGTTATGCATGCCCTGGAGGGAACATACCTGTGCGCACTGAAGCAGTGGGGTGGCACACTTGGAACTCATCAGCCCCTGAAGCACCTGCCGGAGACCCTTGCGCAACTCCAAGGTGAGGACTTCCCGCCACTTGGCCTTGTCACTGCCGCAGCAGGGCCGGCAAGCGTATATGACACTCTCGGGTAAGTTGGACAAGATCTCATAGCCTTCATCTGTAAGAGAGGGGGGTGGGAACACATCAGAGATGCCCAATCTTAGCCCAAAGACTATCATGCTCTTCCCAGGCCACCCTGCTGCACACACCAACGCTAGCAAGATGGGCTGGTGTATGCTGTCAAGGGCAAGACCTAGCCAGAATATCAAAAAGGGGAGCATATCATAGGCAATTTAACAGAGGCTGCACTTGCCTTCGCCTCTCAATTGCCTCTGTTGTCTTCTCCTGACTCTGCCACAACTCTCCCCTGCATTATTTCTCCTCCCCGCCATTTGAGATGTAAGCAGGTAGGCAGATATGAAGGAGGGAGAGGGATCTGTGATGCAGCAGCAGTTAAGGCCATATTACTCTGGGTTCAGAACAAACCTGAGAGTCCCTCACACTTGGCATGAACCCAGTGGTCACACTTGGCACACTGCATCATCTTGCTCTCGTAGTCATTGTCTTCATAGCAGTGCAAGCAGATTGGGCAGTAGTTACCTGGAAGGGAAAAGACGGAGGCAGAGAACAAGTTAATGGAATCTTCTTCTGCAAGCCAGGTGAGATTCAAAGCCCTCTCTCAGCCCTCCCAAAATGAGCTGTGTATTCATTCCCCCTTTATTTATTTGCTCCGTATATATCCGACACCTTCTGAGTCCCAAATCAGATAAGCTAATCAATATACAACAATGAAATGCAGTATAAACAGCATCATCAATCTACGCTTTGGAAAGTTGTTTGCCTGTTCGCTATGCATCAGGACACCTCTTCAGATACTGCATCCAAATTTGATGTGATGGCTCCTGAGATCAAGGAGCAGGTTTCTGTCTATGCTTGGATACCCTTTTGAGTTAAGACTGAAGTTTTCAAAACGGCACAGATCTTAAACACCAATTTCAAAACTCCACTGATGTTCTGGTTTCTTAGAATCCAGGTACAAGGCTGCTTGTAAAACATAAAAAAAACCTCAAACAGGACAGCCTCTACATCAACTGCATAATTTTTTAAAAAAACAAAATAAAAATGTAGGATTTCTAAAAGTTCAGGGAAAACAAAAACTTATTTGCCTGCCATCTGAACATCACCAGAATAGACACCTGGCAAGCCTCCTTGGGGAAGCCATGACAAAGGTGAGGGGCCATCCCCCCCCAAAAGCTTTCTCTCTCGCTCCAGTAGCTGCCCATTACATCCCAGAAAAGGAGAGGCCCCTGGAAGAGAAGTTTCAGATGACAATGTAAATGAACGGGTGAACTGGTAGGAAAGAAAGAGTACAACTATTTGGGTCGCAGTGCTGTGTAAGGCTTTGCTGTCTAGGGCTAAGGAAGACACGCATTGTGTGAGCAAAATATGTGAACTCATTTGTGGAATGTCAGCCCCTTGCAATGCTTTATCTGGCACAGCTCAAAATGAAACCCATTGCATTTTCCAGGCAATTCCGCTATGCTCACCTTTATCGTAGAGCACAGAGCAGGCAGAGCACAAGCTGTAGTCACTAGACCACTCTGTGTCCCAATTCTTCCCTGGAGCCGTCCCGCAACTCTTACAGCGGATGCAGGCCGAACAGATCTGAATAGGGAGAGGGTGAAGGAGACAGGTTAGCAGCTGCAACACAAGCCAGGGAAGGGTCTGCTGAACTAGAGGGGTGCCGGAAATCTGCAAGACACTTACCCAACCCTTCCTCTTACGGAAAGGTTTAGTGGGGTAGTTGGGCCCAAGGCAAGCCAGGTGATAGCAGTTCCTGCAGCGCTCACACTCCAGCAGTTGCTGCGGCAGGTTGAGGAACAAGGAGAGGGAAAGTAGGCCGTTACGCACGTTTTTGGGGCAGGAATTCATTGCAACTAATCACAGGTACGACAGAAATACCAATGAGAAATGCAAAGAACACAGGCAGGAGAAAACAAAGCAAAGCAGGTGTATATGCCTCTGCTTTTACAGAGGTGATCAAAATTCAGAGAGCAGGCTCTTGGGATCCTTTCAAACCAAAGGGTCATGGCATCAGATATCACGACAAAGATGCTTCTCCTTACCATCCCTGTCCAAACTTCTCCCCATAATGTTGTGGATATAACTTCGCCTGCCTTTAATGCGTAAAATCTTGGGGTCATGCATTCCTCTCATTCCTGTTCTTTAGATAACCAAGACACTGCCAAACCCTCCTTGTTCCTCTTTAAAACACTAAGATATGCCCTTTCCTTGCATGCTGCTAAAAACCTTTGCTCACACTCTAGTTCAGGGGTGACGGGGGTGTCTTTTTCTTTCTTTTTAAATGCCTAGGGCTACATTGCTTTGTGGGTAATCTCTTGGGACCTGCATTCCTGAAGTGGTGAGGCCACCCCTTCAAGCAGCCATGTTTACTTCCACAGACCCTCCCCTTGCACAGATCTCACACTGGGGAAAAACACCCCGCCTTACCTTGGATGCCTTGTTTTTGCGACCGCAGACGTGGCAGAATTTGCAGCGGCGGCAACACCAGCTTTCCTCCTGCTCAGGCAACGGCTGTTCATCCTCCTCCAGGCAGAAGGTGTGGAAGGGGTCGCAGCACACCTGGCAGAACACAAGCTGCAAAGCACATGGTGGGCAGCGGCATTAGATGAGCTTTGGTACATGGAAGCCGGAAACACTCTGCAAGTTAGAAGCAACCCCAATCTCCCCCACCCTGTTCCAAGCCTGGTCTATTTGCTATGCATTTGTATCCCAACTAGGCATGATGGTTCCCTGAGATCAAGGAGCAGGTTTTTATCTATGTTTGGATACAAGACCTCAAGTGCCCCCCTCCCCAACCTTCTGAATGGGGCTCGCAATCTGTTCCCTCCACCCCACACAATTGAGATGCTGGAAATCCCAGAATCCAGGTATCCTCACCCCATTCCTCAAGACCTACCTGATGGAACCCCTTGCTAGCACAGAGCAGGCACACCACCTGCGTGGTGACCGGCACCGAGGTGAGAATGCTGAGGCCACCCATCAGCCAGACGTTCTCCAGGTCACAGTCTTCCTACAAGATACACAAGTGTGGGGGGGGAGGCAGAGGGATAGCTGTGAAAAGAGCTACATGGAGCAAATCTCTGAATTGAAAGGGATTGGAGATCATCAAGCCCAGAGGTGGGGAACCTGTGGCTCTTTTAAGTGTTACTGGATTGAAACTCCCATCATTCTTGGCCTTTGGCCATGAATGGCTGGGGTTGGCAAGACCCGTGGCCACTGCATCGCTTTAAGCTCACTGCAGCCTCCTCTCCTCTCTCTTCCCACCCAACTCCACCCTGCTGGTACAAAAGCAATGCTCCCAAGCAGCTAGGAAAGCCAGAGCATTTCTGGCAGTACTATCAAGTTAGACATAGCTGTGCTCTTCAAAGTACAATGGGTATGTGTGATTTGTGAATGAGGGGTAGGTTGGGGACAGATTTTAGGGCGTTCTGGCTCCTCTGCAGTTGGCTGAGCTTGAATCGCACCAGCAGAAAGCAGATATTAAAAAAGGTGTTACATCAGATTAAGGCTTTCATTATTTTTATTTTTGCAGGAAGATGTGCAGGGGTGCCCAAAAGAGCATTTTGTGGCCCAAAATTTGTCTCGTGTTTCAATATCATCATTTCAAAGATGCATCTCTCAAACAAGATACTCCCCACCCCGCACCTTGAAATCAACTCTGAGTCTGTGGATGCCATCCGTGGATTTCTGCTTCCCGTTCCAGCCGTTGGAGACAGATGGGAGTGTGCCAGACGATGGGACATCCTACGGAAGGAAGGGACAGAGAGGCAAGTTAACAAGAGTCCAGTGGGAAATGCAATGCATGGCCATTTCCCTAAACAGGGTGAAAGCTCAGACCAAGAGGACCCACTGGAAAAGGAAACAGGAGGTTGTGCCCCAGGCTAGTTCTACACAAGAGTAGATCTGCTGAGATTAATGGGCATGACCAACTGAGGTCCATCAATTTCAATGGATCTATTGCAAGCAAACCAGGATTTCTGTCTCCCTCCAGTTGTTGCTGGACTCTAACTCCAGCATAGCCAATGATAGGGATGGTGAGACATCTGGAGGGCTTCTAGCCCTGGAAGAGGTTATTCTGAAGGAAGGCATGGTTGGCTAGCTGGCTGAACCCTGAATAGAAACACTCCACAATTCTGGGTGTTTTTCTGCAGGTCCAATTTGCATTTATTGGCAGCGTTCCTCGTGCTCAAAGCCAGTGATATACCAAAAGAGGAAGATTTTAAAAAAAAAAAAAACCATTAAGGAAACACCAAAACTGAAAAACCTCTCATCAAACCTCAGCAGCCATCAAATAAAGTCTGGACTGTCTATGGGTTGCCTCAGCAGCCTAGAGACTTCTGAAAGACGTAGGTTTTTAAAGACCTGCTTTGGAGATTCGGTTTTGGCCCTTGAAGTCACGGCCACTTCCCAAAGACAACTTGAATATTGGGAATGAACACATACACACACTCAGTCAAAAGGCACAAGGGTCATACCGAGCCCTTTTTTACACTAGATATTTGGGCTGAGTAGTCCTCTGCTGCCCACAAAGGGCTATAATGTTGGAATACAATGTGGATCACAATAAAAATGCTGCATTTTGAAATACAAGTGTGGGATACTCCCTGCCCACTCTGACTTAATCCTTGCCCAAGCCTCACCTTCTCTGGCCTTTTTCTGGCCTTCAGCTGCACCACAGGCTGGAGGGGGGTCCTGCGGGGCCGACTCTGCTCCTCCGAGTCCATGGGAAGCAGATCTGGAAATGAAAGCACGAACTGCCGGTCAACCAGCTCTTTTCTTCCCTGTCAGCTTTGATCCGTCCCAAACTGGGTAAGGTACTATTCTTGTTCTCGAAAGCACAGCAACTCAGCTAGCCTTTACCACAGGGCTGAGGAACTTTTGGTTCTCTGCAAACTGCTTGGACTGCAGCTCCCATCCGCCCCCGGTCAGCATGACCAATGGCCAGGGATGGGGAAAGGTGTAGTTCAACATAATCTAGAGTAGTGTTTCTCAACCTTGGGTCCCCAGTTATTGTTGGGCTACAACTCCCAACATCTCTGACCACTGGTGCTGATAGCTAGGAATGATGGGAGTTGTAGTGCAACAACAGGAGGGGACCCTAGTTTGAGAAACACTGATATAGAGGGTCAAAGGTTCCCCCATCCTGCTTTACAGCATGCGTGGGAATTACCAGGAGTGGTGGCAGGCAAGAACTCCTGCCTGACTCCATTCGCAGGCCTCAGACAATGGCACATCCCCAGAGCATTCGTTCCCCACTGAGATGGAAGAGGTGGGCAGGGTCCAGCTAAGCCCATTATATGGGGGTAGGGTGGCTCACACAGCCACAGAGTTACAGAACAACAAAGGCTGCTTCACACACAGCCAAATTCATCCAGAAAAGTTAACTTGATGCGGTGCAGGTCCAGCATGCAGACCCCCCCAAGGCACACTGACTCCGCCACACGCATGTCATGGGAAGTTGCAATGAGCATGCAGCAACATTATTCCTTTGTAGGATTGATGCACGGGGCTATCTACACGCAGGATTAATGCAAAGCAGCCTTGAATTCTCCCTCTCTCACCTGAGTCCCGGGAGGATTTCCGGCGATGCGTGGCCGAGCCGGACACCGTCTCTTTTTCCGAGTCAGAGGATTCAAAGATGTCATAGGAAGGCCTCTGCTTGACGCAGCGCCGGGCCGACTTGCGCTGCAGCAGGGAGTCTTGCTCCGCTGTCTCCGTGGCCCCCAGCATGACTTCCCAGGGGGCTGGGAACTCCTCTTGAGAATCCTCCGAATCCCAGGGAACGATGGGCTTCACTACCGTACGGCCTGGAGACAAAGGCATGGAGTGAGCAGTCTCAGAGGCGGGTGCTGTCCAGGAGGACCAGATTCTCCCACTCACCTCCACCCTGCCACACACTCTACAGAAGGGTTGCCATCATTTCAAGGGATGTGGGAGGGATAACAAACCACTAGTATTGTGTACATCAGAGCAGGGCAAGGCTGGTGTCGTGTGGTGTAGGGGGTTAGAATGCTGGATTAGGAAGTTCAAGTCTCCACTCAGTCATAGAATCATAGAGTTGGAAGAGACCACAAGGGCCATCCAGTCCAACCCCCTGCCAAGCAGGAAACACCATCAAAGCATTCCTGACAGGTGGCTGTCAAGCCTCTGCTTAAAGACCTCCAAAGAAGGAGACTCCACCACACTCCTTGGCAGCAAATTCCACTGTCGAAGAGCTCTTACTGTCAAGAAATTCTTCCTAATGTTTAGGTGGAATCTTCTTTCTTGTAGTTTGAATCCATTGCTCCGTGTCCGCTTCTCTGGAGCAGCAGAAAACAACCTTTCTCCCTCCTCTATATGACATCCTTTTATATATTTGAACATGGCTATCATATCACCCCTTAACCTTCTCTTCTCCAGGCTAAACATACCCAGCTCCCTAAGCCGTTCCTCATAAGGACCACCTTGGGCTGGTCACCATCTCTCAACCTCGCCAGGTTGTTGTGAGCAACAACCACGTATACCCTTTGGCACTTGAGATAAATATTTTCAAGATCCACTCTATTATTGTGACTGCAATTTGTTTCAAGCTGTATTTTAAATGGTTGCTACCCGTCCTAGGACCTTAAGGTGAATGGTGGGTAATTATTAACATTAATAGTAATAATAACAACTTTTGAGCTCCCTGGAGGAAAGGCAGGATACAAATGTAACAAAAGAAATAACACACCTCGGAACAGCTCTTAATTTGCTGAGCTCCCTGGGGGTCGGTGTTAGAAACAGAGATATGAAAGCTAGGGGCCAAGTGGCACCTTAAACGTAGGTTATGGGCGCAACAACGGACTGTCTAGGTGTGCTTTATTATAACAAGAATACAGTGCTGAAAATGAATGAACTGCAGCTAAAATACTATGTTCATTTTTCACATGGTCTAGTCCTTCCCCTGTCCACTCTCCCTAATATTCTTAAGAGGGTCTCTTCCCCAGTCTTCAGAGAGTAGTTGGAAGTGGGGAGGCAGAAAAAGGTCCTCCTTTCCTTCCACTTTTAATCAGTTTTAATCTGAAATCTAAGGCACAGAACTGCACCCAGAGCTCAGAAACCGCTCGCGCTGATGAAATTCTGTTGCAAAATGCACCTGGAACAATGGGAGTTTTGAACACTGCCTGGGGTGCAAAACAGCAATACCATCCAGGATTTCACTTTTTGCAAAGCCTTATTAATAGGCTCACTTACCTTACAGAAGTCTTATCTTTCCCTCTTCTTCAACTGCTCGTTTATTTCTCCCCTCCCTCCCAACAATCTGGTTCTGAGAGTATCTCTCTGTCCCTCCTGATATAATGATTTTGCTGTGGCTCCTTTCTCAATAGGCAGGCAAAACTGCTCCCCCACCCCACCCCCAGGGAGAATCTGGCAGTCTCCTCAACTGCCTCATTTCCAATACAAAGGCTAGTTAAGCATTCACCTGACCAGGAATGGGGCTGTGCCATTGTTCCCATCACAACCTCCCTACAAACTCCAGAAGGGGAGCTGTGATGCAGCACAAGACTCTGCAGGCCTACTCAGAAGTAAGTTCTGAGCTTACACCCATTTAAATGCACAAGGGGATTGCAGCCCAGGTTGATAGCAGCAACCAGTTTTAAAATAAAAATAAAAACAGCATCTTAAAATCTAAAAGCCTGAAAGACCACAGACCTCATAAGTGGAACACCATGAAACCTTAGCAGCAGGAAATCTGTTTGTCTTCTTAGTCTTAACAAAACTCTTTCTGTGTGTCTTTGCTAAATCCCTTCCTTTTTGCATTGGACCCCCTCCCTTACATTGCATGTGAAATTCATTACAAACTCCAGAGATCAATCCTTTTTCTCGGGGGTGGGGAGGTTAGTAAAGACCCCTGCCTCAGTTTCCATACTAGATGCAGTGAGATGGGGCAGGGAAGGAACAGACACAGGTCAGGGAAAAGGGGGAGTCCCCCTTGCAGGGCTTCGATGTTGAGGCTGAAATTTATAGCTGCCCTCCCTTCCCCCACCCCCACCCCCACCAAGCTGAGTATAGAGAGGTCAGGAGTCTTGGCCATCTCTCTGCCCAGAGCTGATCCAATATAACCCAGCCCACCTCCTTGCTTTTCCCTCCCTCCCTCCCTCATCCCCAAATCGCAGCCTTCTTTGCAAGATCATCTGCTCACATAATCAGTGCTTCTTCAGTCTGCAGGCAAGAAATGCCATTTCTCACACATACACCAGGCCATGCCTCTTGCTTGGTTCAACCTGGAATGGCTTCCCTGGGAGAACCAGGCCCCACCTCTTCCTGACTGATGCAAGCCCACTTCCCCCTCCCCATCCCCAAGCAGGGAAGAGATCATATTTCCCCCAATCCTCAAATCCATTGTCCCAGAACCACCTGTGGTGGTTTGCAGGGCTCCACCTATCTCTGTCCTTGGCCAACAAATGCTGCCCCTCCCACCCAGTCTGTCTGTGCTTCCTCTACACACTTTCAAAACCTAGCAGCCTCCATTGCCCCCAGCAAAAAGCAGAAGGGGGAGAAGGAGGAAGCGGGCAGATTACCCTCTCCATTATAGCACAAGGGTCCTCAACCTGTTTGAATGATGGGATTGCTCTTCTTACAGCCATCTCATTTTATGGCTGTGTTTACTCCATACAATTAAAGGACAACACGCACAACCCCTCAAAAGAAAAGGAATTTTAGGGACTGCAGTTTGTTAAGGGTGCTGGGCATTGAAAGGGGTGAACTACGGTTTCCAGGATTCTTGGGGGGACGGGACATAACGTGCTTTAAATATATGGCGCACACGGAGCCTTTTAAGAGGACAGGTCCCTGCCCTGAGAAGCTTACACTCTTATTATTCAGAAACAGGGTGGGAAACAGAGGCAAGAGAAGGAAGGGGAGGCGGAGGGTAAGGAGAAAATGTGATCATCTGAATTAAGAAATTATCTTACAGAAGTGGTGATAGGCTTAGTTACACTAGGGAATAGGAATTGGGGTCAGGGAGGGGGGTTGCTGGCAAAGGAGCAGTTGACATCACAGCTTGGTGTGCTTCCTTCCTTTGTATATACACAAAAAAGAAGGCCGTTCAAACAAAGTCTTTATCATGGAACAGACTCCCTCGGAAGGTGGTGGACGTTCCTCCCTTGGCGGTTTTTAAACAGAGGTTGGATGGCCATCTGTTATGGATGCTTTACATTTTTCTTATAACACTTTAGTTGAGATTACAGTCGTACCGCGCCTCCCGAACACCTTGGGAGTCAAACGTTCCGGCTCCCGAACGATCAAAAACCGGAAGTGAGAGTTCAGGTTTTCGAACGTTCTTTTGGAAGCCGAACGTCCGGCGGGGCTTCTGATTGGGTGCAGAACCTTCCTGCAGCCAATCAGAAGCCACGCTTTGGAAGTCGAACGGACTTCTGGAACAGATTCTGTTTGACTTCCGAGATATGACTGTACTGCATTGGGCTATATGACCCTTGGGGGTCCCTCCCAACTCTACATAGAACTATGGTTCTATGTAGATAGCCTACTTTGGGCTCTAAATCAATAAGCCCTTGGTTCAAATATTACCTCTTGCCTCACTACATGGCCTTAGGCCCCCTCCTACCATCTGCAATATGGAGCTGATCATGCTACCCTACCTCACAAGGTTGTTGTTAAAGAATGATCACAAGGTAACAGATGCAAAGCACTTGGAAAGCAGTATACAAACGCTAGATAAAGGAGAACAGCATTTTAATAGTCATTTTCAGAGAGTTAAAAATTTCCACATTAGCAGAGGGTCCCACAGAAATCTGCCCTGAGGGTACAAGAAGGGTCAGGAAGAGCTTGTGGCTAGACATGGTGGAAGAAGGAAGGTCCGCCCCCTTTTGGAGATTTGATAGCTGTAGTTTTCCTCACAAGCGAAGGCTAAAAGTCACTGCAGGTCAGGTTCCATTGCCCCCACATTGATAGCACAGCAGTATAGCAGCCCCAAGGTTGCAAAGTTGTTCCCCCTCTCCGCCCTGCCTCTCAAATCCCTCATTTGAGAAAACAAAAGGCCAGGGGATGTGATAGCGTCTTTCTCTTTCTCTCGGGGTCCCTTGCGCTGTTGGCAAGGAGCTGTATTGGTACCCATCCCCCGGGGGGGGGGAATCACTTTATTACAATAGCCACATTAGAATTTACTGCATTTTATGAGAGCCAAGAACTCAAAAGCATCCAGAACGAGGACAGGGCAAAGAGAAAAGGCACATAAACTTGCACATCCTCATGCTGTGGATGGGGAGGCTGCTGCATTTTATTTCTGCCGAGTCGCTTCTAAGACTTTTTACTCTAAAAGGCGACTGGATGATGAAATGAAATAATAAAAGTCACGGTTCAAGGACACGTTCCAAGACCAGCACCTGACACTTCCAGGGGAAGAGCTGGGGAAGAGGACTCAACATCATTGCCCTCCCCAGCATTTCCCATTTGCTGCTGTCAGCCTCCTCTGGAGGAGAGATGCGGGAGTTGGCTGTAAGCAATCTAGCCTGGTGGGAAGACCCTCTCCTCGTTTAAGACGGGCTTCTGGGGCTTTTTTGGAATGCAATAAGACCAGCACCAGCAGTGGAACTTCCACCATCAATGCCCTCCCCAACATTTCCTTTTCATTGCAGGAAGCCTCTCCCTGGAAGTCAGATGAAGGATCCAGCTGCAAGTCAACTAGCCTGGCAAGAAGACCACTCAATCCCTTCTCTGAACATATTCAAGCCATCTTACTGGGACTCTGTAGAGTGAAGCAAGATCAGCCCCTGCAACTTTACTGTCTTTCTGCTCTGAACTTACACATTTAAGTCCAGATCATTCCTTCTGTCATACTGAATTTATTCTGTTCGCTAAAATTGCCGATTTTTGTCCTGTTTGGATTTACTGGTGACTTCCCCTTATGCTTTGTTTGTCGCTCTGAATGTTTGTTGTAAGCCACTTTGGGCACAGCTCACTGTGAAAAGTGTGGTGTTGTGGTTATAGTGTTGGACTAGGACCTGGGATAACCAGGGTTCAATTCCCTACCCAGTCATAAAGATCGCTGGGTGACCTTGGGCTGCCTCAGCCTACCTCACAGGGTTGTTGTGGGGATTTAATGAGGATGGGGAGAACCATGCACGTATGCCACCTTGAGGCTCCTTGGAGGCAAGGTGGGATATAAATGCAATAAATAAATAAATAAATTAAATATCGGTTCCAGCCAGGCAAAAGCACTCAAGCAGGGCTTGGAGCAGAGCCAGTAAAGGCTGGAGCCAGCAGAGGTAGTGGGAGAATCTTGTGGGTCAGGAGGAATGGCCACTTTTGGCTCGTGGGACTGAGATTCCCCACCCCTGATCTAGGAAAAATACCCCCCACTCAATTTCAGTAGAATGACACCTGCAGACAATACACACAGGAATCAATTGAGACTTAGGGGGAGCATATACACTAACCTTTAAAGCACATTCCTCTCAAAGAATTCTGGGCACTGTAGTTTATTAAGGGCTGCTGGGAATTGCAACTCTGTGAGGAGTAAACTGCAGTGCCCAGAATCCTTTGAGGGAAAGAATGTGCTTTACAGTTATAGTGTGCATACACCCAAAGCCATGAGTAAGTTAAGCTGTTGTCTACTCAATGGAGGATGATACCGGGTAGCTCAGCTGTAGATCACCTACTTTACAGAAGGTCACTGGGTCAACCCTTGGTGTCAGCAGTTAGAGGGATCAGATCACAAGGGATGAGAAAGACCTATTCCTGAGACCCTGGAGTAGACCACGTGGTGCCCTTCAGATCCTTTGGACCACAACTCCCACCAGTCCCACTAGGGATGACCAATGGTCAGGGATGCTGTAGACCAGCAATATCTGGAGGGCACCAGGTTGGAGAAAGCTGGAGTAAACAAGTACGTTTGCCCTTGTATAAGGCTGCTTCCTATGTTCCATATGATTAGAGGTGCCTTACTTTGCAAGAAGACCCCTATCTCAGTAGTAGAGAGGTTTTGTTTTGTTTTTTAATAGATCTGACAATACCCGCAGGAATGATTAGGAAAAGAGAAAAGAGGTTACCAGCCTGCAGAGCTTTCCATCTCTCACAATGGGACATGCCCCAGTCCTGCGGTGGAGCTCAGCAGGAGAGGAGCCAAGGAAGTGGGTTGCCCATCCCACTAGGAGGGCACTGTGTCTCAGTTTACATATTCTTTCCCGGTGGTGTGAATGGAAGAGGCAACCCATCCCCGGGTCCCCCTCCTCCATTGCAAGGTAAAGGCAGATTCCAAAGGGGAACTCAAATATGAATTTGCAGAAAGAGCCACTGTTACGGAAGTGTTGTAATTTAATAAAATTCCAGCACACTTTTTGGATGTTGGCATCCTATTTTAAAAATGGAGCAAATCATTGCAGGTCTCTCTCTTTCTCTCTCTCTCTGTCTCTTTTATATGCCCTGAGTTCTTGGGACTGGACAGGCTACAAATCTAAATCAGCCAAATGAAAAGCCGGTCCCTAAAATGAACAATCAGAGTGGCTAAAGAGCAAATCACCAAGAGCCCAGTTGCTACTGTGCTTGGATGCCATCTGCACAGGTTTCCACAGGGCACGGAAGGCAGCTAAGCTGTGAAAGGAGCCCCATTATAACACTAAGGCCACATGAGCTCGCCCTTCCTTCCTTCCTTCCTTCCTTCCTTTCTGTCTTTCCGTCTTTCCTTCCTTCCCTCCTTCCTCCCTTCCTTCCTTCTTTCACACACATACACACAACTCTGATACTCCTGAACAAGCAGCACTAGAGGCTTATTGAAGGATGCTTTGGAACCTCCTACACGCTGAAGGTCGAAACAAGGGCGCTGCCTCTGTTCCAAACCGCATGGGGCACGTCCCAGTGAGAGAGATCAAAAGCAGCTACAGAGCTATGGAAGAAGTATCCACTGGCACCAAGCGAGGTTGGAACCACCTGAACAGAGCACCTCAAGTTCTGCCCAAGTGCAATGAAACCACGGGATATAGGATGAAGCTGCTAGCACAAATCCTGTACACAGATGGTTGCATTCAAGTCAGTTCTACTCAGAGCACACCTGCTGAAATTAACGGACCTAAGTTAGACATGCCCATTAAATTCCAGTGGGTTCATTCTGATTAATTTTCTATTTATTTTCTGTATACACAAGATGTGTTCCTGACTTCACAGTTTTAAAAGTATACTGGTAAACGATGCATGAGAACCTTTTTTTAAAGGGAACGCCCCAAATCCCCTGGAAGCAGGCAGAGTATCTTACGTTTGTGGGGAAGGACTCCTCCCTCCAGAGTTACCACGGCTTGTGAATTGGACTTGTAAAGAAGCCCACAAATGTCACTAGCCTATGATTTCTTTTTACTACCTGTGGAGAAGAGGGGAAAGCCTCCTATCTGCAGCCAGCACAGAAATAAATGCAGCCCACTAGACTCTTAGCAGGCTACTAAAAATATTTCCTTCCGCCAAGTGTCCCGATGGAGGAGGGACAGGGAGATCTGCACCTTCTCTAGCAGTCTGGGGCTACCAGGAGAGTCATTAAACGCAAGACTGGCACTACACACCCCATTCTTTCTCTCTCTCCCCACCACCCAATATCCATAAGCTTCAACCTTTCTTCCCATTCTCTGAAAGAGGCTTAGACACTGAATTTCAACTTCTCCACAAAACAGAGCTTGTTTAACAATGTGTAACAATTTAATACGTGAATTTGCAAAATATAACCCACCAATACACAATGTGAAGGACAATAAGTAAGTAGTAGCAGAAGAATTAAGTCCATTTGCACACACACACACCCCACTTTCCCACAGAAACGTTTTGCCCAAAGCGGCTTACAGGAAGATAAAACAAACATAGCTGGTCATATCGATAAAAACAGTTAAAGATATATCAAAACACACAGTTTCAAAATGCACAGATAACGACAATGAAAACAGCAGCCCCGGACTAACACAAAACTTTATAAGTGATGGACCACTAAACATCAAAAGCCTGTCGGAACAAGAATATGTCTTTTAAGTGCTGAATGTCATCATCCATTCCATCATGATGTAGAAACCAGTGCTTATTGCGATTCACGGCTGGGTATTCAGTACAGAACTCCTGCACCCAACCTCCACTGCATACGTGGGACTGGACCCAAAAGGTTTACATGCAGGTAGAAATGTATTCACATAGCCCTTGGACCAGAAGATTGTACAATATATGAACAGATGACGCCAAGGAAGAGGCCACACATAATCACACAGCCAACTCACAGCAGCATATGATCAGTCCACCCATGTACAGCCACTCAATCGTTACCTTTCTTAGAGAGCCGCTCCACCCGCCGCGCCTCGATCTTGTCGCACTTCCGATACCTGCCAGTTAGCCAGACATGACATGGTCAGAGCAAAGAAATCAGCAGCAAACAAACTCTTATCTGGCCCACCAGCGCAGGAGGAGCCGAAGGAGCTCTGGCCCACACCCTCCCACCAAGACAGCAAAGGGTCAGGGCCCACAGTACGCGGTCCTGCTCAAAGCAGATAGAAGACTGTGGAACTAGACACTGGCAGTGATGGACAGCTGGCCAAATACGCCTCAGTGGGGAAGAAGGCCCCATCTGAGAAAGGAAAGGAACGGCCATTTTCTTGCCAGTGGCATTCATTTGTTTATAAGAATTGTATGCTGCAATTTCATTGGAAATATCAAAGCAGTTTACAGCATATATAATAAAATACATGTGATTTTTTTAAATTAAACCCCCACACAAATGCAGTTTATCAGCTATCAATTACAGAAGATGTATTCTTAATTGTCTGCATTAAACCTAGTAGCAAGGAGAAGTTTAAGCTAATGCTTGAAGGTTAAAACAGAAGGTGCCTGCTGAATCTCTGCTGGAAGAGCTTTCCACAGGACTGGGGTTAGTTAGTTAGTTAGTTAGTTAGTTTTAGTTAGTTAGTTAGTTTTAGTTAGTTAGTTGTTGTTGTTGTTGTTGTTGTTGTTGTTATACCGCCCTTCATCATAAGATCTCAG
The DNA here is from genome assembly GCA_034641385.1 of Darevskia mixta. Taxonomy (NCBI): domain Eukaryota; kingdom Metazoa; phylum Chordata; class Lepidosauria; order Squamata; family Lacertidae; genus Darevskia; species Darevskia mixta. Next base: position 15,244,710 of record JAWWNH010000033.1, on the reverse strand, counting down.
AGCGGTTCACAGAATAAAATGCAGAATAGGTAAAGGTAAAGGGACCCCTGACCATTAGGTCCAGTTGTGTCCGACTCTGGGGTTGCGGCGCTCATCTCGCTTTATTGGCCGAGAGCCAGCGTACAGCTTCCAGGTCATGTGGCCAGCATGACAAAGCCGCTTCTGGTGAACCAGAGCAGCGCACGGAAACGCCATTTACCTTCCCGCCAGAGCGGTTCCTATTTATCTACTTGCACTTTGACGTGCTTTCGAACTGCTAGGTTGGCAGGAGCTGGGACCGAGCAACGGGAGCTCACCCCATCGCAGGGATTCAAACCGCCAACCTCCTGATCAGCAAGCCCTAGGCTCCATGGTTTAACCCACAGCGCCACCTAGGTCCCTTAAATGCAGAATAGGTAAAGGTAAAGGGACCCCTGACCATTAGATCCAGTCATGACCGACTCTGGGGTTGTGGCGCTCATCTCACATTATTGTCCGAGGGAGCCGGCGTACAACTTCCAGGTCATGTGGCCAGCATGACTAAGCCGCTTCTGGCGAACCAGAGCAGTGCACGGAAACGCTGTTTACCTTCCCGCTGCAGTGGTACCTATTTATCTACTTGCACTTTGAGGTGCTTTCGAACTGCTAGGTGGGCAGGAGCTGGGACCAAGCAAAGGGAGCTCACCCATTTGCAGGGATTCGAACCACCAACCTTCTGATCAGCAAGCCCTAGGCTCTGTGGTTTAACCCACAGTGCCACCCACATCCCTTATGCAGAATACAAACAAGTAAAACAAAAAAATAAAGCAATAACTTGTACAAATGCATAGTGTAGCCCATAGTAACTCAGGTCCTTGTTTTAAAATAATGTGCTTCTAATCTCTGCAGCTATGGGAAACAGTAGGCGCCTCCAGATTTACTAATATTTTGTGGGAGGGATTGGTGTGCACAATTTAGAAGTGGATTAAAGTGCTCTGTAGCCCTAGGGGCAACTAATCCACTTTTTTATATATATAAAAAAGAATCAGACTTTTTAGAATTAGGAAAGTGACAGGAAAATGCATCGTGGAATAAGATGCATAAACCACTCCACAAGCAGATCAGGATGGTTGCTCATTGTCACATAACCTCCCCACAAGCAAATCAGGACACGTGCTCTATAAATAGGTTCCTGGGGGAGCCTAGTGCCCGTACAACGGATAGCCATCCTCTCACCTTCTTGCATGACAGAACTGTCTCGGCTCAGAAACCTCTTCTGCATAGCTATTAAAAACACAGGAGTCCCATCCTCCTTGACACCTGTCCACCCTTCTGAGGACTCCTCAAGCTAAGAGAGGGGAATGCAGCTTCCTGAGGCTATGTGGGACACCTCCAGGTTCCCCCCCCAAAAAAAAACCACAGTTGCTAGTCTCTTCTTTCTACCACTGCTGTTTAGATACCTCAACTTGAGATTAAACCAAACAGCTCACCTTTGCCAGAACTACCTGCACGCAAGAAGGTGAAGCTGTTGAGTTCACCATGAATAGCAGGTGAGGTGTGAGGAACCTTTTTCAGGCTGAGGACTGCATTCCCTAATGGAATTTCAAGAGAAATGAATGGGAGCCGCTACCAAATATAGTGCAAGGGAAGAATAAGGATGAGGGCAGGAAACACTGCCCAAATAATCCTGATTCCGGATGGGCACCACCATTTTATTTCTGTTCTTCCACTAGATTTGGGCACCATTTTATTTTAAGAATCCTGCGTAAGCTGCTTTTACAACTCCTATAAAGCGGGACGTAAGTATGCTAAATAAACAAACCACCCAATGACTTCCAGACTTCACTGGAATTGGCACGTGGTTGGGCAAATACTGTATGCACCTGTGCTCCCCAATCCAACATGAGACAAGCTGCTCTGGTATGCAGATGTCCTTTGCCAAAATGGGGCAAACGACTACACACTTACAGGCCTATCTTCCCTGCCTTAAGGCCCGGGAACTTGTTTTGCAAGTAGTGGCTGCCAAGGCATTTAGCAGGCAAGATTCTGCAGCCAAAATCGAGCTCTGCACGGGAGCTGCGCAACTCCAGCATCTACCTAACCTCAGCCACAAAACCACTAGACATCACCTATTTTCTTGGCTGGGCAGAGAACTCTTCAGTCATAGCTTCCAGTTCCCAAGCGGTACAGAAGAGAGAAGCCGGAGGGCAAAATTCAGCAAAGAACTGGGAACCCCCCCCGGACATACTCACACGCAGCACTGCTTCTTGGTGTTTGGCCCGCCAAACTTCGGCTTGTCTAGGCAGTTGATGCACTCCCCACAGTCCTGCAGCTTCAGGCAGCCTTTGCACTTCCCACAGCGCGTCATTCTGTTCTTCTTGCCGTGGTGGTGGTGGTGGTGGGAGACGTGGCGACGCACAGGGGGTGGCGCAGCCTTGACGGCAGTATCTGCCTTCACTTGCTTCTGGTGGCCGCTTTCGCTCTCTGAGGCTGAGGAGGTCTCTGCGGAAGGGAAAGTTCAAAAAGATGACCGGAATGCAGCTCCATCTCGAGGCCCCCGAGAGCATCTCTGTACGTCACCCAAATATTTCTGTGGGCGCAAGGAAAGCTCGGTGCAGCCAACATAAAAGGGACCAGGCCACAAAAGGATCTGATTCACTTATTAGGTCAGAGAATCATAGGATTGTAGAATTGGCAGGGACCTCTGGGGTCATCTAGTCCAACCGCCTGCAATGCAGGACTCAGCTAAAGCATCCATGACAGATGGCCATCCAACCTCTGCTTAGAAACCTCCAAGGAAGGAGAGTCCACAACCTCTCAAGGGAGATGGCAAACAGCTTTCCAAAGAGTGGGTTAAACCACAGAGCCTAGGGCTTGCTGATCAGAAGGTTGGCGGTTCGAATCCCCGCAACGGGGTGAGCTCCCGTTGCTCGGTCCCTGCTCCTGCCCACCTAGCAGTTCAAAAGCACGTCAAAGTGCAAGTAGATAAATAGGAACCGCTCTGGCGGGAAGGTAAACGGCATTTCCGTGCGCTGCTCTGGTTTTCCAGAAGTGGCTTTGTCATGCTGGCCACATGACCTGGAAGCTGTACGCCGGCTCCCTCGGCCAATAAAGCAAGATGAGCACCGCAACCCCAGAGTCGGACACGACTGGACCTAATGGTCAGGGGTCCCTTTACCTTTAGTATGTGCTATTGGCAAGAAGGGAACTCAGCCCGTATAAAGGCTCCTGCAGTTTCATTTTGAAACTAAAGGCTTAAGTATGGAATTGCTCCTCCCAAAGAAAGTACAGGCAACTCCCCGTTTACGTGCCTCTGATTGATGCCTAACTGCACAAATGTGCGAAGTGAATTTTAAAATGACAAAACGGGCCTAGAAGAGCCCAGAAGGGGCAAAAAAGGCACGGAAATAACACCCAGCAATCCCAGGAGCCTTTGCACCAACCTCTGAGGCCTGCAGAAAGTTGGAGTTTGAGCAATGAGGTTTGGAGTGAGGAACTGTTCACACGGAAGTCCCCTCCCATGGGGCTTCTGTTGGAGGAGGCTCTGCCCCTCACCTCCATCAACTGGGTCTGAGCAATACAGTTGTACCTTGGTTGTCAAACGGAATCCATTCCAGAAGTTCACCCAACTTCCGAAAACGTTCAACAACCAAGGCACGGCTTCCAATTGGCTGCAGGAGCTTCATGCACCCAATCGGAAGCCACGGAAGCTATGCCAGACGTTCGGCTTCCAAAGAATGTTCACAAACCGGAACACTCACTTCCGGGTTTGCGACATTCGGGAGCCAAAACTTTCGAGTCGCAAGGCATTCGGGATCCAAGGTGCAACTGTATCTGGTTTTCAACATTGTGGTATATCACCAGTTAAACATTGTGATATACTGATATACCACAATGTCTGAAATAAGGATGGGGCTATGTAGAAACAATGGCTGGCTTCACGTTTGTTTGTTTTTCCACATTGTGATTTTTGCATAGCACAGACACATATACATCATAAGTCGTGATATATTACCAGGTCAAACATTATGAAACTGGTATCACAATACGGACTTCGAACCGGTTTTGGATGCTATATCGCCCAGCCCTGACACACATCATGATTCACAATATATTGCCAGGTCAAAAATTATGAAAGCGATAGAACAATACGGACTTCAAATCAGTTTTGGTCGATATATTGATATATTGCCCAGCCCTACCATCAGTCCTAGCCAAAACCAGTGTCCCCTGAATATGGCGTGATGGCAGTGCCCTCCAGGATATGTGCAGAACTAACACTGGTTTTCCAGTCTTCCTCACAGCTCCCGATTATCCCACCGAGGATCAATAAACATCTTTGCCACGTAGCTACAGAAGGAGGTGCCACATATGAGTGCGCCCATTAATAGCCCTGTGAGCTTGCAGCTCAACGCTCAAGTTATCATGCTCACCCTTTAAAAAGAGGCCGCAGAGCATAAAGGAAAGAATACTTCAAGCCGGCATCCCCACACAACCACTCACCCTCTACTGTGGGCGATGCAGCGATCTCCTCCCTTTCCCGCAGTGGCAGGGCACTGAGGCGCGGCACATCCTCTGGCACCATGGCACGAGACTGCCCCAGGGCCACTGAGGCATGCCGACACACATGCTTGATCCGAGGGCCCTGCACGGGGGACTCTTGGCCCTGCAAGGGAAGAGAATTAGGATTGGCCATGGGCAGGAATGGTAAACAGCAGGGCCAGTCCTGAAAAACCACCCCCCAGCTCTCGGTGAATCTGCACCACCCAGCACTTGCCAGGAGTACAGAGAAGGACTGCACTGCTAAAAGCCACTGGCAGGGCAGGCCAAGAAAGGCAATCTGCACAGAGGATACATAGGATCCATTGCTCTGGAAACCAGAATCATCGTCATTAACTGGAGTTCAGCTACAGCACTGTATATACATGCTAATAGGGCACCAGTTACCTGCTTCCTGTCCTCTTTCCTGTCCTCTTCTGCCACTTTGAGTTCAGTAGTCACCTCCTGCTTAACGGGGACCTTTGGAGGCTCAAATAGCTCAGTATTGACTGTTTGACACCCCTATAGGGAAGAGACAGACAGATGAAAGGTATATAATTAGTTAGTTAGTTAGTTAGTTAGTTAGTTAGTTGGCTAGCATTTGAGACTCTTTTTGCTTATACCAAATGTCCCAAGCAACACTGGCCTCTCCCCATCATAATGGCAGCTCTCAGCCTGCAAATGTGTTTGTGGAAACTGATCTTGTGATGCCAGTTGCACAAACACAGAACAATGTGCCTATATGTATGGTGCTGTCCAGATACTGCTGAGACTCCAACTCCCATCAGCCCCAGCCAGCATGCTCAATGGTCAAGGATGCTGGGAGTCATAGTCCACAACTTCTGGTGGGCACCATGTTGGCTAACTTATGGAGACACAACTGCATTGCAAAGCACTGGACATACCCTCCTAACAGTCCAATGGCTGGTACTAAAAATTCAGACTCTCTTTAAAAAGCAAAACAAAGATGACACTGGAAACCCACAGTCTTGGGCTCACGGGAATTAAGGAAAAAACTAAAAGTGAAGGCCATTTGCGTGGGACTAGTGAAAACAAGAGGTGCTTCAGTGGGAGCTGTGTGACTTCTACTCTCAGTATAGTTACTGTACCCCAATCACCACCTTCAGCCTCAGCCTCTCTCTCTGCCTCCTTCATCCCCACACTTATAGACTTGTAGAGTTGGAAGGAACCCCTGAGGGTCATCTAGTCCAACCCCCTGCAATGCATTACTGGTCTATTTCAGGATTCTCTGCTTTTCTTCCCCAACCCACATCAACACGCACAAAAATCAAAGACTATGGGGAGGGGGATCCCAAACATTAATTATACAACCAGAAACAAAGCTTTCAAAATGGAAGCACATGCATTTATGTACGCTTGCTCTTTATGCTAATGTAATAAAATCAAAGAGTGCTTTCTGAATGCAAAATGGAATGCTTTCATGTTGCAAGCCGCCTCGAGCACTGTTTTAACTTTGGAAAAGTGACATACACATAAAACGAACAATTGATGGTGGGAAAGAGATGTAGATTTTGCCGTGGCCAGGGACTGGCCTTCAGTACCCTGCCTGGCTTCCAGCTCTGACAAGCGGAAATGAAGTTATGCAAAACAAGTAGATATGGCCAAGCGTGCTTAATCTGCATAATCAAAACAAGTCACCATTTTCCTTGCAAAGGACTTTTGATTACTTTAGCACATTGCCCTGGATGTGGCCATGTCATGTGTTGGTCTTTCCTAGAACTGCTTTGCACGTCTTTTTGTTTTGCCTGGGGGAAGGGCCAAAGCTTGGTGGCAAAGCAGAGAGTAGAAATAAACGGGAAGTTCTCGCGACAGAGGGATGTAAGAAGCGGATTCCCCCAAGGATCAGTATTTTTGCTTGCTTATAAATCACCTGGATTTAGGGATGAGCAACGAGGTGGCCAAGTTCTCTGATGACACCCAAGTGTGCAGAGTGGTAAGGGACTGCGAGGAGTTCCCAAAGGATGCACCCAAGCTAGGCGAATGGGCATTAAGATGGCAAATGCGATTCGATGAAACAAGGGCAAAGTGGCACACACTTGGGTAAAAAAAAATCTTGACTTCACATATATGGTTAAGGGGTTCTGAACCAGCAGTGAGTAACAGGAAAAGGGTTACTGGGGCCATGGTGAATAGCTCAATGCAAATGCAGACCCAACATGCAGCAGTGTGGAAAAGGCAAATTCCATGTTAGGGAAAGGGATTGAAAATAAAACTGCCAATGTAATAATGCCGTCAGACAAATCTATATAGTGTGCCTGCACTCAGGATTACTGCGTACGGTCCCAGTACACCTCAAAAAGGATATCGTAGGGCACGGAAAAGTTAAATCAAAATGATCCCAAGGCTGGAGCAACTCGCCCATGAGAAGGGCTGGGCGATATAAGCTTTTCAATGTCGCAATGTATCACCAAACACCGCAATATCGTGATATATCACAATGTTGAAAAGCAGAGGGAGGAACAAGTTGCATTGGGTGGGGCCGCACGATGCACTGGGGTGAAGCCGCCTCAGCAGGAATGTTAGCAGTTTCACTCTGGGGTCTCGTGGGCCCCTGGCCAATGCAGCTTGTTCCTCCTTCTGGGCACTGGTGGCAGTGTAACTCAGGAGTGATGGCAGTTTCACCCACGATATACCCCCAGGTGAAGGCACCATCACACTCTGGCCCTCAATCCAGTCCTGGGCAATGTATCAACTATACCTACGAGGAAAGGTTACAATATTTGGGACTTTTAGTTTAGAAAAGGCAAGTTTTTCTCCTTCCCTCATAATACTGGAATCCAGCATCATTCAATGAAGCAGAATGTTGGAAGATTCCAGATAGGAAAAAAGGACATGCTTCTTCACGCAGAGCGTAGTTAAACTATGGAATCTCCTACCCCAAGATGTAGTCATGGCCAGTGGTCGAAACTCCCATTGTTCTAGGCGCATTTTGCGACAGGGAATTTAATCAGTGCAAGTGGTTTCTGAGCTCTGGGTGCAGTTCTGCGCCTAAGATTTCAGATTAAAACTGCAGAGTGGAAGGAAAGGAAGACTTTTTTCTGCCTCCCCACTTCCAGCTACTCTCTGAAGACTGGAGAAGAGACCCTCTTAAGAATATTAGCGGGATGGGCAGGGGAAGGACTAGGCCATGTGAAAAATGAACATAACGTTTTAGCTGCAGTTCATTCATTTTCAGCTTTGTATTCCTGTTATAAAAAGTGCACCTAGACATTCCGTTGTTGCGTCCATAACCTAGGTTTAAGGTGCCACTTAGCTCCTAGCTTTCATATCTCAATTTCTAACACTGGTCATGGTCCACCACTTTGGATGACAACTTGGTGGAGGACAGGTCTTGGTGGTTAGAGCATGGTGCTGATGATGCCTAGGTTTAAGGCTCAATCCCAGTATGGGACAGCTGCTTATTCCTGCATTTCAGGGGGTTGGACTAGATGCAGGCATCCCCAAACTTCGGCCCTCCACATGTTTTGGACTACAATTCCCATCATCCCTGACCACTGGTCCTGTTAGCTAGGGATCATGGGAGTTATACGCCAAAACATCTGGAGGGCCGCCGTTTGGGGATGCCTGGAGAGGATCCTCAGGGTCCCTTCCAATTCTATGATTCTAAGTACCCCATCTCTGCTTTAATGGAAAAAATGACCTGTGTGGACACTTATACAGGGTTACCGTTAAGTTTACCCACAACGTCTCTTGATGAACAGTACACAGTACCACAATGGGGCATGGGGCTTAAAAACAAAACAGATGAAGCAAAATCAGGGGTCAGCAACCTTTTTCAGCCATGGCCGGTCCACTGTCCCTCAGACCATGTGGTGGGCCAGATTATATTTTGAAAAAAATAATGAACGAATTCCTATGCCCCACAAATAACCCAGAGATGCATTTTAAATAAAAGCACACATTCTACTCATGTAAAAACACCAGGTAGGCCCCACAAATAACCCAGAGATGCATTTTAAATAAAAGGACACATTCTACTCATGTAAAAACACGCTGATTTCCGGACCATCTGCGGGCCGGATTTAGAAGGTGATTGGGCAGGATCCAGCCCATGGGCCTTTGGTTGCCTACCCCTGAGCAAAATCATAACCGAGGCCCCAAAGACCACGGCATTTCCTTCTACAATGCACAGCCTTGCTTATCGCGCCAAAGCCTTTCCACTCCCACCCCTGAGGCTTCTCTTACCGGCGTCATTTTGAAGTGCTTCTGCTGATCGATCTTGTACAGCTGTACCTTGGCACGAGTGAGCAAGCTGTATACCTTATCCATGCTTGACAGCTGGGTAATAAGGGGCTTTGACTCCTCTGGAGGGGGCTTCAGTGCCTCCGAGCGCAGGCTAGCTGGCTCTCCCTCACTCTCTGAACTCTCAGCTGCCACCTCCACCTCCTCCTCCTCCTCCTCTTCCTCTTGGGCCGACGGAGGCAGAATCCTCCGGATGGCCACCTTGTGAACTACGCCAGGAGAATTGACATCCTCCATGGTGATCAGCTCTTTGCCCTGAGCCCCAAGTGGCCTAGAAACCTCTGGGAAGAGGGGCAGGGCAAGGTGGTTCGTCCTTCCCAACAGCTTCTTGCCACTGCGGGTCACAACTGGCTCATAAGGGAGCAGGACACCCTCTTGCTGCAGTGCAGGGAGGTCCCTCCTGAGCTCGGGGGACGCAGGCACTAGATCAGATTCCTCAGGAGACACCGTCAGAGATTCGTAGATCTTAAGGTGTGCCTCGCTGGGTGTGAACTGGGGGGCTCGCAGCAGCGGCGTCCGCTTGGCTGGGGGAGATGGGGTTGGCGCTGGAGTACTGAGCAAAGGAGACGAATCTTCACAAGGAAGATGGAAGAGCGCCTTGCCCGTATCCTTGGGGGACGACGTGGGGCTCAGCGAGGTCCACCTGAATGTGGGCTCCCGAAGGATGGAACGGCGCTTCTCAGGTAGGGCGGGAATGGAGGAAGTTAGCAGGGGCACGCTGGGGGAAGGCGGGGGCGACAGGGCCCGAGAGGTATCTTTATCAGGGGAGCTAGGGGCTGGGGGAGTCAGCTGAAGGGGAGTCTCCAGCAACGGCAGCATGGGAGTCTCCTGCTTGTCTGCACAAGGCCCATCCGCTGCAGCGCTTTCCACGGGCTTGGCTGCCTTCTGCGGAACCTCGTCCATAAAGCGGCGGGGGGTCCGGATGAGGCGCGACGAGCGGGCGCTCACCACGGGCATGATGAACTGGCGGATATTCTTCAGGAAGTTGGCCTTGTGACCTGGCGCCTCTTCGAAGCCAGGCCCGCCAGGCTGCTGTGCAGCTGCTAGAGCCTCCTCCCTGGCTTTGGCCGGCAGGTGCTGAGAAGCCAAACGCTGGGCCCGCTGCGTAGCGGTCAGGGGAGGACGCCCGCGACCCCTTTTCATACACTGTGCCCGCGTGGAAAGGGCAATGCTGGAAGTCCCCTCCTCGGAAACAACTCCTGACCCGTCACTCTGCGGGCAGGGCTGCTGGTGCTCTTGTTGGCCAGCTATCTCACTGGGCAAAGCCGGAACGCCACCTTCTGGTGCTGGAGCTTCTGGTTCTGGCTCAGAAGCCTCCAGCTCCAGGACAGGAGCCTCTGACAGTTGCTCAGATTCTTGGGTTATCACCTCCAGTTGTGGCTCTGGCTCTGGCTCTGGGGCAGCAAGTTCTGGCTGGGGCTCCGGCTCTGGCTCTGGCAAAAGGACCTCTGCCTGAGATTCTGGAGTAGAAGACTTGTCTTTCTGTTCCGGCTCTGGGGCAGACCCATCTGACTCTGACAAAGGTGCCTCTGACTCCGATACAGACCGGGAAGGAAGTGGGGAGATTCCCTTCCTCGGCACAACGCTCCACTTCCTCTTGCGGCCCCTCCTGTGCCCGGGAGTTTTTAGCCGGACGTGGGTCACCACCAGCTGGCCGGACTTGTGCCGCTTGGCCTTTGAGAAGAACTTCAGGATGAGTGGCGGCTTCTTCGGGGGCTCCTGGGGCGGAGGGGAGGGGCTGGCCGCTTGGCATGGCGAGGGTGACCGAGGGCTGCTGCTGCTGCTGCTGGGTTCCAGGGTGGAATCTGGAGCTTTGGTGCTTTGACAAGGAGGCTTGGGTCTCGCAATGAGCCTCTTTGTGAAAGAGCCCCGTGGCCGGCCTCGCGGCCTGGGCAACACAACAGAGTTGAGGTCCTTCTCCATTTGCGACGGGAGGGCAGGGGAGACGGAGGGTTTCGTGGGGTCGCCAGGTTCTGGGTCTGCTTCAGGCTGCTCAGGAAGCATGCCACCAACTTGGGGGCTGGAAGCCGACAGCCGATCTGTCCTTGCTGGAGACCCCTTGTTGCTCTGAAGCAGCTCAGCCAAAGCCTTCACCATCCGCTCCCGCTGGGATTCCACAGCTCTCTGCTTCGACAGCCGCTTGGAAAGGGTGTCCTCAGCAAGCCCCCTTTTTTTCCGACCACGTGCCGGCAGCACTGCACCTGTAAGGAGAGAAGGAAACCTTGGCTGTCAAAATGCCTCTGGAGTTTCCAACCTACAAGGGCAGTGTGTACAGCAACAGGCCCTGGAGATAACATGCTGGGAAGTGCTCCTCCAGAGACCTAAAGGATGCTTCAACTTGCAGACAGTTTTGTTGAAATGGTTAAACACTTGGACTGGTCACTTACAGTAAGCAAACAACTGCTTCCAGATGAGCACAAGTGGCACCTCTGACAGCATGTACACTGAGACAGGCAGCACCCATAATTCCTTACTAGCAGGAAAACACAGCAGGACACTGAAGAAGCATGTATTCCCCACTTTTGAAGAGCCAAGACTTTTCAGCACCTATGCTCCAGAGATCCCTGCCTGTTGATATGACAGTCACCATCTTGTTTCTGGTGCCTACTAAAAACTCCCTTTTGTTTAGGCAAGCCTACCCAGACAGATAATTTTTATTTGTTATTTTTTTATGTCTACTTGTCCTTAAAGCTGCTGATTTTATCCACATTTTGACTTGCTTTTAAAGTTTGTTGAATTTATCAATATATTAAATAATTAATAAGAAAATGCTATTTTATATAAATTGCTTAGAGTTCTTTCTTTGGTCTATACATTTTGTTAAATAAATGAAGTTAACAGCTCTCACAGATTCTCTTCAGTATTCCCCAGAATGCACCTATAGGGAAGCTGTGATAATACACATTTTAAAAAAATCTCAATCAACTCTTTTTAAGTCAGATGATGAACCAGTTAAAACGTTCTTCCATCGGTTGGGCAGCCCTTGTAACAACAGAAAGCAAGAAGACACAATTTGCTAGGAACAAAGGTGAAACTCCATATCTGGTAGGCATGCAACTGAGCTAAGGCAAACGGCAGGACAAAAAGATGGGAAAAGAGCTGGGCTTCTCATTACATATTAAATTTCTATGCCACCCTTCATCCAAGGATCACAGGGTGGCCGTGTACATTATCAAAACACACAAATGCATAACCCAGTAACAAAAAAACAACAACAATAAAATACCCACCCAGTTTAAAAGACCATAGTTGGCTTAATTAGCCAAAGGCTACCTTTGCTGTTGTTTTAGTTCAAATTTTGGATGCTGCTTTTATACTGTAACTGTTTCGTTTTCTCACTTGTACTATGGCATTGGTAGATGTAGCTGTCTGTTTTCACTACATAAAGTTGATCTCAGTGCTCCATGAGCTGAAGATCAAGACATGCAAGCAGGGCAACTAATTAATATAATGAGTTGTTTGCTTCGGATAGCTTTCTTGTAACAAAAAACAGTTGTGGGGGCACCACATCTAGACTCCCTGTGCCTGCTTTTTTTGTAAGAGAGTCGCACATAATCTAAACATGTAACATTAACATGTAACATGTAGTCTGGCCCTCTGACAGAATGCTGTGCTTTATTACTATTACTATTATTATTATTATTATTATTATTAGTTTAGTCTGGCTATGCTTGTTTCTAAAAAAAAAAAAATCCTTCCAGTAGCACCTTAGAGACCACGTTGGGAGGCTACTGGGAGGAATTTTTTTTTTATTTTGTTTCGACTATGTCAGACCAACACGGCTACCTACCTGTAACTGGAACTATGCTTGTTTCTGTTCAACAGAATTTCTTAATCGGCTTTTTATGTGTTGTTTTTCCATGTTGCTATTGCTGGGACTTAAGTGTGTGTGCAGATGCTCCAGACCACTGTCAGATCAGCCAGAAAACCACCCAGAGGCACCTGCAATGGCACCCTTACCTCTTTTAAACCGTAGAGCAGCACGCAGCGAGCTCTGAGAGGCGTCATCCTCTGAATGGAAGCCCAGGAACTCCTTCTGCCAGGCAAGAGAGAAGGAACTGGAGTCACAAGAAGTGAGGGTCACATTCAAGGCAGAAACCACCCGGCCCTTTCCTTACAGCAGATCACCCATGTAGCCAAGGTTAAGCCCCTTTCTTCCAACACCACTACACAACTCTGGGGTGCCTCCCCATCACAACCACTGCCCACACAATCCTTTAAAAATAAAGGGGGAGGATTTATTTACATTTCTAAGCCACACTTTATTCAAGCAGATTCCAGGGCAGCGTACAATAGACAAAACACCTGGGCAGGGCTGTGTACAAAGTGTTAATGGCAGAGCAGCAAGACACATGTTCAAAAATACGCCCTGCAGAGTTACTCGGCATCATTCAGATTTGTTTGATGAGAAGTGTCTCAGTGTCACAGAGCTTATTCAAATGTATGGACATACAGACGCCAAAGCATGTGTACATCTACTGGGAATTGTGTGCAAAATGGACAGTTTGCCCTGCACTTCTCAGAGGTGCAGTAATCAAAGCTTTTTCCGTATGTGGCTGCTGTGATTACTACAGGGCAAGTCAGTCATTTATTATCACTGTTACTGAAAATTCTATACCGCCCTTCATCCAAGAATTCCTGAGCAGTTTACAATATGAAGACACAAAAATACACACCACAGTAACAAGCAAAAACAATACTCTCGCTTTAAAAGGCCATAGATGGTTTAATTAGCCAAAGGCCTGGAAGAAGAGGGGTGTTTTTGCCTAGCACCTAAAGGTATCTTACAAAGGTGTCAGGTGAGCCTCCCTGGGAAGAGCACTCCACAAAGGGGGAGCCACTGCAAAAAAAGGCCTGTTTTCATGTTGACACCCTCCAGACCTGTTGCGGAGGAGGCACACAAAGAAGGTTCTCAGATGATGATCCATTCACAACTGACACACTGTGTATAAGAGAATTGGCCCAACACATGGGTATGCAAACCCAAGTGCTATATACCAGTTTCCCCACATCTATACAAAGTAACCTCAGACCCACATCTGAGCACATAGTGGACTCATCTTTGGATGTGCAGAGAACGTTTCTGGGCCTGCTGTCCCTCTCTTCCGAATAGAATAGAATATATTTTATTGTCATTGTCCCCTTCGGGAACAACGAAATTACTTGGCTGCTCCATCCACCCAGATAGGGCACTCCACACAAAAACAAAACAGCTACAAAAACACTGATTAAAACCATACACAATGATTAAAACCATACAATGATAAAACATAACAGGTAAGATTAGATGACTTCAAAGTCCAGGCTTCCCATTCAAGGCCGAGATCGCTCTGGAGAAGAAGCTGTTCCTAAGACGGCTTATTCTTGTCGACATCGTCCTGTATCTCCGTCCTGATGGCAAGAGCTCAAAGAGACGGTGACCAGGATGCGATGGATCTTTTACTATGTCCAGTGCCTTTCTGTGGCACCTCATGGCATAAATCTGCTCTAAGGTGGAGAGTGAGAGTCAGGTTAGACTGGGTCTCAGCAAACACAAAAACCCCAGACATAGCCAGAAATTTATCCATGTTGGGGGACTGATTCTGAAGGTCCCAAAGAAATTTAGGGAACTCTCAGGCACTGCATGCAAGGCTGGAGGTAATGGCCGCTGGGTGACAGATGGCACGCAAAATGCACATCAGATTATGGATGGAGCAACTCCTGGAGAAGATCAACAGGGAAGCATGAGAGCCATTATTCCTCTTTACCTATTTTACATGGATTCTCTTACATTTGAAGCTATAAAGCGGGTGGTTGCTTCAACAGCTTCTAAATTCGAATTCAAGTCATTCTGCATCCCCATGCAGCTATTCTTGGAAGTGTGCTACAAATGGGAAGCATTACTGGTAGCAGACAGCTGCTGTAAGCTGTGGATATGCACTGCACATGCACCAAGATATGCTTTAGTCTATATCAAGAGCTGTGGAACCTGAGGCCCTCTAGAAGCAGCTGGACTCCAACTCCCATCAGAAACATCCCACCTGGCGGATGGTAGGAAATGATAGGATCTGTTGATCCAGCAATCTCAGGAGAGTCAAAGGTTCCTCAACCCTGGGGCTAGATGCTGCTATTCAGTGCTGATTTGGATATGGCATATGTGCAAACCTAGTAACACCTACCTAGCCAATGCTTCCTCCTTTCTCTCCACTGTGTGCATATAGTATAGCTGTAATGGACTCCCAAAGGAAGGCCTACTATTCAGAATTTGCTCATTGTTCTAGAAAGAGTTTTCAGCACTTTTGCACCAAGAGAGGTCAGCAGGATCATCTCAAAATGCACCACAGAGCAGGTGGTCTACTACTGGAGTAGAGAACAACCAGCCAGGAAATGAAAGTTCCTTATAATTCTTGAGAGTTCTTCATTTTCTGACTGTTGCTCTCTGTTCAATGCAATGAATGATGTGAGACAGAACTCTGGGTTCCATTCGGAAATTCTCAGTATGTTTGAGCCGACAGGTGAGACCAAACCTGTGTTCAGCTAAGGCAGCAGGGCAGGTGGGGTAACTGTTATTTTACCCCATTCTTCAGTCAAAAAGAGGGCCCCAGAGCAGCTTACAAAATGTCAGTGATAGCATCTGGTGTGATCTGGCCAAGAAACAGAAACTAGGATAGGACTATGCAGTTAGATGCAAACTTGTTTCTTAATTGAGAGATCAGCAGGGCAGGTGTAGTACCAGTTCACCCCTATACTTTATGTCATGGAAACGAATTGCAGCTATCCATTCCTGTGGGGAAACAGCTATACGTGGGAAATGAATTACAGTGGGGGCAAAACTTTCCCTTCATCCATACAGCTCAGACTGGTCTCACTTCTGGGCTGCAGGAAGAGGGAAAACAATATATTTTAACGCCCATCACAAAAAAAAATAGAAACAGAGTTGCGATGAGGTAGAAAAGGTGTCCCCATACTTCAGTGTTGGCACTGCTACTGCAGCAATGGGGGGGGGAGGGACCAAACACTTTGTTTTGCTTTAGTCTACAAGTGCATGCCTTGTTTTTTTTGTGCAAACTGCAGCAATAGGAGCAAGTGCTGGTTTCAACTTCTGGGAACTGGAGGTAGCAAACAGGGTTGGCAGGGTAAGAACTGGAACTTGCCACCCTCTCCTCTGCCCCAAACCTGGTGGGCTTTCAGGTAGCATCATTGCTCTCTCAATCTCATAGCAAAATCAGGTGGCTGAGGGTCTATCAGTTTAGGAAAGAAACAGGGCTACCAGCAAAGAAGGCATTAGCATCCACATACTTGGGGAAAACCATAGATAAGGAGAACGCAAGTTTGTGATCAAAACAACATTTTAGGTGAAGGAAAAGAAAAAAACCCAAACCACCTAACATGAACCTGTGAGCTTAAGAGGATCGTTATGGCAGTTGAGCCTCTACATCAGTGTTTCCCAAACTTGGTTCTCCAGCTGTTTTTGGACTACAACTCCCATCATCCCTGGCTAGCAGGACCAGTGGCCAGGGATCATGGGAACTGTAGTTCAAAAACAGCTGGAGACCTAAGTTTGGGAAACACTGTTCTACATACAGACACACCCCTAAAGCAGAGATGGGGAGACTTTTTCAGCCTGAGGGCCACCGTTTAAGGAAGAAATATAATTGGTAGGCAGAACCAGAGGCAAAGTGGGCACAGCAACAACATTCCACCCAGGCAAAAGCACTTGGGGGGCACAGCATGGCCAGTGAGGATTGTGGTCCGGGGAGAGTTCAGAGGGCAAGCTCGAGGGCCACATTTGGCCCCTGGGTGTAAGCTTCCAAGCCCTGGTTTAAGGAACCAGAATTCAGCCAGAAACGCCCTCTTCAGGTGTTACTCATGCACACAGCAGGTCTCCCCTCACCCTCGGCCGAGTTGTCCTTCTGCAACAACCTGCTGAGTGCAGACACCAACTCATAGAGAAGGGTTCCATGCAACTAGGCTTCCCAGTCATGCAGAGTCTCTGCATGCAAATAGGTACTCGCAGGTGACTTCTTCTGCTTTTAAACCTGCCCCACTCCAGCGTCAACACCAGTATACCCTACACATAACTAAGACGGACTAGAGCTTGTGCAAGTCTATCCAGGAAGTCCAGGGCTGAGAGAAGCTTGATATGCGGAATGTTCATGCGTCCGTTGATAACAAACCGAGGGTGGAGAGGGAAGACAACTGACCTGCCAAAGGCCTGACAGCTTACAGCAAGTATCCTGGAGAATTTGGGGGTGGGGGAGAAAGAAAGAGGGAGGTGCCTTTCCTCTCTCGAGAACTGTGTTTTCTGCCTCTCACTATATAGTAGAAAATACCAAGGTTTGGGTCCTGGCAATCCTCTAGTATGATACAGAAGAAAGCCTCAGTGATGGGAGGGGTGGGGGGAAGCAAGGGCAGGGATCAGACCAAGGCCCCTCCACAAAGGTGTCCCCAAGGGCACCTCTTGGCTTTCTCCTATGTAAGCGAGTGGTTGCCATTAAATCCTACGGGAAGGTAGTAAGGAGTCATTTCCTAATGGACAATCTTCTGGGGCAGCATGCTATGGGTGGGTGGGAGCAGCAACCAAAATAGGCATGTTAATGGATGCGACAGTAGGCTACATTCCAGACACATGAAAGCTAGTGGTGTCTATATGCCTATAGCTACCTCCACCCAGGCAGGCAAGATCTGCCATTATGCACTTGAGGAAGGAATGAGGGAGGACTGATGAAAGGTGTGGCCTAGTGAGACTCTTGAGGGTCACACAAATAAGGCTGTAGGGGGCACATCGGCCCCAAGGTTCCCTATCCTCGCAATAAGGGCATCTCCAAACCTGGGTGGCCAAGCACCCACTGGCAGGTTGGTAAGCCCTCCTTCCGGACAAGAAACCTCACACATCCTAATAGGCACCCCCCCCCAACGTGTCATTCATCAATATAAAACACTAGGGCTGCAATGTTTGATTAAAACTTTGAAAATGGAACTGAATAATCGCCTTAAAAAGGTGCCCCTGATTAAGCGAGTGACTTGTTTTAATATTACTTTAACACAAGTGTTCATAAAAATTGCAGATGGCCATCACAATAGGGCAGCTCCAGAAGGGCAGCAAACACAGCAAAGAGCGCTGTAGTACCTTAGACTAATCTAATTCATGGACTAGAATCCACTTTGTCAGACGTATAAAGCATTTTTTTTATAAATGGTAGAGACGTATGTACATTTTTTGAGAGCAGTGGTAGGGAGCAAGACAAGCAGTGGTAGGGAACAAGACAAGGTTGGCAATAATGCAAAGCTCCTGGCACTAGTAAGCTGGGGGGCAAAAGATAGTTCCAAGGATTCCTAGAATTGTTAAAAGTGGCATAAATGTGCTTTAAATGTATGGCGTGGCTGGGACCTTAAAACACACACAATCCCAATGATATTTCAGGCATCTGGTGAAGAGGACACTAGTCCACAAAACCATATGCCAAAATAAATGTTCCAGTCTTCAAGGTGCCATGAGAATTCTTCCCAGTGGGAGAAAGAAAAATGCATTTTGGAACACCTGATGCAATGTATGCCCGCACATCATCTAGAAACAGAAGGAATCTGCTTGTTGTTACAAACGATCGCTTGGCCTCTTGCATGCCAGTATCTGCAGATTTTTTTATTTTTATTTTAGCACATCTGTATCTTGCCTTTCTTCCTTCATGGAACTCAAAGCAATGTTTGTGGGGTTCCCTGGCCATCGTCCAATTTAGATTCAGCAAGGTGGTTGTGTTGTCATGTACCCTGGGATGGATCTTAATCGATTAACCAACCAAAACTCATCTAATTAATCAGCCAACATTTATTTGAACGGGTGGACAGCTTTACTGGAGAGAAACAGCTAACTCCATAGTTCATGATGTGAAGGTCACATTGTTCATAGATCACAGAGGACACGCAGGACTGGGCTCACAAGGCTCTGCTGTCACAGAAGGCACAGGGGTATTGCACACTTAAATGCAGTGTCGAAATCTTCTTGCACGCATGCAACTGGCACTCCAAGGGCAGGCAGCCTCTCAAGCCTCCTTCCCTGATGGAACAATAGGGAGATTATGCAAAGATGCTTCCATATAGGCTATTGCTCATATGCATGCTCAAGCTGAGACACACTGCATAATGCCTCCTGCTGAACGCTTGAACCCGGACTCAAGAACAGCAAGACGGTGAACCAACCATCCTTTTATTTTGAGGAGCAATCCTAGGGTGTGTTTTTCCCTCTCTATCGCTGATTTGTGATTCTGGAAAAAAAAATCAACAAATATGTCTCAAGCCAACTACAGTGGTACCTCTGGTTACGTACTTAATTCGTTCCAGAGGTCCGTTCTTAACCTGAATACGTTCTTAATCTGAAGCACCACTTTAGCTAATGGGACCTCCTGCTGCCGCTGCGCTGCCGCTGCCCGATTTCTGTTCTCATCCTGAAGCAAAGTTCTTAACCCGAGGTAATATTTCTAGGTTAGCAGAGTCTGTAACCTGAAGCGTCTGTAACCTGAAGCATATGCAACCCGAGGTACCACTGTAATGATCTCTAGAGTGTTTTAATCCACCCATTCCCTCCCTGACCTGTTGTGGGTAATTGTCCATTGCAGACATAGAAAGTGGAGGAAACGGGAATTAATGAAACAGAGGCAAACAGGGGCCTGGTCTAGGTGTTCCAGTATTACACTTTTGGTAAAGGTTACTGAAGGGCTTCTCAGTTTTTGTTTTAAGAATATTTTATTTCAACGCAATAGCAAGCAGGGAAAGTGTTTCCCGACAGTTCCCATGTGTCTGTTACGATGGTTATCAAAACAGCAGTAACTGGAGCTAGCTCTTACCTGGCTGCGAGGAAGAATGCCATTCAACCTCACATGGCCATTTCTGACACTGGTCACATTATGGACTGGTATACCAAGCATCGTTAACAGCTTCCTGGAACACTATTATTATTGTTATTATTATTATTCTGCCACAACAACTCAAAGTGACTAACAGCCCCTTCCCTCAATACATACATCAAAACCAAAGGGGGGGGGAGATACATTAAAAGCATCCCTTCCTACAGCTCCTGTCAACTCCAGCCAGTTTGGCCCACACTCAGGGGTGATGGAATTTTTCAGTCCAAAATATTTGGAAGGAAAGACCATGTTGGGGAAGGCTGCAGTAGACACATGCACGGCTGTGACCCAAACTCTGTTCCAAGGACAACCCGATGGAACAGGTTTGAAAAACACTTGCAGCCAGAACGTCTGTGGCGTTCCACACATGTACAGCCATCTTGTGGAAACGCAAAACACAACTGGCTCTGGCCAGGGGTTGTGCAATTGCTGTTGCATGAACCAGAGATACAAAGATGATTACATTTCACCCATGGCAAAGGGGCAGCCTGCATAAAGAAATGCAGGGGCTCAGTTGCCACTGGTGGTGTTTTCTCCTTGAAAGTGCTGAGATATTAGCTATTTAACCAACCAAAGAAGCAGAAAATAACTGCACTTCATGTGCTTCCATACTCAACAAGGGGAAAATATGTGGGTACACACACCACCAGTTCTTTTATGGTTAGTATTTGGTTGGGTGTTTTTCCCCCTTGGGTGAAGGTGGAATTCTTAGTACTCATATGGTAGGGATTACCTAAACTTGCAGGAGAAGCCGTGATTTTATGCCCAGCTGTAGACACGATGGAGGGATCTGCTCTTCTCTGCACTGCCTGTAAATTAGAGGGTGTTTTAAAAGCGACCTCAGCTGTTATTTCCAGTTCACCTTTCCTTTGTCATCAGGAAGCATGCAAGTCCAGTGGAACTTCGGTTGTTGAACGCTTCGGAAGCCAAACAATTCGGAACCCGAATGCCGACAACCCGGATGTGAATGCTTCCATTTTCGAATGATTTTCGGAAGCCGAATGGCTTCCAAGGCACATTTTTCATTTCTTTCCATTGACTTTGCAGCCAGCCCATTGATCCTTGGTTTCCAACTTTTCGGAAGCCGAACGGTCTTCCGGAATGGATTAAGTTCGAAAACCAAGGTTCCACTGTACGCTAAATATTGTGACCAATTCTTATTGCCAGAGGCTTCCAAAGTTTCTTTTTACAGTAATTTGTCTGCTCAGGCTCCCTTGCACATTGAAGAGGATTTCGGGGTACATTCTATGGCACACTGCATTTACACAAGGTGCCTGTTGCTCTAAATCTGAGGTGGGGAACCATTTTTTTTAGCCAGAGGCCTACATTCTCTTCTAGACAACCTGCCTAGGGGGGTGGGGCCAGAGGCAAAAGTGGGCAGAACAATGGATACACATTTTCCCCTTTGTACAGTATGCTAGTTTCTTTACACTCACACTTCCCTCTCTATTCTCCACCCCCGCAAGCAAGGGTCTTGTGTTCAGGGACACATTCCAAATTTGCAAAAAAAAACCACCACACTCAAGGAGGGTGCCAGGCAGAGCCAGTGGGGGTGTGCACCCTGGGGACAGTCTCAAGAGCCAGAGAGTCTTGGAGGGTTACATTTGACCCCTGGGCCTAAGGTTCCCCACCCCTGCCCTAAATGAACCGAGTGCACACACCAAGACATGTTGACTGGAACTGTACTCTAGGATGCATCCAACACTCCCTTTGTGGCTGCATGCTTTACAAGACAATCTGTGGTTGTCAGAAACCTTAAAATGCCATCAATGCTTTTTCTATGGATGAACCCACTTCAAGGTTCCTTGGAATGCTCTCACAAACTGTGTAGCCCAACAAGTGCTGAGAACCACATATCAGTTTGTAGCGCCTGTCCCAGGGGTGGCAACCTATGGCCCTCCACAGGTTGCTGTGCTACACTCCCATCATAACCTAGCCATTGGGCATGCTGGCTGTGGTTGATGGAAGTGCAAATGCAGCAACATCTGGAGTGCTGCAGGTTCCCCATGTTGACAATGACAGTAACAGCCACTAGCAAGAGATGGATTTAAACACAAGGGAAGCTGATTACCCAAGTGATTTCACCAAGCCCTCTTCCAAAGGCTGAAGTCACTCCCTGCCAAGGTGATGGCCTTCCAGTATATTCTGCCCACCCAGTCAAAATCTATCAAGGTGTCAAAGCATGTTGTCCTTGTGTGCTTTCAGCCAAGTTTCTAGTGCTATGGGCAGGTCAAGCAGAAGCTTTCTTACCTTGAGTAGCCCTATTCCTTTCTCCTACAAACATTCCAGGTCTTCCTAGAAAATAGGCCATCTCACCC
This sequence comes from Darevskia mixta, assembly GCA_034641385.1. Classification (NCBI taxonomy): domain Eukaryota; kingdom Metazoa; phylum Chordata; class Lepidosauria; order Squamata; family Lacertidae; genus Darevskia; species Darevskia mixta. The sequence goes on along the minus strand of JAWWNH010000033.1, from coordinate 15,222,752 downwards.
TAAGAAGCCCAATTTATGCCAAATAGTTCTCAAACCTCTTAGCTTAGGGCGCTTTCAAAACTGGTCCCTTTTGCATCTTCTGGAAAACTAACTGCTAGGCACCGGCATGCTTTTTTAATTTACTACGGGACCAAAATCTGCCATTTAAAAATACCCATCCTAGGCTGTCCCTTGAACAACAACAGAAAGGAGACAATCTGCAAAGGTCTAGTCAGACGAGATGCTTACAAAACAAAGGTGGTGGGCTCCTTCGGAAGGACAGAGTATAAACTGAATAAAGCACAGTACAATCGCATATTATATGCATTTAACTTGCACAATTTCAACCATACATGGTTGAAGATAGATGGCTGAAATCACACAAGTTAAATCCAAGCAAGGTGGAAAGTTAAAAGCTCTTTTGAACTGGGTCCGCTGGGGGTAACCCAGTGTGAAAAAATAGCTTTTAAGACCTCTGCCTTGCTTGCGAGGCAAGGCCTGCTTGGTGTACAAGCTATGGGAGTACTGGGGGGGGGGGTTATTTCTCTTTTCCCATCGCCCAGTAGCTGCAAGGTGGCTCCAAGGGTTTGGGTACCGGTATGCGTAATTTTTATGTATACACAGAACCCTTGGAACCAAACCCTGATGTAAGATGTGATCACACTGTAAATTCACTTCCATCTACAATGAACACTTGGGGGCAGATGGGGGTTCACATGACAGAATGCTTCTTCATGCACCAAAAAAAAGTCCTACCATCTACAAGACTCACATGCCAGGGAATAGGCAAGGCTTGAAACCGCCCCCACCCCCGCTGCCAAATACCCAAGTTCTCTTTGTGGAAAGATATTTGTATTTTGTTTTAATATAGAGCATGGGTAGGCAAACTAAGGCCCGGGGGCCGGATCTGGCCCAATCGCCTTCTAAATCCGGCCGGCGGATGGTTTGGGAATCAGCGTGTTTTACATGAGTAGAATGTGTCCTTTTATTTAAAATGCATCTCTGGGTTATTTGTGGGGCATAGGAATTCATTCATTATTTTTTCCAAAATATAGTCCGGCCCCCCACAAGGTTTGAGGGACAGTGGACCGGCCCCCTGCTGAAAAAGTTTGCTGACCCCTGATATAGAGATTTGATCAAGCTCCCTACCACCACCCAGCAGATTTACCAGCTGAGGGCAAAGAAACAACGTGCAGCTACCACAAATGAGTCTTCCTGCTTTCTTATGCTATTCCATAAATCATAGACTGCACAGACTCATTTGTTTATACTGCACCTGAAATGAGGCACACCTAAACAGCTGTCCCAGGACACAAAACATAAAGGAGCATGGAAGCAAAAATCACCCCATTGCAATGCCAGTGCTTTTCTTGAAGGCACCCCCTCCTGTGGTACCGGTAGCAATATACATAAACGGCATCACTTTCACAGTTACGAAACAACAGGTAGTCATTGGCAACTTCATCCAGGCCAAAGACACTGAATTCTGGAAGCTAGGCTTTTCTCATTGGTGGCAGAGGTAGTCAGACCTATAGGATGCAAATCTTCCAAAGCAGAAACTGAAATCCTTCAAGAGAAAACCAGCATCTGAAATTCGGTTAACTACTAAGAGAAGAACCAAACTCAAAACTTAATAGTTTCTTAAATAAAACCCAGATACCGGCTAGTCAGTCAGCCGATAACTTGTCCCTTACCTCAGTTTCACTCTCAGCCTCTGCTAAATGTTTGTGTCCCATGTTGCACTGCAGCAAGATTTCAGGAGATTAACTTTTAACTCTCATTTGCAATCAGCTGAGATAGGTGTACAATAGTGAAAGACAAGCAGCAGCCCAGCCCAGTCATAACTGCTTCCTTTCTTAACATTTCTTTACAATCCTTTCTAGCATATTTCTCCGGGGACTTGAAAGTCACCCAAACACCCATCCTCCCCACCTTAGAAAATCCAAGATCCATTCTTCCAACACAAGCCTTCCATCACCATCATATTGATTTCGCTTGTTCCCTGGTGAACAGCAACAATTTACGTCTATGCAGCTTGAAACCTTCGAAGAGTGAAGTTATTTTCCCAAATTGCTGGAAGAATCTCTGTATGGTGAAGGCCATCCCTGGTTAGGCTAGTTTCTCCCATGTGTCTAATGCTACAGGAGCAGGGAGGAGACAGCAGAGCAGGTGACTAAGCGCTGTCAGCTTTCTGCTTTCAAGGGCCAAGGTAGGAACAAAAGCCCCATATGTCTGATCGCACCACACCCCTGCCTAGCCAGAGACAGGGCCATTCTGCCCAAACCGCCTTAAGTTTGAAAGCACCTATTGAAGAAGAAGCTGTGTGCAAACAACAGGGAAGCTCAAAGGCAATCCCTCCTCTGTCTCTCCCCCCAAGGAGGGCAGCATCTGTTCACCATGGCTACCTGATAAAAGTGTTGCATGCAGCAATCCAAAGTGGGAGGCACAGCCTGCATAAAAGAGAAGCTGATCCTGACAGCTGAACAAAGCTGATCCCCCGCGCCCCCTTATCATCCAGGTCTGTTGACATAGAAGCACCCCTTCTGTGCTTAACAGGACTTTCTCCTGGACATGCCTGCAGCCTCAAATCCCACACTGCCAGTGGGCCAACGCAGGGTCACCATGTGCCAGCAGACGAACTTATCTCCCCTGCAAGGAGGCCCGGCTCATCCTCACAAGCCAGCTAGACTCCCACCACCAGTGCTACCCCCACGCGCACACCCCCAAAAGCCCATTTCCTGGGGGGGGCATCTAAGCTCAGCCCAGGAAGCACAAGCATGGGATTTAAGGCCAGCTTCCAGCCTCCAGCCCAGGAAGCAGGAGAAAAGAGAGGAGGAGGGGCGCAAACTCCAGCGATCCTGCCCTACTTTGCAGGTGAGCTCTGAGGCAGGGTTCGCATCAGCCGCAACCAGCCTCCCCACCTCCACTACAATTAAGAAACTAAACCAACCAAGAACACGCGCTCCTGTTGGAGAAATGCATCGATGAAGGGAGTTAAAAAGCAATGCGGTTCAAGCCCAGGTCTTGCCAGAGAAGAGGACGACTCCAGTGCTTCTGCCCCCCCCCCGCTGAGCAGCTGAGCCCCGTCGCGCGGGTGCACTCGGCGCGACCCCACCCCACGGGGTGCGTGGGCTTCCTGTCAAGACGGGGCCCGAAGCCTCCCAGCCCCACCAGCTGCAGGGAATCTCACCGGCTCCTCTTCGCCTCCGCTGCTGCTGCTGTCCCCCAGCAGGCCCTGCAGGCGGCGCCAGCTCCGGCTGAGGCCCAGGAGGATCCCCAGGGTGGTGTCCGTCGCGGCCCGCTCCCCGTCCCCAGGAGCGGCCCAGACCAGCAGGCGCGGCGCCAGCAGCGAGACCCTCGCGCGGCTGCCGGCCCCTGCGCCCCGCGCGCGGCACCCGCCGGGCCGGCCGGGGAAGCGGCCCCGCGCCTGCGAGGCCCCGGACGAGCCGCTGCCGCCGCCGCCTCCCGCCGAAGCCGCCGCCGCCGCCATCTTTAAACACTGAGAGGAGCCCAGGGGGGCCGGGCCGCCACAATAACAATCCTCCGCAGGAGCCTTCAAGCGCCGAGCGCGGGGCAGCCTGGGAGCCCGAGTCCCGCCGAGGGGGGCTGTGCAATGCGACGGGAGGGAGGGCGCGAGGGGAAGGGACCGCGCTTCCCGTCGGCCGCCGCGCCCCGGAAGTGGCCCTCTGTCGCCGCCGCGCACCATGGGAAGGGAAGTCCTGCGCTAGGACGGAGCCCCGCCGCGTGAAGCGAAGCGGGCGGAGGGGAGGGACTACGTCTCCCGTGAGGCAACGCGGCCGACACCCGAGCTAAGCTGCCCTCCGGCGTGGTGGGCGACTGAGGCGGCTGTAAATGGCTGCTCGCGCAAGGGGTGAAGATCGGGGCGCGGATCCGCTCGTGTGCCTGAGGGATAAGAGTCGGATTCAGCCCGGGCAATGAAGGCAGGAGCCGTGGGAGGCCTGAAAGAGCGAATGAGGAACGAGTCCATTTCGCGTTCGGGGCGAGAAGGAAGGCGCGGCGGCGGCAAGACTACAGCTCCCAGCATGCAGCGCGAGGCCCGGTCTCGTTTGGAATGCACCCTGGGAGTTGTAGTCGGGGTGGGGCTTCCCCATTCACTGGACGGTGCGGCCCGTAGAATGCTGTCACAGAGAGAATTCCCCGAAGGGGCGATGAATGAAGGGCGCCACTGCTTCAGCGAGCAGCCCTGAGGAATAGCGTCCTGCAGCAGACAGAGCATCGCAGGGACCTTGGAAGGCGGTGGGGAGAGAAGAAACACAGACAGACAGCTTCCCTCCATTTGACAGTGGAGAAGCCACGTTAAGCCGACAGGTCCCATCCCGCTCTGAACTTAAAAGTTGCCAAAGTTTGGGGAGAATGAATGAATGAAGATCGCCCGCGCGCGCCCTGAACACGACGAAATAAGGAAGTTGCAGAGGCGGGACAGACAAACCCAAACTCTGAATGCCTCTGCATGCGAAATTTGGGACTGTGCGAGTGAGACAACGGAACGCGCGCGAGTATGTCCTGCGGAATAGAGTGAGAATTTGGGGAGGAAATGCTACAACAGCTCTCCCGCCCCGAAAAAGAAGATAAACCTGAAAAAGCAGGATCTTTATCACGTTGTTGGATAGACAAAAGATTTCACGAACCAGGAACAGGAATGTTTACGAAGGTGCGGAGTGGAGGGTGAGGGAGAGACACTTTCAGTCTATTCATCCCTCCCAATTCCCTCGGGGAAACGCAAGATTTTGGCCACTTTCGTGTTCAGGCTGAATGAAACATTTACAAGTGCATTTAAGTTTCAAAGGATCAGCCAACTCCCAAACCGGTCTTCCCTCATGTTGAAACGTATCTCTCTCTCTCTAAGCCAAATAAGATGCCAGAATGCACTGCACCACTTGGGCTGCTCTTTAAAAATTGCTATTTTGTTTAAAAACAAAACATGACCTACAAGTGTTTCTTTAAGGAAAAAAAACCCCATGGCGAAAGCTTCTAGCACACCTCGCTCCCTGATATGCTACGATACCAGGTATAGGGTGCTTAAAAACACAAAACCCAAGGAAGCATTACAAAACAAAAACCAACCACCACCTGCCGTCTGAAGTCATACATTTCTTTCTGACACCCTAGGATACTCATATTCCCCATCTCCACCAGCTGTCTGCATAAACCAGATCCAGTGGCACAATCCTAGACCTAGAGGATTACTCCCAGGCAAGCTTGTATATGGATGGGATTGCAGCCCCAACTAGGGTTGCGTACCTAACATACATTTAAAGCATATGACTCCCCCCCAAAAAAACAAATATAATCCTGGGAACTGTAGATTTCCCCTCACAGAACTACCATTCCCAGCACCCTTAATAAACTACAGTTCCTAGGATACTTTGGTGGAAGGCATGCAGATGCAGACTAGGTAGTTTACGGTTTCAGTGCAATCATACAGAATCAGACTGCAGTTACCAGTCCAACACACTGTCAAACTGAAGGAGGGCAGGGAGTGTTTAATCGTTTTGTTAATTTTTCTAACTGAGCAGAAAGTCTCCCACAATGTTTAAGGACATGTTTGCCAGAATTTGTTTGGCTTCCTTTGTGTCATCTTTTTTTAAAAAAACAACCTGACTTTTTCCAATAGACCCAAGGTTGCTACATAATGTACCAGTTACATTTTAATCCTCCTCTTGGAAATTACATTGTTACTGCTAAGTCTTAATAGACACACAGAATGACTCTTTGAACTTGCCCTCTGAAACACCTTATTTTATTTTTTATTTAAAATACTAATCAGACTTCAGTTCTTTTCTAAATGGGATCAGAGCAGCTATCGGTCCATTACAATGCCGCTAAGCAAAGCACTACAAGTAATAAACAAATGCAACAATTTGGAAGTAAGAGTGCATAAGATTGCAGCCCTAGAGATAAAATTCCACAAATCTTTTCCCACCAGGGGAAAAAGGGCATTCCTTTAAAATATTGATATTCTGCTTTTCCGTCTCAAGGCAACTCCTTGACGGGAGTTGCAGTCCAAAACATCTGAAGGAAACTACATTAGTTGCTCCAGCTTAGTAAACGTCTAGACTACCCTTCAGCATGAGACTTTGTGGCAGTTGTACACACTAAAAACAACAGACAGTAAAAACACTATAAATTGTTGAGGAGGCTCTCTCAATTAACTGGAGAAGTTCACACAGGAGAAGGCAATTTGTAACACTGTATACTGCTTCTCGACCATGATGGTTCTCAAAGTAGTTTGCAAGAAGGAAAATGAAATATAGTAACGACTGAAACAATATAAAGCTTTGATAGGCATGAAACCAGCAAGCAAAGCAAGTACAGGTAAAAAGAAAACAAAGCCCTAAAAGTGTCTGGAAATGGTGCAATTAAATAAATGTATTTAATTGCCTACCAAAGGATGGTTGGGGTATACTAACATGGCATCAAGGAGGGGAATGTCAGAGATGAATGGTGTTCTTGAACTGTGACGTTCACCTGGATGTAGCCTACTGGGCGACAGTAAGTGACATTCATTGCCCCGCCCACTCTTGCGTCTGGCCGCATCCTCCATTGACATGTGGCCCCCAGAAGGTTACCCATGAGGCAATGTGGCCCTTGGGCTGAAAAAAAAAATTCCCAGCACTGTGTGAGTCAGAGGAAAGACAGAGATTGTGGTATAAGTCACCTTATACAATCTAATCTAAATATTTGCAAAATGTATTTCCTTGGAAGTCAATGCCACTGAGTTCAATGGGAGCCACTCTGATTGTGCAAAGCCATTCTTCAGATTTGTTCTCCTTCCCCTTTTTTGTTGTTAAAAGACGTCTTATTGTAAACTCTTCAAAATAGCTTTATTGTAGAACAGTACATAAATGTAGTAAATAAAAAATAAGTGTGGATCTCTAAATGAGAGGTGTCGGGGCTTATTATGTGTCTCCAAACGACCATCAAACCAATGTGAGCGTGTGTATATGTGGGAGGGGGCAGACTAGCTGTGGTCACTCTTCTGCGAGGGAAGACCACTCTGCACATGCCCATGGACACTTTGAAATCACTCTACATGTTTTGAGGAAGACCCCTGGATCAATAAGTTCAGGGCTGAGCTCAGGTATAGGCCCCCATCTGCACTGTACAGTGAAAGTGGTATCAGACCACTTTAAGTGGTTGTGGCTTCCCCCAAATATTCCTGGGAAATGTAAAGGGTGCTGAGAGTTGTTAGGAGACCCCTGTCCCCCCCCCCCGAGCTGCCCTTGGCATAATTCCCTTGGAAGAGGAATTGACTGTTAAACTACTCTGATAATTGTAGCTCTGTGAGGAGTTGATCAACAACAACAACAACAACAGGGGTCTACTAACAATTCTCAGCACCCTTAATAAACTACAGTTCTCAGGATTCTTTGCGGAGGGAGCCACAACTATTTACAGTTATATGATACTGCTTTAAATGTGTGGTGTCGACGAGGCCAAATATTGGGCCCAAGTGTGGGAGAAGAACCATGTTTAGGACCTTGTAGGTCAGGGGTCAGCAAACTTTTTCAGCAGGGGGCCGGTCCACTGTCCCTCAGTCTTTGGGGGGGGGGGCAGGCTATATTTTGAAAAAAAATAATGAACGAATTCCTATGCCCCACAAATAACCCAGAGATGCATTTTAAATAAAAGCACACATTCTACTCATGTAAAAACACACTGATTCCCGGACCGTCTGCAGGCCGGATTTAGAAGGTGATTGGGCCAGATCCGGCCCCCGGGCCTTAGTTTGCCTACCCATGTTGTAGGTGTTGCGTCCTGCAGAGCTGGAGAGATCACAGGAGTTTGGATTTTGCAGAAGAACCCAGAAATAAGTTTGAAACACCAGAGTGATCCGTTCTAATGCTTCATTAAAGAGAAAGAAATAGGCTTACAACAACAACAATCTGCCAGCTCCGCTTGCCCCTTATAACCAGCACCTGTGGGATGGACTCCACAGCAAGGAGATGACTTGTCTGATGATGGACTGTTTGCACCCAAACAAAGATACACCCATTCTTTGTCCAACAGAACAGCATACTTCACATGGGAAAACAGGTGTCCGATACCCCAAACATTATGGATGTTTCCTTTTTCTGGGCTCTGCGCCCAACTTCCCAGGCCCACAGATAAGGGCACCATCCCGACAGGCCAATTAGTGGATATGAAAGCAAGTTGTGTATGAGCTCAGTGCTACAGCCACTACCAATTAAGGATGGGGTCATCTTGACTATCAACATGGCATAAGCAGAGCTTCCGGAACAGTCCACCTTTGGGTGAACACAGTAGGTCTCAGTTCTTAGGAGCCATCTCCGAGGGGCCAAAGTCCCTTCGCCCCCCACCCCAATAAAATATTTGAGAGGGCCACCCCCACCACAAAGTTGATGGGCATTGCCATTCAAATGGTGTCCATGCAGAGTGTCATGTGATTGATTACGCGGGGTAGTGCTCTCTCCCTCCCCCCCATAATTTATTTAAGTTTACACCCTTGCCTCAGCACAACAGAGGAGCTTAAAAAGGAGATCCAATATCAATTGCTCAGTGACAAGGGGCAAGTGGTTTCCATACAGAAGATCCCAAGTTTGATTGCAGGCATCTCCAGAAGGAAGGAATTAATGGGAAAGACTTCAGAGGAGATATTGAAGTCAGGATGCTGGGCTTGACGGATAAATACCTTCCTACGGTATGTTCCTGTAGCAGGGATGGACGCCATTGGACTACAGCACCCATCATGCCTAACCATTGGCCACAATGGGTGGGGCTGATGGGAGCTGGAGTCCAGCAACATGTGTAGGTTCGCAGATATCCCCTACCTACCCCTGGAGATGCCTCTTTCATGTTTGGGTGGGGCTGCGCCTTCGGAAAGGCAGAAATCCCACAGGTAGCAAAGCTTGTTGCACCTGTTGGATTTCTTTCTTCTTCTTTTTGGAAAATGATTTTTATTTGATTTTACAAATTCATTCACACTCAAAATCACAAATAATAAAAATTACACAAGATTCTTTCGAATCTTTAGACTTCCCTCCTGCCCTTCGTGGGTTCTTTAGTTGACCTTTTCAACTGCATACTATAAAGTCCTCCTAATTTTTCAGTCGTTATTATATCCAAAGTCTATGTAACATTACAAGAGTTATTTAAGACCTGCCAAAGGGTTCAAGTGTTTACAGTGCTGTCAAATATAATACAGGTACTGTATAAATTTCTCCCATTCTTTGTTGAAGTTTTGATCCTCCTAGTTTCTGATTTCCCCAGTCATTCCTGCCATCTCTGCACACTCCATTCATTTAGTCTGCCAGTCCACTCTGGTAGGAACCTTGTCGTCTTTCCAGCTTTGGGCAAGCAGCAGCACCTGTTGGATTTCTACCGCGCCCTTGCAAAAAACCAAAACCAGGAAAGAAGTGCGGAAGGCGAGCCAGCCGGCAACAGAGAACCGCCGCCGCAGCAGCAAGGAAGTCAAGCCACCCATAGAACAGCTTTTGCCCTGCGCTCCACGTCGAGGGCAAAAGCAGCTCTCCAGCGGAGATTAAGATGGCAACCTGAGGCGGGCGGGCGCGCGGGGCTCGCCCCGAGGAGGCAGGCTGGGGCAGCCACGCCCCTCCCCTGGGGCGTCCGGGACTGCGCTCTCGCCGCGGGGCGCTCTCGGGGCGGGGCGCGCGCGCAGCGTCGGGCCGAGCCCAGCCTGGAGCGAGTGAGTCAGGTAGGAGGCTGGCGGGCTGTGAACGCCCCCTCTGCTCCGCTCCTCCCCTCTCGGTGGAAGAGAGAGAGAGAGAGACTGAGCCACTTCCCCGCCGTCTCTCTTTTCCCGCACATAAAATGTCCGGGCTGCAGATCAACTTGGGACCCGTGAAGGAGCCGCTGGGCTTCATCAAAGTCCTCGAGTGGGTGAGTCCTCGACGGCAGGGGGATCGGAGAACGGGGCTGGGCCAGTGGCCAAAAAGGGGTAACGGGTGTTGTTTTTTTTGGGGGGGGGGGTTGATCACCGCGTTTCCTGGCAGGATCTACCCTACCCACGCCCCAAAGCCTTGGGCAGGTGTTGGCTGCGAGCCCTGTTTGGCTCTCCCGCTGGAATTTCTTCCTGCCTTCTCTCCCTGCCGCCCCTTCATAAACACAGGCGTGGCCTCCGGCCTGTACTTTTCGAAGCTCGCTTAGATTTGCAGGGGACTCATGTATTTCCAGCCCACCCTGCTCCTGGGATCTATTCTGGGCCGTTTCTAAACACACACACACACACACACACACACACACACACACACACACTCCCTTGCATAGTTGGTGCAGGGCGGGGACGTCTGTTGTGTTCTATTTCCAAACAAACCATGTGCTTCAGAGTGGGGATCTGGTCATGGGAGGGCTGGGGGGGGGGAGCGAGAGATCAAGCATAAACTCACGCAGGCAGGTTAATGGATCTGTCGCCTTCCGGCTCTCAGCCGCTTGTGCAAAACCTGGACTCGTCCTTCCGTGCGTCACGTTGGAAGGAGCAGCACGTGTGCCAAAAGTGACCTGTCGTTTTATGCCCTGCAACGTAATAAACGTTTAGCGGGATTGCAGCGGGTAAACTTCCTGGTGTGGAGGAGATCCAGTCTCTTTAGATCAGTGGGCCGTGTGGAGTAGGAACTGGCCCACTCTCATAATGCAGACTGAGCATTATTCTGGCTCAAATGAGTTTTTACTCTTGGGGCAAAAGGGATCCCAGTGACTGTACTTCGGGTCAGTCTATATCAAGTCACTTCAAGGGAGTGCCATGCAGGACCTTAGCATATCCTTGCTGGGAATCCTGGAGAGCCGCTGTCAGTCAGAGGAGACCACCCTGAACTATCAGTTAAAAGACAGTTTTCCATAAAGAAGGCTGATCGCCGAAGAATTGATGCTTTTGAATTATGGTGCTGGAGGAGACTCTTGAGAGTCCCATGGACTGCAAGAAGATCAAACCTATCCATTCTTAAAGACATCAGCCCTGAATGCTCACTAGAAGGACAGATCCTGAAGTTGAGGCTCCAGTACTTTGGCTACCTCATGAGAAGAGAAGACTCCCTAGAAAAGACCCTGATGTTGGGAAAGATGGAGGGCACAAGGAGAAGGGGACGACAGAGGATGAGATGGTTGGACAGTGTCCTCGAAGCTACTAACATGAGTTTGGCCAAACTGCGAGAGGCAGTGAAGGATAGGCGTGCCTGGCGTGGTCTGGTCCATGGGGTCACGAAGAGTCAGAAACGACTGAACAACAACAACATAAGTAGGAAGGAACAGGTTGTGGCCTGAGATGTTTTGGCAATGACCGCCTGCATTCCCATGCTGGGCAGATGCAGCATGTGAGCCTCCGTAAGCCGTGTTAGAAACTGAGATATGAAAGCTAGGAGCTAAATGGCACCTTAAACCTAGGTTATGGGCACGACAATGGAATGTCTAGGTGCGCTTTTTAAATAACGAAGAATGCAAAGCTGAAAATGAATGAATTGCACCTAAAACAATTATGTTCATTTTTCACATGGCCTAGTGCCTAGTCCTTCCCCTGCCCACCCCGCTAATATTCTTAAAAGGGTCTGTTCTCCAGTCTTCAGAGAGTAGCTGGAAGTGGGGAGGCAGAAAAAGGTCCTCCTTTCCTTCCCCTCTGCAGTTTTAATCTGAAAACTTAGGCGCAGTACTGCACCCAGAGCTCAGAAACGGTTCGTGTTAATGAAATTCCATGTCGCAAAATGCACCTAGAACAGTGGGAGCTTTGAGCACTGTCTGTCAGGGTTTCCCCTTACGAGCGGGGAGGAGGGGCAAACTCCACAAGGGTTTCTGGAATACAGTGTTACCTTGGTTGTTGAACTTAATCCATTCCAGGAGTCCGAAAACCAAGGCGTGGCTTCTGATTGGCTGCAGGAGCTTCCTGCACTCAATCGGAAATTGCGTTGGGTGTTCGGCTCCCGAAAAACTTTCGGAAACTGCAACACTCACTTCCAGGTTTGCAGCGTTCGGGAGACGACTTGTTTGGGAGCCAAGTCGTTGGAGAACCAAGGTACCACTGTGCCTCCCCCTGTCACCAAGTCATCTACACATTAAGGAAAGTGCACACGATACTGTATCTATATAGGGTTCTTGGATCACGAGAAGCACTCCACCACAGTTATTTCACCTGTATTCTGACAGGTACAGACCTGCAGAATGTAGGTGTGGAGGGCATGCTTGAATGCTTCTCCATGTGAAAATCAATTCTCATTTGTGCATAGGAAACAATCGTGTCAGTAACAAGGCTGGTCTGCAACTCGTCTTCCTGACACACCATGGCTTTTCACGGCTGAAGTTTTGTTTTGTTTTTAGACCCAAGGAAGTATGCAATTGTTCAGTTTCTCCTCCTTTTGAGTGGTGCAGGCTTCTATAAATGCTGCCGCTGGCTATTTTGAGCATTTATTTATTTTCAAACATATGAAAAGCACTCCTGGTCAGCCACATGAAAGTGTGCATAAATATCCATTAAAGTAAATTAAGAGAGAGAGAGAGAGAGAGAGAGAGAGAGAAAGAAAAGGTAAAGGGACCCCTGACCATTAGGTCTAGTCGTGACTGACTCTGGGGTTGCGGCGCTCATCTCGCTTTATTGGCCGAGGGAGTCGGCATACAGCTTCCAGGTCATGTGGCTAGCATGACAAAGCCGCTTCTGGCGAACCAGAGCAGCGCACGGAAACGCCGTTTACCTTCCCGCCGGAGCGGTTCCTATTTACCTACTTGCACTTTGACGTGCTTTCAAACTGCTAGGTTGGCAGGAGCTGGGACCGAGCAACGGGAGCTCACCCCATCGCAGGAATTCAAACCGCCGACCTTCTGATCAGCAAGCCCTAGGCTCTGTGGTTTAACCCACAGCGCCACCCACTGTGGGAAAGAAAGAAACCCCCAAATCACAAAGCAGCCCCCAAACCTCTTAGCCATCTAAGTCGGCAAAGTTTTTGTGGCTTGGGCCGGTTCACGGTCCCACAGACGCCATGGTGCGCCGGAGTGTGCGCACACGCACACAGGCGCAAATGCTATTTCCAGCACGGAGGAGGTGTGCGCAGCTTCCTGCAGCCAATGGGAAGCCGGCCAGCGTCGTGGAAGGCGGTCCTCGCTCTGCTACGCGCCGGTTTAGCACGGCACACAGGAGGTGGGAGGTGGGGGTCCCTGAGCGGGTGGCGGGGGTCCATGGGCCAGTTAAACGACCCCCATGGGCTGCAGGTTGCCGACCCCTGTCCTTGGCAAACCCAACATCCGGAATTTGCACAGTGCCTCTATCCTTTTTATTTGGAGATGCAGGAGTTGGAATAACTTTTGACACTAATGGGGAGGGGGGGTGTTAAATAGTTTTTCATAGCAGTTTTTTCAGCAGGAACTCACAGGAACTCCATTCCAGCACCTCTCAGGTGGGTGCCATTGCCATTAAAAGACAACAAGGGAGGTGTTCATGGTGAGTTCCAGCACCTCTTTTTCTAGAAAAATAGCACTGATTTTTCATGACATTGATTATTGGCATTTCCAGGGATTCCCAAAGTTGTTAGATAGATTGTGATCGCTTTGGGGTTGCAGCACAAAGCAGGAGAGAAAGGTTATGAGTCTCTGGCTACTGTGGGCAGTTCCTTAAGCCTGGCAACGGCAGGCATTTTTATCTCTTGAGATTTAAATTAGTAGGTTCTTAAACATGCGCGCCTTGTTTACATGTGGTCTTAAGCCAAACCATGGCTTAAGCATGAATGAGTGAGTGGACAGGTCAAGAGGAAAAATCACAGCCACTTTGCTCCCCCAGTCCAGCTGCTGCTGCAGGATCCAGAGCTAAGTGTTGCATCTGAGCCTCATAGCTCATGGTTTGTCTCACTCCAAACAAAGTATGAGCTGTAGCCAAGGTTCGTTGTTGGGTTACTGCTCATGGTTTGTCTGGGACAGACAAGTCTCAAGCCAGGGTTTGGATGTAACACTATGCCAAACCATGGCTTAGCTCTGAGTAAGCGCAGCTGCAGCTGCCAACAGGATTGGAGGAGGAGAAAAGTGGCTGTGATTTTTGCTCATTCATGCTCAGCCATGGTTTGGGTTGAGTGTTGCCTGCAAACTGGGACAAACACACAAAAATGCAAACCTTAAGGCATTAGGGCTGCAATGATATGCTCAGCCTGGGAGTGAACTCAACAGGATATTCTTCTAAGTAAATATGTATAGGATTGTGTTGTAAGATGTGTAGTTTAGCTTACAAAATTCCTAAGTATGTTCCTACTTTCACTTATTATTTGATCTAGTAAATCCACTTTAAAAAATAAATAAATCACATTTTCCCTTTAAATTTTACTTGGATGTAGCACCCAATCTGTACCCCATTCATTTCTAATATATTGAATCATGGTTCCTAATATGAGTGTACATTATTGATGTGCTCTGCAACAGTGTAAGCTTAACTCTCTCAAATGTATGTTCATGTACTGTACCAATTTATTAAAATTGATTAAAAAAATACTTTGCAAAAAAATGACCGGGGGGGGGGGGATAATATTAAAAAGGGAAGAAAGTTTTAGTTTCAAATAGGGCTATAATGAGAGTATGAAGTATACCTTTGCTAGAAAGTACTTTCAGTTTCAGTCTCCTGTGAGATGAGGTTGAATTTTTCATGTCCTATGGAAACGCACAAGAGTGTTTGCATAGTGAGTTGCTGGGGGAGGCAGATCTGGATCTACTCATAGATCTGAGTGATTTTGCAATACAATAGTTTAGTCTAGGTTGCTGACTCCCAGTTGTTTAAGGACAGCAACACCTCTTACTAGTTAGCGGCCTGTTAGAAACCTTGATCTTTTTATAGATAGGGATGGTGGATAAATTTGATTGAGTTTGCAGTTAAAGGCGAACATACCTAAATCACACCTTTATGAAACAGTACGAGAACTGAAATTCTCCAAGCGTTGCAGTGCAGTTCTCTTAGCCAAGTGATGTGTACAAAAATGCATAGACTGGGATAAAGTGTACATGGAAATGCATATACCTTTCAGGAACGGATTAAGTTTGTAAACCGAGGTAGCACTGTATTAGCAAAATTAACATGCAAAACGGGACCCAGGTGGCGCTGTGGGTTAAACCGCAGAGCCTAGGGCTTGCTGATCAGAAGGTCGGCGGTTCGAATCCCTGCGACGGGGTGAGCTCCCGTTGCTTGGTCCCAGCTCCTGCCCACCTAGCAGTTCGAAAGCATGTCAAAGTGCAAGTAGATAAATAGGAACCGCTCTGGCAGGAAGGTAAACGGCGTTTCCGTGCGCTGCTCTGGTTTGACAGAAGCGGCTTTGTCATGCTGGCCACATGACCTGGAAGCTGTATGCCGGCTCTCGGCCAATAAAGCGAGATGAGCGCCGCAACCCCAGAGTCGGACACGACTGGACCTAATGGTCAGGGATCCCTTTACCTTTACCTTTAACATGCAAAAACACATCACATTAGCAGAAATTGCTTTGCAAAAATGCCGTGTTAAACAAAATTGCATACGAATGCGTGTATATTAGGAGAAATTTACGCTAAAAATGCTGCTGCATTTTCACGAGGACTTAAAAAAAAAAGCACAAGCTGGAAATGCGAAGAATTGAAGACTGGAAAAAAAGAGAAGCTGAGAAAATCTGAAATTGACAGATTCATCCATCCCTAGTTGCAAATTGGATATAGATTTGTCCTTGCATATGCAAGCTATTCCGGTTCAGCAGGCAGTTGGCTTTGCCCCGAGCCACCATTTTGCATCTGCCTCCACCCACCCTTGGTAGTATTTTGCACCTGACTCCAGCTGGCAGACCTGAGGGATCTAGCACAAAAACAACATAGCTCCCATGAGCCTAAAGCCCGCCCACCCGTCTTGTGGATAATTGGAGCTGAAGTCAGATGTTGGGAAGTGAAGTGTGTTGCTTGCTGCAATCCAGTTGCTTTTAATTTGGTTTGACCGCAGACACCTTGCTCCTCTTGTGAGCCCTTGACAGAGGGTTGCGAGGCAGGGGACGGGGGAGAAGCCAGAGGGCATTTGAAACTATTGATGAAGTCTGGACATTTATTTCTGGCACAGATGTGGCCCAATGGGCTATCAGCTGTGACAGCCTGTCTGGAGTAGCCAAGGGTGCCCTCCTACTCCAGAAGGCAGGGCCACCCCTACCGTTAGGTAGAGTGAGGCAGTTGCCTCAGGCAACAGATGTGGAGAGCATTGGCAAGTTGTTGAGGACGGCTGCATACCCTCCAAATGTCCTGATTTTCCAGGAACAGTCCCAGAATTACGAAAGCCATCCCAGCTTCTGATTTATCCCGGAATGTCCCTGTTTGATTGGTGGGCTACTTAAAGATGAGGCTGCATTTTAAATTTTAAATCGTATTTTAATTTGTATTTTAATTGATTGTTTTGTATGTTTTGTTGTGATTTTATGGGTGTTTGCCGCTCTGAGCCTGGTCTTGGCTGGGAAGGGCGGGGTATAAATAAAAATTTATTATTATTATTATTTCCCCTGCCAGTGCTGCCACTGCCGAGCTCAGGGAGGAGGATGAGCCAGCGTTTGTCCTGAGTGACGGTGGCTGCGAGGGGGCACCCTGTGGCCTCTCTGTGGCCTCTCTCTCCATGGCTGCTGCTGGCCTCCTCCCCTGGGCAGTTTGTAGCAGTTGCTGGAGAGCGGGCCAGGAGGAGGTCAAGGAGGGTTGGGAGGGGAGTAAGAAATGACCCTATTTTCATCTGAGGAATGTTGGAGGGCATGCAGCTGTGCGTTCCCCATGGCCTGCCCTATAAGGTAAAGGTACCCCTGTCCCTTAGGACTCTGGGGTTGCGGCGCTCATCTCGCTCTATAGACCAAGGGAGCCGGCGTCCACAGACAGCTTCCGGGTCATGTGGCCAGCATGACAAAGCCACTTCTGGCGAACCAGAGTAGCACACGGAAACACCGTATACCTTCCCGCCAGAGCGGTTCCTATTTATCTACTTGTACTTGACGTGCTTTCGAACTGCGAGGTTGGCAGGAGCAGGGACTGAACAACGGGAGCTCACCCCGTCGCGGGGATTCGAACCGCCGACCTTCTGATTGGCAAGCCCTAGGCTCTGTGGTTTAGACCACAGCTCCACCCCCGTCCCTATACATGCCTCTTAATCTAGCCTGTCTCCTTGCAAGTGCTGAACTAAGATTCAGCTGCCAGCCCAGTCAGCTTCTGTTCATGAAATGAAGGGAGCGTGCTGTCTTAGCCTTTGCCACGGACAGCAAATTGTCTTGCGCCAGCTCTGGTGCAAAAATATCCCAAGTACCCTGAGAGATCAAGAGAGCTAGTAGCAATCAGAAAGGGGGAGGCAACAACGATTTTCAAGCTGCAACATGTTTGTCTTAATAGCACGAATTCTTTGATTCATGCTTAGGGTAGGCAGAAGGAAATGTTGAATTAATAGGTTTTCCCTCCTTCCTTTCGATGAAAGTCGCCCACCCCATAGCCTGTTTCCCCTCTCTGGTTGCTGGAGCAATGCCGGCGGCAGGTTTATTCCAAATTATTTCAAAGACTTATGGGGTATGCCGGAACGTTAGAGCGTACAAGATGCTTTAAGTGCCTGGAAATGTAACATACAAACAAATGAATTCTTCCAGATGTGCAGATTGGGGCGTTCGAGGTCAACATCTGGTAAAACCGGCAAGAACTTTATTAAGAAGAGGACAGCATAAATAGAAAGGAATAAGACTGTTACTAGGTTAGAGGACTATTGGAGTGTTTCTGGTTGAATCATTGGCATGCATGGAAGGGCCAACACTCCCTCAGTTTAAATTACGTGTTCCCAAGCTCATCTGGCCCCGCAGTGACCACTTGAAAATTGCTGCGGGCCTTGGTTGAACCGCTTAATAATGTTTCTGCCTGTTATAACATTTGTATAGGGCTGTGCCTAGATGCTGAATGACTTTTTAATTGTATTTTAATTGCTTCTCTTATTTCTCATGCTGTATTACAATTTGAATTCCATAGAATTAATTGTATAAAACATTCCTTTGGCTGATTAATATTCTGATTAATATTCTACAGCCTTTTAAATGTGTCTGGGAAGGGTGTATGTGTTATCGTTTTGCTGCTCTGTTTTAGCTTTTGTGAGTGTGGAAAGAAACAGAATGGTTGTGTCTAAGCAGCTTGTCTTTTTTTTTTTTTTTTTTTTTTTAAAAGACTGACGTGTGCTTTGTATGTCCGGTGGTGTAACTTTGCAAGCAATATAAACAGCTGCAAAATGGACTCTTAACACGTCTCCCAAGACGTGCCACACCCAGGAAAGTACAGAGAATCAGGGAATCTCATCTCCCAACTTTCATTTGCTGTTTGTGTGGTCTGAACTTGAGGACAGAAGGTAGCATGGATACCTGCATGTTTCCCCCCCCCCCAAGGAATTACACTGCTGGGGAGTTAAAAGTCTCATTTCTGCAGCATAGTAGCATTTCTTGCTCAACCTTTCTGGAAGAGCTGTAGCCAAGGGAGCTCCCTATTGCCAAAAGCATCTAAAACAGCCTTCGCCAACCTGGTGCCCTCTGGATAATTTGACATGCAATTCCCATCAGCCTCAGCTAGCACAGTTGTGTTGCCTGTGGCTGATGGAGAGAGGCAGGGCTCTTCAGGCAACTTACTTATTGAGCGTTCTTCCGAATTTTGCTTGCCCAGAGCTTACATGGCGGTTACAAAGCGTCTGGTGTTGACTGAGCATTTGCTCTGATTTGTTTGCCAGGCAGTTGTATGGCAGTGAGAATTCCTTGTATTTTGTTTGCAGGGTGTTTGCATAGAGTGATCATCTAGTCCAACCTGAATTTGCAGTTGTCCTGTACGGGGATCGAACCTGCAACCTTGGCGTTATCAGCACCACGCTCTAACATGCCTCCCTACTAATCATTTATCCCACACTTCTCAGTGCATTCCACCCTTACTTTCTAAACTGGAAAAAGTACAGGTTGTTGTTGTTGATGATGATGATAATGATAATGATTTGTTGCACAAGGTAAAAAGGTAAAGGGACCCCTGACCATTAGGTCCAGTCGTGGACGACTCTAGGGTTGCGGCGCTCATCTCGCTTTATTGGCCCAGGGAGCTGGCGTACAGCTTCCAGGTCATGTGGCCAGCATAACTAAGCCGCTTCTGGCGAACCAGAGCAGCGCACGGAAACACCGTTTACCTTTCCTCCGGAGTGGTACCTATTTATCTACTTGCACTTTGATGTGCTTTTGAACTGCTAGGTTGGCAGGAGCAGGGACCGAGCAACGGGAGCTCACCCCATCGCGGGGATTCGAACCGTCGACCTTCTGATCGGCAAGACCTAGGTTCTGTGGTTTAACCCACAGCGCCACCCGCATCCCTGCACAAGGTACCAGCACTTTAATCCACTTTGGACGCCTAAAGTTCTGGTATACGCTAGAATCTTTCCCGTAAAAAACTGACAGTCTGGAGGTGCCCATAGTCCTAAACATCTGGAGGGCACCAGGTTGATGAAGGTTGATCAAAAATAATGTAGACCTCTGAGAAATTCAGCATGTTTCCCATAACTATAAAGGCGTAGGCCAGGCTTCCTCAACCTCGGCCCTCCAGATGTTTTTGGCCTACAACTCCCATGATCCCTAGCTAGCAGGACCAGTGGTCAGGGATGATGGGAATTGTAGTCTCAAAATGCCTGGAGGCCCAAGGTTGAGGAAGCCTGGTGTAGGCAAAAATATTTATGCTGGTGTTTTGAAAAGGGGATTCTTGACTATAGGAATCCGAAGTGCTTCCTGCCCCTGCCCCCCATTCTGACTGAGACTCCTGTTTCTCCACAAGTAGCCATTTTGAGGTTTAAGCTTCATGATGAGGTAACTATTTTGTTAGAACAGGAGGTGGCCACAAGAGAGGAACCGGAAACTGGATATTTTCAGTTAAGAACAATTTCCTGCAGGATGGGAAATGTACCGTTTAATGCTTTGTGTTGGAAACTGTATGATCTTGGTGTTTTAATTTGTTTTATGGGGTCTTTGACCATACAATAAAATTGGTATTTTATTTGCAAGGGTGTGTACACACCATGCGTTCAAAACACATCGCCAAAGAACGCTGGGAACTCTAGCTTGTTAAGCGTGCTGGGAATTGTAGCTCCACGAGAGGTAAACCACACTTTGCATAATTTTTGTGGGGCGTATGCTTTAAATATATCGTGTGTACACAGCTTAGGAGACACGGTGAATAAGACGGTTGCAAGAGTTCCTTCCAGGTGTCATTGGAGAGCAGTTAACAGATAGAGCGGACAGATTCCTCAAGGCTTCTCTCTCTCTCTCTCTCTCTCTCAAATGAAAGCTGACATTCTTGGGATTCCATGCAGAATTTTGAGCATACCAAAAAGAGGAATGGAAACAGTCCCAATTATATCAGGTGTAGGGACTGAATCAGCTTTGAGTTCTGAGTGAAGGGTTTCAGGCACCAGAGTAAGAGTCACACCATTGGTGGGGGTACCATTTGGTAGCAGGGACGTGGGCTCTTTGGGGCCGAGGGGTCTTCTCTCCCCCAGTATGTCTTTGGAGGGGGCCTGGACCCCTTCAGTGCAGGGACGTAGCCAAGATTTTTGTTAGTGGGGGACAGGCCTTTTGTTGTGGGGGGCAGAACCTCTGTTAGCTATTGATTTTTATTGATTGGGGGGTAGCTGCCCCTCCTTGCCCCCCCCACTACGCCCCTGCCTCAGTGTTGTGGGGGCAAGGAGACTGAGCCCAGAGCCAAGCAAGCAGGGCTTGAATGACTAGCTCCTCCTGAGTGCGAGAGAGGAGGAGCTGCCGGCCATTGAAGCCGTGCTAGGCCTCCTCATGACAATGCTCAGTCGTTAAAATTCTTGAGGATTTAAATAAATTCTTAAGCTGACCGGATGGTGTGGAGGTACGCAGAAACCCCACTTAGTCCCAAGATAAAAGCACTAATAGGAATACATGTACAGATGGGAGATAGGGTAAAATTTACAAGATCAGAACTAAATTTACCAGGTGAGGCCTGCAGTAAATTGCGAAGTGTTCCTGTCCAGGATACTGTATTGCATTCTCATCCCCCCTTGTTTTCTGTCATCATCCTCATCCAACATTAGCCTGTGTTCTGTCCCCACTGAAAATGCTGTCTTCACTGTGTTGCTGTGGGGTTTCCTTTCCCCTGTTAGGTTTCCCACCCGCCTAGAAATAGTTTTACATCTGCAAACCTTGGGTTTCTCTCCCAGGCCTGTTGGATGTTTCCCTCTTGTATATGAATGGTACAGTCAAACCTTGGTTGCCGAACGTAATCCGTTCCGGAAGACCGTTAGACGTCCGAAACGTTGGACAACCGAGGCGTGGCTTCTAATCGGTTGCAAGAGCTTCTTGCACTCAAGCGGAAGCCGCATTGGGCTTTCGGGTTCCGAAAAATCTTCGAAAACCAGAACATTTCCGGAGGCATTTGGGAACCAAGGTTTGACTGTACCATTTTGGTTGCAAGGATGAACAGTGGGAGAGTTGGGATTCACTATGGGTTCATCAGGGCTGGGGAATCTGTGACTCTGTAGATGTTGCTTGACACCCAAGTCCCATAATTCCTGTCCATATAGGTCATGCTGCCTGGGGCTAATGGGTGTTGGAGTCTAATAACATCCTGGATGGTCACCAGTGGTGTCGCTGGGGGGGGCGGTACGCCCTGGGTTCCAGGGGAGGGGGGTGACATTTTGGCTGGCCCTGCCCCGCCCGGGGCCCACCCGCCGGTGCTGCGGTGCGCAATCGGTGGCTCGTGGCCGGGCCACCGCTGCTCCCGCGGCGCCCTTGCGAGCCGCCGCACCAAAAACTGCAGCAGCGGGGCAACCCCATGGGCTGCCGCACGCAATCGGCGACTCGTAGGGCTGCCCTGCTGCTGCCGCTTTTGGCGCGGCGGCTCACAAGGCCACCGCAGAAGCAGCAGTGCCGGTGCAACTGGAGTGTGCACGCGCGGCATTTCCCGCATGCGCACTCCGTCTGGACGGTGCATCGGGACGTCACGACACAACGTCATGACGCCCTGCCCCCGGGGGGGGGAAGCTTCCGTTCGCCGCCCCGGGTAGCGAGGAGGCTTCCTCCGCCCCTGATGGTCACAGGTTCCCCACCCCTGGTATATGGTATACGTGTATGTATTTTAATGTTTGTTGGAAGCCGCCCAGAGTGGCTGGGGAGACCCGGCCAGATGGGCGGGGTATAAATAATAAATTATTATTATTATTATTATGTCATGGGAGTACCAAAAATATCCAGCCTATTGGAATGCTGAACATAAAGGCAACATGTAAGCAGCAACATTTGGGGCACCAAAATATGAAATAAGCAAGGCAGTACACATTTGGCCAATTTAATTTGCTGCCTGCGTTGCTGGATCTGGGCTCTGCAAACATAGGCTGTCATTTTTGTGTGTGTGCTGTTTTTCATATACCGATAGGCTAGGCTGGTGGTGTTCTTCATAAATGCCATTTCCATGCTTCTAGTAATATTATGGACATTGGGTAATAAAACTATTGCGTTGAGGAGGAAGTACATAGAGTCATGGGGAAATGAATTGACTCTTTCTCTGCTGCCTGCATAAAAAGTGAGGTATGGGGCAATATACCACCCCAGGGCTGGAAATGGTTGCAAGGCAGTTCCATTGAACCTGGTCTATTGAATCTACAGTTTCCCCAGGGCATTAAGTGCATTCTGATGACGGCCGGTTAAGATTTCAAAACAGAAACCCTCATTGTATAAATCTTTTGCAAAAAACCCTTTTTGCAAAAGATTTATACAATGAATTCAGCCTTTTTCAAACAACCCCCCCCCCATTTTTAAAACTGAAAATAGCTTATTTTCAAACTAGCAACCAGCCAATCTTGGGCCATCGCTTCCTTTCCCAAGTGACACTGAATATTTACACAAATCACGATGCATGGGGAAACAAGTTTTTTTGCCATTGCATGCTCTTGTGATTTGTCGCCCCATTCAGGAAGCAGGAGAGAGCTGAGCTGACCGAGTTAACAGTTGGTGATATATCATGATGTTGAAAACCAGATATAGCCCAGCCTTAATCTCAAGGGTTTCAGGAAGGAGTCTTTGCTTCGACATGCCAGGGACTGTCCAATAAAAGTGGCATTGGACAGGTCAAGTAGAGATGGGCATTGCAGATAAGACACAATTTTATATCCAATATTAGTCATAACTCAGAGAAGACCTATTGAAATTAATGGGCATGATGAACAGAGGGACGTTGTTTTCAATAGGCCTATTCTGTGATTAGAACTTGGTTGAATACAAGCTACCATCTTTAGATAAAACACCACCTTCAGATAAAAGCCAGATGGAATTAAGAGATCTTTCCTGAATGACAACTCAGGAGTCGCTTGAACCTCATGTGGCAAGGTGTTCCGCAGTTTGGGTGCCACCACTGAGAAGGCCCTGATGACCATGCTTTCAGTGTATGTGGGATACAGAAGGTTCCTTCACTGGCGCTTAGGGAGTTGGTAGACTGATGCAGGAGAAGGTGGTCCATTAGGTAGGGACCCAAGCCACTTAGGGCTTAAAAGGCATTTCCTAACATTTTTAAATTGTGCCCAGAAACTGATAGCCAGAGGAGCTACTGCAGGATCAGTGTAATATGAGTGGGTGCCCACTTACATACCTGCTGCTGCATTCTGGGATCAATGGAAGTTCCCAAAGGAACTTCATAGTTAGTCCCGTGCAGATTGTGTTGCTATAATGTAGTCTAGACCGGCCTTTCTCAACCTTGGTTCCCCAGTTGTTGTTGGGCTACAACTCCCATTATCCCTGACCACTGGTCCTGCTAGCTAGGGATGATGGGAGTTGTAGTTCAACAACAGGTGGAGGAGACCCAAGGTTGGGGAAAGCTCTGTAAGTTGTGTGTTAAATAAACTGGTGAAGAAGGACAGTTTACCTTCACCAAAGCAAGTCAGTGTGTATGCTGAGATTATGCTGAAGCACAGAAAGGCTAATCCTGTGTAACAACCTAGGACTATAAAATTTGCAGTTTATACAACAAGAGCTGGCATTTCTAGGAGGCTAATTACCACACTTCTGTGGTGCAGCTGCCCATGGTTGCTCTCCAGGATATTCCCTGCTTGCTCACCTAGCAGGCCACAGACTGGGTCAACCCAGTTGGCACAGTTCATGTGAAATTTGCGTGGCTATATATATATATATATATATATATATATATATGTATATGTCTCTCTGCAAGCAGGATCCTGGCAGGCTCAGGGGCTCTCAAATGAGAAAGGAGCTTGATTTCTGCAAGGTGAGACCTTTCTTTCAAACTGGTGGGTTGTAGAGGCGAAGAGAGATTCCTTGGTGGTCCCATCCTTTTTCATTCTAGCGCCACCAATCCTCCAGGCCACACTCGTACCATACAAGTACATTGCTTCCACTCCCCAAAGCCTGGGAGCTCTTGTTTGTGAATGGTGTGGAGTAAACTACAGTTCCCAGGATTCTTTGGGAGAAGCCATGACTGTTAAAGTGGTATCCTTTTGCTTTGAATGTAGGGTACGGATATGACCCCAATCTCTTTCACGGTTAGCCATCAAATACTCGAATCAGTGAATTTGGTGTTGCAGACCCAGAAGATTAGCCTCTTTTTTTAAAAAATAATAACAACAAGCTGTCAAGACCTTTCTCTTCTTATAAGACCTTTTATGAGTAAGATATTGTCTTTTCCATCGGCCCCTGTTTCATTGTTTCATTGCTGTTGTTTTATTGGTCCTTTCTGGACTTCATCTTTCAACCAGCAATTGAGAATACTTTATTTGCTATAAATTTGTCAAATAAAAGTGTTAAGATTCTTGAAACGGTAGAATGCGTTGTACTATTTCAGACTGCAAGTGGGGAATCATCTTTCTGAATTCTTAAAAAACAAACTTTTTAAAAGAAAAATCACCTCCCTTCAAGTTGATAGCGTGAATATTAGAGTCTGGAATGGGCTGGTGCCTTTCTTTCTGATCAGCCAGAAGAATCTATTGTAGTTTTTTAAGATAAAATAAATCTGAGGAGTACAGTCGTACCTCGTTTTGTGGCCGGGATCCGTACCGGAGCCCTGGCCGCTAGCCGAAAAGGATGCCGGACAAAGTGTCGTGCCCGCGCACGTGTGCGGAGTGGTTTGTGCTTCTGCGCATGCGCGAAGCGTGATTTAGCTCTTCTGCACATGCATGAGCGGCAAACCCGGAAGTCACCTGTTCCGGTACTTCCGGGTTTGCTGCGGACGTTTGCCGGAATGGACGCTAGGCAAGGCGGACGTTCGCGGAGGTACAGTGGAACCTCGACTTACGAAGATAATGCGTTCCGGCGCGATCTTCGGTAGTCGAAAAAACTCGTAAGTCGAGTCCCCATAGGGATGCATTGAGCGGAAAAAATTCGTAAGTCGAAGAACGCCACATCAAATCTTCGTAAGTCGAGGAAACCCTATCTAAACGGCCGCGACTTCATTTTGGAAGTCGAAAAAATTCGGATGCGGCGGCCATTTTTTTCCGCGGAAGTCACTCGTAACTCGAAAACAACGTAAGTCGAGTTACTCGTAAGTCGAGGTCCCACTGTATTACTGTATTAAGAATTGTCTCCCCCTGCTTGCAGTACACAGTATTGCCCCAAGAGTCTACCTTAGTTGGGTAATCTGCGGCCCTGCAGATGTTGCTGGACTCTTAACTCCCATCATTCTCAGCTGATTTAGAATGATCTAGAACTTTAGGTGCCTTATAAATTAACAGTCACAACAATTATAATTACAGTGATAACCAGACAGCAGGATGGCAAAGCTTCTTTGCCCAATGGCATCACAGAGAGGCAGTGGCTCCAAACTGTATGGAGGGGAACAAACAGACTCCCAGAAGGTCCACAATTCAAGATCACCCATTACTGATCACCCTGTCAGAGCATAGGAACTTTTTATGATGTAAAAGGGCCGCCAGAAAGCATGCATTCCCTCCTCCATGGTGTACGTGCCTAGGCTCCCGAAAACTGCACTAACGCGTACATTTGCTTTTGTCTTGGTCCTTCGCAGATTTTTGCCATCTTTGCATTTGCCACCTGTGGAGGTTACAGTGGAAAAACCTCTCTTAACCTCACCTGCGGCAATGGCACAAACGCTTCTCTTCAAGCCAGCTTTGCGTACCCTTTCAGGTAAGAGCATCTATGCCTATGAGGATCGCTGCCACTTGTGGCTCAAAGAGAGAGGCCCTTCTAATTGTCCACACAACAAACATGTCTCTCTCCAAAGAGCTGCCCTAGACTTGGGGAATATCATGTGTGTGGACAGGAATGGCTGGTTTCTGGTTTGAGGAGGCTGTGGGCCCCTCAAAGCTGGAGCCCCTTCTCCTGTCGTTGAGACCTTTAGGGCTTACCTCACCGTGAGAGGCAATGCCAGCCTTGTTGCTGAGGAGAATGACGGTTTTCCGCCTCAGGAGCCAAAATAAATTGACTGGCTTTCGGCAACGGGGCGGGGAAGGTGGCACCATTTGCTGCTTTTCCTCGGGCAGCAAAATACCTTTTGGCTGACCTTGATGGGAGACCACAGCGGTTCTTACAGCAGTGCAGCAACGACAGCTGGGTCTGACTGCCATTTCAGTTTCCCACAATCCCCCGGGGTTGCATCATGGAGAGCCATCTTGGGAAAGTAAAATGGCAGTGATTATACTGGTATCTGATGTTGCTTGGAGCTCTGGGTCAGGCAAAGATAAATGTTTGAAGGAGAGGTCCCAATCCAGCAGCAAGGTGGGCCCTGAGGACAAGGGAGGTTGAGTAACCACCACACAACTTTTTAGACCAGGCATCCCCAAACTGCGGCCCTCCAGATGCTTTGGCCCACAACTCCCATGATCCCTAGCTACCAGGACCAGTGGTCAGGGATGATGGGAATTGTAGTCCAAAACATCTGGAGGGCCGACGTTTGGAGATGCCTGTTTTAGACCACATAACATCTGAGCAACCACATCTCTGGTTAATATGTGGTGTTAAAAGGTGTTTAGTACTTTATTGGCCCGCAGCCTTATGTTTGTTTCTTTGAAGTGTATGGTATTGTTTTGACAGCTGTAATCCTTTTCCTTTTTACGTGTTTTAACATTATTAAATTAATTTTAAAAACCCAACATTAGCTATAACAGATGCTCTTATACTTTTTTTGGGGGGTGGCGGCAACTAAGGCTGCAATCCTGTGGCAGAGCCCTATAATGAATTGGTGCGTCCCTCCCGCCCCTGTTTACCTTAATATTAATTTGGTCACCTACCCACCAAGTGAAGCAAGGCCTCCTCCTTCCTGCCTTCCTCTGAGAAATGCCAGGGGGGATCGTCTTCAGAGGGAGAGCTTCTGGGCAAGATGGTTTTAAACTTAGGAGTTTTTAAAGTTACTACAATTTTCAAAGTTGATGGAAAGAACCATTGTCACCTACGAAGCGCAGGCTGAAATGCTGCATGGGGTTTTGCATTTCCCCCTGTTTTGTTGGGAATCTTGCGATTGGAAAAATGAGCTTCAGCATTTTTTTCTCTCTCTCTCCCTTTTAACTGTCCGGAACTCAAGGTTGCACCAGTCTCCGTTCAACAATCCTTCAGCCCCGCAGTGTTTGAGAGCCTGGAACATGACTTACTACCTGGTGGGAGACTTCTCCTCTCCCTCTCAGTTCTTTGTCACTTTTGCAGTCTTCGTGTTCCTGTACTGCATGGCTGCCTTGGTGCTCTACGTGGGTTTCTTGCACTTGTATCGGGGCACTGGTAAACTCCCCATGATTGTAAGTTGGCAACGCCTTCCTTCCCCATAATTTATAGGTCTCAGTAAGGATATGTGTGCTGCCTATCAGTTGGGTATTGAGTCTACTTGATTTGTGTGTTCCGTGCTCCAAGAGAGAGCTGTAAATGGGCTGCTAAATCTGGAACCAGTGTGCTTTATTTATTTATTTAATGTTTAGGGGTACTCTCGTTTTGACTCAAGAAAATCACAATTTTATAGTTCAAATCGGGGAAAGCAAATACAGTAAATGGACAAAAGTACAAAGATTCACAAAATGTTTAGGGGTATGTGTACCCCTGCACCCCCCCAGAAAAAAGAACTGTCTGGAACAATCCAACCACCACAAAAAAAAATATTTAAATTGGTGATTCCTATTCTTAATATCATTACATTCAGATGGTCACTTTTTAATGGACCATTTTTGTTAGGAATAGATGGTGGTGGAACCGGCGACCCTCAAAAGGTTGTTGGACTCCATCTCCCATCAGCCCCAGTTAACATAGCTGATGGTCAGGGACGATGGGAGTTGTAGTTCAGCAACATTTGGAGGGTCACAAGTGCCTCACCCCTGCTTTAGTGGGAAGGCATGGGGTTCTGCACAGCTTTGGAGATTGTTCTGTGTACTTCTTGGTTACTAACCGTGGATATTTTACCAAACGAAACACTTTTAAATCCTTATTTTTAAAAGTGTTAGGTAGTGGATTGTTTTGGAAGATAGGAATTCTCTTTAAAACCCCAGAAATCTCTCAAAAGTTAACTTTTGATTAAATTAAAACTACTTTAATATAAAACATATGGGCATTTTGTACATTTTCATATGCCTTTCCTGGGTGTAAAGCATCCAGGGCCCATACCTGACCTCTGGGTGTATTTGAGAGGTTTCCCTTGAAGCTGGGCAGGTGTGGTGCACTCCAGATGTTCTAACTATGATGCAATGATTCTTTCTTCCTATTCTCCCTGCCGCTGGGATTGCAGGAGCTCTGGTGAGTGTGGCATTCCTTTCGCATGTTGAGTTGCATTCTGAACACCCAAGACAGGGCCCACTCTGGCTTACCAACCTTTTTCTTTATGGGGCTTCTTAAACACAGAAACATTTAATAATAATAATAATAATGATGATGATGATGATGATGATGATAATAATAATTTATTTATTTATACCCCACCCATCTGGCTGAGTTTCCCCAGCCACTCTGGGCGGCTCCCAATCAAGTGTTAAAAAATACAGCATTAAATATTAAAAACTTCCCTAAACAGGGCTGCCTTCAGATGTATTTTAAAAATAGGATAGCTGCTTATTTCCTTGACCTCTGATGGAAGGGCGGCCGCCACTACCGAGAAGGCCCTCGGTCTGGTTCCCTATAACCTCACTTCTCGCAATGAGGGAACCGCCAGAAGGCCCTCGGCGCTGGATCTCAGTGTCCGGGCTGAACGATGGGGGTGGAGACGCTCCATCGGGTATACAGGACCGAGGCCGTTTAGGACTTTAAAGGTCAGCACCAACACTTTGAATTGTGCTCGGAAACGTACTGGGAGCCAATGTAGATCTTTCAAGACCGGTGTTTTGTGGACCCAGCGGCCACTCCCAGTCACCAGTCTAGCTGCCGCATTCTGGATTAATTGCAGTTTCCGGGTCACCTTCAAAGGTAGCCCCACATAGAGCGCATTGCAGTAGTCCAAGCGGGAGATAAACAGAGCCCATCCCTCAGTGGCAGGGCAGGTGCTCAACATGTGCAAGGTCCGAGGTTCAGTCTTAAGACCTCTCCAGTTAAAGGGAGCAATGGGGAAGGGCCTTAGTGCATTGATAAGGCATCATCTTCACATGCAGAAGGCCCCAACTTCCATCCTTGGCATCTCCACATAGGGCTGCAAGCAATCCACATGTTCAGCTGTTGTGTCACTGAGCAATAATAAAGGTCTATGTGTGGATCAGCCCTGGGTAGCCCTTAGCAGCAACCTGGTTTGTTGACCAGTTGTGTGCATCTTCCACCGTCCCCTCCAGAACAGGCAGCTAACAACTTTTGTAAAAATACAACAACACCCAAAACCCAGAAGCTTTTCTTTGGGGAATTATAGGGACAGAACTACCTAAAATGTATAGAAATTTGTGTATGCTACTATAGCAGCAAGAATGCTACTTGCCCCAAAGTGGAAAGAAGCAGGTGTCCCAGTAAAGGAAGAATGGATACAAAAACTTATGGAATATGCAGAAATGGCGAAACTTACCGGAAGAATTAAGAAATCGAGATAACAAACTTTTTATATAAACGAATGGAAATGGTTTATTGAACATTTACAGATAAATTGCAAACAGATAAAAACATTAGCAGGATTATTGTAATAACCAGCAGTTTCATAAGAGTATGTATTTAAAGTAGATGACTAAATGAATCCAAATTAAATGAATTTGGATAAGCAGGAAATATTTTTAAAAATAAATTTAAGGAACCGCAGAAAGAGGGAGAAGGAAGTCAAACTTTGAAATGTTAAATTGACTGTAAAACTAATGAGATGTATAAACTTGAAAAGTATAAATAAAAACTTTTAAAGGAAAGAACAGACTGCTAAGGGTGCCTGTCTTTTCTCCTGATGCAGGACTTTGTTATCACAGTGGTCGTCTCTTTCCTGTGGCTGGTGAGCACATCAGCCTGGGCAAAGGCCCTCACAGACATCAAAACATCCACCGGATCCAGCTTAAAAGAACTTCAACCTTGCGTGAACACCAAAAGTCTATGTCATTTTAATGACATCAGAAGCTTGGGTTCCTTGAATGTCTCTGTGGTATGTATGCATTACCAGATGCTGGGGCTACAAGCAACTAGAGATAGACACCACCCTCATGTTTTCTTTCTTTGAGAGTTTTCTCAGGAGACAGAATAGTGGTCTGGTTCGGGGATAACTAACATGGGGCCCTCCTGATGTTATTGGGCTACGGCTTCCATCACCCTTGACCGTTGGCCATGCTGGCTGGGACCACTGGGGGTTGTGGTCCCACGAGCATCTTTAGGGCACCACATAAGCTGTCCCTGGTCTTGAGGAACCAGCAAGACAATTGTGCTTCACATAATTTCTTCAGAGCATGTAGAAGGACCATAGCTCAGTGGTAGAGCATCCGCTTTAGGTGCAGAAGGTCGCAGGTTCAATCCTTGGCATCTCGACCTTTTGGCTAAGACTAGAGTATATTCAGACTATTCTCGACCTTTTGGCTAAGACTAGAGTATATTCGGGACGCGGTTGGCACTGTGGGTTAAACCACAGAGCCTAGGGCTTGCCGATCAGAAGGTCGGCTGTTCGAATCCCCACGACGGGGTGAGCCCCCGTTGCTCGGTCCCTGCTCCTGCCAACCTAGCAGTTCGAAAGCACATCAAAGTGCAAGTAGATAAACAGGTACTGCTGCAGCGGGAAGGTAAACGGCGTTTCCGTGTGTGCTGCTCTGCTTCGCCAGAAGCGGCTTAGTCATGCTGGCCACATGACCTGGAAGCTGTACTCCGGCTCCCTCAGCCAATAATGCGAGATGAGCACCGCAACCCCAGAGTCGGTCACGACTGGACCTAATGGTCAGGGGTCCCTTTACCTTTAGAGTATATTCAGACTATTCTCTGAATTCAACATTCACTAACTGGGCTTTGACCTTGACCTAACACTCGTCCGTCCTGGAAGGATTTGCATGCCTTATTATATGCTGCTTCCTGTTTCCGCCTGCTGAAAACACTTCTCTGCACACCCAAATCCCTCAGGGGCGATATATGCTGCCGTACTTCCTGTAGATTGATTTGGAATCAAACATCCTCTAATAAAAAAATATTAATCCAAGTGCATCAGTTTGGACTCATACACAGCTCTTCAGAGCAAGATGTGTTGGGACCGGTCAATTTTCATATTCCGAACTTCCGTGACTGTTTTTTTAGGGTTTTGAGGTCTTGGTGATGATAGCTTTGAAGTTGGAGGGGGTTCTCATTTAATACGATACAGTAAAATGCTTTTCCTGGACACTCTGGGTCAAACGGCATAGTCTGCTCAGTCACAGGAATATTTTCCCCTGAAGGAAAAAAAGAAAAAACAGCTGCAGGAAGCTGCAGCTTCAATCGGAAGTATCTGGGTAGATTGGGTGCTTCCCCCTTGTTTCTGTGAATCGCGCAATTTTTCTTATCAAGAGTACCTTTACTTCTTCCCCTGCAGGACAAAAAGCTCAAGGGAGACTTAATTTTTTAAAATAAGAAAACTGGGCCCAAGAGGAAAGAGATAATTGCGTCCTGCCCCGAGGCAAACACGCCAGTCCGGATAGCAACTTCCTGCAGCTCTTTGGGGTTAAAACAACATTCCTGGGAGGAAATGTTTTAGTCTGACCTTGAGCAGTTAACAACTAAAACAGGGACAGCTAATGTGGCGCCCTCCATAGGTTGTTGGACTACAGCTCCCATCAGCCCCAGCCAGCATGGCCCAGTGGTCAGGGATCATGGGAGTTGTAGTCCTCATGGGAGTGACGGGGAGGAAGGGAGCAGAGCAGGTCTGTTCCGTGATTGTTCTGGGATTCTAACACTGCATTATTTTCTCCATGGAATTGCATGTTGGAAATGCAAATTGTGGGATGCAGCTGGTAGGATCAGGCAGGTGCACTAGTTGCCTGAAAGTTCCTTCTTTGGCCAAAACCTCCCATCTCTTTTCTCCTTTTCTTGCTCCTAGGTCATTGGTTTCCTCAACCTGATCCTCTGGGCAGGGAACGCTTGGTTTGTCTACAAGGAAACCAACTTGCACAAGCCTCCGGCTGCCGCTCCTCCGACCCCAGGCAACCCCCCACCTCATTCGGGGATGTAAGGAGCATGGAGAGCCATCCGCTATGGGGCGCAACCTCTTGCTGGCAGGATGGTCATGGCAGCAGGTGGTTGTTGTGTTGTAAACCCCCCTCCTGATAATGCAATTGATGTGTGAAAAATGGATGGGTTTCTTTTTTTGTTTTGTTGTTGTTGTTCTAAAACTTCTGTCTAAGAGGAAAGAATGGAGATCTCTGCTCAGCCTCGTGTGCATTCAAACAGATCATGCCACTGTACTGAAGCTTATTCTGTGCATTGAAAATAAGGACACAAGTTTCTTGATTTAAAGCCTAGGAGAGTACAGCTTTCCAAGGGCTGCGTTTCCAGCTGGTGCAGGTCAGCACACGCTGTGTGCACTGAGTTGCGCTGCTCAGTGTAAGCTGCAGCCTGATCCTGTATATGTTTACTCAGAAGGCAGTCCTGTTGAGATCAGTGGGGCTTACTTCCAGGCAAGTATGCTTAGGATTGCAGCCTTGGTCTCACCCAAGCGCGTACACACACACACACACACACACACACACACACACACATGTATATGCGCTTGGGTGAGACCAAGGCTCACATATATATATGTATATATGCCTTTGGCTGCCTTGCAGATAGGAATTGTACATAACACTCAAGAGATGTACATTGTTCTTAGGTTGCACTGCTGTCCTTCTGTAGCAGGAAGAGTCTAGGTGACTGCCTGGGACAGTGTCTGTATGTGAAACTCCCGACACCAAACTTTAGATCTGTAACTCTAGGAATGGAAGAGAGCAGGGCTGGGGAACCTGTGGACCTTGATATATTGCTTGATCACAACCCCCTTTCAACCTTAACCATTGACCATGCTGGCTGGGACTGCTGGAAGTTGGCATTCAACAGAATCTGGAAAGCCACAGGTTTCCCACACGCGTAGAGAGACAAAAAGCATTTCTCTGCACATAGTCTATATAGACCAGAATATGTAAGAGTTGTTGATAGGAGCTCTGCACAAAATAATGGCATCTGAAGCAGGCTCCTGAAACTTGAACGGAACCCTAACCTTTAAATCAATGTTGAATTTTTAGCCCTTGCAGGTGGTAAGGAAATGTGAGGCTTCATTTAGGATAACAATCAGCCTGTCTCCCTCTTTTGCCTTAATCCAGGCTTTATCTAGTGCTTCGCAAGCCAGCTGAACTCGGAATTTTGAATTTCTTTTTGAAAAAACAACCAAAGAAACCATGCTTGCTGCAAATTATTACACAGTGGCATGTAAAATCATAACAACTACTAGTAGAGCTTGCAAATTCTCATTATCTGCTTAATTCCCCATCACCCTCAGTTTAGGTTTTGTGATTACAGAGTTCGGAAGTTATCATGCGTAGCATTCCGGAACCCCTGGCCAAACTCCGCTAAAAAGCTGCAAGTAGTTCGTCTTTCTGTGCATGTAGAATTCAGCACAGTTTGGATTCCTAAGGATCTCACTTTTTATTACCGTATTTTCTGGCGTACAAGACGACTGGGCGTATAAGACGACCCCCAACTTTTCCAGTTAAAATATAGAGTTTGGGATATACTTGCTGTATAAGAAATACGACCCGGCGTATAAGACGACCTCCAACTATTGAGAAGATTTTCCTGGGTTAAAAAGTAGTCTTATACGCAGGAATATACAGTACTTTAGATTACTTTAAAAATGCAAGGTTCTAGCTGTCATGGTTACAGATGCCAAAAATGAGGCTGCAGAGCTTGGAGAATAGATGGGTGTCTTAGAGCTGTTCCCTTTCCATCATGATTTCTGATAAACCTCCCCATTGCCAAATGTTCCTCCACTGCCCGCTTCATGGACAATCTCCCATTTCTAAGCTGCTAGTTTGCCAAAATATTCTGGAAAAGTGGCAGGATTCAACAGGAATGCAGAAGGAAGCATGCATGTGGAGCACATTTATGGAAAATAGCTGCATATATTTTAATGGTGCTCAGAATTCACTGTCATAATTCATCTAATTACTTTGGGAGATTTCTGCTATGATCTCTTTTCATGGCATAGGATTCCCCCCACCCACCACCACCCCGTTCTGATGGATGTATTTACAAAAGCTTTGCATGAACTCCCAGCAGTGTATTTTCCATCACATTGTTGATTCAGTAGGATTTTCATCGTAAGATGTCTTGGGAGTAGGGATGGGGAACCTGTGACCCCCCGAAATTGTTAGATTAGATCATTACAGCTCCCAGGATTTTTGATCAGTTATCATGGTGGCTGCTGGAGCTGGTAGGAGACTTGAGATCCCAGCAAGATGCAAAGAGTAGGGATGGGAAAATCTGACAGTTCTGGTTCCTCTTACTTTTTCCAGTCTTAGGTTCAGTTTTCCACATTTCCACTTCAGTGTGTGATTTTTTTCTTTTTTAATCACTAGCATTTTAGTGTGAATGTCTCTTAATATGCACAAAATTGCATGCAGTTTCCCCTAAAACACACAGTTTTGCAGAGCAATTTCCCCTAATAAAGTGCATCTTTATGTACACTTTATCCCAATATATATGCATTTTTGTACACACTTCTTGGCTGGAGAACTGCATTATGAAATTTGGAGAGTTTTTTCATGTTCACTTTTCACTGAGTGACAAGCTTCCAAACAAACAAAAAAACTGGCTTCTCCCAGACCGCTGTTTGAAAACCAGTGTTTTGAAACAATGAAAAAGTGTTAGCAGATTGTGGTTTTTTGATATGACAGGCAGGCTGTGCAAAGAACAACTGTCTCATTTTGCTAACAGAAAATGTGTTTCCCAAAGTAGCGTGATCTGCTTTTATGTTTTCTGGGAAACTACAGCAGTCCTGAATAGATAACTGAAAATGAAAATGAAATAGCTAGTAAGTAACTTGCTATTTTTGCTCCCAACCATTCTATATGCATTTCTTTTTTTGATGAATTACACTGGTGATTGCTTTCCCCTTTTTTTGTCAGTGAAATCAGCATCCAAACTGGTGATACAAATTAAAACTGTTTATGGGTGCCTCTGCCTACAGAATTCTTGTATCCCAACTTGTGGGGAGAAATCTGGAGAAGCAGCCGTGGCACATGAGTCTGGATTGCTTCCCCTCTCACTTAAATGCTCAGCATGCCAACAGGCGTGACTTGCAGTGTTCCAAGTCTTATCATCACAGCCATAAGGGCTAGAAGCTTGCGAACGTGGTTTAAAAATGAAAAGCTGAGATTCCCAGGAATCTGGATTTGTGCACATTGTTTGCTTATTATGGGTTGTGTCCGTCTGACTTGTGCAGCAGATTTCCATTTGTGAAGCAGAACTTCTCTCTCCTGCAGCCCTTACCCTCAAAATCAGCTTCAGAGGGTCAGGTCTTCCCGAGGGTAGAGGAAGATCCAGTTGCATTGCACGAGTGGAATGCTTCTCACATAGCAATGGATACATGTTTCACATGGCTAAAACAAGCTGATCTAACCAAGACCCAGTAACACATAGCTTCTTATGCAGTAATGTTCTTCATCACGTACTTATGCTGAAGCCTTAATCTGCACTCAGGGTGTTTGGAAATCTGCATGGTGCTCAGTGCTGAAGAGTGGAGAATTGTCACTTCAGAGGCAGAATCCTAAGTTTCAGTGCCTATATATATACTATGTGTCTTTGTTTATGCTGCTTGTCCCCCCCCCCCCAACAATTGTTTCCTACTTGCTCCAGGCGTGTGAGCAAAATGCATGAAGAAATAAAATGCCTTGCCAAGTTACCACAGGGAGGTGCCTCATACATTTATGAAGCCGCTGTGTGTATATTCCGCTGCTTGTTTTGAATGCTTGTTCTCTGCACTTCTCAGGGCTGAAGTCGTGTCCCTTTGGGGGCCTTTATTATTATTGTTATTCTTTTTACTCACTATGGCCCCCTCCCTCCACCGTTGCTTGGCATGAATGTGCAGGTACCAGGCCTTATTTTCTGCTAGATCGGGAGCAGGGGCTTAGGGACGGGCCATAGCTCAGTGACAGAGCTATGCAAGCAGGTTGGTTTAATCCCCTGGGTAGGGCAGGGAAAAGACTCCCGGAGAGATGCTGCCGGTCAGTGTAGACAGTACAGAGATAGATGAACCAAAGGGTCTTAGAATAAGGCAGCTCCCTACGTTTTTCCAAAGCAGCTGAAGATCAGCTGACCCCCAGCTCAGACAAGCAGATAACCCTGACCTGCAAACTTTGATAGGAATTGGGGCCTTATCACATGACCAGTTTGTGGCCTATCACCTTGCTGTTCCTTTCTTTGGCCGGGTTCTGGGTTCAGTATTGCCGTGTGGGGCAATACTGTTGGTTGGAACTGACCCCAGCCGCACAAATCACTCTCCTCCAACCAGCAGGGTGGATTTTCCCACCCATTACCTGACCTAAGAACCATTCAGGTGTACCAGTGGAAGCCTTTTCTAGGTTGGGCTGCAAGATCTCAAAAGAGAACGACATGACAGAAGAGGGTTCACAAAACGGCACCCCCTTTCATGGTGGTGGGGAGGAGCAAATTGGGAAGCCCTTTATACAACAGTCACCTGTGCTTCTCCGGCTCCTGTGTTGTGGGATGCCAATGTGAGCTCCCACCCACCCACCCCATGGCATTGCTCTGACATGGCATCTTTCAGGGCCATTGTGGGAAATTCAAAATGGCAGCCGGCAGCACAGGAAGCAGAAGGAGCGCCAGTGAGTTGGGCACCCCTTGAACCTTCCCCTTTCCCAATAGCCAAAATGCACACCCCCGCCACACTTTTGCTGCCATCAAATAGGGTGATGAAAACGGTGGGGTTGGTACAGTAAAATTATTCCTCTAATCAGTTTGCCGCTAGTCTACTCAACCTGTGGGTGGCACCCCCACAACAGCTATATGAAGGGAGAGAAATGCATAAAGTGATGGTTCTAGTTACAGGTAGGTAGCCGTGTTGATCTGCCGTAGTCAAAACAAAATAAAAAATAAAAAATTCCTTGCAGCAGCACCTTAGAGACCAACTAAGTTTGTTATTGGTATGAGCTTTCGTGTGCATGCACACGAAAGCTCATACAAATAACAAACTTAGTAGGTCTCTAAGGTGCTACTGGAAGGAATTTTTTATTTTATAAAGTGATTGTGTTAGTCAAATGTGTTAGGTAGCCCCTCACACTGTCTCGAATGCTTATAAAACTGTTAAAACACTGGATGTACTGCACTATGCAAATGTATGCAAATAATGCTTGCTGCTTTCTAGTAATGCTGTAAACAAGCACATTTGGGGAGGGGAGGGAAGAATGCTGGAATGAAATATAGCTAACAACACCCCCCTCCTTTAACGTGGGGACATGTTACATAGCATAACACCCACAATTTTTTACCCCTTGATACTAGATCTTTCCTAAATTGCCCCAGATGTAGATAGCACAAAGAAATTCACATTATTTTCTCTTGCAAAGAAATCTGGCTGTGCTTTTTTTTTTTTTTTTTTTTTTTTAAACCCACTAGCAGTGAGCTCTGTGTGTTTGTTACATGACTATGGAAGTGCAGTGTGACTAACTATTCCTGATCAATTGAGCTCATGTGGAATTGCAGTTGATTCCATCATTTGCTTTTTGTATGCATGTTTTTTCCCCCTGCGATGGCAGAATATGGAGGCTAAATGCATTTATTATTTAAACACACACACCTTTTTACTTAATATAGATTTTTTTTTGCCTGTCTCTCACAAGAATTGTTTGAGATCTCTGTATGTGTTCTGCACACACAACAAATGTAATAAAACAAATTGCTCAGTGACTATATTAAAGTTGCAAATGCTCTCTTTCTTGCAGAGTGTGTCAAGTGTCCGGTTGGGCTTGAGTCTGTGTATATTCTACCATTGTTCTGAGCTTTTGTGATGTCCTGATAAATCTCAGGTTTTATTTGAAAGGGGGTGGCGGAGGAGAGAAGCATGTTTCTAGCTCTCATTCTGGTAAACACAATTTAGAAATCAGGGCAGCAGTTAGCTGAAGGTGCAAATGTGGCAGCTGTCATAATCTTTAGGAGTATACAGCAGGTTCAACTTGAAAGCAGATTGCTCTGCTGATTGCCAGTAAACTGGCAGTATCATAAGTCAGTCAAATGAATTTACACTGATTAAAAAGGAAGTAAATTTCACAGACTGGTTGCAGCAGTGCATCTTCTGTGTTTGGGGGCGGGGAATGGGGAATTGGCTTGGGTCTATTTTGTGAAGTTTTTGGTGCTTAATAGAAGAAGAAGAAGAGTTTGAATTTGATATCCCGCTTTATCACTACCCGAAGGAGTCTCAAAGCGGCTAACATTCTCCTTTCCCTTCCTCCCCCCCAACGAACACTCTGTGAGGTGAGTGGGGCTGAGAGACTTCAGAGAAGTGTGACTAGCCCAAGGTCACCCAGCAGCTGCATGTGGAGGAGCAGAGACGCGAACCCAGTTCACCAGATTATGAGTCTACCACTCTTAATCACTACACCACACTGGCTCTAATTTTGCCCCAATTTATTTTGGAATGTTTCTTGTGGGCCAACATCCTCTACATTTGAGGTGACTTTGGGTGCCTGTGTGACTTTTTTTGGGGTGATCTAAAGACTTAACAGATTTATTAAGCTTTGTAGACTAGAATGCACATTGTTAGATGCATCTGACAAAGTAGGCTGTACTTGGCACACACAAACTTACATATTATGCACACTTCTTAGCCGTGCAAGCACTCTTTCTCCCACCTACCCACCCACCGCAAGAAAACTAATTGCAGTTGCCGCCCCTCAGGAGTGTGCAGTTTGTTTGCAAAAGCTGTCTCTGTTCAAGGACAGTCGTGGAGAAAGGGAGAACACCACTTGGCTGACTGGTCTTCCCAGTTGCAAAGTGGGCCCCAAAGCCTTGTCGCTATATGGGGCTGGCAGTGTGTGTTTTGTGTGTTAAGTCTGGAACCTAGCAAATGGAGTAGCACACCGGGAGGAATTCTGAGGTTGAACAAGCTTGTTTGTGCACCACAATCTGCCTACTACTGGTGACAATTGATAGAATGCCAAGAGAGAAAAAAATGACCTCATGGTAGTTAGAATTAAATAATGGTTGCTTTTTCTTCCTTTTGGCAGCCACCCAATGCAACCACACAATATTTCTGGTATGAGCTATTACTGGGAGACAACTGTCTAAAAGAGGAAATAAAAAAAATTCCTTCCAGTAGCACCTTAGAGACCAACTAAGTTTGTTCTTGGTATGAGCTTTCGTGTGCATGCACACTTCTTCAGATACACCATCAGATGTTTGAGCAGCTTCTTAGAGAAAGTGTGGCATAGTTTCCTTGCATATTCAGTGGGATAAGTGGATTGTAGAGGGTTCTTAATTCTAAGACCCTTAGGTATAATGTCCAGGTTCTTGCATTTAGTCAGAAAGAAGATGTTGGTCTGTACCTGTGCAAGTTTCTTGGTGAGGTTGATGGACTTCCATTTCATGCTGCTCAATGTGGTGCCTTCCATAGTTCCAGTTACAGGTAGGTAGCCGTGTTGGTCTGCCGTAGTCAAAACAAAATAAAAAATAAAAAAATTCCTTCCAGTAGGACCTTGAGACCAACTAAGTTTGTTCTTGGTATGAGCTTTCGTGTGCATGGACACTTCTTCAGATATATCTGAGGTATATACAGAGGTATCTGAAGAAGTGTGCATGCACACGAAAGCTCATACCAAGAACAAACTTAGTTGGTCTCTAAGGTGCTACTGGAAGGAACTTTTTTATTTTGTTTTGACTATGGCAGACCAACACGGCTACCTACCTGTAACTGTCTAAAAGAGGAGTGGTCTACTATGCCAAAATACTCTGAAATGTGTTCTAAGCCAGGGTCATCAATGGTGCCCTTGAGGTCTTCTCCTGGCACCTCTATGAAGCCTCTTGAGTTACCACCTCTCACTGCCTCCTCGTCCATGAGATGGTGCCAACCTTTTCCTCCCTTGAAAAGTACATAGAGCTGAAGAAGGAAGTTGGAAGAGTGGCACTCATTCTCACTTCCTCTTCCAGCTCTGTGTGCTTTTCAAGGCTCAGATTAATTACAGCTTTTACCCAGCTGTCTTGGGAAAATGTAGTTGGTCCCCCCCTTTTTTTGTCCCTGTTGGGAAGATGGTACCCACAACACTTGCACAAAAATACAAATATGCCCACAGGCCTAAAAAACAAAACAAAAAAGAAAATCTTGGTGAACCTAAGCCCTAGTGTAGGAAGGGCTATTAATTGAAATTTTAAAAGGAAATAAACTGCTGGTACGGTATGAAGCGAGGGTTTAAACACTAGTGTGTGTTTAGGCAAATATACAGGACCAACATGTCTAAGTCACCTTCGTAAGTTGAGGGATGAATGTTTCCCCATTGTCCTGGATATGCAGGTGGGCTTATGACTTGTCCTATATATGTGGATTTATAAAGGAGAATTCCAGGGAAATCCTTTTAAAAAAAAATCACACTTCTAAATAGTCATAAACACACACATGCAAATAAGGAGTATTAAGAAAGTGAACCGAGGCTACTGTACTGATGAGGGCAGCCATTTTGGTTGTATGTACAATAGACCTTTGTGTATAGAATTACACGGGAAGTGCAGTTTCTTCCTGCAGCATCTTAAAAAGTATTTTTACCCTGCACTGCAGAGGTACCGCACTTTGAAGCTGCTCCAAGCAGCTTTGCACTGTTTAAAACACGGGGGTGGGGAGTGGGGAACAATAAACCTTGTTAAGTTTGATAGACTAAATGGCAGATTTTTGGTCCATTCTGAGGACGGCAGTTGTGGGGTATTGTTTTGTTTTTGTTCTTATTATGTCTTTTGTGCTTTTGTTTGTATTTTTATGCTGTGAACCACCCTGAGCTTTTTGGATGAACTGTGGTATACAAATTTAATGTATATATATATTAAATATGTGAATGGTGAGTTGGGGGATCACAGCAAATCTCGCCTGGATCAAGATCCTCTGACACCCGTACGAAGAGTCACCTTTTCTCTGTTGGTCCTTTAACCCACTGGTTCAGCTGCTGGGTGGGAGCCATTCATGCAGAGCCTTCCAAACTGTGTGTCGCGACACAAGAGTGTGTCGGCTGCAGTGTGTAGGTGTGTCGCGCAAACGCTCCCTGCGCTCCTCCTGTGGTTTGGGGGAAAAGTTAAGTTTAACCTTCAGTTTGCTAGTGAAACTGAATTACTGTGTCGTGGAATGATGCCTGTCTAAAAAGGTGCATCACCAACATGCAAAGTTTGGGTCACAGCCTGATCTGAGGTGGGTCCCCACAGGAGCCCTACCACCATGCAAATGTATCGGAAAAGGTTGGGAAATGGGTTCCCTAATGCATCCTTGGAACTGGGTCTGTAAACGTTGGAGACACTTGCTTTAACCAATATGTTCTTCGCAGCACAGTAAAATGATAGCTCCCCCTGGTGATAGCTTCTGAAATAACACCCTACACCAGGGGTCAGCAAACTTACCGCACCTCAGCCTAGTGTCTCCAGCGCCGATTGCGCGGAGGGTGGGGGAGCGCGTGCCCATACGCGTGCGCACACGCTATTTCCAGCACACTTCCGGGTCGGAGGAGCACCGGAAATAGCTTGTGCGCATGTGCATGGGCCTCCTCCGACCTGGATGTGCACCGGAAATAATGTGCATGCGCACAAGCTATTTCCGGTGCTCCTCTGACCCGGAAGTGGGCAGCCGCTCAGCGCAGCACCAGTAAGAGCGGGCGGTGGGGGTTGGCTCGGGCCAGATAAACAAGTCCCTCAGGCCTTATCTGGCCCGCGGGCCTTAGTTTGGGGACCCCTGCCCTACATGCACTTGTAATGCACTTCCGACCAGCAAAGCAATGAAGGTCTCTTGGGTATTCTGCAATTAGTTCCAAAAGTTGCTGGTGGGGAGAGGGGGAGGGCTTTAAAAGCATTGTACTGGAGAGGAGAGAAACAAGCAGAGCCAATATATACATTTATTTCAAACAGGGGAAGCTATCCTGTTCTACCCACCACTGGCTGTAATACACACGCATATATATTTGCAGAATTTATGGAAAGAGTGACTTTAAACCCCCCCCCCAAAAAAAGGTAATTGTTTTTTATTGCCGGAACACCAATGTGGATAAGACAAGCTCTTTCCTCGGGATCAGTTGTTCCAAATGATTTGTTGGATCCAGTTGACATAATTGCATACTCTGGTGTAAACCCCTGGCCGGTTGGCCTGGGCACATTTCTCCATGCCCCAGGAGACGATCCCTTCCAGCTGCTGATTGCAGACCAGAGGCCCTCCGGAGTCGCCCTGTGAAAGGCAGCACAGTTCTTGACATTGCATTGCATCCATCCGGCCTACAGGGGGCAGCGTTGTGGCAGAGCAGGGCACTTGACTACAACAGTGGTATTGCTATGGCAGGCTGGTCCGCCAGGGCAAATGAAGCATCGCCCACCAACACCAGGGTACCCTCAGCCGGCCCCCACCTGCCTGCCATCTTACTTTGCAGCCAGTTGGGGTATGTGTGTGTGGTGGTCCTGCCAGTTATTGACACTGGCTCCACCTACTGCTGGTCTGCCCTACAAGTGCCACTGGGCACCAGCAAACCGCTGGTACTAAATATAAGCATAGTCTATGAGTAGCCAACATGCTGCCCTTCAGATGTGAGCCCAGGTGTCTGCCCCAAAGTCCTGCCCTGGTTGGCATCATTGACAAGACATGAAAGCATGCACAGCGAATAAAAAGCAGGGGAAAGCAAGCCGGAAAGATAATTGCACAACAATGGATGGGAGGGAGAGAGAGGGAGAAAAGATGGCGTCAGCAGGAGAGCCAGGGTGGGGGGACAAGGTAAAAAGGTAAAGGACCCCTGGATGGTTAAGTCCAGTCAAAGGCGACTATGGGGTTGCGGCGCTCATCTCGCTTTCAGGCCGAGGGAACCGGCGTTTGTCCACAGATAGCTTTCTGGGTCATGTGGCCAGCATGACTAAACCACTTCTGGCGCAACAGGACACCATGACAGAAACCAGAGCGCACGGAAACGCCGTTTACCTTCCCACCGCAGTGGTACCTATTTATCTACTTGCACTGGTGTGCTTTCGAACTGCTAGGTGGGCAGAAGTTGGGACAGAGCAATGGGAGCTCACCCTGTTGTGGGGATTCGAGCTGCCAACCTTCCGATCAGCAAGCCCAAGAGGCAAGGATAAGGCATGACACAGAAGAATGGGCACTGAGGATGAGAACATGGAAGAATGAAAGGTGGGGGGAAATTCTCTTTAGACAGCCTTTGGTAGCAAAGCCAGGTTTCCATCTTACCTGACAGGAGTCCACTCCACCTTCTGGTACACCAGCACAAACCATCCCATTCGTGATGCTGTTAGGATAAGAAGATGCACATCTCTCTGGGCTGATAAGCCTGACGTTGCCACACTGCAGGATGTTTGGGAAAGTGGCTGCAGAAAAGACAACACCACCCGCTCCCCATTTAATAGCTGCTCAATGTCCAAATTATCCGTAACGCTTAATGAAGGAGTGATTTTCTGATGGTGCACGAAGGGTGCCTGTGGACCGTCACTATTTTGCAGTACTGGTTCAAGCGCATGCCAGAAATTTAGGTCTGTGCGGTTAAAGTGGATCGAAGCGTTCTGTCGCTTTAGCACACGCAAATCCACTTATCTTTAAAAAGCTGTGCTTTTTGCAGTTAGGAAAGTGACAGGCAATGTACTGAAAAGTGTGGGGTGGACGAATGGTTAATGGGAAGACGTGTAAACACCTGGCCAGTAAATTGGGGTGAATGCTTGTTGACGCATAACCCGCCCTGTAAACAAACCAGAACGAATTCTCAAGAATGAGGAGATCTTACCACTCGGGAAACACTATGCAAGCAAATCAGGATGTATAAGCAGATGGTCTGGAGGAGCTCTAAGGGGTCACCAACCTTTACAGGCCCATGGAAACTTTTGCAAACTGGAGCATCTTCCATGGGGCACCCCATATACTACACACATGCAGGACCGGTGCTGGCAATTTTGGCGCCCTAGGCGAGGGGGCGGGCCATGTGACGTCATTGCGTATGACGCACGTTGCGGAGTGGTGCCCCGCCCCCTTCCCGGCTGGGTGCCCCCCGCCGCCGCGGTTTGCTTGCTCCGCAGCTGGTTGGGGGGCGGGGGGCAGCGGTGGGGGGCAGGCTGGCCAGCGCCCCCTCCATTTTGGTGCCCTCGCCGCCGCGGTTTTCGCCCCAACCTGCTTGCTCCGCCGCTGGTTGGGGTGGCACCGGCCAGCGGCGGGGGGGGGGGCAGGCTGGCCAGCGCCCCCTCCATTTTCGCGCCCTAGGCAATTGCCTAGTTCGCCTAAATGGACGCGCCGGCCCTGCACGCATGCACATAACAGCCCCTCTCTTCTTCCTGCCAATAATTAGGCTGGAGAAAAGCGTGTGTGGGTGTTGTTGTTGTTGTTGTTGTTGTTGTTGTTGCTTTCCCCCAAACCTAATGAAAGGCCATCTTACTGCAGAATGAATCTTCTCTCCCCAGCTGCATTTGCCAGGACCTCCAACACACAGATGCAACAATTAGGCTTGGGGCTGCTTTCAAAATTAATTTC
Source organism: Darevskia mixta (assembly GCA_034641385.1). NCBI lineage: Eukaryota > Metazoa > Chordata > Lepidosauria > Squamata > Lacertidae > Darevskia > Darevskia mixta. The sequence goes on along the minus strand of JAWWNH010000033.1, from coordinate 15,177,758 downwards.
AGCAGGGAGACGGGGCCCTGGGCAAGATGAGTCCCACCAGTCGAAGCCAACACAGTGGGTCCCCCCACCCCACTCCTATGTGCCCCTGGAAATTGGCTCTTGGTTGTTGGTTTTTTTGTGGGGGAGAACCCACAGAACAGGACATAGAGGGAGGGGAGATTGTTCCATGAGATGCTTGCAATGATTGAATAGTGCATCATTTAATCCCCCCCCCCCCCCGTGCACCAGGGAAGGCCTCTGCAGCATAGCTGTCAACTTTCGGATTTGAAAATAAGGGATTTTTTTCAAACTTTCGGATTTGAAAATAAGGGATGCCGCAAGGGCGGTGCAATGGCACCAAGCAGCCTCGCCACCCTGCGCTCCAGAGGCTGCGCGCGAACGGGTGAGCGAAAGAGCGAGCGCGTAGACGGCAGGCAGGCTGTCTGTCTGGTTGGGCGTGAGGGTCTGGATGCACAAGGCATGCAAGCTCTGCCCCCAGTCGGTCTCAGACTCCTTATTGGCAGCCGAGCAACGCAGCTGAGGAGCCTCCCTGGCCGGCAGGGAGGGAGAGGAGCTGCTTCCTTTGAAATCCGGGAAATTTAAGGGATATCAACAATCCGGGGTAGCATCGGGAACCGGCATTGGAATAAGGGAGTTTCCCGCAAAAAAAGGGAGGGTTGACAGCTATGCTCTGCAGTTGCAGGTGTGCCTGTGAGCAGCACATTGGCAACCTGCGTATTAAGGCAGGGCTGAGGAACCTTTGTCCCTCCAGATGTTGCTGGATCCCTGTTCCCATCAGCTAGGGTTGCTATATTTTGAAGAGCAAAAAAGAGGACGACTATGACGACTCTCATTTTAAATACCCCTACTCTATGTAGGCTATAGAAGCTGTGATATATTGCCGAGGGGGGCAGGAGAAGAGAAGAGGAAAGCACCAGTGATGTGTCTTATGTCTCATCCAGAAAGTATAGCCAGACGTATTTTGGAAAATTTAAGGAATCCACCCGGACAGAAATTTTACCCCTGAAAAAGAGGGCGTGTCCTGGAAAAAGGGGACACATGGCAGCCTTACATTAGCCCAGCACAGCCAATGGTTAGGGATGATGGGGAGCTGTAGTCCAGCTACACCTGGTGGCCCAGCGGTTCCCCAGCTGTGCAATACAGGTGAGCAAAAAGAGTTGGTTCTTTTGCGCCCGTGCGTGTACCTTGTGGCGTCGTGAGGGTGCCCCAGCCCGATACAAGGCACATCGTCCCAGGGGCAGAGCAGCCTCTCGGTAACTCCAGAGGCCGTAGATTCTGTGTAAAGGGGACTGGCCTCTCCAGCTTCAGCATCATGATGTCATTGCTGAGGGTACGGGGGTCAAAACGCGGGTGGCGGAAGTACCTGACCACCCTCCGGGTCTGCTCCCCTTCTTCCCGGATCGCCAGGTTGTGCTTCCCCAGCCGCACGATGATGTTGCTAGGCAACAGGAGAGAAGAAAAGCTGGTTTGTACAGAGAGCACCACTGCACATGCTGTCCCTGGCTCATAACCAGAGTATGCCATCAGTAAATCATTCAACGCATTGCTCTCCCCGCCTCCACGCTTTTCTGCTCGCAGCATAAAGCTCCCAGAGTAGGTTCACAATATTATCAATATTTTTTTAAAGTGCACAATATGATCAATATTTTTTAAAGTGCGTTGTGGGGGGGGGTGTAGTCTGCACATCGTCTGAGGCACCCCTTACAGTTCTGTAATTCTTGATTGTAAGATTGAGGATTAGTCAAGAATAGTCTTAACGGAGCCAGCAGGGCTGCTAGAGATTATGTACAATCCGTACATTTAAAGCACATTAATTCCCCCTAAAGAATTCTGGGAACTGTAGTTTACCCCTTGCAGAGCTACAGCTGCCAACATCCTTAACAAACTGCAGTTCCCAGGATTTGTGGGAAGGGGGAGTTCTTTAAATGTGCTTTAAATATATGGCGTGTGTACCTTGATGGCTGTAGCAAAGTGGCCTGCTGAGGAGATGGATGGGCTCTTCTGGAAGGAGAAACCCATTTCCAGATATGGATTTTGTTTCCACGTAATGTCATCAAGGTGTGTGGATTTGAAGCAACAATAACCTGGCAGTCTTGTCTGGAACTGGGCTAGAAGGAGACTAAGAAGCCAGATTTGCTTTCTGCAAGAATCCAGTGCTCTCCCCCAATACCTAAAATGGGAGCAGGATCTGATGGGGTGCTAATGCTGGGAACTTCCCATCTTCCACCCATCCTTCATATACAGTGATCCCTCGACTTACGAATTTAATCCGTTCCGAATGGACATTCGTAGATCGGAAAAAATCGTAAGTCGAGTCCCCATAGGAATGCATTGGGAGAAAAATATCCGAAAAAATTCGTATGTCGAAAAAAACTGCATCTAAACTTCGTAAGTCGAGGAAACCGCATCTAAAACGGCAACGATTTCCATTCGGAGGTCGAAAAAATTCATAAGCGCGCGGCCACTTTTTCCACTCGTAACTCAAAAAATACGGAAGTCGGGTCATTCGTAAGTCGAGGGACCACTGTATGTGTAAATAACCCTTATTAATGCCACCCACCTCCAGTGACCTTCCTTCCAAGGAAACCAAACCCAGAGATTTATTACTGTTCCAAGACGAAGGTTGCATGTAACAATTATTTATTTTTTTTTGCAAAGATTAAACAAAAAGCAGAAGTCTGAAACACTGCAAGCCAGACTGCACTACAATTGAGCATGAAAAGCCTGTCGGTAAAAAGATTTTAAATGATGGCAAAAATGGATCTCTGTTGGCAGGGTATTCCAGAATTATGGTGCCACCACTGAAGAGGTCCCGTGTTTCATGCTCACTCTCCAGGTGGCTCAGGATGATGGCAGGGCCCAAGACTCTTTGTTGCCTGACACAAAGGACAAAGGGGCACCTACAGACTCCAGTCCACCTACAGAAGTGGAAGGACTGCCATTCAAATCTAGTGCCAGGACAGTGTCCTCCATTGCACCTAGTTGCAGTATGTAAGACAGGGAGCTGTCACTGCATAACGGCGCAACTGAGTGCATCTGAGGGCAGCATGCTTGCTTAGGAAATGCAGCCTTTCCCACATCTCACAACTGCTCAGTGCTCCAAGCATCTGCTGCCTAAGGCAGCTGTCTCACTCTGCCTAACAGTAGGGCTGGTCCTAACCTCTGAGGCTGTTCTTAAAGCCAAGGCAGACTGATACAGGAGATAGTTCGCTACAGCATAAGAACGCAGGTGGAATTTCAAATGTGCATTGCAGCCAATGCAAATTTGACAGCTTCACCCACAAAATTTAGATCTGAGCCTGCAAAGCAACTGTGGCTTTATTTCCAGTTCAAAACCGGCTTTGAGAGACTTTTTCCCCACCACCAGCTGCTTCTTGTCCCCGTGAAAATTGCAGAAAGAGGGAAGGAAAAGTCACCACCCTAAATCCTGAAGCCAAATCATGTAGTACAGTATAGGAACTTTTAAAAAATGTTTGCTTTTGAACACCTCTGTGGGAAAATGGTTTCTTTCTGAAAGTCACTCCAATACGTAGCAAACTGCAGTACGCAATGTTTCTATGAAATATTCCAAACCCAGCAAGCCTTTTGATAATAATGCAACTATTTGCGATGTAAAAATCAGTCCACCAGATGGCACTGTTCGTCTGCGTATAATGCGACTCTCTGCCTGACCTATTTGCAAAAGCTTTGCATTTGCTCTCAGCAATGTCTTTTTCATCACATGGTTGATTCAGCAGGATTTTAATGGTAAGAAGCCTTGCGGCAGGGATGGGGAACCTGTGGCCTTCCAGATGTTGCTGGACCACAACTCCCATCATCCCTGACCATTGACCAGGGCCTGCCTGCCTTCCTTCCTTCCTTCCTTCCTTCCTTCCTTCCTTCCTTCCTCCTGCAAATTGCTGCATAAAGGTGGAGGACTGAATTTAAGATGGGGGAGGGGAACGAGGAAAGGAAAGAACCAAAACGGACAGAGCCACCCATCCCTATCTTACAGCCCCTCAAATTGAGGGCTGTCCTCTTATCAAGCTGGGCACATGGCCGTCCTTTCCTCTTCTCACTTTGAATGGGATTAAAGCTCAGTGTCAGAGCACATAACTTGTCATACATGAGGTCTAGGTTCAATCCCCCAGCATCTTCCATTAAAGAAATTTCAGGGTTGTGGCAAGGCAGCGTAAGACATCTGCCCTGAGTCCCTGGAGATCTGCACCCAGTCCTCTGGGCAGGTCTAGATGGGCCAGTTGGACTCAGTAGAAGACTATTTCCGGTGCATGGTCAGACTCACCCACCATAGCAGTGCGCAGCAGTGACTACCCAGGAGGGAGCGATCAAAGTCCCCCCGCAATTGTATGTGCCAGTCAGGAATGCTTGCCAGGGCTGAGAATGGGGTAGGCAGGGATAGCCTCCAATGATCCTTTCCTCGTCATCTTGGGTGCACACTGCAAAAACACATCAACGTTATTATTGCATTATATCCTACTTTCCCTCCAAGGAGCTCCAAGGGGCATACACGGCCCTCTGCATCTCCATATTCTATGCACAACAACAACAACCCTGCGAGGTAGGTTAGGTTGAGAGTTGACTTGCCCAAGCTCACCTAGTGAGCTTCTGGGCTGAGTGGGGATTTGAAGCCTGATCTCCCATGTCCTAGTCCCAACGCCCTAACCACTATGTCACACTGTCCCTCTATTCCAGCCAGTAAATTATTTAAAGTAGGGTTGGAGATTCTGAGGAAGAGAGAGGGAACAATCAGGCTTCAGGCCCTTCCTCCTTTTTAGCCATTTTTATGGAATCTTTACTGGATCAGGTGGTTCCAGGATGCTTTTTTGCTGTAGGGGATCGAGAGAGAAAGCAGGAGAAAAGAGGGGACTCAGATGTACCTTAGTCAAAATGTGTTATAACACTTCGACACCAGATGGCGCTGCAGAGCTAAAATCGCAACTCAATGATATTTTCAATTGTGAGCTTTACAACTGGTTTTTGCAGAGCATTTTCAGAACTTATATAGATACCTATCTAGCCAGGGTTTTGCTCCTCAGTCCTTACACCTCGCAGAGAGAGGGGGGGGGGACTCCTTATCTGCTCCAATCCATCACTTCCTGCTGGAATTGCTTGTCTGGGTATTTTAAAAAGCCAGAAAAGTGAGCATGGTGCTCCTTTTAAACTGACAAGAGAAATATTGACCCCACCTGCACTACACATTTAAAGCACTCCCCCACAAAATAATAATAATCCTGGGAACTGTAGTTTGTTAATGGTGCTGAGAGTTGCTAGGATGCCCCTAACTCTCTCACAGAGCTATAGTTCTCAGAGTCCCCTGGGAAGAGGGGTTGAATGTTAAACCCAGCCAGATGGGTGGGGTACAAATAAAATAATAATAATAATAATAATAATAATAATAATAATAATAATAATAGTAATAATAACCACTCTGGAAATTATTATTAACCACTCTGGAAATTGTAGCTTCAGGTGGAGAACAGGGTGAGGAACCTGTAACCCTCCAGATGTTGCTGGGCCACAACCACATCATAGAATTGTGGCATAGTGTCAACTTTCAGATTTGAAAATAAGGGATGCCGCGAGGGCAGTGCAATGGCACCAAGTAGCCTCGCCACCCTGCGCTCCAGAGGCTGTGCGCGAACGGATGAGCGAAAGAGCGAGCGCGTAGATGGCAGGCAGGCTGTCTGTCTGGTTGGGCATGAGGGTCTGGCTGCACAAGGCATGCAAGCTCCGCCCCCAGTCGGTCTCAGACTCCTTATTGGCAGCCGAGCAACACAGCTGAGGAGCCTCCTTGGCCGGCAGGGAGGGAGAGGAGCTGCTTCCTTTGAAATCCGGGAAATTTAAGGGATATCAACAATCCAGGATAGCAGCGGGAAACGGCATTGGAATAAGGGAGTTTCCTACCAAAAAAAAGGGAGGGTTGACAGCTATGAATTGTGGAGTTGGAAGGGACCCCAAGTCTCATCTAGTCCAACCCCCTGCAATGCAGGAATCTCAGCTAAAGCATCCATGACTGATGATCGTCCAACCTCCACATAGAAACCTCCATCATTCCTGATCCCTGGCCAAGTTGTCTGGGGCTGATGGGAGCTGGAGTCCAACACCATCCCGAGGCCATTGGTTCCAACCCACCCCTAGCTGTGCCTGCACTTTACACTTACCAGCAGAGACAAGGAGCAATGCAATGGCCAGCTGCCTCACGCCTGCCATTTTCACAAGCAGAGTGGAGAGTAGCTGCAGACCTCTGGAGGATCCGTCCTGCAGAGGGAGGAGAGCCAAACAGTTGTTATCCAGAATATGCCTGCGCAGCTGCAAGGTTATTAATAGCGCGAAATTGGAAGGGAGAAAAAGTACCCCAAATTGAAGATTGGTACACTAAATTGGTAGAGTTTATGAATTTGGCGAGGATGACAGGAGCAATCAGGAATACACCTAAACAGAAATTGAAAGAAGAATGGAGGTATGTGGAAATTTATTTGAAAAAGGAAAAAATAATAACAGAATTGGTGAGTTGCTTAAATTAAATACTCATGGGAAAAGGGATTAATAGAATATAGTTTGAGAAGAGGATAGGAAGCAAGGTATGGTTATGTATTTTAAGAAAATCAATGTAAGAGCAATGTGAAGCCTATTTCTTTTTTCTTTTGTTATGATTTGTAGTTTAAGTTATATGGAATCAATTTGTATTATGTTGAATGATTTTAATTTTGGAATGTTTGGTTTAAATATTTAATAAAGATTGTTTTTAAGAAAAAACAACAACAACATTTGTTATCCAGAATAATCAGGAGGACTCGCTTGACTTGCATTGGACTGGATAGCTCAGGTGGCTCCAGACATGTTGCCTTCTTGAGCCACAGCTGCATCCTTTGCATGGTCTAAGGCAGCGGTTCTCAAAGGGTGTGGCAGGGGAGGACGGCAAGTGTGGCAGGAAGATTCAAGGACAATCCAATAAACATTTGGACATTTAAGCGTGGCATAGTATCATATTAGAATAATTGTTCCTGGATGTCCTGTGATCATGTTATAAAGTAGTTGTGTTCTGTGTTACAAATCAAACACTCCTAGGAGTCTTTCTCTCCCCCCCCAAAAAAAAACACTGATAAAAAACTTGGGCTCCAAGTCAAGGGAGGGCTTTGAAAACTGGCCGTAGAGAGCGCCGCTTGTGGCAGCTTTGTGGGAGTTTGTAAGGCGGCGGTTCCTAAGATTGGGAGGCACCGTGACTCAGTGGAAAAACATGTGGGAAGGGCTGCAGCTCAGTGGCAGAGCAGATGTGTTGCCCAATTTGCTCTCCATCCTGCTCCTGCACACCTTGAAACAGCATCCTGATGTGCAAAAGCTGAGCAAGAGAAAAAAGATTCCTGGCACAATGATATGCAGGGCGAGAGCTGTAGCTCAGTGCTAGAGAACCAATGTTGTGTTCAGAAAGTCCCAGGTTCAATTCTCAGCATCTCTAGTTAGGGCCAAGAGAAATCCCTTGCCTGAAACCCCGGGAAATACTGCCAATGCGTGCCATCTCTCTCTCTCTCTCCCTCTCCCTCTCCCTCATATGTTTTTAATTAAATGTTTTCCATAAGTAACAAAGGTACATTCATTGTCTCTGTTTCAAATCGTAGAGTCCTTCATACAAGCCAATTGCAGTCAGTTTGAAACATTTTTTTGTTGTAGGTAATTTGGGGTTGAGGGGGGAAGAGAGGTAGGAGGAGAGAGAGAGAGAGAGAGAGAGGGAGAGAGGAGAAAACAGAGGAATAGAAAAATAGGAACAGAAAAAGTGGGATGAGGGAGACATTAAAGTTTCATTCTTGACATAGTATACAAGTGGAACTTTTTAAAAAATCAGCATTGTGGGATAGGTGTCTTATTTTTGCTGGCGAAGTAAGAGACCAGAAGGCCCAAGGCATGGTTGGTTGCAGTAGGTTGGTTGCAGTGTGCTTTGTTCGTGTTTGGGGTGGGTGGGGGGCGTTGCTGGGTTAAGTTCGCCATATTGATTCGTATGTTGTTGGTTGTGAGGGATTGGTCATTGTCTTGTTGGCCTGTGTATTTGATAAAGGGGAGCTACACAAGGGTGAAGGGGTCTGTCTTTGTTTGTTCCCTTGATAGTTTCAATTTGTTGGTTAGTTTTTCTAGTAGAGCAGTTTGGTACCAGCGGTCCATGTTCGCTCCGAACAGGTCCCTCCAGTGTCTGGTTATGACACTCCTAGCTGCTGAGAGTAACTGACTTATAAGTTCTTATATGTGTAGCATGTGTCTTCGAAGATATTTAGTAGGGCCAGTTCTGGAGCTGCTTCTGTTAACTGCGAGCTAAATGGACCAAGGATATGTCTCGGAATAAAGCAGTTTCCAAGGTCAGCGAATGACCTCAGATAACAGGACCAGGTAAGACGCTTCAAGAGTCTTGAAGAGCTGCTGCTATCAGTCAAAGCAGTCCCTACTGCAAGAGGTGAACCAAGGCAGGGGTGGCTGTGTCTTCGAGGAAACATGGGGACTTAGGAAACTGCCTTATAGTGAGTCCATCTAGCTCAGTAATGTCTACACTGGCTCAGGGGCGTAGGAAGGGGGCCGGGGGGGGCGGGCCACCCCAGGTTCCATCATGGAGGGGGGTGACAAATTATCAAGGAACAATTACTGCCCTACTAGGGTGGTTCATAAGGGACGTGGGTGGCGCTGTGGTCTAAACCACAGAGCCTAGGGCTTGCCGATCAGAAGGTTGGTGGTTCGAATCCCCACAACAGGGTGAGCTCCTGTTGCTTGGTCCCTGCTCCTGCCAACCTAGCCGTTCGAAAGCATGTCAAGTGCAAGTAGATAAATAGGTACCGCTCTGGGGGGAAGGTAAATGGTGTTTCTGTGCGCTGCTCTGGTTCGCCAGAAGTGGCTTACTCATGCTGGCCACATGACCCGGAAGCTGTCTGCGGACAAACGCCAGCTCCCTCAGCCTATAGAGTGAGATGAGCGCCGCAACCCCAGAGTCGTCCGTGACTGGACCTAACGGTCAGGGGTACCTTTACTTTTACCTTTAGGGTGTTTCATAAAAAACTTTGTTTTTGAAAATGCCTCCTCCAAAGGTCTTATCTTACTACACTAGGGATTATATATCTATATATGAAATTTCATGTATATCAGTTAATATATTGACCCTCCTCCACGAAAATAGCTGTTTACTTGGCTGTTTTCCTATATTGTGAAGGCTGAAATTTCAGTTCAGTGGATCACTTACTGTTCCCAACCCTAACCCTGTGGAAAGCCATCTAATTAGACTTTAATTTGATTCTGACATGTTTTTAGGAGGTAATTTAATTATTGTTTGATTTTATACCAATGTTATGTATCTGATGTTAGCCGCCCTGAGCCCGACTTCGGCTGGGGAGGGCGGGATATAAATAAAAGTTTATTATTACTTATTATTATTCCTTTGTAAGAAAATATGAAATAACATAAAAGAAGAAAAAAGAGGTTCCCTGGAATTAGGGAATGGCAGGAAAAATTGTTTAGTTACGTAGATCTGGCTAAATTAACAGATGCAATTAGGGGCAACAGCAAACAAAAATTCCAAAAAAGCTGGGAAAAATTCGGAGACTATCTGAGGAAACAATGCCTCACGGTAAAGACTTGGATCCACTTCTAAGCATTCTGTATTGGATATTAGTAAATAATGATATGGGACAGATGAAACTAAGTTAGAATTTGGAAGCAGAAAGAAGATAAAGTAGCAATAAAGGACGGGTTAATAACCTGAGAGGATGACAAGGGGAAGTCAGAGGGGGGGAAGGGTAGGGAAGAAAGAAGTGAGGTATTGGATTTGTATAAGATAGAGGGAAGAAATAAGTGTATGTTAAAAGTATGGAAATAAGGAGTAAAGGATTGGAGTAGATTATATGTTTATATGGTATAGTTAGATGATGTACGTATGTATGGTTTTTCTTTTTCTTTTCTTTTTCTGTATAAGTGTAGACTCATATGTTGTATATGATTTACTTTAGTTTCTATTTTTTTCTTTTTTTGTATGTATTTGTATTTTTTTAAATGTACTTAATAAAGATTTTAAATTATATATATATATATAAAAGAAATAATGTAAAACCATTTTTGCAGGCAAAAAAATAAATAAAAAATCAACGTGAGGGGTGTGTGTGTGACAATAAATTTTCCGCACCGGGTACCACCTGACCTTCCTACGCCTCTGCACTGGCTAGCAGTTCTCCAGGGTTTCAGGCAATGAGCCTTGGTGGGCTTATCGGGCAGCAAAGGCACCATGACCCAGAGTGACACTAGGTTTAGTGGGGCTGTGAGAAACTAAAAGGGGGACTATATCCACCTGCCAGGCACTGCACAAAATGCTGGTGTGGGGATACCGTGCCCCCCGGCAACTGCCCAAAGATTAAGATTGTTTTGCATTGCCAAAAAAGGAGGGCATGCACTAGGGGTTGAAATAGGACACCAATTTGCATAATATGTCCTGATGCCAATTTAGCATCAGGTTTACTATAAAGCAGGGGTGGCCAACTCCCAAGAGACTGTGATCTACTTACAGAATTAAAAACTAGCAGTGATCTACCCCCTTTTTGGGGGGTTCTGCTCAAAGTTGTTGAGCTTTTTTTAGGGAGAAGGAAAGCCCTGTTTTTTTGGGGGGGTGCAGGGCAGAAACATTGAGCTTTTTTTAGGGGAACCAAAGTTGTTAAGCTTCTTTGGGGGAACCCAGTGATCTACCAGTGATCTACCACAGACGTCCAGTGATCTACCAGTAGATCGCGATCTACCTGTTGGACGTGCCTGCTATAAAGGATCAAGGGCAGTGTTTCCCAGACTTGGGTCTCCAGCTGTATTTGGACTATAGTTCCCATAATCCCTGACTACTTGTCCTCCTAGCTAGGGCTAATGGGAGTTGTAGTCCAACAATTGGAGACCTAAGTTTGGGAAACACTGATCTAAGGTACTCATGTCCATTATTTTTAAGGAAACTACTTTTGAATAGGATTAACACTGGAGATAACCCATCGTTATAAAGGCTGACCAGGGGGAGCTGCCTGCCTGCTCAGTCTGTAGCCCAGGTACTTTTAACTGCTGATGGCAAACTTCAAGGTTCTTCCTTCTTATGGGTCACTATCTTTAAATTGGACTTGGACCAAACAGACTTTCAATTTGAGGATTTTCTAAAAATAGGGGACTGTCCCGGTGCTGATGCCATTCATTTTAAAAATGAAGGCCTCTGGAACATAAGAGGCGAATGGATCTGGAAATGTTCATTTCTCTCAATTTCTCCTTCTTCAAATCTTAAATTCAGTTTTCTGCATTTCCACAGCAAATTGTTATTGTTTTTGTTTTTTATTATTATTATTATTATTATTATTATTATTATTATTATTATTATTATTATTTTAATGATCCAGGAAAATTGTCAGCAATTTAGTGGAAATTACTCTACATAAAGCACATTTTTGCAAGCATTCTCCCACTCCCCCATATAATGCATTTTGGTAAGTTATTTTCATTAGCACGTGTAATTCTACACACGTTCTTTGGTTGCAGAGCCACGTCGCAGAATTTGGAGAAATGCAAATTTCAAAGGTTTTGGTTCTGGAAGTTCAAATTAGGTTGCTTCTCACCGAAATGCAGACAATGCTGAATTTCTCCCCTATCCCTAGTAACTCCCCCCCTTGCGCTTACCAGCTTAAAAGGAGAACCCCCGGGATGCAACCCTCTGTTGGCAGGACCTCCCAGCAGCTTGTCTCCTTGCCGATAGCCAGGCTTCTATAGCCTCTGACTCACAACTGGCCTTTCCCTATGCCACATGCTTTTAACCTGCCCTGGGCCCCGCAGCAGCTGCCCTCAGGTGGCAGGTGGCATTTACTGGCTGGGGGGACGCCTCCTGATCTGTCATTATCATTTGTGCCATCTCTCAGGCTGGCACCTTCCCATCCTGGTTGGAAATGAAATAGCTTCATGGGCAGATGCAACCAATAGCAGAGGAATGGGCCGGTGTGCAGGATTCTTGGCACACCGGGGCCCTCTAGCATCACTAAGCACACTACTATATAATTGACACTTATTTTCCTGTGCATCATCGCTGTGCGGAATTGCCTTTGCGTGCTCTAATTTAAGATTGAGATGGTCCAGCCATTAAGCATACAGGGAACATCAGTCAAGACATCAGTCGACTCATCATGACTCAGCAGACGCCACGTTAAACGTACGATTTGGCTCTTTAATAAGGATGCAAGCAATTGGAGCAGTCTATAAATAATTTTAAAGTCGTTAAATAATTTTAAAGTCAGCAGAAGCACTGGGTCAAAATCAGAGGTAATAAAGCTGCAATCCTGCACATTTAAAAAGGTAAAGGGACCCCTGACCATTCGGTCCAGTCGTGACCGACTCTGGGGTTGCAACGCTCATCTCGCATTATTGGCCGAGGGAGCCGGCGTACAGCTTCCAGGTCATGTGGCCAGCATGACTAAGCCGCTTCTGGCGAACCAGAGCAGCGCACAGAAACGCCGTTTACCTTCCCGCCAGAGCGGTACCTATTGATCTACTTGCACTTTGAGGTGCTTTCAAACTGCTAGGTTGGCAGGAGCAGGGACCAAGCAATGGAAGCTTACCCCGTCGCGGGGATTCGAACCGCCGACCTTCTGATCGGCAAGCCCTAGGCTCTGTGGTTTAACCCACAGCGCCACCGGCGTCCCTAATCCTGCACATTTACTTGGGACTAAATCCCATTGAATTTAGGAGGACTTACTTCTGAGCAGGAGAACATCCAAAATATAAGGGCATCCCATTTGCAGCGTTTGAGAGCTTTTAGTTTAGGGGAAAGGTGCGTAAGTGGGGACACGATCGAATTTTATAATATTGAGAAAGTAGATAGATGAAGTTTTTCTCCCTCTCTCATAATACTTAGAACTTCCTTAGACAGCTGAATGTTGGAAGATTCAAGACAGATGAAAGAAAGTACTTTGGCTAATTAAACAACCTATGGCCTTTTAAGCTGTATGTGTGTAGGGGGGAGGGTATTCTTAGTGTTTGAGTTGTGTTATGTATTTTTGTGTTTTGACATTGTTAAACCGCCCTGTGATCTTAGGATGAATTTTAATAATAATAATAATAATAATAATAATAATAATAATAATATTCATGCAGCACAAACTTAAACTCTGGCATTTGCTCCCCCAGGGGGCAATGAGGGTCACCAAACCAGGTGGCTTATAAGGTGACTGGACAAATTTATGGACGATAGAGCTATCTCTTGGTCAGCTGAGCTTTGCTGGTACTGAAGGCAAATGAGCATCATGGTAATAATAATAATAATAATAATAATAATAATAATAATAATAATAATAATTTATTATTTGTACCCCGCCCATCTGGCTGGGTCTCCCCAGCCACTCTGGGCGGCCTCCAACAAATATATATACAAATATATATACAAATCCAATACATTCAGGATTGGCACTGTCCATAAGAAATCCAGTTGCAGCACTTACAATAAAACTTTCAATGACTTAACCTTGGCACTATAGGATACAGAACACCACACTAGAACAAAGAGACAGAAGGAGAAAAGTAAGTGAGACCCAGGCTCCTCCTGGTCTTACTATTATAGTCAGCACGACCTTGACAGAAAGATAACAGAACCAGTTTAAACCAGCTGTACTCAGCTTCTCAGAAGAAATAACCCAAACAAGAAACTTCTGCCTGTTTCTTTCGCATAGAATGAAAACTTTCCAGAACCCTCTTTAACTAAGCAGAGCAGGAAAGATCTCTACACATCAGATCAATACTTTCTGTACTAAGAAATGCAGATGGACACTATCTAATGGCTGCTAGCCAAGATAGCTATGCTCTGCATCCATGGTCAGTCAGAGGCAATAATGCTGCTGAATACCAGTTGTTGGAACCAACAGAAGGGGAGAGTGTTCTTGTGGTCAGATCCTGCTTGGCCACTGGGGGTGGGGGGAAGGATGCCATGGGCCTGATACAGCAGATCATGACTAGAAAGAATGATTTCACTCTTGTGATTTCTCTCACTTTTTTTGGTCTGACACACGAGCCACGTTTTCTCTCATTTTGGAGACCTCAGGACTCCAAAAAAAGAGAGAGCAAGAATATGATCCATGGATCAGGACCCCCCCCCCCAAATGAGCAAGACTGTGACACACAGATCAGGAGCAAAAACAAAGAGACTTTGATCAGGCTTTGGCTGGGCAGCTCTGCAAATAGGGGACTCATTCAAATGTAGAACCATCCTTTAACATGTTATGTGATACATGATGTGCCATAAGCCACATGGAAGGATTGTATTCACATACAGGGGTCTCCGACTGAGGGGAAATCTGTCAAGGGAGAGCTTATGTGTGTGGTATACATTTATCAAAGTGTATCTAGTGTATCTAGTGACAGATCAGTCACTAAATCAGTTCTGTTTTCTCTGTTTCTTATTTTTCCGTTTCTTATTTTTCCAATCTTAAGGTCAGTTCTCCTCATTAATTAGCATTTGAATATCTTTTTTTTTTTAAATCCTTGCGAAAATTCATTAGCATTTTAGAGTGAATTTCTCCTAATTTTTGTATGCCTTTTTGCCTAACATGCACAATAGCCAAAGCATATAATATTTCCCTAATATTTATATTTCCTCTAATAAAATGCATTTGTGTACGTTACTTTCACTGATCTATGCACACTTCACAGAAGTACAGTATGCTCAAAACGTATGTGAGGTTTACGTTCCAGGGACCATGCATAAAGCCCAAATCAAAGTTCTTTGGGTGCAATGGCGGGTGAGATTGCCAAAGTTTACTTTCCTGGATGCTTGGACCCCTTTCTGCCCCCTTATTATTATTATTATTATTAATTATTATTAATATTATTATAAAGCTGAATGTGCACAACTTAAATGTACATAAGTTGCAGGCTTACTTTATATGCAATTTTCTAGCCATTACTTGGCTGCTTTACAAAATTCAAAGAAATATGAATTTTGCTTTCTTGTTCCAGAAAGTACAAATTAGGGAGGGCCACCTTCAAGGTCAGATTCCCCCCCTCTCCCTACATGTAGCCCCTTCACACGGCTACCAAACACACAGCTGGTGGGGAAGAGAAGTACATGATGGGGGCAAGCACGGTGGCATGATTGGGCAACCTCTCAGCCTCCTTGTGTGTTGAAAGAGCACATGGCAGGGTTTGACTGAACCCCTCCTTCGTCTTCCACTGTTCTATTGTCAAAAGGACAGCACTTAATTTCATGAATGTTAGGGAGGGGCTCCGTTGGTCCCTATGCGGAGAACAAAGGGAGCAAAGGGAGAGGAAGAGACAGGAATGTCTCAAACTGAATGTCAACAAGTGAGCGAAAGGGATGGGAACAGTCTGACCCACAAACACAGATGTAACATTTAAGGGAGTGGAGGTGGCTTTTATAGGGTTGTTGCTGCACTCCAAACTGACATACATTTCCCCTGCTGTGCAGCAATCTTTGGGGAAACCAGTTCTGCCAGATTTTTGGTCGGCTTCGGTTGGAACTGGAGGAAAAGCCAGCTGTGGTGGGCACGTATTGGCTAGCACCTGTGCCATCACCAGTACATAAACACACAGCTTAACAAAAAGAGGAAGGCCTAGGAGGATATTGAGTTATTTATTGAATTTATATCCTTCCCTTCCTTCCCAGGGCGTCAAACACCAAAGTATTGGTTTTTTAAAAATGCAATTAAAAACAAAATAAAAACATGTAAAAACAGAATGACAGAAACCAAACCACAGATCCTGACAGCTATTAGTCATCTTAGGTTTGTGCAGATACAGGATGTACCTCTAACGGCAGTATGCAAGCCCATAATGGTTTGTAGCTTGATCTTAGACCTTGCCCATCCTTATTCAGAAGTAAGTCCAACTGATTTCAATTCTAATTACACTAAACTAACAGAGCAATCCTATGCTCTTAGACAGCTTCCGGACAAGGGCTTAATGCTGCCAAGGGGTTTCTGAGAGATCGCAAATGTGCCACTGGTGGCAACAGGTTTCTTATTTAACTTATTGTATGTTGTGTTTCCTGGACAGCAAGCAGTTAACACCATCGTTCTGATTCTGGGAACTCTGCCAAGGTATCCAGGCAACTATCATTTGTCTGAGAGAAGGCGAAGTTGGTTTCACTTTTGCCTTGCCGAGTAGTGTATGCTGTAGTGTGTATCGTAGCTATGGAGCTTGACTCCTCAGGTTTTCTTTTGTTTGTGAGTCAATAAATATGTAGTTTAGAATACAACTGTCTGGACCTCAGTTATTCCAGACACAGAGAAGCAGACCTAAAATTGCCAACACAAGGCGCTGCGCGATTCTGCTGAGTGAGTGAGAGAGCCTGCCCAACGGAAGCGTGGCTGGACACCATTGCGGAGCCAGGGCTCGTTAAGACGATTTATGGCTGCTCCGGGCAGCAGTCCAAAGAAGAAGAGAGACTCCACTATGGCTACACTCTCACATTTATCACAGGTTATGGAAGCGCCATTAAGAGATAGCACGGCTTTGTTGGCAAAGCGTCCTGAAGTGATTTATGGCCAGGACGGGAGGTCTGTGTGTCTGCTGCAGCCGGCAGCATGAAAGCCCAGCTGGAGGACTGCTTTGTGCAAGCTTTGAGGCATAAAGCAGGGAAACCTCGCTGGTGAAGAGGAGCCGTTTCCTGGAGCTGGGAGCTGAGAGGCAAGTGCTGAGTTTGCAGCCACGTGAGTTACCTCAAGCCCCAGGGGGGAGATGGCAGAATCCCATGAGAACTTTACACCGCCCTTCCCCAGGCTAAATGGGAGGAATTGGGCTGACTGGTCGCGAAAAATGAAGGTCCTCTTAACTGCTAAAGATCTGTGGACTTGTACTGAGGCCCCACCAGTGCAAGACCCTGCTGCTGAAGCAGCTGAGGCCAAGAAGAAAGATGAGAGAGCTACTGCTCACTTAGTCATGGGCATTGAGGAAGAGCAGATGGTGCACATAGACGCTGCCACCAACGCCCACGAGATTTGGGGGGCTCTCCAACGTGTGTTCCAGAGAGATACAGCGGGTGCACGCATTCACACCACCAGGCAGCTGTTTGAGCAACGTTTGCAACCTGGAGGCTGTGTGCGTGAGCACACCAACAAGATGTTGGCAATCTTCAACCGTTTGAGACAGCTGCAGGTTCCATTTACGGAGGAACAGAAAGTTTACATTTTGCTTAGTTCGTTAGACCCCAGTTTTGAGACGCTTTCTCTCACTCTGGAAGCCTTGCCAGCAGCACAACTGAGCATTGATTATGTATCGGGGAGGCTGCAGGATGAACAGGATAGGAGAGAAAGAGAGAAAGGAAAAGCTGTTAAGGGGGGTTGCTCTTTGCCCAGGAGTGGGGGTGCAGAGGCTGCTGAGAGCTCTGTTAAAGCTCTTGCAGTGAAGAAATGTTTTGGCTGTGGGTCAGATAAGCATCTAATCCGGGACTGCAGCCAAGAAAACTTCAAAGCTGGTTTCCATGGCAACCGCCAGAGGAAAGGGAGACCACGTCGTGGGAGGAAAGCATCGTCCAGAGAAGGCAGAGAAGATAAAGCAGCTGCATACGCTTTCGTTGGAAAGACTGTTGCCAACCCCAAGCTGCGTTGGATTGTGGACAGTGGTGCCAGTAGGCATCTAGCACCACCTGGCAGTCAGTTGCGGAACTGCAGGTCAATCAAAGATGCTACTACAGTCACTTTGGCAGATGCAACCACTAAATCTGTCACCAAAGCTGGTGTTTTTTATATGCCTTGTCTGAATGATGACATTGATGTGTTTGTTTTAGATGGCATGAAGTATGGCTTACTTTCTGTTTCAGCTTTAGACCTTGCAGGTTACATGGTCAGTTTTGGTAACCAGGTATGCACCATCTCCAAAGGTGGAAAGCAGTTGGTCCAGGTGAGAGGCCATGATGGGGTGTACATACTGGAAACTGACAACAGCGCCGCAGCGAGGGCGCAGGGTGCTGAAACAGGTAAAAACAGTTTTGAGACGGCACACGCGCATTGTGCCAACAAACCCACCCACGATCAATGTTTACACTTGTGGCATCGCAGGTTTTCGCACGCCAATTGGGGGTACGTGCGCAAGCAGGTAGAGTGCACTGAGGGTTGTAAAATGAAGGAGTGCACTAAATTCCTAGACTGCCGAGCTTGCAAGAGATCGAAGGTGCATTCTTGCAGTTACCCAAGGTCAGACAGGGTGGCCAACCAGGCGTTTGAGCTGATTCACGCCGATCTGTGTGGACCAATGCAGGTTCCCAGCATGGGCCATGCCCGCTTTGTACTATGTCTGATCGACGATTATTCTCGCGCCGGCTGGATTTTCCCGCTCAGGGACAAGGGGCAAGCGGCGAAAGAGATTAAAGAATGGGTGGAGGCAGTAGAGGTGGAATTTGGCACCAAAGTGAAATCTTTTCAGACCGATCGAGGCACTGAGTTTAATTGTGCAAAGTTGCAGGATTTCTTTCGTGCCAAAGGCATTAAGCATAGAAAAACTTCTCCTTACGCTCCCCAGGAAAATGGAGTTGCAGAGCGCAGGAACAGAACCCTGCAGGAGGCAGTTGATGCTATTTTGTTTGATTCGGGTCTGCCAAAATTCTTCTGGGCCGAAGCATGGAAAACTGTATGTCACACTTTGAACAGGACATACAACTCTGTGGTAGGGACCACGCCCTATTTTCTTCTCTACGGAAAGAAGCCCAAGGTGCACTACTTCCGTACCTTCGGGGCAGAGGCCTGGGTCCTGATACCCCGGCAGTTACGTAGGAAGGGCAGCCCGAGGTCACAGAAACTGATTTTCTGCGGCTATGACACAGGGTCGAAAGCCTGGAGATTTGCTTATCCGAGTGGAAATCGTTCTCGGGTGGTGATCAGCCGCAGCGCAGAGTTTTGTGAGCAAGATGGCTGGAAGAGGATTCATGGCAATCCTGAAGTGCTCACAGACTTATTCAGCGGTCTTGACTACCAGGATCAGTCAGGCACATCCACTGGTGGTGCTGATGGTGGTCAACCTGCTGGTGTTTCGGGCCATGATCCCAAACACGACCAGGGTGCAGTGCCAGAGGGAGCAATCCCTAAGACTCAGGTGAAGTCTGAACCCAGCAGCGCACCCACGTCTCCAGGGGAGACAAGAGCTAGGAGACAGAAGCGCAGTAGGTCTCCACGCTCACCTTCAGGCAAGTTCAGTCCAGGAGGGCACAGCAAGCGCAGCAAATCGCTTGGTGGTTCTCCAGATGCCAGGGACTCACAGACTGAGTCCGGCACGTCTGGGTCAGAGGGGGAGTCTCCAGTGGTGCCATGGCGTTCCAAGCGCACCACGAAAGGCAAACCTCCTGACAGGTTCAAAGCCACCACGGTTTGGGCCCATGTTGCTTTGTGCGAACCGGAGAGCTTCGCTGAGGTGCGGAAGTTACCTCAAGCAGAGTCCAGCAAGTGGCAACAAGCGATGGAGAAAGAGCTTAGCGCCATGAAATCGCTTGGAGTGTTCACACTTACAACTCTGCCAGCTGACCAGCAAGCTGTGAGTTGTCGCTGGGTCTATAGGTTGAAACCCACTGCAAGTGGAGAGCCACAATACAAAGCGAGATTGGTGGCCAGAGGGTTCAGCCAGAGACCAGGAGTGCATTACTCACAAGTTTATGCACCCACATCCCGCAGTGAGACCATGAGATTACTGCTAGCGGTAGCAGCACAGAGAGGTGCTGAGGTTGCACATTTCGACATCGACGTCGCCTACCTGAACTCACCGCTGCAGGAGGAAATCTACATGTTACCTCCTCCAGGGTTTGAAGGCGATAGTCCAAATTTGGTTTGGAGACTACACCGTTCCATTTATGGCTTGAGACAATCAGCCAGAAACTGGAATATTTGTCTCAACCAGGCTCTGGAGAAGCTAGGCTTCAGGAAGAGTCGTGCAGACAGTTGTTTGTACCTAAAGGGTTCAGGTCAGCAACAAGAATTGGCATTAATTTTTGTCGACGACATTGTCCTTGTTGCTAGTACAAACAAACAGGTGCAGGAGTTTGCAAGTAAGCTGAGGCAGCACTTCAAACTCAAGGAGTTGGGTCCTGTGAGCATGTATCTAGGGGTTCACATTCACAGAGACCGAGATGGCAGTTTTGTACTTAACCAGAGCTCAAAGATTGATCAGTTGCTCAAGAAATTCAACATGGCAGACTGTAAGGGTGTAAGGACACCAATGGAGACATGCTTTGTTAAAGACAATCAGTCTGATGAAAAGAAAGAGTTTGAGCACAAGGAGGTGTATCAATCTGCTCTGGGCAGCCTGCTCTATTTGTCTCAATGGAGTAGACCCGATATTGCATTTGCAGTCAATCTGCTGAGTCGAGAAGCAGCCAAGCCCAGTGTGATGGCCTGGAACGGGATTAAGAGAGTTCTTAAGTATCTGCAAGAAACCAGAGAGTTTAGCCTCACACTGACAGCCCAGGGCAATGAACAGCTTCAATGTTGGGCTGACGCTGATTGGGCTAGCGACTCAGACAGAAAGTCAATATCTGGGATGGTCATAATGTTTGGAGATTCTGTAATTGGCTGGAGGTCCAAAAAGCAAAGTCTGATTGCACTGTCATCGACTGAGGCAGAATTCAGTGCTCTGTCAGAATTGTGTCGTGAGCTTGAATTCTACAAGTGCCTAGTCGAGGATGTGTGTGAGAAGTGTTACCTGCCCATCACCATATGGGAGGATAACCAACCATGCCTGAAATTGGCGGAATCCGGTCAATTCAATGCACGAACGAAACATTTGGATATTCGGTTCAAAAATGTGCATGAGAGTGTTAGGACAAATGTGGTCAGGCTGAAATATTGTCCTAGTGAAAAGAATCTCGCAGACGGTTTCACCAAACCCCTAAGTTTCCAGAAACATGAAGGTTTCTGTGAGGGATTGAACATGGGTTGAGATGTATATATGTATACCCAGAATTGCGAACGAGAGGGGGTGTTGTGTTTCCTGGACAGCAAGCAGTTAACACCATCGTTCTGATTCTGGGAACTCTGCCAAGGTATCCAGGCAACTATCATTTGTCTGAGAGAAGGCGAAGTTGGTTTCACTTTTGCCTTGCCGAGTAGTGTATGCTGTAGTGTGTATCGTAGCTATGGAGCTTGACTCCTCAGGTTTTCTTTTGTTTGTGAGTCAATAAATATGTAGTTTAGAATACAACTGTCTGGACCTCAGTTATTCCAGACACAGAGAAGCAGACCTAAAATTGCCAACACAAGGCGCTGCGCGATTCTGCTGAGTGAGTGAGAGAGCCTGCCCAACGGAAGCGTGGCTGGACACCATTGCGGAGCCAGGGCTCGTTAAGACGATTTATGGCTGCTCCGGGCAGCAGTCCAAAGAAGAAGAGAGACTCCACTATGGCTACACTCTCACATTTATCACATTGTATTTCCTCCCAGGAAGGGTAAATGTGGATTAAATGGCAAAAAAAGAAATAAAGCTTGCATGCATGAGGATCGCTGATCTCATAATAATCACCCACAGCTATGCCGGGGTGGGTGGCTGCAGACGTGCCGCAGGTGTTCCAGGTGAGTTTCATCAACATTTCTGTCGCTACCAGAACAGCTCCATCACCGCTGGCATAGTAGCAGTTACACCACTTCCTACAACCCTCAGCTGCCATAGCATAAATATAGAAAACAGGAGTCCAGGATTGTGCCCAAAGGGTCAGGATAAGGCTACTGATGACTAGCTACAGGTAGGTAGCCATGTTGGTCTGCTGTAGTCAAAACAAAATAAAAAAAAATTCCTTCTAGTAGCACCTTAAAGGTAAAGGTAAAGTGACCCCTGACCATTAGGTCCAGTTGTGTCTGACTCTGGGGTTGCGGCGCTCATCTCGCATTATTGGCCGAGGGAGCCGGCATACAGCTTCCAGGTCATGTGGCCAGCATGACTAAGCCGCTTCTGGCGAGCCAGAGCAGCGCACGGAAACGCCGTTTACCTTCTTGCCGGAGTGGTACCTATTTATCTACTTGCACTTTGACGTGCTTTCGAACTGCTAGGTTGGCAGGAGCTGGGACCGAGCAACGGGAGCTCACCCCGTCGCAGGGATTCGAACTGCTGACCTTCTGATCAGCAAGCCCTAGGCTCTGTGGTTTAACCCGCAGCGCCACCTGGGTCCCTTAGTAGCACCTTAGAGACCAACTAATTTTGTTCTTGGTATGAGCTTTCGTGTGCATGCACACTTCTTCAGATACACTGAAACAGAAGTCACCAGGCCCTTATATATACCGGTAGTGAGAGGGTGGGGAGGGGTATTACTCAGAAGGGTGGTGGGAATGGGTGATTGGCTGATAGGTGTGGAAAACCTGTTGACAACTGCCTCAAGTTTCAGGGTACACATCCCGCTTCATTTCCTACAAGCGCAGGGCCCATAACCTGCTGCTGAAATCCTGTAACTGTTTATGCCGCAAACGCTCCTCTCTGTTTTGTGTGTGTCTCACTCTCATTGTGCTATAGCAGAAGAATGTCCTTCATGGTGGCAATAATGGATGAACATTGGGGAAGAGTTGCAGAGCAACTAATAAAGCAGAATGGTGTGTGGCTGGGGTCCAGTATAAATTCACCCCGAATGCGCTATTATTGCATCAGTGACATGCTGCAGAATTACACCCACACAACAACAACAACAACAACAACAACAACAACAACAACAGCCCGGAAGGGCCCAGCAATTATCAGAGCAGCTGTATGTCATGACCCTTTCCCACCCATCCCTGAAGTTAAGCCACATGGGAATGAAAAACATGGGAATGGAGCTCTTTGAAGAAATGTTCCTGTAGGCAAATCATACTTTATGAAAGGGAAATTAGGTAAAGGGCCAAATGTTTGTACCTCGTTCATCCTTTATATAATACCATGATTTTCGGTCATTCTTCCCTGATCCATTAGGGGGAGCTAACTGCATGCGGTACTTGACGCTGCAAACACCTCCTTAACTTCCCGCAGTGATTTCTCCTTCTTTGAACTGGTCCAAGTGCCAGTCATTGGTCTGAAGCATAGCTGTCAACCCTCCCTTTTTTTGGCGGGAAACTCCCTTATTCCAATGCCGTTTCCCGCTGCTATCCCGGATTGTTGATATCCCTTAAATTTCCCAGATTTCAAAGGAAGCAGCTCCTCTCCCTCCCTGACGGCCAGGGAGGCTCCTCAGCTGCGTTGCTCGGCTGCCAATAAGGAGTCTGAGACCGACTGGGGGCGGAGCTTGCATGCCTTATGCAGCCAGACCCTCACGCCCAACCAGACAGCCAGCCTGCCTGCCGTCTATGCGCTCGCTCTTTCGCTCACCCGTTCGCGCGCAGCCTCTGGAGCGCAGGGTGGCGAGGCTACTTGGTGCCATTGCACCGCCCTCTTGGCATCCCTTATTTTCAAATCCGAAAGTTGACAGCTATGGTCTGAAGCTGCACGTGGATGCAGTCGTCTGGAGGCAGACTGCAGTACACTTTTGCACTGGGTGTGTGTGTTTGTGTCCAGATCTCAAAATATAAGCAAAATGCATCAAGACCCTGCCCTCACCAATTCTTGTTGACTTTTTAAAAGCTCATTAATTAGGGTTGCCATAGGTCCAGAATTTCCTGGATGTAGCCGGAATATGGCAGTTGGAAACAGGGCGAAAATTGCTGAAATATCTGGGAAAATCCAGACATACCTGTATGGAAACCCAGGTTGGAAATCTAGATTTTGGCGAATTTCCTTATATATTATTTTGAGATTTTTTGCAAAAAAAAAGCTCAACAACTTTTGTGTCTGGATTTTAACTTTTTGAAATATGGCAACCCTATATAGGGTGATGGGATAAAGGTGATGAGAAAAACCTACACCTAAGATCATGGAGAGCTCAAGGAGCTTCAACTGGTAAAAGGCTGCTTGGTAAAAAGGATGATAACCAATGTATATTCCAGACAACTGACTGTGAAACTGGCTCTGTGGTGGTGCCTGACTATGAGGTTGCTGTTGTTGTTGTTCTTTTAAAAAAATCTAATGTATGTTCCCAACAGGATAATCCTCCCCCTTTACTGTATTGCGATCTTGAAAAGAATTGTTCTTCCACAGGGTGAAACAAAATGATTAGGGGCACTTCCAGGCTGTCTTTAATTCTGGGTCGGATTCAACCACATACCAGCAAATTCAGGTTGCACAGATGGTTTGGTGCTCTTTCACAGCAGGTTTGCTTCCTCTCCCCCACAATACCACACCCCCCCAACGCAAGATGGCCCAAATCTGGGACACCATTTTCTGGGTCCAAAATCCCACGTGAGTCACGTTTGGGGCACTGCATGAGATTGCAGACCCGAAAAACAGCCTTTTTGGGGTGAAATCTTGGCCTGAAATCGCGATAGAGCATGGCGGCCAAAATGGCTGCCGTGCTCTCGTGGAGGGAAATCCCTTCCAGTTGAAATCAGACAGGCCCCACCGCTTAAAACTTTTGGTGCTTCCTAAAGGCTATTTGTTTTATTTTCCCCTAGCAAGTTATTTAATTAAAGTCTGGTATTACAGTTTTAACTCATCCCTAGCTTTGTTTATTTGGTCTCCTATCCATGGCTTAGGAACAACTGTGACTAGAAGAGGTTGGATTTGATATTCCGCTTTATCACTACCCAAAGGAGTCTCAAAGCGGCTAACAATCTCCTTTTCCTTCCTCCCCCACAACAAGCAGTCTGTGAGGTGAGTGAGGCTGAGAGAAGTGGGACTAGCCAAGAAGCTGCATGTGGAGGAGCGGGGAAGCGAACCCAGTTCACCAGATTACGAGTCTACTGCTCTTAACCACTACACCACACTGGCTCTCATCTAGGCAGTATACAACAAATTGTTGAAATAAATAGAATTCAGGGGTCAGCAGGGGGCTGGTCCATTGTCCCTCAGACCTTGTGGGGGGCCGGACTATATTTTTTGGGAGGAAATGAACGAATTCCTATGCCCCACAAATAACCCAGAGATGCATTTTAAATAAAAGGACACATTCTACTCATGTAAAAACACTGATTCCCGGACAGTCTGAGGGCTGGATTTAGAAGGCGATTGGGCCGGATCCGGCCCACGGGCCTTAGTTTGCCTACCCATGAAATAGATAAAATAATGATAAAATAATATTAAACCTTCCAGAGGCCATATTCCAGTTTTTTTTTTAAAGAAATAGTAATCTGTCCCATGACACAAGGAGGTGATAGTTCCAGGGTCACAGCCACTGGGTCAACAGAAGATGTCACAGAGGGCAGAATTTGCACTCAGAGCTGACGGGCAATGGGAGGAATAGACTGGTAAATTGACACCTTTGTCACTATGGGTGAAACTAGCTTTCAGTTCCCAGAATGACTCTGTTGCTGGAGGCACATTTTCTACTTGTCTTTCAATTAATACCATATTTCCTGATTGCAACCACATCATCATTTTGGTGTTCAGGAAATGGCTACACTTTGGGCAAGTGGGATGACATGTCAGAATAAGGGATGACATGTCAGAATAAGGGAGGTGAGCAGGTCACTGGTTTTGCACAGTCTCCTCCCCTCCAGGTCAAGAGGTCAGACAGAGATTTGCTTTGAATTATTTCCTACAATTTCCCCCAACTGTTGAGAGGAAATGGAAGAGTGCAGATTGCAATTGCGGTCCATGGGTAGAGGAACAGCTGACTCTCAGACAGGGGCAAAGGAAGGTGTCGTGGCACCCGGGACAGGTGTCACTACGTAGGACGCATGTGCGGTGTCGCTACGTACGATGCATGCGCCGTACGTAGCAACACCGCACATGCGCTGTATAGCGGTTTGCCGCAGCTGTAGCAGCGATGGTGGGATCCCGGCACCATCCATACGGCACTGGAGCGGTGGCACCAGCAAACTGCTATACAGCGCATGCGTGGCATCACTTCGTACAGCGCATGCATGCGACGTCGCACATGCGCTGTACTTAGCGGTTTGCCGCCGGCGCCAGGATCCTCTGCTCGCGGCTGCAGCCGCGAACGGAGGATCCTCCACATGCGGCTGCGGCGGCACAATGTCTGCTCGCACTGCCGCAAGCCCCCGCAGGGTGACTTCTTGTCACCCCCGCAGACATGGAACCCGGGGCGTACCGCCCCCGCCCCCGTTGCAACGCCACTGCTCTCAGATGATGGTCCATTCATTCTAGAAGGCCCATGGGCTGATGGGGATTGTAGTCCAAAACATCTGGAGATCACCAGTGTGATGAAGACTGTCCTATGGCTAATATTTTAGGAAACTGGAAGGGGAGCAGCTATAGCTCAGGGGCAGAGCATCTGTTTTGCAAGCAGAAGGTCTCAGGTTCAATCCCCAAGTAGGGCTGAGAAGGATCTCTGTCTGAAGCCCCTGAGAGCTGCTGCCCATTAATATAAAAATTAGGGATGGAGGAAAAATGCGATTTGGTTCACATTTAAATGTGAATCTGTGCAATTTGCACTTTCTGAAATGCACGCGAACCGAAACATCCTTCGAAATTTGTGCTTCTCCGAATTTCGCAATGCCGTTCTCCCACCTAGGAATGTGCAGGAGTGGCAAAATAACTGCATATGTGATTCTTCAAACAGGTAGGCAGCTGTGTGAAATCCCAAAAGAATGTGTGTGTTGACATCATCTCTGAAGCCACTCACTCTGGGTCATAGGCAACACCTGCAAATTTCACCCCACTATTGCAACCTCCAGATTCCACTGCAGCCTGCAGAAAAGGAAACAGCAGGTCACTTCTGCTACAAAAGCTAAATTGCCCTTGTATTCCAGGAATGGGCAATGTGTTCCCACCCAGCTTCCGGAACTATGGTGCTGCACAATGCATGGGAGGACCTTTGTAACACTTAGCAATGGCATCCCACTTCAACAGCATGGGATGCAAAGGTCCTGGGCATGGACCGCCATGCAAAGGCAGCGGTTGGGACTGCATGCGCTGCCCCTCTTCACACCCAGCCCTTGTGAGTTTGAGAACTCATCTGTTTAGAGGCCTAGGCAATCTCTGCGCTCTGCAAATATGCAAGGTACAGATTACGCTGCAGAGCCGTTGCATCTTTTTGGGTGTGTCTGTGTTTGCAAGTAAGGCCTTTGTGCAGATGGGGTCCTCAGGTCAATCTGATCAATGGGGACAATTCATGCCTTACTGGGATGGACTCCAGGGCCAGCTCCGGGTGTGAGATCCCCTCTCAGCAAAGAGCTCTCGTAAGTTCTCCCCGCAACATCAGCTCCCCCCAGGGGTGGGGGTTTATTGGGGGCATGAGGCAGAAGCACCATCTAAATCCAAAGGGAATGCCCTGCCCCTCCCTGCTGGATGAAGACCTTGCATTCTCAGTTCTGCTTTTGCCAAAGTCTTTCAAGGGTAAATCAGATGGGTACATAGGCAAGGCACTGGTTGCAAAGTATAGCAGGTACAAAGAAGGTTTAGATCAGTGATGGCTAACCTTGACACTCCAGATGTTTTGGGACTACAACTCCCATCATCCCTGACCACTGGTCCTGTTAGCTAGGGATGATGGGAGTTGTAGTTCCAAAACATCTGGAGTGTCAAGGTTAGCCATCACTGGTTTAGATGCATGCCTAGGTGCAAGCAAAGATGTAGTTCCAACAAGCGATACCGACGCTGCACCTTTCTTTTGAAGAGTGGAGTGGGCACAGCTTTTTGCATAGGAAACAAGGAGAGTCTGTGGCAAACAGGCACTTCTGCAGGTGGGTTGGGCCTGAAGAGTACAGTATGCATTTTCATGCACACTTCACCCTGGTATAGACATTGCTGTACACATTACTTGGCTGGAGAACTGCATTGCAAAATTCAGAGAAGCACAAATTTTGAGGGATGGCTATATTTCCATTTTTGGAATAATAATAATAATTTATTATTTGTACCCCGCCCATCTGGCTGGGTCTCCCCAGCCACTCTGGGCGGCTTCCAGCAAACATTAAAATACATTAACACATCACAGATTAAAAACTTCCCTAAACAGGGCTGCCTTCAGGTATTTTCTAAATGTCATGTAGCTGTTGATCCCTTTGACCTCTGATGGGACGGCGTTCCACAGGGCGGGCGCCACTACCGAGAAGTGGTAATTAGACCGATTCACTTTCAGTGGGAGCTGAACCATCTCTCTTCCTCGTTCCCCATCTGAGCCCAGGAGTTTGTTTTCAGAACTGAACTGAGCTCAGGTGCAATAAATAGTCCTGTTCTGTAACTGGGAGTCAGCTATGGTAGAGATCCCTGATCTACCTTGCATGAATCGGCAGGAGAGCATCTGCCTTGCATGCAAGGGGTCCCAGGTTCAACCTCCGGCATCTCCAGGAAAAGCTGGGAGAGAATCCCACCTGAAACTGTGGAAAGCTGCTGCAGACAATACTGAACTACATGGACCAATGGGCACAGGGCAGCAGGGCAGCTTCCAATGTCCTCCTCACCCCTGCTTTAGATGTTGTTGGACTTCAACTCCCATCAGCCCAAGTCAGCATGGCCGGAATCAGGAATGATGGGAGTTGCAGTCCAGCAACATCTGGAAGGCCAGAAGTTCCTCATCTCTATCATAAGGGTTAGCGAGACAATAATAAAAGGGTTTCAAAAGCTCAACATCCCAAAGGGAATATATGGCTGAACCTCACATAACCAGACACCTTGATTTTGCAACAAAGTGCTGTACTCAATGCATTTGTTGTTGTTGTTGGTTCCTTGTAGGTTATTTACTGTGAAAACTCCTGAGAACAACCACCACCCTACGTCCAACTGAGTATTTATTCTAACACTTCCCTGTTGTGACTTTGCAGCATGAAGAGATTAAAATGTCTCTGAGTACAGCTAATTTTGGATTATGACACTTCTGCATCAAATTGACAGAGTTAACAACCCAGTTTCTGAAAATTGCTTCCAGTTTTTCTTTAATTATGGTGTGGTGCACAGGAAAGGTGTTTACTCCTCATTAAAGTATGCATCAAACAAGATGTTCTCAGAGAGGACTAGAAACGTGGGGTTGGCTTGGAAATATCTAAAAAAAATTGTAACCCATCTGCACAATTTTGTCTGCATGCTGTGGGTTAAAGCTTCACAAGTAAAAGGAAGAGAGATTTTTAAAAGAAAGAAAGATGAAAACTGAAAATTCTGGGAAATGAACTCAAATATTCAAGAGGGGCCAAGGCCCCCACAAAATCTCCCTGTGAAGCCTTGGTCAATGTGGTCCCCCCCCCAATGTTTTCGTGTCCTGCACTTCAATATTTACCCCACTGGAAAGGATCAAAGAGCAGATGGCATGAGACTCCTGCTTGAAGCTCTGGACAATTATGGGCTGGAAGGAGAACTGTTAGCTGCCCACAAGCATTTCCGCCACTATACGCCAGTTTCTTCAAAGGTGCTACAAGACTCTTTTTTTAGAAGTCACAGACTTTGGGGTACTTTTGCCATGGTGCTGCTGATGGGCAGATTAAAGGTCTCTGGTTACAGTTAATTTTGGATTATGCCATTGCTAGGGCTGGGCGAGATATCAATATATCGTGATGTTTAGCTGGCCATATAGCAGGTGGCGCTGTGGGTTAAACCACAGAGCCTAGGGCTTGCTGATCAGAAGGTCGGCAGTTCGAATCCCTGCGACGGGGTGAGCTCCCGTTGCTCGGTCCCAGCTCCTGCCCACCTAGCAGTTCGAAAGCACGTCAAAGTGCAAGTAGATAAATAGGAACCGCTCTGGCGGGAAGGTAAACGGCATTTCCGTGCGCTGCTCCGGTTCGCCAGAAGCGGCTTTGTCATGCTGGCCACATGACCTGGAAGCTGTACGCCGGCTCTTGGCCAATAAAGCGAGATGAGTGCCACAACCCCAGAGTCGGACACGACTGGACCAAATGGTCAGGGGTCCCTTTACCTTTTTAAGGTACTACAGTGCTTTTTGCTGTGTTTGCTGCCCTTCTGGAACTGCCCTATTGTGATGGTGTTAAAGTAATATCGGGGTCCCTTTACCTTTACCTTTACCTTTACCTTTACATACCGCGATGTTAAAAACCAGGCCTAGAGACTGCTGCATCTAATTGGCAAAGTTAAGGACTGAAACAGGGCATTGCCTTTGGGTTACTTGAAACGGCAGGATCCCTTCTTCCAACAGAGTCTTCATCCATTGTTCTCCGGGTGCCCACTCATCCAGCCACACACCACTCATCCTCAATGTCCAGCCAGTCCCCGGCACAACATTCCTTGGCAATAGCGGTTCGTTCCATTTCTTTGCGTAAATGCAGTGCTATGTGGCAATTGGGTGGGGGAGACCGGGAAGGAAGAGGATGCGTTGGCTGTCGATTTCTGCATACCATGAAGACGTTATGCAAATGAGACCCCGGTGAAAAGGTCGCAGGCACCGTAATTACGGCTCTGAATGACATTGCTTGCCTGGGTGAACAGCACGGCATTTTTGACAGCCAGGTTCAACAAGGGCAGGCAAGGGTGCCCTTGAGTTGGGTTTGCCACCTGTCACTGTGAGGTCGAGGCAGGTGTGGCCCTCGGAAACGGCAAGGGCAAAGCACCTGAGGAGCTGCTCTCTTCCATCATCCCTGCAAAAGCTCCCTTGAGTCACTGTGCATAGGCCTGATGGAATAATTAAGAAAAAAGTTGAAGCAGAAGGCACCTGCTAAATCTCTGTTGGCATAGTATTCCACAATACTGGGCTGATGACACAGAAGGCTCCATTTCTCGTTATTGTGCAATTTACCCTGCCAACTCTTTTAAGCATTTGCCAATATTTTGGATGGTGGTGCATGTGTGACAGGATGAGGCTCACGGATGATGAAGAAAGCAAGGACATGAAGCATACGTGGCTGGGATTGCACCACCCCCACCTCCAAACAGCGAAATGATGAAGAGGCTTGGTGAACTGAGCTGGCTGACTTTTTCCTTAGTTATTTTGCGGTTGTGAAACTGACATAGCTTTCGTACAGCAATGCAAGAGGCTGTGACCCTGAGAAGCTCAGAGAACAATTATTTTTGTTAAAACGCTTTTGCTTATTTCTTTGTGAAGACGATACCACAATTAAAGGCTTTCCCACACCTTCCTCTTGTCCCGCTGCTTTCCCTTGGGAGGTGGGGTGGGGTGGGAACCGCTCTTTAGCGCTCAATCGGAGAAAACAGCAATTTTAGGTTTTCTCCGGATTGATGTTTGCTCTGATTTAGCGCTAAAGAGTGGGTTTTCTCTGGGAAAGGAGTGGGGAAAGGGGGAACTTCCCCAGAACCCACGTTTCCTAGGCATGGGACAAGCCAAAGTGTGGAAAAGCCCTAAATGTTGCTAGCTTACTGCACAAGTGCTTCCCATAGGCATCTGGTTGGCCACTGTGAGAATAGGACTAGATGGACTAGATGGGCCTCTGGCCTGGTTCAGCAGGCTTTTCTTATATTCTTACCTTAACCCCACACCCTGAGAAGAACCGCCATGGTGCACCTGTTGCAGCAAAACCGAACGCCTTCATGCCCCACCTGCAATAAAACATGTCTCTCCTCTATCAGTCTACACAGCCAAAGAAGGTGTTGTCTCTCTCCAATGGTCTGACTTTACCCCCAAAGGTGCACTATCATTGTCTCTCGAGACAGACAGATGTCAACAACAACACCCCCCCCTAAAAATACAAACAAACAAACATGTACTGGAGCGCTATGTAAATAAGGAGACAGGATAAAAAACATAACAATGAATGTTAT
Organism: Darevskia mixta; assembly: GCA_034641385.1. Taxonomy (NCBI): domain Eukaryota; kingdom Metazoa; phylum Chordata; class Lepidosauria; order Squamata; family Lacertidae; genus Darevskia; species Darevskia mixta. The sequence continues at coordinate 15,146,126 of JAWWNH010000033.1, read as the reverse complement.
TGCCCTAAATGTCATAGACCCAGTATACCTGAAGGAGTGTCTCCACCCCATCACTCAGTCCGGACACTGAGGTCTTCTGGCAGTTCCCTCACTGCAAGAAGTGAATTTACAGGGAACCAGGCAGAGGGCCTTCTTGGTAGTGGCACCCTCCTTGTGGAATGACTTCCCTTCAGATGTGAAGGAGATAAAGAACTACACAGCTTTTAGAAGGCAGCCCTGCATTGGGAGGTTTTTTAATGTTTGATGTTTCATTGTGTTTTATATGTACTGTATATCAGGTATAAATAATAAAATTATTATCACCACCACCACCACCACCACCATTATCACCTCAGCGAACCCCTCCTACTAACCATCCCAGGGCGCTCAACCACGGCCATAATGCCCTTTCTTCTATCAGACCAAAATGAGCAGATAACTGCTAAGGTTGCTAGGTTCATAGCAGGGGCAATTAGAATAAGGGCCATTAACTGATTGATAATTCAGGATTTTAAAATGTGCTTTTATATCAAATTTTCTTTTCTGTCGAAACAAAATAAAAAAATTCCTTCCAGTAGCACCTTAGAGACCAACTAAGTTTGTTCTTGGTATGAGCTTTCGTGTGCGGTGCTTACTGGAAGGAATTTTTTTATTTTGTTTCGACTACGGCAGACCAACACGGCTACCTACCTGTAACTTTCTTTTCTGTATACGCTGTAACATTTTATTGTTGCTATGGCCATTGGCTAATGCGAATAAAGTTTATTTCTCTATCTCTATCTTCTTCACCACCACCTCAGCAAAACAAATCACTCAGCCCATGCATGGAAAGCGACTGACTTGCTGGCTTGGTGAATGAATGGACAGCTGCAGAGATCACATTAATGTGTGATGATTGTGAAATTCTCCCCCATCCCTCCTCTAGACAATATTGAGCTAGATGCACGGATAGCCTGAATGGGTGTAAGGAAATTTCATGTGCTCCTATCTGCCTACAGATAAAGCTGACCACCAGATCACATACTGTAACCACCAGGGCCGCAGTGTTCAGAAGATGAATCAGTTCAATCAATTTAAATAATTCTGATTAACTAAAAATGTAGCTCCGGCTATAATAATAATAATAATAATAATAATAATAATAATAATAATAATTTATTTGTACCCCGCCCATCTGGCTGGGTCTCCCCAGCCACTCTGGGCGGCTTCCAGCAAACATTAAAATACATTAACACATCACAGATTAAAAACTTCCCTGAACAGTGTTGACTTCAGGTGTTTTCTAAATGTAGGATAGTTGTTGATCCTTTTAACCTCTGATGGGAGGGTGTTCCACAGAGCGGGCGCCACTACCGAGAAGGCCCTCTGCCTGGTTCCCTGTAGCTTTGCTTCTCACAGTGAGGAAACTGCCAGAAGGCCCTCGGCGCTGGATCTCAAAACTAGGCGCTGGCTAAAAACTAGGATGTTTTTAGTAGATGAAAGTACTTATAAAAGCTGCCAGCCCCATGCACCATCTTGAAAGAAGGATCCCTTCTGTGTGGGAGGGGGACAATGGGGAGTTCTCCTTTCTCAGGTGAAGAATTCTCAGGGAAGAATTCAAGCATCTATAAAAAACAACACAGGTTTGCTCAGTTAAAGTGGATTTGAGCTCTCTGTTGCTCTAGAATAGGCACCCCCAAACTTGGCCCTCCAGCTGTTTGGGGACTACAACTCCCATCATCCCTAGCTAACAGGACCAGTGGTCAGGGATGATGAGAATTGTAGTCCCAAAACATCTGGAGGGCTGAGTTTGGGGGTGCCTGCTCTAGAACAACAAATCTATTTTTAAAAAAGAATTGGACTTTCTGTGGTTTGGAAAAGTGGCAGGGAAGGACACTGAAAAGTATGGAACGCACAAATGACTAATGGGAAGATGTGTTAACATCCCACAAGCAAATCAAGATGAATGCTTGTTGTCAGATAACGTCCCCACAAAGGAATCAGAAAAGTGTGTTTAAACTGTGCTGTTGTCTGATTTCAGAACAGTTTTACTGTTTTAATTGTTTCCAATGATGCTTCAACTGAGGTTCTGAATTCTTCTTCTTTGTGGGACTCCTTCCTATGCATAAGTACCTCAGATAAATGCACTGGGATACACAAACCAGAGCATGTTAAAAGAAAAGAAAAACCTACAAAATCAGAATGCAACACATCAGAGAATCAACAGTATATTTTTTTGAAAAAAATTCAGAATCTCCATAGCATATGTTTAGAGAAGCTCTCCAACTCTCACTCACATGTTGCTGGGAAAATGCAGGAGGGTTGCAAATGGACAACAACGTCACGTGGACCCCTGAAAAATGTGATCGAAAGAGGCATGCCAACTCCACACTAAATGCCTAGTGCACAAGCAGCCTTAGGACAGGTGTTAGACTAAATAACCTGTTGCAGCCGTTCCACATCTTTCCAATTACAAGTCATAAGAGGTTCTGATGAAGCATGCAGAGCTTCGCCACAGGCTCACACCCCCACATCAACTCCAGGTTCCTGTAAGGATAGCTGTCAAGTTGAAGATCAGCCCTTAGACAGCCAATGGAAGACATCTTTTAAAAGTGGCTGTAATAATGTGGTCTGGCCAATTTATTTATTTCATCGGACACAGGGAGAGTTGTTTCGCCACTGTCTCCCAGCTTTGGGGGTTCCCTTTCACAGGAGGCGCTGAAACTGAATTTGTTGAGCAACCCTTAGATGTCAGGGCCCTGGGAAGTAAATGTCAAAGAAAGAGAGAAGCCCAAAGCACTGCTGGGTAATTTGATGGTAACAAATTACCGCCCTTTTTGCTGGTTTCATGCATGCGTCCTCCATGAATCATAACTAGTGGCGCTGTTTTGGTGATCAGTTAGTCAAGTCACCTGAAAGTCACCTGAAAGTGAATGCCATTAAACAGGGGCTATTTCATGCAATGACCCAGTTTTCATCCTGGATACGAGTCCTGCCTGTGAGCCTTTCCAATGGCATTCTGGTTGGCCCCTGTGAGTACAGGCTGCTGGATCAGGTGGGCTTTTGGTCTGGTCCAGCAGGACTCTTCTTCTGGAAAACTGTCAGAAGTGCGTGCAGGAGCCAGGCCCTGTGACCAGCAGGGCTTCGCAGGACTGGGGCATAGCTGTCAACCCTCCCTTTTTTTGCGGGAAACTCCCTTATTCCAATGCCGTTTCCCGCTGCTATCCCGGATTGTTGATATCCCTTAAATTTCCCGGATTTCAAAGGAAGCAGTTCCTCTCCCTCCCTGCCGGCCAGGGAGGCTCCTCAGCTGCGTTGCTCGGCTGCCAATAAGGAGTCTGAGACTGAGTGGGGGCGGAGCTTGCATGCCTTGTGCAGCCAGACCCTCATGCCCAACCAGACAGCCAGCCTGCCTGCCGTCTACGCGCTCGCTCTTCCGCTCACCCGTTCGCACGCAGCCTCTGGAGCGCAGGGTGGCGAGGCTACTTGGTGCCATTGCACCGCCTTCGCGGCATCCCTTATTTTCAAATCCGAAAGTTTGAAAAAATCCCTTATTTTCAAATCCGAAAGTTGACAGCTATGGACTGGGGCCTTCCTAAGTTTGTTCTGGAGAGGCAAGGCATGGCCACACAGGTGAGGCCGCTTGGTAATAATAATAATAATAATAATAATAATAATAATAATAATAATAATTTATTATTTTTACCCCGCCCATCTGGCTGAGTTTCCTCAGCCACTCTGGGCGGCTTCCAGTCAGATATTAAAACAAGACAGTATTAAATATTAAAAACTTCCCTAAACAGGGCTGCCTTCAGATGTCTTTTAAAAATAGGATAGCTGCTTATTTCCTTGACATCCGCTGGAAGGGCGTTCCACAGGGAGGGCGCCACTACCGAGAAGGCCCTCTGTCAAGTTCCCTGTAACCTCACTTCTCGCAATGAGGGAACCACCAGAAGGCCCTCGGCGCTGGATCTCAGTGTCCGGGCTGAACGATGGGGGTGGAGACGCTCCTTCAGGTATACAGGACCGAGGCCGTTTAGGGTAATTCACTGCACCTGGTGGCAAGAGCCGGGAAGGGATATAGGTCAGCATTTCCCTTCGGCTCTTTGCCACAGCAACACGCTTCCTGCCTTGCTGCGTCTGACCTCTTGATTCCTGCCTCCTGCTTCTTGCTCCCTGGACCTCGGCTTCTGGACTCCTTGACTCTCAACCCTCGGACCTTTGCCTTCGTGACCCCCTGCTTCTTGACCCTCGGACCCTAACCTTCGTGATTCCTTGCCTCTCGACTCCCGGACCTTTGACTTCGTGACTCTCTGCTCCTTGACCCTCGGACCCCGGGTTCCTGGACTCGCATTCCTGCTCCCACTTTGTCATCTTGGCCCCGGTCCTGACGTCCTCTGCCGGGACTTCGTTCACGCATACACCGGACCATGACAAAAACAAAGGAGCTTTCCATGGCCTTTCCAGAGGATTCAAAACCTTGCCCCCAAACTCACAGCATGCCCAACGTAGTAAGCTTCTGTACAGAAATAAATATGCTGTAAAGCAAAGCCATCTGAGTATACCAAACACACCTCAGAAGGACATAAGAACGCAGGAACATAGGAAGCTACTTTATATGTGCTTCAATCACAGAATCCTAGAGTTGGAAGGGACCCGCAGGGTCATCTCGCCCAACTCCCTGCAATGCAGGAATCTCAACTAAAGCATTCATGACAGATGGCCATCCAACCTCTGCTTAAAACCCCCCAATGAAGCGTAGTCCACCAACTTCACTTCCACTGTCAAACAGCTCTTACCATCAGAAACTTATTCTTGATGTTTAGTTGGAGTCTCCTTTCTTGTAACTTGGAGTCATTGGTTTGGGTCCTAGCCTTTGGAGCAGGAGAAAACAAGTTTGCTCCATCCTCCATGTGAAAACACTTTAGATTAAGGTTACTAGATTTTTTTTCAAAGAATCCGGGGACACTTTTTTTTTTAAAAAAAGAGGAGAAAAAACGTTATTTTTAAAGTTATTAAAAAATATATTAAGAAGTAATATCTTCTCTTCTGTGGTCTTCTCTGTCGTGCGGCCTTCCTCTGGGCCCTGGCCTGCTCTCTTGGAGTGCTAGCAGCCGTGGAGTAGGCTTGGGTCGGGCCTGGGCTTGGGCACGTGTCCTTGCCCTCCAGGTGCTCTCCTACCTCTCCTCCTCAGTGGCGGCTGCAGCGGCAGCAGCGCGGCAAGGTGTGGGCTCCCCTCTTTTTTCTCCCTCCTCTTTCTCTCTCTTCCTTCTCCTTCTCCTCTACTCCTTCTCCCTGCGTCAGCTCTGGGGTTTTCCTGGCCCCGGAGTGCCGGTGGGAAGTCGGCCGGGTGGCTGGGCACTCTCGCACCCGGCTTGATTTGGGTCATGGGGGGGGTCAGCAGTTCCCCCAGTTGATGCGCCGGGTGCCCCCAGTTCCCCCTTGGTAGTGGCGGCACCAGCGGCAGTCTCAGCAGCCTGGAGCCAGCCTGGTAACGCAGTTGGCTCTGGCTGGCTTCAGGAGCAGCTCGCTGCCATGGCGCCCGCCATTTTGCCTCACTGGAAGTTCCCATATGATGTGTCTTGTGCCATTGAACCAACCATGCAACGTTCATTCCCTACTAATAAATCTACAACACTTAAAATATAAATCCAGGGACATTAAATGTAAATCCGGGGACTGTCCCCAGGAAACGGGGATGTCTGGTAACCATACTTTAGATATTTGAAGATAGCGATCTTATTTCCTCTCAGTCTCCTCTTTTCCAGACTAAACACACCCAACTCCCTCAACTGTTCCTCATAAGGCTTGATTTCCAGACCCTTGATCTTTTTGGTCACCCTCCTTGCCAATATCCGGCATAAATTGTGGTGCCCAGAAATGGACGCAGTACTCCAGGTGTGGTCTGACCAAGGCAGATTAAGATAAGATAAGATAAGATAAGATAAGATAATTTATTGTCATTGCACAAGTACAAGCACAACGCTATACAAGTGCAACGAAATTGCATGCCCCCCGTAAAAACAGAAAGAAAGAAAAAACAAAACAAAAAGCAGCACAAAACACACACACACCAAGGAAAGCCACACATACACACACATACACCCATCACAGCTCTCCAAGGTCATATTATCTGGTTACAGCGTTTAAGATGGTTATAGCTCTTGGGTAGAAACTGTTCTTCAATCTATTTGTTCTTGATCTAATTGTTCTATATCTTCTACCCGAAGGCAGTGGTGCAAAGAGGCTATGTCCTGGATGAGATGGATCCTTTAAAATATTGTTAACCTTTTTAAGGCAACGGGAACTGTATAGTTCTTCCAGAGATGGGAGAGGATGACCAATAATATTTTGGACTGTGGTTATGACTTTTTGAAGTATCTTCTTCTCCCTGGCTGTGCAGCTGGAGAACCAAGCACAAATACAGTATATAAGAATGCTTTCTATGGAGCCTTGGTAGAAGGACACCAGCAGTCTCTCACTCAGATTGTTCTTCTTTAAAAGTCTGAGGAAATAAATTCTCTGCTGGGCCTTCTTTACCAGAGCAGTAGTATTTGCGCTCCAAGTCATACCCTGCTCTATAAGCACTCCCCAAAACTTGAACACAGCCACCCTCTCCACCTGGTCCCCGCCGATATACAGGGGCTGAATTAGATTGGTATTATGGCTTTCCTTCATCATGACAAACTTCTGTCTTCCATGTAGCATTTTATTGAGTTTCTGTGTGAGTTGATATGTTAGTTGCTACTTTTGGGGGGGGGGTGAGACTGGCCCTACAATTCTATAGACCCTGGGAGGACATCCCAGGGGCCATGGGAAGCATTTTATCTCCTTTTAACTCAAAGAAAGCTCTGATCTTGCAGAGGGAGATCAAATATTGGATGATCCACAGGAAGTTTGTATCTGTTTCAATGATAATATCCCTCAAACTGATGGTTCTGTGCAGTCCTTTGAAGTGCTACCGGTGCAGGAATCTCATGAAGACACATCACAGTTCCCGAGAGGATGCGTCTCCTTGGCTCCACCTTGGGCATCCATGAGGTAGGCATGGACATATTGAGGATTGACCTATGCTTGTAGACTTCATCATGCATAGGTTTTTCATGCATAGAATAGAATAGAATAGAATAGAATAGAATAGAATAGAATAGAATATTTTATTGTCATTGTCCCCTTTGGGGACAACGAAATTACTTGGCTGCTCCATCCACCCAGATAGGGCACTCCTCCATCCACCCAGATAGAACCCAGCGCTATCAGGACCAGAAAGCCAACGCATGTAGAGATCTTCATCCATTAGCTTTCCCCTGCAGATGTCCAGCCATAATACACAGATATTGGGGGTGGGAGTTGGGGAGCCATGTGGCCTCAAGGTCAGGGTTAGAGGTGCAGCCCCCAAGTCCCATCATGAAATTCACAGGTGAAGGAGGCTTATGTCTTGAAGGTTACTGATGTTTGAATTATGGCTATTGATTATCTTAAAATAATTCTTTAAGGCAGAGGAAGCCCATGTGGTGGCTTCCAAATGTTGCTGGACTCCAACTCCCATCATCCCAGACCCATCAATCATTTATTATGAAGTAACAGACCCACTAAGCACCCCAGACCACTGGCCATGCTGGCTGGCACTGATGGGAACTGGAGTTCAACAACAGGGTTATAACTTGGAGATCACCCTGTTGGTTTCTCTGCTTTCAAGATTTGGGAGTACAGTGGATGCTCGGGTTGCGAACACGATCCGTGCAGGAGGCACGTTTGCAACCCGCAGCGTTCGCAACCCGCACCGCTGCTTCTGTGCACCCGTGGGTCGTGATTCGGTGTTTCTGCGCATGCGTGAGCGCCGAAACCCAGAAGTAACCCTTTCCGGTACTTCCGGGTTCGGTGCAAGCGCAACATGAAAAAATGTAACCCGCAGCATTCGCAACATGAGGTATGACTGTAAAGGTAAAAGTAAAGGGACCCCTGACCATTAGGTCCAGTCGTGTCCGACTCTGGGGTTGCGGCGCTCATCTCGCTTTATTGGCCGAGAGTCGGCGTGCAGCTTCCGGATCATGTGGCCAGCATGACAAAGCTGCTTCTAATGAACCAGAGCAGCGCACGGAAACACCGTTTACCTTCCCGCCGGAGCGATACCTATTTATCTACTTGCAATTTGTGCTTTCAAACTGCTAGGTGGGCAGGAGCTGGGACTGAGCAACGGGAGCTCACCCCGTCGCAGGGATTCGAACCGCCGACCTTCTGATCAGCAAGCCCTAGGCTCTGTGGTTTAACCCACAGCGCCACCTGGGTCCCTGAGGTATGACTGTAGTGTGTTTTAAAACTGAATTTGTTTATTGTTTTATGGAGGCTGGCTATACACTGCTTTGAGGGTCAGATAGGACATGGACAGTAGCCTAGAAAATAGATGCTGTGAATAAATGTGTAAAATGAATGAATGAATGAATGAATGTACACATAAATAACAGTGCCGACATAATATACTGCTCGAGGGCAACCACCTCACCTCGTCTCATGGGAGGGCCGGCTCTGCTTCAGGTCGTTTGGGGCAAGCCCATCTTTGGCTGATGCTACGGGGCAAGTGATTCAGACAACTTGCTCAAGGGAGAGAACAGGTGTCCGGTGGTGAGCAGAGGGAGGCTGTGTGATTCAGCCCTCAACACAGGCGATTTCTGAGGGCATCTTCTTCTTCCTCCTCCTCTAACAATCACCTGTTATATCACCGGGAAGTCTGCATTAATCTGAACAATGGATTTGGTCCTAGTCACTCGGCTATGAAAGAGCAAGGCGGGGGTGTTAACAAACACTTCCTGAAAAGCCAAAGCCCGGTAAATCCAGGGCAGGACTAGTTGAAATAAAAGCCAAGAACGGCCTGGGAGGCAGTGTCTTGGATTCTGGCAGCCTTTGGGGGTAAGACATCTCTATGCTTCTTATGGCTTTCTGTTTTCAAGGTCTGAAAACCACCTTAGGTGTATTATTTTCTGGGCATTTTCTCTGGGACATCTATTCAGGTTCTCCTCTAAAGGCAGTGGGAGTTAGCTGACATGAGATCTCCGTCTTGATAGCCAACACCCTGATTTATTTGTTTCCTTATCTGAAATATCTGCAACTTTGTGAATCTGAACAGATCTGGGCAAGCTGTACAAATTCCTCTGAATGCAGCCTGCAGTCAAGGAGCGTCTCCCTGGCATAACCTCTTGATACGTCTTTCTGCTCTCCTGTTGCAGTCTTTAAACCATAGCTATATCTCTAGGCTGTCTACTCAACAGCTTTCTGTGCAGTCAGGATTTGAAAAGGTTTGTTATGTTGCATGATAAGAACGGCATAGACTGAGTCACTCTGGAGTGATTTATTTTGTTTCTTTGTTCTGCTTGTTGGCCCTGCAAGAACTATTGATTGATTGGATCTAGATCCTGGCATCTTTATTTGCTCGCTTTCTAGAGGGCATCTTCATGATGCAGTAATCAGAACATCCTCCTCTCGTGTTTTCTCTGTTCAGTTTCTTTTCTTTTTAACCCCAGACCACAGAAAATCTGACAGCAGCAGAATTTGCTCAGGCAGAGATGACATACCCTCCAAGTGTCCCAATTTTCCAGGGGCAGTCCAAGAATTACAAAAGCCACCCCGGCTTCTGATTTGATCCTGGAATGTCCCTCATTCCTCTGTCAATGCTGCTGCCACCAAGCTTGGGGAGGAGGATGGACTGATGCTTGTCCTGAGTGGTGGTTGGGAGGCAGCATCCTGTTGCCTCTCCATGGCCTCTCCATGGCTGCCGCTGGTGATTTCCTCCCTTGTGCAGCTCGTAGCGACTGCTGGAGAGTGGGTGAGGAGGAGGAGAGGCTGTGGCCACCAAGAACCAGCCCTGCATGATGCGCTGGTTCTGAGTGGCAAATCCTTTCCAGATCATATTCACACACACACACACACACACACACACACACACTGGTACCTCGGGTTACAAACACCTCAGGTTACAAGCACTTCGGGTTACAGACTCTTGTTGAGAACTTTACCTCAGGATGAGGTAACTTTACCTCAGGTTGAGAACTTTACCTCAGGATGAGAACAGAAATTGTGTGCCGGTGGCAGCGGGAGCCCCCATTAGCTAAAGTGGTACCTCAGGTTAAGAACATTTTCAGGTTAAGAATGGACCTCCGGAACGAATTAAGTTCATAAGCAGAGGTACCACTATAGATATAGATATAGATATAGATATAGATAGTCCCTAAATTGAAGTGTGTGTGTGCTTGCTTCCAGACAGGTTTATATTGTGAGATAAGTGTTCCTTATGCAAGTTGTTGTGGTTTTGTTGTTGTTGTTTTGTAGGGTCCACATGCCATCTTTGACACCAGAATGTCAGTTTATATCACCCCCCTTTAATCTGGATGTACCCTTTTGGATTGGGGAACCCACCCACCCCCCCTTTAAAAAAAACACCTCTTGCCAGCAGTCCGTTTCTAAAACCTGAATGACCCATTTACAACATTAAGCCTGGAAGCACCTTGTGTGGTTACAGAGAGTGGGGCTCATGATCAGGAACGCAGTGATGGGGAAGAGAGTATTTAACCCTTTCCCCCTCCACAGTGTGATCCTAATGAAAATCCACCTTGACAACTTAAGCTGGGGAGAGGCGAACTGCCCTCTTGGTTACAACAGGTTGTTATTTGGATTCCTTAAGTGTGGAAGCAGAGTTGCTAATCCACAACCCTCTTATAGCAGAACAGCCATGACTGGGGATTGGCAAATCACTCATGTCTGGAAGCAATCTTGGAAAAGATCAGATATAACTACCCAAGTGGCTGGAGATGGACTTCTTACTAACTCCACTGTCCTACACATTGTTCAGAATGAAGTGGTAAAATCTGAATGGTACCGTTTGTCTGTGTGTGAGAGAGATACTTTTGAATGCTCCTCCGCATAAGAATTTTTCTACCTATAGTAATCTAGCACACCAGGGAGAAGTGGCTGCATTTAACCTTTCTCTGTGATGTCCTAGTTTACCATGCAGGGAATATAAGGAGCATTTAAAAACAGGAACAATTGAAAACAGGACCTCCTACCTGCGATATAAAATGGCAGAGTCTGTCATCCTTCCATCTCAGTCTTCTGGTCCAAAATATAGCAGCCAGGTAACTGGCTGGTGTTCCATTTAAAGGTAAAGGTAAAGGGACCCCTGACCATTAGGTCCAGTCGTGTCCGACTCTAGATCACACCAAACCCCTGTTTTATTTTAAAACACCTGCCTTGGTCAGCCAGTTTGTTTCCATGCCCAGTTTAAGTTGCTCACATTAGTGCTTAATGCCCTAAGTAACCCAGGGCAGACGGAGCCCTCTGGGTTGCCCCACTGCTCTCAGAAGCTTGTGGGGTTTGATGGCCTTCTCTGTGGCAGCCCCTATGTTGTGGAATTCCCTCCTCACAGAGGTGTGCCTGGCTTCTTCACTCTGCAGCTTTCAGTAAATGCTAAAGGTGCACCTCTTTATGTAAATTTTTATGACCCACCCTATATTTTGTGGTTGCGCGTTTCAGAATTGTATGTTTTAAAAACTGTTTTCATGTTGCATTTCAAATTGTTGTAACCTATGCTGGGACCTTAGGGTGAAGGGCCAGTAATTAACAACAACAACAACAACAACAACAACTCATTCTGTGTAAAGGGCAGAATGGCACTCAGTTATTTTGATTCCCATCTCACATTTGTGGAGTTGTGGTGAAAAGAATGGGAGCGGTTTTTTTGGAGGCTCTCTGCTATCTTCAGCCGTCCTCCTTTCTCTCATTGCTTTCTCCTTGTCTCTGGAACTCCTAGAACAATGGAATGATTGCATTATTATCTCCTTTCTTACAGGACAGCTTATTCCTGGAAAGAATTGCACCCCACCCCCAACCACCATGTCGCCTCATTTACTGGAATTGCTGGCTGCCATTTTGTTCCTGGTGTCTCCTGGTAAGATCTGTAGGGCAGGCAAAATAAGTGTGTGAAGTTGTTGTTGTTGTATTTTTAGGTGTGGTAAATATGTTTGAGAGTGTACGGCGTAGGATGCATCTAGTGGTTGAAAAACATGGAAACATTTTTAAGCTGTTGGTGTTTTTTGGTCAACCACTGAGGTTAGATCAATAGATCCGCGTGGGCAGGGAATAGTGACAACAGCATTGAGGGCCAGGAAAGTAGCACTGATTTAGACATTAATTTCCAGCAGAATGTGGTGCTGGAATCCTGAGGTAGGAGGGTGGATTGTACCATTTTAGACTACAGGAGGGTGATATTAAGAACAAGCCCAACAGGGAGTGGACTTTTTTCTCCCTGAAGGTTTTACTTTTAATCTTTTTGATGTGGTAATGTGAAGAACTGATGTGAAGACTGGACTAAAAATGAGAAACTGAGAGAAACAAAACTGGCAGAATTTTCCATCTTTAACAGCAACATGGTTTCCCAGTATTGCTGCGGATGTGGTCTCTTCTTCCTTCAATTGCCCATCACAAGGCTATCCAAAAACCATTATGTTTTGAGGAAAGGAGAGATCTAGCTTTCACAACGGCTACCCCCAGTTGCTTGTCTTATTTGTTTTAATTCATGCTTTTTGTCTCAATATTTTAATGTAATCCGCCTTCTGAGGTTAATCGGAAAAGCAGGATGCAAATATCTTAAATATGTAGATAATAAATGTCTCTTTCAGAAGTTGAACATATGAGCCAAAATTCCCTCTGCCCCAGATTGAACTTTGCCTCCTCCATCAAACCCCAATATATACGTTTCTTTTTCTAGTATTGCAACTGGTATCTCCTAAAAACATACCTTGTGAAGTAGGCCTTGGTTGTGCGCCCATTCCTCACAAAAGTGCAACTTAGGGGGTGTTGACAAATTACATTTGACATGAATATCCCAGACATAGCTGGCAGTCGGCCATTGGAAGCAGTGTCTGGGCAGAAATCGCTGGAATATCTGGGAAAATCTGGATGTTTGGCAACCCATGTTGGCAGTGTTGCTTTTGGCAATTTTCCTTTAAAAAAGCTCAAAAATTTCAAAAGCTCAACTCCCCCCCCCAAAAAAAATTCTGTCCAGATTTTCACTTTTTGAAATATGACGATCCTAACATACACAAAAAGCGGAGATGTACAGTTGTTCATGTGTCATATTCAACATGTTCAGCAAGTGTACAGTCTGTGTGTCTGTGTACATAATAGCTGAGCTGTACAAGTCAGCTAGTGTACACTCTTTCACACAAATGCTTGTACGTGTGCAGAGACAGCTTGCGGCCGTGTTCTGTGCACCGTGTGAACAGGCCTGTGATCACACAAAGTTGTTTGATTTGTCTAATTTATTTAACAACATTCAGATTGCTGCTCGGTTGTAAGGAAACCTCTGAGCGGTTTACAAACATTGTAATGATTGATTCAACGAAACATTGAAATGATTGATAAAAACAGGTACCTATATACTTGAGTATAAGCCGACCCGAATATAAGCCGAGGCACCCAATTTTACCACAAAAAACCTGGGAAAGCTTCATAGGAGCCACTGCCTGCCTCACTCGAGTATAAGCCGAGGGCGGCTTTTTCAGCACAAAAAATGTGCTGAAAAACTAGGCTTATACTCGAGTATATAGGGTATTTGAAAACATTCAGAAGATGATTAAAATCAACGGTACCTAAAAAGAAACAAAACACTTGTAACTTCTGCATGTCTGGATAAGCTTGCCTAAAGAAAAATGTTTTAATCAGGCGCTGGGAGGAACACAGTGAAGGTGCCTGCCTGATATCAACAGGCAGGGAGTTCCAAAGATCCATTTACTACAAGTGCAGAATGTGTATTATATGTCGCAACGGCACTTGTAATAGTGCAAGTTCTGCAGATCAAAGTGACCAAGAGGGCACATATGGGGTAAAACAATCCTACAAGTAAACAGGTCTCTAGCTGTTAAGTGCTTTATATACTAACTAGTTGAAGTTAGCCCGTTACATAACGGGCGCTAGAGGAGGAGGAGGAGGCAGGAGGAGGCAGAACAGCGGCCGCTGGGGGGTGGAGAGGGGCTCCCTCCCCCTTCTGCTTTTTCCCCGGGGGCGGCTGCAGCGGCGGCGAGCCGCGGGGATTGGGCTCTGCCTCTGTGTCCGTGCGAGGCAGCGGCGCTGGCGCAACTGACAACGCGCGTGCGCCGCCGCTGCCTCGCGGACACGCCCCCCTCTCCGCCCGCTCCAATCCCTGCGTCCGTGTGGGACACGGACATGCGCAGTAGCGCAATTCCGTGACACACGGACTGGACGCAGGGACACAGCAACTTTATTATATAGGATAGTAACATACGCTCCAACATTTCTCCAATGAAAATAGGGGCATCCTAAGGAAAAGTGGGACGTTCTGGGATCAAATCAGAAACTAGGATGGCTTCTCTAAATCAGGGACGTCCTTAGAAAATAGGGACCTTGGGGTGTCTGTAGTAACATCTTGAGCTTCGTTTGGTGATAATTTGTGGTGTATGTTCTTCCAGCTGCCGCAGCAGATGAAAACCGGATAATTGGCGGGGGGCCTTGTCGGATCAATTCCCAGCCCTGGCAGGCCGCACTTTTTTCAGGCTTCAGACTGCACTGTGGAGGGACTCTGATCACCAACAGATGGGTGCTCACTGCTGCCCATTGTAAATTGGGAGTGTAAGTGTACATGGGCAGGGAGAGGGCTAGGGGTTTGCATGTGCATGCGCACACATATGACTATGAATACTTGTGCGTTTGTGGGCATGAGAGGCACCGTATTATTATACTCACTGTACATTTAAAGCACTATGCTACCTCTTCAAACAGTCATGGTTTCCCCCCAAATAATTCTGGGAGCTGTAGTTTGTTAAAAGCGCTGAGAGTTGTTAGGTAAAGGTAAAGGGACCCCTGACCATTAGGTCCAGTCGTGACCGACTCTGGGGTTGCGCGCTCATCTCACATTATTGGCCGAGGAAGCCGGCGTACAGCTTCCGGGTCATGTGGCCAGCATGACAAAGCCGCTCTGGTGAACCAGAGCAGCACACGGAAGCGCCGTTTACCTTCCCGCTGCAGCGGTACCTATTTATCTACTTGCACTTTGACATGCTTTCGAACTGCTAGGTTGGCAGGAGAGTTGTTAGGAGAGCCCTAAATTCCCCTCACAGAACTTAAGTTTCCAGAGTGGTCTAATCAATCCCTTCTTCCAGTGAAGTCTTCACATCTAATCTCAGGGGCATTGTTACAGTGGGGCCTCACCCCTGCTTTTTTTTTTTTTTTAAATGAAAAAAAAAAACCTTTCAAAAATTGTTTTACTTTGATTATAGGAAGACTGGGCACTGTACAGTTGCGTTTCCAGCCACCCACAATCTTCATATTCCAGAGGCATCGATACAGACAAATTGCAAATATGCAAATGTGTTGCAATCTTGTGACACAAGCCTTTAAGTACCTAGCAAGGCCCCTGCAAATCATATGCAAGCATGCGTCGACCAAGCTGAAGGCCACGCATTACGAAACGTCAACCTGGAAGGCATTCCCACAGAGCATTAATGTTAATCTCACGTATAGTCATCGTGAGTGATCTCACTCGGCAATGGAGCCTTGCTTCTGTTCTCAATCCTGCATAAGTGGCATCCAGCAGCTGCATCCAAAAGAGCTAATAATAATGGGCATTTGCTCAGTGCTTTTGAATGTTCAATGAGCTTCGCCTGCACTGTCTCGCTTCAGTTCATACAAAGCATGGATGGGGGAGTCTGTGGCCATCCAGAATCTGTTCGACTCCTATCAGCTTCAGGAAGGATGGCCAATGCTCAGGACTGATGGGAGTTGGAGTCCAGCAGTATCTGGAGGGTCACAGCTTCCCCAGCCCTCCTGTGAAAAAAGTGGATATACTTGACCATCTCTGTGAACCGCCCTGAGACCTGTGGGTATAGGGCAGTATATAACTTTAAATCACCACCACCACCACCTCTTTTTTCACTGCCAGGTAGAGTTGCCAACTTTTCTAAAGGTGCTGCTCCTATTCTTTTAGCAATACCGGTAGTCCGGCATGCATGTTGGAAAACGTTGCATCTGCTGGACTTCTGTGATGCTGTTAAAAGTGCAGGATCAAGTCCAGTAAGAAAAACAAAGCAAAGCACTGTTGGCAGCACTCCTACCAACCTAACTTGCCATTTATATTTATTTGCTCCTAGTCCTTTTCCTGTCCGTCTCGGGGAACATAACCTCAAACATCTGGACTGGTCTGAGCAGCTGAAACTAGCGTCAAAAGTCATTGTGCATCCGGGCTACAACTCTCGGACCAAGAACAACGATATCATGCTTGTCAAGTTGCTGACCCCGGTTTGCTTAAACAACAAAGTCAACGTCATTGATTTGCCCACCAGCTGCCCCGTGCCCGGGACCCAATGCCTTGTTTCAGGATGGGGTACCACGACAAGCCCCCAAGGTATGTTGCCTTTTAAAGTGCATCCTTTCAACCTAACCTTTATTTCCTATTTTATTTCATGACATTTTAATCTCGCCCTTCTTCCCAAAGGAGCACAGGATGGCACAAAACAGTTAAAAACAAAGTAATAATATCCATTTTTCAATCAATCTTCACCACTAAATACTTGCAACCAGTGGCGTAGTGTGGGTTGCCAGCGTCCAAAGCCACGCAGAGGGAGGGTTGTAGGACGGGAAACTATTGGAGTATGCATGCGCATTCAACTGCCTAATGGCGTCTGCATCACCCAGGTGATTGCAGCTGCAGAGATAAGAAAAGAGTCTTTGGTAAAATGTATATATTTGTGAAAGTTGCCTACAAAGTTGTGTACATTGGCAGAAATTTGTGCTAAAATGTTGATGAGTTTTCATGAGGACTTTTAAAAAAAGATTGAAAGCCTATGTGGAAATGTGGAGAACTGAATTTAAGATTGGGGGGAAATAAAAAACTGAGAGAAACCGAAATTAATAGATTGGTACTTCCCCAATTGTACCACAAAGGCTGCAATCCTTTACTCATTTCATTTATTAGTGCCTATCCCTGCCCCTGCCCCTGCCCCTACCCCTACCCCTACCCCAAACCCACTTTTTCTCTTATGGACTTCCTCTTTCGAAGGCATAAATAAGAACAGGACAGACATCACTGGGTGAATGAGATGGCAGTGATGATGGTCTGCATGCGTGAGGAATTTGTGGATTCTGATACTAACTAATCTGAACTGCAATCTCCAGTAAAACCTGCAGACTGGAATGCAGATTTCATACTTTTGTGCTGCAGTTTCATCTTTTTTTTTTTTTTAAAGTGTGTATGTGCATTTAGAAATACATACTTTTAGAAAAACGGTGTTCAGAAATGCATATGATGTCGGTTCCTGCATCTCCTTCCAGTCATCAGACCGAATGACCCCAAATCCTAATACTATGAGAAAGGGGGGGGGGAATACTGCTCTGTCCCCACCCATTCTGTAATGTTTGACGCTCTCTCCAAACACTGTGTTGTTGTTGTTTTACAGCAAGCTTCCCCAGTGTTTTGCATTGTGCAAACGTCACCATTGTTCCTCATGACGTCTGCCGGTCCATTTACCCTAATTATATCAATGACAACATGGTCTGCGCTGGCACTATGGAAGGAGGCACAGATGCTTGCCAGGTGAGCTGAATTGATTTCCACTAAGCCTGAGAATATTCTTGAGGACTAGGTGAATGCCAGTGGATAAAAGTGTTTTCTGGAATCTTGTAGATTAGTACTCTTTAACCTTTTCAGACAATCCACCTTTAGCCTAATCGAGCACTTGAGGACCCATTTCTTCAGGTTTTTAGATCTTATTGTGATAGCTCTGCTGTTGTGATCTATCTTAGGTTAAGATGAGGATGGCAAGCCCACCAGTTGAAGACCTGTACCAGTCAGGAAGCTAGACAAGAACTTTATTATTCCTCTTGAAGAAGAACAGAACAGCAGATAGAACTCAGTTCAGTGCCACCTAGTGACGAAGCTATATAATTATGCTTCCCATACAGCAGGAAACCAACTCTACAAGCCAAATGATGCAGAGATGCAGTGAAACAAGAAATGAAACCACAGTGCAAATTGAATCAAGTGCTAAAATTAACCACCAAAAGCAGTAAAACAAGAAACGGAACCACACAACAAACTGAATTAACCACCAGAATTAGCCACTGAAAGATAATTGCTTGGTGCTTCTGCGATTTCTCTCATTTATCTGGGCTTTTATCAGTGTCATGTTGGTGGTTAATTAAATCTGTGGTGTGATTTGGGTTTCCTGTTTCACTATAGCTCTGTTTGCTAGGGTTGAGCCACGAAGCTGGCCTCCGAAAAGTGACATCACTCCTCCTCAATGAGCATTAGGACCAGTGAGGGGCCTGCCTTGGTGAGAAGGGGCATAGCCTAGAGGGGTGTGTGCGTATGTCCCAGTGAGAGTCCCAAGGGCCAGACAGAGAGTCACATTCAGCCTATGTGATGGAAAGTCCTCACTCCCGACAACCCTTGATGTTTCTAACAAGCTGCCTGAGATGAAAGACAGAATGGTGCTCTCACCAATTCACATACAGAAACTGAACAAAGTGGCAGCTGAATCTTACTTCCATACTGCTGATAGGGTTGTAGGTAAGACTAGTCCTACTCTGAGTAGACCCATTGAAATGAACAAACATGTCTAAGTCAGATATATTCATTTTGATCAGGCATAGGCAAACTCGGTCCTCCAGATGTTTTGGGACTACAACTCCCATCATCCCTAGCTAACAGGACCCATGGTCAGGGATGATGGGAATTGTAGTCTCAAAACATCTGGAGGGCCGAGTTTGCCTATGCCTGATTTTGATTGATCTACTCAGAGTAAAACTTAGTTGTATACAACCCATAGTCCTCCACTACCCATGAGGATGGCAAGCCATATAGTACATGGAGCTTCCTCGTCTGCTGCACCTCAGTACCGCCCTCCAGCATTTGCCACCTGAGGTGGCTGTCCAAATCTGCCTAATAGTAGGACAGGCCCTGTCCCAACAATAAACACACACCACTAATTAGTTATAAGAAACTTTGAAGATCTGCCACTCAGCTCACCTGCATGGCCTTGTGCAAACCATTCTCCCTGAGCTTTATTTACCTCACAGGTGAACTGTCAGTGAAGGATCTAGAGAAGTGATTGTGCTTTGTTTTGTTTCTTCTGCAGGGTGATTCAGGCGGCCCCCTTGTCTGCAATGGGAAGCTGCAAGGGCTTGTATCCTGGGGCCCCCAGATTTGTGCACAACCTCAGAGGCCTGGCGTCTATGTTAATGTATGCAGATATGTGGACTGGATCCGAGAAACTATCCGCAATAACTGATGAACCTGTGGCAGTTGGAGCAAAGGAAGCTGCCTTATACCAAATTGGAGCACTGCTCCTGCTCCATCGAGTTCAGTACTGTTTACACTGACCAGAAGCAGCTCTCCATTGTTTTAAGGCAGAGGTCAATCCCACCCTTTCCTGGAGATCCCAGAGACTGAACCCATCACCAAGTGCTCTACCACTAAGCTACGGCTGCTCCTCCAGCCCTGAAAAAACTCTGAAGTGAGGGGGGAACACGCTTGATGTTTTGTTGTGGACTTCACTAGACTTCCCCCAAGTTGGTTTGCGGTGTTTGTGACACTTCTGTGGCGCTGTGTAAAAATGTACAATAATAAAACCTGGTCTTGACCACCAAATCTTCTGCTGCCCTCTGAAACCACCTCAAGCTAATGAATACTTTTTGCTAAAGGGCCAAATTAGACACACCACCTTTTGTGCAATTAACAACAAATGCCTTTTGAAAGGTAAATTGCAGGTGTGGGGCCCCCAGTCTGAACTGGGACCCTAGCATGCAGGTTGGGGTTAGGGATGGAGTAGAAATTTGATTCCTTGCACATTTAATAGCAAACTTATCTAATCTGCACTTTCCAAAACAAGATATTAACTGAAATACAGCCATCTTTCAAAATCCAAAATTTTGCAATGCATTTCTCCAGTCACATGTTGTGTACAAAAACACATATACTAATGTAAAGTAAGTGTGTGTGTGTGTGTGTGTGTAAATGCATATATTAGGGAAAATAACACAAAGAAATGCATCGTGTAAGGGGAAATTGTTTGAAAAAAATGTATATTCTAGTATATTCTGCCATATTTCAATCCACACACTTTTTTTTTTGCCAAAGCTGTTGAACTATTTTTGCAAAATCTCAAATAGATAAATAAATAAATTTGAAGTTTTAAACCTATTTTTAAAGGAAAAATTACCAAAAAAATCAACACCTCCGACCGGAAATTCCACCCGGATGCCATTTTCGATGGGCAGATCCCGGTTATGTCTGGGAAATTCCGGACATATGGCAGTCCTAATTCAAGTCAAAACTGTCTGTGAAATTGTGTTTATTAGGAGAAATTCACACTAAAACGCTGACGAATTTTCATGCGTTTTTAAAATAAATCACAAATTGCTGCAGAAATGTGGAAAACTGAATTTAAGATGGGACAGATAAGAAATGCAGACACACATAACTGACAGATTCATTCATACCAGGTTTGAACCTTTACCCCCACCAGCAATTTACTTAAAAAAAAAAAAAAAACCATTCACAATTGCTAGGCTTTGGGCCTAGTTTGACCCTAACAATAACAGCTCTCAGTGATGTGACTCTTACACACCCTGTTTTTAACAACAGGAAGACTTTTGATCAATCTATCCAAATACTCCCACTGTTTTGTTAGGGCACCCAAAATTCTCTATTTGAGACCCCCAGCTTCTTCACAGAACTACAGTTCCCAGCACCTCTTGGTGGGGAAAAAATGGCAGCTGGTCTATAGCTAGATTTATCTGTTTGTTACATGTGCAAATATACACAAACTCACAAGCCCTATTCATGAGTTCATATAATAGGCATTACCTCAGGAAAGGAGAACCATTTTGGGTCTGAGGGCTGTGTTCTCTTCTGGGCAACCTTCTAAGGACCACATTATTGTGGTGAGCGGCGCCAGAAGCAAAAGCAAGTAGAGTAATGAATGTAAATGTTGCCTTTGTACAGTAGTCTAGTTTCTACACGCTCAAAAACCACTCCCTATCAGCCATCCAGACAAGCAAGAGGAATTATCAGAGTTCAAGGACATATTCCAGTCAGGCAAGAACACTCAGGGTGGGAAGCAGAGCCACTGGCCTGAGGAGAAGGGGCCTAAAGGGTGGCCTGAGGGCCAGATAAAGAGGCTCAAGGGGTGGCATGTGGCCCCCAGGTCTGAGGTGTCCCAGCCCTAACTTAAATAAGCGGACAAGAATCACCCCCTGTCCTCAGCACTTTCCACATTTTCAAGGGCAGCATGGGAAGTCTGTACTTATGGAGGCTCCTGTGTGTTTTGGAATATTATCATTATTATTATTATTATTATTATTATTATTATTATTATTATTAACTTGTATCCCACCCATCTGATTGGATTGCTCCAGCCACTCTGGGCAGCTTCCAATAGAATATAAAAAGCACAGCATACACCAGACATTAAAAGCTTCCTGATACAGGCTGCCTTCAGATGTCTATGGAAAGTTGTATAAATGGTTATCTGCTTGACATGTGATGGGAGGGCATTCCACAGGGCGAGCGCCACTACCAAGAAGGCCCTCTGCCTGGTTCTCTGAAACATCACTTCTCGCAGTGAGGGAACCACCAGAAGGCCCTCGGAGCTGGACCTCAGTGTCCGGGCTGAACGATGGGAGTGGAGACGCTCCTTCAGGTATACTGGGCCGAGGCTGTTTAGGGCTTTAAATATCAACACCAACACTTTTGTACTCAGAACCATTTCCTCGCTGGCCCCGTGGGCCCTGGAATCTTGCACTGCTCAGAGATTGGGGAGGCATGCAACAATATCTTGTCATTGTGCTTCTTCTGCAGCACAGTAAATCATAAAACATGCATTAATGATCCCCTGCAACAATGCCCCGGGTTGGAACACCCTGAATGACAACCTGGAAGTGTGAGATCACCCATAGCCGTGGGTGACCAACCACTCCTCTCCTTGCGAGAAGGAGAAGGGAGTGACTGGGACAATTGTTCCATGCATAAAGAAACTGTCACACAGTGTCCCAACACCAAGGAATCTGAACTTTAGCACCCAAATCATGAGTTTACACAAGCTCCAGGGCGAATCCAAAGTGGATGAGTCCCACAATTATTTATCATATTAAGATCAGCCTTCACAGACCTGGTGTGCTCCACTTCCCATTAGCCCCAGCTAGCACGCCTACAAAAGATGAGCTTGAAAATGTGTGGCTGCTGGTCCTGAGGCAGTATTGTTTTATTTATAACAATGCATGCAGAGAATAATGCAAGCAGAGACTCCTCCAGCAGGCAGCAAACACTCCTAGGTGGAATCTACACACATATAAAAAAAACGCTGTGAAAATGCTTTATAAAAAAAAGTTTTGAAAAATATATTGAATTTGGCATAGCTCGCTTTCGCCATGTAGTGTCACATTTGTATATTGCACCTTTTGTTGTTGTTGTTCAGTCGTTCAGTCGTGTCCGACTCTTCGTGACCCCATGGACCAGAGCACGCCAGGCACGCCTATCCTTCACTGCCTCTCGCAGTTTGGCCAAACTCATGTTAGTAGCTTCGAGAACACTGTCCAACCATCTCGTCCTCTGTCGTCCCCTTCTCCTTGTGCCCTCAACCTTTCCCAACATCAGGGTCTTTTCTAGGGAGTCTTCTCTTCTCATGAGGTGGCCAAAGTATTGGAGCCTCAACTTCAGGATCTGTCCTTCTAGTGAGCACTCAGGGCTGATTTCTTTAAGAATGGATAGGTTTGATGGATAGGATAGTATTGGATAGGATAGTATTGCACCTTACAACACACTTAAAACATTTTATTTGCAGCTGTATAGCTGAGTCCCTAAGCTGGATCAGATTCCTGGGATCTCAAAGAGCTTTCTCTTCAGTCAACTCCCAGCTCCCAACTCTCTGCAGGAGACTGTGTGCTCCTTTCCAACATTAACATCAGTTCATTAAATTAACATTAAATGTTAATTAAATGAACATTAACAGCAGTTCATTAAATCCCTGGCTATTCATCACCTGACCATTGATAGTAAATAAGATATTCAAATGTAACAAGATCTTCTAATCTTTCCCTATAATGGGCATGGGGAACCTCTGACCCACAGGTCAAATGAGGACCACGAGACCATTTACCCTGCCACATCCACCTGTCACTCACCTGGTGCCATCTCATGTCAACGGTGTGTCTAGTGAAGCCACAGATGCAAAGGAACCACTGGGAACCTTAGAGTGTGCACTGCGCAAATTTATGATGGAATGTCAGGTCTATGTGATGTCACATGATGTCATGTGACTGACCCCATCCTACATGTTTGGTAATCTCTGAGGTCCGTGTTGCACATACCTGCTTGCATTGCCCATACCTGCTTGCCAGCCTTTTAAAAACAAATAAGCAAACTGTATTAGAACTCAAAGAGAAATTAAACCATTATTAAGCACATTGATTGCAAATAAGCTTTCATCCGTTTGCCACTCCCTTCCTTCCTCGCCCTCTGTATCCTCACGCCCACTGTTGGAATTTATTTAAATAAATAATGTGGTTTAGATTGTAAGATCCTCAAGGCAGGGACCTAGTCTTTCTTTGCCTCTGTAAAATGCCACGAACATAGTAATTATTTGAATTCTGGCACCAGCAGGCTTGGACAGCGCAGCAAGAGCCAAGCAGAGCCCTCTGTTTACACCTGCGCTCCTTTAAATAAGGCTGGGTCTGAGAGTTGCCAGTTTAGTTACCCTCAATGTCTCCTGATTAGCACGACTCCCGGATAACACGGGGAAATTCAAAAGGGCAAATCCCAGCTGCCTGGGGCTGATGCTGAGCATTTCTGTTGCCACCACTCACAGACCTGTTTGCTCTCCACAAACCTGGCACTGATACAAGGGATAGGGGGAAATTTTCAGCCTGGGGTCCACCATTTCCTTCTGGGAAACCTCCCAGGGGCCACACTCCAGTAGCAGGCGGGGTCAGAGGCAAAACTGGGCAGAGCAATGGATTTAAATTGTACCATAGTTCAGTATGCTCATTTCTATGCATGCATGTCCCTCTCTACCCTCCATCCAGGCAAGCATGAGTGATTATCGCAGTTCCAGGTCGCATACCGCTTTGCTAAATGAGCAAAGTCAGTGGAAGGTGTGTTCTAGAGAGAGGGGGTGCAGCTTGGGAGGGCCACGTTTGACCCCCATTGAGCCTGAGGTCTCCCACCCCTGATTCACACACACAATGCTTGGTGAAGAAGAAGAAGAAGAAGAAGAAGAAGAAGAAGAAGAAGAAGAAGAAGAAGAAGAGTTTGGATTTGATATCCTGCTTTATCACTACCCGAAGGAGTCTCCAAGCGGCTCACAATCTCCTTTCCCTTCCTCCCCCACAACAAACACTCTGTGAGGTGAGTGAGGCTGAGAGACTTCAGAGAAGTGTGACTAGCCCAAGGTCACCCAGCAGCTGCATGTGGAGGAGCGGGGAAGCGAACCCGGTTCACCAGATTACAAGTCCACCGCTCTTAACCATTACACCACTGCTGGCTGTCACTGGTGCAGCTCTATTGGACATGTCCGTGTGAATCCCATCTTCAATCTGCTTAGTTGTTCTCCATCACTTGGAATGCCATTGGTCCGAGTTGCCACCTCATCGGACGATAAAATAGCCAAACTCCCTCTTCTGCATTTAACTGCCATGTAATTTGAGGAGACCAGGAATGGAAGCTTCCAACCTTAATTTGCGTTGTGGGATGTTGCCTGCTGCTCCATCCCACAGAATCACAGAATCACAGAATCATAGAGTTGGAAGAGACCACAAGGGCCATCCAGTCCAACCCCCTGCCAAGCAGGAAACACCATCAAAGCATTCCTGACAGGTGGCTGTCAAGCCTCTGCTTAAAGACCTCCAAAGAAGGAGACTCCACCACACTCCTTGGCAGCAAATTCCACTGTCGAACAGCTCTTACTGTCAGGAAGTTCTTCCTAATGTTTAGGTGGAATCTTCTTTCTTGTAGTTTGAATCCATTGCTCCGTGTCCGCTTCTCTGGAGCAGCAGAAAACAACCTTTCTCCCTCCTCTATATGACATCCTTTTATATATTTGAACATGGCTATCATATCACCCCTTAACCTTCTCTTCTCCAGGCTAAACATACCCAGCTCCCTAAGCCGTTCCTCATAAGGCATCGTTTCCAGGCCTTTGACCATTTTGGTTGCCCTCCTCTGGACACGTTCCAGCTTGTCAATATCCTTCTTGAACTGTGGTGCCCAGAACTGGACACAGTATTCCAGGTGGGGTCTGACCAGAGCGGAATACAGTGGTACTATTACTTCCCTTGATCTAGATGCTATACTCCTATTGATGCAGCCCAGAATTGCATTGGCTTTTTTAGCTGCTGCATCACACTGTTGACTCATGTCAAGTTTGTGGTCTACCAAGACTCCTAGATCCTTTTCACTTGTACTGCTCTCAAGCCAGGTATCACCCATCCTGTATTTGTGCCTTTCATTTTTTTTGCCCAAGTGTAGTACTTTACATTTCTCCCTGTTAAAATTCATCCTGTTTGCCTTGGCCCAGTTCTCTAATCTGTTAAGGTCATTTTGAAGTGTGATCCTGTCCTCTGGGGTATTAGCCACCCCTCCCAATTTGGTGTCATCTGCAAACTTGATCAGGATGCCCTCAAGCCCATCATCCAAGTCATTGATAAAGATGTTGAATAAGACTGGGCCCAAGACAGAACCCTGTGGCACCCCACTAGTCACTTCTCTCCAGGATGAAGAGGAGCCATTGATGAGCACCCTTTGGGTTCGGTCAGTCAGCCAGTTACAAATCCACTGAATGGTAGCATTGTCTAGCCCGCATTTTACCAGCTTCTTTACAAGAATATCATGGGGCACCTTGTCAAAGGCCTTGCTGAAATCAAGATAGGCTACATCCACAGTGTTCCCTTCGTCTACCAGGCTTGTAATTCTGTCAAAAAATGAGATCAGATTAGTCTGACATGACTTATTTTTCAGAAACCCATGCTGACTTTTAGTGATCACAGCGTTCCTTTCTAGGTGCTCACAGACCGTTTGCTTAATGATCTGCTCTAGAATCTTTCCTGGTATTGATGTCAGGCTGACTGGGCGGTAATTGTTTGGGTCCTCTCTTTTCCCCTTTTTGAAGATAGGGACAACATTTGCCCTCCTCCAGTCTGCTGGAACTTCACCTGTTTTCCAGGAATTCTCAAAGATTACTGCCAGTGGTTCTGAAATCACCTCTGCCAGTTCTTTTAATACTCTGGGATGTAGTTCATCTGGCCCTGGAGACTTGAATACATCTAAACTAGCCAAGTGTTCTTGTACTACCTCCTTACTTATTCTGGGCTGTGTTTCCCCTGCTGAATCATCTGCTCCATATTCTTCAGGTCGGGCATTGTTTTCTTTTTTGGAGAAGACTGAGGCAAAGAAGGTATTGAGGAGTTCTGCCCTTTCTGCGTCCCCTGTTCGCATTTCACCATCTTCTCCTCTAAGTGACCCCACTGTTTCCTTGTTCTTCCTTTTGCTACGGACATACCCATAAAAACTCTTTTTATTGCTTTTAACCTCTCTAGCAAGCCTGAGTTCATTCTGTGCTTTAGCTTTTCTGACTTTGTCTCTACATGTGCTGGCTATTTGTTTGAATTCCTCTCTGGTGGTTTCCCCCTTTTTCCATTTCTTGTACATATCCCTTTTAAATCTTAACTCAGTTAAAAGTTCTTTAGATAGCCACCCTGGCTTCTTTAGGCACCTTCCATGTTTTCGTCGCATTGGTACTGCTTGAAGTTGTGCTTTTAATATCTCCCTTTTAACAAACTCCCATCCATCATGAACTCCCATCCCTTTTAGTATTACTGACCATGGGATCACATCCAGCATTTCCCTAAGTTTTCTGAAGTCGGCTTTCTTAAAGTCTAGAATTTGAGTCTTAGTATGCTTGGTTGCTCCTTTCTGATGTATAATAAACTCCAGAAGAGCATGATCACTCCCACCTAATGATCCTGCCACTTCTACCCCACTAACCAGGTCATCACTATTGGTTAGGACCAGATCTAAAATGGCTGATCCTCTTGTTGCTTCTACCACTTTCTGGACAATGAAGTTGTCTGCAAGGCCAGTGAGGAATCTGTTCGACCTTATGCTCTTGGCTGAGTTTGACATCCAACAAATATCAGGATAGTTGAAATCCCCCATTACTACTATCTCATTTCCTTTTGAATGCTTGGTCATCTGTTCCAGGAAGGCATCATCTATGTCCTCAGTTTGGCTCGGGGATCTATAGTAAACTCCCACAATGAGATCACTGTTATTTTTCTCTCCCTTAATTTTGACCCAGATACTCTCAATTTGGCTTTGAAGTTTTAAATCATGGATCTCTTCACAGGTATACACATCCCTGACATATAATGCCACTCCTCCTCCTTTCCTGTTTGGTCTATTTCTCTGAAATAGATTGTATCCCTCTATTACTACATTCCAATCATGAGACTCATCCCACCAGGTTTCAGTGATGCCTATTATGTCGTATTTAGTTTGCTGTATCAAGAGCTCAAGTTCATCTTGTTTATTTCCCATGCTCTGTGCATTTGTATACAGACATTGAAAACCATTGATCATTCCCCCTAGTCTCCTACTTAAGGATTTTTTCCTCCCACCACTAGGTCTGTGTGCTGTTTGCTCCATTTGGTCCTTGACTTTTGGATGATCATCTTCAGCATTTGATAGACTCCTACCTTCAGGACCACTGTCTCCCTCCCCCACATAAGTCAGTTTAAAGCCCTCCTGATGAGGTTTTTGAGATTGTTGGCAAAAACATTCCTCCCAACCCTTGTGAGGTGCAGCCCATCACTTGCCAGAAGTCCATCTTCAAGAAACTGCAGGCCGTGATCTAAGAATCCAAACCGTTCCTGCCGGCACCATTTGCGAAGCCAGTTGTTCACTTCTCCTATTTTCCCCTCTCTTCCTGGGCCACGGCGTTCAACTGGGAGGACAGATGAGATGACAATTTGTGCATTTAATTGCTTCAGCTTCCTGCCCAGAGCCTCATAATCACTTTTGATCTTCTGGAGGCTATGGCTTGCGGTGTCATTGGTTCCCACATGGACTAAAAGGAAGGGGTTTTTATCCGTAGGTTTTATTATTCCTTGCAGCCGTTCTGTAACATCATGGATCTTGGCCCCGGGGAGACAGCATACCTCTCGAGACATCTTGTCAGGCCCACAGATCACTGCTTCGGTACCCCTCAGTAGGGAATCCCCTATCACCACTACACGTCTCCTCTTAGGCTTGGTCGGGATTCTTACACGTGCTGTCCCTTCCAAGGTCGCCTGCACATTCCCGGAGGACTGACTATGCTGCTCGTCTTCATATACCTCATCAACTGTGATGAGGGAGAGATCTTCCAATGGAGTCTGGTCTTCATCTTCCAGATTTGAGAGCACTTCAAATTGATTTTGTAGTTCTAAACACTCAGAGCGATCCCTAGTCCCTGGTTCTCCCCAACACGCTGGGCAATTATTGGTTGTGCTCGACGTGAGGAAGAAGCAAATCAGCTGCTGCGTTTCCTCAACCGGTGCATGGTTGCAGCATGAGATCATTGGCGTAACCCCACTTTGTGAGTTTGGCCAAGCAGCAGCGACACCCCAAATAAAAATGAGTCACCGTGCAGAATTTTTGAAACGAGCACAAGAGTTTTAATGATGGAGGAGGAGGTATCCCAGAGGTTCCACCAGCTGCTTCATGCCCTTGACCTGCACAACTAGTTAAAAATCTAAGGAGTGTGTAGTTATGGAAGGAGGGACAGGTTGGGCTTCCAAACAGTGCAATGGGCATTGGGCAGCGAAAGGGGCGGGGAGGAAAGTGAAGCTCTGCTCTGAATGGTTGCTTCTCTAACCCATTGCATGAGATCAGCCCAAGAGAAGCTCTCTCCCCATCATCTGTTACCTGTGGATTCTGCTTCTGACCGTCACAGCCTCCCTCAAAGCAAAATCCCAAATTGGGACCTCAGGTGACTTGACGGGTTTACATCTTCTTTGAGCTGCTGTTTCAGGGTGGCGGTGGGCATTTTGAGTGGCATGCTGGATCATGGCTGGGTGATCATGATTATGGGTGTGGTGTGGTATTCAACTAAGTTTTGTTCGGTGTAGACCCATTGAAATGAATGAAGCTAGGTCTCTTAATTTCAGTAATGGAACTATTCTGAGCAAAACCTAGTTGAATACCACCTTTTGAAGTTCGTGGGGGCCCATAACAAAATGTTGTGCATTTGCCTGAGGGAAGCCTTCAAACCGCATGGTTCTTAGGCAGGAGTGGGGTGACGAGAGAGCGAGGGGATGGGTGGACCTTATCAAGCTATGTTTCTCTCCCTCCATTCTCCTTTTTCAGCCACTCCATTCCGTTCCCCCTCCCCAACTGTTAGTCAGCAGCCTGTGCCCACTGAGCATGCTCAGTCCTCGCTAGGATTTCTTTAGTGTCTACCCTCTTAGATTTCTTCCTCCTAAAGTTTTTTTTTGTACTTCTGCAAAAACTGGAGGTGTCCCCCCCCCAACCTACTAATCTCTTCTTCTGTGTGTGGTGGGTGGGGGTGGGTGGGCACTGGTCATGCTTGTTGGGGCTGATGGGAGTTGTAGTTCAGCAACATCTGGAGGGCCAAAGATTCCCCACAACCAGGGTACATTAAAAAATGGCACCCACAGCCTGAACATTGGAAACAGGAGGAGTGCTATTCGTTGTGTGTGTGTACTGCTGAATGAATAACAATATATGAAGGACTGCTTATGACATTCAATATATGAAGGACTGCTTATGGCATTCAAGACATTCAATACAGGATCTCAAAGCAGCTGTCTTTTTACAAAAGAATTTCAGAAATAGACTTGAAAGAGAGGTTGCTGAATTACAACTTATTGCTAAACTGAAAACTATGGAGAGACCTGGTCTGAATAGAGATATTGGATTCTTGTCTCATTAGCTATTTTTGGTCATCTGCATACTATCCCCTGCTTTTTCCTGTAGGACTAATTGCAGTCATTAACAGTCGTCAACAGGTTTACTATACCCATTGAGTCAATCACCCATCTCCCACTACCCTTCTGAGGAAAACCCCACCCCACCCTCCCACTATATATACAGGTATAAGGGTCTGGTGACTTCTGTTTCAGTGTATCTGAAGAAGTGTGCATGCACATGAAAGCTTATACTCA
Organism: Darevskia mixta; assembly: GCA_034641385.1. NCBI lineage: Eukaryota > Metazoa > Chordata > Lepidosauria > Squamata > Lacertidae > Darevskia > Darevskia mixta. The sequence goes on along the minus strand of JAWWNH010000033.1, from coordinate 15,115,949 downwards.
GAACAAATTTAATTGGTCTCTAAGGTGCTACTGGACAATTTTTTATTTTTATTTATTTCTTTCGTTTGCTTATGTATACTATGTGTTGTCGCTTAATGCAAGGCACTGGTGAGTTCAGCACAGCAAAAATGCACCAGTGGGGCTAATTTGCTGACCTCAACCCCCCCTGTCCTGATGTGCAGCAGCAAAAATGGATGACCAGAGGTCAGGTGAAGGAGGGCATCTAGAGGGCACTACATTGGCCACCCCTTTTGTACAGCCTTGTTCCCAAGCTGACAATGACAGTTCTCCTTCAATCCTTCAGAAAATTTCCAGCGTCTGTTGACCCAACAGCCTACTCTTGCTGCCTGTTCTGATGATAGGCATGGAGCTTCTAGCGATGGCTGTACTTCTGGTCGCAGCAGGTGAGATCATGCATATGGGAGTCAGACTTGAAGAGCAGATATGCTTGTTTATTTATTTTTGAAAACTATATACAGCCTTACTTCCAAAAGGAATTCAAGACAGTCAATGCATGCTTCTCGGCTTGTGCGTTCAGAGAGGGCAGATGAACAGGAAGGGGGAGCAAAGAGAAGACAGGCTGTACCTTAGTGGTAGAGCATCGGCTTTGCAATCAAAAGGTCCCAAGTTCAATCCCTGGCATCTTCAGGTGGCGTTGGGAGAGAACCTGGTTGGAAATCTTGGAGAACTGCTGTCTGTTAGTGTAGAGATGGTACTGAGCTAGACGGACCAATGGTCTGTATAAGACAGCTTCCCGTGACTCTACTCCTTTGGGAATGAGCCATAGCTCAACAGCAGAACATCTGCTTTGCATGCAGAAGGTCCCAGATTCATTCCCAAGCATAAGGCCGCTTCCTGTGTTCTTAAGCATCAGGGCCTAGGGGCCTCTAAAGATTGGCAATGCCTGCTCTCTTCCTGGCGAGTTGCTCTTAGCAAGTGCCCAACAATGACAAATCACTGGTGCCGACCTGGACAAATGAGTACCATTTTTTATCAGTATCGCTGATGGCTGGTGCCCTTTGGGACTGGTGGGACAGAAGGCAGGAAGGCCAACAGTGGGTGACACCAGAGCCAATGACAAACAGAGTCAACTAATTCTAGTTTTGACTCCATCCTCTCCCTGCTGAGATACAGGGCAACACTGAAACGGAGGGGGCGAGGGAGGCCAGCCAGGCAGTGCTAGCCCCTGGATTTGGCGCAAATAAGAAGACAGGCAGGCAGGGCTGACTGAGGTTGGTGGAGCAGTGTTGCGTTTGCCCTCATCAGTATTCTCCACTCAGCTGGGAGGGTGGATGGGTGTGTAGATGTGACCATGCCTTGCTGCAGCAGAGCTAGAAGAACATTGTTTGCTTTCCTCCGTTCCCAGCCCTTTGCTGTGACATCCCTGTCCATTTTTTTTTTATTATAGTGGCTGCACAGAATGGACCCGGCATGCTCAGGGGCTTCCACTGCAACAAAAACTCCCAGCCCTGGACAGCAGCACTGTTTGATGGCTGGAAGTTCCACTGCACAGGGACTCTGATCGACAGGCAGTGGCTGGTCACCGCTGCTCAGTGCTTCACAAATCGGTATGTGTGACTGGGAGGCAGGGGCTGCAATCCTTGCAAAGGACAACCTGGAGGCCTGTTATTGTGGAACTATGGCTCTGTCTGTGCTATACAGTCAAAGATGCATCTTACCACTTTGCACCGTCATAGCCAGGGCTGAACCAGGACGTTTTGCTGCCTGAAGCAAAACAGAAAACAGCCTCCTCCTCCACTGCCACCGCCACCATGCTCCCCTGCCACTGCCACTAATGACAATGACTCCTCCACTCTGCCGCCACTGCCTCCGCCACCTGAGGTGGCCCAAGGAAGCCCCAGTATGCTGAAGGTGGCAAGGGAGAAAAAAGAAGGCTGAAAAGGAGGCCGGTTGGGGGATGGGCAGTGGTGGAAGAAGAGGCAGGGATGGATGAGTCATTGTCACTACTGGTGGAGAAGGAGGAGGAGTCAGTGGCAGCAGGTGACAAGCACAGGAGGCAGTGAGCACCATGCTCCTCGTGGGTCCAGATCTGCCATCCCTCTCAGCTGTCCCAAGCCTGCTGCCTGAGGCGGCTGCCTTACCGAGCATCATGGGCTGGACAGCCCTGATTATAGCTCCCTCCAAAGAAACCGGGCAACTGTTCACCCACTCTGAGAATTGCAGCTCTCCCGGGGGAATAGGGGCCTCCTACCAGCGTGGGTGGCGCTGTGGGTTAAACCACAGAGCCTAGGGCTTGCCAATCAGAAGGTCGGCGGTTTGAATCCCCGCGACGGGGTGAGCTCCCGTTGCTCGGTCCCAGCTCCTGCCAACCTAGCAGTTTGAAAGCACGCAGTGCAAGTAGATAAATAGGTACCGTTCTGGCGGGAAGGTAAACTGCGTTTCCGTGCGCTGCTCTGGTTCGCCAGAAAGCAGCTTAGTCATGCTGGCCACATGACCCGGAAGCTGTAGGCCGCAACCCCAGAGTCGTCCGCGACTGGACCTAACGGTCAGGGGTCCCTTTACCTTTACCTTACCAACTCTCAGCACCCTCAAGGAACGAGGCTTCCCAGGATTCTTGGGGGGGAAGCAATGGCTGTTTCAAGCGGTATCACTGAGCTTCAAATGTATAGTGCAGATGGGGCCATCAGTAAAGAAGGGGATCTTAGCAGGTATTGAACCTGGTCTCGAGAATTAAGGAGAGCCCAAGAAATTCTGCTATTCAGAGTTTCAGAACTGCCCTAGTTGAGAGAGGGAAGGGTAGATATTATGGGGGTGGGACCTCAGTCATGGGGGCCAAATGCAGCTCTTCAGACCTCTCTGCCCAGCTCTTGGGCATCTCCCTAGGCCACACCCCCTCTGCCAAGGACACACCCCTCACCAGCCCTGCTCCATACCCTCCTTGCATGCCTTTACCTGGCTGGAATGTGTCCTTGAACTGTGATGTTGCCTCTTGCTTGTCTGGATGCAGGCTGAGGAGAGGAGTGCATCTATTGGCTTTTGTGTGGCTGGAATGCAACCAGGTCTATGAAGATTAGACCCAGGGCTTTTTACCCAGCTTTGTTGTCAAGCTTTTTTGAGAAGAGCTCATCCTGGAGAGCAAATGACACTCTTGGGAATCCCCATTTGTGCCATTCAGAGGTGAGGCGCTTGCCAGTCTTCAGTGGGTTTGCATTGGTGGCTGCTCTTGATAGAACCTTGTTTTCCCCCGAACACCCCAGGCATTGAGTCAATCTTGGGATGCCCAGGAAGGAGTCGCACTATTGGCCCACCTAGTTCACTATTGTCTACACTGACTGGCAGCAGCTCTCCAGGGTTTCAGCAGCAAATTTCTCCCATCCCTACCTGGAGATGCTGTGGATTGAACCTGGGACCATCTGCATGCAAAGCCAATGCTCTTCCATTGAGCTCTGGCCCTCCCCTTGTGCATCACTATGCTAGAAAAAGCTTCTCCTGCTCAATGCCTTTATGTCAGGCTGCTGTTTAAAGGTGTGCAGGAGCAGGATGGGGAGCAAATTTGGCCACCCTGCTTCAGAATGCCCTTTGAAGTGCCATGAAGCCCTTTGGGGGAAAATTTTATTGGCGTGCCAAGAAGTTGTTTGCCTTGACTTGTCATTAATCACAAACAACTTGGGAGATTCCAGCTCACTGTCCTCTGGCTCAACTTAGCTCTTACACAATTTTCCAATGGCAAACAGCCACGTTCTTCCCACGTCAGCTTTCCCCCAAAGTTATGCTCTCCAGATGTTTCTGGACTACAACTCCCACCACCCCCTGACCATTGGCCATGCCGATTAGGGCTATGGATGTAAAAAGGCATAATTGTTCATCCTTCCCTGTATTAGTCCTGTTTCTGTTGAAGACGGTTTGTCTGTTATTCAGCTTGCTGTCCACGGTGGCAAAACTACGTAACTTGTGCAATTTATCACATAAATTGCATTGCCATTGTATTATTCTGGCCCCATTCATTTCAGTGCCAATGAGGTGCAATGCAAATGGGAAGTGGGGTGTATGTAATCAATTAAATAATTGTTTGTGGGCTTAAAGCAGTGGTGGCTAACCTTGGCACTCCAGATGTTTTGGAACTACAACTCCCATCATCCCTAGCTAACAGGACTAGTGGTCAGGGGTGATGGGAGTTGTAGTCCCAAAACATCTGGAGTGCCAAGGTTAGCCACCACTGGCTTAAAGCAAAAACGAATATTGGCAATTTCCCCTCCCATTTCCGTTTTCATCAGAATCCTCCAGCATCCCTATCTGGGGTTGATAGAAGTTGTAGCCCAACAATATATGGAGGGCACCAGCTTGGAGAAGGCTGCCAAAGGCGAAATCCAGAGTGGCCACTTAGATGACCTTAAAAGGGGATCAGACAAATTCGTGGCATGTTTAGAGGCAGACTTTAATCCTGGGGAAAGGAATAGATATATCTAAACCAAATGTAGCGAGGGCAGCCTTCTGCTCTAAAACAAGGATGGGGAGTAATTTTCAGCCTGAGGGCCACATTCCTTTCTGCACAATTATCCGAGGGCCACATGTCAGCGGTGGGTGAGACCCAGGAGCACCACAGTCATTTGGTGGGGTGAGGCTGTCACCAACCTCCACCAGCAATGGAGAAGTGCTGGAATCAGCACTGATTTCAGGAGAGATCGTGGCAATTTCTGGCGAGATCTTGGCCAAAATCGCCCGATACATATTGTGGGGTGTGCAAGGTCTCATGTGACTTTGTCCAAGATCTCACTCTCTGAAATCTCGCCCAAAATTGGCACCAATGCCTGTGCTGCCTCTCTGCTAATGGTGGAGGTGGCAGAATGTACAGTGAAGGTGGCAGCAGCAGCAGCAGGCATGGTACTTTGGGGGTGGTGGAAGCAGCAGCAGGGCAGGACTTCCTGTTTTGCCTCAAGCAGTGCAGGGGTAAGTGCTGGCCCTGGTGAGATAAGAGGCAAAAGTGATCAGAGAATTGGAGTTTTTATATATACTGACACTGAAGACAAACTGTCCTTCATCCAGGCAACAAAACAACGACATCACAAACTGTCTTGTAAGTATAAAAACCAATTTTACTAGAATAATAGCTAGAATGAAGATAGGCTTGTAACCATTCAAACAACCAACATACTAAGGTGCCATGTGCAAGGCAAAGCCTGGAGATACTGTAAACATGGAGTGGATAAATGCACAACTCTATCTTAGCAAGTTACATATACAATAAATGCTATACAAACTGCATCAATGAACTGTTCAACACGTAGCGTAAGTCCAGTCACGGAACAGCAACCCCGTGCCGCCACAATGGTAAGGGTAGCACACTGAAGAACATGAAAAAGTTTTCCAAAGCTGTTTATCAAAGCTGAACTGGATGAGATGTTCTTCAATGAGTCTTGGGTTGGAAACACAAAGCCGTGTACACGGATCAATCACGGGACGGCAAATCAATGCCACCACCCTGGTGAAAATAACGCAAGTAGGCCAAAGGAGACCTGTTCTCCGGATGTATTATAGGTTTCGCTACACTCTTCGTCAGTCCAAAAAGCTAATTATACAGAACGGTTTGCTCAGGATAAAGAAGGCTTTTTGGACTGACAAAGCGTGTAGCCATAAGCATTATCAGCATTCAGGACACATTCTAGCCATGCCAAAGCACCCAAGAGGGTACAAAGCAGGGCTGGTGAGGGGGAGTGGCCTGGGAAGATGGGCGTGACTGGAGAGAGGGTGTGGTCTAGGGAGACTCCCAAGGGCCAGAGAGAGAGACCTGGAGGGCCACATAAAAGGTAAAGGGACCCCTGACCATTAGGTCCAGTCGTGTCCGACTCTGGGGTTGCGGAGCTCATCTCGCTTTATTGGCCGAGAGCCGGCGTACAGCTTCCGGGTCATGTGGCCAGCATGACAAAGCCGCTTCTGGCGAACCAGAGCAGCACATGGAAACACTGTTTACCTTCCTGCCGGTGCGGTTCCTGTTTATATACTTGCACTTTGACATGCTTTCGAACTGCTAGGTGGGCAGGAGCTGGGACCGAGCAATGGGAGCTCACCCCGTTGCGGGGATTCGAACCACCGACCTTCTGATCAACAAGCCCTAGGCTCTGTGGCTTAACCCACAGTGCCACCTGGGTCCCTGGAGGGCCACATACCTGTTCCAATACCTATGCTCCTTGTTCCACAGCTTCTTCTATGTGACTCTCGGAGAAAACAGCCTGCTGAGCTTTGAAGGGACAGAGCAGCTGAAGATCGGAATCAAGGCAATCCGGCACCCCTTTTACAACAGCTTCAACAAGGATAACGACATCATGTTGGTCAAACTCCTGACCCCCATCAGGTTGACCGACAGCGTCCGGCCACTTGCCTTGCCCAGCAGCTGTGTTGATCCTGGCAGCTACTGTGTTGTCCCTGGATGGGGCACCACCATTCTGCAGAAAGGTAGCGGGGGTTGGGGTGGGGAACTGGAAGGAACCTAGAATATGAACAGGGATGGGGGAGAACTCTGACTCAATTTGCTTTCTAAGGCGGACCTATCTGATTCAGATTTTCTGAAACAGCACACAAACCAAAACACGGCCGTCTTTCGAAATTCTCTGAATTTTGCAATATGGTTCTTCGGCCAAGTAAATGGGTGCAAAAATGTGTATATTAGGCAAAAGTCTGCATGAAAATGCAGATATTAGGGGAAATAGCACACAAAAATGCATTGCATGATGGCAGTTTTTGTAAAAATGTGTACATTTGGCAAAATTGCATACAAAATGTGCTCATTAGGAAAAAATTTGTACTAAAATTGGGGTGGGGTTGAATCCCCATTACTGATGAAGTGGGAGAAGCCTCTATCACTGAAATTTCTTATTTTCCAAGTTCCACTGTTCACCCTTTTCCTGGCGCACTATGCGGCAGAATTAACACCCTTCTTATTCATTTTTTATTTGAAAACTTAACAAGCAAGGGAAAAAGAGAAAAAGTCAAATAAAATTAAAGAAGAAAGAGAGATTATTATTATTAATAACAATAACAATAATAATAATAATATACAAATAATACTAACCATAGACCATGATCAGTTCACATTGTGGACACAGTGACCATCAGTATCTGTATCTTAAATTAAACATATACCGTATTTTTCCGTGTATAAGACTAGGGTTTTGTCCTAAACAATAATGTCAAAAATTAGGGGGTGTTTTATACATGGATACATCTCCCCCCATTTTCTTAAACCTGAGTCCCCCAAAATAGGGGGCGTCATATACATGGGGGCATCTTATAGACGAAAAAATATGGTAATTTAATGTCCTGATAGGTAGCCACACAACACTGATGCCTGGGGCTTTGTTTTCAGGGGGAACTTGCCGAAACTCAGTTTTGGCACCTCTCATGTGGGTTCCGGAACCTCTCAGGTGTGTGCCATTGCAATTCTAAGAGAAAGAGGGAGGCTTTCATACTGAGTTCAGGCACCTCTTTTTCTAGAAAAATAGCACTGCTGATGCCTGTATGCAATACAGTATGTTCACATGCAGCCAGGGCAGTGAGGGTGCTCAGACCATTGAGCAATAGACAGTGGGTATGTATCCTTCCAGGTTTCAAATATAAGTTTATTAGTCACCATAAGGGCTCACAAAAACCCCTCTTGTTGTGCTGCTATTAACCCTCACACTACAGGGATACAGTTTGAAAGTACATGAACACCTGCAAATATCGAGGATTTTGCCAATACTAAATTGATGTGACTAACAACTTCAGACCGAAAGGAATACAAACCCACTCCTTATGCTTCAAATAGACATCCCCAGCTTTACACCTCCTACATTAAACAGTGCCCTCTTATACTCGAAATATTCATTCTTGCCGCATCAATCTCAATTTTCAGGTCCAAGGAAATATTCCGTACAGATCCTATAGCAATGTCCCATTGTTTAGGCTGTATAATGTCTTATAATTCCCCGTTCCTCACGTCTCTAAGTTCCTCAACTTCTACCTCACCAAAATCCATTAAGCATCTATAAACAGCATTTATAGGTTAGGTTTTCTGTAAGGATTAACATCCTAACATTCCCCAGCAGGCTGAGAAAGAGTCTGAGATTGGACCCAGAGCAGAAGGTCATGAAAATAGGCAGTAGTGACAGTGACTGAAGGCATTTAGCTTGAGGTCTACAGATGTCAGAGAATTCAAATGGAAATGGGAGCAGAAATGGCCAATGTTTGCTGAGTCACCCCAAATTCAGCCCAAAACTCAATCCAGCAAATACAATTGGTATTTGCTGCTGTAGTTGTTTTCTGTCCACAAATGACACACAATTGATTACTTCCCCCTCACATTTGCATTGTGTTTCCTTTGCATTGAAATGAATGGTGTGGAATACTGTGATAAATACGTGATTAATTATGGATTATCTCCAATGCTAGTCCTGCTCAGAAGAAACCCACTGAATTTAAGGGATATGACCATTGATTTCAAGGAGTCTGCTCTGAGTGAAACTTAGTTGGACTCGCGCCTGTGTACGGTAGTTTATTCCGTGAAATTCTGCCGCAGTGAACACTGAGATGAATAACCTTTTAGTGTTTTTTGTTGGAAGCTGCATTGCAGTGGAATGGAAACAGCACTGCATGCGACTAGCATGGGTTTGGAGTGGGAAACGATGCCTTCTTACACCTAGGAACCCACCACAAACTCTGTGTGAATCAGCCCCATGAGAAAAGGCAAAAGTGTGTTGGCAGGGGTGGGGAATCCAGCAAATAATTAGAGAGTGAGATTTTTTTGTAGCATGTTAAATACCTACTTCATCCATTCCTCTCTCACTTACCCCATCGCAGCCCCATTACAGTACCCACCAGACATCCTCTACTGCGGAAATATCACCACCCTGACTGACCAGGAATGTTTGGCCGTCTATCCCGCTATCCGCTTGGGGCACATGCTATGTGCCACTGTCAAGATGGGTGGATCTGATTCCTGCCAGGTGAGCACAGCCATTCCTACCACCCTCTCCTGGCCATAAAACTCCACCGCCACCCTAATGTTTGTGTCTCCTGGTTTATTCCTAGAGTCTTTGATACTTACTTGCACATGGCTGACAACAGGGAGCATGGAGCCTAGGGCTGTTTACACAAAAATACTTTTAAAACACACGGCTTCCGCCAAAGAATCCTGGAAACTGTAGTTTTCCCCTAAAAAACCAACCGTTTCCAGCAATCTTAACAAACTACAGTTCCCAGGATTTCCCAGGATCATGGGTGATGAGATTAAGATCTGGCCTCCACCCCTGAAATGAGAGATGAGGCAATCCTTTAGTCGTTGCAGGTCCCAGGCTCTATATCCCAGTACTGGCACCTTGGAATTGATGGATTTTTTTTGCTCCATAACAGCATTTCTTCATTGCCTCCGCAGGGAGACCCTGGCTCACCCCTCGTCTGTGATAACGCACTGCAAGGCATCACATCCTGGGGCTTCGAAAAATGCTCTGAGGTAGAAACCCCCAGCGTCTTTGTCAAGGTCTGCAACTACATTAATTGGCTGCAGGAGACAATGGCTTTGGCTTAACACCTCTGAGGAATACAACCTAGTATCCCTCCCGTCCTCAGGTTGCAAAATAAAGGCTCTTGAAAGAAGTCTTGGGTATTGTCTCTTTGCCTTTTGTGTCCTTCCAGAAGTTGGTTGTACCAGTGGCACCCCTGCTATAAATCAGTGGAGGCTGGTTCATTAGGGTGAGAGGGACACCACATCGCCGACCTCAGGTTGCCCTCAGCCAGCTACCATCTGCTTGCCCTTTTACTTACTTCCAGTCCAGGAGGTGACATTGCCTGTCCTCTTCTTCCTTCTTATTCTCAGCGTTGCCATTGTAGAATTCAGCAGAGAGGAGGATGGGGCAGTGTGTGGAGGTAACAGGATGTCCTGGGAGGTTTGCTGTGTTCCAGGTGCAAAGATTCATGAAGTGACGGAGAAGTTGCCGGCTTCCTGTTTGCGCCAGGGGATGGACGCCTCTCCCAACACCGCGGGGAGAGAGAGAGATGGATACAGTGGTAACTCGGTTTATGAACTTAATCCGTTCACTTAATCAGTTTAAGAAGTCCGTTCTTAAACTGAAACAGTTCTTAAACCGAGGCGTGCTTTCCCTAATGAGGCCTCCCGCTGCCAGTGCCTTTCCACCGTTCGGGTTCTGTTCTTAGACCGAGGTAAAGTTCTCAAACCAAGACACTATTTCCAGTTTTGCGGAGTTTGTAAACCGAATTGTTCTTAAACGGACTGTTCTTAAACTGAGGTACCACTGTAATCAGAAAATGATGGGGGAATTGCATTTTCTGCATTCCTCTTCAGTTGGAAGGGGAACCTGGCTCTCACCCGCAGTTTGCCTGGCGGTCTGGCACTCGCTTCCCCATGGAATGCGAGAGCAGGCAAAGACACTGGGTGCATGAAGAACTCCTGCTGCTGCGACCCCCTGATCCCATTCCTGGAAGCACAGGTTATCCTGCTAATTGGGTTGGGTTTTTTTTAATTGAAGTAAACTACAGGTGCGTGCTAGAGATGATGAGATAAGAAACTGTGGGAACGAACCCAGCTACAAGGATTTAAAAGGTTTGGATTGAGAGTGGATTTCATTTGGTATAAAGGGCCCCATTACTTTCAGTAGCTTAGGACCTCATCAAACCCGAATCCAGCCCTGGCTGGGTGTAAGCTTTGTGCAAGCAAATCAGGATGAATATTCAATAAACAGCTCTTCCGGAGGAGCCTTGGGTGGTGAGTGGCAGTAGTGCCACCTATTGCTGGCTCTGATCTCACCCACTGCCAATATGCAGCCCCTGACCCATTACCCTTGAGGGAATCCAGCCCTGGGCTGGAAAAAACAACAACACTTCTCCACCCTTGCCCTACTGTGAAGGAAAGATTGTTAATGTTGCAGAAGCTTGTCTGTCATCGCTGACTTCATTGTGGAATCTCTGGCAAAGAAACACCAAAGTTCCCAGGAACATTGTTTTGAAAATAAGCTTTTGAATAACGCTAGGGTTGTCATGTTGTTTTAGTTGCCTTCCTCTTGTGCTTCTCACAGCAGTACAACCCTGAAGAAATTTAGGACATGACTTTTTGAATGACTTCATTTACATGCCATACGGACATCTGTCAAGCTGTTGTTGGAAACACAGGAGTTGAGGTTAGACGAAAAGAAGAGTGGCAACCTTAAATGGCATACAGGGACAGGAGGGAATTTTATTCCGTTCGCACTTATAGGCGAACATACTTAATTCACACTTTCCAAAACAATACATGAACCCAAACACAGCCATCCTCTGAAATTTGCAATTCTCTGAATTTTGCAAGCCAAGTTATGTGCACAAGAATCCCTATTGTAAGGTAAAGCGTGCATATAAATGCCTATATTAGTGCAATTAACATACAAAATGCATACTGTTAAGGGAAAAAACCTTTGCGAAAATGCATACACTGGGCAAAATTGCATTAAGGTGTGTATATTAGGAGAGAAAAGTACCAAAAGGCTGATGGATTTCCCTGATAACTTTTTTTAAAAAAATGCAAATGGATATGGCAATGAGGAGAATCGAACCTAAGACTAGGAAAGTGAGAAACTGTGAGTAACCAAAATTGACCTAGTCACCCATCCTAGTGGCACAGAATGTAACTGGAAAAAACTTGCCTGATGCAGATTGCATGGTGTGGGTGCGGGTGTTTTTGTCCGGAAGCTGCTTCTCGCCTCTATACGTATATCAGGGGAGAAAGGATACATCTCGTAACGTTTGCACTCAATCAAGTGAGAGGAGGGAGCAGGTTTGGAAGCATGGACACATACCAGGAGGCATTTAAACCAGCTAAATTTGAGGACGCGATCCAGCTGCTTGAGTCTCAGAAACCTCGGAGCAAAGGGATTCCAAGCCAAGGTGGAATCTTAATGATAGCTTTGGCACGGCATCTGGCTTCCATCTTTCAAAGGTGCTTTAGTAAGAATGAGAGGATGTTCCAGCGCAGGAAGTGTGGATTTGCTGAGTGAGCAGTTGTCGCCGGGTTGGCATAATTATCGTCTTGTTGACGCAGAGGCAGCTCTGGAATTGCACACCCACCAGCGGAGCAGAGGCGTTGCTTGCTGTGTTGCAGGCATTATAATTAACCCAGCTAATGCACACTAGGGTATTACTGAGGGGCACGGATACTTAATAGGATGCTTATCCCCATCAGACAATGCTCTTGGTAGTCAGGTTTCCTAGCCCGCCCCAAACAGGAAAGGTCCCTCCGCATGAAGAGCTGCAGGTGAGGAATGGTGTCGCAGATCATCACTGGCCAATTATTTTGCAGCTCCACTCATTTAACCACCTGTTGAGACTTGCCAAGAAGAACAGCCCTTGCCTGGCAGATTCCCTCTGCCATACACTTGGCCTGGTAGCTGCACATTTTCAGTGATTGCCTTTTCCATTAGTTGGAGGGATGGGGGACCTCAGGCTCAGGGGCCAAATGTTGCCCTCCAGGCATTTCTCTTTGGTCCTCAGAACTCCCCACCACCAGGCAACATCCCTCGCTGGCCCTACTTCGCACCCCAAGCTTTCTGCTTGGCTCAAATGTGTCCTTGAAGGCTCATCATGCCTCTTGCTTGCCTGGATGGAGGGTGAAGAGGGAGGTGTGAGTGTAGAAGCTAGCCTGCTGTATAAGGGTAAAATTTGCATTCATTGCAAACCACCTGCTTTTGCCTCTAGTCCTGCCCACCACTTGCATGTGGCCCTCAGAAGGTTGCCCAGAAGGGAATGTGGCCCTTGGGGAGAAAAGGGTTCCCCACCCTTATCTTAGCTGATTTTTGATGCTTGCAAAGCCCCATGGACAAGGGTTTGACCAGTGCTGCAGATCAGCTGACTGGCAGTGCCTGCAACTCCTTTCAGCCCAGATGTGCCTTTAGCTTCTCCACCCCTAGCATTGTCATGTACATCACATGTAGGGCAGGTGTAAGGGCTCGGGGTTGTCTCATCGAGAGTAAAGAACCAGAAGCATCCGTTCTTCTAAAGCTAATACTTTATTTACAAACTATGTACATCGGAGCGTTTAAGATTCATGTCCGCTTGAGTTGGTTCTAGAATCCGGGAGTGGCTTTCGCCGGTTCCTCCCCCAACATAGAAGCTTTGGAATTCCAAAGCGTCGTCTCCTTTCCTTACGCTTCCCCCCCCTACGCATTTCGGGCGACAGAAGTAGCTGACCACTTTGCTTCTCAGACCACTCAGGTGGTGCTGAGGCTCTGTCAGCATCTCTGACCCTCAGCTCCACCGCACTGCCTGGCAGTTCCTGCTCCTCACCACTGGGGCTTTCCTTACTATCCCCGCTGGACTCCGAGCTGCTTCCCAAGAGAGGCTACACTTCCCTCCACCCCTCCTTCCCTGTCTCAAGAGCCTTGCGTGAGGTCAGATCCCTGTGCAGGGCTTGGCCAAAATGGCCAAATGGGGAGCACTGGTGGGGCCTAACTAGGTCCTCAGGCCAGAGGTTCCCTATCACTGTAATAACATAACAGAAGTTGGAATAAGCTTGTTTTCTCCTGCTCTGGAGGGTGGGACTCAGACCAATGGCTGAGGAATGGTGCCGCAGCTAGTGCTGCAACACTAAAAGCCCAGTCTCTTGAACTCGCACTTTGATGTGACAGTACAGTGTGTTTTCCTGATCTGGCAAGACACTAGTAAAAGAAGGCCATTGTTGGGCATTCTAGGCTTATAGCCTAGAATGTGTGAGTGTTAATCTAGGGTCGCCATGCGTCTGGATTTTCCTGGTCATGTCCAGGATCCCAATGATGGAAAAGCTCAACAACTTTCCTTTAAAAAGGGATTGCAGCTTCTCTTCCCTATAATGGCTGCATTCGCATGTAACACGTGGCAGCTTTTCTTCTATTCAACGGTCCCATTTCCATGATTAACACAAACCCAACAACAAATCATGGATTATTGGCTTGGTCTGTTTGTGGTTAACCATGGTTAAGTTGCTAGGCTGTGTTCAGCTGATTAAATGAACCGTGGTTTAGTAAACCATGGCTAAGAGCTGCATGTGAACCAGGCCAATAGCTCTGAATGAAATAAGTAGGATTGAGTCCTATTGAAATCAGGGGGGGTGTCAGCTGTGAATTCCTCAAGCCCCATTGATTCCTGAAGAGCTCAAACATGAGGATGTAAAGCACACACAGCTGATAGGAATGCTTGATAAGGCTACTGTTGCACTACCCATCTGGGAATGCAAAACCCACAGATTTGTCAAGCGCTTGGCAGGCCACCATGCAAACCTGGTGAACTGAATTTGGCTCAGTCAACAGGCTTTACTTCAGGACAAAGCACTCTGGGGCAACTGTCAAGGCTCCAAGGCCGTAGCAGGGCCCACCAGTCTTGATGCTTGCCTAGAGTGGCCACTTACACATTCTGTGGCCTGGGAAGAGTACCGAGAGCCGGATAGAGAGGACCAAAGCTAGGAGGACTTGACATGCTCATATCTGCAGGGCAACCGCAGCTCGGGTGGCAACATACGCATCACCAGAGAAGAGGAAATGCATCCCCAGAAATGAAGTCACATATGCGCTAATTTTTATTTTTTGCATATGCTTATGTAAATGTAGTGATGCAAACATAGACAGAATTACTACAATTTAGATGGAAATGCAATACATCTCACCATGGTTGAGAAAACTATAACCGAGTGACCTGTGTGCCTGCTCCATTTGTTTCTCAGGTGCAAACTCTTGACAGGCAACTCCAAGTCCCTTCCTGCTCTCCCTTCTTTAGGGTTTCTTCTTCTTCTTTAAAAAGAGGATTATTTCGAAACCAGTCCTGTCCTATGAATGCCTTTCAAAACAGAGGACTGTAACGTAAGACACTTGGTCACCTCACACCTGCCCCGAGTCCTTTACGCCAGGTGGCTAGGTCTCTAAGCGGCCATTTTAAATTTCCCACAATGCCCCTAAGGCACATTAAGGGAAATATAAAATGGCAACCCACAGCCACATCACTGACACAAAAGGGAGCCTGTCAGAGAGTTGTTTCCTGAGGCAGCCGGCTCTGCTGGTGGATCACAGAGGCCTGTTGCAATAAGAGACTAACATCACATATTCTGCAACATGTTGAGTCCCAGAACTAGGACACAAGTCTTCCCATCCATGCTCCTGCATGAGTCACATAACCCGTGCGAGATCATGGAGCCCCAAATACATGCTTTTGGGGGACTGTGCTCTCATGGCACCCCAAAACATGTGTTTTGGAGTGCCACTTAGGACAAACCTAGACAGCATCTTAAAAAGCAGAGACATCACCTTGCTGACAAAGATCCGTATAGTTTAAAGCTATGGTTTTCCCAGTAGTGATGTATGGAAGTGAGAACTAGATCATAAAGAAGGCTGATCACCGAAGAATTGATGCTTTTGACTTATGGTGCTGGAGGAGACTCTTGAGAGTCCCACGGACTGCAAGAAGATCAAACCTATCCATTCTGAAGGAAATCAGCCCGGAGTGCTCACTGGAAGGACAGATCCCGAAGCTGAGGCTCCAATACTTTGGCCACCTCATGAGAAGCGAAGACTCCCTGGAAAAGACCCTGATGTTGGGAAAGATGGAGGGCACAAGGAAAAGGGGACAACAGAGGACGAGATGGTTGGACAGTGTTCTCGAAGCTACCAACATGAGTCTGACCAAACTACGGGAGGCAGTGGAAGACAGGAGTGCCTGGCGTGCTTTGGTCCATGGGGTCACGAACAGTCAGACACGACTAAACGACTAAACAACAACAACAACAACATAGGATCGCAGCCCCAAAAAAGCTTTTTTTTCAGGGTGAGATCTCATATGATGGCCTCAGTGCTCTTGTGGGGGGAAACGGGTTGTTCCGGTTTTTCCAGGACATTTTCGAGTTATGATGTCAATTTAAAGAAGCAGGAGGAACAGAGTTTCAAAACTCACCCTTCGGCCTTGATACCCAATGGCCATTTTATTTTGGCCGGCTTTTCTTGCACGTGACAGGTGTTTTTACACCTGGTTCATTGTTTCACATTGTGGTTTAAACTGCAATTTTAAATGTTGCAAGCAGCCCCAAGTGGTGCTTTCACAGCCAAAGGGCGGGATTTAAAAGTTTGCATAAATAAATAAGATTAAAAGCCTACATCCCTTTTTCATTTCGCTCTCCTCATGTTCACACACCCAGGACTACATCATCATCTCCCGAATTCTCAGACGGCTTCATTGTTATGCATGATGAGGATCAAGGGGAATCCATTCTATTAGGAAAATGAATGTGTAAGGCAGGTGTGGGGAATATTTGGCCCTTCGGGTGTTGCCAAAGTAAAACTCCCATCAGCCCCAGGAAGCAGGGCCAATGGCCAGGCATGATTGGAGCTGTAGCCCAGCAAAATCTAAAGGGCCAACAGTTCCCTACTCTGGTGTCTGGTGTAAGGGATGTGTTATTGTACACAGATCTGTTGAATTGACCAGGCCTTGTGGTTAAGCAATGGCCAATGGATGAACATCTTGACAGATTGTGTTTTATCTTGTATTTTATTCTGTGAACTGCCCTGAGATCTCTTGATGAAGGGTGGCATATAAATTTAATAAATAGAAATAAAATCAATTCAGTGCATGGGCAGAATGTGGCCCCAGAGAACAGCTGGAGGGCAGCCCCACACAATTCTCTTATGGCCCCACCCTACCCCAAATTGTGTACACAATTTACAGAATAGTTAGATGTCAGTTTGGGAAACATGGGTGTCCAAGTGGAGACCCCCCCCCCGGAATCTCTGTCTGTCTGTCTGTCTGTCTGTCTGTCTGTCTGTCTCCTCTACACCTCTGCCTTTATTTATTTAAAGATTTAGGGTTGTAGCTAATGCTAGTCCAACTCAGCATAGGCCCATTGAACTTTATGGGCATAACACAGTTAGCCCCATTAATTGCAATGGATCTACTCCCAGGAGGCTACCCCTGCCTTAGAACCACAAACTAGATGCATCACTGCTCCAAAGCAGTTGGCATCATCGCATAAGCCGTGTCAGAGCAATGCAACAGCATCATTTCCTGGAAGTACCTGTGAGTAGGTGCGTGGGGAGAAAGGACATGAGAGCAGCCAAGGAACACTCCCAGGTTGGCTTTCCCCTCACTGGATAGTGATGAAGATGCCAGGAATAAGAGCTTTCTTCCACCACCACAGCTGCAGCTCTTCTCCATCCTGCTTTCACAGTGTGTGCTGTTTGTCTGGGTTTAAATGGCGGAGGAAGGATATGGGATTGCGGTGGCGGTGGCGGTGGCTGAGCCAGACTACAGCGCCATAGATTTCTGAGCGTAGGTGGATTGCCAACAGAGTTTGCAAGTCTAGACACCACTTTTGGCCCTGCATGCTTCTTTTGACATCCCTGGTATCACCTGTGAGCATTGAACAGTGATCCAGCAGTAGTGGGGGTGCTCAGTTTCTTACTCCCTCGCTCTCTGCTTGTGTGTCACGTGCAAAAACACCATTATGTTCTTACTAGGGGCTGATGCCACTGCTCATTCCACTCACTACTGTATATCCATCTTGTGTGCTTCTTAGAATCACTTGGTGGGCCAAAAAAAAAAAAAGGAATTAATTCCAGATCACATTTGTCCCTTTATCAAATGGACTAGTTGAGTTCACATTAAGTTCAAGGTTCAATTCTGGTTCGCCCAAATGTTCCTCAGCAATCAGTCAGTCAATCAATCAATCAATCAATCAAGAACTTGGGATGTTGCAAGCTGCTGTGCTAAAGTATAAAATAAGAAGAGCAAGAAACCTTTTTAAATAAAAAAAAACCACAGTAGGATGTCAATTGCTTAATTTCTTCTCCCCAACTAATATGATCTTTAAGTTTAAAAGCCCAGGAGTAAACCTAAAGTGTAAAAAAAAAACAACCTGTAAGAAAATGAACTTTGAAGAGGAACTAGAAATTGTTCAGAGTTCTACCCCCAAATGAACTTAATTCACATTCCGTTCACCCAGGAATTCTGGGAACAACTTTCTGGTGGAGTTCAGAGGTTTCCTGTGATCATTCAGGCATCCCTGGCAGTAATTGCTCCATTGCCAAGACACTCCGTTCTGCCTACATACTTGCAATTGCTACTTTCCATATTCATGCTTCCCATTTCCCTGACATCTGTCACCATCGTCAACACCTGTCACAACCACACCCAGAAATTATGTACTTTGCCCACACCCTCCCGGCCAAGTGTTTGCATTATTATCTCTGTACCTGCTCATGTGGCAACAGGGCCTTGAGGCTGGCAACAGTTAGAGACATCTACATCTTTCCTGCATTGTCAGACTTCGTGGACAAAATAGACAGGTGGCTCCCCTATCCCTGACTGACCTTAGTCAACCTTGATGCTCTGCCCATTGTGCTGGTTGCCTTCCATGCCCCCAACCCCGTCTTTATCTTCCTAGAATCCTTCTTTAGATGCACTTAACAGGTCACCTGATGAAACAAGTATCTTTAAGATAAGCTTGCGACAACAGCACACTTCCTGCTCCCGTTTGACTCTTTCTCTGACCTCCTCATCCAGTTGGAGGCGGGTGATGAAGATAATCCCATCTGCAAAAGACAAAACAAAAAACTTTTGCTGTGTTCTCAATATCGATGTCGGAGGATTCCAAAGGAAATGGAAATTGATAGTGTCTGCTTATTCGTTCCACATCCTGAATGGGAATCAAACCAGAAAAATACAACCATATTCACTGCTGTTGTTGTTTTCAGTCTACTAAACATTGTTGTTGTTTAGTCGTTTAGTCGTGTCCGACTCTTCGTGACCCCATGGACCAGAGCACGCCAGGCACTCCTGTCTTCCACTGCCTCCCGCAGTTTGGTCAGACTCATGTTGGTAGCTCCGAGAACACTGTCCAACCATCTCATCCTCTGTCGTCCCCTTCTCCTTGTGCCCGCATTCTTTCCCAACATCAGGGTCTTTTCCAGGGAGTCTTCTCTTCTCATGAGGTGGCCAAAGTATTGGAACCTCAGCTTCAGGATCTGTCCTTCCAGTGAGCACTCAGGGCTGATTTCCTTAAGAATGGATAGGTTTGATCTTCTTACAGTCCATGGGACTCTCAAGAGTCTCCTCCAGCACTATGTTCTACTAAACATAGAACCATAGAATTGTAGAGTTGGAAGTGATCCTGGGGGGTCCACCCCCTGCAATGCAGGAATCTTTTTGCCTCACTGATACTCAATGCACAGAAGGCAATAGCAATCTCCTCCTAGTTTTTTTTAAATATATATATTTTTATTAAAGATTTCTTAGTTTACAAAAATACATGCATTGTCTCTTTTTTCAAGTTGGGTTTTCTACAGATCAATTTCATTTGTTGTGAGACATTAGTGTTGCATACATTGTTAGGTTAGGAAGAAAAGAGGGGGAAAGAGGAGGAGGGGGAATGGTGAGTGGGATCGGGTGGCAATACTTCTATTCTTCTACTTAGTGCATGTGTGGGGTTTTGTGCCAGCGTCACTTGTGTGGGTTCTCTTACTATTCCCTTGTTGTATTTCCTTGGTGGTGAGAGAGGTTGGGGTGGCCTAGGTTTTGGTTGGTTGTCTTTGGTTGGCTGTAGTGAGATTGGTTTTTGTGTGTTAGTGGTGTGTGTGTGTGTGTGTGTGTGCGCTTTTGGATCAGGTTAGCCAGATTGATTTGTATGCTGTTGGCGGATTCTTCTTGTTGTGCTGTGTATGTGATAAAGGGGAACCATACCAGGGTGAAGGCGTCTTCTTCTATTTCAGTTTCAGTTCATTGGTTAGTTTTTCTTATAAGGCTGTTTTCCATACTATTTGATACCATTGGTCCATGCTTACTCCTGACAGGTCTCTCCAGTGCCTGGCTATGATGCTTCTGGCTGCTGAGAGTAGGTGGGTTATAAGCTCTTTGTGATTTGTGTGGGCATTATTGTCTTGGAAGATGTTTTGTAGGGCCAGTTCTGAGGTGACTTCTAATACTTGCTTAGTTATTTTGCATATTTCTTGTATGATTGATGTCCAGAAGAGTTGGATTTGGGGACATCCCCACCACATGTGGAGGTATGTACCTGGGGAGGTGCATCGTCTCCAGCAGTTTCTTACTATTCCATCTTCATCTGCACCGAGGAACAGCCCAAAGAAACACCCCCAATTAAGGCTACTTCTCCATTCACAGAGATTCCCTGGAACACCACAGCTGGGATTTCGAAGTACCAGTCTGGCCCCTGGGTGTGTTTCTGTAACCTATAACCCAGTCCCTCCCCTAGATTGCAACCATAGTTATTATCTGCACTGTGGTGCTATTACTCTATAAGTCACAGCAATGATTAGCAACATGTTTTCTGGTTGGCCGGAAGGGCACCACACAGGCCATGTTAAATGGCACAGCATATACTGTATTGAGTATTGGTCCATGTTGGGATGGTCTTCACGTAAAATTGTAAATCAGTACAGCTACTACGGATGAAAGACAAATTAAGTTCAGCTTGCATATAAAGGCAAACTTACCACATGAACACTTTTAAAATTTCTTTATTAAACTTTCTGGAAGATACAAATTAAAAATGAAACGAACAAAACAGGTGCAATTGGGTGAGTTATTACCACAACAGGCTTAAGATTGACCAATGACTATTTATACTGATAATCTCCATACTTTCTTTCTTCTCCATATTTTCTTTACAGGATTTTTGTTTGCAGGGTTTTGGGGTGAAGAGATAACTCAAAAGCTCCGTATGTTCTTTATCTTTTGCCCCTTGGTTGCTTTTATTTTCTGTGTCAATTTTTCTAAAAGAGCACATTGTCATACTTTTTGCTGCCACTGGTTTATGTTCGCCAATGACTTCCAGTTCTGAGTTACCGCTGCTTGTGCAGCCAATAGTAAATGATTCAACAGCTCTTTATGATCTCTCTCTCTCTCTCTCTCAATTTTATTGGTTTTTGCACATATTTTCCAACATTATAACTCCAAAACAACATAATAAATCTTTGGCTATCACAGCCTAAGACTTCCTTCAACCCCTTCTAATGGTTTTCTAAATTCCTTTCTAATTTTACATTTTGTTACTGTACTTATTGCTATAAATCAAATCTTACATCAACTGTTCTTAGTCCTTTTCACTATAATTTTTAAAGTCCTCCTTACAAAACTTCTTGTAACCCTACAAGCGATGTTCGATCATTACAGTTGTCTTTCAAATACAACATAAATTTCTTCTAGTCCTTTAGGAAAACCTGGTCCTGCTGGTTTCGAATTTTCCCTGTTAGACTAACAGGGATCAAGATCTAAATTTCTATCCGAAAGCATATTTAACAGAACCAAAGTCAGTTTGACAAGTAATCTCACTGATCTCCTGGCATACCAGCTTCCAAAATACATTTTGATACAAATGCTTTGGTACTTTCTGTAACGACATGCAAACCGAATCACAGCCATCCTTTGAAATTTGCAGTTTTCTGAATTTTGCAGTGCAGTTCTTCAGCCGAATAGAAGGTACAAAAATTCATATACTGGGACATAAAAAATTAGTGAAAATAACATACAAACGTGCATTACATTAGGGGAACTTGCTTTGCAGAGATGTGTTTATTAGGGAAAATTTGTTCTAAAATGAAATCACAAACTGATGTGGAAATGTGGATAACTGAATTTAAGATTGGGAAAAGGACAAATAGTGAGAAACTGAAATTGATAGATTTGTCCACCCCTAACATCTGTATAGGATATCACTCTATAGGAGGGCTGGAGAATCCATTACTTCCCAAATGTTGCTGGACTCCACCTCCCATTAGTTTAGCCAATGGTCAGGGATGATGAGAGTTGCAGTCCACCAACACCTTGAAAGCCACAGGTTCCCTACCCTGATATGGATGATAAATCAATAATAAAAATAAATTAATATCATGAACAGTAAAAATCCACAAAGTCTGGATAAAAATGAGTTTTCAGAAACTATCTAAGGATAGGGAGTGATGGCTTCCCCAGGGAGGGAAATCTACAACAGCAGTACCACCACCACTGAAAAGGCCCTGTCCCTAACCCTAATCCAGAAAGCAGGGTCTCAGATGCTGATCATGGCTTGGGTATGTTCCAGGCCAGCTCACCCATGGGGCAAAGCGAGGCAACCACCTCAGGTGGCAGGATCCATTGGGAACACAGATCCTGATGTAGATCTTTATTCACCCCTGGGTTCCTGATGTAGTTCCTCACTCTCCACTTCTTCTCTGGCAGGGAGGGGCCGCAATTTTATGGTTTGCCTCATGTGCCAGCATGTATTGTGCTGGGTATGTTCATCTAGTCTGTGGTTCCCAACGTAGGGCACACGCCCCACAGCGGGACAATTTGATTTTTAAGGGGGGGCAATTTGAGAATGAGTTATTAACAGTGAATGGCCTTTTAGGCTTCCTCCACATGAATAGGAGTTCACTTTTTGAATAATAAGAATTATATGTCATGTGGGGGGGCATTAGGATTTTAGACATGCTTAGGTGAGGCATTTCCAAAAAATAGCAAGGAGAGACAAGAGGGCCTTTTTAAACGAGCAATGCAAAGAAATAGAGGAAAACAACAGAATGGGGAAAACCAGAGATCTGTTCAAGAAAATTGGAGATATGAAAGGAACATTTCGTACAAAGATTACCACAATTAAGGACAAAAGTGGAAAGGACCTAACAGAAGCAGAAGACATCAAGAAGAGGTGGCAGGAATACACAGAGGAATTATACCAGAAAGATATGGAGGTCTCGTACACCTCAGGTAGTGTGGTTGCTGACCTTGAGCCAGACATCCTGGAGAGTGAAGTCAAATGGGCCCTAGAAAGCCTTGCTAACAACAAGGCCAGTGGAAGTGATGATATTCCAGCTGAACTATTCAAAATTCTAAAAGATGATGCTGTTAAGGTGCTACACTCAATATGCCAGCAAGTTTGGAAAACTGAACAGTGGCCAGAGGATTGGAGAAGATCAGTCTACATCCCAATCCCAAAGAAGGGCAGTGCCAAAGAATGCTCCAACTACCGCACAATTGCGCTCATTTCACACGCTAGCAAGGTTTTGCTAAAAATTCTACAAGGCAGGCTTAAGCAGTATGTGGACCGAGAACTCCCAGAAGTGCAAGCTGGATTTCGAAGGGGCAGAGGAACCAGAGACCAAATTGCAAACATGCGCTGGATTATGGAGAAAGCTAGAGAGTTCCAGAAAAACATTTACTTCTGCTTCATTGACTACGCAAAAGCTTTTGACTGTGTCGACCACAGCAAACTATGGCAAGTTCTTAAAGAAATGGGAGTGCCTGATCACCTCATCTGTCTCCTGAGAAATCTCTATGTGGGACAAGAAGCTACAGTTAGAACTGGATATGGAATAACTGATTGGTTCAAAATTGGGAAAGGAGTACGACAAGGCTGTATATTGTCTCCCTGCTTATTTAACTTATATGCAGAATTCATCATGCGAAAGGCAGGACTGGATGAATCCCAAACCGGAATTAAGATTGCCGGAAGAAATATCAACAACCTCAGATATGCTGATGATACAACCTTGATGGCAGAAAGTGAGGAGGAATTAAAGAACCTTTTAATGAGGGTGAAAGAGGAGAGTGCAAAATATGGTCTGAAGCTCAACATCAAAAAAACTAAGATCATGGCCACTGGTCCCATCACCTCCTGGCAAATAGAAGGGGAAGAAATGGAGGCAGTGAGAGATTTCACTTTCTTGGGTTCCATGATCACTGCAGATGGTGACAGCAGTCACGAAATTAGAAGACGCCTGCTTCTTGGGAGAAAAGCAATGACAAACCTAGACAGCATCTTAAAAAGCAAAGACATCACCTTGCCAACAAAGGTCCGTATAGTTAAAGCTATGGTTTTCCCAGTAGTAATGTACGGAAGTGAGAGCTGGACCATAAAGAAGGCTGATCGCCGAAGAATTGATGCTTTTGAATTATGGTGCTGGAGGAGACTCTTGAGAGTCCCATGGACTGCAAGAAGATCAAACCTATCCATTCTTAAAGAAATCAGCCCTGAGTGCTCACTAGAAGGACAGATCCTGAGGTTAAGGCTCCAGTACTTTGGCCACCTCATGAGAAGAGAAGACTCCCTAGAAAAGACCCTGATGTTGGGAAAGGTTGAGGGCACAAGGAGAAGGGGACGACAAAGGACGAGATGGTTGGACAGTGTTCTCGAAGCTACTAACATGAGTTTGGCCAAACTGCGAGAGGCAGTGAAGGATAGGCGTGCCTGGCGTGCTCTGGTCCATGGGGTCACGAAGAGTCGGACACGACTGAACGACTGAACAACAAAGGTGAGGCATGGCCAAAAAAGGTTGGGAACCACTGATCTAGATAGTCACTGGAAGTTGCTAGACCTCATTTATGAAACAATTGGTATTCATGATTTGCACAACGGTCATAATAACTTTTATAAGAGACAATTTTCTAATTAATGGTAAGTCATCAAGAGGGGTTAGATTGACGTATCAGGAACAGGGATGAGATAGACCTGTAATCTTGAACCTTTCCTGACCTGGGAACCACCTTGCATGCATTGGCCCCATTTCTCGATTTTTAAAAAATCATATGTTCGTCTGGTGGTTGTGTGTTGTAGCAACCACCTTAGATCAAGTCATGACCCATTAGTGGGTCCTAACCCACCATCTAAAGACCAGTGTGCTCAACCACACACTTGCTATCACAGAACCGTTGATTCCTCATTATTAGAGACTACTGCCTCCCTTACCATATTGCATAAGAGAGGGTTCTGCCTCTTCACACATACAGACGTATGCTGGCTGCACTATAACTGTCTCAAGGTGGTTATCACAGGGATTGTTCCTACATGAGCAATACGTTTTGATTATCAATCCTGGCTTGGCTGTCCTAACCGCATTTCTCTAAGGTATTTTGAATGACGCTGCTCACCAAAGACAGCCATCAGCTTTTTCTTCTCCATCTCTCATCCTGGCATGGATGTGTCAACAGCTCCTGATTTTGCCCAGGGTTGTTGACTCAGCTCATCGCAACTTCCATTTCACCACTCAGCTGCTTCAATTTCAAGGGCTTCTCATTAGACACTTACGAAAGAAGACCTTGGGACCATCCAATGAAACTGGCCGGCAAAAGACTCGGGATAGACGGTACTTCACACAATGTATCATTATTTTATGGGCTCAATGTTATGGAATTTGCTTCTGCAAGATGTGTTGATAGCATTCAAAGCGGATTAGGCAAAACCACAGCTTTCAAAGCGGATTAGGCAAAACCACAGAGGATGAGTCTTATAAATTGCAACAAGTTATGGTGGCAATACGCAATATACCTCTGAATGGGAACTGAATCACAATTCTCTCCCATCCTTAGCCAGAATGGCTAGCGTTCACAGGTGATAAGCAAAACTGCACAGGTCCCACTGTGCCTGCTGTGAACAGAAGCTTGACATGCAGAAATAATCTTGTAAATCTTAACCTAATGGCATGGTGCTCCTAGAGATGGTCACCTGCTAATCGCTGCACTAAGGGTCTAGCTGGAACATTGATAAAAGCCCAGGTCTCTTCTGAAGCATTGCTCTGTGCAGAAAATGAAAAATAGACACGGGTAATAGAAACTTCTAACAAGGGTGGATTGTGTACCTGACATTGATGGGCACGCAATAGATCTAGATTTTCCTTTGGAGGAGAAGGAGAGCCTGCCTTTCAGGTTTCTCAAGTGCCAATCTTTTCAGGAGTGCAAAGGATGGTTTTCATATTTCCCTTTCCTCTGCCACCCTTCCCTGGAAAAAGGTACACTGGAGGTGCCACTGTTCTCTTGGGCATGCATTGCATATAGTGCCATAAATATCCTGGGATGAGTCCTGCCTGCAAATGCCCCTTGGCAAGGCTGCAAGAGCAATCATATGAAGAGGTGGAGGGTGGACCCATCAGCAGCTTGGCCCGTTCAGCACTTAACGTGGGTTTTCTTGTTGGAGTTCAGAGATCAGAAGATATACAGCTGCGGCTTTGAGTCACAGCGAGAGCCTTCAAAAGCTGTGATGCATCAGGAAGGGAATCCATCAAGGCTGCCCTACTCCCCTGGCATTTAAATGCTAACTTCTCCACTAGTTATTCACCTGCTCTCCTACCAGACATCCCTGTTGAAGCTTCTTCCACCCAGGGCTTCTCCGCCAGGAACGGCAGGTAAGCCTATATATAGATTCGCTCTTAGGGTTATGTTTAGAATGTTAACCAGGAGGCAAAGAAACTGTGCTTATTAATTAGCAGGCAATTCTTGTTTCAGATATTTCCAGTTATTTGTGTGTGTAGTCGGGAGTGCTATTTAAAATATGAAACGACATATTGCTGGCTGCCGTTGGTGAGCTATTCGATGGAGAGCCTCAAATAAATAATTAAAACGTCCATCCGTCATCACGGCTGTCAAGGAAGCTAAGCTGCAAAGGCATCCATCACACCATCCATGCCTATGTTTTCCTTCTCTTGCAGCCTTGGCAGTGAAACAATAGGAGAGATTGGGAGTCATTCTTGGCTACTGTTTCTCAGGATGTTGGAAGGCAATTTTGCAAGGGGAAATCCCTGTGTTTCGTTGCTTCTTCTTCTTTTTTAAAATCCTGGTAGTAGTTATTTATTTATTTTATATACTACTTAATGCCACAGCTGGCTTCTAAGTGGATTATACAGTTGGATTATAGAAATGCAACATGGAGCTACAGGCTAAGGTGGGTTAATGAAGGGTAGTTGGATTCAAAGAGTTGAAGCGACATTGTGTGTGATTCCGGTGAATTTTTTCCAATTTGAAGTTCAGAGTTGAAATGCCCCTGATACCTGAGAATACCACCCATGCACCATTGGTTTCAGCGTTCCTTACTGAAGCACACTCAGGTGACTAATGCATCCCAATGAGATTTCAGAATGCATGAATTTCTTATGAGTATCAGAATTCTGGGAATTTGGGTGAAATTTGGTTGTTTTGTTCACTGCTACTCTTGTTGTTGTTGGGGCTCCTCTCTCTCTCTCTCTCTCTCTCTCTCTCTCTCTCTCTCTCTCTCTCTGTGTGTGTGTGTGTGTGTGTGTGTTCATTCTACTCCAAAATAAGAACATGGATTTAGACTGCTATGCTATCCCTTAGAATAGGCCCTAATGAACTGAATGGAACCTACTTCTGAGTAGGCTTGTGCTGGATTGGTCTGTTGGAATGTGTAACCCAAAATGTGAAATTCTGGAACCCAAATATATGCATTTATGCCCATCTTGCATATGAATTTTGAAGCACATGATTTGGAGACTTGCATCACAAAATTCAGATGAGTCTGAACTTTCACAGTTGGCTGCAGTGACATCCACACTTTATATTTGAAACACATTTATACCGCTTTAACCATCATGGTTTCCCCCAAAGAATCATTGGAACTATAGTTTACCCCACTCACAGAGCTACAGTTCCAAGAACCCTTAACAAACTACGATTCCATTGAATTCTTTGGGGAGGAAGCTATGATTGTTAAAGTGGCATAGCAATGTTTTAAATATATCATGTGTATGACTGATCTGTGATCGTAATAATTGATTGATTGATTGAAACTTTTGGCTGGCCTGATGAATGCCGAGCTGTGTGGGTACCACAAATGGCAGCAATATTTTTATTTTTATTTTATAACAATTAATAGTAAAAGCAACCTTGGCCACTATTGCAGAAGGCAAAGGGTAAAAGGCACAGTCACTTTGAAAGATCTTCTCTCTCCCCGCCCCTCTCTCTCGCCTCCAAGTGGATTTTAAAATAATACCATATTCCCAACTATTATTCCCACAGTATCATTTACTACAGGCTTTCCCTTCAGTTCAGCAGAATTACATTTCTGGTCACCATTGGCAGTTGTATTGATGGACACCTGGATAAGAAGTTGTCTAATTCTTGGAATTATGCTTCAGCTATTTGAACGACTTTATGAAAATACTGTGGGCTTTCGTTGGAATTTAGCTTGCTTTCAGTAGAGGTGAATTTCTGTTAGATACAGAGAGCAGGAGTTATACAAGCAGGGGTGTATGAGGAGTTAGGGGAGAGGTAGTTCCTCTGGTGGGGGACACGTCGTTCTCCTTCTGCGGTAGCTTGTCCACCTTGGGTCCCCACCCTGTGCTTAGCTCTCACCTGTGGCTCTGGATGCACCTGTCCAGATGCAACAGTGGCCACATCCTGGGAACGGCTAACCCACGTGACTAACCCACGCGAGGGTCGCCGATAGGTCTCAAGCCCTCGGTGAGTTAGGGACTTCCCTAACTTTTTCAGATCTGAGACCCACCTTTAGTCCAAACATGCATTTGGGGACCCCCATCTCCACAATCCCCCCTTGTATCTGTATGATGGTAGTACTGCTGTTGTGCCTCAGATTGCCTTAGATAAAGCTGCAACCCAGCAGTAGGTCCCAACCTACCAGATGAACACCAATGAGAGGGTCACAGGGTCCCCAGGCTTGCCCCAGTCCAGAACTTTAACACAAAGATGGACAACATCTGGTCCTTCAGATGTTGCCGGATTCCAACTGCAAGATCGCACTCAATATATAATTAAACATCAATAAAATAACAATAAGATAAAAGAGCTTCTAAATACACTAATCAAGTCAGATTAAAGGACAGAAGGGAATTCAGTTCAACAGCATAATGTAAATAAACAAAGCTTTTAGCAGTCACCTGCATTTTTTAACCATGTGGCCTCTTCACCATGTGACTGCTTCAAATCCAGAGTGCTCTGTATCTCATAAAATTACTCCCCCAATTACCAGGGATGATTACAACCTGATTGCAATGATACACCGCTGGAATTTGCATCTGCCTGCAGACAGAATGTATCCGCTGTCTATCCTACTGCCATCTCATCAGGAAGGATGAGAGGTGTAGTCCAACGACACCTGGAGGCCCCAAGTTACCCAACCTTTCTCTCATCACTTCACACTGCCCCTCTTTCTTTCTCACTTGGATTCCTGGGGTTACATCTAGTGATGACCATCACCAGAGTACACCCATTGAAATTAATTGACATGGTTAACATGGACCCACTAATTGCAAGGTCTCTGCCCTGGGTTGCATCCAACTAAGTTCTACCTAGAGTAGTCCCATTGACATTAATTGACCTAAGTTAGTCATGTCCATTAATTTCAATAGGTCTGGTCTGAGTGGAACTAGCATTGGTTCATAATAATGTACCACCCTAAGGGACAACATATCCAATTTTTCAAAATGCTTTAAAAGCTTTGTCTTGTGTTTGCTATTTATTTCATAACTTTTCATTCTGCTCTTCAACCCCCAAAGCAGCTAACAACCAGTTAAACCAACATAGTAATTCTTCTATTCTGTTATTATCATTGCTTTCCTCCTTCATTTATTTTATTAGTGTTGTTGTTAGGCTGATAGGAAAGAAATCACATCCTCTTTTCCATTCAGCCCTGACCCTCAACCAAACAGGAAGCATTTACCTTGACGTTTGCTTCAGCATAAGCGCTAACAATAATGTATCATGAATAATAACTACTGGTGAGTTGTTTACATAAACAATTACTGATGATAATGTTGTTCATTATCGTCATTTGGGTGTGTGCTGTGGTACCGGTATCAGTGACTCAATCTGACATCCATCCATCACAATTGTTCACCATAAATGTTTTACCCTGCAGCAAGTTCCTTGGGAAGACTGGTCTCTTCATCTGCCAGTGCAACAATGAAGTTGTTGGTGTTTGGGCTGCTCCTGATGAGCTCTGGAGGTAAGGAAATAAGCAAAGTGACATGGGGGCAGCAACGGCTCGATGCTCACTGTCTTCTTCTTTTTCCTTTTCCCCCTTGTTGTGCCTATAGTGTTGGGAGCAATAAGAATAGTTGCTGGGAATCGCAAATGGGGAGATTAGTGGTCTTCTGCTCAGATCCTTCTTTCAGGCTTTCTATAGGCATCTGGTTGGCCACTGTGAGAACAGGATGCTGGACTAGAAGGGCTGAGCCAGAAGGTCTCTTTGTTACGTTCCTAAGTTGTTATTTGTTGGTTTTGGAAATGTGTATCCCTCCAATGTCAGGGAGCCGACAGGCAGAGCAGGTCATTCACAGGAGAGGGAGGGAAGGAGGGAGGGAGGGAGGGATGCTTGGCTAACTTGCAAAACAAAGAACAAACAGAGACTTCTAAAAGGTAAAGCTGCCTAATGAAGCAGTTGTTCAAAACTGGTGTGTAGCCCCTTCTTCACTCTCTAGCCCTCTGCATCAGGCTGCTCCCTCTGTGATCTTTTGCTCCAGTGAGCCCCAAGGGACTCCCTCTATGTCTGCCTGACTCACTGCTCGGCAACAAACAACAAATGCCTCATTCTAGGAATGGCAGGGCAGCAAGCTGTCAGCAGAGAAGCTGTCAGAGTGGCTCTGAGGGAGAACTGCTGAGTCTACCTTCCCTCTGTCATTGCTGACGGCGCCTGCATCCAAACTGGAAGAAGCCTCCTCACTGTGTCCTGTGCTGGGGCAGTTTCTGCCAGTTTCTGTCTCTTCGCTTTCCCTCAAGTGCCCTGCTTCTAGCACTTCCCAGCTCATCCCCTCCTCTGAGGTGTGGCCAGTGTCCCACCACCAGTCCCCAGCTTCTCTTCCTCTACGCCTTCCCTGGGGGAGGGGGTGGCTCTTGGTTGGGTGGTTTCCACCACTCTTCCTCATCCGTCCAGCCCCTGACATTCATGGCTTTTTGAGTGGTCGCAGAGTGCACCCCCCCCCAATTCCCTGCTCAATATTCAGTTTCTCAGAAGGGGAGCCATGAAATTTCTTAAGGGTTTGAGGGGCTTACCTGTGGTAATTTGAGCCTTATCTGTTTTCCTCCACCACTGGGTGCTGACATTTACTTACTTACTTACTTACTTACTTACTTACTTACTTACTTACTTACCCTCAGTGAAGACTGCCCTTTTCCCACCCAGGATGATGTTACACTACATCCAGGGCATCTTGGGGGGAAATAAGATGGCAGCCAGGAGTGACCTTAAGGGCCTCTCTTAACTCAGTGCTGAAGTAAGATTCCATTGCCAGTCCTGTCAGTTGAAGGAGGTAAGATGAGGAGGAAGGGTGTCATCTTATCTTTTGCCTCAGGCAGTGAAATGTATTGGGAAGCGCTGAGTGGTTTTCCTTCTGGTTGGAGCCACCTGTAGAGGCTTCCCTCCCCCCCCCTTCTACCTCAGTGTTGAAGTAATATTCATGAAAGTGGAGGGTCATCTGTCCTTGCCTCAGGTAAAAAAAAAAGTATTTAGTAGCTGGGAGGGGTTTCCTCTCTGGTTGAAACTTCCCACATTCCAATCAGTGTGATTTATTTTTTTTAAAAAATGTTTTAACCATTTATGTGGATTTTAAATGGAGAGACTTACAGGTAATCAAAGAGCGCTGGGCAAACTGGGTTCTGAGGCAGCAATGTGCTGGCACGCTCTCTCAATTTCTCACCTGGAAGTAATAAGGACCTACCAGACAGGTTGATGGAATGATAAACAAGGTTGTTAACATGTTGCATATCAGACAGCAATTATAAAGATACCTAACGTCAAACAGCAGTAGACATCTTGTCCCAACATCCCTACTTAACCAATGGACAGTCCTGATCCTGGGATGCTTCCATATTACTTGCTTTACTGGGCGTTTGTTCTGAAGGGCTGCAGCTCAGTGGTAGAGCTTCTGTTTTGCATGGGGAAGATCCCGGGTTCAACCCCCAAGCACCTCCAGATGGGAGAGTCTCTTTCCTGAAATCCTGGAGAGCCACTGCCTGCCAGTGTAGACAATACTGAGATAGATGGGTCAATGGTCTGTCTCGGTATAAGGCAACTTCCTGTGTTCCTGTGCTATGTTCTGTCCCCACTGTTGGAGACAATATGCCTCTGAATGTCAGTTACTGGGAATCACAAACAGGGAGAAGGCTGTTCTTCTGCTTGCTTGTTTCCCATAGGCATCTGGTTGGCCAATGTGACAACAGGGTGTTAGGCTAGACAGGTCACTGGCCTGATCCAGCAGGCTCTTCTTATGTTTCTACGTTCATTGGGCAAACCCAAATTTGCCAGTAAACCATGAGCTGTTGGTTTGACTGCAATAATGTCCCACAAGAATTGTTTGCTCCTGTTGTAAGAATTATATGCTCCATGTGTATTATTTCCCCCATACTTGGATCCCACCACACTGTACAGGAAGAAGCTATGATACTGTGATGCAGGGGTAGCCAACATGATGACCTCCAGGTATTATTGGACTCCCATAAGTCACAGCTGGCAAGGCTGATGTCTATGGATGATGGGCACTGTAGTCCAACAGCATGTGGAGGGCACCATATTGGCTGCCCCTGTTATAAGATAGAGAACTACCAGGTTGCAATTGGAGATCCTGCCTTTATCTTTAGAAGTACTACTGAAGCAGGAAAGGCTGCCAAGTCTCCCATCACTCAGCCTCCTCTCCCATCTGCTGTAGGTCAGAATTTGCACACATACACAAATGGGGCACCTGAAATTTCTGAAGAGAGATAACAGAGGGGCCATAACTCAGTGGTAGTAGAGCATGCAGAGCACACACTTGGACGCAGAATGTCCTGGCTTTGATCCCTGGCATCTCTTACTAAAAGGCAGGTGTCACGTGATGTGATGTGATGTGATGTGATAGAACTCTGCCTGAGACCCCAGAGATCCACTGCCCGTCCGAGTAGGCAATGCTCTGCTTAGATGGACAAATAGTCTGCCCTGGTACAAGGCATTTTTTCTATGTGCCTAGCCTTCACAAGACTCTGAAGAGCATTGGTGCCACTGGCGAACCATGTCGAATTGTGAAGCACAGGTTGGGAAAACAACTTTTTTGTGTGGGTCCTGAATGGTCATTGAATGGGGAAGGGTCAGTGACGGAGCATCTTCTTTGTATGCAAAAAGCCCCAAGTTCAATCCCCGGCATCTCCAGGTAGGGCTGGGAATGTTCCCCACCTGAAATCCTGTAGAGATGCTGCCGATCAGTGTAGACAATACTGAGCTAGATGGACCAATGGTATAAGGCAGCTTCTTCTGTTCCTTCTTTTATCAGAAATCCTGTGGTCCACCAATCTGTGTTAAGGCAAGATTACATACTCAGGATGTCTCATTATTTCACAATTTTTAAAATCTTGCCCACATTAAGCTTACATGAAATCTAGTTCCTGAAACAAACCATCGGTATAAAAAAAATGACGGAAATAACCACAAAGTTTTTGTTTTTGTTTTGTTGCAGCTTTTGCCCAGCCAGGCACAGCTGATCGAATAATTGGAGGGTATGTTTGTCCACAACAGTCCAGACCCTACCAGGCGGCCATTGTAACCGGACGCAGAGGCAACTGGAACATTTATTGTGGAGGAAGCTTAGTGCATCCATGTTGGGTGCTCTCAGCAGCCCATTGCAGACCCAGACCTGGGTAAGTGAAGGCTCTAGCAAGATGCAGTGACATGGAGGGGGAAAGAATGTTTCCTCTGGGGCAAGCAACAGTCTTACTTTAACAGCCTGGCAATCTGCACATTAGACAAGGAGGCATAGGCTGGATTAATCTGTAATCACACATTCACACAGCTCATCCACGATCTATTCTTTTGTTCACTTTTTGCATTTGCCTTGTGCCCCCATACAGAATGAAGGTGTGCTTAGGAAAGCACAACTTGAAGAGGGTTGAACAGGGAGAACAGTGCTTGGATATCGCTGAAGTTAAAGTGTACCCAGGGTACAACCGGAGACAAAATGACAAGGATTTCATGCTTCTCCGACTTCAGCCCTGTGCCAGACTCTCTGAAACTGTAAGGACTATCAACCTACCTACGGGTAGCCCTAATGATGGGAGTCTATGCAGTGTCTCGGGCTGGGGTACCATCAAATCTCCTCAAGGTAAGCTTGCAAACTTTAGAAGGTGGGAGGGGAGCCTCAGGACGGGGGGACAAAAACTTCTGTGTCTGGTCTATGGGATTCTCCCCAGGCCACATCTCCTTCTTAGCCAGTGTGGTGTAGTGGTTAAGAGCGGTAGACTCGTAATCTGGTGAACCGGGTTCGCTTCCCCGCTCCTCCACATGCAGCTGCTGGGTGACCTTGGGCTAGTCACACTTCTCTGAAGTCTCTCAGCCCCACTCACCTCACAGAGTGTTTGTTGTGGGGGAGGAAGGGAAAGGAGAATGTTAGCCGCTTTGAGATTCCTTCGGGTAGTGATAAAGTGGGATATCAAATCCAAACTCTTCTTCTTCTTAGCCAACCCCTCTCCTGGGCTTGCTTCACACCCTTCTCCAGAGTTTTCACCTGCCCGGGATGTGCCCTTGAACTTATGTAATGCGTCTTGCTTGTCTGGATGGTGTGCGTAGAAACTAATCTGCTTCACAAAGATAAATTTCATTTTCATTATTCCACCCACTTTTTAAAATCCTAAGAACATAGGGCTATAGGGCTTATAGGAAGTTGCCTTCTACCCAATCAGATCATTGCTCTATCTAGCTCAGTATTGTCCAAAATGATTGACAGTGGCTCTCCGGGGTGTCAGACAGAGGACAGTCCCAGCCTTACCTGCATGCAAGACAAAAAAACCTGCGTGTTGCGCTCTTCAAGCAGAGAACCAAAAATAAGCAACACAACGGCCAATGATGGTTTGAAAGTGATACAGTGGTACCTCGACTAACGATGATAATGTGTTCCGACGCGATTTCCGTTAGTCGAAAAAATTCGTTCGGCGAATCCCCATAGGAATGCATTGGGGAAAAATTTGTAAGTCGAAAAAAATCGGGTCAAAAATTCGTCAGTCGAAAAAATCCTATTAAAAGCGGCCGCGACATCTTTTCTTTAGTCGAAGAAATTCGGATGCGGTGGCCATTTTGTTTTACCGGAAGTCATTCGTTAGGCGAAAAAGACGTTAGGCGAGTTATTCATTAGTCGAGGTACCACTGTATATATTTTTTCTTATGAAATAACAAAAAGGCAACGGACAGTGTTCCGGTATTGCCACTGTTTCGTTAGTGTCTTCATCAGCATATAATAACTAACCATATGATAGAAATTTTCACGGAGCAGTGCTCATAAAAATATGTAAATTTCTATCATATGGTTAGTTATTATATGCTGATGAAGACACTAACGAAACAGTGGCAATACCGGAACACTGTCCGTTGCCTTTTTGTTATTTCATAAGAAAATATATATATATCACTTTCAAACCATCATTGGCCGTTGTGTTGCTTATTTTTGGTTCTTTACCTGCATGCAAAGCAGATGCTCCAGTGCTGAGCTGCAGCCCTCCCCCAGTGAGCACAGGCAAATCATTGGGTCTGGATGGTATCCGCCCAGGAGTTCTCAAGGAACTCAAATCCTGGCGAATTCCTAAAAAATAATTTTTAGTTGATATTCATTTATAATATTTTATTTCCTGCTATTTAGAAGATTTGTTTTTTTAGCTGTTTACTGTGCTCTACAATGTGGAATACTGCGTGTTATGTTTGTACTGCATTCTTGTGTGTAAGATTTATTTTGATGCTAAGTAGGATGCACTGTTTAGTTGTCAATTGTGTCTTATAGAAAGTAGGAATTATTTGACATTTTGCGGGGGTTATTTTCTACTGAAGATGCTTTAAACTATGTTGTAAACTGCTTAAGAATTTTATTTCAATATAAATGGTACAAATAAATAAAAATTTAATATAGATAAGAACTTAGGGCCCTTGCATGATAGTGTAGCAAAAGCAGAACAAACCTGGAATACACATCTCTTGTCACAAGTATCTCTTAGTTGGTCAGACTTGCCTCCTGCAAAGGTTAGTTCAGGCCCTGGAATCTGTCCTATATCCTCCATTGTGAAGACAGATGCAAATGAACCATTTAGCTTCTCTGCAATCTCTCTATCCTCATTTGCAACTCCTTTGACTCCCTTGTCATCCAAGGGTCCAACTGCTTCCCTAGATGGTTTCCTGCTACTAACATATCTAAAGAACTTCTTGTTGTTGGTATTAAAGTTTTCAGCAATGTGTTCTTCAAAGTCTTTTTTTAGCATCCCTTACTGTCTGCTTGGACTTTTTTTCTGTTTCACCACCACCACTGACTTTTCGGTACTCTACATATATCTTCCAGCTCAGCTTCCAGCTCAGCTACAGTGTGCAGATGTCAACGTTGTCCCAACACCACAGTGTAATATGGCGTATCGTGGGGCTATTACACCATACATGATGTGTGCTGGAGTACAGGAAGGAGGCACAGACTCTTGCCAGGTGAGAGGAGGGCTGATGTGAAGATGGACTACACCTTTTGAGAGGTTGAAAAAGGGTTAGGGTCATAATCTGTTTTTGGTCCCTGTCAGATTCACACATTTTCATTTATTAGCCTGTTCCCTCCCATTTCTGCATCACTCCGCATTTATTTATTTTTAATGTATGGAATTTATTATTATTGCAGTCGTATCTTGGAAGTCAAACGGAATCCATTCCGGAAGTCTGTTTGACTTCCAAAATCTTCAAAAACAAAAGTGCAGCGTCTGATTGGCTGCAGGAAGCTCCTGCAGCTAACCAGAAGCCATGGAAGCTATGCCAGACATTCGCCTTCCAAAAATAGTGCGCAAACTGGAACAGTCACTTCCAGGTTTGTGACATTCGGGAGCCAAAACGTTCGATGCACAAGGCATTCAAAAACCAAGGTACGACTGTATTATTATTATTATTATTATTATTATTATTATTATTATTATTATTAGAATTTATATACCACCCTATACCCAGAGGTCTCAGGGTAGCTCACAGAACAAAATCATAATATAAAACCACAAAATATATCATCAAATAAAAACAACTACCCAATAACCCCCCCTAATTAGATAGCAAATCTGTGTTTAGGTCTCTAAGGCAGAGATCAGCAACCGATGGGCACCAGAGGTGCACCCACTCCACCAAATCCCACTGTTCAATCCCATCTTGCCACGCAATTTATTTGTAGGTTTTATGAAAGAAAAGGGTCAATGGGGAAAGCTTTTCAGAAAGAAAAGGCCTTGGCAGGTGGATATTAACTACAGGATAGTATGTTGCTGACCTTTTCTCTAGGGTCAAAACAAACTAAGGGACCAGTATAGGCAGCTTATTTCTTTTGGAAGATTTTGTGCACATTTTATCCTAAAATATGCATTTTTAGTGCACGTTTTGGTACAGTGGTACCTCGGGTTACAGACACTTCAGGTTACAAACTCCGCTAACCTGGAAGTAGTACCTCTGGTTAAGAACTTTGCCCCAGGATGAAAACAGAAATTGTGCGGCGGCGGCAGCACGGCGGCAGCGGGAGGCCCCATTAGCTAAAGTGGTACCTCAGGTTAAGAATGGTTTCAGGTTAAGAACGGACCTCCAGAATGAATTAAGTTCATAACCAGAGGTACCACTGTACATTTTGCATGAAGAACCATATTCAAAATTCAGAGAAGGACAACTTCTTCTAGTACTATTTTTCTTCTAGTACTTCCCCAAAGCAGGAGGTCACTGCTAGCAGCCAAGAAGGAGAGGGGCAAGGTGGCAGGGAGGTCGGTGAGGTGCACTGAATTCACTCTACTGTTGCACCTGCACTGCACTATCCTTCCTACCCTCTCCCTCTTGGTTATAGGCCTCTGCGCTGGGAAGCCAGGTAAGCAGCCCCACCAACCACTCTGACCAGATTGAATGTGAAACCTCAAGCACACAAAACTATACTCTGCCACTGAGCAATGGCTCTCCCCTGGTGAACATAACAGACCCAAGTATGCTTGCTACGTTATGCAAACAAACAAAAAAAAAGCAGGCCATTTAACTGAGTTTAAGTAGCACCATGTAGAGGAACACACAGAATGGAAACGTGCACCTGCTGAAAACTTCTTCCATTCCTCCATGTAGGGTGACTCTGGGGGCCCACTCACCTGCGGCGGGCAACTCGAAGGTGTGGTTTCTTGGGGAACACAAGTGTGCGCACAGAGAGGGAACCCGGGTGTGTATGCAAAAGTGTGCTGTGTCGTGCCATGGATCCAGGAGACGATCAATCAGAATTCGTGATGAACCTCGACGGAAGAAAAAGCTTCAGCCAAAAGACCCTGAAACCAGGGGAGGGAAAAGCTTCAGGAAAAAGACCCTGGCCATCAATTGTCCCCCTTGCACATCAGTTTTTTCCTTCCTTTGCTGGTGAAGGATGTTCCACCTTTGGCAAAGTTTGGCCAGGCTCTACCCGAGGCTGACTCTAAGCTATTTTTTTCTGCTGAAAATGAACATTAGTTTGGCTGTACCACCCATTCCTCATTGTGTTGTATTAGGGGGACAGTATTTATATGCGTTATAAGTTAATGGAGTGAATGAGAAACGGTTGTAAGAGGGGAAATTAAGACAGGGTTTAGGACACAGTTTGGAGTCCCTGTTTGGAGAAGTCCATGTGATTGTGGAATGACCTTGTTTTAAGAGGGAGGAGATTTCCAAGGAAATACAGTATACTAATACACTTTATTATGTTGATTTAAAGGAAAAAACCCACCCTGGCTTTGCATTCATACTTTCCCTTTAATTCACGAATTCTTATGTGCATACAATTGGATGCAGGGCTGCAGCCCCAAGGAACAGTCCCATTCCCATTTTATAAGCTCTGAGAGACCATTAGCATCTTCCATTCAATAAGCTCCGCTGTTCATCGATATTATCCTGCCAACTATTGCCACACTTGGTGTTCACTCTAGAATTGCCACTCTATGTTTACTCAACTGTAATGGAGCATCTATATATTTAAATATGTGTTTCGGAACATATTTTCCGACAAAATGTGCTTTTTATTAATTTTTTTGTTTGTTTGAGCCAAGAGCTGCATTGCAACATTTGGAGTAGTGGAACCACAAAGAGAATTGCATTCGCATCCATACATTAGTCCAAAACAATGCAGACCTGGTCACTCCCACTAGTGTGGATGGAACACAACAGGTTGTCCTCTTAACAAAATGCACTGTCCCTAAATCAGCTGGAGTTCTCCACAGAGCTTACAGTGCAACAGCAACAACTGCATAAACTTGGCAGCACAGAAAACGTTTCAGGTTCAAAGCAAAGGCTCCTTCTGAATCTCTGTTGGCACGACATTCCACAGGACAGTGCCAATGGCACGGAAGTTTCTTGCTGCTGTCAGATAAGCCTCGCAAATTTGGGGAGCCATCAATGATGCCCCTGCAGGTGATCTCAGTGATCATGCTGGCATATGAAGCAGTACCCTGGACCTAAGTTGTTCAGGGCTTTGTAAATCAATACCTTCCCAGGCAACACCCCCTCACCAGCCTTGCTTCACATTCTCGAGTGTGTTTGCTAGGTTGGATTGTGCCCAAATTACTTTGGCTTGCCTGGATGGCGGACAGAGAAGGCTGTGTGAGTGGGCGTAGAAACTAGCCTCCTGCGCGAAGGTAAAATTTATGTTCGTTGCTCCACCCGCTCTTGCCTCTGGTCCCACCCACTATTGGCATGCGGCCTCCAAAAGTGTCCCCATCCCTTTATGGGGCCCTTTATAGATCCAGCTGTCCTTTGTCAACATGCTATATGGTAATTTATTGACCTAGATGCAACCAGTCCATGCAGAATGCAGGCACCCTATATATAGAAATGAGCAAACCAGTGATATTCTAGGGAGCAGGCTAGCAGGCGCGGCCCATTACTTACACCATAGGAGCCTACACAACACAAAACACTGTTGCTGTATGTAGGTTTTATTTTATTTGTTTTTTATCTTATATTTTGGAAATGTACATCCAGTTGTTTTTTCTTCAATTTTTTTGGGGGGCCCCAAGAGAGTGGGGCCCTAAGCTATAGCTTGTTTAGTTTATACGTACCAGTAAATCCAGCACTGTGTCAGGCTGCACAGAAGCAGAACTAGTTTTAAAAAGTGTCAGGAACCTATTAAAAGTCTGATCCACCAAGGTAAGGATGTTCTGACTGCAACTGGAGACTGCAATAAGGTCCCTGACAGACGGAAATGTTCAAGTTAAAAATGTAAGAAGATCTTCCCCTGTTAGGAACTATGAAGAGCACAGTGCATTGGGCAAGACGCCGAGTTATAAATGAGGAATTCCACGGTTTCGCTCTCACCTCCGCCACGAACCAATCTTGGGCCTCAGCCTCAGTCCCTCCATCTGCAATATGGGGACACAATGTGGACTTACCTTTGCAGGACTGTTGTAAGGATTAAAATTAGATCATGCATGTGATTTCTCTTCAGCATCTGGAAGTGCTAGGAACATGCAGGAGATAGCTAGATCTTAGTTGCAGCTTGAGAGGCCTTGCCCATGGGGATCACTTGATCTGCTTTTGAAATGTTCTCCCCATCACTGATTATTTGTTCCCGACAGAGATTCCTACGCCTTTAACAAAAGCATCATATTGTTATGCTCATCCCACTTCTCTAACTGATGAGAAGCTCCTGGAGTGCAGCCCTTGCCCATGCTCAAACCCCTTTGGATGGACGTCCCTGGAGGCTTGTCATAACATTTTCACTTATTTACATATATATGGGCTGACTATCATTGGAAGCACAGGTTGAACACTCCAGGAGACAGCCAAAGTCCACAGAGAGACAGTCACTGGCACCCTATGATGCTTGCAGAGCTCAAGCTCAGCTCTCTGAGTCTTCCTCTATCTCAAAGGGAAGTCTTTCCTTTTCATGAAAACATCTAGACCACATCAACCTTAGCTTGGGTTGGGGAAGAGGTACAAGCCTTTCAGGTATTTCCTAGTCTTTCAGTAGTCCAGCTGTTGAGCACCATCATCAGCCAATCTGCCTAACGGAAGGCAAACTTCCAAACTTTGTTAGGACTGTTGTTTTCCAGCTCCAATAACACTCCCCTTTCCAATTCTACACACACAGTCTTAAAATATATTATATCAGGGGGTGGCACACCTATTGTCAGACTCCCATCATCCCTAGGGATAGGTGAAAGGGTCAATTTCAGTTTTTCATTTTTCCCCAATCTTAAATTCAGCTCTCCACATTTTCACAACAGTTTGCAATTAAAAACAAAAACAAGCCCTCATGAAAATCCAGAAGCACTTTAGTACAAATGTCCCTTAATATACACATTGTTGCATGCATTTTCCTAACATGCACATTTCTGCAAAGCAATTTCCCCACATTGAATGCATTTTTGTATGCTATTTCCACTAATATGTGCATTTATATGCACACTTTACCTTAGTGCATGCATTTTTTTAACATGCCACTTGACATTACAAAATTCAGAAAAGTGTGAATTGCGAAGGAGGGCTGTGCTTTGATTTGTGTGTTGTTTCGTAGAATTCAAATTCAGTCAGTTTGCCTCTAAATACAAACTGAATGGAATTTCTCACCCATCTCTAATCATCCCTAGTGATTGGGCACACTGGTAAGAGTTGGAGTTCAACACCTGGAGGGCCGCAGGTTCCACATCCCTGCCTTATACAGGTCTGGAGAATTTGGCTACCTTGTCATGGTGGTGGACCAAATGTGAGTCTGAGGTCTTTAGCCATCCCTAGGCCATGCCTCTTCCCAGGCCACACCCCTGCTGCATCTCCTCCTTGCCAGACTGAAGAGTGTCCTTGAACTGTGAAGGCGCCTCGCTCCACTTTTGCCTCTGGCCTTGCTCACCACTGGCTTGTGCCCCCATTCCCAGAAGGTTCCTTATAAGGGAATGTGGTCCTTAGACATAAAAGCCCCCCCCCCGTTTTATAGTTTCAGCAGAAACAGGGTATAAAACAGCAGGCAACTGCTGTGATCATGCCCTGCTTGCAAGCAGGGGCAGATTTAGGGCTGTGTGAGTGGTATGCACATACTAGGTGTTGAGCCAGCGGGGGGGGCAACTTCTCAAAGCCCGGGAGGCAAGGTGCCAGGTTTTGGGGAAGAGGTGTGAACCTCTGACAGAGTCCTAGAGTCCACCTCCCTCTTTCCCAAAGCTTGGTTAGCACCTACCCAGCTTTGGGAAGGATGTGGGAGGGCTCTAGGATCCTGCCAGAGCCTTGCGCCTTCTTCCCAAAGCCCAGTGCCTCACTTAGCCAGATTTGGGATGGCAGCAAGGAGGCCGGAGGATGTCAAATGTTGGCCTCGCACAGGGCACCATATTACCCAAGTCCACCACTGTTGCAAGCTTCCAAGCCGTTTGAAGACAAAGAGCACTGGACCACACAGCCTTTTTTGCTGTGATCTGGTTAGACAACTCGTAAGTTCCATTCACTCTTAATGACTCCATGTCATTGCTCAACTTCTGTATTTATATATACCTTTAACTCTTCTGAACTAGCATGAGAGGAGGCAGTTTCTGTACCTCCACCAGGGTAGGGGTTGCCACCAGGGGGCAGGAATGAACTCTCTTGACAAACAAGCAATGCACACAAACAGGGGTGCTCTATCTAGGCAAGGTCTCCCAAGGTCGCGCTGCAGCCTTTGCCAACCTGGTGCCCTCTAGATGTTTTGGACGACAACTCAGAGGTTGAGGCGCACGTGCACTCACACACAGGCCCCAGCCAGGAAGGAGGCACAGAAACTAGAAAGAATGCAACAAGGGGTTTTCAAAAGTGCCAACCAATAAGATTTATTACTCCTCGGTGTGCTTTGGAACACAGGTTCCTTCTTTGGGAGCAATCCTAAACCTTTGCAGTTCTGCAAAAGAGCTGAAGTGGCTTGCACAACTAGACACAGTGCTGGAAATGCAGCAAGCTGGGCAGGTGTGAGGGTGGGGAGCAGATTGACAGGGCAAATGGATGCATGGCAGCAACAGGATCAGGATGGCCACAGGCACCCCCTATGGATGGAAGGGCCATAGCTCAGTGGTAGAGCATCTGCCTTGCAAGCAGAAGGTCCCTGGTTCAATCCCTGGCATCTCCAGGTAGACCCCTTGCCTGAAAACCCCATAGAGCTGCTGCTGCTACTCAGTGTACTGAGCTAGACAGACCAAACATCTGATGATATAAGACAGCTTCCTATGTTCCTACCACAGTGGCAAGGAGGGAGGCATCTTGTTCAAGGGCCCCCCAGAACCTGAATCTGCATTAAAACACATGATTGTGTCACCATAAGGCCTAGTTTGAATCATCTCAAGAACAACCTGTCTGGAGCCACCTCTTTTCCAACAACGCTTACGATGCCAGGTGTTTCCCTCCAATGTGCCACCTAATAATAACAAACTCCATCTACTTAAGCTGAGGGTGAGGCCACGTGCCTTGGAAAGGTTAGGCCAGGCCATGTGCATGGAAACGATCCTCTGGTGACTCCTTGGGTGTGGCTTTCAACTCCCAAGGTGACAATTCTGAATGGTTAGCAGCTTGTCCATTCTATAATGCCTCGTGCTGTTGACATCCTCTTGGTGGCTTCCAGTAGAAGCGACACACAGAAGACCTTGTGAAGCAGAGACCTGGTGCTGTTGCACTTCAAATCCCATTGTCCCCGGCCAGCGTGACCAATGGTCAGGGATGATGGGAGCTGGAGTCCAGCAACATCTTGAAGGGCCACAGGTTCCCTGTCCCTGGCGCGAAGAGTCACTGCTAAGCAGTGGTGGCTGATTCTTTAGGGGAAATGGGGCTCTGCCCCACCACCAACTTCATTTTGCCCTCAGCCAGCCCCCACCAGACTGCCTCCAGACTTACAACCACTGGCTGTCAGCTTCCTCCTCCTCTCATGTAGTCCATGCATGCACTAATTCTCACTTGTGTCCCCCAGCTTTGTACACACTTGCGCAGGTCCTTGTAAGGGGCAGCAGCAGGGGGCCGCAACATCACACCCGCAACAGGCATAGCCAGGGACAGTGGGTGGGGCTAGAGGCCAAAGTGGAGAGAGGGTTGGGTATGATCCTTACCATTGTTAAATAGGTTGCATTCTAGCAACAGCTTTCTATATAACATACCAGTATGTACATACATATCTCTCTAGGCTCCTTCCAGATGTACCAGAGACGTTACCACAGTTCAAAATGACATTTTAGTCAAGCAAAAGCACCCATGGAAGGGGAGGGGCAGGGCCAAAGAGCTCAAAATGACATGCATGCCCTCCCTCCCGCCACCCATTTTGTCTTCTCAATAATTGTGTGAGATAGGTTAATTTAAAAAGGAGAGTGAGTAGCCCAAGGTAACCCAGTGAGCTTCTTGGCTGAGTGGTTATTTGAACCCTGGTTTCCCAGGTCCTAGTTTGACACTATAAAAGGTAAAGGTAAAGGACTTCTGGACTGTTAAGTCCAGTCAAAGGCGACTATGGGGTTGCGGTGCTCATCTTGCTTTCAGGCCAAGGGAGCCGGTGTTTGCCCACAGACAGCTTTCCGGGTCATGTGGCCAGCAGGACTAAACTGCTTCTGGCACAATGGAACACTGTGATGTGAGCCAGAGTGCATGGAAATGCCATTTACCTTCCCGCCACAGTGGTACCTATTTATCTACTTGCACTGGCGTGCTTTCAAGCTGCTAGGTTGGCAAGAGCTGGGACAGAGCAAAGGGAGCTCACCCTGTTGCAGGGATTCAAACTGCTGACCTTCTGATCAGCAAGCCCAAGAGGCTCAGTGATTTAGACCACAGCTCCACCAGCGTCCCTAGTTTGACACTATAAATACTACACCAAACTGGTGCTTTTTAGAAGCTACAGCATACAATAGATCTTAAACAGATCTATAGATCTTAAATTTATTTATCTAAAACATTTGTACGCTACCTTTTAGGGTAAAATCTTCCCTTCTGCCATTTTTATAAGTGATTATTTTCACATGTAATTTGTGAAACGAAGTTGAAATAGTTGTTTCTTTTTGTCATGGGAACCTTCAGTGGCTACTTTAAGGCTGAACTGTATAAATGGGGTTAATGGTCTGTTTTTTGTACATGTTAAGTCACGCTGGGCTATTTATTACTGTACATTTGTGCTGGCTTTTAGTAATACAATGAAGTAGATGCTTTTATAAGTTGCAAA
This sequence comes from Darevskia mixta, assembly GCA_034641385.1. Lineage (NCBI taxonomy): Eukaryota > Metazoa > Chordata > Lepidosauria > Squamata > Lacertidae > Darevskia > Darevskia mixta. The sequence goes on along the minus strand of JAWWNH010000033.1, from coordinate 15,071,142 downwards.
TTATATTTCATTGGTTATATTTTCAGGCATATTTTTATAAGGTGCTTTGGAAAGAATGTCTCTTTAAGAGCGGGCTATGAATTCATTACATCAATAATAAATAAACAAGAGCCTATGTGATCTATAGAAACATAGGGTTGTCTCAAACTAAGTTTTACCCACAGCAGATCCACTGAGATTAAAGGACCTAACTTAATAATGTTCATTAATATTAGCGGTTCTGCTCTCAGGAGGACCAGCATTGGGGACAAAGGACTGCGCTATTCGCTATATGCAATGTGAAAGTGACAGTTCGGAAAGGAAGACAGACTCCCAACCAAATTTCAATATTTGATTGATGTTTTTACATTGAAAGCCAAGCCTGAGGTGCTGAAAGACAGCGGAACTGGGAGGGAGACAACCTCTGTATTGGTAAATGTGAATTGCCACTGGTTTCGGGGAGGGTTTTCTGATTCTCTGTAGGTGTTTTTGCAAATAAAGCTTAAAGCGCTTCCATCAGATATGGAACGTGAATGTAAAAGACACCGACCAGAATGCTGATTTGCATTACAAGTGCTTCTGCTCAGCCTTATCTTTCCGCCTGAACAGTTGCTAAAGTCAGACTTAATAGAGATACAAAAATGATTTTAAGCCTCCTGAACAGATGCTTCCGTGTTAAGTATTTTGGCTGCACAGACTTGTCTGGAGCCTGGGATTTGTGTAGCTCCTTGACGGTGATCCAAGTTGCTTATCTAGATCAAAGGAATGAGGCTGTGATTCTAATGTGTCTATCTCTTAATTACTGCCACCGTTCCCTTTTCACATGGAAGGGATTGAAAGGCTTTTTTCCCCAGGTGTTCATCAGCTGCTGAATATCACGGAGACCCTACGATTTGCAGAAGGACAATTCTTAATAAATTACTTCTGGGGTCGGGGAGAGATTGGTGGGGGCAGCAAGAAAACAGCAACCTCCAAATTAACCCAGCAATGTCTGAGCAAGCTCTGTAGCCAATGAATGTTAAGTGTTGGCGAGGTGGAGGCATATCAAGGATGGTGATGGAGGTTGACTGGAGTAAGCACTCCTGTCAGAAGGTGAGGACCATGAAGCCATAAGCTTTCATGGACTGCAGTCCACTTCACCAAGGTCAGAAGATTGCGGTGGGTCAGCCAGGTCACTGGGCCAGCCTTGAGTAACTTAGCCCAGCAACTTAGCCCAGATCAAACCCAGTATTGTCATGAGCTGGGAGTGGTGCTGGCTCAAGATTCAACAAATCCTGAAATAAAGTATCCAGGTTTGCATCTCAGGTGACCAGACACAAAAGAGGAGAAGTTCTCCTGCGCCATTAATAGGTATGTAGAAGACACACAAGGGGGGGCCCAGGTGGCGCTGTGAGTTAAACCACAGAGCCTAGGGCTTGCTGATCAGAAGGTCGGCAGTTCAAATCCCTGCGACAGGGTGAGCTCCCGTTGTTTGGTCCCAGCTCCTGCCCACCAGCAGTTCGAAAGCACGTCAAAGTGCAAGTAGATAAATAGGTACCGCTGCAACGGGAAGGTAAACGACGTTTTCGTGCGCTGCTCTGGTTCGCCAGAAGCGGCTTTGTCATGCTGGCCACATGACCTGGAAGCTGTACGCCGGCTCTCGGCCAATAAAGCGAGATGAGCGCCGCAACCCCAGAGTCGGACACGACTGGACCTAATGGTCAGGGGTCCCTTTACCTTTAGAAGACACACATCAAAGGCTTGTATTTAAGGTCTGGTTTTAGTGATAATTTTAATGTATATTTCATGTGGGTGCAGGAGCTCTGTCCTCTTTTGCATCTAGTCACCCTATTTGGGTCTGGCAGACAGTGAAAAGGTTCCAGGAAGATGGGAAAGAATAATTTTAAAAAAGGTGTCCTTTTTCTTCTCCTTGATCCCCAAAGAGACCAACAACTCTCTTCAATTTCAAGTTGGTTAGAGCGCTGAACAGAAGAGCTCCTAGTAGGGGCTGGGGATATGCCAAAGCATTCTATTTCTAGTCCCTACTTGTTAAATACTCAATGTAAAAGGTCAAATTATGGCTGCTGAATCAAATATCTGACAAATACCTGGCACCTGAATCGGCAGAGGTGACATTTTCTTTTTTCCAATGGTTGTTTGAAAACTAGTGCCATAGCTTTTGAATTTTATTTTCTCTCTCTCTCTTTTAACCCCTTTTCTGTTTCCTTTTCGTTATTTCTCTCTCTCTCTTTCTTTCTCTCTCTTTCTTTAATCCTCTCTTCCCCTTTCCCCAACTTGGTGGAACACTCTGTCACAAGAGACCAGGGCCCTGCGGGAGTTGACATCTTTCCACAGGTCCTGCAAGGGAGCTGTTCCACCTGGCCTTCGGCTTAGAATCACTCTGACCCCTTATCTGGGATTTAGTATATAAATCTTCCTTTGGATTTTTTGCTGGCCCATGTAGGACCAGCATGGATAGCTGGCTCAGGTGAATATCTGATGTTTCCTCCCTTTATGGTCTTGATTTATGGGCTACTACTAAAATGAGGCTGCATTTTAAGCTGTATTTTAAGCCATATTTTAATTAACTGTTTCCCCCCCCCTATGACATTTTATTGTAATTTATATTTGGTGCTAACCGCCCTGAGCGCCTGGCCGGGGAGAGTGGGGTATAAATAAAATTTATTTTTATTATTATTATTATTATTATTAATGTTTTTATTGTCTTTAGATCGAAGTCTTAGTTTGGACACACACACAAGAGGAAAAAGATATTCAGTATTAATTTTTGTATTTTTCCTCTAGAAGCACTAATAAAATTTATTAGTGGAATATGCTGCCAAGGAGTGTGGTGGAGTCTCCTTCTTTGGAGGTCTTTAAGCAGAGGCTTGACAGCCACCTGTCAGGAATGCTTTGATGGTGTTTCCTGCTTGGCAGGGGGTTGGACTGGATGGCCCTTGTGGTCTCTTCCAACTCTATGATTCTATGAAAAATGAAAATCGGTGCCATGGTTTTTCATCTCAGATCACCACTTCTGCCTGCCCCCTGCTTTCCAGAACTGCAGGATGATGTCCTCCCCTCTGAAAGGTCAACCATCCCCTTGCTTGTTCTCTAGGCTCATCCAGACTTCCCTTTGCGCCACACAATCCCCAGGCACAGGTCCTCACTTTAAAGCTTGTGTCTGGGCGGGTTTTGTTGCCCCAGCGATTTCCCAGAGAGAACCTATGTTTTACTGCTGAATTGGAGCATATGGCAATTGTCAAATGCTCCGATTCAGCTGTAAAATGTGGGTTTTCCCAAGGAAAGTGCCAGGTTAAAAAAAAAGCAAGCAATCCCTGCTCAGCCATGGAGCTTTGAAACACAGCACAAAAGGAAGTCTGGGGCTCCAGAAAGAAGCTGTGCACTTCCTCTCCTGTCAACAATGCTGCCCTTTGTGAATCCGATGTCTTAGCTAAGGAGGGGCCACATTCTGCAGCACCACCCCTCCCACCTCTTCTCCAAGTCTGCTTAAGACCAAACACAAACAAAAGATGAGCCAAGGAAATTGGCATCTCTCTGAAGGGATGGCAAAGATGAGGCAACGACTGAGGTGTGTATTGCTGGCTCCAGGGCTGCTAAACTGGAGAGGCAAGCAAATCGGACGGATCGGGGCAAAAGGCATCGACACTGGAGAAACAGGTACAAGGCACAAAACAACCAGGAGGAAGGAGGCTTCCTGTCAACAGGACTGTCCAGCAACAGAAGTTTTAAAATAAAATTAAAAAAAGAAAGAAAAGGGTTCATCACCTGGCTTCTATCAATTGATTCAAATCAAATATCTTCTCCAAATTCCAACCACAGTGCCTTTTCAGAAATAGTACATTTTTATCCCACTCTTCCTCCAAGGAACAGGGTTTTCAGTCACACCCCATCCCTTTATCCTCACAACAACCCAGTAATTAGGGTAAGATGAAGGATTGAGGGAGCCAAGGTCTCCCAATGAACTTTATGGCCAAGTGGCATTTTGAGAAAGTATATTAACTTTCAATCACACTGATTTAAATTTGCACCATCCACTTCCAGCAATGGCTGCAGTCAAGCCAAACATATTGCTCTGCTTTCCTTTGGACCACATCAGTGTGGCTCAGAGGGGGATCTTGCTGTCTGGGTAGCCCAGGACCTCCTTACATGCTGCCTAGGCTTGTGCCCCAGGGAGGTCACTTGGGTGATGCTAACGCAGCAGTTTGACTTCACCCCTGGGGGCACATTCCATTGTCTCTTGAGACAGATGGAGGCCAACAACTCAAACAGCTGAAACACTGAAAAGCAAGACAACTAAAGATACATGTATTTGAATGAAAACATTCAGGATGGCAGTGTGGTGCATCTCTCATGCATGCTCTGTCATACATCTGTCATGTATGATCTAGTTGAGATTCCTGCATTGCAGGGGGGCTGGACTCAGTGACGCTCGGGGTTCCTTCCAACTCTAGGATTCTATGAGTCTATGACCTAGGAGACCAGGGTTCAAATCCCCACTCAGCCATGAAACTTACTGGTTGACAGTTTAGCAGCCAGTGCGTCAATAAATGCCTCAATCATAAATAACAGCAGGCATTGTATAACCTCCCCACAAACTTTGTGCAAACAAATCAGGACAAATGCTCAATGAACAGGTCATCTGGAAGCGGCTGGTGTCTTCAGTACATAGCTGTCAACCCTCCCTTTTTTTGCAGGAAACTCCCTTATTCCAATACCGTTTCCCGCTGCTACCTCGGATTGTTGATATCCCTTAAATTTCCTGGATTTCAAAGGAAGCAGCTCCTCTCCCTCCCTGCCGGCCAGGGAGGCTCCTCAGCTGCGTTGCTCGGCTGCCAATAAGGAGTCTGAGACCGATTGGGGGCGGAGCTTGCATGCCTTGTGCAGCCAGACCCTCACACCCAACCAGACAGCCAGCCTGCCTGCCATCTGTGCGCTCACTCTTTCGCTCACCCGTTCGCACGCAGCCTCTGGAGCGCAGGGTGGCGAGGCTACTTGGTGCCATTGCACCGCCCTCATGGCATCCCTTATTTTCAAATCCGAAAGTTTGGAAAAATCCCTTATTTTCAAATCCAAAAGTTGACAGCTATGCTTCAGTAACCCATGGAAGCACATGCCAACAGTTGCAACCTCTTGAGGGGTCAGCGAAGGCAGATCGTGACTAGCAGATAAACACATTACTGTTGGAAAAGCATGAAGAGAGGAACATAGGAAGCTAGCTTCAGGCTGTCCTGAGCTAGGTGCTACCACCGGCCCATCCAGCTAAGCATTGTCTACAGCAGTCTTCCTGGGCCCTGCTTGGAGATGCTGGGGATTAAAACCGGGACCTTCTGAACGTCGCTGAGCTACAGCCTTTCCCTATACAGCCTCTGTGTTGACAGAAGCAATTTGGGTTCCTACCCAGTTCCAAGAGTGGTGCCATCATCCCAGAACATGCAGAGCCAGATTTTTGAGGCCGTTTACAAAATGGCTCCAATTAATTGTGGCTGCAATTACATCACATTGTATCACAGACTCCCTGAGAGTACCTGTTAGTTGGGCTGTTAAATTATATTATCAAATGGCACGCATGGTTGATTTGTGGATGGATTGCCACACCCACCAAATTGGCTGGAGAATCCAGATGGGAATCTTGCTGGAGTTTGATTACTTTGAGGAACATCTGGAGTCGTCAGGACAAAGGTTGAGACAGGGTAGGGACCACAAGAAGATAAGGAATTCCACTGGGAAACAAACTGAAATTCCAAAGCAGTTTACATTGGCAGGGGTACATGCAAAGTATTATAGAGCATTTATATTCCTACTCAGTCCCCCATCAGATCTTAGCATAGTGCATTTTTTGCAGCTCCACTTTCTGCCTTTGGTACCCCTTGTTACATAATGGACGTTCATCTGTAGTTGTTTCATGAAGGATCCAGGTATACGACAGTGAATTACCATAGGTGACTTTCTGCCCTTGAAACGGTCTTTGCTGTGCTTTACTTGACACACCCAGCTGAATCCCCATTTGGTCATGAAGCTCACTGGGCAGTCACTGCTTCTCAGCCTAAGTTAACCTACCTCAAAGGGTTGTTGTGGAGGTTAAATGAGGAGGGGGAGAACTTGTGTATGCCACTTCAAGTTCCTTTGAACAAAAGGTGAGATATAAATGAAATAAAGAAATAAAACAGGAAAGGCCCTTTCAAGAACTGGAAGAGAACCCACAGCCACCATCCCAGGTCACAGAACTGTTCTTGTTGTGAGTCCCATGGAGCCAACCAGACATTGATTGCAGGGGTCCCAGTGCCTCGGCCCCCAGGGGCCAGCTCCCCTGGCCTCTGCTACAAGTGCCTACTTTTAGTCATGTTTTAAATGTATTTGCTGTTTTTGCATTTCAAACTGCTTTTTTTAAAAAAATAATAATTTTTATTTGATTTTCCAAGTATAGAATTATAACAACACAAAATACATATCCATATTTAGAGATTTTTCCGAATCTCTGGACTTCCCACTTTCCCCTCCATGGGTCCTATTGTCAACCTTTTCAACTGCATAAAATGGAGAGACATAAAATATGGATTACAGAATAATATGCAGTTGAAAAGGTTGACGTCCAGAGATTCGGAGAAATCTCTAAATATTTGCTACATTACAAGTGTTATCTCAATCCTGCGAATGTTTTCATCTGCTTACAGTGGTCTCCCAGATAAACTATAATTTCCCCTATTCTTTATTAAAGTCTTCTTGGTTTCTGAGCTTCCCCATTTTAAACTGCTTTGAATTATGTATAAATTGCCTCGAAACAGTTGTTTAGAAGGCGACTAATAAATCAACAACAACAGATCAGAGGCAACATAATTAGAGGCAACATTCAATGATGTTTCTGTCATTGTTCAGCCATTGTGAACCTCCCTTCCTTTCCACTGAAGGGCGTTATAGAAACGAACAATCCAGCAGAGATAAAACAGCAGCAATTAAAAAGCCTGGGAAAATCAGAATAAAAAGGTATTTTCATGGCGCCTTAAAGATAAAAGCTTAAAAGATAACAGGGAGTAACTCTAGCAGAAAATCCCACACAACAACAAAGGAAACCCTCCCATCACCACCCATCTTGCCATCCTCTGATGGTGGGGGCACCTGGGAGAGGATTTTGGAAGCAGATTTTAATGTGTGGGCATGTTGTTGGATCATATCCATACCACCAAAGCACATCAATATTACTTGAACAACCACCACTCCTCCCAAAGGAATCCTGGGGACCACAGTAAAGCCCTCACAGATTTATGATTCCCAGCTCCCTTAAGAAACTACAGTTCCCTGGATTCTTGGGGGGGGGGAGTGAAGCCATGCACTTTAAATGTATGAGTTTGGTTTGAGAAATGTTCACTCGGATACCTGGGTTCCAAGCTGTGCGGGGCCCTGAAAGGCAAGAGGAAGCATTTTGCAGTAGTAGCAGCAGCAGTAATATGTGCAATATGGCCACCCAGCTCTCAATGCAAAATAATAATAATAATAAACCTGCAGCCTCTGCAAAAGAAATTATGAACAAATTAAGAATTAGCAATTACCACACACCGCCCAAAATGAGGAAACACATCACCAAAAATAAAAGAGGGCACAGGTTTGCATAACATTTGCACGCCTCAAATCACATTTAGAGATGCAAATGTAGAATGGTATAATTTAAATAGCGACACAGTACACCAGAGTGGGGCAGAAACCATGTGACTCATGTTCCTGCTGAGCCTGCAATCTAGGGGCTCTTTGTGAATGGGCAATCCCAAAGTCCCTTCTGTTTTCCCCTCTCATGGTTCTTTCTCATGGTCCTCATTTTTGGACCAGACATCCATCCCTTCATATAGAGGATGCTGTCAAGAGAGAACTGTCCTCTGGCAACCCTTCAAACAGAAGAGTGTTCTCTGTAAAGTAAGACATATAACCTACCCTAATCATAGCAAGTTGGAGAGAGATGCTAACATTTTAAAATTTGCTCTCTCTGCTCAGTGCTGAAGATATTAATTCCCCTTGTGAAAATTAGTCTAGAGCAGGGGTCAGCAAACTTTTTCAACAGGGGGCCGGTCCACTGTCTCTCAGACCTTGTGGGGGGCTGGACTATATTTTGGGGGGGGGTGAACGAATTCCTATGCCCCACAAATAACCCAGAGATGCCTTTTAAATAAAAGGACACATTCTACTCATGTAAAAACACGCTGATTCCCGGACCGTCCGCGGGTCGGATTTAGAAGGCGATTGGGCTGGATCTGGGCCCTGGGCCTTAGTTTGCCTACCCCTGGTCTAGAGGATCACTAACGGACAACCTACAAATAGTCTCATGAGATGATGGATCAGCTCTACCCCAACCTGACAGTGGTCAGACTACAACGTCCAGGTTTGCTTTCAATACAGTTGTCAAAACCAGCACGAAAACAGAGCTCACGCTTGATGAACTGTGCAGTGGAACCTCCATTCTCAAACGCCTCCGTTCTCATACATTTTGATTCCCGAATGCCGAAAACCCAGAAGTAAATGCTTCCGTTTTCATTTTTCAGAACCCGAATGTGCGATGCAGCTTTCACTGAGTGCAAGAAGCTCTTGCAACCAATGGGAAGCCATGCTTTGGTTTTCGGAAGCCGAACAGGCTTCTGGAACGGATTTCGTTTGGGAACTAAGGTTCCACTGTATCAGCGGCATTGATCAGAGAGATCTTTTTCTATATAATCTAGGAGTTATGGTAGAATTTTAGATAGGAAAAAAATAGCTAAAAAGCATGCTTGCAAGCATGATAGACTATCTAAAAGTCTACTTTAGTGGTTAGAAAAAAATAAATGTATATGTAGGTATAGCTCTGGCACATCTTACAGTTTCACAAGGTAGGAAAGAACAGGAAAACAATATTAATAACAAAAAACTGAAAAGAAAGAGACTACAAAGCTTCATCACATATCAATTATCGGTTTGGCACACACATTCCCAGGGCAGCATGTAAAATCTTTCAATCTGGCAAGATGAAAGCCTAATTGCCTGGGTAAGATTACTGCCGACCACAAATTAATTAACAGTCAATGCATTTCAAGCTTGTCTGTCAGTTAGGTATGCCAAATTACAGGCCTGCACTTTTGAGCAAGGGCAAAGAGGAAGACTGGTAGTCAGAGACAGGAAACCTACACAAAATTGGAAACAGTCGCTGGTACAGAACAGTTTTGGTACAGAATTAACCATGCGCTCCATCGTCATGGGTGTAGTTGGTGGCAGTGATGAAGACAGTCCAGAAACCGGCTTTGAAAGCAGTTCTGAAATGGCAGTTGGTTCAAAATGCAGCCACCAGAATGCTATGCAGACAAGGTGGTTTTACTCCAATCCTGTACCAATTACAATGGCTGCCAATTTGTCTCCAAGCCCCATTTAAGGTACTGGTATTGACCTCTAAAGCCCTACATGCCCTAGGAACTGGTTCTCCAAAGTGAAAATGTCCCTTTCAGTTACTCATTTTCCCAGTCTCAGTCTACACATTAACACATCAGTTTGCAATTCTCTTTTTAAAGTCATCATGAAAATTCAGGAACATTTTAGTGCAGATATCTCTTATTTTGGTATGCAATTTCCCCTAATACATTTTTTTGCCATTTCCCCATAAATAATGCAAACTAGTATGCTATTTTCACCAACGTGTGCATTTTTATGCGCACGTAACTCTAGCATATGCATTTTTCGTACACGTTACTTGGCATTGCAAAATTCGGAGAAGTGTGAATTTCAAAGAGTGGCTGGTTTTTATCAGTTCATTTGTTTTCGAAAGCGAAAATTGGCTAAGATCTCCTTTAAATGCCAGCTGAATCAAATTTCTTCCCCACCCCTAGTGTGGGGCTTCTTCTCCTTTTGATTATTATGTAGTGTGAACATGTTTGCTGCCTTATCTTTTTTGTTGATTAGGTGATGTGGGAGAACCTGTTCTTAAAGATGGGGTACGAAAGAGATAGAATGAAAGAACAGTAGGAGTTTGAGAACAAAAGAAAAGTCAACATGAACCGTCCTGCTTCTAAACCTCTCTTGATTCCACATCTGAGGCGCATTGACTTATGGCTCTTAAATATCTCAACGAGATGCTACTTGTCATCACCTTCCGCAGCCTGCCAGGAAATTTGTTGCGCTTTGCAGCTTGTGAGAAGAAACAGAGCGAAGGTTGCTGAATCCTCAAAAAAGCAAATTTCTCAATTAACTGATTAACTCCTGATAATCTGGAGAGCAATTTTGTGCTGGGGGAGCATGCAAACACTGGCGCCGTTCCTGTCCCCCTATCCCAGTCAGGCCCCGTCTGCACAATACATTTAAAGAAGCGCAATACCACTTTAAACAGTTGCGGCTTTCCCAAAGAATTGTAGGAACTGTAGTTTCTTAAAGGTGCTAGGAGTTGTTAGGAGACACCATACCAGCCTCCTCTGAGAGCTAGTTTCCAGACTTCCCTGGGAAGAGGGACTGACTGTTATGCCGGTCTGGAAACTGTAGCTCAGTGAAGGGAATAGGGATCTCCTAACAACTCTCAACACCCTTAAAAAACTACGATTCTCAGGATTTGTTGGGCGAAGCCATGACTTTTTAAAGTGGCATGATTACAAACTTATAGATTTAAAAACAACAACAACACCAAGCATAAAGTATTGTCTTCCAAGACAAAAACAGGTACAACTGTTAAATCTCGTATGCAGTCATCCACATTGCATCAAAACAGACTGAGAAAATACTTTATATTACAGATTAAGCTCACATCCACAGAGTATACTTCAATATAGAATGTTAAGACAATTTCTCCATAGTGGCTGCTGTAACCGAGATGGAAGGGAGACCACTTTACGACAGCTAATAAATGATATAAATTGAAACCGAGCAGAGTCAAACAAATATTTTTGTTATTCCTCTTCTCACCCTCCAGTGAGGGTTCTTGACTGGGTGGGATGCGTCTTTGAACTTTGATAATTCCTCTTGTTTGACTGAATGGAGGGCAGAGAGGGGCGTGTGAGTGACTAGAGCAGGTAAGAGATGCATTTGTCGCTCCTTCTTTTGCCTTTGGCCCTGCCCACCCTGGCATGTGGCCCCCGGGAAGAGTGCCTAGAAAGGAATGTGGCCCTCTACCCCTGGCCTACATTCTGAGGTCATGTGGCCGTGGACTCAAGGAAACATGGGAACACAGCTGCTGGCTCTGCATCAGAGGCTAGGCTGCATTGTCTTGACTGGAATAGTGGAGCTCCTTGGGATTTTGGACTCCAGCTCTCATAAGTCTCAGCCAGCATGCCCAATGTTCAGAAACAATAGAAGGTACATTCTAAAACACCTGGAGGGCATCAGGTCCTGGATGCTTTAGCTGAGATTCCTGCATAGCAGGACTAGACGGTCCCTTTCAGCTCTACAATTCTATGATTCTAAGTTGGGGTAGGCTGTTCCGAAAAAGAGGAGGGAACACCACTTCGTTTTTTCCCCAGGAACAGAGCAAGATGGAGATTCCAATTCCATTGCAGTCTTTTGGACACACCTGTGACACTTCTAGGCTATTGAATCAGAAAGCAAACATAGAGGGCCTCTGCGCTCACTGGCCATTCACAAGGTGCATTGCAAATGTGCTTGCTCAGTGACCAAAAGCAGCTTGTGTGGGCATGTACCGATGACACCATGGGCTCTTACACATTGCCAGCGACCTCGGGAAGAGGTGAGATGTCACAGCAACTGCAATACGGAACAGGCTCACCCTCTTCTGGGTGCTGCCTGTGATCCAAGAAACACTCACTTTTCACAGAACTGGACACAGCAAGCACCACTGCTCTTGGTATCCATGGAAAATCAGGACCTCCAACAACCAGTGGCAGGAACAGTCTGCCACACTATGGCTTAGTGACGGGAGGGAAGAGAAGGAAGAGAGGGGAATTTAACAAGATCCAAAAGCTTCACCCTGTGACTCCTCCATTTCCCCCCAAATTATGGCCCTCTTACACCCTTCAAGAAATAATACCTAAGAAGGATGTCGCACAAAGGGCAGGAGGACTGGATGGGTTCCCTCTGCCTCCCCTGTAATTCGATCACAGTGGCACGACATGAGCTCAGTATGAGAAAGGAAATAAAGGCAAATGAAGACTCAAGAATGAAGGAGGACTTGGATGTGTTTCCTCAGCAGAGATTCCCTTTGCTAAGACGCTTGGTTTGCTTATACGTATTTGCAAAGTAGGATAATCGCTCCTCCCTAGGACTAAGTGGCCAAAGATGGTAAGATCCTGTTTCACAGCCTTCCATCCAAGGAGCTGGACTAGTGTTTTGTTCGGATGAAAAGGGTGGCCTGGGAATACCTGCTGTCAACAGCTGTGCGTTTAGCCAAATTATCATCCTCCTCAGCATCTAATTTTTTCTCGGCACGGCCTACGTTATTGAACAGTGTTAACTAACATAGAGCAACCATATCAGATACAGCCTGTCATCCTGCCTGCCTATCTTGCTGCACCTGCCCTAATTTGCCAGACAGTAAGAATCTCCAAAGTTTTAGCACTTACTGGGGTTCAATTTCATTATGAATGAAATTGACACTGGAGGCTTATAGCATTTTATAATACTTGGGTTGTACCCCCCAAAGATAGTCCTTCTCACACTAGGTCTATTGAAATGAATGAGCATGCCTAAATTAGGCTAATTCATTTCAGTGGGTCTACACATGATCTGCGAGAGGCAGTGAAGGATAGGTGTGCCTGGCGTGCTCTGGTCCATGGGGTCACGAAGAGTCGGACACGACTGAACGACTGAACAACAACAACACACATGATCACTGCAGATGTTGACAGCAGTCACAAAATTAAAAGACGCCTGCTTCTTGGGAGAAAAGCAATGACAAACCTAGACAGCATCTAAAAAGCAGAGACATCACCTTGCCGACAAAGGTCCGTATAGTTAAAGCTATGGTTTTCCCAGCAGTGATGTATGGAAGTGAGAGCTGGACCATAAAGAAGGCTGATCGCCGAATAATTGATGCTTTTGAATTATGGTGCTGGAGGAGACTCTTGAGAGTCCCATGGACTGCAAGAAGATCAAACCTATCAATTCTTAAGGAAATCAGCCCGGAGTGCTCACTGGAAGGACAGATCCTGAAGCTGGGGTTCCAATACTTTGGCCACCTCATGAGAAGAGAAGACTCCCTGGAAAAGACCCTGATGTTGGGAAAGATTGAGGGCACAAGGAGAAGGGGATGACAGAGATGGTTGGACAGTGTTCTCGAAGCTGCTAACATGAGTTTGACCAAACTGCGGGAGGCAGTAGAAGACAGGAGTGCCTGGCGTGCTCTGGTCCATGGGGTCATGAAGAGTTGGACACGACTAAACGACTAAACAACAACACTGATAAAAAAACTTACCCAATGTGTTTGTTTACTGTCTTTCCCCCTTTTTAAGACACCGTCTTATAATTATTTTTCCTCAAAAAAACACAGGGTGGCTTATTTTCGGGGGGATGTCTTATTTTTATTACGTCAGTATGGTACGGTACAGCCTCCCCCTGCGCGCTGAGCAGGCGGGGCAGAACTCCGCAAGAGGCACGCTTCCCCCCGCGCCTCTCGCTGGTTTGCTGGCTCCCTGCACACGGGGAACTGGCGGGGCAGAAAGAGGCGTCTTTTTCCCCCCTGCGCCTCCCCCTGCGCGCTAAGCAGGCGGGGCAGAACTCCGCAAGAGGCGCATTTTCCCCCCGTGCCTCACTGGTTCGCTGGCTCCCAGCGCAAGCAGGAGGGGCTGAGGAGGCGACGGGAACTATGGCGGCACCACGGCTTACTTTTGGGGTATGTCTTACTTCTCACAAAGGTAAAAAAACCCTGCCATGGCTTACTTTATGACTACATATTAAAAAAGGGGAAACAGGGTATAAACATACAGGTTTGAGCATAGGAGGTGCATCGCTATTCTCTTTTTCTAGAAAAAGAGCATTGCACTTACTTATATGTGTCAACCCCACAACTCATAGCTATATTATATAAATAGATATAGGTAGATAGGCTGATACCAGGAATGCGGATGACAACGCCGATATCTTGCTGAAACACATCACCTACGGTGCTGGGGCTGTGTTTGCAGGGATGCTGCGCCTTCCACATTCTGCCTGCAGGCAGGTCTCTGTGATTCAGATGACTCCAATGGGCGAAGCTGGGTTGAGAGAATTAGAACCAAGGTGCTTGCCACCCTATTATTAGAGCATCTCCAAGCAGGGCCTTTGTGCAGCTTCCATTGCAACACTTTCCTGGCAGCTACCGGCTTATAATGCTACACCCACACGGCCTCTACAAACCCTTTTTTTTCCTTTTTACACTTGTGGGAGTCGGGGTGCCATTAGGATAGGGTTTGGGGAAAACAAGCCCAGTCTCCCAGTGAACAGCAGGAGGAACTCCCAATACAGCACAGCTGGCTCAACACATTTGGAAGCAATGCCCAGTAACATATGAAGAAGAGGGACTTCCCCTAAAATCCTTAAGTCCAGCGTTTGAAATTATCGAACCACACCAATGAAGGATGAGTTCAGCACGATGACCCCTCAATGCCCTTGTGGGCGTAGCGTGATTCACAAGAGCAAACGGTTGCAACATGGTGAGGGGGTCCATTTTCGACACACACCCTGCTCACTGGGACTTTTCATGAGTGACTCAGAACCACAAAAATGCTTGCGCTGAAACTGGATTCGCTGCCCTTATCAAATGCAAATGAATGAAGAGATAGCTTGCCACCTCCGCAACGCTCTTAAATGTCCCACTTGAGCAGAGCATGATTAACATGCCAGGAAATTAATGCAGCTTCCATCACGGGCATCGTCAACATCCTTCATTTAGACTGCCAAAATGGAACTCAGTAAGAGCAAAGAGAAAACCAGTGACTGCGGCTCCAAGTCCATTTCAGAGTGCTGTACGGTGGGAATGTCCATGGTCGAAATGTCTTTGGGACAACGTAATACGAGGCGTGCAAATCATAGAATCGTAAAATTGTAGAGTTGGAACCAACCACAAGGATCATCTTGTCCAACCCCCTGCAATGCAGGAATCTTTTGCCCAAGATGGGGCTTGAACCCACAACCATGAGATTCAGAATCTCATGCAAATGTAACAGAAGTCCCATTTAATAAAATAAAATAAAATAAAATAAAAACCTCAGGAAGCCGTGGAAGCTCAGTGAAGAGGGATCTTTAATTGGCCCAACTTCAAACACTTTCCTTCCCCCCCCTTGTCAGATTGCAGGTTCCTATTTGCAAAGGAAAATACTAGAGGTGTGCATTGGTCTGAGTACAAGGGAAATGGGGATGATTTCCGTGACTGTAGCACTAACAGGATGTCTTGAGTTAGATCAGGGACTCCCTAAATTCCTGTGACTCTGTAGACTTGAGTACCCCCCGCCAAGAAAGGCTGCATTTTGCCATTTAAAATAAAATGGCAACTGTATTTTTAAAAAGCAGAACCAGGCTGACTCGAGCTTGTGGGGGAAGAGAACGGAGAAGGGATGCGGTGGAGAAGTGGAAGGAATATTTTGTTTGGACAGACAGGCCTAGCTTTTAATCTCCATGAATTATTTTCTGCCTGGGAAAGCAGGGCAGCGAACTATCGGCATCCTTTCCAATCACTTTCTGTTTGCTAAAAATTAAAAATCAGTACTTCAAGCAATTTGTTTTCATTCCACTTCTCTTTTTTTGTCTTTTTTTTTTTTGCCTGCAAATTTTATCTGCTTCTGCAAATAAATATGCTTCTGGTATCTGAAGAAGTGTGCATGCACACGAAAGCTCATACCAAGAACAAACTTAGTTGGTCTCTAAGGTGCTACTGGAAGGAATTTTTTTATTTTGTTTTGCAAAAATAAAAACGTTACAGCTGTTTCTAGGTTCCCCATTATAGTCAATGGGGAGAATTTCAGAGATCTGATTTGGACCTGAATAACAAATCAGAATCCAATCAGAAAGACGCATGGCCGATACTAATCAGAACAGGTGGCTTCCCAGCACCACAGAATCAGATCCAAGGCAAATGCTGTGGCTGGTGCACAACTCTAGCAAATACACACCTGAAAGTTCACAACTGTACTTAAAATAAGCTTATGTTTTTAAGTGGGAAATAGTCAGCAAGAAAAGGGTGAGTGGTAGCTGCCTTCCCTGCCACTTTGCTCAAAAGCATTGCCACTGGAGGCTGCTTTTAATTCAACAACAACAAGCAACCCATTGGGTTTTTGTTACATTTATTTGAATCACAGTTGTATTTATTTTTTTAAAAAATGCCCTAGCTTTCCCCAGGAATTTTGGGGACTGTAGTCATGTCTAAGCCCAAACCACCTAGCTCCAAATCACAGCTCCCAGTGCTACCTGGATTAATTCATGACAACTAACACCATTTGCAATCTGAATTAAATCTGATGTGGCCTCAGATTCACATAGGTTGCCATGAGAATAAATTACGCAGGGTACACAATAGCAAGCAGGCATATATAATCGAGCCCAGCTAAACTGGCACTTGTTATGAAGCTTCTTTCCTCTCACTGACGTCAAGTAGGATGAATTTGCTGAAATCCAAGTACTTTAGTTTCAAGTAGGGTGTGGATCACCCTGTCATTCTAACAACATGGGGTGGAGGAGTTATGGTGGTTGCTTGAGAATTGTGAGGGGTTGAATCGGTTAATTTGCACTCTGGCTAAGTGATGAATGGGGAAAGAGTTTAGGTAACAGGGCAGGAGTGTCTCATAATTTAAATTCTTCAATTAATTTCCTGGCTTTGTGAAATCCAGATTTCGCTGTACTCAGCATTGTGGACGCGCATTACAAACTCTCTTTCAGTTTGACTAAATTTCCTCTGAAAGATAAATATAGTTACAAATCTTAAAACTAGGCTTGCTGTACATCGGGAAAATTCCTGACACATCCTGGTTTTCGGGTGTAAGAATGACGTGGGGGGGGAGGGTTGCCGAACCGGCAAAATGTCAGGGGGAAATCTGAAGGCATGGAAAAAGCAGCAGAAACAGCTCCAAAAGTTAAAAATCTCTAGTTTGCGGGGAGGTTTCCCCCCAAAAGCTCAGCAATTTGGGTTTGTTCCAAAAAAGTTCAACAACTTTGCTGATGTCAGGAATGTAACTTTTTGAAATATGGCAACCCTATTAACTCCCGCCGCTGAGAAAACAGATTCCTTTGTAGTGCAGGCGTGTGTAAAAGCTCCTTGTCATGAAGCAAAAATCTGGAAGTCTTACATTTAAAAAATACACTTCCCCGCCACCATTTAGTGTATCACCCCACATGTATCTTCAGACAGAGCTTTCAGATCTGCGTATTTATTTATCCTCAGCATAAAATCCAAATTGTGTACCAACCATAAAGTCACATGTGCAGGACCGGATTTAGGTTTGATGAGGCCCTAAGCTGCTGAAGGTAATGGGGCCCTTTATAGGTCCTTTGTCAACAACAAATTGTCGCTGTTTTTTGTGTTGAATATATGCTAGATGGTAATTTATGGACCTAATAGGTATCTAAAGCCATTTGCACATAACAAAATATGTTATTTTATCAAAGTAATTGTTAAAAAGTCGAAGCAGAATGTAGGCACCCTATATATAGAAATGAGCAAAGCAGTGATATTTTAGGGAGCAGGCTAGCAGGTGTGTCCCATTATTTACATCATAGGAGCCTACACAACACAAAACACTGTTGCTGTATGTAGGTTTTATTTTATTTGTTTTTTATCTTATATTTTGGAAATGTACATCCAGTTTTTTTTTCCTTTAAATTTTTTGGGGGCCCCCAAGAGAGTGGGACCCTAAGCTATAGCTTGTTTAGCTTATACGTAAATCCAGCACTGCACGTGTGGTAGATACGCTCCAGTATTGATAGGAACAGCCAGTGTGGTGGGGCAATGCTGCAGAGCTGCTCTCCCAACAGCTGTGTCTCTGCTGTTTACTTGGACAGCTTGGAGGCAGGGCAAGGTGACATCGACCTCAAGGCTGCACAGATGCAGCATTGCTGCCAGTCCTATGCAATTCCACCCTCAGTGCCAAGCCACCACCTACTATTCAGGTAAGTAACAGCGATGCTGCTGTAGGGAGGGCGAGCCCTGTGGCACCACACTATTGCAAATACTGACTTGATGTCTGCTCCGCTCCTACATGAAAAATCTGGCCTAACATAGGGTTACCAGGCATCACCGGTTCCCGGGGACAGTCCCCAGATTCATCAATCTGTCCCAGGACAAAATCTGTCCCCGGATTTTAATTAATGTCCCCGGATTTATGCCTGGGGACTTGAGGCGAGGCAACATGGCGGGCGCCATGTCAGCGAGCAGCACCGTCAAAGTTCCAGCCAGCCAATCCGCTGATGACTGTTTATGCTCTGAAACTATTGGTCTTTGTGTTATTTTATTATGCAGGGCCCAGAAGTAGTGCAATAATTGCAAAAGGGTTGATTTAATCTAATCTAATCTAATCAACAGTCTTTAATAACATAATACACAATGCAAGCATGCAATTAAATCCAAGTAATTGGGGGGGGGGGGGTTGTATAAGGATTATTCCTATTTTAAAATATAGTTTATTGGCCTTTGTTAATATGATTAGATTAGCTTTTTGTGGTTGCTGCATTTTTTTTTTGGTTGTTTCACATCCAGCCGATTCAGAAATGTGCTCTTCTGCACAATCCTGAAAATCTCTTGTGTGAAGAGAAACGGAGCATTCCCATCCTTGCCATACATTTAAAGCAAATTTAAAGCACATGGCTTCCCCCAAAGAATTATGGGAAGTGTAGTTTGGTAAGCTGCTGGGAATTGTATCTCTGCAAGTGGCAAACTACAGCTCCCATTATTCCTTGGGGAAAGCAATGTTGTTTAAATGTATAGCATGAATGTGATTATAGGGGTTCTTCACCATTCTGTGAGACATCCTTTACAACTTGCCTTGATTCTTTTCACACAGCAGTTTGGATGCTAATTCAGCCATCAATGTTGTCCTTCTTTTCATGCGTCAGCTGAGTTGTCCGTCCAGGTTTCCCCTCTTTAAGTAGCACATCTAAGTCCCCTGCCACGACTTAAGCAGCATATCTAAGTTTATATTTTTCCTTTACTGTATTAAAGAGTAGCCTCATGAACAGTTGCCATAAAAACAGCTGCAAAAGAACTCTGGAGACTGAGAGGTGGGGCGAAGCATGTTGGTGATTGTCACATGCACTAGTCAATCAATGCTACCCATAATAGGCTTTTCCCTATTCCAATTGATATTCTTTGAAACAAATTTGCTTTGAATTGTTTCCACGGTAGAGACTTTGAACCCTGCTGAGGTACTGCTTTGCTGCAATAGTGCTACTTCACAATAAAAGGAAATGGGTAATTAAGCCTTCTGCAGAGCACAGGAACTCATTAATCAAGTAACAACAACAACAACAGCAACAACAACAACAACAACAACAACATGCTATCCATCTGACAGGGTTGCCCCAGCCACTCTGGGCAGCTCCCAACAAAATATTAAGAAGACAATAAAATATCAAACATGAAAAGCTTCCCTATACAGGGCTGCCTTCAGAGGTTGTCTAAAAATCAAACAGTTGTTTATTTCCTTGACATCTGAGGGGAGGGTGTTCCACAGGGAGGGCAATTCATGAAGGCGCAATTCATCAGTAATTCACAGACACATTGAGGCAATTGGAGATGGAGGAAGCTTCTAATGAAAGGCACAGGAGCCCACAGTTCCATCAACCATTCCCCATAAGGCTTAGTTTCCAGACCCTTGATCATCATCTTCTGCACACTTTCCAACTTGTCAACATCCTTCTTAAATCGTGGTGCCCAAAACTGGACACAGTATTCCAAGTGTGGTCTGACCAAGGCAGAATATAGCAGTCCTATTACTTCCTTTGGTCTAGACCAGTGTTCCCCAACCATGGGCCTCCAGCTGTTTTTGGACTACAACTCCCATCATCCCTCGCTAGCAAGACCAGTGGTCAGGGATGATGGGAATTGTAGTCCAAAAACAGCTGGAGGCCCAAGGTTGGGGAACACTGGTCTAGACACATTATTCTTCTGTTGATGCAGCCTAGAATAGCATTAGCTTTTTTTGCTGCTGCATCACACTGTTGACTCATGTGAAGCTTGTGGTCCACTAAGACCCCTAGATCCTTTTCACATGAGCTGCTAGTAAGCCAGGTGTCCCCCATCCTATATTTGTGCATCTGGTTCTTCCTGCCTAAGTGCAAAATCTTACATTTGTCCCTGTTGACATTCGTTTTGTTAGCTTGTGCCCAGTTCTCCAGTCTGTTAAGATCATTTTGAATTCTGATTCTCTCTTCTGAGGCATTAGCAACCCCTCCCAGTTGGGTGTCATCTGCAAATTTGGTGAGCATCCCCTCAATTCCTTCACCCAAGTCATTTATAAAGACATTGAACAACAACGGGTCCAGGACAGAACCCTGTGGCATCCTACTTGTCACTTTTTTCTTAGTGATATACATGGTACTTCCCCCTCCCCTTTTATCTCCCACTCCAACCCTGTCAAATGCATTATCTATCAGTTTTTGTTTCTCTCAGTTTCTCTTTTTTGCAATCATAAGTACAGTTCTCCACACTGGTCAGTGAACTCTGTGGGGAAAAACTTGTCAGCATTATTTGGTGTATTCCTCCTACTGTACACAATTTTTTTGCAAGCAATTTCACCTAATATATTTTCCATGTTATTTTCACTGATACCCCTGTTTCTCCTAAAATAAGACACCGTCTTATATATTTTTTCCCCTCAAAAAAACACAGTATGGCTTATTTTTTGGGGATGTCTTATTTTAACCGCTCCGCGTCGGTACGCTGCATAGCCACGCCTATCCAGACCGTCTTAAGGGAGAGGCGCCGCGTCACTATGCCTTATTTTGGGGGTATGGCTTATTTTCAGGGTATGGCTTATATTTCACAAATGCGTAGAAATCCTGCTATGGCTTATTTTATGGCTACGTCTTATTTTAGGAGAAAAAGGGTATATGCATTGTTAAATTTACCCTAGTATATGCATTTTCGTAACACTTTTCTTGGCTGGAGAAGTGCATTGCAAAATTTGGAAAAACGTGGATTTCAAAGGACGGCTGTGCTTTGCTCCAGGAAGTACAAATTAGGCAGATTCATCTTTAAATGTGAACTGAACTGAATTTCTCCCCCATCCCTAGCTGAAACTGGCCCAAAATGCTGGTGGGGACTTAAAAAAAATAAAAAATAAAATAAAAAAACAGGTGTGGAAGTGTGGAGAATTGAATTTAAGATTCAGGAAGAATGAGAAACTGAGAGAAATCAAAATGGGCAGACTTGCCCATACCCAGTTGAGGATAATTTTATTATGCTAGCACAGGGATGTAGAATCTGCAGGAGATAAATCTTTCAAACAAATAAATACATTAGCTGTGGCATGCAGAAATGTGTGTGCAATCTGAGAAGGCAAGCTAGATTTACAGACAGGGAGAGGATAATAATACTGCCTTACCTTGCTGGATTTTTGTCAGATGTACTGAGATAAATTACCACAGCCCACATAACACTTTGTGCGTCATCTATAGGACCCCACAGCAGATGTTCATAGCTGTGGGCTGCATACTATGTGCTGCATGGTTCATCCAGGGGAAAGATCGTCATTCTCACGCAGATGTTATACGCCACCTAACAACTGAAAACACCCGGATCCTGGCTCTTCTTTCTACTTCCCCACTAAAATATGTATTTATCTTTTTATCCGTTTCATAAAATTTATACACTGCTTGACTGCAAAATAACCTCAAAGCGGTATACAAAAAAGGTTTTTAAAAAAATACCAATAAGAAAAATTAATAGCAGTTATTTGAGACTTTAAGAAAGTTTAAAAACCAATGGACTGAAAAACGGATTAAAACTCTCATCAGCTTCCTAAACACCTCTCTACAGCATCAGCAGGAAACATTCGTGTGACTGTCAAGGCAAGCTAGCCTCCATCGTTTCCATGCTTGCTTATGGAATTCACACAACCACAAGATGTTACAACGGTCATCATGTTAGATGCCTTCAGATGCCTTGATGTTTTTTTAAAAAAACCTCCCCGTAATAATGAAGGTGGTGGCTTCTGTGATGGTCACCTTAGCTCTTCTGCATCGCCAGAACCAGGAGGAGAAGAAAGTGCTTGGCAGGGCAGGATAGCATCACAGCAGGGAGATGTGGGCAACTATATATACGGCGCAAAGGGTGGAACAAATTGTGAAGTGGAGGCAGACCTTTTTGGAGATCTTTCTCTCCGGGTGGCCTGATTCCAAGCAGTGCTAGAAAATGAGCCTGACAACGGTTGCGGGTGCTTTGGAGATCCCAGTACACAAAACAGAAGGAGCAGGATTGCTCTGATAGTTGCGCATGGTAAGAAGCCCAAGGGAGTTGCCCTCCTTGTCTAAACATGTGTGGTGGATAAACACAGGGCGATTGATCAAGGGAAGATGGGCAGATAAGGCACATTTGACTCACAGCCCAGGCAGCAGCGGCAGCAACCGCAGACGCATCTTCTTACTGTGGAATCTCCGTGGCTGCAAGTGCTTCTTTCCTCCCAAGACCTGCAGGTGACTATGCCTTTGTGTGAGTGAGGTGAGGAGTTGGGGGAAAGCCCAAAGGTATCAAGGCAAACGGTTGAGGGGCCCGTCCAGACCAGTGCTTTCTTGCGGGTGTATTTGCGACATGTTCTTGACACAACCGTAGCGCATTAGTGCTGGGTTTATTCTGCTTCTATTCTTTATTCTGAGGTGCTTCCCCAAGGCCACCATATCATTATTGCTATCTGGAGAGGGCATAGTGCAACAAAAGTGGGTTCAGGGACATTTTCTCTCTTGGATTCCGTCCCCTGTTCTACAAAAAAGGGGGGGGGAACTCCTGCGGTTTAGGGAGAATAATACTGTTTGAGAAATTCAAGCATTCAAAACATTTGCTGTAATTTCACACTGAGAAATGGATTATCACTTGGAATAATCCCAAACACACACACACACACACACACACACACACACACACACACACACTGTAAGACTGCAACTTGTGTGCATTTAACTTTACACACATGGCGAAAAAGGCGGGGAGGTTGGAAGAGGGGCAGGGTTCTGGGGAAAATGACTTTGAACCCAATGGGCTTTTGACCATAAGCAATTTTGGCTTTCGGTGCAATGCCTGGAACGTAACGCCTGCATAAGGTGCAGGCTTACTGTATATATAATCTTGCTTTTCACTTAAAAGAGGGTAGAGCAGTCAGGAAAGGCCAACCTGATAGAGATAATGCAGGACTTTCAAATGCACTTTTCTGCTATTTATATAACCGAGGCTGCTGCATAGATCGAAGTGCATCTCTGAAAAATAAAATAAAATCAGCATTTTTAATGGAGTTCTGCCAAAAGATTTGACATATCAATTTACTGCAATTTCAAATGATATATTTGGAATAGAGCTATGCCAAAAACGTCCCAAGATTCCCCCCCCCAACCATTTGCCAGGGCGGGAGACCCTTCTGAAAAGTTGTGGTGGGTGAGTGGGGAGAGATGTATCTGAAATATTGAGGAGCAGGTTGTTTCTTACTGTACTTATCTTAGGATATTTCCCCTTGTTGTTGTTTTTTTAACTTTCAAATTTATAGTTAGGTGTAGACAGTTTGGCATGGCATGGCCAGAATGCCTTGGAGGGCCTAATTAATCCCACAAGCCGTAGATTCCCTCATGCGAACCTGATTGGATTTTGAGGTATTCAGGGGAGTCTCTTCTTTCAGTCCTGACGCCCTCTCAGGTATGACTGGAAGGGACGCGGGAAGTGGATTTCTCGGTAGCTGCGCCCAAACTTGGGAACTCCCACCCTAGATAAGTCAGACTGGCTCCCTCTTTGTTGTCCTTCCACCGGCAGGTGAAGACCTTATTTCAACAGGCTTTTGATAATGGACTGCTTTTCATGAAAGAGCTGGTTCTGTGCTGTCTTTATTGTGAATATCTGCATAGATACGATTAATTTTTATTTTTTTAAAAAAAATATTGTTCCTCCACCCCCCATATTTTTAGCTGTTTTTCTTTTGTTTGTAAACCGCCTCAAGTACCTGTCAGAGAAAAAGGCAGGGTATAAATAGATACAATTTAAAGAAATAGCTTTTGCCACTCAAAGCTGAGGAAAGTTCTCTCCGCAACCACCTCTTCATGGGATATCTGGGGAGTTATATCGTGTTGCATCACTTTGCGTCGCTCTCAAGGCATTTTGGGGTTTGGGGTTTGGGGTTAGTAGAAAGCGGTGCCAGGCTCTCCCAACAGCTTCCTGTCCACTGCAGAAGTGACAAATCACCTCCTGAAATGTTTCATGGGGAAATGCTTCCCCCCACCACCACCATTTTTCAGAGAGGGGAAAAATTATTTTTGAAAAGAGAAGGGATCTCATCTCAGCTTTGCTTTGGAATTGAACCCTCTTTTCTGCTTCCAGCATTTTGATATTTATAAGACTTGACCTCAACCCACCCACGATCCCAACCCCTTGCTCAGAGCTTTCCCTGTTTGTAGTTAATATCTTCTTCCTTTCCTTTCTTGGTGAGCCTTTCTGGAAATCGTGTTTGACTCATCAGCCGTCACTCAACGGGTCCCACTAGCGCATCCATGGTGTGGGGATCTTCGGCTGGTATTCAAAGCTAGTCCCGCTCAGAGCAGACCAGCTGGTGTTAATGAACACGCTAACTTAGGCTCATTAATTTCCCTTGGGTCTACTCTTGAGTAGGGCTGCAGTGACTACAGTCCTTAGATGTCCCGCCCTGTAATCTTTAATTCACCTGCTGAGAAAGAGTGATTAAAAAAATGTTTTCAGGGTTTGCAAGTGTTCCCTCCCAATGTTTTCTTTCTTTCTTTCTTTCTTTCTTTCTTTCTTTCTTTCTTTCTTTCTTTCTTTCTTTCTTTCTTTCTTTCTTTCTTTTTGCGGTAGCCAGGGGGTCTCATTGTTCAGAGGGCGAACACGGAGCCAGATGTGGTGTGGCTCAATAGTCGGTGGCTCCTCCTCCTGCTGCTGCCACCACTGGCTGGGGGCAGCTTCTCCCATCTTTTGCTTGCACGGCAGGAAAAGCGGGAGGACGGAGGTTGCCGGCCACTGGGGTCTCGCTGCCATCACGTTCGGTTCCACACACCCTAGCTTTGCACCTTAGGACATCGTGTGATGTCATGCACGTGACATCAGGACATCGTGTCAGCCCCCCCATCAAAGCACTGTTCAGACCCAGACCCAACTAGCTTTTCTGCAAGGTTGTGGCCTCATGTATGGGGTGTGGGTCTTTTCTAGTTTTTACCCTCCAAATGCTGTGCGCTGCTTCTTGTTTTTAGCAGTGGAACACGTCTCTGCCAGTCGGAAAGAAACCTTGACACACTTCTGGCAGAAGGCTAGTCCTACTCCTTTGGATTAAGTTGGGATGGGGATTCAGGGCCATGAACCGCCGCACCCCATTGAGGGCAGTAGTGCTACTTCAGTAGCAGCAACAGGAAAAGCTATTAAGGTGGTCTGCAAAGGCCCCCTGCCTCTGTCCCTTCTTTCTCCCCAAATTCAGATGTGTGAATTGATGCTCACACTTTGTAATTAGTGCCTTGCTCTGGAGCGCCGTGATGATAAGATAATTGGACTGAAGCCAAAGAACTCAGATATAATGCAAGCAGTTCAATTTAACCGGGTTGTAGATCAGACTGTGTTTACCTGGTGATGTTGACATTCTTTTGTATTTAAGCCAAGACACCTGCAAAGTCATGGGGGCCCAGAAGTCCCTGGAATCATTCAGCTCGCCATTCGGAACCATGGGCAAAATCACCTTAACCTCCGTCTCTGCTGGAGGACAGCTCAGACTGGCATAGTAAGGACCTTGCCAGGACCAAGGGTCACAGCCAAGAGCTTCCTTCCTCCTGATTCCAGGGGCTGAGCACCAGCAGGCTGGTTGTGTGGGCGGGTGCAGAACCCACATAACTGGATCCTTCTGCTTCTAGACAATGTCAAGGAAGGTGGGGCCAGCTTGGATTTAAGGGTGATGAATTCGGTGACAATAAACTGCTTTCGATCCAACAGCACCGCCAACAACAAGACAGACACATGCAGGTGGCATCTACTCCCTGCAGGGCCATGAGGCTTCTGGAGATGGTGGTTCTTCTGCTGACTCTTACAGGTAGGGAAGTATCACCTGGGCATACGGCTGAAAGTATGGCTTGAAGATCAGGGGTGAGTGTGTGTCCATCCTTCAGATTGCCAAAACTGGTCCTGAGGAGATAGGAAAATCTCATGCATTCTGCAGCAAAGCACCGCCGCTGGTGCCCCTCTGGAGAGTACCCTCCTTTGTCATGCTTAGCTGGCATGCATTATCGTTTGCTTGTTTTTTAGGCACCAGGCAAAGAAGACCTTTTTGTTCTCCCAAGTTCTCTCCCACATCACTTTTAGTGCTTTTACAACCTTCTAAATGCTGCTGGACTCCAACTCCCATCAGCCCCGGCCAGCCTAGTCAATGGCTGGGAATGACGGGAGTTGTAGTCCATCAACATCTGGAGGGTGGCCAGTTCCTCATCCCTATTTTATATCTTTGCACTTAATTATTCCCTTCATTGCTTTACATTTGTTTTCAATTACTGTGCTTGCATTGGCTTTAGCTGTTTAGAGTTTTTTGTTTTGTTTTTTGTTTTTTGGGGGGTGTTATCATTTAAACTTTGCATTGTATTTTGTCATCCACCCAGATGATGATGATGATGATGATGATTTATACCCCACTCATCTGGCTGGGTTTCCCTAGCCACTCTGGGCGGCTCCAAGCAGAGTAGTAAAAACATGATAAAACATCAAACATTAAAAACTTCCCTATACAGGGCTGCTTTCAGGTGTCTTCTAAATGTTATGCAATTACTCATCTCCTTAACATCAGATGAGAGGGTATTTCACTACCAAGAAGGCCCTCTGCTTGGTTCCCTGTAACTTTGCTTCTCGCAGTGAGGGAACCACCAGAAAGCCCTCATAGGAGGGCCTCAGTATCTGGGCTGAGCGAACTCGGGGCTCATCCAGACTTCATTTTCTGCCACATTTCTGGGCACAGGTTCGAGCTTTAAAGCTCCTTCTCCGAGCACTTTTTTCTTTTGCCCCAGTGTTTCCCCCGTGAAAATCCGCTGTTTACAGCTAAATCAGACCAAATTGCTGTTAGTTCCAATTCAGCCTTAAGGAGCAGGTTTTCATGGGGAAAACAGCAGAGCAAAAAATAAAAGTGCTTGGACATTGAGCTTTAAAGTGCATATCTGTGCTTAGCAAACATGAAGCAAAACGGGTGTGTGGATGAGCCTTTATGGTTATGAAGGTGGTGTTCCATAAATGTAATAGATAAATGGATTCTGAAGTGCTGCCATAGAATTTCTAGACACTCATCTGGGCCGGGGATAAAGGGACTTCAAATCTGGTGACTCAGTGTGGTCTATCCAAGCCCGGCTGGCACTTTCTACAGGTCATGTCCCTCTCACTAACCCTGCTCCTGGAGGGCTTTTGGCTGACCTGGTTGTGTCCTTGCTTGCCCGGATGAAGTGAAGCATGCGTAGAGGGAAGTGCAGAAACAGCTGGCTTTTGAAAGGCTGGAAAAATTGCCCTCTACACTAAGCGCGGAGTCACATCTGTAACTCCACCCACTTTCGCCTTTGGCCCCAACCACCAGCAGCATAATGGCATACATGGAAGGCTGCCCATGGGGGAATGCAGACCTCAGGCTGAAAGAGGCTCCTCCCTCTTTTAACTAAGCTGGGCTGGTGGCTGGGATCCTTGCCGCTTAGCCAGTGTGACATCTCTAGGTATGGTGGAAGCTACCTCTCACCTTAGCTGGTTTTCCTCCGCAGTGGCTGCGCAGGATGAGTCGCGGATCATCGGGGGCCAAGACTGCGCCCTAGGAGAACAGCGCTACCAGGTTGTCCTCTCAAACAGCAAGAGAAATGGGCCGGATATTCTGTGCGGAGGCGTTCTGATAGACAAGTACTGGGTTATTACCGCTGCTCACTGTAACCAACAGGGGTAAGGAAACTCAAGATTGCTGGTGCTGGGAGAAGGGCAAGGTGGGAAGGGCTTTGGGATTATTAGCATCTCTGGAGCGGTTTTAATGTTGCATTGTAGCCAATGTTGTGGAAATGGAAGGTGCATCTTGCAGGGGAGCTTTCTGTTCACTTCCTTCCCTCCACAACCCTCTTAATTCCCCCTCCTGCTGCGGCACCATACAACAAGCCCACAATGTTTTCCTGTTCTTATTATTAAATAGGTATCAGACTGCGACCTGAGACATCTAGAAAGCTTGCAGGTAGACAATCCTGTAAATACACAAAATCTAAACCCCCCAAAAAATAATTATCCAAGGGGATCTTGGATGACCTTTTCCCACTATCGGTTTCCCACACAAACACAGCAGGTATTGCTCCAGAAGCCGTCTTGTGGTTGTAAAATGGAACGGTGGCACTTTCAGGGCTTTAATCTCAGATACTAATGAGTGAGTGGGAAGGAAAATGGTTTTTAGGTGCATGGGACACTCCAGTGGTCTCAGATCTTGGCTGCATTTGGATGGTCGTACGCAGGTGGCGCTGTGGGTTAAACCACAGAGCCTAGGGATTGCCGATCAGAAGGTTGGCTGTTTGAATCCCGACGGGGTGAGCTCCCGTTGCTTGGTCCCTGCTCCTGACAACCTAGCAGTTTGAAAGCACGCAGTGCAAGTAGATAAATATGTGCAAGTAGTAGAAAGCAGTGCAAGTAGTAGAAAGCATGTCAAAGTGCAAGTAAATAAATAGGTACCGCTCTGGCGTGAAGGTAAGCGGCGTTTCCATGCGCTGCTCTGGTTCGCCAGAAGCGGCTTTGTCATGCTGGCCACATGACCCGGAAGCTGTACACCGGCTCCTTCGGCCAATAAAGTGAGATGAGTGCCGCAATCCCAGAGTTGTCCGTGACTGGACCTTACAGTCAGGGGTACCTTTACCTTTACCTAGCCTGCCTTCACCCATAGGAATGTAGGGATTTGACTTGTACCAAGTCAGAAATTCCAAGTCAGGGGTCCCTTTACCTTTACCTTTACCTTAGGAACCCTTCAATGAAATGTGGAAATATCCAATCAAACCATGGTTTCCTGTGTTGCCCAAACCGAGAAACTATGCAACAAGCTGGGATATTAAACCACAGTTTAATATCCTGGCTTGAACAAAAGCTCTTAAGTATAGTATTCTGCTTTGAATTAAGAGGAAATCATGTTTAATTGTTGGCTTCTGGGTGCTATGAAGAGAAGAGAGAGGGGGCCGCATTGCTTTGCTTTTTTTTTATACCTCAGCCTATTGAAATTAGATTAAATGTGGCTGCTGTTATCCTATATGCCTGGAATTAAGTTCTATTGAAGTAAATAGACCTTCTTTCTGATGCAATGGGTCAGGTGACAAGACCACCACCGGCTACAAGATTGAAGGTTTGGTAGGGGATCCACGGTTCCATCCAGACTAACCCCCTAAATCGTCTAAACTCATAACAATGTATATAAAAAGATTTATAGGCCACTTAATGACAAAACTCTCTAAGAAAAGTGTAAAAAAACAACAAACAAGTATACACACAATAAAACAAGTAAAAACAAAGATGACTATGAGAAACATAGATGACTAAATTATATGCCTGAGTAGGCTTGTTAAAATACAAAAGGTGTTGGCTACAATGTAGCCAGGGTGTGCATGCACATATATAAATACACACACACACACACACACACACACACACACACACACACACACATATTCCATTCTGTTATTTAATGTGGATAGTAGCTTCCTGTAACTATTAATTGTTCATAATGTTAGATTGTTGTTGGTAAAATAGAAAGGAGAATTCCCTAGATGCCTAGATCCAGGTTTGTGGCAAGTAATCTTTGATTAGAGGGCCCCAGCAGAGATTTGAAATCACAAAACATGTGGCAAAGCAAAGCATTGAAATATAGGCTGTTAAGACTTTTAAAATATCCCCTTCTATGTTTTTTCCAAAGCTCCCAACTTCCCTTAGCATAGAAAGAAATCACACATTTGGTAAGTTAAAAATTGTTTACTTACAAACTCTTCAAAGGTCAGATTCATGAGTTTGTCTACACAGCAGCAAGAAAAGAAAGTCAGCAAACCTTAGGCTAGTTTCAAAGTGGTAAATGTTTCTAAATTATTTGTATAGAAACACAAAGATGGCTTACTAAGGCCATGTGGTCTAAGCTTGCAACATCCAGCTTAGACATCCTTACTGGTAGGTTCACATGGTGGAAAGTGGGAGAACAAAGAGTTTGGTAATCTGTGCTCCCAAGGTGAGGGGGAGCGACCTAGCTAAGCCTGTCAGGACAACTTACTCTACGGTCTTAACCCCTTCATGTATTAAGCATGTTGGTTATATGAAGCTGATTTATCCCACACACGTGACGTTTTCCTCCCAATCACTATCTTCTTATACCTTCCCCTCCCTCAATCCAGATTTTCTCATAACAGGGATGCTCTGAAAAGGGGAAGATATAAGGAGATCTGGACAGAGGGAGGGGCAAGTGTGCAGAGGCAGTGATTTGGAGGCAAACATGTGGACAATGGAGAATTAATGGAGGTACAGGAAGCTTGCTTATACACTTCAAACAGTATGGATGAGACTACATACAAAGAACAGCTGTACGTGGCATAATCTTTGATTTATTGGGATCAGTTGACAGTTGTGGAATATGCCCTCCTCCATACTAATCTGTCATAAACAAGAGCAGAAATGTGAGAGCAATAGCATTCACATCAGAGCAAGGAGGGTCTGTCAATTAACCAGGAAGATGATGCCATCATTCCTGCTCTGAAAAAAAATGCCCTTCCTCTTCACTACATTCCTACTCTGCTGCACCATGGCCAAAAAGGATGATGAAGCATTTGGAAGACAAGTCTTGCAGGAAACGGTTTACAGAAGACCTCACCATGTTTACCTTGGAGAGGGAAGAGGATTATAGTTTCCTAAGACGCTACCATAAAGGGAGGGTGACTGTTTTAGCCTTTTAGCTGGTTACCCACAAGGAGACAAGAAGTCTCGGCGCCATCCCTTCCTCTCCTATTGCCTCACTGGAGGGCCTTCCATGAGTCAGTGTTGTTTAGTGCTCAGATACTTCATGCGTACGTAGTCATCAGGTAATCTGGACAGAACAGTAATCAGAGCAGTAATCTTGCAGATCATCTTGTAAACTGAGCAATGTTTAAGAAAAAAAAGTTGCTTACTCATGGAAATGACTCAAAGCAACTTACAAACACACTTCTCATGAGCCTGCCCCAACAGCAACAGTGGTCCAAGGAAGCAGGATGCATAAACTTTCTCACTTCACAAACATCCTTAAAAAGCATCCTATCACCATGGAAAATGTATCCTTATAGTTTCACTTTAGATAGATAGATAGACTCTCATTAGGTTTTTCAGTAATGAAGTCTGAAGTTCCACTTTATTCATTATTATTATTGATTTGTTAAATTTACATCCTGTCTTTCCTCCAAGGAGCTTTATTTTATGCTCACAACAATTCGGTGAGGTTGTTTGGCGGAGAGACACTTTGCTTCATGGCTGATTTGGGATTTGAAACCTGTAAATACTATACCATGCTTGTGTTACCTATAGATAAATCTATCTATTTCTCTATCCCATGGGAGAGGAGGGGAAGAAGGTGTGGTAGTGAAACACTGGTACTGAACACATTGCTTTGTGGGAGAACCGTGTTGCAAAATCTGGAGGAAAATGAATTTTGAAGGATGACTCTGTTTTGGTTCG
Source organism: Darevskia mixta (assembly GCA_034641385.1). Lineage (NCBI taxonomy): Eukaryota > Metazoa > Chordata > Lepidosauria > Squamata > Lacertidae > Darevskia > Darevskia mixta. Next base: position 15,039,410 of record JAWWNH010000033.1, on the reverse strand, counting down.
GTGTGTTGTTTCAAGAACTACGATTCAAGTAGATTTGCCTTTAAATGTGAACTAAACCAAACATGCCCACATTTCATTAGATGCCAGGAGTAGATACCCACCCTTCTTCCCATTCTGAGCAGAGGAGAAGTGCAAAGAGTTTCTCTCTCTGAGCAAGAGGCCACCATTTTGTGTTATGCTACACACCAGCCCGGCAGCCATTTTGTAATTGACACTAGATTATCTCCCAGATCTCTTCCAGCTCTGATTCTGGGGTGTTATGGAAAGGTCAAATGATTATCCCATTATTGTGGTTGAAATGCTTCCTCTCTGAGGTTCAGTGCCCTGTCAATTTTCTCAATTTTCATGGAGAACAGGCCTACTCCTCTCCGTGGCTGGCCATGTCTACAAGCGGTGGCTGCTCTGGGAGACAGGACAGAGGTCTAGATGGGTCTTTGGAATGATTTAGCAGGACGCTCCTTAGATTTATGTTCTTACGGCTTTTCTTTCTTTTCTTTTTCTTCTCCCCCTCTCCTTCCTGTTCTCATCCTATGCAGGGTCATCCACACAAGGATGGGTGATCACAGCCTCAGGGCGAACGAGGGCTCGGAGCAGTGCATCACATCTGCACAGAAATTCCCACACCCCAACTACAATCCCACCACACATGACAGCGACATCATGTTGATACGACTGAGCAATCCCGCCTTCATCAATGAATATGTCAGGCCTGTTCAGCTGGCTACCCAATGTGTTCAGCCTAACACTCGGTGCCAGGTGTCAGGCTGGGGGACAACGACGACCCCTCAATGTACAGTAGATAATTTTCGATACATACCAGGGGCATGGATGTGGTGGGGTTAGAGCTGATGGCCGCAGCCTGCTCATGCTGTCTCCATCGCCACATTTCCCACCTGCACAAAGCATTATACCTCCCCACTATTTCTCATTCGTATTTTCTCTCTGTCTTTTGCGCAACTTTTAAACCCCCCCCCAATTGTCACGCCCTGCCCCATGTCCTTTTGATCTCCAAGTATTTCAACGTCTGTCGCCCAGTTTCGTTTTGTTTTTAAGAATAATCATCAGTTAATCATTGGGGTTCACTAAATGTGTGGCAATTTGCATGTGGGTAGAAAACGAGAGTGAGCAGCATACTTTATAGATTATGCATGAAGGTCAAGTGTTATTCTCCTAATAGGGGGATTCCCTCTTGAGAGCATTCCATCCTATGATTGTCTCTTAAGATGCATTCCACCTAGAGAGAAAAAGTATTCTTTTCCAGGAGTCCTCCTTAAAAGAGGAGGCATCCCATTCTGTGATTCCCTCTTAAGCTGAAGAGGCATTCTTTCCTAGGTGAAAGTAAAGTGTGGTGCCTCTTTTATAAGATGGTGGTTGTCATCTGCAGGTTTTTAAATTAATATGTGTAGTTTTTTAAAATGAAAAATATGCTGGGTGGTTTTATGTGTTTTTTAAGTAAATTAAACCTTTTCTTAATCGAGTAAACTAACGGATCAATTAGCCATAACGCTAATTATTTCCCTTTCATATCTTCTGCTATAGCCATTCTCTCATATTTCAGAGTGCTTCCAGTCACGAAGGGGTTATTTCAGTGCTGTTAAGAGTCCAGATTCAAATTTACACAATGCAAAAAACAAAACAAAAAAAAATCCTTCTTGGTGTGAGGCTCTGATTTGCTTTGCTTCCCAATTTCAGTTATAGTTTTTGAGGGTCATCAAAGTCTCCAACTGGCCATCTTGGTACCAAGTACCCTCTGGCTTTTGACGTTATCAGTCATCTGGCCTAGGTATGCAGCAGAACAAAGAGAACCAATATCCTGACTGATCTTCAGAAGAGAATGCCAGCATAAGCAATGTTAGTCCTACTCAGAGTAGACCCACTGATATTAATGGCCATGACGAACTTCGGTTCATTAATTTTGATGGGTCTAGTCTAAGTAGAAATTGTTTGGATGCAGTCCAATGTGTTTATTTACCTGTATACAGGTAGGTGCAGCTTCAACATTAAACTACCAGCTACACCAAACGTCCAAAGGTTCACTGCTCCAGATCTCCTGGCCTGCATCTATTTATTTATTTGCTTGAAGTTAACAGAACACGGCAACTAACAATCAAAACCAACAGTTATTTATATTTTTTAAAGTTGTTTGTTCACTATGCCTTTGGACACTTCTTGAAATATTATAACCACATTGAGCATGGTGGCTCCTGAGATCAAGCAGGTTCTGGCCTGTGTTTGGATTCAGTTGGATGCCATTTTGAAGCAAGGCTGAATCTTTAAAAACTGCACTGATTTTAACCACTGATTTCAAAACTGCTCTGATTTTTTGGGTTTCTTAGAATTCCCCAGCAATGCCATATAGGAAGTCGATAGTGAAATATAAAACGATCCACGGGTCAGCTTAGGCTGGGGCTCATGATAAAAGTGGCGGCTTTCTCTCCAGTGTCACCAGCACCTCCATAAAACCATCGGTGTTCTTTGTTTGCAGCACAGTTTCCTGACATCCTGCAGTGTGCCCAGGTCTACACAATTTCAAATGAGGAGTGCAACCAGGCATACCCCAATGGTATCACGGAAAACATGTTGTGTGCTGGTGTGAGCAGAGGTGGCGTAGACTCCTGCCAGGTGAGAGACTTTCCCCTATTGGCCGAAACCCCCCACAAAATAATAAAGACGTTTGCCAGAACACCAGTTCAAAGCAGTTTCAGATGGTCCATACCTGGGCCTCTCAAAATGGTGCACAATGTCATCTTCAGATTCCACCCATGGTGCCCACTGAGGCCCCTGTCGTTTTGGGGAGGAGAAGTTGAAGGGAGTTCTGGCTTTCCTTGTTGTTGTCCTTTTCTCGTTGCTTTATCTTTTGATTCAGGAGTTTGGGATATAAATAGTCTAAATAAGTATGTGAATAATTCTGCTCGGCAGGGCGACTCCGGTGGGCCCCTGGTGTGCAACGGGAAACTTGAAGGCATCGTCTCGTGGGGGATGCAGATCTGCGCACAGTCTGGCAAGCCCGGGGTCTACACAAAAATCTGCCAATTCACCGACTGGATTCAGAGCGTCATGCGGAACAACTCAGTCAACCGTGCTGCAGACACTTGTTAGTGCCATGGGGAGATGCTACCGCACTGGGACCTTGATCTCAAAATAAAGATAAGAAAGCCGAGATTTATTGCCATCTTCTACCAGCCATTGGGAGGGGTCGCTATTGTGCCGTGGCATTGCCTCTCCTTGGATTCCCTAGTGCTTTATGTGTGCCTCAAGGTTATTTACTGACAAAAAGGACCCACAACAAAACGTTGTAGTGTGTGGAGTGCTCCCTCTTCAGGATTCTAGCCACTTCATCCCATTCCCTCTTCGCCCCAGTTGTGTTGCCCTCAACAGGCAGTTGTCATTCCACGCTTACTGAGCATGCTCAGTCCTCACTGAGCTCAGGGTGGCAGTGGTGTTTATATATTTAAATACGGCTAAGCTACCTTTCTGGACCAAGTTCGCACAAGGCAGAGAACAACGTACAAGCATAAAAAGACAATGCCGTTATAATAAAACTTTGCCATGAAAAACACACAAAACCCCAAGGATACAATAAAATACAACTCAACCACACAAAACAGGGGTTGCCAACCTTTCAGGGGCCTAGGGGCCCCTTTTGGATTTTGAGGAAGTGCAACAGGAATCAGTCACAAGATGGCTAGTGAGGGGTGTGGGGTAATAATAATAATGATAATAATAATTTTATTATTTATACCCCACTCATCTGGTTTGGTTTCCCCAGCCACTCTGGGCAGCTTACAACACATACAAAATTGTAAAACATTAGGCTAAAAACAGAATAAAACTTCAAACATTAAAAACTTCCCAATACAGGATTGCCTTCGGATGTCTTCTAAAAGTCAGTTAGTTGTTTATTTCCTTGACAGCTGGTGGGAGGGCGTTCCACAGGGAGGGCGCCACTACTGAGAAGGCCCTCTGTAACCTCACTTTTCGCAGTGAGGGAACCGCCAGAAGGCCCTCGGAGCTGGACCTCAGTGTCCAGGCTGGATGATGGGGGTGGAGACGTTCCTTCAGGTATACTGGGCCGAGGCTGTTTAGGGCTTTAAAGGTCAGCACCAACACTTTGAATTGTGCTCGGAAACCTATTGGGAGCCAATGTAGGTCTTGACACAAAATGGTGTCAACTGTGCATCTCATGAGAGGGATCTCTGAAAGGTGGTTTGCCAAAGGTTCTTGATGCCTAAAGCAGAGGTTTTTTGGAGTTCACATGGACAATGAAGACCACCAAGGTTGTACTTTAATGGATTTTATGAGCAGGGTAAGGAAAATAAGGAACAACACAAGAGGAATCACAGAATCAGAGAACTGTAGGTTTGGAAGGTACCCACTGAGGGTCATCTAGTCCAAACTCCTGCAGTGCAGCAATCACAGGAATCAGAAAAGATCTTACAGCCCCATCTGTTGCCCGAGAATCCCTTTCCCTTTTTGGGCAGGCAACAAGTTGAACACCTTACAGGTAGAATGTGCAGCACTGGTGTCAACATCATGGCCTGCACCATGAGTCCAACTCACCCTTTGTGGCCTTGGTCCTTATACAGTAGTACCTCAGGTTACATACGCTTCAGGTTAAGAACTCCGCTAACCCAGAAATAATGCTTCAGGTTAAGAACTTCGCTTCAGGATAAGAACAGAAATTGTGCTCTGGTGGCGCAGCGGCAGCGGGAGGCCCCATTAGCTAAAGTGGTGCTTCAGGTTAAGAGCAGTTTCAGGTTAAGAACGGACCTCCGGAACGAATTAAGTACTTAACCAGAGGTACCACTGTATATTATCTGGGAGTGCTGACGACACTTCAGCTCCCATGCCTGGGGTCACCGCCCCGTGACCTTCTCTAAGTTTATGTATGGCAAGTTCAGGTGAGTAGTCATGGCCAACAGTGAACTACAAAGTAATGGGACAACCTGGATATTCCCATCCTACGCTACTCAGCGCTTAAAAGTGCTGAGTCACTGTTTTATGACTCGCGTGTGAGCCTAGGTAGCCCTAGCTCTAAGGGACACATGGCCCCACAACTCCCGGCCAGGTGGCCTTTCTAGGATAGATGCTGTTTCTAGGAAGCTGCGATTAATGCTTAAAGAACTCTACACAGCTGCACTATTCTATCTACCAGCAAGTGCTAGGTACAGGCCTGAACACTTTGTGGGACATCCAAAGGGGTACATAGTACATAGGCAGTACTGTAGCATGCACATACGTAGAATTACCATTCAGACCTTCCACCAAATGGGCAGAGGATGAAGGCAGCTGCCACACCGATGTTGGGGGCAGATCCAGAAGGCACGCTTCTGGCGGTTCCACCTTCTACATATTCAGTGAACTCATGGAGAACATTTATGACTGAAGCTCTAGTAGATGCTAATCTTGGATCTGCAAAAAGGGGGGGGGGGAAGGATCCTATTAGCAGATCTTAATGCGCATGTTGGAGCTGGGGAGATGCTCTTCATTTAGGAGAATGCTTCACTGGCAGAGGAGAGGTGTTTATATGAGCCCAAATCATTTAAACTTTTCTAGGTCAAAGCCACCATTTTGAATTGGATCCAGGGGGGCGGGGCGGGAATGGTAGTCAATAGAGCATTGTAAGACAGGTGTAACAAACTCTCATCGGCCTGTGCCTGTCAAAGGATGGGCCACAGCAATATTTTCAAGCTTCCAGTCAGTCTTCAAGGGCAGCCCCACCTTTGTGCCCTCTAAGCCATGCCTAGAACAACATATGTGAAAATAAGAAAGCAGCGCATGGGAGATCCATCAAGGCAGACTCATACCCTAGGAATGTGCAGGGCTGACCTGTCCATTTAGTAGATGGGACAATGGTTCCGGGTGCCAGCCCTAAAGATACCTTCTGCTGCTTTCCTCAGCGGTGTGACCTTTCTAGAGCCTGAGGTCTATCCAGACTTGTTTGGGCAGCGTGGGCTGCAATTACCTTGCAAACACCACCGCACTTAGCTCATGCTTTGTGTCTGGCAAGAAGTCTGGCTGGGCTGGTTGTGAAACCAAAGTTTTGCTGCCATAGGGAAGGGAGCAATTAAGGGAGAAGGCAGCGCAAGGGAATTGCCATGAACCTAGGTCTGATATGGCACAGCAAGTTTCCAGATGGGGCAAGGAGCGGGTGGTTACACAAAGCTGCAGAAGAGTGTATACATTTGACCATAGACAGGGACATGTGTGGCTCTGTGATCTAAACCACAGAGCCTAGGGCTTGCCGATCAGGAGGTTGGTGGTTTGAATCCCCGCGACGGGGTGAGCTCCCGTTGCTTGGTCCCAGCTCCTGCCAACCTAGCAGTTTGAAAGCACATCAAAGTGCAAGTAGATAAATAGGTACCACTCTGGCGGGAAGGTAAATGGCATTTCCATGCACTGCTCTGGTTCGCCAGAAGCGACTTAGTCATGCTGGCCACATGACCCGGAAGCTGTACGCCGGCTCCTTCGGTCAATAAAGCGAGATGAGTGCCGCAATCCCAGAGTCGTCCGCGACTGGACCTTACGGTCAGGGGTACCTTTACCTTTACCTTTACCTAGCCTGCCTTCACCCATAGGAATGTAGGGATTTGACTTGTACTAAGTCAAAAATTGGTCCATCTAGACATCTGTTGTCTACACAAGCCTTCCCCAACTTGGTTGCCCCCTCCAGATGTTTTGGATAGCTCCCATCATCCCCAGCCAGTATGTCCTTGTTGCAGCCCCAAACATCTGGAGAGCACCAGGTTCAGGAAGGGTAGCATAACCCTGAAATATGGGCCAGTGTTGTTATCCTGGCATGTTGGGTGTTTTCAGGGAAATCGTTAGTCTACCCAGGCCTTGTCACCAGCTCACCACCCATCAGATAAATTGTAGACCTATTCACTGATGCTAGTACAGGTATTTATGCTTCCTTCCTTCCTTACTTACTCCTCTGTGTACCACTGGGAAAACTCCTGTGGGCACCCATCCCTCTAAGGTCCAAAAAAAAAACTAGGAATGCGCAACTACCGGTATTAAAAACAAAAATACATAATCTTAATAGGAAAACTGTGTTGCTGGTCCCTAAATAACTTTTTTTTTAAACTGAAACAAGTTGGGCATGCCACTATTTATAAAGACATTCTACTATTTTACAAAAGTCAAATTATCAGAACCATTTTGAAGCAGACACTTTTTGTGTCTTCTATGGTGCAGCCCATTTTTATACCTTTGCTGCCTCCAGTGTTGTTAGAATCTATGACCTGCAGTAACTCAGATGCAGGCTTATATAGCAGCAGGCCATCTCCATACTGTACAAAGAGACCACATGTTTGGTAAGTTAGAAATGGTTTACTTACAAACTCTTCAAAGGTCAGATTCACGGGCTTTTTCGTATAGCAGAATAAAAATTTAGGCAGTAAACTTAGGTTCCAAAGTAGTCAATATTTCTAAATTATTTGTATAAAACCACAAAGATGGCTGACTAAAGCCACATGGTCTAAGCTTGGTTCATATATTCAAATAGAATTTCCTGGAGCAGCTTTGACCTCCTTCCTGGTATGGTTCAAAAGGCAAAAAGTGAAAAGAACAAAGGCTGGATAACCCTTCCCAAGGTGGAGTGTGTGACCTAGCTAAGTCTGGCAGGACAGCTTACTCTATGTTCTTAACCCCTTCGTGCATTAATTAGATTTAAGCATGTTGGTTATATGAGGCTGCTTACCCCACATTTAGGCTGGTGGGCACTTTTGCTTTTTAAGTGAGTGCTTTTGGTCATGTCTCTCTACTATCTGCTGAATCAGTTTCTTACAAGGGGAAGGGGGGGAAAACATATGCCAAGTTTGAAGCAGAAATGGGTGCAGAAATTGCCAGTGTTTGCTTATGCGTCCCATGTTGAGAGCAGAAATAATTCAACTGAATATGATCAGAAATCACAGCTGTTATTGTTTTTAGTCTGCAAACAATCTGTAATTGTTTATGCCCCTCCCTCCGCCACCGCCATGTTTCCTTTGTACTGAAATGAGCGAGTTGGAATAACGTAACTGTAACTTAACTTACATAATTTACATAATCAGTTACACTGATTAATGTTCATTGCATAATGTTCATTGTTTACATAATTCTATAAATCGAGTAAGTTAAGCAAGTTATGCTGACAGCGAGACAAACAACATCATTTCTGGCAGAAGACGAATTGCAGTGGAACAGAAACGGAGACGCATGTGAGGGAGACAGACAGGGTAGGGCAGAAAACGGTGCTTTTTTACATCCCTTTCTCTGAGATAGGCAGCTTCTCGTGGCATATTCACCTAAAGCCCATTGTGGCAAAATTGGGGCTCCTTTGTTTTAACATGACCACAGTGTTGTGAGGTCAGATAGGCTGCTAGCCAGGGCTGGCACCAACACCTGGTATCTTTGGACAGTTGACAAGTTCCAGTGCTGAAATGTGCCCTGAGCTCCCAGCCCTTTAATTCCCCGCCCCAACCTGGTGCTCTGTGCAGTGCTGGACTCTGCATTTCAAATTGGTTTCCTTTGAACTGAAAGGTGAGCTAAAAGCAGCCTGACTGAACAATGAATTAATGAAACCAACCACACAAAGTGAGCAAAGTGAGCATTTACGCTTTTCAACCCAGTTAAAAACTAAAGTGGCAAAGACCTGTCGCGGAACAATAGTGGGGAGGCTGACACTAATCTCTCTCTCTCTCTCTAAGGCCCTTCCCAGTGACCATTGCTCAATTTGCAGCCTTATCCAACAAAGAGGGGGGAATCCTTGTAATAATAATTAAAGGCTGACACCTCTTCATTAAGAGGAGTGTCTAGAAATTAACAACGGCAGATGAGGCGTCTGAGGCCCTGTAAAGGCATGTGGCGGATGCAGGCACAAGTCGTGAAGAAAAGCGTTGGCCCTGTTGGGACGGAAAAGTATACAGCAGTTGGGAAGAGCTCTAAAGTGGGACTCGTGCGGACCAAGACATCAAGGAATCTGCTGGATACAAAACTGGTCACACATGGTGATGAATACTCTGCAGAGCCTTCTTTAGCACCTTGCTCATTAAAGTAGAACCAGCCAGGCATTGTCGGCAGGCCATCAGGTCACAGCGTTCCTCCAAACCCTCCAGTTGTATCACAGACAGGTAGGTGGGACTGCTCTTTATCTTTCTCAGAGATGGATGTCATCCTCCTGAGATCTCACCAGAGAAGGTGGCTAGGATGCCCTTGTTGGGAAGCAAAGCTTCCCAGTTCATCATGAAAGATTGTGGGCAAGGGGGCTGTCGAAGATTTCAATCAGATTTTTTTTTGCAAGTGACCTTTTGCTAGAAGGGGCTACTGGAGCGCTCCTTACAAACATACGTCTGTTTTTCTATTCTCGTGCTCCTCGGAATGGCTTATAAAATGTCAGAATGCATTTCGTTTTGTCCCATTTAGTTCTGGTTAGACCTATTGATAAGTAACCTGCCTACAAATGCCAGGTGTTGTTGTTCAGTCGTTCAGTCGTGTCCGACTCTTCGTGACCCCATGGACCATGCCAGGTAGTAATGCCAGGTAGTAATTTTTAATAAAACGTTTCTATGGTAAAGAAGCATGTTTTACTTTCAAGGTGATGTTCAACTAATATCCTTCTTGTTGAGTTTCCATTTCTTCCTTTCACAAGAAGAACTATATGTGTTTGTTTGTTTGTTTGTTTGTTTGTTTGTTTGTTTGTTTAAAAAAGTGATGTGAGATTTCACTTTTGAAAGGATGGCTATTTTCCTGTGTCTCACAGAGTTCCCCAGCCAACTGGGAAATATATGCAAGTAAATCTATTTTAGTGTTCTCAATGAAGGGCATTATAGAAATATTTTTTTGAAATCCCATGTGGACCAGAACATGCCTCTGAATGACAGCTGGGTGATGGTGGACAATATGCCACATTTGTCTCTTATTTACCAGAAATAAATCCCCTTTCTTGCTACCTATCCCTGGTAAAACACTGCCCACTTTCCTGCCTTTTAAAGAGGTGTAAGCCCCCTGCGTTCAGGGTGACTTACTCCAGCCATAACAAAATAAAATAAAAAAAACCTTCCAGTAGCACCTTAGAGACCAACTAAGTTTGTTCTTGGTATGAGCTTTCGTGTGCATGCACACGAAAGCTCATACCAAGAACAAACTTAGTTGGTCTCTAAGGTGCTACTGGAAGGATTTTTTTTATTTTTGTTTTGTTTTGACTATGACAGACCAACACGGCTATCTACCTTTTACTCCAGCCATGACTGCTTCCCCTGATGTGAAAGGAAGGCGAGGCAAAAACACCTCCTATTGTACCTAGGAATTGGATGGGAATTCAATTAAGTGTGCATTTAAAAGTGAACTCAACAGATTTGCACTTCAAAATTCACACTTTTCCAAAGTTTGAAATGCAATTCTCTAGTAAAGTAAGAAAATGCAAATACTGGGGTAAAGTGTTCACAAAAATACACTTTCTAGTTTAAAAATAACATTAAAATGCAATGTCGGGGTAAATTGCTTTGCAAAAATGTGTCTATTAGGGGAAATTAAATGCAAACGTGTATATTAGAAGTCTGCATTAAAATGCTGCTGAATTCTTGTGAGGATTTGTTCATACAATATTCACAAACTGATATGGAAATGTGGAGAGCTGACCTGTAACATCCTGAAGGGGGGGGGGCGGGGGAGGAATTGTCAAGGATCATTTGGATGAACTTGAACTATGAACTTAACATGAACCAAATTACAGTGGTAACTCGGGTTACAAACACCTCGGGTTACAAACACTTCGGGTTACAGACTCCGCTAACCCGGAAGTAGTACCTCAGGTTAAGAACTTTGCCCCAGGATGAGAACAGAAATCGTGCGGTGGCCGCACGGCAGGCCCCATTAGCTAAAGTGGTACCTCAAGTTAAGAATGGTTTCTAGTTAAGAACGGACCTCCGGAACAAATTAAGTTTGTAACCAGAGGTACCACTGTAGTTTGCTTTGTAAAGGGATGGTGGTAAACTAGAATCCGTTCCTTTTTCAACATGTTGAACTGGAACTAAAACTAGTTCCTTTTTAAAACAGAATTTCTAAGCTCTGAAAATTATGTGCTCTGCCAACAATTGGTGTCCTTCTCCCTTCGAGGCTTGAGGTATCGCAGTGAATTTCACACCTAGGCAGAAATGTGAATTCAGGTATCTCTACATCCCAGGGATGGTGAATATATTGCTGGACTACAACTCCCATCATCCCTAACCACTGACCACGATGGCAGTGGTTGGGAGAAATTGGAATCCAAGAATATCTAGAGAGCCACTGGCTTCCCCTTTCCTGCTGTACCCACTATCCACAAACACTACTTTGGCTTTCTGTGACCATTCACTCTGCATCTCTCCTCAGCAGGTCTACTGACAGACAGGCCCTTCCCGGTCTCATGCAGTGACATGACAGCCATGGAGATGGTTTCACTGGCATTGCTGTTGGTGTCAGGAGGTAAGATTGTACAAACATGTTTCCAAACCCAGTCACTGTTCTAAATGGAGATTTCAACCTCAGGTAAATGACAGCGCGCATGGAGCATGTTGCACAGATGTACACAGGATATGCCAAGTCAGACCAGTAATGTCAGCACTGACTGGCAGCAGCTCTCCAGGATTTGAGGTAGGAGCGCCGCCCAGCCCTATCTGGAGGCGCACTATTTGAGCCTAGGAACTTGTTTCACTGAGCACTGATGTAGCTTTCCTCAGCCTTGGGGCTGCATTACCTTGTAGGCTACCTTCCAGGGGCCACATTGCAGTGGTTGGTGGGTGGGGCCAGAAGGAAAAGTGGGTGGGGCAACAAATGTTAGTTTACTCACACATCACTCTCTGTCCTTCCTCCAGGTAAACAAGAAGCATTGGCAGAGTTCAAGGATATTTTCTAGCCAGGACAGAACATTCCGGAAGGGTGCAAAGCAGGACCAGTGAGAAATGTGGGCTGTGGAGAAGGGGTGCAGCTGGGAAGCAGGTGTGGCCTGTGGGGAGTCCTGAGGCCCAAATAGAGAGGGCTGCAGAGCTGCATACACACACACACACACACACACACACACACACACACACACACATGCCTGAGGTTTCCCACTCTTTCCATATAACAAGGGTGGGGAACCTCTATCTCACAGGCCAATCATGGCCTGCCAGGGGGTCTAAGTTGGCCCATAATACCATTTGTCCCAAGCCATGCCAGTCCACCCATCAGCTGTCCACTCAGCTCAGCCAGCAAGGAACAGAGGCACACAGGCAAACTGAGAAGGATTTAACGCCTGCTCATCAGCTAGTGAGCAGGGGGTGAAATCCTGTTCAGTTCAGCGGCATTCCATGCAAATCCCTCCCTGATTCAGGAAGCGGTTTGCATGGAAATCCCATTAGAAGAATGGGGAGAAATTTTATTTTAGCAGCACCTTGCTGCAAGGGGCTTTGACGTCCCAACTTCGGGGCTTGTAAGCACCTTGCATCACAAGTCATTGTGACATCAGGTGGTGGTGGTTGTTATTTATTAGATTTATATACCACCCTTCATCATAAGATCTCAGGGTGGTTCACAGAATAAAACTGCCCAGGTCGGAGATAGACCTCACAGGCCAACAATACCTGGAGGGCCATGAGTTCCCATCCCATGATCTATGGATGCAACTAGCCATGGTAGCTGTGTGCAGGCTCCAAGTTCAGAGGCATCTCTAGGTACCAGTTGCTGGGGATACAGCAATGGGAAAGAGCTATGGGTTTTCATCTCCTTCTACTGGGCATCCCAGAGGCATCTGATTGGCTACTAGCTGGGAAACAGGATGCTGGGCTCGATGGACCCTTGCCTCTGGTGACGCAGCATAGCCTTTCTTACTGTCCCTGTTCTTGTCTCCCCACCCCCACCCCATTTGCAGCGGCTGCGCAGGAAGAGTCACGAATCGTTGGAGGAACCGCATGCATGAAAGGTTTCCAACCTTGGCATGCAGGCATCTATGACATGAACCGGTTCTATTGCAGCGGGGCTCTGGTGACCATGGAGTGGGTGTTGACCGCTGCACACTGCAGACTCCCAGGGTACGCCTTTGCCTCTTTGACCTAGCAGATTGTCAGGCTTCAGGGAACCCGATCCCTCCCACAGTGGCAGCCAAGAAGCAGTTCTTACCAAGTAACTTATTCACTATGCAGCCAGAGAGAGACGAAAGAATGCAGTCGACCTAGGATAATGGCGTTGCTCTGAGTGAAGTCCCACCCCTTCCATCTCTCCTATTCTACATCACCCCTGTGCCGGCTGATCTGTGCATTCTGCCTCTGAGCTTTCTGTTCTATTACTCTCAAGGCACTCCTTGTTCTGGGAGGGGGGCATCAGGAATGCTTTCAAGAGACACTGAATCTGTTAGCTGTCTCTCCCCTGGTGCTTCTTCTTCCTGCTGCTCTCCCAATATTTCCCAGCTCCTCCCCTCTGCAGCCTCTGAACTATGCCCTTCTGCAAACCACTGTTCTAAATCTATACTGTCCTCCTGTTCTCGGGAAGGTTCAGAAGGAGGGCGGTCCCCACCATTCCTCCTCAGTCCAGCCCCTGACACAGACTGCCTCTAGCAAAATCCCCTCTTCTGCCTGAGGACCCCCCCCCAGCTGTCCTTTAATTGGGCACATAATGACTTGTGCTCATGATGCCATCTAGGTGGGCACACACAATCCCACTCTCAGTACTGTTGGCACCTGCAAAAGGTTTGGGACAGTCACACTAGTTCCACTTCCACTCAGTGACTATTCTGTACAGTGGTACCTCTGGTTACGTACTTAATTCATTCCGGAGGTCCGTTCTTAACCTGAAAATGTTCTTAACCTGAAGCACCACTTTAGCTAATGGGGCCTCCCCCTGCCGCTGCGCCGCAGCTCCCAGATTTCTGTTCTCATCCTGAAGCAAAGTTCTTAACCCGAGGTAATATTTCTAGGTTAGCAGAGTCTGTAACCTGAAGCGTCTGTAACCTGAAGCGTCTGTAATCCGAGGTACCACTGTAACTTCCTGCTGAAGCCCCACAACTTTTTATGACGCAGATGTTCTGGATTCATATTTGTCCTGCTTTTGTTACACAATATCCCATCTAGACAGCGATAGTGTGGTTGCATTGGGGAAGCATCACGGAACAAACTAAAGCAGAATGAACTAATCCACAGTGATTGAGGCAAGAGCATGTTGCAGAAGACAATGAAGCATCAGCCAGGCCCTAAGTGGTTAACAGGTCACAAGACTGCACCCATGAACTTTGCTCTAGCCGTGGCAGTTCTTGTAAGAGAAAATGGATAGTAGTGGTGGCATCTTTTATACTAGGACAAAAAGCTTCTTTTGTTTACTGCAAATGGCTACATTCTCTAGAAGATATTATGTTAGGGGCTGGTGGTTGATGGCGGTGGGACTAGAGCCAGAAGTGGGTGGAGTACCCCCTCTCTCTGCCACCCCTTCTCACTCTTTGGCAGTGCACACACCATACATTTAAAGCACATAACTTCTCCCTCCCCCCCCCAAAAAAAAATCCTGGGAACTGTAATTGGTTGAGGCTGCTGGGAATTGTAGCTCTGTGCCCAATAAATTATAATCCCCAGGATCCTTAGGCTTAAAAGAATGTATTTAAATGTATGGCGTGTGTGAAGCCTCTCCTCCAGCCTCCTGTCACCTGCATGAAATTAGACTGAGGGCCACATGAAATTAGGGCAAGTTGCCCACCCAGCTGTCAGGAGCTGGAGTCAGGAGCAGGCCAGCAATAAAACACCTTGTTGTCAGTTAACGCTTTATTCAAAGAAACTAAAATAGCACAGGCCTAGTGATCCCAGCAACTCTTCCTAGGTCTTGCTCCAAAGAGGCAGTTCTGAGGACTTCCCACTGCTTCCTTGGGTCCTTCCCCAGCAACATGAGGTGTCTTTATCTTGTCTCTCTTTGCTCTGCCCTCTTCATTCCTCTTTGTGTTCTGGGAGACCAGGAGGAGGAGAGTTGGTCACCTCAGGAGGGGGATATTTCCCTGGCTCCTTCAGCAACTTGCCTCTTGGCACCCTTCCTCTCCAGCCTCTGATTCTTCCTCCAATTCTGGACTGTTCTCTGCCACAGCCTCTTCCCACTCACTAAACCCTGTTGCCTCTTCAGCTTCCGACACCTCCTCCTCCCAGTCTGCTCCCTCTTTTCCCTCTGACCACTCATCGTCATCCCACCAACAATCCCTGGGCTCTGAGACTTCTTCCCCTGGAGGGTTCCCCAGCCAGTCCACAACACCATGCCACTCTAGACTTTTAACTACTTCTCTTTCTCGCAGATTTCCCAAGTAACCCCCTTTTGCCTTGCTTTCCTGCAGCACCACTTACGTGCGCCTAGGAGTGCACAACATGATGCGCATGGACGACACTGTACAACAAAAGAGAGTGGTCCGGCTCGTGCCTCACCCAAACTACGATTCCATCAGCAAGGACAATGACATCATGATGATCAGGCTCTCCTCGCCAGCGGCCATCACCGACAGTGTCCAGCCCATCAACGTGGCCAATCAGTGCGTTGCTCCAGGAACGCGGTGCCTTGTGACAGGGTGGGGCAGAACCAGCAGCTCAAGACGTAGGGCCTTTGAATATTTAAAAAAATTTAAGGCAGAGGTGGGAGAGGGGCAGCCGGAAAGATTTTGCCACCATACAGATGTGGGTTGTATCGATCAAGCAAAGCACGCAATTGATCGAGATCCCTTTATTCAAACGATGTTCCAAAGAACGCAAGCAAAGGCCAAATAATGCCAGCAAAGCTTAGTAGTGCCTACATGGGCTGGCAGCAGCTCTCCAGGGTTTCAGGCAGGGCATCTCTCAGCCCCAGCTGCAGGAGTTGGAGATTGAACCTGGGACGTTCTGCATGTGAAGCAGATGCTCTACCCTGGAGCTACAGCCCTTCTCTTGGAAGCGGCCTTATTGTCAGACCAATTGCCCATCTAGCTCAGTAGTGTCAACACTAACTGGCAGCAGCCAGTCCAGATTTTCGGACAGTGTTTCACCACCCAGCCCTGAAATATATGATCTCTGTGAATGTGTGGTTTGTGGGAGAGAGGGAAGGGTGTGCTTGGGCAGAGAGAGTGGGGAGATATATGTGTGGCTTTGTATTTGTGGTATGTATGTGTGTGTAAATGTGAGAAATGCCTATGTGGTTTATTTTTCCAAGTACTGGGGAATGCTTCCAGTTGTTTTTTAGATAGCAACAGCATCATTGAGTCTGTGTGTGTGTGTGGCGGGGGGGGGGGTCATTATTGCATTATTTCCACATTCAGGACCAGCAGCACATAGCGGACTTCCCACGGTCGCCTTGCCCGAGAGGGAGCAGCAATGACTGTGCACTCTCTAACTTTGTGTCCTGTCATGCTCCTGTGGGCGCCATTTTGTGACTGGAGCCCACCACCCTTTCACAAAATTCCAAGTGTGCTACTGGTCCAAAACGTTTGGCGACCCCTGACCTTGGTAACCGTTGTCTCTACAGCAAGCATCCCTGAAGAACTGCAGTGTGTTTATCTGCCCATCATCACGCAGAGGGAGTGTGAGGCAGTGTATCCTGATGCCATCACCGAGAACATGTTGTGCGCTGGCGTGAGGGAAGGGGGTGCTGACACTTGCCAGGTGAGGAAAATGCTTTAATTCAGAGGCAACTTAGGGTCAAGCTAGATCATGGGACAAACTAAGGCCCAATCGCCTTCTAAATCCGGCTGTGGACGGTCCGGGAATCAGCGTGTTTTTACATGAGTAGAATGTGTCCTTTTATTTATGCATCTCTGGGTTATTTGTGGGGCATAGGAATTTGTTCATTCCCCCCCCCCAAAAAAAATATAGTCCAGCCCCCTGCTGAAAAGGTTTGCTGACCCCTGAACTAGATGGTGTGCATATGACCTAGCTACAAAGACCTATACTATACTACTGGTTTGAAGAAACCAGTTAAATGGTTAAGCTTTCCCCTGAAGACCCCTAGGAATGTGGCTTTGTAAAAGCCTTGGAAATTTTGAATTATCACAGAGCCTGAGCTCAAGGCTCCTGAGTTCTAGCCAACATGATGAAATGTTCTATTAAGACTTCACACGGGGGTGGGATTTTCTCCCTGTGCAGGGCGATTCTGGGGGACCCCTCATCTGCAACGAAGAACTTCAGGGCATCGTGTCTTGGGGTCCAGAGGTGTGCGGCCAGCCTGGTAAACCAGGTGTCTACACCAAGGTCTGCAACTACGTCGGCTGGATCCGGGAGGTGATACAGCGCGGGTGACGCCAGCTCAGAGACGAAGCGCACAAATAAAGCATGAGAAATGAGCTCGAGTCTGCGTCCTCTTGTTCTCTCCCCCTCACCCCAATGCACAAACACGATCCCATTCCTTTTCCACTCCCTGTGCCTTCAAGGATGCATGCCGACCAGGCCAGTGATCAATGAGGTCGGGCGCATGCTGAGGCTGAGACTAACGATGGCCCACTGAGGGGCAGTCCTGTACGGGAGGCTCACCCTGCTTCCAACTTCCCCCAGGTGCTGAAGGCAGATCACAAATTGCAGAGGGTTCCAGGAAAGCATAAGGGTACCATAAGGAAGGGGTGAAGAACCTCAGGCCTGGGGAACAAATGCTGTCCTCCAAGCCTCTTTTTCTGGCTCTCGGGTCTTTGCCCAGGCCACACCCTCTCCTTAGCCACACATTTTCTCCCCGGGACATGCACCTCACCAGCCCTGCTTCATGCCCTTCTTGAATAATAATAATTTAATAATAATTTATTATTTGTACCCACCCATCTGGCTGAGTTTCCCCAGCCACTCTGGACGGCTCCCAATCGATCGTTAAAAACAATACAGCATTAAATATTAAAACTTCCTTAAACAGGGCTGCCTTCAGGTGTCTTTTAAAAATAGGATATTTGCTTATTTCCTTGACCTCTGCTGGAAGGGCGTTCCACAGGGCGGGCGCCACTACCGAGAAGGCCCTTTGTCTGGTGGGTGTGTCCTTGCCCTCTCTTCATTCATTCATTCATGAATGAATGAATGAATGAATGAAGAGAGGGCAAGGACACACCCACCAGAATGGGGGAAACGGGATGAATGAATGGGGGAAACAGGGGTTTCCTAACCGCCCTCAACAACCTAAGCAAACTATCGTTCCAGGACTGTTTAAAAAGGTTTGATACTGTTTCAGAAGTGCAGTGCAGGATTAAAATTGGAACTGCTGTTATTGGATTAATCAAGATTATAAAAGCAGGAAGAAACAAGAGCTTTGTAACCTGAAACCAAGTACACAGGAAGTCATTTCAAACTAATTAATTTGGTTTTTGAATAATTGGCTCTCTCTCTTTTTAATTGGATTGTAATTTGGTAATGTGACAATGTGGCTTTTATTGGGATTGTATTAAAGATTAATAAAAAATTATTATACCAGAAGTGCAGTGCAGATGGGACCTAAGACACGCCCATTATTTTGAATAGGTCTGCTCTGAATGCAGCCATAGAGTTGCAAATTTTCTATGACAGGAATAAACCGTGCACTGAAAGTCATGAAGGGGGCAAGGAATGCCATTTAAAAAAAATAATTCAAAAATTGAACAAATGGCAGGTGAAAAGTACCCATGAAGATATCGCTTAACAAATGGCTCTCCATTTGATTACCTTTTTCACCCAAGCAGAGACTGGCATTTTCCCACCCCGCCCACCCCAAGGTTTTCATTTCCCCCCAAAGGATTCCTTCTCCAAACTGTACAGGAAGTGCTGGGAAAGACTTTAGTCTGAAAACCAAGACGACCGCTGCCAGTCAGTGTAGAGTGTATGGAGCTAGGTGAGCCAATGGTCTGACTCTGCGTAAGCCAGCTTCCTATGTTCCTAAGATACATTGTGTGGAACTCGTGTCAGGCTCCGCTTGGAAGCTATTGGTGCTTCTCCTTTGGGAGCAGGCCGAAAGAGTTTGTGAGTTTGTGATCACAGAATCGTAGAATTGTAGAGCTGGAAGGAATCCCAATGGTCCTCTAGTCCAACCCTCTGCAATGCAGATAGCGCTACAGTCCAAATAAGGGAAGGCAAGAAGCAGACCTGAGTGGGAAAGGATGGAGGGCAGGAAGGATACACGGGTTCCTCATGGTTTATTCTGGGATCTCAGCAAAATCAGGAGGGGGGAGGGTCTGATTTCCCCACAACAAGTCAGCCGTCATCACACATGGTCTCAACGATCCAGTCTCTGTATCTGAAAATGTCCATGTAGACCCCGGGTTTGGTGGTGGAGATGCAGGGCACGTCACCCCAAGACACCAGCCCCTGGAGCTTCCCGTTGCAGACAAGGGGTCCCCCGGAGTCACCCTGTATTGACAACCAAGAGAGACATCTCTTTAACCCCGGAAGGGTTGTTCTGATTATTACTAAATCTAGATCCCCTCCTTCCTAGGGCTGCCATACGTCCGGACGTTACCAGAATTGCAAAGGCGGAACTGACATCTGGGGGGGGGGGGATTTCCGAAAGGCGGCAATTTATCCTGGATCTTAGACAAGTCAATAGAAAAATCGTGGTTTTTTGGGGTGTCTTGGTTGCTACTTTTTGAAATATTAACGTTAAATAAATTGGAGTTCTTGTTATTAGTTATACTGAAAGGAAATACACACCAAGAGCTCTGGCCAGAAATTTCAATACTAGGAATAATTCCTACTCGTGAGTTACAGTTAAATAAAAGTATATATTCTGGTGAGAATTACAATCTTAGGCAGAGCATGTCAATTCAAATAAGAAAAACAGTTTCAAGTTCACAATAATATGTGTGGCTTCAAATGAAAAACACAACTTCAAATTCACAGTAGTATGTTACAGTATAAGAACATGAGAAATTTCAAGTAACAATAAATGTATATCAGTCCGTATTCAAAAGAATTCAAAAGGAATTCAATAAGTAAAGCCGGAGTGAAGAGTCGATTCAGGAAAAGCAACCAGGACAGGGCCCTGTTTCGATATGGATGTCTTCGTCAGCTGAGAGTGGAGAGATCAGCATGTATCTGAGAAAAACTCCGGCTTTACTGTTTTTCTTATTTGAATCGACATTCTCTGCCTAAGATTGTAAATTCTTACCAGAATATATACTTTTATTTAACTGTAACTCACGAGTAGGACTTTTTGAAATATGGCAACCCTACTCTTTCCTCCCAAAGGAGCCCAGGGTATTAAAGACACAAGTGATAAAACATCTAAAAGCAATGCCAATACTGTTTTGGTCATATACAAACATGTTGCCATATCCCAGCGTTCTTCAACCTTGGGTTCCCAGGTGTTACTGGACTACAAATCCCATCATCCCCAGCCCTCTTAATCAATAATGAGGGATGATGGGAGTTGTAGTCCAACGACATCTGGGGACCCAAGATTGAAGAACGCCGCCCTTTCCTATGCATGTTTCTATGGGATAGAAATTTGATTAACAAAACAAACAAATGCAAATAGATGCTAATATATGCATTGGCCAAGCCTCCAGCCAGTGTGCAATTGGCCTAACACTGTAGGGGCCTATGTGCGTGCAGGTTTGAGCGCATAGGTAACAGGTGTTCACATTCCTATAGAGGGGACCCCTAAATATGTACAGCCATGCATAGGCCCCCTACAGAGTGATGCCAACTGCACATTGGCTGTGGGGCTTGGCCGATGCATATATCTGCATCTATTTGTTTTCTTTCTTTTGTTTATCAAATTTCTATCCTGCCCTTCCACCCTAAGGAGTCCAGGGCCTGTGGCTAGTTGGGTGCCTATTGGAGAATCTCATCAAATGTTCAGTATCTATGGGTATCGAATTTCCAAACAGGGCTTATATCTCAGCCTAATGCACGTTACAGGGATGTGTTATCTGGTTCTGCAAGGCAATTGTGATGTTCCAACCAAAGGTCCTTACTTCACAGGAGTCAGTGCCTCCTCCAATCGCAGCAGCACACATCATATCGGAGTTCAGCTTCCCAGGATACAGAGCAGCACACTCTTCCCAAGTCATTATCCTGACATTTGCACAGTAAAGGACCAGAGGAATTTGCTCTAAAGAAAGAAGAAGAATTGTAGAGTTGGAAGGAGCCACAAGCGTCATCTAACCCCCCGCAATGCAGGAATCTTTTACCCAAAACATGGGGCTCAAACCCATGACCCTGGGCTTAAGAGTCTCATGCTCTGCTGACTGAGCTGTCCGTGGAGGCAAGAACAATAAGTTGTTTGGGATCTTGAGAAATATTGGTTTTACTCAGAGTTCATTACATTTACATGCTTCAAGAAGAGAGGATGCCAAAAGAAGAGTTCTGTTTCTCTGCTCTTTTTTAAACAATGTCTTTACCTTTTTTTACCTTTATCTAGGGTTGCAAACAGGGACGCGGGTGGCGCTGTGGGTTAAACCACTGAGCCTAGGGCTTGCCGATCAGAAGGTCGGCGGTTCGAATCCCCGCGACGGGGATACGACAGGCTAGCTGTGTTTCACCAATTAGCCAATTAGGTCAGTTTGCTTTAAAATGTGAACCAAACTTAATTTCTCTTGCGTCCCTAGTGGGGAGGTGTTCCCATTTTTACTGTTCTCCCATTTACAAATCTCTGTGCAAGTTAAGCAAAACAAATGCATCAGGTAGAAAGGGAGACACAAGCAAACAACTAATCTCAATGCATTTGTGGGGTTTTTGGGGGAGGTTGAGTTTTTGATGCAGGGAAGGAAGACATTAAGAATTTAATTTAATTTCCCACCTGCAACCTGATTCCCTATAGTAGGACTTCACCATGCTAAAAGCTGTAAAATTGGTTCCCTGGTAGTTTCAGCATACAGTCGTACCTTGGCTCCCGAATGCAGCAAACCCAGAAGTGAGTGTTCCTGTTTGCGAATGTTCTTTGGAACCTGAACGTCCAACAAGGCTTCATCAGCTTCCGATTGGCTACAGGAGCTTCCTGCAGCCAATCAGAAGCCGCGCTTTGGTTCCCAAACGTTTTGGAAGTCGAACGGACTTCCAGAACGGATTCTGTTCGACTTCCAAGGTACGACTGTATATATGTGGAGAGCTACGCCATAAATCAGGATAGCACCGCCCTTACTGGGAGAACATTGTCCTTTCTACAGCTCCTTCAGATGCCTTCACTATTTTGGATGTTCGTTTCAGAAGCTTTAGTTCTTTATCTGTGGGCAGGGTATGGTTGAGGTTGATCCTGCCAGGCCTTTCCTGGGACAGCATCATTTACATACCTGGGAAATTGATAGGGCCGCCCCATCCTGACACCATGCACATATCCCCAGAGGTTGCCCTCTGGGTAGCCAGACTTATGGGCTGCACATAATGGTTAAATACAGCTGGGCTCAACAGCTTGACCAGCATGACGTCATTGTCATAGCACGACTGGTTGTACTTGGGGTGGACGATTGTTTTCGCCACTGCCAAGAACTGTTCTGTGCCCTCCAGGACGTTCAGATTTTCATCTCCAAGCCGGACATGGATGCGCCTGTAAAGGAAAGAACAGATAAACAATGGGTAAGACACCAACAATAACCAAGCCTTATGAGAAGCGGTTGTAGAGACTGGGTATGTTTAGGCTGGAAAAGAGGAGGCTAAGAGGAGATAGGATAACCATCTTCAAATATCTCAAGGGCTCTCACATAGAAAAGGGAACAAGCTTGTTTTCTTCTTCTCTGGAGAGTAGGACCCAAACGAATGGATTCAAGTTACAAGACTAAACATCAGGAAAGAACATTCTGACAGTAAGAGCTGCTTGACAGTGGAACAGTCTCCCTCAGGAGGCTGTGGAGCAGAGGTTGGAATGCCCAATTCAAAGTGCTGGTTTTGTCCTAGAAAGCCTTAAACAGCTTAGTATCACAATACCTCAAGGATCCCTCTCCCCATATGCACCTAGACCCTGCAATAATGATCAGAGGCCCTTCTTCGTGTGCTTCCTCCATGAGAGGTCCAGAGGTCAGCAACACAAGAACCGGCCTTTTCTTCAGTGGCTCCCCGATTGTGGAATGCTCTCCCCAGGGAGGCTCGCCCGGCGCCCTTGCTACATATCTTTAGGCACTAGGCAAAACACATTCCTCTTCTCCTAGGCCTTTGGCTAATTAAACAAACTATGGTCTTTTAGACTGCGCGTGGTTTATTGTTATTGTTTGTTGCTATGGTATTGTGGGAATGTTGGGGAAGGTGGATGATGATTTATAATTTAATATATCTCATCCTAACTTGCGCTTGCAAGTTCAACTAGCAGAGTAACATTCCCTTTTAAAATACACACAGCGGAAGTTGCTTTGATTCGCTAGAATCAACTTAATCTAGTTTCCTGGTTTGTCACTATATATTTCCCCTTTGTCCCTCTTACAAATAAGACACAACACATGTCTTCTATAAAAAGATATAAAACGTTTACTCACGGACATTCAATTGAAGATCCCAATATCCCAAATGAAGGCAGGCTTATTATTAGTAAAGATATATACAATAGGAATCTCTCCATGTGGGAGAGAAGTCCATTAGGCCCCAGTTGGCTGGAAGCCAACTGAGCATCCTTCCTAAGATGTTGCTTTCATGAGGTAGTAGATCCAAGAGAGAGCAAGAGCAAGAGAGCAAGAGCAAGAGACAGAGAGAGAATGGCTGCTGGCCTGTGGCTTTTGTTCATACCTTCCCAGGTGAAGCCACTCCCACTTCTAGCTTGCAAAAGGAAGTTGTTTCAGTCCAGGTGACCAGGAAGTTGTGGCTGAGGACTGAAACCCCTTCTAGCATTGTTGTACTTGACTGCTCTAGTGTTTACATCCCACAGGTATGTGTTTTGGTGTTTTTCTACTGTAAACTGCCCTGTGATCCTCAGATGAAAGGCGGTCTAGAATTTTAACAAATAAATACTAGTTCGCCACATATTCCATGATACCTGCATTTCCCATGCTGAGCCAATACACACAGAGAGGGAGACACGATCACACAGGTACACCTACCCATCGTTGCAGTGAGCAGCGGTAAGGACCCATCTTTGGTTGAGAAGGGTTGCTCCACAGTAGAAACGGGAGTATTTGTAGATGGCAGCCTGCCAAGGCTGAGAATGTGGTGGACATGGGTAGCCTTTGGGTTTCTTTCTGCACTGTGCCAGGACTAGAAAAGGAAAAGGGAAGGTCCATTAGCATACTGATGTGTAGATAAATCCCTGCAGATTTCTCCAGAGTTCTTAAAACAGTGTTGGATTAGCCAATAGGCACCACACAAAAATTACTTTTTAAAAAGTATTTGACATGTGAGACACACACACATACACATATAGGCATCCAAGTAGCCATCATGGGATAGCTCAGTTGGTAGAGCATGAGGCTCTGGATCTCAAGGTCGTAGGTTCAAGTCCCATGTTGGGCAAAAGATTCCTGCATTGCAGGGGGCTGGACTAGATGACCCTTGGGTCCCTTCCAACTCTATGATTCTAGTCATCATTGCTGGGGGAAACAGAACTTTGTTAGACTTTCTTACATTCCACTACACACTCCTCCCCACTTTTTCATTCTCAGTTAAAAAAGAGGGCATTTTATCTTGTGGTTTAGTATTGTTCTCATTTTGAATTACATGGGGGACACCCTAATCTTTTCAGTGCTTAGGACCTGCAATGCCCATCACGCTTAACAAACTACAGTTCCCAATATTAAAGTTAAAGTGATATTAGAGTGCTTTAAATGTGTGCTGTGGGTGTCACCCTAGTCCTGAATGCAACCAGTTTGGAAAAGCTATCTTTAAAAAACAGGCGGGGGG
Organism: Darevskia mixta; assembly: GCA_034641385.1. NCBI lineage: Eukaryota > Metazoa > Chordata > Lepidosauria > Squamata > Lacertidae > Darevskia > Darevskia mixta. The sequence continues at coordinate 15,014,724 of JAWWNH010000033.1, read as the reverse complement.
GGGGGATCCTATTAAAATCTGAGGCAGGGTGGCAGAGGATGAGGAGAAGGAACCAAAATAATCTGTGCATTTTGTGCAGCAGAAGTCCCTCCGTGGCAGACTAATTGGGGGGAGGAATTTTAATCTGCAATTAAAGATTAAGCGATCGTCACACAAATAAATCAATTAAACATTTGCAGTCCTATCTAATCATCTAAAAACACGCCCAGATGTGTGTTTCTTCGTGCAGACTCCACTGCATCATGTTATTTATCTTGTTCAGAATCAAAACACTTTCAGTTTTTATGGCTTACTTGGGTTGTTGGCATCTGTGGTTGGGCTTTCTTGTTTTTAAAAGCATAATGAATTTTATAAAGGCAAAGCACATTTGACAGAACAGCTAGCATCATGGCTAGAACACACACGCTGGGTGTGTTCCTCAACCCAGCCTCCCCCCAGCATCTCATTACATGGAAAAAGCGAGTCGCTCTTGGGTGTTGGCCTATGAAAGAAGGGGTGGAAGAACGAGGCAGCGTTTTTATGCCAATAAAGATGTGCGGTGCATGTGGCGCTGAAAAGCATGCGCACCAGCCAGGAGGACTCCCCTGCTCAGCACCTGAGGGCCCCAGTCCGGCCACTCACCACCTGGCCTAGGGCGGGGCCTGATGGGCTCTATAAAGGACTGCTGCCGCCGCTTGGCACAGAGAGCTCAGTTTGTTTTGTTTTTTTGTTTTGTTTAAATTTCTGTTATTTTTTATAACAGTTCTAAGTTATAAGAGTTCTAAGATGGCGGCGCGCATAGACGCAGCAGCTGCTCAGTGCTCTCCCTTATTTTTAAGTGTTTTGTATGGCTTTTACTGCTGTTACTCGTGTTGAGTACATTTTTGGTTGGGGAAACAATTGTTTAAATGAAAAATGAATTATTATTTTTTAATTATTTTATTATTATTATTATTATTATTATTATTATTATTAATCCAATTTCGTTGTACTTGTACAATGACAATAAAGATATAAAGAAGAAGAAGACCATCCAGGTCGCTGCAAAAGTCAGGATGCAGAGACCTCAGCATATGCAAGTGGACTTCGGGATAAGGGTTGGAGGAGCTGCCACCAGAGCCTGGACATAGAACCTGGAGGACCAAGACAAACAGGGCTCCTTCCACCACTTGGCCATAGAACGGCAAGGGAAGGGCAGCTAGCGGGCTGGGATGGAATGAACCCAAGCACACCCTCCTTCGGTCAGTTCTCCTTGAACTGTTCCAAGCACACTTCTCTTCAGAGAAGGTCCATAAACGTGGGCAACAGCAGGAAGGATCAGCTGCTCTTGCCCAACACTTGCTGCTAGTCTAGCTACCACATATATCAGCCCAGTGGGAGGCAGGTGGCACGGTAGACTAAACCACTGAGCCTCTTGGGCTTGCCGATCAGAAGGTCGGCGGTTCAAATCTGCGTGACAGAGTGAGCTCCCAGTGCTCTTTCCCAGCTCCTGCCAACCTAGCAGCTCGAAAGTACGCCAGTGCAAGTAGATAAATAAGTACTGCTGCGGCGGGAAGGTAAACGGTGTTTCCGTGCGCTCTGATTTCTGTCACAGTGTTCCGTTGCACCAGAAGCAGTTTAGTCCCGGAAAGCTGTCTGTGGACAAACACCGGCTTCCTCGGCCTGAAAGCAAGATGAGGGTCGCAACCCCATAGTCGCCTTTGACTGGACTTAACCGTCCAGGGGTCCTTTACCTGTTTTTCTATCATCCCACCCTGATCTCCTTCCAGTATTCACCAAGCCCATTAATACGACTTGGTGACACACACGGTAAAACCTGCACAGACACACATGGAAAGGGCTGTACATCAGCCGTAGAGCCTCTGCTTTGCACATCGATTGATTGATTCATAGAATTGTAGAGTTGGAAGGGACCCAGCTAATCCATCTCCCTGCAATGCAAGATTGACTGATAGAAGCTTCTCTCTGCCTGAGACCCTTGAGGATTTCTCCCACTCAGAGTGGACAGCACTGGGCTAAATGGGCAGGCTTTATTCCCTTAACAAACTCCTTACCTACTGAAAAAATCAGGAGCAGAGTAATGGAATGCAGTGTCACGGTTGTCATGGTGATGAGCTGTGTATGGCGGAGGCAGCTCCCTTTAAGGAGAAAGAAAGGGGGGGGAGAGAGAAAGATAAGTTAATAAAATAAATAATCAACTGGAGTTGAACTTTGAAACCATAACCCAGTGTGGTGGTGATGTATGTTCAACATAGGTTCGAACCCGGACTCTGCTATGCTTGTGCAGAAAGGGATTATCTATGACAACTTGCTGCTGCAGGAAAATGCTTCTTTGAAATGTATGTTTATGCAATGTCCGACATTTAGCTTACAATTTTTTGGAGGAAAGTATTAAGATGGATAAATAATACTTTGGGGGAGGATTTAAAATTGTCAGATGATATAATATTATCCTAAACCACATACCAACTATATATGGTTTGACAGACCTTTCTGCCACTGCCAGATAAACTAGCGCCTTGCATTTTTTGTGATGGTACTTACCAAACAGCCATCACCTCTTCTTTTGCTACCTGTTGCAACCATTTTCTGGTGGCACCTACAGCACTTCAATTAAGATATAAGTATACCAGCACTTCATTTTTTGCCCCCCCCCCAAAAAAACCCCAAAACCACCCAACAACACAAAACACTGAGCTAGCGGCCAGAGGTACATACCGGTAGGTAGGTAGGTTGGTTGGCCAAAGCTGGCATCAACCCCAGTGGGCCATGCCTGGGCTCTTAGATCCCAGCAAGTGAAAAAGACCACCTACTTATCTGAAGAAGTGTGCATGCACACGAAAGCTCATACCAATAATAAACTTAGTTGGTCTCTAAGGTGCTACTGGAAGGATTTTTTTTATCAATCCCCTGACATCCTAATGACATTGAGTGATTGACACCCGACAGAGTTTAAAGGAGACTGCCGCAACTGCTGGTCGCCTGATTGGTGGTTATAACCACCTCCTTTAAAGATGCACTTTCAGCATCAGTCAGAGAGCATATTGAAGGAAGCTTGGCTGTGACTTCTGATCAGCCCCTCACAGGTGCCATTAACAGAATGGCCGCTAGAGGGGCTCCCTGAGCCTTAACTTGTACAGTTTTAAATTCTACCCGTCAAATTGTTATGAATGCAATCTGTACATAAATTGCTGTGGCCGGTGACGAATGCAAATCTCTACCTCTGGTGAAAAGCTCTGAGATACAAGTTGTAGGAAAGGCCTCTCTTATCTCTCCCTATTCCAGCTTCCCCCTTACCACTACCAGTCTGGTCAAGCAATGCGTCCTAGAATGGTGACCAGTATATTACCCAGAAACTCTTCGTAAAGCAGAGGTCACCCCTTTTTCTTAGCTCTCCAAAGGCTGACAGACGTGGTAAAATTGGAGAGCTGAGAATGTGGGTTGAGCAGGTGGTGACAGAGGGGTCAGATGCAGTAGAGGCTGGTCCATCAGGATAAGTGGGGCACTGCCGCAACAACCTCTGTCGTCCCTCAGCCAGCCCTCACCTGACTTCCTCCTTACTTACAACCAGTTCAGGGGATGTCACCAGGGCCGGCCCACCCATGAGGCAACTGCCTCAGGCGGCAGGATCCATGAGGGGCAGCAGATCTCGATGTAGATCTTTATTTCACCGCTTGTTCCCGATGTAGATCTTCACTCACCCCTTCTTCCCTGACTGGAGAGGGACGCCATTTTGTGGTGTGCCTCAGGTGCCCAAATGTCTTGGGCTGGCCCTGGGTGGCACTGGCTGTCAGGGAGGGGGAGGGGTGCAAAACTAGAATTAGCTGACTCAACCTGCCATCGGCTGTGGATTGACGGTGCCTTCCTGTCCAGTCTACATGGACACAAGCCACCACTGATAAGACAAGCAATTAAATGCAGGTCCTGCTCTGCTGACCTGCTGCAAGCACAGGACACCTTTGGGTAGCTGCAATCTGGAGAGGGTGCTTATATGCCTCTATATCTGGGGCCTAAAGTACTTCCTATGGCAGCCACATCCCCAGAAGGGCCATTTTGTGTTATGCCATGTTCCCACGGCAGCCATTTTGTGACTGGCATCCCAGGGCACTCCTTCCAAATTCCAAACGTGCCCACTGACCACAAAAAGGTTGGTGACCCCTGCAGTGTGTGTGTGTGTGTGTACACACATATATACATATATACAGTGATGTATTTACCCCATACATACACTTGGCCCTTGGTCCTCCACTAACATACATCCCATGAAAATGACGGATCCTTTGCTATCCAGAATAACCTAATACATTGAATAGGGATCAGAAGCCAAAGGTGACACTTATCACTGCCCAGCCTCCCATCCCATTTGGTGGGGCAAGCAAAACTTTCATTTTGCCCCATAATAGGTTGAAAGTGAAATGGGCAGAAGCTGCTGTATCTCCCCCAACATTCCCTAATCTAGCTATCAGTGGCTTTCCGGGCTCACCTGGCAGAGGTCTTTCCTATCACCTGCTGCTGAATGCCAAAAACTGAACCTGGAACCTTCTGCGTAAAAAGCATGGGTGATACCATAGAGAGACATTCTCTTCCCTGTCCTATTGTAGTTAATAGTCGGTCCTCTTCTAGTCAACCCTTTTGTGCCCATCCCCTTTTAAAGCCCATGTGCCCAATCCCCTTTTAAAGCCATCTACGTTGGTAGCCATCACCGCAACAAATTTCCTAGTTTTAACATTGCTCTTGGTGAAAAAGCACTCACATTTGTCTGTTCTGGCCATTTCATAAGGAATGGACCATGTGGCTCAGGGGTTGCATCTGCTTCTCATGCAGGAAGTCCCAGCTAGCTTCAGTCCCCAGCATCTCTAGGTAGGGCCAGGTGACACCCCTGTCCAAAACCCTGCAGAGCTGCGGCCAATCTGTGTAGGCAATACAGAGCTAGATGAACCAATGGTACAGGGCAGTTTTCTAAGTTCCTAAGTGCATTCAGCGTCACTAGATGACCTCAGGTTCTATTATTATGAGAGGGAGAAAAACGCATCCATTTTTTCTGATCTATCTGATCCATCCCTCTGCACCATGAATAACTTCATGAATTTTTATCATTCCCCCTATCTTGTCTCCCATGACATCCTTGGTTCCCCAATCTGGAAAAACTGCAAAGCGGAAAAGCAAGCCAGCTTTCACAAAGCCAGGCTAGGTAACACAATAGCATTAGCATCAAATACCAAGATGAGCAACAATGAACACTTGACGCAAGATGTACACATGCACAGCAGCAGCACCAGTAGCAAAAGTCTCCTACCTGATCCCAAGAAATAATCCTCTTTCCTTTGCTGAGGTGGGAAGAGAGTGCCCGGGTTTCTTGCGAGATCTAGTCTGCTCCGAATGATGCAGAAGTCAAGGCACTGGTGCTCAACAAGCAACTCATTTTTAACCTACTTGACTGACCTGGCTAACACTGATTTACGGGGCACCTGTTCTTTTATTTTGCCCTCTCTTAATGAAGGGGTAGCTGAACTAGCCCTCTTTAATTAGGCTTGCCATTGTTTGTAAGGACGCTGTGCTTTTCCCCCTTTCTCACCACGTCTTCAGTGAGGTTCTGCTTTTGTTCTCATTGTTCCCGTTTTGCAATCTGCTGCCCTTTAATTTCTCAAGAAGGGACGAGTCGCTCCATTTTTAGTGAGGACAGCAACGGATTGATAATGTGAGCCAGCAATTAACTTCACATCATAGGACCAAGTTACTTGAAGGATCACCAGTCTCCTTATGACAGGGGTCAGCAACCTTTTTCAGCAGTGGGCCGGTCCACCGTCCCTCAGACCATGTGGTGGGCCGGACTATATTTTGAAGGGGGAAAAATGAACGAATTCCTATGCCCCACAAATAACCCAAAAGGACACATTCTACTCATGTAAAAACACGCTGATTCCCGGACTGTCCGTGGGCCGGATTTAGAAGGCGATTGGGCCGCATCTGGCCCCTGGGCCTTAGGTTGCCTACCCCTGTCTTATGATCCCAGGCCTACACTGAAAGAGGGCCTTCTCAGCGGTGACACCCCAGTTGCAGAGCACTCTCCCCAGAGAGATTTGTTTAATATCTAATTCAATGGTTCTCAAAGGGTGTGGCAGGAGAGGATGGCAAGTGTGGTGGGAAGATTCAAGGACAATCATTATTCTATTTTGGGAATGATTCATGCTCTTATGTGGCTGCATTGTTCTATGCCTTCTGGATGTCCCATGATCATATTATAAAGTAGTTATGTTCTATTTTTTTAAAAAAATTGGTGTGGCACGAGCATAGTTTTATTCTGAAAGTATGACTGAGGGGAAAAAGTTTGAAAACCACTGGCCTTATTTATGACAAAGGCTTAAAAAAAAATCCAGAGCTTTTTTAGATCCAGTTTTAATCCTGTTGGTAGTCCTGTGCTTTTTACAATTTTGCAGCTTTTTCTTTTTCTTCTTATTCACCTTGTAAACCACCCTTGGAATGTGATTGAAGGATGGTATGAAAATACTTTTTTTAAAAAAAGACTTATTAAAACACACACACCATCCACTGTTGCAAGACTATCCACAAGACAAGCCATTAAGATTTAGGTTGGGAAACAAGGTGTAACATTCAGGGCTCAATTCTCACTTGAGCAATGTGCGGGGTAGCAAAGAGCCCTCGTCTCAAGACAATGGGACACCTTTAAGGATACCTTGCCATTTCTAACTATTTCCTCAGTAGTTATGGTTAACTGCATCACAAAAATGGGTTTTCTTCCAAGTGGATTGCGGAATGAGTGTGCATCAATGGCTCATGTACCATCTTCCTAAACTACCATAAGGAGTTTGTTTTTCAACCCACCTATACTTTTGCTCTAAAATGTGCCAAACTGAGCCAGCCGACCAAGAGCTTGATCGTGTAGCATCTTTTATTATTATGAATAGACAAGAAGATGCATAGAATGACAGCTCACTTCTAGTACTGTGTTTGAAAAACCTAATAGATTTAATAAGTGGCATCACATTCCTTGACACGTTTCTGAATCTGCAAAACACAGCACTGCTGCCACCGTTCTGACTGTACTTATTTGCACACTTGGGCGTAAGGTCAATCATTTAGCAGAAGTCAAAATTTAGCAAATAGCTGTTTGCACCATGCAGAGGATGCCCTCTAGTGGTGTTTGCTTTTATAGCCTGTAAAGCTATTGCTATGTGATTTTCTACGGCAGTTGTTCCCTGTCAGTGTCCAAAGGAAACTGCTGTTACGAATAGTCACTGTGCAACCATCTATATTCATTTGCACTAATGCAAAAAAGTTGCACATGTTGTACGTCTTGCATCTGTTGGCTTTTTAGCCATATGTAGTAGCAAAGACTATAAAATGGGGAGAGGGGCGAGCTTTCGGTACAGAAATAATTTGTAGTAATTTAAAAGAGTGGATACCAGTGGCCAGTTACACTGTTGCTATTTTATATATATATACCGTACTTTTCCATGTATAAGACTATGTTTTTTTCTTTAAAAATCATGCTAAAAAGTGGGGGTTGTCTTATACATGGATAGTGCACAGGGTGGACGTTTGATTGGTTCCTGCCACGGCTGTCAGCGGCTATTGTGCGTGCTATTGGTAGCTGCATCAATGGGTGTTGTTGACTGGCTGACGCTCTGGCAGTTGGCAGCTTCTGCCGGTGATGAGACAGACGGGAGGCAGATTTTGCGACGCGTGTGCGGGTGAGCGATTTTCGGCAACCCCCCCCCCCTAAAAAAAACAACTCTGGGCAATCCTCCACAAAAAAACTCAACAACTCTGTACCATCTCCGCCCATTTTATTAAATTTGAGTCCTCCAAAATAGGGGGCGTCTTCTACATGGGGGCGTCTTCTAGACGGAAAAGTACGGTATATCTATAAAAACACTATTGGATACAGATGTAAAAGTATATTGCTTCCTCCTGCTGAAAAGCAGGCTCTAACAAACAAAAGCTCCTTCCACAATAAACTCCTTAATGTGCCACAATAAACTTTTGGTTGCTCGTTACAAAAGATTTCTACCCCTCTAGAATTTGTCTTATTTAGATGGCAGCTATTTAATTACCCACTGTACCTGGGAAACTAAATTGCCAGTTTCGGGCATGCATGAAATGTTCGCCCTAACTTATGGAGCAAGTTGGAAATACTAGGAATCAATGACTCTTCAAAATTCTGGTTTAATACGTTAAACCACAGAGCCTAGGGCTTGCTGATCAGAAGGTCGGCGGTTCGAATCCCCGCGACGGGGTGAGCTCCCGTTGCTCGGTCCTAGCTCCTGCCCACCTAGCAGTTCGAAAGCACGTCAAAGTGCAAGTAGATAAATAGGAACCGCTCTGGCGGGAAGGTAAACGGCGTTTCCATGCGCCGCTCTGGTTTCGCCAGAAGTGGCTTTGTCATGCTGGCCACATGACCCGGAAGCTGTACGCCGGCTCTTGGCCAATAAAGCGAGATGAGTGCCGCAACCCCAGAGTCGGACACGACTGGACCTAATGGTCAGGGGTCCCTTTACCTTTGCTATCTACTCTCCATTCCGGAATTGTTAGTCACATCCGGTTATGTAAATTATTTTACAACTCCTCAAACTGAATGTGGCCAAGTTCAGACGATTCTATCTGAACCTTTTGCTCAGATGTGTGGCCTTTGCTGCAATTCTCTAGTTAACCATAATTTCTCTATTGAGATGAAACTATGGTTAACTGCTTTGGAACACGTCAGGAAATTAAATCTGCTTCAAACTGTGGCTTAACAAGTATGGCTTGTTCCAAAACTGGTAACAGTTTCCTTGGCTCGCTTGGACAAAATGAGAAACTATGATTGGCGATCATAGGTTAATCATTGCTCTGGGGAAAGACAGATACCTTCAGGTGGAATCTACACATATATAAAAAACGCTGTGAATTTTTTTTACCGTTTAAAAATATATATTGAATTTGCTATTAGCTCACTAGCACCACCTAGTGTCACATTTGTATAATGCACTTAAAACACACTTAAAATGTTATATTTGCAGCGGGATAGCTAAGTCCTCACAAGCAAAAGGCTATTTCATATATTGGCTTATTTAGCCAGAATCTGACTGTCTGAAATGGTTCACTACATGCATGAAAGAAAATCTATGTTGCATATTCACACAGCATGCACAGAAAATCCAGAAACTAGGGTAGTGCAAAAGGAGAATTTATTTGCAGACCTATATATCATCCTGGTAAATCACGACATTAAAATAAACCCCAAGTTGCGGTTTCACTTCTTACATGCTCAACTCACCATAGGATTATTGTACTTTCCCAATTTCATATAGTATTATTTCAATCACATTCTCAATGTGGTTGACAGCTGAAATGATGCACATCAGACAGCCTATTAGTTCATATGCTTAACATGGCAAAAACCAGGAATGGAGAACCCATGACCTTCCAGAAGTTGTTGGACGCTAAGTCCCATCAGCCCCAGTGAGTATGGACAACGGTCAGGGATGATGAGAATTGGGATTCCAACAATATACAGAAGGCAGCAGGTTCCCCATCAACACTGGGAGGGCAGGAAGGAGGAGGGACTACCTGAGAAAACTAGACCTCATAACATTCACTAATGCAAAGTCCAATGAATGCAAGATTCGGAACTAATTGCTGTCAATGGGCAGGTGGGTGAGCTTAAGTAGCAAAGAAGTTGAATCAGTTTGAGTCTGCTCCATTATATCCAAAAAAAGGTCCTTTTCCCAACCTCCATCAAAATGCAAAATATTTTCTCCGTGTCTGGTAAGCCTCTGCAAAAAGGGATACAACAACAGGTCCTCCGTTGGATCACAGATGCCTACAAGTTCTTTCTACCAAATCAATTTTTGTTCCCCAATAAAAATATTTGCTCTAATATAAAAAAGGGCTTATTGCAATTAAAACATAAAAACTGTGTAGGATTGTAAAATCCCATCCCCCACAAAAAAAGACCCGCACCGAAAGTTGAATAGGTATAGCAATCGAAGATCCTGCCTATAGTGTCAACAAAGGGGTTGTCTCATTCCACCTCATCTTCATCTTTGGAAGCATAGATAGCCTGGTTCCGCCTTTTAATTTTCTTTGGCCCACCCTTTCCTTCTTCGCTTGTGTCACTTAGCCGCTTCAAGGCCGTTTCACTGGGGATCACCTCTTCTGGCTGGTTTCTCTCACTCGATTTCTCCAGTTCATCGCTTTCCACAGTATCATTCGGCGACACGGCCATGGAACCTGGCATGACCCGGATGTCGGAAAAAGTTGCTGAGACGTCAGAAGGGTGGTTGGCAGACAGGTCCACTGGGCAGCTGCCTGGCTCTTCTTCATCATCGCTGTCTTCATCCAGTATTATTTCATCAGGGTTGATAGAAGAAGACAAGCCAGAAACGTCTGTATTATAGTCACTGGGCTCCTCTGCTGACCCAGTACTGTCTACCTCCTCCTCTTCATCATCATCATCATCATCATCTCCGTGCTCCTCTCTCAGTTGTTGGATTCGGCCATTAATGTCCAAGAGGCCAAACCGGGCACAGAACTCGGTCGTCTGGGGATTGATTTGATGAACGGGTTCTCTGTGCTCCTGGAATTTGTTTGAGTTATAACAGGGAACTGTGGTACTGAAGTTATGTGGAACCTTAAGGTCGTGGTTCGCCTCTTCCAAAACCGCCTTGATGTCTTCTTCTGTGACACTGTAGTCCCATCTACAAGAGGCCAAACACAGGGAGGTTCAAGTAAGGCTACCCACCTCTCTGCACCTTACATCTGAAGAGCTTCAGGACAGAGAAAAGGAAAAGTTCCTCACACAGGGCATTAACCTATATGGAGTTCTAGGGATGGTAATGCCTCCTAACTTCAATGGGCTGAATTCAATTATCCCGGCATGCTAGAGGAATCCAGCTCAAGGGAGAGTTGGGAGTAGTGCAATCAATATCTACTCAGAAGTCCTATGAATTCAGTGGGGCTTACTCCCAAGTAATTTGGGTTAGGATTGTTGCCTTAGTTGTTGTTTTTAAACTGACTGTATTGTTACTGCTCTGTTGTATTGGTGAGATGTTGGCAGAGGAGGCATAAGGGATCAAAAAGCAGCAAATAAATAAAAATACACAGACAACACTTTACATACTTTGCATGGAGTCCATTGTTTTCAGGCATATTCCAGGAATTTGGAGACACATTAACAAGATTGTTAGTAGCTTTAAGAACAGCAATCCATTCAGGGTCATATTCCAGGCAGTCAGATGCACTTGGGTCGTGCTCAATCTCTACAATCTTAGAAAACATTGGGAAATTAAGAAGACCTCTTTGACCTCCATAACAGGCAAAACTTGGCTGTGAACTTAAGGCTCTAGCAACTCAGATAAATCTGCCCTTGCCCTTGCTACAGACTGCACTTCTCCCTTGTTTTTGGAAGGACCATGAAGCCAGGCTGGGAAACGGGTAGGGAACCTTCTGCAATCCAAGGGCCACATACCCACACAGGCAACCTTCGGGGGGGGGGGCATGTCACCAGTGGGCAAGGCAAGAGAAAAGCAGGTAAAGCAACGGAGGTGGCTCTTACTTTGTACAGAAAGCCACAAAAGCCAGACATTTATCCACACAACTCTCCATCCTCCTGGAGGCTTTATCACAGTTCAAGGACACATCCATGCTATGCAAAAACACTCAAGGAGGATAGCGAGGGCTGCAGCTTTGGAAGAAGGTTGAAATGGTCAAACAGAGCATCCTGGAGGGTCATAACTGGCTGACCATTTCTCCCCCTTTTACAGAAGATTCTAAATACACTGAGCCTTAGGCCTCATAACAATAGATACCAAACAGAAAATTCAGCATGTTTTACCTGTAGGAAGTCTCTGTGGGGCAGGCATTTATCCAGGGCCAGAAATTTTGTTGCTTTTGGCTGTTTCCCACTGCCATTGGCCTATTAAGTACGGGGGGAACACATCAACAAAAAATGGCATATGTACCAAAGTCAACATTTTTTGGCTACACAAGGATTGATGCGATTTATATGCATGGACATATGAAGCTGCCTTTTTGCGAGTCAGGCCACTGTTCATCTAACCCAGCAATGTCTATTCTGACTGGCAACTATTATCTGAGATGGAAGTCTTTCTTACCCGGTGCCTCCCCAATCTTTGGTTGGAGATGCCAGGGATTAAACCAGCAAAACATAAATTCACAGACAGACAACTGTCTTCTGCCCTTCTGAAAGTACCAGAGGTTTGCTTGCCTATCAGTCATTTTCACTTTTATAGAAATATCAACAGTGCAAAGAAGAGTGTGTGAAGTATATCATTACATGGCAGGCTCTCCAGTTTTGGCGCTGTGGTGTAAACCACTGAGCCTTGGGCTTGCCGATCAGAAGGTCGGCGGTTCGAATCCCCGCAACAGGGTGAGCTCCCGTTGTTTGGTCCCTGCTCCTGCCAACCTAGCAGTTTGAAAGCACGTCAAAGTGCAAGTAGATAAATAGGTACCGCTCCGGCAGAAAGGTAAACGGCGTTTCCGTGCGCTGCTCTGGTTTCGCCAGAAGCGGCTTAGTCATGCTGGCCACATGACCCGGAAAAACTGTCTGCGGACAAACGTCAACTCCCTCGGCCAGTAAAGCAAGATGAGCACCACAACCCCAGAGTCGTTCACGACTGGACTTAACTGTCAGGGGTCCTTTACCTTTATGATTTCAAGCAGAATTCACTAAGGGCTACTTATCAAAACAAACCAAGGTAAATTGATCAACAGCCTGTTAAGATCCTAACCACTATTCTGGAATCCCCGATAAGCTAATATTTGAATTACGGTATTTTGAAAAAGATTGTAATAGAGCACAGGTAAGGAACCTGAGCATGCTGTTGGACTCCCTATCAGCCCCAGACAGCATGGCCAGTATTCAGTGATGATGGGGGCAGTAGTTCAAAAACATCTGGAGAGGCAGTTTCCCCACCCCTGCAATCTATTATATATTTTGGAAGGCTGTTTGCTTACATGTTCGCTATGCATTTGGACCCCTCTTAAGAGATTATAAACAAAGTTTGCATAACTCCTGAGCAAAAACAGCAGCTTTTTGTCTACGTTTGGAGACAACTGGACACCATTTAGAATCAATATGGCAGAATGAACCTTTCAAAACTGCAATGACTTTTTGTTTGTCGGAATTCTCAAGGAGCGCAAGGTTCAAGTAGAGCACAACTGGCTCCCAATCCAGAGCAGTTTGTTATTTTGAAACTACTGGCAGGTATCAGGTTTCCTCCACTAAAATTTCTCTGGAGCTCCAGCTTCCATTAAAAACAGTAACGACAGAAACACAACTGCATAAACGTCAGCAGAGGCACAGCAAAACGCTCCACTTCTTTACCTGGTGCTGCATGAATGCAGCAAACTTCACATGCAGGTGTGCAGCAAACCAATAGGTTGGTTTCAAGTGCTCCAGAAGCTCTGAAGCAGCAGGACTTCCCAACGTATTACTCTCCACTTCTTGGCGGAAGAAGGATTTTTTCCTAAGCAGCAATTTCTTGTCTCCATAATGATATATACTTCTGGGCCAGTCGTGGGACATAAATACATCCATAGACTGCTTTAGCTGTTAAACCAAACGAAAGCAACACAAAATGAGACAAGACGGCTGCTGTTGTGAGTAAAGGAAACACAGCACAGGATCACAGAATCATAGGATGTCAATTAATTTTTATGGAAGAGGGGAAATGATTAAGTGGGCTTAACTGCATTAGTTTCAATGGGTCTGCTCTGAGTAGGACTAATGAAGATGATTGTTCCTCTAAGTTTTGACTTACTGGTTTTTTCTTTTTGATTTCTTCTGTTAAGTAATGTTTTATTGTATCTTGATTATATTTTAAATATTATAATTTGCTTGTCAACATAGATTGCATTTCTTTTTGTTAATTGGTTGTTTTTTTTAAAGAGCCAGCCAGTTCAGCAGGACCCGCTGAGACTTCCTGGTGTTTCTGCAGCTGAATGCAACATCAATGAATTATTATTATTATTATTATTATTATTCCCCTGCCTTTTTTCCCTGTGGAGCTTAAGGTGGCTTAAAGAAAAAATCAGAACAGCTTTAAACACGGGGCGGGGGAACGGGACAATGATTAAAAAACAGTTAAACATTCTCATCCCTCTGCCTAGCTGAGAGCTGTTGAAGAAGAAATAACTTAACTAGAAACAACATAAAACCCATTTTTAAAAGGTGTAAGCCCTTTTAAAGGCTATTAAAAGATCTGGAAAATTAAAAGGCTGGTGGCAGAAAACCTAGTGACAGAAAGATTAACAAGAACGGTGCCACACAAATCTCTTGGGAGACTGTTTTGCAGCTGGGATGCCAGCCCTTATCCCTGTGGTGCCACCCACTTTATCTCAGATGGTGATGAAGGTACTTGAAGGGAAGGAGCAGGGCTATGAAGAAGATCTTAACAGGTTGATATGAAATTGGATTTACACTAACCTGCTTGAGCTTGAAGACTTCAATGTTTCTTACATGGTAGACACTTCTTATCGTTTGTTGGTTGTATGGTGGATACTCAAAGTGACCTTAAGCAAGTTGAGAAACAGTTAGCTGAATAAAAACAAAAGGAAGACTTCCTAATTGGCTCCGATCCCCTGAAACGGCAGCATTGTGGAATGGGTGTTATAGTCAACCTCCTTTGAGAAAGTTGCATAAGTGTGCTTGCCTTACCACTACACTACAAGGCCAGTTTCAAGGTGCTAATGATAATTTATAAAGCCCAATACAACTTGAGATCTAGAAGCTTGATCACAGAATGCAGATGTGCTATAATTTTAATAGATAGTATTATTTATGCATTTTATTTGCCTTCATTTTGTTGTACTGATTGATGTTATTGTTTTAAGATTAAATGCATCGTACACCACCCTGAGATTGCTTGCAAAAAAAGGCAGGCTAAAATAAGTAAATGTACCAAGGAATTTAACTTCTTCCTATTTCATTCAATAGATATTTGGCTTTAGCACCGTCCATGGAACATAGACCACACAACCTTACTGACACTCTGAAGAGGCAAGTAACAATTTTTCCTATTTTACTGAAGTGAAAACTCAGAACCCAGGTGAGCAGGGATCTGAAATGAGGCCCTTTGCTGATCACAAGGCAGATGAGATAGAACATCACTACAACAAGACAACAGAAAGGTGCAGAGAAAGCTAGATGGACATTCACATCCATGTTCCTTATATCTGTATCTTATACTTTCCTCACAGGAATCAGAGTAGCGTTTGGGCCTCACAACACCACTTTGAATTAGGCCATGGTAAGAAATAGTTATTTGTTCCAAGTTTCCCAGCTAAGCATTTTAGTCAAGTGAAGATTTAAAACTGGGTTTCCTACATCCAAGAAAAACCCTTGATCCATTTTGCCACATTGATTCCCTTCAGCACTGCCACATCACAGGGATAATCAAGACCTGTTCAGATGTACCAGTAAACTAGGGTTTTCCAGTAAAAAATATGCTGTGGTGGGCATTGGACCCACATGCTCCCTTTCCCCCTCCCTCAAGCAAGAATGAAGATAAAAAAATGCCTACTTTCAGTTTTGAATAAGCTGCAGTTTCCCACTACATCTAAACTCAATAACCTAACTGTGGTTAGTTCACACAAACAAACATCAAACCATGGTTTCAGGCCCTGATTCATCAGCCACAGCTTCCCGTTGCATCAAAACCAGGCTTCAGAATCACCTACCAGCAACAGACGCAAGTAAGTGCTACAGCCGAAAATGAAATTCAGATTTAAAACAAGAATCTGCAGCACGACCCCATCCTAGACATACCCTTTTTGTAATCATGAGATTTGAAGATGCCAGAGAGTCCGCCAATTCTCACCCCGCGATACTTTACCACTCCAGCGTAACCTAAAGCAGGAAAAAATTATGTAGATCAGCATAAGAAGTAGAAGACTGTCCAGGAAAACCACCAGCAGTACATAAAGTGGTTACTGATTCCCAAGAATGTGCTGTATTTCCTTCATAGCAAAGAAAAAGGTTGCATTCTGTAATGTGTATAGGGATAAAAGTGTATTTTGGGCTACAATCTGCTGCTCACTATACTGGCCACACAAGGTCAGAAAAAGACAGAATTGGACCCAGATATTTTGCTGTTGCTACACTGAAAACTTTCCAGCAACAAGAGTATACGACTTCACCTGCAAGATACTGACATGCCTAATTTTGGAAGGAAAGAAGTGCAGTCCCCCACTATAAAGCTGAACTTCAATCTAAATCCTCAGCCCTATGCTTGTGCATCCTAGGCTATCAAAACAGAAAGCAAAATGTTAATACCAAGGTAGTAGATGTTTGGTGCCACCCATCCGCCATATGGTAGCTCTTGCAAGTGATTGGAGGCTTCGTGGTTGCCCCCAATAAAGATGGTCAGGACAGGAGCTTTCTTCTCTCCAGAATAATACCTAGAACACAGCCAAAAGCCAAGGTCTTGGTCACTGGTATTAAGAATCAGCATATTAATGTTTCCTGATCAGAGGAATCAGGCCTATGGGTTTACATGCATGCACACTGTATCATACATTACTTCTGATGCACAGCTGAGGAGGTGGAGATGGCACATGGTTTACTGCTGAGTGGAAAGAGCTTGTAGGATTCATCAAATTAACATGAAACACATAAAACAAACCTGTTTAATTGCACGTATCAGTAGGACATGCAGCCTGAGCATGTTTAGTCAGAAGTAAGTCCCACTAAGTTCCACAGTCAATCCAACTAAGACTGACTAAGCCACGTATTTCACCTCAGCTTGGATGCTGGATTTAGTTAACACACTACAGTATATGGATAAAAGGAGTGCATAGACTGAAAAGGACAGTGGGGCTGTCCCCAAGGCCACTCAGCTTCTTCCGTCTGCCATCCACATGTTGTGTGTGAACATCTTGCAGGGGGAAAATCTACACAAACCTGTTGACAGAAGGTGGAATCCTGCATGATCAGGATTCCAGTTCCCGCAGAGATCTGTAGCGCTTCTCTTGCAGACACTCACCCGTTGATGTCAGGAGTAGAGAGAGAAAAAGCTCTGTAAAATTGGGGTGGGGGGGTCAGTGGTGTGGCCCTGCCATCCTTTCCTCTCTCAGGGCCCCCATGAAAGTGGGATTTTTAGGTCTTTCAGGAACACTTGACACTTTGTTAATACTTTGCTATTCCCATACGGAAAACCTGGTGAAAAAGCACACCAATAAAAACCTCCCCTGCTTTATGCTGTAGCCTTTCGCCCTATGGGAGCTGCTCTGACAGCCTACCAAGTCAATAATAATAATAAAAATAATAATAATAATAATAATAATAATAATAATAATAATTTATTATTTGTACCCCGCCCATCTGGCCGGGTCCCCCCAGCCACTCTGGGCGGCCTCCAACGG
This sequence comes from Darevskia mixta, assembly GCA_034641385.1. Classification (NCBI taxonomy): domain Eukaryota; kingdom Metazoa; phylum Chordata; class Lepidosauria; order Squamata; family Lacertidae; genus Darevskia; species Darevskia mixta. The sequence continues at coordinate 14,997,360 of JAWWNH010000033.1, read as the reverse complement.
ATATTAAAATACAACAAGTCAACTCTTCGGCAGAAAACACAAATCATATATAATATTTTACACACGCGCACACAATGCTTAACCAACTCCTCTACCAACCCAACAATTAAAAACCCCGCAAAGGCACTTGCACTCTGCGCGTGCTCAGAGGCACTCTTCCCTCAAATGGCTTCCGGGGCGGAGCCTCCCCGGAATTCGAAATCCTGCTGTCTCTTCGCGGGCGACTCACCTCGCGAAGCCCCCCAAGCAGCGGTACTTGGCCGGCACCGCCATGCAGCGCAGGTCCGCCGCGTTGCGCACGGCCTGGAAGTCCCCGGCGCACAGGAGCAGATCCGGCGCCGCCTGGCCGTGGCGCTGCTCCAGCAAATGGATCGTCTCGTACATCTTGTCAAGCGCGCCATGGCAGCAGCCGGCCACCGCCACCTTCATCTTCCGGCTTCGGCGCATGCGCCCCGGCGGCAGCAGCCCGGCCTGCACAACGCACGCGCCCTCGACCGTTGCTTTCTCCGCATCGCGAGGCAGCCGGAGTGCCCCGCCCCGGCCCCCTGCGCTGCTGCTGCTGCGCATGCTTGGAGGTTGCGCTAGAATTGCGACAATGTCCTGCCGAATGATTTTTATCATCGCCAGGATGCTTCCCACCCCCCACCCCCAATATCTATGGTCTTAACGTGGCTCCAAGGAACTTTTTGGTTCATTTCTTGTATTATTATTATTAATCATCATCGTCGTTCATTATTACTGTTAATCGTTAGTTATAAGGAAACCAATCTCGTAATGGCACATATTTCATGTATTATCATTTCATATTATTATTATTATTACTGCTACTACTACTATTACTATCATCACCATCATTCTATTCCTTACCCACCCTTCCGCAATTAGGTGGGCTACGACACGATCAAATTAAAATGCAATATATCAGAATCGGTTTAAACAAAGGAATTGTTAGAATGTTGAATCCAGCTCCTCCTTAGAAACACGGCGTTCACGTGGAAGTGCAGCGGCGAAAGAACAATGCAAGACGTAAAATGCCATCAGAAATTTCAGTTAAAGCCTGCAAGTCTCAGACGTGGGAACGGTGGTTGTGGGCAGGTGGAAGAAGGGGTTATTTTTCTATAGCCAATAAATGCAATTTCCAGGCAACTTGTCTCGGGATTCAGGATCAAGCCTGATTTCTAAGCGTGCTTAGAAGTAAAACGGGTTTTCCCCGGGTTGCCATGTGTTCCGATCTGTTACTAAGGAGAGGGTTTTCCCTTGGGAAGGGGGAAACCGCTCGGTCCCATTCTTTCAAGAAGCAGAAGTGTGGATAAGCCCTTCTTAAGTATGTCCCGTTTAACTGCTTGGAGATCAGGCTTGTTCTTGAGACAATTTGCCTAGAAATGGCATTTACTGGCCACAAAAAAAATCTTCCATCTGCCCACAGCCACCGTTCACATGCCAGACTCTTGCAGCATACCCTGCAACATTTCTCCTATGAAAATAGGGACGTCCCATTCCATGATAATTTTACTAGTTATACCCCACACATCTTACTGGGTTGGCCCAGCCACTCTGGGCAGCTTCCAACAAATATAAAACATAATAAAACATTAAATAATTTTTTTTAAAAAAAACTTCCCTATACAGGATTGTCTTCAGACAACTTGAGGGTCAGATAACTCCCTACCTTCCAGCATTTCTCCAAAGCGGGACATTCCAGGATCAAATCAGAAACTAGGATGGCTTCTCTAAGTCTCTGGAAAATAGGGACACTTGGAGGGTCTGTTGCAGGCTTTAATTGAATGCTACAGCACTAACAAAACATCACAAAAATACAAACTAGCTCAATATTCTGGGGAAAGTCCTTAAAAGATTTTTTGAAGCAATGTTGCTTTTTTAGCACATGCCAGTAATGCACATTTATTCAGTAGCAAGTCTTATGGGTAAGCATGGAGAAGATCAGACTGTCCAGATTTGGAAACTTACAAGTTAAAGACTGCTGGTGACTAAAGAAAAGAAAACTGAAACAGAAGTGCTGCTTACATCTTCTTCCCATGAGCACATTATTAATTAGCTGCTTTACCCGTTGAAATGACTGGAAGCAACTTACAACACAACAAAAATACTAAAACTACGCTAAAACAATAAAAACATTTTTTAAAGAAAAATAACCACAAAAATATGCACAAATTAAAGACAGGCCTATCAAGAGAGCCCATGAATACTTAAAAAACCTCAGCCCCAGCAAGGATAGCCCAATGGCTACGGATGATGGGAAGTGTAGGGGAATGCACAAACCCCCTGCTCACATTGCTTGACCTTTTCTGCCCCTTTGCCAGCTCTACAGTATTCTTTATTTAAGAAGAAGTATCCAGAACTATTACAATAATTCCAGCTTGGCTTCATTCCCACCCCCACCCCCACCCCCACCCCCACCCCCCTCCTTCTAACAATGTTCCCATGGGATGATATAAAGGTTTAAGCAGGAAGTTATTTATGTGGGATGAGAGTTGGGTGTGGGCAGATGTCTTCATTACACCCTTGGCCTTTTTTTAATGGAAACGTGGCCTAGTTTCCTGTGCACGGTAGGTATAAATAAATGTCAACTGCTTCAGACTTCAGACGACAACTTTCACTCCAGAATTTTGATAATATCTGGTTGTTGCAACTGAGCTTTCCTCCAAGTTGTCGATTGCCTAATCGCAGAGCCAACGTATCCAACATTTTCTCTCTCTCTCTCTAGGTCAATTGCTCAACCTATAGTGTAGGAAAATACCCAAATGAAATTAACTGAACCTGTTACAGAACCTAAATTACCTGTGGCCACACCTTCCTGAGCAATGCAATTGCATGTGCAAGGTAGGATCCAGTAGCAGCCACACTCGGAGCAGTTTACATGCTGCAGCAACGGCAACAGCATTCTGCACTGAACATTCAAGTTGCCATTCAGCTCTGAACATGGAGAGACTCTTGGCCCAGGAACAGAAAATGCCAGGGCCAGCTATATCCCAGCAGACTTCCTAATTTGGAGTGAAATGGCAATTTGCTTCCGGTCCTTTATCTTTTCTTTGATGCCACTTTTTGTGTCAGGTATGTGGTTATTTATGTTTGATCCCGGTTCGGAATGATGGGGCATGGAGCTGGAAATTGCCTAGAACTAACTGTGACTTTCAGATCGTCTAGAATTTCTTTATATCTTAAAATGAGACTCTTCTCCAAGTAACATTAATTGTGAAATCTGTTAAGATATGTCCTAGGGAGAAAGGGACTCTCTCTCTCTCTCTCTCTCTCTCTCTCTCTTTCTTTCTTCTTAGAAAATGCTGTTTGTTTTATTGGGGTGGGGGTGTTGTTTTAGTTAGCATGAGTTTGCCTTTTTCTGTTTTCCTTTTCTTTTACTTGTGTATTTTGTTTCTTGTATTCATGTGGTGAGGAAGGGGACGGAGAGGGAGGGGAGGTGGGTTCTATTTTTGTTTGTTTGCTTATTTTTTGTGTATAGTCATTACAGCGAGGGGTGGGTGTGTTGGGGGGGATGGGTTGTTGTTGGGGCGGATGGGGTGTTGGGGTGGGTGGAGTTGGAGAGAATGGAGGAGAGTCATCTGGATTGGTTATCATATTCCAAAGCACCTACTCTATTCCGAACTTAAAAATGGAAAGCGTACCGGTAATGCTGGTGGTCAACAAAATGGGTTTAAAGACTCTCTCAAGGCAAATTTTAAAATGTAGTATAAACACCGACAACTGGGAAACACTAGCCTGTGAGCGCTCCAATTGGAGAACAGCCTTTACCAAAGGTGTCATGGGCTTTGAAGACTCTCGAACTCAGGACGAAAGGGAGAAAAACGCTAAGAGTGAGGCACGCTTGGTGAACCCTCACCGTGATCAACTCCCACCCAGAAACCTATGTCCCCACTGTGGAAGGACATGTGGATCCAGAATTGGCCTTCACAGTCATTTACGGACTCACTGTTAAAACCGTGTTCATGGAAGACAATCTTACTACGAGTGATTGCCGAAGAAGAAGGAGGTGTTGGTGTGGGAAGGATCTCTGTGGATAGCAAGGGGGGAGGAAAGGGGAAAGGGGGGGGGGCTTCACCAGTCTATTGGTTCGAGGTGCTTTCTGGGTGCTTAATTCGGCAGTAGATGTTGTTGCAGGGTTGTCAATTTGTAATGTGTGGGTTTAGCTGAGGTTGGTTCGTAGTCTTGTGTTCTGTGTTCAGCGGAGCTGTTCTGTGAGTGGTACTTGACTGTCTTGGCTTGCATTGTCATGTCGTTTCTGTTATTTCTTCTTTCTCTGGTTGACTGTCGTTCAATCATTAGCTGTATTTTCGTCTTGGTTGTCGTTCGGTGGGTCAGATGGCTGCCATTCTGGCGGAAGGTTAACTCTGAGGTTCTCTAGAAGTTGCAGGACTTCAGGTATGTCGGTTGCCGTGTGCTGTGTTGTGTCAGTTGTTACAATGAGGCGAAAGGGGAAGCCCCATCGGTACTTGATTCCTGCTTGTTGAAGACGTTGGATACATGGTCATAGGTTTTTTATTCGGTTTAGGGTCTGTTGTGATAAATCCTGAAAGGCCAGGATGCGATTTTCTCAATATTGGAAGTTGGTTGAGTTTCTGAGATTGTTCCATATTTCTTCTTTGTTTTTGTAGCAGGTGAAGCACACAATGATGTCTCGTGGAGGGGCATTGGCTTTCAGCATGGGTCTGTGTGCCCTTTCCAGATCATCTATTTCAAGTTTCAGATTTGTAATTGTGCTTTTTAGCCAGCATACAATGAGATCAGCCTGGTTTTTGACTTCTGTTTCATCAGGGAAATTGCGGGAGCCGATATTGCAGCGTCTACTGCGATCTTCAAGGTCTGCTAGTTTAATTCTCGCTTCCATGCTTTCTGTTTCTTGGCGGCTATCCGTATCAGCTAATTTATTTTTCAGACATGTGTTTTCCTCTCAGAGTTGCTCTACTTGTTTTAGTTGGATCTGGTTTTCCTTTTCTAGAGTGGAGATGATACCAGTGAAGGTCTCCACTTTGGAGGTCAGGTCACTGATTACTGTCTTCAGGAGAGTCACTGTGTTCTTCAATAGTTCTGCTAGTCTCAGTTCCATTTACCTCAGGTCCCTTTTTGTTGTTGGGCAGGTGTCTTCATGGCAGGGATGTTGTGACCGCCTTGTCATTCGCCATCTCCTTGGTTGAAGAGAGGGACTTTTATGTGGTGTTGCTCCAATCAGTGGTGTGTGGTGAAATTCTCCGTAGGGAAACAGTTAGGGCCAGAGGTGTCAGCATGAGAGGGTAATTGTGGGGAGGACGCTACGTATGTGAGCATTGTGCCTTCCATAAGCCGGGCAGATGATTCCCAGGCTTTGGGAAGGTAGTGGAAGGGATCTTGGACCTGTTGGAGCATTGTGCCTCCCTCCCTAAGCCAGGCAGAAGCTTCCTGGGCTCTGGGAAGTAGATGTCAGGGGAACATTTAGGGGACTAGCCTAGTCCCCCTAGTCCACTGACCGCACACCACTGACTCCAATTTTAGAAAACACTCTACAGGGAGGTTTTACTTTTTGGTACTGGGTGTTAAAATTACCCAGGCCTTTTATATTGGTTTTATGACCCTCCCCACTTCTCTTAAATCCCAATAACTTTGATTTCTGTCTTAGCGGTGCCTATGCAAATAAATACATGTACACAAATGTTAAGACAGCAATAGCACATAGTCTATCCATTCACAGCTGGTGAGTTTCATTTTATTTGTTAATTAGTACAGTACAGTGTAGGATGCTTATGTTTTTTCTTATTTTTTAAAGCCAAAGGCGTTCGCTCTCTTTAAATCACTGCAGGGCAGACTGGGTGAACTGAAGCATCAAACAGTATGTTGAGAAGAATCCTCCTCAATGTGCATTTTTTTACTTTTATTGGAGAGATCAACTGGTACCTGGTGTGAGAATTTCCAGAAGGGTAGCTGTTATGTACTAAGCTTGGATCCTAGAACAATAGACAGGTAGGATCCTATAATGCAACAACTGATTGGCTTGCAGGAGCAGCCCAATCAGGCTCCAGGAAGGAAGCGGAATCAGCCAATCAGATGGGATTCATTGTGTATATATAAAAGCCTGAGGTTTGGGGGGAAATTCAATCAATCACTCTTTTATAAGCTGCAATAAAGAGCATGAAATCACTGCAGGACTAGAGTATATTTCAGTAGCCATGTCAGCTTACTGTATCAAAATGCTAACAGATCACAAGCTTTTAAAAGACTACTCAGCAGTGGACCACTCTCAAAGAATTCTCCCTAATGTTAGCAGGCACAGACCTAAAGGGATGAGTGGACAAAATCTTCAGCCACTGGGAATCTTTCAGTCTGCTTATAGGGTTTGTCTCTCACACCAATTTCAAAGTCATAAGTGGATAGAACTGGGAATGTATCAGTAAGGGATATATCACACAGACCCTACCTTTCTGGGTGTTTGCTAAAGTTAGATATTCATAAAGTGTCAGGACTCTGTGGCTACCCCATGTCAATCTATGCCTGAATCTTCCAAGTGTTCCAGGAGTTGTGGTTGTGTAGGTGGCACATCATTTTCATAACAGTCTTGCAGGCAATGGAGCCCTGCTTTGGAAAGAATAGTAGATACTGATAAGTTATGTTGAAATTGTGGTGTATAAGGAAGCAGGATTTAGAATGAGGGTGTGGAAGCTCGTTTCTTACACCATCTGCTCCACACCTCTATAGTACCACCTGATAAAGAGTTATGTTCTTTATTGGAAAATAGAAAAATATATATACCTAGTATAAAATTATAAGTGCACAAGGTAAAAATAAGACATGAAAAGAATAACAATTGTTAAGACACCTGTGTAAAAAAGAAAGAAAAAGGGGGGAAACTTACAAATTTGCAAGGTTATTATTGTACTTAACCTAATAACAACTCTCAGAACACTTAACAAACTAGTCCCTGGGATTCTTTGGTGGAAGCCGTGATTGTTTAAAGTGGTGTGGTTACAAACTTTGTTGAGAAAGTTAAAGACAACTATCAAGCATAGAGTGTTGTCTTCCAGGACAAATACATGCACAGATGTTAAGTATTGTGTGCAGTCATCTACATTGCATCAAAACAGACTTGGAAAATCTTTTACATTACAGATTAAGCTCACATCCACAGGGTATACTTCAGTCTAGAGATTTAAGATAATTTCCCCATGGTGACAGAAATGGAAGAGAGATTACTAATATTAATAAATGATATAATTAACTACATTTCCCAGGATTCTTCAGGGGAAGCCAGGGCAGTTAAAAGTGGTATAATACTGCTTTAAATGATGGGGACCTTAAATGTGCAAAAAAACCCACAACCCTGGTCTATTATGTATTTCTTTTATATTTATGTGGTGCCTTTCTGCTTAGGTACCAAAAGCAGTTCGCAATTGTAAAACACCAAAACAAACAAACAAAATCCTATAAAATGGAGAGTGGCCAAGGTGTCTCAGGCCAACTGAAAGCTGATGGTAGGTGCTTCCTGCCCTGAGCTTCATCACGTCTGCCTTCCCTCAGGTAACACAGGTCTCAAGTAGCCCCAGGGAATAGTGCTGGTGCCCAGGTAGTTCCCTCAAACCACTGATGCTGACGGCACCAGTGCTTCTTGGCCTGAGCTTCCTCAGAGCTATATCTCCTTGAGTACTAAAAGAGAAAAAGAAAAAGGGGTATCTTCACAAACAGGAGCACAAGTCTGAGGGGAAATATGTGACCCATGCACCATGACATGAGGAACCAAGTTAAAATGAATTGTACCGGAAGGCCCTCAGGCTACTCAATCCTCAGACAAGTGACGCACAAGATTTGGTGACTCCTTCTTTCCGGCCTACACCTTGCGAAACAAAATTTCCCCACATATTCTTTTAGTCTGGTTTTAGCTAGGGCTTTGTTTTTTCAGCCGGAACTGAGTTCCAGCACCTCTCAGGTGGGCGCCATTGCCATTCTGAGAGAATAAGGGAGGTGTTCATGGTGAGTTCTCACACCTCTTTTTTTTTTTTTTTTTAAGAAAAATAGCACTGGTTTTAGCCATTAGCCATAACCAGTGCTTTTTCCTTTTTTTTAAATCATTTTTATTAGTTTTATAAAAATACAATAATAAATTCACACATTTATCTTCACATCTTATACCGTTTTGGCTTTTTATGGCCGTGACTTCCATCAAACCTTCCTTATGATATTCTAATATCTATTCCTTATATCTATATTTCCAAAGTCAATCATTGTTTTATATCATTTCCTAAAATTAATCACTATATCTTCATACTAACAACAATATTTCTTCCTTACTCTACAAAGCCTCTTGCAATCTTACCAACATATTCAATTGAATACAATTTTCCTTTAAATAGTCTGTAAATTTAGTCCAGTCTTTGATGAACTTCTGGTCCTGTTGTTCGCGGATTCTCCCCGTCATCTTATCCAATTCTGCATACTCCGTTAATTTCGCAATCCATTCTTCTTATAACCAGTGCTTTTTCCTGTGACCAGTACTCAGTGGTACGGAGCCGCCTATTGCTTTTGCTGCCCATGTCAGGCATGTTGTGTTGACGCCTATAATGCTTTTATCAAGATATGAGCCCTGGTGCCTCATTATTATTTAAGCAGAAAGGCACTTGCCATAACAATATACTGCTGCACTCTCCCGGAGTTAGGAAGCTTCTGCTTTTGATTAGCCACAATTATCCATGTCGTCCACACATGCAAATTATGGTTAGGTGCAAAGGAAGCTTCCTTCTCCTTAATTAAACCTTTGGTCCACCCACTGCTGTTTACACCTATGGCGGGAATTAAACTTTCACATGCGAAGCATGTGCACAGTCCTCCTTGTGAACATTATAAAACAAGCCAGCTTCAGTAGCTATGGTTTCAAGTCCACTTGTTTAAAGGTAATCATGTTGTTGTTGTTCAGTCATTCAGTCGTGTCCGACTCTTCGTGACCCCATGGACCAGAGCACACCAGGCACGCCTATCCTTCACTGCCTCTCGCAGTTTGGCCAAACTCATGTTAGTAGCTTCGAGAACACTGTCCAACCATCTCATCCTCTGTCACCCTTGTGCCCTCAATCTTTCCCAACATCAGGGTCTTTTCTAGGGAGTCTTCTCTTCTCATGAGGTGGCCAAAGTACTGGAGCCTTAACCTCAGGATCTGTCCTTCTAGTGAGCACTCAGGGCTGATTTCTTTAAGAATGGATAGGTTTGATGTTCTTGCAGTCCATGGGACTCTCAAGAGTCTCCTCCAGCACCATAATTCAAAAGCATCAATTCTTCGGCGATCAGCCTTCTTTATGGTCCAGCTCTCACTTCCGTACATTACTACTGGGAAAACCATAGCTTTAACTATAGTCCGGGCTTTTTTCAGCCAGAACTCACCAGAACTTAGTTCCGGCACCTCTTTTTCTAGAAAAATATCGCTGATCGTAGTTAATGTTAACCACAGTCCATAAATCTAGACATCATCATTATCAGCCATCGTAGTAGTAGCGTTTTTAACTCATACTTCATTCTGAAATAAAAAAGGCCTCCCAGAGCAGTTTGCATCTATCAGTAATGAGGCAGTCCCTGCCCTCAGGCTCATAATCTAAGATACATGGCACACAAGGAAAAGTGGGGAGGAGGGGAACAGCAAGTACAGAAAACTAGTTCAGGCACTAGTTTGTAGTAACAGATTTCTTGTTGCAACCAGCTGGAATGGAGAGATTTGAAGTGGAGGAGCCAAACATTGCTGACTGATTGAAGGGTAGGCTCTGCTGTTCCATCTCTTCCTCTCCTGTAGCCTGATGGAATGAGTGCCATTGGCAGATGACAGCTGAGGGAAGGGTCTGATGGAGATGGTCTCATAGCAGAGCTGATGGAGGTGCCCTGCAGCCCTAATCTGAAAAAAGAAACTGGAGTTGAGCAAAAAGCCCTTTTATGTACAGGAACTGATCTTTGAAACGGAAGTGTGATTTCTACATAGGCAGCTGCCCAAATTTTCAGAGTGTGTCAAATAGCTAGAGCAGCGGTTCCCATCTGGTGGTCCATGGACCCCATTCACATAACAAAAACTACAACAGGAATATCAAAAGTTTCAAAAGTAGGGAGTCTGCAGTATTTAGCTAATTGGAAACCACTGATCTAGAGCATCTTTGACAGATGTTCATTTGATATATATATATATATATATATATATATAATTTTATATATAAAATATATAAGAAAGGTGTGAGATATAAAATCTCCAAGGTAGAGGATTCCACACCTTTCTCAGACAAAGCTAGACATGAGCACATCAGTCTGCATCCTGTTGACAGAGCAACCCAGCGGTAACAGTAACCTCTGCTCCTCCATAATAACTCACAGAGTCAATTGTAACCTCTGGTTTTCTCCCTTTTTTGCATGTTGCTGGGTGATTCCTACGCAAAGGTGTGTTACTGCCAGCTCCTCGGAACATCACGATCCTGTCCACTAATATGAAGCACTTTCTAGTATGGAGCCCAGTGACGGTGCCTGGAGAAGCTGTAAAATATTCCGTCGAGTTTCAAGGGTAACTTTTCTTCACATTGAGTCTAAACATGCAGTAACTATCACTGCTGACCTTTCTTTCTTTTTTAGGCAAGTATGTAAAGGACAAGACAGAAGAGTCTTAAATTATGCATGGTGTGAGGAAATGGATAATTAGAACACGGGGTTGGGATAATCCAATTAAGCTGAAGGGAACTTATTCACACCGTTCCGTATTAAACTATGGTATCCAAAAGATTGGATTGATGTTTTTAAAAGGGTATTAGGCAAATTCTGTTGCTAGTCATGATGGCAGAATGCCTCCAAATACCAGATGCCGGAGGACAACAGTGGGAGAGCCCTATTGCCCTCATGTCCTGGTTGTGAGCTTCCTGTAGGCATAAGGTTAGCCACTGTTGGGAGCAAAAACCTAGACTGGATAGGTCTTTGGTCTGACCCAGCAGGGATCTTATGACCCAAGCCAATGCAAGCTGTTGACTATCAGAGAGGGCCTATCCTGCTCCTTTGGCTGAGCTCTTGCAAAATTTCCTCACAGACTGGAACACGTAGTAGGGCCTAGGCCCAACCCACACATTCAGCCGAATAATGTGGTAAATATCCTGAGGTGGTCAAGCTGACTGTATTGCTGTGTACACACGACCAACTTGAAACACAGCTACGTCATTCTTTTTCTCAATAAGGATCTAAACTGGTTTCTTTCGGGGATGGGGGAATGCATCAAAATGCAGTATTTCATAAGAAACATCAGGATAGATTTGGATTGTGGCTGTTGTGGTGTGTACTCATTCTGGTTCCTAAGTGGGAATGTACTAAATGCAGAGTAAATGGGGTTGTGCACACAGCCTATGGTTCCAGACTATAAATGTTCAAATGCCTTTGAATGTTCCCAAGCATTAAAAACAAAACAAAACTCCTGCAAGTGAGGGGAAAAGTAGCACATTGCGGAGGGGTTCTAGCCCAGCTTGCTCCCTGTTCCATGTTTCTGCTTGCAAAGTAGCATTCAAAAATGTGATTACCCACTTCCAGTTTGGAGCAATACAACCCTTTTCTATCACCACATAACCCTAATGTGACATTCTGATGCATGTCTTTGTGGCCCAAGCCATAGTTATTAAGTGGCGTTGCAGTAAACTAGCCCATGTGAGAAGGTTGGAAAGAATTGTATCTGCTCCCAGACATGTCTGCCCTTGTGGGACTATTCATGTTGTAACACATGTGTGTAAGGGTTCCTAACAAATATTCTTTAAAAAGTGCACAGAATATTTGCTTCGGGGTGGGGCGAGTCACCCTCGAGTGTACAGTGCGTAATTTGTACTCTGCTTTGATCTCAGTCTTCTATAACTCAATTGAGTCACACACTGCATACAGAATGTCCCAGGTTCAATCCCTGCCATTTCCAGGTTTCTTCCTGGAGAGCCACCACCAATAAGCATCAACATTATTGAGTGAAGTAGGCCAGTGGCCCAATCAACTGCTTCAGCTGGCGGAATTGGCAATACTACAGGTGCCACATAATACCTGTTCCTCATTTGTAAGAACTCAATTGTTTAGTGTGGCAGCTCCTACGGAACTCCCTGCCTATTGATATCAAGCAGATACCTTCACTGTACTATTTTCGGCACCTGCTAAAAACGTTCATGTTTAGACAAGCCTACCCAGATGCTTAGAAGGTTGAGGAAATTTTAATATCTGTTTTAGTATGTTAACTTCTGCGTGTTTTAAAGCAGAGTCATAATCTTTTCTCGATTTCACTGTTTCATCTTTTGTAAACCGCTTTGAGGAGGTTTTATTTACAATCAAGCGGTGTACAAATTTTATGTAATAAATAAGTAAGAACCACTGCCTTCAGCAAAGCTTGTTGCATTCTTTCCCCTAATTCTTCTTTTCTTCTTCTTCTTCTTCTTCTTCTTCTTCTTCTTCTTCTTCTTCCCCTCAGAGAATATGAGAGAGACTATGCCAACGACAGCTGGATCCCCATTGGAGAGTGTACGGGCATTAGTGTTACTCAGTGTGACATCACAGAAGACATTTCTGCCACTGTGCCATACGATCTACGTGTCAGGGCAGGTGTGGGGACCCAGGCTTCACACTGGGCCACTCTCAGTGGCTTCTTCAATCGTGTCACAAGTAAGTGCATTCACGTGCTCCTCTGTGATGCACATCTCACGCTGGAATCCTTAGGATAATGGTAGGTGCTAATGATCCCATTGGGGGGCCTTGTGTCAGCACCTGGCACCATTGAGCAGCTTAGCCAGGACCCTAGCAGCTTCGCCTGGGAAAGAGGAGACTGAGAGGAGATTGGATAGCCTTCTTCAAATATCTCAAGGACTGTCACATAGAAGAGGGAACAAGCTTGTTTTCTCCTGCTCTGGAGGGTAGGACTCGAACCAATGGCTTAAAGTTGCAAAAAGGAGATTCCGACTAAACATCAGGAAAAGCTTTCTGACAATAAGAGCTGTTCAACAGTGGAATGGTTTCCCTCAGGAGGTGGTGGCCTCTCCTTCCTTGGAGGTTTATAAGCAGAGGTTGGATGGCCATCTGTCTTGGATGCTTTAGCTGAGATTCCTGCATTGCAGGGGGTTGGACTAGATGACACTTGGGGTCCCTTCCAACTCTACAATTCTTTGATTCTATAAACCTACTAGGACCCCACTGAAGCAGACTCATGCCCTGCCCTCTCCTCCTTCAAAGCTGAGGAAGGCAGCTTTGAGTTGCGATTTTAAATTTCTCACAATGCACTGGAGCACTCGATGTACATACAGCATCACTCCAGGGCACTGTGTGAAATCTGAATGTCAGCTCAGGTCTGCCTGCCACTGTCGGCAGGTAAACTCTTGACTGAGTTGGGAAACAAACAGCATTTTGCTGTGGGACGCTCCTCTCCGCAAACTTGGTCCTGATTAAGGTGATAAAACTATGTGTGAAACAACATAGTGTGAAACAACCTGTGAACTTACACAGGTTGGGGCCTACATAGGGTGCCATCTTGATTAAAATAGTGGTGGGGGAGGGAGAGATAAGGGCTGCCCCGCATAATCAATCACATGATGCTGTGCACACACACCATTTGACTGGCAATGCCCATCAACTTTAGGGCCCCCCCGGCCCCCTCAAATCCTTTATCATGGTAGGCTGAACAGACCTAGGCCCCTAGGATTTCATTCCTGTGGGCCTACATAATGGTGGTCTGCCTCACCATTGGATCTAATGACTTAGGGCAGTGGTAGCGAACCTTTTCGAGACCGAGTGCCCAAACCGCAGCCCAAAACCCCTTTATTTATCACAAAGTGCCAACACAAAGTGCCCGGGGTTGTTGAGCTTTTTTGGGGTGGGTGGTGGGGTTCCCCAGAGTTGTTGTTTTGGAGAGGGGTTTTTGGGGGAGACTTCTTGTAGGAGCAGCCACCGTTTGCTGCGGTCCCCGCCAGTAAAGCTGGGTCCCCCACTCCAAACACACTGCCCAAAGTTCTGCCATGTGGGCTGGCTGGGCTTTTGAGGTGTCCCAGACCCTGTATAGACTCTGCTGTTTTGCGGCGGCGGCAAGACGTGACTCTGGCGAGGGACCAAGTGGCGCTCTGGCGGGGCCCCGGAACCTGGATGGGAGCCACGTCTTTGCAGCGCCCTGAAGGACGGGTTGTGCGCCAGGCAGGTTCCCGGGCACAGCACAGCCCCGCTCTCTGGCTTGCTGCCTCTCAGTAAAGATGGTGCACAGCGGTCAGTGGCGCTTCCCGACTTGGCCCAGCAACTGGGGCTGGGGCCGCTGCGGGAGGCGGGGGCCAGCCATGCGCGGCCTGCTTGGGGAACCACCCCAGGAGCACCCGGCTGGCGGAGGAGCAGCTGCGCCGGCAGGAAACAAGTGGCAGAGGGGGCAGGGCAGGTGGCTCTTCTTCGGCGGCGGCCGCCTCCACTCAGATAGGTCAATGGTGCGCATGCCACCAGAGAGGGCTCTGCGTGCCCACCCTGGCACGCATGCCATAGGTTTGCCACCACTGACCTTAGGGCTTTTCCTGCGCCTTTGGTAGTTAGGAGAATGACAGCAAGTGCAGTTCTCCCCAGTTCTCTGCTTTAATTTGATGGAATTTACCACAGTTGAGGCGGAAAATCTGTTTAGAATGCCATGGCTCAGCCTTCCACAAATGTGAGGTCGTAATAAAAAAGGGTTTGGAGCAAGGGAGTTTCCGCCAGCACATTTAACCTAATAAACACACATCTAAGAAGTCAGGAGAATGGATTCCAGCTCAGAAAATGCGACTTCCAGACAAAGTTGTTCCCAAAATTTGACAGTTGATGCAGGATTTTTCAACTCTTTTAGTTTTTCGCCCCAGCTGGAAAGGAAGCCAGGGCTCCTTTTTCTTTATCAGTTGATGTATAGGAGTGAAATTCAAGAGTAGAAGCTGGTCAGATGCTTCTGATTCTATCTGCCTGAATTACCATTCTCTATGCAATTCATAAAGGCATGTTGTATTTCGGATGGTATAGTCTCCCTTCGAATCTAGACAGAACTGGTTTGTCCTTCCTTCTTCTTCTGTAGCTATTGCTGGTACTATTACTGTAGATGACGCCTGCAGGCAAAGCTGATAACTCAGCAGCCCAAGAAACATTTCAAGTCTATGCAAGATTGCTAAATGCCTGGCCCTGATGGTGGAATCCAGTTTCCACTCCCAACTTAGCCCTGAGGGGTTTCTACTAGAAAAACAAGAACGGATCGGAGAAAACAGATGACAGATGCAAGATGGTACCTAAAGATTTGTGCATCAGCATGAGAGCACCTCACAAACTCAGTACATCAGCACTGAACATAAAGCTGTAAGCTTCTGCTCAAGTGGATCACTTTGGGCAATACTATACATTCCATCAGCTGGGACCACAAATGAGATAACCACACAATGCAAATTTTGCACAGAATGCACTGTAAAGGCTATAGCAGATGAAATGTTTGAGATCTATGATTGGATCTTCTCTTCTCTCTCTCTCTCTCTTTTAATCAGATCAACTGAGGTAGGGTAAGATTGATTAGGACCACAGCATTGGGGTGGGGAGGTGAAATATACTCGGAGTCAAGTGTGAATTTCATGCTCTTTATTCAGCTCATAGTAGCAAGGAATGAATCTTTCCCCAAAACTTCTGCTATATGTACATTATTTACACAATGGGCCCCACGTGATTGGCTAATTCCGGGCTACTCCTGTAGGCCAATCAGGTTGCTGATTCACTTCATCCAGGAACCTGATTGGCTGCTCTTGCAGGCCAATCAGGTTGCTGATTCACTTCCACCTGGAGCTGGATCAGGTGGCTCCTGCGGACCAATCAGACTGCTGCATTCTGGATCCTATGGTTCTAGGACCAATCAGACTGCTGCATTCTGGATCCTATGGTTCTAGGATTCAGCTCAGTACATAACAGGAGGGGAGATACTTAATGAGTATATGCCAAATACCCATCTGATCTCCTTTTAAGTTCAGAACGTTTTGGAAATTCCAAATTAGGCTGGCAGCCTCCAAAATGGTGTTCATGGGCACCTGCCGAGATCCCTCTCCACCCTCCATTATTTATGTATTTATTTATATTGCAGGGTGTTGTTATTTAAACCAAGGTGATGCTGTGCTGGCTACAAAGCATATTGTAAGCATCCAGAAACACCATC
Source organism: Darevskia mixta (assembly GCA_034641385.1). Classification (NCBI taxonomy): domain Eukaryota; kingdom Metazoa; phylum Chordata; class Lepidosauria; order Squamata; family Lacertidae; genus Darevskia; species Darevskia mixta. Next base: position 14,981,219 of record JAWWNH010000033.1, on the reverse strand, counting down.
TTACCTCCTTTTCCTTATAAAGCCTCTGTCCCATTCCCCCACCCCGGCATCTTTGCCTGCTTTTTTCTGTTTGTTTGGAGTGTGTATATTTGTCTTTTTTAATTTTCTTTGGTATGGGATGTTGCTCCTATTTTGGAAGTTGCCTCCCCCCCCCCCTTATTGTCTGATGTGTATAGGTATTTGGACTGCGGGCTTTTTGAGGGGTGGGGTTCCTTAGCATTGACTGTTTTTATTCTATGAAATGGGTATTTTGTGATGCTTCTTAGATTTCCCAATATTTCCCCAGGCTCAGAAAAGGTTGGGGACCCCTGCTTTAGGCTGTTCCACAGCATATTGATCCTTCTTCTTCCTGAGCTGGGATGCGACATTCATGTATGGTCCCATGATGGATATGATTCTGTCGTTTTCACAGCCTCCCTCATTCCACCTATGTTGACTGTCACAGCTGATGGATATCATTTGCTAGTGGAACTTGAGCGTCTAGGACCTGCCTTTGAATTCTGGATATATTACTGGAAGAAGGGCCAAGGGCACAAGGTAAGTTTGGGTCTTATATCTGGCCTGAGAATGCAGGAACAAAAGAGAAGAAAGTTCTCTTGCAAGTACATGGACAAGATCAAATGCATTGAGGAGGAACCTGTGGCCTTCCATATGTTATTGGACTTCCACCAGCCCTGGCCAGCATAGGCCATGATCAGAGAAGTTGTAGACCATCAATGTCTGGAGGACCACAGGTTCCACATCCCTGGTCTAGAAGTTAGGTTAGGCTATCCTGAAGTTCTGCCAATAACTCTGAATGTTATTATGCTGGAGCAGCACAGAAAACGATCCACAAGGAGACTTCACTTTGGTCCTTCCTAATTCCAATTTTTTCCTGCTATATACAGTACTGTTGCCTGATGGTGTATGCAATCTCTTTGATTCCTACTTGGGAACAGACTGTTTAAAGGATGGCCTTCTCCCAATGAGTCTGCCTGCCCACGACAATAAACCAAAGGATCTGTTTTATATTTAATCACGAAAGGAGGTCAGACCTTTTCAGTTGTGGAACCCAAGTTGCAGAAAGTTCAGGGATCTGCATGTCTTAATAAACTCTTTTATCAATAAGTTTAAAGATCAGCTTGCAAAAAGTGCAAGGGCCTGCATTGAGGGGATTTCTCAGTTGCCCCTTCGCAGTGAAACAGAAATTAATGCAAGGTCTTTGAAGCTGGCTCAGTAGTAGATGGGCAGCCAGTACAGAGGTTTTAACAATGGTATCACATGTTGCCAGCCATGTGCCCCCATCAGCTGTCTGGCCAGTGCATTCTGCCCCAGCTGGAGCTTCTGAACCAGGGCCCAAGGGCAATGATCTCAATTACAATCACCTAGGCCCTGCTGCAGTTAGCTTTAGAGAAAAAAGTTCAATTTGGATTAAACCTTCCCTTCCCTTCCCTACACTCTGCTATCCCAGTGAAAATTGCTTCATCCACTAACCTAGTATTACATTTTTTTAAAAAAGACATTATTGCTATCTATACAATTGAAGTAATGTCTAGTTTGGCAGCTGCTCAGCTTACCTACAAAGAAATCAGAAAACAATTTACTTGGTAGCTTTCAGAACCTTTGGCCCTTCCCTATACAATGGAACCTGGGTTAATCTCTTATTTCAGTTGTCTTGTACTATAACAATTTAACTTCGTACAACTCCCTAATTGCCCAGAATTTCTTACAACTGCCTAGAAATAAAAGGGGTGGGGAGGGGAGATCTAACTTGAATTTGCTTGCAGACATTCCTATTTATATTTTCCTTAGACGGTTTTTAAATGAGTGCCTCTGAAAGCACCTGAAAGCAAAATGCGAAAATAACCGGAAATTCCAAAAGCCAAATTTGCATTCTGAAATCTTGCAGAATTTTCCAATTTGTGAACAGTTTTCGTTTTGGCTCTAGTATTTGTGCACCTTGTCTTAGGCGTTGGGCTGCGTTACACAAATGGGCTGTGGTGGTGGTTCTTGTTTAGCAATAGAGTTCATTAATATTCAGGTGTCAGAGAGGGTGACCAAACAGGATCTCATGCCAAAGCAAAGAACAGACCAGTTAATCTAATATAGGGGTGGGGAACCTGGGGTCTCCCAGGTGTTGTTGGACTCCCAACTCACCTCAGCCCAAATCCGCACGGTCAATGAACAGGGATGATAGAAGTTGTAATGCAATAAAGTGTGGAGTAGGGATGGAGGAGAAATAATATTCAGTAGAATAGAATTTAAAGCAGAATCTATCAAATGTGTGCATCCCAAAACAACATGTGAACAGAAACATAGATAGCCTTCAAAATTTGCACTTATCAGAATTTTCTGATGCTGTTCTCCAAATGATTTCTACAAAAATGCATATAGTAGGTAAAAGTGTGCATAAAAACAAAGATACCAGTGAAAATAACATACAAAAATACATTATATTAGGGGAAAGTGTTTGTACATTAGTTTGTGCTGCATATAAAATTATGTTCCATAGATAAATTTGTGCTTAAATGCTGAATTTTCATGAATTTGTTTTTAAATATAAAATGTGGGGAACTGCATTTCAGACTGGCAAAATGAGAATCCGAGAGAACCAAAATTCCACAGAACCTTCTGTCTCTATTCTGGACAGCTATATGTTCCCCTTGCCTGATCTAATGAATGGAAACTGATTTCACCCTGGCTTCTGTGAAACTAGGTGTATCGCAAAGTGGTGAAAGACAGCAGCACTACCTTACATATGGACACCATGGAAGCTGGTACTGAATACTGTGTTAAAGCCCAGACCTACGTTGAAGCCATAAACCGGAGCAGCAATTTCAGCCAGGTGCAATGTGTGAGGGCCGAAGGTAAGAACAACAAAGATACTCTCCTTTCCAGACATGGTTCTCCACTGCTGGGGGGCCAGGGCAGATATATTTATTAAACACTTGAACATTTGTGACACCTTTGTTAGCTAACTAATTATTCCCTTTAGTTTCTGGGTTGAACGTCATACCAGACATTAACAGCTAGTGTGGTCAGCTACAAAAAGAGGACAGGGCCTCTGCATCTTTAATAGCAGTGTTCAAGAGGTACACAGATAATTAAAGGTGCAGGAGCCCAGCCTCCTTCTTCTGCAACCAGCCACTTTACTAAGCTGCAGAATTGAAATGTGCTGTGCGTCTTGTTTAATTTCTATACCACCCTTCATCGGAGGATCGCAGGGTGCTTTACAATATTGAAACACAAAAATGCATAACATAGTAGCAAACTAAATCAACACGCACACGCTCCCGTTCCACATTTTAAAAGGTCATTTAACACACAGTTTAAAAGGCCACACTTCAATAACCAAAGGCCTGGGAGAAGAAGAATGGTTTCACCTGGCACCTAAAGATATAAAATCATAGAACTGTAGAGTTGGGAAGGGATCCCAAGAGTTATCTAGCCCACTCCCCTACAATGCAGGTTTGCCCACTAACCCGCTTTTTGGCTCTGGGCCCATCCACCACTGGCATGTGGCCTGAAAACGTTTCACCACCTTGATATACTGCTGTTATAAGAATTTTAAGGTCTCAAATATAGAATAAATATTCATAAATGGACACATATCTAAATATATGAACCATGTGTCTGAAATAGTATGAGAGAGCGATCCTGAAGCTATTTTGACTCTCCCAATGACCTCAAATATTCCTCTGCAGTAAGGGAGGCAACTAGAGAAAGCCTTCCCATTGGCTTTCTGTTTGCAAATCCTGTCTTAATTGTGTATGAATTATTTGTGTATGAATAGGGTGAGCCTGTGACCTGGATTCGGGAACTAAAGTATTAACCATCACAAAAGTATGGCCAGACTGCTCAGGTAATCCAATCAGGGCACCTGGCAGGCAGAATTTCTGCTGTAGACCGCCTCCTTCTGTTGTGTATGTATGATGTTTTAGGGGTGGTCTTGGGCTACAGGGTGGGCAATTTCAAAAGTCTATATAAGGGCTTGCGTACCATTGTTCAGGGTTCTCCTCCCTCCTGCATGTGGTGAGTGGGGACCCTGTTGCAACAGTTCCTTGAATAAAGATCAGGCTTACTAGACTCTTTGCTTCTCAATATACTCTGGTTGGCCTCTGTTATTTTCTCCTACCGATAGGGAGCCCACTTAAGGACTCTATACGGGCTCTGGAATACCCCATAAAGGAAAGGGAGCACTGCTTCCCTTTACTTCACTGCGTCACATTACTCTTCTTCAGAACAGTGCAAAGCCATGTAAACACAATGTGCAGCAGTGGTGCTTATATCAGTTCCCAGATACTTTTCAGCTCAGAGCCCCTCATTGTGGTTTTCTGCCCTCTTAGCAACTACAGACTCTTTTTTGTCTCCAGCAGGCAAAGCCATATTGGTCACCTTCGCCCCACTCTTCCTGGTTATCTCTGTTGTGACTGTTTTGGCCCTTCTTTGGGTTGCCTGGAAAACATGTCAGATCTGCCAGTATTCCTGCTGCCCGAATGAGAGCCTGCCGGACACTTTGGTAAGATAAGAAATGGTTTGGAGTACTGTATTGAGGGTTGTGCCTTAACACTTCCAGAAAAGGTAGATGTGCCCAGCCTTTAAAAGCCATGGTTTGAAGCTTGGCACTTATACTGTGCCGCAGTGCCTGTTACCTGAGCAGGTTATTGGAATGCATACAAGTAGCAATCATTCCGGCTGCGTACACATGACTATACCTTTTAAAATCACATTCCCCCCCCCCATGAATTCTGGGCATTGTTGTTACAGGTTGCTGAGAATTGTAATTCTGTGAGGGATAAACCACATTGCCCAGAATTCTTTGTTGGGGGGAATGTGCTTTGAATGTGCACATAACCTTGAAATGACGAAAGTCAGATCATTGGATTTGTAAATGAAGGGATAATTCTGTAAGGGTCACAGGTAGCCCAATGTGTTTAAAGCTATGTAACTATATTTACCTTTGTGCTTGTTGAACCCAACACTGGAGCAACTTAGCGAGCTATCAGGTAGAACCCTACCTGAGCTCTTTCCCCCTCGTAAGCGCCACCATTAAGAGGGCTAGATACTTAACTTTTAAAATTAAAAAGCTGAACACTGGGAATGCAGGGTGGAATATCACTTAAAGCTGGGGTGGGCAACACTGTGGCCCTTGAGAAATTGTCCAGCTTCCACTATGCCTGACCCTGACCATTGGCCATGCTGGTTGGGGCTGATGGAAGTCCCTAAACAACTGGATGAAGCCATGTTCCTCATTCCTGCCTAAGGGAATCAGACTTGCACAGGCCCTCTTTTGGCTACAGCCCTGAGCACTGCTTTGAACACTGAGCTTTGCAATACTAATCCAGTACTTCCATCCCTCTGCAGTGGTGAAGTAAATGCTCTTCCATCTTTTCCCCATTATGTGTTTTTTTTCCCCTCCCCCCCCCCTCTTTTCCAGAAAGTAACAGAATCACCTGCTAGGCTACTAAATTACAGGGGAGAGGAGACAGAGAAATGTGATGAGTCTGTGCAAGTGCTACCCCCTGAAGAGCTTCTCCGCTTGTGGATTCATGAAACTCTTTAATATCACACCAAGGACACAATCTGCAAGATGAGACTGCAGTGCTGCTCTCTCCTTTTTGCCTCTCCGAGTAAGGCACACACACACACACATGTAGCTTTCCTCTCCTAACAACACAAAGACAGAAAATTGAGGATTTGCTTTCTTCAAAGGGAAAGGCATCATATGGCCAGCAAGACGGGTTCCCGCGCTGAGGGTTTCACAGAGAGGGCTGGAGCCGACCCATTCATCCTTGTCTGACAGAGAACAGCAGCCAAGCTCATGGATAGCCACAGAGGCTGTGATCCTAGCTGCTTGTCATCATCTGATTAGCTGAGAGTTAAAAGGCCTTGGGCTGATTACAATGTGCTGGGTTTGCTTTTTAACATAAAGGTGCAGTGCTAGAAGGGGATGCAATTCAAATCCATGTTGATTTTGCAGAACAGGAGCAAGGAGCAGCAGGTTCGAATTCAGTGACAGACTGTAGCTTAGCGGCAGCAGCTAGAGCACATGTTTTGAGTCAGAAGGTTCTAAGTTCAACATCTGGCACCTCTATTTAAAAGGATCAGTTAGAAGATGGTGTGAAAAATCCTGAATGCCAGAGGAGACAATACTGGAAAAGACTGGCCTGGTATAAGGCAGCTTCCTATGTTCCTCCTAGGCAAAGATCTCACCTGAATAAATATTTTTCACATATATTTTTCAATCATAGCCCTAAGCCACAGTTAACCTTTTTTTTGTACAGTAATAAGAAAGTTTTTTAAACTATAGTCTCAAGTTAGCTTATTTCCAGGGCCGTCTTAAGCATATACGGTGCCAGGGTGCAAAGATCTGCCCGGCGCCCCCCCCCCCCGCGGTTGCCCAGAGTTTTCAACTCTTTTTAGGGTGGGAACCCCAAAGTTGTTGACCATTCTTAAGGAAAGGTTCCCCAGTTGTCAACCTTTTTTTAGGGAACTGATACCACGCTTATCTCTGCACAGGAAAAGAAAGCAGGAAACATAAGGAGCCCAGTGCAACAAACCAGCCTGAGGCGTCGGCGACTGAGCGAAGCCAATCCCAGACGCGCAGGAGCCGGCCATTGCCTCAGTGCCTCGCTGCTCGCTCCCAAACTCGCAGCACAGAGCCGCCCACAGCAGAAGAGTCTGCCATGGCGCTCCGACCAACGGGTGGGCTCTTCCCTGGACTCCAACTCTCGGGCCCCAGACTCTCGGCCTGGCGCCCCTGAGAGCCTGGCGCCTATGGTTAAGACGGCCCTGCTTATTTCAGCACTTTTTAACCACAGATTGTCAGGTTTGGGCAACATGTGATCAAAGGCAGAGCTAGCTTCTCCGGCACCCGCGGCGAGCGTCCCTGGGGGGTGCCACCCGTGGCAATGTCACCCCCGCTCAGGGATGACACCCAGGGCAAGTTGCACCTACCGCACCCCCCTTCCTCCGCCAGTGCATGTGATTTAATTTTTAAAAAACATAAGCAAAAGCTTCCAAATTCCTCCTCATGTCTGCACTGGAAGAGAGGTGCACAAGCCTGAGGTTTGTTGAGGCTCCTTCTTGTTACACTAAACTATGGCTTAGTATTATGTTTGAACTAGCGCAATGAGAGAAGGCCCTCACTTAATGTAGGCATTTCAGAATTTTATACAGAATTCAACAACACATGGGTTGTCTGCCTTGCATTCAGGAACTACCGGTACTGTGCTTTTCCAGCTTAGTACTAATTTACTGAAAATTGTTTACTTCCAGTGCCTAATCTGATTGGGTTAAATTTGGCCACATGTTACTTAAATGGATTAAATCACTTGCTGTGGAACTAGTTTGCTGCTTGAAAAACATTCAATTTCTGGGCCAGGTTTTAAAGTAAGAAATATAACAAGTTTTGCATTATTTTGGTGGGATTTTTTTTTAACTATGCAAGGCATTGGAAGGCTTGGAAAATATTTTTAAATACTGAAACATGCAGTAATTTTTTTATGTGATTACTACTTCAGTTCAGTTCAAAAAGTTACCTTAGAAAAGTTATGGTATCCTGAGTACTGCAACTCTGTGTAAAAGCCTATGCATTCCCAATGTTAGCCATAAAATATAGACATATCTGGAAAGCAAAACAATGTTTTGCATGTATATTTTATAGTCCTGAGATGTGCTATGCCAGTAATAAGGCGTGCAGGAAGATATCATGTAACACACCAAGGCTGCTGCATAGGATTTGGGTGGGGCCAGGGAAAAGAACACAGAGCACCTAATTATCATGGTATGGAATTTTAATGCAGTCCCAACTCAGCTGTACAGCAAAATCTGACATAACCAGACTGTGAAATGATGATGTTACAAAACTAGATTAGGATTGCCACATTTTCCCCTGGCAAAACCTATGTCCCTTTTAATTTTTTTTAAATAAATCTTTATTGGTTTTAAAACAAAAATACATATATCTACATACATCAAATCGAAAATAAGAAAAGAAAGAAAAAACAAACAAACAAACAAAGAGAATAAAGAAAAGTCAGAATAGAAGAAGTAAAGAATACAGAATTTTAGATGACAACAAAAGAACGTCAAGAACATTGTTTCACAAAAATCCGTTTTTCAATGTTATACAATCATAAATAAAAACAACTTCCAGTTTTTCACAATGTATTTGTATTGTCATTTTTTTTGTTGAGTTTATCGCACATTCTTTTATTACTGCTTTTAATCCTTTTACATTCTTGTCTTAAACTTATTGTATATTTCTTTTTTCTTTTGCAAGTATCAACCCAGTTCTGCTAAAAGGTTATTATTTGGATAATATATATTTAAGTATTTTTTGAATATATTCCATTCTTTATATACCTTCTGGTTTGTAAGCCCTCTCATTTTCCCTGACATCTTTGCTAGTTCAAGGTACTCTATCATTAGGGTTTGCCACTCAGTTATCGTTGGGGCTGTCTCGCTTTTCCAGTTCCTGGCCACTAAAATCCTCGCTGCTGTTGTTCCGTACACAAGCAATGGTCTTATGTCTTTTCCTATTTCCTCTGACATTATTCCTAGGAGGAAAGTTTCCGGGTTTTTCCTAAACGTAAATTTAAATAGTTTTTTAAGTTCGTTATATAGTTTGTCCCAAAAATCCCAGATAACTGTTAACCTATGTCCCTTTTAAGAGCTGAACAAAAATGTAGAAATCTAACCAAGTTCTTTACTACTTACCTATTATGCAAGGAAAAACTGCAGTGGATGAATTTCTGCTTGACATGCACATAACCTTTGTCCAGCAAAAAGTCAGCAATTTATCAGTTTCAGGGAGAGGTTAAGGGAAATAGTGGTTGTGGCTGCTTACTTGCAGTTGTAGTTTCTGTAGTTAAGAAAAGAGGAGTATCCTGAGCTGAACCACTGTGAGCCTTCCTCTCTAGTTTGATAGCTGGTTTTTGAAGGAATATAACTTACTGGCAACAGAAGTAGTGTACTTATTAAATTTTGTAATGGTCTACTCAAAGATCCCACGAACTCCCTAGATGCTATCAAAAAACAATGGGAGGCCGACATAGGCTATGAAATCAACCACACCCAATGGACCAGAATGTGGTTTAAACCACCCTTTAAATCCATATCAATGAAAAGAAAAGAACTCGCCCTGAAATTAACATACAGATGGTACCTGACACCAAGAAAATTAGCGTTGATATGCCCGGGAACCTCACCAAAATGTTGGAGAGGATGCATCTCCACAGGTACATACTTTCATATATGGTGGGAATGCCCCGAAATCCAACGATTCTGGACAATAATCATGCAAGAAATAGCTAAAATAACCAAACAGGTTCTAGAAATCACCCCCGAATTGGTCTTGCTAAACATCTTCCAAGACAACAACGCCCATTCGCATGACAAAGAACTCATCACCCATCTACTCTCAGCAGCCAGAAACATCATTACCAGGCACTGGAAAGACCTATCAGGAGCGAACATGGACCAATGGTACCAAGTAGTATGGGACACAGCCCTTCTAGAAAAACTAACCAATAAGCTGAAACTGACACGGGGACAAATAGAAGAAGACACCTTCATCCCGGTATGGCTCCCCTTCATCACATACACAGCCCAAATAGACAATGACAGACATCTGCCAGCAGCATACAAATCAATTTGGCTAACCTGACCAAAAACACTCACCCACCCCTCTCACACAGGAAACCAAAGATCACTACAGCCTAACACAACTGAACAATCACACCATACACCAACCCTGACCTCTCTCACCACTAAAAGAGTATAAGCAAACAACAAAGAACCTGCACAAAAGACGCTGACACTCAACTATGCATATATTAAGCAAAATAGAAATACCGCCACCCCATACTACCCATCTCCCCACCCTACCCACACCTCTTCCCCTTCTCTCCCTAATGTCTTAACGAAAATGCTGTATAAAAATGTTACATGGAAAGAACAAGACAGAAACAATGCATATACCTTTGCAAATCAAGAACATCCTTAATTTAAAAAATGAATGAATGAATGAATATATGGAAGATAACTATAAAGCTGAAATCACTGGCAGCACTATGATAATTTCTGCAAAGTAAATACTTTTTGATGGCTGTAAAAGTGGAAAACTGATTTGCATGGAAAATATGCGAGAATGATATGTAACATGCAGGAGAAGAAGGGAAGTCATTGGTTATTTTAAAGTTTGTAAAATTTTATTTTGAAAATTGAAAATTTAATAAAAATTATTATTAAAAAAAAATTTTGTAATGGTTTTTTGGAACCTGGATGTAATAAAAAACATAAGCATGGCATATGTAGATTAATTGCTTGTCACTGGCTAATCGTAACATGGAACATCTGTATGTAAATCTTATCTGTTTGCGTGACTGTAGCATACATCTGGAGGGACCCAGGTGGCGCTGTGGGTTAAACCACAGAGCCTAGGGCTTGCCGATCAGAAGGTCGGTGGTTCGAATCCCTGCGACGGGGTGAGCTCCCGTTGCTCGGTCCCAGCTCCTGCCCACCTAGCAGTTCGAAAGCATGTCAAAGTGCAAGTAGATAAATAGGAACTGCTCTGGCAGGAAGGTAAACGCCGTTTCCGTGCGCTGCTCTGGTTTGCCAGAAGCGGCTTTGTCATGCTGGCCACATGACCTGGAAGCTGTACGCTGGCTCTCGGCCAATAAAGCGAGATGAGCGCCGCAACCCTAGAGTCGGACACGACTGGACCTAATGGTCAGGGGTCCCTTTACCTTTACCTAGCATACATCTGACCTATATCACAAACACAGAAAGCATATAAAATTCAATGTGGCATTATAATTGTGTGGTCAAAGTTATTACATATATTAGAAGAGACAATATGTTTAACTTCATAGTGGTGGGAAATGTGTAATTTTTTTTTTTAAATAGAAGCCCTGGCAGCAGTCTTCATCCTCTCCAACTTGTTCAAAGTCCTCAGTTTTGTTATTTCCAAGTGTTCTCTTTCACAGCAACAGTTGTGAAAAAGGCAGATTCCATGCCAGGGATCCTTAAGAAAGGAATTGCCGTTATATGGTGCAACCACAGTTGGAATACTGTGTACAGTTCTGGTTGCTTCACCTCAGAAAGGATATTGTAGAGTTGGAAAACTTTCAAGGGGGTGGAGCAACTCCCCTATGAAGCATTTGGGACTTCTTAGCTTAGAGAAAATGCGAGGATTGGAGTTTATTATGATTGAAGTTTATTAAAATCATGCATGGCATGGGGAAAGTGGACCCAGAAGTTTTTTGTATCTCGTGGCACCACAACCCATGAACATTCAATGAAGCTGAATGTTGGGAGGATTCAAATGAAAGTACCTCTTGCCAGGGGCGGAGGAAGCCTCCTCACCACCCGGGGTGGCGAACGGAGGCTTCCCCTGGGGGCGGGGCGTTGTGACGTTGCGCCGTGACGTCACGACGCAACGTCCCAACGGAGTGCGCATGCGCAAAATGCCGCACATGTGCACTCCGTCGCCGAGGCGCTGCTGCTTCGGCGGCGCCCTTAGGAAGCGCCGCGCCAAAAGCAGCAGCGGCGGCACCCCCCCCAAGCCGCCGATCGCGTGCGGCAGCTCGGGGGGGTTGCCGCCGCTGCTGCTTTTGGCGCGGCACTTCCAAAGGGCGCCGTGGGAGCAGCAGTTCCGATTTGGATGGCGTGCGCACGCGCGAAGTTGCCGGGGGGTGCCGCCGCTGCTGCTTTTGGCGCGGCGGCTTGCAAGGGTGCCGCGGGAGCGGCAGCGGCGCCGGCGGGCGGGCGGGCCCCACCCAACTGTCACCCCCTCCCCGCGTGGAACCCGGGGCGTACCGCCCCCTCCTTGCGACGCCAGTGCCTCTTGCAGATTTCCTACAGGTATCTGGTTAGCCGCTGTGAGAACACGACGCTGGACTAATTACCATTAGTATGGTTCAGCAGCATCTAATGTTTTAATATTTCCCCCTCTGTTGTGGCAAATTCTGCTTCTAATTAGGCCCCCACCCCATACCCTCCAACATTCCTCCGATGAAAATAGGGACATCCATTCCATCACAATAATTTTACTATTTATACCCTGCCCATCTGACTGGGTTGTGCCAGCTACTCTTGAGCGGCTTCCAACATATATAAAAACATAATAAAACATTAAACATTAAAGAACTTCCCTATACAGGGCTGCCTTCAAATAGCTCAGGCATTGGATAACTCCATACCTTCCAACATTTATCTGATGAAAATAGTGACATCCAAGGGAAAGTGGCCCCTTCATGGATCACTGTCTTGTCGTGGCGAAGGGGCTTGAATAACTCCAAGAAGCTATGAGCTACTAAATGTGATCCACCTGGAGAAGGAACTGACAATCCACTCCAGTATTTTGCCAAGAAAACTCCATGGACATAAAAAAGGAGCAGCTTTGAGAACGACAGTGAGCTTCCAAGACATGCTCTGGTTCATGGGGTCACGGAGAGTCAAACACGACTAAGACGACTAAACAACAAAGGGAAAGTGGGACATTCCAGGATCAAATCAGAAACTCGGACTTCTGTAAATCCGGGACTGTCCCTGGAAAATAGGGACACTTGGGAGGGTCTGCCATCCATTGTTAAAATGGCGAAGAAAAAGGGGAGCTCACACTTCTGCTTGTTTGCTCAGGAGAGCAGGAGTAAATCACTGAATCTCTCACCCTGGATCGATTAAGAACCCTAATTAATGTTCAGCGGCTATAATTAAACGACTCATTACTATGTGCATTAACTCGTTTTATTATCCATGTATGCCTCCTGGAGCTCATTGATATATTATAATATCATAATAAAATATAGTATAAAAATTATAGTAATATAATAAAAATCAAACCCCAGGATTTCCCAGGTCAAGCCCTTTGCACTGTGTGTGTGTGTGTGTGTGTGTGTGTGTGTGTGTCCCCGTAACTGTGCCCCCTTCCAGCTCAACCTTAACCCCCAAGTGAAAAGTATAAAGAAAAACCAGCTACGAGTCACCCTTCTCAGCACCCAGCAAAAAGAGAGAGCTCTGCGCGAAATGGGAAGATCAAGCAGTGCAGCACCGCCCAATGCCTCTGCGCATGCGTTTTCCAGCGGCGGACTCCATTCCCCAGGAACCTCTGCGGCACTCCCGCCCTTGCCCCGCCTCTTTTCTCCGTTTCACACTTCCGGTGCGACCGCGTTGTCCCTGCGCGTGCGTTCGAGCGCTGCGCGGTTGGTGTTTCCGGCCCGAGAATTTTAAGCGCGTGTGTCGCGAAGTTTGCCTCTTGTCGGTTCCAGCCATGCGGCCCGGTAAGGGACGGGAGGGAATAGTTGTGGGGAGGGTGCTGCTTCTCCGGGGGGTGCATCTCCCCGCTGCACGGAGCCGATGTGAGCTTAGCGGGGGAGGGGTTGAAGGAAGGAAAAAGGAGCACCGCGGGCAGACACGTGGCTGCTGGAATCGTCTGGCGGTTGATTCGTTCGTTTATTTGTTATTTAAAGTCATTACGCGGTTGTTGCTGCTGCTTTTTGCCCTGCTCCTTAGCTGACAAAGTCCCTTCGAGCGGTTTGCTAGATCGGTGGTTCCTACTTTTAGGCTTATGATCTGAAAAGGAGGACGCGAGGAGCAAGCTCAGGGCACCGATTCTTAAAAGTTAAAGAGCCTAAGGAGAGCCTTCTGGATCGGAGCCCAGGACTGGTCCAGAGTCCTGTTTTCACAGTGGCCTAGCAGATGCCTGAACCAGGCCTTACAACGGCCAGCTGGGTCACCTGTTGAAATAACCGCCACCGGTTGAGAGTTTCCCACAGGCAGCTGGTTTCTCGGCAGAAGTTAGCACTGTTTGCGCACTGTACTTTTATTTTCGCTCTGCAGCCTGACGGGACGGCAGCCGTTAGGTTTCCGTTAAGGGGTGGGGAGAGTAAGGTTTCGTCTCGTTTCTCAGACTTGTGTGCCCTTCTCCTCTGCAGGTTTTAGCCCCCGTGGGGGACGTGGGGGACGTGGGTTTGGAGATCGTGGTGGCTTTGGAGATCGTGGGGGACGCGGAGGCTTCCGAGGAGGGCGAGGTGAGTTGTCTCTTTCTTCCCCCATTTGTGCATTAGCTGTAAGCGCTTGTTGCTATCCTACAGATAGGACACTCAGATCTGCAGTGGTGCATGCTGGGTAGAAATAAAGGTACTTAACCACACAGTTGTGGTGGCTTGTCCCTCCTCTTGGTGGTTTAGTCAAAGGGTGGTCCAGATGCCTTGGCCAGGTAGCAGCAGCCATGTATGCTTCCCTTTCTGGGTGGGAATGAGGTCTAGCCAGTTTGGGCCTGGGCACATCAGAAACATAACAGCCAAGCATCTTAAAGCCTTCCTTCCAAACTTGCTGGTGGAGAAAGGGCAGCTGCCAAGACAGTCCCTGGTCTCCTGTGGAGCTCTGCAGGGTTGGGAGGAAGCCCGCTAAAGGGCTATGACACACCCATTTTAGCATCAAGGACTGGTCCCCAAAACCCATTCCTCATTCCTTGGTAATTAAGCTGAGACTAATAGTCAAGGTCTGACTGCAACTCTGCAAGGTACATTGCCCCCACTCCTTCTGTCCAAACCTAGCAGTCCAAACCTAGCAGTTCGAAAGCACATCAAAGTGCAAGTACATAAATAGGTACCACTCTGGCAGGAAGGTAAACAGCATTTCCGTGCACTGCCCTGGTATCGCCAGAAGCGGCTTGGTCATGCTGGCCACATGACCCGGAAGCTGTACGCTGGCTCCCTCGGCCAATAAAGCGAGATGAGCACCGCAATCCCAGAGTTGTCCGCGACTGGACCTAACGGTCAGGGGTCCCTTTACCTAAGATTCTTGAGAAGCAAGAGCTAAAAACAAGGCACTGCACTCCTTGAGTCTGAAGTCATAAACTTAGTAGTAAAAGACCAAGAAGTTAGGAACTGGATTGAGTACAAAGAAGACAGACATCAATTATAAATGCTGAAGATTTATTAAGAAATCAAAAAATAAAATAAAGGATAAAATGTAGAACTCCTGTAGCTCTGTTTTAAAACAGCTGCAGTATTTGCCAATTTGTTTCCAAGACCTGATTAATGTTTAAAGTCCTAAGCAGCTTAGGTGCCAAATACAGTACCTGAAAGACCGTCTCCATCCCTGCCAATCTTCTTGGGCGTAAAGATATGCAAAGGCATCTCCCTTGGTAGTTTGGTGGAACCCTCAGAATTGTATAGAAAGGCAGTCCTGGAGAAGGTTTTCTCTGTCACATTCTGAAAAATGTGGAGCTCCAGGTGTTGCTGGACTACAACTCCCGTCAGTCCCAGTCAGTCAGGGTGACGGGAGCTGGAGGGCCACAGGTTGCAAGCCCCTGACCTAAATTGTGAACTGTAAACTGCCCTACGATCTTTGGATGAAAGGAAGTATATAAATTTTAACAACAACTCCCCACAGAGGTGTGTGTAGCATATTCATTGCACAGCTTTCGTTGTACGCTGAAGGCACATCTCTTAATCCTGGCCTTGGGCAGTTAAGGTGTTTTTGTTTTGTGGCACCTGAATTTATACTGTCCTGCCTCATTTGGAATAGTTTTACTTGTCCTATAGCTGTAATGGTTTTTGTTTGTTTTTATAATGGTATATTACTGTATCTCTCCCTGAGACCTTATGGGTGAAGGGTGATAAGAAATCGAAATCGTACAAATAAAACCACAGTATTTAATCTTTGCTGCAGAAAGATTTCTACTTTCCATTATGCCCTTCAAGAGTTGCAACAGTTAAAAACAGAAGCAAACTTAAGCAAAGGAAACTAGAGATTTACTAAAATTACATTGGACTTACACTGAACTGTCACAACTCTCATTCTTGTTGTATTTGCTGAAGGAGCTAACTAGTTTTATTTATAGCTTAACTCATTGCTGTTTTTCTTCTCTTATTTGTTTTGCTTGTTCAATAAATCTTTTTTTAAGTAGAGAGAGAGAAAATAAAGCTTTCTTCATCTTTCAGTTATATTGTAACTAATGGGCTCCTAGCTGGAAACGGTGCATTTATTGGAGCATAATTAGAAGGAAATCATGGTGCTGTCAGGGAAATATAGTTGGGGTAATAGATGCAGCTGGAGTGGGTGGGATTATATAGATAGACATGTTGAGGCTTTGGGGTGGTGGTAACTGTTGGTTCTGAATTGCTCATATCCCATTCCTTCTTTCTCTCTTTTTTCACCTGTAGGAGGTGGTGGTGAAGGAGGCTTCCGAGGCGGCCGTGGTGGTGGCGGCTTCCGAGGCAGCCGAGGTGGTGGTTTCCGTGGTGGCCGAGGAGGAGGTGGCCGAGGAGGACGGGGTGGCTTCAGAGGAGGGAAAAAGGTTACAGTAGAGCCCCACAGACATGAAGGTGAGACTTCTTCATCCTGTCATGTAAGAAGATAATTAAACTTTATGCAAGAACATTACTTTTACTGCAGTAGACCCAGTGAAGGAGGAGCCGCCTCCCAGAGCATTGTGGAAGAGGCATTCTTTCTTTGTTTGATATAGGGCAAGGTAAAAGACTGTTACGTTCTAAGCCTCTTCAGAAGGCTAGCTATCCCTTCCTGTTATTTGTAGCCAAAAGCTATTATGAAAACAGCCCCTGTGGCCTCTCTGGTAATTGTTGTTGAGCTTCTATCACTCTAAAATATTGATTGCCTGGAAAACACATGCACACACAGCCACATCCATGACTTTGTTTAATGCTAGAAAGCAAATATTTCCTACAACCCTCCATGTATGAGCACAAATATTTTTTATAACACTCCTCTTCTGACATGCAGTCCTAGAATCTCTCCACCATATGGTGTTTAACTGCCCTCTATATGGTGCTGCCCGGAAGAATTTAGTTGTTGCTTTTTATTGCAAGACACTGACCAGTTTGTAACCCTACAAATGGCAAATTTTTTAACTTCCGTTCTGACATACAAGAGACGAAATGGACTGTTGATTGGAAATTGAAATTGTTTGGAATAAATATTTACACTATCTTGTATACTTATTAAGTCTTGATTACCACTAATTTTAAATTCAACTGTGTGAGTGTAACTGCTGTTCTTGTGTTGTCTTGTGTTATGAGCTTACAGCTGAAATAAAGTTGATTGATTGATTGATTGATTGATTGACATGCAGTCCTACTTCTGGCATCCCATACTGCTTTATTAGCCTGAAGTCCTGCTGCATCTGGGTGGGAGCTACCTGACCGAAGGGAGAACTGGAGTTAGATGCCAACATTCCAATAGCTCCTGCCCAAAAATATCATATATACTCTAAGCATGCTTGTTAACTTTGAAGCTGTTTTTTAAGGAAAAGTGAGGAAAGCTAAAAGAAGCAGAAATGGTAGTTGCACTAGCTGAAAACGTAAGAAGAGCCTGCTGCATCATGCCAGTGGTCCCATGTCATCTAGCATCCTGTTCTCACAGTGGCCAACCAGATGCCCGTGGGCAACCTAGAGAGCAGAACATGAGCATAAGAAAGAATTCTCACCTCCTGTGGTTTCCAGCAACTGGTATTTGGAAGCATTACTTCCTCCAGCTGTGGAGGTAGAGCATAGGCATCATCCATGAATTTGTATAATCCTTTTTTTAAAAAAGCTGTCTATGTTGGTGGCCATTACTGCCTCCTGGGGGAGCAGTTCTACAATTTAACTGTGCTGTGTGAAAAAGTACGGGCAGCTCCCCATCTACATGTGATCTGTTTGCGCACGTAATACATGTCCATATATCCTAATGGTATTCTAAATGCTTTTTATTTTTGTAAGAAGGCTAGCTGAGGGTGAAATGAGGTTGTTGGGACAGAGCCCCATTCACTGTAAAGGACCCAGCCACCATGGCTTAGCAACTGCCTAGAATAGATTGAGCTCATGGGGGAAAGGCAAGAGTGGAAACAGTTTTAGCTGAATAATAATATTTATACCCTTGCCCACCTGAGGTTGCCCCAGTCTTGCAGTATTTAAATCTTGCTCGCGTGAAGCATGTCTGCAATGTGAACAGATCTAAGTTCCGGTCTCTGTTGTATCCTCAGGTGTCTTCATCTGCCGGGGGAAGGAAGATGCGCTAGTCACACGGAACATGGTGCCTGGCGAGTCTGTGTATGGAGAGAAGAGGATTTCTGTGGAGGTGGGTGGTGGATGATGCTCCATGGGAGCATGGTTGTGGGGAGAGGGAATTGCTTGCAAATGCAAGAAGGGGGAGCACGTTCCAAGGATGGGGACCCCTCTTGGTCTGCCGACGCCTTGGTTGGAAAGTCTCTCTCAATCCAGCATGCCTTATCCTCCCCTCTTCAGGACGGTGAACTGAAGGTGGAGTACCGCGCCTGGAATCCCTTCCGCTCCAAGCTGGCTGCTGCCATCCTTGGAGGCATTGACCAGATCCATATCAAGCCTGGTGCCAAAGTGCTGTACCTCGGAGCCGCATCAGGAACAACAGTGTCTCACGTCTCTGACATAGTTGGACCGGTAAGGAGACGCTTTGGGGTGCCTGAGACTGCGGGTGTACCTTAAACTGCTGCCAGGTACTGTTGTTTGTACAGATAAATTTGTACAGTCTTAAGCTAGTGAGTTGCAACAGGAGTAGCTGGGGTGCTGCAAAAAACAACTTATTGAGTACCGTGTTTCCCCGAAAATAAGACACCGTCTTATATTTTTTTTCCCTCGAGAAAACACACTATGGCTTATTTTGGGGGGATGTCTTATTTTAACCGCTCCGTGTCGATACGCTGCATAGCCACGCCTATCCAGGCCGTCTTAAGGAAGGTGTCTTATTTTCGGGGTATGGCTTATATTGCGCAAAAGCATAGAAATCATATGGGACCCAGGTGACGCTGTGGGTTAAACCACAGAACCTAGGGCTTACTGATCAGAAGGTCGGCGGTTCGAATCCCTGCGACGGGGTGAGCTCCCGTTGCTCGGTCCCAGCTCCTGCCTACCTAGCAGTTCGAAAGCACGTCAAAGTGCAAGTAGATAAATAGGAACCGCTCTGGCGGGAAGGTAAACGGCGTTTCCGTGCGCTGCTCTGGTTTGCCAGAAGCGGCTTTGTCATGCTGGCCATATGACCCGGAAGCTGTACGCCGGCTCTCGGCCAATAAAGCGAGATAAGCGCCGCAACCCCAGAGTCGGACACGACTGGACCTAATGGTCAAGGGTCCCTTTACCGTTACCTATGGCTTATTTTATGGGTATGGCTTATTTTCGGGGAAACATGGTCGTTCCCACAGCTAGCAAATATCAATACTATGCTCTTTCCTTGACCTCAGGCTATGACTCTGAATGAGATCAAGAGACCTAATCCCCAGCTCCAAGCTTGGGACAGGAGGGGAGTGTAGGGACAGGAATCATCACTGGAAGTTGTCTTAACACTAAGTCAGACGACTGGTCCATTCAGAGGAGCATTGTCTACACTTCTCTCCAGGGCTTCCAACCAGGGACATCCCCTGTTTCGAGCTGCTGGGGATTGAACCTGAGATCTTGTATATGCTCTGCCACCAAGCTGTGGTTTCCACCCCCACATTTTTCCCATGGTACTCGAGTGCTTTGGCTCACTCGGCTCTTTTCTCCAGAGCTGAGAGAGAAGACTGAAGCTTGCTTTTGGTGCCTAGTGGGCAGGCTGTCCAGTGCTTCCATGCTGTAAGTGTCAAGTGACCAGCCCTGAGGTTAGGAATCTTCCCTTGGCCAGCGCTTCTGGAGACTGCGCAATTGCAGGGATTATCCCTTTCCTGCTTCCAGGTGTTGTTCAAGATGGTAAAAGCAAAAAAATGATTGCGTGGAGTGCCAAACAGATCTCTCCAAAGTGATTGTGCATTAAAATGGCAAATGTGGTTCAGTGTGAGCAGGTGTAAAGTGATACATATTGTGGAATAACCTTAATTTTACATATATGCTAATAGGCATCTAAACTGCCAGTGACTGACCAGGACGGGCATCTTGATGTAGTGGTGAATAGGTCAGTGAAGGTGTCAACCTGGTGTGCGGCAGCTACGAAAAAAGGCAAATTACATTTTTGGGGTCCTTAGAGAAGAGTGAAAATAAATTTCTCAGTATCTTAATATTGTTATGTGAATCAGTGTTGCAACAGCATTTGGAATACTGTGGACATTTATGTTCTCTGCAGAAAATACTGTATAGCTGGAAAAATGTGATGGGGGAAAATTGGGGTCAGAAAACTAACTTATTGTGTAACAAACAAATGCAGTTGTACACGAAATAATTTTAAGCAGTTGAATGACAATGAAAAACAGTGTTGATCCAGATCTTTCCAAAGCAAAAGAATCCAAACACAGTGCATACTCACAAAATACCCAAATTGTGCATAGATATAACTCACAAATTAACAAAGAACCCGAATACTTATTGACCTTAATCTTCTTCAGTGGTTTCTGTACCATGTACTTAAAAACTGTTTGGCATAAAAGCAAATAAAGGTAAAGGTAAAGGGACCCCTGACCATTAGATCCAGTCGTGTCCGACTCTGGGGTTGCGGCGCTCATCTCGCTTTATTGGCCGAGAGCCGGCGTACAGCTTCCAGGTCATGTGGCCAGCATGACAAAGCCGCTTCTGGCGAACCAGAGCAGCGCATGGAAACGCCGTTTACCTTCCCGCCAGAGCGGTTCCTATTTATCTACTTGCACTTTGACGTGCTTTCGTACTGCTAGGTGGGCAGGAGCTGGGACCGAGCAACGGGAGCTCACCCCGTCGCAGGGATTCGAACCGCCGACCTTCTGATCAGCAAGCCCTAGGCTCTGTGGTTTAACCCACAGCGCCACCTGGGTCCATAAAAGCAAATATGACTCTGCAAAACAATGAAACAATTATACACACACACAAAAAAAAAAATCACAATGAAAAGTAACTCCACCTATAAATTAAATGCTATTTTTAAAAAAAACCTGATTGGCCACTGCAAGAACAGGATGATAGACTAGATAGGCCTTTGATCTAATTAGCAGAATGGCCCTTATGTCTGGGGCACCTCTAGCCATCCTTGCCCAAAGAGCAGTGGATTGTTGCCGAAGTTGACAAGTGGAACTGGTGAGTGCTGCTCTCCAGACTAATTCTAGCCATTTTATCAAGGATGATCACTCAGGGCTTCAGCAGTGGCACTGGGCGATGTCCTTCATTAACGCTTTTTCCTGTTTTGGGCCGCCCGTGGACAAGGCACTGACTCCCTTGCTTCCTGCTTCTTACCCAACAGGAGGGCCTTGTGTACGCTGTGGAGTTCTCCCATCGCTCCGGTCGTGACCTCATCAATGTGGCAAAGAAACGGACCAACATTATCCCCGTAATAGAGGATGCACGGCACCCACACAAATACCGCATGTTGCTTGGTAAGATGCCTGTGAAACCTTAACACCTGTGCAGATAAGTCTTCCTTTCATGTATGCTGGTTGAGCTGGACATCTCTTAAGAAGAGCACCCTCTCTCATCTGTCTTCTGTTTCCCCCACCCACTGGGCGAAAGCAGCTGCCCGTGAATTGCAAGAGCCTTAGTAGCATTAATACTTGCATTATGCCAAGCCCACCTGTCTCTGTGTTGTCTACAGACAAGCAGTGAGGCTCCAAGGATTCAGGCAAGCGTCTTTTCCAGCCTTAGATGGTGATGCTGGGGACAGACCCTGGGAACTTCTGCAGGCAAGCCATGTGCCAGGTGTGGGGAAATTTTGCTTGCTGGGGCTGGTGGTGTTCCCCATACCTGGCATATGATCTACCACTCTGAAACATCCATTTATGTTTATTTTGTTTATTAGGACCTGGCAAGCTGCTAGTAACTGATGCTGGGGATTGTACAAAATAAAAGTGTCTTGGGTGTTCTTCACTTCTATACCATTGACAGGGAAGGCTCCTAACAGTCTAGGTTTTGTTAGTTTGATCTCGGCAATCAGAAAAAAGTCTGAGCTGTTCCCCTAAATCAGTGGTTCCCAATTAGGGGTCCGCGGTCCCATCCCTTGCCTCCCTCCCAACTAAATTGTTGTCATTTTTGCATGGTAATATCACAGATGTTATGGTCTGCTGTGCCAATATCAATATATTGGCCAAAATCAGTTTTGAAATAATCCCCGCGCCTGATCTGCACATACCTCACCTGCCCGATCTCTGTGACTGCTGCTTCACTCATCCCCGTGCCTGATCTACACGCACCCCACACACCTGATCTCCGCAACTGCTCATTCCCGTGCCTGATCTCCCATTTCAGACATTGTGATATATCATAATATTGTGATGTTTAGCTGCTGATATATCACGATGCTGAAAACCAGATATCACTCAGCCCTGTTTTTAGTATAGCTAAAATCCTTTGCTTATTAGTGGCTACCCCACATTTTGTTCAAAAAATTGCTTTGCAGAGGTACTGGTAACTACCATAAAGTTATCCAAAGTAAGGGGTCCGTGGCTTGGCTTTTGAAAAATAAGGGGTCCTCAGTAATTAGCTAACTGGGAACCACTGTCCTAAATAAATGTGGGTAAAGTAGGTTAAATGAACACCGCTGCTGCCTCTCTGCTGTTGATTTAATCACAAAAGTGCAGGGGCAGATCTTGACATTCTAGACCAGAAGTGGGAAACAGGGTTAGGGGGGCCAAATCTGGAAGTCCCTCACCCCCTGTGGCCCACTTTGCTGGGTGGGTGGAGACACCCACCTGTCAATCACCTGGTGCCACCATGGCATCAGGGTAACTTGGCTTCAAAGGAAATAACTAATTAGAAGCACAGCCTAAGTGTGCTCCCAGCCCTTCCTTTGCAGCCCGGCATGAGTTCAAGCCACAGCTGCAAAGGCAAAATGATATTTTGCATTGAAAAGTCCGCCCTCGTTACATGTGGCACCTTTTTCTGATGCCATGTATGGTGACAGGAAGAGGCACTGAATATAAAAAGAGCCGACTTCCTGATGCAGACAGTCCTGGGAAAGGTGGGTGTGTTGAATGAAGCCAGGGGTCCCCCGTTACTGCTCTAGGCTCTACTGTTTTTCTTTTGCCTGATGACCTTATTTCAAGTGAGGAAAGCGATAGGATTTGCAGGGCAACTTCCATGCCCATTGTTCAATACGCCCCCTTGCTTTGCAGGCATGGTGGATGTGATCTTCGCAGATGTGGCTCAGCCCGACCAGTCACGTATTGTGGCTTTAAACGCGCACAATTTCTTGAAGAATGGTGGCCATTTTGTCATCTCCATCAAGGTAATGTTTGGTACGACTTATATTTTCTAACTGTATGACCTTCAGTGGGTTGTTTTCTTCGCCTTCGGCTGGAGAGTCAGCAGGTGCTAAGAGCTGGTTTTCGGTAGTCCATTGGAATTCCATCTCCCTCATCAGGAAGACCGACCATTCCGGGGCAGGATTCACAAGTCTACACCTTCGTCTGGTCATGGAAGTTTGCTATCCTTCAAGACACTTATGCAAACATAAAGAATTATCCCCAAACCTCGCTGGTTTTGAAAGAGCCTAGAGCACGCCCGCTTCCTTTCTTGTGCTTTGCTGGTCAGTGGCAGCCATTTTCAGACAGAAACTATGGAGAGTGTGATGGGGGAGCAAATGTATCAGAGTAAGAGAGATCAGACAAATCAATTTTTCCTTTGTCTCTCCTGCTCGTTGGCTGCAGCCGTTTTAGGACAAAACCATGATGGGCAGGGAAAAGAGATTGCTGATTCCCATAGGAATCAATGGAAATTGTGGACTTGTTAGGCCTAACGAACCATTTCCAACTAAAGCTTTGTGGCCGTAAGCAGCACCTAAGTGTATAGGGATATGGCCGATATGCCTTCCACCCAACTGAGAAGTGTTAACGCCTATTTGGACTGCTGGAGGTAATCTCTGGAGTTGTGTTGGAGAACCCCAGTACTGTTTTCTTAGAGGGGGGAGGCAACATTCATGCTAATGCTGCCTCAAGGTGTCCGGTAATTTGAGCAATCTGGGGGTGAGTGACCAGGTGGGCTGACAGCATGGTCTTTAGACGAGGGGGGCAAAGGTGACCATTTCTTAAGAAGCCCTCTGTGGATCTAGAAGTGTGTGATAGCTACTGCCAGCTCACAATCACCCTCTTAGGGGAAGGTTCTCAAGCTGGCAGTGGCTGTGATCTTGGGAAGAAACTGGTTATCTGGACCCATTCCAGTCTTGGTCCAGACCTGATTCAGAGACCACATTGACCTTGTTTGCCCTGGGAGATGACTTTTATTGAGACGGAGACGCAAAAATGCAACCCATTTGCTTTTTGATATATCAGTTGCCTTTGATAACACTGAGCCTAGCGGTGTGTTTTGGTGGGAGTACTACGGTGGTTTGGCTTCTGCCTATGGGGCCAGTTCCATCCAGAAAGTAGAATTGGGGAAAAGTAGCATCTTTGCCTCCTTGCAGTCACGCTGTGGGATGCCACAGGATTCCATCATGTCCCCAAGGCTATTAAAGCCATTAGGTATGCTTTTTAGCAGGTTTGGCAATTTGCAAAGAATGCCAAAATGCATTTCTTTGTAACTTCTGCATAGTCATACATAACTTGGGTCCTGGGTAAGGGTGACCTGCACAAAGGCCAACAAGCTGAAACTGAATCCTGACAATGAAGAAGCCTTTGAGGGTGGGCGTTTCCTGGCTCTGAAAATTAAGACAGGGTCCCTGTTCTGGACGGGTGTGCAACCAGGCTGCTAGCATGCTCCTGTAACATAAGGGAGCGAAGAATTGTCCCTCTTAGATAAGCTTGAAGGCTTGCTGTTAGACTGACCTGCTTGATCCTCTCCTCCCAGGCCAACTGCATTGACTCAACAGCAGCACCCGAAGCCGTCTTTGCATCAGAGGTGAAGAAAATGCAGCAGGAGAACATGAAACCCCAAGAGCAGTTGACTTTGGAGCCCTATGAGCGGGACCATGCTGTAGTAGTTGGCATTTACAGGTACAGTGAAATCGGGGGGTGCTGATTTCTGGATGCGCTTGGTGTTTCCTTGGAGGCATAAAGGGGGAACAGGTAGCATTGGAACATAATGAGGAGCAACTACTGTTCTTCCCACCCCACACTCGAGCAGAGGGAAGAGGGGACTTGTTACAGAGTTGGAAAAGAACCAGGGTGTTGATGGGGCTTGTGTGCACACTGTGTATTCTGTGTGTGTTCTGACCAATAAATAGCAGCCGAGCAATCTAAGTAAGTTGCAAAGCAGGCCAGATACGTGTCTGGTTTGCATTATAATGGTTCTTTCCCCACTCTGATCAAACTCCTTTGATTGGGCGGTATCCAACACATTTCTTCCGTTCGTGCGACGGGACTTCCCCTCCCTCTCCTGCCCACACATACCCATTATCTCTTAAAATCATTGCAACCTGTAAAGTGTGCCAGTCTCCACACTAACTGGGTTTCCTTGTACAGGAACCTGAGAAGCTGCCCTTCATCTGTCAGACCATTTGCCCGTCTTAACTAAACCCTGCCCACTGTGGCTGGCAATGGCTCTCCGGGGTCTCATGCTGAGGTCTTTCCCATCCCTTGCAACCTGAGGCATTTAAACAGAGATGCCAAGGTTTGGTCCTGGGACCTTCTGTGTGCAATGCATGTGATCTACTGCTGGGCTGTGGTGCCTTCCTTATAGGTGAGGGGGAATGTGGACTTTGGGGAACAAAGATCAGTGTGAGGCTGCAGCTCTTTTTCCTGCTGCCCCCTAGTCTCCTGGGAAGAGCATCGGGGCAAGTAGGGGCGGCCCCCTCAAATATTTTACGGAGGGGGCTGAAGGGACTTCGGTCCCTATGAGTTGGCTCCTATGACTGCAACTCCTATCAGCCTCGGGAAGCATAGCCAATGACTAGCGATGATGGGGGTTGCAGTTCAGCAACACTGAGAGGGGAGCAGGCACAGGTTCCCCACACCTGTCCCAGCAGAACAAGGGCTGCTAGATCAATTGCAAGAGATTACCAGCCTGGCCCCAATTAAATATATAAATGTCTTTCCGCAACTGATCTCTCCTCTACTTCCCCCCCCTCCCTTTCCCTTATATGTCACATGTCTTCTTTTCTTAACCTGTGCTCTTCAAGGCAAGGCTCTATCTTAAGGAGATACCTATTTAAAATGAGATAAAAATATGAACAGGAATATAATGTATTTACAGTTCGCACAAGGAACTGGAACAAAGAAAAAAGTTACAGAATGTAAAATACGTAAGATCTTCAAAGGACTCGGAAAGCAATCGTAGATTGTCTAAAAGGAAAATGCTAATATTTGGAAGGTTTGCTACTTCCCTAGTGGCTCAAAAAATAGGAGGCCAAAAGGTGCTTCAAAAAGAATTTACAGCAATAAAATAAAAACAGATATGTCAAAGTTCATGTAGTATAATTGCTGATATCCATGAATAGCATTCAAGCTCATTGACCTCTGGAGGACAGGCACTACAGCCCTATCTCATGGGTGTCTAACTTGTGGTTCCCCAGATGTTACCGAACTCTTAATGTGACCTTCAAAAGTTTGTTCAAATGCACACTAATTTAGGCTGGGGATGCTAACTCATCAGCCATTCCCTTGCAACAGCTTTCAACTAGTTGTATTTCAACAGAGGCTTCACCAGCATTGCTTAATTCACTAGGCTCCAATTTGTGTCTTATGGGAATTGGTTCATCTGATATGATGACAGTGTGAGTCCCTGTTATTGAAATCATTCTGTGTTGTGTTGCCCTTGCTTGTCACGTTACTGCAAGTAGCTGGCAGGAAACAGTATCCTGGTATGTGTGCCGTACATACCTGGGAAGATTGAGAGTCTTTCCATGAAATGGCTAATGCCTGGTTTAGGCTCCTGCAATCAGCGATATCCTTGTTGCCTCCCACTCAGCCTTTGCTATCAGGATTACCATGAACTTTTGTCTATGAGAAGTTGATGTTGAAGATACTGAAGAGTACATTTTAGAAAATAAATTCTGCATTTACAATGTCAAAGCACAATTGGTAGCAATCGGGTTTGGTCAACAGTCTGTTAACAAACACTCTCCTTTTCCTTACAGACCACCTCCTAAACAGAAGAAATAAAGTGCGGAAGCTAGTAGGTGACCATTGCAACAGTGCTTTAGGTCAGAGTTGCTTTTTCTGCCACTTCAATGATACAGGACTCTTTCTGCTGACTAGAACCCAGCTTTCTTTAAGGCCAAGCATTTCTTGCAGAGATGCTGTTGTGCATTGGTGTTCTATGGCGTTATCAAATGTGTATATTTTTTATTAAAATAAGTAATGTAGATATGCACTGGTTTTGCTTGTGGACTTGCATACAATTAACAAGGGTCAGAATTAGTGTAGCAGCTTGTAAAACTTGCCAGAGTCTCCTTTTAATATGTATTTGGTACAGGATTGTAGCAAGTGGGGTGCCGCAGGGTTGTGTCCTGGGCCCGTTGTTGTTCAATGTCTTCATAAATGACTTGGATGAAGGAATTGAGGCGATGCTCATCAGATTTGCAGATGTCACCAAACTGGGAGGGGCAGCCAGTGCCACTGAAGACCGAATCAGGATTCAAGAGGAGTTTTAACAGATTGGAGAACTG
The DNA here is from genome assembly GCA_034641385.1 of Darevskia mixta. Taxonomy (NCBI): domain Eukaryota; kingdom Metazoa; phylum Chordata; class Lepidosauria; order Squamata; family Lacertidae; genus Darevskia; species Darevskia mixta. The sequence continues at coordinate 14,953,790 of JAWWNH010000033.1, read as the reverse complement.
GGCCCAAACTAACAAAATGAATTTCAGTAGGGACAAATGTAAGGTTCTGCACTTAGGCAGGAAGAACCCGCTGCTCAAATATAAGATGGGGGACATCTGGCTTGCCAGTAGTACATATGAAAAGGATCTAGGAGTCTTAGTAGAGCACAGGCTTAACACAAGTCAACAGTGTGATGCAGCAGCACATAGCTTATGCTGCATCAACAGAAGTATAGTTTCAAGATCAAGGGAAGTCATAGTACTGCTCTACTCTTCTTTGGTCACACCACGTGTGGAGTACTGTTTCCAGTTCTGGGTACCAAAATTTAAGGAGGATATTGACAAGCTGGAAGGTGTGCAGAGGACAGTGACCAAGATGATCCAAGGGTCCGGAAACCAAGCCTTATGAGGAGCAGTTGAAGGAACTGGGTAAAGGGTGTATGGGGTATTAGAGGAGGGATAGTACCTCTGGTGGGGCACACATGCTCCTTCTGGGGTAGTTTGTCCATCTTTGATCCCTACCCTGCACTGTGTTCTCACCTGTGGCTCCTAGAAGCTGCCGGCGTATGACAGTGGCCAAACCCTGGGGAACGGCTTTGACTGGCCAGCTAAACCAAATGAGGGTAGTCGTTGGGTCTCCAACCTTCAGTGGGTTAGGGACTTGCCCTGCACATGAAGACAGGCTTCAGCAGATTCAGTGGATGAGACCAATAGTGGGCCCAATGGTCAAGAAGGTGGTTTCTGCACAGGCAGTAGAGGGAAGTGAAGGAACATGGGACTCGTCAACCTGGAAAAGTAGCCCATCTAGGAGAAGGAAACTCTGATCCTACATCTCCGCTGCCTTGTGGGATATCTTGAGAAGAAAAGGCTAAAGAGTAAAACTACACAATGCAGAGTGGAGTCCCTCGGACAGTTGGATGGTGTCTTGTATGCCTCCTTCCAGCAACTCCTGCAGCCAAGCTGGTACCTGATGTATTGTGCTGCTTTCCTTTGAACTACATCAGCAAGGCTGGGGGGGGGGTTGTCTTTGAGCAGCCTAGGATCTCCATACACACTGCCCAGGTTTGCACCGCAGAGAGGTCATTTTGGTGCTGCTAACGCAGCAAAAACATTGCAGGAGGCAGCAGTTGCAAGTTTACAGGCTCTGCATCCACAGTGGTCGCTGCAACTCTCCAGCAGTTTGATTTCACCCCTGGACGCACACTCCATTGTCTCTCAAGACAGACTGATGCCAACAGCAGCCTGGTAAAGAGACTGAGAAGAGAAATAAGTCATCGTCAAACATCTAAAGGGCTGTCACATGGAGGATGGAGTAAGAATGTTTTCTCCTGCACTAGCAGCTAGGACCCGAATCAATGCATCCAAGTTACAAGGGAGATTCTGACTAAACATCAGGAAGAACTTCCTGATTGTATGGGCCATTTGAATGTGGAACAGACTCCTGTGAGAGGTGATGGGCTTTTTCCTTGGAGGTCTTTAAGCAGCGGTTGGGTGGCAATCTGTCATGTATGACCTAGTTTATATTCCTGCATTGCAGGGTGTTGGACTAGTTGAACCTTTAAATCTTTCAACTCTACAGTTCTAGGATTCCAGGATGAGTTCTTCTGTACTCTTCATCTTCAAGTGGTAGCTTGGGTGTTACAGGCAGTTCACAGCCTAAAATGGGTCACACCCAACATCAGCACCATTTAAAAAAAAAATTGTTTAGGGTATGTTTTTAAATTGAGGAAGACGACCAAACTAGGCGTAAGAGGAAAAATAGAGGCTGGAAAGGTGTGGGGTAGACAGAGAAGAGAAATATGACTGCACTGTAAGGCAATATACAGTAATGGCCAACATTCATTATGTAAAACTCACCAAAGAGTTAGCTCTAGAAATCTGATTTTGCATACATATGCTTGTAAAAGACATACTGGGATTCTGAGATGATCAAAGTACTCATCTCTTTAAGTTTGTTTCCGGGCTCAGTAAAAGGTAAAAGTAAAGGTACCCCTGACTGTTAGGTCCAGTTGCGGACGACTCTGGGGTTGCGCGCTCATCTTGCTCTATAAGCCGAGGGAGCCGGCATTTGTCCGCAGACAGCTTCCGGGTCATGTGGCCAGCATGACTAAGCTTCTGGCGAAACAGAGCAGCACACGGAAACGCCATTTACCTTCCTACCTACCTACTTGCACTTTGATGTGCTTTCGAACTGCTCCGTGGGGCACGGGTGGCGCTGTGGTCTAAACCACAGAGCCTAGGGGCTTGCTGATCAGAAGGTCAGCGGTTCAAATCCCCATGACGGGGTGAGCTCCCGTTGTTCGGTCCCAGCTCCGGGCTCAGTAAAGACCCGATATAAAATCAGATGGGTCTCTATCTGAAGACAAGACATGGATGGGCATGGGGAAGGGACATCTCATGGTGTTTGATGTTAAAAAAATTGGATGACTGTGTAGTTTTTCTTGGGCTGGGTGGCACATGTTTCTCTTAGATGGTATGGTTTCAGTACACACCAGCACCACTCCGCCCCATTGCCCCATTAAAAAATCCTGGATTATTACATATCTTTGTTGGAGTATATGGGACAAACATGAAATTCTATGAGGCATTTAGAAACTTACTATGCATGTTAAGTCCAGACTAGCATCCCAGTACTGGATATGAAGGAAGCTTCTCCAGAGCTGTGGAATGTTGCATCACAGCATCATCCTGTAATCTGTACTGCCTGGATAGCACCCATAGTGATAGTTCCCATGGCAGGGGCTGCATTGTAGTTTTCTCCCACATGTAGCAGGATTAGTACTGTTAAGCGCTGCACCATGCAGTTAGCATCCCCAACTGAGCGGGGGTGGGGTGTCATTTCAAATGCTTCCCTGACCTACAAAGCCAAATGCCTAATATTGTTGATCGTTGGTCCTCCTTAAATACCACTGCTATCGGCAGTACCATCTCCATGCCACCAAGGTGATGTCAGCACACTGCTCTGGTATGCAGAAGGTGATCGTAAGGAACTTAAGAGGCTTCCCCAGCCCTGCCTGCGGAAGGGCTGCACACGGGGCCTTCTGCATTCAAAGCAGGTGCTCTACCACGGCCAAATATCACTAAGGACTAGAGGAGAAAGGTTTCATATTGCCCTTTTGTTCTGCTCTTAAGTCTTCCCTCCACTATCCTCTGGGAAAGCGCTCAAAGAGTGCTAGGCTTTGGGGCACCCCTCAGTAAAAATGAGGACGGTCCCCAAATGCAGATGGACTGGCTTGCTACGTTTTTGAAGTACTGTAATCCACACTGCCACCTAAAGAGGAGTGGAGGGATGTATAAAGACCACTGCGCCCTGAAGCCTTAGCATTACCTAACTGCACCGCTGTACGAAACGGTAGGGAGCACCCACACCAACCCCCTTTCTTTCAATCTGCAGTGGTACGGTCCAGAATTCTACCCTCTCATTCTGTGTCACGTAGAGCGAGAGAAGGACTCTAAGCTTCGCGGCTGCCATTCTGGAAAGGGACGTGAGTGAGACGCGGGGTGGGGTGTAGGGGAAGGAGCGTTAGACACACACACGGCGGCCCGCAGACACTTGCGCATGCGCACACCCGTTTGGGAGGGAGGAGCGTCGAAAGGGAAAGAAGCACGCGCTCCTGAAGAGAGAGAAAGAGCGCGCGCGCGCGTCCATTTCTTCCCCCTCCCCCTCCCGGCCCGCTGCCTCACGTGGCCACGCCGGCGGGGCGCATGCGCTCGGCGGCGGCAACGGAGGCGGTTTGTTGTGGTCGCCATTTTTTGTTGCATTACTGGGAAATCCCGGCGCCGGAGCAGCCGCCGGAGTACGCCCCTTGCGCTGGGGGTGGGGGCGCAACCCGCCCGCCTGCCGCGCCCCGCCCCCAGCGCGCTTCTCCTCAGCCCCAGCTTTGAAACACGCCGCGGGCCGCAGCCGCCTCCTCAGGTAAGAGACCCGCCCGCCTGCCTGCCGCTCCCCATCCGACCGCCCTCCGGGCCCTTCCCAGGGAGAGGAAGGAGAGAGGAGGGGAGGGAGGGACGGAGGGGAGGGAGAGAAAGGCGGGCGCCGTCGCGCCTTCCTCTTCCTCCCTAACCCCCCCCTCCCCCAACCGCCACCCGTCCAATCCTTCCCGCCTTTCTCCTCATCTCATCCCGGCTGCGGCGGGCAGATTCTCCCAGGGAGCCGGACTCTCTCCCTCTCTAGTCAGGCCCCGCCCCTGGCCGGCTCTTCCCCGGCTTCGCCTCGCCTCGGGCGGGACCCCGCTCGTCCTCCCGGCCGGGCCGCCCCGCCCCGCCCTCATCCCCTCCCCGCCGCCCGACCCCACCCTGATTCTCCGCCGCCGCCGCCTTTTCTCCCACTTCCTTCCCCCAAAACTTCTGCCCTCCGCAGCGCAGCCGCCCGTTTCTGCCTTCTCCTCCCCGATAGGCCCGGCCTTCCTTACTGAGTTCACACATCCTCCTCCTCTTCTGATCGTTGCTGCTGCTGGTGGTGGTGCATGGATGGACAAGACCCATCTTTTTTCTCCCCCCCCCTTCCCTTCGTCTTTCTTTCTTGCAACCGTGTTAGTCTTTATTACATTAAGCACCACCACACACGGTTTCCAGGCTTGTGGCGCCTTTTCAGTGTATTATTTTACTTCGTCGGAGGGCTCATAAAAAAAAAGATTTCTATGGCAATCTAATAGCGATATCAAATGCTCATTATTGTGGTAGCAATATAACGATATCAGATATTCTATTGATTTTAAATATTAAAACCACTGAAGCTTAGGCTCCAGTAAATCCAGTAGTCTTTAAGGTGCTCTCCTCGCCTCCCCCCCCCCAAATCTCTTGGGCATTTGTGATGTGCAATAATGCCTCTGGTTGAGAAAATCACTGAGTTCTGCTAACCTCAAACATATATGTGTATTGAATGGGTGGGGTTTTAAAAAAAAATCTAGATCAAATTAATCTATACTAATATATACACATACAAGGTGGTTAAGATAATGAGCCCGTCTAACTTCGGGTGAGCTAGGATTACCATAAATTAGTAAAGTAGGTAAATGTTGCTCCACTGTGCACCATGATTGATATGGGGCTTCTTGCATCAAGATACCTGTTGGGTAAAGCTCAGCCTTAAAAATTAAAAGAGTTTACTCCATTGGCTTAAATGAAAAGTGGGTTGATCCCTTTGGGGATTTTACTCCTTCCAGGAAGTGAATTTATGTTTATATTTTTATTGTATTTTTGGATGCTGTGAGCATTTCAACTATTGTGGTGTAATAGTACACTTGAGTTGTATTCCTTTCTCTGGAGAAAGTTACCTAGAATTCACAACCTTCATAAACTGCCCTCATCGTAATGTGTCCTATGTTCTCAATCTTCCCCTCCAGGTGAGGATAAATCAGTACATGGTATTTGTAACCTTTGGCTCAGCACTAATTATTATAGTGTGTTACTTGTATCTTTTATTTTTTATTTTTTTAAACAACTCTTATCTCTCTCCCCCTCCCTGCCGCAGGTTCTTATGCTAATACCATAAATGCCATCATGCATAATTTCAGTAATAAGTTGCAATGATATCATTTGCAGCAGCTATGAATGGTAAGAGCAGGTAGTGGAAAAGAGATTTAAGTTGACAATACAGATAACCTGTAGAACCCTTGCTCCAGGATGTTGCTGACGCCAGGTATTTAATACTATCTATAAAGAAATAACCAGCACAATCATATTAATGTTTGCTCTGAAATAAGTGCTGTTATGTGCAGTGAGGTTGCTCCCTAACTGCAATGAGCACAAACCATTGAACACAGGGGGACTTCTTTGTAACATATATAGGATTGTGCTGTACATGTTTCACAAATAAAACTGATGGGATATAATTGTTTTCCATATACGTACCTACACCTTGTGACGGAATTTATTTAATTCTGTAATCTGGATGGTAGTTGCTTTTACCAGTGCTGTCTTTATGACCTCAATGCTTTATAACCCCATGTGCCAGCTTACTTGGGTCCAGCTAATCGCAACTTTGTGTAAATTGAGATTTTCTTTGGTTTCCTGGAGCAGTTCCGTCTATGCATATTTGTGGTACCTGTTGCTATTTACAAATGAGGTCATTCTTAGAAACAAATACAGAAAACAATGTGCTTATCAGCAGTTGGTTTCTGAAAACCCCTGTATTGGTTCTTAGAACTTTAGTAACAAACCCAGATTTCTGTAGGTTCAGAAATTGTTCGTAGTTGTTGATGTGGATGTCAGGTTAGATATCTTGCATCTCTAGCTGTGCCTGAGTTGAACCTGTAAGTACCCTGTTTGCCATAAAATAAGCCGTAGCAGGATTTCTACGCATTTGTGAAATATAAGCCATACCCCGAAAATAAGCCATACCCCGAAAATAAGACATAGTGACGTGGCGCCTCTCCCTTAAGACGGCCTGGATAGGTGTGGCTATGCAGCGTACCGAAGCGGAGTGGTTAAAATAAGACATCCCCCGAAAATAAGCCATACTGTGTTTTTTTGAGGGGGGGAAATAAGACTGTGTCTTATTTTAGGAGAAACACGGTAAGGTTGAGATATGAATTTGTGGCATCTGTACAGCACTGACAATTATTTGTTAGCCCCTGATTTTGAATAATAGGTTTTCTTGTTCTCAGACTCACACTACAGTAATGTGGGGACATGTACTATCTCAGGTGTAATCGTAGTATATTAACTCATTTATGAGTGAGCACAACTTTTAAGAAACTAAGAATGTTGGATGAACTTTATGCATTTTTTCTGCATGGTCACTAGTAGGCAACATTTGTGCAGTATTTAAGTTCAGCATATGCCTGATTTCATACTAGTCTGCCCTATGCTCTTGCAAAACCCCTGCTGCCATTGTGAAGCCATGAGTATTTTCTTCACCTAGTCTAGTAAGAGACTGAAAACCTGTGAAACCCATCACTGAAACCTGTGAGATAACTATGTCATGCTAAGTGAGTGGAGACTAAGAAGCCCATGGTGGAATTAATCTTTTCCTCTCCTCTAGAATGGAAGCCTTTGGGAAAGGACCATTGGATAACATGTTGCAGACTCTTGTGAGCTAGGTAGAAGAATAGGGGCTTCCTTTCCTTGTTAGGGTGCACTAATAGCTCTGGAGTTATTACGGTAGTTGCGGGACTGTTTGTTTCTGCAGCTGAGGAGGCTGAGCAGATAGGTGTCTCACTTCTTCTGATTTGCCCAGAATCTCCAGATACAGGATTTTGGATGGGTAGAATATTTGTGTAGGTTGTTTGCTTGCTTGTTATTTGAAGTTACAGAGCCTTTCACACTTGGGGTTCAGGTTTTTTACACACTGACTGAAAGTGCCACAGGGGACATGGAAAGGTTACAGTGCTATAGGCACTTCCTGTGGTTGCTCACTGATACCATGGTATTTACTGATAACATGTTGTTAGATGTGGACAGTACAGGTAAGGATCGTTATTTTGTGATAGAAGTTGATGATTTCATAAACCTCAGTAGTAGTTCAGTGGAAGATGACCCTTGGTAGTAAGTACAGTGGAAGGTGACATGGTTGGGATGTAGTAAATACTTTGTTCTTAGCTGAAAAGGACAGTAAAGAAGGAAAGAGAAGCTCTTTGAGTCTTGGCAAAATACAAGATAGCTATGAGCAACAAAATGTGAATTAACAAAAAAAATTGATTATTGGATTACTAAATGGGTATTTTCACTAAGGATGCAGAGATATTAATCTTTGTATAAGGCATTGATGAAAGATATTCCAGATGTTCAAGAAGCATAATTTTATAGAACCATGGAGCTGAAGGACCCCAAGGCCACCTCATTTATTCACCATCATGAGGTGGGGTTATCTGTACATCAGCATAAGATCAATCCATGAAAATCAAACCACAACATGTCACAAGCTGAGATCAAGTACACCGCATAACTCTGTAAGCATAAATAATTTTAGGTGATTGAAATGAGCAGTCCAAGTCACATGCTGCAAATTCATGTTGTTTCTGTGACCTCTTTAGAATGAGTTTACTGCAGGGCAAACTTTTGTCTACAGCCTTTTTCACCTGGTGCTAGTTGCAGAATTCTGACATCTTTGCAGTGATAGACAACTATGGCTACTGTTCTAGAAAGTGGAACAAGTTTTGCATGGTTTTTCATAGGCAACCACAGCATCTGGTGCAGCCACCAGGTACATTAAGGGCACCAAAATACCTGTTTCCTTCATAGCTTTTACTGGATGTGGCAGTAGCCCAGAAGTGGGGAACTCCTTTCTCCACCCACCCCTGCAGGCCAACTTGTGACATATGTGCAGGGGCTGTCATGTGGAAAGGTGACAACTTGAAAGAGACTCACCTTTGAAATCCATTTGCAAACAGTTTCAATACATGCTGCTTGCAAATGGACTTCAAAGTGATGGCAGCCAGAACTTTACCTGACATCAAATATGATGTTAGAAGTGGGACAAATCTGTATGGTTTGGAGGAAATAGCCTTGCAGGCAAAATTAGGACTTCTGGGCCTAATTAGGCCCATGAGCTGGAGGTCCCTTGTCCCTGCAGTAGCAAAAGATCAGTGAGATGATCACTATACTAGAGTAAAAGTAAGTTGAAGGAGAAACATGGCACTGTCTGTTCTGTTTACATTCCCAAAGAGAAACTGAAATGTTCTAAGGTGGTAAACAAGCAGCTCGGAGTTTGACCTCTTAAAGCTGAGGTTGAAAGATGACCTGTCCACTTGAGAAATGATAGCCTTCTCTTAAGTGTGTGAATGGACAACAACATTATGATCTGGTGTCAGTCTTAACATGGAACTATTAAGTTCCATGGTTTTATAGAAAGGAGGTTTATTGAACCTGTTAAGACATTTGATAAAGTTTCTATAAAAATCAGAGGCTTTACATCAGTTGTCTGGGTAGGCTATTTTATTTTTCCTGGATGCTAGCAGAACACAAAATAGTTAGCTGGGTAATCCTTTTATAGTTCACAGACTTCATTTTGTGTTAATTTGATAAAAGACTGGTTGCAGAAAATCCACAAAGAAGATGAAGGTGTTGTTGTTGTTAAGGCTTGCATACATTTGTTGATACTCTGTTCTCAGTTCTTTTTGAGCTCTTGTTGAAACTATAGGATGGATACTGTTCAGCGGCCATAGCATAAATAACTCATTTGGCATTTAGCACACTAGGAAGCGTCTTCATCTATCTGAAGGAGAAGCTGGAAGTACAAAAAAGGACCTATTAAGAGTAGAAACAATGTGGCTTGTGAGAATCCTGTATCATTGTTGGTTTTACCATTGTGACGGCTTCTTACTGTCATTCCAAATTACAGGGCAGTTGGGGCAGTATGACTACTTTGAGTTAAGAGCACATATGCTGTTGGTCTTGTCATCTGCCTCCTTTTAACCTTTGGCTAAATTACCTTCTGCTTAATTTCTCAAATAATTTAAACCACTAGGACTAATTCCTACCTGAATGGATCCCCCACTTACCATTGTTGTCCTGCCTTGAACTCAATATTTGGGTGTGAGGTTGTACTTGAAGTTTTTCATACAGAATGTTGACAAACTGGATGCCATCAGATGGAACATAATTTGCACAGAACTGCTATAAGGATCCTGATGAAGTATCTTTAGTCTTTTCTATAATTTTTTTTTTGAAATTTTATTTATTGATTATTTGTTATAACTTGTACAGTTCGTTCTTCATATATATACAGTATATGTTATTGTTATAAACAGTAAAATTATCAATCTTAATGCTAATGGGTCTTTTCTATAAATCTTGTAGTCTACCTTACTTGGGTATCATCACATTTCATGAAATGTTTCTATGCTTACTTAACTTTTATCAGCCAGTGTTCCTGGTTGAAGCACTGTCCCAGCCCTCCAAATACCTCTTTCCAAATCCTGTGGAGATCAATTCAGTCCTCCTTCTTCTCACATATCCAGCTTTAAATTCCCAAATACCTTGTTAACCATACTTAATTATTTTCATGTACATCCTTCTTTCACATTTTGATTAAATGTTTACTTGTAGTAAACTTGTATGTGGGAAAATTTGCATTTCATTATAAGAAAAATAGAACTGTTAGTGGAGAAGGGTGATGGTCCCATTTGACAACGTATATCCAGTTCAGTTTGTGTTATCTCCTTCCTAGCCTTCTTTGATTGTTCAGATATTGCATTCGAAACCAAGGTAGATGGAGACCAAATGGCACTGACTATGTCAGCACATCTCCTAGTTTCAGCACTATTGCAGAAGATGGGGAAAGGGAATTTCCTAGTGTCAAAAAAGAATGAATTTAATATAATGTAGAAAAGTAAGTTATATTAGGAGCCTAATATAATGCTGTGGTACACAATAATCACTCAGCTAAAATTGGTTTCACAATATTTTGGCCACAGTTTTAGGAAAGAGAAATATGTATAACAACCCTAACTCTGTATTCATAGTCAAATCGTTGAGTTTATATAATTGGCTTTGAAATTCTGATTCAAGAGCAGGCCATTCCCAACATTCCAAAAGCTTCCAACAAATTCAGGTTGTGATTGCCTCTGGACAATAGGTGATTGGTTGTATTTGAGCAACCTCAGTAAGTAAAGGAACTTGGATAGACCTGAAAGTCATCGCTTAAATTTTCAGCTTGGTGCACTGCTACTGACAAAAACCCACATTAAAAGCTAACAACTTCAGAATGAATTGGAAAATAATTGGTGAAACTAACATAACTCTCCAATGTACATGCAACTTAGTACTATGTGTAGTCTTAGTTTCCTCATACTTCAGAAGTGAATATTGAGCATAAGCTAAAGTGATAAGAACCATGGCCAAAAAGAGAGAACTAGATTAGAATATTGAATATGGAATGAGGTTTGCCCATTGACTTAATACTAAAACTGGAGAGCGCTGAGTAGTTTTTAAGCAAGCACATATTTTATGCTAGTACAAACCTGTGGCTCTTACTTGCACAGAATGTAGTAGTAGTCTCTAGTAATACTGAGTTAAAAAAATATTAAACCCATTCATGAAAGATCAGAGTATCTACAGTAAAACTGTCAATGGCTGGAGGAGAACAGCGGGAAGAGACTCTCTGTTAGTATCCTGGGTCATTAAAACATATTGTGACATCCAAATCTAGTCACTGTTGGAAACAGGATACTTGGCTGGCTGGACCTTTAGTATGACCCTGAATAGCTCCTCTTGTCTACTCAAGGCCTCTTCACTGAGACAGGATCTTTCACACCCAAACATGACTAGTAGGTTAATCCATGTCACCCATATTACTGCCAGCAGTCTGCTGCATAGTATTCCCCCTGCCACAGTCTTAGTTCTGTGCACTTGATTTGTGAGATTTCCATGTATGTAATTCAGTGAGAAATCTAGCAGTAATTCTAGGCTTAAGTATTTTCACTTGCACTGTGTTTGCTGCTGTATGATATCCTTATGACCAGTAATACAGTGTTTATCTTGAAAATATTATTATGCTCTGAACTCACTTCGGTCTGTGATGATAATATTCCCCTGCAATGTTTGTGACAGTGCCCTGAATCATCTCTATATATCCTACCTTTTACTCAGAAGGATGGCTCATAGACTTACGGAAACTTGTTCCAAGTAAGTGTGCTTATGATTACAACATTAAGCTTCTATATTCAGCATTCTTGGAGGCACATTCCATTGAAATCCGTGAGACATACTTTTCAGTGGGGTCTTGTTTTCCTCACTTTAATCCTTCCACATTGGTCTTCTCTGGCCTCTCTTGATATGTGTTGTATTTTATAAACAGGTTTTCTTTTGCTCTTCCTTTCCTCCCTGAGGTGTTACTTGGGGCCCATATAATTTCACAACAGTGGCAGTTAACTCTTCAGTTCTTTTTGCCCAATATAAATATGAGCCTGGTACATGCTTTAATCTTATGACTTTAGAATGAAGTTCAACAAGAGGGATTCCTAATCATTCTAGCCACATTTTGACTGGGAATATAACTAAGCTTGATGAGGCTTGAATGTGATGAAGGTAAGACCATTACTAAGTTGCAGTGAGGAAAAGAGCTCTCAAGGAGCATGGAATAGAAAGATGCCATTTTGCCAAACAAGATGTTTTTCAGTGCTCAGTGTTTAAGGTGACAGTAGTCTGAAAGCTCCCAGGTTTATAATGAACTCTGTGGCATTCTGATGTAAATCATAGATATATGTTTTTCTTCAATCAGGGAAAGACCTGTGGCCCTTCAGATGTTGTTGGACTACAGCTACCAACATCCCTGACCAATGGCCATGCTGGCTGGGATTGATGAGTGTTCAGAGTCCAAAACATTTGGAGTGCTGCAGGTTCCCCACCCCTGTTCTGAGGACAGACAAGTAGCTGGCATCCTTCCACATTGGATCGTATGACATTTGAATTTTCTGCAAAGGTTTTGTTTGTTGCCTTAAGTTTTTGAGCATTTCTGAAGGGTGTAATTTAGACTGGGTTTGCCTGACCTTTTTTCGATATTTCCACACCTCCAGTAGCTTGAGTTGAGTCTCTAGGCCCAGTGGGTTAGAAAAAAATGGCAAAGAAATGCAGTCCTGCATCACAGATTAGCAGGCACCTAGGCTTAAATAAAAGTGAGGCTCCTAACTCATTTCAGGACCCTTTGGCTAGAACCTTGACAGCAGATTATAGGTTTCTGACTATTTAGGGTGCGAGGCAGTTGAGTTGTACTTGGAGACCTAGCCTTTTTTTTACCCTTGTCCTTTTTAAGGAATCCGTGAAATGTCCAAAACCTCTGATCTGGTAGAACTGTGGCAGTGAACCTCTGTTGAGGATACCTGGTGCCCTGTGGCTGGCAAAAGAAAAGGCAGGCACAGCTAGGGAATTGCAGCCAGGCCAGGCAGCCTTTTATGTTAGCCTTGCCAGTTACACTGAAGGATGGAGACAGATAGGAAATTCAATTCAAGCACCCCTTGGGATTCTGAACTGGGGGAGAGTTTTGTACCCAGCTGGCTCTGAGAGTCACTGAACAGGAGAGATCACGACTGCCGTGAGTGGCTGTGGCATCATGCCAGCACCATGAGCCCTGTTGTTGCTGGGTCTCCCTTTGCAGGTTATTTCTAGCCCCTGTTCCTGGAAGGAGAGCCAGTTCTTTACCGAGGTATTTTTGGAGACTCTCGCCTTCTCCTCTTTCTTGCTTTGTTTGGGCATAATCAGCCCATTGCATCCCGGAGAACCTAGCAACACCGCCTGGCTTCCCATTGGTTCCCTGGCAGCTCCACTTCTCCAATGAGAAGCTTGTTGCCATGGCAGAGGCACCACTGCACAGAAGCGAGTGAAGAGGCGGGGATTGAATTTGCTGCCTGGTGGAAATCTGCAGGGCAGAACAGGGACCAAGCAGAGGGTTAATGTGTAGCCTGTGGCCTGGAAGCGGAGTGCAGGCTTGGCCCTGTGCCAGTGACGTACAATGCCAGGGTGGGCTAACAGAATGAAACTCCCCTAGGTAGCCCTACATGCTTGGAAATGCAGCTTCTTGGCTAATTTCTCCTCTGCTGCAAAGAGAGCAAGTAACATGTTTCCTCTTCTCAACCCCTCCCTAGTCTGCTCCCCCCCCCCCCCCCGCACAGCAAGAAGCTGCTTTGGCAAGGGACACACACAGTCTCAAAAAGCTTGTTGTGCATTCTCCTTGTGTAGGGACTGGGCGGCTGTTGCTGTTCAGTTCCATCAGAAGCCATTGCAGTGGTAGAGCTGATAGTGCTGACATGTTCAGAAATCATAGGGCTGCCCCATGAATGTCTGAAAGTACATTAGGGTTCTTTTCGTTTCAGCGGTTAGTGTACATTGTAATGGTTTAGCCCACTTGTTTCCTCAGACAACTATTTTGTGCTGGTGCTATCAATGTTTTAAAATTGATCTCTCATCTGGTAATCTGTTTTATGGTTCTTGATTGTTGGAAGGAATTGCCATTTGGCTGTGGCAGATTCCAAAACTGCACCCATCAACTCTTATCCCCTCCTTTCCCTTAGGAGGCCTAATTGGAAAACCTAACTCTAGCACACATTAGGGCTAGTAAACCTCAGATTACTTGATAGGAGACCCTCCCTTTCAGTCTGTATACCACTGAGCTGCTTCTATCCCCCTTCTGAAATAGTTGCAGAAAGCCAAGCATTTTGTTTGCATGTTTATTTATTACATTGCACCTATTGAACTGTATTCACTATGCAGTTCACAACATACTAAACTCAAGAATACCATGCAAGTTTACCAATAAGCATCCTAACGGTACAAAGGCTATAAAATATTAGCACCAGTGCAAGCATAGCATAGTCATAGATGTTAATCATCACCTGCCAGTGTGCTCCAATCATAGAGGTATAGGGTGGACATGAGACAGGACACAGGCCAGGGCTGCTCTGGTGGGTGCCCATGTTATAGCAACAGGACGCAGGAGCTTAAACAAAAATCAGCCAATGGGTAAACTAGAATTCTCCTGCTGGAACTGTTCGTTCATGAGAGAGCCAGCTGGGGAACTTGGGCGAGGACATTTCCTTCTGTCTCCAGAGAGAAGAAATGGTGGCATCTTCTTTCCTCCTGAAGAGATACAACTTCTTCTCATCCCAGGAGTTGATTGCATAAGGAAAATAGAATATGCCACAAAAATGCCTCTTTAAAAGTTTAATTGGGAGAGCAATGATCTTCCACCAGGCTTTTTTGTCTTTCTCTGCAGCTGTGAGTCACTTGCATGAGACATTTTGAGGTCTTAGCTCTCCTGATCTGCTTCTGCAGTGCACCAATAGTTAATGAAGGGGTCTGTCACATTGAAGGTCTAGAGCAGGGGTCAGCAACCTTTTTCAGCCGTGGGCCGGTCTACCATCCCTCAGACCATGTGGTGGGCCGGACTATATTTTTTGGGGGGGAATGAATGAATTCCTATGCCCCACAAATAACCCAGAGATGCATTTTAAATAAAAGCACACATTCTACTCATGTAAAAACACGCTGATTCCTGGACTGTCCACGGGCCGGATTTAGAAGGCGATTGGGCCGCATCCAGCCCATGGGCCTTAGGTTGCCTATCCCTGGTCTAGAGAGCAAACAAGAGCTTTCAGGACTGATAGTATTTCAAGCTATGACCATTCTGACTGGGTGCCTGAAATATAGCATGTAACTGGGAATTCTTTATGCCTCCCTCATAAAGCTTCAAAGAGCCCAACAGTGCTACCTCTTAATTGTGTTGTGATGCAAACTTTCATCAAAAGATGCTGTATGTAGAATGTTTCTCAGGTACCACCAAGGCTTTTGCTGCAGCTTTTAAAGCTATAGAACAAATGCCACCCACAGAAACCCTGTCCTCCTAGAGCTCCCCTTGAGACCAGGCATTGGAGATATCCCCTCCATGGTTGCAGCCAGTGGATGTTTATAGCTTGCAAACACTTTCCCCAGATCAAGTAAGGAAATGTAGCAAATACACTACTTCAGCATAGATATGAACAGCACACTTGTGCAAGTTGGTGAGGAAAACATAGTCTCTTCCCAAGCAGAACTTTGAAGGGCTCACCAGGTCCTAAAGGCACCAGAACCTGAACAGATAGTCAGAAAAGTACAATAAAGTTGAGGTAAAGCTGAAAACGAGAAGTTTGTCTCTTTATTTACACCTCTCAAATTATTCTGACCTATGCTGCAGTGTAATGAATGTGGGAGAACAGTGCCTCAACAATTGAAAAACTTTTGGTTTATTGGGGGCAAGTAAATTTATGCCAGCAGGGGACAATGGAAACTTGACTTATATCAGGAGTTAATAGTAAGAACATATGAATTGAATAAGAACCTGTTGAATCATGACGAAGGTCCATCTGGTCCAGCATCCTGTTCTCACAGTGATGAGCCAGATAACTATGGGAAACCTACAAGCAGGACATGAGGGCAATAGCCCTCTCTTTACTTATGATTCCAAGTAGCTAGTATTCAGAGGCATACTGCCTTCAACAGTATGTGTTATTGTTTATTTGAATAGTGTGTACCTTACAGGTACTAGAATTCAAAAACTATTTTGACATGCTGTAGAGAATTCAGAGGAGAGGTAAGAGACTAGTTATATGAGGAAAAGGTAAAGAAATTGGGGTTCATATAGGTGGGGAAAGTCACAGGACATTCTGTCATCTTCAAACAGAAGATTTCAGAAAGGGGGGTCGCTGTTTGCTTTCTTTCCTTAAGTTCTTAAGGTTGGGATGAAAAGCCCATTTTTTATGTTTAGCAGGGAGAATATCCCAAGTATAAGAGCAATTCATACTGAAATAATCTTCCTGAGTAATTTTTGAACCATCTTTGTTGGAAGTTTATGAAAGGGCTGTGTGTGGATACTTGAAGTAAAGGGCATCTTTCCAAAGCCAGGGGATCAAACTAGAGGTCTCAAGTCCAGATTCCAAGTCTGGATTCTGAGGTTTTGCTATTATGACCAGTACTGTGTTTGAACTGACCTCTTCCCCACCGTGCACATTTGCCTAAGTTGAATTAATGGCATTGCTGAAAGTGCTCATGTGCACATTCTTTCTCTTTGATTCATGCGCAACATCATTTCTCTGATAACAAAATATGAATGTGCGTGCATGTTTATCAGCTATTAGTGGGTGCGGCTGTAAAAAAATCACTCTGCTTTTAAGGCCCTGGCCTATGCTCCTTAGAAAGAAAGGCCTTTCCCTGTGAACACATCCCATAGGAATGGTGTTGGGGCTGGACCGAAAGCAGGATAAAGCCAGCTTAATTAGGGACGGGGAATTAGGAAAAAGCATGTGATTCTAGGAAGAACTGATTTGACCTCCAGCTCTGCCTTTCTCCTCCTGCATTTTACAGGTTTTACTCAGTTTTGTCTCTTTTTAAGAAGATGCACCTGTCTCTGAACTGCAGCATCATATGCTTCTGTATTCATTTTTGGTGGGCTTGTCTGCACCTGCATACTTTTCAGTTGTTTCATCAACGCTGTTCACAACAGTATCTCCTTCAATATAAACCACCTTGATCAGAGATCTGGTGGTATGGTGGAGCCATTTCACGAAGTGGGGTCTGTTTTTGGAGCCATAAAGTATTTCTTAGCATGGATGTAAGCTTGTGACTCAGAATTTTGCTTCCCCAGTGTTGTTGCCCAACAAGTTAGGATTCAGATGTTGGCCAGACACAGCTTCAGCCACCCTACATATAAAGGATCATGCACATTCTTCCGATGTCATGTCACGTAGAAGTCATTGAGCCTAGTTAGGTCAGCATAAAAGGCTGTGACTGTTACATGCCATGGAGACCATTTCTCTGTGAGTGCTTCATATAAAGTGTTTGGACAGCACTTCCAACAGACTGGCAGACATCAAAACCTAGAACTGAATGAGTTGAATCTCTGCCTGACGGTTCATGAGCTGAGGAACGGCAAAGCTGTTTTGAGATACAAAGATACAAGACCTGAGGTGCTCAATGCCCTGAATAGCCAGTTGCTGGATAATATTCAGTATGCTTTATTGCCTTTCTCCTGTGCAGAATGATCACTTAGTGCTCAGTATTCCTGGTCATAAACCCAGTCAACATCTCTGGGTTTTGTTCAACCATCAGACAGCTATTCTTTCTCCTATTGGTCAAAGAGGAGTTGATACTGGAACCTATTCGGTATTTTACACCAAATAATTTAAGGCTTGATACCTGTGAGTTGAATAGCTAGAAGTACAGCTATATGGAGGTGTACAAGGATGTCTAGTGCAGACATGAGAGATCATTGTGGGACAGAAGGAAAAAAGTCCCTTTCTGTGGGGACTGGTGATTTAGATTGTGGCTCTGGTTGCTAAAGAGTACAGTACAAGGTTTTTAGGATTTTTCAGGATTATTATGTTAAACATCATCTGCACTGTAGGCTTCCCAGGCACATCAGAATAAATGCTATAGTCAGTGTTATGAACAGTGCTTTTTTCTGGGGGGGGGGATGCAGGGGGACGCATACCCCAAAACATTTTGTTAATCTAAGTTTGGTCTTATTGAGAGGAAAATGAGTAGAAAAATGAGAGTGCTCCTAAACATTTTTTTTAGGGGGGAAAAAGCACTGGTTATGAAGACCAGGAAGTTTAACCCTGAGCATTATTGCCCCATGAATGGTAGTTCTTATCACTCCTGTACAGTGCCCTTTTCTAAATGAAGAGTTGCTTGCTCAAGCTTCATACTACTGTACTTGCTCAAGCTACATATTTGTTGTTGTTCAGTCGTTCAGTCGTGTCCGACTCTTCGTGACCCCATGGACCAGAGCACGCCAGGCACGCCTATCCTTCACTGCCTCTCGCAGTTTGGCCAAACTCATGTTAGTAGCTTCGAGAACACTGTCCAACCATCTCATCTTCTGTCGTCCCCTTCTCCTTGTGCCCTCAATCCTTCCCAACATCAGGGTCTTTTCTAGGGAGTCTTCTCTTCTCATGAGGTGGCCAAAGTACTGGAGCCTCAACTTCAGGATCTGTCCTTCTAATGAGCACTCAGGGTTGATTTCTTTAAGAATGGATAGGTTTGATCTTCTTGCAGTCCATGGGACTCTCAAGAGTCTCCTCCAGCACCATAATTCAAAAGCATCAATTCTTCGGCGATCAGCCTTCTTTATGGTCCAGCTCTCACTTCCGTACATTACTACTGGGAAAACCATAGCTTTAACTATACGGACCTTTGTTGGCAAGGTGATGTCTTTGCTTTTTAAGGTGCTGTCTAGGTTTGTCATTGCTTTTCTCCCAAGAAGCAGGCGCCTTCTAATTTCGTGACTGCTGTCACCATCTGCAGTGATCATGGAACCCAAGAAAGTGAAATCTCTCACTGCCTCCATTTCTTCCCCTTCTATTTGCCAGGAGGTGATGGTACTACATATTACTGTACTACTAAGGGAAAGTAGCAGGGAATAAAGGTAAAGGGACCCCTGACCATTAGGTCCAGTCATGTCCGACTCTGGGGTTGCGGCACTCATCTCGCTTTATTGGCCGAGAGCCGGCGTACAGCTTCCGGGTCATGTGGCCAGCATGACAAAGCCACTTCTGGCGAACCAGAGCAGCGCACGGAAAAGCCGTTTACCTTCCCACCAGAGCGGTTCCTATTAATCTACTTGCACTTTGACGTGCTTTCGAACTGCTAGGTGTATTCCCACTGGCTAGCCTACTTTAGGATAAAAGTGGTTGATTTGGATTTCCCTTCTTCCTTAAAAAAATCATATTGGTTAACTAATATGGTTAACTAGTTAACTAGTTTTGCTTTCTCAGGATTGCCGTAGATCTGGGCAGTAGTCTTACCAGTGTGGCTTGGTTCCCATGTGGAAGTCTCAGTCTTATGTAGTCCTCTCTCTGATTCCCTCCATTTCACAACACAGTTCAATCACTATTTGCAATTCTAGCTTGGGAGAGCAAGCACAAATCATAGTTTACCAGTTTGTGTGTAACAGCAAAGTATGGCAAAAAGATGATGTTCAGGAGGTGCAAATTTGGAGTGAGTATGTGAGGTAGAAGCTTACTTGTATCTGAACCAGTCTTGTGTGAGCTAAGCTGAACACTGGCCAGACATGACCAAATGTGGGCTTGAGACAGAAGCAACAGTGGAAAGTAATCAAAATGCAAGGTCAATTTGCATAGAAAAGTAAAAGAGCTTGCAGAACAGAATACAATTGACTTGTGTTATGCAAACTGGCAGTTTCACTAGAAGTCTATGCTAGAATAAACCTACTATTTTAAATATTCAGACAATAATAAATTGGGTTTATTTTTACCTGTTTTCTTTTTTCTGTCTATTTTGTTCTGATTTGCTTTAAATAGTTGACTTTTTTTCAATGCTAGGCAATTCAATTCTTCAGGTCGGTGGGCTGGGATGCTCTGCTTGTACCGGTAGTCCCACCAGGATTTGGAGACACGTAGAAGGGCCTTCTCTGTGGCAGGAGGATCTCTGGTTCTGGAATGATTCCTCCTTAGAAGTGGGCCTGTCTTCAACATTACTGGATTTCAGATGCCAATGGAAAACATTTAATGATTTGCTACTAAAAAACACAAAACAAATATTTTCGATATTGTGATTTAGATTGTAATTTTTTGCAAACTATATATAACATAGCTGCCTTGAATATGATTTAACTAGAGAAAGTGGGCATACAAATAAATGATGTTAACAATATACAATATTCACAATAGTATTTCTCCTATAATTCTGTACATTACGGTCATACATTTAATTTTTATATCAGTTAAGTATTCATTTTAAATTAACCATTCAAATTTCATTTTTACATTTTACAACAATAAATAACTTCTTCCTAAGACTATTAATCCAGATCAAGTAAACTTCCTAAAAATTACATTCTTTAAAAAAATTATCAAAATTATCAAAATTGTTCATTTTGCAAGCTCCTTCTCTATTTTCTCTTTGTTCCAATAAGTTAGCTTTGCCATTAATCATTTTTCCAGCAGTTTATTTACCAATTGTTGAGGTTCTTCCTTTTCCAGGTCTGTGCAATTAAGATTTTAGTTGCCATTAATAGACAGTGAATTAACTCTTTCTACTTTCAATCCAATATCCTTTAAAGATCAATTAAAAATGCTTTCATGTTTGCAATTAATTTTTTTAATTTATGTATCTTTTTAGCTCTGTGTACTGTATGGTGCTCTTATGTTTGAAATACATTGTCCAGAGTCCTTCCCTGGGTGATTTATAAATTAATAAATGTATTTATGGCCCTCATTCCCAAGCTACACTCTATTCCAAAAAAATGTATAAACTGTGCACCAGACCTGAGGTTCTTATAAACATTGCTGTTTGGGCTCAGTAATAAAATGCATAGCAACTCTTAAAGTTTTGGTGTGAAGAAATCCTCAAAAAAGTACCTCCTGATATTGGATTAATATGTTCTGGCTGCCATCTTCTTGCATAACACTTCCGCTTTTGCATGTGGTGGATGTGGATTTTCATGGTGATGGGAGCAGCATGAGCTAAAAGCAGCCAAAAGGATGATGGTTTGATGGTGCTGGAATCAAAAGCTTAGTTATAGAAGTATCAGTGCAATGGACAATGGCTTGCTCTGATTTGAAAAGACACCAGAGTTTCAGTCAAATATTGAATATTGCCTCATTTGGATATTTAATGTGACTGATTGTTGGGGAAGGGGGAGATCCATTGTAAAATACTATATTTGCCTGTCAGAAAGCATGATTGATTTTTTTTAGTCAGGGAAGCCGTTAGCCATCCCTCCCACCCCCCAAAACACACACACATCTCTCAGAGTGAATATCTGAAACTATTATTCAGTGGTGGTTGGCCAAGTTACTAGTTACTAGGAGAATGGGGTCTGGAAATTTATGCTAACATCACCACCACCCTGCAAAAACCCTCACAAAATGATTACATGTTCATAAAGATACTGAAACTGCATTCTTTATGTTACTATTTTTTCTACAAAAATAGTGATAACATGCGGTCAGTTTAGACTCCTGTCCCACACTCCTCTTGTCTCTAAGGATTTAGCAGAAACAGCTTGTTCAGTGACCATTCAGGTTTTTAGAAACCAGCACCAATGAGTTAATTCCTTTGGGAAAGTTCAAAGAGGCAAACAGTGGCCTGGAGGTAACATTTTAGAAAAGAGGAGTTTGGAATTGGCACGTTTCAGCCCCTCTCCTTAGTGGTTTCTCTGGCCTGCGTTTGGAAACCTTTTGTCAGCTGTTCCTCTGATCAGTTTCCACTTGGCCATGGCATGTAACCAGCTGTTTGCTTTGATCCAGCCAAGAGAGCATTCCACGCCCGCTGACCTTCCATAGCCTCTGCAATGACAGCTGTGTGGCACTGCTTTCTGCTTAGTGGCTTTAAGACTCTCTCTCGGGAGCACAACCTGGACGAGCAACAGCCAAAAAGTGGACTTCAGCGAACAGCTTTCCATGGTGTGGACTTGAGTAGATGGTGTGGTTAGATAGCTTTTCCCATGGTGATCCCTTCCAGCACTGAGACCCATCTCAATACGATGCTGCTGACATTGCAAACGCATTGGGCCCGACAGGAGCCTTCCTGCTTTCTGCCCTCAGCCTGCTACAACAGGAAAATGGTCACAGGTAGGGACCATGTGTGGCAAATGAGAAAATACTGATTATCTGATCATATATGTCTTTATTCTAAGCTATGAGGCCAAGAGCAGCAACTTAGGGAGACTTGGCAGCCGCATAAGGGAGAACTAGGAGGAAGCTGGAGGACTATTATGCACTGAGGAAAGTCTCTGTAGATGGGAGAGGGAGGTTGGTGTCTCCTTTAGGTGTTAATGGGCTTAGGTGAAAACTGAAAATACCCTGGGGAAGAAAGCCAAGAAATCTAGGGTTTGGGCTTGGATGGTTTTTTTAAAATATGTTGAATAGCTTTGCTTGGAACACAAGGTGTGGTTTTTCTTCAGTGGTTCAAGAATGAGACTCTGGGAAGGAGTAGGTCTTTGGGACTATATGAGCTATGTGACTGAGTTAGGATAAGTTTTTAATAGTGAATGCATACGCAAACACATATAGGGAGTATGCTTATAACTACCACCTTTGCATGGATGATGCCTGAGTTTCATATGCAGTTTTGGCACCCTTTGAATCATTGTATCTTGATGGTTGTAGAGCTCTGTAGGGAAACTAGCTGTTATCTTTGTAGATTAGGGAATTGCATGTTTTACTAAAAGGGAAGTAGAAATGTACTTTAAATTAATCTGTGACCCTTTCTTTTACAAATGAAAATGCCTTAAAAGAGAAGCAGAGCTACAGGCAAAGAGCAAAATTATATCTCTTGGCTTTGAAACTTAAATGAAAAATCTAAGACCAAATCTTCATATATGTCAACCTGAGTCTGCATGTAGAAAATAGAATGTGCCCTGGACTCTGTGTTGGCATTTTTACTTTCACATATAGGCACTTACCGCTGGTTTTAGGAACTCCAGATTTAATGTTGATAATAAATTATGCAAGTGTCTGCGTAAGATTTCATATGATTTTCAAGGAGTGTTTGGGGGAGTTGGTCAAGGATTGGAGAAATGAAAGATGAGAAGGGATGGGGAATGGAGGTCCAGTGGCTTTTGGCGGGTAAGAGAAGAGGGAATATGAGCCATGGGAGCTGAGCAAGGCAGAGCACAATTCTAGAGGGTTCATTAGGCACTGTCTGTATACTTCTAAGCTTTGCTCCTCAGCTATAACGGCTGAAAAAAACTGCTCTTAAGCATTGGAAACTGAACTGCTCAGAATACCGAATTCCACACTATGCCTGACAAACTCAGGCATATTGGAATGGTACATAGCCCTCTTTATTAATAAAGACATCAATCCTGGGGAAATGGGGGTTGTCAACCCTTTAGGCCCATGGGCACATTGGCATACTGGAGAAATTGTTGTGGGCACCACACACACACTGCAACCAAGCAGCCCCTGCAACCTGTTCTATTGGCTACAGTGGAAATATTCTTTCAAGTCTGATATCAGTGGTCAGCGGGGGCGGACCCTGTGGACACTAGGAAAGGCAAGCACATGTGTGCCCACAAGCACCATATTAGGAACCCCTGATTTAAAGATAGATGTTGTAGCTCTTCATTGTGAGAAGAGGCTTAGGAGAAACCCTAGAGTCAGGCTGAGTTACAAAGGAACTTCCACAACTTGCTTCTGAGTGAAAACCTAAGATGTCACATGCTTATTAAACCCCACATTGTTTTTATTTGTGCCAGCCTCCGGTTGGGAAGTGGGCCTGTCTCTTTTTAGACCCTTAGTTAAATAAATAAGGAATATGACGTCAGTAGCCTTGCACTTCTTTGCCAGAAATTGCACTCAACTAGTCTGTCCATAAAGGGCAGAAGCCCAGCTTTGAAACCCTTCCATTAATTAACTAGCCGTGTTAATAAGCATGCAGCTGCAGCCAGCTTGGTGTTAGAGGGGTGCTGTGTTGCCAGGAATTGGATCTAGTGGGACCTCAAGCAAGCACTCTTTCTGCCAAGTCGGTACTGAGTTTTGTGCCTCCATGTAGCAGACCTAGGAATAGAAACCATTAGCTCTCTCTGCCTGTGTGCTGCTGTACTTCATTCCAGCCACTCTAACATGTCCTTTCCACAGCTAAGAATAGTACCTAGTAGTTCTGATGGTTGCCGAGGCACCAGCAATAGTAATAAAATTGCATTTTATGTACAAACTGAGCACTGTCTAGGCCAGCAATACCTATATTTCTAAAAGGGCAAATTTCCCCCTGGTGGAGAGCAGCCAGAAGCACAAGTAAGAGGAAAGCTGTGTAACTTGAAACACAAACTTTGTAGGTGTTAAAGATACATATTTTTGAATGGTTCCACAGTGTTGTAGGGGTCATGCTTCAGACTCAGGTTTTCTTGGGGGTCTCCTATCTTGCTAGTGTGCTATGATGCAGAGAACCAGTGTGGTCCGGTGGCTAAAGTGCTAGGTTGGATGTGGGAGTCCCTGTTCAAATCCCTGTCCAGCTATCGATTCTACACTGGACATATCACTATAGTCTGCCATCCTGTGTCACAGGATTTGGAAAAATGTAAAAATGCAAATTGTTTTGAGCTCATGTTGTTCTGGTAGGATATAAATAAGGTAAACTGAAGTTGTCAATTGTTTGTCCCAATTAGGCCACTGCTACCTCACAGCCTAAATATTTGGCAGCATAATCTGTAAGACCTGGGCTGGTTCTTCTAGCCTGACTCCTCTTCATTTTCATTCACTCTTTATATTATGTGCTATATGAATCTAGGTGCTAGCTCCAACTTCCATAGGTAAATTAAAACTGACTGCCTAGTAAAATGGAAATAGTGATAGTGATATGTCAGATGGCTTTAAAGAGTGTTTAGACACATTATCAATGCCTACTAGCCATGATGGAGATAGTATGACTTTACCAGTTGCTGGGGATCATAAGTAGGGCTGGGCAATATCTGGTTTTCAATATCACAATACATCATCAACTAAACATCACAATATCTTGATATATCACAATATATATTTGCAGCAGCAGAGGGCTTTGTGGGCATCCCCACAGAGAGGGAGGGCCTCGCCGCGCCTTTTCTTGGTGGCGGAGGGTGCGCTGTGCTTCCCTAGGGCAGCGAAGAGCTTTGCTGCACCTTTCCATGGCAGTTGAGGGCTTTAAAAATGTAAGGAAGTAGTAGATTTAATAAAAATATTAAATAAACTTCCATATAATATATTTAATATATTTTCAACTAATTTAAGAATAGTTCACGTGATTTTCTAGTCAAGTTGCATCTGCTTCTCCACTCAGAGGTCTAAGTGGAATCAATGCATGCACTGATCCCGGGGAGATTCATGCACAAGGTGGTTACAAACTGCTATCTGTATACAGGTAACTCGCAATTTGTGCACATTTCATTCGTACACATTCAGATTTACATGCTTAACAATTTTAGAAAATTAAAAAGGGGATGGAAAGAGGGCAATTGTCTGGGGGGAAAGGCTTTGGCAATCCCACCCACTGTTGAACCCAATGTGTTTTGACTATACACTATTTTGGCTTTACATGCCATCCCTGAAACGTAACCCCTGCATAAGTTGTGCGTTGCCTGTATTGCTTTGAGTTGTTAGGTAAAATCAGTGAATAACAGCATATAATACTGTAAAGATACAACTTCATTGACGCCTTGCCAGTAGAAGTAGAATATAAATTTAAATAATAGCATTAGCAACATGACTAATTGCCCACTGCATGTGGTGACTACATGCTGCATTAATGTGTGAACCAGCCCCTATGTTTTGACTGCTGAGTAATGCAACATATGATTGGCTTATGCTGCTTGAGGATGTTTACATAAAGAAATTGTAAGGCCGCGTTGTAATCGTTTAGCAATAAATTATATTACTATGAGTCCCAGAAAATAGTTTAAGAGCATCTGAGGTGGCAGCACTGCTTCAACTACTTAAGATTTTCATTTGTATTATTAATAATAATCATCATCATAAGAATAATTTTATTATTTATATGCCACCCATTTGACTGGGTTGCCCCAGCCGCTCTGTGCGGCTCCCAATAAAATATTAAAAACTCAATGCACAAGTGAAACATATGATGAAAGGTTGAGTATTTGTGGAGGGAGTGCCTGTATATGGTATTGGTCCTTAACATGTGTAATGGGTCTTTGTGGAAGGATAGACTGTGTTGGTGAGCTGAAGGCAATAGTGTCCCTAAAGACAGTGCTTGGCTTTTACCTCATTAAGGTGAATTACAGCCGTGGGTCAGTAACAGAGCACATGCTTTGCATGAATAGGGTTCTGAGTTCAAATCCAGCCTGTGGGCTGGGAAAACTGTGGCCTTTCAGTCACCAAACGTTGGTGACCAGAGGTAGTGGACCCATTTAGAATTTTGAAAAAGTTATATGAGCACCAGTCACAAAATTGCTGCCATAAGGGCATGGCATAACACAAAATTAGAGAGAACCCAGTCATTGTTGCTTCCCTCCCACCTACTGAACAACCTCATGCTACCTGTGGGAAGTCAGCAGTGTTCTGCTGGCCCTGGTTGTTGACATCATACAATCTTGACATCTTGCACATATAGACTGATGCTGTTGCTATCTAATAAGAACAGAGAGCATTCCCCAGTACCAAAAATATATATACAAGGTGGCCACACTACACTAATTCTCTAACACACATACAGATCAGACGCACATCCATCCTTCTCTCCCTCTCTCTCTCTCTCTTTCTTAAACACATATTTCAACTATACACAACCACACATACATCTCTCCCTCTCTTTGCCCAAGTGCATCTCTCCATCTGTTTCACAGACCGCATAAACACAGAGACTACACATATATACCTCTGTCTGTCTGTCTCCTCAGTGCAGGATCGGAAAGCCCAAGATGCTCGGTGGTTTAGACTACAGCGCCACCCACATCTCTGTGCATCTACCTCTCTCACAGACCACCATTCGTTCATACCTCCTCCCTCCCTCCCTCTCACACACACACATCTTTCGCTCTTTCTCTGCCCAAGTGAACCCCTGTCAATCAAGCATCCACAGACAACCTCTTCATGGGGTGAAGCAAGTGCCTGCCGCCAGCTCTGCATCACTGGCAGGCAACAAACTAAACATGATGGGACACTCAGGGAACAGGAAAATGATTCCTGCCACCACCAAAAAACCACAAATATAATGCAAGAGGACTTGCCCTTCCAGCTCCAGCAACTGCTCTACACTCTTCTGCCATCCCCTCTTCCCGCAAAATCCAAAAAAGATTGAGGGTCTGTAACCTTGGGTCTGGGGACTCCAGAAAAAGCCTTCATGGGTGCTGGGTTGACAGTACCCCAGAGTAGACAATACTGAACTGGAAGATTCAATGATCTGGGATAGCTCAGTTGGTAGAGCATGAGACTCTTAATCTCAGGGTTGTGGGTTTGAGCCCCACGTTGGGCAAAATATTCTAGCATTGCAGGTGGTTGGACTAGATGATCCCCATAGTCCCTTCCAACTCTTCGATTAGATTCTGTTCTGTTCTATTCTATGATTCTAGATTCGTTCAGGGGGGGAGTCAAGAGCTGCATTGAGATCAGGCCTAAATTGTTCCCTGCTTCAGGCACTGGGTTCTGCTGTTCTCAAATGTGCTCCAGATTTTTTCCCTTGCTCCATGGAATTCCGTGGGAGCTGCTGAGAATAAAGTTCTGACTGATCCTAGATTGTAAAATCTATACTCGTGAAATGTGTGTCCGGAAGGGCAAGGTGTGTGCACATGGAAGTAGGGTCTGTGTTGCAGTGGCCCCTCAGGCCCTGTTAAATGTGCGGCTCTGGGAATTGTCTTTTTAATTATGTAGGTGGTTTGTTCTTTGTAATAGAATTGGCTTGGAAGAAATAAGGAAATAGAAAAAGAAAAATACAATTGAATAAAAATTAAACATACTGGGGAGAGAGGGGGGGTACAGATCTGGGTTGTTGCATTCACAATCCCTCAGAGTAATTTAACAGTTTTTATTATATAAGTAAATAATATTAGAAATGCTTTAAAAAAATAATAGTAGGCTTGGCCATTATTGAATTCTTAACAAGGGTATGTGTGTTTTGGGATAGCAGAGAACAAGACGCTGGATGCAAAATTCAGCATTGTGAAAACCTCAGATTTTGCTTTGTTTTAAAAGCAAGAGTAGACCTTATAGGTTATCACATCATAGAATTTTTATTTTATTTATTTGTTGTAAACAAACAGTATACACCATCATGTTTATATAGTAATATTAGAACTTTAGTTAGCAGATGGTTTTTCCTGGAGGTTCACTTTGATAAGAAAGTTGTCTGTGGTAGGCCATCCCTTAAAAGTTGTTTGCTGGTAAGCTCCTGTTCCTACTGTTGCTTTTCATCCAGATCCCTCTCTTGGCTTTGGGACTAAAAATTAGTAGGGGAAACATAACATACCTCAAAGGGCCAGATTTGGCCAAGGGGACCACATCAATTGATCCTTATCTTACAAGGAGATGAAAATTGGACACAAGTTGTACAAAATACTGTATTGGCCTGAATAGAAGCCGCACCTTTAAAATTGGAGGTGGGGGGGGAGGAAGAAAAAATACCCGAATATAAGCCACTCCATTCCTCACTGCTCCTGGCTGCGTAGGGGGGGGGGAGCCGTGCTGCGTTGCCGGTGGCCTTTCCCCTATCTCGCTCTCTCCTATCCCAGCCTTGGGGGAGAGGACGGGGGTCTACACGCGGGGCGGGTGCTGCTTTGCCGCGCTCCTGGCTGCATACCGTAAGGTCACGAATATAAGCTGCATTTTAACTTTTCATGGTCAGAATTTGGGGGGAAAGTGATGCTTATATTCAGGCCAATACAGTAATATAAATTTTAATGTAAATAATGTGTTCTAATAGATATATGGGTGTGTGTATCAGGGCAGAAGTGTATGCAAAATAGAAATGTATGTCCTGGGCACCAGTAGCATAAAAGACGGTTTTGTATCTTTTGATTATTTGTTTGTTTAGAGTATTTATAAACCATCCTTCACCAGATGGTGCCACGGAAGAAAATACCATATAAATTAAAATGATAATTAACAGTATTTTAAAACTAAAACAGATAATAAAACAGACATTTTTTAAAAAAATACATGGCAACAGTAACTGAATTATTCCAAAAGGGGGAATAAATCTGTTTAGTAACCTGCAGTAAGAAAAGTTGACATGTTCATAGCATCACCAATGGAGAATTGCTGTTTTGGGGGGAGGAGGAGCAAACTACAGATAGAAATCATGTTAGAAACAGCACAGATATTGACTCCCAGTGGGCGCTGAGGGAATCCCTCTCTTTAACTACATTCAAAAGAGAGATCTGTAACTTTGAGGTGTGGCTGCATAATAAAATACCCTGGCCACATTCTGACCAGCTTTTCTTCAGTTCTGACAATCCCAGAGGCTAGAGCCTCTGACCGTGTCTGACATGCAAACACCTTTGCCTGTTTTTCTGTACAGTAGTTACCTCTCCTCTCTGCACAGTTCATGCTGTAGCCTCTCCTCTTGCCTCTTTCCCTTCCCAAAATGCCATTAATGGTAAAGGTGCATATGCACTCAGGTAAGCGTCCTTGATTACAAAACATGGAACACAATACCTAGACCTTAAAACATTCAGGAATACATTTCATAATTCTGCCCTTCCTCCCATAGACTCAGAGTTGTGTACATGGTCCTGCTTCTCCCATTTTATTTTGTTAACATCCCTGTGAGATAAGGCAGCTAAAAGAGCTGGAGCTCACCCAGTGAGCTTCAAGGCTGGAGAGTGTTTTGAACCCAGGTCCAAGTACAACACCCTAGCCACACTATGCCATACTGAGGGAACAGTTGAATCTAGGAGTCTTTCATATGTGCCTTCTCCCTTCCTATTTGCATAGTCTTGATCCCAGTGCTAACAGTTGATGGCTTCCTTATGCTCTTCTCTCAGCTTTCATTCACTTAAAGCTGCTATGCAGTCAGTCTGGGAAAGATAACAAGAGGCCTGCCACTAAAAGGCCTGCCATCCCCCACCCCACCCCCAAGCTGTGGTAGCTTGAGGTTGCAGAATTTAGTGGACCCTTGCTTAATGTAATCAAAACAAATAAAGAAGGCTGGGAAATGCTAATATTAAGCACCAACCCTTATGCCTGAACTCTGTTTTGTGGTTTTCGGTATTGCAAATATAAATTTGCTTAATAATACCATGAAATGCAAACACCTTTTGGACTGTCCTTTCTAATACATTTGTGTCACTGTTTCAGTCCACTGGATGAAGCTCTCTATCCTGGGTTGTTTCAGGAAATTGGATCTGCTGCCCCCCTCCCATTAAAAAGCTAAGAATAGAACCTAGGTTCTTGGCCATATCCTCACCCCTACTGTAATCAAGATACCTGACTCTCTTCTTAAATTGGAATGCGTTTTGTGGTGAAAGCAGGGAGCTATTTCTGGGAAGTGCAGGCATGTGTGGTGATTAAAAAAAAAAAAAAAACCCTCACCAAACTATTTTTGTGCCCTCTAGGTGGCAGCAGCACTCCACAATGCCAGCTGCCGCCCTGCAGCCAGGTTGCCTCTCTGGGCCGCTCTCTTCCTACTGAGACAATCATGTCGAGCCAGCACAGCCATGCTCCCTTCTCCAGCATCCAGCCCATGGCTGAGCATCAGCAGGTAATTTCCTGGAAATTCAGCCTTTTGGGGGGCTCTCCCTGAATCAGCTGTCTCCTCTTCAGACACTATGCTTGTAAATGCACACAGCAGCTCAGCCTGGCTCTGCTCCTTTCCCACTCTTCAACCTATGGTCATTCCAAGTATAACCTACATGAGGCTGATACAGGTGTGAATCTCTGTTTTTATTTAGCTCACATTATAGAAACAGTGGCTTTGAGGCTCTAAGTTCAGTCTCTAGTCAAGGCATGCAGAGGGGAGTCATTGTGGGATGAAGCAAACCCCTAATGCAATTGCCGCTGGAATCAGCCATGATGTGTGGTGAGAGCCACTTAACCTGGGCCTAAGCAGTCATCCTCACCTGGGCTGATAGCAACCTCTTTCCTACACCGTGGGGGAAATTAGATGTGGGCTGCAGACTGAATCTACTAAGTTTAAAAGGTTAGTAATCTCAGCATGACCCCTGCACTCACTCACTCTCTCTGTCTCCTGCAAACCTTCTGCCTCCAAGTACATAAAAGACATAAAAGAAAACAGGGTTTTTAGTGGAATAGAATGAAGCCCTTGTCAATCGCTGCTTCCCGCTGGCGGCTGGAACACATGCTATTAGCCCCATCATGGAACTATTTCAATCCCATGACCTTTAGGGACTTATCTCTTCCCCCCCCCCCCTTTTCTCCCACAGATCATGCCAGACCTGGCCATCCTGCAGAGAAGAATCCCACTCACTTTTCGGGACTCTGCCACAGCCCCACTACGCAAGCTGTCTGTCGACCTTATCAAAACTTACAAACATATCAATGAGGTAAGAGAACCTTCTCTGTGGTGACAGCTTTGACCAGTTCCTTAAAGCATTGGGAATAGTGATGATTTAAACATCTTTGCACTTCTTCTTCCCTTTGTGCTGCATGTTGATGACACCATTCCTTAGCTCTTCTGCCCTGCCAGAGAGTTTAGTTTGCTTCCCCGGGCTGCTATGGGGAGGTGTAATTCCTCATCTTAAAAGAAAGGTTCCTTGTATTCTGTGCACTGACCCTGCGTTTCGCTGCCAGGTCTATTATGCTAAGAAGAAACGCCGAGCCCTGCAGGTGGCACCCGAGGACACAAGCACCAAAAAGGAACGGAAAGTGCACAACGAGGGCTACGATGACGACAACTATGATTACATTGTTCGCAATGGGGAGCGCTGGCTGGAACGTTATGAAATAGACTCGCTCATTGGCAAGGGATCCTTTGGACAGGTCAGAGAGCAGCCGGGAAAGAGACTTCTGTAACTACATAGCAAGTTGCAGCCTGTACTCTGGTGATCATTGGTCAGAACACTGCTCTAGGTTCTCCTTCCCCAGCAAATGTGCCTTTGGCAAGATCAAATGGAGCATGCCCCACAGTCACAAGAACACACAGCCTGTACTTGCCAAAGGGAAAGGGTATAGCTCATTGGTAGAGCAGAAGCTTAGTTTGCAGAAGGCCTCAGGTTCAGTCTCTAGCATATCCAGGCAGGGCTGAAAAAGATACCTACCGGTAACTGAAACCTTGGAGAGCCTCTCCTAGTCAGTACAGACAAGAGATAACCAATGTGGTATCTTCCAGATATTATTGAACGACAGCTCCCATCATCCATGACCATTGGCAGTGCTGGCTGGGACTACAATGAGAGTCCAGCAACATCTGGACATCATCACTTTGGTTGTCCTTGATATAGAAAGTATAATCCAGATTGCTCATTAGTGTGGTTTGGTATAAGGCAGCTTGTTGGGTTCTGACCTGCTTTTAAGTAACGGGGGTTGACGTTTCATTGCCATCCTAAGCAAAGTTTTGCACGTGTACATCTCCCTGACCTCTTTCTGAGGAAGGCCAATAAATAAATAAGATGACCACTGTGTGTGGACACTTGAATGTTCCCCCTGCCCAGCGGTACTTTTGACTTGGTGGTTCTCCCCAAAGTCATTACTTCTTGGCACCACTGAATGATAAGATTATACTGATGTGTCTTTTTCTCCCTTCTAGGTGGTGAAGGCCTATGACCAACAGGCTCAGGAGTGGGTGGCCATAAAGATAATCAAGAACAAGAAGGCATTTTTGAGCCAGGCTCAGATTGAATTGCGATTGCTGGAACTGATGAACCAGCATGACACAGAGATGAAATACTACATTGGTGAGAGTTTGCAGAGATATGTTTTTGGAATTAGTTGAGAAGTGTGAGTGGGTCAGGGAGAGCACTACTGGTGAGATGCACATTAAATGAAGTCTCCAGTGCTTCATTCAGATTGGTGACAACTTGTGGAAGGCTCTGCATAACAGTGAGTGACTGATTAAAGGAAGGTCTGGATAGTGTTTGAGAGACTGATTGGAGCATGAGTTGAAGTCGGTGGGGGTTCAGGTCATTGGGAGAGATTCGTTCATTGTTTTGCTTGCAGATGTGGTGCACTCAGTGATCTGTGGTCCAAGACTGTGGGAAATGTTCATGTGGGATGCCTGGAGGTCATAATTATATGTCAGTGAGGTTCACAAGTGCTGGCTGCGGGGTGTTGTCAAAGCATCAATGGGGAGCTGCAGTATTCTAGCAATGCCGCCACCACACTTTCTCTCTCCACCCCACCCGCAGTGCACTTGAAGCGGCATTTCATGTTCCGGAGCCATTTGTGCCTGGTGTTTGAGTTGCTGTCCTACAACCTCTACGACTTGCTCCGTAACACCAACTTCCGTGGCGTCTCTCTGAACCTCACACGCAAGTTTGCCCAGCAGCTGTGCACTGCATTACTCTTCCTGGCAACACCTGAGCTCAGCATCATCCACTGTGACCTTAAGCCTGAGAACATCCTGCTCTGCAACCCCAAGCGCAGTGCCATCAAGATTGTGGACTTTGGCAGCTCCTGCCAGCTGGGCCAGCGGGTGAGTGACCCTTTGCTGTGACCTCTCCAACTGCAGCCCCTCTCCCAGTGCCTGGCCTGAGACCTTCCTAGTGGTCGACACCAGAAGTTTGTAATTGTCAGCTCGAACAGCTTCCCTCATTTTCTTAGGACTTCTTCAGCTTGGTCTTGGCTAGATGAGGGCCTTAGAAGGCACTGGACCACCTTATTTGTCTCTGCCAACATTTGAAGCAAAGAAGACAGACCCACCTGTTGTGACCTTCCAGTCCCCAGAGTGCAGCAGCTGATCCTATCTTTCCTTTTCTTCCCTGTAGATCTACCAGTATATCCAGAGCCGATTTTACCGCTCACCTGAAGTGCTACTGGGCATGCCTTATGACCTGGCAATTGACATGTGGTCCTTAGGTTGCATCCTGGTGGAGATGCACACAGGAGAGCCCCTCTTCAGTGGCGCCAATGAGGTAGGTGGAAAGAGGACGAGCCAGAGGTGGGGAGGGGAGATTGGCCCCTGGGTATTATGCTCCAAAGGGCTTGGTGTAGCAGCTAGCTTTTAGCAAGGGCAGCTGTTGAACTTGCTGGGCAGAACCTCCTAATCGAGATAAAGAATGCAGCAGCAACTTGGCTTGGCTGGCAGGAGGAGTTGAAGTGTGTGGAGCTGCATGAATAGATCCTTGGTTCAAGGAGACAAATGAATGGATTTAGAAGGCCCTCACAGAAACAAGGAGTGGGTTTGGAAAGCCAGAAAGAGCCATGTGAGGTTTGGAACTGTCACCTTGTGTTCCTGATTCTGTGCCTTTCCCTTGCAGGCAGATCAGATGAGCCGGATTGTGGAGGTGTTGGGGCTGCCACCCCCTCACATGTTGGAGCAGGCTCCCAAAGCTCGGAAGTACTTTGAAAAGCTGCCTGAGGGGGGCTGGGTCCTCCGGCGGGGCAAAGATGGCAGGAAGGTAATGCTTAGCACAGCTGTCCTCTCTCTTTAGCCCTTTCCCCCTCTGCATTCCCTTTAAAATGAGCCTGAGGCAACAGATGAAGATTATCTGCACAGCACAAGGTTTTCAATTGTCAGTTTTGCTATTCACATTTTGTGTTTTAGCAGGGGGTGGGGGTGGGACCTGTTGTGGTAAGCTTTTTAGTTGTGCCACAAAATGTTTCCAATGACCTTTGAACTGTATTTTGTTCGGGGACTGTGGTTTTGTATCCATCATTTTCAGTTACTTCTATGGCAAGGAGGTAGAAAATAATTTGTATTGACTAAATCAACCTAAAGGCACAGGCTCTGCCCTCGGACTTCCAGGCTAAGAGACTAGAAACCTCAAGGGAAGAGGGGGAATAATTTTGAGAATGCAGGTGGGAAGACATGAGTTTTTAATAGGCATTGGAACAAGCAAATGAGTTCTCTGTGAGGGCAGAAGCAGGCTCCCCCACAGTTGTTGCCCTTGTTTTCATGGGTGATTTGAAATAGATGGGGCAAGTATCTTGCAAGTGTGTTAAGATAACTATCCTTTAACATGAATAGTACATGTGACAGAAACGCGTGGCACTCCTGGGCAGGAACAAGAAGCCCTGTGGTCCTTGCTTTTTGCAGAGAGTTAAGTCAACTCTTTTCTCCAAGCTTTAGTAAATATTGACAGTGATTTTTCTCTAATTAAACACGTCAACTTCACAATCAGCAAGGACATTGTTTCTGATGGAGTTCCTTAGGTTTAGGAATATAAAATAGCCTTGTCCTGTGTTGTGATAAAATGAATTCTTTTCTACTTTCCAAATACAAACTTGGCATGACTGATAATGTTTCCGCCTTTACTGAGTACAGTAGCACAACACCCCACCTGGCTGATACAGACCGTTCTTGCTGTAAGTAAAGTCTGCCTAACTATACCGTTCCTTGGTGTCTTTCAGGACTACAAGGTTCCAGGGACACGGCGGCTGCACGAAGTGCTGGGGGTGGAGAGTGGAGGCCCAGGCGGGCGCCGTGCAGGGGAGCAGGGCCATTCGCCTTCGGACTACCTGAAGTTCAAGGATTTGGTGCTGCGCATGCTGGACTATGAACCCCGTAGCCGCATCACCCCTTTCTACGCCCTGCAGCACAACTTCTTCAAGAAAACGGCCGACGAGGGCACCAACACAAGCGCCAGCACCTCACCCAGCCTGGGCACGGAGCACAGCCACTCCACCAGCACCACCAGTTCTGTGTCTAGTTCTGGTATGTCCATCTCTTCCCCTGCCTCCTTTCCACTGCCAGCTCTATCCTCATTCATCTCCATTGCGTGATCTGATACTCTTCCACCTCCACCCATAGGAGGGTTCTGTCTAGCTGTTCCTAGCATCTCCTGCTCTGTGCTCAAATGTTACCTTGGCCCCTGTTCTGCTCCTCTGACACTGTGTACGTTTTTTCTCTCCTATCAGGCGGCTCCAGTGGTTCTTCCAACGACAACCGCGGTTACCGTTACAGCAATCGTTACTACGGCAGCATGGGCACCGTGCATGCAGACTGCGAGATGCAGAGTCCTCAAGTACGTTGCCTGTCAGGCTCCATTCTGTTTTGGCTCCCTGCGCCCTTTCTGTTGCCCCAGTCCTTAACACGTTCAACCCCTCCATTTCCATCTTTAACTGACTGTTTCCCTCTTTTTTGTTGTTGTGGTTGCAGGCGCCCCCTCAGCAGCAGATGCGTCTCTGGGCCAGCGGCGACAACGAGAGTATTCCTCACATCTTACCTCACAAGCCCACGCCCAGCCAGGCCATGCCATGTTTCCCCCCGAGCGGGCACCCTCCGTACCAGCGCCCTCCACTCCCACTCTCTCCCCCGCTTCCCGAGGCCATGGAGGTTTCTCTGGGCCCTCGCCATCTGGACTGCAACCCCCCCGGGCTGGGCTCTTCCTCCTTGCACTTGGGCACCTCGGCCTTCCGGACTAGGACTGCTGGCGGCTCGCGCCCTGAGGGACTTGGCCTCAACTATCCTCTCCGTGGGCGTGGGCACCGAGACACTGACGAGACTGCACTGATGGGTGTCTGCGTGCCCCAGGGCACGGCTGCCAGCTCCTGATGATGGACTGGCCCGGCAGGCTAGGAGCCAGTGCCCAGCGAGAGCACTCCCTTGTTGCACCAGAGCCTGGACGGGCCAGGACTGACTGTAGGGCAGGGAACCAGTGCCCAGAGAGCACTTCTCCATAGGTGAGAGTCTGAGTGGGCCAGGACTTGCGGTGGGATGGGTCAGGTTGCCTGGCTGTGGCCAGTCTAGAGACCAGGTCCTGTTGCTACCTAGGACCTTGCTGCAACTGGTAAGCATTGTTGGGGGGGAGGGGAGGGGGGAGGGGGGAATAGGACAGGGGGAAGCATGTGGAGCCAGCATCCTACCGCCCTTGCAGCCTGGATGCCGCCTTCCCCCTTTCGGTCAGTGCTTTCTCTGACTTGTGTGGTCTTTCCTGGCCACAGCCCCTCTCGAATCATTCAGCGGCATGTGGCCTGCCAGCCATTCCCTTCCTTGGTGCAAGAGATTTCAACATTCTGTGCTTGGATGGACAGTCAGACTTCTGTGCACTGCGTGGACTGATGGGCTTGGTGGCCTATGTGGTCCCATGGGAATTGCTGCTAAAAATTTTTCCCCCTGCTTGGAAATAAAGGGTTGCCCCAACCAGCGAATGTTTATGCTGACTCGTGTGCAGCCATCTTGGACCTGCCTCTTGTTGTGTGTACATGATGGAAGGTGGGGGGGGGTGCTTAGATCTGTGCTCTGGCATCATTGAAATATACTAGTGCAGGGCACAATTAGGAAGGTGGCAAAGGAGGGAGAGGGGTGCTGAGCTGGGTTGTGAACTTGTACCTCTGCCTTACTTGAGCTCATGCACCTGCACAGGATTCGGTCGTCTGAGCTCAGGCTATTTCCTTAAGATTCTTTTCTTTTCTTTTTTCGCAAGTAGGAAATGTGGAAGCTTAGCAGAGAAAGAGGGATGCAACCAATATTATTTTCCTAATCACAGGGAGTTGGCCCTTAACACACCCACACCCCAAAATGCTGCTGTAGTATAAATAGCAAGCGTGCTGTTAGATTGGCAAGAAATTGAAGCAATAAGGCCAAGGGTGACCCAAGGAGCCTGTTTCCCTATTCCAGTTGCTGCTTGTTGCTCACTAGGCGCTTAGTTCTGCTGTGCTGCACAGCCAGGCAGATCAGGACTTGTACCTGACCAGACTTGGAGGTGCTTGTGTTAGCACTGTCCTTTTCCAGTTTTGGCAGGCTGTTATCCCTTTCAGCTGGATGAGATTTGGCTGGGCCTTACACATGAAGAAAAAGAGCATTTCAGTCACAAGAGCATTTCATTGTAATTTACCATACAGTCAACACAAGGGCAAGCGTAAGCTTGCTGCTTTGGGCTTTGGAACAAGATGTTAGTTTTGTCCATTGTTCTCTGAGAGCAGGGCACATGGTTCCAGACTCAGCTGCTACTGGCAAAATGTGACGCTTCAATGAAAGTGCAGAGTGGTTGTATGTTGCCTGTGTCAGTTTTTTAGACCAGGAATTTGTTCCAGGGATATGTGCTATGTTCTCAGCAGTCCTAGTACACTCAGGCCCATGTCTACAATATCATGGCATTAGATATTGGGATTCAGCATCCTAAAAACCTCAGCCTTTTGTTACGTATCTTGGTTGTAAAGATGGGTTTGAAAGGCGTGGGGGCAATTCCAAGTTCTGAAAACAGAAGTTGACTTGGATAGGCTTTCCAATGGCCTGGTGTTCAAATTCTCTGTTGCACTCCATGCCCTCTTCCTTCTGCCCCAAGAAGCAGTTGTTTGGAACACAGCATATTTGCGTAATTTATGCAGATTATGCAGTGCAGGCTTTTTTGTTATTTAGAACAAAATGTGCACAGTTTTGTGCCCAATGCTACCAACTGAAAGAAAGGAGGCCGGTTGAGAGGCTTCGGCCAGCTAGGCTAGGCAGCATGGGCTGTAGAAGAGCTAATGAAGAAAGATGGCTGCGCGCATGAGCAAACTCCACTGCAGATGGGAAATCAAATTAGACATTTGGTGGTGCTTGTGGAAAGAAGAACTCGCTGCTTGAACACAAAATAACCTCAACCCAGGGCCATCCAATAGCTCGTAAGTACCACAAAAGTTGAAGTTCTGCAGGTTTTGGGTGCTGGTCCTAGCCTTTATTCTGAATAGAATAAATGAGTCTGTTTCACTTGAACAAGCAAGCTCTTGCAGACAGTTGTTCAACTTGGGAATGTATTCCATTCATTATCTGCTCCCACTTAAATGATAAATGCTTAAAAGTGATCATCAGAGGGTTCTGTATTCTTGCCTCCCTGCCAGACCAGCTGCCTCTTTACCCCTACCCCGCCCGCACTACACACTGCCATTCATGCCTTTTAAGAGTGAATTCACAGTTAAAATGAAGGCAGATAGCTGTATCACCTGAAACTTGTCTCCTTTATGAAGTACATGCCCAAACAGGGAAGAATAACAGCCTACTACAAAGAGTAGTGGCTGTTGTTCTTTCTTCAATCACGCCTGGGTTCTGTACCTTCAAGGAGCCTTGCTCGGGAAAGGTTTCAAGCTAGGCTAGAGTTCTGGTAGAAGTGCACATCAAGGTCATGGCTCTCACATTGTTGCTCAGTTCTCTACTGACTTGTCACATTCGTTTCCTCAAAGGTAGGCATAGGGAGCCCATGGCCCTCCATGTGATATTGGGACTCCTAGCCCCATCAATGGGTGAACGGCAGCATAAATCTGCAACATTTGGAGGGTCACAGGTTCCCCATCCCTGCTGTCTACAGCAGTGGTGAGGAACCTTTTGAGGGCAGTAGGCCAGATCTTTACTTTCCCATGGGCTAGCTCTTACGGGGACAGGACTGCCCACCTGCCAAACCACCTAGTGTCATATTGACATGAGATGATTGTCGTGCCCACCTGCCAAAGTTGGCCTGCTTTGTGCAGTTTCCAGTGGGAATAAGATGGCACACCTAAGCAGTATTGAACTCCCTGTGCATCAGCTAATGCACAAGTGTATGTGTTTCGGTATGTTTTCTGCTACCAATGTCTCTATTTAGCCTCACACCTGATATCATGTATGGCGGCAGGTGAGCAAAACAGTCTTGTGGGCTGAATGAGAAGGCCTGATGGGCCAGAGGTTCCTCACAGCTGGGCTACAGTATATTCTCTGGCATAAATTACCAGACTACCACCTGCTTTTATTCTTTTCTCTTTTTCTCTCTTCCACAGTAAACTCCACTCTGGGCACAGTTCTTTCTGTATTTAAAAATGCTTGATTTGAGACTAAAAGCTCCTGTTAAATCTTATAGCCTGTTAAGTCTTGTATGCAGGTTGTAATTGTGCACATGCAAAAGAGAAGACAAAAAAACTCTAGTATTCAGTTTAACATCATTTTTAGAATCCCAGTTTTTTTCTTCTCCAAAAGGAGGTCTCTAGCTTGTGTGACTGCAAAGATGATCAAGCCCAAGTTTAATTTAAATTAACAGACTAAAGGCAGTTTTGATTCCCTCCCATGTCCCATTGGGGAATTAGGGTTTTTAAGGATTGGGGCCTTAAAAGAACAGGGTAGGGTAGTGTTTTTAGAACTTCTATCTCTGTCTTTAGGGTGGGGTTGAGGATACTGTACAAAGGTTCACAAATATGGTCACGGCATCACCCACAAATTTAAATCTGGCAGGCAACATGGAAAGCCTTCGCTGTATGTCACCACTATTATTTTTTTTAATGCATCTCACAATAAATTGAGGCAGAGCAATCTTTTCAAAATGGCAGGAAGGCTATGTCTTAGATGAGGCAACAGTGCAGTTGGTAACAAATTGCACAGCTAAAACTCATGGATCCCTGCTTCTGCAGCCTTTTACCTCTTTGTAAATTAAGAAATTATTGGAAATGACCAAATGCATAACATTTATACAGGAGAGAATAAAGGGTAGTACACAACTGTACCTTGGTACTATCCCTTTGTTTTTTATTAATGTGATGGGCATTTTAGAGTGTATATGTTTGATTTGAGCTACTATTCTGAGCTCTATTAGTTTGGTGTTTTCATTTAGGACTTCTGGGCTTTTCCAATCATACACAATGTGAAATAGAATGCCACATGTCAGACTCTGCTCTCATTTCATCAGAGTAATAATTGTGAGCAAAACAGATTGGAGGTGGGGCAGGGAATGATGTGATAGTTTAGTTATACTCACATTATTCAGTGGAGAGTCTAAAATTGTATTACCCCACCCTGCGCCCAAATTGTCCTAACAAGTAGTTTCTGCATATACCCTGGCCCAGCTTTTAGGCAGCTTCCCTCAAAGGTAAATAGGGTAATAAGACCTGTCACTTCAAATACTTATTACCCCTGAAATGCAGTCACCTGTTTCCTTTGGACAAATTATGCAAACAAAGCTATTGTTTTCATGTCCTGCTTGGGTGGGTGGGTGCAGAATGCTGGACTATTCATGTAGCATGGGGTTCATACTACTCATTCAGCATGCAGCTTTATTCCTTCATATTTATATTCCACACTCTAGGAATGCAGAATGAATCTGGTTGATAATAATAATTTTTAAAAATCTCTGCAGTCATGACAACCTCCCCCAGTCCGCAATGTGGGTAGCGTAACAGCAAAGCTATGGGAGAGATGTCCAAGCTTAGTTCATGTAATGGAACCACACGAAGCAGCAGACATGTTGAAGGAGCTTGGCTAAGAAGGCTATTCTATAAACGTCTGCTCCACAGTGTCGGGGAACCTGTAGCCCTCCAGATGCTGTAGGACACTAGCTCTTTGCAGTCTCAGCAACCATGGTCAATGGGAGTTGTGTCCAACATCATTTGGTGGGCCCACAGCTTCCCCATCTCTGTCGTACAGTGGTTACATGTTAACCTGGCTTGCAGCAATAGTGAACAATTTCACTATTTGTGAGCAAGAGAACAGATGGCTTTCAGGAAGTAGAACGGGAAGGTGCACAGCTGCTGCTGTTTTTAATACACTGAAATTTGGGACACTTTTGTGTTACTCCTATTCTACCAGCACATTGCCAAAGGTAGCCAATGGAAGCCTCAACTTACTCTAGTCTCTCATTCAGAAACTAGCGTGTAGGCCCTGGGTATTGCCA
This sequence comes from Darevskia mixta, assembly GCA_034641385.1. Lineage (NCBI taxonomy): Eukaryota > Metazoa > Chordata > Lepidosauria > Squamata > Lacertidae > Darevskia > Darevskia mixta. The sequence goes on along the minus strand of JAWWNH010000033.1, from coordinate 14,912,284 downwards.
GAAAACAGATTGAAACTGCCAGTCTAACACACATTTTACAATGCAGATTTTTATTCAAATCAGTGATGTGTCCAAAATGTTTGGGGTATTGGAGCCCTTTGCTCATGGGAAAAGTGGGAGGCCTTCGGGCCAGTGGCAAATCAGATGCCTCTGGAAGGCAACAACCCTCCCACTGTATATAGGACACTGCCTCGGAGCCTGGGTTGCATATAACCATTCCATGGATTTATCAAATATTTTAAAGTCATGTAATAAGCTAGTGGTCACCACATTTTGTGGCAGTAGATTCCATTAAGAAATGATATACAGTACTATAAATACTTTCCATCTGTCCTGAATCTTCTGCCACCTTCATCGGGTGATGAGTTACAGTACTGAAAAGGAGAAAAAACTTTTTAACCACTTTCTCCATACCCTACATAATTTTACAACCATCAAAAACAATTATTTGTTCCTTTTTTCACCCGCAACCACTGTAGCCTTTCATTTAGAGATAATTTTAGTTGTCTTTGCCGGTACCACTTCCAGATGTACAGTGTCGTTTTTGAGATAGGACACCTAGAAACAGCAAACAATATTTGCAAGACCTCAGAAAGCTACCTATTCTGAGCCACACAATGGGTCCATTATTATCCAGTATTATTTTAGCAGCAGCAACTAATGTCATTATGCCAAGGGCTTTTTACCACTGGCAGTTTCTCATTCTCTCACCTTAAATAATCATTAGCAATGAATTACCGGTATTTGTAGTTATATGCCTACATTTTTAGTGAGCTGTCTTCCACAACCCCGAGATCATCTTTGTTAATCAGCACTAGCTAAAACCCCATCAGAGTATATCGAAAGTTAGGAGGTTTTGCCCCCATTATATTGAACCTCATTTGCGAATTTGGAGATTTTTTTTTAACTTCCTAATCCATTTAGGGTTTGATAATCTTGAATAATTTAGTGTTTGGCCATCTCATTTATAAACTACTACAATATATTTTCTCTTTCTTCCTTTCGTTGTGAAACTGTCCATTTATTTCTGCTCTCTTTTTTCTGTTGTTTAGTCAGTTACCGATCCATTAGAGGTCCTTCTATGCTGTGACTAACAGTTTATGCAGCAGCCTTTAGTGAGGTATTGCCCAAAAGTCCAAAGGCCCAAGATCCTCCAGGATCATCCCATCCACATTCCTGTTGACAGACTAAAGTTAAAAGATGTGACAGAACTTTCCTTTGCAGAAGCCATGCTGATTCTTCTTCAGAAAGGTTTGTAACTTCTATATACTTGATAGAATTTTATTAAGCTTACTACCTTTTTCATTTCCTGGGTTCACACCTGAATCACACACACACACATATATAGATATGGTTACTTTCCAATCCTCTGGTACAGAAACTGATTTTCGGGATAAGTTGCATATCTCTGTGAGAAGATCAGCAGTTTTGCACTTGTTCCTTTAGTAACTTTGGAATGGATCTGATTCAGACCCAGCCACCTGATAATAAGCACTAGGGCTTCCATTTGTCACAGCCATTTGTCTCAATTATTCAGACTCCTCCCTCAAAAAGGCCGCTGAGGATCAGGTATCAGCCCAGCATCTTTCACAATGGATACAAATAATTCATTTCGTTTCTTGGCAATATCATTGTTCTCTTTCAGGGCACATTTTACTTCCTTTTCATATAAATGATTGCTCCGGAGGTTCAAGCCAGACTTGCACATTTTACCACCACTCCTTCAGCTTATGCACTGGCATGGCTGATTCCACATTCTGAGGATTACTTAAGGTACCTTTGGAAAAAGCACGGCTGCAGCCATGTTCATTGCATTGTCGGATTCCTTCAGATGTTGAAGGGATTTGGCTGAACTCTTTAAGAGTTTGGAGATAGCTGTGGAAGAGCAACACCTGAGAAATTGCAAAGCAAAATTGTCACCACCTAGTCTAATCAATACAAACTACAGTGGTACCTCGGTTTTCGAACGTCTCCATTGACAAACGTTTCAGAACTTGAACGCCGTAAACCGTAAATGCTTCGGTTTTCGAACACGCCTCGGATGACAAACAGGAAACGCGGCTTCCGCTGAGTGCAAGACCCTGAAGCCTAGCTGTCGACTATTGAGTTTCAGTTTTCGAATGTTTCAGAACTTGGAACCGTCTTCCGGAACTGATTACGTTCGAAAACTGAGGTACCACTGTATAGTGAATGGTCAACTCATCTGGCTTCCAAGGCTGACGGTGAACACATTTTCAAATCACGAGAGCTAAAAATAAATTCCAATCCTAATTCCAGCTCTATTGCTATTGCTATTCATGGCTGTTACAAATCCCAGTGCCACAGAATCGGGATGATGATAACAGCAGCAGATAGGACCTGCTCTGGAGATACCAATACTATTACAGAAGGGGTCATCTTGCATATACCAATTCAGTGAACCAGCTGAGCCCGCACAGCTGTATAAGCAGAGATCCTTGAGATCTACTCATCCAAGAAAGGGGGTGGGGGTGGAAATCCAGCCACAATCCTTTCTGCAGCACAGGAAGAGGGTGAACAGAAGGGACCTCTTCATAATAACTGCTTTTGCAAGAGAGAGCAACAAGCTAGCTTGGCATTTTATCACATCTCCCTAGACACTGCTGATAGTATGCCTATAAGCCCACCATGTCTTCCAGCACAACTCATTGCTACCGGCCTGGGCCATCCCAGCACTAGTGTGTTGACCTGCCAATCAGCTCTGGCCCTCATACAGCTCCTCTCTTGCCTTCCTGGCAAAGAGCACAACTTGCCCAGGAGAGATGGCTGCCAACAGCTTCCCTCTTAGGCTCTTGCTCCAGAAGAGAAACTGCTACTTGGCCACACGCTTTAAAATAAATTGCACTTTAATAAGAAAGACAAACCATGGCACAGCAGCTGCAGAGGTTCAGACTTGCAAAGGACAATCCTGGTTTTCTGCTCAAGCTACCGTGCCACTCCTTCAACCAAGGTATGAAAGGCATCCCACAAACGGAGTCCTGTAAAGTCAGACTGCATCCAGCCCTCGAGAGAAACGCTCCAGGGGAGGAAGTCTTTGTGTGGAGTCCCCATCCAGTCCCTGGTATGCAGTAACCCTAGCACCTTGCTGGACACGACAGCACATGATGACCACAATGCTCAGGGCTGTCCATCTCCCTGTGGATTCTTTGGTTTCCTTGGTCCCAGAGAAGTAGCAGGGTGGGGCTCCTGTCCCCAGGCCACTCTGTGTCTAGTGCATCACATGTTATGGCGCATTCCCTTCTCAGTGCCAATGAAGACAGTGATATTTGTGTAGAGGGGGTGGAGTTCCTTGGAGAGCAGCTCGTATTCCAGTGTGTTCATGCCATCCTGCTTCCATGTTCTCCTCGTCTTGGCCAGCAAGTTAAATCTGTAAGACAAATTCACAGAGTCAAGCGCGAGAACTCAAGCCCTTCTCCTACCACCTCCCCGCCCAAAGTGCAGCTCCTTGGATTTGCAGGTTAGGAGAAGCTTAACGTATTCTTTATACACAGATTTCCAGTAATGAAATGGTATGGTGTGGTCAATGTTTTGTAACAAGGCGAGGAGGACAGTGTCATGTTTGTCAATAACGGGAAAACTGTTGCAAATACCCATGCCTATACCTGCCGAAAAATACAAACCACTCACAATGATGAAGTGGGTGCTCTGAAGAAACTTCACAGCTTAAGATCAGGAGCAGCTATATGTGGCAGGTGGGGAGGAGAAAAGGAAGGAAGGAGAATGCTTGAAAAAGCAGGGACTGGAGGATAATAGGTGGCAGACGGACAGAGTTGAAAAAACACGCCAAGCAGGAAATAGGAAAGCGGCAAGACTACACATACAGCCTACAAGCAGGAGTGGATGTGTATAACTAGCAAGCAAGGAAGGTTTGAGAACTGAGCCAAAGCTCCAACAGTGCATAAGGTTTTTACGTTTTGAGTCCAATATGCAATTTCTACCAATTGTACAGTTTCTACTCTCACTCTATCCTTGTGATATGGCAACTCAGAGTGGGCAGTGAGGACCAAAAGCTCTGGTTAGTAATGGTGGGGGCCTGGGTTTTACAAATGGATTGGAAACAGCTATCCAGTTCTCTTTTGCTATAAAATTTCCAGTCCAGGTTATTTTGCACCACCACAACAGAGTGTTGGCAAGGTCTGCCACACCAGAAATAGTATTAAGGGAAAATCACAGCACAAAAACATCTGTCTGGGCTCTCAGTTCTTTAGAATCTCTACATCCCAGGACTTCTTACCAGTTCTTTGTTTACCCTTATGGTCTTCAGGCCAGCCATAATGACAACCTTTCTTTCTCTCACAGAAACTGGACTGCAAACCGTTAAAACAACTGAATATTCCATGCCTCCACCCCAGCTTGGCCACTGCTGGAGGCTTCACTCCCTCAAGCACAAATATCTAAATATGACTATTCTCTGGGAGTTACTCATCCATCATATTATCCCTGCGGTGGACATTCACCCTGGCCCAGAGGATTTGGCAGGGTGCATTAAGGAGGATGCAGAGTAGCTACATACAATTACACTTAACCACCAAGTTTACAAGACAGCAGTCCATTTGCAATTGTTCAGGCCACATTTCTGCCCCAAGTAGTCCCCTCCTCTACTCACCTCTTAGGGTTCTGCTCATTGCCCTTGTCGTGTCCATGCTTGATCATACGGTAGCGGCCGTACTGAGTAGATGGGCGAGCGATAACCATCCCACTCAGCGCTACCCTGCAGAGAAGGTGATTGACAATGCAGCATTAGCAGGAGTGCACATGGGGTTTCAGCAGAGGCACAAGTGCTACAATTACACACCCAAGCAATGCAGTGCTTCAGTGCCTTCAAATCTGCACCATGCCACTCATGGCTCCTCTCCCTTGCCCCACCCCTGGGCAACAGCAAGAACAGAATAAAACAATCCTGGATTCCTACCCAGGATTCCTACCCGAGCTTGCCCAATCCCTCCTTGCCAATATTTCCTATGCTCCGACACAAACTTTAGGGCAATACATGGGGGCAAGTTTGAGAGCCAGGACTCCTAGGGTCCCATCCTCAGCCATGCCACCTTAAACCTTTGTGTATAGAGTTGCCTAATCCCCATAAAGCTGCTGGGCTTTATGCTGAAGGGATGGAACTGGAGCCGCCTCCTTTTCTAGCATCAAGGACCATCTCTGCCAGGAGAATCTTTACCTGACTGCAATATCGTCATCTTCACCGCCCCAGCCCCAATAGTTGTTGGGAAAGCCATTCATCTTCATGTATTGCTCTGGACTGAGTGCAGAAACCCCTCCAAAGTAGGACTTGTATGGAAGCCTGCAAGAATTTAAGAGGACATTTATTTACACGTAGCCCACCAGCATATAGGAAACACATAGGACCTCAGCTGGCACAGAGAGATGGGCATCTAATATTACTATGCAAATTTTACATTCACAAGCACAGGTTCTGCCCACAGGCTTACAGACCAATAGCTATAACATGAAAGGAAAAAGGAATGTGGAAGGAAAAGGAAAAGCAATAAATTCAGGTACCAATTCACATGGAATGACTTGAGGGAGAGTTCTGGAAGAGAAGTCAAATGGCAGCTAATAGAGGACCTCACTCTCTTCACTGCATGCATATCATTTTAGGGTTTTTAAGGGCAGCAGGACACTGCATTTCAGGAGGACCATTTCTAGAGCAGGGTCCTGTCCAGTGATCGAAATTAGACAGGTTTCAGGCACATTTCGCACCTGGCTATCGGCCACTTGCGACCAAGTGAAGGTGCCAGGGCACCAGGATGGCGCCTGACACCTCCAGCATCTGGAGGTGCATGACTGGGGATCATTGGATCTTGACTGTTTTCACACCCTAATACCATTACCCTGTACAATTCTATCAGTTATATTTTATCTGCATAGTCAGAATGAATGTCAGGAACATTATAATTACGTAATTGTTGTCGCTTGTCTTCATCTACCCCACCCCACTACCCTGCTCACAGTTGTGAAGAATATTCTTACGTTATGAATGGTCCATGTCACCATTAAGAAAAAGAGGTAGGAGTAAGCCAGTATTTATGTAGACGGTCCCTGGTATTTATGAAGACTTGTCTTCTTTAAGTCCTCAAAGTTCTTAACCTAGCTCAAGGTTGTCATCTGAACTAGCCAGATGTTAAATTGGTAATCACAGTCAACCCATCATTTGAAAAATAAGACTTCAGAGCCGTCTTGCCCCAAAATGGCAACTAGACATTCCATTTTGGCGACTGCAACCTTGGTTTAAGGAGCCATTTGGCACCTAGCTTATACATCTGAGCTTCTAACACTGGTCCTGCCTAGGCTTCCAGTTCCTTAGCACCATCCTTCCCCTACAGCTGAGCTGCTGTATGCAGAAAGCTTTTCTCTATCAACTCCCACCTGTAATGCAGCTGCACGCAAGAATTCTGGCTGCCCTTCTGCCAAGCTCAAAACAGCATTATTTGACTCTCCCCCTGCTTTATCCTCACATCAATCTTGCAAAGTAGGCTGAGAGAGGATGACTGCGCTTCAAGGTCCCGTCAGTAAGCCTTATGGCTGAGTGAATATTTGAACCCAGGTTTCTCTGGTTCTAGTCTGACATTCTAACTCTTCCAGCACACTCCACATTCCTCCCCATATCTGCATCTAGAAAGCAGCCTAGAAACACATGAGAAAGCAGTGGTTTTCAGTGTGGTTTTGTTTTCAGAAGGGAGACTGGGCATCTCTATTTTAAGAAGGAAAGGGTGTTGGGAGGGGTAGAGAAGCATTCCTATGGAAACAGACCCAAATCCAAGAAGCTTACTTGTAGCCAAACTTGTCCATGGCAACAGCCACGTGCTTGGGGAAACGGTCACAGGTATACACATTGCGGTCATCTTCGGGGATGAGGTCCACATCATGGAAGAACATACAGTCCCAGTCCTCGTCTTTCATAGCTTCCTTGAAGCCCACATTCAAGAGTTTGGCCCGGTTAAAAGTGTAGCCCTCAGCCTGAGAAAGAGATGGGTGGCATTTACACCAGAGCTCGCTCTCTCTCTCTCTCTCTCTCTCTCTCTCTCTCTCTCTCTGTGTGTGTGTGTGTGTGTGTGTGTGTGTGTGTGTGTGTGTAAACTAGCTCCCCTAAAGTGCTAAACTCTCACATCCAGGACAGTCGCCACTAGGCGCTACATTAAAATAGTATCCCTCCTCCACGCTGACTTCTGGCATTCTTGCATTTGACAGCTCCTCCAGAACCACCTACTCCATTTCTATCTTGGCTTGGGCATGCTCCAGTGGGGACTCATTCATCTACATCCGAGGTTCCTCACCTCATCTCTTCCCCCTCCAAGGAATTCAGTGAGCTCAAACCGCTGGGTGCTGGTTGGTCCCCGCCCGCTCCCCATACCCAGTCTCAGCTCCACCTCACCCTGTAGTACTGTTGCTAGGGTCCCTTTCCTTGTGCCTGACTCTTCCCCACCTCTCCAGAGATCAGACTCAGCACAGCAGAAAGCATGATTCACTTCACTTTTTGGAAGGAACTACAGCTTTCCCTCTCTGCAGCAATCAGAGCGCTACCCACTGCCCCCTACTGAGGCCTAGTGCTGAAGAAAGCTTTGCCTGCCCACCTGCCTTCACTGGGCACTCCTCCATTAACAATAAAGAGAGCTATTGCCTCTATTCCCTCCTCTCCTACGGAGAGAGAGAGAGGCCACACATTAATGCAGGGACAGGCAGCAGCCACGGAGACTCTTCTGTTGGGAGCCGCCCAAAGTGGCTGGGGAAACCCAGCGAGATGGGCGGGGTATAAATAATAAAATGATTATTAATTATTATTATTATTATTCAAACCTCCTGCCCTGCCCTGCCCTGCCCTGCCCTGCCCAGCTCACACACGGCTGTGGCAACGGACCTGATGGATGATGTAGATGCCATAGGTTAGCTGCTGCCGCTGCAGGAAGGGGTGTAGGTGGTAGAGCAGGTACTTGAGGTGTTGCTCTCGGTTGCGGTGGGGAATGATGACGGCTGTTTTGTGGACTGCATCGCAATCAGGCGGACGGTAGCGCCCCCCTTTGCTCACAAGGGGATTCTTCCGCACAATATCATCCAGAGACAGCCCTGCAGGGAAAGTCACCCGAATGGGACCTTCTGCAGGCGAACAGAGACAGGGGTAAGGTAAACAATCTCCACTGCCTAGGTAGTCAGCAGACCGCAGGCTAAGAGTCAACGTGACCCAGAGTTCTCAAGAGGAGAACACCTCGAAACATTTTCATTTTAGATTAAAATGAGCATTAGCCTCCTAGACAGTTCCAGGATTCTTATTTTTCTCCACCCGCTCCATTCCTGGTCATTCCTGCAAACTTTAAAGAATCATAGACTTGTAGAGTTGGAAGGGACCGTGTGAGTCATCTAGTCCAACCACCTGCAATGCAGGAAATTTTTTTGCCCAAGATGGGGCTCGAACCCACGACCCTAAGATTGAGTCTCATGCTCTATGAACTGAGTTATCACTATGCTTTCACTAGTCACACTGGACAAGAAAGTGGGCATGGGTCGAGGAGAACCACTTTTCTCATTTCACAGAGCACTTCACAGCTTAATGGGCCCACAATCTTCAAGTCTGTTTCTTTTTTTGGGGGGGGGGGGTCTCTCATCACTAGGCTCATCACTATTTAAAAATCATCACTATTTAAAAATAGGCTCATCACTATTTAAAAATCACTATTGCCGTACCATACTTCCAGAATTTGTGTCTTCTTTCCCGGGGCCAAAGAGCGGTGTAAACATGATGCAAGCTTTTGAATTACACTGAACTCTTTAGTCTCAGAACTAGTATGCTACACACAAAGAGACAAAATTGACCCGAAGGCTTGCTCAGAATTTACTTCACTGTTTCATGCTCATTTTTGCCTTTCACGTGCCACCCAAAACCTTTCCAGATGGCTGGCTGGTTCAATGAAACAATACATTATGGCTTCTGTGACTCTTAATTTCAGAACAACCACGCCAACCCAACACCATTCAAATCTTAGGGCTGACTTCAAATACCCAGTTCCTTACCAGAACCAGGATCAAGAATAGAGAAGCCCTTACCAAGAAAAGGAGATGCCTCTGGACAGTAAGGAAGTTCCTCTGGGGGCAGAGGGGGCCGGGCAATCAGGCTGAGGTTGGCGTAGACGTCCCCTGGCAGCGAAACATTATGTAGGCTGGACAATATAGTCAATGTGCCCCCCTTGTAGAAGATGCCCAGGAAATAGGCGACACGCTTGCGGTAGCCATCATGGTACAGCAGAGCCATCACCACCAGCTGCACCCCTAGGAAGAGCAGCAGGTAGCGGCCACGCAACTGCAGCATGGCTGAGGCAGGGCCAGGATCATCTATCCATGGTGCAGCTGGGCTGAAAGGTGGTGGTGGTGGCAGTGGCAGCGGCAGCGGCAGCGGCAGCAGCAAGGGAAACAAGATAGTGACCTGTTGGAAGCAGCAGAAGGTAGAATGAGTACAACAATGCTCATTCGTCAGGTTAACAGATTTTTTTTTTAATGCACAAACATTTTCATGGGCTAAAAAAGGTGCCCCAATTAAAGTATCAGCAGGTTTTTGAAAAAAACAGAAACTAATTTTAATGCAAGTACAAACTGCAGCTTACAAGCACCATTTTGAGAGGCATTCCCTGTCTTTGGGGAGAGAATAGCCATTTACAACCCATGCATGCATCGCCTAAAAGCAAGGATCATCTTCGCTCGAAAACCATTTAATGCCGATCTGATTATCTGATCAGCCTCCTGACGTTCACAACGCTCAGCTTTCGCTTGGATGCTTACAAGAAAATGCATTTCCTGCCCCCACCTTGTTTCATGTCTACATATGCAGGGGTAAGGTTCTGAAAGCAGGGGGAAGTTCACATCCAGAGCCCAACCCAGCCATTAGTTACACACAAGGCGATCTGCTCGCAGCAAGCACAAGTATGGACAGATGTGGCACCGGGAGACAAAGCAACTAACAGTAACAGCATCTTCTTGTCTCTGCAGCTGCATGAGAAGTCTCAGTGCAGCAAAAAACAAACCGCACACCTGCCAAATGAGAGGTGTCCACAGGAAAGGAGAACGTGGGAGTGGGTGGTAGGCATAGCAACATAACATGGCAAACATATGCACCAGGGAGGGGAAAGAAGTTAGGACAAGTGGCAGACAGAAAGAAATAGGATAGCAGAATTCTTTTTTGCTTACACTCCCTCCCCTCCCCCCAAAAACCAAGGAAACACAGAAGGATTAAGCTATCAGTAAAAAAAAAACATAAGTTAAGCTTTCATCCTGCCCTAGGAGGAGGTGTGGTGTAGCTCAGTTGCAGATCAATCCCCAGCATCTGCAGGTAAGGCTGGGAATGCCCCCTGACAGAAATGCTGGAGAACTGCTTCCAGTCCAAGGAGACAATTCTGAGCAAGGTCTTGACTAGGCATAAGGCAGTTTCCTATGTTCCTGGGAAACTTAAAACAGTCTACATGTCTCTCCTCCCATGGAACTCCATAGTTGAATGGCGACTTGAATCTGGGTTCTCCCAGATACTATCATGCTCTGACCACAACACAGTTATTCTTAAAATAATGTTGCCAGAGCCTCCTTTCTCCATACCCCGGAGCTGCTTCATTTAAAGTGTCAAAAGCCATGTTTTGCATGTACATACAGTATAACCTTAGTCCATAACTGTTGCTATCTGCTATCTGGAAGGAGGGAGGGATGGGAACAGGTGCGAGTCCCCTTGCCGCAGCCCTTTCCATGCACCTTGTCCACTCTTGGGTTTCCAATATTAGCCCTTTGGGCCTCTAGCTGCCAGCCACTTCACATATCTCAGCGTTTGGGTTGTATAGATCCTCTTCACCCTGCCTTTGACACTTGCAATGTATGCTTTTAGCACCCACCTTATTTCTGTGATTGCAAGTTGTTTAAACTGTTTTTAACATGTGTTAATTGTTGCAAGCTGCCCAGAGACCCAAGGGTGAAGACTAATAAATTATTATACTGCAATAATCTACCCGATTGCAAAATCTCGGGTAACGTGGCAGGAAAGGGCTTGGGGGAGTGCAACGTGGAGCAGCACATTCCATACCTATAAGCCTGCTTTGGTTACCTATTCTGCTATTTGCCCACACCCTGTGCAGCGCAACAGGTGTCTCGGAGCAATGCCAACTGTCAACAGCTAAGGAGGAACAAGGAAATGGCCCAAGAGATTCCTGTAAGAGATGTTCCAGGGTGATATAAGGAGGAAGGAAATGAGTCACACATAAAGGTAAAGATAAAGGTAAAGGACCCCTGATAAGTCCAGTCACAAACGACTCTGGTGTTGCGGCGCCAATCTTGCTTTACTGGCTGAGAGAGCCAACGTTTGTCCACAGTTTTTCCGGGTCATATGGCCAGCATGACTAAGCTGCTTCTGGCAAAACCAGAGCAGCGCATGGAAACGCTGTTTATCTTCCCGCTATTTATCTACTTGCACTTTGACATGCTTTCGAGCTGCTAGGTTGGCAGGAGCTGGGACCAAGCAACGGGAGCTCACCCCGTCGCGGGGATTCGAACCGCCGACCTTCCAATCGGCAAGCCCTAGGCTCAGTGGTTTAGCCCACAGCGCCACCCACATCCCACATAGGTGTCACACATAGGCAACCCTAATTAAAACCTTCAGGGAAGAGCTGACCCTTCCGGATTCACTGAGCTGTTCCACTGCCCAAAGCAAGAGGCTCAGTCAAGGGATCTTGCTGCATTTGGGAAGAAAGAGGAGTGTTCTTATGTCACTTGGTCAAACCCAACAGATTAGGAAATGGGATTTGGTGTGTAGCTGGTTTTGCCTTCATGTGTGCATGTTCATTCCCAACACACTTTGACATGAAAAGGCAAACAAGCTCCGTCGTGATGTAGCCTGCAACCAAGTTGGAAAACTTCTTTGTTGCCGTGATATTGTTCTATACCTTTTAAAAAAAGGTATATACCAGCATTTTGATAGGAAGGTTTGGGTATGAGAAGGCTTAAACTGTGGCTCTCCTTTCTAACCCAACTATTAATATGTGAAGGTAGGAGGTATTGCACAACTGGTAGAAAAGTATCCAAGTGGCTCAAAGCCAGTATGCAAACACAGATAAGTAGTGTGCTTGCTGGTAACAAAAGGCATATATTTTACACAATGGCTTTTACGGGAACAGCTGCCATGATTTCCAATCAGCAAATAATAGCTTTTAGCAAAACCACCAACTCCATTTCTTGGCACCCGTCTTTCTCGGGAGACAAAGGAAGAGTGCACCTTCAGGGGTAATGTCAAACCATTGGGAGAGATACAGCGCCTGCTTTGGCTGCAGACCAATGTGGGAGAGACATGTTTTGTTGCAGCTGCGGCAGATGAAGGCATCTGGTTTTGCTGCTACAGGTGCACCATGGAATTTCTGACTCCTTACAGACTTTGGATCACCGTTGGGATGCCTACATCAGGCCATTCAATATGAATGACGCAGTTTGTCATTGCAAAACAAATGGAGCAGAAATGAATTGACTGGGGCCTTTCCTAGGCAGCCTTCTTGGGACTTGAACATTCTACCATCTAAAGCAGTGCAGTGAATTGGACCCGTTTCAGTAGCCTAAGCGGAGGCAAACAGGTTAGTACAAGAACACTGCAATCTGGAGACACTTCTCAAGCCTGACACCAACATGGAGGATTCGTCCTACCCTGCAGCCCACCCCAAATAAAAGAAAGAGTGGAAAGCTGGCGTGACAATGCAGCAATGGAGCCAAAGTTTTAAAAGCTGCCTGATCAGCTCTACAGCCCCTCTTCCCGATGCACATTATTGTATTCTGGAAATACGGTTTAACACCAATAAGTAGCTTGCTGGAGCATGTTATTCAAAAGTTCCTGCAGTGCTCCTTTCCCCATGGCTGCCAACAAGCTAGAGTCTCTGCCTTGCCATGCCATGTGACCTGGGCTCCAAACCACAAACGGTAAGCAAGGTTAAGGTCATGCCTTGATTCAAAGTAAGGTTGCCGTTGGCTAGCACGTGGTGTGCCGCACAGCAGTTGAGGTAAGGGGCTGGACAACAGGGAGGAACCAGTGGGAGCAGCTGCGGCTACCTAACCTCCTGCTACACAATCCTGGCTTGTGAAATTGCTAGTAGAGCAGGGTAGTGAAGGCAATTAAGAGTAACTGATCCAGAATCAAATATTATCCTTGGGCTTATCCACACTTACCTTTCCTCTGTGCTTTCCAGGCATGGTCCATACTTTAAAGCTCTGTGCCTTTGTCTTTTTGCCCCAGAGATTTCCCTGTGAAAACCCACTCTTTAAAGCTGAATCGGAGCAAGCAGCAATCCGCAGAAAACCTGAACTGCCATTTGTTGTGCTTCAGCTTTAAAAAGCAGGTTTTCATGGGGAAAGCTCCAGAGAGAGAGAAAGAGTGGACAAATATATATAATTTATTGAATATATACCTGCAGTTATTTATTGATATATATCTCAGGGCAGTTCACGGGATAAAATCAGATTGGAACTTTCTGACATGGACATGGAACTTTAGAACGCAGGGCTGTGCCTATAAAGCGTGGGGCCAAAAAGCCCTTTATCTCATCAGGATCCTCATCCAGCTACCAGTGTCAGTTCTCCGGGGGGGGGGGGCAGAGGTTTAGGACTCAGAGACCAAGACATAGGAGAAGCTCCAGGTCCTGGGAAATGCATTTCTACCGAGTCTTCCTTCAGAGAGTTTTTAAACAAAACAAGAGGTCATTGATTTGAAGGTAATGATAATGAGTTAGGCTTCTACATCAAGTGCAGAAGGTCACTTCCACTCCAATCTAAATAAACTACCCTCAAAGGGCCTCTCCCCACACAATCAGGCCATCTCTTCACCAGGAACTATTTCCCCCTGGAATTTGAAGCCAGCCCATTTTGGACTGATCTAGGAACAAGAAGTCACATTATAAAATCAACCAACCTTACAGAACAAGTTATGGGCTGCTCATTAACCAGTACATTAATAATGAAAGAGCCATTAAAATAGAACCACAGCTTGGTCAAACTGGAAAGCACACTCAATAAATTGTTTTCTGCACCTTGGGAGTTTCACCTCTTTAATATTCACACTGGTGCTACCCTCTTCCTTTTTTGCCTTCAGTAGCTCCGGCATCAGATGAGCGAACTTTCCAGAGAGGCTTAAAAAGTTCTTTCCCGTAACTTATCAGCTCCATTTCACACCATCCTTATGGCTCACCTTGTCCAACTACACTTCCCCCACCCCTTCCCTGTCAAACCCCCATTGGGATCTCTGCAGATTAGTCCAACTATCACAAGCAGCGTATTCACAAGCTCATAACTAGTACTGAGCAATGGATGCGCCTCTTTTCCTGTTGAACTTATTGGCCAAACCTGCCTAGGGAACCACGAGAAGGGAAAAACAAAGTCCTGCATGAGAAAAGAACTTTCTTTATCCTCCACACTCACAGTCTGCATTTTTCGAGTATGGGGTACTTCACTCTCTCAACTGAAATGAAGGCAGGTTCAGAAACTGGCTAGACTTCAGAAGGAAGCTTCCCGTTTAAGGGAAAAGATGAAGGGCAGCAACTGAAGTATGTGCTTTGGCCATCTTTCCAAAACCTGGCTGAATTTGGCAAAGAGGGTCCGAGACTGAAATAAGAACACATAGCCAATTGGCTTCAGTCAGTAACTAGAAGAGGGGAGGGCCTGAAGCACCGAAACTGAAACAGCTCAGCACAGAGCTGCCTCTTTCAAAAGTCTGCGTATCAAACACATCCTCACTGTGGAATGCACAGGACATTGCCAAATAAAGCAATTTTCCAGCGGGCAACTTGAAACTTGAGTACTGACCACCCCCCACTCCCAGGACTACTACTAAAGAAACAGGTTCTGAAGTAAAGGCAGCTCCAGGTCAAGACTGCATCGCCCCTCGCAACTTCCTTGGTGATCCTGTTCTTTGAAGAATCACACTGCACATTTCTGATCAGGGTGTGAAAAGCTGGGCCGCATGGGAGGTTTTTAATCCCCCACAGGAATGAGATCTTATCAGCTAGCTTTGTCAGGAAGGAAGGTATTTTTCTTCTACTAGGCAAGGCTTCCTGAAAGGGGAGGGTAGAAGCAAAACTATGCTGAGTATCTGCACCATCCACCTTTATGTTCTAAGCCAAGCCAGGCCTTCTGGAGATGACATGGAGAGGTCAAAGCTGGTGATTCCCATTTAGTTCAGCATCCTGTTCTCACAGGCCAGATGCTTATGGGAAGCCCACAAGCAAGGCACAAGTGCCAAAAGCACTCAACCCACTCATGTTCGGAGAACATTTATGTTCTTCCTGCCACCGAGTCTCTAATACTAGCAATCAGCACATGCATAACTCTGTTTATTCACAAACTTGCTGCTAATTCCAGTCCTCTTCCTCCCCTCTCTTGCCCACCTTTGAACTGTACACAACTGGAGCAAAAGAATCTAGTTTACTGCAGCTCTGTAAAGCACCATGCATCCCCAACAGCAATTCCATTATATGACACTTAATGCGATCTTACGAGGCTTCTTCCTTTCACGAAATCTGTGCGATTCCATTACACAGAAAGCACAAAAACCACAGAGTCATAATTTCTGGCACAGCCTGAAATTCTGCAGAGGGTGCAAATGTCGAAGCCTCCTTATTGAGTTCAGACCAAGATTAACCTTGCCTCAGGGGGTAAAGACGATGTCACCCTGAAGATTCAGTGTTTCCCTCCAAAGCAAACAGGATGCGGTCTTAAGTTGGCCCAACTTTATTTATATATAAATAAAACTAGTTATTTAAAATGCTAGACAGCATTACTTACTGCAGAGAACTCTTCCTCAAGCTGGAAATCTGAAGTGAGGAAAATATTAGCTGCTGCTGTGCCAGTTCATAATGTTTACCCAGGCATGTCTAAGAGCCTTTTCAATTCCTCAATGAGCTGGAACCGTTTAGATCAGTGATGGCTAACCTTGACACCCCAGATGTTTTGGAACTACAACTCCCATCATCCCTAGCTATAACAGGATCAGTGGTCAGGGATGATGGGAGTTGTAATCCCAAAACATCTGGAGTGTCAAGGTTAGCCATCACTGGTTTAGATGCTAGGCTACTCACTTATTTCATCAAGAGCAGCACCTCTCAACTCACCAAAGGTGTGAGAAGCCTCTGGTTTTCCTTATAAGCTTCCAGTCTAATTTGATCCAAGGCTGCATTGGTAGGTCAAAACCACCTGGCTTTCAGCACTGGATAAATGTAACTGCACCTACCATCGCAAAGTTCACAATGATTATAATTCCTATGTTAAAATCCATTTTTAAAACTCGCCTCAGAGCATTTATTGACCACAATTCAAAGTACAGTGGTACCTCTGGTTACGTACTTAATTCGTTCCGGAGGTCCGTTCTTAACCTGAAAACGTTCTTAACCTAAAGCACCACTTTAGCTAATGGGGCCTCCTGCTGCCGCTGCACCGCTGCTGCCCGATTTCTGTTCTCATCCTGAAGCAAAGTTCTTAACCCGAGGTAATATTTCTGGGTTAGCAGAGTCTGTAACCTGAAGCGTATGTAACCCGAGGTACCACTGTACTGGTGCTGGCCTTTTCAAGCCCTTAACAACTTGAGACCTGGTTATATGACCCTGCTCATTCACTAAAATCAGCTATGGAGCTCCTGGTCATGTGCCCACCGGTATGAGCAATTAGGTTGCCAGGCACAAGAGATGAGGTCTTTTCAGTGGTGGCCTCATGGTGACGGAATTCCCTTCTGAGAGAATTGCACACACTGCCTTCAGTGCAAGCTTTCAAGTGGGACTTAACATCACTTTTCCAGGCTGCCTTTTCTTAATGTGTTCTTCAGCTGTGCTTTCAAGCTACACACACACACACACACACACACACACACACACACACACACAGAGTGAGAGAGTGAAATACTTGGGTTTCATTGGGCCTAGGTGCTGCTTCATAATAATTCATCTCATTTGTTGTGTTTCTTATTGTTTCTGTGCTTACCACTTTGTGAGGGCATGGCCTATGAGGCAGCCTATAAATTTGTCACATAAAATAAATTGATGACTTCCTGAATAAGAATCAGAAGGGTAAAGGCAGTCAGCACAGCTCGTTATGAATGAAGTGCATATGGTGAAGAACAAAGATAATCAGCATCTTCTGTTTTTCAATAAGACATCTGCGTATATGACAATAATAGGTGGCAATTATTTCTGTTTAACAAACCTGCTCCACCTCTAATTAGCTGTTTTGTCAATGATGTAGAAGAATTATACATATATATATATACACACACACACACACACACACACACACACACACTAGGCTAGAAGTTGCTTCCAGCATACAGAGTACACTGAGTCAATGATATCTGTCAAAAATTATGGAGAGAGAAGAGCAGTTCACCTACTAAAGTACTTTCCTGGAACAATACATTCAGAAGTATGTAAACATTCAGCTCCAAACGCAAACACCTTTTATAGACATCATGCATATAAGACATGTACAAATGTCACCAACAATAAAGCATGAGAAGGATGCTCATCTGTTCTAACTAAACAGTGCCAATTCCTCCCAGAGCATTGGCTCTTAAAGGCCAGAAGACAGAAATTACTACATGCATAGCTGCCTTGGGCTGTGTTACTGGACAATCCCAGCTTTAAAGTGCAGAGACTGACACCCGAGACAGCACTGTGGCAGCTGAAGAAACACAGGCAAACTGAGCTGGGGATGGATGAATGCTCCTGAATAATTATTTACAAGACTGTGATGTTCCCTAGCGATTAGTGTTCAGTGCAAAACAACATCTTGAATATCTGGGGAAGTGAGCTGCTTAGATATCCTAAGCGAGCTGGCATAATTGCTAGCATCACCACAAAAAGCTACAAGACTTGTAAGGGTATCACAGCACCTAGGTTAGCCCTGCTTCCCCTCCAGCTGAATGCATAAGGGCCCAAATTCCCAAACTCAGGTCTACACCCACACACAAGGACATCTGCATTCTCTGACATGGGCTTCCTGGCATATAGAAATGGGATTTTTATGCTTCATGTTTGAGGAGTTGACTGTTGGGAAAGACAACAGAAGCAAAGGGAGCTTGTAACCTGCAGCAGAAGAACTCCGGTCCTCCCTTGAGACCATAACCATTCCCTTGTCCGGAGTTGGCTTCTGGATTCTCCCCCAGTTCATCTGGGAAAAGGGAGTGCCTCATAATGGGCAGTGCAGAGAAATGGTCACCTACAACTGCCATGCCCAAAGAAGGAGGGGATCTATAACTGTATGAACTGCGATTGGAGATATATTGGAAAATGCAAGCAAACGTGAATTTAAGGATGCCCACCTGTGCAGCTCTGTTTCCTCAGCTAGATCAGAGGGGTCGTCCTTAATTCTTGGAGTGCAGCGCTTTTTTGGTCCCAGTCTCCATGGAGTTTCTGCAATGAATCAGGGAGGGTGAAGAGAGAGGTCAACTTAGAACCAGCACATATGACAGGACAGAAGGAAAAAGCATAGAGGCAAAACCTGGCATTTTCACACAGCAATGCAACACCGCCACTTGAAACCAACAGCACACAGCCAATTTAAACAGGAAGTGGAAAGCTGCTAGTGCAAAGTAGGATGAGGAAACAAGGGAGGGGGGAGACACAGAGAATGGGGTCAGGAATGTGCAACGTGTACAGAACGGGAATGGGAGTTAATCACTACCAGCAGTCAGTACTTCCAACAGGCAACAGAACAGTTTTCCATACCGAATCATGCCATTTGCCAATCATTCCAGATTTCTCCCTTCAAATTAATGCACTGCACGGAGACAAAACTGACCAACTAACAAAGAATAATTCAATTGCACCCATGGCACACAGCACATCACGGAACAACAGGAATAGCACTAAAAGAACCCCCTTCCAGAACCAAATCACTACTCAGGGTCTTTTATACTTTCTATTCAAGAAGTCGATTCTTTGCTACTTAGTTTATTCATTATCCCACAGGGGGAGGCACAGAAGTCTTGCTGTAGGTTAGGCAGTGGTATATTCCCTGTAATTCAGCTCCACACTTCCCTGGCGAACAGGAGACTTAGCGTTCTGTTGCTTAGACAACCCACGGGTTGCCAAGATGCAACTGTTAGTGCCTAATTTTTCTTAAAGGGCTAGAAATTCTGGAATAAGTGCTCACTGGGGAAAGGAAGCTCTGGCACTCGGGTTTCAAACCCCCTGCCTTTTGCATATGCATATTAAAAAGAAATATGGTGCCCTACCTGTAGATTATGATCTAACACAGTTGAACCATGAACTGCTATAAGCTTCAAGGAGTGTCTCTCGCCGTAGTCTTAAAGTCAAAGAACAGGATGCAGCCTCCAAAGTCACCTAGGCTAACCCCTCTTCAAATCTTCACAAGGACATGTTGCACAACTTCTATGGACTGGATCACTGGCAATCACTTCTTAAACCACAGCAATTCAGCAACAATCGTATAGCAACAATGCACACATGCCACTCATAGAGAAAGGCTGCTATTGTAAATACAGCAACTCAACACCCTCATATAAGCCACTAAGTCAACAGTGAATGGCGACAATGTGCCTAAGGTGCATTTTTTTATTGTAGTTTCCCACGCATTCTTCAATTAGTTAAAATCATAGAATTGCAGAGGGTTTTTTTTTATATTTTTATTGATACAACAAAAAAAGAAAACACGGATTCAGAATTACACACAAGAATAACAATAAACACAAAATTTTCTTACCAAACAATAAATAAAACATAAGTTGGTCTTAACACTATAGACCCGACCTCCCGTCTATTCCTTATTTCAATTTCATATTACTTATTGCCAATACACACTTTTATCATAATTTAACTTTTTCTTAATATATCTTAACTCTTATGTCTAACTTGCAACTATTACTGAAGTTGCTCGAATGCTGCAACAGAGTTTCAACTACTGTAATTATATTTCAAATATTCTTCGAAAACCTCCCATTTTGAAACAAATTCCTGTTTTGGTTTATTCTTTATTTTTTCTGATAGGCCATCTAATTTGGCATATTCTGTCAGCTTTTGGATCCATTCTTGTATAGAGGGAATTTCAATACTCTTCCATTTTGCCGCGATGCTGCTGCCATAGCGTATAATAAGATACCCTTCATTTTTTGCGGAATATCCAAATCTGTAATTCCCAGGAGATAGGCCTCTGGTATTTTATTAAAGGAGATCTTTAGCATTTTTTGCAGTTCTGAGTGAATACTCTCCCAGAATACCTGTATAGAATACCTGTCCCCTTTCCCCCAACTGCAAGATGTCTATGACAAAAATGTCTCTCACCAAAACTTAAACGAACTGTGAAAAAGATTATGAATGGAAAGTGGAGACAATGGATTTACCATTCCCTGTTTATCTGTTTACTTTATAACTGAAATCCCCCCAATAAACACTATTTTTAAAAAAAGAAAAAGAAATCGCAGAGTTGGAACGGACAACAAGAGTAATCTACTCCAAACTCCTGCAATGCAGGAATCTTTTGCCCAACATGGGGCTCGAACCTACAACCCTAAGATTAAGATTCTAATGCTCTACCAACTGAGCCATGTCAGTGTAAGTTTTTAGCATTCCACGATGGTTCAGGGGTAGGGCTTGGGCAATTTAACTGTAGAATTTAATTGCTGCAGCCTTCCCCAGCTTGGTGCCCCCCAGATGCTTTGGACTGCAATTCCTACTCAGCCCCAACCAGCATGACCAGTGGTCAGGTGTGATGGGAGTTGTACTCTAAAAATATGAAGAGCACAAGGCTGGGAACACAAATTTAAAAGTCACCTACCAAATGCCCACCAAGAACAGCAGACCATCATTTAATTCATTCATTCTTTGGGGACATGGTAGGCACCAAACTAAGATCCTCAGGCACTTCATTTTTTTGTTTATAATATACAATTTTATTCATCTTGCCTCTGATCCCCCAAGCCCTTTAATCTGTTAAGACGGTGTCCATGTTCATGTCCGTGTTTGTGTGTGCACACACATTTGTGTGTTCAGAGCTCACAGCATAGAGAATACTATAAAAAAATCTAATTTACTTACTACATTTAGTTAAACTATGAATTTACTTGTACAATATGTAGTAATGGCCACCAACTTGGATGATTTAGAACTGGGCACATTCATGGAGGACAAGGCTATCAATGGTTACTAGTCAGGATGATCATGTCCTACCTCCACTGCCAGAGCCATGGCTCTGTGAATCAGCTGCAGGGAATAATCACATCTGGCCTGATTCAGCAGGGCTTTATCTACATCTACACATGCACACACGGAGGCAATTGTGATGTCATCTCTCTGCCTCAGTTACACCAACCCAAGAGCTGCAAAATATGTGGGAAAGGGTACCCAAAATAATCAAAGGGTTGGGATAATGTTCTGACAAGAAAAGGCTAACAAATCTGAAGACATTTTTTTATAAAGGGACAAGAGAAAGAATATGGCTTGAAGCTATGGTAAGGAAAACGAAATATATATTTTTCCCCTCCCTCCCTCACGATACACTCAGGATCATCCAGTCAATTTAGGATATACAAAAGAAAGTACAGTGCACACAGGCTAGCTTGTGCAATTTGCTTCTACCAGGCAGGACAATGGCCACTGGTTCAAGATGGCTTTAAAAGAGGATCAGACAAACTCAGGGAGAGGTTCTCCGCAGTTATTGGTCATGTAGCTTAATGGAACCTCAAGGTTCAGAGGCAGCATGCCACTGACTACCAGAGGAAAAGGATAAGAAGGGCCATTGCACCCATGCCTTGCTTCTGGGCTCCACAGAGGTATATCTTTGGCCACTGTGGCAATCAGGATAATGGGGTAGGGGGGCATCTCAGCTGCTGCACAACCTCCAAGGCCAGGCAATTCATAGGAGAAGAACGCTCTATTCCCCCCCCCCCCATGTTGCCTCTCCCTGAAAGCTCCATAGTTCTCTGCTGAAGTGGACTGGAATTAAGAGCCTTGCTGGATCAGACCAAAGGTCCATTAAATCTATTCCAAACCATCTTGTTTTATTTATCAAACATCTAAAATTAGTCACCGTGCAATACAATTGAGAAAAATTCTCAGTACACACAGGCTCACGATCTATATTTTAAAAAACCAAAAAAAAAAAAAAAAAAAAAGTTCAACCCATGTGGTTCCTATCATGTGGCAATGGATGCCAAAAAAAGAAAGAAAAGGAAACGAAAGGGAAGTGTCCGAATTCTTTCAGAAACAGTCAGCCATCTCAAGTCCTGACATTTCTAAGGGAGACAATTTTTCTCAGTGTGCCTATTAGGTGGTTCCCCATTAACCCTCCACAAACAGACGCGGTACTCATCAGCATTAGCACAAGCACTCTGTGTGCAGAAGTCACTTCAGCGGGATGGATGAGTGCCAAGGGAACACAGCTTTGAAATTATCCTTGGCTGCTGCTTGTAACCACGCTCTGTCTGGAGGCCGTTAAAGAGGCCAGACGCTAGAAGCTGCACCTCAAAGGAAATCTCTCTTTGAGGGTTGATAGGCCAGCCTTTCCCAACACACCCCGTCCTTCTACAGACACATACATAACCAAGGCCAAAAGTAAGTCTATTGAAAAGTAAAGAAGAAGAAAACAACAACCCCAAAACATGAAATTCACACAGCACAAGGATTCAAAAGAAAGGATGAGCGTTGGCAATAATCCCTTGGAATCCCCAAAAATGAAAAAATAGCACCAGTGGTTACAGAAGTACCATAGAGATTACATTCTCTGTTCTCCCCAGCCTTAGAAGACTTGGCTATTATCAGATCTGAGGTAGGAAACTCAGCCAGTTTGCAAAGCCATGAACTGGAGGGCACTTGCTCCAGCCAAGGGACAAAGTGTAGTGAGAAAATTATTTGTGAGAAAGACAACACCCAAGGAAGATTCTGTCTACTATCAGAAGAGTAAAAGGCAAGGTAACATATTTGGCCAGACAAACTTCTAGTAGCCTGTTAGGGGGGTGGGGAGCGGGTTTGCAAGTTACAAAACTTCATCAAGAAAGTACAGATTGGGGACAAATAAATGCTTTCTTGTAACATAGCTACCGTTTCACTGTTTCTGTTCCGTTCTGACAGAAAATACTTTGACTATTAAGGTGTTGTATGTGATCCAAGAATACCAGCAGCAAAAATATTACCAATTCCTAGCTAGTGTTAGAAACTGAGCTACAAAAACTAGGAGCCAAATGCACTTTAAACCTAGGTTATGGTTGCCAGAACCAGTGTTAGAAACTCAGATATATAAGCTGGGTGCCAAATAGCTCATTAAACCAATGTTACAGTTGCCATTTTTGGGCAAGACGGCTCTAAAGTTTGAAAAATAAGACTTTAGAACAATCTTGCCCCAAAATGGCAACTAAACATTCCGTTTTGGTGACTGTAACCTTGGTTTAAGGAACCATTTGGCACCTAGCTAATACAGTGGTACCTCGGGTTAAGTACGCTTCAGGTTAAGAACTCCGCTAAGAACAGAAATCGTGCTCTGGCGGTGCAGCGGCAGCAGGAGGTCCCATTAGCTAAAGTGGTGCTTCAGGTTAAGAACGGACCTCCGGAACGAATTAAGTACTTAACCTGAGGTACCACTGTATATCTTAGTTCCCAATACTGTACACAGCAGGCAAGCATGTGAGATTTTCTTAAATCCCTGAACATGTCTCCAGTCTAACTTGCAGCCCTTTGTCTTACCCCAGCCATGCTGCTGTAGCACTTGACTGCATCCGTGAATACTGTAGGCTCGTACAGTACACCTACACAATTGTGAACTGATATCTTATCAGGGCACCCCTACACTCCCAATTGTGAACAAGTACCTTGTCAGCGCAGCCCCACAGAAGTTATATTCCCGAAGTCATAGAACTAACAGCACCAGTGTAAACAGACCTGTGACCGAGGCAAAGCTATAAATCAATTGCAAATATGCATTTTTCATTAATATGAAGTCCTTCCTTGAGGGAGGAAGGGTAACTACATATCCATTAATTCCTCTAATTTAGACACCTGCCCTCAAGAACTTCCTTAAAATAAGAAAACTAGACAAGCTTCTTTCACATCATTATTGAATCATATACCTAAACCTGTTACAATTCACCACCAGTAGGGATACCCAGACTATAGACAGCATGCATGAATCACCCACCACTTTCTTGCCCATATGCTATCTTCTTCCCCTTACAGGAAGCATGGCAGGAACTAAAAATGAAAGTCACCACACATGGGTGGGGAACCTCTTCCGGCTGGTGGGCGAAATCTGACAGGTGAGCCAGGTTGCCTGCTTGTCAATCACTTGATGTCACTACGATGTCAGGTGACACACTACACTTCAAAGTCCAGTGTGTTAGTTCAAACCGCAGCCCGTTTGCAAGGAGCACCACACATCCATTTTAGCAGTGGATTCATTGGAAACTGCTTCCTTCTTCCTGGAGGAAGGCATGCTGCCACTGGCCATCAGCAGTGAAAAAGTGCTTTGCTGCAGCAAAGGAACCAGGAGCTCGTTTTAAGCTCTGGGGGGTGGGGAGCGAAACCAAATCCAAGCCAAAAGAATGATGGGATTCTAGAGCAGGGCTGCCCAACTTTTCATAACAAGTGGGCCACAAGGGTACTTCGACACAAAACCCACAGGCCACACAGTGCCTTGTGCCCATGGCCTCGCTTACCTGACTTTGTGAAGGCAGTGCAAAGGCTGAGGGGGGCGTCAAATGTTGCCGAGGGGCACCAAAAAAGGCCTCAAGGGCTGCACACTGGACCACGCTATTCTGGAGCAACATTTCCTTGAATTCAGCAAAATCAAGTTGTCTTCCTAAAACAGGGTTTGTTAACCCTTTGGGGCCGATAAGCACATTTGCAAAACAGAAAAAGGCTCTCTCTCTTCCCCCTCTGTAACCCCCAACCTATCATCCCCATGCCACAATTAGGCATAAAAAAACTTTTACTGCCTTCTTTCAAGCATAAATTCAGCAGGGGGAGGAGTGGAATAAATACTCCACAGATGCAAGGCAAGGTCTCTGTAGGCACTGGTGACCCATGTCCTAATATTACCCAATATTTGGTACACAAACACCCAGAAATCTTAACTGGACACACTAGCTTGCCCACTGCCCCGTGCTGCTCCTTTGTCACTTGGCTAGCTTTTCTACATCTCTCAACTGCTTTCCCCCCCAATACCTATCAATCCCATATTTTCACAGCACTTGATCTTAGGCAAGTGAACCCAAAGTGGACACAGAGTATGATGCTACTCTTTATGCATCTCAGTAGGATTATGATCCACACTTCTACCCATCTTTAGGCCTAGTGCCAACAACATGTGCAACACTTTGCATTGCCGCTCCCCTTGCTGAGGTCTTGCACAACACAACTTGCCTTCAAGATAAACTAGTTTGGCTGTAGCCTGTGTCTGCATAGTCAACAACCTACTTAAAATGAGAAGGGAGAAGACAGAAAGGCCCACAGTGAATTCCAGAATGACACTAATGTGGATTTGTCTCAAAGATATTAAATTAGCAAAAGTTCAACCCAGAGACACCATAATAATGGATGAAACGAGAGCAGCTGACCCCCTAGATTCCATGCTGTGCACTACATAAGCACAAAACACCAAGACCAAAAGGAAGGAAGTCTCCAGGCAGTGCTTCTATAGACACAGGCTAACATGACGCAATCCAATATCCTTTGTCCAATAAATTTAAATTGGCTTTAGTTGTAAGCAAGGTGCTAACCTTCCAGGTTCTGATCTTAGTCTAGACATAAAACTGACCATCTCTTAGCCAAAAATACTTTTGTTGCAAAGAGAAACTGAGACTTCAAAATGTCATATTTTAACCTACTGTCAGACTCCAGGAAAAAGCTAGGAAAAGGTCTACTTATACTTAAATACTGTACAGTAAGTCCTTTGGAGGTTTTGGATGACCAAAGACGCTTTACAGCTACAAATAAAACTGCAGTGTTTCTAAAACCTTTGTTGGGCAGATAAAAAGCTCAAGAGACCAAGAAGATCTGCCACCACACCTGTAGATTCCAACACTGATCTGTCCCCACAGACTGAGAAGTCCCAACCAAACACAAACCCATACAGTCACTGCTGTACCAGTATTGTTTCAACACAACTTGTAGAGCCCGCTTCAGGCTGCCACATATAAATAGGATCTTCAACTTGCCCCCCCCCACATGAGCCATACCTGAGGAAGGGCCATATGCATTGGGGGAGGGGGGAATGGCCCATTGATCTCCTTGCATAAGAGGAGGGAAATACTGTATACAGCTTTAGATGCCATGGTGTTAATTAAGCAATTGAATTTACATACAAGCTTCAGGAGGAGTTGAACCCCCACCTCCCACAGTCCAGGCACAGAGTATTTACAAAATTGCAAAAGGTTTCCAACCCACCCTGCATTTTCTCCGCCTCTCTGTCATTACCAAGGAAACAGAAGTTTTGATGCCATACCCCTGCCCCTTGCACACAGGAAAGGTGGGCCTCTTCATATCTCGATGCTATTAGAACTGAGACCTAACAAGAGACTACAGAGACCTAGCAGCAAAGTTTACCCGCACCCCCTAACATCACATCAAAGCATACTGGTTTTAAAAGGAAAAACACTGAAACACCTCTCTCTCTCTCTCTCTCTCTCTCACACACACACACACACACACACACATAAGCAGCCCACCGCTGGGCCCCCAGCCTCAAAGCCAAGTTCATTTCCGACTTAAAGCAAACCCACATTCCTCCAGGAGAGGGGGGGGCTTATCCTGGAATCCGAGTTTACTTTTGTTTCAAAGCCAACCTCCCCCCGGTTTCCAAAGACAGCCGACTTCCTGCAGAGTAGGGACCCCTTCCCCACCAGAGTTCCTCAGAACGCAGAAACGAAGCTGGGTTCAAGAGGGTCTGAATTCTTTGGAGAGGGAGGGGAGGGTATAAGGGGTGGGGTGGGGAAGTGAAGAAACAAAGGCGAGGAAAAGAAACTCCTCTCCTCCCTCCCCCCAAAAAAAAAGTCCCAATGAAAAGAACTTGCCTTCCCTCCTCAGCCCTGCATACCTCTCTCTTTTTGTCTTTTGGAAAACCCTACCCACCGACCCACAAGCGGGAAACTCGGCTGCTATGCAACAACCACCCCCAGGGCCAGGGGAGCCCCTCAGGCTGCCGAGGGGGGGAAGCCCCCCCAGCCCAACCCCTGGTGGGCACAACGGGACTGGCTTCCGAGGAAACCTACCCAGGCTTGTCTGCCAGTCAGTCAGTCAGTCACTCACCGTTGCTGGTCGGTCTGTTGGGCTGCCTGGCTACCTGCCTCCAGCCCCCGGGGTTGAGGTCGGGAAGCCTTGGTGGGGCTTCTGCTCTGGGCTGGGCTGTGCAGGGTCGCCCGCCTCCCCGAGTCCCAGCCCGCCCCACGCGCCGAGGGAGAGAGAGAGAGAGACACAGAGAGAGGAAGAGAGAGAGAGCAGGGTTGTTAGGGGGCGGGGAGGGAAGCGGGAGAGAAAGCGGGCGCGCGCGCGTCATGCAGCGGCGCTCCGAATTCCCCCAATTGAAAGCCGGGCCAATCGCGCGCCAGCAGGGAGGGAGGGCGAAAGAGAGACACGCGCATTCGCGTTCTCTCTTTCCCCCTCAGCATACACAAAAGGAATAGGCAGGCGGCGCGTGCAACGCCAGCCAATCGGAGCCGGGGCACTCGCGACGTCGCCGGGCCCTGATTGGCGGAGGGGTGAGGAAAGAGAACGGGACTCAGAACAGAAGCCGAAGGGAGAAGAACATAATGAGGAGGGGAGGGGAGGGGGAGAGAATGGAGCCTGCGAGTTCCATCCGCCCCCAACGCTCGTCTATGTCCCTCGGAGCGCATCCTTGGGAAGTGAATGAGAGCGGCCGCCTCGGGCAGTGGGATTACTCGGAGTTAAAGAACCAGGCTCTCCGGTGCGAACCTGTTGCGCTCTTGGCTTCTGTCTGGACGCGACCAGGGCTGCGCTGAGAGAGAGGCAAGTCCAACCCCCTTGGCGGCGGGCGAGATGAATCTTGTTTGTCCGCCTTCTAGAAATATATGTATATGCCGCTGCTGCCGCGGAGAGATTTACAAGCTATAGCTTAGGCTGGGGGGCCCTCAAATACTTTAAAGGGGGGGAAACTGGATGTACATTTCCAAAATATAAGATAAAAAACAAATAAAATAAAACCTACACACAGCAACATTGGCAAATGGCTTTAGATACCTATTAGGTCCATAAATTACCATATAGCATATATTCAACACAAAAACAGCGACAATCATTTAGCAGTTGATTTCATACAGTAGAAAGTCTTAAATTTTATATTGCTTCACTGAACATGAAGAGGAGCCCCATATGCAGATGGACTGAAGGACGACTATACATTGCAAGTGGACACACACAAATGTGAATTGCACTGACCTCAAAATCTTAAAGGTTTTTTTAAGGTCCTATATGTGCATTCAGTTTTCGGTTGTTTTTTTAGCTGGGGAAGGGATGGTATTGACACAAGTTCCAGTGATCATAGCTGTTGCTTAGAGCGTGGTACAGTACTGATAATGCCAAGGTCACAGGTTTGATCCCTATCGTTTGGACTAGATGACCTTCACAGTACCTTCCAACTTTAGAATTCTATGATTTTGTCCCTGGGTTCTTCAGTCTTAAAAATACCATGAGGGAAACTGTCTCCCTGCATGGTGAGTAAAGGCTGCTGAGAGTCAGAGAAGGGCTGGAGAGGAGGTGCCAACAACAATTAGGGAAAATATATAAAATATTAATATTTTTAAAGCAATAAATTGGGAATATAAAGGAATGGCATAATAGAAGGAGGAAAATGAAAACGGAGAGATGAAAGAAATTGGCAGTATGTGGGAGGGAGGATAAGATGGAAAAGGGGGAGATGAAATTACAAAGTTAATACAGTATGAGAGGCAGGGCAGGGGGAAGAGAGCAAATTCTTGCTAAAATGTGGAGCTGGGTCACAATACTTCCAGAGCTACGGTAATAGCTGTATAGGAAAATGCCCTGTCAAGCTGTTTGCCACAAGGAAATTGCTGTGGCAATGTTTTTAGCAATTTGCAAAGTGGGATTAGATATCATTAATTATTTTGGTATCTGCCAGTTGCACCGAGATTGCACTATCTTCCAACATTTGGTGATTGGCTCCACCCCACACCATTTTCTTTGTGACTGGTGAACCTTGGTAGTTTGCAAGCCCCTCAAGCAGCCCCCCCCAATAGAAACTTTGAGAACCTTTGGTCTACAGGAAAAGGAAGGGGGGAAGTATATGTTTTGCTGTTTAGACAACCTTTCAGTGACAGCCTGGGAACAGAATGTAGAGATATGTTCCTGTGTGTCCTTTTGACTGTGCAGTGACGGTAGGAAGTTGCTATAGGATTAGTCAGTGAACAAACAGGTACCGGTAGAACTGGCTGATTCAAGTCTTTGGAATTGTGTAACTGTGTCCAGCAGCACCTTCTACATGCAGACTTTATCAGGAGTAGTGGTGGTGGAGAAATTCCAATTCAGTCTGCATTTAAAGGTGAACCTGCCTAATTCTCACTTTCCTAAATAATACGTAAACCAAAACATGGTTAGCTTTTAAAATTCACACTTCTCTAGGCAAGTAATGCAATGTGCACAAAGGTGCATTGTATTAGGAGAAATTGCTTTGCAGAAATGTGTATATTAGGCAAAATTGTGTATTAACATTTTCAAAAATGTTCTCAAAGGCATAGCTTTTACTGTATCCTGAAATTCAGTAGGAGAGGCTTCATCTGACTTAGGAGGGAAATGAAAACACTGCTACTTAGTTTCTTACTGATCCCATGAAGCAATCCTCTGTATCTTATTTTATGTTGTGAACCGGCCTGAGATGTACGAATGAAGGACGGAATACAAATTTAATATAATAATATTAATACTAAAAATTGGAAAAATCATCACTAAAATGCTAATGAATTTTCATAAGACTATTTTTCAAAAGTCACAAAGTGATGTAAAATTAAAACTGAATTAAGAGTGGAAAAATGAGCAACTGAAACGAACAAAAACTGACACCTTCACCCATCCCTACTTGAGAGTAAGCCCCATTGGAATAAATGGGACTTTATATTCCGAACAAAATGTGCATTGGACTGGACTGGATGCCCTTGACAGCCATGTAACTTTACACTAATTTGGTTGTTAAAGAACATAACTTCTGTAGGTGCACCCAGTTATGGAACTCCCTTCCCCTAGAGGGATGGATAGAACGCTGATGGAATTTTGCCACAGGGTAAAGATGTTCTTGTTTTCCCAGGCTCTTGGAGGCCAATGTATCTAGGTTATTTTCAGTCTTTGTCTCCCTTGATAATCTTGTGTTAATTATAATGGTATTGTGACTGATGTTTCAGTTGTATTTTATGATTCTGTGTCATAGTTTTGATTGACATGTGTAAAGTGCTTTGGGGTGACTTCTGACAGTAAGCAGTACTGTATACAAAAGCTTTAAATGTAAAAAGAAAATAACTTTAATGCAGGGGTGCGGGACCTGTTCCCTTCCAGATGTTGTTGGACTACATTCCTGACTATTGGCTGTGCTGTGGATGATGGGTGGGGTAGTCCAACGTCCGTTATTATTTATTTAAGCCAAAACCATTAAAAAAGATAAAACAAATAAAAACAGAATAAAAAAGTTGCAGGGTCAAAATAATTATTCAAACCAGACATTTTGTAAGATAAAAGTTTGCTCCCCTGAAGAATTTAACTTAACATCCCCACAAACATTTCTCCTTAAAATTGTCACTCTAAAGGCAAAACAGGGCACTTTTTCAGAGATGTAGGAAGACCTATCTCCTAATAAAGTTAATCAAATGCCTAATCAATCTCCTTGCTGTGAAATTTAAATATTTGAACAAGGCTGCTCTTACTTCTTTGTAGATTGGGCAAACCAGAAAGTAGTCTCTCTTCATAGGGGATCCGGCGATAGCATTCTTCAACTATGGCAAGAGCGCATAATAAACTGGAGCCGCAGAGCTGTAAGGGTTTCTCTTCATTTGATATTTGTGATGCTGGTTACATAGTGAGGGCGAGGAATCTGAATCAGTAGTTTGGCATACAAAGGGGCACATTTGGACAACTAGAAGTGCGACCAGCACAAAGATAATGTTTTAAAACATGAGATTACATGTGGTGAGATGCCATCTACAAGTCTAATGAACTCAGAATGTCCAAAGAAAGGCCATACTTATCAATGGCGTGATTCCAAGATGAAGTCAGACTCAGCATCTCTTTGAAAGCTGAAAGTACTAAAATTGACCTTATCTTCCTTTTTAATGTGAGCCATCACTTAAGGTCAAGGATATGCATTTGGGCCTTCACTAAACAAAGACCAGCTTCCAGAGAATGGAAGTGTCAGTTGCCTTGGTGAGCTCAAAAATAGCATGACGATATTTATTCTGGGGACATCATCTGGAGAAACACACGCTTCCCACCCCTATTTTTGTGGTTATGGTTAAGGTTTATCAGCAGAGTGAAGGCTGTGCCACCTGTTTCCCAGTCAAAATGATCAGGTATACAACAAGAACCTACAATATTCTTTTTTTTTTTTTTTTTTTTTTTTTAAATTTATATTTATTTAATTTTCCAAATTTTACAAGCACATAACAGTCCGGTT
This sequence comes from Darevskia mixta, assembly GCA_034641385.1. Taxonomy (NCBI): domain Eukaryota; kingdom Metazoa; phylum Chordata; class Lepidosauria; order Squamata; family Lacertidae; genus Darevskia; species Darevskia mixta. The sequence goes on along the minus strand of JAWWNH010000033.1, from coordinate 14,880,643 downwards.
AAATTTCCTTTGCCTCCCATCTCCCACCTTAGGAAGCAGTACATACCTTCCCTCCCTCTCACGGAGGTATTTTTTAAACAATGATCATTTAACCATCTAAACACAACCCTCACTTTGCTTGGGCCTGATCTCCTTCCAGATCAGGCATCTACATTTCTAACTATTATCAAATGACTTCCACAGCCCCTCCCTGCTGAATTCTTAAATAATACTTGGCTCACGGGTTCTTATCTTGGTCTTAATACCTTTATCATCTATTTTTTAACTTAACTTGAATATATCTGCTTCTTTACAATTTCCTCTTAACTTCAAAATACCTTAGATTATAACTTTCTCTTAATCCTCCTTACAAACCTTGGTTTTACCCTTGGCCTTACATCCTAATTTTTAAACTTAATTTCCCCCCCCTCCCCCCACACCCCAGAATCTAGTGTCCGTTTTTCCTTTCATACCAGAAATTAAAGCACATACTTTTGTCTCCAAACCATTAAATCAGTCCAAAAAAACAATAACAACATCTCAACCCACACCCACTCGCTGTTTCACCAATGTCCAGTTCATGTAGTCCATCAGAGCTTCTTTCCAAGTGATTTGCTGCAATCTTCTTTTCTTCCTTCGCCTTCGTCCTGCGTCACATTCCAGGAAAGCCATATTTACTTGCTGTGCTTGTTGCGAGCTCTTTTTCTTGCTGACATTCTTGCTGACATTCCATCTCTTAAGTTCTTTCTTTTTCTTGCTGGCATTCCTTCTCTTAGGATTCTTATTTTTCCTTGTCTTCCTATAAACAGTCCTGCTTCCAGAAGACCCGTTACTGATGCGCGGCTGGGTGCGAAAACTGTGTTCCATAACTAAATCCTCATTCTGGTTCTCACACACATCAGCGTGAAAACCTTCTGGCAACAGTTCATCCGGTATGAGTTGGTCCAAACGTCTCTCCAGTCTTTCCGAGGCAGCATCAAAGGCATCACTAAATTCTTGCAATCTTTGTAGAAATAGGTTAACTTGTAGCTCTGCCTTTGAAATGCCTGTCATTTTGTCAAATAAAGATACAATCTTTCAGTTGTTTACTTCACTGCGACAGTTGTAGTTACAAAATAGCGATCTTCGCCAGATTCCTCCGGCATGAGGGAAGAGAGGGGCTGGTTGCGCTGAGACTAAACTTTGATCAAACGCCACTTTCGCTTTTGCCTCGGCTGCCATTTCCCGTCTCTAAATCTTCAACAACGATAGGGCTGGCCTCCATTTTAAGCCCTATACTTTGCTCTCAAATTGGTCCAAAACGTTCAATTTACTCACGATCTCCGAGTCCAAATCTCTAATTTGTTGAGGAATCCCGGCGCACGAACAGGAGAAGTCACGGCAGCTGCGCCCGTCAGGGGGATAGATGTCATCAGATCCGATGGGCTCCGGCTCCCCCCGCCCGCTTCCCGGAGACCCTTATTAGGGTCTCCTCGGGAGCAGGAGAGCCGTTAACGAGCCACTGCCAGACCAACCGGTCCCGGGACGCCCTTCCCGGGAGTTTTGGGGGCTGGGGCGCTGTCCCAGACACCCCTTTCACCCCTTTTTCGGACAGGGAACATCAGAGCGATGTTCCCCCCGACTTCTCCCTCCGGCGCCGGAACCGGAAGCCAGAACCTACAATATTCATCAGGGCGTAATTGATGAATACTACAACTACATGATCTTAGCCACAGGTACATTACTACTACTACTACTGTGGTGGTTTCGGTGGGGGTTATCTTGTTGGGGGGTGGGCAAGACAGCCTCCTGGAGTCCCTTACAACTTAAGAGATGGTTTGACTCATGGCCAGAGCCTTGGACTTGGAAATAACCCTGTCAAAGTTGTCAACTCCTTTGTTAAAAACGGGTGAGGAGACTATGACCCTTCAGATGTTTTGAGGGGTACAACTCTAATCATCCCTGCCCATTAAGCCATGCTAGCTGGGGCTGGTGGGAATTGGAGACCAACAAAATCTTAAGGGCCGCAGTCCCCCCACCCCCCTTTAAGGAAATTAGACAACTCTAACAATGTCCAGTGACTGTTCTGTGAGGGAGTAGGGTTTTTTGTCTACTCCTAAGGAATGTGGTAATCCATGTCTGTAGATTACTGTGGGTCAGCCTGAGAGCAAGGCAGAGCTTATTTGTTTTTGTTTAGTTCTGGTGGTGCTCCCCCAAAAATCTGATGGGGAGGGAGAAGTAAACTTTTGGGACATGCTAAGCTGTGAGCTTCACCTAAGCATAAGCCTGCATATTTGTAAACAAATACAAAATTACTCCTAAGCTTCCTGTGACCTCATTGGAAAAAACAAACCCAGAGTAAGCATTTTTCACCACTTGGATAATTAGTTTGTGTATAACATTGGTACATTGTAATGTAACGCCATCCTTTCTGGGCAAAATGCCCATTCAATGCACTTTACAATACCTTAAATTAAAATAACAAGCTAACAAAATAAGAGGAAGTAAAAGAAAGCAATAAAAAGGAAGCAGGAAAAAGAGCAATGCAAGTATGTGTATGAATACATAAGCTATATAAACATTTATTCATCCATAGTTGCATATCCATCCCAATCTCTAAGTGGTATGAGATTCCAGGGGTTCCACGGGGTTACCCAGGGTTCATGTTTCCTTTGGAAATGACACACAGCAGAGACTGTGGTGTCTTTATTGGTTTATTTACAAATATATTCAACCTGAGCCTACAATGGAGGGGTTCGCAGCATTAACACCCCAATGGGATGATGGGAATTGTAGTCTCAAAACATCTGGAGGGCCGAGGTTGAGGAAGCCTGGTGTAGATTATAAATAATTTGATAGACCAATCCAATGTTCTTGCAAAGTATAAGGCAGTATGCTATGTTCCCAAGTCCACTCAGCTTCACTATATGACCCCAGGGTCTGTTATTACGAGGGAGATAAACATATACTGATGTGCAAAGCATGTGCTCTACCACTGAGATATAGCCTGTTTGAGAAAATCTAATGCACCCTGCAGGGACACGGTTGGCGCTGTGGTGTAAACCACTGAGCCTTCGTCTTGCCGATCAGGTCTGCAGTTCGAATCCCCGCAATGGGGCGAGCTCCCGTTGTTCGGTCCCAGCTCCTGCCAACCTAGCTGTTCGAAAGCACATAAAAGTGCAAGTAGATAAATAGGTACCGCTCCGGCGGGAAGGTAAACGGCGTTTCTGTGCGCTGCTCTGCTTCGCCAGAAGTGGCTTAGTCATGCTGGCCACGACCCAGAAGCTGTCTGCGGACAAACGCTGGCTCCCTCGGCCAGTAAAGCGAGATGAGCACTGCAACCCCCGAGTCCGTGACTGGACTTGTCAGGGGTCCCTTTACCTTTACCTAATGCACCCTTGATACAGCTCCTTAACACACTGAACTACACTCTTAAACTTGTAACCAGATCCGATGCTGGTTTACTCAGAACCAAGTCATATAGTGTTTTGTAGGCTGAACACTAAAGTGTGTCTTGGGTTGCAGTAGTTCAGTGCGGGCTTATCATCATAGGGAAAATATTCTAATTCATGGCTATTTATACACAACACTTTTGAAGCAAATTCAAAGCACCCTTTTCTCAAATCTGGGTACTGTAGTTTGTTATGGGTTGCTGGGAGTCGTTACTCTCTCGGGGGTAAACTGCAGTATTCAGAATTATTGAGGGAAATAAAGTGCTCCAAATGTGCTTCAGAGTTTAAGTGTGCACACAGCCAATGTAATTGCCCATGTCTCAATACAGAGGCAGGTGTGGCAGCTTCTCTATTCAATAAAAGTCTGGACACGTTTATTTGTTTTAAAACCACAGGTTTTATTCGTTTACATTAAAGGTGAGGTTATTTGCACATTAAAACCCACTTCCTTTACTGATTCACTGGCCCTGGCTTCAGCATTCGGAAAGTTAATATTTAGAAGGATCAGCATTTGGAGATGTAGCTCAGTAGCAGAGCATGTGCCTTGCATGTCCAAGGTCCCGGGTTTGATCCCTGACAACTCTCAATATGCCAACGTGAAGGAAACTCAAATATATCTGTTATGCAACATCTATTCTTTATATGCCACTAGGATAGAGTGTGACAACTTGCTCAAACAAAGGTTACAAGTAAAAGGATGATTGGATCAACAATAATTAAGGCTGCCATTTAACTCTGTTTAATAGGCAGGAAATAGTGAGATGTCTGAGGAAACATGTTTATCTTTGGGGTGTAAAAAGTGGCAAGCTTCCACATCCTACAATGTTCTTCTGCCAGCAAAAGTGTAAATAAGAAAGGCATGTGCCACGTTACATTAACCTGTTATCTCTTGGCTCTAAATTCAAATGGGTGGGGATTGGTTGTCCTACCTCAGTGATACAAGGACAAATGCTCATCGCCATTCCTTTAAAAAAAAAATTTAACTCAATTATCTTGAGTGGCGCTCTGCAAGTGCAATACTAATACTAAGGAGGAGGAAACTGACAGCGAGGGCTACTCCCTCAACTGGCTGTAATTAAGAAGGTGGGTGGTGGTGACAGCAATCCATCACTTCCCCAGCCATCTCCATCCTCCTGTGCTGGGGCTGTTAACATGGGGGCTGATGGACATGTGTATTGGAGGACCCTTTGTGAAATTGCCCCCCACATGGTCTCAAAAATACACTGCCCCAAAAAGATTTAGCCTGTCCTGTGTGTGATCTGGAACCTTCCAGACAGGGGTGTAGCTGGGGTGGGGCATGTAATGTAATACGGACATTTTCCGTAAGAGGTAGATTGGGACACACAAACAAACAAGTGTCACTTATCCAAAAGGTTTATATTGGAGATTTAACCTGTCAGAAGGAGTGGCTTCCTGGTGAGTTATACTACCTTGCCTGCAGATCCTATTGTTCTATCTAGTATGCCTCTACCGGTACATTCCTATAGAATTTATGGCTGGTGAACAAGCTTGTTTCCACAGCTCCATGAAGAAACTTTTAGATGCAAATAATCTGCACTTGGCAACCTAGTTTCCTGGTGAGTCAATCAAGGAACTTTCCGGATCCACATGACCTCATTGGCAAGAAGGTAAAGCATAGAGAAATCAAACTACAAGACATAAGGTCATTTCCCACGGTCCTTTGCTTGAGCCAAAGCCATCTTTGGTTCACTGCTGAACATGAAATGGAGGCTAACAGAGAAAGCCTCATAACAGGGCCCTGATGCCTGCAGCGCTTGCTTATCTCAGCTTGTTCTTTTCTTCCAAAGTGTCACAGACAGTGCAGATGGGAAAGGCCACCGGCTGACTGACCAAGTAGAGGCACCCAGCCCAAGCCACATGCTCCAACAGTTTTCGTGCATTGCAGATACTAATTGGGATCACAATCTCCGTTTAGAAGGTTTATCAAAAGAGGAAAGTCTTCCACAAGTGCCTAAAAGACGATAGAGATGACATTTATCTAATATATAATTGGAGGGCATTCCAAAGTGTAGGTCTCACCACACTCAAGGTCTGATTCTGACAATTCTATGATATATTTTTCTTAATAAAGGAGATGCATGTTGCTGGGGGAATGCTGACTTTTTACTAGCAAATAATAAAATATTGCTATATGAGTACTAGGATAATGCTATTTCTCTGCAACAAATGTACTGTTAGTGGTGGAATAGTGTTTAGATCCTATGAAACAATGGTACATTTGTTGCACAATAAAATGGTTATCTAGAAAAGACCAGCCTCTTACTCACTCCCCGCATCTCACATTTCTGCTAGTGCATTGATTAGTGGTGTGAACAGGTGGCTCTCTGCACTCCAGTTTCTACCTGTTCTGGGCCTTGATTCCCTTTTCCTGGCATTATTGCGTGTCAAAGCCTTTCCATGGCCCTGTTTGCATCTGCAGCTTCCAGATGTTGCAGGAAATTAGGTTCCAGCTGGAGGCAAAAGATGAATGAATAACAGGAAACAGGTTTTGGACCTGGGGGCTTCCTGTTCTACTACGTCATAATGCATTAATGAGGACTGCGAAAGGAATGACCACAGCTGGGCAAGGCAACCCTTTAAATGCCAAGTGGAGTCTTGGATTACAACAGATCCACTCAATTCCAGCCCCATGAAAGTCCATCACTCAGCTTCACTTAAAGGCCATATAATAGTCAGTTGAAGGTGTGAAGTCTCCTAACATCTTCTCAGCTTTATAGATCATGTTCCAGAAGTGACTATAGGGTGAGGCTGCCCCCTAGTGACAGAATCACCATCCTCATTTCACATATACCTGTACATTCACTGAGCCTGAACTGGCAGGAAATGACCACGAATGAGACCTTGGGGTTGCAGTGGATAGCTCAATGAAGGTGTTGACCCAGGATATGGCAGCTGTGAAAAATGCAAATTCCCATCTAGAAATCACTAGAAAAGCAACTGAAGCTGAATTTTGGAAGATTTAGGATTGGAGGCGGGGGGGGAGTGCTTACTCACACAGTGCATAGTTCAACTATGAAACTCACTCCTGTAGGAAGCACGGATAGCCACTTTAAGACAGGAAACATCACGGAGGCCGTATTAGAGTGAGTGGGTGGGGCTGCAATTAACAACGGGCAGGCCCCAATCCAAAAGACAGTTGGGCCAGAGCTAACAGTGGGGTAGCCATATACTTCTTTTCCCTTTTCTCTTGGTCCCCATCTCTTCCACACATTAATTTTTTCCCTCAGGGAGTAGAAACATAGAATTGTAGAGTTGGAAGGAATCTTGAGGATTATCATCTAGTCCAACCCCGCTGCAATGCAGGAAAATGCAGCTGCCCCAAAGAGGGATTGAACCTGCCACCTTGGCATTATCAGCACCATGCTCAGTCTAAACAACTGAGCTAACCAGGCTGACAGCTAAGAACAGGGAAACACCTGCCTCCATTATCAGCCTTGTGTCATACATTAAGAGCTCTGAGGGGCCTCCTCTGAATGTCCCCACCAGCTTAAATGTGACAAAACGAGAGGGCCTTATTGGTGGTAGTGCCCCGGGTGTGGAGTTCTCGCTCACTTTGCTATCTTTTGCCACATCTGCATCATACATTTAAAGCAGTATTTTACCACTTTAAGCAGCAATGGCTTCCCACAAAATATCCTGGGAACCATAGATTGTTAAGGGTGCTGAGAATTCTTACGAGATCACTGTTTCCCTCAATGAGTGGTATAATAGTGCTTAAAATTTAGGGTGCGGATGTGGCCTTTTTGACATCAAGCAAAATGCCTATTATTGTTTTTTGCAAACCCTTTAACAGTTTCATTCCCTTGTAAGTTGAAATCAGTTTTTTTACACTGCATATATTATGGAGTTTTAATACTGTTGTGTTTTCCTCATCAATCATGATTAAATATTTAAGTTACTTAGTGATTTACCTCCCTTCATCCAAAGATCTCAGGATGGTTGACAGCATAAAAATACAAAATAAAAGTAAGAACAAGACAAACCCATGACCCCACCTCCCACAAAAACATTTAAGAGGACATAGAATGTTAATCAGCTGAAGGCCTGATTGAATAGGAACATTTTCACCTGACACTTAAAAGATGTCAAATGAATGTACTAGGCGAGCCTCCCTGGGGAGAGCATTTCACAAATGGGGAGTTACTGCAGTAGAGGCCTGTTCTCCTGTTGCCATCCCCCTGACCTCTCATTGAGGAGGCAACACAAAGGGCCTCCAATGAGGATTGCAGGTTCTGGGTTGGTTCACATACGGATACATAACCTTTGAGGTATTGCAGTCATGAGCAGTTTAAGGCTTTATAGGACAAAACCAGCACTTTGAATCGGGCCAGTGCAATTAGGCCAGGATCAAACTGCCCTGCCCTGGTGAGCAACCTAGAATTCTGCACTAACTGAATTTTCTGAATGATCATCAGAGGCCGCTGCATGTATAATGCATTGCTAGAAGTTACCACAGCATAGATGATAGAAGCTGGGCTATCCCTGTCCAGATAGGGGCACAGTTGGGCCACTAGCTGAAACCGATGGAAGGCATTTTGTGCAACTGAGGTGACCTAAGCCTCAAGCAACAGCAAAGCATCTAAGTACCCCCAAGCGATATACCTGCTCCTTCAGAGGGAGTGTAACCCCATAAGAGCAGGCCACCTCCCATCCATCCGGTCTAGGGACCCACCCACTAACAGTGCCTCAGTCTTCTCTTGATTGAGCTTCCGTTGTTGGCTCCCATCCAGTCTTTTACTGAGGAAAGACAATGGTCCAGCGCATCCACTGCTGCACCTGCAGATATAAAGGAGAAGCAGAGCTGTGTCTCATCAGTATATTGCTAACAGCGTACTCTAAAATTCTGGATAACCCCACTCAGCTGTTTCATGCTGGTGTTAAATAGCATAGGGGATTAAATAGAACCCTGAGGAACCCCACATCAAAGGGCTAAAGAGCAGTCCCCAACCATTACCCACTGGAAATGATCATCCAAGTAGGACCCACCTCTAACTCGGACATTTGCTCCAGAAGGATACCATGGTCAATGGTACAAAAAGCCACTGACAGGTGAAGGAGAATTAACAAGGACAAATTTTCTGTCTCCCAACTGAGGTCATCATCATTCAGGGCAACCAAGAGCCATCTGAAAACCCACAGGATCAATTAGCATCTGAGGACAGACCATCTTAATAGGTCCCCCCTATCTCTGCAGAGGGGGAAAGGTGCTGAAAGCTTAAATTTCAACAGGAAGCGATTTGACCATGATAAGGAGCTGGTGTCAACATTCCAAACTTTCAGATCAACCTCTTCCTGTGCAGTTGAGAAAACAAAGTGTGGCCTGCCACGTGTTGAGCCAGTGACATGCTAGGACAGCCCCATGGTTGTCAAGGCAATCTTGGGAGTTTTGAGCCACCCCGACATGTGACATGTGAACCACCTCAACATTCTGTCTAAATTATTTTCTAAATTTCACTAAGAACTCATGGCCTAAACCAGGACTGTGAAAACTTCGGTTCACAGGCCTAATTACATATGCTCTATATAATAATATCTGTGACATTACCTGATACCCATGACATGATATAAAGTCATTTCCCAGGCCAAAAAGGGATCTACAGGAGCTTTGAGCCCCATTAGCTACACTGGGAACTCCCTAGTGCAGCAGAGCAAACTGGAGGAAGTGGCTGGAATGCATGTTGCTGAAGGAAGTTCTTTGCAGAAATTGGTTATATTTGATGTGACATTTTCATGTTTGTAAGCACACTACATTCAACAACACTTGGTTGAAATTTTCAACCCAATACAATATATAACACAGAAAAACTTTGACAATATCAGATGGAGAAAGAATAAAAATTCCATTTTCAAATAAAGTCATACCATTGGGACTATTTATTGAGAATATAGGCCATGTCTGTTGCAGCCACCCAACTAATCCCTGGAAGCTCCCCAAAGCAGGGCCAAAACACATATTTGAGCAGCCTCACCCAAGATACTATACATAATACTGTATCTCAACAGAAGCAGAAAAGATGATTTATTATTATTATTATTAACAACAGAATAGAAACAAATAACTTGAAGATATCCAGTAGATTCAAAGTACAGTACGCACAAAAAATATTAATTATGTAAGATTTTTTTAAAAAAAGCTATGGAAACAACTAGCAGTTAAGAAGCAGGACAGGTAGCCGAAGCAGGACTAGATCACACCAGATTGTTGTAAGGATTTTAAATAACCTGGGAAAGGGAGATAAGAGGCAAGAGAACTGGGACAACTGATAACCCCCTCAACTACGGCTGTTAGAAATCTGCGGCGAAAGGGGACATGGTGTGGGTGAAAAGAACGGCGAGGAAAAGAGAAAGAGTCCGCGGAAGGAGGGAGGGGTGTCACGGATTTCGTTAAACGAAGCCCCCCCCCCCGCTCCCGTTTAACCAACTGCTCGAGCGCGCTGGGCTGGGCGGAGAAGGGAGGGAGGAAGAGAGAGAGGAGCCCCCCGAGAAGAGCGACGGCCATCGGGTCCCGGAACCCGAACCTCCCGCGAAGCCCGACACGAGAACAAAACTGGAAGCGGCGTCGGCGGAGCCTCCCAACAGGGACGGTCCCTCGGCCCCGCCTTCCCAGCGCCAGGCAACGGCTCGCCGCCGCCGCCCCCTGCGCCTCAGCCTGCTCCTCCGCGGGGCCCGAAACCTCCTCGAGCGGCCGAGCCTGACCCTCCCCACCTCCGCCGCCAACCGTCCCGCGCGCGCGCGCGTCCTCCCCCCCCCCTCAAAAAAATAACCGCCCGAGCGCCAGGCCCGCCCCGCTCACCTGACAGAAGTCCCGGCAATAGGCGCCCGACGAGCCCTCGTCCACCCCCTGCTCGCTGAGCTCCGCCTGCAGCTGCCGGAGCCGAGAGCTGAGGCCGGCGGCCAGCCGGGGCATCTCTGGCTGCAGGGCCGCGTCAGCCTCGGCGTCCGCCATCTGCACCCGGCCCCACCGCGCGTAGGCAACGAATCACGTGACCCCGCAGCCGCTGACCACATCGGCGGGGGACGGGCTCACGTGGGCACTCCCGGCTCCTGTGCATGCTGCCGCCCTTCGGCGGGAAAGGCCGCGAAAGGCAGGTTCCCATTGGGCGCTCGCCCCTCTCGCGGGGCGATGACGCAAATGCATCGCGCTGCTGGAGCTGGTTTCCTCCCTCCCACCCCATTTTCCAGCGATGCCCAATGGGGAGGAGGGGCGGAGCTATTTCGGAGAGGCGGGGGAGGAAGGGAAGCTTCTGGCGTGGAGCTGCAGCAAGAAGGTCGAATGCGATCCGCAGATTTTACAGTAGTCTGGAGAGACTTGTTTATTCGCTTGTTATAGGATTAATATTGGTTTTCCTTCCTAGTTAAATCCTTTTTTTTAGGAGACATTTTTAAGAGAGACTTTTTAGAGCGAATAAACAACTCTCTCCAGAGTACTGTAAAATCTGTGGATCGCATTCAACTGTCTTGCTGCAGCTCCACGCGGGAAGCTTCCCTTCCACCCCTGCTTCTAAAAATGTATGGAAATGTTTTGTTTTTCAATTAAAAAGCAACCTTTTAAACTTTGGTACATCACAGCATTCAGATCTTTCTTTTTTTTCTACCCTGTTTTAACTGTTATTTGGAATTTTTGCTTCATATTCTTTTCTAACCACTTCTATGTACCTTCATTAGTTGAAGGGCTGTTTAGAAATGGAGTGAATAAACAACAAATAACTTATCTTTTGTACCAAAAAAAAATTAAAAAAAATCCTTCCAGTAGCACCTTAGAGACCAAGTCTTTGTACCGGTAGGCTCAGCTGAGACTTTGACCAGAGTCATTCTGAGCTTCATGTTTAACTGCCCCTTTATATGTGGAATGCTCATTACCCTACGCCAACAGGTGCGGGTAACCCATTGAACCCCATTCGTGATGGGGATCGGGGATTGCAATTGTTTCCCATGAACGAGGAATTCTCAGTAAGTGCGGGTCATAAGCTTGCATTAATTAAGTCCCTGCCCTTTGTACACACCGCCCATAGCTACTACTGATTGGATGGTTTAGTGAGGTCCTTGGATCGGCCCCGCCGGAGTTGGCCACAGCCCTGGCGGAGCGCCGAGAAGACTCGAACTTGAATATCTAGAGGAAGTAAAAGTCGTAAAAAGGTATTATAGTAAGGCTTAGTTCAAGCCTTTTAAGGGCAACTGTTAAGGAACATTAAAAATAGTTAAGAGACTGATCATGTCATGTCACATTTTGGCCATTCTGCTGATGTTCTGGGAGAGTTCAGAATTTTTGGGAAAACTGAACACAAAAATTAAGAGTAGCAAGAGAAACACCACAATTTTTAGGCAGTCTGGTTGAAGCATACGGTACAACAGTACCCAGTTTACAACACACTCTGGCATATGTTTGGGGTATATGTTTCATTCCCCCCCTCTCCTTCGTATAAATTCTAATTGTTGTTCATACAAAATACCTTTTACTTTGCTCACCAATCCAAGCAATAGATAGGAGGGGGGGTGAGGAAATGTACATCCCTCTTCCTTCTGACCTCATTATCATGGAGTGAGTTCTAGGCATGGTGCTACTTCTGGCCTTGGCAGGTAAGAGACCTGTGGCTTACACATGTGCCGGTAATGTGTGCTTATGGGCAGTGAGCTAACCATTCATATGTCATATATAGGTGAAGCATAAGGTGTTTTATTTTTGTGTTGCATTAAACACCTAATGATCCATTGCAATACAATGTTAATTTAACTCAGCAGAGCACAATGACTCCCTAAAGAATTACTTGCTTTTATTTGAATGGGTTCCCATCCTCTCCAAACTGCTGTAAGATCTTTTTTGGCCATGTAAAATAAGAGTACAACTTTCAGCAGTTTCAGTGCCCTACCATAGCAAAGATGATTTTGAGCAGGTGATCTGTGTGCCTGTTCAGTCTGCTGTCCAGAGATTGTGGTGGTGCAATTTCAAGACACGTATTCTTGAAACCACATTTAGATGCACAGCTCTTCATACAGAGCAGGATGGTGAACCTGGACCTCTGTATGTTGCTGGATTTTATCACAGCAAGGGAAGATGGGGGTTGTGGTTTAGGGTGTCGGAGGATCCAATCAGAAATGAAAACAGGAGAAGTTGCTGCATTGTCACATAGTTGTCAGAGACCTGGAACAAAAACCATGCAAGCAAATAGGACTCATATTTGTTATCTTTAATTTAGTCTGCAAACATCACAGAAACAACTGCATTATTTCCTGAATTGCTTTTGACATTTTCTTCCACTGAAATGTATTGAAATTGATTATGTTAGTTTCAGCCATAGTAGATAAGTGAGATGAACAATGTAAGTTTCAGAGGAAGCCAAACTTCAGCAGAATGGAAACAATGGTGATTGCGACGAACAAATCATGGAACAGAAATTGCTGCCTTCTTACACCCCTAGTTGTAGTCAAGCAACATATGAAGGGCATCAGGTTCCCTTAAAGAGGACACCTTCAAATAAACAACTGTCTTCTTACAGTTTTCATAGAGGACTGTACTTTGAAACAGGATACATGGCCACCCTCATATCCAGATGTCTGTGAAGGCATGAAGTTGTCTCCATTGAAAAGCAAGTGTTAAATGAACTTGAAATGAGGTTAAATGAACTTGAAATGAAGTAAAAAGCTGGTTCAGTACCTGGAGATCCAAGGAAATGTATTCTAATAGCAGCCAACACCTTGGGATCTGTCTCAGAACAGCCCTGAAAAGGTCTGTTTATGTTAGACCATGGTACAGAAAGACATTGCCAGAATAATGTATTTATATGCTTACCACTTTACGATTACGCTTCATGAAGTGGACTGAGGCAATCAAAAGCTTTTGCCAGAATAAATTGGTTATGTCTTTAAGATGTTGCGTTCCAAATATATTTATCTCAATGTGATGTACAAAGTATAATAAAAACTAAAAAACAGTTTTAAAAAGCACAAAAATAACCAGAGATGGATTTTAAAATTCTATGTCAGACAATAAAACACTATGTTAGACTAAAATAACTATGTATCTACTTAACCCAGATCAAAACATTCTAACAGGGGAGTTTAAGAGAAAGGAGTTGCCTGGCCAAATCTACTGCTTCAGTCCATGGCACCAACTGCATCTCACCGGCTAGGGGGTCCAATATTGCTTCTTAAACTGTAATTACTTTAACATCCACCTCTCCATCAAACATAGCTTCCTGTTTAACTTGCAGGATTCCCTCAGAGTTTGTTGGTTCTAGCTTAACCTGCTGGATTCCCTCTGGATTTGTAGATCCTGAAGGCAAATTAAGACTCTCATGCAGGGAAGCGGGATCTTTTTCTTCAAATACTTCCAAATCTGAAAGGCAAGTAAGACTGTCCCCAGAAACATTTTCCTCCTGCTTAATCCGTACCTTCTTAATTTGACCATTTGAAATATGCATCGACATGTGATCTGCAAACTCTGTTTCGAAATAGTAGAATTTTTTACAGCCACTAAAGTTGCATGCGTAAGAAGCATCCCTAAAATGCTGGGCTTCGTGGTGGTAGAGCTGCCCCAAGTCACTGAAAACAATGTTACAGCCACTGAGCTCACACTTATAACGCAGATCGTCATGTTGCTGCTTGTGACGGAGCAGCTCATTCACTGATCCAAACCTAGCATAGCAGCCCACTGACACACACATGTACGGCTGAGGGCCACTGTGCACATGTTCATGCTCCTGTAGATGGAATGCCGAAACAAAATGCCGCCTGCAGTATGAACACCTCTCTCTCCTGTTTTTCATGTCCATGTAGTGTATTGCATTTTGATCATTTTCATGTTCTGCTTTCAAGTGAACACTTAAGTACTTGAACTGCTTATACACCTTGGAGCAATCCGTGCCTGGGCATGGGTACAAGTCCCTGTCCTGCAAGTGGCAGTTTTCAAGCTTACTAAACGTGATGTAATCCTGCGTGTCAGTTCTGGGTTGTTCTCCAAGAGCCACAGAAGCAATTCTGGATAGACTGCTCCTTGCCAGCCTCTCTTTCTTCAACAGCAACTTCTTCTTACCACGGTATTTTCTACTAGGAGGCATTTTTACATGTTCCATTACATGAGTCACAAAGACATCCTTCCTCTTGAACTTTTTTATACACACTGGGCATGTATAAATGCCATCTTCCATATGCATCTTAGAATGGTGAAGTATTCTGGCCTCTATACATTCCCTTTTGCAAATAGCACAGAAAAATTTGTACTGAAGCCACCTCTGGTACCTTTCCGAGGACCCAGTGGACTTTTTAACTCTCACTTTAGGCTTATTTATTATATATTGACCTTCAGAATTATTATCTTCACTATCACTTAGGAAAACATCTAACATAGCAATTTCATTGAAAGACATCTTCCTGCAACTCAGATCACCCCCCGAATCAGAAACTTCTTTTCTTCTCCAGTGTTGCTTCAGAGTTTTCCAGTCCCAAAATTCTGGATCAAATGGCCAATATGCCTTTAAAGCCAAGAGCAGCTCACAACACAGGGAGTTTTTCCCATCCAATTTTTTATCTGGTTGCAGGTAGAGCTCTTCTATTAGACTGTATCTTTCCTCGCTTGGCTCGAGTAAGTAGTCACTGAGCTGACATGCTCTTCTTACTTCGAAGTCTTCCAGCAGAAGGCATGCAATTGTTTTGCATACAGAGGTCTTCATGTCATCATTTTCATTTGATCGGAGCTGCAGGGCTCTCACACATAACAAAACAGACACAACAAGGCCTGTTTCTTCTGCCTATAGGAAAGAAGAGATCACAAGTCAGATCTTAATTTAGCCCCCAGAGATCTCTCTTAAAGACAAAAGGGAGAAAAATGAAAAAACTGGACAGGATATCTGGGTAAGATGCTCTTTCTTCAGATTTCTATACATTTCATAGAATTGTAGAGTTGGGAGGGACGATGCGGGTCATCTAGTCCAACCCCCTGCAGTGCAAGAATCTTTTGCCCAATGTGAGGCTTGAACCCACAACCCTAAGAGTCTCATGCTCCACCAACCGAGCTATCCCTCTCAATCCAGAAGTGATTGCAGCAGATTTGGGGAACCCGTGGCCCTTCAAATGTTTCTGGACTCCAATTTCCATTAACCCCAGCAAGCATGGCCAATGGCCAGGGATGGTGAGAGTTGTACCGGTAATTCAGAAACATCAGAATGGCCACGGATTCCCCATGCCTGGATTAGAGGGTTATATATAGATACATACTCTGGCATTTCTTATTTCAATCTTATTTCAATTTCTACACCATCCACTTAATGTTCTAAGCCAATCCAGGTCTTCTAGAGATAAAATGGAGAGATAAAAGCATAAGAATAACTCTGCTGAGTCAGATCCAAGGCTCATCTAGTTCAGCATCCTGTTTTCACTGACTTCTGTTTAACAAACCTGCTCCACCTCTCTTTAATTGTTTTTTCAATGATGAACACATGATTAACATTCATTTTACAGAAAGATTAACCCTAGAAGGAAAACCCTGATCCTAAACCTCTGCTGCCTTGCGGGACATCTTTGGGAGAAGAAAAGGCTAAGGAGTAAACCCTACACAAATCCGGAGTGGAGTCCCTAAGACAGTTGGATGGAGCCATGCAAGCTGGTGCCAAACCTATTGCTCTGTTTTCCTTTGAGGCACACTGCATTGTCTCTGGAGATACCAGTAGATGGATGCCAACAGCAACAACCTAGATGTTGCTTCTAGCATATGGAGTAGTCCGTCAATGACACTTTGCAAAAAAAAAATTATAGACAAATTTTATACCTTCTTTTGTATCTTCTATTCAAAAAGGCGACTCTTTGCTGCTTAGTTTATTCATTATCCCACAGGGAGAGGCACAGAAATCTTGCTATATGTCAGGCAGTGGGAGAATTCCTATGATTCAGCTCCACATTTCCCTAGAGCAGTGTTCTGTTGCTTAGACAACCCATAGGTTGCTAAGTTGCAAATCTTAGTACCTATTTTTTCTTAAAGGGCTAGATGTTCTGAATAAGCAAGCTCTGGCACTCAGGTTCCAATTCCCTGCCTTTTGCATATGCAACCTTCCCATGATTTTAAAAAGAATGATGATGCTCTACCTGTAGATTATGATATAATGCACTAACTCAGCTAAACCATGAATTGCTTTCAATGAGTGTCCCTCGCTGTTGTATTAAAATCAAAGAACAGGATGCAGCCTCCAAAGTCACCTAGGCTAACCCCTCTTCAAATCTTCACAATGACATGTTGCACAACTTCTATGGACTGGATCACTTCCAACCATCACTTCTATTTTATAATAATTTTTATTAAATTTTCAATTTTACATTACAAAATAAACATTTTACAAACTTTAAAATATCCAATGACTTCCCTTCTTCTCCTTCATTTTACATATCATTCCCGCATATTTTCTATGCAAATCAGTTTTCCACTTTTACAGCCATCAAAAATTATTTACTCTGTTGAATTTATCTTAGTGCTGCCAGTGTTTTCAGCTTTATAGTTATAAATGTTTTCCACTCTTTAAATATATGCTTTCTTGCTCTCTTATTCTGTTTGTTAAATGCAAGTTCTGCATATTCTGTCAACTTAAGTTACCACTCCTCTTTAACTGGGACCTCGTTCACTTTCCATTTTGGGGCTAACAAAACACGGGCACAGTTGTTGCATAAATAAATAATCTTTTCTGACACCTAGTTATTTCTGTCTGGGTTATACCCAAACTTCCAACAATCACTTCTTAAACCACAGCAATTGAGCAACAACCTCACAGCAACAATGCACACACTTCATTCATTTTGAAGAGAAAGGCTGCTATTTTAAGTACAGCAGCTTAACACCATCATATAAGTCACTAAGTAAACTGTGAATAATTGTCATGTGTCTAAGGTGCTCTTTTACTGCAATTTCTCATGCATGTGTTAAATCAAAGAATCATAGTAGAGTTGGAAGGGACCATGACGGTCATCTAGTCCAACCACCTGCAATGCAGAAATCTTTTGCCAATGTAGGGCTTGAACCCACAACCATGAGATTAAGTGTCTACCGACCAAGTCATGTTAGTATACATTTTTCAGTGTTCTTCTCCTATTGTTCATATTTCTATTAATCACAGCTGCCCTGTACACTTTGCCCAGGGGCAGGACTCGAGGAAATGAACAGTAGAATTTAATAATTACAACCTTTCCCCAACTTGGTGCCCCCCCAGGTGCTTTGCTCCCACTCATCCCCCAACCAGAATGACCAGCAGCCAGGTGTGGTGGGAGTTGTAGTCCAAAAAATCAGGACAGCACAAGGCTGGGAAGGCAGATTTTAAAAGTCACATAACAAATGCTCAACAAGTACAGCACTGTTGCTTTAAAGTTTGGGATCACAAGCCCAGCTAGCTCACATAGCTAGCCAAGGATAAGCTATTAACAAAGGTGCTGATTGCTGGTCATTAGCACAACAAAGAGAGACTCTCCTGGATCTGTGCAAAGCAGAGGTTGCCAAGGTGACCGGGTAGGGGAGTGATGTCACAGTAAAAAAAACCATGCAGGTTTGAGGAAGGGGGGGGCAGTGGGATAGAAGGGGAGGTGATGGGTTTAGTGAGGTGTGTTGGAAGAAGGGTAGACAACAAAGACCAGACTTCCATGAGCTGCTGGGCAGAGCAAATGACTAACTGCTGCTTCAGGCTTAAGCTATGGCAAGAGCCATGAGAGATACCGGTACTCTTGGGATATAATGCTCTGTACCTCCTTCACTCCAGACTTCCAGGTGTAAATATGTTAAATAAACCTTTTAAGGCACTAGCCTCTGTTGTACCTCCTTGGTGAGCGCCTAGAACCCCCTGGAATCTCAGTGCACGTTTTAGCAGAGATTGTGGGGTGGGGTGCAACCTTCCTAACAGTATTTACAAAACAGCAAAAGGTTTCCAACCCATCCTGCATATTCTCAGTCATAGAAGTTTAGATGCAACACCCCTGTCCCCTGCACACAGGAAACATGGGCCTCTTCATATCTTGATGCTATTAGAACAGAGACCTAACAAGAGGCTACACAGGGACCCTACCAAAGTTCACCCATGACCCATTAACATCCGATCCAGGCATATTGGTTTAAAAAGGAAAAACACTAAGAAAGATTAATTCCTCCTAAACCAACCATGGACTAATTCACTCACTCACTCTCTCATACACTCAACCAGCCCACCCGTGGCCCCCAGCCTCAAAGAAAAGTTCACTTCCGATTCATATTCCTGATGGGAGAGATGCGCATCCCACAAGCTCGCAGGGGCCCTCATCCTAGGATCAGAGTTTACTTTTGTTTTAAAGCGACCCTCCCTCCTGTTTTAAAAGAAAGCCGACTTCCTGCAGGGTAACCACCAGCGGCCCCGGTTTCTTAAGAGGCTGGGTTCAAGAGGGTCTGTCTGGGAGGGAGGACGTAAGTGGGAAAAGGAAGAAACGGAAGGTACTCTCCCCATCTCCCAAAAAAGTCCCAATGAAAAGGAGAGCTGCCTTCCCTTCTCAGACCTGCACACTTTTTTTTCTTTTGGAAGACGAGGGACGGGAAAACCCTTTTCCACCCGTGGGGAAACTTGGCTGCCATGCAACAACCACCCCCGGGGCCAGGGGACCCATCAGGCTGCCGAAAGGGGGATGCCCCCCCAACCCGCCCCCGGTGGGCACAACGGAACTTGCTTCCGAGTAAATCTAGGCAAGCTTGTCTGCCAGTCAGTGAAACACTCACCGTTCCAGGTCGGTCTGTTAGGCTGCCTGCCGAGGGAGAGAGAGGCGGAGGCGGAATGGGAAGAGAGGAGGAGGAGGAAGAGAAAGCAGCGCTCCGAGTCCACCCATTGAAAGCTGAGACAATCGCGTGCCGGCCGGGAGCAGGTCGGCTTTAAAAAAAACCCAAACCCGAATATGCGCATGCGTATTTGCATTCCCCCCCCGCCACAACCCATACATAAAAAGAAATAGGAAGGACGCCAGCCAACCGGAGCTGGGGCTCTCGTGACGTCCCCGACGGCCAGCTGGAGTTGATTGGCGGACGCTGGGAAAAAAGGAGCGCGGGGCTAGAACCGAAGTCGAGGGGCGGGGGGAATAAAGTAATGAAGAGGGGAGGGGGGAGAGAGGGAGGCAGTCTATCAGTGATGGCCAAACTTGGCCCGCCAGCTGTTTTGGGACTACAATTCCCATCATCCCTGACCACTAGTCCTGTTATCTAGGTATGATGGGGGTTGTAGTCCCAAAACAGCAAAGCATTTATTTATTTATTTAGCCAGAGAGTAAAATCATAAGAAGTTAACATGTTAAAAGCAAACCGAGGTGATAAACAATAAATAAACAAGCGGAGGTCTCTGACGGGAGCTTTTATGGCCTGATCCAGTAATGAACATCCAGCCGGTTTAGAAATGGGATGGTGTGTTGGGCTGGACATGTGAAAGCGCAGGTGAAGAGAACCCTCAGCCCCGTTGCTGCACCCTTTCAATCTACATTACACTCCTGTTCACAACCTCCCTTTTGATCAGAAAATAAAAATTATTCTTGGTGGAACATGAAGAGGAGCCCCATATGCTGATGGGCTGAAGTGGACACACATGAATGTGAATTGTTGTACTGACCTTAAAATCTTGAGATATAAGTGGGGTGATTTTTTAAAGCATTATATGTGTATTTTATTTTATTTAGTTGGAAAGGGATGACATTGCCAGGAGACCCTGTGACCAATTTGCTCCTGGGCTCCTCATAGTGTTAAAAATACCATCTTCCTGAATGGTGAGTAAAGGCTGCTGACAGTCAGGGGAGGAATCCATCTGGTCTGAACAGGCCAGAGGAGGTGACAAGGAAAATTAGAAAGATAAAGGTTAATATACAGTATTTAAAATAATAAACTGGGTATATAAAGAAATGATATAATAGGAGGTAGAAGAAGAAGGAGGGATAAAATAAGTTGGCAGTTTGTGTGGACTCGTGGAGGATAAGATAGAAGTTTAGTATGAAAAATGGGGAGAACTGGGAGCTCAATGCCATTTGCATCTGGCACAGATTTCTTAATGGCTCATCACCTTTCCTTTTATCAATTAACAACTCATACTTAGTGGCCATTATCAGGTTGAAAAGGCTACTGGATTGAGGATTCAGAGGTCTTGATTAAATTCTAACCCTATACTGATTCCAGGAATTTAGGAGAGCCTCCCCCCCAACAAAAACTATAAAAATACCCAACTCCATCAACCATTATTCATAAGGCTTGGTGATACCCAAAGTTATTTTACATCTTTATTAGTAAAACAGGATCACAGGCATAGACCCTTCCCCCAAGCCTAAGAAGTCCAGAGGCAAGTTTAAAAGTTTCTGGAGTTTGCAGAAAGATTGCTTGGAGGGCCAGAGAATAGAGACTACCTTCAGAGAGTCTTGTAGGGGGAGCTCAAGAAGAGATGAACAATGCTAAAACCTTAAATAGGTTTGCAGGGGTTCCAGAAGTGTGTCTAGACAAGTTGGCATGCTGGCCAATGAGAAGGGGTCAAAATTAAACAATGAAATCCAGGTAGGTGTGCTTAGGCATAGTTTCTAGAGAAGACCACAGTGATGTAATACAGATGTTTCTGATAAGAAGTCTATTGGGCCACATAAACAAACAAGGATCACTCATCCTGAAGGATGGTCCTCCTGAATAGATTTATCTATCAGAAGGAGTGACTTCCTTCTATCTGGTCTGCATCTACATTTCTATAGAATTTCTGGTTGGATTTCTTTTGAAGCCTGCCTCCATAGCTCCATGAAGGGACTTTTAGATGCAAAAATCCTGCATATGGTGACCTTTTGTTTACCCTTCATTTTACCTTTTTGCCAACCTAGTTTCCTGGTGAGTAAATCAAGGAAATTTCTGGATCCTCATGACTTCACTGGTAAGAAGGTAAAGCATAGAGAAATCAAACTATAAGACTGTGCATATTGTCAAGGTGGGATGGTCTTTTCTCATGGTTCTTTGCTTGAGCCAAACCCATCTAGATATAGATAGATGATAGATAGATGATAGATGATAGATAGATAGATGATAGATAGATGATAGATGATAGATGATAGATAGATAGATAGATAGATAGATAGATGATAGATAGATAGATAGATAGATAGATGATAGATAGATAGATAGATAGATAGATAGATAGATAGATAGATAGATAGATAGATAAAAGATAGATAGACGAGATATAAATGCCATATAGAAAGGTTAGCCTAATAAAAGTATTGCCCAACTAGGGTTGCCACCTTTGTTCTGGCAAAATACAGGGAAGGGAAGGGCAGTTGGCGGCAATTTCCCCCTCATCTTTGTTACAGGAATTTCCCCGTACCACCCAGTTCCACAAGCAAGACTCTCTCTCTCTCTCACTCTCTCTCTCTCTCTCTCTCACACACACACACACTTGAGTGAAAATATTTCTTTCTCTATATAAAATCAACTGTATATCGGATTGGGACCGTTCCACCTTTGTTCTTCAGCATATTAGGAGGTCTATCAAAGGGGGATGGGCATGGTGTACTCACAGGGCTGCCATAATCTCCTAGGTGTTCAAGCACGTCCACAGCGGAGCCCTGCCAGAGGATGTGCCCACTCAAAACTGCCAGATGATGGGTCATTTCCCTCACAAAGAACCCAGCAACTGGAAATTGATTGAGCCTGGGCTAGAACAAAGGACAGTCATTATCCCTACCTAGCCAAGGCAGGAACTTTGGAACACTTTTGTTTTGTAGATATGTGTGCCTGGGAGGGGTTCAAGAGTTGTCAAAATACTCAGGTTACCTCCTCTGACCCTCCCAACTTGTGATGTAGTTCTGATGTATATGTGCAGTACTGATGTAATTTGGGGGTGTAGCTTGGGGAATTAGGAACTGATAAAAGTTGGGGCCCCTTGCTGTTTGGGGCTTCCATTTTGTTCCACCTGGTGGCGGGTGGGAGCACTGTCACGACAGTCTCAATAAAGACCAAGCCTACTGGCTGTTTTGCTCTGGCATTCCTGGCTGGTGTCCTTGTTTTTTGTCCAAGGGAGCCCTCAGATTTTCTCCTTTAACAATCTTGTGCTGAAGTGACTTCTTTTTTCCAAATACTTCTAATTGACTTTCATACAATTTAACAAATTCAATTCAGTTTCAGTGACTTCAAAGCAACCCATTTCAATCTATTGCAGCCTAACAGCACTCGTCAGATGGCCCCTTTGGAATTTGTCACTCTCTCTCTCTCACACACACACACACACACACGAATTTGTATATCTTTCTGTGCTTGGCTACCCAGAGCTTAAATACATGACCTTTCACATTCCTTTTCAAACACATGCATTTGGTGAGCATCCCTAACTTAGCAGAGAGAGAGAGAGAGAGAGAACGACCTGAAATACAGGCCAAAGCTGTTATCAATACAGGACATAGCATTTTGCATTGAAATGCTGGACAACCCTGTATTATACAGGACAGGTGGCAACCCTATGCCCAACTGTGGGTTTGGGATTTATTTATTTATGGTGGGCTAACTTGGGCTCATTGAACGGGTTGCAATTTCACACTGAAACTTTCTCTGAACCTCCTCGGTCCAGGAGCGGTCACTGCCGGCTGCGCCAAGCGGGATGCTTCTAGCTGGCACGGGCTAGCAAGGGCTGCTCTTAGGCTCTGAACAGCGCGCTTCCAGGCGAGCGCGACCAGCCCCGCATTCGCAAGCACCACTGCGCAGATCGCACTGGGGGAACCGTAGAGGAAGGCAGGGCCTAGATCCCGACAGCCGGTCTGTGGCGGTGCATGCTGGGAGTTGTAGTTTCAGACGCACGCTTTCCTCGCCTAAGGCGACCGGAGGGGTTTGCAAGGCAGCGTCCGAGCCGCTGTTCTCCCCCCCCCCCACCGGGAAGCGGACGAGGCCGTCATCTCTGGCCCGGAATGCCGGCGCCCGTGCTCTGCTCGAGTTGCGGGTCCCGGCGCGCCGCACTCCGCCGCCCCAAGACAGGCCAGACGCTGTGCCGGGAGTGCTTCGTGGCGGCCTTCGAGGCGGAGGTGCACGGCACCGTGGTGGCGGCGCGGCTCTTCCAGCCGGGCGAGACGGTGGCCATCGGGGCGTCGGGGGGCAAGGACTCCACGGTGCTGGCGCACGTGCTGCGGCTGCTCAACGAGCGCCACGGCTACGGCCTGCGCCTGCTGCTGCTCTCCGTGGACGAGGGCATCGCCGGTTACCGGGACGACTCGCTGGCCGCCGTGCGCCGCAACCAGGGCCGCCTGGGGCTGCCGCTGCACGTGGTCTCCTACCAGGAGCTCTACGGCTGGAGCATGGACCGCATCGTCCGCCACGTCGGCCTCAAGAACAACTGCACCTTCTGCGGGGTCTTCCGGCGGCAGGCGCTGGACCGAGGCGCCGCCTTGCTCGGGGCTGACAAGATCGCCACAGGTGCGGGGACGGGGTGGGAGGGGGCGGCCGGGTTGGGGCGCTTCGAGGGCGGTTGTGCTCCCGACGTCCATCAGCGCAGGGCGCAGGCCGGTGTGGTCAGCCGTCTAGGGTGATGGGGTCTGTCGCCCAACAGCACCGGGAGGGCCACGGCTTACCCATCTCCGTCTAAAGAGCTTCTGAGCAACTGCAGAGGGCACGGCAACAACGAAGCTCTTGTGAGGCCACAATCTTTAACTCAGGAATACTCAGGGTCTGGTGACTTCTGTTTCAGTGTATCTGAAGAAGTGTGCATGCACACGAAAGCTCATACCAAGAACAAACTTAGTTGGTCTCTAAGGTGCTACTGGAAGGAATTTTTTTTATTTTATTTTGTTTTGACTATGACAGACCAACACGGCTATCTACCTTTATCAGGAATACAGTACATAACTATTTATTGGGAGCCCTTTTACTCCCCTGTTTCAAGTTAGAGACTTCTAAGTCATAGAATTGTAGACTTCCGGGGTCTTCTGGTCCAGCCCCCTGCAAATACAGGAATCTCCGCTAAAAGCATCCATGACAGATGGCCGGTCAACCTCTGCTTAAAAACCTCCAAGGAAGGAGAGTTCACCACCTTCAAACAGAGTCCATTCCATTGTCAGGACAGCTCTTACCATCAGACAGTTCTTCCTGATGTTTAGTCAAAATCTCCTTTCTTGTTACTGGAATTCATTGGTATAATCTTGGCACTCCAGATGTTTTGGGACTACAACTCCCATCATCCCTGACCACTGGTCCTGTTAGCTAGGGATGATGGGAGTTGTAGTTCCAAAACATCTGGAGTGCCAAGGTTAGCCACCACTGGTATAGGTTCTACCTTCCAGGGCATGAGAAAACAAGCTTGTCCCATCCTCCTTGTGAGAATATTTAGATATTTGAGGAAAAGGGTCCCAAAACCAGTTGCAAATAGTATTATAATAATATATTCTTTCCCCCCCTTCTAGTATTTTATTTTCCATTCTTCCATTTTACTATATTCAACAATAAATATAAATCCACACAAATCCAATAATATTTTCTGCAACTTCCCTACCTCAAATTCTTACTACGTATCTTAATTTATCCTTTTTGCCATATTAGCCTTTTTAATTCCCTTAGATTTCTTACTGCTCGTGTTTATATCAGTCCTGCTAACGTTTTTAATTGTTTGCAAATTATTTTCATATATTCAATAAATTTCCCCCATTCTATTACAAAGAGTCTATCATCTTGATCTCTTGATCTTCTGGTAAGTTTCGCCATCTCTGCTTATTCCATACCGGCAGAGCCTGGTGGGAGCTGGAGTTTGGAGGGTCACATGTTCCCCACAATTGCCCTATTTAGAGATTGTTCCCTTGTGCCATATAAAGGTAAAGGGAGCCCTGACCATTAGGTCCAGTCGTGTCCGACTCTGGGGTTGCGGTGCTCATCTCGCTTTATTGGCCGAGAGCCAGCATACAGCTTCCGGGTCATGTGGCCAGCATGACTAAGCTGCTTCTGGCGAACCAGAGCAGCGCACGGAAATGCCGTTTACCTTCCCGCCGGAGTGGTACCTATTTATCTACTTGCACTATGATGTGCTTTCGAACTGCTAGGTCGGCAGGAGCTGGGACCGAGCAACGGGAGCTCACCCCGTCGCAAGCATTCGAACCGCCGACCTTCTGATCAGCAAGCCCTAGGCTCTGTGGTTTAACCCACAGCGCCACCTGGGTCCCTTTTCTTGTGCCATATACGTACATGCAAACACACATTAAATATATAATATATTAAATATTATCTATAAGCAACACAGCTACCTATTTGCTTTTCATTTCTCCCTTGAGTAAGTCCACCCCACTTTGTCTTCCCTACTCTCTTTGCATAGTGAGACAATGCAACCCTCCCCACCCCTGCTTCTAAGCCCAATGTGATTTTTGGGGCAAGGAAGGACTTTGCTTTGCATGCTGCTCTGCGTATTATCAATAGCCCTACTAGATCAGACCAAAGCCCATCTAGTCCAGCATCCTGTTCTCACACTGACCAACCAAGTGCTTGCTGGAAGCCCACAGCCAGCACAAAGCAAAAGGGGTATTTGGCCGCAGTTTGTGGCCTTTGGTTAGGGGTCCAACTGATGGGCATGCTGGGAAAGAAATTGGGACAGTCAAGGCAGCTGAAGGAAACCTCCAGGGAGCAAAAAACAACCAAAGTTAGCCTCAATGAGGCAGAAGGCTGATGACCAGCTTCTTCCTGCTTGCTTTTCAGTAACTGCCCTTCCGAGTTAGGTCTTATTCCAGACTCATCAGGCATTGCTGAAGGCACGGCCCCTTGTCTGCCCTATGTAGTTGATTCTGGAGCTATAGGCAGACTTCAGGATGGCAGGATCTGCTTTGTGCATTTTAATTTACTCAAATCCTGAGGTCCATCAACCAGTGCCTGATGCAGAAAAGAGTAGCTCAGGGGTGCAGACCTTCTAAGTGGTGTTAGAAGGTGGTCTCTTGTGCTGGGCCCTAGATCGCTGACCCTTCCCTCCCTGATTCTTTTTCATTGAAATTTTGCTTGCAGGGAGGCTGGGCTCATTGCAAACCACAGTACAACCCACCAGCTTAATTTGCCCAAAGGCCACCTGTACAGGGAGGTGGGGCGGCATTTACCTGGTTTCCTGGCGCCACTGTTGCTGCAGGTTACTGGAAACGGAAACAGTGAGGTGATGGAGCGTTCAGCACTGTGGAGATGTACCAGGTTGGCTCTACAGGTGCATCAGCACAGTGCTGACCTGTCAAGCACTTCACGTTTCTCCCTCTCTGTAAAATGTAGTGATGCTTGTGCCAGGAGGCCAGATAAGCGCATACACACAATTGATCTGTACATGTAAAGTAGCATATCCAAACACTATGCCCATTTCCACTGCAGGCCTGCACCCCGACTCCTTTTAAATACCTAGCAACAACCCTGCAGCCACTTAGAATTAAGGAACTGGGGGCTCCTGAGTGCATTTAATTAAGAAAAAAAATTTCACTCGATTATGAGAGCCAGCGTGGTGTAGTGGTTAAGAACGGTAGACTCGTAATCTGGGGAACCGGGTTTGCGTCTCCGCTCCTCCACATGCAGCTGCTGTGTGACCTTGGGCTAGTCACACTTCTTTGAAGTCTCTCAGCCCCACTCACCTCACAGAGTGCTTGTTGTGGGGGAGGAAGGGAAAGGAGAATGTGAGCCGCTTTGAGACTCCTTCGGGATATCAAATCCAAACTCTTCTTCTTCTGTTAACAAGAAAGGCAACCACAGAGAACCACCAACGCAGTATGCTTCCATCTGGAATTCCTAATTGGTGCTTATAAATATTAAGGATAGATTGTAACTTATAATTATTTGTATATTGTTGAATGGTTATTGTTGTTGGGTTACTGAGATGGTTTTAAAGAAAAGAAAAATAAAGAAGAGGGGGGAAATCCACTCCTGGTTTTTCCCTAAGCTCCCTCCATTTGCCTACTTTTTGGGGGGGGGGAATATAATAGAGCTAGTGCAATATAGCGCTTGGAGTGCTGGACTAGAACCTGAGAAACAAGGGTTCAAATCCTCACCAACCCAAGATGCTTCTCATCCTGTCCTACCTTGCAGGGTTGTTGTGGGGAATGAATGAGGAGCTGGGAGAACCATGTCCTGCACTTTGAACTCCTTGGATAAAAAGGTGGGATCTAAGTGCCATAAAGAAGAAGAACCTTTACCTTTATAGTTAAATAATTGGAAATCCATATCCCATTTGTGAATCTGCTGCTAATTGTACTTAGAAATCAACCGGCAGATCTTGATCTTCATTCCGCCTATACCTAGGATAGCCAGGAAGGGTGTGTGTCCCGTTGACTCGTCCTATCGCTGTCTGATTCATTCTTTAGGTCATAACGCAGATGACATCGCTGAGACGGTGCTGATGAATTTCCTGCGGGGGGACGTTGGGCGCCTCCGGCGCTGTGCGGATATACTGACGGGAAGCGAGGGGCAGCTGCCGCGCTGCAAGCCGCTGAAGCACGCCTACGAGAAGGAGATTGTGCTGTACGCTTACTTCCAAGGCCTGGACTACTTCAGCACCGAGTGCGTGTATTCCCCCAACGCCTACCGTGGACACACCCGCGGCCTGCTCAAAGACCTCGAAGCCACACGGCCCAGCACGGTGGCTGACCTGGTGCACTCGGGTGAGCGGCTGGCGGTGCGCGAGGATGTCCGCATGCCCACGCAGGGCACCTGCCAGCGGTGCGGCTACCTCTCCAGCCAGCCCCTCTGCAAAGCTTGCGTGCTGCTGGAAGGGCTCAATCGTGGGCTCCCTCGGCTGGGCATCGGCAAGCCCAGCCGGCTGCAGAAAGCTTTGCTGGGCGGGGAGAAGCCAGAAGCCAGCTTACGGGAAGAGGGAGGCCCTCGGCAGGCGAAGCGAGGCCCGAGGGCCATAGACTTCTGAGCCTGTCCCTACCCATGGTTCCCATCATCGCCGACAGTTAAGCCATTCTGGCTGCAGCAGTTGTCTCAACAACAACAACTGGAGGGTTTTATTTAAATTCAAATTATATTTTATATCAGGGGCGTCAAGAGACTGCGATCTACTCACAGAATAAAAAACTGGCAGTGATCTACCCCGTTTTTGGGGGTGGTTGAGTTTTTTTAGGGAGGAAAAATGACAAAACTGAGTAAAGGGGGAAAGTCGCTCACCAAAAGATCGCTGAGAAAACAATCTGCCAAGCAGTGAAAACTCCGTCTTCCGTTCCAACAATCATGCAAAAATGGAGGACAGGGCGAGGGGAAGGGGCCGGGTCCTTTGATGCCAATTAAAAGGAGCTCGCGACCGACAGCGATCTACAGGAGCCTTCAGATCGACCTGTTGGACACCTCTGTTCTATATTATCTATTTCCTACTGGTCTAACAGCAGGGACATCATCATCATCATCATCATTATTATTATTATATTTTTGGCTGAAGGACAGGGTATAAACAAATAAACAAAATTTACAAAAAATAGTGCGTGCTCATGTTTCTTTAACTGTTAATGGAGTAACCGATCTCTGTGTTGATTCTGTCTGTATACTCTGGCTTTCCTGATTAAGACCAAGCTGCACCTACTTTGTAATTCTTGGTGAAAAGGTGGCAATAATGAGCAGCTACTTGTGGACCCAATAGAAACAGGCCAATGGTTTGCCAGGTTCTGCCTTCTGACCACAACTTTTCCCTTTGTACAGCAGGGGTGGGAGGCTTGGAAATTCGAGACACTGTTGGACTCTGACATCCCATCACTCCTGATTTATGCTCCCTGGGGCTCATGGGAGTTGGAGCCCAATGATGTCTGGAGGACCAGATTCCCTCTCCCGGCAGTACTGCTTAGGCCAGCAACGTGCCCAGCTGTAGTCCTGGTTGGTTCACCACACTAGGCAGCTGTGCATAGGACTGTTGAGTTCTTGGTTGTAGCCCCAACAACTCCTGACCAGTAGAGAGATAGATGGGGAGAAATTGCGCAGAAAACTGAATATACCCACATCCAAGAGGGAGGGTATTCTGAGTCACAGAATTGAAGTGGGCCACGTAGCCCATCCTTCTGCTCCAGGCAGGAAATCCAGAGTGATACCATTCCAACAGATGGTTGTCCAAGCAGGGCCAATCAGAGAGAGGACCAGGAGGGTCATTTGGTCTGGGATCTTAAGCTCAAAGGGGTCATCCAATTTAGACACTTGTTCATTTTTTGTCATTTGATAAGTTTTGCAGCCTTTTTTATGCACATTGGACCAAAATAGTGCGTCCCAGTGTGGTGTAGTGGTTAAGAGCGGTAGACTTGTAATCTGGCGAACCGGGTTCGCGTCTCCGCTCCTCCACATGCAGGTGCTGGGTGACCTTGGGCTAGTCACACTTCTTTGAAGTCTCTCAGCCTCAC
This sequence comes from Darevskia mixta, assembly GCA_034641385.1. NCBI lineage: Eukaryota > Metazoa > Chordata > Lepidosauria > Squamata > Lacertidae > Darevskia > Darevskia mixta. The sequence goes on along the minus strand of JAWWNH010000033.1, from coordinate 14,850,920 downwards.
TCACCTCACAGAGTGTTTGTTGTGGGGGAGAAAGGGAAAGGAGAATGTTAGCCGCTTTGAGACTCCTTTGGGTAGTGATAAAGCGGGATATCAAATCCCAACACTTCTCTTCTCTTCTTCTTCAAAATGTATTTAAGCAGAATTGGACACACTCCACTTTAAGAGCTTCAAATTTAAGCAAATAAGAGGTAAAATACCTTTTTTTGTTTTGTCAACTCATAATAGATGATGCCATATTAAAGAGTTACAAATGTTATTAAGAATTAATGTTAATAACAACCGGGGGAAAGGAAGACATCTTACAAGGACAGGAAGAAAAACCACGGACAGGATAATTGCCACAGAACAAGGAAGAACAAGGATATAGTTTGAGTTCCTCACTTGTAGGTTTACAAATCATTTAATTTGTCAACACAAATAGAAGTTATTAATATTGCAGTTGTTGTATAAGGGATTATTATTATTATGACCGGAATGTAATGTAAATTAATAAGATTTTGGAATGCAGAAATAATCAAGCCATCAATTCTAGCACCTGGGGGGCCACCTTATCTAAATTATATAATTCGGTATTTGAACTATTGGTATTAATAATTGTATTATAAATTGGAATTGTTATAATGAGGTTTTTACTGGATTGCAATTGAAAACTAATAAAAATTATATAAAAAATAAGAATTAATGTTAATAAGAATTAAGTTTTGTAAGATTAGGCCACGATGAACGTGTCTTCTCAGATCAGCTGATTATATTAACAAACCTTTTAGGCATCATCGGCAATGCACATTTAAACAACTATCATTCCACTGGAAACAATCGTGGCTTTCCCCCAAAGCATACTGCAGACTGTAGTTTGTTAAGGTTGCTGGGAGTCATTAAGAAGCCCCTATTCCCCTAGAGAGCTGCAACTGTTAAAGAGTTCCCTGGGAAGAGGGGTTAATTGTTAAACCACTCTGGGAATTGTAGACTTTGGCTGGTCCAAAGGAGATCTTGTGAAATCCTTGCTTGTTGCCGAACAAGCTAAACCGCTCGCAACTTATTCAATAAGTGGTCGTCGCGCACACGGAAGGTTTACAAACAGCCCTGGCATGTCAGCTACGTTCCACCTCCACGGTGGTGTTGTAAGAATTTTAAGGTCTTCTACCGGGGTATATATATATATAAGTTCATAAGTGTTCCAAGCAAACAAGGCCACATGTCTGAAGACAGGCCACAGGCCTGACACCATTTTGACTCAGGAATGCTTTGATGGTGTTTCCTGCTTGGCAGGGGGTTGGACTGGATGGCCCTTGTGGTCTCTTCCAACTCTATGATTCTATGACTCCCAAACTGACAAACTGTTTCTCTGTAAGGAAGGAAATTGAGGTAATAATTCCTGGCATCCTGATGCCTGAGTGCCAGACGAGTGGCCATTCCAGAGATGGCAGGGCCAGATGGAGACAAAAGGGTGTGATTAACTTGGCTGGGAAACAGGGAAATGTAAATATATCTTTTGTTTCACTTGATGGGTTTTTGGTGGAGGGCAAGAGGGAGGGTCAAGGAAGCTCAGATTACTGCCACCAGACCTCCCCTTTCATGATGTAACCGTGATGTATCTGGGGGTGGGCCTGGACTCCGAGGAGGGATTTTTGAAATGTCTTTATAAGAGCATGCACTCTTTTGTTCTGGGTTCTTCCCTGTTCACCTGTGTGTGAGGAAAGCACCCTGTTGCAACAGAGAGAGAATAAAGACTTTGCTTCTCAATATCCTCTGGTTGGCCTCTGTAATTTACTCCTACCGATGGAGAACCTGCAAAGGGCTCTTGTGCACCCCATAAGGGAATAAGGGCAGATTTTTGTTTATTTCAGAGGGAAGCAGTGTGCTTTTGAATGCCAGCCATTGGAAATCGCAAGTGGGGAGAATTGTGCTGTTGCAGTCAGGTTCTGCATTTGGGCTTCCCACAGGCATCTGGTCAGCTAGTGTGAGAACAGGATGCTTCACTAGATGAGCCAATTGGCCTAAGCCAGCAGGCTCTTTGTACGCTGCGTTATTGCTGATTGGCAACTGCTATCAACTTTTCATATAACTGAAGTTGGAAGGGACCGCATGGGTCATCTAGACCAACCCTTGCAATGCATGAATTTTTTGACTCTGATTACGAGTCTCACGCTCTACTAACTGAGCTATCCTAGAGGAGAGCTGGGGTATAGGTTGCAACTGTTGGAAATGCTCCCATTTCTGCGCTCTGCATGAGAAAAATGGTACTGAGAAGCAAAGGCAACAATGCATTTGCGCCAGGCTTTTTATTGAGGGATATCAGGCCTGGGCTGGTGCTTTTGTATCACTTTCAGCCATGGTTTCCTCGATCCACTTCCAAAATTTGCAGATCTCCGTGGAAACAGCAGGGCTTTTCTTGGACCCACACTGCACAGCTCCCCATGACACCAAACCGTGAAGGACCCCGTTGCAAATCATGGGGCTCCCAGAATCTCCCTGTAAATTCAACAAGAGCAAATGGGTCAGAAAGCAAGGAGAACTCTTTGGTGTGGTGAGACTTTTCTAGTTCAGGGACTGGGATCTGTGGTCCTCCGGAGATTCTCCAACTCTCATCAGCCCCAGGCAGCATGGCCAGTGCTCGGGGATGATGAGAGCTTTCGTCTAGCAAAATCTGGAGGGCTATAGATTCCACATCCCTGCTCGAGCTGAACATTGATTCTAAAAGGTACAGAAATAGCGGGTTTCATATTGAAGCAGGTACGGCTTTCTGCAGGTTTATGGCTCTTCTTGCTTATCACTTGCTTCCTTGGGTAGTTCAGTGTCTCTCCCCCAACCCCGCCCATGTCCCACCAAAATCTTAATACACTTCTGTTTCTGCTCACTTCCTCCCCCCCTTTTTTAAATTAGGAAGATTTAGACAAGGAGTAGGCAGAAGTTAGACTGGGCTCTGCTGGATGATCTGAAGTAGATTGGCAAGAATTTCTTACTATCAACAATGGTGGCAACAAAACAACCCTAAAAAATGTACTGCTGAAAGGGAAGAATGGGATATGCAGAAATATATTTCTGTATGGAAGAACTATGAGCTCAGTCTAGTTTTGGTACTTTATAAACAAATTCCTGGGCTCAAAATTATTTTCTTGTAAATATTTGTTTCCCTTATACCGATGGATCTCAAGGTTTTGGTAAAAAGAAGGAAAAATAAAAGAAAAATAGAAGTCTGCTTGCTACTGACATTGGAGAAATCCTAACCATGTCTACTCATAAGTAGGAATATGTGACTCTGTCAGTTTTGGTTTCTCATTTCCCCATCTGCAAGTTCAGTTTTCTACGTTTCCACATCAGTTTGGGGGTAGTTGTTTTTTTTAACTCATGAAAATTCACCAGCCTTTTAATGCAAACTTCTATTACACACATTTTTGTATGGGATTTTGCTTAGTATTTTTGCAAAGCAATTTCCCCTAAAATAATGCATTTGTGCATGTTATTTTCCCTAACACATGCATCATTACACACACTTTATCCTAGCATATGCATTTTTTGTACATATTCCATAGCTGGAGAACTGCATTGCAAGACTCAGAGAAGTGCAAATATCAGAGGACTGGTGTGTTTCAAATCACATACCGGTATTGTTTCAGAACGTGCCTATTAGGCAGGTTCATATTTAGAAGTGAACTGAATCAAATGATTCTATGATTCTATTCCATCCCTACTCAGAAGTTCCACTGAACAAAGTTGGACTTTGACTACAATCCTAACCCCATTTACCTGGGAATATGCTGGACTAAATTAAATAGGGCTGACTTCTGAGTAGACATGAATGATGTTTTACAGGATTCTTGCATCCTGATACTATGCTCTGACTTTTTGCTTGTGCCTATTGTTGCAATTTGTGTGACTTGCTTAATTTTTCTTTTGTTATTTTATGTGGTGTATAAATTCTATATGAATGGCGTAGTTCAGATTGCAGGCTAAGTCCCAGGAAAGTTGGATTGTGCTACAATGCACTGTGCCTCTGATCCATAGTCACCAAGTGTTTGTTGCTCACCTGGCACGAGTCTTTGCCTCCTTCCATTATTCCTGAGCAAATCTCGTCGTCTGTAACGGAGTCTCCGTACCTAGACTTGCATATGTCTATTGACAGGATCTCTGTGTCCAAACATTGCAGGACATAGGCATAATTTACTGCAAGATGAATGCTAGGGTCAGTGTGTGACACTGGCTGTTTGGGACTTGCTGATTAACTATTTTAGCTTCAGGTTCCTTCCTCACAAATGCTAGAAGCTGTGTTGGTTGCTGCCCATTGCAACCGTAAGGTGGAAGGCAGGAAGACCAACAATAGGTAGAGGCAGAGGCTCCTAATCCTTACTTTGCCCCCATATTCCTCCCTACTGAGTTCTGCAAGGGGCAACACTGCGACTCAGAGGAGGAAGCCAACAGCCAGGGCCACCCCCAGGATTCGTCATAAGTAAGTCGAGAGGTAGGTGAGGGCTTGCTTGCAGCAGAATGAGATGCCCCACTCATAGGATCATAGAACTGTAGAGCTGGAAGGGACCCTGGGGGCCATCTTCTCCAACCCCCTGCAATGCAAGAATCTCAGCTAAAGCATCCATGACAGATGACCATCCAAACTCTGCTTAAAAGCCTCCAAGGAAGGAGAGTCCACTACTTTCATTCACCTTAATGGACAGCCTCCACTGGCTAGTAGATGTAATTCCCCATCCCACACCTGGAAACCATAGCTGTCAACCCTCCCTTTTTTGGCGGGAAACTCCCTTATTCCAATGCCGTTTCCCGCTGCTATCCCGGATTGTTGATATCCCTTAAATCTCCCAGATTTCAAAGGAAGCAGCTCCTCTCCCTCCCTGCCGGCCAGGGAGGCTCCTCAGCTGCGTTGCTCGGCTGCCAATAAGGAGTCTGAGACCGACTGGGGGCGGAGCTTGCATGCCTTGTGCAGCCAGACCCTCACGCCCAACCAGACAGCCAGCCTGCCTGCCGTCTATGCGCTTGCTCTTTTGCTCACCCGTTCACACGCAGCCTCTGGAGCGCAGGGTAGCAAGGCTATTTGGTGCCATTGCACCGCCCTCGTGGCATCCCTTATTTTCAAATCCGAAAGTTCGGAAAAATCCCTTATTTTCAAATCCGAAAGTTGACAGCTATGCTGGAAACACAGTATGAACAGAGGCAGCTGCCCTTATACTTAGGCCCATAGATCACCTAGTCTAGTGGTTCCCAAAGTGGACAGTACTGGGAGGCGGTGGGATTACCTTGCTAAGAGGCAAGGGGGCATTGGAGTGGACTATCAGACTTCGAAATGCTGAATCAAGTTCATCCCTTTTGCTGAATTAGTTAAACTAAATCGTTTTAACTGGATTTTGAATAGAGGTGCAGTTAATTGTTACTGTCTTTTTGTTTCTCAAGGTTATGCCCCCCCCCCAAAAAAAATATTTTTTAGTAGTTTGCTCAGAGTTGTGAAACTGCTCGGGATTTAGGTGTTTTGGGTTCTGGTTTTGGTTAAGGTAGTCTGCAAAAGCTTACATCATTTACATCCCCTTATTTCATGCTTTCCTTTGTAGGAACTGCACCAGGCCCCTCAAGCACCTCAATCTAGCCTTGGTTTGCAGGAGGCCTTGTGAAACCCTTGCCTGTTGATGGACGTCTCAAGCTAAACTTCTTGCAGCTTATCCCAAAAGTGGTCATTGCACATGGAACCTTGACCCTCTGGCCTTTCCTCTTACCTGTGGGGAAAGTAGTAGTGCCCCAGCCAGACATCACACACTTTGTCCCAGTGGGTGCGCATTCCTTAGCAACAGGGATGGTCTTAATGGTATCTCCCAGGACTGCAGGAGGGGATAGCTTCAGAAGCATGATGTCGTTTTTCAGGGTTTGGGGTTCAAACTTAGGGTGGCGGATAGCCCTCACTACTGTGGAAAACTGTTCCCCAACATCTTGCTTAAGCAAATCATGCTCCCCAAGATGAACCATGATATTTCTGCAAGGGAGACAATAGCAAAAACACAGAGGTGTTCAGAACTATTGTATGGCACAGCCCTTCTTATACCAAACCATTTCCATGCTATTCTTGGCCTCTGTTCTTTGCTTGACTAGGACAGGGTTTGTGGCCCAGATTTGATTTGATTTAATAATTCTTATATCCTGCTTTTCTAGCAACAATCCTGAGCTCAAAGCAAGTCTCAATAATAGCTATGGTACTGAAAATGAGTAGAACACTTCAGTCGGTATAATCGCATCCAAAACATATAACGAAGGCAAAAACAAATTAAACAAATGATCAATACAACTCAGTATAAACTCGTAAAGAATTCAAAATGTAAGAAATGGCTGCTGAGGAAAAGCTCTCTGCTGGCTGGCTGTCTCTGGGCAGAGACTTCTTTACCCAGTGCAGCAGCAGCAGAATCTCAGGCAATTCAAAAATGATGAAGAAGAAAAGCGACCCATTCTAGATTGTTTTGTAAATGTCTGGAGAGATTAAAGGTAAAAAGAGAGGTAAAGGACCCCTGGACTGTTAAGTCCAGTCAAAGGCGACTATGGGGTTGCGGCGCTCATCTCGCTTTTCAGGGCGAGAGAGCCGTCATTTTTCCACAGACAGCTTTCTGGGTCATGTGGCCAGCATGACTAAACTGCTTCTGGTGCAACGGGACATCGTGACGAGTGCCAGAGCGCATGGAAACACCATTTACCTTCCCGCCGCAGCGGTACCTATTTATCTACTTGCACTGGTGTGCTTTCGAACTGCTAGGTTGGCAAGAGCTGGGACAGAGCAACGGGAGCTCACTACCATTGCACAGATTTTAACCGGCAACTTTCTGATTGACAAGCCCAAGAGGCTCAGTGGTTTAGACCACAGCGCCACCCACTCCCCTACTCTGGAGAGATTACCCTCCCTCTCACCCAACGCTTCCTCCCTATGACCCCACAAACTTGCCTTCCTGGACAGTGTCCAGCTGTAAGCACCCAGTGCTCATTGATCAAGGCTCCACCACACCGAGTGTGTCGATTGTCGATGACGAAGACTTGCCAGGGCTGAGAGTGCGGCCAACATTGGGATCCGCCGATAATACGCTCGCCAGTCTGTGCTGACACTGTGACACAAATACCATCACATATTACACATTTGCTGACACGGGAGGCCTCCAATAAGAGTGTGCTTCATTAGATGGGAAGCTGTTTTCCAGAAATGCAGGTGAAGTACCCACCCCCATGCCGACGGGATCCTGCAGATAATGATTACTGGAATAAGATGAAGGCTCGAGTGTGGGTGTGAACGTCCTGTACTTTGAGAACAGTAAGTTATACAAAGCTTGGAAATCTTAAGGTTCCTCAACATGCTGTGCACTCAGGCTACAACATCTACATGAATGTACTGTGTGCAAGGTACATTAAAGTCTCTTGCATTTCCCAGGCTCGACTGAAACTAAAAGGAGAACCCTACGTGTATCCTTCTGTTCAGATAGCGATTTTTCAGTCCTACTGGCTTGCTCATTTCTTCCTTCCTCTTAAAGTCCCTTGTAAAATGTTCTGATCAGGGTCAAGCAGATATGTAGTTATTTTAGTCTAACATAGGATTTTAAAATCCATATCCTGGTTTGTTTGTTTTTTTGAAGTAATTTTTATTTGTGTTTTCACATACAGTTCAAAAAGAGTAAGTAGAAAATAAATGAATAAAAGTTGAAAACAAAACCACAACAAACCAGGGACACCACACAAAACACCTAAGGACTTCTCTTCCTCTCCTTCTCTGGTATCCATTATTTTCCTTCTCTTCCATGTATTCTAAGTTACCATGTTCTACTCTTCTTACTAATTATCTCCTACTTCCTCTTATACTGCTGAATTTATTCAAGTCCTGCTAATCTGTTCACGAGTTTATATATATTTTTAAAATTACAAACATTTTCCAGTCCTTTTTGTATCCTAGATCTTCTTGTTCTCGATCAGACTCCGCATATTCCAACAACTTAAAGTGCCATTCCTCCATGATTGGTACTCATCCTGTTATTTTTGTGTTTTCTTTACATTTTTTAGTTGTTTTTATTATATTTTGTACATTGCATTGAGATATATATTTGAAACACAACAACAACAACAATAGTAATAATAATAATTATATAATAAAATAATAAATGATAATAATAATAATAATTAATTATTATTATTATTAGGCTCTATTACCTACCCAATGTAGCAAAAACAATAAAGAGTCTTGTGACTCACAAACCTAAAGACTCACAAATTTATCATGGCAAAAGCTTTTATTTGCTTTAATCCACCATGAAGTGTAACCATAAAGTGGTAAGCATATAATACATGATTGCGGCAGTGACTTTTTGTACCATGGTCTAACATAAACAGACCTTTTCAGGGCTGTTCTGAGACGGATCCCAAGGCTTTGGCTGCTATTAGAATACATTCCCTTGGATCTCCAGCTTCTGAACCGGCTTCTTATTTCAAGTTTATTTAACCCATGTTTAGTTCACTCTTCCTCCAAGGTGCTCGGGGCAGCATATGTGCTGGGGTTTGCCCCAGTTCATCTTTACAACAACTCCAGTAGGTGAGTTAGAATGAATGGCTTGGGACCATCTGGTGAGCTTAATGGTAAGCAGAGATTTGAGCCCAGGTCTCCCTGGTCCTAGAGCTCCACTCCAAGCAGTAGATCCCAATGGCTCACTTTCTTCCTGCCTGCTTTCATCCTTTCCTGACCCCTAACTTGGTAACTGAAAGTCTGCATCCTTGCAAGGATTTGTAGAGAGGCAGTCACCAGTTCTGGAACATCTTCTCTTTGAAGGCTCACCAAAGAAAGAGCTTGAATCCATCTAAGAGAGTTTGCAAATGCTTCTCATCCCCTGGTGACTGTAGCACCAAGGGATGACCTGCCCACATGAAACAGACATCATTGTCAGGCAGACCTTATAAAACTATATATATGGGACGCAGGTGGCGCTGTGGTCTAAACCAGAGCCTAGGGTTTGCCAATCAGAAGGTCGGTGGTTCGAATCCCTGCGACGGGGTGAGCTCCCATTGCTCGGTCCCTGCTCCTGCTAGCAGTTCGAAAGCACGTCAAAGTGCAAGTAGATAAATAGGTACCACTCCGGTGGGAAGGTAAATGGTGTTTCCGTGCACTGCTCTGGTTCACCAGAAGCAGCTTAGTCATGATGGCCACAAGACCCGGAAGCTGTCTGCGGACAAACGCCGGCTCCCTCGGCCAGTAAAGCGAGATGAGCACAGCAACCCCAGAGTCGTTCGCGACTGGACCTAACAGTCAGGGGCCCCTATACCTTTACCAATATATATACAGTGGTACCTCGCGTTAAGTATACTTCAGGTAATGTACGCTTCAGGTTAAGAACTCCGCTAAGAACAGAAATCGTGCTCTGGCGCGCAGCGGCAGCAGGAGGTCCCATTAGCTAAAGTGGTGCTTCAGGTTAAGTACGCTTCAGGTTAAGAACGGACCTCCGGAACGAATTAAGTACTTAACCCGAGGTACCATTGTATATGCAAGGGAGAAACATGCTAAGAGGAAGGTACGCTTGGCAAATCCACACCGTGATCAACTCCCGCCTGGAAACCAATGTCTCCACTGTGGAAAGATATGTTTTTCCAGAATTGGCCTCCACAGTCACTTACGGACTCATTGTTAAAACCATGTTTATGGAAGCCAATCTTACTCAGCCACAAGTGATCGCCAAAGACAACACACATACACAACACACACACATTTTATACAGATTTGTGACTTTTTGATGATGCCAACTGTTCACCCTCTGCAAGAGATGTATTGAAAGTTGTGCATTTTTTTTAAGATCATAAATCACTTTGGAAAGGATGGGAACCCATTCAAATAAAATAATTTTGTTAGGAAGTCATTATGCCCTGCCAAGTTAACATTGTATGGCAATCAGTCAAGCAGCACTTATTGCAACGTAAAAACAAAACACCTTATGCTTCACCCATATAGGAATGACATATGAATAGTTAGCCCATAAGCACAGATACCTGCACCTGTGCCAGCAACAACTCTCTTACCTATAGAAGCCAGAAGCAACACTGTGCCTAGAATTCGCTCCATGATAATGAGGTGGTAAGGACAGGGGATGTACAATTTTATTCCTCCCACCACAACTTTAGTAAATATTTGACAGAAAAATGAACTGGACCCTCTGTTCACCGCCCTAAGACTTCATCTTTCTCTTTGGACTTACACAACACGTTCTCTCCCTAGCACCTGTGGTGCTGCTATTTTTGAAGAATGGAGTAGGCACTTTGCTGGAGGTGAGAAATGGCAGTTCCAGAACATTGTTGTTTTGTAGGTAGGATTCAGCCACGTAAGAACATAAGAAGAACCTGCTGGATCAGGCCAATAGCACTTTCTTGTGAATCTCAACAACTGGTATTCATACTGCCTCTGACTGACGAGCCAGAACATATCCATTGTACCGGTAGCTAGCAGCCACTCATAGTCTAATTCTCTTTTAAAGCCATCTACCGGTATGTTGGTGGCCATCACTACTTCTTGGGGTTGTGAATTCCATAGTTAAATCACCTTGCACAGTTATAACATAAGTGCATCTAGTCCAGCACTGTGTTCTCACAGGTTTCCATATACAGGTTTCTATGGGAAGCTCACAAGCAGAAACTGAGCACGATAGCACTCTTCCCACCTGCAATTCCCAGTTAAATTTCATTTGGTGCTGTCATGCAAACCTCATTCCTGCCAAATTTGGCCTTTTTGTTTTTGTTTTGTAATGTAGTTTTTATTCATTTTCATCTTTAAACTGTTTAACAAGGTTGCATTGAGATGTTATTGAGAGGTCTGGAAATGTTATTGAGAGGCTTTCTCTGCAGTGGCTCCCCGTCTGTGGAATGCTCTCCCCAGGGAAGTTTGCCTAGTGCCTTCATTATACACCTTTAGGTGCCAGGCAAAAAGGTTCCTTTTAACAGGGTGGATACAAATCAATGATTTTAAATAAATAAATAAATAAAAAATCAGATTTTTTTTTTTATTTAAATCGGATTTTTTTTATTTAAATCAGATTTTTTTGATTTAAAATTGATTTTTAAAATAAAATGCTTTTGGAGGAAAAATCTTTCTAAATATAGTCTTCTATTTAAGTTACATTGTAGTCCAAAGGCTATTCATCAGGAAATAAGGATTTGTTTTAAGTGTGCTAAAACTCAGTCTAAGTTTTTTTTTTTTAAATGTTTAACCACATCAGTTAACAAACATGGATACATATGCTATCATGTTATTGTTTTAGTTAAATATATTGTTTAAATGGTTATTAAGGAAATGATTATTTTTCTCCTTCCAATAAAGTACAGCAGAAAAGTTGTCCAAATATAAACAGTTAACTTATTAAACCTCACCATAATTTCATAATTATCTGTCTATGTATTTCTAGTAGTATAATCAAATCAGTAATTTTTGATATAACTGTAAAAACCACTCTGAAAATTTATTATTCCAAAAATGAAACCTTCATATGGTTGTAAATATTAAGATTATACCAGCAAGAATGAATCTTTCTGTAAAAAAAATATTTAAATCAAGTCTTACTGACTAGTGATTTAAATCAAGCCTTACTGACTAGTGATTTAAATCGTGATTTAAATCAATTTGATTTAAATCAAATCCACCCTGCTTTTTAACCAAGCCTTTGGTTAACCTGATAAACATCCCATACCCTTTTAAAATGTGGCTCTTTGGGGGGTGGATATTATTGGGTTATTGCTTTTATTTTTATTTTATACACTGTGATCTTTTATGAGAACTACCCTGAGACCTCCAGGTATAGGACAGTATATAAATTCAATTATTATTATTATTATTATTATTAATAATAATAATAATAGAAGAGCAACAATTACATAAAATTAAAAATGAAACAATAAACACTCAGATAAACATTTCTGAACATATCAACATAGTTGTGTCAAAGTGTATATACCAAAGTTATTACAGATATGAAATGATGTATTCTAATGTCTATTGTATAGATTGATGATCAAAGTAAAAAGTATTTTGTATCAGCAAGAGTTAGAATTGATAGGAATGTATAGGAAGTGGGAGGGGGGAGGGGGGAAAGTCAACATATACTTAATACATGCCAGACTATGCTGTAAACTATAGGTAGTTTTACCATATACTTCATTATTTGTGTAATCAATAATCACACCAGACTGTATTTTTTTTTGTGCTATATATTTTAAGGCACCTCCTTAACAGTTGTCCTTAAAAGGCTTGAATTGAGCCCTAATATAATTCCCTTTTACATATAAAGGGACAGCAATAACATGAAATTCAGAATGACTCTTGGCAAATCATTGTCTCAGCTGAGCCGAACCCTCACAAGATCTTGTGAAGATATTTGTTGTTTATTTGCTCCATTTCTAAACTGCCCATCAACTAAGTCCTCAAATATTATGAGATGATGTACCGGTATGTCTATAGTGAAGGGTAAACAGAAGCTGTTAGAAAACAATATGAAACAAAAAATCAAAATAATTAACAAATAGTTAAAACTAGGTAGAAAAAAAGAAAGGTCTGAATGCTGTGATGTACCAAAATTTAAAAGGTTGCTTTTGAATTGAAAAGTAAATCATTTCCAATTTTCTATGAAAAATAAAAACTTGTTTTTAAAAAAGATCTCTAATTAGCAAGGAAAAGTAATATTAATCCTAAAACGAGCGAATAAACAAGTCTCTCCAGAGTACTGTAAAATCTGCCGATCGCATTCGACCTTCTTGCTGCAGCTCCACGCCGGAAGCTTCCCTTCCACCCCCGCCTATAAGTAGCTCCGCCCCTCCTCCCCATTGGGCATCGCTGGAAAATGGGGTGGGAGGGAGGAAACCAGCTCCAGCAGCGCGATGCATTTGCGTCATCGCCCCGCGAGAGGTGCGAGCGCCCAATGGGAACCTGTCTTTCGCGGCCTCCCTCCCGCCCCGCCGAAGGGCGGCAGCATGCGCAGGAGCCGGGAGTGGGCGGGGCCGGCGGATCACGTGGGCCCGTCCCCCGCCGATGTGGTCAGCGGCTGCGGGGTCACGTGATTCGTTGCCTACGCGCGGTGGGGCCGGGTGCAGATGGCGGACGCCGAGGCTGACGCGGCCCTGCAGCCAGAGATGCCCCGGCTGGCCGCCGGCCTCAGCTCTCGGCTCCGGCAGCTGCAGGCGGAGCTCAGCGAGCAGGGGGTGGACGAGGGCTCGTCGGGCGCCTATTGCCGGGACTTCTGTCAGGTGAGCGGGGCGGGCCTGGCGCTCGGGCGGTTATTTTTTTGAGGGAGGGGGGAGGACGCGCGCGCGCGCGCGCGGGACGGTTGGCGGCGGAGGTGGGGAGGGTCAGGCTCGGCCGCTCGAGGAGGTTTCGGGCGCCGGGGCCCCGCGGAGGAGCAGGCTGAGGCGCAGGGGGCGGCGGCGGCGAGCCGTTGCCTGGCGCTGGGGAGGCGGGGCCGAGGGACCGTCCCTGTTGGGAGGCTCCGCCGACGCCGCTTCCCGTTTTGTTCTCGTGTCGGGCTTCGCGGGAGGTTCGGGTTCCGGGACCCGATGGCCGTCACTCTTCTCGGGGGGCTCCCTCCCTTCTCCGCCCAGCCCAGCGCGCTCGGGCTTTCTCCGCGGCCGCTTCCGGATGCTGGTGTTTTCGGCGCGCTCTCCCCGCCCCACCGCCTCTTTTTGTGGCAGCGCTGGAATCGATGGAGGAAGAGTAGCAGTTTGTTAAACGGGAGCGGGGGGGGGCTTCGTTTAACGAAATCCATGACACCCCTCCCTCCCTCCTTCCGCGGACTCTTTCTCTTTCTCTTTTCCTCGCCGCTCTTTTCACCCACACCATGTTCTCTTTCGCCGTAGATTTCTAACAGCCGTAGTTGAGAGGGTTATCTCCCTACATGTTGAGGATCTTTGTTTATTTGTTCCTCTTCCTTGTCAATAAAAAAATGTTTATCTGGCTCTCAGCTTCTGATGGGGCTATGTACAGTATCTTATATGAGTCTGCCCAAAGATGAGGCCTTGCTTCAGGAGCTCCCAAAGATTAGATGTGTGGTTGTCAGAGACAGGGCCTTTTCTGTGGTGGCTTCCTACTTCTGAAATCTCTACTCCCAACATATTTGCCTGGCTCCTATTTCTGTGGTTTGCTAAAGCCTTTTAATAGTAAACAATAACTTATTTTCTCTATGTTACTTACTCTTCCGAGAGTGTGGATTGAGTATAATATGGCTTTATTATTATTTTTCTATTTGCTTTGAGTTTTTGTAAGCAACTTTGAATGCCAGTTCACCTTTGCAATACAAAAACCTGTATTGACAACTTGGATGTCAGTCACTTTGTATGGTGTTCTGAATCGAATAGTCCTATTGGTATAACTTTATTTGAAAATGGAGTTCCAATTCTTTTTCCAACTCATATTGCAATAGACTTTGTATGTTAGATATAGTTTTGGGTTGAAAGTTTCAACAAAATGTTTATACAAACATGAACATGCCACATTAAATATGATGGCCACAAGCCATTACAAGCTTGCAACAGGTTAGATAATATTTTCAGATAGCTTTGTTGGATGTCAATGTAGAAAGAAAGATTTGATGCTTGGAAATGATTAAAGGGTTGGGAATGATTTGTGAATTAGTGAGAATGGGTTATCCATTGAAGTCAAGTGGGTTGCTTCTAGAGTCAACATATTGGTGGTCCCCAAATGGAGAAACACTTCCTTTGACTAGTTTTCCTGCTAAAAGCTCTGTTACATTTTCACTGTCGGATGAAGGCCATCCAGTTCTCCTTTGGGTTTGATGATTTTTTCCAAAGGTTGGGTATGGATCATACAAAATGGTAACTTAATATTTTGGATAAAAGTGTTCACCCATTTGTCGTATAAATGGATTGAGATAATGGCTAATGTTGTTACAATTAAGAAGAACCATCTAAGAGTAAAAACAAAAAATAAAAAAAATCCTTCCAGTAGCACCTTAGAGACCAACTAAAGTATCTGAAGAAGTGTGCATGCACACGAAAGCTCATACCAAGAACAAACTTAGTTGGTCTCTAAGGTGCTACTGGAAGGAATTTTTTTATTTTTTATTTTGTTTTGACTATGGCAGACCAACACGGCAACCTACCTGTAACTGCATCTAAGAGTACTTTGGAAGAACGCTCCACCCCTGCTGACATGAACCGCTCATAGCACTAGCACAGGGAGGCAAACCACAGTGGAGGGAGCCCTTTAATATTGATTTAAATGGTGCCTTCTATGCATTTGGTGCTTTAGAAAAAAATAAGAATACAGTTTTGCCATGCAAAAATAGATAGGGGGAGGGAAATGGGGGTATGTAAAAACAGGGCCAAGAAGATGCAGTTATTTCAGTTATGCATTTATTTAGGCTTAAGTTTCATTGAGTAGGCTTTTGGGACTAGGGCAGCCATGGCTAAACCAGTGAGCTGGAGCACAATTCTGAGTCTTTGATGGTTGCCTGTGCTGATTGGGACTGGTAGAATTTTTTTTATCTCAACAGCATCTGGAGAATGGCAAGTTAGCCACCACTGGGCCATAATGATAACCTTTTATTTTCCATATTTGCATCTTAATTTTTTTTGTATGTCCTACAACTTTTATTAAAGCATAATTTTAGGTATTCAATACTAGACTTAACAGAATGGTTGAGTTGTTAGATTTCTAGATGAGATGCTGCTACACCTTAGGACAATGAATCACTTTCCAGTCCGCTTTCAATACATGAGCCTACTAGCTTTTGATGGAATATCACATCCATGTTTATATGCCTCTGCTATTGTGTGCTGTGGTGTTTGATATAACAGCAACGGGATGGTTATAAATCCATGTAGGAATACAAAAATGATAAACGGCTGCATTTAGTTAAGTTTACTCTGTCATTAATAGATTTATTAAAGTCATTCTTTTCAGATCTACTCCAAGGGAGACTAAAATTGGTACAACCTAGAGCAGGCATCCCCAAACTCGGCCCTCCATATGTTTTGGGACTACAACTCACATCATCCCTAGTTAACAGGACCAGTGGTCAGGGATGATGGGAGTTGTATTCCCAAAACATCTGGAGGGCTGAGTTTGGGGATGCCTAACCTAGAGGGTTTTGTAGCAACTTGAAGATAAACAAGTTTAGTCTAGACTCAAGTTCATGCAGATGTATGGTATCTCTTTGCTATGTGAAATGCAAAAGTACAATATGTGACAATTCACTCAAGTGATTGTTAACAACATTGACCTGCAGATAAAATTGCAAGGCCTAACCAACCTAAAGATTTGTGGAGGAGTTGTATTTTGAGGTCAATAGCATGACCATGGGTACTCTCCTGTCCCAAAAATATGCGGACATATTAATGGCTTCTTCAATTCCTTTCCTAAAATATCTTGTTTCTGCTGTACCAGCCTAACACAGCTATCCTTCTCTATTTCCACCTTGAGATACAAGTAGCTCTCTATTGCAGTGTTTCCTAAAATTCTGCTTCAGAACGCAACACTGAAGCACACCTTTTCTGACTTCAGCTGGAGACATGTTTTACTCATAAATCCCAAAATGTTTTCCTTTTTACATTTTGTAAGGGTAATAGCTACCCATCCCATATCATAGAATCATAGAGTTGGAGGGCATCCTGAGGATCATCTAGTCCATTTCCTTCAATACAGGAATCTTAACTAAAGTATCCATGACAGATGACCATCCAACCTCTGCTTAAAAACCTCCAAGGAAGGGGGAGTCCACCATCTTCCAAGGGTATCTGTTCTACTGACAAACGGCTCTTACTGTCAGAAGGTTCTTCCTGCTGATAAGTCAGAATCTCCACTTGAATCCATTGGTTTGGGTCCTACCCTCTGGAGCAGGAGAAAGCAAGCTTTTCTATCTTCCATGTGACAGTCCTTTAGATATTTGAAGATGGCTATCCTCTTCTCTCCGTCTCTTTTCTAGGCTAAACATACCCAGCTCCCTCAACCGTGCATCATAAGACTTGGTTTCCAGAGCCTTGACCATCTTTGTTTCACATCTTCCATATTGTCAATATCCTTCTTACATTGTGACATTCAGGACACAATTCTTCAGGTGTGGTCTGACCAAGGCAGAATAGAGTGGGACTGTACCTTCCCTTGATAAGAGACTGTACTCGTGTTGATGCAGCCTTCCCTAGCATTTTTGTTTTTGTTTTTTTGCTGCTGCTGTTGCTGCATCAAACTCTTGTCTCATGTGGTCTACTAAAACCCCTAGATTCTTTTCACATGTACTACTGGTAAGCCAAATGCTCCCCAGTTGGTTATTCCTGCCGAAGTGTAGAACCTTGTATGTTTCTGCGTAAGTTGCTGATCTGATCATGCCTCTTCATTGGAGGGTGGCAAACCAAGGACAAAGACACACCTGGAATCCTTCTCAGAGGATGGTAGTTCTTTTACATTTCTGCATATAAAGATATTTAAAGAACTCAGTTGCATCCCCATCCTGTGAGGATCAACTCACAGTATGAGGGTGTCCTGTGCAAAGTCTCTGCTGGTGGACCCCCTCTGATGCTTGTGCAATCAGCAGCACACATAGTTCTCCAATGAGCAGCATTCAAAATTCACCAAGCACCAACCTCATTTTGCACCTGGCTATCAGTAACTTACAACCAAGTGAAGATGCCTGGATGCCAGATTGGCGCCTGATGTCTCCACCATCTGGAGGTGCATGCCTGGGGGTCCTTGGATCTTGCCTGTTTTCACTCACCAACAATACAACTTTTGAGCCGTCTGGCCCCAAAATAGCAATGGCATTCTGTTCTGGTGACTGTAACTCTGGTTTAAGCTGCTATTCTGTTCCTAGCTTATATATCTAAGTTTCTAACACTGCCAATGAGTACTTGGTAGCCACTCATTATGTCAGTGGCGGGCTGTGCTGGGACCTCAGCAGCTTTCCAAGTATGCTATGAGCTTAGTTCAGGGGTCAGCAACCTTTTTCAGCCCTGGGCCGGTCCACCGTCCCTCAGACCATGTGGGGGCCGGACTATATTTTGAAAAGAAAAAAAATGAACGAATTCCTATGCCCCACAAATAACCCAGAGATGCATTTTAAATAAAAGCACACATTCTACTCATGTAAAAACACCAGGGAGGCCCCACAAATAACCCAGATGTGCATTTTAAACAAAAGGACACATTCTTCTCATGTAAAAACACGGTGATTCCTGGACCGTCTGCGGGCCGGATTGAGAAGCCGATTGGGCCGCATTCGGCCCCCAGTCTTTAGGTTTCCTACCCCTGGCTTAGTTGAATCTGGATACAACTGATTTATGCAGACCGAACAGAGGCTGATTGGAAGACAATGCCATAACAAGTGACTGTGGGGAGACACTTGGCAGCCTTTCTGTGTGAGAGTACTATAGCGCTCATGTCCTGCTTGTGGACTTCCTATAGACATCTTTTTGTCCACTGTGAGGACAGAATTCTGGACTAGATAAGCCTCTGAGAACTCTTAAATACAGTGAGATTGTATTTGGGGCTCATGGACTCTTCTGTTTTGTTTTCTGTGGAATGCTGTGTGAGAGTCTCCACTTTTATTTAGTCTTCCTTACCTGTTGATAGTGTTGCACAGTTTGTGGGAATGGCTTAGTTTTATCTTTACAGGAATTGGGGATGCAACCATGTAAAGTGTGAATTGAGCAGATGAGAAGTCAACAAGCAGTGGGATATCAGGTGGAGAAGCTAGGGGTGCAGGTGATGGTTGCTTTAAAATCCTACCCATCCATGAGAAAGGATTGACTTTGTTCTTGATGTACCGGTATCTTCAGGGCAAATGCTTGATTGTACATGAACCCAACAAATAAAATTACCAAACTCAAGTAAAAGCACCAACCAAAGAGAACATGAAAGATGAAAGGAACTTGAGAAAGCTTTCATGAAGTGGGAGAACTGATGGTCCTGAAAAAAAGTAGTAGAAAAATATGTCACATTTCTTTTTAAAGGACAGTTTTTTACAAATTGAGAAAATTGCAAACTGTCATGAACAAAAAGTATGCAAAAGTGTGTGTGTGTGTGTGTGTGTGGTGGGGGGTACCATTAAATAGGAAAAGGGATACACTGTTAAATACGAAAGTGAGTTCTGTTGTTCTAGTGATCTGACTGTAGAAATGGGCAAACTCTACAAAACTGTAAGTTACACAGTGGTACCTCTAGTTACAAACTTAATTCATTCTGGAGGTCCGTTCTTAACCTGAAACTGTTCTTAACTAGAGGCGTGCTTTCGCTAATGGGGCCTCTTGCTGCCACTGTGCTGCTGGCACACGATTTCCGTTCTCATCCTGG
Source organism: Darevskia mixta (assembly GCA_034641385.1). Lineage (NCBI taxonomy): Eukaryota > Metazoa > Chordata > Lepidosauria > Squamata > Lacertidae > Darevskia > Darevskia mixta. The sequence continues at coordinate 14,831,638 of JAWWNH010000033.1, read as the reverse complement.
GGCAAAGTTCTCAACTCGAGGTAACTCTTCCAGGTTAGCAGAGTTTGTAACCTGAAGCGTTTGTAACCTGAGACGTTTGTAACTCGGGGTACCACTGCACAGTTAAATGATGCATCACTGATACTTTATCAGTGCCAGAACTAATTCCAACTAGTGGGAGATGTTTGAACTGACATACCAGTAATTACATGGAAAGAGCGCTTGCAAGCAATTGCCTCCAAGAATTTCACGATCACCGCTGTTGAAATGCAGCAGTATTTCTAGTTCCATTGTATATGATGCTCTTATCTATTAATGGTTCTCACATCTTTTCTTAATGTGATTCCTCCATTGCAGGGCGTTTGACTAGATGCCCCCCAGGATGCCTTCCAATGCTACAATTCTATGATCAGTTTTGCTTGTTTCATTACAGATAGGTTGTATCTTTTGTAAGAGCCAGGTGTGTTCTGTACTAGTTAGTTCCTCCATTCAAACGTATCCTTAGCACATTGTATTTCACCTCTTTATAATTTTGTAAGGTCAAGGCATATGTATGGAATGTCAAAAGTAATAATTCATGCCATTCCAGCATGCTTAAGTCTTCTAGAACCCCAAATATGGATTTGGGCAAAATGGTTTTCTAGTTAATGCACTCAATAAATCTTTGTTGAAATAAGTATTGCTGGGGATAGCAAGATCTGTGGAGCATATGCCACTTTTCCCTTCTGCAACCCTAATATTTTCCAGAATCCAACTTCTGATGATCACATTGACACATTTGTTTCATTGACACACAGAAATAGGGCATTGAGTGTTAGTAGCCAAGTGTAGCACTTTGCATAAAGCTGTGATTCCTATATTCATGAAAGCTCACCTGCTGTAGATCTTGGCTTTTTATTTATTACTTGACTCACTAGGATGATCTGAGATAGTGTGCAAGCAATTGACTACTGTGTGTGTGTGTGTGTGTACACACATGAGTGGTTTGGGTATTTTTTTGCCCCTTTATTCCATAAACTTCTGACTGGATAAAAAGCTTCTCCCTGTTTGCTTTAGCTCATACAAAGGAGAAAGCTAAAATAAGATTCCACCTTTCTTATATATAATCATGGGTAAGGTTGGTGTTCAGACTAATGAAAGAACATGACCAAATACTTGAATAGTATGGTTAAACAAGACAGTGAGCTTAAGTACATTTATAGCTGTACAAATGTAAGAGTATGTAGCTATGATATTTGATAATTCATTGAGAACTGCTTGTGGTCGTAAGAGGCTGGAAAAAGAGTAAAATACAAGCATTGAAATTTATCTTCCACTATTCAAGCTGCTAGCAGTTGGTAGACACATCTTGCAGCTTTTCCTTTTGCACTGGTGGCAAAAAGCACTATATTGGGGCTACTGTAGTTCTCTAGAAGGATTGACACACCTTAAAACATCCTGAAATTTTGCCCACCTGGCTTCTTTAGAGAGCTTAGGTAAAGGTAAAGGGACCCCTGACCATTAGGTCCAGTCGTGACCGACTGGGGTTGCAGCGCTCATCTCACTTTATTGGCCTAGGGAGCCGGCGTACAGCTTCCACGTCATGTGGCCAGCATGACTAAGCCGCTTCTGGCGAACCAGAGCAGCGTACGGAAATGCCGTTTACCTTCCCGCTGCAGTGGTACCTATTTACTTGCACTTTGACGTGCTTTCGAACTGCTAGGTTGGCAGGAGCTGGGACCAAGCAACGGGAGCTTAACCCGGTCTCGGGGATTCGAACCGCCGACCTTCTGATCGGCAAGCCCTAGGCTCCGTGGTTTAACCTACAGCACCACCCGTGTCCCAGTCAGAGAGCTTGGATGAATGTAATTAGTCCCACAGAGTGAAGTGGATTGAAACAATTGAGTAGTCAAGTACCAGGTTTAGGTGAGCCCAAGGGCTTGAGCATGCCTCCAAGGTTTTTGATTTAGAACAGCAGATCCCTATGTGGAATTGCAGATTGCGCTGGAAAGCACTTAACTGGTTTTCCATGTGACTGCAGTGGCTTATAGCTGAAGAAACAGAAGCCCAAAGTCCCCTTAGACTTGCAGAACTTGCGTAAAAAACCTGCCTGTAACTTCCCATGGCAGTGTTGTTGAGCAGCAAGTAAATGCCATTTGAGGATATGTTCACAGGAAAAGGAAAACAAAGACAGCAAAAGACTTGGAAAGTTAATGATTCATCTCTGCCAAGTTCTAATAGGCCCATTTGGGTTATCAGGTTAAAATTGATGTAACAAGAGAAATTGAAAGGATTAGTGAGTATGTAAGTAAAGCACATGGAACACTGAGGGTGTTATGCTTATCAGTATAGTGCACAGTAGAAAGGTGTGTTTCTCAAGCAGTGTTCAGAATTAGGATCCATGTTCAGGTCTACCTGTCAGAGGTATTGATGAAAAATATGGTTTGATTTATTGTCACCCTGGCAGCTTTCTAGCTACCAGTAGTTATTTTTTGTTTTATTTACCTTTGTCACCTACCAGTAAATTAACTTAGGGCAAAGGATTAAAAAAGGGGTTTCCTATCAGCTCAATGAGGTCAAATGCCAATTTATAGTTCATTTGTATTTGTATTAAAAGTTCTCTTCCTATAAGAAGGGAGGAAAGGGGTTGAAAGGAGGTAATAATAAACCTGATTTAGGAAGACTTGAGTTCAAAGTTAAAAATGTAAGTGTTACACTAGGCCAGGGTAGGTAATGATCCATATATCCTCACCTCTCACAAACTGACTTGGAATAGGTCAGTGGGAACACATATCTGTCATTCATCTGATGTCTTAATGATTTGAGGTGATTGAGCAATCTCAATTGAACTTTGGCAGGTGTTAGTCAGCTGGTTGATGCTGGGGATGTACCTTCAAAGAGGTAGGCAGGGCTTGTATCTGTAACCATACCTTTGACATTTCTGTAGAGAAAGATGGGTTTGGATGCAAAGCACTTCTTCCAGCAATATACATCCAAGTCACTTTCTCCAGTTCCATCTGCTGCAGTATGAAGTTCCCAGTGGGAACTCCCTAGTGCTGCTAATCCCATAGTGCTCTCTTCTAATCAGCTGGTAGCTGGGGACTCAAAGTGCCTGAAAATCCCTTTTTCGCCTGGAGAATGACTTTACCTGCTGCACACCTGAACTTTTGGATATCAGATGATGTCACCAATATTATCATATGTAGGACAGGTGGACGTGGCTTTGGCCTGTAATTAGGCCTGTGAACCAAAGTTTTCACACTCAGTTTAGGCCATGAGTTCTTAGTGAAACTTAGAAAATAATTTTGAAAGACTGTTGAGGTGGTTCACATGTCATAGCAAGCCATAGCTAAAAGTTAGCTATGGCTTGCTTTGGCATGCAGACTGACCATTGTTAAAATGCTGTAGAGGCCCATGAATTTTGTTGAGTCATGAGAAATAATAGTATGTAAGACTGAGCTCAAGGTGAGACAGGCTGCATCAGCACTTCACCTGACTGTGGTAAAATTCTAAAAGATTAAGTTGTTGAAATGATTCCTTGTAATGTTTTGATTTTTTAAAACTCCTCTTAAACTATATATTGCTTTCATGTTTAAACTTTAAACAAAAGTAAAGTAGGTGTTAAGAACTTGGTCTAGTTATTTGTCAGTAAGTATAGTTCTTCTGCTGAGCCACAAGAGTTGGTATATTTTTTTCACTGGAAGATTCACTCCTCTTGGTTTGCTAAATGCTGGGGTGTGAAAACCTGCCTGAAGGTAGCACCAAAACACCCCAACACTATTTTGGTTAAAAGCAACTATGTGAGGGATTTGGATGGTAAAGATGCAGGGATGTGATTTCTTCCCTCTACTTCCCCTGACAACACACTGATTGACTTAACTACTTCACAAGCTGTTATTAAGTACAGAAAGGGAGGAAGACAGAGGTGCTACTGGTTCTGCAGCTGCTTTTAATGAAAGAAATATTTTGGGAAAACCTGATCATGGATTTTCCACATTCGCCTAGTTTGGCCCTAGTTTTTCAGGGTCTTCCATATACCTTAGCAAGGTGTATGCAATGCATAGCTCAGTCCTGCTAATAGTCCCACTGTATTTGACAGAAACCCCGCATAGACTGTATCACTGGTTGTGAGCATACACATGTATTATGCTTTTGTGAATGGGTTTGGCATGTGCCACTATATGCTTGGTGAACATAATCCTACCAAGAAAAAGAAAGAAAAGTGATTGCCATGTAGGGAAATGTGGTGGATGTTAAATCGTACCCACAAGATGTGAATACAAATTTTCATTGTGAGGGTATATAAAGACTGTTTTGATTGCAGGTGCTGTGTCTACAAAAGGCTGTAGATAAAACTTGCTAGTTCATGAGCTTATACTCCACTGCTATCATATAGCAGTTCTTTCAGGAGCTACATTCTTGAGAGTCCATAAATAATGGTATTTAGTATTAGCTGTTTTGCTTTAGGAGGAAGGCGAAAAAGAGTAGAGTGGCAGGTTGCCATTTCTTTGTTTTTGCTAAGCTGGAAAGCTTAATATCCTCAGCATAGAATTATAACATCGCCTTGAAATAGCTTAAACAGAGTTGAGAACAAATATTACCGCATTGCATCTTTTCATTTATAGACATTGCTACAATATGCTGACAATCCAGGTGCTTCGGAGCATGTTCTGCCTTTCTTGGAAGTGTATCAAGTCGCCATTCAGAGCTTTGCCAATGCCCGACCTTACTTGACTACCGAATGTGAAGAAGTTCTTCTGGTAATTGGCAGGCTAGTGTTGTAAGTACATTTGGGACATGACTTTTTAACAGAAAAGAGAATTTGATCAACAGCAGAGATTTTCAAATTACTGTGCCCACCTGTCCGATATTGAAAATAGCATTCTCTCTATCAGCAAAGCAGGGTGCCTGTTTGCATACATCCTTGAGTGTTTCCTAAATTTAGGACAATGGGAAGCACCAGAGACTGTGTGGTGTAGTGGGTAGAGAGCTGCACTTGAATCAGGGAGACTTAATCTGTCTCATGGGGGTATTGTGATTGGGGGAGCGGAATGTATAACCCTGTATACACTGACCTGAAGAACAGTGGAATGCAAGTTTAAATTATGTGTAGAGAAATAAGCATTATTGTAAACTTGTAAATGACATGGATCATGCCATCTTCTCCCTACGCTGCATCTTAGTGAATCTTGAGCCTATCTACCGTACTTTTGTTCCCGGGCTACATATATTATAAACGGTACTTCTTTGGAACTCAGTACTTGAAAATTCAAAATGTGAATGAATCTGCAAGACCATTATTATGCATCACATTGGTTTTCTTAGGTCAAAGATGCTGTTAAGAATAAGCTGCCAATACAGCCTGAACTGAAAATCATTCAGTGCTATAATTCCAACTAAATATTGTTACAGTGCGTCTATCTTGAGTTCTTCTCATGGGAAGCAGCATCACTGCTAGTTGCAATTGTTATGCTGCTTAGAAGCTTCAGCTCTTTTCTACTATGTTTTCACATTCTTTTGACCTAGAGATATTATAAACAGAGGTACAAAATGACTCAACATGCTACTTCCTAAATGGTAGTCCTAACAAGCTTAGTTCTATGATTTATTTATTTCAGGAGCTGTTTTGAACTACTGCTTTCTGTGCCTGAAAGTGAGGACCAGTCTGAACCATTGTTAAGACTGTTTCAGTCTATACAGGCAAGTATTTTTCATCTCTATTCTACAGAGAACCTTGTTTCAACAGTTTGCATCTAGAAATACCTATTTTCAAATTATAACTAAGTAGGCTGTGGTATTTGTGGTAGTTCTTTATTTGAATCCAGTATAAAATGGGAATAAATACATTCTGATCAAGTATACATTACCTGGATGTCTTATATGAATTTTAGTTCTTCATACAGCCTTTAATATATAGTGAGGTTGTAAGCTTCCTTTTGCAACTTTTTATGTGATAGAAGAGTGCTCCAGTAGTGCAATATCCCCTGTCTCACATTGGGAGTAGATGTTTGGGGAGACTTTTTTTAAAAAAAAGAAGGAATGTGTGCTAGAAAGGGACAATGCACAGCCTTCAGAGAATTAAATGGAGATAGTGAAATGTACCATTAAATAACACTATGGTGACATATAGGACAAAGCTTTAATGGCTAAAGTAATCTACTTTATCAGACTAGGAGAACAGCACAAGACAGCACATTTTCAGGCATGAATGGACTAATTTCATTGATTATTGTAGGAGATATGGATGGTTACCCACTGCATGTTATGAATTCTCCATGTTTTGATGTAAGGAAGGCTACGTTACTCTGGGCTACTTGCTGTACAATTATATAGTGAAATTTCTATTACATAAACTTGTAGGAATGATCTCAACATGACTGATTGTATGATACCTTCCTTTGTATCTACTACTTTTTCCAAGCTATGTACCTCACAATAGAAATGGAATAAAAAACCTCCTCTAAATATGATGGTGGGGGACACATTAACAAAGCCAAAGATATTCAGTGGATCTGTTCTGACTTCATTAGATATTACCAAGTGTAATTAAATGCTGGAAAAATGCAGTATTTCTGCAGCCTTTTCTTACAGCCTTGTGTAGTGTCTGTTTGTCCTACAACTTAGTATTTGGAAATCGAAAGAACTCTAGTTGTTTGTAGTGATCCCAACTGAAATCTTAGAAATGTAGGAATTTATATGAACAGTAAGAATAATTTATTACTTGTACCCTGCCCATCAAACTGGGTTGTACCAGCCACTCTGGGCAGTCTCCAACATAATATAAAGGACACACAATACACCAGACATGAAAAGCTTCCCAGTAGAAGGCTGCCTTTAGATGTCTACGGAAGGTTGTATAATTGTTTATCTCTTTCTCCAACATAGGATTCCCATAATGCTTTACTTAAATTTGGAGACAACAGCCTCGAAACACTGGCTGACATTTCAAAGGAAGGTGTATGGAAGAATCCAGTTCTCTTAAATATTATATCACAGCAGCCTGTAGAAGCAGAAGAAGGTAAGATCTTGAGACATACCTCAAATGAGAATTCCAGTACTGCGCCACTGTTATGATGTGAGCGGTAGCTGGCCTTTCACACTGAAACATTTTGCTCCTAAAGAACTGAGCAAGATGATAGGTGTTCATCAACTGCTGCTGTGAAGAGCATGCAGAGCTTTACCATGAACCCTGAGATGTCATTTTCACTCTTCCAGTCCTATAGCATTCCCTTATCTGCTAGCTTGCCTTCGCCTAGATTCTAGGGTGAAGAAAAGTACTTAGGCCAAGAATTTCACTCTATTGGAATAAAAGCAGTTTTATGACACAAAAAACATTTTCAGTCTCCTAGACATCAGGAACTTACGAGACCTGTTGGGATGGAGGGGAGTGGTTTTTGAGTCATTGCAACAGTTTGGTTCTTTCTCTGATTATTGATATTGCACACTAGCCACCAAATATTTTTGTGACTTGCTTGCTATGTGCCATGGCCATGGTAGAACCATAGAGTGGGAAGGAATTTAGTAGATCATATAATCTAACAGTAGCATCTAAAACATCTCTGGCAGTTATTTGTCCAACTCTATCTTTAAGAAGCTGCAGGGAACAGCATCCTTTATTCTCTTTAAACAGCTTATTCCAAAGGAAGCTGTCTTAACAATCTGTGTGTTCTTAATATGTAACCTATATCTCTCTGTCTTGTTGCTCTAAAGGTAGCGACCCCTTTTTTCTGGAAGAACTCAAGAATAAGCTACGGTTCCATTATAAAGTGTCTGTGTATCTGTAAAGCTTGCTTACTATTTCAGCAACAACAAACATACTCAAGGAGATATTACTACTTTGTGTTCTATCTCTCTGTTTAAATTCTTCAACTGTTGGAAAGGCCAGAATCATGAGGGCCCTGCTCACCTTGTAAGGAAGAGTCCCTGCATGATTAGCAGTGCCTGTTGCCTTTCAGTTGTCACTAGAACAGCACAGAATGGAGAAAAAGCATTTTGTATGCATTGAGAGTGTATTTCTGTTGAAGATGTGCAATTGTCCCCTTCAAGAAGAATGGTTGATCATTCTTTAGTCTCAAAGAATACTTTATATTGTGTTGCTAGATCCTAAACCAGTTCTTTTTGTTCTGCACATATTTTAGGGAAGGTAGAAGAAGTTTTTGTGTTGAGTGGGCTACTGTAAGCCAGTCATTGCCAACCTGTAAACCAGTCATTGCCAATCCAGATGTTTTGGCCTACCACTCTTATTTACCCCAGCCAGCTTAGCTCTGCTAGCTGGGGCTGGTGAGAGTTGTAGTCCAGAGGTAAACAGATGGTGCTCACAGATGTAAAGCATTACTTCACTCAAGTGGAGCTGTAAAGAAAGGGAGATCAGCTCTTAAATTGACACAGTTGTGTAAAACTGAATCGGACAACCGGCTTCTTGTTCGTTCTTTCTCAACGCTGTGGTCATACCCCTTTTATTACATATGGCTGTCGTTCGCTACCTGCTGTGAAACTGCTCATATAATAAGATTTGAGGGTTTTATCCAAAGAACCATGAAGCACAGGGAGAAAATATTTTTGAGCTGTTCCAGGAACTCTTGCGCAAGAGTTAGCGGAAGACAGTGCTGCACCACAATGTGTTGGGTTGCATTATAGTATGAGAAGCAGAAGCTGAATCTTGTGGCGTCAGACTAGCAGATTTTATTATGGCACAAACTGTAGTCTCCTACATCAGATAGAAACATGAGGAATATTGAATTAGGAAAATACTGAATGTAGCATATAGTCTTTAGTGCAGGCTGTAAAAGAAGCCTTTGGAGTCTGAAGAACTTCTGGGTTTTCTCATACAGTGCTGTGAACAGGAAATGTTTTCCACTAGTGTAAGAGCACTATTTAGATCCAGCCTTTAGATCGTTGTGATGTTTTCCTGAAAGAATATTGTTAATAGAGTTGAGGAATTCCCTAGTATTTATGCCACACACCCTTGCTTATGATTGGTCATTCACAGGTTACTGTTTCTCTGTAGAACTGCAAACTCAAACCCAACATAGATCATTTCCAACTGTTTTCATTACAAGCTACAACCATTTTAGGTGCGTCCAATTGATGCGCAGTCGCCAATGCGCAGGTTCCTTTTGGACCTGGAAGAGGGCAGAATGGGGGCAGGGCAGGGTGTACCAGGGTAGGGCTTATATGTGCTCAGGGCGGAAACAGAACCCCCGTGTGAAATGGTCACCACCTGTACTTGGGGATAAAAGTGAGGCAAGATGAGAGTCCTTTGTTTTGTTGGGAGTCTTTGCGTTAACCAAAAACTTTCTCCCCTTCCACCTCCCCCCAATGGATATGTAGTTTAAATTCTAAAGAGTTTCAGGAATTCTAGAACAGAAGGCCATGAAATAGGCTGTTAGATGCCAACCACTGGCATGCATTACTGCTTGAGCTAAATTCTGTTGATAAATAGTGTGTGCAAAAATCTCTTCTTCTTTTCCAGTCAACAAACTGATTAAACACGAAGGACCAGTCTTTATGCAGATGCGAATAAAATACTTGATGAAAACAAACCGCCTTCGGCAAGCTGCTTCCTTGTCCAAACTGTGCAAAGAGTCCACGGAAATTTCAAATACATTGCCATTTCTCCAAGCTTACATCACATGCTTGTGTTCCATGCTTCCAACTGAAGAATCTATCAAAGAGGTGAGTGGGCAAGCTCTGATCTTGGTGGTGTTACCTGTTTATTGCCTTTTAATTGTGCTTTGTATTTCTAAAATGTATTGTTTTATTGGTCTGGAAGTAGCTTTGGAACTACTGTTGTGGTAAAAAGTGATATATAAATATTAATAATAAAGCCAAGATATTTGCTGTGGAGAGAGGGGAATCTCTTCTAGAGCTGAGGCTTCCCATCTAGAAGTCTGCCTCTGCTGAGACAAAGTAACGTTATTAATGGGTATTTAAAATCCTGTTCAAAGCAGCTTATAACAGTTAAAACCCCACAGTGAGTGAACAATAGAAAGACAATTTAAGAAACAAGCCACTAAAAATAAAACACTGTAATTCAGGCCAAGCAGCTCAATATAAGATCTGAACTGCACTGTTTTTAGGTGCTTTTAGCACTTCAAGTAACAAGAGCTGGGCTATGCCTTTGTTGACAGTATGGACTTTAACACAGCTACTGTAGTGGCACAAACTATTGATTGCAAAAGGATAGAGAAGTCTTCCTGAAAGTACCTTTGTGTTTGCAAAGTGTTCTTGAATGAAACTATTTACAATAGAATTCTTCTGGATTTTTGTTTTTGAAAGATTGCAAAGGTGGACTGCAAAGAGGTCCTGGATATGATATGTAATCTGGAAGCTGAAGGTCAAGATAGTACTGCATTCATTCTTTGTACAACATACCTCACTCAGCAGCTTCAAAATGGAAATGTGTACTGCTCTTGGTAAGTACTATGTCCAGATATTATTTTCAAATGCATGTATTTGCTATTGTGGCTCACATAGGCCGTCAAAGTAACTCACATGAAAAAGAATGTTCCATTCCATGTGAATGAAATTTATTTCTTAAAAACAAAGTATTTACATTTGTTAAACAACAAGCATTACAATTGTGAGTACATCTCTTCCATTTTTCAAGAACCTCTAGAGCACTTGTTGAACAAACTAATGTTAGACACAGAAAATCCTCCAAACTACAATGTGGAGAATCCAGAATGAGCCGTAGGGGGCATTTGAAACTATAATTTAAAAACATGTAAGAAAAAACATTAGTTAAATAAAAAACATAATATTAAAAGATGATAAGAAATTGCTAAAGATGAAATACTATGAAACGCAGTAGGAGTGACAGGAGGAAGTCAAACCAAGATGTTAAGGAAATTAGAAGGGGAAAAGAAAGATCTTTGTGTTTATTGTTGTAATTGTTTTAGTATGAAATGTGTTAATTTTGCGTGTTGTTTGTTTGAAAATTTAATAAAAATTATTTAAAAAAAATAAAAATAAAAACATGGTTTGCCTCTTAGCCAGAAGTGGAAACCAGTGATGATCTCTGCTTTCAGGGCTTTCTGATCTCCTCCTCCTTGATCCTTCAAATTGTGGCGGTTTGCCTAAATGCAGGCAATTATATGAAGAAGCATATATTCCAAAAGCAGTCCTGTGTGTTTTTTTTATATTTAATTTATTCTTTACCCAAATTAATACTCCAAATTAACGTCATCTTAGAAATAGGCTGTCAGTCAGTAATGTTGATGCTTGGAAACATGCTTGACAAGGATTTACAGATGTTAAATATTACCCCCCCAAAAATCAGGAATGGTTATATATAATAAGCTTAGATTGGGTATAAAATAGAAGATACTGTTGTTAGAACAGCGTTTAATGAGGGTTGAAAAATAAATCCTTGAGGAGAGGGTTATTTCTATCTCAAGACCATGGGGAACGGTGTCTTCTGGATGTTGCTGGACTCCAGCTGCTATCATCCCTAGTCGGGAATGAAGGAAGGTGGAGACCAGTAACAACCAGAGGTCATTGTTTCAGTTATCACAGCTCAGGACCCCCATTTCAGGTCAAGTATGAGACATGGGGGGCAGGTGGGGGAGCGGAGAGAGAAGAGATGAGACCTCAGAGGTGCACTGAAAGTCATTTATTTGGCTTCTCTTAGTTGTATGACTGGGACCCAGGTGGCGCTGTGGGTTAAACCACAGAGCCTAGGGCTTGCCGATCAGAAGGTTGGCGGTTCGAATCCCTGCGACGGGGTGAGCTCCCGTTGCTCGGTCCCAGCTCCTGCCCACCTAGCAGCTCGAAAGCACGTTCTGGTTCGCCAGAAGCGGCTTTGTCATGCTGGCCACATGACCTGGAAGCTGTACGCTGGCTCTCGGCCAATAAAGCGAGATGAGCGCCGCAACCCCAGAGTCGGACACGACTGGACCTAATGGTCAGGGGTCCCTTTACCTTACCTTTAGTTGTATGACTTAGCTAAAGAATTTTACTCTTGGTATAACTTTTCAGATGATCTCTTTCCTTTTTTCTTACCTTGGCCTTCTAGTTTCTCAGTATTGCTTCTAATGAGTTGCTTTCAGACATCTCTCCTGCCCCATCACTTTTATTCTGCTGGCAGAAGCAACTTCCATGTCTTGCCCCAATAGTCAGTTGTCATTTAATATTCTGGTGCTATGATATGTCTACTATATGCTGTGGTGTTGGGCATTATGTATGAAGCTTTTCAGTTTCGCCATCTGAATTGTCTGTGCAAACCATGGCCTGGCTCCTATTAGCACAGCAGCAGGGAAGGAGCAAAGCAGTCATAGTTTTCTTCCCATGCACTAGCATTCTGCACATTCATGTTTAAACCATTGTTAAGCTTGACTACTGGATCTCTAACTAAGCATTTCTCCTAAACCTTCTCCATAGGGAACTGACTTTATTTTGGAGCAAACTACAAAAAAGAATTGACCCATCTTTAGATTCCTTTCTGGAGCGCTGCCGGCAGTTTGGCATCATTGCTAGGACATTGCAACACTTGTTCTTCCTAATTAGAGTCATACAAGCTGAAGTAAGTGCCTGTTTGGGAAGCAGTTTATCACAGAATTAACCTATGTACTTTCAGCAGATAACAAAAATTCAGTAGCTTTTGGGTGCATCCTGTTGTTGGCTACCCTGGGAAGACATAATTGATGGCCACCTTGTGTCATTCTGATGGCTGAGCACATGACAAGTTGAACACCTGAACTTCACAGCAGCAAGTCAGACTGGATCTCTTGCCTTCTCACTTGCACTTTTCTTCCCTTTCACTTCTTGCTTCAGCCAAGTACATTTATTGCCCTTTATGTTTGCTTCCTGTTGGAGTTCCCGCTGAATCAGGCTGCCTATTTTCTGTTTTAGATAAGGAGTGCTTGCATAGTGGAATTTCCTATCTTCCAAGGCTTCATATTCTAGTCCTTAGAGGACATTGACACACAGTAGATTCAACTCTGCTTTTACTCTATTGCTGTATTGATGTTGCTGTTTTTGCTGTACTACTGATGTTTCTTCAGCTCCTCTATCTAAAAAGATAAGGGAAGTAATTCAGCAGCAAAACTTTTTGAGTGGAAATAGGAAGTGATAAGGAATAGTACAGAAGCAAAGAAGTTGAAAAATCCTTCCCATTGTGTAACAGAAGACAATCTACAAGTAGATATCTTGATTTGATGCAGTTTTCAAACACACACACTCATTCATTCATTCTCTCTATACAGTCGTACCTTGGAAGTCAAACGGAATCCGTTACGGAAGCCAAGGCGTGGCTTCCGATTGGCTGCAGGAAGTTCCTGCAGCCAATCAGAAACCACGGAAGTTGCGACGAACGTTCAGGTTCCAAAGAACGTTCACAAACCGGAACAATCACTTCTGGGTTTGCGGCGTTCAGGAGCCAAAACGTTCGCCTTGCAAGGTGTTCGACTTCCAAGGTACGACTGTATATATATCTGAAACAGATATATAAATCTGCTTCAGAATTCCAAGTATACTTAGTTCCTAAAAACTTGGGAATGGCTTTCACAAAATTGTGTGTATTTGCTGCCACAAAGAGACTTTTATGCTTGAAACCACTCAAAAAGAAGCTGGATGGGGCTGATGGGAGCTGTGGTCCAAAACATCTGCAGGCCACCAAGTTGGCAAATTCTACTCGGGCAATGCCTAAGAAGCTGGTAAAAAGAATCCCCACTGTAGTAGAGTGGTTAGAATATCAGGAGGGCAACAGAGACCCAAGTCCAAATCCCTACTTATCCATTAAGCTTAACTGGTGACTTGGGGTCAGTCATTATTTCTCAGCCTTATCTACCTTACAGTGTTGTTGTAAAGATAATATGTGCACCAGTGAACTCCATGGCAGAATTAAGTAACAAATATGACTGGTGTCTTTTTTAATTTTTAGAAAGTAAATCACAGTATGTTTTTTTGGGTAAAACATTGAAGTTGATTGAAATAAGAAATGCCAGAGTATATATCTATATATAACCCTCTAATCCAGGCGTGGGGAACCTGTGGCCATCCTAATGTTTCTGAATTACAACTCTCACCATCCCTGGCCATTGGCCATGCTTGCTGGGGTTAATGGGAATTGGAGTCCAGCAACATCTGGAGGGCCACGGGTTCCCCAAATCTGTAATCGCTTTGGGATTGAGAGGGATAGCTCAGTCGGTAGAGCGTGAGACTTATCTCAGATTTGTGGGTTCGAGCCCTACATTGGGCAGATGACCCTTTCCCCTTCCAACTCTAGAGTTCAATGAAAACTTATCCATATATCTTGTCCAGCTTTTCAGTTGTGTTTCCTTTGTCTTTAAGAGATGTCCCTGGGGGCTAAATTAAGATCTGACTTGCACTCTCTTCTTTCTTATAGGCAGAAGAAGCAGGCCTTATTGTGTCTGTTTTGTTATGTGTGAGAGCCCTGCAGCTCCGATCAAATGAAAATGATGACATGAAGACCTCTGTATGCAAAACAATTGCATGCCTTCTGCCGGAAGACCTCGAAGTAAGAAGAGCATGCCAGCTCACTGAATACTTACTTGAGCCAAGCGAGGAAAGATACAGTCTACTAGAAGAGCTCTACCTGCAGCCAGATCAAAAATTGGATGAAGAAAATGCAGCAGTTCCAAATTCCCTCCGTTGTGAGCTACTGTTGGCTTTAAAGGCGTATTGGCCATTTGATCCAGAATTTTGGGACTGGAAAACTCTGAAGCGACACTGTCTCAAATTGCTAGGAAAAGAAGTTTCTGAGTCAGAGGATGATCTGAGTTGCAATGAGATGTTGTTCAATGAAACTGAACTGTTGGATGGTCTCCTAAGCGATTGTGAAGATAATAATTTTGAAGGTCAAGATATACATCAGCCTAAAGAGAGAGTGAGAGTTAAAAAGCCCATTGGGTCCTCGGAAAGGTACCAGAGGTGGCTTCAGTACAAATTTTTCTGTGTTATTTGCAAAAGGGAATGTATAGAGGCCAGAATACTTCACCATTCTAAGATGCATATGGAAGATGGCATTTATACATGCCCAGTGTGTATAAAAAAGTTCAAGAGGAAGGATGTCTTTGTGACTCATGTAATGGAACATGTAAAAATGCCTCCTAGTAGAAAATACCGTAGTAAGAAGAAGTTGCTGTTGAAGAAAGAGAGGTTGGCAAAGAGCAGTCTAGCCAGAATTGCTTCTGTAGGCCTTGGAGAAAACCAGCCACTCAAAATAACACAGTGTGAACAACCCAGACTCAACACACAGGATTTCGTCACGTTTAGTAAGCTAGAAAACTGCCACTTGCAGGACAGGGATCTGTACCCATGCCCAGGCACGGATTGCTCCAAAGTGTTTAAGCAATTCAAGTACTTAAGTGTTCACTTGAAAGCAGAACACCAAAACAATGATCAAAATGCAATGCACTACTTGGACATGAAAAACAGGCGTGAGAAGTGTTCATACTGCAGGCGGCATTTTGTTTCGGCATTCCATCTACAGGAGCATGAACAAGTGCACAGTGGCCCTCAGCCGTACATGTGTGTGTCAGTGGGCTGCTATGCTAGGTTTGGATCAGTGAATGAGCTGCTCCATCACAAGCAACAGCACGACGATCTGCGTTATAAATGTGAGCTCAGTGGTTGTAACATTGTTTTCAGTGACTTGGGGCAGCTCTACCACCACGAAGCCCAGCATTTTAGGGATGCTTCTTACGCATGCAACTTTAGTGGCTGTAAAAAATTCTACTATTCCAAAACTGAGTTTACAAATCACCTATCGATGCATATTTCAAATGGTGAAATAAAGGAGATGCAGATTAAGCATGAGGAAAATGCTTCTGGGGACAGTCTTACTTGCCTTTCAGATTTGGAAGTGTTTGAACAAAAGGGTCCTTCTGATCTTCATGAGAGTCTTAATTTGCCTTCTGGGTCTACAAATTCAGAGGGAATCCAGCAGGTTAAGCAAGAATCTACAAATTCAGAGGAAACCCAGCAAGTTAAACAAGAAGCTATATCTGATGGAGAGGTGGATGGCAAAAGTAATGGCAGTTTAGGAAGCAATATTGCATCCCTAGCCAGTGACACACAGTTGACACCTTTGACTGAAGCAGTAGACTGTGGCCAGGCAACTCCTGGGAGTGATTTACCCCGTGAGAAAGTCTTCCTTCCATCCAATTTAAAAGAGCGGTATTCAAATGTGGCTGTATATTTTGATGGGAAAAGATTTACCTGTGGCTTTGAAGACTGTGGATCAACGTACAAAAATTCAAAGGGCATGCAAAAACATCTTCGAAGGGCTCATCCTTACCATTTCAAACCTAGGAGGAAGCTAGGTCTGAAAACTAAAGATATTACTCAGTACAGTGACAGTCATAATACTGATGGAGATGTTAGTCCAGAGCTCATATATCATTCATGTAGAAATACAGACTCTCCAGGCATTATAGATTGTAATACAAGTTCTAATAGCAAAAGCTATTTAAATGAAGAACTCTATCCTTCTTCACCAGAAACTTCCTATTTTGAAGCTTCTAAAGTGTCCAGTTCAGAAGATGCAATGTTGGAACTTCTCCTGGGCTTGAAGCATTTAAGTTTAAAAAATTCCAGTGGTCATATTGGAAATTCTTCCAGGTTGTCACAGTCTCCAAACTCTGAAGATGAATCTACCTCAGACTATTTCCCTGAAGAGCAGCAAGGCAAACTACCAAAACAATACCTTACCCAATTGGCAGCCAAGCCATTCTTCTGTGAGCGTCAAGGTTGCACATGTGAATTTGTGACCAGGGAAGCGTTGATGACCCATTACGTTAGAAAACACAATTATTCAAAGGAGACGGTGCTTCAGTTGAACATGTTTCAACATCGGTATTCCCCTTTTAAATGTCATATTTGCCAAAGATCATTTACAAGAAAAACACATCTTCGAGTCCATTATAGAAACAAACATAAACTTGGCAAAATGACAGCAGCTCAGAAATTACTTGGTAATGAGAGTTTTGAGGATCTGGATGAGAGTGCTGAGGATATACTGAATGATACCATGGGTTCAATGTCTGATTTCTATGCCAATACAGAGGAAGAACTTGATGACCAAGCTAATCTGGCTGAAGAAGAGCAGTGTCATCCAAAGAAAGATGAGCTTAGTTCTGAAACAGATCTGGAGTCTAGTGAAGAAGCAGAAAGCTGTGTAACTGGCAAGCAGACGAAACTGTCTGCTCTGGAAAGCCACCGGAAAGGACTAGAAGCAAGAGAGGGGAGGGGAAGTAAAAGAACAGTTGCCAAAGGAAATTTATGCTACATTTTGCATAAATACCACAAGCCGTTCCATTGTATTCATAAAAATTGCAATTCTGCATTTACTAATCAGAAAGGTTTGATTCGGCACTACAGAACGGTGCATCAGTATAACAAAGAGCAGCTCTGCCTAGAAAAAGACAAAGCGAGAACAAAGAGGGAACTTGCCAAATGTAAAAAAATATTTGTTTGCAAATATAAGGCGTGCAGCAAACGCTTCTTGTGTTCTAAATCGCTTGCTAAGCATTGTAGTGACTTTCATGGCCTGGACCATGTAGAGGATTCCAAAGTGCTTTCTGAAACAGAGTCAGTGAGATTTCCTTGTCACCATCCTCGGTGTCCCGCTGCATTTTATTCCTTCCACAAACTGAAGCATCACCTGATGGAAGAGCATGCTAAGGAAGAGGAAATAAATAAAGATATTGAAATTCATTGTGACCTTAATGGTTGCAACCGAGTTTTCACAACTTACAGCCTCTATTCTCAACATGTATATTTTCGACACAGTGATTATGATGGGGTCTCGGAAGCTGCCAAAGAAAAACTGGCCCACCTTAAAGATGGACAGGAGCAAAGGTGCTTGAAAGATAAGTGTCTCAGGCATGAAGAGAGAGAGAAAAAGAAACGGATCCATGAGAAATCTGAGAAGAATAATAAAAGCAAAGGAAAACAGTTATATAACTTCAGAACAAGGGAGGAAGCCCTGCAAATGTGCAGAGACAACTGCAATCAGACACAGTATCCTTGCATGGTTCGGGGGTGTCCCTCTGTAGTAAAATTGGAAAGCAGTATTGTGAGACACTATAAGCGTACCCATCAGATGGCCAGTATTTATATAGAACAACAGTATGAGGAGCTTGTGCTATGTGTCGAATGTGGTACTGTGATAAATGACCCCTGCTTAGAAGAAAGTCAGGGTTCAAATAAAGAGGCAAACAGTGACTCTAAGCAGGAAGTTACAGTGCACTCTGCATATCAGCGTGAAAATGAAGGGCATCGTGTTCTAAACTCGGACTGCAATCATGATGATAAAAGCAGTAAAAACGGCAGCTCTTGTGGGAGTGACAAGGCCCAGGAGGCTGGTGTCTCTTTGTATACAGGCACTTTAAAACATATCCACAATCAAAAAACCAGGTGTTTTGTAGAATGTAGTCGATTGGAGTCACCTCGGTATAAAACAGACAACTTGCCTGGAAGTGATGGAAGAGAAAACTCCTCCTACTGTGTGAGGTCAGGTGTACAGTTACCAAGGGAGAAAGATGTAAACGACTGGCAGCATGCATCAGCACAGCAGAACATTAAAAACCCTCCTCCTCTTTCTGCTACACAAGATAAAATGCAGAAGCAATCTGCGCCAAAGCCGTTTGATTTAAAGTCCTTCAAACCAATGGGGTTTGAGTCTTCGTTTTTAAAATTCATTCAAGAAAGTGAGGAACGAGATGACGATGACGACTCTGAGGATGAATGGGAGCCGGCTGGCCGATATGAATTGGGCGTGGTGGTTCAAAAAGAGAAAGACTTCAAAAGGGATGACACACGGGGCAAAGCTGCATATGAAACTGTCCCGGCAGCAGCTGTGTCCAAGAAGAACAGTGGCTCCAGAGCTCATGGGCAGCTGAGAGGGATGCAGCCTCTCTTATCCACGGACTCTCCCTCAATCCCTTCCCTGGAAAACCTGAGGGCCATATTGGACAAGGCGTTAACAAAGTGTGGGGACACTGCCTTAAAACAACTTCATTATTTGCGACCAGTAGTTGTTATTGAAAGACGTACGTTATCCTCGCCCCTCATAGACTTTTTCCCAACAAAAAAAACAGATCACCTTTGTGTGGAAAGTTCATAAATTGTTGTGTTTAATTTAAAAATAGAGAAGGGGGGGGAGACTTCCTCCACTTTGGGGGGGATGCTAATTGGTTCAGTGCACATGGTGTTGAAGTTAGATTAGGCTGTTCAATTCCATGAATGTATGACATCTGTCTACAGTATTGGCTGAGTTAATATAGCTCCCCTGTTAAATTAAGAGAGAACAGATATTTTGGTGCTAATTAACAGAATATGGAGGTGGGGCTTCCTCTTACAGAGTAAATGTGCATGATTGTATATGGAACAAATACTTAGGGTACCAAGGGGGCGAGGGAGGGGGGGAGGGAGGGAGGATGGAACTTCTTACTTGACTTGAATGTGCACCTCAGGGTGCTTTGTGTAACATATTGTACACTACAGCATCTTATATTTTTTGAGTTATGAGTTTCAATAAAAATGAATTTTTTTCACCCATTTTGGTTGACTGTACAGCCAGATGTCCATAGCTTAAGACAAATTTTAAACTGAGTGTTGCATGTAGTAATTTTGAATCCTGACACATTACCTGAATGTGGCAGTGTGTTTTATGTCTGACTGGGGGGAGGGGGGATGTCAGGGTAGCCTGTTGAACAGGAAATGGGGAAACAATAAGAATTGATGTAAAATTTTATAAGGTATGTCAAGAAGGAAATGAGCAACTAGGTAAAGACATGATGCTCCTTTAAACAAATAAGAAATTTCCCATTATATGGATATTTTTTTAAAAAATATGGAAAAAGACCAAATGTAGGAGGAAAGAACATTGTAATAAACTTTCATTTAGATATATTTTTGGGAAAGCTAATATGCCTAATTATCCTGACATTTTTGTGGCTATCAGTTTTTGGTGTTAAAACATAACAAAACACAGCACATTTGATTCTTCATTTCTTGTGTCTAGTAGTATAATCTTAAAAGTATATCCTGATGTCTCCTCCTCCCCGCCCCACTTTCCAAGGAGCTAAGAGCACAAAATCAATTGATCAGTAAGGCGTAAATGATGCTTTATAAAAGTATGCTGTGTTATCTTCTGTATACGTTTCCAAATTCTTACTATATAGTAAGTATTGTTGGCCACCATTATATTCAGTAACAGTTTTCATATAACAGTTGCATACAGAAAATTGTGTGCTCTTTCCCGATAATTAGTGCTGTTTGTTGGAAGGATAAAATGATTCTCAGTTGTTAAAAAAAAATGTTACAGGTAGGTAGCCGTGTTGGTCTGTCATAGTCAAAACAAAATAAAAATTAAAAAAATTCCTTCCAGTAGCACCTTAGAGACCAACTAAGTTTGTTCTTGGTATGAGCTTTCGTGTGCATGCATGAGTGTATCTAAAGAAGTGTGCATGCACACGAAAGCTCATACCAAGAACAAACTTAGTTGGTCTCTAAGGTGCTACCGGAAGGAATTTTTTTAATTTTTATTTTGTTTTTTAAAAAAATGATTATTATGTACAATTAATATTCTCTTGAGGAACTGAGGCATCCATTATTTTTCCACTTCCCTTTCCTTAGGATGCTGCTTTCTCCTTTTTTGGAATATGGCAATTGCATCATTGATTATATAAAGGGACACTAGTAACTATTAATATCTCTTTCCCAATTGCTTCTAATTTTATTTTAATTTTTTGAATCTTCTGGACAAATGTCCTCTGCCCAGCTTGTGTGATAGCAGCTATGTTAAACACTGTGGGTTATAAGCATAAGTTGGAATAATTTCCTCACTGATTATGAATTGGCCGCACTGCATGTTGTGCAAAAAAAATGTCATATCAATGCCAGTTAATTAACTAACATGTTACAAGAACATGAGTAGATTTGCAAGATCAGACTAGATTCACCTGATGCGTTGACCATCTCAAACATGGCCAAGCCACATACCCTGACAAGTTCATAATTGGGGCCTCGAGGCAGCTGTTCCTTATCTCCATCTTGTATGATAATCAGTAGTGTAACTGACTATGAAGAAGTTTAAAAAGTGCAGCCCTTTATTAATGTTAACCTGATCTCAGATTTTATGTCCTGTGAGTTGCTAAACAACAAAAACACTTCTTTTTGGCTCCTGACCACTTTGGCATATTAAACAAGGAAGAAGCAAGCTTAACAGTTTCTCTGAGGGTCATTGTGTCAGCATTGTTATTTGTGAAGCATTTCTGCTTTTACCTGTCAAGTTGACTTCTCTGTTTCAGGGTTTCATAGGAGTTGATAAGGAACACAGTGACCCACTGCAACAATTTCTAACGCTGTTCCTTTGTAATCTTAGGATTGCCACATTTATCTGTGTGTTCTATGCATTTCTTTTGCTAAACTTTACGTGGTCAGCAGCTTACAAGAAGCTTCAAGGAATTTCCAATAATTAAGGCTTTCTAGGTTTAACAGTATTAATAGTATTATAAATCTTACGAAATAAGTTAAATACCTTCAGGGGCATCTTAGGCAACTTATTGCCAGTATTTGGCCTTTTGATTTCAAAGCTGTCTCTATTTCCTGCTTAACTTGGCCCGCCAGATGTTTTGGGACTACAACTCCTATGATCCCTAGCTAGCAGGACCAGTGGTCAGGGATGATGGGAATTGTAGTCCCAAAGCATCTGGAGGGCCGAGTTTGCCTATGCCTGCCATAGACCATAAATCAGAAAACTAAAAATACTGTATTAAATATAGGGTAGGATTCAGCATAGCACTAAGTGGGAGTATGAGCAGGGAACAACGTCCGCTCATGCAGTGGGACTTTTCAACCTGTGCCCTCTTCCCATAGTACCATAGGATTGTTGGAAGGGACCTTGAGGGTCATCTAGTCCAACCCCCTGCAATGCAGGACTCTCAACCAGATCGTACATGGCAGATGGCCATCAACATCTGCTTAAAAAGTAATAAAGGACCTTTCTGCTCTAAACACAAGTGAGTAGCAGGATTGGATAATTGAGTGAATGAAGCACCAGCTCTCCCTGTAAGGAAAGACAGCCACATTGCAGAGGAATCAGGAGTGAGAGATGTGTTGTCCTTTCCCTATTAGCCACTCTGCTAAGGAAAATTGCAGCTGCTTCCAACAGTGACAGTCAAATACGTAACCCTTCATGCACCCATCCCATTGTGGAAGGAGGGGATTTCTTATCAATCCTTAATTGCTGCTTCCTTTGACATACATTTTGGGGGAGTTCAAGTTTAGCCAATAAAGCTTCTGGGTCACTTACTCTCTTGAAGAAGTTATGTTCTAGGATAAATTGGCGTATGAAAAATCATCACTATTATACTCTAGTGTGCTTTGATTTATATTTATAAAAACATTGACTGCAGTGCTCTGCAGCTACTACCCCAACCCATGTGCAGTTGAGTATTCTGCGGCACACTCTAGGGTGCATATTCAGTTCATGAAAACTGCTGGACAGGCCTTTTTTTAAAGTTCACGTACTCCTCAAACCTGTTCTAGGGGTTTGTCAACCCTCCAGAGTAGTGCATATATGGGGATGAGGGGAAGGCTCATTGCATGAGGGGACTTCATTCCATGCACACAACTTAGTTGAATCCCACCCTAGGTTTCCAAAATCATAGGTGAAGCTGCATCTCTCTTCTTTTGCACTACTATGTAAGATTGGGAGAGCTCCTTCATGCTTCGGTCCACAAGGTATCTGAATTCTAACAGGAGTAAGTGAGGTATGCTGTATCTGCCTGATTCAGAGAGAAGAATTCAGAGGCCTCAGCAGTCAGTGCCAGTTCTATCAAAGGCTTCATGACCACCTTAAATGCAAAAAACCTGTTTCTTAGCAAATGCAATTGGCTGCATCAACTCTTCCACTCGGAGAAAATTCTTGCTACTCCAGAGCAATTCTTTCTATTCTAGTCAGCATTAAAATGCTGATAATCTATACTGCAAAGAAAGAAAAATGGGCCTAAATATTTCAGAGACTTTGAGATGGCCAGCATTTATTTTACTTTGTAAGGTTTCTGCTACAGTGAATATTAATAAGTTGCAGCAATTGATACTTTTATTCTTTTTAAAACTTGTTTGTGTGGCATACATTTTTCTGACTTGCTAATATTTTGTCACTTGGTATAAACATTTTTCTAAATGTCTAAACCGGACAGATATTTTCTGGACTGAAAAAGAATGGATAGCAAACAAGTTTCATGAAAGTGTAGATTAGCTAAATCTGGCTTTACAGCTTCTAGTATTCTCCAGTGGTCCTCTTAAACGTCATGATTCTTCGACATGTGACCAACTTCTGAAACAGCTTTTATTTGTTTTTTTAAGGGTCTGTCTTTAGCTGTCATTTTAAAACTCCTTCTTGCCTTACCTTATATTCCTGTCTGTGGTAACTTGCCAAAATCCATGCATTGTCTTCAGTTTTTCACTTAGAATCACTTTCCACTACCCAAAATGATACCAATTTAATTGTAATAAATTTTTATACTGTTGTTTAGGCATTTTGGCATTCTTTTGGTTCTTTTACCTTGCACACCTACAGATGTCCTGCTTTTAGCAAGCAATGCTGAAGATCAGTCACATCCTTGCATGTTGTGACGTCTTAGAGCTAAATAGGTCCGATTAATTTGAACTAGCAGCGCTAGCTACAGTTCACTCAGGAATTCTTAACTCTTTTTTTTTTTTTTTTAAGAAAGTGAGAAATGTTTGATGTAAAAAATGCATAGGATGCAAGATAGATTCATTGCTATGATGTAATGTGTCCTAGAATCTACCTTTGGAGTGAATATGTTAAGTGCAATTACTAGAATCGGTTTAGATTGGTTTGGAATTTTCGTAAGCCTTGAAGGTGGGTCTCTATTGGGGGAACTTGTGATCTTCCAGATGTTTTGGGACTCCCACATTGGTCCCAGCTGCATGACCTGTGGTCAGAGCTGATGGGAGTTTGGAGTCCCAGCTTCTGGAGGGCCACAGGTTCCCTAGCCTTGCTCTGTAAGGCACCCCACCCCACCCCACCCAAAAAATAAAACATGGTGCTGGGCCATAGCTGTCAACCCTCCCTTTTTTTGCGGGAAACTCCCTTATTCCAATGTCATTTCCCGCTGCTATCCCGGATTGTTGATATCCCTTAAATTTCCCGGATTTCAAAGGAAGCAGCTCCTCTCCCTCCCTGCCGGCCAGGGAGGCTCCTCAGCTGCGTTGCTCGGCTGCCAAAAAGGAGTCTGAGACCGACTGGGGGCGGAGCTTGCATGCCTTGTGCAGTCAGACCCTCACGCCCAACCATACAGACAGCCTGCCTGCCGTCTATGCGCTCGCTCTTTCGCTCACCCATTCGCGCGCAGCCTCTGGAGCGCAGGGTGGTGAGGCTACTTGGTGCCATTGCACCGCCCTCGCGGCATCCCTTATTTTCAAATCCGAAAGTTGACAGCTATGTGCTGGGCATCAGAATCCAATATCTGAATTCAGAGTTGTTTCCCAAAACCAGAAATTGCTAAACTCTTGACTTGCTGGACTGCAGCTTCCATCCTATCTGAAGATAGGCTACGACAAGGGCTAGTGGGAGTACAGCAACATCTGGAAGATCCCAGGTTAGCCATCCCTGCCCTAATCCATGATGATGGGAACTCGTAGTTGTGCATGCGGGAGATAAATGCACTCTACCTAACACAGGCTCACTTTCACCTGTTCTTATGCTGTAGGGCTGAGTCCTGGTCTAAGAATAGAGATGGTGGGGCTGAGCCTTAGAAGTAATTGCTTTATTATCATGCTGTGTACATGCATTCGTATAGGCCTTGGGATGCAATTTGCTCTCCTGCACCATTTTTTTGTTGCAAATTTTATAAAGAGGTAGACCTACAATATAGCCCTTCTAGGATAGCAGTGGGGAACCTCTGCTCTGTGGACCTGATCAAGCCAGACCTCCCCATTTAGCTAACCATGGCATTTTGGCTAAAACACACCTACCTGCCCTATCCCTGACATTTCATCAGGTATGGGGCAGGTAAAAATGCCTACAGAGCTCTGTGCAAGCCCCTATGTATCTGGCTTTGCAAGCTCTGGTGATCAGCTGATCGCCAGAGCCATTGAACCACTGTGTACAGGGCACTATAATCACTGAGTTTCACAGTACAAAATGTTCTGCTCAACTATCAAATTTCCTATCCTTCCAGCAGGGCATTGTTGCTTGCATGGTGGTAAATACTGCCCCCCAAATTTCACCACCTTAATTTTTCTTCATGTACCCAAGGACCACTTGGGACAAAAAGAAAATTCCAAGAAAACCAACTGAATTTTAATTTAGGGAGTGCTTATTTTCTTCTCCTAATCAACAAAATGATGTCCAGTGATGCAGTTTTAAGTGATCAGCTGGTTTTCTTTTTTAAAATGAAAAAGATCCTTGGACAAAAAAATCCCTTTTAAAATCTGTTTTTTTTCTCCTTCCACAAGTTTGTTTTGTATGCCCGTAAATCAACATTGGTTGAGGTGGTGATGGGGAGAATGTCCCATACCCTTTTCAAACAAAAACTGATGTAGGAAAGTAAACTTCGGTGCCTACAGCATACAACCCTTTACTACCCTGAGATGCCTTGGAATTGAACTTGAGTTATTTTACTGTAAATATGGTATATTATGCATTGTTATAAGCTATGCTCTACTCCATAGAATCATAGAATCATAGAGTTGGAAGAGACCACGAGGGCCATCCAGTCCAACCCCCTGCCAAGCAGGAAACACCATCAAAGCATTCCTGACAGGTGGCTGTCAAGCCTCTACTTAAAGACCTCCAAAGAAGGAGACTCCACCACACTCCTTGGCAGCAAATTCCACTGTTGAACAGCTCTTACTGTCAAGAAATTCTTCCTAATGTTTAGGTGGAATCTTCTTTCTTGTAGTTTGAATCCATTGCTCCGTGTCCGCTTCTCTGGAGCAGCAGAAAACAACCTTTCTCCCTCCTCTATATGACATCCTTTTATATATTTGAACATGGCTATCATATCACCCCTTAACCTTCTCTTCTCCAGGCTAAACATAGTCAGCTCCCTAAGCCGTTCCTCATAAGGCATCGTTTCCAGGCCTTTGACCTCTGGACACGTTCCAGCCTGTCAATATCCTTCTTGAACTGTGGTGTCCAGTGTTCCCCAACCTTGGGCCTCCAGCTGTTTTCGGACTACAATTCCCATCATCCCTGACCACTGGTCTTGCTAGCGAGGGATGATGGGAGTTGTAGTCCCAAAACATCTGGAGGCCCAAGGTTGGGGAACACTGCTCTACTCCACATTGGAGGAAGAATGGCTGGGGAAACCCAGCCAGATGGGCAGGGTATAAATAATAATAATAATAATAATAATAATAATAATAATAATAATAATAATAATAATTTATTAGAATGGGACATAATGTAAATAAATGAACCACAGAGCCTAGGGCTTGCTGATCGGAAGATCGGCGGTTCGAATCCCCATGACGGGGTGAGCTCCCGTTGCTCGGTCCCAGCTCCTGCCAACCTAGTAGTTCGAAAGCACGCAGTGCAAGTAGATAAATAGGTACCGCTCCGGCGGGAAGGTAAACGGTGTTTCCGTGCGCTGCTCTGGTTCGCAAGAAGTGGCTTAGTCATGCTGGCCACATGACGTGGAAGCTGTACGCCGGCTCCCTCAGCCAGTAAAGGGAGATGAGCGCCGCAACCCCAGAGTCATCCGTGACTGGACCTAACGGTCAGCGGTCCCTTTACCTTTATGTTCCTTGGAGATGCAGTTGTGCTAGTGTCTATTGGGGTACAAAATCTAGAGTTGAGGATGTGTACTGATGCTGAAGAAAAGGGCTACCTTGAAGAAGCGCACCAGATCTCCCCCCCCCCCCGTGACGACGGGCACGACGGCACTTTTTCCTCTCACGCCGTTGGGCCTGCTCTCACTCAGATAAATTGCCCCCACCTCTCTGAATAACCCTTTACCCGAAGGTTTCTTTTCCTTTACTCTTGTAATTCTAGCCCAGAGTATCCTGCCAGGAACCTTTGTGAGAGGATAACTATAGTAAGTTGGAGTCTCAGACAGGTTTTCTTAAAATTAAACAATAAATATTTATTTAAGGCACAATAGTATTAACACAAATGAAGTAACTTGGGTTACTTCAGGAATACAGTGCGATTTTACTGTATTGCTTTCTCAGTTGTTTTCGAGTAATAGGTTTGGTTCCTTTATACGGTGATACTTTCCTTCAGTTATCCACCCCCTTTAACAATCCTGCTCCTGAGGTATTTTAACTAACAGAGCAAAGGACTCTCCACACCCCCTCCCTTCACTGGGTTTGGGAGTTTCTTCTTTTCCTTAGAAGAATCCCCTCCAGACTAGATTTGAGTCCCAAGTAGGCTGTTCCTTTCCAACTCCTACTTCTCCTGGCTCAACTTCTGTCTCCCAGTAAAATTCTGGTCTATTCCTCCTATGGGACACCACACTCTGTCCTTCACTGTACGCTCAGAGCGGAAGCTGTTTTTCCCCAGAACCAACTCTTTTATGCCTCAACCTGTCTCGTATCTTATCTCCCTACCTATCTCCTGATCTCTCCAACCTATATTCCAACCCTGTCCCTAACTCTACCTAACAAACTGTCTCTCAATCCTCTCCTTTTAAACTCTCCCTCCTGGAACTATGGCCAATCAGAGGCTGCCATTCATTAACCATTTGCTGGCAGGGAAAGAAAGGAAGAAAAAAACAACATTTTTTGATGCAACCGGTCCAGCAAAACTAACTTCTTCGTCAACCCCCGCCCCCCCCAAAAAAGTACTAACTAAACATTAAAATACGCAGAAAGTAGCCTGGCACTATAGCACCCATGCCAATCCTAAATGAAATGCTCCCTTGTAGCATCATGGTATTGGCTCTGCTTCATTCTTCCTGCTGCTCCTAACAGAAGAGCCCATAATAGTTCTGTCTGGACAGGTGTCTGTCTTGCAACCATTACAACATAGGAACTTTTAGACTTTTAGCGCAGCACATAGTTAAAAACTAGAATTTGCTTCTGCAATGTGTGATAGCCAACAACTAGGATGGCTTCTAAAGAGAAATTGTTCATGAATGATAAGGTTACTGGTTGTGATAGCTATCTACTACCTCCTGGATTATGGCCCTGAAGATCAGTTGCTGGAGAGCCACAGTGGAACATCAGCCTGGATAGCTCAGTTGGGTAGAGCGTTGTGCTGATAACACCAAGGTTTCAGGTTCAATCCCTGTAATGGGACAGCTGCATTTTCCTGCATTACAGGGGGTTGGATTCAATTATCCTCAGGGTCCCTTCCAACTCTACAATTCTATGAACAGAAGGCAGTTCTGCTTGTGGCCTCGATAGGCCTATGGGCTGATACAGCAGGGCCTTTACGTTTTTGAATATCTCCATATCAATACTGGTAGTGGGTTCAGGCTGTTGAACATCCAGGTTACCTTTTGTTTATGCAATACTCTGGGTCTGGGGGGCAATTGCAGGGAAGATCTTTATGGCAGGATTCTTGTATCTCAGCACTTGCCAAAACCTATGGTATGTGGAATAATTGAATTTTCCTGGGCTGTAGTCAAAGTTTGGCAGCCCATAATGGAGTTGAGATTAAATTGTGAATGGTTTGCTTCTGATTGGGTACACAGTACTAATCACAGTATCCTCTGTTAGCAACTTGTATAGTGCAGTGACTGAGCTCAGGTAACCACCAGTCCAAAATATCTTATTTAAAGTGTCTACACGATGATTACCAGGGTGGAGCCAGTCTATGATGGCAGGAACCTTCTGAAGACTAATGCTGCTATCTCATTTCAGGTGATAAGCAGGTTTTTTTAAAGCAGTGGTAAAACTGTAAAAACCTTAAAAACTCCTTAGAATAAAGTTTAGAGCCTGTAGAGATAAGACACCAAGAGCGTTGTTGAACTTTTTTCAAACGGGTTAACGATTCTTGGCTCTGCAGAATAAAACAACACTAAAAATTAGACAGCTGCTGAGCAAGAACCAGCACTATCACATAAAAAAAGCAAAGCCCAATTAGAGAATTTATGCAGTGCTGTACTCCAGAGCTTTCCAAACTGTCGTGACACATTAGTTTGTCGGCTACAGTGTGTAGGTGTGTCACATGAACACTCCCTGTGCTCCTCTCGGGGCTAGAAAGGGGTTAGTTCATGGGTAGGCAAACTAAGGTCTGGGGGCCGGATCCGGCCCAATCGCCTTCTAAATCTGGCCCGCGGGTGGTCCGGGAATTAGCATGTTTTTACATGAGTAGAATGTGTGCTTTTATTTAAAATGCATCTCTGGGTTATTTGTGGGGCATAGGAATTCATTCTCCCCCCCCCAAAAAAATAGTCCGGCCCCCTGCTGAAAAAGTTTGCTGACCTCTGAGTTAGTTTAATTTCCAGTTTACTGGTAAAACTGAATTACTGTGTCGTGTAAATGACACGTCTAAAAACTGTCACTAGCATGAAAAGTTTGGAAAGCGCTGCTTTTCACGATTGAAACATTTTGCATGTAAATGTATGCATGGAATAAGAATGTGTTGTCTCTTCTCTCCCTCTTTTGTTAATATGATCAAACTTTACTGCTGAAATGTGTCCTAACACATAATTCAAGGTTTGACATGGCTGTAATAGTGGGCTTTGTTATTGTTCAGTCGTTCAGTCGTGTCCGACTCTTCGTGACCCCATGGACCAGAGCACGCCAGGCACGCCTATCCTTCACTGCCTCTCGCAGTTTGGCCAAACTCATGTTAGTAGCTTCGAGAACACTGTCCAACCATCTCATCCTCTGTTGTCCCCTTCTCCTTGTGCCCTCCATCTTTCCCAACATCAGGGTCTTTTCTAGGGAGTCTTCTCTTCTCATGAGGTGGCCAAAGTACTGGAGCCTCAACTTCAGGATCTGTCCTTCTAGTGAGCATTCAGGGCTGATTTCTTTAAGAATGGATAGGTTTGATCTTCTTGCAGTCCATGGGACTCTCAAGAGTCTCCTCTTAGACAGGAGTGGAGACCCTGTGGTCCTTCCGATGTTGAACTCCCATCTCTGGTCATCTTTGTCCATTGCCCAGACTGGCTGGTGCTGATTATAATCCAACAACATCCGAAGGTCAAAGCTTCCTCATGCCTGCTCTCATACGATTTTCTGCCTAATATTTTGTAATTCACCATACCCATATACTTTATGATGTGCAGCGAATGCACCAGTTGATGTTACACTCCATCTATGAAGCAGCATATTGGGGACTTATTGTTTATTTATGGGCAGGGAATTTCCTCCCTGGGAACACCTGCAATTTGCTAATGTACACTCTGTACAGCAACACCAAGAAACACCAAAAATAAAAGGAACAGGCTCTGATGCTCACTGATGCGATCTTTGAGCTGCAATAGTTTTGCCTTGGGGAGCACCTGAGCCTCTTTTGTACACATTGTAAGGAGCAAGCATAGTATTGTGACTTGTTTCTGATGATTTGAGGAAACCAGCTCTGAATTTTATACATCTAAAATGGATTTTATGCTTGTGCTTTGTTAAAAGTTATTTCATTGCCATATGTAATATGCGAAGTGTCTTAAAAACAGGCTCTGGTAAGTTCTGCCTGCACTATGGATGTGTCCTTTCCATGTCTTCTGCCATCAAAGCCTAACAAAGCCATGGTTGTACAGAGTGTCTTTCCCCCTTTTCTTCCCAGCACAGATCAGATTTAAGAAAAATGGCTTCCATTAGTGGTCTCTGTAGGTCGGCTTGTGCCAACCTGTAGCTGGCTGGGATCGATGGGAGTTGTCTTTCGGCTTTTAGCAAGGCCAGGAAGGAAGAAGACAAATTCCAGAACAAACGCCTTAAAACCTCAGAGCAGGGCAAGTCAATGTGCTGCCATGCAGTTGTTCTTGGACTACGGCTCCATTAGCCACAGCAAGCATGCCAATGGTTAAGGATGATGGCAGTTGTAGTCCAGCAACATCTGGAAGGCAACGGTTGGTTTCCTCTGTCTCAGAGCCTTTGTTCCAGAGAGGTGTCCGTCTTAAGTCTGCTGTGTGGCAAAAAAGGAGGTGTTTTGTAGCACATTTTAAGACAAGTACATTTACAACGCATGTCTCTACTCAGGCCGGTTTCCGAGGGGTAGGCACCGTCGAGCTTAGTGAGATTTATTTTTGAGCTGATGTTGCAGGATTGCGTTGTTATGACCCGAGCGTCCGGGAGGTCCCAGGCTTAGTCCGCAGCATCTCCAGTTGGGCGGGTAGAGACCCCTTCCTGCAATCCTGACGTGCCAGCTGGTGCCGAGAATACTGAGCTGGATGAAGCCTTTGGTGTGGCTTGGTATCCTATATAATAATTCCCTAATGTCCCCACGTCCGTGGTGTGTGTCAGTGGAACTGCGCTACTGAGCATGTGCCCCACGGACACAGGGATTGGAGCGCAGAGACTCTATGCAGATGAGACAGTCGGAGGCTGCCAATCGGAAGTGCGGGAGAGGAGGGGCTGCCTCACCCTGCACTCAAAGAAAGTTGCTGGCGGCCATTTTGTGTGTGTGAGTGATGGGAGTTACACAAGGATTCCTCTCACACGCCCGCCCTAGGCCGACGGCCCTGCCCGGGAGGCGGCCTCCCTCCCTCAGGGGCTCAAAGCAGCCCCCGTCCCGTCCTCGCCATGTCCCTGTACAGGAACTCGGTGTGGTTCATGAAGGGGCTGGGAGCCAAAAGGGCAAAGAGAGGCGGGGGCTGCCATGGCCGTTTCCACACGGAGTTTGCTTACGGAGGGAAACCGGACCCCCCCCCCCAGTACGTGGGATTTGAGCCCATTCCCCCTCCTCCGCCGCACGCTTTAGGGACTTTTATGTAACGGGAGGGGCCAGTTTCCCTCACAGCTTCTCTTGGACGCGCCGCAGGATGAGGCCCGGCTGCCTTACCTGAAGGCTGCTGTCCTAATCCCACTTGCCTGAGGGAAATAAGTCCTGTTTTTAAAAATGTTTCACCACATATGTTCTAGCGCCCGTTAATTTAACGGGCTGAACGTCCACTAGTAAGTTATATATCTGCTGTGGACTACAGTGCATCGGATGAAGGTTCCCCCTCGGGTATGTGCCCCTGTTACCCACCTGCCAGCCAGACCTGATGGCCTCTAGTCCACAAAAGCATTTTACCACAATGCTAGCGTCTTTTCACTGTTACTGAGATAGCCTGCACAGCTCAGTTGGTCAGAGTGCGGTGTTAAAAATGCCAAGGATGCAGGTTCGATCCCCATATTGGGACAGGTGCGTACCCCTGCAGCTGCATACCCCAGGGGGTTGGACTAGATGATCCTCAGGGTCCCTTCCAACACTACAGTTGGATCCTAAGATCCTAATGAGATGTCGTGCTGCAGGAGCCAAAACAGGTTAAATGTTGCATGAGGTTCTTTCCCCCCCCCAAAAAAACATCATTTTCTAAAAAAACAAGCCTTTTTTGGAAAATTCAGTGCTCTGGCCTTTTCTCCAGAGTTACATGTCTTTGAACCTGGAGAACAGGCAGAAATCAGTCAGGGGTAGGCCTTCCCATTATCTTGCTCTTTATATCTTGCTAAAAGCTTAGGAATCCCACCACATGTGGATCAATGTGCATTCTGCCTCCCTGCATTTCCAACAGGTGTTTGGCCTAAATTTGAACATTTTGGCCAATTTGACAGGTATTGAATACCACATGTAGAGCATTTTCATGCAGTTCTCTTTTACATCATAGCATGCTGTGAATTTTATATCTTCTCTCCAAAGCCTCTCCCATGATTCCATTTGGATGTTGTAGCCAAAGTCCCTGGCCCACTGCACCAGTTCGGATTTGACTTCTTCCTCCTTGACCTCCCAGTCAAGGAGTAGCCTATACATTTTAGAGAGTGGTTTATATTTAATTTGAATCAAATCTTTTTCAAGTCACGAAGGTTCTGTGGAAAACCCGTTTTTAAAAAATATTTTTGGAAGGTCTCATTCAATTGGAAATATTGCATCCAGTCTGTCAGGTGATTTTGGAGTCCTTCAATTTTTTTGAGTTTTAGCCTATTGTCTAAAAGATCAGAGAATATTTGGGAGATGATCCATAACGAACTTAAAAAAATGTTTAAATGCTCTTTCCCCAAGAAGCCCAAAGCCTTCCTGCTAGGAATAATGAGTAATGAAATCTGAAAGAAATTCAGGAGAATTTTCATGTATGCTACAGTAGCAGCCTGCCAACCTAGCAGTTCGAAAGCATGTCCGTCAAAGTGCAAGTAGATAAATAGGTACCACTCCAGAGGGAAGGTAAACGGTGTTTCCGTGCGCTGCTCTGGTTCGCCAGAAGCGGCTTAGTCATGCTGGCCACATGACCCGGAAGCTGTACGCTGGCTCCCTCGGCCAGTAAAGGGAGATGCGCGCCGCAACCCGAGTCATCCGTGACTGGACCTAATGGTCAGGGTTCCTTTTACCTTTACCTTTTTTTACAGTAGCATTGCGAGAATATGCAGAACTAGCCAGATTATCAGCAAGGTTCC
Source organism: Darevskia mixta (assembly GCA_034641385.1). NCBI lineage: Eukaryota > Metazoa > Chordata > Lepidosauria > Squamata > Lacertidae > Darevskia > Darevskia mixta. The sequence continues at coordinate 14,798,194 of JAWWNH010000033.1, read as the reverse complement.
GAGATGTTACTGATGAAAAATTCAGTAGAGTGTGGGATGTATACAGAGTTAATTTAAAAGAACATTGCAAAAATATAAATCCGTTGGCAGTCTGGATTTACTTTCTGCGTAGAATAAGAGAATCTTATAAAATTAATGTAATTGAAACAACCTAGAGGAGACAAAGTATAGTGTGCAGATAAAAAACGTAATCTGGGAACCACAGTGGGGCGGACCGGCGGTCATGTTGAATCCAACTACAGATTGAAACAAAATAAAAAAATTCCTTCCAGTAGCACCTTAGAGACCAACTAAGTTTGTTCTTGGTATGAGCTTTCGTGTGCATGCACACTTCTTCAGATACCATATATGGAATGAATGTTTATTTTTATTTTCTGTTGATTACTTATGTTGCACAGTTTTTAAAACCAATAAAGCATATAAAAAAAGCAAAAGCAAAAAAAAAAGTTTAGGAATCCCACTAGAACAGGGAAAGGGGAGCAACTCGAGATTGACCAATTTTTTTTGGAGGCGAAGCGGGGTGTGTGTGGAGGATGTGAGGGGATGGCGGCACGCATGACCTCATTCTCCTGCGACGCAACGAAGAGGCGCTCCGTTCAGACACGCATCTGTTTCAGCTTCTACTATTAACCCATTTCCATTAATCCTCCTTCGCCCGGCCGGCCGCGGAACATTCCGCCTACAGCCGCCGCGAACCGCAAGATTTGTTTCAGCGGGAACTGAGGCGGTAGTTCCGATTGGTCGGCTCTCTGAATGGAGAGAAGCGGGGGGCGGGAGTGGAAGAGAGGAAGAAGATGTTCCTTCCCTCCTCCTCCTCCTCCTGCTGCTGCCGGAAGCGCCCCAGGCGGAAGTGAGTGCCGGTGTCATCCGAGGAGGAAGCTGGCGGAGGGAACAGGCGTGCTGTCGAGCGGCGGACTTGGGGGCCCAGCATGGCGGCGGAGCGGCTGGGCGATCTGTGGGCCGAGACCCCCCTGGAGAGCCGGATCTTCTGCTCGGTGCTGCTCTTCTCGTGGGCCGTCTACCTGTGGGAGGCGCTGCTCGCCTGGCGGCAGGTCGGAGGCAACCTTTCCCTTCCTTTTCACGCCCCCCCCCCCCAGTTGAAATGCAGCAATTGGTAGCTGGCCGCGTTGGAGGAGGAGAAGGAGGAAGGACACAGATCTCTCTCTCTCTCCCCCCCCCCTGTGATTCCAGCACCCGAGGCTGCTGTCAAGGCAAGGGTGGGGAAGCTCCTGGCCCTTCAGACCCGCCTTTTTCAACCTGAGATCCCCAGATGATGTTGGACTACCAACTCCCCCCCCCCCGCATCATCCCTGACCTCTGGTCCCGCTTGCTTCGGGATGGCGGAGGTCGTGGTGGTCCAGGAGCATCTGGGCCACCCAAGGTTGAGAAAGGCTGGGTCAGATGTTGCAGGGCTGCCTCTCCCTTGCCTGAGCCCCCACCCCACCCCTTGCTGAAGTTAAGCAGGCCTGGGTAGGGAGGCAGCCACGTTGACACTGCCTTAAGTTCCATGGGGGGGGGAAGCTGGGTGTTAAATCTGTGGGCTTGAAATAACAGCCTCCTGAAGTGAGAATTTTGTTCCTCCTTTTCTTCACAGCTGTCAACCCTACCCCTGCTTTGGCAGCTGGGAAGCGGGTGCCCATTCATTGCTGCTGATCTAAGGCTTTTAATACCACGCTTCCTAAGCCGATAAATGATTTTGTTAACTCTGCTGTGGTCTTCCCTGTATAGGATAGCTTTTGGTTTCCTAGCTCCTCTCTTTGTAGCAGTGGTGGAGAACCTGTGCCTTCCACATGCTGTTGGACTCTTATCTCGTAGCCCCCCCCCATTGTGCCCTTTGTTTTTTCTCTCCATATATGGTGCTGAAGGGGATGTGATTATTTAATATTACCTCCTTGTCCCCTCTGTGTCCTCAGCAAGGTGCTCCACTTTGAAAATAGCAGGGTCTCATAGCAGGGTTCTTGGATTGATTTAGTACAGCAATTGTGTGTTAGTGTTAAAATAAATTAGTATCTTCCAAAGTACCCGTAGTAAGCGGTTGACCTCATTCATTCAGGCAACCATTCTGAGCATGCTTACAAGAAAGTAAGCCTCATTGGATACAGTGCTATTTATTTCCAAGCAAACATGTACGGGATTGTTATGTGTGTAGACCTTATTGGTGTGTGTATGCAAAAGTTTCTTGGACTTCGCTCATTGCTTCTGCTGGTATCAAAATTATTAAGGAATTTACTCAGTACGTTGCTGAAACTTGGTTTATACCAACAGGATAATTGAGGGAATAAAATCAGACCCAAGGACACTTTTACGTTTCTCAAAATATGGGATGTAAGGTTTGTCTCAAATAACTGAATTGTGCAAATTCCCTCCATTGTAACTTAAGGCTATGTAGGTTTGTAGAAACGACAATGAATCTGTGGTGGAAAATAGGGCAAGTTGTAGTGATTTCCCCCATTTTAATTTTATTAATGATATTAATTCTGAAGCTACAGAGACAAATGAGACTTTAGCCGCCACACCCCCCATATATGATCTGTTTCCTTTCTTACTCCCCCACTCTTGAATCAAAGAATAGGGAAGAGGAAAATGGAGAACATTGAAGAGGCATCAAGTAGTCAAGTAGAACTAGGAAGTTCTGCCAGCTACTTTAAAATGTCTCAATGTTCTATTACTCTTGGCAAAAGTCACATTTTGCTGTTAGGCATAGCTTCTGCCTTCTATTTTTGTAGGCGTTTGTTTATTTACTTGTATGAAAATTTCTACCCTGCCTGCGTACATACCTAAGAGTGCCCACAAGGTTAGTTCTTTAGGCCCATTGGTTTGTTGTTGCATGCCCAGGCTTTGGAGGAGATCCCAATATCACCTGTGTCATTTTGTAGTCTTGGGATACTTTGTCACTAACAATCCTTGGCTAGAAAGAAGAGGGGCTTCCTGTGACAGCTGAGAACAGAGCTTTAGAAGGTATATGGTAACTTGTATTTACTGCTATGTTTAAAATATTTCAGAGGACTGTGTACAGGACAACCACCCATGTTCCACTGGAGTTAGGACCAATCATGGACTCGGAAACATTTGAGAAATCTCGCCTTTATCAATTGGATAAAAGTGCTTTCAGCTTTTGGTCAGGGCTGTACTCAGAGATAGAGGGCACAGTAAGTATCTGTTTTTCCTCTTAAGTTCTGTGGGTTTTTTATTAGTTAGAATGTAAAATAGTATTTCAAAATGTATTGGGAATGAGATTTTCATTTAAGCATCAGAAAATGCACAATATCAAGCCTAATCCTATGACAGGATGTAAGAATCTTCTGGTCTTTCAATATCTTAGGACAGTCTTCAGACTTGGGTTCCTCCTTTTTTTACTAGAACCCCCACAATCCATCACTGGAGCCTCATGTAAATGGTATCCTGATAGATTTAAAGAATTATGAGCCTGGGAATTTGTTTTGAGTATCAGAGCTGAATGATACCCACAGAGTTTTTACATAAAATTTAATTTATGGTTACCTCTCTGCCCCACCCACCCCACAAGCTTCTTTCATTTCAGCAGCACAATTAGGACAGAGACAGTCATTTTGTAGCTATTAAACAAATGGGAGTCATAGATCCTTACCAATCCACTGAAAATCACCAAGAGATCTACCTTCTGCCCTCCCTTGTGCTAGAACACTGTCCAGCCAGTGACATAGAATTTAGGGGGTGCAATGCTTTTTCTAGAGATGCTTCTGACAGGAGATGATGCATGCTGTCTGTAATGATTTTGCTGCTTATTTAATGTTGGGGTCAGACTGAAACTGTTAGACTTTGTGACACTCAGCTGGTTTAGATGTGACACCAAACCATGGTTTGCTGCTACATGGACCACGATTTAACATCACATGAGTAAGCCCTGAGTTCTCCTCCTACTGCACTTTCTCTTTTGTAGCAAACAATTGTTTGCCATTTATATTCAGATTGACAAGTATTGGTTTGTGCTTTGCTTTCAGAAAAGAGTCTCATACCAAAATCGAATGCTGGGTTTTTTTATTTTAAAAAAACTGACTTGGAAGGCAAGCACAAATCATAGCTTACTGATTTGCATATAATGGCAAATGATGGCTTGCCATGAAAGGGAGGAAATTGCCCAAATTTTGTAAGTACCTTTACCCATTTACCAAGTCCTCTTAGGCTATGATCCTATACCAACTTACCTGGGAGTAGGCTACAATGAATCTAGTGGGACTTACCTCTGAGTAGCTATATATAAGATTGCAGTTGCCTTCTGCTTTCCGTGTGAATTCCTGCTATCCCCCCCCCCCCCGTTTTCCATTTTGTTGATTTTAGTCTCATAATCTTGATGGTTTTATTTTCTAATTGTCTGCTGCCCTACAAGTACTTCTTGACCTGAAGGCAAGGATAATGGGTGCATTCAATAAATACAAATAAAATAGACACTAAACTACTAGGATTTCTTTTGTGGGTGCTTGCCATTGCAGCTTGGCTCACTCATTTCAGTTTTCTGGATAGTTTTAAGTGAACTATCTCTTGAAGTGGGGAAAGCACTGTGGCGCAGGGGCCTCTTAATACCTTTGCTGTGTTTCAGCCTTTCCCCAAGCAGCTCAGAGTGGTTTTCCGGCTTCACAAAATCCCATGAGATTAGTTAAGGAAGGGAGACCGAAGGGCTTTCTCAAGGATAGCTGTGAGCGGGGTGGAATTTTAACTGAGCAGATGGAGCTTCAACTGAGTAGGCAATGGCAGCTAGATTTTTCATATCCTAACTCGGCACACACTAGCCCCTGCAGAACACTGACTTTCTGGCTCTGTGCACCCTTGTTCTGCACTCTCGTTCTATTAGCACAAGGATTTGTGCTTGCGCAGCAGAACTTCCTCCACCTGCATGTGCCCTATGCTCTCCCCAAATCTGCTCTGAAAGGTATGGGGAACCCCCCAGAACAGATTAAGTGGGCGTACAGAGGGAGCCTTGTGCTAACAGAATGAGTGACTTAGCACCACTTTGGATTCAAGCCGTTGTAACTAGAGGGCAATGGGTTAGTGCAGTAGTCTTCAGCAGTTTTGCTGATCCTGGACTTAGCCTGCAGTATGGGACCCTCATTTGCTTTAAGAAAACAACCCCCCCCCCCACAAATATGTCACTAGTTTAAGAACTAGCAGGCACGGTTCTTACTCCCTAACAGCTGTACCAAAGAGAGGATTCTGATAAGGGCAGCTTGCTGGGTGAGGTGTGAAGCGGCGTTGGCTGAAATTCCCTCTTCACGGCTATTAACAGGAAAGAAGCTCTGTTCTCTTAATTGCATCTCCTCTTCCCTTGTTAAGGTGCTCTTACGGTGGTGCAAAGGCAGAGGATAAAAGAGGCTTGCTTATGTTGTTCATGAGATTCCTAAACTTCGGGGCTAGCCTGTTCCATAAAGCTGTGGGTTGACTTTTTACAGGTGATTCTTCTGTGTGGAGGAATCCCTTTCCTTTGGTCTGTATCTGGAGACATTTCAGCTCGTGCTGGTTTTGGGCCTGAATATGAGGTAGGTCCCTATGTCCCCCTCCCCACCTGTAACTAAACTATCAATTTTTAAAATAAAATTCCAGCTACTATTCCCTTTGCCTTTTTAAATATGAGCAATAAGAACCTAGGAGAAAAGCCCTACCGAATGAGACCAAAGGCTGATCTTGCTCAGGACTCTGTTTTCCTGCAATGGCAGGCCAGATGCCTTTATAGGAAGTCCCTAAGTGGGGCACAGAGGCAACGTTGGGATAATCCCCAGAACAGTATGTGGGGGGAGGAGAGAGGCACTCATTCCATCTGGCTCCCACTAGCACAATGGGGATTGTTCCATCTGGAAAGCAGGGATGCTTGCACTGATGGAACAATCGTAATAGCATGGCATTGAATTCCTCCCAATATGTCTGAAGTTAGGGAAGTACTGAATTGTATTTCTCCTCCTTACGCATAGATTGTTCAGTCCTTGGTGTTCCTGCTACTTGCTACACTCTTCAGTGCTGTCACCGGTCTTCCGTGGAGCCTCTATAATACTTTCGTCATCGAGGAAAAACATGGCTTCAACCAGCAGGTATATTTTGTTGGCTGCCAAATTGATAGCAGTTTTCCTTCCGTGCCTGTATGATTTGTGCTTATTTGGCTTTTAACTCTGTAAAAGAGCTTTGGGAAGCCTTTGGCCCGCCAAATGTTGCTGAATTACAACAACCGTCATTGGCCAGGCTGGCTAGGGCTGACGGGAGTTGTAGTTCAGCACCATCTGGAAGGCCATCGGTTCCCTATGCCTGCTGTATTGATTCTCCTGTTTCATCTAACTGTTCTCCAATGGCCTGGACAAGTTTTGAGTGGGGCTAAACAGCATGCGATTTTTGAACCCCTTATATTCACATAGCTGGCTTCCAAACATTTCATCTTAATTATCTCTTCCTCTGCAGACTCTGGGATTCTTTTTTAAAGATGCAATCAAGAAGTTTATAGTGACCCAGTGTATCCTGTTGCCAGTAACGTCACTCCTACTTTACATCATTAAAATAGGTGGAGACTATTTCTTCATTTATGCATGGCTTTTCACCTTAGTAGTTTCTTTGGTGAGTATGTGATGCAGTTGACTGTGTCCAGAATTGCTCCATGTGTAACTCTGATTAAATTGGGGGGTTGGTTGTCTCAGTCACTAAAACGGCTTGTCTGCTTATTGTGGTTTCCTTTCCATCTTGCCCTGTAAAACTGTAACTTTGCTAACAGGTCAGTTTAACTAAATTATTCTTATTTAGTTATCCTGGCAGCTGTGGCAGAGGACACAATCTAGTCCAGGTTAAGCACTATTCAATCTCTGGCTACAACATTTAATTAAAAAAATCAAATGAAAATGTGTCTTGATTAATCAGGCAGTTGATGTTTAAGTCTGATACACATTTTAAAATATACCAAGCAGCATTTTAGAGGAGGCTGTTTCTTCTGTGTGTGACAGAAGGGCAGGGGTGCCAACAGGGTTTTCGGGGCCCACTGCAGTGTATATGGATCCCCCCCCAAAAAAAAGCTGTTGAAGGCAGGCATTAGGAAATTTTGAGCCGGGTGTCATCAGTATGTTGACAATAATATCCGGACCTAGGGTGCCCCACCACTGCATTAGTAACTCTAGGCTGGATTGTTGCAATTCTCTCTGATGTAGAAGTGCCTTTGACATTGTATTGCACATTCCTGGAGATAAATGTTAATGATGAATAAACTGGCCTAAGGTGTCTCTGTTTTAACAGTTGTGCTCCACTGTAGGTCCTTGTCACAATCTATGCAGACTACATTGCTCCCTTGTTCGATAAATTCATTCCACTCCCCGAAGGAGAGCTGAAGCAGCAGATTGAGGAGATGGCAAAGAATATAGACTTTCCTCTGACCAAAGTGTATGTGGTGGAAGGTGAGAGTCCATACATCTCTGGGGCAGCATGTGTCACAAGGCAGCTCGTGATGATAGGAAAACAGCAGAATATATTATCAAGAACCAAACCCAACGCAACTTAAAATGCATTACACCCTTACAATACATTACACCCTTACATATTTATCGTTTTACCATATTTACCATAGTCCATTTTAGATGGTAAAAATTTGGGGTGATTGCCAATCTTGTTTGTAGAGTAGACCCACTGAAGCCTGCGGATGCAAGTATTACTTAGTTGACTATCGCCCTTGGACTAACAGGATAGACAACATGCAATGGCACCAATATGCTTTCCTGGGGAGGGACAGAAGGATCACCATTACAGGGTACCATCAAAGGAAATGTGTTTTATAAGAAGAGCCCTGCTGGATTGGGCCAAAGGCCCATCTAGTCCTGCACTCTGTTCTCACAGTGGCCAACAATAGTCACCCACCTAACCTCCCAAGGGCTGGGCCAGCTGACGATCTGAAGGCTGATGGACAGATTCATGTGGACTTACCTCCCCACTTAAAATCTGTCCCCAAGATAAAGGGGACGTGTTCACTTGCTTGCTTCTGTAACGTGACTTCGTTTCCACCCTTCTCCCACCTGCCCCAGGTTCCAAACGGTCCTCCCACAGCAATGCCTATTTCTACGGCTTCTTCAAGAACAAGCGTATCGTGCTGTTTGACACTCTCTTGGAGGATTATTCTGCCCTTAACAAAGAATGCCCCAAGGAGCCTGGCTCAGAGAGCCAGGTGGCTGGAGGAGACGGGGAAGATGCCGAGGCAAAGGCTAAAGCCAAGGTAAGCATCTGGATTGGTGGGGGTGGGAGGTTATATCAGTAAGGTGCAGCCATTCTGATCTAAGATTTCCTAGGTGGACTGGAAAGAAGGCAAGGGCAATTGTTAAGGGAGTGCAAGTGTGCACATCAGATCCTTGGCAATTGTTGTAAGAATTTTAGGGGAAATTATCCCATTAAAGGGTCCAATTCCGGGTGGAATCCTGAACCTCGGCAGGATGTTATTTTGAAAACCCCTGCCTGGGCAGAAAGGACAGAGACCAGATCAGAGTTCTAACAAAAAGCAAGGCGGCTAGTTTATTAAAAACTGTTGCAACAGGGCGCTCCCCACACCCACAGGAGGGAGGAGGAGGGACCCCGAGCCTTGCGTGCAAGCCCTTATATAGACATTTTAAATTGCCCGCCCTGGAGTCCAAGACCACCCTCAGAATGAATGAAAGTCTTTATTACGGTCATAGACCAGAAAGGCATAAAACAATTCAGATCGAAAATATCATCTATATACTAAATCACATTTAAATTTAAAATCATCACATTTTACGCTAAAAATTTGTGAGATATCTCACCAGTCTGTCACTTTAGTATCATTTCTAAGTGGTTAACTAGAGTCTTTATCTCTGTTGTTGGTTGTCCTCGCGGTATGGACCACCCTCAGAAACATCACACATACATCACAGAAGGGGTGTGGCCCAAGACCATCCCAGAAACATCCAGAGAAGGGATGGAAATCTGGGTGTGTTGTTTCTTCCTGTCTGCCAGGTCACCTGATTTGATTATCTGGGTTTGGCCACTCTTTTGTTATTATAACCACTAATTCCTGAATCTAGGTCACAGGCTCACACCCTGTTCATATCACCCTGTTCATATCCCCTTAAGACAGGATTTGTGAGGACAGGATTTCTGAGGAAAGAGACAATGGGGAGATTTCCCACTTTGACCTTTCAGTGAAATTGTTCTGGGCCTAATCTGTGGAGTTTCAAACATGTGGTTTATATATAGTTATGAAAATTTAATTTATATATATATATAACCTTAATATTCCTATAACAGCAATAAATGCTAAAGTGGTTGTAGGTGGCTTTTACCCAGGGCTGGGGAACCTGAGGTCCAGAGGCCAAATCCAGGCCTCTCTATTCTGGCCCTCAGGGCTATCCCCAGGCCACACCCTTCACTGACACTGTTCCGTGCCCTCATCACATTCTTTTTCATGGGTGGAATGTGTACTGTTATAAAGCTTCTGGCTTGCCAGGATGACTTTTGCACGGGTGGAATGTAGCCTTCTGCACAAAGAGAGGTCACCTATGTTCCCCCGCTCATTTTTGCCTCTGGCCACACCCACCTCTGCCACGCAGCCCCTGGGAGGTTGCTTGCGAGAGAATGGTTTCCCATTTTTGCAATAACCCCCAAACCAGAATGTGGCTCATAATTTGTTGTAGCTGTGAACTTTTGTTACCTGCTATTCTGCACATTTCTTTTTAGGACAAAGCTCTGAGCAATCAGAGCTTTTCTGCAGTAGCTCCATTACTTCGTAGGTCTCTTCCCAGGGAGTTAAGCATGGCTTCCTCTCTATTTATTTTTAGGGAAACCCTATTTTAAAATCAACTTTTGAACGGCCTTATTTTTATGATGCCACTTTGAGCTGTTGCTGTATGGCTAGATGTGTTCTGCCGCGCATTAGGATAATACGCTTGTAAATATAAACGCTCGTAAATATTTATATTATGAGCCATCTTGGAAGGGGTAACCCTGACAGGAGGCCTACAGATGCAGTATTATGGTCCCAGGGTTGGTTACGTAAACTTAACAAAATTTAAAAGGGGCTTTCCCAAAGTGTCCAGTATTGACCCTGTGGGATTGATTAGATTGTGCAGCGGGGGTGACTAAGGACCCAGAGAGTCAAAAGAGGGTCAAAAAGCCGTTCGCAAAGTATCATGTGAAGAATTTCTGCTTCCTGTCCTGCATTCGTGAGCTTGAAAGATTGTCTTTGCTCATGCTTGGATAACATGTTCCTTCTCCCCCCCCCCCCTTTTACTCTAGAATAAGAAGCAAGGTTGCAAAAATGAAGAAGTCTTGGCTGTGCTGGGTCATGAGCTGGGGCACTGGAAACTTGGCCACACGATTAAAAACATCGTCATCAGCCAGGTGAGCAGAAAGCACCGAGGAAATTCTTCCCATGGGTTTTGTTTGAGTGTGCTTATATTGACATGCAGCGTCATTCCTTTAGTTATGGAAGCAGTGAAAAGGAACGTGGGCAAGCTAGAGTGTAAATGGGGAGGGGTGTTAATGGAGAGGTTACTTAGAGCTGAACAGCCCATTACACAGAAATCTGATTGACCTCCCACTTTCCCCCTCTTAAGACTTTAAAAGCAGCCCAGGAGATTTGGGGTGGGGTGGGGTTGGAAATGGATTGCATCGGTGCTTAGGTGCCATTGGGGTGGAGGTTAGCTTTTCTCTGTTTCTCCCCTGCACTGTGTTCCTCAGAAGCTGTTATAAGCCACAGTGGTTGGGGATGTATTTACCTGTATTTTGGTCCCAGGTGTGGAAGCTCCAGCTAGTGCTGGATGCAGTGCCAAGACTGCTGATGCAGGCAGATGGCTAACAGCATGTGATACCTTTCTTAAAACAGCTACACTGCGCTACTGGACCAGGTTCAAGACTCTTGTGCTGATCTGCAGAGCCATGAATAACTTGGGTCTGGGACATCTTAAGGCCCGTCTGTGCCCTTATATCCCAGCCCGATCACTGAGATCATTTGGAGGAGCACTGTTAGTTGCCCCCCATGTTACAGAGCCCCAACTGGCCTCCACTAGAAGTTGGATACTGAGTGTCACAGGCCCCATGCTGCAGTACACTCTGCCAACAGATTCAGCAGGCATCTTCAACAGATTCAGCAGGCATCTTCGCTTTTGAATTTCAGGTGCCTATTCAAGGCTTTTTTATGCCGACAACTCTATGCAGTTCCACATTTTCTAATTTTAATGATTGCTCCATACCACTTTAAATGGTTTAGTTATTTTTTTTATATTGTTGTACACCGCTCTGATATTTTATGAGAGGGTGGTATATAAATACTTTTACAAATAAAAAAGGTTGCTAACAAATCATTAAGGCAACACTTGCTGCTTTTTCTTTTTCTTTCCTAGATGAACTCCTTCTTGTGTTTCTTTTTATTTGCTGTGTTGATTGGTCGAAGGGAGCTCTTTGCAGCTTTTGGATTTTATGATACTCAGCCAACCCTGATAGGCCTGTTGATCATCTTTCAGTTTATTTTCTCTCCTTATAATGAGGTAATGTTCTACTTTTGATTGCACACTCAAGTCATTATTGCTGAAATGCTAGTAGTTTCTTTGCTGACTTAAACCCTCCTATCCCACAATAATGCTGTCGGTATTCCGATTCATTTTTTAAAAGTTTCCTCAGTGGTACCAGTTGTGTAGCATTTCTTTGTTTTTATTTTGCAGATTTATAAACTGCTTCACACCCAGAAGCTGTTGAAGTAGTATACAATTTAAAGAATTGTCTTTGCCATCTTTAACATGCAGGCTAGTGGGTATGAGGCTGTGGTTTGGATGATTCTGAAACATGTTCCAAGTTCTTAATGTAACTTCCCTGTATTGTTTCCCTTACAGGTTCTCTCCTTCTGCTTAACTGTATTAAGTAGGCGATTTGAATTTCAAGCGGATGCATTTGCCAAGGATCTTGGAAAGGCTTCAGACTTGTATTCCGCTCTGATCAAGTTAAACAAAGATAATCTGGGATTTCCTGTTTCAGACTGGTTGTTTTCAATGTGGCATTATTCTCATCCTCCGCTGTTAGAAAGACTTCAAGCACTGAAACAAACTAAGCAAGACTGAATGAAATAACTACTGGCTCAAAGGAGCTTCCACCCCAAAACAAATTTCCAGTTTTTAAAAACCATCTATACATATATATATTCATTCCATTCCTGAGCACACCATTCTGCATAGCAACATGCGCTGTTCACCTTATTTGAAAGTAGCGCCCAAAAATCCTGTATCCAATTTACGGAACTGAATTTTAAAGAGAAATACCTTGCGGGGACTGAATTGGGAAGGAATGTAACATGTAAAGTTTTATCTGAAAATCTTAACAAAGCAGTACTTGAGGGGAAAGTTTAACTTTTCACAGCCTGAAGTATCCATGCTTGAATTTGTGAAAGCTTTGAATGTGACTTTTGTACCTTTTAAGCAGTTTGTCTGGGTGTTCTTACAGTACGATAAACTTCTAGCTTTCCTACCTCATCCAATGAGGGGGTCTGATCCTGGATAACTATCCTTCCCCACCTCCCCTTTTGACCGTTGGATTTCAAGCATTTAAACCAAACGCTCTCTGGACTGAAAGTGTGAACTTTCCCCTTTAGGTCCAAGTTCATACCTGCAATGAATGGAAAAGGCTACTTTTTACAGAGAAAATAAAGTCGCCTCTCTCCCTGGATGGGGAATGGAGAATAAATTGCAGCTCATGAAACATCCTGCTTATGTGTGTCCCATATATTGTGTGTATGATGATGGTTTGGAACTTGTCTGGTCTCACCTCCCCCTACCCACTGATTTTCTGGATAGCAGGGGTTTGGAAGGAATAACTATGTAACAAAAGCTATACTCTTTGTCAAGAAAAAAGAAACTGACATGGTTGACTTGCATCATTGAATACAGTGGACCCTCGACTTACGAAGGTAATCTGTTCCGACGGGACCGTCGGATGTCGAAAACATCGTAAGTCGAGTCCCCATATGAATGCATTGGGGAGAAAAAATTCGTAGGTCGAAAAAAGCCCTATCTAAACTTCGTAACTCAAAGAAACCCTGTCTAAAATGGCCGAGACTTCCTTTCGGAAGTCGAAAAAATTTGGAAGCGTGCGGCCGCTTTGATCCCTCGTAACTCAAAAAATACGGAAGTCGGGTTACTCGTAAGTCGAGGGATCACTGTAGTCATATATTCAATCCCTAAAGTGGGTGCTGTGCAGCCATTTACTAGATGTGGCGGCTTGCCATTATCTCCTGTCTCCTTTGTTTCTCTAGTCTGTATCATATAGGCAGCAATTCAACATGCTCCTTTCTCTACTATGGCACTAAAAAGTGGGGAGCGGGAGCCTTGCCTGTTCATTTAGCTGTTCAATGCACACAAGTACTGCCAGAAAAAGGTGACATTGTGCGACGCCTAATTCCAAATGAAGATGCAACATTTGAAAAAGCCGAGTTGTGTCACCTGCTCTAGGAAGGCTACCTGTTTCATGTTATGTAGGTCAAGAATTTCAAGAGCCATTTAATAATTTTGACTCATAACTCTTGGATTGTTAGCATACCTTCTCTATTCTCACCAAAACAGCTGGAACTATCCTACTTTAAGTATAGTTGCTAGGAAACAAATCTACTTCAAAAAAAACAAAACCCCTGCATTCTGCTGGATAAAATGCAAAGCTGCATTCTGATTGTTGTGCACAATGGTGCTGTGATAATTGGCATGTACTAAACATGTATATTTAGGTTTTAATTATATGCTTAATTTAATTGCATTAAACATTAGACATTTATTTTTCTTCCTATTCTGCAGTTACTAGTCTGGCCTTTGTCATTGGCCTATGCAGCAGGGCAATAGCCAACAGTAGATCACAAACTTAATAGCTTCCTTAACTATTGAAATAATCAGAAATCTGCTCTTATTCCCTTATGGGGTACACAAGAGCCTTTTGGGGTTCTCCATCGGAAGGAGTAAATTACAGAGGCCAACCAGAGAAAAATTGAGAAGCAAAAAAATTATTTCTGTTGCAACATGGCGTTTTTGCCCACCAGAAAGTAGGGGGGAAAGGGCCCCGAACAAAAGGAGCACATGCTCTTATAAAGACATTTCAAAAATTCCTCCTCAGAGTCCAGCCCCACCCCAGATACCTCCCACATACATCACAGAAGGGGTGTAACCCCAGACCACTCCCCAGATACATCACAGCTACATAATGAAAGGGGAGGTCTGGTGGCAGTAATCTGAGCATCCTTGACCCTCCCCATGCCTCCTCTTGCCCTCCACCAAAAACCCATCAAGTGAAACAAAAGATATATTTACATTTCCGTTTCCCAGCCAAGTTAATCACACCCTTTTGTCTGGCACTCAGGTAACAGGAAGCCAGGATTATCACTTTATTTTCCTGAGACAATTCCCCCCTCCTTCCTTGCAGAGAAACAGTTTGTCAGTTTGGGAGTCAAAATGGAGACAGGCCTGTCTTCCTGTGCTGCTTCAGACATGTGGCCTTGTTTTGCTTGGCACACTTATGAACAATTATTATACTAGTGGACGTTAAGCCCGTTAAATTAACGGGCGCTAGAACATATGTGGTGAAACATTTGTAAAAACAGCACTTATTTCCCTCAGGTAAGTGGGTTTAGGACAGCAGCCTTCAGGTAAGGCAGCCGGGCCTCATCCTGCGGCGCGTCCGAGAGAAGCTGTGAGGGAAACTGGCGGCGGCGGCGGCTCCTCCCGCCACTGCCTCCTCCCCTTTCCTCCCCTCCTCCCGGCGGCGGCGGCTACCCAGAGCGCTGCACAGCTACGGCCAGGCAGGCGCGAGGAATGGGCCTCAATCGCCGCTTCCTCCTCCTGCGGGCCCGAGTCCACCAGAGGCTGCGGGCGAGGACGACGCTCCATCCCCGGCGGCGCGGCTACAGCACCCACTACTCCTCCTTACCCCTGGGCCCCGGCTGAGGAAGCGGCACCGGCGTGGCCCAGCATGCGAGTGTGAGATGTTTTGCCCGTCGTCGTCGGCAGTGGCTCCTGACTGGGCCCAGAAGTCTCTGCGCTCCAATCCCTGTGTCCGTGGGGCACATGCGCAGTAGCGCAATCCCACGGACACAGGGACACGACGCAGAGACACTTGGACTTTATTATATAGGATATATATATATAAGACCTTGATATTCTTACAACACTATGAACTCTGAAATTTGAGATCCCTTCCAAACTGGTGATACATCAAACATGGATTCCTAGTTAATGCCACTCAAAATCCAACTTTCTCCAATTGACTCCAAACCGTTGCCAAGTGTTTTGCAGCATTTTGTAACACAAACCCCAAGATTTGCAGCACCCCAAAAAGTGTGCTACTACTGACTTTCAGGAAGGGGGCCTAATAGTCTCATCATATCCAACACTTTGATTCCTCCACTGATTATTCCAATGACTGCAATACAGAGCACTGATGAAAGCAAGGATAAACACTTGTGGAGCAAACAATTCAATTAATTTAAATTAAATTGGTTTTAAGCCTTCCTGATTTTAACATTTTCCAAATGTGTGGTGCTTTTTCTTTTTTAAGGGGGAGGGAGAGGAGAAATCTTCCGTTTTAATTTATTATTACAATACATGTAATAATTATGTTTTATATATGCTGTAAAGCGCCCAGAGTGGCTAGGGAAACCCAGCCAGATGAGCGGGGTATTATTATTATTATTATTATTATTATTATTATTATTAATACTACCTGGGCTTTTCCCCAAACGGGGGCTCCAGGCGGCTTACATGTAAAAATAAGAACCGCTAATAACATAGTGGGGGGAAACGTAGCCAGGATTAAAACTTACATTCATATATAAAACCTATTAAAATCATGCCAATAGTTACTATTAATTAATCACATATTAATGGAGAGGCGGAGAGCCGCATTCTAGGGGGGTGCGGCTGTCCCAGCGGCACGTGCTACGGCGGTCGCTACAGGACTAAAAACGGTTGGCTGGTCAAGAGCCCCGCCCCTTCCTCCTCCTGGGAGTCGCGCGAACCGCCTCCTCACCGTTCGTAGGAAGGGGGCGTGGCGTCGGTGGCGGTGACGTCACACCGCCGCCAGGGGCGGAGCTTCTCGGCGCGTTCGCTCCCTCGCGCGCGCGGGGGGACGCCTTTGTCCCACGGACTGACTCGGCTCGTCTGAGGCGATGCTGTCTGCGGGGAAGAAAGCGGCCGCGGCGGAGACTCCGGTAGTCGGCGGCGCAGGCGGCCCGTCGGGCGATGGCTCTGCCGAAGCCCCGGCGCCCCCTCCGCCGCCTCCACCCCCGCCGCCTCCGCCACCCCCTCCGCCGGCCCTGTCGGGCTCCCTGGGCTCCTCGGAGGGCGGAGGCGGGCCCTCGGGGCCCTCGGAGCGCACGCCCCGCAAGAAGGAGCCTCCGCGCGCCTCGCCGCCGGGGGGCTTGTCCGAGCCGTCTCCCCCCGCGGGGCCGGGGGGGCCCGTCGGGGGCTCCGAGACCACCGGCATCGCCGAGACCCCCGAGGGCCGCAGGACCAGCCGCCGGAAGCGGGCCAAGGTGGGTGCTCTTTTGCCCCGGCCGCTGCTCCCGCCCACCGGGGCCTACCTACCCGGGGCGGCGGAATGGCTGGCTTGGGTGGGCCGGGCGTCGTCCCGTGCGAGATCTCCCACGAACCGGTTTGTGAGGAAATCTATTACTTTAAAACGGTGGAGGTTCAAAAAAGCGGCGAGCTGGGCGGCTTCGGGCTCCCGGAGCGGGGTAGTGGTTTTTATTTTTAATATTTTTTGCTGCACGTTAAAGCAGAAACCTAGCGGCTACTTCCTGCAAGGAGAAACGTAAAGGCCGTGCAGGCCTGTAAGTTCCAGTCCGGCTGAGCCGTGAAGTTCGCTGGGTGGCCTTCAGTGAGGATGTTTCTCAGCCTGACCTACTTCCCAGGGTTGCTGTGGGAGCGCGCATTTTATCCACACGGGTCATTTGGGAAAAAGCAGGGAGTGAAACAACAACGATAATAATCGCAATAAGTAGAAGATTGGCATTGTAGTCTTTTCCCCGTAAGTGCTGGATTCCTCCTTATTGGAGGAGTCCATACAAAAAAAAATACAAAAGTGAGATGTCAACATCTAAAGTGGTACAGCCCACACGTAAGAATTTAAGGGGGCGGCCAATGGTATTGTGGCACACCGTAAAGAATGGCAGTTCTTGTGGCACAGGTTTGTATAGATTAAAGCTCATATCATCAGATGCAGCTGGGATCTGGTTGACGAAGCAGGCCACAAACAGTCTGCAGGGCTTGCTTGTGGAGGTTGTGTGTGCTGGATTGCTACCCCTCTGGTATCTCTTGGGCATATACTACCTTCTGCTGTATGTATATTAATTATCCGATATTGTTAATTAGAATTTTTTTCAAAACGGTACGCAAAGTTGATGTGACGTCAGAGTAGCTAGAGCCTATGTTGCAAGACACTAATGAATGTCATTTATTGTTTGCTTCTTAATGTGTAGGCTAGACTTCTACCTTTGTTTTACAGAAGCAGATTTAATAGTGTGCAATGCAGTAAATGCCCCAAAGCCATCTTAATAAGGAAGGGAAATAGATCCTAACAAAATCAAGAGTTTTTTTCTTTTGGCTCTTGCTCTTCTAACACAAAGGATCCTTTGTGATCAAATAAAGCTTTGAAATATGTTTTGATATGTGTATATTTGTATCATGTATAGATGCACAGGGAAGATGTTGAATATAGCTTTGGAGAGCATTATATATTTAACAATTAGACATTGATTTCATTATGTGATCATCAAGACTTGAGGGTTCTACTTTCTTTAATACAGGGAAATGCTTGTAATACAAGGAAGTATATAACACATGGCTTGACTAGTTTTTAGCATTGATTAATGTGGGCCCTATTCCATTCTGAGTTCTTTGCATTTTTGAAATGAGGGCTTACAGTTAGATCTGTTGGTTCTTTTTAGTTTACTTGTAAAACTGATAAAAAATTATTATTTAGTTTACTTGAATCAGTTTGTACAGTACTGTGGGTACAGGACTTGAATTTTGGGAGGGCTTTGAAAACATAAATTATGCTGTCTTTCTCCCAATGCTTCCTTATTGATGGCTAGCAGCAGCTGCATAGGAGTTGGAGCTGTACTTGTGAGGCTCAACAATGCTTTCCATCTCTTCCTGGAATCCTATGCCTTTGTAGGATTTCATATATAATGTGTAGCCTACTTTAGTTTGAGTTTATGTGACTTAGGTTGCTACAAGAAAACAGCTCCAAAACACATTATAATGTACATAGACTGTACATAACGTGAAATCAAAGACTAACACATTTTTATGCCATAAAGCTTTTGTGGATTAGAATCCAATTCATCCATTGTGTGAAGTGCTATTCTCAGGTGTGTGTGTGGGGATGCTAAACAGAATAAATATACCAAATAAATTCAAAAAATTACAGAAACAGAAAATTCAGTTTTAGATGTATAATAAGAATAATAATTTGCTGGGAAAGACTAATTGCACTGTACAGAAAAACTAAGTTATGGACTGTAGCAGTCTAATATGGACAATGTTAGAGTGAAATATAGTGTACTTTGCTTTTTTAAAAAAAAAATTAAGTGGATGAAATTAGGTATTCAGTGGATAGTGGGTTATTCATAGAAAAAAAGAATTGCAAATTGTAGAGTGCACAAACAGGCAATAATGCATTATGGCACTGTCTTCAGCTTGTGTGTCAGAACCCACTAGTGGGTTGCAGCCTGATCTAAGGTGGGTTGCAACAGGAGCACTACCACCATCCAAATATATAATAAAAAGAAGGGTCCCCAAATGTTTGGGTTAAAAGTCCTGGAACTGAAAAGGTTGACCAAGGTATAGAGTCTATAGACCCAAGTGTGAGGGACCTTTGGCCCTCCAGATTCTGCTGAACTACAATCCCCATCATCTTTGGTCATTGGGAGTTGCAGTTCAACAACATCTGGAGGTCCACAGGTTCCTCACTTTTGCGTTAAGGTGAACCCTTCAATTTACCCATGAGAATTCATTTTAAAAGTCTGTTATGCTAATCACTCTACTGTGCCAATTAGCTTGTTCTGTATTGATTGTATTGGGGGGCATTCTGTTTACAGGTGGAATATAGAGAAATGGATGAAAGCCTTGCTAACCTTTCTGAAGATGAGTATTACTCTGAAGAAGAAAGGAATGCTAAAGCAGAAAAAGAGAAAAAGCTGCCTCCTCCCCCTCCCCCACCACCTCCTGAGGAAGAGAATGAAAGTGAGCCAGAAGAGCCATCTGGTGAGTAAAGGGCCTCCATCCAGCAAGACAACAACGGTCTTGCACATTTGCAGGCAATATGGTTGCACAGACACTCCCCCTCCACTGAGTTTAGCTTAGATTAGCTATGACATGAAGAACTGAAGCAATGCAGAAAGTACGGATGATCTGCCACACATGAGCAGCATTAATGAGACCCTGGAAAGCCGTTTGGCTTCCAAAAAGCGTTCACAAACCGGAACACTCACTTCCGGGTTTGCGGCGTTTGGGAGCCACAATGTTCAAGTCACAAGGCATTCCTGAACCAAGGTACGACTGTATTTATGTTCAATGCATTTCTGCTGTCAGTTATAAACATAAATATTTTGGTTTTGGTCTGACCTAAATTAGTTGAATTTGCTCACTGATTTCAAGTTAGGAATGACTTAAATTAGATTGACTTTGAGGGGTTTAGTGCAATGAATGTTGTAAATAAATAACTTAGTTTGGATCAAACCCATTATCTCAAATTTATGAGTATTTTCTCCCCACTTTAAGGATCCATTCTTTCCTCATTATTTTAGACATTTGTCAGCTTTAGTCCAAAGTGCTACATATCTGTACTCCTAGTTCACCTGTACTTTTCTTCTTAGTGACCTATTTTGCCTCCTTTTATAGCAGATAACTAATCACATGTCAGCCTAAAATGGTAAAATCTTGAACCTCATTGCTTTTCATACTGCCCTGGAATGCATGCCACTCTTAAGCCAAACCATGTCCTAGTGCAGTGATGGCTAACCTTGACACCCCAGATGTTTTGGAACTACAACTCCCATCATCCCTAGCTAACAGGATCAGTGGTCAGGGATGATGGGATTTGTAGTCCCAAAACATCTGGCGTGTCAAGGTTAGCCATCACTGTCCTAGTGAGAGTGTGCAGGCTCCTGAAATGGAACTCACAGCTACCTCCCTAGTTATTTTTGCTGACACGCTGCACTGAGCTAAGCCAAGGTCTGGTTTCACATTTTTTTTTAACAGGCACTCGTGGTTAAGCATTCTCTGGACCAGGGTTTCCAACTGTTTTTGGACTACAACTCCCATCATCCCTAGCTAGCAGGACCAGTGGTCAGGGATGTTGGGAATTGTAGTCCAAAAACAGCTGCAGACTCAAGTTTGGGAAACCCTATTCTAAACTAACCATGAGGAAATAACAGACCTTGGCTACAAGTGGTTGTTAGTCTGGAGAGTGCTTAACTACAAGCCTAGGTCTGGACAACACACTAAACCAAACCTTGCCTTAGCTCATAGCAGCAAAAGGATTGGGAGCCAACAGGTTTGCATTAAGCCATAGCTAGGCTTAGTGTGTTGCGCAAACCAGGCTATTGAGATAGGGACTTCTTTTTTGGCTTCTTTGTCAAGAACAGCCATCTTCTTATGTCAATAGAACAGCAAGATGTTGAAATTATTGACCACTTCAGTGTTCTGCAGATAGGCAGGAGAGCCAGAATTAGAAAAGTGAGTTGTTTTGTATGGGACATAAATTTTGCTTTGTGATTTACTGAGAGAAGCTGATTCGACATATCCGAATAAAACATTTTAAACTCTCCACCTGCATTCTTGTGGTTTTTGGAGCTTGCCAGAAATAAATCAAAACTTTATATTAATTTAAATAAACTTAAAGAACTTTGAAAGGTATATTTTATTATATTTTTGTTTTTTAAGACCCCAACATATTTTGTGTCATTTCCCTATGTGTGAACATTGTTTTAGAGAGAAAAGTTACGGAATGTTTTTATTTTTTGCCAGCAAAAAGTTAAACTCTATAGTTGTAGTTCAAGCACATGCTTTTATATTTTCCCTGCCCCCAAAATGGAATGCAAATGAAATATGTTGACTTTGAAGTGAGAGTACTCTTACAAGTTTGTTATGAAGTTAATGGTACGGAAGACTATTGTTCAGAAATAGTTTGGTTGAGAACCAGTGTGGTGGTAATAGATAGAGTGCCAGTCTAGGGCTGGGAGAGCTAGGTTCAGATTCTATGCTAGCTCCATGCAAAACACGGTTGGCTAGTCTGTGGTTTAAGCATTGCTTCCTCTGCTCTTTCTTCACATAATGCCCCCTGTAATTTCACAGCTTTAGTCATTATTTCACATTGCGTATGCTCCAACATAAACTATAGATAAGACAACCCATTATTGAACTAGTTTGCACATTACAGCAAACCATAGAAGTCTGAGCATCATGATGGTGCATGCTGCTTATTAACACCTGCTTTGCTCCTCTGGTCCTGTCTTTGCTGCGCTGAGAGGAAAACAAAGCAGAGGCTGGCTTTGCATTTTGTATGAATCCACTTGCTTTGTTTGTTTCCTCCAAAACATCATAGATGTTAAACCAAGAAAAACCTTGCCTTTTGCTCGTGGTTTGTTTGCAGAGAAGCAAACCATGAGTACTGGCACAGCAAAGGCAGGAACGGAGAAGTGGGCACTAATGAACAGTGTGATCAGCACACTAATTCTTTTGCAATCAGAGATTGAATTCAATATACACATGGTTACAAGGCAATGTGATAGGTATTGGTGCATTTATAATGCAAAATCATGTTTCATATTGGAAGTGGGGTTGGGTACACACGTGCTCCTGAGGTCAGCTCACAGTTTGCAAACGACGTCTTGCAAGGAACTAGCATTATGTCTGCACAGAACCCAAGTGACTTTAGCCAGTGCTAGGAATTTGGATAGAAGAGCTTGGAGCCAAATGGCTTCTGAGACCTGGGTTGTGGGTGCCAAAACAGAATGTCTAGCCGCTGGGGGGTGGTGGATGGCAACACATTTTATTATTTTGATAAGCATGAATTAATACGTAATTCACATAAGTGACACATTGGGAGGGTAAAATGTGGGGAAGACCCGTAAGGATAAAGAATGGATTACCTAAAGGACGTAAATTTAAACACACAGATTTGTTGTGTGGTTTTTTTAAAATAAAATCCCTTTGGGTAAAACAAATGTTGATGAATTTCCCCATTATGATCGGAGAAATATGCTTGGCTAAGCAATTAAAAATCCTGTTTTACAACTCCAAATGCTTCATAAATATGTGTGCGATAGTATAGTCTGCTAAAAAGAAAACCTTTGCAGTAAATGTGTAGTTCTGTATTTCTGCAAAGCCCGTTTTAATTGAGGGGCAGAGGAGAGTGTTGGTTAGAATTGGGAGTTTGCGGGAGGCACAAGGTGTGCATTTCCACACAATAAGTGCAATCTGCTAGTTCACTTTTCCATAATAGAATGGAAAGAATTGTTACACAGGCATGCACACATGTTACCTATGGTCTGTTTTCATTTTTTATGTCAGTAGTCAGTAACTGTTGTGGCTGAGGAATCAGATTGAGTACCATTGTTGAGCAGGAAGCCAAGTCCCAGGACTCTCCTATCTTCTGTGCTTCCTCTCTGCCTTTGCATTCCTTTCTTAGTGCATGTGTCTTTCATTGTGCTGCCCCTTCATGGCCCATATAAAATTTCTCTCTCTCTTACTTCATTGGCAACTAAAAAGGACAAAATGGGGAGGGGGGATAATATCTGTTCTTTAAAAATCCCAAGCCCTTGCATTTTATTGTGATACCCTCTTCTGAAAATGGGAAACTGAGAGCAAAAGTGAAACTGTGCCAGGAGCAGTTCAGAAATAATTCACATGGCTTCAGTGAAGTTAACTCTTTAGTCAAAGAAACAAGGCAGCTTAGGAGGTCAGGCCTAGAGAGCACAGCAACACTGGGTAGCTCAGTTAGTTAGAGCATGGTGCTGAAAATGCCAAGGATGCAGGATCGATCCCCTTAAGGGGCAGCTGCATATTCCTGCATTGCAGGGAGTTGGACATCACTAGATGATTCTCAAGGTCCCTTTCAACTCTTGTGATTCTCTGATTATTCTTCCTGATAGAACTTGCCCCTATTTGCAAGGACTGACTGTCTCCTCCTTCACACAGCTCCTTTTGTCTCCTCTTCCCCCAGTTCCTTTCCAAGCAATCTGAGGCTCCTTTGTCTTCAGCCTGGCTTCCTAACCAGCCTGACTCATTGCTGCCCCTATGCCCACCTCCTCTCCAGCCTCCTTTTCTGCCTCTTGTTCTGGACTGCTCTCTGCCACAGACTCTTCCTTCTCACTAAACCCTGTTAACTTCAGATTCCTCCTCCTCCTCCTCCTCCTAGTCTGCTCCCTCTGACTATTCAGCATTGTCCCACCACCAGTCCCCTGGCTCTGAGCCTTCTTCCTTTGCGGGTTCCCCAGCTGATGCCTCTCATCACTCCTCTGCATCCAGTCAGTCTATGACAGACAGGTGGTACCCCTGACTACTACCGGTATTTAAACCTTGAATTTAAACCTTTAAACCTTGAATTTTTAGTACAGCATTAGGATTCAATAAATCCTCTCACCTTCTCATTATACGTGAGTGACTTTTTTCCATCTGGTGAGCACCCATGCTTCAACCCAAAGCCCTGCTTGTCAGAAACTACCTTTCCCTTCCCACTTGTAGGTGCATTATCTCCTACAAGTTGAGTTTTTGTGCTTTAAAATAAAAAAAAGTGCCAACAGCACGTTGCTGCTGCTTTCTGCAAAAATCTGATGGGAATGGATAGATGTTTGTCAAAGAAGCAAGACATAGTCCTTTCCTCTTACCTTTTTGCAAGCGACAGGGAGAAGGTGCTGCTTTCTCCTAAATGCCAACCCACAGGGAGAAAGTCAACACTGGTTCTCTGCTGCCCCAAGCACAGGAAGGAAAGGTGGTTTTACTCTGTGTTGGGGCTTTTGCAGAAAGCCCCAGCTTTGCCTCTTTGTTGTCTCTTGTAAGAACCTAAGAGGAAGAGAGTAAAGTTGCCTTTTTCATTAACTGACCTCCATTGCAAAAAGAGCCAGTAGTTACTTTCTGTTTCCCTTATTTTCTTCACAAAGAATGGGGGAAAGTGAGAAGTGGTTCCCACCTGCAGATTGTGCTTTTGCAGAATATGCAAAGCATTGTCTTGCTGCTTCTGCCTCCTGGAAACTCCCAACAGAAAGCAAAGAAATGAGCCCTTGTCTGGGCAGAGGAGAAGGGATGGTTTCTCTTGCTTCCTATTGAGCTTTTAGAGGTGGTAGCAGCACAGACGACGTTCTGCTGGTGTTTTCTGCAAAACCACAGCTTGTAAGATGGAAACCTCTCCTTTCTCTACCCCCACCCCCAGTCAGTACAGAGAAAAGGAGTGTTTTTTCTCTTTCCCCCTTGTGCTTTTGGAGGAGGCAGCACTAGGGCTGCTCAATACCCTTCTTTTCTCTGAGCTGAGGAAAAGAGGGTTCAGTAAAAACACAGTAATAGTAAGCCAGCCAAAACATGTCACCAGTGTTCAAAGTGCCCTTTTCACCATATGAAACAGAAAAGATGGGTATAGTAGTTCATTGAGAATAGATAGCCATGATATGGCTCCTACTGGGTCTGATTACCAAAACTTTTGAAGTTTTACTGTGTTCAGAGTAGGCCAGAATGGTATGGTGAGCTGCTTACTGATATGTTAGTATTTG
The DNA here is from genome assembly GCA_034641385.1 of Darevskia mixta. NCBI lineage: Eukaryota > Metazoa > Chordata > Lepidosauria > Squamata > Lacertidae > Darevskia > Darevskia mixta. Next base: position 14,773,461 of record JAWWNH010000033.1, on the reverse strand, counting down.
GTTCAAATATGCTCCCCTGTTAGCTCCCCTTGAGTCCTGAAAGATTATTTTGCATGTAGGAGACCTTTATTAAGCGTAACATGTTCAGAGCATTTGGGCTTCCCACAAGGTACTGTTTTGGAGGCATGTTGATGTGGGCGTAGCCTAGCACTGTGTAGCTGAGGAGCAGCAGTGTATTCCCAATCCTTTTCCTTTTAGAGATGAATTACATAGTTAGAAGCAGTAGAATGAAGCTCAGGCCTGGTATATATATATGTACCAGATATATGCCACTATAGTTTAGTGGTATACATATAACACTAAACTATAGTTTGATGTTACAGGAATGATCCTGCTTCAACGCAAGTTATCCCATCTCCCATTCCTCCTCCCAGACACGACTAAGGAGATTTGAAGCATTCGATTCCTGGTTTAAATGGTTTAAATGAACTGTAGCTTCTTATTGCCTTCACTATGATTTATTGAAACAAGCACGGATCAAACCATGGCTTCTCAACCTGGCTTGTTTAAATAAATGGTAGTTGAAACTAATTAGTTTGCCTTTATGACCCACAGTGACAAACTGCTATCACTTTAAACCAACTCATCCTGGTTGTGTGGTGGGCTTACTGGGCGTGCTCATTCCCATAATGTAAGGGGAGAGATACTTTAAAGACTTATTTCAGGGACATGTTTTTTATGCTGCTTTCTCAGGATCTGTTGAAAGTTCTAAACCCTGTAGTTCAGTTCTTTATATGTGTCAACGGTACGCTTATGGGTGAATACTAGCACAGTCAGCGTAAATGTTATTTAGTATTTGTGTAGTTGTAACCTGCATATAGAGTCAGTGAGTTTCTAGCCTTAATATGTTTGTAGCTTGTGGAAGAGAAGTAAGATAGCATCAGATTGGTTCATGTTTCCAAGCAAGACTTGGCTAAGCCGTAACAAATCCTTGGTGTTTCAAACCCTTGGCTAGACTGTCCATCTACATATTCTTCCTACTGGTCACAGAAAGTATTATCTTTATTTTGTACTAATCTGTTTAAAAATTGTTTCATAAATTTTTAACAGCTAGGTGCCCTGCAAATACGGTGTATATCTATTGCTCATGCCCTGCAGGAGTCTGACAAAGGGTTCCAACAACAAGGATGAAGCATTAGAAGATTGCAGAGTGTGATGCCCTTGACCCACATTCCAGAAGATGGAATTCTCAGGAAATGTCCCCCCACTAGTTGGTGAACTACTAAGCCTGAATCGCCAGCTATCAGGCCTTCATGCCCCCAAATGACTTGAACTTGTGGAGCAAGGTCCCTGAGATCTCCTCTTTCCTTCCACAGGGCAAGCAGGAGGACTTCAAGAAGACAGTTCTGGAGGGTATGGAGACTGCCAAGCATCAGGTGAGGGTGGTGTTTGATGCTTGCCACTTAGTAGCAAGAGCCCCCAAATCAGGGATTGATGCTTGCAAGTGCATGTGTGGGGTGGTGGTCAGGTTTTATTAGCATGAGGTGCAGGAGAAATGCATTTGCCCACTGAAAAGGAGGGATTTCTATTACAGCTGGAGAACATGATGGGAAATTAAAAGAACGCTGAAATTCATTGGACAGATTTCATAGCTTCACACACACCCCTTCCCTGTGTTTGGTAGAGAAAACAGTCACTTTACAAGTTGAAGGGGCAGTTAGATTCTGTGTGGGATTCCAAGGAATGATAGCAAGAAGAATGATATGTTTACATAGAATTAGGGAGGAAAGCCCCAATGAACTTCGTGAGACTTAATTCTCAGTAAACATGCAGGAGGACTTCAAGAGGATAGTTCTGGAGGGCATGTGGCCTCTCCTTCCTTGGAGGTTTTAAAGCAGAGGTTGGATGGCCATCTGTCATGGATGCTTTAGCTGAGATTCCTGCATTGCAGGGGGTTGGACTGGATGACCCTTGGGTCCCTTTCAACTTTACGATTCTATGATTCTATGCATAGGATTGTGTTGTAAGTGATATAATAATCTCAGGGTATGCTGACTGTTTTAGTTTGGTTTCTTTAAGAACATCTCAGATAGTTCAGTTGATGCACATGGGCTAGAATTTATGTCTTGAGAAATCACAATTTTGAAAGCTCTTTTTGGTTCATGAAGTGAGATCTATGGGGTTGGCGCTAGGTACATTTGAAATTGTAAAGCCAGTGCCCATAAGACATGGTTTCAAGATACGGTAGATTTAGGGGTGCATAGTTTTCAGTTTTTTCTTCAATTTATTTGCAAACCAATGCATGTGTTAGATATATGACTTCTTCAGCTTCACTTATTTGTGTGAGTGGTGGAGCAAGAGAGCAAGATGTAAATGAATAGAAATTCAGCCTGAAATCTCCATGGTAGTTTAGATATGTCAGTAGTCAGACAGTTCTTACTTTGAAATCTATTGTAAGCATTATAAATACTTCTTGAAACGTCTGCAGTGTTGGCTTTTGAAAGAGTGGACAGGGAAAATGCTTGACTGCATTTCTGACGCAATTTGACGAAGCCTTAATGATTTATGGTTTGTGTTCAAATATTTCAGCGGGGTTTTTTAAAAATGTCTCAACAAGGTGTTATATTTGTATGTGTGATTATTTCGAGTCCCTAAGTGGTAAAGGTAAAGGGACCCCTGACCATTAGGTCCAGTCGTGTCCGACTCTGGGGTTGCGGTGCTCATCTCGCTTTATTGGCCAAGAGCCGGCGTACAGCTTCCAGGTCATGTGGCCAGCATGACAAAGCCGCTTCTGGCGAACCAGAGCAGCGCATGGAAACGCCGTTTACCTTCCCGCCAGAGCGGTTCCTATTTATCTACTTGCACTTTGACGTGCTTTTGAACTGCTAGGTGGGCAGGAGCTGGGACCGAGCAACGGGAGCTCACCCCGTCGCAGGGATTTGAACCGCTGACCTTCTGATCGGCAAGCCCTAGGCTCTGTGGTTTAACCCACAGCACCACCTGAGCTGGAAAAAAAAAATATTTTTTTTTCTGAATTTGGGGTGAGTGGGTCATTGTTAAATTGTATCCTGCTTTTCTTCCATAGAGGAGGAAGATCCAACATGCTTGAGTTTCCCAGGCAGGCTGCTATTCAGTGCTTGCCTGGCTCACCGCTAAGCGTCAGGCTTCAGAAATGGAACTGTCAGTACATTTGTTTTGTTTTCTGGGCAATCTTTTGGAAGGCAGGAGTTAACACTTATAAGCCAGATATGCACCTTGATTCAGGCCACATGATGGTATCATTTCCAAGTCATACATTAGAAGTGGATTTCTGTCATTGCCAGAAATTGGTGTGACTGATTCCTACCCTCAAATTTTAGGAACCAGCCAGTATACTTTAAACCAGAGATGGAAAAGCTCAAGCTCAAGGGCCAGCCAAATGCTGATCTCCAGGCCCTCGGGTTTCTGCCCAGACAACAGCCCTCACTGCTCTACAGCCTCCAGTGATTTTACCTGGTTGGAATGTGTGCTTGATCTGTGATAATACCTCTTGCTTTCCTGGATGGAGAGTATTGTGCATCTAGCCACACCTACACTTTGGCCATACCAACTACTTGTGTGTAGCCTGCAGAAGATTACACACGGAGTGTGGCCCTCAGGCAGAAAAGATGCCCCAGCTTGACTTCAGACCCATGGGACCCTGCTAGCATTTTCTTCTTTTTCATATACAGTACTTGCATTTTGGTTGAATGCTGCTAGGGTATATTTTTGTCTTTGGCATAATTGCACACATTGACATAGAGGAGCTTGATTTATGAATTGCTATTCCAAACAAAACATTTGAAAATAGTTTCACCTGTATCAGGATTTATTTAGCTGGCTTCACACCAGGAAGACTTTCTTAAGTGAAATCTGAAAGCTGTTCATCATATTGACCTGTATTAAAAATGTGCACTGTGTGCTGCTGATTATATTCTACACACTTTTGACTTGATTTACAAGTCACTTCCTCAGTGTAATGAGTTCCTGAGCAAGATAAAGCAGACTTGCCTCTAACATTGGGACTTAAAAACTAGTTCTTTGTTGTTACACTGAACTGTGTGTTGACAGCTGCTCTGTGCTAAAGCACCCATGCTTAAATAAATTATGCAGGTTTGCACGCTTTCTTATTTTGTGTGTTTCTGCCGTATAGTTTTAAGCTTAACTGCAGGTATAAGGCCTAGAGATCTGATTACTTAAAATAAAATTCAAACATCTCTAGATACTGAATTATGTGGCAGAAACCAAATTTCAGCAATTGCAATCTGTGGCAGCAAATACATAGAACATTGCATTGTATCAAATACCTTTCCAAAATATGTAACCAAAATGCACTTGCAGCTGAAAGAGACTGATTTTCATAGAGGAGAAACACGATGCTGGACTTAGATGGGAAGATCTAGCACAACTCTTTTCTGTTTAATTTGTGTAACTAGTAGATTGCAACTTCTCAAATCTCCTGGCTGGATTTATATATTTTTTAAATATAAATGTGCTCTTGGGAGCTTGCCATGTTATGAATATTTATGTAGTGAATGTGTAAACCACCCTTCATGACAAAACTGCCGGTGGCTTAGGTGGCTACAGCAGGTGGTTGCCAATGTGCCTGCATGCCCATCAGTACCTCCTCTGGCACCCATGAAGGGTCTAAATAAATATCCCCTCAAAAATCCACAATGCACGGGAGACGGTGTTCCTCTTGGCACTAGCTTGACCTCATAAACATGCTCCCATTTCTTGGATGGCAGTCTTAGACACCCACTTCTGTTTCATTCTGAACAGAGGAGAAGTACAAAGTGCTCCTCTCTGTGAAGCTGATGTACGTTTCATTTCCCCATTGATGCGGGGCATGCCGGTACCATTATGTTGTCCTGTCTTTATTCTGTTCTTTTAGATGTGGCAGCCATCTTGTGTTATGCTACCACCACCACAATTTTGTACTATGCCATGCCCTACTGAAGCCATTTTCTGACTGGTGCCCTTGGCACTTCCTCAAAATTCCAAATGTGCTCTGTAGATTTAGTTGGCAAAGGCAATTGCTCCATCCTCAGGATGCCCACTGCGAAGTTCTTTCCTGATTTTCCAGCATATTTCAGAGAAAATGAGGAGGGAGTTTCCCCCTCCCCTCCATGTTGTGGTTTTCCAGAAAGCAGAAGCTTTGAGGGCAAACTGCAGGAAATGAGATAAGACCCTGTTCCTTGACCAAGTCTATACAGCACGGGCAGATAAGAAGACAACTGGGATTGGGGGCTGTCAGGGTGGCGAGGAAGGGACTGGTGACTACTATGAAGTCAATGCTTCAGTGTCGATATATGTATGAAAGTAAAGGTTGGAATGTAGTTACCTGAAGCAAGCTTTAAAACGTACAGAAAACTTGCAAGAAGAAAAGGTACCCCTAGGAGAAACAGTTAACAAGGGAAAGGATGGTGAAGCAAAGCTTGTGGCGAGCAGAAAAAGGAAACTTTGCTTACCCAGACACAACTACAGCCCAACATTATGACCATATTTGCAGGCACATTCCTACCATTGGTGGACATCTTGCTAAGAATATTTATAATATCTGTATTCAGTTATCCGAAAGGTAGGGCTGCCATACTTTATCTAACCAACTGAGCTAACGGAATCCTATTGTTTTAGATTTCCATTCTGTTGTTCCCCACAGAAGATTAAGTTTAACCAGTGGGGTATAGCACCCGTCACTTGTTTTGGACAGTGTCACGTTTCTTCCTTAGTTGACTCATTTTCTCCCAGGTTTAGTTTGTCCTCTGAATGCGTTTTCGGCAATGCCAAACTGAAATGCGTTTTCAGTTGTATTGTGTCAGTCTTAAGAGCATGGTCTGTCTATCCCTAACTCATCGTTTAGAGCTGTCATTATTGCTCTTGCAGGATAAATGCATTTATCAGTGCATTTGTCACTACATGTCTGCCATCATCTCTTGGGATTGTTCTTCACAGATATTAGCCAGTAGCCTTTACACAAGGCTTGTTCTTAGTCCTGCAGGTGTTGCTTATTGTCCATATTACTCATTGTATAAAGGTACAGAGTATGTGGGCAGAGTTCAGTAACTTAGCCACTGAAATTTGAGTTAAACTTGGAAGCCATTTTGTTTTTAAGAAACTTGCACAAGTTAAATTTAGCTTTAATGGCATAATACGTACCGGTATTAGAAAACCAATTTATTTCACTCATCACATTACAACTTGTAGGCTGTCATTATATGTTTGCATATTCAGCCTGAATTCCTAGAAATACTTACTAGGGAATACAATGAACCTTACTTGGATACAATGGACCTTACTTCTGAATAAGCATGCATAGGAGTCTGCTTTCAGTTGTATTCCCATTTATTGCAGTGGATAATGATCTACATGCAACTGCCTCAGTGAACATTTGAGCGATCATGTAAATTATTTGTAGGATTTTAATCTTATGCACTCAGGTCTGTGTTGAAGCATCAATGTAGAACCAATGACTAGATCTGTATATTGTGACCTTTTAACTCTTTACAGGATTTAGCTGTTTTTATTTCTGAAAAACTTAATACCTAAATAATGCTCATTCTTGCAATAGGAATGAGTTTTGTTTTTAGGGCGTTTTATTTTAGGGAAGCCTTCTGTTAATTGCACATGAAGTTGTTGCAGCGTTTTAGCCCACCCACTTTTTGGTAGGTGACATTAAAAACAAAAAACATTTCAATATAAACCTGCAGTTGTTTTTACTTCTGGCAAAAACCACTTGCTATTTCAATCAGTCACCTTCTCGGCCTTACTAATATCCGGAAATGTCAACGATAGCTTAACTATTTTTGACATTGTGAAATCGGAAATGAGAAATTTTGTGCACTCAGCACAAGATGTTGTAGAAGGGAAGGGCTTCTGCCATAGACACACTAAGACCTCAGTCCTAAACCCACTTATCTGTGGATGAGCCCCATTGAACTCTCTGTGACTTACATGTGGGTAAACTTACTTAGGAGTGCCCTGTAAAAGGTGGGATTTGGTAGGGTTGTCTCCTGATATTTAGAAAAAAATTAAATGATAAAAATTGTAAGTAAATCAAATTAATATTTGTGAACATTTGCATATGATTAAACAGAGGTTGGATGACTATCGTGTCACAGATACTTTACTTGAGATTCTTGTTTTGCAGAGGGTTGGACTATATGATCCTCAGGGTCTCTTCCAACTCTGATTCTATGATAAATTAATATTTTTAATAGAAAACGTATACTTGGGTGGTAGTCAGCTAAATTCGAATAATCCCACTGAAATTAATGAACATGAGTAAGTTAGGGACATTAATTTAATTGGGTCAACTCCGAGTAGAACTTTGTTCGCTACAATCCTTAGTTGTTGGTTTTTTGTTTTTAAATGATTGCCCAGTTACAGATGCCCATTGCATGTACAGTATTGAAAAAGTTTTAAATTGGTTAATCTTATAGATTAATCAATGAAGGGTTGCATTCCTAGATTTTATTGAAGATGAGTTTCATTGCCTCCTTTCGTTCCAATCCAAAATGCCTGTAAAATGCAAGAGTGTAAAAGTGAAATGCCTGGGTATGGAATTAGTGTTGCAGTGTTTAGTCAAAAACCTGTTTGGGGGACTTGGGTGGTGGTGTGAGGAAAAGAACTTTGCTAATGTAAACTAGAATCCCCCCTCCAAGTAATCCTGTGTAACAAATACATTTTGGGATTCTTGATTAGATTGTTGAATTGATGCTGCTTGCAAATCGCTTGGGTTTGTAGGTTAACAGTTAAGATGTACCTTGATGTGGTAGCCTTCCTTCCTCAGTCTTCATGATCCTGGAGTCTGACCCCTTTTTTTACTTCCTCCATTCTGTCTTCCCCCTATTCCTACAGATGTACCAGACAACTTAGCCTCTCCTGAGGTCTGTGATTTGCCGAAATGCCCTACACTCCAGGTCCTTTTGTGCTTGTTGCCTCCTGCCATCCCATACCTGGTCATGCCTGACCTGATTCCTTTGTTCCTCTGTGTCCTTGCTGTTCCTGAGAGGCAGCTGTGCACTCACACAATGAAGATAACTTCTCCTATCCACTATTGACAGCAAAAGTGCTCTGCTTCCTGTACAAAGCACTTGGGTAGTTGCCTGCTGTTAGGCTGGCTATATGAGTGCTTGCCCAATCCCCCCACCCCACCCTGTTCCACAGTTGTCCACAGTGGCTAACTTTTAAATGGGCAATTATTGCATTCTCTGCACTTTGCGGTATTTAAATCAAGAACTTTGCCGTCAGTTAGATCTGCCTAACTGCACTGTGACACCGTGAATGTGTTCATACACATCTGAGTGCTAGCCTGTTAAGTTGTGTCTTGCGTTAATATATCAAAGAACTAAGTTTTAAAAAGTAAGGAGGTCCCAATATTTTGCAGGCACACACAATTTGAGGTGACACACTTGCGCTTCTTAGGCAGGGATGAAAGTGTCTCCTGGGTTGCAGCATCCTGGCTTCCCAGGTGTTCCGGCAGTACTTGTCACATGTGGGTTCTTTCATTGTAGGTGTGGAAGGTGCAGCTTTCCAGAGCAGACTTCCACATGATCGGATGACGTCACAAGAAGCTGCTTGTTTTCCGGATATCATCAGTGGGCCACAGCAGACTCAGAAGGTGTTCCTTTACATCCGAAATCGGACGGTATGTTGATTGCTAAAAGTTTGATGGGATATTCTCAGTGGTCTTTGGTACTGGGGTCTTTAGTTTTAGGTTGTCGTTGTTGTTGTTGTTGTTGTTAATTGAATTTATATACCGCCCTATACCAGGAGGTCTCAGGGCGATTCACAGAAAAGGTTGTGCATGCGCTATTTCTTCAAAGGACAATCTTTCCCTCAAAGAATTCTGGGCACTGTAGTTTGTTAAGGGTTACTGTGGATGGTAATTCAGGGAGGGTTAAACCACAGTGCCCAGAATTCTTTGAGGGAAAGAAGTTTTTTTTAAAAAAAAAAGTGCTTTAAAGGTATAGCGTTTGCACAGACTAAGACTTCAGAGTGAGGAAGCCACACACCTCAGGGCCAAATATTCAGATGCACCAGCTTCTTAAAAAAAACCAACCAGTCTCAGGAGGTCTGGATAAAGGAAGCTGGTAGGCATGGAGACGTGTTATGACATTGCCAGGAATTAAAATGTTGAAAATATTTCAGATTCTTTAAAGAAGCCCATTCTGCTCCAAACCCAGCTGTCCAAATACTGATTCTTGTGGCACATCCTGACAATCATGCATTTTATTAAGAACAGAATTTGTAGCCTTCCATGGCATTTGCATTTTAGGGCATTGACTACTCAGATGAACTATGCAGCCCAATTAACTTCTGTTTCATTAGCCATATTCTTTTCTGCACATCACTGGGGAAGCATGCCAGTCATTCCACTTCATTAAGAAAGTTACCCATAGGCAGCATGATCACTGCACATTAGAATTCTTAAGTGGCCACAAAGCATATATATGAAGGGTCCCCCCCCCCCAATGCTTTCTAGTAATTACTAGCTCGGTTACGGAATTTACAACAGTTTTGTATGTTTGTGTCATTCAAATAGTTGCAGCTTTGGTTGGATAACCCAAAGATTCAGTTGACGTTTGAAGCAACACTACAACAGTTGGAAACACCCTATAATAGTGAGTTGCCATTCTTACCTTGCGCATAATTGTAAGCTCCTTGGGGTACTTGACTAGCAAAGCTGGATAAAGAAAATAATAACAGTAACCCTTTTCATGTACAGTAGTACCTTGGTTTTCGAACAGCTTAGTTCTTGAATGTTTAGACTCCCAAATGCCGCAAACTTGGAAGTGACTGTACAGTGAAACTAGCAGCATTGTAGGTCTGCTCTTTAACAGTTTGTATATTAAGAGACTTTTCTATTTCGTAGGTGATACTGTACTAGTTCACAGAGTCCACAGCTATCTGGAACGGCATGGCTTGATCAATTTTGGCATCTACAAAAGAGTGAAGCCCCTACCAAGTAAGGAATTCAAGTCAACACTTTTGAATCAGAACGTGTCATTTGCTTCATCATTACAATAAAGATTTGGCAGTGGAAGGGATGGTTGATTGTTCATTTTCAGGCTTGATCTGTCATACATCACTGTCTGGAGTGCAGACTCATCTTTGTGGTTTATGCTATATATAAATTCAGTTTGAAGCCCAGTGCTCTTTCTGCAGCTCAGCATGTCTATTTGCCTCCTATGTTGCAGTCCTTCATTTGAAGCTGTTTGAAGACAGTTTTGAGACTAGACTGAGCCCTTCAGCTGCTAGTTCTCATCCCTAATATATTGCTCACTCATTTATTGTGTTTACATCTTGCCTTTCTTTCACTAGAGAAATTCAAGGCAGTTAACTATAAAATCAAAATGGTTCAAAGCAGTCCAGTGGAAGGAGCCTTATCCTTTCTTTTCTCCTGCAAAATAGTCAGTCTCTGATGAAGCAAGAGAAGGGGAGAGGTTGGAAGGCAAGCAGGCAAATGCCCTCTCTCCTTTCTGATAAGCTGTATCATCTGGCTACTGTGTCCTTCCTTAGATCTGAGTTCCTGGCCTTGTGGTGCTGTATGCCCATCAAGTTCAGAGAGTTACTATTTATGGAATTCTGACCCTTTGGAACAATTACTTTTCTGTCAGGGTTCCAGGTTTGATCCAAGAGTTCTTTCCTGGTTGCTGATTTGCTAATATTTTCTGATGCATCTGAAAACTTAGTTCAGGGATTTGTTCAGACAGGGGCTTAGTTTGCTTTCCCTCCTAGTGCTAGCATGCAGTGTTAAGCAAATTTCTTAATCTTGTAACCTAAAAATGTATTTCCAGCTGACAGAGAGGGAGAAAGAGAAAGAAACAGTGATCATAGGTCATATTAGTCCTAGGCTTGCTCATTTTGCCAGAACCTGTCCTGGGCTAATCAGTTCACTAACATATCCATGCATTTGTGCTTTTAGCTAAGAAGACTGGCAAGGTGATCATTATTGGTTCTGGGGTCTCTGGCTTAGCAGCAGCTCGCCAGCTACAGAGCTTCGGAATGGATGTCACACTTCTAGAAGCAAGAGTGAGTGTCTTGTGCAGTATGTGTCAGCCTTGTAATTAAGTCCAGAAGTTACTGGTCTACAGTATTTTTTACTAGGAGCCTGCTTACCTACACATACCTGTACAAATCATTTGTGGCCTAGTGACAGTTCACATGATGGCACCACACATCAAAACCAGTAGAAAAACTGCTGAATGAGAAAGAGGAGACTAACATATCCCTGGAAACTGCCTAAACATCTTTACGTCGCATTTCAGTCCCTGTCACATGTACCTTTGAGCATGGCCTCTTCTGCACATCTGTGTTCTGTCTTTTGCAAAAGTGTAAGATGCAAGGGTTATGAGGACAGGCTTTCTCTGCAGTGGCATTTGCATTCTGTGGCCCTCTCAGGTACACTAGGGGGTCCTTGCTGATCATTTTCCATCACTACGTAAAAACCTGGCTTTTCGAAAAAGCCTTCCATGCAGGCTGATCTATGCTGTTGTAAAACAGTAATGGCCACCAGCTTGGATGGTGTTGATTAGACAAATCTATGGGGTATAAGGCAATAAGCGGCAACTAGCCACAATGGCTGTGCTCCGCCTCCATGATTTGAGGCACTATGCTTCTGAATACCAGTTGCTGGAAACAGCAGGAAGGGAGAGTGCTATTGTGCCCATGTCCTTGCAGGTTTCCCACAGGCATCTATCTGGTTGGTCACCATGGCAACAGGATGCTGGACCAGATGGGTCATTGGCCTCACCCAGCAGCCGCCTCTTATGTTCTTATTAAAGTAGCACTTTAATAAGTCTTATTACCAGTTTTACTGTAGATGTCTTACCATTTTTATAGTAATTTTTTTTTTAAAAAAAATCGATATTTTATTTTATTTTGTAAGCTGTTTTGGGGGCTGTGTGAAGAAGAGAATGAGGCACAATAATAATTTGAATAAGCACATGAAAAACTGATTGTTCTTATGCAGACCTGTTTCTTGTTTACAAGCCTCTTCATTTCCCCACACAGGATGCTACAGGGCCTGAGAGATGGATTTGATTAGACACAAATTACAATGAATTCAGGCAAGAGATGAGAAATGTAGAATGATTGTGTCACCAAGGGTATAGTAGTGTAACAAAAAACATACCCAAACGTCTTCTGATTCCCTGGCCTTTTATAACTGCTTCATGTTTTTAAGATACACACCTAAAATACTTTGTGTATGTCTAAAAGTGCAGCTTGTATAACGGGGTTTGGATTGACAGTGGCTTCCAATAGTGGTTTAGGCACTTTGCCATTGAAAAAACTGTGAAGCAGCCCACATTAACATTCATTTTTAAGACTGAAGAATATCAGTGTTAAGCTTTAACCAATAACGTGGCCTTGAGCCCTCTTGTTCAGTGTCCTCTTATCCTTGACCTTAGCTAATTCTTCCTGTGCCAGAGCGCTATTGCCTGTCTAGGGTAGACAATACTAAACTAGATAGACCAATAGTTTTAAATACAAGCAACTCTATAACTGCTTCCGGCACTGTATTTGAAGTTAGATAAATATTTACTTTTAATTAATACTGATATAGAACTCCCAGATAGTTTTCCTGTTCATGAACTGACCAGACTGAGACTTAGTTGTATTACGTGCCTTCAGATCATGCTTGGGATTAATGAGAAGTTCAGAGTGTGGCTGCAGGGGCATAGTTAATAAAGAGAAAATTAAGACAGGTGTCACGGTGATACTTCACAGGTACAATTCTCCATCAAGCTGCTGCAGTCTATTTCCTCTCAAGGGGCTTCCTGTTTAGTTTTAAACATACTTTGATTTACTAACCTGTAGCCAATTTCAACAGTCTTGTTTCCTATTTTGTTTTTTCAACAAGAGGGTTGAATTTTATTTCAAATTGGCTGTCGTAACACTTTTTTTTTGAAAAATAAAGCATTACTGCTAGTGTTTCAAAGGATTTACTAAAATTAGCATATAGTTTCAGTAAATGTAACCCCTGGAATTTTTCTCTCTCTTAAAGGATCGTGTAGGGGGCAGAGTTGCCACTTTTCGCAAAGGAAACTACGTTGCAGACCTAGGAGCCATGGTAGTAACAGGACTTGGTGAGGCTTAAAAACAAGTCTGGATTCAAACCCTGCATCTATGGACTTACTCTGAATAGTTTTGCACATTACTATTCATAGGCACCCATTTTGTTATGATTGGCAATAGCAGTACTCCATGGCTTCCCCATATGAATATATTTTTTCTCCCTTTTTTCTCTCTGGCCTTACTTGGTTGGCCTGTGACCATTCCTAGATCATTCTCTCTCTGAAAGGAATGGTGAGAGAGAGCAAAACTAGAAGGAGAGGAGGGCCCTTCCCAATCTCACTACTGGGACTCAGAGTAAACTATCCAATATTTGTGATTAGTTTTAAAGGTAAAGGGACCCCTGACCACTAGGTCCAGTCGTGACCGACTCTGGGGTTGCGGCACTCATCTCGCTTTATTGGCCGAGGGAGCCGGCGTACAGCTTCCAGGTCATGTGGCCAGCATGACTAAGCCACTTCTGGTGAACCAGAGCAGCACACAGAAATGCCGTTTACCTTCCCGCTGCAACGGTACCTATTTATCTACTTGCACTTTGACATGCTTTTGAACTGCTAGGTTGGCAGGAGCAGGGACCGAGCAACGCGAGCTCACCCCATCGCGGGGATTTGAACCGCTGACCTTCTGATCGGCAAGCCCTAGGCTCTGTGGTTTAACCCACAGCATCATCCGCGTCCCTGTGATTAGTTTTATCTAGCTGTATTTTAAGAATGAGATGTGTTCCTTCTGCAAGTTTTCCAGGTTTCAGTTCCTTCATTTGCTAGATACTCTGGAAATGGGAATCAAAACGATTATATTCTTCTCTGTACAATCTCTCTCTCCCCCCCTCTCTCTTTTTTAGGAGGAAACCCAATGGCTGTGGTGAGCAAGCAAGTAAATATGGAACTGGCCAAAATAAAACAAAAGTGTCCACTCTATGAAGCCAATGGACAAGCAGTAAGTTTGATGTTTCTTGGAAACGTTGAGTGAATAGTTTTAGCAAAATTACATACTGGCTTGAAAATGTAAGTCTGTTGCTAAGCTGTTGTTACACTAGATAATATTTTCTTACTTTTTAATCAAACTCTTCCTCCTACAACTTAAAGCTGTTCTGTCCACATTTTAAAAGGGCTGGGTTGTATATAGTGTGTGAGTGGAAAGTGCTTCTTGAGCTTTTGTTGCTGTTTTACTTATGATTAACTTCAAGGATCCTTCTTGTAGGTTCCAAAGGAGAAAGATGAAATGGTAGAGCAAGAGTTCAATCGTTTGCTGGAAGCTACTTCATATCTCAGCCACCAGCTGGACTTCAATATCCTTAATAACAAGCCTGTCTCCCTGGGTCAGGCTTTAGAAGTCGTCATACAGTAAGTGAGGTTACGTTTCATTGATAACTCTGAAAATGTCCTCAGTTGTTGATGCTGCTGCTGCTGAAATTAATCTGTGTGAAGAAAGAAGCCTATATTAAATTCAGTGGATCTGACCACTGTGTGTTAAGTATATTTTGCTGGAATGTGTCTTTAGGTTTGTAATATATTAACTGTCAGATCTTACTTTTGCCCGCATGCCTTCAAAGAAGCCCTGTATAAGCAATGACAGACAGTGACCACTTCACGTGGGGGTTCCGTTCCAGGCCCCCACACGTGTCGGCAAAGTGGGTAGAAGCATGCCCCCGCTCCTTTACACCCCACTTCCCTTCTGTTGCCTTAAGGGTCCAAAAGGACCTGTGTGTTGGCGATCACATGTCAGTTGGACACACCTAGAATGGTTGCCACTTGTATTCATGTTTGATGCTGCCTTGAACCAAGGAGGAGACTGCCAGTCTGTGGGCTTTACAGCTTTCCTTGAGTGCTAAATATGGGCTTCTTGTATTTTTGAAATGCTTGCCAAACGTTTCTGTATCCCCCACCACTTCATATGGGAATTGATGGAGTTGCCTGCTGACGGAAGGCAGTTTCACATGTGACCTGAACAGTACTTTGAGGCAGCTGCTTGAACTGCTGTCTAACAGGTGTTGCAATATGGCCCAGGCCATGAGTGGAGAACTTCATACCCAGGGGCCAAATGCAGCTTTCGGGGGTCTCTCTTTCTGGCTCTTGGGGCTTCCCCAGACCACCCCCCTCACCGGCTCTGCTTTGCACCCTCCTTTAGTGTTTTTGTGTTGGTAGAATACATCCTTGAACTCTGACAATGCCTCTTGTTTGTTTGTATGGAGGATAGGGATGGGTGTGTGAGTGTGCGTAGAAACTACCCGATACAAAGGTAATATTTGCATTTGTCGCTCAAACCACTTTTGCCTTTGGACCTGCCCACAAGAGGCATGTGGCTCGTAGAAGGTTTGCAGAAGGGAATTAGGATCTTGGGCTGAAAAATGTTTCCCTATCCCTGGTCTAGGTCCTAGATGCTGCTGCAGCCTGAAATCCTTACTCTACCTCTTGTTTTGCCATCTGCCATTCTTTCTTCTTCTTTCTCTTTTCCTTACTTAGATTGCAGGAGAAGCATGTGAAAGATGAACAGATTGAACACTGGAAGAAGATAGTGAAAACTCAAGAAGAGCTTAAAGATCTTCTTAATAAGGTCAGGTGCTTATCCCAACCTGAGACACGCACAGCTCCGTTCCCTTTACGTATAACTTCTTGGTGTAAGAAGGTTTTGGCCCCATTCTGGGGCCAGTGCCAGTGGCTTGGAAGAGTCATTTATCTGTGCAGTCCTACATATAAGAGTACGATATACCATTACTGTAGAACAGAGCTTTCCAAACTTTTCATGTTGGTGACACACTTTTTAGACATGCATCATTTTGCGACACAGTAATTCAGTTTTACTAGCAAACCGGAGGTTAAACTAACCCCCTTCCAGCCCTGGGCAGAGTGCGGGGAGCATTTGCCCAACAAACCTACAGTACACTGTGCAGCCGACACACTAACGTGTCACGACACACAGTTCAGAAAGCTCTTCTGCAGAGTTCTGAAAGGTACAAAAGGGTTTCCCCCCTCTCTTCCTGCTAAGTGTTTTTTCTCTCCACCCCACCCGCCTTTATAGATGGTGAACTTGAAAGAGAAGATAAAGGAGCTCCACCAGCAGTACAAGGAGGCATCTGAAGTAAAACCGCCTCGAGACATCACTGCAGAGTTCCTTGTGAAGAGTAAGCATAGAGATCTTACTGCTCTGTGTAAGGTAAGGATCAATGTGAAAATGGCTTTGCCTACTGAATATATATATATTTTTAAAAGTCCTCCAGCTGTTATATATCACAGTATGCGTGAATTTTGCATCTCATTTTTGGATCGGTGCATAAAAAAATTCATTTCATGAATCTCTCTCTCTCTCTGTGTGTGTGTGTGTGTGTGTGTGTGTGTGTGCGCGCGCGCGCGCACATCGTTTCAAAAAACAGCCTTAAAAATGTAGCCTTGAAAACAATACAAAATGAACAACTGAGGCAGAATTCTTTTCATCCAGCTGAAGAAGCCTGTTGAAACAAAAAATGTTTCCAGAAACTGCAAATGGTGGGCTGTGCAGCCCGCTGGTCAGTGCTAAAAGTTTTAGTAGAGAAGGAAGATAATTTCCTATCCTCCTCAAGTTTAATAATTACAGAGACCTGACTGGCCTCAACCAGAAATCAGACAATTTAGTGTTGCCAGTCCCATGCTATGGAACACTCTTCCAGCAGAGATTCAGCAGCACTCTCACTTTTGACTCTCAGGGGTCTCTTAAAGACTTTTTTATACTGAGAACACCTATGCAGCTATTTAAAATCTCTTGACTCACCAATCATTTTAATGATTACCTTGATCTGTTTTTGTATTTCCATGTGTGCATATGGCTGTATACCAGCCCAATATTTTACCAGAGGGTAAATACTATTATAAACTAAATAATAAGAGATTTCTTCAACATTGCCCTTCAGTAATGTTCTCTTTATCTATGCACTTATCAGGAGTATGATGAGCTGGCTGAAACACAAGCAAAGCTGGAAGAGAAGCTTCAGGAACTAGAAGCCAATCCTCCAAGGTATAAAAATGTAGACACACTCATCTGAGTGGCTGGATGCTAGTGAAGGTGCTTTTTTTCTTTTCTTTTAGTTAGATATGTCTTCCTTGAGTTCTGCTTGTCAAAGAGATGCAGTGGAATAGTTCAGGTGATGAAGAATAAGCCAGTGGTTCTTGAACTGTGGTCTGAAGACCGAACAGAGGGTTTTGTTGTATTCACTAGTCCCCAGGTAGCATTCTGAAGAGTTGGTGGTTTCTTGGAGGCTCCCACCGCATGTCGAAGAGGAAATTCGCTTCTCAGCCTAATGTTACAGTTTTAACCAAAAGTGGTTTGCAGTGGTGGAAGCATCAAAGAAAGCTTTGGCCATGTGCACAGTTCTCTCCTGTGTGCACATAGCACTTAGTTTAGTTGCAACAGAAGGCAAATGCAGCATTTGAGCGCTAATTCATACTACCTTTCAAGCATAGCCTTTCACAGTTGGCCGTGATTTATTTATTTCATAAAATTTGTACACGACTTGATTGTAAAAACAACAACACCCAAAACCTCATAGTGGCTTTAAGGGGAGTAAATGTGGTCCTCGACAGAGCTGTGTTTAAGAAAAACTCTTAGTAAATTTATTGTAAAGCAAAAAGCCTTCATGGTAGGAGCAAGCTGGCATGGCACATAAAATCTGGAAGCTAGAAGTAGATATTGAAATGTTGACAACTTAAAAGAAGAGGAGGATGAACAATGGGGAAAGGAGGTCAGGGGGAGGGTACCCTCAAGAAGGATAGGGAGAATTTCAGTTGGTTGACCATTAGGATAGTGTGGAAGCTATAGGACTGGATGTGAAAACGGAAAGAGGACAAGGATATGAAATGGTGAATTTGTACATGGGAGAGAGCATTTTGGCCGCTCTTCAAGGGACTGGATGAGTCCATATTTCACCTTCTGTTTTTTCTGTGGCTTAATGCTCTTATGAGCCTTCAAGGCAGAGATCAGTCTCTTCCTGTTTATAAACCCACTCTGAGCTGATAGGATAATATGCAGTGCAATTTAAAATTAATAAAAATCTGGGTGCTGTCATCAGCAACATTGGATAAAATCTGAATGAGAGATTACCTTACAGCAGTCTTTCTTTCTCTGGTCAGTAACATTTCAGCCATAAGGTGAAAAGTAGTGAATGAGCTCCTGTCAAAAGTGGCTGTAAGCATAAGGGATATTCAATTGTGTTTAAGGGCAAGAGGTTTGCAGACCACCTGATACAGGACCATGCACTGGTAGCATCCCCCTAACAGCGTGTTTTGTTTTTCTCTTTGTCAAATTTATTTGCAGTGATGTTTATTTATCATCAAGGGACAGACAGATTCTTGACTGGCATTTTGCAAATCTTGAATTCGCCAATGCCACACCACTCTCTACTCTGTCATTGAAACATTGGGACCAGGTAACTCCATGTTTTCTCCAGACTGACATTTAAGTGAGTGTTTCAAAAGATGTTTGAATTTATCTGTATGGAAAGATGGAATTGTGGAGCAACTCATGGCCAGGATTGTGTATATTCTGTCCTGAACACAAATTTGCTCCAGGGTAACACAAAGAGCCTGAACGTTGATTTTGCAAAATTCTTTTTTTAAAGTTATTTTGCAAATAATTATGTACAACACTGAAGTCCCAACCTTTGATCACTGAAAGTGCTATGTATATGCTCTTTCCAAGCCTTTCCTCACAGGCACACACAGTTTCTATGGCTTAGCAGTATGATTGCAGAATATACACAGCCCTGGCACCGTTTCTAAAATGCAGCTTTCAGGCACAGGACACACTCAAATACAGACTGAAAACTCCACCTGCACTTTATTGGTTTCTTTTGCAACGTTGCCAACCCTAGCAGATTAACCGGTAGATGCTACTTGATTTATTACTTCAGCATTCTGGTTTCCTCTGGGCTGGATGGGATGTTGCCTGGATCAGCTCCCCTATGCACACATGGTGGGAAATGAGAGAGCACCTTCCTCCCCACTTATCTGGTGCACCTTCAACACTACTGGGATATATCCAATAAAATCCAACGCACACAGGCCTAATCATGCAAATGATATTCCAAATAAATTATATGAACCGACTATACAATCTGGGTACAGGAATTTATACTTAGCATGCCTTTTAAGAACGTTGTTCCCTTGTATAGACGCTCACAGGTGAGACAAGCACGCTGGGTGGGCAGGAAGCTGCAGCTGCTTCCGCCTTCCTAGGATATTCCTCCCTGATCTGGCTCAGCTTAGGCAATTTCCACTCTTTTCAGAATGCCCCCTGCTTCCCCCCAGAGAGACCCGTTCACTGCAAGTAGCCAAATGTTCTGTTTCACATAAGCAGTAGCCTTTCGTCATTGCCATCCATGGGAATTTGTCACCACTTTTTGTCCATGGGCAGCGTGAGGGGAATTCACCAGGACCAAATAATTGCCTTACAAATTCACCGATGGGACTTCTGAATCTCCCCCTCTCCATTTCAGGATGATGATTTTGAGTTCACAGGCAGTCATCTGACTGTGAGAAATGGTTATTCCTGTGTGCCCGTGGCTCTGGCTGAAGGATTGGACATTAAACTTAACACAGCCGTTCGGCAGGTTCGCTACACAGCCTCAGGTGAGCAAAACTTGCAGTCATCTCCGGTGGTCCTGTAGTTTTAAGGCTCCTGTTTGCTCACTACCTCCAGGGAAAGCCAGTGGATGGTGTTGCACCCACTAGTCATGTGCCTTCCGTCACTGTTTGGTGTTGTAGGATATTGGAATGCTGACAAGGTCTCAGGATGTGATGTACGTACGTAGACAATGAAAGGGAAAGCCAGAGCTTGAAAGTGGGTGTGACAAGGGTGGGTGAAATTAATCAGAGCCAAGAATATGAGTTTGTGGTGGACGAAGACACAAAGAGACCACAAATACTATGGTTTGGGGGGTGTATATAGAGAAGAGAGGCAGTTGAAACTGAGAAAGGGTGGCAATTCAGGTATGAGGAGTCATGTCCAAAGATGTGAAGCTAAAATAGGGGCTGCTGTGCATGAGCTTGCATGGAATGAGGACAGCCAAAATTGGGAATAAGGGGAGATGTGCGAAAAAAGTATAACTGGCTGTCATTCAATGGCTTCAGGGCAAGGACAATACAGTGCCAGTAGGAGAGTTTGGTTTAGAGAAAGGAGAGGCAGATTTGAATCCCAAGTTAGCTCTAATGTCCTAAGGTGGCATTGAGCAAGCAATTTTGCAGAGTGAATTTTGAGGCTCTTGGAGATGAGGATTGTGAAGCAGGTTGTACACTGGAAAGACCAATAGACATGATGCTAGGATTGTGAGCCGGCAGAATCTCTTATCTATCTAATATTCAGGAACTAAAAAAAATGTTATTAGTACTTTAAGATGTCTGAGCAGCCATTCTTTCACCCCTATAAACCTACCCACCAATACTAGCGATTTTCTTTCATGGCATTCTCTATTTCCCCCTCCCTCCCTCTTTCATTTTACCAGGATGTGAAGTGATAGCTGTCAACACCCGGTCCACTAGCCAGACATTTATTTATAAGTGTGATGCTGTTCTCTGTACCCTTCCCTTGGGAGTGCTGAAGCAGCAGCCTCCTGCTGTACAGTTTGTTCCTCCTCTTCCGGAGTGGAAGACATCTGCTGTGCAGAGAATGGGATTTGGAAACCTTAACAAGGTAGCTTGAAATGTACAAAAGTGGAGCAGCAGGGGGTGGGGTGGGCAGGAGAGAACAATTACAATAGCTATACCCTTACCTGCTGTGGATAGGTGGAAGCTTTCTTCCTCAATTCATTTCTGTGTTCCATAGCTGAGAATAGAGCACAAAACCATTCATATATAGCTTTGCCTTTTTTGCTCCAGGCGGGGCCTGAGTAGTGCAATGTACACCACATGCTGAAGAAAATCATGCCCTAGAACAGATGAATCAATTCCAGGCGCATTGAATCGGAAAGCTTAGCTTCCTTTCCACTTACACTTGATAGGGTACTGGGGGTGTCAATGAACGTTGGCTGGAAATCAGAGAAACACTTCCCGAAGCAAATGTATCTTATAGTCTGTTTCATATATATTAAAACATATGTGTATGCCAGGGTCTGAAGTATTTTCTGAGTTTATTTTGTGAAAACACAAAACTTGTATATAGATTTCTTGTGACATGAAAGAAGCAGAACAAGGGAAAATTATTTAAAGCTCAGCTTGGAACTGGTGAGAAATGTAAAGCGCCCCCCCTTCCCTTGCGATCCATGTGAAAAAACAAGCAGCAGCAAATCTTAAAACGCTGAACCCAGACCAGAGTCTTTCCTGGATCCTAACATTTCCTTCCTTTTTAGGTTGTGCTGTGTTTTGACCGTGTGTTCTGGGATCCCAGTGTAAATTTGTTTGGTCACGTTGGCAGCACAACAGCCAGCCGAGGAGAGCTTTTCCTGTTTTGGAATCTTTACAAAGGTAGTTGGCACCAAAGCATGTAACTATTTTCATAGGCGCCTTTGGCTGAAATCCAAACGCTAGTCCACCTCTGTGGTGGTGGAGTTGGATGGAGTGGGACTCTGCCCAGCTCAAAAAAGCTCTGCCAGCCCTCAGGGGGACACCAGTGTTCTGCCGTCAAAATTGTGTGCTGAAGTACAGGAATCCCCCGTTCTGGGATAGGGCTGAGCTTGCCTGGCACCCACCCAGTCCTGTTCTTGTTAGTTGACTGCATTTGATCTGATCCAGCCCAGCCCACCCCCTTGCTATGCCAGCTTCTGGTTGCATGTCTCACCATAGAAATTAAAAAACTATCAGTCCACCTTGCTCATTGTTGCTCAATGTCACTGGCAGCAGCTCAGCTGGGCAGTGAGAAGTCTTTGCCTAGGCGATTTTGGTTGAAGTGAGCTCCCTTTTCTCACTTCTCAGTTGGAGACACTGCGTTTATTGTCAGATGTGACCAAAAGCAATATACATAACTTAAGAAATTCGTAAGTGGTTAGAAATGACTCCTACTTGGCACCATCTTTGCCTTCTATGCCCTCTTAAGGAGATGATAAACTGTCTCCTTAAGAAACAAAAGCCATCAGTTTTTGTTTGGGACTTTATCTCATTGAGAAATCTTGTTATTTAGGCTGTTTGCCAGAGAACCTTAATAAAAGCACATTCCTGTGCAGGATGAAACTAAAGCTATTTGGCTAGCATTTGCGTTCTGCTGATGTCCCAATAATCTTTTCCACAGCACCAATTCTTCTGGCCTTGGTGGCAGGTGAAGCAGCCGGAATAATGGAGAACATCAGTGATGATGTCATTGTCGGGCGCTGTCTTGCAATTCTCAAGGGCATTTTTGGCAGCAGTGCTGTCCCTCAGGTACGTTGAGCTCCATACGTTCAGGATCCTAGCCAATCTTTATCAGTGTGTGGCATAATATGAGCCTTTAAATACCACCTATAGCATGATCAAATTTTCCAGCTTCCTTAAAGGGATTTATGATTAGAAAAAGCCTTCCAACAGAGAAGGGCCATTTCTAAAATGAGGGAAAAGCCTAAACCTATAGGTTAGGATTGCATACTTTAGGCTGGCTATTGACTATGAAAAGAGAATCACTTTCGTAGGCTTTGTTTTCACCACCTGCTGCCCTCAACTAGAACTGCTTGGACTCCCTTCCCTCACTCTGGATGCTCCTGCTTTCCATTCTGCAGACATGGGCAAGCACTGAAAGCATAGCTGACAGGAGAATAATTGGGCATTGCTTCCAGGCCTTTTAAGGCTTTCTGTTACTTGCAGTTTTCCTCAGCCTAGGGAAAAAAGCATGTGGGTATGGGTGCATGCACACATCCTCCTAGTATCAGGGACTTCACAAAATGTTACACACTTGAGTAAACCCCCCCCTTTTTTTGTCCTCAGCCTAAGGAAACGGTAGTATCTCGTTGGAGGGCAGACCCGTGGGCCAGAGGATCCTATTCCTATGTAGCAGCTGGATCTTCAGGAAATGATTATGACTTGATGGCTCAGCCAATTACTCCGGGACCAGCCATTCCAGGAGCTCCCCAGGTGAGAACTGCATTCAGATTACCACCAGGAAGCAGCAGGATCCTTTCAGGATTTTTCTTGACTTTGTACCACATTTTTCCCTGGAACGTTTCATTATATTTATAAATTTATTTTTCTTAATAATCTCACCCCTCTTGGCTTCCTTGTCTAGCATGCAGGCACCATGGGAGGGAGCTGCTTTTTTCTTAATTACAAGTATCAGTACAACTCCTCATGAAAGCAACCTTTTTACTTTTCTTGGGCATTTTTTTTTTTGCGGGGGGGGGGAGAATCAAAAGGGAAGATAAAAAAAACATGGCAACTTTGCTGGTTGTTAACACTGACTAGGAGCAACCCATAGCTGGGTGTTGTTCGGGCCATAGAAGGACCTGATACCTGCCCTTTGGGCTCACTCTGCAGTAGGTGTAAGGAGTTATGAATAATAGGAATGAAGATTCAGGTAGGTAGCAGTGTTGGTCTTACGCAGTCGAAATACATAAAAAAAAAAAAATGTCTAGTAGCACCTTAGAGACCAACTAAGTATGTTCTTATAGAAGTGTGCATACACACAAAAGCTTATACCAAGAACAAACTTAGTTGGTCTCTAAGGTGCTAATAGGAATGAAGTTACAGTTCCCTCATGCCTCCCCCTTCCCACCAAATGTGTTTGTTTGCAAACTCTAGAAAGGGGGACATGAGGCTAAATTTAAGGTGCAACTTGGGAACTGGTCCTGCTCTCTGCTTCTGAAACCAAGCAAGCTGCCTTACCCCAGTGCACTTGGGTCATTCTATCCAAGCACACACACAGAAGCAAGTTTAAACCAGCTTGAGATGCTGAATATGTTTTTCAAGTTCACGACAACCTGTGGCTAAATTTGCATTCTGCTTCCCTTTAGACCACAGGGAGGAAAACTGGTCCTCTGCCACATTGAAATGCCGAACACATTTCCTCTACTCTCTGTGGGCAATCCATATGGGATGCTTGATTTGGGGGGGGGGATGATAAAATTATTCCTTGGTGTCACTTGGAGTGACAGCTTTTTAGGAAACCTTTCTTGTTTTGTAGGTATGCTATATTCAGCAGGTAAACTGGGGCTCTTGTAACATTGCCAACCTCTTATTTCTTTTCCAGCCAATTCCCCGCCTGTTCTTTGCAGGAGAACATACAATTCGCAACTACCCAGCAACCGTTCACGGAGCTCTGCTGAGTGGACTGAGAGAAGCTGGACGCATTGCAGACCAGTTTCTCGGTGCAATGTACACTCTGCCTCGCCAAGCTGCTCCGGTTGCAGCTGCACAGCAGGCTCCTGCCATGTAACGATGCAGTGGGTTATGAATGCCTTGCATGGACTTGTGATTAGAAGCAAGTGGCCTTCCTGGTCTGTAGCACTACCAATTATAAGGCGTAACCAGGAGTCAAAAGCATCGCCCCTTTTGAGCGGCCTCCTTAGACTTCAGTCATCCAAGAACGCAGTTCCTGAACTGCCACAGCAGCCTCAATTCTCTGGAGCGGTGCACCTTCTCCCCCAAATCCAGACTTCTGGTCTCTCTTGACAGAGATCTATTTTGGTACAGATGCGTTTTTGTTTGTTTCTTTCCAGGGTTTAGAACTCTTGTAAGTTAGCTGCTGTTAGTCACTAAGGTAAGATTGTGTTATGTGGGTTTTGTTTTAGGAAGCAAAAATAAAACTTCCTTTTTTATAAAAACACAGACAACAGAATCACAGTTTCTTTTCATTTTGAGTATGCAATGTCCTACTCTCTGCTATATGCAACTAAAAAGTTACAGATTGGTACAGTTAAGGATCCTCCGATGTGAGGGGAAATGGCTGAGTAACTCAAAGCGCTTAGAATGGGTACTTGGAGGCACATTGAATCTGGGACAGCTACAGATAAAAGCTGGTTCTTGCTAAGAAGTTAAAGGGGTGGAATTGGTTTTGGTGCAGGCAAAGTATGTGCTGGGATTTGATGCTAAGTAAGGGGATATTCAAAGGCCAGGACAAGGAAGAACAAAATTGGAGGACACAAAGCACTGAGAAACTATATTTATACTTGTTTTGTAGTGAGATTCCACTCCTGGCCAGGCTCTGAATCCTGTGTTTCATGGCCCAGTGTCTCATCCAGTCCTACCTTCATTTGACAGGGTTGCCAGAGACCTGCACAAAGGCAGGTTTTCTTGTAAATCCTATTCTATTATTGGGATTAATTTCAGGGACAAAAATTGTATTGTGTAGGTCCAAAAAGTGCTAACTATTTAGCAACCATGTGGATCTTGAACAAGTCAATGCAGTTCTCTATACAGTGGTACCTCGGGTTACAAATGCTTCTTACGTGTTTTCAGGTTGCAGACTGCGGGAAACCTGGAAGTACCGGAAAGGGTTACTTCCGGGTTTCGCCGCATGCGCAGAAGCACAAAATCGCGTCACGCGCAGGTTACGAACGCGGCGGGTTGCGGACGTGCCTCCGTCACGAATTACGTCTGCAACCCGATGTTCCACTGTACTTAGAGCTGTTGCCAAAACACTGTGGGTGGGGTATGCAAAGTTGGCCGGGCTTTTTTCTTCTTCACAAGAAGCAAAAGGTTTTTTTCCATCAAAGCAATTCACACATTTGAGTAACATACAAATAGTTTTATTGATTAAGTACTGTAGAACAGACAGCATTAGTCAGAAGATAACATGCGGACAAATGTTTGCATTTAAACATAGCATGCAGACTTGTTGCTCTGTGACTAGCAGGCTAGCACCACCTGCTGTCCCGTGTGCAGGCAGGTTTGGGAGGTGAAAGAGCAGGGCCTTTCCCTAGCTGAACATACTAGCACCACAGTGCTTCCTTTTGAGTCAGGAGTGGAGTGATTGGGATAGTGCTGGTAGCTTTCTGGGTTCTGGAGGGCTGGCAAATGAGGATCTCTGAACACATTTTGCTAAAAATTGCACTTGCTTTCTCTTAACCTGAAAGCGAGGGAATGTTAAGGCAGGAGATGCTCATCTGCCTGCAAGCACACCATGTCAGGATTCGACAATCCCTTTCCACCCAGTCTTAACATTAGCAAGTAGAAAAAATATATTTTCATCTCTTAAAAATACATTCCACACAATCTGGAGGATTCTCAAGTGTTTATAAATGGCAGGAAGACCGGCATGCCTTCCCCCTTGTGCAGACGTGGAAGGCGTATACTGTACTCCCAACAGCCACAAAAAGGTTGAGCAAATCCTTTGGTCTCTAGCCAAGAGGAAAGAGAAAGGGGAGGAAGGATGTGGGCCCTGCACTGCAGTACCTTCACCACTTTATCCCTCTTTGGATATAAAGTTGGGGTTTCAACTGAAGCAGCAATATATTTTGTGGGGTTGTCTTCCACTGATGCCCAGGATAGAGGGGTGGCATCATGTAAGCCTCTCTCATCTCATACACATTTTGAGAAGGGGAAATGTCAATTCCAAAAAGCCTGTGAGACAATAAATGTCCTGGCTGCTTGCATACATATGGATCCCTTCTGACAAATCTATGGCTAAAACTCTAGGTTCTTGGCACTCTTGACATCTTGTCGCAAAACCAGAGACGCACTAATGGCCTGAGGAGGTATGGCGTTACCTTACACTGGGCCAGCCTACCCAAGTATTGTCAATGGACTGACAATGGCTCTCTTTCAAGGCCTTGTGAATCCAGGACTGTCTGCAATCCAGGACTGTCTGCATGCAAATCATCTGCTCTACCACTGAGCTATGGTCTCTCTGGCTTTTATCGGAGAAGCGGTTCTGCTTTTTGCAGTGAAGGAAGGTGAAGGAGCAGATCTTACTAGGCTATGCAACGTCGTGCGGGCTGTACATGAGGGCAATTGGAAGAAGTTGCTTTTTTGTTTCTTGACATAAAAAGGAATAATCACATGCAGCACATATAATTACAACACTGGAATTGTTTTTTGTTTTTTTTACACACAAATTTTCAGCATTAGAAAGTCCCTGGGGGATTCCTACTGTATTTATATGCTACAGTTAAAACAAAAATTAACTTGCCAAAATGCTGGCAAATATTTACAAATACACTTTACAGCTGTTTATTTTTAAAGTGTGCAACTTGAGCCAAACAGTCTCTTGTTTCCTGAACTGCTAGTTCAATAATACAATCAGCTCCTATTGCACTCAGGGTTAAGGTCTCCTTAGGGTTTTATCATCCTTTTTTATGGGGCCATCAATAAAATAACCCCCAACTGATACTGTAACGGATATTTACATTCATTCCTTATGCTTAGTGAAATGTAAGACTATCGACAGACCCCAGGCCTGAAAAACATAAAGGGGGGGGGGGTCCTCCGCCCTGAAGCAATAAACTAGCTAAAATAACTCAGGGCAAATTCATTTCTCTTTTTGGGGGAGGCGGGGGATCCATAACGTGCCTTCAGAAAGGAGGCAGCAACCTCATCCATCAATCCCTATTGCCGAAGCTGTTATAAAAGCTTCCTAACTAATTTGAGGGGGGGGGGCTTGTATTCTCCCTCTTCCTAGCTGCTCTAGGGATGTGGAACCTGGGGCCTTCCACCAATAGTTGACTCGCAACTCCCATCAGCCCCACCCAGGATGGTGGTCAAACTCTAGCTGGAAGGCTCACACGCTCCCCATCTAGGGAACAAAGGCCTAAGACACAGATAACTGGTGGCTTTAAGTTTTCCCTTTTTGTAAAAATCTGGACTGCCACGGGGTCATTTCTACCCCAGCAAAGATGAAGAGGACGTTGCTATGTCCACTTGGCAAGGGAAAGGTATCAGTGCGGCTTTCAGAGGTGCTGTCAGCCTAGGAACAAGGGGCACTTGCCCTCATCCTTCTGTGTCTGGCTCAAATGCCAAACCCTTTATTCTTGGGCGACTTTTACTTGGACCCAGATACCTAGCTTTCTGACCCTGAGCACTCAGTCCTGGAGAAAGTGTCATTCGGAACGATCTTTGAACGCATTAGTCATGCAGAAGATAGTTTCAAATTCAAGTGAATAATCTCTAGCTCTTATGGTAAATGGGGTGCTCAGAGGGGGTGGAGCATTTTCCAGATCCTGTGAAAAGTTTGCAGTGTTGAATGCAGACAAGCCAGCTTTCCAACAAGGGGGGGGGGGATTACCTGGGTTGTCGTTTGCATTGTGGGGCTTCTTTTGCACCAGAAAATCAGGCAGGGTGTTCTAAGGGCACTCAGAGTGTCATTGCTTTGAACAGGCACAATGAAAATGGCTCCAATTTCATCATGCAGGGGGCGGGGGTGTCCATTAAGGCTGCATTCCTAAGTATAATTACAGACAAACAAGTCCAAGAGGAACTTATTTTCATATAAATACGTTTCAGTAAGGGGCTATTTTATCACTTATGAACTAGTGGTCTTGAAGCTGGTGCACATCACAGGAAATTCTAGGCATTCATGACCCAGCCAAACAAATGGCTCAGATAGCAACACCCCTCCGTTGGTGGCTTGCTTTAATTTTCAAGTAGGCTGAGATCCAACATCAGCGTTGAATCGAACTTTTCAGGTGCTAAAGTGCTTTCTTGAATCAACTACGAAATGGCTTTTTAAAAATTTTTTTTTTTAGCAAAAACAATCACCATCCTACTTTGGATTAAATCACAACCCCCCGTTGAACGCTAGATGGGCACCATCTGAGCATAACAGGATGTGTCAGTTCAAAATGGCTGCTTACAGATCAGTTATTGCTGAGACCTTTATGTAAACAGACTACCCATCAATGGAAGCAAGCTAAAATCTGTGAATTAGCCACCCCCCCCCCCGGTGAGAGGCCTGCAATTTGTGAATGAAAGTGGGACCACAGATACGCTGTGAGACGGGAGCATGAAACACAAGGTTCTGGACCTCAACACTGAAAATATGCGTGAAAGAGCGTGGGCAATACTTGAGATGATCTTGTTGTTTGGCTTCTGTGCCTTCCCCAGTCCAGTGACCAGCGGGAGAGCACATGAAAATGTGAATGATTCATACAAGTTGCAGAAGTTAACTTTTGTTAGCACAGTTTGGGTAATAATAATTTTAAAAAGATGGTGCACACCCTTCTGCCCACCTGTGAGAAATCAGTACGTAAAACAATGGTGCCTTTTATAGCATTGCTAGCCAAACTCGGGGGCATGTAAACTTATTCTTAGAACACTCATGCTTCAAGGTCCTCCTGAAGCTTGTGAACACTTTTAACCACTTGGTCTGATAAATGGCACCATTGTCCGCATTCTGTGCCTCTCACATCTGAATCAGTTAAAATATGTTTTTTAAAACCTTTGGCTGAATTAAAAACTGTTGGGTAAAGGATAGAGTAGGAACCACAGCAAACCTCAGTTATTTCTAAAGGTTTACAATGTATTTTTTTTAAAAAAAAAAAAAGGCAAAGAAGTGAATTCGGGGTGTTTTTTTCCTAAGCCAGGTTTTCCATCTCAACCCCTGGAAGCCTAGCCGATGCTCTTGGCTTTTCAACAGAGTTGTAGGCCTCACCTAACTGTGCATGTGTGAACTCCGGGCAGAATGAATGCGCTTTATGCATCAAACCCATGTGGCGATGCATTGCTAATGCACATTAAACACTCTACCTAACTTTTAAAACATTGTTTTGTTCCCAATTCCTGTTCATGGGGATTGAAACTGAGCTGCCGCCTCCTTAAGTCTGAATGGATTGCCTCTGCTTGGAGGGAGAGTGGCGGGGCCACTGTTCCTCGCGGGAACAGTGCTGTCCGATCTGCCACCAAATGGATACCTAGAAAGGCCCGGCAGGGGAGGTGGGTACAAAACACTTACGTTACAGCAGCATCTAAGCCTTATGTGCCAAATGCATGGGGGAAGACTGAGAAGACAAGGTGAGCAGCTGCCGTGGCACTGGTGGGGTCCAACGTTCTGTCTGCTGACTCGGGTGCAGAAGAGGGCAATCGCTGTGTCTCTGGATGAGTCTCCGCTGGTCCCTTTGCCCATGCAAGTGAAGAGTGAGGTAGCAGAAATAAAGGAATAACCCCCCGGATATGTTGAGGTGCTGAACAAAGGAGCCTCTTCTTCCCCACTTGTCTGAGCAGGTTGTGCCAAATG
Source organism: Darevskia mixta (assembly GCA_034641385.1). Classification (NCBI taxonomy): domain Eukaryota; kingdom Metazoa; phylum Chordata; class Lepidosauria; order Squamata; family Lacertidae; genus Darevskia; species Darevskia mixta. Next base: position 14,743,395 of record JAWWNH010000033.1, on the reverse strand, counting down.
CCCAGTGGCTGCCCCAGTCCTGAGGTGTGGTGCAGCCCACACTGAGGCCTCAGGCTGTTAGTTCAAGTAATGCGCCAAAGGCTCCTCCAAGCAAGCAAGCAAGGCCCCACGGAGCACTCCGCCTCCTTTGGCTGGAATGACATTGGGCTCAGGGTGTTGGCGAGGTTTCTTGCTCTGCCTGATTTGAGACCAGCCAGAGTTTGGATCCTGTGAGGCTTGCGGGCAAGGAAGGAAGCGAAGGCAAGAACTCAAGCGCTTGAGGTGGGCACCCAGCCTGCAGAGCGGGAGATGGGCGAAAATCTTGGATGTCACGCTTATTGCTTATGAGTCGGGCTCAGGCAGAAGTTCCTTGCAAGTGGCTAAGCCACTGCAGTGCAGGTATGCTGCGAGAGAGCTATGGCTGGTGAGAAGCAATGGCCTTGGAGTGGGGTTCCTGGAACTCTGTCATTCCCCTCCCCGCATCATCCTTTCCGGAGCGGCATCTCAGAGAGTACTTGTGGCACACGGAAACCAGCTTCTTTGTAATGTAAACTTCTTTCAGAAGAAGGAACAGCAAAAATCCGGTGAGGAAAGAAAATTCTCAACGTGCCATTCTGGGCTCTTGAGATCCGGCAAGCGGGTGTGGTCTGGGGCGGTTCTCGCTTTGCAGTGGTTACCAACACAATAAACACCTCTTGCTTCTCCAGGAAAAAGCGCGGCAGATGGCAGAGGTCAAGGCTGTTCGCCTCAAAGGTTTGTTCAACCTGATCCAAAGTTATTGGGTACCTCTTGGAGAGATGCAGAGCCGTTCACCAGCCATGGGTTACCATTGATTCAAGCTCATTAAGATTTCAGAGTGGGATTCCCCTGAGCGAAGTGTCTGCGGCCTCCTCCAGGGAGGAGAAGGAAAACACAAAGCCACCTTTTAAAAAAAATAAAATCCACCCAAGGCTAGTGGGCAGAAAGGACCTTGAGCACTGAAGGGGTTAAAAGTCAGGCACTGTACATGTCCCTGTGTTGGACTGGCTGCAGGGAAGAGACCAGTGTAGGGATGAAGAATGAAGCTCAGCTTCTGGAGGTCATGCAACTGGAGGGGGAAAGACCCTAGGAAGAGAGAGAGAGAAAAGTCACCACATTAAGCCGTGGGATCACAGACAATAATTCTTTTTCACAGATCGCTACTGCTTTGCTCTTCCTGGTCTGTGCAGTCAATGGCCAAGCAGAAGGGAAGCCTCCACCCTTGTGACTCCCAGTAAATATGGGTCTAAACCACTGAGCCTCTTGGGCTTGCCGATCAGAAGGTCAGCGGTTCAAATCCCCGCGACGGGGTGAGCTCCCGTTGCTCTGTCCCAGCTCCTGCCAACCTAGCAGTTTGAAAGCACACCAGTGCAAGTAGATAAGTAGGCACCGCTGTGGTGGGAAGGTAAACGGCGTTTCCGTGTGCTCTGGTTTCCGTCATGGTGTTCCATTGCGCCAGAAGCGGTTTAGTCATGCTGGCCACATGACCCGGAAAGCTGTCTGTGGACAAACAGCGGCTCCCTTGGCTTGAAAGCGAGATGAGCGCCACAACCCCATAGTTGCCTTTGACTGGACTTAACCGTCCAGGGGTCCGTTTCCTCCCCCCCCCTATTTTTTTACTCCGAGTAAATGTTATGCATAGACAGACTGCATACATTTGCAGGCCCAATTCAAAGTTTGGGATCCCAATATCTTAGGGAACATATCTCCCAGTAGGAATCTGCCTCTCGGACCCTTATGTAATTATCTGAGCCTTCCTCTTCATGTCTACTCCAGGAGAAGTACAGAAGGCTGCCAAGAAAGAGGGACTTGCCAGGAGTGGCCCCTCCGACTGTGGATTGCTCTCCCCAGAAGGCCTGCCTGGCATCAACCTTGCAATTCTTTTCAGTGGCAGGTCAAGATTTACATCTAGGTGGTCTGCTGGTTTTGTTATTAGCTGTTTTGATGGTGATTATGCTAATGTTTGTGCGGGTGGTTAGAGGTTTTCAGTTATTTGAAGTTGTGGTCAGTTTGTTCGTGGTTTCCTGAAATGGAATCCATTTTTATATGACTTCTGTCCTACACAAACCACCTTGAGATCGCACGGCATGAAGTCACACATGGAGCAATACATTATCATTCATTATCATCACCATTCATGGAAAGCCTGTGACATTTTGCATATGCAGGGAGACTTCGATCAGGTGCTTTCAAGCAAGTGATTTGCATGCTGCCCCATCCAACTTAAGCACATGGCTGAGATGACACAGTCAGGCACTACCCATAAGAGGACCAAGTGGGAACAAGGACCTCTTGTTTAAAACAACACAAACATACCTCAGCGCAAAAAGGCTCAGTTGTCTTCTGAGCAGCCTTTGGTCCAACGCCTCCGCTCCTCAGCCTTGCTGTCCGACAGCTGGCGTGTCGCCTCCAGCCTGGCGTCTGGCCTCTTCCTCGGTGTGTCGGCCCGGGCAAGCTGCTCAGAGGAGCCAAATGGTTTTCTTCTGGAACTGGGAACAAAATCTTTGTTTTCCTCCTGTACCAGAACCGGGAAAAAGGTTGAGTGCTTTAATACGATGGAGCCCCGCAGGAGTTGCTTCCAGACACGCAGTCTGGGCAAAGCCATCGAGCCCTGCCCTCTCACTTCCCCCAGGGTGAGTTTTCCTTCCCCAAATCCTGACTGTGGCTTGGAAGGAAGGCTGTGAGCTTTCTAAAAACATAAGCCACACAGTCCCCAAGTCTCCCTCTCCAGCCCTGCTTTCCCTTTTGGTCAGCCACAGCGCTCTCTCATTTCCTTTCTTCTTGTTGCAGCTAAGATATCAATAGTGGGAAAGTAAGAAACATCCTCAGCCCCCTCCACCGAAAACTGGTACCAGGTGTATTTGATGTCTGGCTTTGATGGAGAAGCTTACTCATAATTTGAGACTGGCTAAAGGCCAAGCTAAACCAGACACATTGGAAAATGTGCGATTTCCATTCCTGACTTTTATTAATTCCACCTCCGAAGGTCTGAAGCCCTCTGCTCTGTATGTTGGCTTTGCGAGAGACTCTGTGCATTGGCATGACTGGTTCGCCGTTTTTCTTGTTTTATATTTCGCACACTGGCTTTGTAGCCCACCTGCCATGTATCTTAATTCACCGGGGTGGGATGATATGAAATCTGCATTTTGTTCAATTGTACTTTACTGATCTTTTGTTGATCTTGGATGAAAAATTACTAAAATGCTTTAAAAAGAAAAAGAAACAAAGAAGGGTAGCTGTGGCCAGCAAGGAGCCTCCTCTCATTGCCTTCCAGCGGATTTAGTAATGCCTATCAGCGCAAACACAATGCTGAGACACGGAAGTTAACAAAATTCCTTCCAGTAGCATCTTGGATACCAACTAAGTTTGTTATTGGTATGAGCTTTAGATATCTGAAGAAGTGTGCATGCACACGAAAGCTCATACCAATAACAAACTTAGTTGGTCTCTAAGGTGCTACTGGAAGGATTTTTTAATAATAATAATAATAATAATAATAATAATAATAATAATAATAGTTGTTGTTGTTGTTGTTGCATTTATATCCCACCTTTTTCTCCAAGGAGCTCAAGGTGGCAAACTTGTTTCTCTCCTCACCTCATTTAATCAACAACAACTCTGTGAGGTAGGTTGGTTTGGGAGGCAGTGACTGGCCCCAAATCACCCAGCTAGTTTCATGGCTGAGTGGGGATTTGAACCCTAGTCTCTCAGCTGCTAGTCCAACCAGCGTACCAATGAACCGCTCTGGGCATAACAGTCTGACAACTTACAATTTATGAGGTGGTCCAATTTTTCCCTCCCTTTCTTTCTTTTTTTAAATCATCTTCAACTTCCTTGGAGCACCTAGCAAGTGAAGCACAGCACCACATGCAGAAAATGCCCTTTAAAATGCTCTAGCAAGCACATCGTATTGGGCAGGCCCCCTCCTGGGGTATTGTAAGGAGGAAAAGATGTACAGTACGTTTTAGGGGAATTGTATTGAGGGGGAAAGGTGGCTGCCCCCATACGTTCAAAAGGGGCAGCAATCTTTTTCTCAGGAGGGGACTGCACTTTGACATCTGCCGGGAGGGAATTCCGCAGGGTGGCGTACAACAACCAAAATTTCCCTGCAATTTCACTTCTCACAAAAGACGGAACTGCCAGAAGGCCCTCAGAGCTAGACCTCAGTGTCCACGCTGAATGCTAGGGGCAGAGATGCTCCTTCAGGTATACTGGGCCAAAGCCATTTAGGGCTTTAAAGGTCAACATCAACATTTTGAATTGTGCTTGGAAACGTACTGGGAGCCAATGTAGATCTTTTAGGACCGGTCGCCAGTCTAGCAGCCACATTCTGGAATGGCTGTAGTTTCCAAGTCACCTTTAAAGGCAGCCCCACATGGGCACACTGCAGTAGTCCAGATGGGACTTTGATGGGGTGTGCGTTAAAAAATAATAATACTGCACTTGCAGGCTACCACCAGCAGAGGGAACTACAACACAAGGCCGTGCTTTAATTTCAAGCTGGAATTATTCAAGAAGGGGCAGTAGCCAAACCCAGAAACGTTCAAAAATCATTCCGTATGCGTCCCTCAGAATCACATGTCCTTTAAAACAAAAAGTGCATGCACGCATGCACTTTTAATTGTTGCCTTCTGCTTCCTCGAGCATTCGGAAGGCTGTGCGTTTGAGGTCTGCTAAGTCTTCCCTCTACCCGAAATAATCTCCATGTTGTTCCGTGTTATGAACATTTCACTGATTATATTATTCGAACAAATGGCTATCATCAGAAAGGGAAGACCCTCCCTAATGTCAGGGCTTTCCCATTTCCAATTTTTCCTGCACACACACACACACACAGGTGGACAAAAGCAACAGGATTTTATTCTCATCTTCCATGTGTTCAGGAGACAGCTGCGAAACAAGAGATTGTCACCTAGGAACATAGGAAGCTACCTGATACTCAGTCAGACCAGTATCCCCACGTTTTTAGGGGAAGCGGACATTCTCAGCAGCACCTGGAGGTGCTGGGGATTGAACCTGGGACCTTCCGCATGCAAAGCACGTGCTCTACCACTGAGTTCTGTTAAAAGCTTTTGTTTAGGGAAATGGCACAGGAGTGAATGGAACTAGGCGGCATTTTGTTTACAATCAAACTATTTCACTGGAATGTGATTTGTCAAGTTGCCTGGTCTTAGTACTCTGCACTACTGTGACAGCACTTTAAACGGTCATGATTTCCACCAAAGCATCTTGAGAGCTGTAGTTTGTTTAGGACGGTGGCGGGAGTTCTTATGAGACCTCTATCCCCCCCCCCAAATAGAGCTACAATTCCCAGAGTTCCCTGGGAAGAGGGACTGTTAAACCACACAGAGAATTGTAGCTCTGAGAAGGGGAAAGGGATATATCCTAACAAGAGGGTCGGCAAGAGATTCCCTCACTTAAGATCTTCCAAAAAAACCCCACCAAAACCTCAGTGTCTTTTGCAGCTTCTTAGATGTTTACAAATTTCTTAAAAGTGATAAAACTGCACAAATAAATCCCTTGAAGGAATATGATGCAGCAGCTTCGCTGAAGCTAAGCAGGGCTGGGTCTGGATGAAAGACCCCCGTGGGTCATAGAATCGTGGCGTTGGAAGGCACCCTAAAGGTCATCTAGTTCAACCCCCTGCAATGCAGGAATCTCAACGAAAGCATCCGTGGCAGAAAGAAAGGAAAGCTATAAATGAAATACTGTATTGGCCCGAATATAAGCCGCACCTTTAAAATAGGAGGGGAGGGGAAGAAAATAAAGAAAAAAAGAAACCCGAATATAAGCTGCTCCATTCCTGGCTGCACACTAGGCTGGGGGGTGGGGGAGCCGCGCTGCGTTGCCGGTGGCCTTTCCCCTACCTCACTCTCTCCCATCCCGGCCTTGGGGGAGACGCGCAGGGCGGGTGCTGCTTTGCCGCGCTCCTGGCTGCATACTGTAAGGTCACAAATATAAGCCGCACTTTTAACTTTTCGCGGTCATAATTTGGGGGGGGGGGAGTGAGGCTTATATTCAGGCGAATATGGTAAATTAAATCCTTCAGTAGCCAATGCTGATTGTGCCTTATGCTCATGATTCCAATCGTTCTGAGATTGATCAGTTTCCTGTCGAGCTATATAATGCAGTCGTTAGACCCATTTTCCTATCATTGATTAATCCGCAGATAATGCCCTTGTAATCCGTGCGATTAAGACTCTCGTTACACTGTATTTGCTAATGATTTTGAAATATGTTGACTTGTGTATCAGTGCATCCTTAATGCCCTTATATTTGTGTGTACTTTTTTTTTTTTGGTCCATGCATTATGTATATATGAGGTGTCGCTGTGGTTGTTTTTCATTTCCACTGTCAGCAGGTATTTAAGTTTGAGAAACGATATATATATCTCCTACCTGTGACAGTATTGGGGCAATGGAAGGAACTGCCTAAGAGAGTCACAGGATATTTATAGCGCAGGTGTAAAAGAGCACAGAGAGGCAGCAGAACTGATTTGGACGGAATAAGTGCTTCCTGCCTCGCTGCATTCTAAATTTAAGGTGCCAAAAGTGTAAGAAGGGTTTGAAATTTCATTTCTCACTGACATGGTTCCTATTAGCACTGTAAATACTGCCTACATAATTTATTTTTAACAGATGGGATGTGCAACGAAGTGCTGCAGTCTGGAATGCGTCTGTTCGGTCACGCCCTTTTCCAGGAAACTCCATTCCACACACAAACCCATAGTTTTGTGTGAACAAACGGCCGGTCGTTATTCTGTGCCCAATGGTGGGGTTTTTAAAAACATTTTTTCTTCTTCAATTGAACTTATAACCTCAAGGCCCATTGATTTCAGTAAAACCTAGGCACACTTTGGGCTGGTTAAGACAAGCCCCCCCCCACCACACATTAGTCACATGATGGGAGATTACAGGGCCTTGGGACTGCACTGCCACCACTGCTGAAGCGGGGCTCCCCTTGGCTCTACCACTGCCCGAAGCAAGAAAGCCTATGCACATAAAAGTCTATAGGTATAGGGTTCCCCACATCAGAAATCCAAATGCAACCATACCATTCTGGTTGCCTCGCCTCAAAAAGGATATATTTAGAGTTGGAAAAGGTTCAGGAAAGAGCAACCAGAATCATCAACAGAAGTATAGTGTCCAGATCAAGGGAAGTAAGAGTACCACTCTATTCTGCCTTGGTCAGACCACACCTGGAAGACTGTCAAATTTTGGGCACCACAATTCAAGAAGGATGTTGACAAGCTGGAACATGTGCAGAGGAGGGCGACCAAGATGATCAAGGGTCTGGAAACCAAGCCTTATGGGGAACGGTTGAAGGAGCTGGGTATGTTTACCCCGGGGAAGAGGAGACTAGGAGGAGATAGGATAGCCATCTTCAAATATATTAAGGGCTGTCATATGGAGGAGGGAGCATGCTTGTTTTCTCCTGCTCTGGAGGGTAGGACTCGAACCAATGGCTTCAAGTTGCAAGAAAGGAGGTTCCGACTAAACATTCGGAAAAAACTTTCTGACGGTAAGAGCTGTTTGGCAGTGGAACAGACTCCCATGAGAGGTGGTGGACTCTCTTTCCTTGGAGGTAGACAAACAGAGGTTGGATGGCCATCTGTCAGGGATGCTTTAGCTGAGATTCCTGCATTGCAGGGGGTTGGGCTAGATGACCATTGGGTCTAAGATTCTATGTTCCTATGCATTTGGGTGATTTTTTTTTTCATTTAGAGGAAAGGCAAGCAAGAGGTGGCATGATAGGATTTTATAAAATTATGCATGCCGTGGAGAAAGTGGGCAGAGAAGAGTTTACTTTGCTCTCTCCTAACACTAGAACTCAAGCACCAATTAGTTACCTAAATATTGACAAGAATCTCTCCACTAGATTAGGTGCTATACCGACACCCCATCCCCAATGAACTGCGCACAGAGAATATAAAGCAACTGACTGGATAGGAAGGGCCTGGGATATTTTGGTGCCTGAGATAAACCATCTAAGTAGAACTCCTTCCCCACCTCCTCCACAGAGCGCAATCACTGTAAGATGAAGAAAACAACTCATTTCAGTTCATCAAATAAATGTGAAATTTATGACAACTCTGTGAAATAGTAAGAATTATTTAAAAGTGCACCCATTTCTCTCTCTCTCTAATTAGCATGGATTATGCTGGAACGTTCCCCAAGGACCGTGCCCCAACAGGTCAGACATGTTAAGAGTACAATTCTATAAACATCTATGCAGAAGAAAATCCCACAAGAATTCAATGAAGCTTATTCCCAGGTAAATTGGTATAAAACTGTAGCCACAGTCTCTCTCACTTGGCCATCGATGATGACATCCAGGGTTTGTGCTTAACCAGTCTTCCTCAAACTCGGCCCTCCAGATGTTTTGAGACTACAATTCCCATCATCCCTGACCACTGGTCCTGCTAGCTAGGGATCATGGGAGTTGTAGGCCAAAAACATATGGAGGGCTGAGTTTGAGGAAGCCTGTGCTTAGCTAAGGGATGGGGACAAGTCAGTACAGCACCTGATCCAATGAAGAGATATGGGTTGCTGGTATTTAAATACATATTTGGTGTTTATTAGAATATGGGTGAATCTGCTATTTGGGGTGAGGTAAGGTGCCTGCTTCTTGGGAGAAAAGCAATGACAAACCTAGACAGCATCTTAAAAAGCAGAGACATCACCTTGCTGACAAAGGTCCGTATAGTTAAAGCTATGGTTTTCCCAGTAGTAATGTATGGAAGTGAGAGCTGGACCATAAAGAAGGCTGATCGCCGAAGAATTGATGCTTTTGAATTATTGTGTTGGAGGAGACTTTTGAGAGTCCCATGGACTGCAAGAAGATCAAACCTATCCATTCTGAAGGAAATCAGCCCTGAGTGCTCACTGGAAGGACAGATCCTGAAACTGAGGCTTCAATACTTTGGCCACCTCATGAGAAGAGAGGGCTCCCTGGAAAAGACCCTGATGTTGGGAAAGATTGAGGGCACAAGGAGAAGGGGACGACAGAGGACGGGATGGTTGGACAGTGTTCTCGAAGCTACCAACATGAGTCTGACCAAACTGCGGGAGGCAGTGGAAGACAGGAGTGCCTGGTGTGCTCTGGTCCATGGGTCACAAAGAGTCAGACACGACTAAACAACAACAAAGGTGGGTAGTGACGGGGGAGGGGGCAACCAATTTACCGAATTCTGTAGCCAAACAGGCTTGCCTTACACTCACTTTGTTGTCTTTTGAGAACTGGGCAAACCCAAGAGGTCTCCTTTCCACTGGTTTTTTTTGAGCAAGAAAGGAGCAACAGGGCTCCCTTCTGAGCAGCAGGAGCAACTCCCTCTGTTTCTTTCATCTCCCATATCCCACGGAAATGAGAAAAGCCCGTCTCTCCCCGGTGCCAAATAATGCAGGGAAGGGAAGTGATGACAAGCACAAATGACAGCTGGCTCATAAGCCAAGTCAACATTTCTGGAGCCCTGCCCAAGGTCATGTATTTTATACTTTACTATTTGACCGTTTTTATTGTTTAAAAGAACTCTGCAAGTGGCCTTCTATGAAGCTGCAAAAGGCAAACATATTATACAAATAAACACATACATAAAATATGCCAATGTTATTATTGTATTATTACATATCGAGGGGTGGGGAAGGCCAAGACTGAGACAGATTCTGACTTTCCTAGCAAGTGTAGCCCATGCCCTCAAAAAAGTTTCATCTTCCCCTTGATTTTTTTTAAAACAGGTATTTCCCCACCTGTCTTGATTTAGGAATGCAAAAGTTTTAAAGTAAAAGTTCGGAGCACACTTACCGGTAATACTGTGCAGCTCCAAGGGGAAGCAGTCGCAGGATCGCTAATGCAGCTTCTCTGGCCGAGCATCTCGGATGCAGTTAAGCTACTTTTGGTCCTTCTAGAGTCTAATTCTGGAGCATTCCAAGAGTTTATACCAGCGCTGGCCCTTCTGGAATTCTGCTCAATTGCATATATGCGTGCACTAGTCCCTTCTGGTTTGTGGGGGTCCGTAGATGACCTATATGGATTTCGAGGGGCTGCATTTTCAACCGACTTCGTCACAGAGTCCTCCGAAGATTGCAAGCCCCGTCGCGTTCGCCACGCGCTTCTCACCGTGACGTGCTTGGTGTCAGGTGAGTTGGCCTCTGAAGCACCGTGGCTCTTCCAGTTGATTGTCTCCATGGGCGATTCGCTGTTCTTCTCGCCAAATTCAGAAGGTTTTATCGTAATGCTGCTTTTCGAGACGACCGTTTCCACCCTGCTCCTAGGAGCAGGGTCCCCGTTCTTCTCAGCCTCGGGTAACTTCAGGGTTATATTGCTCTTGTTAATCGGTATCTCGTAAGGTGTGCTGGTCGCGTTTGTCCCCAGTGAAAGCTCGTTCGGAAGCACTCGAATGTTGCTAGCAGATATGTGCTGCTGTTCTTTTGTGGCATCGCTCGCGCTGGTCCTTTGAGTCACAGGCTCAGATGGGTAAATGGTGATGCTGCTTGTCATTTTGTGTGACACCGTCTTAAAGACAGGCTGCTGCTTTTCAGAGCTGGCTTCTGGCCCTGTACCACCCATGATTTCCTTCACGTCCTTTTCCACAATCGCAGGCTTGATGACGGCTTTAGACCTCAGTGCTTCTCTGGGACTGAACTGCCTTCTCGATTTCGACCCTGTAAGGGCAGCGGCTGAAGACACCCTGGAGGACCTGCTGAGCTCTTCCTCGCCGCTAGCATTTTTATCGTTTTCAAAAGGAGATGTTCGAATTCCCCTCTTGGAGCTTATGAACTCTCTAGATGCAGGTTCCCTTTTCAACCCTACGTCAGCAGTAGCAGAAGCGGTTGCCATTTTACTTGTCTCTTCATTGGTGCTGAATTTTTCATGGCTGTTGGTGTTGATAGCTCTGGCTCTTGCAGAAGTGGGTTTTAGGCCCACGTTGTTAGAGTTTGTGGCTAAGGCAGCGGTCTGATCCATTTCTTCCTTCCGAGGATCTGAGGGACTCTGCAAGAGATCTTCCTGACTTCTTGAAATGAGCCAAGACTTTGCTAAAGGTGAGGGCTTTACCATTGCGTGCGGAGGTTCTCTTTCCTGGGAGTTTACTGCCTTCGGAGAGCTCTCTTCCAAGTGCTGCCTGCGAGACGAGACCAAAGCAGTTTCCATCTTTGAGCTGGTAGGTTCAGCAGCTAACGTCTCCGTAGAGAGATAATGCCTATAGGACAAAGCAGCTCCATTGGAGGCCCCCCGGTTAGTCTTCAAGATGTGGGTCTCTGTCGAAAGAGCAGGTTGTTCTGCAACGTGCGGCTTAATTCCCTTTTCAGAAGGCGATATGGAGGTTTCCGTTTTGCTGGGCTTCTCTTCAAGTTCGTCAGACTTACAGTGATGAGCGTCGTTTGGTGATTGAGAGGTTTTTTCCACTTTGCTCCTCAACGCACTCTCGTTCTTGGGTTTCGAAGAGGCTTTCCAAGACTTGTGCTCCTGTGCTGCAGGTGGGTAACGACTAAGCACAGATGGCTGCTCTCTAGATTTTTTTACTTCAGCTGGTGGGTTTCCACTGTCTTTCTGCGAGGAAAAGTGCATGCCCAGCGTGGATTTGTCTTCTGTCCGTTTAGCATCAGTTGCTAAGGTGTCCAGTAACGCTGATGTGCTCGATGCTTTGGCTGCTCTCCTGCTGTTCAGGTTAGGGCTTGTGACCCTCTTGCCGCCTTGGCTCTCGCTATTAAATGAGAATTCTCGGTTGCGAATTCTCTCCCGTCTGTGCTGAGGAGAAAGTTCCCGAGACTTATGCTTAGAAATGGCTGACTCGGCTGTGACAGCTCTGTGTTTGGGTCTGTCGTGCTTCACTCGGCTAGGTAAGTTAATTTCCTCTGTTTCTGCCTCACCGTTCTCCAGCTCTTTCTGCTTCTTCATCTGCGTTTTTAGTTCTTCAAGTTGGCCTATGAGGAGCTTATTTTTGTTTTGCTCGCTCAAGTAGCTATCATGCAGGTCATTATTCTTTGCTCTCAGGGTTTTGAGCTCCTCTTCTAAGGACTCAAAGTGTTTGATTTGAGTCTTTAGCTTCTCAATTTCTTGGTTGAGGTCCTTCACTTTGTTGTCTTCTTGATTCTTATTCTTCTGATTTTCTGATCTGTTCCGAGTTTCGTTTTCCACAAGCTTTAGGTATTCCAAACTCCCTTTTCTCCTCGTTTCCTTAGAGGACAGCGCCGAAGTTGTCAAGTCAACTTCAATCCTCAGGTCATTTCTGTCGAGAATACTATTGGATGATCTTTCCAGCAGGTTAGATGTGTTTCGCGTTTGATCTGCCCGGTTCAGTTTATTATTTTGCTCAAGCTTTTGTGTCAGCTCTTGTATTATTTTCTCATTCTGCTTCTCCTTCTCAGTGAAGTGTTTCTTTTCGTTAACAAACGTGAGAGCTAGCGACTTAAGCTTTTCCAGTTCACTCACTAAGCTCTGCTCAGTTTTATCCAGCCTGTCTTCAGATTGCTCAAGTTCTTTTACTTTTGCCCTAAGAACTTCCAGTTCCGTCGAGATTTTCTTCGTCAAGTTTTTCTCCTCGTTGAGGCTGAGGCAGAGCTGAGTACAGTCATTCTTACTTCTGCCAAAGGCTTCCTCCAGCTTCTCCAGCTCCGCCATTCGCTTCTGAAGCCGCTCGATTTCGGATTTCAGCTCCCGCGTGAGACTTTCCTCCTCCTCCAGTTTCTCCTTCATCAGCTGGCAAAGCTCTTCCGCTTTCCTGATCTCCTCATCCTTCCCTTCAATTTTCAAGACTCTTTTGCGCAAAACTTCCACATCGGCCAGCATGCTCGAGTTGCTGCCTTCTGCCTGGATAACTTTGTCCTGCAAGTCCAGCAACTCATCCTCAGCTTTCTGGAGGTTTTTCGTCGCTTCCTCTAATTCATCGAGACGGCGGCCGAGACTCTGGAGCTTGAAACGTAAGTGACGATTCGACGTCTCTTTATAAGCTGAATAGTCCGCCATGTTTGTTCTACCCCCCTGCTTTCAGGTTTTTTTTCCAGATGGGAGCAAGGAAATGGATTTTTATAACTCTTTATTCTTCTACTTGTTTCATTAAGTTCCTTGGGAAGATGACCAGCACCTGGAAAGAGAAAGCAGGTGGTAAGTACAAGTATCAGTTTATTGTGAGGACCATGCCTTTACACAATTATCTGCACAACAATATTAAATTCATTACATACTGTCCCCGCAAGACCCTCATCCCACAAAACAGAAAGAGAAGTACAACAAGAACGAGTTAAGAAGACGATGAAGGGGTCTTTTCGTTGTCATCCAGAAATCTTTCCCTGGCTTTCATGGCCTTCATCACAAAGACCGCTACCATGTGGGAAATCCGTGGGTTAGCATCAACTAACAAAATTTTATTCGATCTTCCGGGTTATTTATTGAAATGGGTATGATTTGCAGAATCGCAGGCGGTAAGTGTAATGGAAAGGATATTTCTAACTGCTTTTCTTTTCAAGAGCTGTGATTCAAATTGATCTGATTGGTAGAGGAAGGGCTATTGCACAGTGGCAGAACACATGCTTTGCATGCAAAAGAGCCCAGGTCCAGTCCCTGCCATTTCAAGGTACGGCTGGGAAAGACTAATGTACACCCCCCCTCCCCGAAAACTGATGCCAGTCAGTGTGTAGACAATGCAAAGCTAAATAACAGTTTTCTGTCACACGTGCAGAACAGGTCCCGGTGAGCCTAAATAGCTCAGCTGGTTAGAGCGTGGTGCTGATAATGCCAAGGTCACAGGTTTGATCCCTGGAAGCTGCACATTCCTGCATTGCAGGGGGTTGGACAAGATCCTCAGGGTCCCTTCTAAATCTGCAATTCTATGATTCAAGGTTTGTTATATTGCCACCAAGGCTGCTGGACAAGGGTGATGCAGAAGCAGCCAGCCCTTATGAGTTTATCCTCACAAGAGAAGACTGTCGTGAGGCGCATTAAGGGCCATTGCGATGCCTTTCTACGAAGCCTGTTTAGAAATGACTCACATCCCGCAAGCAGAAGGTCATTTAGCAGCAACTCGGCCACCTGCGGCCTCTGCGAAAGCAGGCCACGCTCTTTTCCTGAAGTTACCACTTTGAGCACAAGGCATAGGCAGTGTTCCATGTCCAGAATTTCAAGATAATGCAGCCCCTCGCCTCCCCAACTCAGCTTGAAGGAGGGGTGGGCTGCGTATTTGCAAAGGTATGCAACATTCTCAGCTCTGATCATGAGTCTCATTAGGCCAAGGGGAAGGAGGAAAACAACCGAGAAAGCCCCCACAAAAGTGACAAGGGGGGGGAGAGAAGGGAATGCCCAATTTTATGATGACACAACATATACAAGCAAGCCAAAAATATACTCCTGTATCCTCCTTTTATTTGGCAGCGACCTTCCTTTCCAACGGTATCCTGGTGCCATCTGTTTGCAAGGGCAGAAGTCTCTGTCCCAATTCCCACCTCAGGTGTGAGTCACAAGGTTATAATGCAGTTCTCCAGTTTTGCAAAGGGGAGCTGCTGTTCTTTCCCCAAAAGGGTCGGGAATTTCCTCTTCCCTGCCCGTCACTCAGTACCTGGGGGCTGAGGAAGGTGCAGAAAGGGGGCCTGGAGGAAATGAGAAAGGGGTTGGAGCAATTCGCCTATGGGGAAAGGTTGCTTTTTAGTTTTAGGAACATGGGGAATGTGCTAGAGGTGCATATTGTTACATGTGGCATGGAGAAAATGGGACACAGGCTTCTCACGTAATCCTAGATCCCAGGAAAACCCAAGTTGCATATTGGGAGATTCAGGCCAGACAGGTATCCTTATCACACAGATATCACACAGCTCATAGCTAAACTATGGGTTTCGGTGCCGCAAGGTGTGATGGTCACCAGCACAGATGGCTTTAAAAGGGAAAACTGACAAATTCATGGAGCATAAGTCTACCAATGGCTGCCAATCATTATGGCTGTGTACTACCACCTCATGTCTGATCTGAACCCATGGAGAACCACTGCCAGCCATTATAGAAATAACAGTGGTCTTTAATAGTCCAACTTGGCAGAAGACAACTCCCTATGTCCGTATGTCAGAAGGTGTGCAGCAGTGTTCTGTGACAGCTGAAGCTTCCAAGTCATCTTCATGGGTAGCCCCGTGTGAAACCAACTGCAGTAATCAAGGCTCAAAGTTTCAGAAGCATGGATTGGCATGTAGCAAGGTCTTGCCTCTCCATAAAATGGCCTCCTAATCAGCCCAAGATGAGAGAGAAAAAACACCTCCTGGCAACAGCACTGGCCTGCTTCTCTAAAAAGTATTACTGGATCCTAGGCTCTTAACATGAAAACAGAGGATCACAAAAACCCTATTGGTCGCCGGTAGGCTGATCCCCTCCAGACTAAGGATATTTCTCAACCACCCCCACCTCCAGCTTGTCTAGGTTCAATTTTAACTTATTCACCCTCAGCCATTTGAACATGACATTCAGACCCTGGTTCAGGACATAGATAAAGCTTGTTCACACATTACACTGAACCCAGGTACAAGCTGTCTCTGTACATGTTCAAGTCGTTGCGTGAAAGAGTGCAGCTTGTTCATTTGTGCAGTTCAACTATTTGTGTACATAGATTGTGCACTTACTCACCTGTAAACAACCCTGTAACTTGATCCTGAATGTTCTGTTATTTTTAATTATTTCATTTATGGGTCCCTTTACACAGGGACAGTCCCAAAGCAACTAAAAATATATTTAGAGTGAGGTCTCATCAGTGTAGCAATATATATTGATCACCCTCCTATCAATTCCTATCAATTGCCATTGACAGATGCAATCATTTGGAAGGCATTCCCCTAAACACTTGTCAAATGTAGCAGGCAATGCAACAGAATACCACGGTCTACAGCAGTGTTTCCCAACCAGTGTGCCTCCAGATGTTTTGGGACTACAATTCCCATCATCCCTGACCACTGGTATTGCTAGCGAGGGATGATGGGAGTTGTAGTCCCAAAACATCTGGAGGCACACTGGTTGGGAAACACTGGTCTACAGTACCAAAAGCTACAGGCAGATCCAGCAAGACCAGAAAGGAGGAATTTCCCTTAACAAGTTCATAGAATCATGAAACTGTAGAGTTGGAAGGGGCCCTGAGGATCATCTAGTCCAACCCCCTGCAATGCAGGAAACTCAGCTAATGCACCCATGACAGATGGGCCATCCAACCTCTGCTTAAAAACCTCCAAGGAAGGAGAGTCCACCGCCTCTCATGGAAGTCTGTTCCACTGCCGAACAGCTCTTACTGTCAGAAAGCTTTTCCTGATGTTTAGTCGGAATCTCCTTTCTTGGAACTTGAAGCCAACGGTTCAATAGAAAGTTCAATACAAAGATCACACACCGGGTCAACTAACGTCTTCTCCATCTCACAGGTGGTGCAGAAACCAGACGGGAAAGGATGACTTTCAAATGTGACCTAGAAGGACCCAACACTTAACAGACACCATGGGAAATGTAACTGCAAGGACCTTTACTCCTAATGCATTTCTTGACTGAAGGCTCCTTCGCACAGCTATCCCAGAGGGATCTACCAGGACTAGATCTGCAGCAAATCCCCATTCATTCCTACATAATAAAAGGGGCCACTGCTAGCCTTGTGGTCTGATTAGCCTTGCTGCAATAGCCTTGCAACATTCAGTTGCCAAAGAGCCAAGTGATGCTATCCCAATGAGCAATCTTGTGGTGCAAATGGGTATTTGATGTTATTCACAGGGTTCCTTGTCTGCAAGCAGTATGACTATTGAAAGTCATTGAGAGCAATTACGGTGTTTATCTTAAGAAACATGGGTAATGATGGCTGGCACCTGTGATTTTAGTAGGAGCCTGTCACAAGTCCATTGCTGTCTGGGCTGTTTGTTTCCTTGGGACCTTTGATCTCTTCAAGTGCTAGACAGGGAAAATTCACAGACAATGAAGGGAAGAAGAACAGAGGGAGGTGGGGCAGGCGATGGACTTGTGACATGCCCCCACTGACATCACCGCCTCCTGGCTGTCGGTATTTTGCAGGGCATGCTGGTACTTTAGGTTTGTGCATTTAAAGCGGATTGAAGCATGACAAGTCCACTTTTTAAATAAAATAAAATAAAAAGTGTGGTTTGGAAAGTAACAGGGAAATGCATTGAACTAATGATTAACAGGATGGTGTATAAACACCTCACAAGCAAATCAGGATGAATAAAAGATTGTAGAGTTGGAATAGACCCCAAGGGTCATCTAGTCCAACCCCCCCTGCAAAGCAGGAATCTCAGCACGATGTCCTGCATCCAATTTGAAACCATATAGGACCCTGCTTAAATTTGCAAATGTGCTAGCAGTTTTTGAATGCTTATTGTTATGTAAGTGCCCTGTAAACAAATCAGAACAAATGCTCAATAAAGACCAGACATGATAACCACCATGTAAACCTTGTGCAAGCAAATTAGGATGAATACTAAATAAACAGGTCATCTTGAGAAGCCCTCTAAAAATAACCACCATCTGCACACTAACTCCACATTAGTTGAAGGCAGACGACTGATGTTTACACTCTATGAAGCATGAATGCTATTTAATGGTAAGAATTATTTCCAACTAAGTTTTACTCAAAGTAGTTCTATTGAAATTAATATGCCTAACTTAGTCATTGTTCATTAATTTCAGTAGGTCTACACAGACAAGGACTAGCATTACAATACAACCCTAATATTCCCTCTCAATAGGAGCGTTCCCAGGATTAGGCTGCTTCAGTCACTTTAAGTCACAGTTCTCCGGAGAAAAGGACAGTGTCTAGAAAGGCCCCCAGCACTAGGAAAACAGTGGCAGTGGCAGAACCATCTTCCATTAGCCACACACCCAATTTCACTTGGAATATCCAGGGAATAAGCATATACAGTGGTACCTCTGGTTGCGAACGGGATCCGTTCCGGAGGCCTGTTCGCAACCTGAGCAGTGCGCAACCTGAAGTGCCGAATCTGCGCATGCTCGCCGCACGATTCAGCGCTTCTGCGTATGCTCACCCTGCCGAACCCGGAAGTAACCTGTTCTGGTACTTCCGGGTTCGGCGCGTTCGTATCCCATGACGAACGCAACACGCAGCAGTCATAACCAGAGGTACGACTGTATATAGGCTTTGCAGCCACTTTTCTTGTTTGTAGTTCCTTTCACCCACACAGCATTCTACAAATACTGATCTGCACATTCTGCACAATTGTGCAATATGCATCCCTGCAAATTTCAGTTTAATTACTCTTCTGGCTCCTTTTGATTTGATCAGGCACACCTTTCAAAGTTACCTATGCACCCTTAGAGGACAGAAAATAGACAATTACGCTGAGGATGCTGAATTCTTCATTCTTCATTTGGGACATGTGGTCCCAAAACTGTGGAATACACACAGAGCCCCAATTACTATAGAAAACTGTAGTGTTAAAGACGGTAGAACAGAGGTAGGGAAATGGGTCTGGGCTGCTCCCCTGTCAATCACCTGGCAACCTAATAATGCCAGGTGAGTGCAGCTTGAAATCAAACCGTGTTGGCAGAACAGTCAGCAAAACACCAACCATCAGCTAACTGATGGTGTGTGCGAAGCCCTTTGCACAGCAGGTCTTCTCAAATATTGACAATCAGCTGATTGTCAGTGCATGAGAAGCCTTACATTGCTTCTCAAGTTCTGACTGTCAGCATGTGCCTATGGAGTCTTGCAGGCACTGCCAATCAGCTGATTGGTGGGGCCTACAAATTTCCTCTTCTCCAAGCCTCTTGTTACCTGCCCCACACCTACTGTCATATATGACACTAGGTGTTGTGCAGGTGGGAATGACTTGGTCATAGGACCACAGGTTCCCCATCTCAATTCTATGTAAAATACCTAATTGCTGTTTCTCTGTCCAGCAGCTGGTCTCTAAAGTAGCTGATGATAGCTCAGTTGGTTAGACTAGCATGGTGCTGATGATGCTAAGGTTGTGTGTCTGATCTCCATATGGGACAGCTGCATATTCTGGCATTGCAGGGGGTTGGACTAGATGATCCTCAGGGTCCCTTCCAACTCTACAATTCTATGAGTCTAAGACACAATAAACTTGGGAAGATTTAAATTAAATATAAGGCAGCAGTGATTGATGAAGGCGGGGGGCGGGGATGGTAGAAAAATGTCTTTCTCCCCAGCCCTTAGATGTTACTGCTGCTGCTCTTTAAAGATTCCATGAATTCCAGGGGGAAACAGACCCTGGACTTGGAAGTGTTCTATTTAACAATCCAGGCCATGTACCACCAGATCTTGTCATCCATGGAAGGTGGGGCTTCCCCTCATGAATCTTAAGTTAAAGGCAGCCAACAGAGACACCTCCAGCCCAATATTCCTTGTCTAGCTTTCTCTCTTATCCTGAGAACACCAGGAAAATTTAGCCACTTAGGTGCAGCTCCGGCAAACATAGGCTTAATTGCAGCAGGTTACAGATGCTCCACGAAATGCTAAGTTTTCCTGCTGATCTGATGCCCTTCTAAAGGAAATCACGCACAGCCTTATGCACAAAGCTGCAGCCAACATGGCTGGCTGCAGGAAGAATTTTGGTTAGGCATGTCAAGGTAAGCCGGAGGTTTAAAAAGAGAAGGTACTTTCCCGTCAATGGAAATAGCCAAGAGATATGCATCCAATCAAACGAAATTGACTGGGATGTTTCACAATGTCATCTCCTCTTAGCACATTCCTCCCCATTGCTAAATATATTTCTTGTAAAGACACACACACACACACACACACACACACAAAGAGGACTAGGAACTTGTTTACAAAACCAGCTTCCTTGCGATAACCTCTTCAATCTTCATTAGAAGGCAAAAGAGTTTAAAGGACTTTAAGGGCTATTTCGTCCAACTTGTGTCGCAAGCATAGCTATTGTCTTGTCTCACCGCCCTATAAAATCGCCCATGCAGTGCAGGCTGTTGTTGTTGTTCAGTCGTTCAGTCGTGTCCGACTCTTCGTGACCCCATGGACCAGAGCACGCCAGGCACGCCTATCCTTCACTGCCTCTCGCAGTTTGGCCAAACTCATGTTAGTAGCTTCGAGAACACTGTCCAACCATCTCATCTTCTGTCGTCCCCTTCTCCTTGTGCCCTCAATCCTTCCCAACATCAGGGTCTTTTCTAGGGAGTCTTCTCTTCTCATGAGGTGGCCAAAGTACTGGAGCCTCAACTTCAGGATCTGTCCTTCTAGTGAGCACTCAGGGTTGATTTCTTTAAGAATGGATAGGTTTGATCTTCTTGCAGTCCATGGGACTCTCTTCTTGCAGTGCAGGCTAGAGAATATCTAACACGAGCAGAGAGCAAGCACACCAGCAGAGAGAGGTTAACGGCTCCGTACACATTAAAACCAAGTGAGCCAAACCAGTTTCCAAAGCAGTGAACTGCCTTGTGCTGACTCATTGGTCCATCTAGCTCAGTACTGTCTACACTAACTGGCAGCAGCTCTGCAGAGCTTTAGGCAGCAGCTTTCCCCTGCTCTCCCTGGGATTGAACCGGGGACCTTCTAATGCACTACCACTGAACTACAATATAACCAAGGAGAAGGTGCTTTACCAAGACCAAAACAATCTGAGCGGCCAAAAACTCTGAGAGCGCGCAGTGCTCAGAATGGCTGGCAACGGTTGAAGAAGAGTGAGGGAGATAACCCAAGATGACCTCTAAACACAGAGCCAGCTCCTCTTTGTGTGCCAAGTGCAAGCTTTGGGAGCTCATAGCAGCAGAAGCGACAGAGCAGGTTGCCACTGACTTAAAAAGATGAGCCCAAGCGGCTTTAGAAAGGTGCTGGGGCAAAAAGAGCACCTGCTGGATCAGATTCGGGGCTCATCTAGCCGAGCCATGCATTTCCAACACGGCCAGCGACAAGTAGGACACAGAGACAAGAGACCTCGCATTTATGCTTGATTTAGAACCCACTTAATCTTTTTCAAAAACTCCCCCATGCTGTCCTCCCTGCCCCCTAGTATTCAGATGTTGACAGCAATTCAACATGGAAGTTCTATTAAGCGATCTAACAGCTGTTGACAGACCAATTCTACTCCACGAATCGGACTAATCCCTTAGTAAAGTCATCAAATGAATCAGGGTCCATCTTCACATCTTGAGGGACTTCAGCAAGCAATAAATTATTCCGTCACCAGTCCAGCCTGCAACCTGAGACAGCCCTGACTTAGCCTAGAAGCCGAGTCAGGCACAGGCCGGTGTACTATGGTCTGGCCTTGAAGGATGTTGTTCTGTGCTTTTTGTGTTTGCACAGCGACTGGGTCGAAGCAGCGTTCCCCCTTCATGGCAGAGTGTGCTTTATGGCAGACTGGGATTTGAGGTCAGGTCTCCCCACTCCTAGTCCACCCCTGAAACAGGTGGGGGTGGGGAACCTGCCTCAGCTCGAGGGCCACATTTCCTTATGGGAAACTTTCCGGGGGCCACATGCCAATGCTTAAAGTTGAACGCAGCAGCAAATGTGGATTTTACTCTTGCATTGTAGGCCTGTTTCTACACACATTCCCGCAGCCCTCTCTATCCACCATTGAGGCAAGCAAGAGGTACGATCAGAGTTCAAGGACATATTCCAGCCAGGCAAAAACACTCAAGGAGGGTGTGAAGCAGGGCTTGTGAGGGACCTGGCCTGAAAAGGGGTGTAGTCTGAGGAAGTTCCTGGGGGCCAGATAGAGAAGCTTGGGGGCCACATTTGGCCCATAGGCCTGAGGTTCCCTAATTTCTGGTCTAATTCAACTTCAGTTTTTGCTCTGCGTGATCCCAGCTGCACAGAAGAAACACTTACAGCGGGATCCTAGGCTTGCTGACTGAAAAGTAGGTTATACTGCATCTACTGGGGCTCATTCACAACTATGCATGCATAGGATTGTAGCCTTTTGACAGAAACATGGGCTGTTAGTCAGAAGCGGTGTCAGGGTTTTTTGCCTTCAGAGAAAGCAGGACATTCGACAAATAGCGTTTGTCTCTGTGATGGATGCACCAGCTTTGAAAGATAAGGAAGAAAGACGCTGGCCATTTGAGGTTTCTCAAACCTGAACTTTGATTTGTTCATGTATTATCATCACTTTGGACTGGGCTCCACTGGCAACCTTTGTTCATTGGCTGCAGCCTAAAGGCCTATTGTCACCTTACATTTCCCCTAAACCCAAAATATACTTTCAAAAAAGGGAAATGCCCCGGCTTGTATCTGTAGTGATCTCACAAAATTAAGCATGAGTCTTTCCTGTCCTCCAGGCCCAATCTGCATGTTCAGCCCCTCTGCAGGCTATTTGAGTGGGCCCTTTGGCCCCTTATCTTTCTCCCCTCTAAAGTTTGTTGTGCTTCCGCAAAGCTTGGGAGTTCCCCCCACAGCATGCTAATGCCTACTTTCTTGTGCAAGATAGTGCTGTTTTGGCTACATAAGGATCCACACTTGGGGAAAGAAGTCACTATTAACACATTGCTGGGATGGGGAAGCTGTGGCCCTAACTGGAGTGACCAATGGCAAGAAATGATGGAAGTTGTAATGCAACACCGGGATTGCAGGTACTCAGGTTTTCTGCCCCTGGTATATAGAATCATAGAATCATAGAGTTGGAAGAGACCACAAGGGCCATCCAGTCCAACCCCCTGCCAAGCAGGAAACACCATCAAAGCATTCCTGACAGGTGGCTGTCAAGCCTCTGCTTAAAGACCTCCAAAGAAGGAGACTCCACCACACTCCTTGGCAGCAAATTCCACTGTCGAACAGCTCTTACTGTCAAGAAATTCTTCCTAATGTTTAGGTGGAATCTTCTTTCTTGTAGTTTGAATCCATTGCTCCGTGTCCGCTTCTCTGGAGCAGCAGAAAACAACCTTTCTCCCTCCTCTATATGACATCCTTTTATATATTTGAACATGGCTATCATATCACCCCTTAACCTTCTCTTCTCCAGGCTAAACATACCCAGCTCCCTAAGCCGTTCCTCATAAGGCATCGTTTCCAGGCCTTTGACCATTTTGGTTGCCCTCCTCTGGACACGTTCCAGCTTGTCAGTATCCTTCTTGAACTGTGGTGCCCAGAACTGGACACAGTATTCCAGGTGAGGTCTGACCAGAGCGGAATACAGTGGTATTATATGGGGTGACCACTAGAATTTCTCGGATACTACTGCTTACAGTGCCTATTCTTATTATTTATTGCAAGAATGTCTAATCCACCTTTCTGCAATGAAATGCACCCAATGCGGTTCACAACAACAATCACTAAATCAATTCAAAGAGTTTAAAAGCCAGCACATGCATTTTACTAATTTGGCCTCTTTTATGTCTACTTCAACTGCTGCTATTTATAGGTGACTGGTTTTTTTTTTGTTCTTTTAATATTTGCACCAGCTGCTTCAATTGTGTTTTGCTGCAGAAAGAGTGGGTAGAAATCCTGGCCCCAGATGAACTTCTCAAAACAAGCCGATCCAAGGTCTGAGTGCCGTAACTGCAAAGGCCAGCTCTCTTGTTTGCTGTACTGCAAAAGCCACTCTTTAGCTGTACATTGAATCAAGGCCACAGCTCCCATCACCTGCATCAAAGCACCCTGTATATTCATCATCATCATCATCATCATCATCATCATCATCAATATATATCCTACCCTTCCTCCCGAATGAGCCAAGGGAGGCAAACAGATCCACAATTCTTTTGGGGTGGAAACACATTCTAAAGCAGTTATAATATCTAAATGCAGTTTATGTGTTTGACTTTGACCAAGAGCCTGCTGCAAGTCTTGAAATTCTTTTAGGACAGGGATGGGGAACCTGTGGTCCTCAGGACGTGGTTCACCTATAACTACCATCACCCTGTGATCGTTGGCTGGGGCTGATGGGAGCTGAAATCCAGCAACATCTGGAGAGCCACTGGTTCCCCATTCCTGTCTTAGGGGCTTCTCACATGCAGCTGTTGATGAGCAACATGATTGCAGGCCTCTGTCTTCTCTTCTTAGCCCAACTTGGAGCCTTCTCCTTGTTCCATTCAGCAACCGGTTGCCTCTGGGAGTGAAGGACAGGCCAAGGGGACAGGCAAGTCAAGTTATGATTTGCACGTCAGGAAGCCCTGTCGTCGAGTTAATCAGAAATGACAGATACTCCACCCATTTCAGCCAGATACTGAGGCACAGCTAGGCACCTCGCTAGCTAAATGCCCTCGTGCGATTCACTGGGACTGCATTTTCGTTAGGCGGAGGACCTAAAATTATGTGCTATGGCAGGGTGAGTAAACTGCTGGATCCTTGACACTTTACTGCTGTACAAATGCTCCGGAACTTGGTCGCTTGGCTCCCAGCCTGACGCACTCTGCTTATTGTTCTTGTACTTCCTTGTGGCATTCGAATTCCTACTGCGAAAACAATGCCAGGCCCTTGCGACGCAGCTTTAGAAGATGCAGAATTCCTGTCTACATGTTGCTCGGGGCTGGACGGCTGCAGGGGACACAGACCCACAAGGTTCCACACGGACAGAAATGCAAATCACGAGCAAAAGCGTTGACAGCGGAACAATGGGGTGTTTCGTTCGCTTCTGCCTACTGGTACTTTTGGGTTGCCTGTGTGAACTAACCCAACAGATGCATGGAATTTAGTATCTGGAGCATGGTAGGCAAACTAAGGCCCAGGGGCCGGATCCAGCCCAATCGCCTTCTAAATCCAGCCCACGGACGGTCCGGGAATCAGCGTGTTTTTACATGAGTAGAATGTGTGGTTTTATTTAAAATGCATCTCTGGGTTATTTGTGGGGCACAGGAATTGGTTCATTTTTTTCTTCTTCAAACTATAGTCCGGCCCCCCACAAGGTCTGAGGGACAGTGGACCAGCCCCCTGCTGAAAAAGTTTGCTGACCCCTGATCTGGCGCAAACGTTAACAACCTCGAAACACACAGCTCTTAGGTATTGTTTCTTTAAGACCTGCTGGAATTCAGAACATCCGAAGTGCTCACAACTCAAGACCCCAGCCAGGAACCTGTTATACAAAACAGAAAAGACAAACCTAACGTATCACAGCTCCATTTTTAGCCTTCCTTGCAGGCAGCAGGCAGTGGCTGAATGTGCTTCACAGGACACATCAGAAGGTTGTAATGGCACCCTCACTAAGTACCCAATATGTAGCTTTTTTATCTACCATACTGAAAACACATTTAACTGAAAAGGAAACATTACATAATTGAAGGTTAGGTTTAAAATTATTTTTTAACTTGTAAATGTCCTTAGCACATCACAGTTTTATCCATAGCCATAATTAATTGCAAATATTACAAGCCAGACTACGAAATACAAAGGGAAAGTGTTGCCCTGGTGAAGACATGCTAACTGCCAACTCATAACA
The DNA here is from genome assembly GCA_034641385.1 of Darevskia mixta. NCBI lineage: Eukaryota > Metazoa > Chordata > Lepidosauria > Squamata > Lacertidae > Darevskia > Darevskia mixta. Next base: position 14,718,076 of record JAWWNH010000033.1, on the reverse strand, counting down.
AAGCTGTGCATTATAAACTGATACTTTACATTTGTCCACATCCGTATATTTATTTTGCTGAAAATCCACCTTACCACAAAGCTTTCATACCTTTGTTTTTGTTCTCTATATCTAAGATAATGAGTCGATTTAGCCAACACAACGAACTCCTAAAGTTTCTCCATTCATTATTTTGATAGATGCATGCGTTGCATGCTGCTTTTATTTGAATCTGCACCAAGCAGAGCGGTGAACAGTGGTGGGCCAGGGCATCTCAAATTCCGCCCTGTGCGACGGCAACCCCCCCCCCCCCGTTGGATGCTGTAGCTGTGGTTCCTGCTGTGGCCCCCCGGAAGCTCTGCATCTAGTGCCTAGATCTGCATTTGTGGTGAAAAAGCGGTGACAAGGTCTTGGGAGAACAGAACTCTGTGTGTCCTATGGCCTGCCCTGAGCCCGTGACAGTCTACTGCCCTTACATGTGGGTGGCTGGTGCTGCAGTGCACCAGTGTTGGATTAAGATTCAATGGCCAGGCCAGGCGGTTTCTGGGAGAGGGAGGAGCGCCATCTTGTCCTCCCCAGGCAACAAAATGACTCGGGCCAGCCCTGTAAATCCTCCCATGAAGCTCACTGCATGGCCCTTGACCACCTAATCATCTCTCAGTCCAGAGGGCTGCTGTGAGAGGGAAAAACAGAATGAGATCACCCACGTCCGCTGCCTTCAGTTAGTGGGAGGAAGGGCAGGATAAGAACATAACTCCCAAAATCAGGTGGAGAGTGAGAGATGGGAATGGCTCTAATAACCCCATGACACCTACTAGTTTAGAAATCCATGGCCTACTTTATCTAGGTTTATAAAACTCTGACTAATCGGAATGGAAGGCAGTTGTTGAGAGCAGGAGCGTGGGCCTGGCCTGTTGTTCCTGTCTTACCATTCACTCTGTCTAACATGTCATTGTTGTTGACGTTGCTACTGCCCTAGGCCAGAAATGATGAGTCTGTAACCTTCTAGGTTGTTGTTAGACTCCAACTTCCCCCAGCCCCAGCTGCCAGCATGGCCAACAGTGAGGGTTGAAGGGTGCTGCAGAAAACATCTGGAGGGAGACAGATTCCCGTAGTCTGGTGTAGGTCTGTACCCGGTAACCATCACTGAAATATCCAGGACTGGCAGAACATCATAAGAAGTGCATTCTTGTCTCCCTCTCTGTGGCCCTTCTCAGCACAAGCTGTAGGGCAGGGGTATCCAAACTTTTTTCAAAGAGGGCCAGATTTGATGAAGAGAACATGCATGAGGGCAGACCAAAGTTGTTGACCATTTTTTAGGATTGAAGTTGTTGACCTTCTTTTAGGATTTTACCCCAAGAAATAAACTGCAAGCACTTGCATCCTCAACTTGCCATTGAGAGCAGAGCAGGGACAGGGAAACTATGGCCTTCCAAATAATAAATAAAAAAATTGTCCAGTAGCACATTAGAGACCAACTAAGTTTGTTCTGGGTATAACCTTTCGTGTGCATGCACACTTCTTTGGATACATGCACACAAAAGCTTATACCCAGAACCAACTTAGTTGGTCTCTAATGTGGTACTGGACAATTTTTTAATTTATTTCGATGCGTCAGGCCAACACGGCTACCTACCTGAACCTCCAACATCCATCATCCCTGACCACTGGCTATGCTAGCTGGGGCTGATGGGAACTGGAGTCCGGTAACATCTGGAGAGCCACAGATTCCCCATTCCTGGGTTAGCATGTTGGTGTAGCCCAAGTACAAATCTCCTCTCAGCCGCAAAACTCACAAATATACTTGAGAAAGTCACCCATCTCTCAGCCTCATCTGCTTCACAGGTTGTTGCAAGGATAAACTAAGGAAGAACAATGTCTACTGCCCAGAGCATCTGGGATGACTATAAATATAATAAATAACTACAAGTGAGTTGGAAGCCTATCAACACCCATCATCCAGCAGAACCAGTGAAACTGCCTGCAGAGACAGATATTCAGAAGTTTTCTGATGACTTCCAAAGTCATCATGTCTTTGCTAATGGAAGCTGCAAATCATGGAGAATGCAATATTTGCAATCTGTAGAAACAGAGCTTAGTCCAGGGTTGCGTTTTGTTTTGGGAAGTGGGGTTCTCCTGAAAAGCAATCTCATATTAATTTACCTTATTACTGCAAACAAGAAACATACCTACTTGCCACCAAAGCCAGCTAAAAATGCAGTTTAGATTTTGTTTTTATGTTTTTGCAATCATGCACCTTGTTTTGATTTTATTTTAATAAAAAATACCAACATTTTTTCTAAGTAGAAAAACTGCTTGTGGAGGAGTTGGATGTGATGACCCCAGCTGCTCAGAGCCAACTTCTTTCTGCAAGCTGATACAACTGGTTTGTTTCTCTTGAGCTCAGTTCTCAAGATAATAGAATCACAGTATTGGATAAAGACTCATGGATGGGCCATCTGATCCAAACTCTCCCACCCCTCTCAATGCAGAACACCTAGTGCTCAAGCATCCCCAAGAGTTGGCTGCTCCAACTCTGCTCAAAGACCTCCCATGGGGAAAAGCCCACAAGGAGTTTTGTCCCTCCATAGAAGTCTTACTACTGCTCAAGTTATCTAGGTACGCACCCCAAATCTATTTACACGAATTATGCAGCTCACATTGCTCTGGGCCGAATCAAAGAAGGGGACCTACTTGGCTAAAAATAATATTTGATCAAAGCCCTTTAGCTTTGTCCTTGGAGCGTACCACCTGCAAAAATCTAATTACATCCATCCTGTTACATTAGTCTTGACCTTTAAGAGCTTGGGAAAAGCTGTTAAAAATACAAGGGCAACAACAACAACAACAACAACAACAACAACAACAACAACAACAACAACAACAACAAAAAGGCTTATACCTACTAGCCATCAAAATCAGAATTAATTCTGCTCCGTGTTTCCATCTTCAGATCACCCTAGAGCAGGAGTGGGGAATCTTTTCCAGCCCTCATTCCCTCCTGGGCAAACTTCCTTGGGCCACATGCCAATGCTGGGTGGGGCTAGAGGCAGAATTGGGAAGAGCAATGCATGCAAATTTTTACCTTTCTACAGGAAACCAGTTTCTACACACACACACACACACACACACACACACACACACACTGTCCTTCATCCAGACAAGCCTGAAGCATTCAAAGAGGCTTTCTGACCAGGCATAAACAACTGGGGTGTGCAGCAGGGCCAGAGAGTAGCACAGCCTGTGAAGGGTTCAGAGGGCCAGGTAATGAAGCCTGGAGGGCCACTTTTGCACTCCAGGGTCTGAGGTGCCCCAACCCTGCCCCACAGCTTGTGCTGCATTGTCAAAGATACTTGTGACCGAACTAAACATCTGCCATTTCACATCTTGGCCGAGAACAATCTCCAGGAAGGCAAGACCGTGATTTTTTTTTTTTTAGAGGGGCAAGAGGGAGAGAAAATGAATTATTGCCCCTGTTGTACAATAAGCGACAACAAGCATCAGGTATAGGCTTCAGGTGACTCGCCAAGGGTCCAGAAAAACAACAAAATCCCCCACCCCTAGTAGCAGAAGGCAAGTTCAAGCAAGCTACCTGCAACTCGATAATGCCCCCTGCTGACTCATCAGAAAAGAAGTCCTCTTGTTTTCAGCAGGGACAGGCAGTCTGTGGTTTCTGGCTTGAGGCAAAATACGGTACCTACAAAGCAAATTGCTCTTCCTGAAATGAGGAACAGTTCAGTCTTCAGTGAGATGGAAGAGCTTGGCTTCAGCTTTATTTCATATCTGTCAGATGCCTGCTATTCTCCTCCAGATGAAATGATCAATCTCTGGTTTCCTTTTCAGGCCCACCTCATGGCATCAGGGGTTACCCCCAAAAATCAGAGGGACAGGCGAGACAGTACAGCCCCTTCCCTTAGCCTGGCAAAGACCAATTGCCAGGTAGCTCCTACCCTCCCAGAACTTGCCTTCATCTTTGACCATCTGAGTGAGAAGTGAGACACTGAGGCCCTCTGGGTCCTGGGTCCATGTGACATTTGTCTCCTCCCCTCCCAGAACAACTGCCTTCATCAGCAGCCATTCCACAGGTTGTCATGTCACTTCATTATATACCAGGATGAATGTTTTGGGAACCTACATTTGCTTATTTTGCCTCTTCCCTTCCAAGTCCTTTCCTCTTTCATTTGACATGGCCCTTGGATTGTAAAGATATCATTTTATATTGTACAATGCCTTGATTGCTGTGGCAGAAAGACAGCATATTAGTTATTCATTCATTCATTCATTCATCCAGCCATCCAATATTTTTAAAAGTCTCTGAGTGGCTTACAAAGTAACAAAAATGGAAAATCAAGACTAGAATGCAAATAAAATGAAAATACATGATGTCAATAAAAATCCAGAATCAAAATATTGAAACAAAATACAGAGCAAGCTAAGCATTAAGTCAGAACACCCATCTAGAAAGTAAATAAACACTATCTGGCAGTCACACATATTCCAAACAGTAGAGCCTTACTACATAAATTTTAAGCAAGTCTTCTAGGATGATTAGATGTACCTATAAAAGGTAAAGGGACCCCTGACCATTAGGTCCAGTGGCAGACGACTCTGGGGTTGCGGCGCTCATCTCGCTTTACTGGCTGAGGGAGCCGGCGTACAGCTTCCGGGTCATGTGGCCAGCATGACAGAGCCGCTTCTGGCGAACCAGAGCAGCGCACGGAAACATAGAATCATAGAATCATAGAATCATAGAGTTGGAAGAGACCACAAGGGCCATCCAGTCCAACCCCCTGCCAAGCAGGAAACACCATCAAAGCATTCTTGACAGATGGCTGTCAAGCCTCTGCTTAAAGACCTCCAAAGAAGGAGACTCCACCACACTCCTTGGCAGCAAATTCCACTGTCGAACAGCTCTTACTGTCAGGAAGTTCTTTCTAATGTTTAGGTGGAATCTTCTTTCTTGTAGTTTGAATCCATTGCTCCGTGTCCGCTTCTCTGGAGCAGCAGAAAACAACCTTTCTCCCTCCTCTATATGACATCCTTTTATATATTTGAACTTGGCTATCATATCACCCCTTAACCTTCTCTTCTCCAGGCTAAACATACCCAGCTCCCTAAGCCGTTCCTCATAAGGCATCGTTTCCAGGCCTTTGACCATTTTGGTTGCCCTCCTCTGGACACGTTCCAGCTTGTCAGTATCCTTCTTGAACTGTGGTGCCCAGAACTGGACACAGTATTCCAGGTGAGGTCTGACCAGAGCGGAATACAGTGGTACTATTACTTCCCTTGATCTAGATGCTATACACCTATTGATGCAGCCCAGAATTGCATTGGCTTTTTTAGCTGCTGCATCACACTGTTGACTCATGTCAAGTTTGTGGTCTACCAAGACTCCTAGATCCTTTTCACTTGTACTGCTCTCAAGCCAGGTATCACCCATCCTGTATTTGTGCTTTTCATTTTTTTTGCCCAAGTGTAGTACTTTACATTTCTCCCTGTTAAAATTCATCCTGTTTGCCTTGGCCCAGTTCTCTAATCTGTTAAGGTCATTTTGAAGTGTGATCCTGTCCTCTGGGGTATTAGCCACCCCTCCCAATTTGGTGTCATCTGCAAACTTGATCAGGATGCCCTCAAGCCCATCATCCAAGTCATTGATAAAGATGTTGAATAAGACTGGGCCCAAGACAGAACCCTGTGGCACCCCACTAGTCACTTCTCTCCAGGATGAAGAGGAGCCATTGATGAGCACCCTTTGGGTTCGGTCAGTCAGCCAGTTACAAATCCAATGAATGGTAGCATTGTCTAGCCCGCATTTTACCAGCTTCTTTACAAGAATATCATGGGGCACCTTGTCAAAGGCCTTGCTGAAATCAAGATAGACTACATCCACAGTGTTCCCTTCGTCTACCAGGCTTGTAATTCTGTCAAAAAATGAGATCAGATTAGTCTGACATGACTTATTTTTCAGAAACCCATGCTGACTTTTAGTGATCACAGCGTTCCTTTCTAGGTGCTCACAGACCGTTTGCTTAATGATCTGCTCTAGAATCTTTCCTGGTATTGATGTCAGGCTGACTGGGCGGTAATTGTTTGGGTCCTCTCTTTTCCCCTTTTTGAAAATAGGGACAACATTTGCCCTCCTCCAGTCTGCTGGGACTTCACCTGTTTTCCAAGAATTCTCAAAGATTACTGCCAGTGGTTCTGAAATCACCTCTGCCAGTTCTTTTAATACTCTGGGATGTAGTTCATCTGGCCCTGGAGACTTGAATACATCTAAACTAGCCAAGTGTGCTTGTACTACCTCCTTACTTATTCTGGGCTGTGTTTCCCCTGCTGAATCATCTGCTCCATATTCTTCAGGTCGGGCATTGTTTTCTTTTTGGGAGAAGACTGAGGCAAAGAAGGTATTGAGGAGTTCTGCCCTTTCTGCGTCCCCTGTTCGCATTTCACCTTCTTCTCCTCTAAGTGACCCCACTGTTTCCTTGTTCTTCCTTTTGCTACGGACATACCCATAAAAACTCTTTTTATTGCTTTTAACCTCTCTAGCAAGCCTGAGTTCATTCTGTGCTTTAGCTTTTCTGACTTTGTCTCTACATGTGCTGGCTATTTGTTTGAATTCCTCTCTGGTGGTTTCCCCCTTTTTCCATTTCTTGTACATATCCCTTTTAAATCTTAACTCAGTTAAAAGTTCATTAGATAGCCACCCTGGCTTCTTTAGGCACCTTCCATGTTTTCGTCTCATTGGTACTGCTTGAAGTTGTGCTTTTAATATCTCCCTTTTAACAAACTCCCATCCATCATGAACTCCCTTCCCTTTTAGTATTACTGACCATGGGATCACACCCAGCATTTCCCTAAGTTTTCTGAAGTTGGCTTTCTTAAAGTCTAGAATTTGAGTCTTAGTATGCTTGGTTGCTCCTTTCTGATGTATAATAAACTCCAGAAGAGCATGATCACTCCCACCTAATGATCCTACCACTTCTACCCCACTAACCAGGTCATCACTATTGGTTAGGACCAGATCTAAAATGGCTGATCCTCTTGTTGCTTCTCCCACTTTCTGGACAATGAAATTGTCTGCAAGGCCAGTGAGGAATCTGTTCGACCTTATGCTCTTGGCTGAGTTTGACATCCAACAAATATCAGGATAGTTGAAATCCCCCATTACTACTATCTCATTTCCTTTTGAATGCTTGGTCATCTGTTCCAGGAAGGCATCATCTATGTCCTCAGTTTGGCTTGGGGATCTATAGTAAACTCCCACCATGAGATCACTGTTATTTTTCTCTCCCTTAATTTTGACCCAGATACTCTCAATTTGGCTTTGAAGTTTTAAATCATGGATCTCTTCACAGGTATACACATCCCTGACATATAACGCCACTCCTCCTCCTTTCCTGTTTGGTCTATTTCTCTTAAATAGATTGTATCCCTCTATTACTACATTCCAATCATGAGACTCATCCCACCAGGTTTCAGTGATGCCTATTATGTCGTATTTAGTTTGCTGTACCAAGAGCTCAAGTTCATCTTGTTTATTTCCCATGCTCTGTGCATTTGTATACAGACATTGAAAACCATTGATCATTCCCCCTAGTCTCCTACTTAAGGATTTTTTCCTCCCACCACTAGGTCTGTGCGCTGTTTGCTCCATTTGGTCCTTGACATTTGGATGATCATCTTCAGCATTTGATAGACTCCTACCTTCAGGACCACTGTCTCCCTCCCCCACATAAGTCAGTTTAAAGCCCTCCTGATGAGGTTTTTGAGATTGTTGGCAAAAACATTCCTCCCAACCCTTGTGAGGTGCAGCCCATCACTTGCCAGAAGTCCATCTTCAAGAAACTGCAGACCGTGATCTAAGAAACCAAACCGTTCCTGCCGGCACCATTTGCGAAGCCAGTTGTTCACTTCTCCTATTTTCCTCTCTCTTCCTGGGCCACGGCGTTCAACTGGGAGGACAGATGAGATGACAATTTGTGCATTTAATTGCTTCAGCTTCCTGCCCAGAGCCTCATAATCACTTTTGATCTTCTGGAGGCTATGGCTTGCGGTGTCATTGGTAAACGCCGTTTATCTTCCCGCTGCAGCAGTACCTATTAATCTACTTGCACTTTGACAGACGTGCTTTCGAACTGCTAGGTTGGCAGGAGCAGGGACCAAGCAATGGGAGCTCACCCTGTCACAGGGATCCGAACCGCCGACCTTCTGATCGGCAAAGCCCTAGACTCTGTGGTTTAACCCACAGCGCCACCCCTGTACACACGACTTAATCCTAACTAGTTACATCCAGTATGTAGATGATGGTCTTGTAAGATAAAGCTGGAGCATTTCTCTCAAATCCACTGATTTTCTAACAAAACCTGGCAATTTATTTAGTGGGAGGGGGCAATTCACACTTGTGCACAAGGTCAAGTGATGACGCATATGTGCGAAATAGCCATTCTAGATTAAGCACAACTTCACTTCGAGCACAATGCTTTTCAACGGGGGCGGTTCACATCCGTGGCTGCGAGTCATCAAGTGGATGAGACATTAACTGGTGTACACTTATGTATGAATCAGTCGTTAATTACCAACAACTCAAACCGTGGTTATTACGCCAATATACGGGTGGGCGGCAGCCACTCTCCTGTTCCTGGTTTCATGCACAAGTGATGCCACCCAAAAGTCAGGTCTGGCCGAACAAGACAGGAAAGCCAGGCAACCAATAGATCAGGACACTGCCTGTAATCCTAAATGGTGGGTTGCCATATCTTCATCATTTGTATGGGCTATTTGCGCCTTTCAAGACAACTTACTTTGGACAGAATTTGTCCAAAATTTAAGCTTTGCTTTATTCAAAAGATGTTAAGGACACCTCCAACCAGAAATGTCAGGGCAGCCTACAATGGTTAGTGCCAAATACAAAACAGAACAAAGGTAAAGGGACCCCTGACCATTAGGTCTAGTTGCGGATGACTCTGGGGTTGTGGCGCTCATCTCGCTTTATTGGCCGAGGGAGCCGGCATACAGCTTCCCGGTCAGCGCACGGAAATGCCGTTTACCTTCCCACCGGAGAGGTACCTATTGATCTACTTGCACTTTGACATGCTTTCGAACTGCTAGGTTGGCAGGAGCAGGGACCGAGCAACGGGAGCTCACCCCATCACGGGGATTCGGACCGCCAACCTTCTGATCGGCAAGCCCTAGGCTCTGTGGTTTAGACCACAGCAACTAAAATTCAGCAAAGCAGATTAGACTACCAGCCAGCAGCTCATGCTAGGTGCTGCAAACCCTGAGGAAATAAAATGCAACTTTGCCTGGTGCCAGAAAGACATCCTGATTGGAACCAAGTAAGGCAAACCTCCCAACAGAAGGCATTACATAAAATGGGTGCCATGTCACAGAAGGCCATCTCTGGCCGCAACTCATTTAACTTTAGGAGGTGGCGGGTTCTGGAAGAGAACCTCAGATGATAAAGGTAGTGCTTGGGCAGAACTGTGTAGCAATAGAAGGCAACCCCTTAAGATACCCAGGGTCGGCAAGCCACTTAAGGCTTTTTAAGTAAGCAGCCGCATTTTGAATTACGCTCAGAACAATAAGTAGCTCGTATAGTTGCTTAAGACCTGGTAAGATAAACTGCTCCCTGTAAATAGCATAGTAGTTGCATTTTTTTACTAACAGGTTTCTGGGAAGTCATCAAAGGTGGCCGGCCCCATGCACAATACATTGCAGTAGTCTAGCCTTGAGGTTACCAGGGCATGAAAAAGAGCAGCCAGGTTCTCTCTGTGCTGTCATCCCATGAGCTGCCAGAGTCGGCTAAAAGTTAAGACAAAATGTTTGCATGTTCAATGGCGTCTGCGGTTGAGAAGTGTGTGCACGGGGGTGGGAATTATGTGGCCCATACCAAAGAATACCTTGAAAGTGAATGAACAGAATAGTTTCACAAACCAAAGCAGAATGATTTTTTTTTTTGTCCCTGCCAGGAGGTGGGGGAAAGGCAACAATGAAATATCACTGACTTCCCAGCTCTCCTTTCTCCTCTGGCATGTTTTGCTAAGGATTACCACATGTAACAACAAGTTCACAAAGAAAATTCATCAGCTATGTGTGTGCGCGCGCACACACACACACACACACCTTCCAGGTTGCTTTGCACACTTCCATGAGAAAGGGGATGGGCTGGCAAGACATCAGCGAGCAGCTGAAAAGTACTGCAATGGAATCAGCTGACTTGCTTGCATTTCCAGTGTCTGCAATCACCTCTGCTGAGAAAGTCTTTCTCCCTCCCTCCCCGTCCCCCCACCCCGGCAAATCACACATACGCAGACATCCCTTGGCTTTTGGAAGACGGGGTGAATTAAAAGCTTTTAATACTACTGATGACTAAAAGGGAAATAAACAACAAGGGCAGACCCTGGTGTAGGACACAACAAACCCGCAGCACTGCAGCAAAACCAGCTACCCAGAATGCTAAACTGTGTTGCTGAATGCAGTACAGCTACAGCCTGCTAGGAGACAGCTGTACTTGCACAGCCAGCTTGGGAGGAACTCTGCCTCTATATCTGCTGACATTTATAGGAAAGTTTGCCTTCTACAGTGAGGTGTAGTGGCCGCGTCTGTGTCAGATGAGGGAGTCTTGGGTTTTAATTCCAACTCAGCCGTGAAGCTCACTGGGGTGACCTTGGATCAGCCCCCACCCTCTTAGCCTAACTGACTGAGCCTAATTGTGGAGGGATGAAAACATTGCAATAACATGTTTTTTAAAGCTATCCGTGCACATATAACTGAAATAAAAAATAGTTCCCACTTTTAATTTAAGGTGAAAGAATTTGCCACTGGTGAACTGTGCTGCCATCAAAAGCAGGGAAGGGCTCTCCAGATGTTGCTGGACTCCAACTCCCATCAACCCTGATCATTGGCCATGCCAGCTGGGGCTGATGGGAACTGAAGTCCAACAAGACCTTCCCGGTCGGCCTGACTAGAGTGTTGGTCTATGACCAAAGAGTTCTGGGTTGAAATTCCTACAAAGATCACTCTGGATGACCTTAGTTGAGTTTCTTTTAGCAGCCTAATCTACCTCGAAGGGTTGTTGTGAGGATAAAAGTGGTTTTTAAGTTCATGTGAAGTAGGGTGGGAGGAGAAAAAATGTCATTTATAAAGGCGGAACAATAAAATAAGCATAAAACTCTAGATGCAAAAGACTGGTTTAGAGCCTACCTACACACGTTAATCCAGTATTAAAATGGTTTAACTATGGCCCTATTTGCTCCTAACAGTTAAAGCAGTAGGTATAACATCACTTTAACAGTCATGGCATCCCAAAAAAAATCCTTGGAACTGTTTGTTAAGGGTGCTGAGAGTTGTCAGGAACTCCCCTATTCCCATCACTGAACTATAATTCTCAGAGTCATTTAACAACCAATCCCTCTTCTCAGGGAACTCTGGGAATTGTAGCACTTTGTGATGGGAATAGGGGTCTCCTAACATGTCTCAAAACCCTTTACAAACTACAGTTCCTGTGATATTGGGGGGGGGGAGCCATGACTGTTAAAAGTGGTGAAACACTACTTTAAATGTAAGGTGCAGATGCAGAGTGTTTCGGATTCTCAACCCTGGAAACCCTGGGAATGTCAAGTTCTGTGAAGTACCGTATTTTAAATAAATCTTAGCACCTATTCAAGGCTGTAATTACTAGGGTCTTTTGAAAGAAACCACAGGCAGCGAGACCAGTTTCAAAGCAGTATAAGATTGTAGGCTATAGACACATCCTCAAGATAAAATACATCAGCTCCAAAATAACAATTTTCTCCTGGTGCTTCCTGGAATGATGTGAATAAACCTCGTAACAGAATGGATTTATTTTTCCCTGCATTTTCCATTCTGGTGGTATGTTTATCCATATCATACCAAAAAGCAATCCCATGGAGAGATTTCTTTTTTAAAAAATCCTTTCTCCCAAACACACACACCCTCTCCAAGCAAAGGCACTGACAGCCTCACCCTTCCTTCCCATTTGCCTTTGCTCGCCGCTTCCCAAATTAGACCAGTTCAAGGGATGCAGTTCAGTGGCTTTCCATGCAGAAGGGTGCAAGCTTCAACCCCAGGTAGGACTGTGAATGTCCCCTGCCTGAAACCCTTGGACCGCTGCTGCCAGCCAGGGCAGACAATACTGAGGTAGATGGATAAGCTCCCTATGTTCCTTGTGTTCCTATGTATCCCCCATGTTTGTTGCAATTTGGACTTCAAATTGGATTTCTCGGGCACAAGAGCCATCCATGAACCGATCAGATGATGTGACTCTCAGCTCAATACACAAAACTCCCTTTTTACAAAATAACTGCATGCGTATGTACGTATGTATGTATGTATGTGGGGGTGGGGACAGGAAGGCCTCTCTGTCTGCAGCGTCTTATCTGTATCTTGCAAATGCAAGTCATCACACAATGTGACAGTTACTGACCACAATCAGACAAACATATGAGTTTTCTAGCCACAAACATATACAACCCGTCCCATCCTCCCTTTGCATGTGCGTCTTCCATTCACTATAATTTCCCACCTTATTATTGAAATAAACCAATATACTAAATCAACTTAAAAACCATGGTCTTACTATTCTGGCATGTTTGGAAGTGGAGTAACCATAGTTTCCCAGCTCATATGAAACAGGAAACCATAGTTAATGGGAGACATCCCTGTTTATTGGCTGGCTTGTGCAAAGGGGCTGTGTGATCAGCAAAAAAAGCTCCCTCTGAACTCTCTCACCGAAGATATAAATGGCTCAGCTTTCATAATCTGCAAAAAAAAAGAGGGTGGAAGGTGGCCTACCTCACAGGGTTACTCTGAAAGCGAATTATTATCAATCCATCCCCAAACCTCTGGGATAGGTCCGTCTGTAGGTCTAAATGAGTCATAACATTCCTTGAGACAAACGCAGGGAACATCCTGTTCTCTGCAGAGGTCAAGCAAGCAGGGCTTAATCCTGCTTCAAAAAGATAAACTGCCCCCTTCCCCAACTGAATGGCAAAGGGTGGCGCATTCTCTCCCCCACCCAAAGTCTCACCACGTTGTGAGTTACTTGTCTGTGTGCTGAACTTTAAACTTGCTCTGAATGCAAAAACAAAAAAAACAAAAAAAAGGAAAAGGGGGGGTTAGGGGTGTCACGATCCAACCAGTTTGAATTCCCCTCGATTTCAATGGGAAAGCTATAAAAGACACACGCTGCTTCTTCAGTGGGACTTCAAAGTGCCTAACTAGGGCTGAAGCATGATGCGCCCACGTCATAATCTGGGTGTGTTTCAACCCACTCCCGATTTTCATGCCAATCAAACTAGCAAGTTAAACAACAACAACCACCTGGTAGCAGGCAGGCAGCAGAGCAAAAGCAAGGGGCCAAGAATGGTACCCAAATTACTGAGCGGGGAGGAGGAGAACCAGAGGGGAAATACCCCCTCAGCTGATGTTCTTGGAAGGTTATAGGGAAGCCAAGATTTGGCTAAAAAATAATAATGGGGGGACCACAGGGGGTCAAGAGCACGGGGGCTTGTAGATTTCACTAAGCACCCCCTTTTCCCCATAAATGAGGCACTGGCCTAGAGGATGGGGGGGCATGTCGTGAACTGTATATTGCATGCACTGCACTAGGAATACACTGAATTAAAAACAGGGCACTGCAGTTCTGCAGGAGACAAGTTGCCTTGGCTCTCTCCAGTTCCTTCTGGGAAAGACCCACTGAGCTCAAACTCAGGACTGGCGCACAAATGCAGAAGAGTGAAGTGAGGATAAGGCGACAGAAAGGGAGGGACGGGCAAATCTAATGATTTTGGCGTTTCTCATTTCTCCATTCTTAGATTCAGATCTCCACATTTCCAGATCAGTTAGCAGCGGTGTGGTTTTTTTTATTAAAAAAAAAAGTCGTCATGAAAATTCACCTGCATTTTAATGAAAACTTTTCCTACTTTCGGAATGCTACTTTGCCTAATATACACACTTTTGCAAGGCGATTTTCTGTAACATAATAATGCTTTTGCATGCTATCTTCATTCATATATACACTTCCCAGAATGTGAATTTTTGTTTACATTACTTGGATGGAGAACTGTGCTGCAAAAGTCAGAGAAGTGTGAATTTTGAAGCGTGGCTGCATTTTGGTTTGCGTCTTTTTTCGGAGAGTGCAAATTAGGTAGGTTCAACTTTAAATACAAATGGAACCAAATGTCTCTCTCATCCCTACACAATGGGCTGCTACAAGTGGAAGAAAGCATTTTTAAATACCACACACACACACACACACACACACACACAGAGGCAGGCAAATAAAAAAAAACCCAGCACAGCAGGCAAAAGCCTGGGAAATAACCTTCCTCCCTGACATCCTAGTTTTCTCTTTGCAAGGAGTTTATTCTGCACAGAAGACCATTGGGACGCTAAACGCTTTCTGCCTTCCAGAGTACACAACATATGGCTAGATGGACAAATATGTCACTCTTCCCCCAGCGCAAGCAACAAGTTACTATTCCTGACTCAGTTATGCTGAGGATCCCCAAAATGGGGATCATTGTTTATTTCACTCCAAACAAACCACAATGTTAAGCCAAGGTTTACTCTTGGCTTGCCAACAGCGGTTTGAGCTAAACAAACCACACACTTCAATTCGGACTTAACGCTAAGTTGGGGATTGTGGGTTTGACGGAGGTGTGAACTCCAGCCTCGTGGAAAACGGTTTGCTATGGTTTCCTATGGCATGTGAACTGTGCCACTGCCTTGCCTTCAGGAATGGCCACAGCTCAGTGGCAGCACACATGTTTTGCATGCAAAATGTCCCAGCTTCTGGCATCCTCAGCCTGGGCTGGGAAATACTGTCTGAAACCCTGGAGAGCCACTAACTGGAAAGCTGGGGTAAAACAAGGGTAGCCAACGCACTTTTATTTTGTTATACAGTATTGTCATATACTTCCTACTGTGAAACCCGGGAACTCCCCACCCAGGAACTCCCCATCTAATGGGGTAAACCTACAACACCACCACGAGTAACAAGTTCAGCCACTGAATCATGAAGCTCGCCAGCTCTGAATGCTCTCTGATCCAGCTGTGTCTGCACCGCTGCTCACATTTTGGGCTGAGCTGAAACGTTTGGGTTACATGCTCCTAAAACTGCACATAGTCGCTGGGACAATCAATGCATGCATCCTTCCTTTGATTTTTGCACGAACCTCCATTCAGCCAAGCAAATGCCTCAAATCTTCACCAGCTGTTGTGTTGCAGAAGCCTACCGGTAATTAAGAGCAAATGCTCACATGGATCCACCATGCTTGCAAGGCTGTTAGAAAAGTATTTTTGTTTTCTGCTGGGGGGGGGGGGGAGAACTGGGGTGAAGCTCCAAGCGGATAATTAAAACTCAACTTTAAAAGATTTATTTTGTGTCAGATTACATTACAGCATAAGCCTGATATAGCCTATCAAAATCCATTGAGATATATTATACCACAAAGTGCACAGACTCATAATCCTCCATCCAGCTTCCAAGAAGCAGCAAATTTACCTGGTGAAATGACATCATAGTGCAACATGGATGACACAAAGGCCAAATGACTATGGTGGGACCTTAGTGGAAGAACCAGGGAACCCCGTCTCTTTCTCCTGAACTGCAGTCAACAGCAAAAAGAAGATGGGATATGTTTGTGCACAAGAAGACAAAGACTTCCACTCTGTATAATGGAAGGCACAAGCATACAGTGGTTTATGAACCACTAAGGCGATACAGGGGTTAGTGTTGTGGACAGGGAGATCCAGGTTCAAATCCCCACTCAACCATGAAGTTCAGATTTGGTCTCCCCTTTCCCCTTTTTCTCTTTTATTGAAGAAGAACAGGATATTTTAATGCCATCATCATCACAGAGGTATCTGTGGAGGGGATATATTCACTGAAGATGTTAACTTGTTTTTCTTTTAATTTTTTAAAAAGGAACCCATTTGTTAAGTCTGGCACCAGACTTCTATATATATCCCTGCCACTCTGTAGGTTTTCTTAATAATAATAATAATTACTATTATTATTTATATGCCGCCACCTGACTGGGTTGCCCGGAGTGCCATGTTTTAGACATCTTCCAAAATAATAATAATAATATATTGCCCAGGATTTTAACTGATACCTGCTCCTTTTTGTATTTTTACTGTTGTTACAATAACTGCTTTTGTTTCTGATGTTTCTGATCTGCTTTATATTTGTTTTATGGTTCTCTTTAATTAAAGATTTTTTAAAAAATTTCAGCAGCTGATATTGTGGCAGTCACTATCTCAGCCTAATTTGTCTCACAGGGGACAAAATCTTGTGGAGACAAAATGGAGTATCCCTTTATTTAATTTAGCACGGAGATTTCTCGGCTTGTGAAAATTCCTGACTATGCTCAGATCACATGTAAGCTACCTGGTGTTGCCCTGCGATTAACAACTGGTGCACCCAAGGTATGTTACGCCTTCCACATAATTGGTCCAGCCCATCCTTTACTGCACACATGAATGAACAAAGCGAAAGGTAGACATATTCAGTGATAAGGAACCTCTGGCCCAACTGGCCTCCCCATTTGGCTTGCAGGTTCCTATGCCTGATGACATTTATAATGGCAAGTGTGGGGGGCAGAGAAATATGCAGCTCCACCAAGAACAGATTTGCAGGCACTGCTGATCATCAGCAACTGCAAAGGAATATGGGTCGCTTGATGTCATTGTGACATCATGTGACTGGCAGGTGGGTAACCCTGCCCAATGGTCAAACGTGGCCTGTGGGAGTGGCCTACCAGTTGGATCCCATTCCACCCCCTGCATTCTTCTGAATCAGATTATCTGGCTTGTCTAGCTCAGCATTCACTTTTCTGACAGGCAGAAACTCATTCACCTGATCCTCTTATAGCTAGAGATGCCATCAGCTGAACCTGGGACATTCAGCATGGAAAGTGTGGTGGCTAGCTTTGAGTTACTAGGGGACCAACAATGGGATAGGTCAATTAGCATAATTTCCCACAACCCCCACTAAATTCTCTGAACGCCTGCACGCCAGCCCTATAAAATTCATCGGATGCAGCATTCTCACTTCCAAGTTAATAATAATAATACCGGGTACTTTTTATTCGATTGTGGTGTCAAGTTTGGTTTCCTGGAATAAACAAAAGTACGAATTCCACTCTGGCGACTTCCATATGCAACAGCAGATAAGTGCTCTCTCACTCCACTGAATAGAATTTGCTGTTCTGAATGAAGCTGACTTCTGCCTGATCATGCGAATGAGGACTGAACACAAGAAGTGACCGGAAATAAACACAATGGAGTCAATGATTGCACCAACAGAGCCCTGCAGAATTACAAGGAGGATATAAGTGTAGCTCACTTTAATGAAAGTGTAAGTAAATCTAATTAAATAGTCGTGATTGTGAATCTCCCAACACACACACACAAACATTTATTATTATTATTATTATTATTATTATTATTATTATTATTATTATACTATGGTGCCATATAGCCTGAGTTCACATTTACTAGGGCAAAAAGTCTCACCACTCAATCTCCTGAAATTTCAAATACATCCGCCTCTCCACAAAAACATCTGATTTTCAGTTTCTAGGGGGAAAGACTGAGTTGGCTACTGTGAAGAAAAGGATACTAAACTGGATTGTTCATTGGTCTGATCTTATGTTCTTACAAATTACGGTATGGCTCCTCCCCAGTACTGATGTCTTGGTGTGCATTCTGTTTTTCTCTAAACTAAAACATTTCTTTCAACAGAAGATTCCAAGGCAGCTTGTAGATGATTCTGAGTGGATGAGTCCAGGCCCAAATGCGTTTTGTGAAACACACTTTTAAGAACATAAACTATTTGATTTACTACCGTATTTACTGGAGCCTAATGTGCACCTCAATTTTCAGAACCTCAAAGCAAAAAGAAAGTATTTGCTGGCGGATGTAAACATGCCATTGAATCTAACATGCACCTTAATTTTCGCAACCTAATTTGGCCAAAAAAATGTGAGCATTAGATTCGAGTAAATGCGGTATATTTTTAGCCTGCTTTCCACCCCATTAATCAAGAAAGTATATAGGAACACAGGAAGCTGCCTTACACTGAGTCAGACCATTGGTCCATCTAGCTGAGTATTTTTTACAATGACTGGCAGTTGCTCTCCGGGATTTCAGACAGGAATGTCACCCAACCAACCCTACCAGGAGATGCCAAGGTATAAACTATGAAGGATCAAATGTCTGCTCAAATCACTGACCGAGTGGCCTTAAGCAAGCTAATCTGCCCCTACCCTAGCCTACAATAGAGTCATATCTCGTGTTGCATCCAGGTTTTGCTGCTCGCACATGTACAGAAGCGCTAAATCGCGCTTTGCACATGCGCAGAAGCACCAAATCGCACCACGCGCCTGCGCAGACGCACCGCTTCGAGTTGCGGGCATTTCACGTTACAGACGGGCCTCCAGAATAGATCCCGTCCGTAACACGAGGTACCACTGTATGTGGATGGTAGTAATAGCAGCCTACTTTACAGAGTTGTTGTAAGAACATGAAACCCTGCATTACATAACAATATTACCATTCTAAACACATCTGGCCACCTCCCCACAACTAAACGGTAGATTTTAAAGCAGAATGCTTGTGCCAGTAACGCACATTTATAGCGTAACTACTCTGTAGTTTCTGCTTTGCATTTGCCCCCAGACGTGTTCAGTTATATACAAATCTTCGCTCTTATGCAACAAATACCAGAAGTATTATATTACCCACATTACTGCAGCCAGGATTGAAAAGAAATTAAAGCGAAAAGGGGGAGATCAAGTGTTGTAGAACCAGGGTGCTGTAGAGATGAAATGCATTAGAAAACAGGGAGCCCACAAAGTCTCCTAAGCTAGGTTCCCTGGAACAAATGAAAAGTGTTGCAAGAGCATGGTTCTGTGCCATTTGCACAGAGTGCATGTTGGAGACATAAGAGACATCACAAGAGAGCATTAGCTGTGATTACTTCCTTGCTGACCACATAGATCTGCAAAAAATACTGTACATCTCAAACAGTTTAGGGGGGAAAGGGACTGTAATGTCTCTTGAAGGATTTAGGGCCCAGGCAGAAGACAAACTCCGGGTGGGGGACGGACCACATCATGTGAATTCATGGAGGATTATGCAGATAAAGGTGTCCGCACCCAGTATCAGGAATGCTTCTGTTCAGGGGGCCAGCCAGTCAGCCATGTCTTCCACTGGGATACTAAAGGGGCTCAAGCTTTCAACTCACTGTTCACCCACCTCCATCCAGGTGGTCTTTTTCAACTGAGGGCTGGCCCGCACTTCCGCTTGTCCTGTGCCTGGAAAGCACAGGTCCAAGTGGTTTCCCTCTTGCTCTGCTCCTTTCCTAGGGAAAACCAGCTCTTTAGTGCTAAAAGGTAAAGGGACCCCTGACCGTTAGGTTCAGTCGCGGATGACTCTGGGGTTGCGGAGCTCATCTTGCTTTATTGGCCGAGGGAGCTTCCGGGTCATGTGGCCAGCATGACTATGCCGCTTCTGGCGAACCAGAGCAGCGCACGGAAACGCCGTTTACCTTCCCACCGGAGAGGTACCTATTGATCTACTTGCACTTTGACGTGCTTTCGAACTGCTAGGTTGGCAGGAGCAGGGACCGAGCAATGGGAGCTCACCCCGTCGCAGGGATTCGAACCGCCGACCTTCTGATCAGCAAGCCCTAGGCTCTGTGCTTTAACCCACAGTGCCACCCATGTCCCTCTTTAGTGCTAAACTGCAGCAAATGTCAATCCAGAGAAAAGCCCAATTGCAGCTTGCTCAGTCTGAGCACTTTTCCTTGGTGGAAAGCAGGGGGACGAGGAAGTGCGGGTTGAGTCCCGAAACACAACATCCTTTGCCTTCTGGAGGCCACTTTGAATTCTTTGTCCTCATTTGGCTGGGGTTTTTTTTGGGGGGGGGGGCAGAGTGGCTTTTGCTCTTTGAATGCTTTTTTAAAAAGCACGTTTCATACTTTTGCATACATCTCTGCCTGAGATCCTGGAAAACTACTGCTCCGGGTGGAAAAGCAATACTGGCCATGTATAAAGAATGACAGGATGGCTCTGGTGAGGCAAGATTTGGGATCTTGCTAGAGACCTCCGGGCTCAGAATGTGAGGTAGAAAGATATCTCTGTGAAGCATAAAAAAAATAAATAATGCTGTTCTGGCTTTCAATGGCTTTACACACAGAGAAAAATAAATGTTGATAACAATAGCACAGCCCAACTATTCCTGGATGAATTGTAGAATGAGAGCTGTTTGGGGGAAACTGGGGAAGGTTCTTCAGTTCTCAGTGGTGGGACCTATTTTACCCTTGCATTTTATTAATGGGAAACAGTAGCTTGCTGAAATCTGCTGGTGACACCAAGTTTGTAGGCGCTCTTGTCACAGAAAGGGATCAGGAAGCTTCCTACACAACAAGTTAGGTGACCTCATGAACGGAACAAGAACAGAATGAAAAGCAAAATTTAAGGTCATGCACTTTTGAAGACTTAATTGTAAAAGGACTCAACAAGAAACTGCAGAGGAGGATGGAATCGTGGAAGGCAACCAAGTTGGTGAGGGTCCCAGAGACCAGGGCCACATTTCCACCATCCATTTAAAGCATTATTACACTACCTTAACAGTCATGGCACCCCCCAGAGAATCCTGGGAACTGTAGTTTCAGGATGCTGCGAGTTGTTAGAAGACCTCTATTTCCCTCACAGAGCTACAATTCTCAGAGCGGTTTAACAATCAATCCTTCTTCCCAGTGAACTCTGGAATTGTAGCTCTGTGAGGGGAATAGGGGTTTCCCAGCATGTCTCAACACCCTTAACAAACTACAGTTCCCGGGATTCATGGAGGGGAAGCCATGACTGTTAAAGTGGTATAATACATCTCTAAACGTCAGGTACCGTCTTTCCCCCTTTTTAAGACACCGTCTTATCATTTTTTTCCCTCAAAAAAACACAGGGTGGCTTATTTTCGGGGGATGTCTTATTTTTATAACATCAGTATGGTACGGTACAGCCTCCCCCTGCACACTGAGCAGGCGGGGCAGAACTCCGCAAGAGGCGCCTCCACCCCCCCCCCCGCGCCTCTCGCTAATTCGCTGGCTCCTTGCACACGGGGAACAGGCGGGGCAGGCGTCTCCCCCCCCCCACGCCTCTCCCTGCGCGCTAAGCAGGTGGGGCAGAACTCCGCAAGAGGCGCGTTTTCCCCCACGTGCCTCTCACTGGTTCGCTGAGGAGGCGACGGGAACAATGCCGGCACCATGGCTTACTTTTGGGGTACGTCTTACTTCTCACAAAGGTAAAAAAACCCTGCCATGGCTTACTTTATGACTACGTATTAAAAAAGGGGAAACAGGGTATGCTTGTGGCCCTAAATCCTACTAGGTAAGGTTGAAGGAGCTGAGTATGTTAACCTGGAGAAGAGATTATCAAGAGATGATATGATAGACATTTTCAAATATCTGAAGGCCTGTCACATAGACAAAGGAATACGTCTGTTTTCTGTTGCTCCAGAGGGAGAACTGATACAGCAGGTTCAAATGTCAAAAAAATGAATTTAGGAAGAACCTTAGGAAGAACTTCCTGAAAGTACGACTTGTTTGACAGTGGAACAGGAAGTGATGGGCTTTCCCTCATTAGAAGTTTTTAAGCAAAGGCAGAACAGTCATCTATCAAGGGTGCTGAAGTAGCAATTTCCTGCATCAGAATGGGGTTGGTCTAGATGACCTGTGAGGCCCCTTCCAACTCTATGGTTTCGTAAGTTCTAGCATATAACACTTCCGTTTGGGCCCAATTCACAGAAGCCTCCCCCCCCTCCATGTTCTGCCTACATACAGTGAGGTGTAGAAATGAGTTTGGGCTCATATCCAACTTCCACCACCACAGAACATATGCTTTAGAGCCACATGTGAGGTCATAGGCGTCACTCATGAGATCCAGCAACCCCTTTAATAAACACCATGAACTGATCCAGCTGCCACAAGATGGAATAATGAAATCAACCTGCAGCCCCATCCCTAAAATTCAATCACAGTCTCCAACAAAAAAATATCATTACCAGACCTCATGATTAAACCAAACGGGTCCAACAAGCAGGTTATGAAACAAATCTCAAAATGAACCATAGTTATTTTGTTTCTTCAATTCACAAATTTTTAGGTCCATCTGCTGGCAAGATTCTTCAGGGTCAAATCAATGGGTGCTATTCAATGTCAAGTGTTACGCAGCACAGACCCAATGAAATTAGTAAAGGTAAAGGTAAAGGACTCCTGACAGTTAAGTCCAGTCGTGAATGACTCTGGGATTGCGGCGCTCATCTTGCTTTACTGGCCAAGGGAGCCGATGTTTGTCCGCAGACAGTTTTTCCGGGTCATGTGGCCAGCATGACTAAGTGGCCAGCATGACTAAGCTGCTTCTGGCGAAACCAGAGCAGTGCACAGAAACGCCGTTTATCAATGTTTATCAATGTTTTTCAATATTTAAATTTACTTAGAGAAAATAATGGGGGGGGGGGATTGACCTGTTTGCCTTGTACTTCCCCATTCTTCTTGCTGCTAGTTCTGTGCACCCCCACCCAAGCCCAGCCCTAACATGCCCTGGTTTCTCTTCCCAGATAGCACCTCCTCGGTTTTTATCCCTTTTTTGTTCTTTCTCCTCTGGCGACTGTGTGTTGGGTCCTTTTTGCGTGAGCAGATTGCTGGATGACTTGTAAGGGTGTTTGCTGCATACAGTGTAAGCATTGTGGCTGCAAATAAACTTCAGTGGTTTCTACTGAGCTGTGTGGAACCAGGCCCGAGTGTTACTCTTGTGTGACGTTAAATGACGGTGGTGTGCGATGGCCACGGGCCAACAGGCAGGTGCCTGGGAGCAAGAGCATAACTTCTTGCCAGCAGTAGGCAACCCTCTTAGCACCTGCTTGCTTCCTCATCCCTGCTGGAAAAATATAGCGGAGGGGCGGGAGAGGGGACGTTACCATAACCATCTCCAAAAGTAGCCAGGTTAAAAGGATCTCACACGCAGCATTTGCAAACACAGTACGGTCCCATCTTAGTAAAGGGACCCCTGACCATTAGGTCCAGTCGTGTGCCACTCTGGGGTTGCGGCGCTCATCTCGCGTTACTGGCCGAGGGAGCCGGCGTACAGCTTCCGGGTCATGTGGCCAGCATAACAAAGCCGCTTCTGGTGAACCAGAGCAGTGCACGGAAATGCCGTTTACCTTCCCACTGGAGCGGTACCTATTTATCTACTTGCACTTTGACGTGCTTTCAAACTGCTAGGTTGGCAGGAGCTGGGGCCGAGCAACGGGAGCTCACCCCGTCGCAGGGATTCGAACCGCCAACCTTCCTATCAGCAAGCCCTAGGCTCAGTGGTTTAGACCACAGCGCCACCCACGTCCCCGCTAATGAAATTAATAGACACGACTAATTTAGGTTCATTAATCTCTAGGGGCCTACTCTGAGTAGGCCTTAGCTGAATGCAACCCAATGTTTTCTACATTCAAAAACATTCCAGAATAAGATAATGGAAGTAATGCAATGTGTCTACAGCCTGTGGACATACCCCATAAATCAAGATGGAAGCTCTAGGTATGTAATTTAATAACTCTCAATTATTCTGTTGGCAAAGACAGCCCCATAGAATTGTTCCAGTAAGACTTACTTCCAAGTGAGTGTGCTTAAGATCCCAGCTGTGAGGCACCAACCAGATCTTTTCACTTACACATTGGGCTGATCTGCCCTTCCACCTTCCCATCAGTGCAGGCAGCCAAGCCCTGGAAAAATCCCAGGCATGCCTGGGAGCTAGAGAGAGTGCAGTCACAGAACCACCACCAGCACTTCCCCATTCCTGGCTGAGATGTTTTGCAACTGGTTGAACCAGTCACAACAGCCCCCAGCCTAAGAATAGGGTGCTGCAAGCCTGCAGCTCATGGAATTTTGCTTTCCTGGCCACAAGGCCACAACTCAGTGGTAAAAAGCATGCTTTGCACACAGAAGGTCCTAGATTTGGTCCTTTGCTTCCACGGTCAAAAGGATCGATGATGTGGAAGACCTCTTTTTGCCTCTGAACTTGGAGATCCACTGCCAGTCAGATAATACTGGCCAATATGGACAAATAATCTGACCTGGTATAAGGCAGCTGCTTATGTTTCTAAGTGTTGCTGGAAGAAGCAGCCTCTGGATCCCAGATACAGCTGGGTTTAACTGGTGAAAGGGGCATCTGCACAGGACCTTTCAGTGCTGTGTGGTGCAACAAAGCCATGCATTAGAGCCTGAGACTTTCATTTGGCGCCATTCACAAATCTGTCACTTTAATTCACCTTTCAAGTTGATTAATGAACACCCAACCCCAAAATACTACAGCATGGTAAATGATAGATTTGATGAACTGCATTTAGATTTATCTCTTGAATTTACTTTAAAATATATATATATATTTATAAAAGAGGGTTGCCATATGTCCGGAATTTCCCGGACATACCCGGAATACTGTGTCCATGAGAAAATAGGTCAAATGTCCAGGAAAATCCGGACGTGTGGCAACAACTTTGCCAAAGCTCAACAACTTTTCTGTCCGGCTTTTCACTGTTTGAAATATGGCAACCCTACATAATGGTTTTGGTGATGTTCTTAATGTTGTTCCTATGACATGTGTGTGCTATCTCTTTTTGTTCTTTTGTCATCATAAACTATGTTCTTTTTTCTTATTGATAATTTCAATGATATCTGATGGTGGTATGCATTATAGAATTGAATTTATTTCTCAGATTGTAAACACACACATCCTAACCCGCCCCCCTCTTCTGTGAAAACTGATCCTTTACATATACCTTTTGCTTCCTACTCCCCTCTCAATATCCAACTCCTTTATTAAAATGAAATTGAATTCCTCGATAGATATATCAGAGCATATGTGAAACAGTGTCTGCATCCAGACATCACAACAAACCATAGTTTATCATGACATCCCGCCAGGCTTATGTGCTTTTCCTTCCCCTCTCCTTTTCTGATGTGGTCATGAGGAGGAGCTCTGAAGATTCTCTATGCATTGCAGATTAAGTGAGTTTAGCATGCTGCATGGACACATGCTTAATATTAACTATGGTTTGTTGGGGGGAAGAAACCACCTTCATAACCCATGGTTTGAAGTTGGCTTGTTTCAAACAAACCATAGTTAAGATTGACAACCATTTTTTTGGAATTAAGAGGACACAACAAAACTGCTTAATCGAAAACATAATGTGCAACTGGCTTGTTTCCACAAACCATAGGTAAATTAAACCACAGGGTTCTTGGTAATTTTATCAGGTGTTCCTCAATGACAACATCAGAAACAGCCAACAAGCTTGAAAGTGAGCCCTAAAACTCTTCTGCGATATGCAAGGGTTCATTGGCAGAAACACCAATGCAGAATGTGCCACTGGAGATGCTAAGTTCTTCTTTCTTGGAGGAAAGAAAATGCTACCACCCCCAACACCATCTGTCCACAGATCCTTAAGGAACTAATTCCAGAGGTCTAGCCAGGTGAGTCTGTTACAGCAAACATTGAGAGAGACTTGTGGCACTTTAAATACAACAAATGAGTTAAGTCTTCAAGGTGCCATAAGACTCTTTACGTGTATTTCCTTAGGCATGTCCATCTCCCAACACAACTCAACCATGTGTGTTTATGTACACGAGAGAGAGACTTCTATCTACACCTATCACAATTGTGACCACTTCGCTGGGGAAGAGGGATGGAGAAATGAAGTGATGAAAATCTGATCCTTGAACGGCCTAGGAACTACACGCTTTAAAACCTCATCCGAGATTTTTCAATCTGATTTAAAAGCTCCTTTAGCAGAACATCTAAAAATTCTTACCAAAAGCAGAGGGATGGCATTTGAACACGTTCCTTATTATAATCACAAAGACTTTTGTGAATATCCAGGTTCAGAAACAGGATACTGACGAACAGCATAAACAAAAAATGGGATATTGGTATTACCCTTGTGTCCCAGTTGTGGGCTTTCTGGAGGCATCTGGTTGGCCATTATGGGGTGTGGGCTTCTGGACAGGACATTGGTCCAATCTAGTAGGGCTATTCTTATATTTACTAACAGAGCACTCCAGACCCGCTTCTGGCTGGGTGCTTGGATTGCTCTCATCCCTGAGAGCCAGTGTCAGCCTCCTGCTGCCCACCACTTGAAAAGTGATGCCAGCATAACTCCACTGGCATGAACTCACCATTCCACCCAAGCATGCAAGCAGAAGTGCCTCCAGAAACCCAAAAATGGGTCTTTTCAGGGGTGGGCTGAGCCAGCCCCACTCCCATGATATGATTGCATTGTGCAACAGCTTCAGTCTGGCACAGTAATCTGCCTGCCCACCACTGTCTTCCACCCCAGCCGCTGCGCATGGAAGACGGGCAAATGCAGTGATGACCACATCACTCCATAAAGCCATGCTGGCCTGAAGTGGTGTGGAGAGGAGTTAGGATTGTTTCCTAATAACTCAATGGGACACTTCCAAAAAGAGATGTTTGGAATCAGGCTATAAAAGAAACAGCACTAATAATTCTGTCATTTATTTATGTGTTTGCAATATTTCCTGCTAGATGGATCTTTTAGTCTGATCAAGCGGGGCTCTTCTTTGAGTTCTTCCATGGTGAAGCTGCCTATAATCCACATTACACAGTAGCTAGTTGTACGGGTGCCATGCCAATGTTGTTTTCCATTATCCTCTCTTCCACGCTGATTTTATTTTGTGGGACTAAACCATGATGATTATTTTCTTAGTATTTGGAACGCACAATACCTGGAACCTTTGTTACTTCAGCCAGCAAGACTGGACTTGTCCACTCTTATTCATTTAGCAAATTGCTAAATACGTGAAGGGAGAATAAGTCAGCTCAGGATGAGTTTGCAAGACACTGAACAAGCTGTCTGCCCCTGATGTGAAGATTAATGAAACAGATAGATTTCCACGTTGCATGACTGTTCACCGCTTAGGTCACAGCAGAGCAAGAAGCCCAGCCAATTAGAAGAGGCCCCCTCCAAAAAAAAAACCCCAACGAAATTCAAATATCCCTTGTTACCCAATGCATGAACTACATGCTTGAAGTTCCCAGTTCAAATCTCATTAATGCAACCACTTAGGCAAATCCAATCCCTCGCTTAAGAATCTTCAGTCCCTGGAGTGGGCAGATGAAAAGCCAGGGGCGTAGCAAGGGGGGGCGAGGGGGGCGGGCCGCCCCGGGTGCCACCCTGAGGGAGGGTGACACTTTGGGCGCTAAAAAAAAAATTTAAAAAAAAAAATTTTTTTTTTAAAAAAGGCTATTTTTGGCAATGCCGGGGTGGACCTGCAGGGGCGCCAGCGAGGAGCGGTGTCACCCCCCCTCGCTGGCCGCCCCTGCGGCTCCGCCCCGGCAGCGCCGAAAATGGCGCCCCCCCTTCCAGCGGCTTTTCCCGCCGCTGGCTTGCAGAGCCGGGGAATGGAAAGGGGCGGGTGACACCCCTCCTCGCTGGCCCGCCCCTCTCCCTGCCCTGACTTGCGCTCCGCAAGGGGGGTGACAGGCGGCGACTTCGGGAGACTCTGCAGAGCCTCCCGAATCCGCCGCCCGTCCGGCACCCCTTGGCGCACCGGGCGGCTGCTCGTGCCGCCCGGTGCGCCAAGGGGGGTGACAGGCGGCGACTTCGGGAGACTCTGCAGAGCCTCCCGAATCCGCCGCCCGTCCGGCACCCCTTGGCGCACCGGGCGGCTGCTCGTGCCGCCCGGTGCGCCAAGGGGGGTGACAGGCGGCGACTTCGGGAGACTCTGCAGAGCCTCCCGAATCCGCCGCCCGTCCGGCACTCCTTGGCGCACCGGGCGGCTGCTCGTGCCGCCCCGTGCGCCAAGGGGGGTGACAGGCGCGGCGACTTTGGGAGACTCTGCAGTGCAGAGCCTCCCGAATCCGCCGCCCGTCCGGCACTCCTTGGCGCACCGGGCGGCTGCGAGCAGCCGCCGCACGCACCAAGGAATGCCATGCCGGATGGGCGCCGGCTTCGGGAGGCTCCCGAAGCTGGCCCCCGGCATCCCCGGGGGCAGGGCGTCGCGCTTTACGCATGCGTCATGACGTCATGACGCACGCACACGCAGCGACGCCCCGCCCCCGGGGGGTGCCTCTTGGCTTCCCGCCCCGGGTAGCCAAGAGGCACGGAACGCCCCTGTGAAAAGCCACTGGGAAAGGGATCATAGAGCAAGAGTAGATCATTTGCTTTGAATGCAGAAGGTTTCAGGTTCAACCTCTCCAAGGATGGCTGGGAAAGATGCATTGGAGAACTCTTGCAGTCCATTTTCCATTAACCTCAGTGTTTACAAATCTCTCTCTCTCTCTCTCTCTGTGTGTGTGCGTGTGTGTGTGTGTGTGTGCGTGTGCGTGCGTGCGTGTGCGTGTGTACTATATATTTTGGAACCTTGTCCATTGTCTTTGGGTACCTCTTAAGATATTGTAACCAAATTATGCATGATGGTACCGTACCTGCTTCAAGGAGCAGATTTTCCTATGTTTGGAAACAACTGGATGCTGTCTAAACCAGGGGTTGGCAAGGTTTACCTCGCCTGGGCCATTTCATTCCAGCGGAGATCCCTCCGTGGGCTGGATCACACGCGCATGCACGCAAATTCCGGCACCGCGGAAACAAGTCCCCGCGCAGCGCAAAGGGACTTGCCAAGCGGGCAGCTCAGTTTGGGGGCGGCTCGTGGGCTGGTTAAACGACCCCCGTGGCCTGCTTGTGGCCCATGGGCCTTAGGTTGCTGGCCCCTGGTCTAAACCAAGATGGTGGACTGAATCTTTCAAAACTGCACTGATTTTAACCACTGATTTCAAAACTGCACTGATTTCTTCAGCTTCGTAATATTCCTAAATAACACCAGGTATGAGGCTACGTGAAACGTGGGATAACCCTTTCTTTCAAAACTGATAGAAGCTAGAGGGATGAGAGGTGGGAGTCGAGAGACTTGTGGTATGGAGAAAGAATAAACGTTTTCACTCTTCCCTTGCACTTTGTTTGGTATGCACCATTATTCAGCCCTGAAGTCAAGATCCTTATGTGGCACTGGCACAAGCAGACTGAAGACTGACAAATGTTATATGGCAGAAGCTTTCATGGTCTACCAACCATGTCATCAGATGAAGTCTGAGCAACACAGAGTACAGGGCCTTAAGTGAAACTTGGGATAACACTCCATACATCTAATGAAGTGGTCGGTTGTCCCTGAAAGCTACTGACCAAGTTCAGGCATGTTCTTGGGACTCAGAATTGAAGTAAAAGTATCTCGTAAGTGGTGGCCCTTGGAGGCATCAAGCCGAAGGAGGAAAAAAGGTGGTAACTCTACTTTCCCCTGCAAATGGCCTGAGGCTTTTTCCTGGAATACCTGGGAGCAGAAGGGATCGCCACCTTTTTAAAAACCAGCCCTGCTCCTATGAGTTTAGCAGCAGCAGCAGCAGCCTGATATGCAAAAACCTGTAAGCTGCTGAAACCATGCTCCTAGTCTAAAGAGTGAATCCTCTTGAACATAGTGGGTCTAAGCATACATGAAGAAAGGCTGGAAGTTTTTTCCCCATGCCACAAATAGCTTTGCTTGTTTAATTTCCACATGTCTGGCTGCTGTTAAAAGTACCGGTAGAGGAGCGGGACCAATAGAAAAAAATGGCAAGGGGCTGGGAGTGGTCACACCTACTGCTGGCTCTGCCTATTGTAGTCCCAGGTTCCCCCATTTTTTTGCCAACCTTCCGCTCCACCAGGATCAATGGGGATCAGCCACCACTGACATCTACATTTGCTGAACTTTCCTATTTAAAAGGCGCAAGAGCCTTGTCCTCTTTTGCAGCAAGCCACCCTATCCCTTGTGGGTATTTTGTTGAACAATAAAGACCTGTCTTTTTAAAAAGGCATTTGGCCTACGGCATCTGTTTTCATAGCCAGCTGATAAGGTTTTATGTTGTTGGGATGAGGTGCTAATATAGTTATTTTATTTTCTGCTGCCGCCGTTATCCTTTTATCTGTTGCGTTTTATCTCATGGTTTCACGTTGCTTAGCCTTTGTAACTGGGCTTCCCCCCTCCCCAAAGAATCCTGGGAAGTATAGTTTGCCAACGGTGCTGAGAGTTGTGGGGAGACCCCCTATTCACCTCAGAGTGACAATTCCCAGAGTTCCCTGGGAAGTTGGATTGACTGTTAAACCATTCTGAGAATTGTAGTTCTGTGAAGAGACATGGGGGTTGCCTAACAACTGTCAGCACCCTTAACAAACTACAGATCCCAGAACTATTTTGGAGCATTCATAACTGTTTAAAATGGTATGATACTGCTTTAAATGTGCAGTGCGGATGGGGCCTAAGTTAGTTAACTCAAGTTTTGTTTGATTTCAGTAGGAATGAAGTTCAACTAATTTAGCGGCCTTGAATTGTTTTTCTAGGCAAAGCAGGGCATAAATCCTGTAGAAATATTGGTATCGATGAGACTTAGTCCCAGGGGAGTATAAAACTGCAGCCTTAATTAAATAATTAAAGAAACCAATGTATGCCTACTATTATTACAGTAGATCTTCTGAGAAAGTCGTATTTTCTTAGATTTCTTGCCCAAAACCCAAGAAGTTTAAGCAATTCTTCAGAACTACATCTCAAAGTGTCCATGTCACAAACCAAAAGATTCAACGACTGACATTTAATCGCAGATGGAGGAGAAAATGAATAATGGGGTAACTCATATTGCCATTATGATTAGATAATTTCAAGATAACTACCATTTCAGAACAGCTGGGTGGATTAATTTAGTCATTGTTGCCCACACTACGGCATAGATTTCCTTTTCTCTTCAAATTCGCTTTTAAAATGTGGACTTCATTTTCCATAGTTATAAGGCATGATCCTCTGGCGATCATTTTTAAGAAGTGTGGGAAAGCTCCCCAAGTATGTAGAATGTATAACAAAAGAGGGAACTGCAATAAAATGTTGCAGGGTGAAGGCCTGTTCACTCTTTTGGTCAGCCTGAAATGCTCCACGATATTCCTCCTCCCCTTTGGATTTCCATTTTTTTCCACCAGCAATCCAGTCCTAGGATATTGGTTCATTGCTACCAAGCATATTCAGTCATCACTGGGCTTTGGGGGTGATTCCCCCCCTCACAATGTCCCCCCAAGAGCTTAAAAAACAACAATACACTTTTACAACCATATACCTTCCTCTTGTGCCCAGATGGTGACATTTTCCCCTACATAAACTTGCTTCCCTACATAAGCACTCAAACCTGGGCACTGGAAACAGGACTAATGGAACAGATAATTTCAAGACGACTACCAGTTCAGAACAAAATGAGTGGATTTTCATTGCCTACATAATTGTGCAGCTTTGCCCTTACCCTACCCCCAATAAAGATCATGCCCAGTATCTATAAGAAGTGTCTCTTCTGTGATCACTTCAAGTGCTTTGGAAAAGTTTTCCAAACACATGACAGCTATCCCAACAAAAACGGTTGTTAAATTTCAGTTTCTGTTTTCCTTGATTCCTACAGCTAAGATTTTATTGTTATTATTCTTGAATGGGCCTGTTAACGTATGGGCACACATACACACCCATCACCAGCAGCTACATACTTCTGTTGTCTGGTGGAGATCAACTGAGGAATTACTTTTCCATTCCTTTCTCTAATCCTAAAGCATACCCTTGTCATCTTCTGGTCCTTGCTTTCGCTATTTCCCACTAATCTACTTGTCTCCACACCTTGCAAAACAGTTGGCTTTATCTTCATAGCACAGGTGGGTGGGTGGGGGGGGGAATCAAACTTTGGTTTCTTGACTTAGGAAAGGCTTATTGCAAGAAAGTTTGAAAAGCCCAGGTATAACTGGTTGCTGTCCTACAGCCTTCAAAGAAGAAAAGATTCAGAATAGCTATGGAAACATCTGTTACTCAATCATCCTCTCTTATGCTGAACAGTTCAGCAGATTTTCAGCCAATGTCGAAATCCCTACATACAGGTACTGGTAGATACTCAACCAAGCACTTCAATAGCTTTCCATCTAGACCGCAACACACACCCCATCCGCATCCTCACTATGAATAGCTATACCAGATTTGGGGCAAAGGCCTTTAGTCATTATGCACCTCAGCTGGCCAATATTATTCCCCCCCACCACCACCCAATTGCTGATAGCCAAGCCTCCGGTGCTGAGCCCTTACATTTTCCATGCATCTGAGATGCTCGCTTCCATTTGCTTCCGCTCACACATGGGAAGCAGCAGCTAAACGGACAAGGGAGGCCTTTGCCCAAAACTATCCACACCAGGACCAAAGGGGTTAAAAGAGCCCTTTGCCCATGTCTCAGCTTGTATAGGACCCAGTCAGCAAGTGAAGCCAATTGAAAGGGGCTGTGGACTCAAAATGAAGTGACTGCCAGTTCCCTGTTGAACGTACAGAGCTAGGGTAGCCAACATGGTGCTCCCCTCCCCCCAATGTTTTGGACTACAACTCCCATCAGCCCCAGCCACCAAGGCCAATGGTAAAGAATGATGGAAATTGCAGTCCAAAACAGCTTGACGGCACCACATTGGCCACCCGCTTGCGTACAGCAATCAATGCAAATAAAAAGTGGAAAGAACTACAGGAATCTGGAGCCTGCCTTATGTTCCTGCCTACATACAGAAATATTCAAACAGAAACCCAAAACATGTTCCTTTGTTTCATCTTCTAACAGCGAATGCTAGTGGACTTCAGTGTTTGCTCGGCTGAAAATATGATATATGGAACAGATAATTTCAAGATGACCGTTAAGGAATACACACATTTGGGGAATACACCCTTAACCGATGTGCCCTAATGTATTGGCAAACACTACCTGCAGGGACTAGCTGCAGGGGTAGCACCGGGGGGGGGGGGAGAGAGAGAGAGAGCCAGCCCCCAATATTTAGTTGCCTAAAGTAGAACACAAATGGTACACACGTACACACACACACTTATGATTAGGACCAACATTGCTTTTTTGGATGTCTTGCCACACCTTTCATATACCAGTTCCTGCTTTCAAAGAGGCTGCCTTATATTGAATCAAACTATTGGTCCCATCTACTTCAGTGCTGTCAACACTGACTGGCAGCAGCTCTCTAGGGTCTCAGGCAGACATTTGTTCCCACCCTACCTGGAAAATCTGAGGTTTGAACCTGGGACCTTTTGCACGCAAATTACATGTACTACCGTACTACTGACCTACAACCCTTCCCTATCATCCCTTGCAGCCTGAAGGCAGAATGTGTTGCATGAGAATGGGGGAAACACCTAACAACTTTCAGTCTCACAACAAATGTGCATGCATGAAAATGATAAAACAAGCAACCAGTTTATGTGGTCCTTAAAATGAGAAGACCCGCAACCATTCCTTGCTTAATATGTGCATGTTCCTCATTTTGTATTACCGGAAAACAGGCACAGAGAACACACAGAACATACAAAGCTGCCTTATACAATGTCAGATCATTTATCTACTGTTGCCTACTCTGACTGGCAGCAGCTCTCCAAGGCCTCAGGCCAGTGGTAAAGAATGTGTGGCCTCCCAGATGTTGCCAGACTGCAATGCCCATCACTCCTGGCCACTGACCATAGTGGGCAGGGCTGATAGCCGTTGCAGTCCAACAACAACTGGAGAGCCAGATGTGACCCACCACAGCTTTATGCCATCAGTTCCATAGGAAGCTGCCTTATACCACATCCGAGCCAGTGTTAGAAACTGGGATAGAAAAGCTAGGAGCCAAAGGCTCCTGCAACCTAGGTTGTGGGCGCCAAAACAGAATCTCTTGTTGCCATTTTTTGAGTTGGGGTAGGCAAGACTTTTTATTTATTATTTTGATAAGCATGAACCAATATGCAATTCACATAAAAGACACATTGTTAATATCACATTTT
This sequence comes from Darevskia mixta, assembly GCA_034641385.1. Taxonomy (NCBI): domain Eukaryota; kingdom Metazoa; phylum Chordata; class Lepidosauria; order Squamata; family Lacertidae; genus Darevskia; species Darevskia mixta. The sequence continues at coordinate 14,684,157 of JAWWNH010000033.1, read as the reverse complement.
TATCAGAAATTGTAAATGCATGTTTAATTTGGTGTTTACAAGAAAAATATTGGTACCATACTTCAGTTTTCAAAACACTCTACAGTCGTACCTTGATTCTCTAACAGAATCCGTTCCGGAAGTCCGTTCGACTTCAGAAAACATTCAAAAACCAAGGCGCAGCTTCTGATTGGCTGCAGGAGCCTCCTGCACTCAATCGGAAGCTGCAGAAGCCCCGTCGGACGTCCGGCTTCCAAAAAATGTTCACAAACCGGAACACTCACTTCCGGGTTTGCGGCGTTTGGGAGCCAAAATGTTCGAGTCACATGGCGTTCGAGAACCAAGGTACGAATATACTCTTTATTGTTAAACTCCTTAACATAGTGTCTATCATTAACATATTCTTCGAGGCTTCAAAGCACTTACATTCCTTGAGTGTCAGCCAGGCACAAAAAATATGGCTTGTTGAGGTGCTCACAAACAGAATCTTTAGGTGCAAAATGCGCCTGGCGCCCTGCTAATTTCAAACCCTGCATCAGACCTCTGATCCATCTAGCTCAGTACTGTCTACACTGACTGGCAGCAGCTCTCCAAGGTTTCAGGCAGGATCCAGCCCCAATCCTACCTGTAGATACCTAGGTTGAATCTGGGGCCTTCCACATTCAAAGCAGATGCCATAACCACCGACCTACAGCCCATCCCCACAAGCATGCCTCTTTCATCCACTGCAAGAGATATCCTTAGGGTCAAAATCCCCACCTTACAACACCCATTTATTTGTTTTGACTCCAACACTAACAAACGATTATAAAGAAAATGTCTCTTATGTGACAAGTACCTGTCCTTCAAATAAGTGTAGGGTTCTATGAGAGTGAGGGGGTGTAAGTCTGGGAGGCATCTCCCCACCACTGCCCCCCCCAGGCTTGCTGAGTACCTGTAGTTTACTCCTGTGGCCCTGAATGAGAAACCAGATGCAATTAATAATTAAGGAAAGCAGAAACCCTTGGCCTGCTTTTGCTTGCAGACAATAGCCCAGCCACAGCCAAAAGTGCTAAATTCCATTGCTCTTTAGTGAAAACAAATGCCATGTTTCCTCTCAGAGTAATGAGTCGGTCCGGTCGTCGGCTCGCGTCAGCCCTGAATGAGCAAAAATGGACTTACAAGGCAATAAACATGCTTAGCTTCACACCCAGAATCTGCCCCTGTGTGCAAGGGAAAGATGGTTTCATTTTAGAAGAAGCTGAAGAAGAAGAAGAAAAATTCCTCAGAGTAAATTGAGCAAAAGCATCTCTACCCTGGGGGTGAAGTCTGATTAAAATAAGTCTTTTTGACGCAGAAGAATTCTCGGCTTTCTACTACATTTAAAGATTCCCTGCTCCGCCAGGCCACAAGAATATATGCTCTCTCGTTTCACGGCAGACCTGTTTTTTTACATTTATATTTCACCTTTCCTCCAAGGGGTTCTAAGTGGTGAATATACATTGTACCCCCCTCCCCATTTTCTCCTCAAAACAACCTTGCATAGGAAGGTAGGCTGAGAGACAGTGGACTGGCCCAAGGTTACCCCGTGAGCTTCATGTTCGAGTAGCGATTTTGAACCCTTGTCTCCTAGATTCTAGTCCACCACTGTAACCACTACACAACACTGCCAACCAACCAAGCAAAGCAAAGACACACACAGAGATATATATCCCTACAACTGACATATTTCAAATTGCTTAACCAACAGTGCCTTGCCTAACCAACATTTTCCAGTGCTTTTCCTTACTCCAAAGTACTCTCCTCCTTTGGAGTAGTCCAGCTTCTGTATTGATCAATTTTTGTGTAAATGGAGGTTGTTTGGAACTGTATCTGGGAGCAAATAAAACCAGGAGTCCTCACATGTTATTCTGTGTTTGTTTATCTTAAACCTTAGAGCAAAAGCTGCAGTCATCAAGGCTGGGGCAAGAAGCAACAGGTCTCCTCCACCATTTTCACCCAAAACCTTTCCAAAATTGGAGAAGGAAAAGGTTCAACTCAAGTAGGTGAAGACAAAGTTTGCAGCCCCCACTCCGAGTTTGGCAAGATGTAGCAAAGAAGAGTGGGAAACCTTGGACCTTCAGATGTAGTGACGGTCCCATCAACCCCAGCCAGCATGGCCAGTGGTTAAGGATGATGGGAGCTGTAAAACAACATCTGGAGAAACACAGGCTCCCCACCATTGACTAAGAACCTTGAGTGGCATTTCTACCATGGGCAGTGTTGCATAGTGGTTAGACTCTAGCTGTTAATGGTGTCAGACTGATCCCAAGTTTGAATCCCCGCTCAACCATGAAGCTCGTGACATGACTGTGCGACATTTGCTTTCTTCTACCCTAACCTACATCGCAGGGTTGTCACAAGGATAAAAGAGTGGGGAAGAGCCATGTGTCCTGAGCAACTTGGAAGAAAGGTGGGACAGAAACACGATAAAGACAGCAGTGCAGCACTGCAGAAATATAATCCAGATGAAAAAAGTGTTTCTAAGCCACACTAGTGCTAGCAATGACAAGCCTACCACAGGGAAACCCATCTCCCAAATTCTTAGGCACACAGGCCTGATTGCAAGAGTCCAAACACAATTCAGACAGTAAGATTTAGCATCCTCCTCGTAGCCATGCACCCATCCTACATTGCAAGCTTTTTTTCTAGTTCAGCTTCCCTGTACCTTTAACAACTGCGTAACAGGCAGAAATTCAACAGATACAGCTTTTGCTGGCACTTATATGCATTCAATGAGGGAAGCCGTATCTGCTGAATGTCTGCTCATCACAACCCTGTGAAAGGCACCAACAAAAAATAGAAAAGGTGGTGGCAACCATAATGTTATTCCACCCGCACTAATGTTCAATAAACCTGTGAGGTATGGAACACAATTACTCCCCCTTTCAGGCCTGGGAAAGTTCGTCCAAGACAAAGGGACTTTTCCAAGGGTACTCAGGAAGTCGATAGCAGAATCACAATATGAGGCAGAAGTTTTTTCCAGCAGCTTTGTTCAAATGAGAAGCAACACCCCAAAAGGATACTTCCTCTGAACCATATTCACCGGATTGCAATGAGGACCTGCTCTCAATTCAGTACATTCAGGATTGCAGCCTTGCGGCCCAATCCTATGCATGTTTACTTTGAAGTAAGTCCTACCGAGTTCATGTGCCCTTAGACCCATTGAATTCAATGGGTTTCACTTCTACATCATGGTGTGCTGTGATGGTGGGGAGATCCAGGTTTATATCCTGCTCTGCCTCGCAGTTTACTGGGTGATCACATGCACACACACACAGTCTCAGTTCAACCTACCTCACAGGGTTGTTGTGTAGATAAAAAAGTGAAGGAGCCATGTCCATTCCAACTCAACATTTATATAATTCTTTCTTTAGAGAATGGGAATAATAATGATACAAATCTAATCCAACAAGAAGTTTTAAGAAGATGCTACTGAAGCCAATTCCTGCGGCTGTGTAACCCTAAATATCCTTCTAGAGTTAAGCTTCACTGAAATCAGTGGGGCTTACTTCCGAGTAAACCCGCTTACGGTTATGCTGCCAAAATAAAAAAATCCGATGCGCACCTCCTTGCTCGCAACTCCCACTGCGTGACATTTACTTCTGAGTAAAGCATGGCTAGGATCGGGCCGGAAACCGACCCCTTTCGCCTGCGCTTGCATCCTTGGGAACGGTGCACCATCCCCGACCCTTACCGCCAAGCCGTTTTTCCTACGAAGCATTTCCTCTGCAGGAAAGGGCCCGGCCTCTCCTAGAGACACCCGGGGAGAAACTTGGATGCTTGGGAAGTTCCCAGAGCGAGCGAACGAGAGAGATCCTCAGCCTTCTCACTCTCTCTCTCTCTCTCCTCTATCCCAAGCTAAGATTTCAGTGGCAAAAAATCGAAACATAACAAAAAAAGAAGAAAAGTAGTCATCCTTTAAAAAAAAAAAAAAGATGAAAAAGGAACCAGCCACAGGAAACCCTCCCAGTTTCCAGTCGCTAATTAGTTTTTTTAAGGGTCTGTCTACACACACTGGCAACTTGAACAAAGCGGATGCCTTGAATTCCTTCCCAGCCCCAGCTTGGTTTTGGCAGCGCTCTTGGAGCCCAGAAATCAGCCCGGGAGGAGGAGGAGGCGGCGGCGGAAAAGGGCGATCTGGAGGCACGGAGGGAGAGCCCCCCGCAACTTTCCCTCCTGCCCTGACCCCCAAAGCGCACCCCGATCCCATCCTGACCAAACGCACACATAGCAAACCCCCCACAATTTTTTTTTTAAATCCCCTCGCCTACCTCCTTCTCCCCGCCGAATCCGCCACCTTTTTCCTTCCCCTAAGGAACTTAGCCGGGAAACGAAGGATCCAAGTCCGCCAAGGACTTTCTTGAGGAGCGGCGAAGGCGGCGGGCAGCCGCGCCACCACCGCCACCAGCAGTTGCAGTTGCAGCCCGGGGTTTCGTCGCCTGAGGCGGCGGCAGCGGAGACCCCCGGGGCCCCCCACTCCGCGATGCGCGGCGGCGGCGGCGGCCCGCTTGGATCCGGCCCGCTCGCAGGGCTGCAGTGCTGGGGCTCCTCCTGACAATGAGAGGCGGGGAGCAGCAGCAGCAGCAGCCCCTGCTGGCGGGCGGGCGGCCCTGACGTCAGGAGGAAGGGAGAAGGGTGGTGGAGGAGGAGGAGGAGGAGAAAAGGAGGGCCTGGCCGCTTCGCCTCGCCTCCGCAGACTTTCCCCCGAGCCGCCTTCTCTTGCTTCCCTCGCCCGCCAAACTGAGGCCGGGCTTGGCCTGGCGAACGGCCGCCTCGCGCGTCGCATTCCAGCCAGGACTCGCAAGGTCCCGCGCAGAAGCGTCGTCGTGAGGACGGGTTTCCCGCCTCCCCGTGTCAGCGTCACGCGCGGACCGCGGCTCCTTAAAAGGCAACACTTTTCCTCCTCCGAGGAAGGTTTCGCGCCTTCCATTTGCTGCCTTTCCTTCCCAAGCCCGCCTTCCCGCCCCCCCTCCTTCTTTCTTGCTCCTTTCCCGTTTGTCCTCAGAGTAACCCTGTGAGGTAGGTTAGGGTGAGCGAGAGAGGGACTTAGCCGCAAAGTCACGCAAGCGAGCTTCGAGCGTGGCGGGTGGGGGGGGGGTTCAGCTCGGGGCTCCTTACTCCAGGGACGCGGGTCGTCTGGATCTCCAGGTGTGGGTGGTTTTCCCATCATCCCTGACCATGGATTGGCCGGTGCTGATGGGAATTGGGAGTCCAAAGGACACCTGGTTCCTCATCTGCTCTTCAACCAGCAGTTCGGTCGCTACAGTAAATGGGTAAGAGCTTATCAATCACCACGTGGCAGGTGGATGGCACCGCATTGGCTACACTTACATCTGCAATATCTGGGACTGTGGCTATTTCTGATCAACCCACTGAGCTTAGAAGAGTAGCAAAAGGTATTTTTTTATAAAGAGAGACACCTTTGATTAAACCTCCCCCCCCTTCTTTTCATACATCAGGAAAGCAGATAGCAAATTTCTCCCACCAGTTTTGCAAACCTGTCTCTGGAGAGCCTATATTGACCCATTAATGCCCTAGGATTATGTAAAATGACATTATAATCTTAATGCTATGTTTATTTTTTCGTGGAAACTATTAAATTTGATTTCATAAAATAAATAAATAAATAAAGGTGCAATTGTGAGATACAAGAGGCAGACACTTCTATGCAAATCTTCAGTACATACCAGCTAAGCACAGTGACCTTTGTTGTATTTGTTTACCGTGGGGGGGGGACCAACTTAATTTGGAACAGAGCCTACAAGAGCCTACTTTATAACCTCTTTCTAATGTTGTCACTCCTACCCCAAAGCTTAATTCTCCTACATCTTCCAACATTTTATATATGGAAATCATTCATTTGCCACACCTATTCTCACATCAAGATTGATACCTGAGACCACAAACCCTCTTGCTCCATCCTGCTGTGGTTTGTGCTAGCCTGCCTGGCACTGGCTTCCGAAACTGGCCATAACTTCTTTTCTTTTAATAACTTTAATAAAATGATAGAACATTCAGTCACGGAAAGGAAAGGAAATCCATATTAGGGCAAAACCTTTATAGGATGGCTGCAGGTCAAAATATACTCAACAATATTCACTGTTTGGATAGGTGATTATGGGGAGATGGAAGGGAGGCAAGATAGAGCAGGGGTATTTGGGAAGGTACCGGTACCATAGCTCAGTATCAGAGCACATGGTTTATGTGCAGGAAGTTCGAGGTTCTATCCCTGGCATTTCCAATTAGAAGGATCTCTGCTACCCTAGAGAGCTGCTGCCAGTCATAGTACATAGCATTGAGATAGATGGGACAGTCTCATCAGTTACTTCATGTTACTTCATGTGGACTAGAGGCAAGATGCATGCATTACTTATTTGGAGATTTAACTGCTTAAAGACCCAAGAAAAGGGGCTGGTAAAAAAAAAAAAAACTCCCCAAAAGACAAAACAGTGTTTTGCAAGTGGCAGATAACAGAAAGCAGATGTTGCCCCCATCAAATAGGAGCAATGGGTACATATGGGCCAGATTCACATTTTCTATCACTTGATTATTCAATCCTTGGGACTAAAATTTAGTACACATAAGAAATTAAGCAGCATTTTGGCAATTAAAAACAACTTTAGCAATTGTTAGCATCCATCTATTGTTTTTGAAATTCAGCTCTTAAGGGACACTTTAAAAAACAACAAAAACCCTGCAACCTTGTGATTATTATTCCTTTTCCTGTTCATAGAAGGAAAGGGGTGGGAATCTTGCATAAGATTGTTGCTCTGACAATATACACTGCCCATGAGAGTACAGCTGCTCAAGTGAGTAATTATTTGCAGAAGGGAGCAGCAAATTGATAGTCAGTGCAAGAAGTGAGTTTGCATATTTCTACTCTTCCCTCCACATCCTGATTTTTAGATTGTATGCTCCTTGAGACAGGGTCTTGTCCCTCTTGTGATTTGTAAAGCACCGTCTGTATGTCAGTTTTGAGTCCAATGGGACTTACACCCAGGTAAGCAGGTAAGCCCTGGATCTCGAGAATGTACAGGTGAAACTTGAAAAATTAGAATATTGTGGAAAAGTCAATTTATGTAAGCAATTGTTTTCATTAGCTACTGGAGTTTAATATATGAGATAGACTCATGACATGCCAAGCGAGATATGTCAAGCCTTTGTTTGTTATAATTGTGATGATTATGGTGTGCAGCTGATGAGCACCCCAAAGTTGAAATTGTTACTTTGGGGTTCTCATCAGCTGTATGCCATAATCACCACAATTATAACAAATAAAGACTTGGCATATCTTGCTTGGCATGTCACGAGTCTATCTCATATATTCGTTTCACCTTTTAAGTTGAATTACTGAAAGAAATGAACCTTTCCACGATATTCTAATTTTTCAAGTTTCACCTGTATTAATACATTACGCAAGGCAAGAGGTATACATTACATCTTAATACATTTCAAGAAGATGCTTGTATCAACCTGTGTGACATAATGGTCGCCACTTTTACACAGATGTTACACACCATGTTGCACTAGTAACGTTTGGAAGGGTGAAACTGTGCGGGACGGGAGACAATGTTATAGTTATTTCCATGCCAATGCTGTCTGTCGCCTGGGAGTTGAGGCACTGGAGTAGAAAGTTACAACTTCATTCATCTATCCCATGTGATCTCCCACTTTCAAGCATGACCTGTTTATTGCATATCTCAATCACACGCAAGCAGCTATCTTGCTATACCACAAATGGTGTAAGAATCAGTTCTCAGGATCCTTCCTGTCCTGTTGCAAGTTGATTTTTCTTAAGGTGGCAATAATTGCTGCTGTCATGCAGTTTCCTAGACGGGATCCAGCCCTGAGGTCTCTCCACTGCCTCTGGGGTCAGATCCTAAGTTGGCTGGCCAAATACCGGTATCTTCTAATCATTTAGTTCTGGGGTGGGAAAACTAGTGCCCTGTGGGTGATTTGAGGAGCAGTCCTGCAGCATCTACAGGTTCCCCACTCCCTTATTTAGTTAAATAAGTTAAGTACATGCGGGTCAACTCCTGATGTCCAAGAATCATAGGGGGGGGGGGGAATCAGTGACAAATTTCTAAATATGTAAAGTGTATCTTAGCTTGTATTTCTTTGTTGATATTTTATTTAAAAAATCAGTGGCACACATCAATATATTGGAAACACAGGTTGGAAACAACCCGAGACAACACCTAAAGCAGCCCAGGTGACTATATAGACACAAGTAAGCCCCAACCTGGACGCAGGTGGTGATGTGGTCTAAACCACAGAGCCTAGGGCAGTGGTGGCTAACCTCGACACTCCAGATGTTTTGGAACTACAACTCCCATCATCCCTAGCTAACAGGACCAGTGGTCAGGGATGATGGGAGTTGTAGTCCCAAAACATCTGTAGTGTCAAGGTTAGCCACCACTGGCCTAGGGCTTGCCGATCAAAAGGTCGGCGGTTCAAATCCCTGCGACGTTCGGTCCCAGCTCCTGCCCACCTAGCAGTTCGAAAGCACGTCAAAGTGCAAGTAGATAAATAGGTACCGCTCCGGTGGGAAGGTAAATGGTGTTTCCGTGCGCTGCTCTGGTTCGCCAGAAGTGGCTTAGTCATGCTGGCCACATGACCCGGAAGCTGTCTGTGGACAAACGCCGTCTCCCTCAGCCTATAGAGCAAGATGAGCGCCGCAACCCCAGAGTCGTCTGTGACTGGACCTAACTGTCAAGGGTACCTTTACCTTTTAAGCCCCAACCTAGGATGGGGCCTAATATCAGAATCACAACGTAAAAAAAAAGTGCCTCTCCCCCCCCCCCAAAAAAAAGCCTTGTAGGACTGAATCCGATTGAAAATGTTTAGAAACTTTTATCAAAATACAAGTTATATTTTAGTCTTAGACGCATGCAGTTCGACATTAAATTAAGGTTACCAGATTTTTTTCAATGAGTCCGGGGACACTTCAATTGATTTTGTATGGGGACTGATTTGTAAATCCGGGGACTGTCCCTGGGAAACGGGGACGTCTGGTAACCTAACATTAGATCCTTCTTAAACTGGTACAGAATTTGTTATGCACACCACAATGCCATCATTTCCCAAATTGAGAGATACAGCACCAAGCAGACTTTTTACCAGAACTTTCCCCCGTTCCCTTTCCCTATCATATATATATATATTCCTTTCATTTACCTTCCTTATCTCATTATAAAAGCTCACACCCTTCCACTGTAATAGCAGACATGAGAGGAGGAGGGGTGGGATGCAGAAGATAATACGTTAGATTTGCAGAGTATTCGAACAATGGCTTTATTCAGCACTGACAGAAGAAGGTTGCACTTGTCTTGATGCTTTGTAGTAGCTTTAGTTACATGTTAACAGAAGGTTAATAACAGTTAATAGCAAAAGGGGGGGACTGAAATTATGACATAGAGACTTAATTTGACACTAGTTCCCTCCCCCCCATCCCCCATAGTATTGACTGCATGAACTAAGAAGGCATGTCAAAGAGGCAGCTGTAATGTTTCTAGAGAATGGTCCTCCCATATGCAATTGTCCCATAAAACATCCCAATTTTTATTTTATTTTAAAAAGAACCTATCCAGAAATACAGGTGGGATAGAAAAATGCATTTAAATATTAGCAAATCCAGATCTTTTTGTATTAACTGTCTTGATTTGCTATGTTGGGGTGCATTGTTCCATCCTTTGCTAACTCAGCATTATTATTACTTCTTTCTCTACTTCCCACTCTCGTATAAGCCATTAGGTGTTTTAGACTGTATTCTCAGACTGATAGAGGAAAATATGCTTGAAATGAACCTAAGTATTAACAGGAAAAAACCGCACCATATACTCCATAAGCTTCAATAATTTCAATTACATCCATATTACACTGGGTGGATAAGCAATGCAAGGTAGTTTTCTACTAAACCATGCTTGGAGGGGGTGGTGGAGTGTATTATTTTATGAAACCATAGAGTTCTGAAAATCTCACTGGCAAACCTGTGCAGATAACTTAAACCATCAAATCCAAATGACTTTAGAGTAGTCCCACTGAAACTCACAGGGTTACTTTGATATATACGAATTGAGGACTGCAGCCTTCTTCACTAAGGAGAACTGTTCCTAAAAGTACAAACTTACTTGGAAGTAAATCCCATTGAAATCTGTGGGATTTACTCCCATGTAAATCAGGATATTATGGTGCAACACATAATCCTTGGGAGGCTTGCCACTGAGTTCGATTGCAGCCCTAGACTCCTAAAACACATTCGCTTGGAAGCAATTCTCATTGGCGTGTCAATCACATAAAACTCTAAGTGTGCTGAATCACAGGGTTCTAAATGGCTCATACAGTAGGCCCTACTCTAATATATTGCTCAGATTGCTCTCTCTCTCTCTCTCTCTCTCTCTCTCTCTCTCTCTCTCTCTCTCTCTCTCTCCCGTCTATATTCATAGCATAATGCAGTACAAAAAAGCACAACAGATAAATCACCGGATTTTACAAAAGCCTGTTTTAAACTTGGCAGTAGGAAATAAATGGGGGTGGGGTGGGAAAAAAAGCCTCAATAATACCTGGAAGTAGGGTGAAGAAGTCTTGCTTCTAGTCATGCTGGGGCAGGCTGCTGCTGCTGCTGCTTTTGTGAAATGCAGCATTGCACAACAGATCCCAGTATGGAGGCACGGGTGCTCTGCTGCAGTGCAAAATCCTGCCAGCAATTACTTGGTTAAATCTCTGCTCTGCTTGCTGATTCCAAAGGCTCAGCATAATTTCTGAGGAAGGGAAAGACAGTCCCTTTTGACTGCTTTGCCAGCTTTTGGAATCCAGATAATCTTCAGAATGGGCAGGTTAGGAACGCACTCACAAAGCTGGGATAGGACAGCTCTTCTTGCCATGAACTCTTCCCAAAGCATTCATGCTTCATCCGGAATGAGGAAATGTGCTAGCTCTGGCAAACAGGATGCTCTCCACCATTTGAGAAGCAATGCATCATCACCCGCTCCCAATACTTGAAAAAGCAAGGAGCATTTCTTGATGACATATACGGTGGTGATGTTGCAATTTGGCTTCCTTTTGGCACCTCTGCTTTTTAGAGGATTCCTGGTTTTGAAAAATAACCATGATCCCATGGCAATTGCCGTATGAGGAAGTGTGATCAGCATGAAGGCCGCATCCCCTTCTGGGCAGCATTCCAAGGGCCACATGCCATTGGCAGGCAGAGCCAGAGGCGAAAATGAGCAGAACAATGAATGCAAATGCAAGAAGAGAAGAAGAGTTTGGATTTGATATCCCACTTTATCACTACCCGAAGGAGTCTCAAAGCGGCCAACATTCTCCTTTCCCTTCCTCCCCCACAACAAACACTCTGTGAGGTGAGTGGGGCTGAGAGACTTCAAAGAAGTGTGACTAGCCCAAGGTCACCCAGCAGCTGCATGTGGAGGAGCAGGGAATCGAACCTGGTTCACCAGATTTTGAGTCTACCGCTCTTAACCACTACACCACACTGGCTCTTTCTGCCCACATTCACACACACACCCAGCTCTATCCCCCGTCAAGCAGGAGGTATTATCCTGATTTAAGGACACATTCCAGCCAGGCAAAAACACTTGGGAGTGCAAAGCAGAGGGGTGTGGCCTGGGGAGAGGACTGTGGCCTGAAGAGAGTTCCAAGGACCCAATCGAGAAGTGTAGAGAGCTGCATCCGTCCCCGCCGCCCTATGAATTCTATGCCTGTCTCTGGCTCAGTTTAAATAAAACCTATTGTCACATGATCTCTGGACAGATAACATGCCAGTATAAAGCACCTTCATCCATGTTTGTGGCAGCTTGCCATCTATGGAGACATGTATGCTGGTGTGTGGAATTAAGTAATGAGGTTTGAAAATAGGGGAACCCATATGTTTACTGTTTATCAAAATCCTTCTCAGCTTCATCAGACTACCCATAACCTCCCCTTCTCAGGATAGCAGAACCCAGGATGTTAACAGAGAACTACTGGCAGACATTGTTATCAACCTGCAGAAGATACCATGTGAGCAATTGCAGTTGGGAAAGATATACCCAAACCTATGGAGGTTGCAGTTCTACCTCTACTAGTAAATCCCACTAGATCCAGTCACCTTAAGAGTAATGGGACTGGGCTGGATGGTACAAATCACGTTGCATTTTATTTTTGCTTAGATAAAATGGTTGTGCGGCATTTATGATGGTTGACATGGACCTGGTAAGATAAGCAGACAGAAAAGTACGGAGATGTGAAATTATTTAAACAGCCGAATGAAGTTCACATCTAGCAAAGCTCTCAGCAAACGAATCATGTTGGATTGCTGATGTTTTGCAAAGTTACGGGTCTTCAGCAGTTATACATTCGTTGTTGTTGTATGCCCTGCCTTTTTCCTTGACAGGACTCAAGACAGCTTACAGATAAAAACAAGAACCTCTAAAAACATATTAAAAAACCCACCATTAAAAACAAGCAAACATTAATAGAATGAAAACTATTTACATATATAACATCTGTTTAAAACGTACAGATAATTACAATAAAAACAGCATGGCACCAGCCCTTTCATTAAAAGCTGTCAATTTTCAAAGCCTGATGGAGAAGAAGATCCTCACCTACCGGTGGAAGGACAAGGAGGGAGGACAGTCGAGCTTCTCCAGGCAGGGAGTTCCAGAGTCTGGGAGCAGTCACAGAGAAGGCCCTTTCCCACCAAGTGGGCCTGTGTGGGTGACGGCACTTAGAGAAGTGTCTCCTCTGAAGACACTTCAGAGGAGTGTCTCCTCAAAACCCCAGCGGGTTCACATGAGGAAATAGTATATTTCAGATAGCTTGGACCATGTAGGGCTTTATAGTTCATAACCAGCCCAGAAACAGACTGGTGGAGCTGTTCTGACGAGGGAGTCGCCTGCTCTCTATAACCAGCCCTGGTCAGCAATCTGTCTGTAGCTCTTTGAGCCAGCTGAAGTTTCTGAGCACTTTTCAAAGGCAACCCCACATAGAGCACGTTACAGTAATCCAAACAGGATGTAACGAAGGCGTGTGTCACTGTGGCCAAATCAGACATCTCAAGGAACAGGCGCAGCTGGCGCACTAGTTTTAAGTGTGCAAATGCACTCCTGGCCACTGCAGAAACCTGGCCATCCAGATTGTTGCTTCAGTTTTTTGTTCACCACTTATACATGTTTTAAATATATGATGCAGTATAGAAATCAAATAGATAATAAATAAATAAATAAATTACTGATGACAAACACTGGTTCAGAACCAAGACAGCTTCCTTTGATTTAGGTGGAAAGGAAAAAATAGAGCCGGGTGTCATCATCATACTGGTGACACCAAACCCTGAAACTCCGGACAACCTCTCCCAGTCCCACCTCTAATTCCCAAGGCACGATTAATATAGGCACGCTGTGAAGCTAATTCTTTCACCAGTACAGGCGGCTCAATAAAGGAACCTCCTCACTCACTTTTATTCATCCTTCTGGCGGTTCCCTCACTGCGAGAAGCCAAGTTACAGGGAACCAGGCAGAGGGCCTTCTCGGCAGTGGCGCCCACCCTGTGGAACGCCTTCCTACCAGATGTCAAAGAAATAAACAATTATCTGACTTTTAGAAGACATCTGAAGGCAGCCCTGTTTAGGGAAGCTTTTAATATTTGATGAATTATTGTATTTTAATATTTTGCTGGAAGCCGTGCAGAGTGGCTGGGGAAACCCAGCCAGATAGGCGGGGTATAAATAATAAATTTATTATTATTATTATTATCATTATTAATTATTATTATTATTATTATTATAATCTCTCTATAATTTTAAAACACAGGTGTGTGCATATACAATTTAAGATGTATGCAATGGCAGACTGGAAAGTGCTTTATGCCAAATCAAGACTGTCCACCAAGCCCCATATCATCTGCCTAACAGTGACTCTCCAGGGTATCAGATCGCTTACTCTTTGCCTGATGGCCATCCTTTTAAACTGGCGATACCTGGAGTTCAACTAGGGTCCGTCTGCATGCAAAGCACATGCTGTACCACCAATGAACTATTGTTCCCCCTGTAGCAAAGCAGGGCCAGCCCTCCTATTATCCATCCTGAAACAGTTGCCTCAGGTGGCAGATTGCATACTGATCAAAGACAGGGTTCTGTGCTTCAGAGCCAGCACCTGACATCCTTGGGCAATTGCTGGGCCCCTGCACCCTGACATCACCCACTGATGTTGCCTGCCCTGCTTCCACCCTTTCATGTTTAACCCCAGCCTGGCATTCCAAGCAGTGCCAAGAGCCTGAGATTTTAATTTCCCACAATGCCCCAATACAGCATCGCTCCAGGGTATTATGGGAAATATAAATGGTAGCTAGACCCAGCAGCTCAAAACTGCTCATAGCATGGTCACTTTCATCCTCCATCAAAGTAAGATCGCCAGGTGCCACCTGTCCTACCTAAAAGAGACTCCTGGGAGGCCAGAGGGACATTGCTGGAACAATTCTTGGGTTGGGGCAACACACACAAAAATGTTTAAATTTTGGTTCCTCTGTTTTGTTTTTGTCGGGTTGATGTTGGTTAAATGTTTAGTTGGGGTTGGCAATTATTTTAATTTGGGTTTAACTGTAAACTGTTTATTCTTGTCATTCTTCTTGTTATTGTTATCTATTGATTTATTGGTTTGTTTGTTGCTCGTATAGGATAGTTTGTTTTTTTAATGTTAATGCTTTGTTGTGTTTTTATATATGTTGTAAACCGCCCAGAGTGGCTGGGGGAAACCCAGCAAGACAGGCGGGATATAAATTAAAAAATTATTATTATTATTTAAAAGAAGGAACCTCACTAGAAAGTTGTGCAGCCCCCCCCCCGCCACATGTCCACTTTCAGTGAGAAATATATATTCATATATGTGGCTGTGTACACACAACATTTTATTTCACAATCAATGGAAGCTGGAGAATCATTGGGAAAGAATGGAGACTTCTGTTTTCTACGCAGTCCACACACAATCTAGAAAAGCACTTCTTGAAAAACTGGTTTCATTCAAAAAAATAAAAGCTCATTGCAGATTGTGTCTGCATTTCCTCACATTAAATCCATTTGAAGGGGGGGAAAATAGATGAACACACACAAAGGCGGTACCAGTAATGAGAGGTGTTTCCACGCCTGCCCAATGACATTGTGGGTGGACGCGAACCATGATTATTGCAACCGCCACTTCCTCCTTCTCTCACCTGGGGCACGTGCAGGGAAGAAAAGGCATGCATAATCGAATCAAGGTGCGGGCTTTCAAACACGTACCAAACAACCACACCCACCCTTCTTTGGACAGCGGTATCTAGAATCAATCTAGATTAAGAGCAGCATGTTGAGGACGAGCTTGAACAATTCCGGATGGAGGAAAAACTGCATTTTTGTGCTACGAACGTGTTAGCCTGTTAAGCATGATACCCCGTTTGACCTTGGCAGACATGCCTCGCTGTATCTTTGAAAGATAAATGGCAGATCTATTAACTGCCTTCAATTTTGTTATCTCTGTTTCTCAGTGGGGCACCCCGGCTTCATGCAGAGGAAGAGCAATTTGGTTGGTTTCATTTTTCTTTTTCTTTTTGTCCTTTCAATCTTGGTAACATTCTTCTCCCACCGCTTGTTGAACAAAGGAAGCCCAGTACTCAAAATGCATGCTTATACCGCCCTCTCCTGACACACGACTGTTAATACGTTAACTGACAGTAACCTCTTTTCTCAATTACAGGTAGGTAACCGTGTTGGTCTGCCATAGTCAAAACAAAATAAAAAAATAAAAAAATTCCTTCCAGTAGCACCTTAGAGACCAACTAAGTTTGTTCTTGGTATGAGCTTTCGTGTGCATGCACACTTCTTCAGATACCTGTTAGGGGCGCTGTGGGTTAAACCACAGAGCCTAGGGCTTGCCAATCAGAAGGTCAGCGGTTCGAATCCCTGCGACAGGGTGAGCTCCCGTTGCTCGGTCCCTGCTCTTGCCAACCTAGCAGTTCGAAAGCACATCAAAGTGCAAGTAGACAAATAGGAACCACTCCGGTGGGAAGGTAAACGGCGTTTCCGTGCGCTGCTCTGGTTCGCCAGAAGCGGCTTTGTCATGCTGGCCACATGACCTGGAAGCTGTACGCCGGCTCTCGGCCAATAAAGCGAGATGAGCGCCGCAACCCCAGAGTTGTTCCCGTCTGGACCTAATGGTCAGGGGTCCCTTTACCTTTACCTTTAAGGTGCTACTGGAAGGATTTTTATTATTATTATTTCGTTCTTTTCTCAATGTATTTTGCTTTCTGTTTCATAGAATCATGGAATTGTGGAGTTGGAAGGGACCCTGAGGATCACCTAGTCCAACTCCCTCAATGCAGGAATATGCAGCTGTCCCATAGGGAGATCACACCTGCAACTGTGGTCTTATCAGCATATTTCACATGGAATCAAAGGCATATAAATACAGGGCTCATGTATGTGGGATGGTTGAACCCATCAGTTCTAGTTTCTCAGTTTCTAACTTTCCAATCTTAGGTTCAGTTTTCCATATTTCCACATCAGCTTGGGAATCTATTTGCTTAAAGTCCTCATGAAAAATTGTCAGCATTTTACTGCAAATTTCCTCATGCCTATGTGTGTGTGTGTGTGTGTGTGTGTGTGTGCATCCATTTTTGTCTAGCATGCACAATTTTGCAAAGCAATTATCCCCTAATACAATGCATTTCTCTTGGTTTCTCATTTTTCCAGCCTTCAGTTCTCTGCATTTCTATGTCTGTTTGTGATTTTAAAAAAGTCGTCATGAAAATTAATTCACACTTTAGCACAAATTGATCCTGATATACACGATTATGCAAAACATTTTCCCATAATATAATTCATTTTTGTATTTCCCCCAATTATATATGCATTTTACATGCACTTTTGTGCATTTTTGTGCACATTAGTTGGCTGAAGAACTGCATTGCAAGATTTGGGAAAGTGTGGATTTCAAAGGGTGGCTGTGTTCTTTTCAGATATTGTTTCTGAAAGTTTGCATTAGGTAAATCCAGCTCTAAATGCAAACTGAACAGAACTTCTCCCTTATCTCTAATGCTGAATAGTTGGAAGAATAAATTTTATCAGGTATGACTCTCTTAAGCCATTTTATTATGCTACACAAGAAATACAGAAAGGAAACTCAACTTCAGACACAGAGTACTATTTGAAAGTTTATGAACTAGATCTCATAGTCAGATGGAAGTGGTTGCCTCAGAAATAAATTAACTGCTTACTGGGAAGGCCATGCGAGATTCTAAAGATTTCTAAGAGGTATGGGACTTTGGGAGTACAAACGGATGACACTGTGTTGAATACAGTATTGTCTAAACCTCTGCTGAAAACCACATCTGCCAGGGTCCAGGAAGCATCTCTGAAGACATTTCTTCAATGGCATTGGATCCCCTGGAAACTATCTCAGATCAATATGCCCATCTTTCCCCTTTGCTGATGAGGCTGCAATGCTACAAGGACAATTTTAACATGCACCCCAAAGTGGCAACATTTTGGGAATTGGTAATTTGGGAATTGGCCAATATTACTTGCCAACTATCAACTCCAGGGCTTAAATTGCTGTCACTGGGTACCAATTCTAATCATCTCATGCGAGTAAAGAGCTGCTTTCACTATTCCTGGCTGCTGCAAGAATAAAAGTTGGTGAATGCTGGAAGTCGGTAAAAAGCCCTCCAGGAAGGGGTGCCTAAACAGTGTTTGGGCTATAGCCCTATCTGAACACCTCACCCCTCACCAGAGAGGGTGATAAAAGGCGATGAAAAGCATGACCAATCTGATAAGAGCATGACATTAATTTCTCTGCTTTATGAATACAAACAGGGAGGCATGTCCACTTCTGCTAACCCAGGTAACCTTCTGGTTACCTGGGTTAGCAGAATATTTGAATATGATCTGATTTGGAGGGGTTGATAACGATAGCATACTACTTTGAATTATGGTGCTGGAGGATACTCTTGAGAGTCCCACGGACTGCAAGAAGATCAAACCTATCCATTCTGAAGGAAATCAGCCCTGACTGCTCACTGGAAGGACAGATCCTGACGCTGAAGCTCCAATACTTTGGCCACCTCATGAGAAGAGAAGACTCCCTGGAAAAGACCCTGATGTTGGGAAAGATTGAGGGCATAAGGAGGAGGAGACGACAGAGGATGAGATGGTTGGACAGTGTTCTCGAAGCTACCAGCATGAGTCTGACCAAACTGCAGGAGGCAGTGGAAGACAGGAGTACCTGGCGTGCTCTGGTCCATGGGGTCACGAAGAGCTGGACACGACTAAACAACAACACTACTTTGCAATAGGGCACCTGACCTTATCTTCTGTCTGTCATATGTATGCAAACAACATTGTGGCTAGTGTTGTTCGTTCACAAAATTAAATCAACAATTGCGGGGTGGGGAGAGACATTATGATAAAGGGAAAGGATGGCTTTTGTGGCCTCGACACAGCAAGCTGCACCTGCCAAGATTCCACCTTCTACACACCTGTATAACATACAGCAGCTGTGGGTCATAGGGAAAAGACCACGGCTCAGGAGCACAACACATGGTTTGTTTGTAAAAGGTTCCAGGTTCTAATCCTTGGTATGAGGTGATGGAAAGACCTCTCTGCCTGTGAGACACCCTGGAATGCTTATGCCAGTCAGTGTGCCTGGTGTGCCTGTAATGTTTTGGAGGCAGCAATGCTTCTAAATACTAGTTGCTGGAAAGCACAGGAGGGCGGAGAGCTCTTGTGCTCATGTTCTGTTCCCTTGTTTCCCACTGGTATCTGGTTGGTCACTGTCAGAACAGGATGCTGGGCTAGATGGGTTATTGGCCTGATCCATCAGGCTATTCTGGTTTGGTGACATAAATATATTCTTATGAGTTGGGGGCGATTAGGATGTATGCCTGGGCCCACTTTCTAATTCCTGGAATAGCCAGGCTAGTTTACTGCTGAGCTAATGGGCCATGAAGGAAACAAAGGGATGGCTCTGGCTGGTAGTTAGAAAGACAAAGGCGAGAGTTGAGTTATGTGAGCCACAAGCTAGAGGCAAAGTGGCAAGCTGAGAAGCCAGAGAGTCAGAGAGGCAAGGTCCTTTTGGAGCATTAATGTTGTGAACCCACCATCATAGGCTCAGGTTGAATATATGTGTAAATAAACCATTTATCTTAAAAGACACCACGGTCTCTGTTGTACCTCATTCCAAAGGAAACATGAAGCCTTGGTAAGCATCTGGAAGCTCTGGAATCTTGCACCGCTCACAGATTGGGGTGGGGTGCAACAATATTAGTAGTAGTATTTTTGATGGATCTTTTGTGCAAATCTTCTCACAGGATTCTGGGAACCCGACACTTTTGCTGAATATCTCACAAAATCATGAATGAATAGTGAAAATTGTTCAAAGCTGCGTTGGAGGAAAAGAGAATTTGGGATAAAGGTAAAGGTAAAGGGACCCCTGACCATTAGGTCCAGTCGTGTCCGACTCTGGGGTTGCGGCACTCATCTCGCTTTATTGGCCGAGAGCCGGCGTACAGCTTCCAGGTCATGTGGCCAGCATGACAAAGCCGCTTCTGGCGAACCAGAGCAGCGCACGGAAACGCCGTTTACCTTCCCGCCAGAGCGGTTCCTATTTATCTACTTGCACTTTGATGTGCCTTCGAACTGCTAGGTTGGCAGGAGCTGGGACCGAGCAACGGGAGCTCACCCCGTCGCAGGGATTCGAACCGCCGACCTTCTGATCAGCAAGCCCTAGGCTCTGTAGTAGCCAGGAGTAAAGCTTTATACCCATTTATTGCAGTGTAATCTTCCTACAACCAACAATGTACAATTTCTTCTCGTAATTTGCACAATGAAATAACAAGAGCAGCAGCAGCAACAACAACAACAACAATAAAAATATATAGTTCTTTGCCCAAATGCTCAAAAGCACTTCATATAATTTGCTCCATAATCCTTAGAAAATAAACTCTGAAGATTCAGCCAGTGTTTCATTCCCAAATTTAAAAAGTGGGTAGGTGAGAAATCTGAGACAAATAATACAGATTTGTTAATTTGTAGTAAAGCAAGAATGAAAAGATTGTGTTGAGCAACACAGTTCATGATAACTCCTCCATTATTTATTTCATTCTGCTTGTTTCAAAATCTTCCCCTGGTTTTGCAGATACATGGATTCAATGCACAGACCAGTAAGTCTTAAAAAGTTATCTTTATCACAGAGAACAAAAGAAAAGACAGTGAAAAGTCACACGCAACAAAAGACTGGTTTGTTCCACCACGTTTGCTTAATAAGATTTAGACGAGCCTTGTGGGCATGTATGCAGCCCCTTTCCTCCTCCCTTTGCAAGAGGAGTGAACAGACAAGGAACCCCGAAAATAACTATGGTTTCCTGTTTCAACTGAACCAAGGAACTATGGCCAATGGCTTCAGAACAAGCCAGGATATCAGGGCTGCAATCCTACACCTGCTCACGTGGGAATAAGCCCCACTGAAATTAATGGGTATTACTCCTGCATAAGGCTGCACTGTAGGGTATCTTCAAACCACAAATTCATACATACTGGTTTGTTCTGCAGTGATTAATCATAGTTTCCTGGTTTGGATGAAATGGAAGACTTCCATTCCGTTAGTTTGTTCAGCCGGAGAGGAGAACAGAGGGGCTACATGCAAGTTGCCCAAAAGCCTCATTAAGACGAGTTATAATCAGCTGAATACAGTCAATGAGACCATCATCATCTACCCCATAGGAAACTATGAGTGCAGGTGGGGTACAGTTTATGCACTGGCAGCTGCGTCAAACCCGGAAGGAGTTTCGGGACTAGGAGCACTTCTTAAACCGAATCATTTTCTGAAAAGCCTGTTTGAAGTCTTCGTTAAAGGCAGTATATATAACGGGGTTGATCAGTGAGTTCAGGTAGCCCAGCCATGTGAAAATGTCAAGCAGAATGGGATGGGACCAGCAAGCTTCGTGACAGATAGGCAGGACTAAAGACACCACAAAGAACGGGAGCCAGCAGAAAATGAACGCCCCTAAAATAATTCCCAGAGTTTTTGTGGCTTTTCTTTCCCGGGCTGCCGAAATCCGTTTCCTCTCCAGGATGCTATCGGCGACTTTGATCCTTACGTGGTTGATGAATACCGGGGAGGTGCTGGAATGAGAATGCGCTTCCTGAAGGTTTGAGCTGATGGAGCAGAGGGAGGAGCCTGCTGAGCCAGTGATCAGGTGGGCCGTGGTAAATCTCTTCCCGTACAGTGATGGCGGCTTAAGAATCCGGGATCGAGCGGCCACATAAATCCTACCATAGAGGATGATGAGCAGCACCGTTGGGATATAGAAGGCGCCGCAGGTGGAGTAAATGGTGTAGGAGATCTGATCCGTATTCACGACGCAGTGCACCATTTCTTCGTGAGCTTTGGCCTGCCTCCAGAAAAGGGGCGGCATGGAGATGCAGATGGAAATGACCCAAACCACAGTGATCATCAAGGCGGCTCTGCTGGCAGTCCGGCGCTTGGTATATTCGAGAGCATCTGTGATGGCCCAGTACCGGTCCAAGGCAATCACGCAAAGGTGCAAGATGGAGGCCGTACAGCAGGTGATGTCTGAGGACAACCAGATGTCGCACATGATTTGGCCAAAGTTCCATTCGTGGCTAATGGTGTAAGCAATGCTGATTGGCATGACCAGGATGGACACTAAAAGGTCTGTGGCAGCCAAAGAGCCAATGAGGTAATTTGCAGGAGTGTGGAGTTTCCTGGTCAGAATGATTGTGATGATCACAAACATATTGAAGAGCGTCGTCGCCAGGGTGATCACAGCCAAGATGGCGGCAAGCGAAACCTTCAGGCCTAGCAGCGTCCCCTCATCCCACTCCTCTGGTATTTCACTGGCGTTGAGAGACCTGTTTGACATGCTGAGGAGAATAGACTTCGCAGACCAGTTGTACTGGGTCATTCTTGGCAGTGTTGGATTCCTCCCCTCCTCTTTTGAACTTAATCCTTTACATATACTTGATAATGTCTGTCTCGGTCTTTAACAAAACCAGGTTTTCCGAACTAGATCTTCGAAGTTGGTAAAAAAAGCACGCCACTGTGAAACAGAAGCAAAGACAACAACGGAAGCATTAACGAAGCATTAACTACAGTGTGCTTTGTACTGCAGACTTTGGTACTATGGAGCCCAGTGCAAGGCCAAAATCTGGTGGACCCTCCCAGCCCTCGTGCTGCCTTCCCAAAGGTGAGTAAGGAGGTGGCCGGCTTTGGGAAAGAGTCATGAGGCTCTGGCAGGGTCCTACAGCCCTCCTTCCCAAAGCTGGGAAAGTGCTAACTAGGCTTTGGGAAGGAGGTGGGAGGACTCTAGGACCCTGTCAGAACCTCACACTCCCTTCCCAAAGCCCAGAGCCTTGCTTACCTGGCTTTGAGATTGCGCCCCCTTTGCTCGGCGCCCAGTGAGTGTGCACCACTCGCACAGCCCTACATACCTGTGCTATGACTCCAGCAGCTAATCCTCAGGGGCAAATTAACACAGGCTATGCAATCAACAGTAATAATATAATTTCTACTGCAATTCTAACCGTGTTCACTCAAAAGTAAGAGCCAAACTAGACAGTATGTGAAATATGTAATTGCATCTGTCTGTCTGTCTGTCTGTCTCTCTCTCTCTCTCACACACACACACACACCAGCTGCTGGAGGCAGAATCAGGACCAGGACCATGGCATGTGTGTGTATGTCTGTGTGTTAATACTTCCATGCTGTGCTGAAGTCCAACCAAAAATTGCTCTTATTTGATCCAGGATGAAAGCTGCTATTTGTACAATTCCTTCCTGGGCCAAACAGCAGCTTTGGGGAGGAGGGGATTTTTGTATGGACTGCAGTGGTGGGTGCAGGAAGAGTTGACTCCTTACATTCACACATGTCACGCACCTTCTAGTTTGGCCCCAAATCTAGGCTTTACTGGGAACATACTCCCTAAATCTGGAGTAGCCAACATGGCAGCTTCAAGCTGTTGTTGGACTTCAACTCTCATCAACCTACGGCAGCATGGCCAATGTCAGGGATGATTATAACTGCAGTCCATCAAGAACTGGAGGGCACCACAATAGCTAGTTCTGCCCTAGATAACGGCTGGATCCAGAGTTCAGCAAATGCAACTCCCATGTAGCTCCTGTTTGCAAATGTTAATGCTGCAGAATGTCCAGGAATGCATTTACTGCTTAGATGGCATGGGAGTTAAGGCAGACACTTCAACATACAATATCCATGAGTTTCTCTGTAAGCTCCTGAACTCTTCTCTTAAACTGATTTAAGAAAGCAAGCAAATCCAAACCTTGGATATTCTCGTGTTTGTGAGTTGTATTTTCAATTAGCCTCCAATAGCATGAACTTTGTGCTTAGATTCTCATCCAAGAATGAGAAAGGAAAGTGTCCCATCATCCCTGTAGTGATTTACCTACCCAACTGTTCTCAGCAAACCACCGCTCCTCCGCCCTAAGGCATTACAGGTTCCAGAGTTAAACAAGTAGAGCTGCCCAAGGAAGGAGGGAAGGACAGTAACAAAGGCCAATCCAGCAACTGGTGCTGCTCAGGCTGTCAAAGGCAACTGCTCCCTTAGCACAGAAAAGTTTGCACTGGCATTTTGCAATGAGTCAAGACAGAAAGTTGAAAAGGAATGCTGTTCGCTAAAGCGTTAAATCGTTTTCGAATATGTTATTTTCCACTGCTAAGCACCATTAAATTGCAAGGCCTTGGGGGGCAAAGATATTCTCCCTCTTCCTTTTCAGTATATAATTGTAGAAACTTGGGCAACTTTCTTGAACCCTTTAGGAAATCTATAGATCTGAAGAAATACTGAACTATATACACAGAAAAATAAATTCAGTTTTAAATGCCAAGGCACACACACACCAAGTCTTTGTGATACCTGACTAGAACAAAAAGAGCTCTTCTAGATCAGAGCAACGGTCTATCTAGTCTACAATCCTGTTCTGTTGCACATAGTGACTTTCCAGATGCCTCTGAGATGTCCACAAGCAGTACAGGGAGGCAACCCCTCTCTCATAACACTAGAACTTGTGGACATTCAACAATGCTAGATGTAGGAAGATTTAGGACAGATAAAAGATTTTTCTTCACACAGTGCATGGGACTTGCTTCCACAGAAGGCAGTGATGGCCACCAACCTCGATGGCGTTAAAAGAGCACAAGACAAATTCAAGGAGAGGGCTATCATAGGTCACTTAGTTCCTCCCAAGCACCTGGCTTTCCGTTCAGCATACTGCTTCAGAACAGAGAGTATTTCCTTAGGTATCTCCCCCTCTATCTCTATCCACTTTCTCCACACCACATTAAATCTGCAAGGCTTGCTCTCTCCCTCATCATTGTCTGTTCGCTGCAACGATATCATTTTGCTGAGCTGCCATCTACCGCCATGCATGATGGACAAAGGTCTCTGCAGGTTCTTCAATCTTACCTTTTGCAAATAGCTCATGATAAGGCAGAGGAGGATGCTTTATTATTCTTAACTGCAAAGCCACACAGGGATCCCGGAGCAGAGAAAGACCTTGACTAGTTGACCCTGCTCATTATTCTGGGACTGGATCTAAAGGAAGAAACAGAGCATGTTAGCCCAGGAATATACCGTAAGTGGAGCAGTGACAGAATCACAACTAGCAAGACTTCCTCTGTCCATGACCGAAGAAGCCCCTGTGCTATTCATTTATTCTACTTTTATTCAGAAGGCACGGGCCATCCCATGGCATTGGGGCCCATCTGCAATTTGGAGGATTATGGCCCAGACTCAGGCTGTGGCCTAGTCTCTCATGGAGTAGGCTAAAGTCAGCCAGAATGAGCCTGAGGCTCCGAGGCCTAGTCCAAACCTCAAATCCACTGGAATCCTCAACCATAATGCTTTTAAATTGTGTTGCTGTCAGGGCAGCTCTCCAATTACCAAGAATGACCTTGTTTCTGAATGACTCTGGGCACATCACTACACCTTTGGCTGCTAAAAAGTTCTATTATTAAGACGTAGAGCCATGTGGTTAATTGAACATTGCCCAGTGAGTCACCCATTAAGCTGGTGACAGGAAAGCAATGACAGAAGCACATTCTTACCTGGCCTTAGGGACGCAGACCCACATCAACAAGGTGAACCATCTGAGTGAGGGTGGAAAATGAGAGATTGGAAACATAAATTTAAAAGCTTCGCTATACTAAGGATGGGAGCACCCTTAATTCTTCAAGGAGTAAGCTGTCCTTTTTATTTTTATCTTTAGTAGTTCTCACTGTTCAGGTTTCTAGCCTGTTACATATATAGTTGGTGAAAGCGCACTTTATTTCTCAAGCTTGATAATGTTTTCACCTGGCCTATGTAAGTTGTGATCTTGCAGTCTTAAACTTTTGCTTGCTGATTAATCTATGACATTTTTATTGTACTCTATTGTATGTTTTGTTGTTTTAAGATGCAGTTCAATGCTTTGTGGGCTTTTCAGTTGAAGAGCAATATACTGTGTATTAATAAACTGTAATAATAACTGTGATGATTATGGTGGTGATGCTCTGGTAATAACAATAATTTGGTATATATTAATAATACCCAATTCCTGCCTTATGGTAGAGTTTCCCACATAAGAACCCATTTTGAGTGGAAAGAGGCAACTTATATAACTTTTTATTTGTGGTTCTTGAATAGGACCATGCTAAAAGTAATGGAGGAAAATAATAATAATAATAATAATAATAATAATAATAATACTCTGCCCTCCCCGGCTGAGACCGGGCTCAGGGCGGCTAACACCAAATATATAATACATTAAAAACACAAAATCAAACAATTAGTTTAAAATACAATTCGAATCACATTTAAATCAAAATAAAATTAAGTGGGAACCCACGAATCATAACCGTAGGGGTAAGGAATTAAAAGTTCACCAGGCCTGGCCACCTGTGCTGGTCCCATATGGGCCGATAGAAAGAGCCAAGGAGGCCACTTACAGGGTCCCATAGAAAGGAGGGGTCAGTCCTTTTCTAGAGGGAAAACTGGCAAGTGCACTATTGTGCTCATGTCCTGCTTTGGTCATCTGGTTGGTCACTGTGGAAACAGAAACCTTTGGTCTAATCCTGCCTGGTTCTCTTATGTTCTTAAACATTAGAAAAACAGGGCCTTTCCAGTGCTGGCACTGTAGTTGTGGCAGTTTCTCCCTTGGGAGATTTGCCAAACCCCACTTCTCCTGCTTTTAGAGGGTCACTGAAACCCTTTTTCAAATACAAAGCGATAGCACTCCAGTGTAAAAAATTACTCTGTTCTGGATATTTTGTTTTCATTTGTTATTTTTGTAAGTCATTTAGGGATTTTTTTTTTTAAAAAGCAGGATATAAACAATTAAATTCTATCACAGATCCTTTTGCACTCTGTTGCAGATGTTCTGAACATATAGGAAAACTTGATTACAGATACATTATGAAGGTGTTCCCTAGATCCAAAGAAGGCATTGCTAGGTTTACATATAAATCAGCTTATCTTGCCTCTCATTTGTTCAGTATAATAATAATAATAATAATAATAATAATAATAATAATACAACAACTCTGGGCAGCTGTCAGCAGAATACAAAAACATAATAGCTGCATCAAAGTACAGAAGGAGCTGAATTTGGAAAGTTTTCAATGAGCCATTGTGACTTTAACAAATAATGGTGTGTCCTACAAAGGACAAGCAATTCCAAATGATAGCCTGTACTATAACATTCTTGGAAAATTGCTGTTTTGGATCTCATACCATCAAAACAGTTTCGCTTCCGAAAACAGTGCTTTGTATTACGTTTGGTATTTTATCAGTGCCATGCTTACAATCAGTTTTGTTTACAGTTCACGTCAAAAGGATATTTTTATGTTACATGTGTACGTATATGGAGAAAAATGCAGTAACTTGATTTTTGCAAGGTTAAAGGCTGCCAATTAAATGGCTTTTTCCCAGGCCTCTGGTAGTCAGGCAATCACCCTGGATTAAATAGTTCCCATTGAATATGTCATGAGTTCTGCAAGAGGGCTGAAATAACTCATCTGAGGCAGCTATCAGTATGAACAGTCATGGGCTAGTTATTTCAGCAACAGTGGAAAACAGTCATGCTGTTCTGTTGACATTTGGCAGAAAGCAGTCCTGGATTTTGTAAGATTCTGGACTCAAGAGTCTATAAAAATTGCTGTCACTGCAACTCGGATTCCAAGGCAATGATAAAAAAAGGAAATCGTTCAGACGGTATCCTGACCAAACCCTTCTTCTATACTTTTTTTGTTAAGTGACTAGACTTCTCACTTCCATAAATGGCCAACACTGAAATGCTATATATTGTAGTGTTATAAATAAGTCCTCAGGTCTAGTTCTGGGTTTGAAGGGGCCCTGGGCAAAAAGTCTTTGGTAGGGTCCTTTCCCCTGTCGGGTGGGTCATAGCGGGTGGCACTGTGGTCTAAACCACTGAGCCTCTTGGGCTTGCCGATCAGAAGGTTGGCGGTTCGAATCCCCACGACAGGGTGAGCTCCCGTTGCTCTGTCCCAGCTCCTGCCAACCTAGCAGTTCAAAAGCACGGCAGTGCAAGTAGATAAATAGGTACCACTGCAGTGGGAAGGTAAATGGCATTTCCGTGCGCTCTGGTTTCTGTCACAGTGTTCCATTGCGCCAGAAGCGGTTTGGTCATGCTGGCCACATGACCCGGAAAGCTGTTTGTGGACAAACGCCGGCTCCCTCGGCCTGAAAGCAAGATGAGTGCCGCAACCCCATAGTTGCCTTTGACTGGACATAACCGTCCAGGGGTCCTTTAGCTTTTTACCTTTACTGCCTCTCCAAATAGTGAAAGGCAGCTGGGTCTAGCAACCATTTTAATTTCTCACTGTGGCCCTATCTGCTTATCTTTGGCAGGATAGATGATATGTAGACGGTACTAGGTTTAATCCCTGCCATCTCTAGTTAGCAGGTGGTGGGGACAGACCTCTGTTTTAGATCCAGAAGAGATGCTGCCAGTTAGAATAGCTACATGGACAAATATTACAAGACAATTTCCTGTGTTCCAGATTAACATAATATAATATAAACCCTGTAATATAAAGCTAATTGTTCATGTATCCATGCTGATTTATTTTAAAATGCCTATTTTATTTACAAGCCAATTTTTCTCCACAGAGTTCAGAGTAATGTACAAGTTTCAATCTCTCTCCTGCTGCCGCCATGTTACCCTCACATAGGAGGAATGTTAAGACTAAAATTACAGATCCAAAATCACACAGAAAGCTCCAGCGCTTAAGTGTGTGAATTTGAACCCAGCCCCTGCCCCAGGTCCTAGTTTAACACACTGAACCACGACTCCATGTTAGCTTTATTTTTATAGCCTCTTTCCCCACCACATGTCTGTCCAAGGCAGCTTACGAAAACAATCAAAAAGACTAATTATAAATCTAAAATAACCAATCAAACCATAAGCGAAGCACCATCAATGCCAACAGGACTTTAAAAGGCAGTCATCAGCATTAGTCAAGTAAAGCACCTGGTGATTAAATGCCTGGACAAAGCACATTGTACATACCTGGAACCAATCAGCTGGTTAGCTCCAGTGAGAGTGTTGCAAAATAGGGCAGCGTTTCCCAACCGGTGTGCCGCGGCACACTAGAGTGCCGCGAGACACCGGCTGATGTGCCGCGGAAAAAGGGACCTGCAGCCCAGGGCTGCACAGGACCGTGGCGGCGGCGCTGCTGGAGCCCGGCGGCGAAGCGGAAGCCAGGGCGGCGCTGCTCCCTTGGCTGCTACAGCAGCAGCAACAGCAGCCTCGCGCGAGAATCCCAACCGGAAGCCTCGCGCGCGCCGCGCTACAGCTGATCCCAGAGGTAACTCTGGGTCAGGAGACCCGGCACAGCCAGGTGGGGGAGGAGCGGTGTGCCGCGAGATTTTTTCATTGATTCAAGTGTGCCGTTGCCTAGATTAGGTTGGGAAACACTGAAATAGGGTACCACCTTACAAAAAGTCCTGTCTCATTTTAGCAGGGATGGGAAACCTGTGGCCCTCCATATGTTGTTAGACTTCAATGCCCATCAGTCACAGCTTGCATGAAATGGTATGGGATTATGGGAGTTGTAGTCAAGCAACATCTGGAAGGCCACATGTTCCTTATCTTTGCTCTTTCAGGTCAAACAAGGAAAACTATGGGTACCTAGTACGGTAGTCTGCTCGTAAACTAATCCCCCAAGAATTTGTATAATCCTCTCTTACAAACATCTTTAGCTGAGATTCCTGCATTGCAGTGGGTTAGACTGGATGACCCTCAGGTTCCCTTCCAACTCCACAATTCTATGATTCTATGGACTGGTGGCAATGAATTTCCCAAGTTAAAAATGAACGGCCCTTTTAAATCACTGCCCAGTTGCTGCTGCTATTTCTCTTACCTGGCGCTATATGTTTCAGTTGTGTGTTTGTAGATAGTTTTATCTGCATTTTCCTGTTAAATGCTTTATTCTAATTTTGTATATCCCCATACGAAGAATTGAAAGCATGTTCTAGACTGTGGCTAATGGTGTGTGCACAGAGTCCAGAAAGACTGAAGATCATTGGTCTATAATGTGTCTACAATCCAAGTGCACATGTTTCTCTGCGTTTGGCTAGGATTTGACGTTAGGGGGCACCCCAGCATTCGCTTTCAGCTTTGGCAGCGAAAGCTAGATGAAGGAGAAAGCAGATCTCCTAGGCAAGCTGTTAAGCATGGATTCTCATTTAATGATTTGCCTCTATGGGTAAATAGCTATGAGAAACCAATGCTGGAATGTAAAATCCATTAGGTGATATGGGGGGCTGGCAAGACCCACCTGTTCTTGTCTGCTCCTGTTCATAGGCCTTTCCTGTAAATCTGGCATTCCAGTGCAACCTTTTCACATGTGTTTCTCTTTAGAGGGGGGTTGAAATTTCATTGCACAGTCCTGCTGATATTTTCCATAGCACATCAGGGGAAGAGCAATAGATCAGTGACAGAGCAATTGATTTGTGTGCAAAAAGTCCTATGTTCAGCCCCAAAGGATCTTGGTTATAGCAACGCTGGGGGAAACTCTCCCCAGGCTCCTAGAGCAGGAATGCACTCCAGATGTTTTGAACTGCAATTCCCATCAGCCTCAGCCAGGATGGGGAATGGTTGAGGATGACGGGAGTTTGCAGCACAACATCTGGAGGGCACCTGTGGAATAAGCAGTGTAGTGGAGGAGGACTATGGAAGAGGACTTGTAGAATAATCCTGCCTGTTACATTTCTGGAACTAGAGCATTGTTGAAGGAGATACTCAGCCCAGACCGGTAACAGCTTGTGGGGGGCCAGGTATGTCAAACTTGCCTGCTTTCAGCTTTGAATTCAGTCAGTTCTTGCATACAATTCCTCAGAAGTTACTAGTCCATTAAGATAATCTACTTCATATAAGGGCCAAGGCAGACATGATGTTAATTGTGTAGCATTGAGACTGCAGGAGGAGGGGGAGAGTTTAACACACACACACACACACACACACACACACACACACACACACACACAGAGAGAGAGAGAGAGAGAGAGAGAGAGAGAGAGAGAGAGAGAGAGTTTTCTTCCAGATAAAAGTAGCAGCTGGGGCAAGTTATTTAGTACGTACCACAACAGGGGGGATGATCACTCTGTCAATCCCACATGGTCCCAATACAGCTTAGCTGCTTGCCCGCTATGTGGCTACTACTTACATTTTTTAAATATTAATTGCATTTATACAATTAACATCACATCTAGTTCAGCCCTTAGTCATTTGTTTTATGGTACCTGAATTGGCCCACAGACTGAACCAATGGCACCACACATCCATCTCTCTTAGGATCAGAGAACTGTCTGGGTGTTAAACGAGTGCATGCTTTTAATGTATTAAATTGCCTGCAAACTTCAATAGGTAAAAGGACTGGACACTTGCATTTTCAAATCCAGGCAAATCCCAGCACATTGGATTTGCCATGAACCTGCATGTAAAGTCTGAACTGCAATGTGCCCCAGAGTCTTTTTTCTTTGATTTTTAGGTTTGTTCTTGTATTATTTCAAACCTTGCCTGATGCCCCTTAAGGATCAGGGGTAGACAACCTGAAGATCTTCTCAGTAACATTAAATCCCTCTTTCTTCCAAGGTGGCACGCATAGTTTTCCATTTCTCCATGTTATCCTTGTGAGGTAGGTGAGGATGAGAGACAGTGACTGGCCTAAGCTCTCACAATAAGTTTCATAACAAATTTAATCCTGAACACCCAAGTCCTTGTCCAGTTAACATCCCTTCACCTTATTCTAAATTCTGGAAAAAAAGATATAGAAATGAATAAACTGGGGAAGGTCTCAAAATTTCCCATAGGTCTCAAAATTTATGGGATCCCTTGTTAGGGTCTTTAAAACTAACAGATTCAGGTTGAAATCCTGTACATACTTATCAGTGAGGCTTTGTACAGAGCCTATTATGACTCCCAGCTTACTGTTGTTTGCTTTCTTTCTACCACTGAGCAACAACCCCTTCCCTATGATTTTGAGGGGGGGTTTGTTGGAAGAGATAGAGATCAGTAGGTGTGCTGAGAAAGAGTTCCTGACCTAAAGGTAAAGGGACCTCTGACCATTAGGTCCAGTCGTGTCCGACTCTGGGGTTGCGGGGCTCATCTCGCTTTATTGACCGAGAGCCAGCACACAGAAACGCCGTTTACCTACCCGCCAGAGCGGTTCCTATTTATCCTATTTATCTACTTGCACTTTGACGTGCTTTCGAACTGCTAGGTGGGCAGGAGCTGGGACCAAGCAACGGGAGCTCACCCCGTCGCAGGGATTCGAACCGCCGACCTTCTGATCAGCAAGCCCTAGGCTCTGTGGTTTAACCCACAGCGCCACCTGGGTCCCTAGTTCCTGACATAGTGGCCAGCAAATGGGCAGGGGGGGGGAGAGGCAGAGTCATTTAAGGAAGCCCGGGATAGTGAATCTGGAAGGCAGGACTGGCTCAAGACATTTTGGCACCTGAGGCAAACCACAAAAGGATGTCTTCCTCCCCACCAGGAAAGCAGGGGTGAGTGAAAATCAACACCACAAACAGGGCAGGAACATGGGCATAGCCAGGATTTTTTTTGGGGGGGGGAGGACTTTTGTTAGGGGAGGCAGAACCGACCTGATTGGTCAGTTAGTTAAGTATTTCTATTTCTACTTGATGGGGGGCAGCTGCCGCCCTGCCTGCCCCCCTGCTATGCCCATGGACAAGAATAAATATATACATCGGGATCTGCTGCCTTGATACGGTAGATCCTGCCTGTTATCTGAGGCATTTACCTCACCTTGCCTCATGGGTGGGAGGGCTAGAAATCCTAGATACAGTTAGAGCAGGATATGAGTGAAGAATAATCATAGCCATCATATCAAGGGGGATACAGACGCATACAGAGGAGGAAAACTCAGGCTTAAAAACTGACTCCAAGGGCGATATTCTGATAGCAGAGATAAAAATCTGTCACCAAGACAGCTAATGGCAAACAACAGTTGAAAGCTAAAACCCCACTGATTTCAATGGAATTCATCTGCCACATTAAGCAGCCCTAACCAGATCTGCTGGAATAATGCTGGAACATTTTTTTTGCTTACGGCTGTGATCTTATACACTCTTACTTGTCAGTAAATCTCACTGAGCTCAATTGGCCTTACTTCGCAAGGCAGTGCACAATTACAGCTTAAGATGCTAGCCTGACCCTAGCTCCGTGTGCATGGCAGAACTGGCTAATGCAACCCTTGAGTATGTAGCAGGAGGACAAATTATTAATAATAATAGTAATGGAGCATGTGGCAACTTTTTGCATGTGGCAACTGGAAGATTGTCCCTGCTTCTCTCCCACTGCAACCAATAGTGGCATAAACCATCGCAGCAAAACCTACAGTCCTGTGGCTACTTAAAAACTAACAAGCTGATTGCAGTGGAAGCTTTTGTGGGTCAGGGAGCCCACATTTTCAGGTGCAGGCTCTAGTCTAGCCCATGGAAGATTATGGCACAATAAGTAAGTTTCAAGGTGTCACGGGACTCTTTCTTCCCCGTTTGTTTCCCTTCCCTAGCCCTTGTTTCTGTTCAGTTTAAGCAGGAGGTTATCTTGAACACAGCTCTACAAACCAGATAAATGATTTTATGGGGATCTGCTCTTTGGGCAAATAGTGGGATTGGGCGATGTCTTAAAGCAGCAAGATTTGAGGTCCAGACCTAGTCTGCAAAGTGAAAGCTCATGGAAATTTATTTCCAATCAGGCTGGATTAGTCAGAAGGCGAGTCAGCTCACCAACTCTATTTCTACCTTGATTTGGAAAGGCAAAACTGCAAGCCGCAGCTTCTAGAGTAGCTTGGACTGAATCAGACGATCGCCCATCAAACACTACATTTAGTCGAAGCAAGTTCTCCGTCTACATATGACACCGTTACCCTACGCTACCAATCGCTTTCTCTCTTCTTCCAAGTAGTTTTTTTTCACCTAATCTTTGCTGAGTAGCCGTTTCCTCCGTAAAGAAACGCGCGCGCGCGAGTAGCCCTTACGCACAAACCCCCTTTCAGTTCCAAAAGTGGTGATTTCAAGGTGGTGGCATCTCTCGCAGCGCGGAGGGAAATGCCAAGCCGCGTAGCCCCGTCGAAGTGGCCCGTGGAGTGGATCGCCACTGCCAACAGACTTCACTCCTGAGCTCCAAGTGTCCCAAGTTGGACCAGGCAGCTGAAGCGGCTTTTGCTGAACCTGTCCCTCCCGGAGCCCTCCTATTTCGCACCGATCTTCCCGGCACATGCACATTCGCACGACTTACGGCAGACGCGGAGAGAAGACCACGTTTACTGCTGAGTTTCGCAGTCGGTCCAGCCCCGAGAGGGGCTGCTTCTTCAGGGAAAGAGGATCAGACGTTGCGATTAAGTGCGAGCTAGGAGCGCAAAAGGGCCCGTCCTTCCTTCCCTCCTCCTCCTCCTCCGCCGTCGCTGCTCCTCCTCCACGTGGCCGGCTCCTCCGAACGCGGCGGTTCTCACTCCGGTCCGGCCGGGTCAAAAGGTACCCCCCCCCGGGTCTCTGCAGAAGCCTGAAGTGCACAGTTCTCACTCCGGTCCGGATATGGAAGCGTCACCGCCTCCGTCCCGGCGCAGGACTGGGAGCCCTTTCAAAAACTCTTTTAAGGCGCCGCTGCCCAGGCAGCTGCGAATTTCCCCGACGGCGGAGGAAAAACGTTGAGCAGCAGCAGCTCTCCGGAGAGGGCTCGGCTGCCTGAACTGAGGGAGGTTTGTTTCATTCAGGTGGCGGCGGCAGCGGGTCACAGCATTGAAGGTGTGCCGATGGAGGGATCGGCTGTCCGATCCTCTGAGACCTCCTAGATTTCATATGGACCTCCCCCCCGAGTAATTCGCTGAGCAAGGGAGGGAGGGAAGGAGAGGTGGGAGGGCGAGACCCGTTCAAGCTGGTTTCTTCCATGCAGCGCCCCCACCCGCATGTTTACTGAATCCAGCCCGTTAAAAATCCAGCAATCGTTGCAATGCATGTTTAAAGGTAAATAAAAAATGCCCTTCGTCTATAATTTATCACTGTTGTTGTTGTTGATTAAAAAAAACTATCTTAGAAGAAATGGGACGTGTTGACTGCTTTTCAAATGACATTTCTGCTCAAACCCACCTATGAATTTCCTTTGCAAGTTGGGGGGGGGGGAGTTCGTTTGTATGTGTGCATCCCATTCTTGTATCTGGGAAATTCGGGGGGGATTATAATGGAGTAAAAAGGAAAAGGTGAAGGACAAAAAAGGGAGTCTTAATATGACAGTATAACTTGTTGATTTCCTTTAGAAGCACCCAACATAAGGATGCATTATTCGTTTTATTATGCCAAATTCAAGGAGGACTAGAAGGATTTGTGCAGTAGTTGTGGAGACCATCACAAGGGGAGGACTGTAGAAATAACTTATGGGTTTCGGATAAGCACATTCCTCCTGAGAAAAAGATTGTTGACTGTTGTGCCATACTTGCTATCAGGGGAATCACTTCGTTGGAAGTGGAGAATATGAAAGATAATGCATTTAAATTGTCCCTCATTTCCAGCGGGGAGATACTAAAACCCTTCTGAGTGAGGACAAGCAAGAAAAAAACTGGAAAAGGCTCAGAGCTCAGTGATCAAGCAAACATGCAGAAGGGCCCAAATTCAGGCTACAATACCATACCGGAAGTAGTAAGTACCACAGAACTCAACTGGAGCTTATTTCTGAGTAGATATGTTATACAATCGCATTGCCCGCCATTTGCATCTTCGCTTAGAAGGATCTCAACTGTAGCAATGGGAAGGTGACTTCCCCTATGAGTCCCCACATACCTTCTGCCAGTCAGATTTAGATATTTCTAAGCCAGATGGACCAGTAGCTGAACTCACTATTCTTCAGTATGTTTAAAACTGAACACAAATGGAAAGCCACTTCTGCTTCTGGCAGGGTGGGCAAAAATACAATGGGTGATGTTGTCTCCATCATTTACATCTTTATGCTAGAAAAAGTTCTGTCTTTTGCTAGTTTCCCCCAATCACTTCCACATCATGTATTTAAAGCACACGGCGTTCCCCAAAGAATCTCGGGAACCCTGCACAGAGCTACAGTTCCCAGCACCCTTAATAAACTGCAATTCCCAGGATTGTTTAAGAGAAACCAAGTGTTTTAGATCTGCTTAGATGTACTTTGAACAGGTATTAGTTGTTCCCAGTGCTTTTTTTCTGGGGGTATGCAGGGGTACACATACCCCTAAACATTTTGTGAATCTAACTGGAGAAGAAACTAATTTAAAAGAAAAAATAGTTTATTCTCTAGCACAGTGAATCGTCAGTTCCATTGCTACCCACGATGGTGGCCTCATTTCCTGTCACAATGTTTCCTGAGTCTCAGACGGAAGCGAGCCTTTAATGTGTGAAGCAGTGTGGAATGTGGATGTGTGGTGTTTTACTGATGAAAGTTTGGCCTCATTGAGGGGCAGTACAGTTCAATATGAGTAGGAAAATCACTAACTATTTTTCATCATCACAGCCAGCAAAGAAGTGTAAAGTTAATGATGACTCTGTACTTTTGTCCATTTATTTCCCCCAATTTGAATTATAAAATGGTGGTTTTCTTGAGTCAAAATGAGAGTACCCCTAAACATTTTTAAAAGAAAAATAGCACTGGTTGTTCCTATCTACTACCTGGGGCAATTTATCAGGCCAGTTGAATAGGTAAGACATTAGAGAGCAAAGGACACACACAATGTGCAGTTGGCCCAGCCTGGCATGTGGAACCCCGCTAAATCCTACTAGTCAATGCAAGCTCAATGCAATATCATGTTACCGACGCCTCAAGTCTGACCCAGTAATTTAGTAATTCTGCTACAACAAAAAGAATCAGAAATGGGAGCATAAGTGAATTTTAATTTCCTCCTTTGTTTACGCCTGGCCGTGAAAACGTGTGTTCCGCAAGGCAGAGGAGACCAAATGTTGCCTACCTTATTAATGTGCCATCAAGCACATTCCAAAACACAGGTTTTAAGCCAAAAGATTAAATTACTGATAGAATGCAGCGAGTGCGGAAGGAGATGTTAACCTCGCCGATTTTAATTTCCTTGCTCCTGAGGGCGGCCATAAAAGAAAGATTGTTTAGATGAAAGGAAGACGCACAGCAGGAAATTCATAGGAAGAGTTGAAGTTATGAATGTGAGAAGCCGACACTGTCTTTCGAAAAGCCGATGAGTCATAGCATACAAGGATTCCAGAAGACGAGACAAATACCTTAGAGGGTCCCATCCACCCCACAATCGGCAGATTGTTTTTTAGTGACAGATTTGTTATTAAAAAGCACCTGGGAATGAAGAAGAGCAACTTTCCTTATGAAAGCATGAAGATGTTGCTTAACACTCCTGTTTGATGATCTCCTGAGGGACGTTAAGGCATGGGTAGGTAAACTAAGGCCCGGGGGCCAGATCCGGCCCCATCGCCTTCTAAATCCGGCCTGCAGATGGTCCAGGAATCAGCGTGTTTTTACATGAGTAGAATGTATCCTTTTATTTAAAATGCATCCCCCCCAAAAATATAGTCCAGCCCCCCACAAGGTCTGAGGGACAGTGGACCAGCCCCCTGCTGAAAAAGTTTGCTGACTCCTGTTCTAAGGGAAGAGCTCTATTGGACCAGGGATCCACCTTGTCCAACAAGAAGGGAGGAACGGACCTGTTTGGCCCCTTAGATGCCGTTGGATTCCACTTCTCATCAGTCCCGGAGCACAACATCCACTATTTATTTATTTTTGCATATTGCTCTTGTTTGTGGCTTTCAGGGTTCTAGTAAAAAACCAAAATCAATATTGCAAGCCTGAACATCTCTGCACCTAAGGGACACGAAGCTCTCACAGAATAATGCCAGCATAATACGTACCCTGCCCATCAGTGCAGGCAAATGTGTTGATCCATACACATACATGTACTCCCTGCAAAAAAAGAAAAAAAGAAAAAAGAACGGCAGTAAAATAAAACCCGGTTTATTAGGATCACGTGACAGGATTTTTACAGAATAAACTCAACTTGAATAACATATTGAGCTTTAGCAAAAGATCTCCAGCCAGTGGAAATGCAACCTATAGCTTTTAAATAGCAGTGCAAACAATCTTGCAAAGAAGTGTTACCCTTTAAACCAGGCATAGACAAACTCGCCCCTCCAGATGTTTTGGGATTACAACTCCCATCATCCCTAGCTGACAGGACCAGTGGTCAGGGATGATGGGAGTTGTAGTCCCAAAACATCTGGAGGATGTGTGAAATAGGAGGAACCAGTCAAAGCATGGGGGGCAGAGAGGACCCAGTTTCCGTTTGATTATTTCCCCCATTCTCTTGACTTCCTGTATGTCACAGGTAGGGAACCTCACAACCAGACACCATAGGCCTCTCTATCAGGCCCTTTGGGACTTTTCAGTGGAGCGTGAGACTCTTAATCTCAGGGTCGCGGGTTCAAGCCCCACATTGCGCAGAAGATTCCTGCATTGCAGGGGGTTGGACTAGATGACCCTTGAGGTGTTTTTGTCTGGCGGAGTAAGTCCTGGGAATCTGATAATGCCTCTTCCTTGCCCCAATGAAAGATAGAGAGGAATATGTGACTGTGTGCAGAAACTTGCCTGCTGTCTAAAATTTATATTTATTGTTCTGCGTGCCTTTGTCCACCACTGGCGGAGGAAGAGGAGTGGGGGGGGAGCGCACCGCCCCTGGCAGCGCGATCCCGGTGGGGTGCCATCACGGCTGCCCCCCCCCGCCCGCACTGGGCGCCACGCCCCCAGGACATGCACCACACCCCTGGGATGTGGTCCAGCCCCGCCCCCTCCTGCTCTCCGCCCCCCCCCCCCAGTGCCGGAGCATGAAGATCCGCCACTGCTGGCACGTGGCTCCTAGAAGGTTGCTATGATGAGAATGTGGCCTTCAAGCTGAAAAAAAATCCCTCGCTCCTTTTCTATGCTAATCTGCCACACACCCAAGAACCTTGGAAACCTCACTATCACCTGCAAGATCATCATTCCTGCTCTAAAAGCAAAAGTCCTGGAGCTGTGCTTCCTTTCCACCCGCCACTGGAATTGACACTTCTCTTCTAACCGCTACACCCTGCTAGCGAATGCTACTGTTTGCATAGGCCTAGTGCTCAGAAATTATCAGTCTTTTTTATAGGCTTAGCATATTTTTGCTGGGCTTTTGTTCCAAATGCCAGCTCTGTTGCTGCGCCTTTCTAAAGATAGATCAGATGAAGTACGCTGGATGGATCTCTGACAGAAATCTTTTGATGGCTTGAAGCTGGCCTGAACAACACTCCCAACTGGAGTTGACCTGGCATTTTGACAAGGCCGTTGTGGTTTACATTGATGTTTCAGATCCTGGGATAGGTGCAGGTCCTAAAATAGCAGGATGGGAGTGTGTGGGGGGGAAC
The DNA here is from genome assembly GCA_034641385.1 of Darevskia mixta. Lineage (NCBI taxonomy): Eukaryota > Metazoa > Chordata > Lepidosauria > Squamata > Lacertidae > Darevskia > Darevskia mixta. The sequence goes on along the minus strand of JAWWNH010000033.1, from coordinate 14,645,196 downwards.
CATGTACTTCGGTCAGAGGTCATCTAAAGACATGTAAAAGGTGGAAACAAAACAAAACAAGGCTGGAGCTGGGTCTGAAGATGAAGGTGTGTAAGAAGAGAGTGTTCGGTGATTATCACAAAGAACTAATTGTCCCTTGCTGTGTTTCGTAGAAGATGGGAATAACCCTCAGGCTGGCAGAAGAGGGAAGGGGAGGTTGCACAACCAGGAATGATCTAAAATAAATTGCTCCCTGTTAGGGCCCACGCCACTTCCTGCTGCTTGGAGGCTTGCTCCCATATGTTTTCCAAAGGACACAGCTCTGGCATTGTAAGCCAAATGTCCTGTGTGTACACTTTGCTCTGCAGATGGCACTTCAAGCAAGGGGAACTCACCACCTCATGACTGGCTGCTTGTAGTGGAATCTCAGTTGCAGGTAAGCCCATCCTGACTGGCTTCCTGTTGCTCTCCCCTTTGTCCTCTCTCTCCTCTTTGGGTCTCCTACCCTCAATCCCTTTTATCTCCTACCACCGAAGCAGCTGGGGAGAGCTGAAGAAGAAGAAGAGTTTGGATTTGATATCCCGCTTTATCACTATCCGAAGGAGTCTCAAAGCGGCTAACATTCTCCTTTCCCTTCCTCCCCCACAACAAACACTCTGTGAGGTGAGTGAGGCTGAGAGACTTCAAAGAAGTGTGACTAGCCCAAGGTCACCCAGCAGCTGCATGTGGAGGAGCGGGGAATCGAACCCGGTTCACCAGATTACGAGGCTACCGCTCTTAACCACTACACCACACTGGCTCAGCCACTAGCTGAGTAGCCTTCCTGCAGGCCCCTGGGGTCCCTCATGCTACCCAGTATAACGAGTCAGCAAACTTTTTCAGCAGGGGGCTGGTCCACAGTCCCTCAGACCTTGTGGGGGGGGCAGACTATATTTTGAAGGGGGGGAATGAACAAATTCCTATGCTCCACAAATAACCCAGATATGCATTTTAAATAAAAGCACACATTCTACTCATGTAAAAACATGCTGATTCCCAGACCGTCTGCGGGCCGGATTTAGAAGGCGATTGGGCCGGATCTGGCCCCTGGGCCTTAGTTTGCCTACCCATGCTGTATAAGGTAACAAGAAGATGCTATTCCACACCTATCAGGCTGGTACAAAATGTGCTAAGAGTGGAGGCAGGTTCATTAACCTCAGTCAGACTTCATCTGCCAGCTCTGCCTCCTCCATCTCATTGTTGCCCATGTAGAACTCTACAGAGAAGAGGATGGGGGCGAAGCTAAAATGAGTTGGCACTGCCTGTCATTGGCTGCATTTGTACCTGCTGTTAGCTGTTGCTCTACCTACTGCTGGGCTCCCTGCCTTCTGCCCTACCAGTCCCAATGGACACTAGCCACCACTCAAAGGTTGGAAACAGACACCACTGAATCCAAAACATTTTGCAGATTGAAACAAAGGACACCCTCGCCCTTATTTTTCCATGTACAGATGCTGATTAGACAGACAGCTGAATCTTAGTTAGGGATGGGATAGCACCCTTCATCACACCTGAGGGAACACAGCTTAGGGAGCACAGTACAGACCGCATTTCCTCCAGCACCTCGCTCTGTCCGGCACCTGCTCATTGATTGCCTTCCCAAACAAATGCTGCAAAAGCACAGTGCTGCTGGTGGGTGCCAGCATGCAGCATGTGAGCAGAGCAAGGGACCACGTGGTCCCATCTCTTCCTCGGCCAACCTACTTGCTTGGTCAGGGGCCTTTTCAAATGGAAATGGTTGTGATGTGTTGGGAGAAGGTGACCAGTTGAGACAACATGCCAGCAACATGCAAGCATCATCACCACCTGACTCAGGAGGAGGAAAGCAAATGGAAGGTGCATCACCATATGATGTGCCCAAGGACTCTTGCTAAGCCCAACCAGTCCTTATAAGGACAGTGGGGCATCTGGTGGGATCTCCCACAACCTCATTGTTCTTGCATGAAGCCTCCCACTCTGCAGTCGATCAGATCATCAACTCATGTGATGTATCAGAGGCCTCTGCAGTTCTCTTGTGGGTCAATTTTTGCCTTGCACAGGTTGCACAAAGAAAGATGGATTTTGAAAAGGCATAGTTCATGTTGATGTTACCTGACTTAGACGTAGCCTATACATCAGGGGTCAGCAACCTTTTTCAGCCGTAGGCCGGTCTACCGTCCCTCAGACCATGTGGTGGGCCAGACTATTTTTTTTTGGGGGGGGGATGAACGAATTCCTATGCCCCACAAATAACCCAGAGATGCATTTTAAATAAAAGGACACTTTCTACTCATGTAAAAACACGCTGATTCCCGGACCCTCCATGGGTCGGATTGAGAAGGCGATTGGGCCGCATCCGGCCCCCGGGCCTTGGGTTGCCTACCCCTGCTATACATGCATAAATAAATCACTACAAAATCATCATACTTCTCTAGAGAAAATTTACCTGCTAATATGTGAGGTAGACAATACCTTGTGCTCTCCAGATGTTGTTGGACTCCCGTTCTCATCAGCCCCAGCCAGAATGACCAGTGGTCAGGGATGACGGGAAATATAGTCCAATAAGTATTTGGAGGGCACCCCGTTGGCCGACCCTGTATGGTGATCCTAAAGTCTCCTACCACTTGACAAAGCCCCCCTCCCACCCCCAAAAACCCTGTGGTTGTCCTGTAGACAATTAAGCAAATACTGTTAAGCAAATAACTTTTGCTTCACAGCACTCCTAAACAGAATTTGATTTTCTGAATTGACATGATATTGACCTCCATTATACCGGAACTATTCTTCATGGCTCCCGGGAGCAGCTCATTTCAATGTGCGTGCCTCAATATTTTTGTTCCTGATTAAAAGTGATAGTTTTGTTCCCCTCGTTCTGGCACTCTGGTGCCTTGCAGCCTAGGTTGCAATTAAATATGTGAGTGGAATCTCAACCAAAAAATACAAAATCCTGGGAAACAATGCACTTTGATTTTATTGACAAAATTGTGACGTCTGTCAACCATAGCCATGGCCATAATGATTTGTTTTGACAAGTGTGACACCAAAATTCAAAGCATTGTGGAATTAAGATTCCTAGGAAGTATGTGCTTGATGGTTCAAAATATAAACAGCTGCAACACATCAAGCCTGTAAGCCTTAAACCCTTACTCTCTCCTTCTCTCCCTCTCTCTCCGTATCTCATCTTTTACATTAACAGAGAATAGCAGTAACTTCTCCTTAACCACTACAAATGCAATACAACTCCAAGGGGATTCCCACTAGGTGAGATTATTTATTTAACTGGGTGAGATTATTTATTCAGCATCCTACAGATGTAGCAGTATACAAGCATTTGAGTTACACTGGGCAGAATTCTGCCAAATGAAGAATTCTGTGTATCCTAGAAGCATGCATATTTCCTGTAACAACAGATGTTTGTTGTTTCCTGGGTGCATGTGCTTGGCCTCTGTGGGAAGTAGACTGCTGCTGGTCCAGATGAACCTGTAGCCAGATCTGGAGAGCTCTTATTATATATTAAAGACAGGAATTACCTGTCTTATAGAAGTGTAGCTCACACATCTGATGAAGTAAAGTTTGCCTTATATAAGAGATCACACCATGGTCATTTAGTTAGTCCAGCTCCAGACCATGCCAAACCATGATCTGTGCAAACTGAAGTTGAGAATGCATTCCATAGTTTCAGTTTCCAAAGGTACAATGGGCAAACCATGGTTGAGAACGGCTCATCGGCTTTCATTTCCCCTCTTCTCAGCACTCAGCTTCATAGGTTCACACCTTCCTCTATAGCTTAGAAGCCTGTGATGAGAGAGGGATAGCTAACGAAGAAAAAAACACCTAAATACAGTCGTACCTTGGTTCTCGAACGTAGTAGTAGTAAACTTTAATATGGTCAAAGACCACCAATAAATAATACAATTCAGTTCATAAGTAGGATTTCTATCTCTTATAATAATATTAAATATTTCACAGTTTTAAAATTGGCTGTTAAAAGCATGGCTATTAAAAATTAAGTCTCTGTCGCCTTTCCATCTGCTATGGATTGACTGGCATCATTATCTTTGGTGGTTGCTTTCATCCTAGCTTGTCTTAGTCTTGTCGCCAAGTAGCAATACTTAGCTACAGCTCTAGTAGTCTCTATGTTTGTGTCAGCTAGCAGATAGTTGGTATAAGCTTCTTCTGATCGACCGGGTTGTATAACTAGGAGCGGTTGAATTAGCTCTTTTCTTGCCTCTCGGTATAATGCGCAGTGTAGCAGAACATGCCCTATAGTTTCAATCTCTTTATTATTACATGGGCATAATCTTTGATCCAAGGGAGTCTTGTTGTACCTACCAGTTAATAGCGCTGAGGGTAGAACGTTGAAGCGGGCCCTGGAGAATGCCCAGCGATGTTTAGGATTATCAACCAACTTAAGGTAATTTGCCACATAACTCTTTCGGTGGACATATAAAGGTTTGTAATTTGTTGAAAGCCTGGTTAAGTCATTTTGCAGTTCATTGTCGGTGATTCTTTCCTTGATTAGTTCTCGAACGTAATCCATTCTGGAAGTCCATTCGACTTCCGAAAGCAGTTGAAAACCATGCCACGGCTTCCAATTGGCTGCAGGAGCTTCCTGCACTCAACTGGAAGTCGTGTTGGATGTTCGGCTTCCAAAAAACATTCAAAAACTGGAACACTTCCAGGTTTTTGGCTTTCGGGAGCCAAAATGTATGAATACCAAGGCGTTCAAGAACCAAGGTACAACTGTATGATCTGTCAGTTGAGATATCACACCAAACCATAGTTAGTACAAACCATGCTTTGCAAATACATTGTAGACCATGGTTTCTGATTCTGGCTGATTGCAAATAATTGTTTGTCAATTCAGACATCACACCAAACTGTAGTTTCACTTCTAATCCATGAGTTTGGGCATTATCAACAAGTTATGTTTCTGTTCCCATGTGAACAGATCTGATTAAATTTGCAGCCATGTCCTGGCAGGGATGGCTCCAACTGTTATTAGCTCTTCTTGATATTTCAAACATATGGAACACCTGGATATCATTATGTTCTATCTGAGCACTTATGCCAGGCCAGTATCATATACTTCACATGCCTCTCTTTGTTTGCATGATACTGTGACAAAACGTCCTATATGAATCTTTCCCAGCATAGTTGGTCTCAGTGATTTTAGAAGGACAATTTGTTCTTTTCAGAGTATAATCCCCTTTTCTCTTGCTAAACTTTTGTCTGGGTTTCAGAATCCCTTCAGTTCCCATAGCATTGAGAACTGGCTTTGGGCCAGCATTCTTTCAACATCCTAATCAACTTTTGCATTTTTTCTTATTTTTCTAGTTTGTTCTCTTGTTCCCTCCAGTTGCTCAGAAGTTCCAAAGTGCCATCTCCTCTTCCAGATCTTCTTGCACTTTTGCATTTTTCCCAGGAAGAAATATTCAAGATAGAACAGGGAGCTTTCCCCCCACTCTGTTTGGCTTCAGATGTTATCATGTAACCGTATCTCATTGAGTATGTGTAGGCATGGGAGGTGGGATAAATTTAATCCAGTTTGCATTTAAAGGCAAACCAAATTCTCTTTCCAAACCAGTATGCTACCCTAAACACAACTGTCCTTCATAATTTGCACTTCTCCAAATTTTGCAATACCGTTCTCCAGCTAAGAAATGTGCATAAAAATGCATCCTACTAGCGGAAAGTGCTTTGCAAACATGTGTGCTAGGCAAAATTACATATGAATTTGAAGAGATTAGGAGAAATTCACACAAAAGCGTTGGTGAATTGTCACGAGGACTTAAACCACAAACCGATCTGGACATGTGAGGAACTGATCCTAAGAATGGAAAAATCCAAAAATTAACCTGGCTTCCAAATATGCTACCATGCTAGAATGCTATCATGACATTACAGATTTTTATACTGATCTAATCTTCTGTTGTCTATCGTTGGGAAAATGGATTGTCGGGGTCTTGTAATAGGGAAGTGGGGACTAGCAGGAGGGTTGATTAACAAAGCAGTGGGGTTTGCTTGTTCGCACTGATGTAGTGAGAGGAGGATACAGAGCTGAGGTTTGAGGTGGGTTGAGTGAGACAGTCCTAGGTTAGTCAGTCACCATCCTCTTTTGACCGGTTCACCATGTACACAGTACATTATTGGATATTTTGCTGTGGCTATCTTTATTTAAATGATTGACCTATTGTATTTATTTTGGTATTACTGTCCTGTTCACCTGTTTGGGGGCCTTTGGGCCAGAACACAGCATATAAACCATAACATAACATAAACATAGGATTGTTGCTTGGGCAAATGGTAGTGAGGGACTGTACCTAGCCAAATGGGCCGTTGTATCCCCCTGGACAGGAAGAACTGTACAATGATTTCCTGCTTGGCCCTGCCCAAGCAACAGGAAGTGTGTCTACATACCACTTGTGGAGAAGCCTCCAGATGTTGCTGAACTACAAGCTTGGTCAATGGCCAGGGCTTATGGGAGTTGTAGTTCATCAACCTCTAGAGCGCCAAAGGTTCGTCGCACCTGCAGTGTAACCTTTGGTTCTTCTCTGATCATGCTTCTGGCTTGCCCTTGGGTACTGCCCTCTGATTTGTCAGAGTTCACAGGTACTCTGGCCCCGATTTTCAGCTTTGTCCCCATGCCACTGGCTCTGGATACTCCTCAATTCTGGTTCCGTGAGCTTACTCAATTGAACCCAATTTTCAGCAACAGTTCTCTGGAGGTACTTCATGCTTGCTGCTGGAGATAATCTAATTTGCTTTAACTTTCAGCTTGTAAATTCTGCCTTTCTTCTCACACCGTGTTATGTCTCCCTGGACAAAAAAGGTACAGACAAGCATCTTGGTTTTAGCAATAACAACTCTTCCTTAGCATTCTCTCTACTTGTGTAAGAGAAGGCTTGTATATTACAGTGCACAATTCATTACAATTAATAGGCCTGGGCAGTGAGATTAAATCAAGGTTCTATTACCCTAAACATCTTTCAGATTCCCACTTGAGGAACTGGGGCAAATTAACAAGGCAGGATAATAAAGCAAAAGAGATCTAGCACTAATGGACACATCTTGCTTACATATTTATTAGCTTGGTTTTATTTGCTGCTGTTTGTCATGTTATTGGCTGTTATTAATTAATTGTGGGTGCTTTTTATATGTCTCCTTCACCGCCGTGGGAGCTTGGTGGGCTGAAAGTATGGGGTGCAATTGAACAAACAAACTGATACCAATAATGCAAGGAATGGGTTTAAGTCATCCCAGAGATGGTCAGTGACACACATAAAAAAAGAAGTGTCTCTGCATACATTTTTAGACATTTGCTCAGCAATAAATTGCTCACACATCACCAGCAAAGATGGCACAGATCTGCATAAAATATGCACATGCTAATGTATAACTATCGATGCGGATTTAGGAATAATTCCTATGCTTGAAATAGAAGTGCAATGCATCTCACCGCCATGGCAGGGAAGACTTTGCTGTGTGCTTGCTCAGTGTGCTGTCCAGGTGCTAAGTATAGAAGGGCAATTTAAGGGGTTTGCTCTTGGCATGGGTTTAAAGCTTATGCCTTCCCCCAAAGGATCTTGGGAACTCTACTTTGTTAAGGATGCTGGGAGTTGTGGCCCTGTGGGGGACAAACTTCAGTTCCCAGGATTCTTTGTAGGGAAGCCATGTTTTAAATGGGCTTTGAATGTATGGTGTGTGCATAGCTCCCGTTACTTGTTGTTGTTCAGTCGTTCAGTCGTGTCCGACTCTTCGTGACCCCATGGACCAGAGCACGCCAGGCACGCCTATCCTTCACTGCCTCTCGCAGTTTGGCCAAACTCATGTTAGTAGCTTCGAGAACACTGTCCAACCATCTCATCCTCTGTCGTCCCCTTCTCCTTGTGCCCTCAACCTTTCCCAACATCAGGGTCTTTTCTAGGGAGTCTTCTCTTCTCATGAGGTGGCCAAAGTACTGGAGCCTCAACTTCAGGATCTGTCCTTATGATAGTCATCCGAACTGAATTCACCCATTCCCGTCCATTTTAGTTCACTGATGCCCAGGATGTCAATGTTTATTCTTGCCATCTCATTTTTGACCACATCCAGCTTACCAAGGTTCATGGTTCTTACATTCCAGGTTCCTATGCAATACTTTTCTTTACAGCATTGGACTTTCCTTTCGCTTCCAGGCATATCCGCAACTGAGCGTCCTTTCGGCTTTGGCCCAGCCGCTTCATCAGCTCTGAATCTACTTGTACTTGTCCTCCGCTCTTCCCCAGTAGCATGTTGGACGCCTTCCGACCTGAGGGGCTCATCCCGTTACTTAGAACCCTAGAATTGTACAGTTGGAAGGGACCCTGAGGGTCTTCTAGTCCAACCCCTTGCAATGCAGGAATCCTGCCCACAGGCATCCCTGGGTAGGCTCAAACCACCAACCTTCGGGTTGACAGCCAGACGCACTGACCCATTGCGCCAGTGAATCTTTATCTTTACATAGGACTTGGACCTAAATAGAGGAATGTCCCTCTGCCATGCAGCCACCCTAGAAATAAGTTCCGCCAAGCTCAATGCAACTTATTCCTTAGTTAGCAAGTATTACCAAATGAAGCCATATGTTTTGATCCTTCATCTAAAAGAAAGCACATTCTGCTCAGGAGAACAGTAGGCAAGCAATCGTATGATAACTGATCATAGAAATGTCACAGGAGTGATATAGTTACGACGGCAGACATTTTCTTGGCAGTCTCTCTGTGTTAGTAAGAACATGGGTTTGAAAGCATATTCATCTATTTATTTGTAAGAGTTCTTTCTTACCCACCCTTCACCATAAGATGCGAGGGTGGGTTACAACAACATAATATACAATTAGAATAACAGTCACAATTATGAAAACAAATAAAGCTGTTCCAGCCAGAACAGGACGGTATCAGCCCACCAAGAATGCTGCTGCCACAAAGCGAAATAACCATCCAATGCCAGGGTTAAAGAGGTGCATCTTCAGAATATGATGATACCGGTAGCTATAAAACTAAGGTGCTAAGATGCACCTCTGCAGGGAAGGAGTTCTGCAATTTCGGGACAGCTGCAGAGAAAGCTCCATCCTGGAGTGCCATTCCCCACACTTCTGAGGATAGTGGGACTACCAAGAGAGCCCCCTCGGCTGATTTTAACACACAAGAGGGCCAGTGATCTTTCCGATATTTTGTGGGTTGCGCTGCAGGCTGAAGAGGCAGGAATAGCCCACTGCAAGTGGACCTCATGGAGGAAGAACCCCCCACATCTGCCATGCAGGAAACCAAGTGGTAATGTAGGGCACAGCTGTCCTTTGTTACCCTCTATCCGTGAATAAGAACATTAACTTTATCCTTCAATTGCTATTTACATGTAAATCAATTCCAAAGTAATTTGCTTTATTGAACATTACTGAGCGGCATAAGACCGGGAAATTAAACTGGGTAGATATGCAAATGCTGGAAATTCCAGGTGGCTCTGTCTAGCGGATGGGGGTAAGCTTGAGTTATCTTGCCTTACAGGAGTGAGCAACCTGTTTTTCACTGCACAATGCATATCCAGAGCACGAGGGCCCACAGCTGATTTTAGCGACAGGCAATTAAAACCCTTTGAATATCATTTTCATGATTGTGTGGGATGCCAAATCACAGTCAAGAGTTACCACTTCTTATTTTTATTTTTTTCCCTGGCAGCAGCTCAGTACGTTTGATTTCTGCACATGGCAGGCAGAAATTCAACAGATGCTTCTTTTTGCATCATAGTGATGCAGTTTTGCTACACTAGTGATGGAACTGTTACATTTTTAAACACCAACAAAATGTGTACAAGGTTAAGAGCACCAGCTCTTTCATAGATCCATCAGATATCACAAAGTTTTGTGTGGAGTAATGACACTGGATGGTTATGTTGGTTCAAGGGAAAAATAGGTATGAAAAGAAGAATTCTTAGATGTGAAGATCCAAGTTTCGGGCAAGTGCTCTTTGGTGAGAGAACTCCAACAGAGATTTACAATGCAGCAAAGTAAAACATGGAAATATAAGCTGTTAGACGTTTAAAATAGGCCTTGTGCTTTCCATAACTTTTCTCTTTCCCCAGCATAGAGGCGGCGAAACCACATGTTTGGTAAGTTAAAAATGTTTTACTTACAAACTCCTCAAAGGTCAGATTCATGTGCTTCAGAAAGTTGCACAGGCAGTAAAACTTGGCTTAGTTTCAAAATGGTGAAAGTTCCTAAATTATTGGTATAGGAACTCAAAGAGTGGCTTAGCTGGAGCAACCAGCTCAATCATCTTCACACAGGTAAACTAAGCCTGGCAGGACAGTTTACGCCATGGTCTTAATCTCTTCATGCATTAATGAGACTTAAGTATGTTGGTTATATGAAGTTGGTTATCACACAGATTACACACATGAGATAGAAGCAATTCCAGGTTAAAACCCAGTGCAGTATGGTGGTTAGCATGTGGGCCTAGGAGACCACTCTGCCATGAAGCTAACTTGGTGACCTTGGACCAGTTGCTGTGACTCGGCCAGACCTACTAGCTCACAGTGTTTCTATGAGAATAAAATGGGTGAAATAAATATGATGTATGCCACCTTGAGCTCCTTAGCAAAAAAGGTGAGATGATGATGATGATGATGATACAAACATTAATAGGCTGAAGGAGTCATGGTATTTACATCAAGGTGAATGTACTGGCTGTTCCCATCAAAAAGACCATACCCTGAGTGATGGAAATCAAATCATGGCTAGTTTGGATGAATGTAAGAAAAATGGGTCTTTCTTGTCTGAAAGTTGTAACCACTCAGAGTTTCTGACTAGCGCTAACAACCAAAACAAAACCTCTGACATTTACTGGGAGCCAAGCAGAGCCTCTGAGTGGGTACCAAAAGCAATATATTATATATTCCACGCAGTTGTTCTTTGTTTTGTGCTCTAATTTATGTTGCTTGTAGGCTGTTTTCTTTGAAAAAAAATCAATAAACACATTTAAAATAAAACAGCAACAGGGCTTTATCTCACACACAATGCCATCTGCTGACCCACTCCAATCTGACTTCAGGCCTGAGTTCGGGATCAAAGCAGCCTTGGCTGCCCTGACAGATGACACGTATCTCAATGTGGGAGTGTAGTTTCCTCCCGAGGGATTAGAAAGCAACAGTAAAAAAAGTTTTGAAAAATGTAATGTATTGTGTCGAAGCAATTGATCATCAATACTCTGTTGTTCTGGATAATTTTATGCTTTGTTGTAATTACTATACAAGGGAATGTTTTTCAGGCTAATTCTGGATGACTTACAGCACGACTGTAATTAATTCATTACCAGAATTTGTATATGGCTTCAGTGGTAAAAACAAAACAACCCCCCCCCGTTTTATATAAAATATAAATTAAAACTATCAAGAAAAAGCCAGAAGCTTAAAAAAAGTAGACCTAGATTATTTTCTAAACATAAATAAAATCAGCAGTTGAGTGTGTGTGTGTGTACTTTATAAATCTCAGTTGGATTGCCTAGACAAAAGAGACAATAAAGGTAAAGGTATAGGGGCCCCTGACTGTTAAGTCCAGTCGTGAACGACTCTGGGGTTGCGGCGCTCATCTCGCTTTACTGGCCGAGGGAGCCGACGTTTGTCCGCAGACAGTTTTTCAGGTAATGTGGCCAGCATGACTAAGCCGCTTCTGGTGAAACCAGAGCAGTGCACGGACACGCTGTTTATCTTCCTGCTGGAGCGGTACCTATTTATCTACTTGCACTTTGACGTGCTTTTGAACTGGTAGGTTGGCAGGAGCTGGGACCGAGCAACGGGAGCTCACCCCATCGCGGGGACTCAAACCGCCAACATTCCGATCGGCAAGCCCAAGAGGCTCAGTGGTTTAGACCACAGCGCCACCAAAGAGATTATTGTTGTTGTTGTTATTTAGTCATGTCTGACTCTTCATGGCCCCATGGACCAAAGCACGCCAGGCACTCCTGTCTTCCACTGCCTCCCGCAGTTTGGTCAGACTCATGTTAGTAGCTTCGAGAACACTGTCCAACCATCTCGTCCTCTGTCGTCCCCTTCTCCTTGTGCCCTCAGTCTTTCCCAACATCAGGGTCTTTTCCAGGGAGTCTTCTCTTCTCATGAGGTGGCCAAAGTATTGGAGCCTCAGCTTCAGGATCTGTCCTTCCAGTGAGCACTCAGGGCTGATTTCCTTCAGAATGGATAGGTTTGATCTTCTTGCAGTTTATGGGACTCTCAAGAGTCTCCTCCAGCACCATAATTCAAAAGCATCAATTCTTCGGCGATCAGCCTTCTTTATGGTCCAGCTCTCACTTTATGGTCCAGCAAATGCACCTGCCTAATCTCAATGGGCAAGAGGTTCCACAGTGTGGGTTTTGCCACACTTGAAGATAATTTCCTTACAAGTATGGAACTAGTGCAAGATATCTTGTTTGTGAGCAAACTACAGCACCATTTTATATGTGCTGGGATCTTGCGTTTGTACTGGGTTTGGCCATTGTAATCCAGCTTTCTGCGGAGGTTCACAACTTCCCCATCCCTGTTTTTAATGGTTGATTGTAGGACAATTAAATTTTAAAATATAAAATTAACCCAAAGAACTATCACTCCCCTTTGGATTTTAAATCAGTGGAGGACAAGGCTATTTCAGAATAAATGAATTAGCACAGCCAACATACATGAATGAACTAAAACAGCTGCCATTGTCATCAGTGGTGTGTAGGGGAGGAGGGCTCCTTGGCATGACAATTGGTATGTTACAAACATGTAAAATATAAGGCAATACAGCTTTCTAGGGAGAAGTCAATTTTTAGCAAGATTTGCTTTCATATCACGATTCTCCTCCAAGGGTGTGCATTATTTCATATGTTTGAAATTGTTGCATGTGTCATTCCTAGCTGCTGAAGAAAGAGGTGGTGGTCTGCTGGGAGCTATTCATTAAAAACTCATCTAATGGCACAGAAATCACTTTACAGAGATGTCATGATTTGGGGGCATGTTTCTAATTTAGTTTTGAACACAGCAGGGAATCATACAAAAGTAGCCCAAGCGTTCCTTTCCATCATGGGAGCGATGGGCACAATGGCCTTTACCAAATGAATGGAACCATCAATTGGAGAGAAGGAGCGAGAGGGAGCACAGATCCTTCCATTCATTGTGACAATTTGCTTTTAAGAGGATTTAATCATTGAGGTTTTCTCTTCAGGGAGGAGGGCACCAGCTTGCTAGGCTAGCTGTATGGATTTTTAAACAAGTCGAGAATATAACATGAGAAGGGAAATTTCTTCAGCCATGCTTCAGGGCAGCTGTATTAAGCATACCAGTGCAAGTAGATAAATAGGTACCACTGCGGCAGGAAGGTAAATGGCGTTTCCATGCACTCTGACACTTGTCACGGTCCTCCAAGCGGCAGTAGTGGTTTAGTCATGCTGGCCACATGACCCGGAAAGCTGTCTGTGGACAAACGCCAGCTCCCTTGGCCTGAAACGAGATGAGCACAGCACCCCATAGTCACCTTTGACTGGACTTAACCACACGGGGTCCTTTACCTTACCCACCTTTTTACCTATTAGTAAAAAGTTTTCCCCTTCTTACGGAGAACTGCATGTGTGAAGAATTATTAGGAGTGGTAGGGTGCTAGAGTTTCGTTTTATGGTAAGTAAATTGCAGAAGGGAACTGGAAGCATAGCAGTAGCACCTTAGAGACCAACTAAGTTTGTTCTTGGTATGAGCTTTTCAGATACACTGAAACAGAAGTCACCAGACCCTTATATATAGTGGGAGGGTGGGAGGGGTATTACTCAGAAGGGTGGTGGGAATGGGTGATAGGCTGGTAGCTGTGGTAAACCTGTTGACGACTGTTAACGACTGCAATTAGTCTTACAGGAAAAAGCAAGGGGTGAGAAGGTTAAAAATGCTTTGCCCCATCATCTCAGGTATTGGCACTATTACAGTGGGTGTCTCCGGTTATACGGACTCTGTTCTGAAACCATATGCCATCAGTGCTCCCAGCTACATACGTGACACCACAGATTTTCTGAGGAAAATACAATCTTTAAATAATCTTCCTAACAATACTATACTAGCCACGATGGATGTGGAATCTCTGTATACCAACATCCCACACAACGATGGTTTACAAGCTATAAGGAACACCATTTCAGATAAAACCACAGCGGACTTTGCTACCAAACTCTGCCATTTTGTCCTTACCCACAACAACTTCAAATTTGGTGATGACCTGTTCCTCCAGATCAGCGGCACAGCAATGGGCACCCGCATGGCCCCACAGTATGCCGACATCTTCATGGCAGATTTAGAACGACGTTTCCTAAACTCCTACCCACTCAAACCTCTCTTGTACCTGCGATACATTCCAAGAAGCCCATTAGCAGAGCATGAAAACAACAGCTCTTCCCTGCTGCATGTCCCCAAAATCATCTGATATTCAGATGTACACTGTGTTGCATTCAACGTTAGCCCTACTCAGAGTAGATCCATTGAAATTCAGGGACATGACTATCTTAGGCCCATTAATGTTAGTGGGTCTACTCTGAGTAGGACCAGCATTGGATACAGCTCCTTCTCTGAATGTTGAAGTTCTTTTTCTGCTCTCATGCCTAATAACTGCAGCTGGATCTATTCTTCACAGCTTTGTCTAATCCCCTTTTAAAACCATCTAAGACAGTGCTCATCTTGGGGCAGGCAAATCCCATAAATTAATGATGCATTGTGTCAAGAAGTACTTTCTTATAAGAACACTGGTCTGGCTCTCGAGCAGAGTTTTGATGCTGGCTTTGAAATTGGAATATATTTCCAGCTCTGGTGCCAGAGAGATCCAAAATATTAGGGGGTGGGGAGGCAGGAGGCAGGAAGAGCCACATTATGTATTCAGCATTAATCCTACTGAAAGTAGACTTATTTAAATGAATAGGCAGGACTTAGGTCCATTAATTTCAATGGGTCTACTGTGTGTATAATTTAGCTGGCTACAACCAAGTATATATTATACATGGGTGGCTGCTGTTTAAATACCCCCAATACCTTTAAAACCAGTTTTTGAAACTTCATCTGCCCCAGCTGCAGCCAAACATGTCTCTCCTACATTGGTTTCTACAGCCACAGCAGGTGCTGCAACCGTCCAGCAGCTTGACCTCACCAGCAAAGGCACACTCCTCCATTGTCACCTATGACAGACGGATGCTAACGAACCAGCTCTAATTATTACTGCTTGGAGAAATAACAGAATATGGGGAATAGAAATAGACAGGTAACCAGTTTGGTGTGGTGGTTAGAGTGTTGGACTTGAGAGACCAAGGTTCAAATCTCCACTCAGCCATAAAGATCACTAGGTGATCTTGGACCAGACACTGCCTCTCGGCCTAACCTGCATCACAGGGTTGTTGTGAGGGTTAAAATGGGGACGGGGAGAACCATGCATGCCACCTTGAATTCATGGAAGGAAAGTTAGGCTATAAATGTAATATTTAGCCAATGAATGGAATGTATCCTGACATCGTACAGTGTGTTCAAACAAAGCCCTCCACAAACATACATTTCAGACTTTCTGCAGTAAGGAAAGTAACAGGGAAACGCATGGGAAAGTGTGGGATTACATTTGCTTTGATGCAACGTCATCTAACCTCCCTACAAATCAATCAGAATAGATGCTCATTAAATAGCTGACATGGTTTAATTTCCCTGAAAACAAAGCAGGATGAATGCTAAGTAAACATGTTGTCTGGGAGTACCCTTAGTCTCTACAAGGGAGATGCGTATAACTGTCTCCCAATGCATTCTGTTCTTTTTAATAATAATAATAATAATAATAATAATAATAATAAACTTTTATTTGTATCCCGCCCTCCCCGGCCGAGACAGGGCTCAGGGCGGCTTACATCAAATATAAACATTGATATAAAATCAAACAATAATTAAATCACCTCTTAAAAACAAGTCAGGATAATTAACAATGAAATGCAGCCATGGGAGGCTGCTGTTAGGAAGGAAAAAATGGAAGAGGGAGACAGGGGTGGAGAAATGGGGGTGCCGTAGGTGTGGGGCACCCCGGGTGTCACCATTGAGGGGGGTGACAAAATTCCGGGCGGCACTCACTGAGGGGCCTGCAGCGCGCCCAAGGCACATCTCTCCTGCCCAAACGGTCCGCCCGCTGCCTTCCCCCCAGCTGTAGAGCGACTGAGTGGGAGGAGGCAGGCAGACTCCGGAGACCCCGCGGTGTGCCCTGCCCCTATGGGCAGTGCGCCCTGCCCCTGGGCACGCCACCCCAGGCGCCCGAGCGGTTTCCTCCATCGCTGGGGGGAAGAGCTGCTTAACCCCTTTTCTCTTTTCACCTTTGGCATGGAAAAGCATCTTAAAGTGTGGAAAAAAGAAAGAAAGAAGTTAATTAAACAGCTCTCCCTGCCCCCCTACAACAAACTGGCAGCCTTCTGCGGCACAAAGCACTCCAGTATCCTTGAGCACACTGTGAGCTGCTTCTGACACTTACACAAGATGAAGAGATCTTTTAAAAACTTTAGGCTGTCTCCTTTTGAATGTGTGTTACAGGCTGACTATAAGGAGTACATCAGTAAAAGCATCAAGTTATTATTGTCAAGCTCTTGTAGGCATGCTTAAAAGCCAATGAGCTTCAATCAGTGGATGAGTACAAATGGCTTGTTTACCAAGGCTCTTCCACACAATTATCCAGTAGTTTGGGAGACACTTCTCTGCGGAGTGATACTAGGGCTTCTAGAGTATGTGTGTATCCATTTTCTAAGCACATGGACAGGGTCCAGTCACATAGGCCTTTCTCACTCAATCAGTGCCCTCTTTCTTAATAGAGTGCAGGGATGGGGGGGATTGATTCAGTATGCATTCAAAGGCAAACCTACCAAATTTGCCTTTTCCAAAACAGTACACGATCCGAAGCACAGCCAACCTTTTAAATTTATAGGTCGCCAAATGGTGCAGTGCAATTCTTCAGTCATGCAAAGCAACAAAAATTTACATACTAGGGTAAATTGTGCATAAAACTGCACATATTAGTGAAAATAACATTTAAAATGTATTGTATCAGGGCAAATTGCTTTGCAAAAATCTGTACACAAGGCAGAATTTCAAACAAACACTTGTATGCTACAAGAAATCTGCTGATGAATTTTCACTAGGACTTTGTAAAAAGTACAGTGGACCCTCCGGATACAAACTTAATTCGTTCCGGGGGTCTGTCTGCAACCTAAAAAGTCCGTATTCAGAGGTGTCGCTTCTGCTCACGCACACAGCGCGATAGAGCACTTCTGCGCATGCGCGTGCAGCAAAACCCGGAAGTAAACACTTCTGGGTTTGCCGCGTTCACAACCCAAAGTTTATGTATCCAGAGGGATATGTAAGTAGAGGTACGACTGTATCACAAAATGGCATGGAAATGTGGAGAACTGAATTTAGCATTGGAAAAATGAGAAACTGAGGGAAACTGAAACGGACAGATTCGCCATCCCTAGCAGAGTGTCAGGTGCAAGGGGAAGGATCACCCAATCAACTCCAACCACCTTCTTTGTAGCATCTGATTCCAGGGACCACACATTTTCCCCAGAATATTGCAATGCTGATAGGAATCTACATTGGCCATAGAGGATTTTACTTGCTGGCCTGGCTTTGGACCAGGTTATCTCAAGGACCACCTTCACCCATATGAATCTGCCATAAGGCCTTGAGATCAGTGTCAGAAGCCCTTCTCTCTTGCCCATCATTAGGAAAGATCTACAGAGAGGCTCTTTTTGGTGGTGGCATCACAAATGTGAATTTCTCTCTCTCTGGAGAGGTTCAAAAAGCACCCCCTCTTTCTGTTTTTAGAAGGATGCTAGATTCCCACCCCCCATCAGTCATTTTATCCTTGTTTTCCATTGGTGTCACACTGTTTTGCACTGTTTTAAGTACAACTCTGTTTTGCACTTCTTTTACTTGGTTTATTTTAATCTGTGCTCCAAGGAGCTCAAGGTGGTGTACAGAGTTCTCCTTCTCCCCATTTTACCCTCACAACAACCCTGTGAGGTAGGTTAGGCTGAGAGGCAGTGATTGGCCCAAGGTCATCCAGTGAGCTTCATGACCCAAGTGGGGATTTGAATTCTGGTTCTGCCAGGTCCTAGTCCCAACTACACCACACTGTGACTATCTTTATGATTTTATTTTGCAAACCTCTTTGAGGAAACACTCCCACACACAAATCGGGGTTAAAAATATTTCAGTTCCTCTTGTTATATGAGTCTTTAGAAGGGAGACTGGGCTGTCCTGCACTTGAAGATGGAATTACTGATAAATTGGTTCGATCTTGCAAGAACATTAATTAAAGGATCAGCGAGCGATATGCAATGGTCCCATCCGTTAAAGTTGCAAAGGGGGCTCGGTGGATTCAAGGGGGCATTGCATGAGTGACAGTTTGGCACAGTTTGTGTTTCCATCGTTCAGTCCCAATCTCTCCTCATCGGTCCTCATTCCCATCACACCTCCTCCACACTGGCTCATCCCTTATTTCACTTACGCAGCTCATTCTCTCAAACACATCACCCTTCAAATCATCTCACATGCTTCTGAAAATAATTAAAGAGCTTAAAGGTCGTTTGCCACACAAAGGAGGATAATAGGCTAAAACCACCCAGGAGAAAATGAGCACCTATTACCATCCGTTAAAGCATTCGGTTTCTGCTAGACTATAAAAGGATGAACATGGGCCCTGGAATAAATATTTTTAGTTGGCCCAGATTAGCTAGCCTGGGTTTGAGGAAATGACCCATCACATCTTACACAATCATTTTAATGAGAGATGCCAGGGTTTGAATTCAGGACCAATATGCAAAGCTTGGTCCTGGCCTCTCCCCAGACTTTTTATCATATGGTAAAGAGAAGGTACGGCTTTTTAGGAGGGCATTTTGGTGACTGCATAGCTTGATGCCCAGTAAAGGCTTTCTGTTGTTGCCAATCTGTTTCTGCTGTTCGTTTATTTAAAGACCATAAAATAAACTACTTATTCTAAGCCAGGAGTTGGCAACCTAAGGCCCATGGACCACAAGCGGCCCACGGGGGTCATTAAACTGGCCCCCGAGCCGCCCCCGAACTGAGCCGCCCACTTGGCGAGTCCCCGCGTGCTGCGCTAAACCAGCGTGGCGACTCGCTTCCGCGGCGCCGGAAATCACATCTGCACATGTGCAGACACTGGAAATTGCACAAACGCAGATGCTGGAAATCGCAGGCGCGCACATGTTCCGGCCCACGGAGGGATCTCTGCTGGAGTGAACCGGCCTAGGCGAGGTAAACCTTGCCGACCCCTGTTCTACCATAAGCAATGATTGTTTAGCTAACTTAGATTTTCTGCAGGTGTGCAAGGTGGGATGTAAGTATTTCAAACACAAAAACGAATGACTAAATTCTAAGTAGCATATATTGAGTACCCTGATTCACTGGAAGTCACCCACTGAGTCCTTAGGTTCAGGGTTGCAGCTCTGCAGGCTAAGCATACACTGGTTTTTTACTTTCAAGAACATTCCAACAGAGGACAATGGGGTTTACTCCACAGAAAGCATGAGTAGGATTGTGGCGTCCGTCTAATGAACGCGTCGCTTGTCCTGTTCATGCAAGAACAACTGTAAGAGAGAGACTCATTATAAACACGGATGTTCATTCCAACCCAATCTTGATTTTACCTCTGAATCACTAACGTGGGAAATGCAGAGATGAGATGGTTGGACAGTGTTCTCGAAGCTACTAACATGAGTTTGGCCAAACTGCGAGAGGCAGTGAAGGATAGGCGTGCCTGGCGTGCTCTGGTCCATGGGGTCACGAAGAGTCGGACACGACTGAACGACTGAACAACAACAATCTCTTGTTAAAATGGCCCAGATTTGCTGCTGCTTCTCTGCCCATCCTGTGTTTAGCTTTTACCGGTTTTACTGGAGAGCACCGAGGCAGACATCCCCCAAGGATGGCGAGTATTATCTTGACGCTCTGAATTTCAGGTTATTTCATTTCTACAGGGAATGATAATGTTATTAACTGAAAGCCTTAGTGAATTCTTAAAGAGTCTCAATGCTCTCCTACTTTCCCCCTTGTTCTCTACATTACTAAAAGAGTGGAAAAGCTTTTAAAACTGTGCTCACAGTGGGTGTTTGCCATGGTAACTAAGCAATGCAAAGTGTGGTCTTCTCCACTCTACCCCCTAAACTTTGTTTAACCCTTTACAGTTGCTTGAGGAACATGTTAGTGGTTTGTGTGACTTCCTGTGACTGTCATGGATGGTCCAAGGTATGAGCACAAAGATCCCAAATTTGATCCTCCAGGTGTGGCTGGGAGAGAACCCTGCCTGTATTCCTGGAGAGCCATGAACAATATTGGATTAGATGGACCAATGATCTCACTCAGTAAAGAGCTGCTTCCTATATTCTAGCTCCCAGAGTCACCCAGAGATCATGCATTGTGCCCAGCAACATAGGTTGACATTGTTGGGCATCTGCCAATGGTCACACCAAAGGAGGATGCCCACTGCCCCCCCCCCGGAGCTGTTTTTTTCCTCCTCCTTGCTGTTGCTGCCTCTTCACCTGCACCTATAATTTTTATTTTTTATTTGCAAAGAATTGTGTGGCTAGGAAAGTACAAAAAAAATGAGTGAGGTGGAGCTGGATAATATGATCTCTAGGAAAATATGACTAGAAGTCAGGCAAAAATGGAACCCCAACTCTCTGGATGCTAAAGTCTTTCCCCAACATGAGGACTAGGAACCTGTGTTTTTAAACAAACAAGTAAGAGCCCTGGCTTACAGTTTTCAAACACCCCTGCAAAATATGGAATGGCACCACTCATTCGCTGAGGCTGACATTGCAAGGTATTTTTAAAAAAGCCCAAGATGTATTGCTGTCTTCAGCTATGAGCAAAACACACTTTATATAGATATATTTTAGACTTTGCTAATAATTTTCACCAACCCCCTCCTGCTGCAAAGGTAACTCTAAAGAAAACACACACTGCACTCAGAGGGTTTTTTTTTGGGGTTTTTTGCCAGAGAATTATGAAAGAGAGAGAAAGAATGAGGAACACATGCAGATGTTAGATTGCTTGCTGGAAGATGTTCAAATGCTGTGACAATGACAGCCATTAGAAAAGCAGAACCTTGAATAGATGGGGAAAGAATCGGAGCGACAAATGCTTGAACAATGGTGGTGCCTATCAACCTGCTCCTGCAGCGCTGCTATGCGGAGGGAGACAGTTCGCAGCAGCATCAACAGGTGTCAGTAGAGCTGCAATCCAGGTATCCTGCATCGCTCTCTAAAACTCCCCAGCAGAAAAACAAACAAACCCAGTCAGTAAGAGAGATTAAGCCCCTTGGCTAGCAAGGTTTGGGTCTTTCCAGTGTTGGCCCCATTTTTACGCCATGAACTGTGTTGTGTATTGATTCAGAGTGTTATCATATCTGTATTACTATTGTCTGTAATCGCATTAGGGTAAAGTAACTGCCTTCCTGTCCCAGAAGGAACAGTTACTATTGGTGCATTCAAGTTGCTGCATTTGGATCCTCAGTCTTATTGGCTCCCACTAAAAAGCAGCTGTGTGATTGCTTGAGATTGTTCCCTCCTAAATGTATCTTTTCCTAGTAAGTCCTCTGTCCCTATAAATGTAGCTTCCCTACCCTCAGTTCCCTCAGTCTTGTTTGCCTGAATAAAGAGTTGTTACACGAAGAAGCTGTCTCCTGCCTGCTATGTCAGAGAGCTGAAATCACTTGCTGAAATCATTAACCCACGCTACAACAAACTGTGCATAGCCCCTTCGTTTGCGACTTTAAGAAAGGTTCCAAAAGAAGTTTTTATTCCAGTCACTTTCTCTTGATTGCTGTGTCTTCATTACGCCTTACTGCTCGTTTTTAAAGGCAGGGGGTGGGCCCACTGCTTCATTTTAAAAGTGATCAGACCTCTGGCAAAACTTATCTTAAAGCTTATCATCCTCTGGAGGTTTGCTGGGTGAGGAAGTAGAGCAGGGAAGGAGACAGAAGGGGTGTAAAAAAACAAAGGGAGAGAGAGAAAAGTGGGTGGCAGAGGGAGATAAGGGGTGGCCCCATTCACTCTTTGCTCTGGTCCTGCCCACTGTTAAGCTTCAGCTCCACCCACCTGCATACTCCCTCCCCGCACCGAATTCTTGGCTGGGAAAATAAAGGTTGCTCGTCCCTGTTTAAAGGGGTGGATCTAGGGTTGAAATTGTTGGTTTTATAAATGCTTTATTATATGGTCTTGAGCCACAACCTTGCAAGAGCACTTGCCTTGAAATGTTCTGATAAAGAAATAAAGGTAAATAAAAATGAACCAGGCCATGGGGCTGACAGTGCACCCCCCTCCCAGCTGGAGCATGGACTTCATTGGGTGTCTGGTAAGGCTGACCTATAACCAGCCTCGTCTCTTCCCCCCACCCCCACCCCCTGGGTCCCCAGAAGTTGAAGCTGCAAGTGTTATGTGGGTGGGTGCATCTCGTCTAATGCGCACACATGTATTTCAATTGCTTGAAAGCTTCGTATGCCACCCACCTTTCTGCCACAACACACAGCATTCAAGGGAGCTTAGTAAAGTTTCATTAAAAGCATCAACATCACCACCTAATACATACATACATACATACATACATACATACATACATACATACCCCACCCCACAGCCGGACAGCAATGAAACAAAACAGCAATGGAAACACTTCTGTAGTATAAACTAAATTGACCATATAGTAAAATTAAACATCTGCCTGCCTGCCTGCCTGCCTGTCGGTCTATTATGCAACCTGGTTTACAAAAACAAAATAAAATACATTAGGTGATGGTGAGGGATCCATTAGCAGTGCGATCCTCTACTCAAAGGTTAGCTATTATTTTTATTCTATTATTTATTCAACCTACACACCACCCTATACCTGGAGCTTTCAGGGTGGTTCACAACTCCCCTGGGTCCCCAGTTCCACTGAGTTCCAGGATTATGCAGCAATCCTAACCTGCCACGTACCCGCCATGAGGCTTTTCAGAGCGATTGTCACATCCACAGCCTGGCCACTCATGGTGGCTGCCGCAGAAGGCTTGTGTGTGTGTGTGGAGGATGATTTAGCCTGGTCCCTGCACCAGCTCCAGCCTGGTCCGGAACAGGCCCGATGCCAGCCAGCAATATTTGTGAGACTGGCTTGGGATCTAGAGAAGGGGTCAGCAACCTTTTTCAGCCGTGGGCCTGTCCACCGTCCCTCAGACCATGTGGTGGGCCGGAATATTTTTTTTGGGGGGGGGGAGGGATGAACAAATTCCTATGCCCCACAAATAACCCAGAGATGCATTTTACTGGTAAATAAAAGCACACATTCTACTCATGTAAAAGCACACTGATTCCCAGACTGTCCGCAGGCTGGATTTAGAAGGCAATTGGGCTGCATCCGGCCCCCGGGCCTTAGGCTGCCTACCCCTGATCTAGAGAATTCTGGGCTGGCTCAGCCTCCACCCCAGAACAGCTTTCTACCTGACGTCTTGTATCACCCTGAGTGGAGGGGCAACTCCACTCAATTCGCACACCCCACATCCCAGTGTGGGGGTGGGTGGGTGGATTGCCCTGCCCCTCCTGTGCTCTGTATAGGCTGTACTCCCCATATATCTCCCAGTGCAGTCCTTCCCCACCACGACACATCCCCCTTGACTTGGCAACGATGTCAGGTGGCGATTGTCAGGACTTCACGCCTCCTTCCTACCTAACGGTAGGGCCGGCCCTCAGTTGTTTGTGCCTACTCTTCCCCTCTCCCTGCCATTGTGCATTATTTGGCTTCTCAAAAACAAAGCCATCAAAGCTTTTTTACTCCTTTCAGAGTTAAAAGCAGATTTCTCGACAAAAGAAGACACGGGAGGGAAGGATGCAAGGTGATGCTAGCAGGCGTGGGTGACACAATAAGCAATTTCTGAGAGGAAAGGAGTTTTTTTTCCAAAAAATAAAATAAAAATCAAACAAATTATTCCATGTATCTGTGGGTAGCAGTTATGGGAATTATGAAATTTTACTTCCTGGCATAAGAAGATAGGGGAAACCTGATGGCCTCCTGGTCTCCTCCAGTTTCACAATTCTGTGGTACTTTGGCTTCGATTGGCATTAATAACACTGTGTACAATATGGAGAGGGCAATAATTCTCTCTCAAGCACACTAGAGCTTAGGGTCACTCTGCGAAATTGATAGCTTGGCAGCAGGTCTGGGACAGAAGTGTTTTCCCCCGCAATGCATAATTGATGGATTTCCATTGCCTCAAGATTTGGATTAGATGAAGGATTCAACTGGCTTTTGCCAACCCGATGCCCTCTAGATGTCTTGGGCTACCGCTCCCAGCTTCCCCAACCAGCACAGTATACTTGATTCGCTCCCTTCCTCCCAGTTTTCCATTTATTTCTCCCAACACTCAGTCCTCATTCTATGCCCACTGAATATGTTCAGTAGTCCTCAGGCCATTTTGAGTCCTCTTCCTTCACCTCCCCCGAGGACTGAGGAAAACATTAACAGAAAACAACTTTCTAACAATTTTTTGAATACGCCCTTTTTTCAAATGTCCTCCCCTAAAATAAATTTAAAAATCTTCAAAATTTGACTTTTTTTTTCTTTTTAAAGAATATTCAAGAGATTACCTCCTGAACTGCTGGAGAATTTCAATTCTTCCCAGAGGACACTCAGATAAATGGTCTCCCCAATTTCACCATCCATCAATTTTGGGAGCAACTGAAGATTCAATTGCAATATTGTTTACTATTATTTAAATTTTGTTGCAGGAAGTACTGGGCTTGGTCCCTTTCAGGATACAATTTTAATATTGTTGTTCAATATTATTTTAATATTGCTGCTTGGCCACTTCCAGTCCCCTCTTATTAGTTCTTTGCTTCGTTCAACCACCAATATGATATGAATGAATTCATTGAACATGGAGTGAGACGAAATTTATCAGAAGAGAGTTTTCTGAGAAACAATTCACTTCTACCACCGTGCAAAAA